>OX940928.1:23969412-26830389 GCA_954870645.1 Agrotis clavis | reverse complement strand
TATAAGTCATTATACCAGGAAGAGTCGCTTTATTTCCCTGAAGAACACACAAACCAAAACATTGGACCTCCGAAGCCGAATAGAAGAAAAGAGGAATCAGCAGTGGGTTGGTCATCCGTATCGTTCCTTCCCTTCTCCCCCTTTTATTTGTGCTAAAACTGTGACTGATTACAGGTAATTCGCCTTGGTTCGCGTAATCACACCGAGGTGTTTGCAGGAAAACCGTGAGTACCCTTATTTTTCATAAATCGCCAGAATGAGTCTAGGTTCGGAAGATTTAGATAAAGTTTCAGTCCGTAGTAAATCTCCTATACCAGTGTTACAAAGTGCTAACGATAAGATTCAAGATTTAAATAGAAAAAGGGGTACAATAAGGGGTAGGTTGACACTTTTTACGAAATTTGTAACTGCCCTGATCAGTGAACCGTTAAACGATAAAAAATTAACGGAATTAAAGTTAAGATCAGATAGTGCTAAATCATTAATGCATGATTTTAACTTAATTCAGAGTGCTATAGAGGAATTAGTTTCGGAGAAAGAATTATCTCAGCAACTAGATATTCGTGAATCCTTTGAAAGTTCCTACTATACGGTTTTCACAGAGGTTGACTGTTTATTGCAAAGCATTAATAACCCTAGTTCTGCTATTAGTGATAAATCTAAGTGCAACTCAAACCCGTTGGTTAAATTGCCCACTATAACTTTGCCTTCATTTGATGGGTCATACAATGCGTGGCTTGGGTTTAGAGATACCTACCTTTCCTTGGTCCATAAATCAACACAACTTGATGAAATTCAAAAGTTTCATTATTTAAAATCTGCTCTAACAGGGAATGCCAGTCAGGTAATAAAATCATTAGAGTTTTCATCAGAAAACTACATGATAGCATGGGATTTGCTTAACCACAGATATAACAACAGCAACTTACTAGTGCATAATCATGTGAAAGCGTTATTTTCTTCACAGTCAATGACAAAAGAATCACCTCATCATATCAGAAAATTAATAGATGTAGTGCTAACGAATTTACGTGCGTTAAAGACGCTCGGGGAACCCACAGAGTGGTGGGATACCCTCATTATTTTTATAGTTGTCTCAAAATTAGATTTAGCTACGGAAAAGGAATGGGAACAACACAAAAGCATTCTAGGTAGTGAAAAATCAAAGTTGTCCCAGTTACTGGAGTTCTTAACGAATAAAGCTAATACGTTGGAGATGGTGCAGGCTAATCATCATCTCCACCCTCCAGGGAATAAGTCAGTCCCTGAGAATAAATCAAACTCGCGAAGAACTCATAGTTTTGCATCAACTAATAACTCCACTCAGAATAAATCTAAGAATAAGCACACTCGTGAGTGTGTTGTGTGTAACGGCAATCATGCGTTATATACGTGCAACCAGTTCTTGAAATTATCAGTGAAAGATAGGTTGGATACCGTGAACAAGAATAGTCTGTGTGCAAATTGTTTACGTAAGGGACACACCCCGAAGGATTGTTATTTTGGTCCGTGTAAGCAATGTAATCTCAAGCATAACAATTTATTGCATGATGAAGGTAGTGATGACAGCGCATTAATATCTGAACCTTCTGATTCATCTGCAGTTCTACATACGCAAACTTATCTATGTTCAGAACGTAATAACGAGTATCCTATCGTGAAGTCGGAATTATTAGATACCGCTTTATTGTCCACTGCAATTATCGAAGTCGCGGGTAAAGACAACAAGTATCATAAGGCACGCGCTTTACTTGACAGTGGTAGTCAGCATAGTCTCATTTCTGAGTCATTACGCAATAAATTAAAATTGAAGTCGATACAGTCCGCTTATCAGATCGTAGGAGTGGGACAGTCGGTCTCACATTCTGCTCAGATATGTGAAATAAAACTCAGATCTTTAAACGACAATAATTATCATACAAATATTAAATGTTTAGTCCTACCCACAATAACTAATATGATACCTACTTTTAAAATTAATTCTAACTCATTAGCTATACCTAACGGATTACGTCTAGCAGACCCCACTTACTGCAATCCGTCCAATATAGATTTATTGTTAGGGGTTGATCATTTTTGGGATTTATTAATCGAAGGCAGAATTCGCTTAAGTAACGGACCTCATCTCCAAAACACCAAGCTAGGGTGGATAGTCGCTGGCCCCATTCACTTTGAACCTAGGCGCATTATTCCGGTTCAATGTAACTTTACTCAAACTTTAGAAATTGGGGAGCAATTAAGAAAATTTTGGGAGATAGAGGAAGTGTCATGCCAAAATAATAACTTCTATTCACAAGAAGAACAAGCCTGTGAGAAGCTATTTATAGATACAACTAAACGTTTAGCCGATGGTCGGTTCTCTGTGCGCATACCGCTTAAAGACTCGACAAATAAGCTCGGTGATAGTTATGAAACTGCTAAAGGCCAGTTTCTGACACTCGAAAGAAAACTTGAACGCAAACCTCAGTACAAACAGATGTATAATGATTTCATGAAAGAATACCTAAGGCTGGGACACATGACTCGTGTTGAACATTGCACAGCACCAACTAATTATTTCCTACCTCATCATGGTGTATTCCGTGAAGATAGTGTCACAACAAAGCTACGCGTAGTGTTTAATGCTAGTCAACCAACGTCATCGGGAAAGTCGCTTAACGACCTCCAGATGACGGGCCCTCCTTTACAAAATGATTTGTTTGCGATTCTATTACGCTTCCGTCAATATAACTACGTTGCGTGTGGTGACATCGAAAAGATGTTCCGACAGGTATTAATACAGGAGGATCAAAGACATTTACAGATGATCATATGGCGTGAATCCCCATCTGAACCACTTTCTATGTTTAAACTTAATACCGTGACATATGGTACTGCATCGGCACCCTATCTTAGCATGCGATGCGTTAGACAGTTAGGGCATGAATGCACTGATGCAGATATTTCGCGTACACTTTTAAATGACATGTACGTTGATGACTGTATTTTCGGAAATGATGATAAAGCGGAATTAATACGCATTTGTAAAGGTGTGATTGAAGTATGTAAGTCAGGTTGTTTACCGTTACGAAAGTGGGTATTCAATTCAGATGAAATTGCAAAAGAAATCGTTAAAACTGAGGACGGTCAGTCGAAACATTTCACACTAGATGAGAATTGTTCAAACAAAACCCTGGGTTTAGGTTGGTTGAACAATCATGATGAATTTCACTTCACTTCTAGAATAAAAGAAATCTCAACTCCGATAACTAAACGCTTAATCTTATCTGTTGTGTCGCAAGTGTACGACCCATTGGGTCTGCTTAGCCCTGTTATCATTAAAGCAAAAATACTATTACAGAAATTGTGGTTATACAAACTAGATTGGGACGACGAAGTACCACCTGACATTAGAGACAAGTGGGAAAAGTTCGTTACTTCATTATCCGCATTACGCGATATTCGAGTTCCTCGTCACATAATATGTACTAACCCTATTCGAACAGAGTTGCATATATTCACTGATGCTAGCGAAAACGCTTATGGCGCGTGTGCATACGGCCGTAGCTTCAGTGAGACCGGTGACGTAACAGTGAGACTGATTTGTTCAAAGAGCCGTGTCGCTCCTGTCAAACCGGTTAGCATACCGCGTTTAGAATTGTGTGGCGCACTCGTCGGCGCAACTTTATTAGAACGAATAACTAAAGTACTTAAGCTTAAATTTGATAAAATAACTTGCTGGACGGACTCGACTATTGTGCTGGGCTGGTTAAGAATGTCGCCTCAACAGCTAAAGCCCTTTGTTCAAAATCGTGTAGTGCAAATCAGTGAATACAGCAGCGATACAAAATGGCTGCACGTCGATGGAAAACATAATCCAGCCGACTTAGTTTCTCGAGGTACCAGTTTAAACGATTTAATACGAAATAAAACGTGGTGGAACGGTCCTTCCTTTTTATGGAATAAGGTAACGGAATTTCAATCGTCCATCACACCACATAATTTTCAAGATTGTTTGCCAGAACTAAGAACAAACCAAATAACTGTCATGTCTTGCAACAATAATAATTATTCTTGTGTAGATTTCAAAAGGTTTTCTTCATTTTGCAAACTTCAACGCGCTTACGCATTCGTTCTAAGATTCATTCATAATACTAAATTAAAAAATAAGTCTGAACGTTTGACAGGCCCCTTGTCAGTAAAAGAATTAAATAATTCATTGAATTTTATCACTAAAAGAGTGCAAATAGAATCATTTCCAGACGAACATGACGCCTTAGTAAACAAACGGCCAATTAAATCAACTCGTAACTTACTAAGTTTAACTTTATTTCTAGATGAAAAAGGCATTATCCGAGTGGGAGGTCGATTGTCTAATTCACGTGACTTCTCATATAACAAGAAGCATCCCATGCTATTATGTGGTAAGCACTATGTTACTCAACTTATTTTTGAGCAAGGTCATTTGAGGTTATTACATGCTGGGCCTCAACAGCTGTTAGCTCACATAAGAGAGACCTGGTGGCCCTTATGTGGGAGGAACTTAGCTAGAAAGGTTGTAAAACAATGTAAAATGTGTACTCGCATGAAAGGTGAAACAGTGCAACCAATCATGGGAAACTTGCCACAGGAACGGATAACCATTGATTCTCCCTTCATGAATAGCGGTGTTGATTATGCAGGGCCACTTTATATTTTGAACCGAAAGGGAAGGGGCTCTAAACTTGAGAAGTGTTATCTATGCTTATTTGTTTGCTTCGCCACTAAGGCGTTGCACCTGGAACTTGTCACTAATTTAACATCAGAATACTACATTTTAGCTTTAAAAAGGTTTATCTCCCGTAGAGGAAAACCACATTGCATATTCTCTGACCACGGTAGGAATTTTGTAGGAGCTAAAAGGGAACTTACAACTTTCTTATCTAGGGAGTCTCAACCTATTGTTAATTACGCTTCATCTAATGGTATAGAATTCAAATTTATACCACCTTATGCTCCTCATTTTGGCGGTTTGTGGGAAGCGGGGGTGAAATCCTGCAAGCACCACATTACACGGGTGTTAGGCAATAGTCACTTAACCTACGAGGAGTTCAGTACGGTTCTGGCACAAATAGAAGCTGTCCTGAATTCCCGTCCTATGTACTGTTTATCCCCAGATCCATCAGATTACACCCCCCTCACACCTGCACACTTCCTGATTGGCCGACCACTGACCTCACATGCAAGCGAAGACATTGCACTCAGTACTCCACTACATGCACTATCCCGCTACAAGCGTCTGGAACAGCTGAGGCAACACTTCTGGAGGCGATGGTCGGCTGAGTACATTGGAGAGCTACAAACCCGCACAAAATGGAAGGAGACAAAGGGAGTCTTAGCACCTAACACTTTGGTGCTTATAAAAGAAGATAATCTCCCACCGCTGAAGTGGCGGTTGGGAAGAATTTTATCTGTGTTCCCAGGGAAGGATGGTGTGCCACGAGTAGCTAGCATCCAAACAGCTAACGGGATCATCGAGAGGGCATTCTCAAAAATTTGTCCCTTGCCTGCCTCCACAAACGACGAGGATGCAGCAGCAACAGAGCCAGTTCAAAGCCGTTGAGAGCAAGAGAGGAGCTCTCAAGGCCCGCCGGCATGTTTATAACACACACCGCCACCTAGGGACGGGACGACGCAACAGCGCGCACGCATGAGTGCACGCAACCTTCCCAACAAATCGATACGACACACTAGTTCCGGAGGGACGGACGAGATGGCGCTGTCCGCAGCTATATAAGCACCGGAGCTTGCCTGCCGAGGGGGACTCTGGACAAAACTTCTTGTCGTTTGCATTGTATTCTAACTGACGACAATTTAAATTCATAACGGTTTTTCAACATAAAAATTATTATTTGTAATTAGAAGCAATTATAGCAATTATAAGTCATTATACCAGGAAGAGTCGCTTTATTTCCCTGAAGAACACACAAACCAAAACACGGCCTACAAGTAACTAAAATAATATAAGTGAAGAAAGAAAGGGATAGCTATATAGCTATCCCTTTCTAGGATACTACACATAAATGTGTGTAATATGTATGTATCTATAGACACACACATGCACTGCAAGTTCTGTAACTCCACATCAGATGGCGCTTGTCGTTGAGGTCAAGTGAAGTCTCTATACCCCTATATACAATACAAATGTACTATATGGATGTTTCGCCGTAAAAAAATTAAACTAGCGAGGGTTCGCTGAACGGAGTTATAAGTTTCTGTCAATGATATCTGTCAAATTCAATTGACAGCTCAGTTTTTTAAACAAATAATCAATTTGCCCGTGTAATATTAATTAAATCCATAATCCACAAATAATATTCACTCTCTAAAATAAAAATCTTCGTTTTACGGCGCGAATGTAGCAAAACAACAAAACTTAATGTCAATCTGACAGCAGGATAAAATTTTGCGTGGTAAAAAGGTCGCAAAAATTTATTCCTTTCAGTAAAAACATAGACCAGCGGACGACCGTAAACGGGGCAGATTAAATTTTAATTGGTACATTTTTTCACCTCTCGGTGTACTTAAACGGGCTGTTTGACATTTAGTCAGTATAAATTTAAACTGGATAAAGGATTTAAACGCAGCCCTGGGGTGCGTTTAAATCTTCCAGCGATGTTTCGCCGGAAAAAAATTAAACTAGCGAGGGTTCGCTGAACGGAGTCATATCTTTTTGTCAATGTTAGCTGTCAAATTCAATTGACAGCTCAGTTTATTGAACAAATAATTAATTTGCCGGTGTATTATAAATCCATAATCCAAAAATAATATTCACTCTCTAAAATAAAAATAATATTTGTTTTTACGGCAAGAATCGAGCAAAACAACAAAACTTAATGTCAATCTGACAGCAGGATAAAATTTTGCGTGGTAAAAAGGTCGCAAAAATTTATTCCTTTCAGTAAAAACATAGACCAGCGGACGACCGTAAACGGGGCAGATTAAATTTTAATTGGTATCATTTTTCACCTCTCGGTGTACTTAAACGGGATGTTTGACATTTAGTCAGTATACATTTAAACTGGATAAGGATTTAAACGCAGCCCTGGGGTGTGTTTAAATCTTCCGGCGATATTTCGCCGGTAAAAAATTAAACTAGCGAGGGTTCGCTGAACGGAGTCATAAGTTTCTGTCAATGTTAGTTGTCAAATTCAATTGACAGCTCAGTTTATTGAACAAATAATCAATTTGCCGGTTTAATATAAATCCATAATCCACAAATAATATTTACTCTCTAAAATAAAAATAATATTCGTTTTTACGGCGCGAATCGAGCAAAACAACAAAACTTAATGTCAGTCTGACAGCAGGATAAAATTTTGCGAGGTAAAAAGGTCGCAAAAATTTATTCCATTTAGTAAAAACCACTATATACAAAATGTACTCTATGGTAAAAACTTATACCAGCGGACGACCGTAAACGGGGCAGATTAAATTTTAGTTAGCTTCATTTTTCACCTCGCGGTGTACTTAAACGGGGTGTTTGACATTTAGTCAGTATAAATTTAAACTGGATAAAGGATTTAAACGCAGCCCTGGGCTGCGTTTAAATCCTTTATCCAGTGATACCAATTAAAATTTAATCTGCCCCGTTTACGGTCGACCGCTGGTCTATGTTTTTACTGAAAGGAATAAATTTTTGCGACCTATTTACCACGCAAAATTTTATCCTGCTGTCAGTCAGATTGACATTAAGTTTTGTTGTTTTGCTCGATTCTTGCCGTAAAAACGAATATTTTTTTTATTTTAGAGAGTGAATATTATTTTTGGATTTGGATATAAATTAAACCGGCAAATGGATTATTTGTTCAATAAACTGAGCTGTCAATTGAATTTGACAACTAACATTGACAGAAACTTATGACTCCGTTCAGCGAACCCTCGCTAGTTTAATTTTTTACCGGCGAAATATCGCCGGAAGATTTAAACGCACCCCTGAGCTTGGCCAGTGTCTACTGCGCCGTTCATTTATAAGTTAGAGCATAAGGCCTCGTTTACACTTCGATTAGTAATTAGGCGAGTTCATACATGTTATGCGAGATTTCCAGGGGGGGCAGCTGCCCCCCCTGCCCCCCCCTGGTTACGCCCATGCATGAAACGGTTCGTCTGGTGGAAGAATTATTACCAGAACCGAGATTTGTGATAGTAGTGGTGTTAGGAAGTTAAAATTCTAATCATATTGCTCCAATCTATAAAATAGATGTAAATTAGATGAAGAAGACAAACACAAAACTTGATGACATTTTTCTCATTAAAGAATATCAGAAGCAGTACTATATTCTTTGTAGAGGCTAGCACATGTAATACCTACTTAAAAATACAATTTTAAATCCTAACTACAAGTAAATGTGTGTTTAATGTTGTAGAATCAAATTTCTAGCCTCTCAACTAAATCACTTTTTTTCCTCTTATAGATGCACCGCGGCGTCTTAGTTTTTCTTTTAATAAATGCACTTGCATTGACGAATAATTTTCCATATTTGTTTTGTATTTATACTCAATTTTTATAACAATAAATCTTATTTGTTTTTTGTATAAGGTAGACATTAATCTGACGTTACATTAATCGTTTTAGATCCTCAACATACTTATTTTTAATGGAAGATTAACTAATCTTGACATTGGAACTATGTAACGAGAATGGAACAAAAAGGTCAATGGTATGCAGGTATAGAAGGAACCACAGTAAATAAGAAGCCATGGTTCACAAAATCGTCCACTTTTTTCAATGGCCGTTTTTAAACAACGATTAACCGTTTACGATTATGTCACTGCCGAGCAAAGACATTAAACTATATACGAGCTGCCGAGTAAACGCTCATCTATATAAAATTATCGGATGAAAATGTTGAATAATCAGAATGCAATTATTGCCAAATAGATGTGCAAACAATTAAATAGATCATATAATGTTTGAATGTCCATCCTTCGGCAATCGGCATAGACCGCCTTGTGTTGATGGATGATCTACTAAAAATAGCCCGCGCTCTGTTCAGCAACTGATGGGAAACGTACAGACATTTCTACCCATTTTTAACTACATTGTTAATACAATTAAGGAAAAGGACTTTATCGATTAAAAACTCTTCAAGGAATTAACAAAGAACAAGGAATTTGAATTAGAAAATTGAATGAAGAATTGAAACTTTTGACCAGGATTGAAACTTACATAAAACTTATGAAGGAATTGACAAGGAACAAGGAATTTGAACTAGAAAATTGAATGAAGAATTGAAACTTATGACCAGGCTATTAAGCCTTCGATAAATAAACAAATATGTACAGAAAAAAACTTATGAATAGGCTGCATGGGCTAGATCCCTTTGCCTTCCCGAAAGGGAAAATGGAAAAAAAAAATATGATCTTCAATGAAATGTCAAATAATTGTCAATCAAATCAAAACTCAAAAATGTAAGATAATATTTCGTTCTCCCACTTCTCCCCCAAAATTATCCATATTCTAGCTACATTTTTAAATGAAAATAACTTGAGATTTTAATTAGTGTGTGATTGTAAATACATCTCTGTTTATTATGTATTTTATATATATGTGTACATATTGTAGATTAGATGTAGAATAGAATATTAATACATACTAACACCATGTGTTCGTCCTTGCAGCTACTAACATTAAGCTACCCTGAAGTTTAAAGTCCGACGGCTCAACCCGCTAAGCAGCCGTCGCCACATGACACTGGCAGAGTAGTGAAGCAACTCGTTGCCAAAGAAGAAAGGAAAAAAAAAATATTTCGTTCAGTGAATTTAGATGAATTTATTTGGAATGGAATCGTTTAGTGGTGTCCTTACGAAATTTGGTGCTCTGTGAACTGCTGATGGTGATGGTACTGGTTCTTTGGGATTGGCATGGTGTAATAAAGAGGAAATGTCTGCGAGTGGTTACTGTAATTCATACTGAATGTTTTAAAAAATGAAATGTTTACAGTATTTATAACAATGTGCTAAGAATTCAATATTTACCTCGAATAATTATATCAAGGTATGTATAGCGCAAGAGAGTCTAAGTTTACCTATATGAAATAATCATCTCAATAATTTCATATGTTTTATTACGAAAAAGGATGTTGTAACATTTTTTTTTAATCTTCATTACTTTACGGTACTTTCAGGATGTTAACATCCTGAAAGTATTTGTATTATTGATATTTTGTCTGCGACCTTTTGATATATACACCCTGATCACGATCAGAGCAGTTTACATAATATCATGTATAATCTTGTAAAATTTAAAAAGTAACGTTTCTTTTGGAAGTCGGTGGCTAAAAAGACAATGAAAAGAAAAAAAAAACTAAGGCACGAACTTCCGAAAGAAAAGTTATTTTGTAGATTAAGTTACACTTTTTTTTGCATGCCTATTGTTCTCCATTAAAAAAAACTTTCAAAAAAAATGTAACCGCCTTCAAAAACAACCACAAAAAAGTGTAAAATAATCTACAAAATAACTTTTCTTTCGGAAGTCGGTTTTCGGCCTTTGTTTTTTTTCTTTTCATTGTCGTTTTAGCCATCGACTTCCGAAAGTAAAGTTATTTTGTAGATGTTACACTTTTTTGTGGTTGTTTTTGAAGGTGGTTACATGGTTTTGAAAAAGTTTTTTTTTTGTAACAAATGATTGTTTTTATTTGCAAATAGTTAACTTCTTTTTGGATGTAACAATTATTAGACAAGTCATCCCACCCTGGGTGATGTAGAAGGGAATGTCAGGCTCTTACTGACTAAAAATCATCCTGTGTGATTGTGTACAATAACTCGAAAAATTCGCAGTATACTGCGAGCCCTCAAACGCGCCGCCCAGTCGATCTTTTGGGTTTGAAATGACCGTTGAGTTTTGACACTAATTCTTCGAAGGTCACTTTGTCCAGTTCCTTGGGGTGAACCAGGTTCCTGGCCAGACGATACGTTTCATCTGACAAATGCGTGAGTAATAAAGACGCTTTATTTATATCAATCTTCCATAAAAAATTTGCCAATCTTGGTTTTTGTGGTAGAAAGTATTTAATGATCCAATATAACTTATTTTCGACACAATATATCTCGTCGCCAATTAGATGTTCGGGGAGCAATCAAATAACGGTGTTGCGTCAAGGCTAGTTTATTACTGACGAACATACATATAGTTCGGTGCGCCGCCGCCGCATGCGGTGGCGTGTTGCAGCGCGCGCTTTATGTTGCTACAGATAATAATACATCACATCCTTCTCATGCCTTTTACGTTCCGGGGCCATATTATCCTGTTTGGACAGTCCTGTGAGCCCAGGGAGTCTTCTGACCCCAAATAGTCCCCTGACGCAAGGGTGCAATAACTCGAAGATATTTAAATTCAATTGAGCTTAGGGTATACACATTAACAGATAGGCATTGATAAATATAAACAATTAAAAAAATATATAATAATAATATTCCACAACTAATGAACTATCACACAACGCCATCTAGTCCCAAGCTAAGCAGAGCTTGTGATAAGGGTACTACACATCTGATAAACATACTTATATATTTCTAAATACATACATGTTATAGATAAATTACACCCAGACACAGAACAAATGATTGTGCTCATCACACAAACATTTGTCCTGGGTGGGAATCGAACCCACGACCTCCGGCATAGCAGTCAGGGTCACTAACCACTAGACCAACAGGCCAGCCAAATATAATCTAGATCTATATATATAAAATTCAAAACTGACTGACTGATCTGACAACGCACAGCCCAAACCGCTGGGCCTAGAAACTTGAAATTTGGCATAAGCCCTCCTTATACCACGTAGGTGAGCACTAAGAACGGATTTTGCGAAATTCGGCCCCTAAGGGGTTGTTTTTGGGGTTGATAGTTTGTATGAAACTTCGTTATTACAGGTGCTAGGAATTTCAAGTTTTGCATGAGGTTTCTTTTTAGGACGGAGATGGTCACTGTACAGTGCAAGCACAGCACAATTTGTCAATAAGTCAGATTGCATTTTACCTGCGCTGGGCCGGTGAATTTAGTTCACGAATAGCATTCATACCGCGTGCACTCATCTATCATACAATAATACTTTTATCAATAAATATCAACCACATTTATCAGTGTATCAATCAGTATCAAGTCAAGGTGTAAGGTCCCAAACCATACAGTCACCATAACGGGATTTTGCGAAATTCGACCCCTAAGGGGTTTGTTTTTGGGGTTGATAGTTTGTATAAAACTTTTTTAGTACAAGTGCTAGGCGTCTCAAATCTTGCATGGTGGTACTTTTTAAGATTTAAATGCTCACCAAGTTGGAAATTTTGAGAAATTCGACCCTTAAGGGGTTGTTTGTGGGGTTGATAGAATTGAGACTCAAATTTTTCCATAGGGGTTCTTTTTTGGACGTAAGTAATACCTAAGACGGGATTTTGCGAAATTCGATCCCTAAGAGGTTGTTATTGGGGTTGACAGTTTGTATGAAACTCTGTTACTATAAGTGCGAGGAGCCCCAAATTTTGCACCGGGTTCCTTTATAAGACTTAGATGCACACCATGGCGGAATTTTGCGAAATTCGACCCCAAAGGGGTTTGTTTTTGTGTTTGATAGTTTGTATGAAACTTTGTTACTACAAGTGCTAGGCGTCTCGAATTTTGCGACCTAAATGTTCCCTTAGGGGTCGAATTTCGCAACACTAAGACGGTTTTGCGAAATTCGACCCCTAAGGGGCTTTTTCGGGGTTGATATTTTGGAGACTCAAATTTTTCATAGAGATTCTTTTTTGGACGTAGTTGCGGGTGTTTTGTGAAAATAGACCCCAAGGGGTTGATTTACGGGTTGATATTTTGTATGAAACTTCGTTTCTACAAATGCTAGGAGTATTAAATTTTGTAAGGTTGTTCTTTTATGACGTAAATGCACACCAAGGCACTATTTTCTGAAATTCTACCCCTAAGGGGCTGTTTATGGGGTTGACAGTTTGTATGAAACTTTGTTACTACAAATGCTAGGACTTTCAGCATGGGGTTGTTTTAGGACCTAGGTTCTCACTAAGACGGAATTTTACAAAATTCGACCCCTTAGGGATTGTCTTTGTTGTTTGTTGTAATTAGAGGACTCAACATTGCAGGGGGGTTCTATTTAGGATACAGGTTCTCACTCAGAGAGGATGATACGAAATTCGAAATCCCTAAAAATTTGTATTGGGGTTGATAGTTAGGAGTCTTAAATTTTTAGGACCTAGGTGTTACCTAAGACGGAATATTGCGGGTTGATAGAATTTTTGTTGAACATTGATTAAGTTTTTCCAACAGTATCCCATATAGAGGGTGGCCGGGACTAGAAATTCACAAAGGCAAAGTTCGAAAATCATGCGGACGAAGTCGCGGGCGTAGTGCTAGTATTAGATATGAGCGCCGCGCCGGCGCGCCGCCGCCGCCGTGTTTTCTCCCGCGCCGCCGCCGCCGTCTTCAGGCGCCAGCGCGCCGAACCCGAGTAGGCGGCGTTCGGCGCGATAATAAATGCTGGCAAAATGGCGGCACTAGACGTAGACGTTTATAACACGAAACTCTTTGACATTAAAATTTCTGTGTTGTCCAAGTTATCAGCAAACAAACATAGTTTTTGTTGGACCTATTTTGGTCAGTTAGTTGTTAATATTGAGGGGAAAAAACGAATAGTGTTGGGCGACCAAGTGTTTTGCGACGCTTGTTTGAAACAAGCTATAGAAAAAGATGGCGATATGCAATTTCCCAAGTAAGTTATGTCGGGCACGCCGTAACCACGGCGGAAAGACTCCTCTTTGAGGAGTGGCTGGAGAGACGTCACGGCGTCCTAACCTATCGGATGACGCAGGTCCTCACCGGACATGGAAGTTTCGGGAGGTACCTGAGTCGGATAGGGAGGGAAGAAACGCCCGGGTGTCACCACTGCGAAGATCGCCCGGAGGACACGGTGGAGCATACGGTGCAGGACTGCCCCGCTTGGGCAGAGCACCGCCATGTCCTCACGGAGGCGATAGGCGGAGACCTTTCGCGCCTGGCATTGGTCGAGGCCATGCTGCGGGGCAAGACGAAGTGGGAAGCGGTCGCCTCCTTCTGCGAAGCAGTTATGCTCGCGAAAGAGGAGGCGGGCCGTGATAGAAAGAGGACCGCGTCCTCCCTCCGCAGTGATAGACACCCACGGCGTCGGACGTCGCAAGACGATCTCCGGCCACCGTAGGAGCGGGCATGCGGGCTTCGAGTAAATCGGCAAATCGCCGCCCGACCATGGACCATGCCCGGGTCGACGGCGCGTTGTGTTCCACGCGCGCCTCAAAGAGCGTCAGCAAGATGACGTGGCCCCCCTCTAGAGGGCCAAAGCCTCCCGGGGTCGCGGGACTTATTCCATTACCGTGACCCTGTAACGTAAAGGGCTAATTAAAGTAGATTTTAGTCAGTACAAGTCTGACAGTCCCTCCCACCCTGCCCTGGGTTGGAGGACTCATTTGATTGTTTTACCACGCTAAAAAAAAAAAGTAAGTTTATTTTCCTATTAAAATAATTAAATTAGTACCTCCTTACCTACGTTGATAGCTTTTGTTTGCCAGGCCAGGTTTAATAACCTGGTAAAAAAAAACTATTTTTAAAATCGCGTAGGCGCGTGGGGTCGCCCAAAACCCCGCAGCGCCGGAGCCATGACAGAAACAATACTTGTAGCATGTTGTTATCAATACATTTGCAAAAATTACCGATTTTGTATTGTCTAGTGTCTACTACATTTCAATGGCGCATGTTAAAAATGTTACAGCCATAATTACCGAATAGGTTCAACTGAAACAGTGGGAAACGTGACTTCGATGAAGTAAAAAAAAAAACCTACAATAATAGTTGAAAAGTTTTAGGTCAAATGAAATTCGGTCAAACATTTTTCGATCTTATGATCGGTAACCCTTGCCAATTAAATTCGTCTCGTCAAAATTATAATAAATCGTAATTATACGTAAAACATTGCTTTATTTCTTCTCTTAAATTAAAGTAGCTAAATAAAGGACACGCCGCGCCGCCGACGCCGCCGCCGCCGACTTCAAAAAGTCGGCGCGCCGCCGCCGACAAATTGACCATCGGCGCTCATATCTAGCTAGTCTATATATATAAAATTCAAAACTGACTGACTGATCTGACAACGCACAGCCCAAACCGCTGGGCCTAGAAACTTGAAATTTGGCAAAAGCCCTCCTTATACCACGTAGGTGAGCACTAAGAACGGATTTTGCGAAATTCGGCCCCTAAGGGGTTGTTTTTGGGGTTGATAGTTTGTATGAAACTTCGCTACTACAGGTGCTAGGAATTCCAAATTTTGCATGGGGTGTCATTTTAGAACGTAGATGCTCACTATGACGGGATTTTGCGAAATTCGACCCCTAAGGGGTTTGTTTTTGGGGTTGATAGTTTGTATGAAACTTTTTTAGTACAAGTGCTAGGCGTCTCAAAGCTTGCATGCCGGTTTATTTAAGACGTAAATGCTCAACAAGGTAGAAGTTTTGTGAAAATCGACCCCTAAGGGGTTGTTTTTGGGTTGATAGTTTTTAGACTTAAATTTTTACATATGGTTTTTTTTTGGACGTAAATAATACTAAAGACGGGATTTTGTAAAATTCGACCCCTAAGGGGTTGTTTTTGGGGTTGATAGTTTGTATGAAACTCTGTTACTACAAGTGCGAAGAGCCTCAAATTTTGCACCGGGTTCCTTTATAGGACTTAGATGCACACCATGGCGGGATTTTGCGAAATTCGACCCCCAAGGGGTTTGTTTTTATGTTTGATAGTGTGCTAGGCGTCTCGAATTTAGCGAGGGGCTTTTTTTAAGACCTACATTTTCACTAAGACGGTTTTGCTAAGTTCGCCCCCTAAGGGGTTTTTTCGGGGTCGATAGTTTGGAGACTCAAATTTTACAAAGAGATTCTTTTTTGGGCGTAGTTGCGGGTGTTTTGTGAAAATAGACACCAAGGGGTTGATTTAGGGGTTGACATTTTGTATAAAACTTCGTTTCTACAAATGCTAGGAGTATTAAATTTTGCAAGGTTGTTCTTTTATGACGCAAATACACCAAGGCACTGTTTTTTGAAATTCTACCCCTAAGGGGCTGTTTATGGGATTGACAGTTTGTATGAAACTTTGTTGCTACAAATGCTAGGAGTTTCTCAGCATGGGGGTTGTTTTAGGACCTAGGTTCTCACTAAGACGGAATTTTACAAGTTCGACCCCTTAGGGGTTGTCTTTGGAGTTTGTAATTAGAGAACTCAACATTGCAGGGGGTTTCTATTTAGGATACAGATTCTCACTAAGAGAGGATGATACGAAATTCAACCCCTAAAAGTTTGTATTGCGGTTGATAGTTAGGAGTCTTAAATTTTTAGGACCTAGGTGTTACCTAAGACGGAATATTGCGGGTTGATAGAATTTTTGTTGAATATTGATTTCGTTTTTCCAACAGTATCCCATATAGAGGGTGGCCGGGACTACAAATTCACAAAGGCAAAGTTCGGAAATCACGCGGACGAAGTCGCGGGCGTGGTGCTAGTTATTATATATTTGCTCTGTGTGAGAATCGAATCTACGACACGCAGCACAGAAGTCCAATCGCTCAGCCACTGCGCTGCGTTCAACTATACATTAAGTTTTCGCTTCAATTCATTTATTTGGATCCTAATGTTTTTAAATTTTAAAGACAATTTATCAAGGAGCAGTGGTGGCCCAGGTTGTGGGTTCGAACTAGGGTTGCCAACCGTACTATAATATTATTATATAGTATTGTACTGTATTTAGGGTCTCCGTACTATATACTGTTGAAGAAATATATAGTACGCGAAAATAGTATATTTCAAGTACAATAGCTCAATGTCTATATTTTGCGTTTCCATTTCATTACTAAATTAGTAAAATAAAAAAAAAAACTTCCTGCAATTTTCAATCACGTCTTTAAAAAATGGAAGAAGTGCAAAGAAATATAAAAAATTAATAAGTAAAAATATAAATTATGGAATCAGGCGTTACTTTGCGGAAATCCATGACATTAAATGTTATGAAAAATATCTAGTTTTAATTCCGCGACAAAAATCCAGGCTTGTTGCAGGATGCAATCCCACCCTATGCAATCATGCATATGCACATGCAGCAAAGGACCCACCCTCCCGCCCACATGCATATGCACAAGTGCAAGAAACAGAAAAACATGCCATGCAATCAAACCTATACTCGACACGTGTTTCGCCCCTCCACGGGGCATCCTCAGGAGATGTTGACTCGACAAGCGCTCGGCCTCGAATGAGCCAGTTTGACAGCTCTCGCCTCTTTATATAGCGTGGTGATGACGCATTAGTAACGGTCGATACAACCGTTATAAAGACGTTTGTATCGATCTACCTGTAATCATACTTAAAAGAGGTGATGTAATTAAGTTTGTTTGTTCATTCAACAGTGTATTATTATTATGTTTAGAGATTTCTAACTGCTCCAACACACACAACCGGAAGTTTTTATCACAAACATGGAGAATCTTATACGTGTTATTGTCGCTTAAGGAATGGCCGGTATCGATTAAATGTTTTGCGAAATGTGATTTGTCTGGATGGCCATTCCTATAAGCGGCAACATGCTCCCTATATCTAACCTCGAAATTACGTATGTCAGACAGGCCGTAATTTCGAGGTTAGATATAGGGAGCATGTTGCCGCTTATAGGAATGGCCATCCAGACAAATCACATTTCGCAAAACATTTAATCGATACCGGCCATTCCTTAAGCGACAATAACACGTATAAGATTCTCCATGTTTGTGATAAAAACTTCCGGTTGTGTGTGTTGGAGCAGTTAGAAATCTCTAAACATAATAATAATAATAATACACTGTTGAATGAACAAACAAACTTAATTACATCACCTCTTTTAAGTATGATTACAGGTAGATCGATACAAACGTCTTTATAACGGTTGTATCGACCGTTACTAATGCGTCATCACCACGCTATATAAAGAGGCGAGAGCTGTCAAACTGGCTCATTCGAGGCCGAGCGCTTGTCGAGTCAACATCTCCTGAGGATGCCCCGTGGAGGGGCGAAACACGTGTCGAGTATAGGTTTGATTGCATGGCATGTTTTTCTGTTTCTTGCACTTGTGCATATGCATGTGGGCGGGAGGGTGGGTCCTTTGCTGCATGTGCATATGCATGATTGCATAGGGTGGGATTGCATCCTGCAACAAGCCTGGATTTTTGTCGCGGAATTAAAACTAGATATTTTTCATAACATTTAAAGTAAAAATATAACTTTAGTCTATTTCTTATTCTTCCCAACTCAAATACTATATGTATATTTTTGAAGCATACCTACTATATTTTTTATGGCTTTTCAAAAAAATACTATATTCAGACAAAAAAATGTTGGCAACCCTAGTTCGAACCCCGCCAGGCGCATTACTTTGTGTTATTTATTTCATCACCACTGCTCTCAAGAGAGTGAACGAGAACATCGTGAGGAAACCGGCATGTCCTAAAACCGAAATATTCGAAGACATGTGACATCTACCAACCCTCACTGGGCCCGCGTGGTGGGTTATGGCCCACTCCCTCTCACAGAGAGGAGGCCAGTGTCCTAGACTCCTAGCAATGGGAACATTATAGGCTGATGATGATGATGATTGATAAAGGTATTGAACCCTTTGTGAGTGTTTCCGGCTCGCACTTGGCCGGTTCGTTTTTTTTTTAATGAGAATGGTAGATTTCTATGCTTGATTATTCTGAGATAGATAATGTCAATAAATTGGTTTCAGACGCGCCAGGGTCGATGATGGCGCGCTTGTTCCACGCGGCGTCGGGAGCGGCTCGGTGACGGGCGCTGCGCTGGCATGGCGGAGGGCGAGGGCGCGGGGCAGCCCGACGCGGTGTTGCTGGCGCCGCTGTCCGAGGACACTTTCCTGCACAACCTGCACGTGCGCTACAAACGTGACATCATATACGTAAGTACAGCGCGAGGTCACATGAGGTGCGTGAGCCTGACCGCACTGACTCTTTGTTTCGTTGCAGACGTACGTGGGCAACGCGCTGGTCTCGGTGAACCCTTGCCGCGCGCTGCCGCTGTACTCGGCCGAGCTGGTGCGCGCGTACCTGGCGCGCCCGCCCTACCAGCTGCCGCCGCACCTGTGAGTGAGCCCCGCCCCGCACCACCCCGCACCACCCCGCACCACCCCGCACCACCCCGCACCTCGCTGACTCGGTCTCGGTTGCAGGTACGCGATCACGGCGACGGCGTACCGGTGGGTGCGCGACAGAAACGAGAGCCAATGCATAGTTATTACGGGTGAGTGTCAACACATTCACTACACACATTATTGCAGTGAGGTTCACACCGAGACTGCATAACAAATGATTTAACTGTTATAAAAATTCTGATTATTGCCGTATGAATCCCGCATAAGTACTAACAAACATTGTGATCCTATGACTTTTAATGACGAAGACTTGACCTTTAAGACTCACTTTTACTGGGAATATCTGGCACGAAGCTTTTAAGTCTAGAACGCGGCGCAGAAGATTTTAAGTCTAGTTTTACACATCGCGCGGTCTTCTCAACGCCGCCGCCGCTCTCCGCGGTCGCTCGAGGCCGACGACCACGACCACTCTAGAGTGTAACGACTTGAAGAATGCTGCCTAGAGGCGGAGAGCGTCAGGCAAAGGACATCCTCCAACCGCTACGGGAGACGGCCAGGACTGAGCGATTGGACTGCCGCACTGCGTGTCGCGGGTTCGATTCCCGCACGGAGCAATTATTTGCCGCCCGGGTGCTTTTCGCTTAATTCGGGGTGACGCCGTGCTGCAGCTGTGCAGTTGCGGTGCTGGTATAATCTGCTATGACCTTAGCCCTACTCCGCGGCCGTTCGTCACTCGATATGCAACACACAGACATAGTATAAAGAGAGGAAGTAAGTTATCTTCATACAAACGCTCCGCGCGCGGCTTGTATGTGTGCGCCATAGTATATATGCGTCGCGTCGCCGCACGCACACTAAACAAAATCTCGAGGGGTTTCGAGGGGCTCCCGTCGGGGCTGAGTCTGCACGAGGTTCGCGCGTCACGACTTTTCGGCACCGCTATTGTGGAATATTATATATTATTATATTAATTAAAAATAAATATAGGTCCTTTATGTGTAAAAATACTACATTATACCGATTAAAAAAAATACAAAAAACTGACTAGTATACAACGTGTTACATTATTAACGCTAACCACGCGGATGGCACGTTTTATGCCGAGAATTCACGGCGCTAATGTGCAGCCGCCATAATATTTTTATCGACTGATAAATGTTACCTACGGCTCTCATTCTCTCATTGCAGGCGAGAGCGGCGCGGGCAAGACGGAGGCGGCGCGCGTGTGCCTGCAGTGCGCCGTGGTGGCGGGCGAGGGCGGGGCGGGGGGCGCGGGGGAGGGGGGCGCGGCCGGCTCGCTGGCGGCCGCGGGCACGCTGCTCGAGGCCTTCGGCAACGCCGCCACCGCGCGCAACCACAACGCCAGCAGATTTGTAAATTATATTGTTTATTATTATGTCCGTAAGAAAACTTGTGTATCATTACGTCCCACAATTGGATCTTATTACCGACACTATCTATACTAGACTGAGAATGTTTTACGATATTCTCATAGTTTCAGTTGGTTCCTGGGTCAAATATGGC
Source organism: Agrotis clavis (assembly GCA_954870645.1). Taxonomy (NCBI): domain Eukaryota; kingdom Metazoa; phylum Arthropoda; class Insecta; order Lepidoptera; family Noctuidae; genus Agrotis; species Agrotis clavis. The sequence continues at coordinate 26,809,700 of OX940928.1, read as the reverse complement.
AACCTTAAGGTTTGATAACAATTTTCTCATACTAACTACGACTTATGTGTACTATTGACCAAATCATGTGATAAAGAGTCTATCTAACTAATATGGTCACGTGTAAATTAGATTTATTCGCAACAGATTCGCAATAGATTTTGAGATTATGACAATTGAAAATAAAATGGGAAATTGGCCATATTATAATAATAATAATTCCAAAAGGCCACAATTCTCAACACCTGCCGAGTCACCCGCAAGTTTCTAACTTCCTCTACATTATCATCTACTTTTTTTCTATTTAAATTGACCCCCTTTACATCCGTGGCTCCGACCAAACGTAAGGTCATATTCTCTCGAAAGAGAAGGAAAACAAAGAACTATCACACAACGCCATCTAGTCCAAAGCTAAGCAGAGCTTATGTTATGGGTACTAGACAACTGATAAACATACATATATATTTCTAAATACATACATATTATAAATAAATTACACTCAGACACAGAACAAATGATCGTGCTCATCACACAAACATTATTTTGTCCTGGGTATTAACACAAATTATTATTTTTGATTTGGCACTTATTACTAAACTAAATAAAAAAATAAATATATTACAAAAATTATAAAACAGTAGAAATAAGAATCAAATGAACAAAAAGACATCTAAACTATAAAAAAGCTAAATGTTATTAATTAATTGACACAGATATGAGATCAATCAAAGTTGTCGTTGTCTTCTTTGGTGAGCCTCACATCAATTTCCTCGTAAACTCTTTTTAATATTACGCAATCTAAAACAGAAAAAGAAATTAATTTATTTAACAATTTTTCAAATCGAAAATATGGCAACTCGATGGCCATATTTACTTTATGTGGCGATATTTTTCAATTGAAGCTAACTTCGAAAGGTGATGGCCATATTAATCGGCTGGCCATATTCAACTCAGGTACCTTAGTTTCAGATTTAGTCGTCCACGCCCAGTTGGCAAATTCTACCTGTATTGTACCTACTCATCATAACAAAATAAGGCGATGATTCCCGATGTCCCGCCGCGGCTAGTGAGCGACACGCGCTTGCCTCGCGGCGCTACTCACTAGCGGCGTGTGTCTGTTCACAGGGCAAGCTGCTGGACATCGAGTTTGACTTCAAAGGCGAGCCGGTGGGAGGACACATCACACACTGTGAGTTTACCTTTATTATTTACTTAAGAACAATTGAGCCGACAGCCCCCGCGCTGAACACACGACATTCAACAAGCACACTTGTTACACTAATATAGAGTGCATTATTGAAGTGTGTGCGCATGTGTGATCATCACACTAGCGAATGATGTGTTGTACAGAACGTGTGCTTTGATGCGTAACATCTTCATCATCGCTTCTGTGGGAATAAGGACTTGAACATGGACAACGACATGGACATGGACTTGTCCTTGCGGGCGGCCCTTTCTTATATTTTATACATAAATTGCTGCGGCTACCGCGCCTCCGCCGCCGCCGCCTCGCCGCTCAGTGGGCCAATTCTCGGTTTTAGAGATCGTGTCGAACTCGACAAAAAATTCTATTGACGTCATTTTTTCGACAAAGTTTAGAAGTTGCTATTCTGGGGATGTCGAATTCGACATTTCTCGAAGGCTAACGTTACAGTTCATGTCGAGTGATTCTGGGCAGTAGAGATGTCATGTCGATTTTAGAGATAAGTAAGTACGTCATTTCTGAGTGAATTCGTTGAGTTTTGGATTGTACACTGTGTTTTCTTTTCTTTAGTTTTTAAATAAAATACGGCTTGGCATCTCATACCTACTGGAAATTCTATTTTATACTCTTTAATTTGTGCAAACACAATGTTTTCATGAAACGACGACCATCGCGCAAATAACAGACTCTGTAATTTGTGTATCCACGATTGGACTATATTATTTCTTTAAAGTCTAGTCGTGTATTTATTCCCCTCCATTGTTAAAATAAAAATTATGAAATGTAAAACAGCACAGCCCACTAATGTAACACAGAGTACATGTAAACATAACAAAATTTAACGCCATTTTTTGGTAGAGATAGAGATATTTTTGATAGACATAGAGATAGACTTACAATCTCGAACTAGAGTTATATGGCAAAAATCTAAAATTGGCCTCCTGTTCTCCGCAACATTTTAGGGCAGACACCTAAGATTTCCTTGTAGACTACGGAACCCTAAAAGACGAGTGTGACTTACAGTAGGCACAGTGTAGTCACTGCCGTGATGTACAACTTAATTTAGTACGACTTGGACTTGTGACTAGAATTCAAATTTAATTCAAGTAGGCAGTTACAGAAACTTTAAGATTGTCAAAATACTACAAAATACGTAAATAATGATCGTGCTACAGTCTCAGACTCAGTTACCACCTGTACACACGGCTGCACATCAAGCTATGCAAAACTAGTATAAGCTGACCGTTCAATGTGCGGAAAGATCATATAAAGCGAGTCCAAGACAAACTGGTTTTGTATAGCTTGATGTGCCGTGTGTACATTACATACCTGTACAGGTATAGTTGTTCATCACGCGGAGCATGACCAATTCAATCTCTATTCTACCAAGTATGGACAAAGTTTTTTATCGTTATTTGTATAAAAAATGACTGTTTCTTTGCACAAGTTGGAAACGGTTGGAGAACATTGAATAAAAGTAACTTTTCTTTTCAATATTATTTATAAATTTCAATGCTTAAAGGTAACCGTCCACAGGTCCGCATCGCACGGACGGCTCATCGGCAATGTTTACATGCGATGCGTATCGATGACGTCATTCGAAATGCCGATCAGTGGACGCGCCCCGCACGCTTACTGAACCATTTGTCCTTTTTTTTGCATTCCTCTTCTGCTAATAAACAAGCAATAACAACTGCATCGCTTTCCTCCTTTCTTACAAACACTTTCCGATCGTACGATCACTAGAAAAATCCAAATGAAGGTCGTATCGGCAATCTGATTGCTGATATACTCGCGTCGGCAATCCGATCGCTGCCGATACAGTGGACCACAGATATCTTAAAGAAGGAGATATGGCGTGGAGTTTAAAATGTATAGACAACCAGTGAAGCCGCAACAGCCCCACCATAACGATAATATTGCGTATGTAGTGCAATCATAACAATACCAAAGTATAAACACGGGAAGTAGGTTATCTTCATACAAACGCACCGCGCGCGGCTTGTATGTGTGCGCCATCGTATCTATGCGTCGCCGCACGCACACTCAACAAAATCTCGAGCGTTTCGAGTAGCGCCAGTCGGGGCTAACACTGCACGAGGTTCGCGCGTCACGGCTTTTCGGCACCGCTAAATGAATCAAAAATGTCTGATATTCGCAAGAAAAAGTATTGCCGTGTGTTTGGGTGTATTAATAATTCATCAATTCGCTTCTCACTTATTCTAGCATTATTTTTTTGATGATGAGATACCTACTTACTTCATTTTTGTTGTACTTATTAGTTTTCTATCACACAGAGGAAGTAGGTAGGTAGTAGGGCTTGCAAGAACCGGTTCTTTTTAAAAGCCAGTACCGAAGTTTCGGTACTGGACATGGAACCGGGATTTCCCGGGAAATTCGGTACTTTCGGTACTCACGTACAAATGTCGCTATTAACTTACTGTATGAAAGGCACGAGCGTGCACACTAACTACATGACGTATGTAATTATCGAAATCGGTTGAAAAAAGAACTCATTACAAATGTGGGTGGGATGGTGTAGTTCATAAAACATTTTTTTATTCGTAAATCTGTAATTGACAATAATCATCGGAACACAATCTCAAGGAACCGAACTTAAATGCTTTTTTAAAATCAAGACATTCCCAACAAAAACATAACGAAAATACCTAACACCACGCATCGTATAACGTCTTTTCAGTTCGGGAGACTTCGGCAATCATAAAAATATCCGTCATAAAAACAATTTGCTTTATCTTACTGATTCTAGACGACTAACTACAAAAGGTGTTTTCACAATGAAACCTGCTTATAAAATTCTCCTGCAACAAAGAAGTTCTATATTTACAGTAGTGCATCACAAACATTTCATTTTCTTTTAAAATAAAATAGTAATTTATTATGCAAGGCTGCAAAGTTGATTTTTGGCGCGAGTACTTGGATTGACTGAGGGTAGCGAAATTTTTAAAGGTGAAAAAAATGCAGAAAAAATTTGCTGCCGAATGCAACACACAACTTTTCACCTCACTAAGCGAGGAAATGCTGTGGGGGCGGCTCCGTGGCTCGCCTGCCTGTGAAGAAAATAATTGACTACAAGATGTGTTCGAATTTTAAACAACACTTTGCGCTCTAGCGTGCAAAATGGTTTTGCGCTCAAATTTTTAATGGGGAATAGAATCTTTCCGAGCATGTGAGGTGGAAAAAAGGTAGCTTCACCGCGGCAATTTCCGAGTGCCACATGTATTTTTTATATTGATATAAAAAAGCTTTTAAATATAAGAATTAAAATATATCAGGACTATATTTGGAAATTCCTACTAAATTTTGAATTAGGAATAAGCCTATAAGTCTTTAACATACATATTACAATAAGTCTAACATCACATAGTGACTTTGTTCCTTCTACTATAAATAAATATCATTAAACAAACAGTAGCTAAACAAATATAGTATAATGCTTTTTCGAGATGAAAAAAAAATATAAAACTGAAGAAAAGAGTGTAACAAGCGCTATTTCCTTTAAAATATGATAAAAAAGTAAAAGCTTTTTACAGATTAATAAACCAAATAATTATAAAATACACAAAATCTGAGCATGATTAAAGTTATTTACTTTAATATGAAAGTAATGCAATAAATGAAACAAATCAAAAATCTACTGACATCTATATGTAGATTTTTGATTTGTTTCATCATATCTGACCCCTTACTTACATTGCTGATTAGTTTTATTTATGAAATTCTCATTATTTTGAAATAAAATGTTTTATATCAACAATATTGTAAAAGAATAGTGTATTGGATATGATACGTTACTTTATATTGAAAACAAGAAAGAAAATAATAAAGTACCGAAAGTATCGAAAGTACCGGGACTACGGGTTGAAGAACCGGTACCGGATGTCTTAAAAAATTCCCGGGATTTCCCGGTATTTTCGGTACCGGGATTTCCCGGTTGCATGCCCTAGTAGGTAGGTATGTTTATTTCCCCACTAGAATGTTTTAGGTACTTTTGATCTGTCAACTGATTTGCCGCTATTTCTTTGTTTAGTTTTGCCGATTTCTCAGTATTGTAGGTATATTAACTGAGTACATACCTAACTAGTTATAGTTAAGTATAAAATCGTAACGAAAAATAAGTTAGTAATTGACTTATTATAAGTTAATAATTTAAAGACAGGCTCTATATTACCGCCTGTGCCGTCTAGCGGCGAAATGAAGAGTCGGTACAGCGACGTTGCCGCTGTGGGGGTGCGAACGAAGCGCGGACAGTCGCGCCCACACTGCCCCGCTGCCCAGTTTTTTCTTTATATAAATAATCTGCTCTGTATCTTGAATACATTTCTATATTTGATAGGAAAACCATTGTTGAACTTTCTTGACTACCTAATAAGAGAAGTGTTATCTTTGGCAAGGGCCGGGCTTTAAACTAATGTCTACTGTCACCAGTTCATAAGTGAGGCCTGACAGACCCTGTAAACTAAAACCTGACCCAGACAATAAAAGTAAAAAGTACTACTTCCCGACCCTTGCCAATTTAAAGGTACTGAATTAAAATTTAGATAAAAGTGACAACCCTAAGACAGTAGGCAATTATATCGCGGATTGGGCCGGAGATAACCTACTTCCCCTCTTTATACTATGACAATACTACGAACAAGTGCACACACGCGCCATCGATAACTCAGTCATTTAAATATATTTAAATATAAACCTTATTCTTTAAACCACAGCGTACTTTTTCCGATATATTCCCTTTATGTCGAGTCCCGTTACGTCGAGTCTGGAAGTCTATTGTTCTCCAAAGTATTGATATTTTACGCTTTCTATTACCTTTATGTCGAGTTTGGTGAACAAGTACAGTCAGGAATGTAAATTAAAAGCCAATGGCATAAAAACATAATAATATTAATACAAGTATAGGTGAAGATTACCTAAAAAAGGAAGCTCAACGGAGCCCCGCTCAGCGGGGCTCCTATTTCTGCGTGCATGGTTTAAAGTAACCTAACACGAAGGGGATGGCGGGGTCTTTCAGACCCCGCCATCCCCTTCGAACCTAACCTGTCCGTGTCGGGGTGCCCACAAGTCCCGAGCTCGCTTCGCTCGCTCTTGGATCCCAAGTTCTCCTAATAACAATTCCTAAAATCATTAATAATTCTAAATTATGTGCATGTATTCATTTCATTGGACGTGACTGTACTTCTAAAAGATATATTCCCTTTATGTCGAGTCCCGTTATGTCGAGTCTGGAAGTGTATTGTTCTCCAAAGTATTGATATTTTACGCTTTCTATTACCTTTATGTCGAGTTTGGTGAACAAGTACAGTCAGGAATGTAAATTAAAAGCCAATGGCATAAAAACATAATAATATTAATACAAGTATAGGTGAAGATTACCTAAACAAAGCAAGGAAGCTCAACGGAGCCCCGCTCCGCGGGGCTTCTATTTCTGCGTGCATGGTTTAAAGTAACCTAACACGAAGGGGATGGCGGGGTCTTTCAGACCCCGCCATCCCCTTCGAACCTAACCTGTCCGTGTCGGGGTGCCCACAAGTCCCGAGCTCGCTTCGCTCGCTCTGGGATCCCAAGTTCTCATAATAACAATTCCAATCATTAATAATTCTAAATTATGTGCATGTATTCATTTCACTGGACGTGACTGTACTTCTAAAATATGATATAAATAAACTCGACATAAAGGTAATAGAAGCGTGGTAAATAAACTCGGCGTAAAGGGAATAGAAACGGGACAGAAAACTAAACTCGACATAGGGGTAATAGAAGCGAGACAAGGTTTTCGGCTCGACGTAACGGGACTCGACATAAAGGGAATCAACCTTCTAAAATATGATATAATTAAACTCGACATAAAGGTAATAGAAGCGTGGTAAATAAACTCGGCATAAAGGGAATAGAAACGGGACAGAAAACTAAACTCGACATAGGGGTAATAGAAGCGAGACAAGGTTTTCGGCTCGACGTAACGGGACTCGACATAAAGGGAATCAACCCTTTTTCCGTATAATTTACTCACACTAACAGTTATCATTGTGCGCTGTCGCGACACGCGGGGGGCGGTACTACTCCCGCTCAAATACAACGGACGCACCACGCGACATTACGGCTTAGGAGGTATCGTTATGTCGAGTTTTACATTGCTTGTCCAGTCACTCAGTGATAGAGTGAGGTGGTTGTAAAAGAGCAATGTATTTAATGAAAAACAATACAGTTGGAGTAATATAGGAAACAAAAATAAAGTAGTCCAAGTCAATAGCTGGCCAAAACGCTCAGCACCACGTGGTCACCGACACGCCCCCTTGCCACTTCTCCTGTTTTTAATATTTCTGTCCAGTGGACGCAGTCTAATTAATCCGATTGATGCGATGCGTCCGATACGTACGATGCGGACCCGTGGACGCTTACCTTTAAACGATAAAAATGTCTCTTCGTTCTGTCATTTAGTCTTTTCTTCCGTGGACACAACCTGTTCGTTCGGCGCTGTGCTACGCGTGCTGGACATCGGCCGTTTCACTCCATATTCTTATTAAATCAGCATGCCATTGTGTGAAAGTTACACGATTTGTGTTGTTTTTTGTACAGAACACTGAGTGCTCTCAGCAATAATCATATATTTGGTAAAATTTTGTAAAATTGTGATGCAATGGTTACATAATAAATGTTTTTATGTTGCAAGCAGATCTTCTGGAAAAGGTAACATTTAATGTACTTATATAAATATATATATCGTTGAGCGACCGAGCGAAGCGCCTGCCGAAAAAGCCCTAGAAATAAATTTGAAAATCTATCAAAAACAGAGCGTTTTCGTTCGCTCCGTTCACTATCGCTCAGTAGTGTTTAATGGATTTTAACAACTTTATTACACAAGGGTATTAACTTAAAAATCTATGAAAGACTTCTAAGTGTATACGGAAACGCTCATTCGCTAGTCGTTTGGCTATTATATAGGATATAATTATTTATGTAGCAGACGAGCAAGTCGCCTGCTCGCACGGCGAGTGCGGCTCCGCGCTCTGCTCTCTAATAGTTATCTAGTTCTTTATTTGCTGAACCCCGTACCTTTACATCAGGCCGTGCGCTGCGTTAGGCGGGCGCCCGGCGCTGTTTTCATGTAATCTCATCCACGGGCGACCCGCTGCACGCAGCGCTGGTCTATGAGATTACATGAAACAGCGAGACCACGCGGGCACCCGCCTTACGCAGCGCACGGCCTAAATAGTACCACAATAGTACCTTGTAAACCGATGCGCTCGCGCGAGTCATACAATATCGAACAAAACTCAATTTTAAAGACTTTACATAGGTGTTTAATGACTGAACATTAACACGTTGACTGCCAACAAAAAAAATGCATCTTCCCGTTCGAGCCACGTCGGTCAGAGATAGTCGACAACTAGACTTTCCGTTCGGGCCGCGTCGGTCAGTGCTGACCGTGTTTTACGAGTGTTTTTGATCCATCCATACAGGCCGTAGGGCAGTGCTATCAAACTAAATCCTATATTAATTGACCCGCGTGGCCCTCTAGTTACGCCGAACTATGATGGTTTTTGAAAAACGTAAAAGACTTAGAAAAAAAACAACAATTACATAAAAGTGAAAATTTGTATGGCGCGAAATTTTAAAGGCCTTTGTCTAGCAGTAGATTCCTCCGGGCTGATGAGGATAAAGAAGTAAATTGTGCAGGACTGTGAGTGTGGATGTAAAAAGTAATCTATAAAACTACTCATCTGATTACAAAAAATCTTTTACTAATGGTAAGCAGCGTTATCGATGAGTGCTTCAGTAATATTACAAATCCACAAGTTTTTGTGTGTTTGAGTGTGCCTGTGTGTATTTGTGAGTATGTTTATATGTGTGTGTGTATGTATACAAACGTCTAGATTACCAATGGAACCTAGTTTTAAAAAACTAATAATGTCCATCTTTTTTATTTACTTATACTCATATTCGTACCTAGTTTCAAGAGGGATAAGATTTTACATCCAAAGGTTTTCACCCCTTTTCACCCCCTTATAGGTAGATTTTCGCAAAATCCCTTCTTAGTGCTCACATCATAATAAATTGCAACTACCGACCAAAAATTAGGTTAAACCTTTAGCGGTTAGAGATCTTCCCCTTAAAACTTAAATACCCCTTTGCACTAACTTAGGGGGTGATTTTCGAAAAATCCAAAAACACGTGTATAATTATTTCTGATCTAGTATACAAATACTGATTTTCACATTCATCAACTCACGCGTTATGATTTTCCCATACAAACTTTAATAACTCCTAGATTACCAATGGAGTGTAGTTTAAATAGAGCCAATCTTTTTTATTTTCTTGTGTTATTATTTGTGTCATGTTTCAAACTTATGAACCCAAAGAATAAGATTATTCATACAAACGTTTTCACCACTTTTCACCCCCTTAGAGGAGGATTTTCGTAAAATTCCGTCTCATTGCTTCCCTACATAGAAGACTGCAACAGTCTTAAAAAAAACCCTGTTCTTTTATATAATAAACGTATAGATGTAGATAAATACACTATTGAAACAATTGCCCGATGTAACGACGTCTTAGCTCAAGATACGGGCGTAAACTGCGTAAGGGGCGTGCGAGCTTGCAAACTCTGGAGGTGCGGGATGACCTGACACCGTGACCCGCGCGGCCCCCTTTAACGGAAAGTCGCTTTTTCGTCTCTAGGAGCCGCGTCGGTCAGTGCTGTCTGACGTTTACTATCTCCATAAATAATGACTAAAGTTAACTTTTGTTAATAAAAACATGCATTTGGACGTTAGATATAAGTATCTGATTAAAAAAACAGTTGGTCTAAATTTGGACGGAACTGTGATTTTTGCTTGGCCTGGAGGAAAAGTTCGCTGTCGGTCAGCACTGACCGCCATGGCGTTCAACGTGTTAAACTAAAAACCTAAGGTACCTAATTGAAAACTTTGCGTTTAAATTATGATTTTTCCTGTTTTAAGTTCGCAAAACTTTTGGAGTGCGCTTCAGTGTCTCAGATCGATCAAAGAAATAGGCAGATAGAACGCTCAGAACACGCGAGTGTGTCCACCAAAGTTAATACAAAATCAAATCGAATTACATTCCATAATGTTTTCTTTGTTTTTACCAGAAGGCCGACTGCGCCAGGAGGGTTATGTTTTTCGAGTGTATGTATGTATGTATGTTTCGTTGTGTTGCTCTGCAGCCTAAACGGCTTGATGGAATTTAACTTGAGAGGTGTCGTTAGATTCGTCTTATGCTACTGCTCCACCTGCGTCTTAACGCGTAAATTAGTAAGTTAATTTAGGCGTTACGTAAATGTGGCCAACGTTTTAATGTGTTAATATGCTACTGCTCCACCTGGATTAGCGTTAACGTTAATGATAATGGCCAACTACTTGTTAATTAAGGCGTTAAAAATGCGCGTTGGCTACATTTAGGTAACTATGCCGTTAAGAGTTAATTCTTCGAGAAGTCACGCGTTACACACAAAATGGAGGTTAAAGTAAGACACACAACGGAGCTTGAAGCAGCTACACTAGTTGCAACAATGAGCGTCATAAATAACATTATGCATTTATGCAATTAAAAAAAAGAGAACAAACAAAAAAAAACGATGATTTTGATTTTTTGATTTTCAAGCTTTGGCACGGCTCTGATTGAAAAAGTTCTAAAAACTCTAAAGCTTTCTCATTCGACCACTCCATTGTCGTTCTCGTAAATGCAGTTCCCGCCTAAAACAAAGTACATTCGTCCTTGCTGTGCGCGCGCGTCCCGCAGAATGAGACGGCTTTAATGTAGCCAACATCGCTTAGCGCGCTGAACTACGCGCTAAAACTCTTTGATGTGTCCAAAAAACCGACACACGAGCTATCGCTTAACGTTTAATGCCATTAGTAATGTCGTTTGTAATTTAATACATTAAAACGTTGGCCACATTTACGTAACGCTTAAATTAACGTACTAATTTACGCGTTAAGACGCAGGTGGAGCAGTAGCATTAAACGTGAGAGTGTCACTGGGTACATAAAACTGGCCAAGTGCGAGTCGAACTCGCGTGCAAAGGGTTCCGAACTAAAAATATTTTTTTAAAATCTCTCACATTCTATCAAGTGGGGTATCAAATTATAGGATTTTAAAAATGGTTTACCAAAATATATGTATACTTAACTTATATGTTTCAATTTAATTTGGACTGATAAATGCTAACAAAAACTAAAAATAATAAAATAAAATAAATATATAAAAAAAGCCCGATGCGATAGTTGGTCCCTACGTCAGATTACTGTCTACCTTGTACAAAAAACAAACAAGATTTATTGTTATAAAAATTGAGTACAAATACAAAACAAATATGGAAAGTTATTCGTCAATGCAAGTACATATACTAAAAGAAGAATTAAGAGCCGCGGTGCATCTACAAGAGGAAAAAAAGTGATTTAATTGAGTGGTAATACATTTGATTTTACCGTAATAAATCCACAATTACTTGTAGTTGAGGTTTCAATTTTTGAGTTTAGGTATGTTTTACCTGTCCTCTCCTATAACAAGAATATAATGCTGCTTCTGACTTTCTATTTTGATAAAATATCATAATATTTTAAGTCAGTAATTTTACCCCTTTTTTCTATTTAGATTCGAGAAATATCACAATAAATTTAAATTCTTAACACCACAACTATCACAAACAAAACTCGTTCCAGGTGATAATTCTTCCGCCAGACGAACGATTTCATGATTTATAGAGCGATGCAATACTGGTACTTAACCTCCAATAGAAAAGTAGATATTATTTTGAAAAGTGTATTCGATTGTTTAGTTATGGTATAATCATAGAATTTCATTTAATAAACTCAACTAACGGCCTGTCCCGGCTTCGCAAGCCTGGATATTTGTTTATTATATAGCTTTTCCTTAGTTATAATTTAATTTTTGTTCTCAAGGCAGTCACAGCAGCAACCCATTAATTCTTGATAGTGTGAATTGACGGAAATTTGTATGTTCCATCATTTTTACAGCTTATTACGCAACATCTAGTCATTTTACATCAATAAATCGTTTTTTTGCAGAAAATTCCTTTGATTTGATAGTTCTTTTGGGACCAAACTGTCACTTGTCACTTTGACACTTGCCTTCCCCATTTGAATGGCCCCCGGGCTGCGTTTAAATCCTTTATCCAGTTTAAATTTATACTGACTAAATGTCAAACACCCCGTTTAAGTACACCGCGAGGTGAAAAATGAAGCTAACTAAAATTTAATCTGCCCCGTTTACGGTCGTCCACTGGTATAAGTTTTTACTAAATGGAATAAATTTTTGCGACCTTTTTACCACGCAAAATTTTATCCTGCTGTCAGACTGACATTAAGTTTTGTTGTTTTGCTCGATTCGCGCCGTAAAAACGAATATTATTTTTATTTTAGAGAGTAAATAAATTATTTGTGGATTATGGATTTATATTAAACCGGCAAATTGATTATTTGTTCAATAAACTGAGCTGTCAATTGAATTTGACAACTAACATTGACAGAAACTTATGACTCCGTTCAGCGAACCCTCGCTAGTTTAATTTTTTACCGGCGAAACATCGCCGGAAGATTTAAACGCACCCCCGACTGTGAGTGTGAATGAGTGAACTCTAAACTACTGGGCTGCGTTTAAATCCTTTATCCAGTTTAAATTTATACTGACTAAATGTCAAACACCCCGTTTAAGTATACCGCGAGGTGAAAAATGAAGCTAACTAAAATTTAATCTGCCCCGTTTACGGTCGTCCGCTGGTATAAGTTTTTACTAAATGGAATAAATTTTTGCGACCTTTTTACCTCGCAAAATTTTATCCTGCTGTCAGACTGACATTAAGTTTTGTTGTTTTGCTCGATTCGCGCCGTAAAAACGAATATTATTTTTATTTTAGGGATTAAATATTATATTTTGTGGATTATGGATTTATATTAAACCGGCAAATTGATGATTTGTTCAATAAACTGAGCTGTCAATTGAATTTGACAACTAACATTGACAGAAACTTATGACTCCGTTCAGCGAACCCTCGCTAGTTTAATTTATTACTGGCGAAATATCGCCGGAAGATTTAAACGCACCCCTGGGCTTGTTTCTTTCTTTTTAGTTTTATTACGCAGTCGGGTTTTTTGTTTTTTTTTTTTTAATATTTATTTTATTGAGAACAACTTTTACAATGGTTAAAGACACGAGACGGCATATTTTGGCAAACAACAACAACGACGCGCAGCTTGGTACGACGCGTAGCTTGGTACTGTCGCGACTTTGTATTCGATTTTAATTTTGTATTAACTTTGGTGGACACACTCGCGTGTTCTGAGCGCTCTATCTGCCTATTTCTTTGATCTGAGTTCAGTGTAGTGAAGTATAGCTAGAGTAGCGTCGCACGCCTCCCTCCCCCGTTAGTCCAAGAGCTACTGAACCCTGCGACTAACGGTCTTCCTGTAAGGTTGTAAATTTGTACACGTAATATTTATAGCATGCTAAGAGCAATAGCGACGACCTGGCAGGCGTCAGCCGTGCACATCATTGGACAATTTAATTTTCAAAGTGTAAAAAAAAAATTAAAAAAAAACTTGTTCCTGTAAGCTTAAAAATTTAACAGGATGTAGTTTATTTATTGTAAATCTTGGAAAAAAAATGACAGGCGATTACAAGGTGCACAAGTATGTGACAGGCGAATTGAAAAGTGCAAAGTTGATGGGGAAAAATAAACTTTCTCCTGTAAGATCAAAATTATCTCGCGTTTGGCTGAACTGATTTTGATGCCGTTTTCAGAAAAGTGTGCGTTACATTCCGAGAAAGGTTTTAATATACAGGGTGAATTTTTCAACTGGACGTGGATGGCTATCTCCGAAACAATGAGTAATATCGAAAAACGTTGAAAGGAATCTCGAGGCCGATTTTGACGAAAATAAAACTGCATCGTTGGATTTTAGAAAAATCAATAATCCTGGCCAGGAATCGAACCCGCTGATTTTGGAAAAAAAATCACAGCTTGTATTATTACACCATTCGATAGTGTTGCTAATAAGGATCAAATTCTGGGAAGTAATCATATACGGCAAACTTTAGGAAAACGTATAATTTAAAAAAAACTGATGAATGTTCAAGACGATAACTGTATTCGGAACATAAGTTAACCGTTTCTTCTTTGAAATAATGCTTATTTTTGTTCAACTCAATAATTTCGCATTGCTGAATACACTGGGATTGTTGAGACATCAAATCCACTGAATTATTGAAAACAATAATAAATAAATTATGGCTCAGTAGAACATAGTAACATAGAAATATAGCAATTTCATGAAAATCTGCTATTTCCTTAAGTTTGCCTTATATGATCACTTCCCAGAATTTGATCCTTATTAGCAACACTATCGAATGGTGTAATAATACAGGCTGTGATTTTTTTTTCCAAAATCAGCGGGTTCGATTCCTGGCCAGGATTATTGATTTTTCTAAAATCCAACGATGCAGTTTTATTTTCGTCAAAATCGGCCTCGAGATTCCTTTCAACGTTTTTCGATATTACTCATTGTTTCGGAGATAGCCATCCACGCCCAGTTGAAAAATTCACCCTGTATATTAAAACCTTTCTCGGAATGTAACGCACACTTTTCTGAAAACGGCATCAAAATCAGTTCAGCCAAACGCGAGATAATTTTGATCTTACATGAGAAAGTTTATTTTTCCTCATCAACTTTGCACTTTTCAATTCGCCTGTCACACACTTGTGCACCTTGTAATCGCCTGTCATTTTTTTTCCAAGATTTACAATAAATAAACTACATCCTGTTAAATTTTTAAGCTTACAGGAACAAGTTTTTTTTTTCAATTTTTTTTACACTTTGAAAATTAAATTGTCTAATGATGTGCACGGCTGACGCCTGCCAGGTCGTCGCTATTGCTCTTAGCATGCTATAAATATTACGTGTACAAATTTCTAACCTTACAGGAAGACCGTTAGTCGCAGGGTTCAGTAGCTCTCCAGCTACGTGCGGTGTACTGGTACTGTAGTGTGTGGTGTCGCAGGAGCGCGTGTGCGACGTGCTGGAGGGCGAGCGCAACTTCCACGTGCTGTACCAGCTGCTGGCCGGCGCCGACGTGCAGCTGCTGAGTGAGTGTGCGCCAGAGCCCCCTCCCCCCTCCCCGCCGCCCCCCCGCCCCGCTCACCGGCCGCCTGTTGCAGAGCGCCTGCGGCTGCAGCGCTCGTGGGAGCACTACCGCGTGCTGCGGGCGGAGCCGGGCGCCGCGCCCAGCGCCTCGCCGCGCCGCGCGCCGCCGCCGCCCGCCGCGCCCGCGCCGCGCGCCGCCGAACAGGACCGGGAGCACTTCGCCTTCACCACGGTAAAGTAGGCCGGCCACGCGAGATCAGGTGCGCCGTATTGTGTCACTATAAATTGGTACTTGATTTTCGATTTTGCGCCGCTCGCCTGCGTAGGGAAAAAAAACTGCAGAGGCCCTAGACAAACGGTGAGCGATAAACGTTAACGCTCTGTAATACGAGTTGTATCACCTTATCAATTTTGTACCCTAGCACTTAAAGTTGAAAATATATAAAGATTACAGAGCGTTGTCGTTTGTTCGGTTCGCCATCGATTAACAGACTTTAACGAATTTTCAACTTTATGTGCTTAGGTATTAAGTTGAAAATCCGTTAGACTCCTAAACGTTTATAATTACTCTTCGCAGGCCTGGCTCACTCCGCGGTGTAGGTATGAAACGGCACGCACACACGCGCACACCGTTCACGGGTCGCTACAGATGGCTTTCGCGTGCCGCCCGCCCGCCCGTACCGCAACGCGCTCCGCGTCGTAATTATTCGTACAATCAAAAGTGAACATAATAAAATATGAAGACAAGCAAATACTGCATAGCTTTTGGTTGCCTAAACGACAACAGAGATAAGAGCCTCACGTTTCATACTCTACCGCGTGACGTCGAAACGTAAGAAAAAAAAGTGAAAATACCGAATGTTTATGAATAGTGTTATTCCTACATTATGTTTATGAATCTAGGGTTAATTATCAATTAAGTATCTACCTAGTTGTGATATGCTTATATTATGTCTTTCAAGTACCTATGTTCCGCTTAAAATAACACTATTAGGTACCTAGGTAACATTACAAGTTTAGAAATGTGTCCGATATACTCGGCGGAGATGGGAGCCTACTAGACGAAAAAGATAAATAGACTAATATCAAACCTGACATCACTCTCACTCACCTTAAGCTGAATACGTAGGTAGGTCGAATTATGATCGGTAGAAAGTAGGAAGATGTTTACGTTATTGTTTAGGCACGTTCAAACTCAGAAAATGGCTACACTACGCATTCAAGGTCGGCGATCGTAATTTTCTGCGCGACTTTTTTACCTACTTACCTACAAAGACACGCAACACGGGGCCTGTGACAATGACAGTATGCGCAAATGATAAGGACTAGTTACCTATTTTGCCGTAAACGATAACAATCGATCTTTAAAGTTATGACTAAATAAAATTATAGACCAAGAGCTTGGTCAAAAAAGAACATCGAACTACATATGGTGTAAAAATGTTCGATATACAATGGGGATTGTCTTAATTTTTTAAACATTCGATTTTATTTTATTTTCTGCAAAAATAGAGCATTTTGAGAAACTAATTTGAATATTTTAATGATTGGCTCAATAGTTTTTTTATTTTTAATATTTTAATTTTTGAGGTAGGTGACGTCACCATTGGCCTAAAAGTTGTGCCGTTTCCTTACTAGAGCAAAATTAAAAAACTGTCAACACAACGTCAACTGTCTAAACGTCACTTACATCCCGCTAGGTTATTATTTACAAAACAAAATTGCTCCTAGATGAACATACAAAGGAATCTAAGGCTTCTGAAATACTAACATCAAAGTGATCTTCGCAACAGTACATTGTTTAAACCTTGCAACATTCCACGCCGTCATCACGACACCACTTTTCTCGCAAATCTTCTTTAGTACGAACAAAATGTTGTTTGGATTATTATTATTATTGTTGCAAGTTGGGACAAAGCACTTCCTGTATTCTATTTTACTTGTAGTTTATGTTATATTGCCGATGCCGAT
The DNA here is from genome assembly GCA_954870645.1 of Agrotis clavis. NCBI lineage: Eukaryota > Metazoa > Arthropoda > Insecta > Lepidoptera > Noctuidae > Agrotis > Agrotis clavis. The sequence continues at coordinate 26,792,402 of OX940928.1, read as the reverse complement.
TTAACAGATTTAACCGAGATAATGAAGCAATTTGCAGTTACAATAAAAACTTGTTTGTTTACATCTTTGACATTTACAAATTGACACTTGAGAAAATCAGGGATGTCAGACGGCCACTGTGATGTACCAATATGAAATATTGGTACATCGGTAAAATGTGTCGAAAATCAAATACGAATGAAAAATCTTTTTTTTTTCTTTTACTGTTAATAGAGGGCAGTAAACACTAAACACTTAGTTTTACCAACCGTATAGTGGATAAATACTAACAACCGACTGCGATTTTTGTCCGTGCTTTATTTGAATTCATGTTCAAAAAAAAAAAAGATTTTTTAGTAAGCAATACTCGATTGCGTGGAAGAGATATTGGCCACACAAGGTTGTCAAAAATCCTGGGGTACCTCCCAAATCTAAGAAAATATTTGATTCCTTCATTTTACCTATAATGACGTATGGATGTCAAACTTGGAGCATTACTAAACAAAATATGCGAAATCTAGAGACCTGTCAACATAGCATGGAGCATAGCATGCTCAACGACAAGTTAAAAGACAAAATCAAACTAGAGACATTACGAAACCAAACTAAAATCAACGAAATCACATATTGCATAAGGAAATTGAAATGGAGATGGGCAGGTCATATGTTGAGGAGTACTAATAATAAATGGGCTAAGGACGTAACCAAATGGTGTCCAAGATATAACAAAAGAAAGAAAGGAAGGCAACGCCTAAGATGGGAAGACGACTTTCGAAAGATGGCTGGTGCTACTTGGAGGAGGATGACCCATAATCGGAAGGAGTGGCAAGCTACAGGGGAGGCCTTTGCGAAATCGCAAGACAATCTCAATATCGGTGTCTAATAATACATATATAGATAGGTATATAAAAGAGAGGGAAAAAAAATGTAAACTTAATATTTTTGTTTTGTAAGATTGTTAAATAAAGGCTATTAATAATAATAATACTCGATTGCACCCTAAAATTTGTCGTTTATTCTGTATTGTTGGTCAACGTCCAATCTTGGTTTTTTTTTCTCGAGTAATAATCTTGGTACATGGTACGTGACACTGAAAACTGGTATGTATACCAAGAAATTGGTACTTATGCCTGACATCCCTGGAAAATACTTGTCACTTATTTTTTAGGGTTCCGTAGCCAATGGCAGAAAACGGAACCCTTATAGATTCGTCATGTCTGTCTGTCTGTCTGTTCGTCCATATGTCACAGCCACTTTTTGTCGAAATTACAAGAGATAGCTGTTATAATTTCGACAAAAAGTTGAAACTTTGTAAGTAGATGTATTATGTGAACCGCGTTAGGACTTTCACACAAAAATAAAACCAAAACCAATTTTGGGGTACCTCCCATACTTAGAATTGAAACTCAAAATATTTTTTTTTTCGCCTTATCCATTCGTGTGGGATATCTATGAATAGGTCTTGAAAAATTATATTGAGGTAGTACTATTATTCTGTGATTGAGGTTACAAACATATTTTTTTCTAAACTGAACAGTTTGCTCGAGAGACACTTCCAAAGTGGTAAAATGTGTCCCCCCCCCTCTATAACTATAACTTCTAAACTAAGAGAATGATAAAACAAAAAAAATATTTGATGTGCATTACCATGCAAACTTCAATTGAAAATTGTTTTGAACGAGATCGAGTTATTAGTTTTTTTTTTAATAAATCGTAAACCGCAATTTACCTTGCAAAGTTACAACCAACTACAAGAACTTTACTAGCTGCTACGGAACCCTTTATGGGCGAGTCCGACTCGCACTTGGCCGGTTTTATATTTTTTATATTTTCTGTTTTCTGAGGCAAAGATACAAAACTGTGTACAGCCAAAGGTTTGAAGAAGGTGTTAAACATTTGAAGGGCAAGGAAGGTCAAACGTATTTTATTAAAAATATCAATGAAATATGAATATTTTTCATATATTTATAGAGCAGTGGTGGCCCAGTGGTATCGGTCCCGACTTACAAGTTGTAGGTCGTGGGTTCGAACCCCGCCAGGCGCATTACTTTGTGTAATTTGTTTCATCACCACTGCTCTCAAAACGGTGAAGGAAAACATCGTGAGGAAACCGGCATGTCCTAGAACCAAAAATTCGAAGACATGTGACATCTGCCAACCCGCACTGGGCCCGCGTGGTGGATTGTGGCCCACACCCTCTCAGAGAGAGGAGGCCTGTGTCCCAGCAGTGGGAACATTATAGGCTGATGATGATGAATGATCAGTAACGCTATTCCTCGAAATGGTTTTTCAATTACAGCATATTAAAAAAAATGAACAATGCCCATTATACATATTTCAGTGGGCGAACGAGCCTATAAAACTAAAGAACTTTCCTCAAGGAATTTAGGTCGTATTATGAATAAAAAAATGTGTTCTCACACTTCTCACACAAAACCACTTTGTTGTTTTTTGGTTTAACCTTTCAAATATTTTTTCAACATTAGATCATAAAAAATGGATACCTACAGCTTAACATAAAACTGTAGAAAACCGGAAGTCGCTGTCTTCGCGCTACCAGCACTTTGAATGATTTTATTTTATTTTTTTTCACTTATTACGTTAGTTTTATGGCACAATAATAAATCTAACAAACCTGCGGTCTTTGTTTACATCAAATATCAAAGATTTTAAAACGTTGAAAATACGTATACCTACCTAACTGTGTCCAAACTCGCGAGTCGCAACCCTATTGAGCTTGACCGACAGTAACCTTTTAATGTCGTTGGCGTCAGATAAACTAAAATGAACTCTCGCGCGTCACTATTCAGTTCATTTTTGCTTGCGCACGGGAAGTTTAGCCTATTATAAAAGTAGGTGGGCGATGTGTGTGCAAGTAAAAATGGACTCTATTCTCTCGTGCATAGATTTTACATTTGTTTGTTTTCTTTTTGGGAGTAACGCTTCTGTACCTTTAGGTACTAATATATATTCTGTGCTCTTCGATCATAACTAGATACACTATCCCGTACAAAAACGAACTTAAAACTGTCCTCAAGTAGGTTCGTAGAATAGAAAGAGAAAGAAACATAACTGGCCAACAAATACCAAAAGAAATTAAACTTTATTCGCAGATTTATGGCCCCTCTCCATTTGCGCGGACACGTCGTGCGACGCGTCCGGTGGAGAGGGCGAAATCTGTCGAGATCTGCGTGCGTGTCCGCGTCTACCTATGCCTCCCAGCCGCAATCCGTGATTTCTCGGTTTTTTGGGCACGCATCAAAGGGATCTGCCGAGAAATGCGTTTCGCCTCTTCACTATCGCCGCCTGTCCAGTTGCCGCCGCTTTGTTCTATTCTTGTGAACTCAAAGACCAGCATCTTCTTTTCCATTTGTTTTTCACGACTCTTCTTTGGTACACATTGACATAATGGTTGTGTCGCCATTAAATAAATAGCGGCAGCCGCACTAACCAGATCCACGTCCATCCTCTTGGGTTGCGCTCACCACACTGACACAGACGGAATTGAAGAGGGCAGACGGATTTCTAGACACACGCGTACGCGGACGCGTCGCACGACGTGTCCGCGCAAATGGAGAGGTCCCATTAGAACGGACATAAAAAACACATTTTTTTACTTTATAAACCCTGCCGATAATTTCGACAATTTTAAAATAAATGTTTTACGGCGGTTTCTTAACGAAATATCAGTATTTATATTACAGTGATAGTTATTACATATTGGTTAAATTAGTACTTTCTGAAAAAAAAAATATCATACTTTTTTCCGGTTCTGGAAGAGTGATTTTTGCATTTTTAAACGAGCACGGAGCCATGTTTACTTTCCGAGCGTTAGAACAGTACTAAACGAAAAGATGGACCAATCTCTGATTTGGTCCTTCTTTTGGTGAGGACGTTTTTGTCGCTGAGTGTGTATCTAGTTGATTTTAATGATCGAAGTGTTTACTGCTAACCGTTTGGCTACAGATTCGGGTCTATTCCGTACCTACGCAGGTAGGCCTCTCCGGAGCACCTTGACGTGTATGGCCGGCTTTTATTTCGTTAAAATTATATTAGACTTCCACTGCTGAACATAGGCTTCCCCTTTAGACTTACCAATAGGACCGGTTAGAAGCGAATTTTTTCGTTTCTTTAAAAATATCTTTGCGAAGACGCGACGCAGGCGTTATCTACTATAAGTATAAAAGTAAGTCGGGTTTTCCTTCCTGACGCTATAACTCCAGAACGCACGAACCGATTTTCACGGTTTTGCATTCGTTGGAAAGGTCTCTGGCTCCGTGAGGTTTGTAGCAAAGAAAAAAACGAAGCCATCTGGTGGCGAAACGGAGTTCGCTGGGTTTGCTAGTTGCGTATAAAAATATAACTTTAGTTTAGAAGTCGTTATCTAATACAACATTGATTTGATTGTAATATCAGACGTGTTGGTTGGTAAGTAGTTTGAAACACTACCAATAGATGGCGCAACGTGTAAACAGTGTTCAAAAAACAAGGGAACGAGAAATTTCAGCTTTGTGAGTAGTGGTTGCGATGGCCTAGTGGTTAAGGCGTCTGGAGTACCTATCCAGAAGACTCAGGTTCAAATCCTGCTCGCAATCTGAATTTTTTCGTTTCTTTAAAAATATCTTTGACGCAGGTTCGAATCCTGCTCGCAATCTGAATTTTTTCGTTTCTTTAAAAATATCTTTGCGGTTAGAAGCGGCTTGCATCTAGCGTGTTTATGTGGTCTTCATAAGATCGTCTGTCCACCTTGTGGGTGGACGTCCCACACTGCGCTTGCGGGTGGTCTCCATTCAAGAACCTTCCGGCCCCATCGGCCATCAGTTCTACGTGGTATATGGCCTGCCCACTGCCATTTCAGCTTGCTAATTGGTTGGGTTATGTGTCTGATGAACACTTTCTGTTGACTTATAAAATCTAAGATCTGAAACACCTTTGTGGAACTCCAAAGCCCTGCGACTGCGACACTATAACAGAGTGATATTAGAAGTTGTTTAGTCTTACAAGAAGTCGGTTTAAAAATGAAAGATCTCGAACGTCTCGAATCGTCTCACATATTCCGTTGTTTTCCCGTCCCGGGGCTCTTAGAATTCGACATCAGTCCTTTCAGATTTTCGACTTTGACGATCCCGTTGTCGCTGGCATACATAAGCAATTGGATCCGCGTACGAAGTCGCAGGCAGAAGCTAGTCATCAATAGTTTAGAGTACCGCTAGTTGCTTAATAATCCCCACGATATCAACTCCCTCAATGAAATGAATAGATTGCGAAAACCGTCTTATAACGAACTGAATAAATAGTAACTGAAAAAAATGAAATAAAAAAAAATTAACGAAAAACAAAAAACCCGACTGCGTTAAAAAAAACTAAAAAGAAAGAAACAAGCCCAGTAGTTTAGAATTCACTCATTCACACTCACAGTCGGGGCCCCTTCAAATTATACCAATCAAATCTTCCCAAGGGGCCCCGACTGTGAGTGTGAATGAGTGAATTCTAAACTACTGGGCTTGTTTCTTTCTTTTTAGTTTTTTTTAACGCAGTCGGGTTTTTGTATTTCGTTAAATTATTTTTCATTGATTATTTTTATGTTTATTTGACATTTGTGACTTTGTAATTTTATTTATTTCCTAAAAAAAAAAATCATCCTTGATTTTTTATTGTTTGACACATTGTGTTAAAATTAATTACGTACGTCGTAATTGTAATGCACCGGCTGGACGACAACTCCTCTCAAACTGGCTGGTTTGTCTTCAGAAGAGACCAACTCAGACACTCGCACTCTGGTTCTCGTATGACTTTACCAGTACAAAAATGTCTGAACTTAATTTTAGAGGTCGGTTTCATTATAATAATGTTAAATGTCGTCGATCGAATGATTTTTTTGAAGTCGAGCGTCGTTTTTGAAAGGGATCGATCGTGACGTGCGGTGCGGGTGTGTCCGCAGGCGGCGATGCGCGCGCTCGGGTTCGGCGCGGCGCTGACGGACGCGGTGCTGCGGCTGCTGGCCTTCCTGCTGAAGCTGGGCAACGTGGAGTTCGAGCCGCAGCACAACATCGACGGCAGCCTCGGCACGCGCCTGCAGCAGCGCTACGAGCTGCTGGAGGCGTGCGCGCTGGTGGGCGTGGACGCGGCGGCGCTGGGCGCGGCGCTGGGCGCGGCCGACGACGAGGACGCGGCGTGGCCCGGCGCGCGCCGCGACCAGTTGCTCAGCGTGCTGTACTCGCGCCTCTTCACCTGGCTCATCAACGCCGTCAACGACCACATCAAGGTGCGCCGACACAATAATAAACGTACTAAAACAATATTATTGCTGTAGTAATTGCACAAAATTGATAATCCCCAATTGGATCGAGGCATCGAGCATTCAATGGGCACGGCAACAGCCCTGACGTCTGTTTTCTCCCTACTCCCTGCAGGTCTACATATTGATTTGCGACGGCATATTCAACACTTTTTTACAGACTTCAAAAAAAAGGAGGTTATCAATTCGACCCGTATGTATGTAATATTTCCAGAACTGCCCAGTTTTCGGATATGTTAGACTATATCAGCGTCTGAACAAATGTGCAAAATTTCATAAGTGTATATATGTATGTTTTTATGTTTGTGTTCGCATATCTCCGGAACTACAAGTCCGATTTAAGTACGTAATTTCATTTTTGTTGTACTAGGTATTGTTCAACTTAGGGAATACTGCAAGTTTCATCAAAATCGGTTCAGTAGTTTTGGAGATAGGGACTTTTTTGCCTACTTGGATCGTAAATTTTCAAAGTCGATTATATGTTTGTTCACGATTATCTCGCGTTTGGCTGAACCGATTTTCATGCGGTTATCGGAAAAGTTTGTTACATTCTAGGGAAGGTTTTAGTATTTAAGACTAGCTATGACATACTGAAAGAACACAGTTTCTGTCAATTTGACATCGTGATGCCCCCCGCATAAAAACAAAACACTAACGAAACAGCTATGCCTCGTATACCAGGAAGAAAACAACATGAGCTTTTGCCACTTTTCTTTCGAATAAACAAAGTAAGATCCCGAGCTTCTAGACACTACTTTTCTTAAACGAATAGATAATATGATAAATGTATACCTATCAAAATAAAATAAGGGCCATTCATTATATTACACTTTAAACCGCACATTGTGTCACACTGCGAATTGGATATATTTGTAATTTACAAAGTGTGCATTATAAAGATTATTCAATTCCATTCTATAATACGAGTAAATTATCTTGTTATGATATCTTTCAAGTGTTAATTTTGTTTCTAGTGGCTAATTTGAATTCATAACTTATTTAATTAGATTTTTGAAATTATTTAGAATTTACGATTTGGTGTTTAAAATTTTTCAAACTTTTTCTTGGACTACATCAAACAGTCATTTATGCCATCTATTCAGATACATAATTATGGACGCAAAACCAGCCACTTGGGGTGATTACGGTGACATAGATAAGGAGATATAGCCAGAAGTGGTCGGTTTAATGCTCGAATATTTCCAACCAGTGGTACAAAATATTTGAAACTAGTATCAAAAGAGACGGGTACTATCACCAAACGCCCTGATCCAGGAAGAAAGTGAGTAAGGCCCAAGAAGACCATCAAGTTCGTTAAACCGCGCAAAGAGAGCGATAATCTACTGCGCGGATCATACAAACTCCATTGCGACCAGCCACAAGCTCCCCTATTATTGACAAGACAATTTCGAATCGACACCATGAAGATTAAAAATTAATATTCAAAAAGATTCTTGGTTCGCCTGCAGTTAACTGTGAGCGGATGGTGCAAATCGTTAAACATTTGCAAAGCAGAAAATTTATTGAACTGTTTTGACTGGGCTTCAGTGCTTCTTATACTGGGTTACAGCTGGATTATTTTTTTAATAAAGACCGATCTATCAGAGTTCAACAGGTTTCAGATCATTTCACTCTTGAAACAGAATGTTTTGGTGAGCTTTAAATTATAATCTCTATCTCGCAAAACTGAGCTTTCACTTCCTAACGAAGGTACGTAACTGCTCAAAATTGCGTAGAAAATGTGGTTCAAATCCACATTATTTCATTTGCACAGCAAGTAGTACCTGAGTTCATCTTCGATCAATCGCGACTAACAGTGCATAGATTCGTTTATGCTCGAATTACGATGCTACTCACTCAGGCTTTTTACCTGATTTCTATTAAAATGGTATAGAAAACGTTCGTTATTTAATACAGAACATTTCACCTTCAGTAAAATAACACAGGGTTTAAGAGAAAAAAGAACTCTTTAGAACATTGAAAACTTTATTTTTTCAATTTCATTATTTTATTTATGAAACTTGACACATTCCTATAATTTCTCACTTTTCATTCAATTTCGCTTATTTTTACGATTTATTGGAATGCTAACTTATTTTCTGTATGTTTTGTTCTGAGTAGTATCTGTATTCATGAATAAAATTCACAAAATAATATCAGGCGAAAGAGCCATGGCCGGTTGAGTGCTTGAACTTCAATGCTGCTAAGACGTGAATTTTTCCGCAAAAAGGAGCCAATCCGACCCGGTTCTATCTTTCTGAGGTGTAACCGTAAAAATGACAGGCCATCTTGACCTTTTTGGGGTGCCGTTGACATCGACCCACAATATTAGTCCACTTATTGAGTTGGCTGCAAAAAAGTTAGGTACATGGAGTGGTACAGGTTTGCCAAATCCCAACTCGATGCAATTGAGTCAATTTAATAGCGCCCGGCATTGATCGAGGCCACGATCTGCGGGGCGAGACGGAATGGGAAGTAGTCACCTCGAATCCTTATGCAAAGCAGTCATGCTAGGGAAGTAGGAGGTGGAACACGTGAGGGAGAGGACAGCCGCGTGATCTACGACGCCGAGAAGCGATTTCCAATCAGAGAGGTACGCCTTGGAAGGCCGGAGCTTGTCTTGGTCACTGGACTGTCTTATCAGGTAACGGTGACCCTGGAACGTAAAGGACTACTGAAGGATCACCATGGATATTAGTCAGTACGAGTCTGGTAATAAATCCCGTCCCGCTCGGGAGGACACATTTGATGATTTTACCAAAAAAAAAAAAAAAATACAATGCAGCTGCCAAAACGGAATACCGCAATTGACTGGATGCCGAACCTGATACAAGACTTCAACTCTCTTCGATCAAACCTAATAACAAGAAATCGACTGATAAAAAAAAAACTTTTTGAAAAAAAGTACCGTCTTCAAAAACGAATACAAAAAAGTTTAAAATAACTTTTCTTTTGGAAGTCGGTGGCTTTGTTATTTATTTCATTGACTATTGCCATCGACTTCCAAAAGAAAAGTTATTTTAAACTTTTTTGTATTCAGAAAAGTTATTTTAAACAAAAAAAATAAAAATAAAATTCTTTTGGAAGTCGGTGGCTTTGTTATTTATTTCATTGACTATTGCCACCGACTTCCAAAAGAAAAGTTATTTTAAACTTTTTTTATTCGTTTTTGAAAACGGTCCTTTTTTTTTAAGTTTTTTTTTGAAGTTACTTTTCTCTGGGTTAACCGCTACCTCAAAACGATCAGATCAATTTTTCACGGATTTTCGGGACGCACGTTAGAGAGCCAAATCCTGCCGGCGTCGCGGGACTGTCTTATCAGGTATCCATGGCCCCGGATCGCAATGGGTTATTGAAGGACACCGTAGATTTTAGTCAGTAGTGTCAGTACAAGTTTGTATGTCCTTCCTGTAGTCCTGTCCTTCCCTGGGTGGAAGGGCTGATCTGATGATTTTACCACGTAATAAAAAGCCATACCACCAGGGGCATGGCCGGTGGTATGGTGGGTCCCGCAGCGAGCTATATTATCCAAACGAACTGGAATGTTTGGGAAGTTAGCAAGTCTGAAATTACATTTAATTACTAATTCAGAAAAAAAGCTATCAGAATTATTTACATTATTTTATTATCTACAATTATATCCACATTCGAATATAGTAGGAAAATACAATCAACACATTTATATATTTACATTGCAAACAGATCAAAATTAAATTAATTCAAAATATTAGCTTGTATCAAGAAAGGTAGGTTATGTTGTATTCTTGGCGATTGGGAAAATTACTGGCCACCACTCATGACCTGCGGAAAATTCGAGGTACTACATTTTTCACATGGAATTTGATGTCATGACAAAGACACTAGCGCCGCGTATAAAGGTCATGAATGGTGGCGTGTATTTTAAATTTTAATAATTACGTGACTAATGTCAAAATGGTTGCGAGCGATACGTCCTCCCTCAAAAGGCGCCCCGCGCCGTCTAAATCAAAGAACAAACCGTTCTTGGTTTTATGTTGAATTTTGTCATTGCTTATTATAATTGTTTAATACTATTATTTTACTTTTAAATGAGCTAATTATTTTTTAAAGCAAGCTAAGATAGTAACCTTAGTTATTCAATACTTGTTGATTGAAAATTCAGTAAATATTGATAGATAAAAAATATAATTTCGGACGAAAAAATGTCAAATTCTTCCTGTTTTGAAAAATTATTTTAGGTGTATTTCTGAATGGAAAATAAAAAAGTGATTAATGCAGTCCAAATATAATCTTTCAGATGTACCATGGACATTTTCAAATATTATTTTACTATTATACCTTCTATGTAATTCGGTACCAAAGTATGACAAAAAGTAGAATTTTATGAAACATCCTTTGCAGAGACAAGGTTTTTACTCATGTATGTAAACAAATCTAAAAATTTGTTTAAAGCACTCCACACAGAAATAATCAAACTTTCTCGAGTATATATCTTTTTTTAGGGTTCCGTAGTCAACAAGGAACCCTTATAGTTTCGCCATGTCCGTCCGTCCGTCCGTCCGTCCGTCTGTCCGCAGCTTAGCTCAGAGACGCCCAGTACTAGAAAGCTGTAATTTGGTGTAAATATACGGATTTGTTGCGCCGAAAAAGTGGTAAAATAAAATCTCTTAAAATATTTTTTTTTAGGGTACCTCCAGTACACGTAAAGCGGGGATGTTTTTTTTATTTCTCGCGTACCCCTTAGTGTGGGGTATCATTAAATAGGTCTTTAAAAAATATTGATAGTTTCCATTAACAATTTTTTGATAAAAAGATTCGTTTGTGAAATATTAAGCTTTAAAGTGATAATTTTTGCTCGACTCGAGTGTCCCCCCCCTCTACCAGCTAAACGGTTATGTTTGGGGGTGTGAAAAAATTAACAACAGTAGTATATATAACGAAATTTAAAAGAAAATTATCATGACTAAGTAGGCTTTACAAGTTTACGAGTAATCGTCGACCAATTTATAAAACATACTTTCCCAAACAAAATGTTTCGCAGAACTTGTAATTCAACTGCAAATGTGAGTTTGTCAACTTTATTTTTACAGCTAGGTGGGTATGTTTTGGGGATAGGTAGGTTTTTATTGTCAACTATTTTTAACTAACTTCGAAAAAAGGAGGAGGTTCTCAATTCGTCGTAATCTTTTGTTTTAGGGTGCGTCCACATCTGACGAATGCGCCGCAAATGCGCAGCTCGCGCACCGTTTGCGAGCTGCACGCGTGCAGATCGCGCGCCGCGCGCGCGTCTTTTGGCGTACCAAACCATTGCTGTTACTGCGCGCGTGCAGCTCGCGCACCGCTCGCAAACCGCGTACGAGCTGCGCATTCGCGGCGCATTCGCCAGATGTGGACGCACCCTTATGTATTTTCCCCGATTTCTCGAAGACGCCTGGACCGATTTTGAAAATTCTTCTTTTTAAAATTAAATTCAGCGAATCAGTTTAATTAGTTTGCATAAGTAGTTTGATAGGCAACTACGGAACCCTACACTGTGCGTGGCCCGACACGCACTTGGCCGGTTTTTATTTGTGGCAATGACATACCCAGAATCAGGTTCCAAAAGTCGCACAAAAACAACGAAACGTGTGAAAGCCCTCTTAATAATAATGGATACCTATTGAAGTTTCTCGCATAGATCCGTTTTTGTTACTTACTAGGATTGTAGATTTTCAAAGACGCCGATTTTATGAAGATTTTTTTTTGATGAATATCTCAACTAAAAAGAAAAAAAAAAACACCGACTTCAAAAACGAATACAAAAAAGTTTAAAATAACTTTTCTTTCGGAAGTCGGTGGCAATAGTCAATGAAATAAATAACAAAGCCACCGACTTACTAACTAACTACTGGTCTTCTCGAAAATAAATAAAAAATGTTGGATTATTGTGCATCTGTAACCTGTATTGTTCTTTCATCATATTATAAATTTCAGTGCCGGAGGTGTACAGTGCAAGCACAACACAATTTGTTAATAAGTCAGATTGCATTTTACGTGCATTGGTAAAATAAATAATAAATTATCTTTATTCAGAATAAAAGGTAAAATACAAAATTAATCTTAATTTTACGATGAAAATCTCACGTTTGCCTGTACTAGAATAAACCTGTATCACAGGCGAATGGAACTCTAATTCTATTTGTACGACAAAAGTTATTTTGTTAACAATTATCTAATAGCGCTAAGAATATGATTACGTATTTACTATAAACCTAAATACTTAAAATAATAATTGACTTAAAACTTAGAACTAAAAATGTAATATGACAGAAATTATAAGCGTCAGCAGAAACATAAACTAGGTTAAATGAGGTACACTTGTTAATTTGTTCTTTCAATAGCCAGCGACGCGACGCGCCAGTCACATGCTTAGACAGCAACAAATTGTTAAGTGTGCTAGCACATCAACTTGTTGTTGTTACGCACCTGACCTAGGGTATGATGACGTTCTATGCGACTTCATAGTCAATTGAGTTGATGTACCTGTACTCTGCTATTTTCTTAGCAGGACCCTCAGCATCTCCCGTTTTATGGTTATTGGGCTTATTCAATCGCGAACATCTTGCACATTTAGGAACTTCGGTTTTTTTCGCGCATTCAGTCATGGAATGTCCCACTTCTCCGCAATGTCCACACGATGACTTGACCTCTCTGCATGTGTTTGCTGCGTGACCGTATTGTTGGCAATTGTAGCATCTAGTAACTAGCGTAAAATCTCTGACAGGGCAGGAAGTGCAATTTATATAAAGCCTTCCTTGAGCTATTAGGGATTTACGGAACTTGGCTGGAATTTCGATGATGTAGTTACAGGTCAATGCATCAATCTTCCCGGATTTATGGCTGAACTTTACAACTGATAAAAAGGACTCTATTGTTCTCTCTGGAAACATATCTGCTACATTCTGCTCGAAAATGCACCTGAAAACTTGAGTATCGGCTAGAGAAGTCGGCACGCCTACGATTGCAATCCGTGGTTGGCGCTTTTTAGGTTCGTCAACGGTGAGACCAGCAGACAACGACGGATGAACTGCTTCCTTGACTTTATCAACATCCTGTTTTGATTCAGTGCCGATTATGACACCCCCATTTTTTGTTTTATGGACTCCACGTACATGGAGCTTCATTTCATCAGGACGTATGATCTTTTGTACTAGAACTTTTGTCTCGTCACTTGTTTTTAAGAGCGCTATGACTGAAAGAACACAGTTGCTGTCAATTTGACATCGTGCCCCCCGCATAAAACAAAACACTAACGAAACAGCTATGCCTCGTATACCAAGAAGAAAACAAAATGAGCTTTTGCCACTTTTCTTTCGAATAAACAAAGTAAGATCCCGGGCTTCTAGACACTGTACTTATTTTCATAAACGAATGAATAATATGATAAATAATTATATACCTATCAAAATTAAATAAGGGCCACTCATTATATTACACCTTGTGTGTGGATAGAGTGTGGATTATAAAGATTATTCAATTCCATTCTATAATACGAGTAAATTATCTTGTTATGATATCTTTTAAGTGGTAATTTTGTTTCTAGTGACTAATTTGAATTCATAACTTATTTAATTAGATTTTTGAAATTATTTAGAATTTACGATTTGGTGTTTAAAATTTTTCAAACTTTTTCTTGGACTACATCAAACAGTCGTTTATGCCATCTATTCAGAGACATAATTTTGGACGCAAAACCAGCCACTTGGGGTGATTACGGTGACATAGATAAGGAGATATAGCCAGAAGTGGTCGATTTAATGCTCGAATATTTCCAACCAGTGGTACAAAATATTTTAAACTAGTGCCAAAAGAGACGGGTAATATCACCAAACGCCGTGATTCAAGAAGAAAGTGAGAAAGGCCCAAGAAGACCATCAAATTCGTTAAACCGCGCAAAGAGAGCGATAATCTACTACGCGGATCATACAAACTCCAATCCCCTATAATTGACAAGACAATTTCGAATCGACACCATGAAGATTAAAAATATTCAAGAAGATTCTTGGTTCGCCTGCAGTTAACTGTGAGCGGATGGTGCAAATCGTTAAACATTTGCAAAGGACAAAATTTATTGAACTGTTTTGACTGGGCTTCAGTGCTTCATATACTGGGTTACAGCTGGATTATTTTTTTAATAAAGACCGATCTATCAGAGTTCAACAGGTTTCAGATCATTTCACTCTTGAAACAGAATGTTTTGGTGAGCTTTAAATTATAATCTCTATCTCGCAAAACTGAGCTTTCACTTCCTAACGAAGGTACGTAACTGCTCAAAATTGCGTAGAAAATGTGGTTCAAATCCACATTATTCCATTCGCACAGCAAGTAGTACCTGAGTTCATCTTCGATCAATCGCGACTAACAGTGCATAGATTCGTTTATGCTTGAAATACGATGCTACCATTGGTCACTCAGGCTTTTTACCTGATTTCTATTGAAATGGTATAGAAAATGATCGTTATTTAATACAGAACATTTCACCTTCAGTAAAATAAAACAGGGTTTAAGAGAAAAAAGAACTCTTTGGAACATTGAAACATTTTTTTTTTCGATTTCATTATTTTATATGAAACTTGACACATTCCTGTAATTTCTCACTTTTCATTCAATTTCGCTTATTTTTACGATATATTGGAATGCTAATTTATTTTTTTGTATGTTTTGTTCTGAGTAGTATCTGTATTCATGAATAAAATTCACAAAATAATATCAAGCGAAAGAGCCATGGCCGGTTGAGTGCTTGAACTTCAATAATAATAATAATAATATTCCACAACTATCACACAACGCCATCTAGTCCCAAGCTAAGCAATCAAAAATAATCAATGCTGCTAAGACGTGAATTTTTCCCCAAAAAGGAGCCAATCCGACCCGGTTCTATCTTTCTGAGGTGTAACCGTAAAAATGACAGGCGATCTTGACCTTTTTGGGGTGCCGTTGACATCGAATGGGAAGTAGTCACCTCCTTATGCAAAGCAGTCATGCTAGCGATGTAGGAGGTGGAACACGTGAGGGAGAGGACAGCCGCGTGACCTACGACGCTCAGAAGCGATTTCCAATCAGAGAGGTACGCCTTGGAGGGTCGGAGCTTGCCTTGGTCACTGAACTGTCTTACCAGGTAACGGTGACCCTGAAACGTAAAGGGCTACTGAAAGATCACCATGGATATTAGTCAGTACGAGTCTGGTCCCGTCCCGCTCGGGAGGACACATTTGATGATTGTACCAAAAAAAAAAAAATACAATGCAGCTGCCAAAACGGAATACCGCAATTGACTGGATTCCGAACCAGAGACTTCAACTCTCTTCGATCAACCCTAATAACAATCGATTGATGAAAAAGAAAACTTTTAGAAAAAAAGTACCGACTTCAAAAACGAATACAAACAAAATATTTTAAAATAACATAATTACAACCGACTTTGAAAATCTACGATCCAAGTAGTCAAAAAATTCCCTGTCTCAATAACTACTGAACCTATTTTGATGAAACTTGCAGTATTCCCTAAATTGAACAATACCTAGTACAACAAAAAAAGAATAACTTAATGTTGTTAATGCGCCCACTTCCTGAAGAGTTCGACACAACCAGATAGCAGTTGCATTGAGCGGACCGCTAGGTTTGGCTCAATGAAGAATGTTAACTGGGGCCACTTTCATGAGAAAGGCTGCAATTAAACCGGATCGTGAGCTAACTCTAGTGGAACCGTCAAGTTGTATCGAACCCATACCTAAAGTGATACTTTATTATATAATAAGTATATAAATACACTTCTCATCAAAAAAATCGAAACACTTTCGTTTTTATTGTTTTTGTCCTAATTTTTTACAAAAGAGAATTAATTCCATGAAAAAAAAACATTACTGTGTAGCTGGCAGTTTGGTCATTACAGTAAGAAGAAAAAAATCAAAATTCGAAATAATTTCATTTGTTTATCCTATAAATGAAATTAATCACTGTTTTGAGACAAATGTGTATTTAGGGTTGGAGTACGTTTCTCGTTTAAAAACTAAAAATTAGCGCTTGTCTTTAAACTTTCTGTTTCTTATTTCATTTACTGTGACTTTGGGACGTCTGAAAAAACTTTTTTTTCTAAAACATATGGATACTTCGCCCGCAGAAGCCGCCCAAGTGGTGGCATTGCTGGATTCTGGACTTAGTCAGCGTGTTGTGGCTGCAAGATTGCATCTAAGCTTATCATCTGTTCATAGAGTCTACAAACGCTATCGGGAGACTGGTTCGTTCACGCGCCGTTCAGGATCTGGCAGGAATCGGGTCACTTCTGAGCGAGATGATCGATTTATTGTAACAACTTCTTTACGAAATCGACGCCTTAACGCTTTTCAACTGCAGCAGCAGCTTCGCGTTGTACGAAGAGTAGCTGTAAGTGACTCTACAATAAGAAGAAGGTTGAAGGAACGCGGATTGGCACCGCATAAGCCAGCGAATGGGCCGAAATTAACTGCAGACCATCGAAGAGCGCGCCTTAACTTTGCACGCGAGCACCTAACTTGGTCATACCTTCAGTGGAGCAAAGTACTGTTTTCTGATGAGTGTAAAATTATGCTGTATGGTAACGACGGAAGGAACAAGGTCTACAGAAGAGATGGAGAACGCTTTGCACAATGCTGCATTGAAGAAAAGGTCAGCTATGGTGGCGGTTCGTGGACGGTTTGGGGAGGAATCAGCGCCGACGGTAAGACAGAACTTGCCTTTGTGTCTGGGCCACGGCTGCCTGCACTAAACTCTCATCGGTACATCGAACAGTGTCTTGAACCTCATGTGATGCCCTATGCACATTTTATTGGCAACGATTTCATATTCATGCACGACAATGCTAGAGCTCACACCGCGGGCGTCGTACGAGATTATCTTACCGAAGTCGGTATCTCCATTATGGTATGGCCAGCAAGAAGCCCGGACATGAATCCCATTGAACATCTATGGGATGAATTAAAGAGACGAATTCGAGCAAGAGATCCAGCCCCAGAAACACTTAGCCAGCTGCAAAATGCAATCCAAGAGGAATGGGATAATATACCACAACATGTGATCGTGACTCTCATCCGATCGATGAAGAACCGTATGGAAGCAGTAATAAGAGCTCGCGGAGGGAATACAAGTTATTAAATAAACGTTTCTTACATTTTTTTTTCATTTACGCGTGTTGTTTTACCCATTTCCTTCATATTCCATACAGGGTAAAAATTACTCATTATACAAAATACGAAACCTATGAAGACTTAATTTGAATTTAGAACATTAACATTAGGATTTAAAAACCTCATACTACTCACTATTAAATGACATTTTACATTTGTTCCTAAATATATACATTTTTCTGATAATCCTTATCAAATCATAAACTGCGAGGTGTTTCGATTTTTTTGATGAGAAGTGTATAAGTGATCACACAGTGGTGACCGCAGTAGAGCAATAATAATTGAAATAAAATAGGATAAGGTATAAAACTGTAAAGCAACGATTTGAGAAAAACTAATGCAATTATAAAATAAATTAGAACAAAAATAGGTAACTTAATATAAAAACTAAATAAAATAGAAACTATACACAGATTAAGAAAACAACTAAATATAAGATAATACAAATGTGAAATTGTTTATACAGAAAATATTAAATTAACAGAAAATAAACAGTAAATACGTCAATATGAGTATAATCAAGTAAGATATAAATATATAGGCATGCGGGCAGCGAGTAAAGGGCAACTCGCTGTCCGACCATGGACCATGCCCGGATCGACGGCGCGTTGTGTCCCACGCGCGCCTCAAAGAGCGTCAGCATAATGACGGGGCCCCCTCTCAGAGGGCCAAAGCCTGCCGGGGTCGCGGGATTATTTCCTTACCGTGACCCCGGAACATAAAGGGCTATTGAAGGACACCTTGGATTTTAGTCAGTACAAGTCTGACAGTCCCTCCTGCCCTGCCCGGGGTGGGAGGACACATACTAATCCGAAAATCTGGCCGTCATTAAATGTGGTCTCTCCAGCCACCAGAAAGCAACGATCAAAGCAGAGAAATAAGGTCTCTAACTTTGTTAGAGGGACACTGGCAGGGCAGGAGTGGGTTTTAGTGGGTTCGAGTCCCACACTACCTCGACTGTCTCACGGTCTCTGGAAGACAGCCGAGGTGTCCGCGGGGATTTCCAACTCCTGCATCAAAAAAAAAAAAAAAAAAAAACCAGAACTGCCCAGTTTTCGGATATGTTAGTTATTTATTAACACTTACTGCACACAAGTAAACATTGTACCTACAAAAATCCAGACTTAATGCCTTTGGTTTTTATAGTCCAGTCAATAGGGACAAATTAAAAAAACCCCCGGCACGAAAACCAAGTGTAAAAGGTAAAAAATAATGAAAAGAACTCAATTTTAAAGTACCTAAGTATGTATTAATATCTTATTTAAAAATATGTCGCGTTGGGGGACCGCTCCAAATTATGTATTATCTATTACTTTTTCCGGTCCCCCTTTATGACAAAAATGCCTCAGAGAAGTTTAAAGGCAATGAAATTCCACAACAATAGTAGTTTATGTAACTGGTACATAATGAGGAGGGGTATTATACACGAGTGTAACGAAACGTGTGAAAGCCCTCTTAATGCTTTTTGGATAAATAGCGATAGCGCTCAGATTGTTCGGTCGCACAAAACTGTTTGATCCTTTCTTCACCATGTCAGCAAATGAAGCATTCCCCGTAACACCAGAGTTCTTGATCGTCTGCTTCATTTCGAAGATTTGTTCAGATAGGTCGCGCTTTTCTTTCAGTTCGTCAATGATATTCATGGCTTGGTGGGCTTTTTGCTTCAGGTCTTGATATAAAACTGCCTTTTGCGAGATGCCTGATCCTATTTTACGGCTTGGATATTTTTCAGTTTCTGCTCTGAATTGAGTTTGCCATCCGTGACAATAGAGCAGACTTCATTTGACTGCTACTCAATAGACGACATCTATTTTTGTATCTCGGGTGTTGACGCAACTTCTATAGAGAAGTCAGATTGAAGGTTTTTTTGCTGGTGAGGTAGATACCTCACCAGCAAAAAACCTTCAATCTGACTGAGTACAGTGCAACCATCTGGTTGCACTGTACTACGTGGGCTGTTATCCATTTTCAATCAAAACTTGTTCACTTTGTCTATGTTTCCATTATAATTTGCTCAGAATTTAAGCCAGAGTAAGCAAAATAATAAAGAAGGTCAGAATTACAGCGTTCATTAAATATTGCTAACGAGCACGTCTGAAACTGTGAATGACTAAATTGCACTCCAAAAATAAAAATGCAATCTGAGTAATTGAAGTACAAGAATAGCATTCATACCGCGTGCACTCTCACTCATCTATCATACAATAATACTTTTATGAATAAATATCAATCACATTTATCAGTGTAACAATCAGCATCAACTCAAGGTACAAGGTCCCAAACCAAACAGAGGAATTTTTCGGGTCACATTAGCCTCGTTGATTGGACTATTTCACGGACTCTCATCGAACGCAGTATGTAGCTGCTATTGTATAAATAGGCGATGAAATCAAAAATGATCTGTTCGCTCAGCCGGCCGAGGCGGGCAAGCGCTGCACGCTGGGCATCCTGGACGTGTACGGGTTCGAGTCGCTGGCGCGCAACGGCCTGGAGCGGCTGCTCATCAACTACGCGGCCGAGCGCGTGCAGGCCGCGGTGACCGGCGCCACGCTGCGGCGCGAGCAGGACGAGTACGTGCGCGAGGGCCTGGCCTGGCGCGCGCTGCCCTACAGCGACCACGAGCTGCACGCCGACCTGCTGGACACGGGGCCCGACAGCGTGCTGGCCGTGCTGCGCGACTGCTCGGCGCGCAACGCGCCCGACTCCGCCTTCCTGCAGCGCCTGCAGCGCCGCCGCCACCCGCGCCTGCTGGTGCTGCCGCCCGACCACTTCCAGTGAGTGCCCCGCCGCCGCCGCGAGCGGCCGCCCCGCCCGGCGCAGTCTGACGCGTGTCTCGCCGGCAGGGTGGTGCACTTCGGAGGCGCCGTGACGTACTCGGCGCGCGGCATCGTGCTTCAGAACCGCGACAGCGTGTGCCGGCGCTGCACGGCGGCGCTGGGCGGCGCGCGCGAGCCGCTGCTGGCGGCGCTGTTCGCGGCGGGCGACTCGCCCCGCCGGCCGGCCGCGCTGGGCTGCCGGCAGCGCGCGCTGGTGGCGGCGCTGGTGCGGCGCCTGCCGGCCGCGCCGCGCCTGGTGCGCTGCCTGCGCGCCGACGAGCGCCTGCGCCCGCAGCGCTTCGACGCCGCGCTGCTGCGCCACCAGCTCCGCTCGCAGGGGTGAGTACGACCGCGACGCCCTGCGATGTCAGATTGTTTCTCAAATCGAGCTACACGAGCTGTTCGTTTTAATAGCAACTGAAAACAATATGTTAAAAAGCGAAACAAAATAAAACAAATATTCTACTGTATGAATATCTTTACATACTTATATTGAAAATATATTCTAGCAAACCCCTTCTGTAAAGATTCCCTCTTCAGAGACGTCTCATCTCCCGGAGGCCGGAGGAAATGTTTTGATAGTTCAGGAGCCCAGGACTCCGCTGAACCACCATAAGACTTTCCCAGACTTCTAGGAGGTCTAGCGTCCCCCAAACCCAACCCTGGGCTACTCGATGCCCCTATATCTAAACTGCCCTTGCGCCCTCCCACAAGGCCACTCCCGCAGTTCCCTCAGTTCGGCCACGTCGCCGACGTCATCTTTAGCGCCTATTCGGCCTTCGAGACCTCTACGCCTAGCCGATAATATAGATGACGACAGCCGAAATCAGCATTAGATCATCGAGATCTTCCATCAGGGAAGTGTTTTGGGTCCCCCCCCACCCTGTTCTTACTATACAGGGTGTTTCTTTTAAATTGGCCAAAAGGGAGAAATCCGAATCCATAAGAGATACGGGAAAACTTTCTTAGAAACCTTTAGCTCTTTTTTGATGTTGACAATTTTGGCGTTTTTAGTTTTTGGTCAAGTATGAGTTGTCCACAGAAATGAGTGAAATTGGCCAAATTTTTTTAGTGCCGTTCGACTTTGTTTCATGTAAGGATCATTTAATTGTATCGGAAGATTTTTTCTTAGACGGCGGAAGTTGGTCAAAGGGGTTTGAAGATTTTACTATGGAGCATGGCCATACATACCTACTGCCCGCCATTTTGATTTTTTTTTCCAAAATCGCGGCCAGCCGTGAAACCTTTATAAATCGACTAGCACTTTGCCCGCGACGTCGTCCGCGCGTATTTCATTGTTTTCATTGGCAGTTTTGAAAAGTTTCATCGCTTTTAAAACAATTGGGGAATGTACAGTCGACAAAGTGGAATCATGACCGATTTTGACAATAAATCGTTTGAATCTGTCAAATTGACAAAGATCAAAGTTGTTACCATGGATATGTATGTTTACGCGAATGTGGACCTAATTGTATTTGAATGTCTCTAGAAAAATAAGCTTATGGTGGGTCATAATTCCGCTTGGTCGATTGTACATTATTATTTATTCTACAGAGGTATTTGTCTAACTAAAATTATTTACATAACTGTATTTGACAAAATTTGGTACACAGGTAGCTTTTAACCCAGATTAACACATACTTTTAAACCACTATGACATCCCCTTCAGGATAATTTTCAGCATCAAACGCGGGCAAAGCCTCTGGCAACGGCTAATATGTAAGTTTTACTGTTTGACAGTATCCAATCCAAACCTCATTAAGGTGTGTCGTTACTCGTATGTACCTAGTATATGTCAGATAGACAATCGATCCATGTAAAATAATGTTATTCTGATAAACTGAAAGTCGATTTGAAAATAGATAAAAAAGCTAAGTGAATAATTATAATTATTACCTACGACAACACCTCCTTGTAGACGATATTTGTTATTTCGTGTGTTGGGGCCAATATTACCAGGCTGCTGGCTGAGCTTACTCTACTGCATGCAACGTAAAGCTGACCATGAGAGAAACAATTTTCTGATAAATCTATGCCAGCCGTTTTTAAGGTTTGCCCTTGTGCCTTATTGATTGTCATCGCAAAACAGAGTTTGAGGGGAAACTGTATTCTTTTGAATTCAAATGGATACTCCGAAGGTATTAGTGGTATTTTTGGGATGTATACAATTTCCCCTTTAGCACACCCAGAAATCACCGTAGCTTCAACTATATACTTGTGGAGAGCTCTAATTTGTAGCCTTGTTCCGTTGCATAATTTTGGTGGATTTAAATTCCGTAGCAACATAACTGGTGTTCCGATTTTAAGTGAAAGTTTATGTGAAGGAAGACCAGAAGGGTTTAAACTATTTAAAAATTCCGTAGGATAGTGAACAGCATCATCTTGTTGTACGACTGCGTCGACAGATCTATATTCCACTTCTTCTCCGTCGAATGCTTGCAATAGGATTTTATTGATAACAGATGCCCTATCATTCTTTGGACATAAAAAAGCTCGTTCACATAACCATTCTATAGATTTGCTATTAATATTTACTATGTCCGGATAAATTAGAGTAGTGAGGTCCTTCAAAGTTGTTACTATCATAGCTAAGTCGGAAGATACTGTAATCTTTCCTTCGATGGAGGGATAAATTCCGTTACCTATTTTAATTAGCAAGTCAGCGAAGGTCTCGTCAGGCTTACCTCCTAAATGAACGCGCATATTTTGACGCAGGGAAATATTTATAATGTGGGGCCATAGATATGAACTCTTAAGGCACGCTTTAACCTCATCCGCTCTTGTGCCTCTTGATATAACGGGTAAAGTTTGACGAAAATCTCCCGCTAGAAGAACCGTAACTCCTCCCATCAGGCTGCTATTGCCTCTTATATCCTTAAGTGTTGTATTAAGAGCTTCAAGACCACTCTTATGAGCCATGGTACTTTCGTCCCAAACGATTAGTTGACATTCTTTTAATACTTGCGCTGTGTTGCTCTGTTTTGCAATGTTGCACACAGGGTTTTCTACTTGCCCTAGATTTAACGGCAGCTTAAACGCTGAGTGAGCGGTCTTGCCGCCTTCCAACAATGTAGCAGCAATTCCTGAAGAGGCAACAGCCAATGCTATCCCTTTTTCTTTACGAACTTTAGCCAACAATAGATTTAATATAAAAGTTTTCCCGGTACCACCAGGAGCGTCTAAAAAAAATATTTTACCCTTGCGTTCTTTGACACTTTTTATAATTACATCGTAAACGTTTGATTGATCCTTAGTCAAAGATTTTTCACGTTCATTTATGACATGCTCTAAAATTACAGGGTCGTAATTAAGTTCTCTCATGTATTCTTTATTTCCAATAATATTACGGTTTGTTGGCTGAGGCAAACCATAGTGGTGCAAAGTTTTACGTCCCAAAGACAAAACTGTTTCTTCTAATATCATTAAACATTTGTTGTAAACCTCTTCTAATGTTTGGGAATTCATTTGTGAGTCTAACTCGACTTGACGCCGTATGTCCTCCGATAGACTATTTTTATGTTTTTCCCAAAGACACTTTGCATCAGTAATTTGACAAAATAGCAGCAGGACCGCAAACAGTTCTCTTAGCCGGTATGGGAATTGATAAATGGCAGCTTCTTCCATGGTAGCATCCCAGTGTCTATCATCCTCAAGTAGTCCTAGCTCTTTACAGGCTGATTGGAATGTCGGGTGAACTTTGCCATTGACTGTTTTCAACTCGAGGAAGGAAGTAGGGCCCCGAATTTCATGAAGTAAAAGGCGAAGATGATAACATTCCGTGTTATTAGGATGAATGGTGTATACTCTGCCTAAGGCTTTATCTTTTTTCAATCCTGGCCATCCAACGACATCATCACCACGTTTACGTCTCTCAAACCTGTTATTCTTCCAAACATAAAATGATGGAACTTCTACATAAAGAAGAGTCTTTGCGAAATTATCAGACTTACATAGTTCAAAAAATGCTAATAAAGTTGTTTTAGGTGGATCATGGAGTTTATTTAATAAATTGGTTGGTTCATTTGGATTAAAATAAATACGCTGTCCATTTTCTAAATGAACAGCTAAATGAATGATAGTAGGAAATCTCTCATGAATTGGAAAAGCCAGTATTCTCCACACTGCCTCCGAACTGCTGATGTATCGGCCACTTTCGTAAAGTTTTACTTCGTCAATATTATTTTCGAGTCCAAATGTTGCCTGGTCACTTCCTTTATTAACATATTTGCATATGTATTTAATTGACTGTACGGAATTGCAATATTCTACATTTATGTGAGTACTATAAGCTCTTGACAGGACTGGGTTATACGGCACAACCCACCGATTATCAAGTGTCATACCTCGAATTTGTACAGTAAAACCACCATCACTTGGAGCTCTTCGCCGATATTTTGGATAACCGTCGTCTCCAGTTTGAGTTTCTTTAAGAAGAGGACGGGGATACTTTTTAGTACAGTTTCCTGCCTTCATGCAGGGTGATTTTACATTTAAATTTCCGCAAGGCCCGTGAATCATATGTGATTTAACAATATCATAGAGAATTGGGTCTTTCGCTGGGTCTGGTATCTCTGCACTAATGATTTTATCAATTTTATCAGATGTAATATGCTGTTCTTGCCATAACAAAATGTGTATATGAGGCAGTCCACGCTTCTGCCATTCCACAGAATACATATAACAGCGAACCTTTCCGAATATAAGACTTTTAGTAAGCAAACCCATAAATGTCTTTATTTTTAAATGAAATACCCTAGAAATTATATCATGGCGGTCATGAGGTTTTTGTCCAGGTAATACTGAATTTAAAATTTCTTGCCAACGGGGATTACAAGTGAATGTAATAAAAAGATCAGGACGACCATAATGACGAACATATGTCATCGCGTCTTGGGTCTTTTCATGCATATATCTCGGAGACCCAGTAAAAGTAGACGGAAGGACGATCATCTGACCAAGCTGAGCAATGTCCGTATCTTGTCGTCCTATAGCATCTTTAAGATGCATGTAACTGTCAGCTCTAAGTTTGGCCTGGTTGTATCTAATATAATTCAGCCTCTCTGTTTCTATTTTGGCGTACATATCAACAATATATTGACTTAGGAGAGCGCGATAATAGAGCAAGTGGTTAAGTTCCCCTTCTCTCATCATTAAACGGTAGGAATAAAAGTTGGCAGCGGATACAGTTTTTAAAAGTGGGTATTTAGTGTTTGGATCTGTCATGGGGATATCGATGGAGTAACCATCTTCGCCATAACAAAAAAGCAGCGGGTACTGTAATGCGTCGTACGACCGGTGTACTTCGCTGATCTGTTGTAGCTTGTTGTCACGGCTTTGTATTACGATGTCACGTTTTTCAAATTGCTGCCCAACGATAACCAAAGCTACCTCGTTGACTGTCGGTGGATTGTAACATCCTTCATGAGCATGGGCTGGAATCCTGTCAGCATGAATAACCACTTGAAAATCGTCTGAATTTTTTGGTACTTTCTCCATCGAAATTTTAAGATCCCTTATGTAAGGGTTGTTATTATGTAACATAGTCTGCAAAACCTTTACTAATCCTTTTTTTACACCAGGGATACTACTACACCTGAGACGTGCTTCTCTTTCATCCTCACCGACAAAATAAAGCAAAAATTTTGGACTCTGCTCCGGCAACGGTAAAAGACTGCCAATCAAATGATATACTTGACCTTGGACTTTAAATGTAGGCATAAATCCATGTTCTATAATTTTACTTGCCCCAAATGAAGTCATCTGAAAGCAGCTGTTGTATTTTCTAACACAATCCATGAAATGCTGATGCTCCGGGTGTAGGCCCGTAATTAAACTGTAAAGCGGTTCTGGTAAAGGCTTAAGAGGCGTCAGCTGCACTTTACCAGAACTACAGCACATACCAGGAGTTTCATCTTTCCACTTAAGGGCTTTACAATAAGTACATGTTTTGCTCATAGCTGCGATGTCTAAAATTTTGTCAGCTTCGTATGCAATCTCTGACTTATAAATCATTCCAGATAAAACTTTGTTAGTCCAGAGTAAATCTTTGCAACTAACTTTTTTTTTTTCATAATAATTCTTTAAACTGACATTTTTATGTTGATATTTTCTCATTTTGTAGTCATATCTTGTACGACGACATTTCCTAGAAGGCATCGAAGATAAATCCTCAACTTCTAAAGGTGAATCTTTTCTTTCCGATTCATCACCTGGGTTCGATTGATCATGGAAATTCTCTTTTTGGTTTGCATGATATGATGAACTTTCGTGTTTACGTTGTTTTTTTACCGTGGTGTTGTTAATTTCTGCTAAACTACTTATGCGAGAAGGAGTTAAGATAGAAATAACATCATTTTCTTGTTCGACATCTAAGGTGGTTGGTAAATAAGCGTCAAAATGACCTTCTGATAAATCCTGACTGAAACGTAGTCTCAAAACAGGATATCCATCAATTCCAAATTTCGCAAACAATCTTCTGTTGCGATAAACCTCGAACACGTATGGATAAATTTGACCTGCTGCGGCTAATTCACAAGCACTACCAAAAGTGTGGTGTAAGGACATTTCTGTAAAGTACTCTTCCACACTACCATAATTATTTCCAAATCTGTCATGTGACTGTATCGCAAATTCATCCCAGTTGTTCACAACATGTTCTACTATTTGCTCTCGTATCTCCCGAGCTAAGCATTGATTGCCATATAATAGATAAGAGATAGCCCTGAACAGGCAAGCACCATCTCCTATTATTGGAACAACGGTATGCGGTGTTTCTTCACCATTTACTAACAACATTTCCGACTCCATGGCGTAACAAAACACCTACTTAAATGCACTCAGAGCACGTCAAATAACGACACAATGAACAAAGACAAATAGAACACAGTAACAAATCAACGGAAATTTTAACAACCAACAACAATAACAAAACAACGAAAACTTTAACGACCAACAGAAATAACAAAACAAACTTTAACGACCACTAACAACAACAACAAACGAAGACCTAACGCCTATTTTTTTTTTTTATGACCACAAGATCACCAAATATTAAGATAACTTATCGTAATATACGGTGTACCTGAGTGAACCTAGTTTAATCAAAATGTTCGAACGGGGGTGTCATTATCTCGCGGAGAATCTTAACACCGTGATTCAGAAAATTATAAAAAATGTACAACGCCATCTAGGAAATGAATAGTACAAACTCCCATCAATATTCCGTATTTAATTGTATTTTATACCATATCTCCGGCATTTTTCAACCGATTTGATTGTTTTTTTTTTTAAGTTAAAGTGAATTAAACTTGGTGAAGGCCCAGCAGTGGGACAGTGTGGGTTGGATGCATGCAAAATAATAAAATATAAGTATAATGAAATGGTAGTTTTTTTTAATGTATACGTATTAAGTCTGGGCAAATAGTTTATCTTTGAAACTCGA
Source organism: Agrotis clavis (assembly GCA_954870645.1). Taxonomy (NCBI): domain Eukaryota; kingdom Metazoa; phylum Arthropoda; class Insecta; order Lepidoptera; family Noctuidae; genus Agrotis; species Agrotis clavis. Next base: position 26,764,688 of record OX940928.1, on the reverse strand, counting down.
ATTCCTGATACAGAACCGCAACAGACCAGCTTAACTATATTATGAGATAAAAAAATGGCACCATAGCAAAAATTGTTCCACGTGATAAACATTTTCTGCTGAGAGAATATCTGGAACACCTGATGTGGATCTCCAAGTTAGAGCCCAGCGACACTAAAACATAATATATGTGTATAGGAATGACGTCTTAGTAAGAGTTGTTAGGCCTGTTGAGCGTTCTCTGTTGACGTATACAAATTGAAGATCTGGAACACCTGTTGTGGTATTCCAAGCGCCCACTGACACTATAGCATAGGTTTATAGGAATGACGTCTTAGTAAAATTTGTTTATTCTGATTTCGATTTTTTGAGCATTTAATATTGAGCAAAATTGTTCTTGATTTAATTTTATATCAAACAAATAATGCTTTAAGATATATCATAGTTTCAAAATAATACCACGACAAAACAGTAAAATCATTCCCTTAAAACTTGAATACCCTTTTTGACCTATTTAGGGGGTGATTTTTAAAAAAAAAACCCATAAACACGTGTTTGATTATTTCTGATCTAATATCTAAATACTGAGTTTCAAATACATCGGTAAGCGCGTTATGATAATCAAACTTTAACAACCCCTAGATTACCACTGGAGGGTAGTTTTAAACAACTGATAATGTGCATCTTTTTAACCGACTTAAAAAAAAAGTAAGTTCTCAGTTCGACCTGTATGTATGTGTTTGTCCGCGATTATCTTGCGTTTGGCTGAACATATTTTGATGCAGTTTTCAGGAAAGTGTTCATTACATTCTGGAGGAGATTTTAGTATACAGCGTGAAATTCTAATGGTTGTTCTACCGAAGCGAAATGAGTTTGTATCGGTAATACAATCGATTCATATTTATAAAAAAAATTAGACTCAATAAATGGCAGATTTACAATTGTGATAAACAAAACTCGAAAGTGACTTGACTTGAACCAACAGTAGGGCATCGCGCGATATGATACGCGGAACGCGAGCGGGCGCGTGGTTGGCCCGGTCGTTGCACTTTTAAATCAGCTGATCATACGCCTGAGTCCTGACTTAATCAAACACAAAACCCAATACGTTATTCCAATTTTCCCTTCATACTTTTACGGATTTAGGACCGTCATAAATAATTATCTTTAAAAAAGTCTGATTTAGATAATTAAGTATTTGAGGCGTATTAAAAAAATGGAATCAACTTAATATCTACTTTTAAATGTTTATTTACGAGGTACGAGTGAGTAGGTACTTACATTTCCCGGTAGCGGAGTTATTGTTCGAAATGCAAACCACTATTTTCAATGCACAAACGAGCACGTTTTAACTGGTTGTCTTTCAGTTTGATAAGAGTGTCTCTATCACGTCTCACGATATTGAAAGCGTCCACTATCGCACATAACAACACGTCACGAGTTTGATTTATACCTCACAATACACCAGGCGTTTGAGCTCAGACCACAAATAAAGGTCAAAAGTCACAAAAATTGTAATGACGATTCAGTTTTGAAAAGATGTCGATAACGTATTACACTTATGACGTTCGCGGAAGGACTAAACTAAACGTAAACGCAGAGGCGCGGGCGCGGGTGAGGGAGGCCGCGCCCCCCCCTCACCGCCGCGTTCGTGCAGGCTCGAGAGAGCTTATTTTGCTCTGAACATTTATTTTATTATTCACTCTTCTTTTGTAGTTTGCCGCGTCGTGAGTTTCGTGAAGGTGCCTACCTACGTCATATCTAGTGCTGACTACTATCGATTCTCGCTCTTTCGAGTTTATGAATACATTTTTAAAGATTTGAAAAAAAAGAGAACTTTTTTTTTTAAGTTTAACTTTGTGTTTCGATAGTACTACTGATGGGTAATCGTCCTGCCGCGGGAGAACAACCATGAAAATTTCACCCTGTATAACACTAATACTGATATCCCATGACGTTGCCCGCGTGGATCCGTTTTGCTTACTTGGATCGTAGATTTTCAGGGACGATTACATGTTTCTCCGCAATTATCTCCCGTTTGGCTCAACCGATTTTGATGCAGTTTTCACAAAAGTGTTTCTGACATTCTGCGAAAGGTTTTAGTATATAACAATAATGGATAACTCGTGAAGTTGCTTACATAGATCCGTTAATTTTGCTTAATAGGATTGTAGATTTTCAAAGACGCCGATTTTATGAAGATTTTTGTTGTTGATTATCTCAACTAAAAAGGGAAAAATAAAAAACTTTTTGAAAAAAAGGAAACCAACTTCAAAACCAAACACAAAAAAAACTATAAAATAACTTTTCTTTCGGAAGTCGGTGGCCATATTATGTCAATGAAATAAAAAAACAAAGCCAGCGGCTTCCGAAAGAAAAGTTATTTTATAGTTTTTTGGTGTTTGGTTTTTTATTTACCAATTCGTACCTAGTTTCAAGTTTATAAACCTTAGGAATAAAATTTTTCATCTAAAAAAGTTTTCAACTCTTTTCACCCCCTTATAGTTGGATTGACGCAATACCCTTCTTAGTGCTCACCTACATAATAAATTGCAACTACAGAATCAAAAATTCAGGTTATACGTTTAGTGGTTTAATATCCACCCCTTTTCACTAAATTGGGGGGTTATTTTCGAAAAATCCAAAAACACGTGTTTAATTATTTCTGAACTTGTATATAAATACTGATTTTCACATTAATCAACTCACACGTTATGATTTTCCCATACAAATTTTAACAACCCCTAGATTACCACTGGAGGGTAGTTTTAAAAAAAGTAATAATGCCCATCTTTTTTATTTACTTATACTCATATTCGTACCTAGTTTCAAGTTTATAAACCCAAGAAATAAGATTTTACATACAAAGGTTTTCACCCCTTAGCACCCCCTTAGAGGGAGATTTTTGCAAAATCCTTTCATAATGCTTATTTACATTATAAATTGTAACTCCCATCCAAAATTCAGGTTTCTACGTTTAGTGGTTTAATATTCTCCCCTTAAAACTTGAATACCCCTTTTCACCAACTTGGGGGGTGATTTTCGAAAAAGCCAAAAACACGTGTTTCATTAATTCTTATCTAGTATATAAATACTGATTTTGACATTAATCAACTCACGCGTTATGATTTTCCCATACAAACTTTAACAACCCCTAGATTACCAATGGAGGGTAGTTTTAAAAAAAGTAATAATGCCCATCTTTTTTATTTACTTATACTCATATTCGTACCTAGTTTCAAGTTTATAAACCCAAGAAATAAGATTTTACATACAAAGGTTTTCACCCCTTAGCACCCCCTTAGAGGGAGATTTTTGTAAAATCCTTTCATAATGCTCATTTACATTATAAATTGTAACTACCATCCAAAATTCAGGTTTCTACGTTTAGTGGTTTAATATTCCCCCCTTAAAACTTGAATACCCCTTTTCACCAACTTGGGGGGTGATTTTCGAAAAATCCAAAAACACGTGTTTGATTAATTCTTATGTAGTATATAAATACTGATTTTCAAATTCATCAGCTCACGCGTTATGATTTTCCCATACAAACTTTAACAACCCCTAGAATACCAATGGAGGGTAGTTTTAAAAAAATAGTGCTGCTAATCTTATTTATCTACTAATGTTCTAATTCGTGGTAAGTTTCAAGTTTATAAACCCAAGGAATAAGATTTTTCATACAAAAGTTTTCACCCCTTTTTACCCCCTTAGAGGAGGATTTTCGCAAAATCCCGTCTTATTGCCAATCTACATGGTAGACTGCAAATGCTGTCCAAAATTCAAGTTTCTGCGTTAAGCGGTTTCGGCTGTAGTCGTGTCAAAAAAAAAAACCCCTGTTCTTTTATATATATAGATAACTGACATCAATAACAACAAAAAATATTAAGACACCAACCCTCGTAAAGTTTCAGGTTTCTGAGATATAAAGTGTTAAAGTTGACCACATTAATTCGGAATAACAAACGCTTAATATTTCTTATAAAATATTTTAGTAATTAATAATCCTGGTCTGGGAGAAAAAGAAAAACGTAGAATGTGCCAGCTGTTTCTCTTCCCGGGCAGACCGTAAAAGTCGATCGAGGGATAGGGCAAAATGTAAGATCCATAGCCCCTCAGCTTAAAACTCTTTCAATGGGCAGCAGCGTTGGAAGACTAATAAGCTGAAATAAATGCGCTCGCCAACCCGCCTGCCAAGCGCGGCGAGTATGGCAATAACCATCCAATGGAAAATCCTTGGGTGAGGCCTTAGTCCAGTAGTGGACTTTCTACGGCTGTTATGATGATGATGATGAATTGATAATGATATATTAAAACTAGGTACCTATCATGCCTCATGATATTTCTGCTTACTGTGGCCATCACAGCAATATATCTGGATAGAAGCAATATGTTCTTCGATTTGCATCGAGACGAGCGTGTCATATTTTGCATAGATATTTTGATGATACAACTGTAATTTAGTATACAAACTTCGTCAAAGTCGTCCCACTTCTTGTGTATTGTTTCTACAACTCAATACGGCACAATTACGCATTTTTTACTTTTTGTATTACGTCTGACTGCGTGAATATTCGCGCGCGGACTCGTTAACAGAAATAAAAATATCTCCTTTTTTACACGCGAAGTATTATACACTTCCGGTACAAGCCAATCCAAGTCTGTAGTGGTCATAATTGTTGATGATGGGATACAATGTAACGGCTAAGTTATGGCTTCATGTACAAACAAGAAATATGATATTTAAAAAACTATTTAAAAAAAAGGGAACCGACTTCAAAACTAAACACAAAAAAACTATAAAATAACTTTTCTTTCGGAAGTCGGTGGCTTTGTTTTTTATTTCATTTACTATGGCCACCGACTTCCGAAAGAAAAGTTATTTTATAGTTTTTTTTTGTGTTTAGTTTTGAAGTGGGTTCCCTTTTTTTAAAATAGTTTTGTATTTTTCCCTTTTTAGTTCAGATATTTAACAAAAAAATCTTCATATAATCGGCGTCGTTGAAAATCTACAATCCTAGTAAGCAACAAAAACAGATCTATGCGGGCAACTTCACAAGGTATCCATTATTGTTATATACTAAAACCTTCTCCAGAATGTAACGAACACTTTTCTGAAAACCGCATCAAAATCGGTTCAGCCAAACGCTAGATAATTGCAGACAAACATGAAATCGTCTCTGAAAATCTACGATCCATGTAAGCAAAACGGATCCACGCGGGCAACGTCACGGGATATCTATTAGTGTTATATACTAAAACCTTCTCCAGAATGTAATGAACACTTTCCTGAAAACTGCATCAAAATCCGTTCAGCCAAACGCGAGATAATCGCGGACAAACACACATACATACATACAAACATACATACATACATACATACAGGTTGAACTGAGAACCTACTTTTTTTTTTGAAGTCGGTTAAAAATGTGGCAAAATCTAACCATCCCTACCAAAATTGCAAAAAGTAAAGGTGACATACCATGGTTAGGTATATTTATCACTAAAATATAATACATCATACATTTCAAAGGTGCGAGCGAGACACCTACACCTACACCGGGGTTCTGTCCCCACGTGCGTGCGGTGGACGGGCGAGTCGGTGGTAGACGTAACGTTTGCCAGCGCCGCCCTGTCGCCGCGCGTCACCGACTGGCGCGTTGTGGAGGAAGCGGAGACTTACTCCGACCACCGGTATATCCGGTTTGACGTCTCCGCCCAGACCCCAGACGCGCCGGTCCGACGGAACCCAAGTGGTCCGCGATGGGCGCTGAAACGGCTGGACCGCTATTCCTGGAAGCCTCGATCGTGCAGGCCTGGGTGTCACCACCGGACAGGCCTGCTGACATAAACGACGAGGCCGAGTGGTTCCGGGAGGCCATGTCGGAGATCTGAGACGTGGCCATGCCCCGGGTCCGGCAAGGACGCGCCCGGCGTCAGCTTTACTGGTGGTCGCGCGAGCTAGCATCGCTGCGCGAGGCGTGCGTTGCCGCGCGACGCCGGTACTCCAGGCTCCGCAGGCGCCGCACCCGACCTCCGGATGCGGCCGCCGTGGAGGCGGAGCTGCACGAGGGCTACAGGGCAGCGAAGGCCGCCCTCCGCGACGCAATCTTGCGGGCCAAGGAACAGGCCCGCAAGGAGATGCTGGAGGCTCTGGACAGGGACCCATGGGGCTGGCCGTACAGGTGGGTGCGCGGAAAGCTCCGCCCCTGGGCCCCCCCGTTGACGCAGAGTCTCCAGCCTCAGTTCGTGGAGGACGTGGTGAGCGCCCTGTTCCCATCGCGAGGGGAGCATGCTCCCCCGCCCATGGCAGCTCCGCCTCGGACGGAGTCTGACAGTGAGGGCGAAGCTGACGCGAACGCGGACCACAGCGACGACGACGTCTACGACGCTCCAGAGGTGACCGAGGTAGACCTGAGAGTGGCGGTACAACGGCTCAAAGCCAAGAATACCGCCCCAGGACCCGACGGCCTGCCAGGAAAAGCCTGGGTCCTGGCCTTCGGGACTCTCGGGCCTCGTCTGGGGGGGCTCTTTAGCGCGTGTTTGGCGAGGGGCCAGTTCCCGCTTCGTTGGAAGACGGGGAAACTGGTCCTCATCCAGAAGCCCGGGCGCCCTGCGGAATCTCCGTCCGCCCGGAGGACACGGTGGAGCATACGGTGCAGGACTGCCCAGCTTGGGCGGAGCACCGCCGTGTCCTCACTGCGGCGATAGGCGGAGACCTCTCGCGCCCGGCATTGGTTGCGGCCATGCTGCGGGGCGAGACGGAGTGGGAGGCGGTCGCCTCCTTCTGCGAAGCAGTCATGCTCGCGAAGGAGGAGGCGGGCCGCTTGAGGGAGAGGATACCGTCCTCCCGCCCTAGACGCCCGAGACGCAGTGGTAGACGCCCACGGCGACGGATGTCGCGGGACGATCTCCGGCCACCGTAGGTGCGGGCATGCGGGCGGCGAGTAAAGGGCAACTCGCTGCCCGACCATGGACCATGCCCGGGTCGACGGCGCGTTGTGTCCCACGCGCGCCTCAAGGAGCGTCAGCATAGTGACGGGGCCCCCCTGCCGGGGTTGCGGGACATACGTATACCGCGACTCCGGCACACAAAGGGCTACCGAAGGACACCGTGGATTTTAGTCAGTAGAAGTCTGACAGTTCCTCCCGCCCTGCCCGGGGTTGGAGGACTCATTTGAGGATTTTGCCACGTAAAAAAAAAAAAAAAAAAATAAGGCTTCATGTACAAACAAGAAATTCGATATTTAAAAATGTTTCAGTTGTACTTTAGACTGGATGATTAAACCTGTCTTATGTATAACGTTTACATTGTTTAACATAATAATACTTTTATTTATCGTATAACTATCGTATTGATAGTTAAATCATGTGAAGATATTAAATTCAAACAAGTGTAGACTGTCTAAAAATAAGTTATTAAGTTCAAAAAGAAGATTATAATCAGACGTATAATGTTTAAATAACATCCAGATATAATGCAACATATATATTACGTTCAAAAAGTTATTATTTTTAACATCTTGATACATTCGAACACATACACTAGCTTAGAATTGTGAATGTCACGTGATTAACTTTCACGGTTATTATCTCGGAAACCGGACACTTTACGCGGATTGTTTTCATAATATTTTTTGTTGGCATTTAATGTCAGCTAACGATTTATAAAGGTTTCATAGCTGGCCGCGATTTTGAAAAAAAAAATCAAAATGGCGGCGGCAGGTATGCCACAAATCTTCAAACCCCTTTGCAAAATATTTTTTTTACAAATTGTCAAAGACTGAAAAACCTACTGGTTGATAATTGTTAAGCATAGGTAATTGATTTTTTTAATGATAAATTTTAATTATATTCTGTTTTATTTTTCCTACTTTTGTTTACCATCATATTGACATAATTTTACTGACATTTGTATTTGTTTTTCTCAATAAAAATACAACTTCCAAACATTTGCACGCCGAGTGAGGCAAAACATGTTAGTTCGGTAAAGGTTGTTTATTAAGGCCCCTCTACGCAGCGGGCGCGAGAGAAACTTAGGTATTGAAGCGCTACTCACCAGGGACCGGAAACCTTTATAAATTACGGTACAGGTATTGAAGAATTTTGGTTATTTTTCAGACTTAGGTTACCGCTATCTGGGTAACCAGACCGAAGAAAAATGTAACCTCTATTCAGGTTACCGTTTTAATACCGGTTACCTAAAGATGACGACTCTTTGTCACACACACAGGCGATGCGCGCCCTGTGACTATTGCCGACGGCACGTGTGAAGTGTGCAAGATAGGGGTAATTTTTATTTCGGTAACCGGTATTAATACTGGTTATGTATTCACTTTAATAATAAAGGTAATCTTTAAAATTACCTGTAAAAGAAAAAAAGGTTGTTACCGAAAAAATACCCGTATTGATCATACCGGTTTCGGTCCCTGCTACTCACACAGCGATAGCCCCACTCACATCTATGATCGCATAGAGAGTTCAAGTGGCAGTAAGCGCGTACCTGAATAATATATATTTTTATCTAAACTGAAAAGTTTGTTTTGTTTGGTCTCAGGAGCTACTATACCTCGTTTTTTAATCTCGTAGACTGAATTGACAGGTGCAAATGGCGAACTGACACGAATTTCAATAGAATTTATGTCAGTTTTGACATTATCATTTGTCAATTTGGTCTACGAGATTAAAAAACGAGGTATAGTTGGAATTGAAAAATTCTTTTTGTGATGGATGATAGTTTTTGCTATCGTGCAAGTTAAAAAAAAAACAGGGTCAAGCGATTTTCGACCTAATTGAGATTTAAAAAATTTGTTTGTTTTTCTCACATTCTCGTAAGCTAACTGTTCTGTACATAGCATATTCCTGAACGAATCTTTTGCAACTGTCTGTGTGCGCAAACCGAGTAGTCGGTCTGTGATTGGCTGGGGTGCGTTTAAATCAATTATCCAGTTTAAATTTATACTGACTATATGTCAAACACCCCGTTCAAGCACACCGAGAGGTGAAAAATAAAACTAACTAAAATTTAATCTGCCCCGTTTACGGTCGTCCGCTGGTATAAGTTTTTACTGATTGGAATACATTATTGCGACCTTTTTACCTCGCAAAATTTTATCCTGCTGTCAGATTGACATTAAGTTTTGTCGTTTTGTTCGATTCGCGCCGTAAAAACGACTGTTTTTATTTTAGAGAGTGAATATTAATAGTGGATTATGGATTTAATTAATATTACACCGGCAAATTGATTATTTGTTTAATAAACTGAGCTGTCAATTGAATTTGACAACTAACATTGACAGAAACTTATGACTCCGTTCAGCGAACCCTCGCTAGTTTAATTTTTATTCGGCGAAATACCGCCGGCTGATTTAAACGCAGGCCTGGAGTGTCAAAACTATCCATGCCTAAAACCAATCCCGCGGAACTTCCGCACACGCGAAAGGAAGTGGGAGAAAGCGTACCAGTGTCCTGTGCACGCCCTCTCGAGGAGTGTGCTCTGTGTCCCCCGCTCGCTAACATTATTTTACATCTCTCATGTTCGGTAAGTAGGTCCTTATTACCCCCAAATGGGGCTTGTAAGTAACCAATTAGCGCTCTAGGGTATTAATGTAGCTAGAAAAGGCCCTAGGGCGGTAAGTAATTAAAAAAAAAGTTTCCAGACATCTAACCATCATATTGGCAATAGACATCATGCATTCAGCCTAATGACAAAAGAGGTCGCTTCGCTATTCAGCCTTGTCTTCGAGTTTAATAGTCATCAATTTTAAATATCGAACGGCGAAGCTCAAATCCCGTCCTTATAAAAAAAAAGATGAAAAAAGGCGGGAATAGAAAACTTTTACTTTAAATATATAATATATATTATATTGTTTGTTTTTGGGACTTTTTTATAATTACGTGATACTTAGGAAAAAAACATGAGTACTGCAAGTGATGAAGATTTAATTAAGCTGCACTCCCGAATCAATGAAAATGGAAGCTGAAGCAGCAATTGACTAATAAAATGTTTTATTCTTGTAATGCCGGTTTTTTCTACTTACCTCACAATCGAGATGTAAAGCAGAGTAGTTAGCTCGGGTGTAAGCATCAATTGCACCCTCGAACTATAGGCGCCCTCGCTGCGCTCGTGCGCCTAAATATCTCGGGCTGCAATTGATACCTTACAGCCCTTGGCTACTAATCTACTATTGCAACGCCGTGCGTAAAACAGTAAAATCCAGGACTAAGTGTATCATAACCGTGTTGTAAACGCCAGTGACCCATCAAGCAATCCGCGTGCCATCGACGAAGATTGGTTGGTCTACTGCAGCCGGCGAAAAGGTTAGTCGTACTAAGATTTTTGCAGCTGAATTTGTTCTGGATTGGGCAAACGGGAAAAAGCCGTTTATACAGAGCTCCTCGCATCCCTTTTAATCTCTTCTTATTTAAAACCAGTAATAGTATACAGTGCACTTCTCTAGATCCCCACACTAACATTGCTCCTTCATTAAAATCCGGTGTTTGCATAAATGTCCATAAGGTCGAAAATCGTCTGTGTATTAGCTGTATCCATGTATCATGTTACACATGTTTAACAATTAAACCTCAATTTGCCCAACGGCTATTTCGAAATATAAGCGTACTCAAACCCCGGTCCCTCAAATAAGGCTTTTTCAATACTAACGGCATTCAAGGTCAGCGTGCCGGAATCGCTACTTTCCTCCATGACAATCAGTTAGATACCCTCCTTATACAGGAGTCGTTCCTAAAACGAAATGTCGCGAGTCGCACTCAGACGAGCCGCGCCCGCAGGATCATAGACATGGCGCTGCTGCGGCGCAGCGGCTGGTGCGAGTCCATGTGCGCGCGCGCAGCACTCGCGCGGTACGGACTGCTGGCCAGCGCGCGGCCGCCCGCGCCCTCGCCCTGCGCCTCGCCCGGCGCGCGCGACGACCCCGTGCGGGCGGCGCGCGCGCTGCTGCGCTCGCTGCCCATCCCCAGCGCCGAGTTCGCGTACGGCCGCACGCGCGTGTTCGTGCGCAGCCCGCGCACCGTGTGGGAGCTGGAGGCGCTGCGGGCCGCGCGCGTGGCCGAGCTCGTGGTGCGGGCGCAGCGGGCCTGGCGCGCGCACCGGGCCCGCGTGCGCGCGCGCGCCGCCACCGTGCTGGCGCGCGCCTGGCGCTCGCACCGCGCGCGCCGCCCGCGCCCCGCCGGCCGCGCCGCCGCCGCCGCGCTGCTGTGGCGCGCCTGGTGCGCGGGCGCGCGGCGCCGCTACCTGCTGGGCCTGTGGCGGCGCCTGCCCGCGCGCGCCATGTCGCCGGCGTGCGCGGCGTGGCCGGCCTGCCCCGCGCCGCGCCTGCTGGGCCGCTGCGACGCGCTGCTGCGGCGCCTGCACCACGCGTGGCGCTGCCGCCTGTACCGCGCCGCCTTCGACCAGACGGCCCGCAACCGCATGCGCGAGAAGGTGACGGCCAGCGTGCTGTTCAAGGAGCGCAAGGCCAACTACGGCGCCAGCGTGGCGCACCCGTTCGTGGGCGACTACGTGCGGCTGCGCGCGTCGGCGGCGTGGCGGCGCGGGCTGGGCGCGGCCGGCGACCGCTACGTGGTGTTCGCGGACGTGGTGGGCAAGGTGGCGCGCTCGTCGGGCCGCGTGGCGCGCTGCCTGGCCGTGGTGTCCACGGGCGCGCTGCTGCTGCTGGAGGCGCGCTCGCTGCGCCTCAAGCGGCGCGTGCCGGCGCACACGGTGTACCGCCTGTCGCTGTCGCCCTACGCCGACGACCTGCTGGTGGTGCACGTGCGCGCGGTGGGTGCCGCTCCCCGCCCCGCTCCCCGCCCCGCGCGCCCTCTCGCTCACTCTCGCGCCTCGTTCTGTTGCAGAGCGGCGCGCTGGAGAGCTCCACGGAGGAGCTGTCGCAGTGCTCGTCTCGCGACGCGGTGGACGCGCCGGGCTGCCTGTTCGGGGTGAGTGAGCCCAGAGTGATGTAAGCAGCGGGGTGCAGTCTTTTCCGCTAACGCGTGACGTGTCGCTCGTCAGGGCGAGGGCGCGTGGCGGCGGCGCGGCGACGTGGTGGTGCGGACGTGTCACGTGCTGGAGCTGGCCACCAAGCTGTTCCTGGTGGTACAGAACGCCGTGGGCGCACCGCCACACGTGAACATCGCCACCGAGTGAGTGCCGCGCCTGAAGCACGGCCGACGGTCGCGGTGCGTGCGGAGGTATGACCCGTGTACTGTGTGCAGGTTCGAGGCGAACTTCGGGCAGCAGCTGGTGACGCTGGCGTTCCACGCGGTAGGTGCGGGGGGCGCGGGCCCGGGGGGTGCGGGGGGCGCGCGACTGCTGCGGCGTGGCTCTCGTATGGACGTGCTGGTGTAGCGCGACTGCTGCGGCGCGGCCCACACATGGACGTGCTGGTGTACCGCACACCCGCCACGGGGTGCGGGGCGCGGGGAGCGCGGCCCACACATGGACGTGCTGGTGTAGCGCGACTGCTGCGGCGCGGCCCACACATGGACGTGCTGGTGTACCGCACACCCGCCACGGGGTGCGGGGCGCGGGGAGCGCGGCCCACACATGGACGTGCTGGTGTACCGCACACCCGCCACGGGGTGCGGGGCGCGGGGAGCGCGGCCCACACATGGACGTGCTGGTGTACCGCACACCCGCCACGGGGTGCGGGGCGCGGGGAGCGCGGCCCACACATGGACGTGCTGGTGTACCGCACACCCGCCACGGGGTGCGGGGCGCGGGGAGCGCGGCCCACACATGGACGTGCTGGTGTACCGCACACCCGCCACGGGGTGCGGGGCGCGGGGAGCGCGGCCCACACATGGACGTGCTGGTGTACCGCACACCCACCAAGACGTGTTCTTATGTAGACATAACCCCACTCTAGCTGTAATGTAACGTAGCAGTTAAGCGCGGCGCGGCGACGGCCTCATACATACTCACACGTGATGGTGCAAAAAAGGAATGAAATTATATAAATATTTATGAAAATAGCGTTTCAAAACCTTTTTAACCGACTTAAAAAAAAGTAGGTTCTCAGTTCGACCTGTATGTATGTTTGTTTGTATGTATGTATGTTTGTCCGCGATTATCTCGCGTTTGGCTGAATGGATTTTGATGCGGTTTTCAGGAAAGTGTTCATTACATTCTGGAGAGGTTTTAGTATATGACACTAATAGATATCCCGTAACGTTGCCCGCGTGGATCCGATTTTAGGGCTCCGTAGCCAAATGGCAAAAAACGGATCCCTTATAGATTCGTCATGTCTGTCTGTCTGTCTGTCCGTCCGTATGTCACAGCCTTTTTTCTTCGAAAGTATAAGAGCTGTCCTGTTGAAACTTGGTAGGATAACACACAAAAATAAAACTAATTTTGGGGGTTGCCCCCATACTTACAATTGAAACTCAAAAAACTTTTTTTCGCCTGACCCATACTTGTGGGGTATCTATGAATAGGTCTTGAAAAATGATATTGAGGTTACTGACATCATTCTTTTTCTAAACTGAACGGTTTATTTATTTATTACATGCTTGCGGGAGAGACCCTTCCAAAGTGGTAAAATGTGTGTCCCCCCCTGTAACTTCCAAAATACGAGAATGATAAAACTAAAAGATGAATATAAAAAATATAAGTAAGATGTACATTACCATGCAAACTTCAATTGAAAATTGGTTTGAACAAGTAATTAGTTTTTTTATAAAATACGTCATAAACCGTAATCCGCAATTTACTTTTCACCTCACCCGCTCGGAAAGATTCTATTTCTCATTCAAAATCTGAGCGCAAAACTCCATTTTGTGCTCTAGAGCACAAAGTGTTGTTTAAAATTCGAACACGTCTTGTGTTCAATTGTTTTCTACTTTTCTACACTGGCAGGCGAGCCGCCCCCACTGCATTTCCTTGCTGTGTGAGGTGAAAAGTTGTGTGTTGCACTCGGCAGCAAAGTTTTTCTGCGTCTCGTAACTTTGAAAACTTCGCATCGCTCAGGATTCTATATTTGAACCGCTCGTTTCTCTCGCGGTTCAATCTTAGAATCCTTCGCTCGCTCAGTTTTCAATTCAAGTACTCGCGCCAAAAATCAACTTTGCAGCCTTGCATAACAAATAACTATTTCAAAACAACCAACTACAAGAACGTTTATATTATGTTACTTGCTACTACGGAACCCTTCATGGGCGAGCCCGACTGGCACTTGGCCGGTTTTTTTTTGCTTACTTGGATTGTAAATTTTCATAGACGATTGCATGTTTGTCCACGTTTGGCTGAACCGTTTGTTATATTCTGGGGAAGGTTTCATTATCTAATATATAAAATTCTCGTGTCACAGTTTTCGTTGCCATACTCCTCCGAAACGGCTTGACCGATTTTGATGAAATTTTTTGTGCTTATCCGGTATCTATGAGAATCGGCCAACATTTTTTTTTTTTATTTGTATGGCAAAACAACGTTTGCGGGGTCAGCTAGTATAACAATAATAATGGATATCTCGTGAAGTTGCCCGCACAGATCGTTTTTGTTGCTTATTAGGATTGTAGATTTTCAAAGACGCCGATTATATGAAGTTTTTCGTTGAATATCTAAACTAAAAAGACTGGCTGGCTGACTGACTGACTGGCTGGAAGACTATCTAAACTACAATAATGCCACTATGTCGGTCGAGGCGTAAGACAGGGAGATGTGATATCTACGAAACTGTTTACTACTAACGTCACCATGAGACGTTAGAAATGGAATGAAGAATTCGCCGTGGCGGTTACGATCCTCGGTGGCTCGGTTGGAAATGAGCGTCGGATGTACTGAATCCGAAGGTCGCAGGTTCGAATCCTGTCCGCGGTTCGAATTTTTCTTTCCAAAGAAAATCTTTGTTTACTACCACTTTGGAAAACACCTTCAAGCTCCTGGAATGGCAAGGACTCGGCATCAATATTAATGGCGAGTACATAACCCACCTTCGATTTGTCGACGATATTGTTGTCATGGCAAAATCGATGGAAGATTCAGCACGATGCTCGGCGACCTCAATCAAGTTTCCCAACAGGTGAGTCTTGATATGAACATGGACAAGACAAAGGTAATGTGCAATGGCATTGTTGTGCCCACCCCATTGTCAGTTGGGAACTCGGTTCTAGAATTTGTTGACTCGTATGTATACCTGAGACAAACCGTCGCACTAGGTACTTAGGTAGGTCCAACTTCAAGAAAGAGGTCAACCGCCGAATCCAACTCGGCTGGGCAGCGTTCGGGAAATTGCAAATTGCGTTTTCGTCCAAAATACCTCAGTGCCTCAACTCGAAAGTTTTCGACCAATGTGTGTTACCAGTGATAACGTATGGCGCCGAAACGTGGTCCTTTACTACAGGCCTCATTAGTAAGCTCAGTATAGTCCAACGAGCTATGGAGAGGGCTATGCACGGAGTCTCTTTGCGCGATCGACTCAGAAATGACGAGATTCGTAGACGAACCAAAGTTACCGACATAGCCCTACAAATTAGCAAGTTGAAATGGCAGTGGGCAGGCCATATAGCACGTAGAACTGATGGCCGATGGGGCCGGAAGGTTCTCGAATGGAGACCACGCACCGGCAAGCGCAGCGTAGGACGTCCACCCACAAGGTGGACAGACGATCTTAGGAAGGGCACAGGATCACGCTGGAGGCAAGCCGCTTACAACCGATCCTACTGGAAGTCTAAAAGGGAGGCCTATGTTCAGCAGTGGACGTCTTACGTCTGATATGATGACGATGATGATGAAAGACTAGCACTTTTTGAAAAATCAACAAACCTAAAAAGATTTCAACATTGTCTACACCGATTATTTCGAGGTTTTTGGTCTGATTTCGATGATTCTTTTTTTATTCGATACAGTATATCTGCCATTTGGGTATCTGCTTTTTTAAGGTTCCGTAGCCAAATTGCAGAAAACGGAACCCTTATAGATTCGTCATGTCTGTCTGTCTGTCCGTCCGTACGTCACTTTTTGACGAAAGTATAAGAGCTATCCTGTTGAAACTTGGCAAGTAGATGTATTATGTGAACCGCATTAGGATTTTCACACAAAAATTAAAAAAAAAAAAAACAATTTTGGGAGTACCCCCCATACTTAGAATTGGAACTCTAAAAATTTTTTTTTGCCTGACCCATACGTGTGGGATATCTATGAATAGGTCTTGAAAAGTTATATTGAGGTTACTAACATGATTTTTTTCTAAACTGAACGGTTTGCGCGAGAGACACTTCCAAAGTGGTAAAATGTGTGTACGTCATAAATCGAAAACCGCAATTTACCTTGCCAAGTTACAACCAACTACAAGAACTTTTATATTATGTTACTTACTGCTACGGAACCCTTTTTGGGCGGGTGCGACTCGCACTCGACCGGTTTTTTGTGGTTGTTTTTGAAGTCTGTTACTCTTTTTAAAAAAAAAGCTTTTAAGGCCGACCTGTTAGGAAACGATACTGAGGTCGCTGAGCATAACATTGAGGTGCTCCAACGATTCTGCCATGATGACTATATCATCGGCATAACGAAGGTGATGTATTCGCCATTGATGTTGATGCCGAGTCCGTTCCATTCCAAGAGCTTGAAAACGTCCTCCAACGCGTTCGTGAACAGTTTCGGAGAAATAACGTCTCCCTGTCTCACGACTTTCTGCAATTGGATTGGTTTCGTGCTCATGGACATGGTGGCGATTCTATAAAAACACTTCAACACTTCGATATACCTATAGTCGATATGACATCGTTGGAGGGACTGCAATATTGCCCAGGTTTCGATTGAATGAATCGAAGGCTTTTTCATAGTCTACAAACGCTAAACACAATGGCCGATTATACTCCTCTGTCTTCTGTATAATCGGGCGGAGCGTGTGTATGTGGTCTATAGTACTAAAACCTTTTCGGAAACTGGCTTGTTCGGGAGCCTGGAAGTCATTAAACCTGCGTTCGAGACGGTACGTAATGACTCTTGAGAACAGCTTAGATACATGGCTCAGAAGTGAGATTGGCCTGTAGTTCTTCAACAAGGTGTTGTCACCCTTTTTGAAGAAAAGAACAACCACACTACTGTGCTATGCTTCTGGCGTAGAACCTTCGAGTATGACGGAATTAAGTAACTTCTGGAACAACAACTAGCAACTAGAAGTACCGGTTTTCCACCCGCTCTCAGAAGTTCTGTTGTGATTCCGTCCTCACCCGGCACCTTGTTATTCTTGAGCTGTTTAAGAGCCATTCTAATCTCGTACAGGCTGATGTCCGGGATATCCTCAGTGTAGTATCGAGTCCGTTTAGCTCTTGCGTATCGAGCTGTACCGACACTGGGTTGTCGTGTTGATGTGTATAACTGTCCGTAAAACCTCTCAAGTTCTCTTAGGATCTCCGGTTTCGTCGAAATGATGCTGCCGTCGTTAATCTTCAGCTTTGTCATTTGGCTCTGCCCAATAGACGAATTCTCCTCTCTAATCCGTGCCGCACTATTGGCACGCAGGTCACGTCGCATTGATTTTGAGATTCGGATTCTGAAACATAACTCCGACAAACGTTTCTCCGCTGAACGATTCGCCGACACAACGATTAATTCCTGGACGGTTCGACGACAGAACCTTTCCTCGACGAACGTTTCGCCGACAGAACGATTAAGTCATGAGTATTGTTTCATGAATCTTTGTATAAATGAAGCCATTTAGACAACTTCTATTTCTGTGTTCAGGGTTTAAAGGAACCTAACTAACCGAACCACGGTGTGCCCCTGATGTCGGATTTAGTTACTAGTATTATGATGTCAAACCATCTTTGTCGACGAATTTTTCTTCGGTGAAAGATTTTGTCGTCGAATCGCCTATGATTCTGTCGGCGAATCGTTCAGCGGAGAAACGTTTGCCGTATTCCAACATATCAGCTGAAGATTGCAGCCTCATCTCGGTCCGGTCTTGCATCATCTTGATGGTTCCGTTCGAGAGATTTTGAGGCTTATTGCGGCGCGGGGTCTTAAAGAACTTGGACCCCACAGCTTGGACAGTTTCCACCAACCCATTGTTAATCTCGTCCACAGATTCGGATTCGGTTAGGCACTGGAAGCGATTGTGCAGTTTGAGCTGGAAGTCTTCGGGGTTCCACATGTGGGCAGGACCAGGTCGGAGCGTGGACTTCACCAGACGAGACCTTTCAAGCTGCACATTGATATTTAGTGTGCCTCTGACAATTCGGTGATCGCTACCTATAATTATAGCCTATAGCCTTCCTCGATAAATGAACTATCCAACACAAAAATATTTTTATCAATTCCAACCAGTAGTTCCTAAGATTAGCGCGTTTAACCAAACAAACAAACTCTCCTGTTTCATAATATTAGTATAGAAATAGTATAGATAGTATAGCCTACAGCGTTCATCGATAAATGATCCAAGATAAAAAGAACTGAATCAATTCGAACCAGTAGTTCCTGAGATAAGCGCTTTCAACCAAACAAACAAATTCTTCTGCTTTAAAATATCTGCGTCCTCTTTGGTTGAATAAGTCAAATTATTTATATTAGTATTTTTTTTAGCCATTATTTATTTATTAGTATTTTCGCGACATCCCTAGATTTTTGTGAAAATACGGTTTAATAAATAATCCTACAACATATTATATTTAAGGTGATTGCGTCGATGTTGGCCGCGAAATTCAAATTTTCCTACGTTTTTTGCAATTTGCAGGCCAGCGACATGTTGTAACTTTATCAAAATATGAATTGCGGTAATAATCTATATATACATATAATAAAACTGTAGAAAAAAAATTTTTGTACATTAAAAAAAAACTCAAAAAATATAGCCAGCGTGTTTAAGGACAACCAATAGAACTCATTTCTAGCATTTTTAGAATTTTTGTCTGTTTGTCTGTATGTCTGTTTGTATGTTTATTTGTTCGGGCATCACGTAAAATGTACGAAAGCTATGTAGATAACTTTAATACACAACGACTGACCGTAACTTGAAGTAACATTTAGTTTTTGTTTCATTGAAATCGGATCAGTCTATCAAAAGATATTTGAATTTAAAATATTCCAGAAGTAAAATTACGGTCAGTTTACACCGAGACACGCAGCTCGCAGTTCAGTAGCGCGATCTAGCTTGGAATAGAAAAACAACATACCTATTCAAATATGGTGTGGACTGGAGTGGAGTGGTTTGGAGTGGAGTAGAGTAGAGTGGAGTAGAGTGGAATGGAATAGAATGGGATGGAATGGAAAGAAAGAAAGAAAAGGTTTTTATTAGACTCACACTAGAAAGGGATGGAATGGGATGGAAGCGGATGGAGTGGGATGGAGTGGGATGGAGTGGGTTGGAGTGAGATGGAGTGGGATGGAGTAGGATGGAGTGGTATGGAATGGGATGGAGAGGGATGGAGTGGAATAGAGCGGGATGGAGTGGGATGGAGTGAGATGGAGTGAGATGGGGTGGGATGGAGTGGGATGGAAAGGGATGGAGTGGGATGGAGTGGTGTGGAGTCGGACGGAGTGGGATGGAATGGGATGGAGTGGGATGGAATGAGATCGAGTGGGATGGAGTGGGATGGAGTGGTATGGAGTCGGATAGAGTGGGATGGAGTGGGATGGAATGGGATGGAATGAGATGGAATGGGTGCTCTAATCCAGTAGCACTTGAATAGTACTGCCTTTGAACGACAGAGGGCGTTTATTACAAACACGTCAAATATTCTTGAAAAATCTAAATCAATTCTAAATATAGGGTTTATATGAAAACGATATGATTTATAAAAAACTTGGCGAGAATTAAGCGCTTCGCACAAAAAAATACATTGTTAAATTCCGACATCCACGCGAACGAAGTCGCGGGCACAGCTAGTAAGTATAATATTTTAAATATGAAAATTATCAAATATTCGCTCCATCAGCTCTCACATAGAAAAGCTGCATCAAAGTTAGATTTCGGAGATTTTAACATGATGCACCTTTTCTATGTGAGAGCTGATGTAGCGAATGTTTTGATAATTTTTATATTTAAAATTATACTTGTTACTACCGCAATTCATATTTTGATAAAGTTACAACATGTCACTGGCCTGCAAATTGCAAAAAACGTAAGAAAATTTAAATTTCGCGGGCTGGTTGGAGCATCCCCCTTAAAGGAATCTGGAAACAGGCATCATTGAAAAAAAAACATTTATTTCGTGGCCAGAAAGCGAACACGTTGATTTTGTAAAAAAAAAACTCGCCGTTTTATTTCATCGATATTGTCGCTATTCAGATTTGAATATTTTTCGCTACATTACCTATAGGACTCATAGTCGACTGTCTCGACGGCGTGCTCATCGTAGCGCCCATCCTAGAAATTGTCTGTTAGAGAATAAGATAGTTGCGCCACCGCTGCCGAGGTAGCGACTAGCTGTAAGTATATTATATCCAAACTATTAGCTACTCTACCATTTTATCGCTCAAGAAAAGTTCGTTAGATGTAGGGCCTGTCTGTCACTACAGTACAGATACAATGACATAATATGATAATAATGTTCGAGCACTTATCGGGCGCGGCGGCGGTAGGTCAGAAGACTAATTCACGTAACTTCATGACGCGCCGATGAAGTAGTAGTGCAGTTGCAGTTAAGTTCAAGTTCGAGTGATAAACGGTATTTTTGTAATCTTTGAACTGCGCGCAAGCTGCGCGTGAACTGCACGTCAACTCACAGGAGAGAAAAATTATTGCCCACTAAGTAATCGAATGGAATCGATTAAATTTCAATGAATATAACATTAATAAAATATTAAAATAATACCCCAATACAGATTTTAGTGCTGATTCACAATCAAGATTCACGATCATGTTGCGATCCAAAACACGCACCAAAGACGCGAAGAAGATACAATAGTAGAATACCGATAATGCGCTCGCGTGACGCGAACTTGACGCGAGCGTGTCATGACAGCGATAGAGAATACGAAAAGCGTTGTTTTGATCGAAACCTGCAACTGCACTTGTTTAGTTACGTGAATTGAGCTACAGGTCGTCGGGCTCCGCACCTGCGAGCCGCAGCGCCTCGTCGCGACACTACTGTGCCTGCTACTGTATGCAGTACTATACTACTAGCACATATGCTTTAATTACCATTAAAGTTACAAGTAAGTACGAGAGCCAACATCTCGATGATGATAGTTACCTAGAAACAACTAATTAGGTTAAAATATTTTTTATATATATAATTAAGTAGGATGTTATTATCGATAAGGCAATAAAATAGAACATTTGTGAGGTTGGCGGCAACGCCTCTGATGATGTAATGAAATACAAAATATTATTGGTGTTGAAGCTGTTTGTGCAGCGGCCGCTGTGGCCACCAACCGACAGTCGCCCAGGGGCCACAGTCACTGCTGATCTACAAACGATCCATTTTTGTTGTTGAATAAAATGTTGAGTTACGTTAAGTTACCCCAATCTGTCAAATTCCTTTAATAGATTTTCAAGCTTAACACAAAATGAGAAGAGTCATTTTCATTGGGAAAATTTGACAGATTTGGGTAGGTTGATGTGCTGGCGTCTGTATCTAATGTTAAGTTTTTCAACGAAATTAAATTGTGAAAAAATTTTATCATTTTTAATAAAATTTTAAAAATAAAAGACCTCTTATTTCTTACTAGCTGTTGCCCGCGACTTCGTCCGCGTAGTATTTGGTTTTAAGGCACCTATACCAATATTCTCTTTTCTAATTTGTTGAGAAAGTGAGGGTACCTGATGTCCCGATCAGATGTCCACATCAGACAGTAATAACCATATTTCGTAAAAAAAAATAATGAAAACTTCCAGACACAACACTTTAAGTACGACATTGGTAGTTTTTCCTTCTGGTGCTAAATATAAAAAGATGGGATGGGATGGGACTTACTACACGCAAAGTAGGCTGTTACCGGGAATTATGAGTGTTTGAACTGGAAAGGGAAGTTGTTGGGGACGAGTGGTATTCGCGGTATCAATGCATTCTCCCCTGAGCCACACCCGGTGGGCGGTGAGAATTTCAGCTTATCTTAAATTTCTGTGTAATGATGTAACTCTTACTCGCGTTCCATTGCACAATTTCGATGGAGGTAGATTTCTTAGAAGCATTATGGGAAAGGGAAGGGTTAATATCCATGTACAGACACCCAGGTTCTACTATTTTATTATATGTAGGTATAGATAATAATCCTTTCGGCAACATTCAATTTATTAGCATATCCGTGCGGATGCGCGCGCTTTCTCAAGTAGAAATTCGCTCAATGTGTCACAAATTTGGAAAACTTCGCGGGCCTACGCTGCGTTCCGCCCCGTAGATATGTGCGCCGGTTCTTAGCAATGGGGATGGCAACTCAAAGCTAATCGTAGATGGCGCTGCGATAGTTGGTCCCTACGTCAGATTACTGTCTACCTTGTACAAAAAACAAACAAGATTTATTGTTATAAAAATTTAGTATAAATACAAAACAAATATAAAAAATTATTCGTCAATGCAAGTGCATATACTAAAAGAAGAATTAAGACGCTGCGGTGCATCTACAAGAGGAAAAAAGTGATTTAATTGAGTGGTAATACATTTGATTTTACCGTAATAAATCCACAATTACTTGTAGTTGAGGTTTCAATTTTTGAGTTTAGGTATGTTTTACCTGTCCTCTCCTATAACAAGAATATAATGCTGCTTCTGACTTTCTATTTTCATAAAATATCATAATGTTTTAAGTCAGTTATTTTACCCCTTTTTTCTATTTAGATTCGAGAAATATCACAATATATTTAATTTCTTAACACCACAACTATCACAAAACTCGTTCCAGGTGGTAATTCTTCCGCCAGACGAACCATTTCATGATTTAAAGAGCGATGCAATACTGGTACTTAACCTCCAATAGAAAAGTAGATATTATTTTGAAAAGTGTATTCGATTGTTTAGTTATGGTATAATCATAGAATTTCATTAATAAACTCAACTAACGGCCTGTCTCTGCTTCGCAAGGCTGGATATTTGTTTATTATGTAGCTTTTCCTTAGTTATAATTCAATTTTTGTTTTCAAGGCAGTCACAGCAGCTACCCATTATTTCTTGATAGTGTGAATTGTCGGAAATTTGTATGATCCATCATTTTTACAGCTTATTACACAACATCTAGTCATTTTACATGAATAAATCGTTTTTTTTTAGAAAATTCCTTTGATTTGACATTTCTTTTGGGACCAAACTGTCACTTGTCACTTTGACACTTGCCTTCCCCATAGTATAAGTACATTTCTTTGAAAATGTTTTGAAAATAATATATAATATTATATTCCACAACTATCACACAACGCCATCTAGTCCCAAGCTAAGCAGAGCTTGTGTTTTGGGTACTAGACAACTGATAAACATACTTAGGTATATATTTCTAAATACATACATATTATAGATAAATTACACCCAAAGACAGAACGAAATATGATCGTGCTCACCACACAAATATTTGTCCCGGGTGGGAATCGAACCCACGACCTCCGGCATAGCTGTCAGGGTCACTAACCACTAGACCAACAGGCCTGTCAAAAATCTTTCTTTCGAGACGCAATAGTTATTTGTTATGCAAGGCTGCAAAGTTGATTTTTGGCGCGAGTAAGTACTTGAATTGAAAAATGAGCGAGCGAAGGATTCTAAGATTAAACCGCGAGAGAAACGAGCGGTTCAAATATAGAATCCTGAGCGATGCGAAGTTTTCAAAGGTACGAGACGCAGAAAAACTTTGCTGCCGAGTGCAACACACAACTTTTCACCTCACACAGCGAGGAAATGAAGTGGGGGCATTGACCTATACAGGGGGCGGCTCGCCTGGCAGTGTAGAAAACAATTGAATACAAGACGTGTTCGAATTTTAAACAACACTTTGTGCTCTAGAGCACAAAATGGAGTTTTGCGCTCAGATTTTGAATGAGAAATAGAATCTTTCCGAGCGTGTGAGGTGAAAAGGCTTTTTTTTAATTCACTATGCGTCACGCCGTTGTATAATGTTCATTCTGTAGCTACGCCAAGGCCCCCATTTTAGTTTTTATGCGTTTTATCTCTGTCAAAATAGGTAGGTATATAAGGATTCATTGATTAAAAGAAGAACAATTTGTGTGCATTTTCGACTGCTGTGCAACATGTCGTGGGTTCGATCTCCGCACGGAATATAATTATTTGTAAGATCTTCAAGCATTACATAACAATAGTAAATTATGCAACTAGTGAATAAAGAGCGGATTAAAAGCGAGGGCCATATTCGCTCGTGATTCAAGTATTTAAATCCTGAGCGACGCGAGTGATTCAGGCCCTCGATTTAAATCCGTTTTATTCACGAGTTGCATACGATACTTTATACCATGACCACGAGAAAAATAATAATCAAGCGATAATTAGATATTTAACGAAGAAAAAAAAAAGACAAACGTGTGTTTACAAACATCTAAATTCACATACACAAACACCCAGATCCGAAACAAATAACTGTAGATCATACGAAAATTTGCTCCGTGCGGGAATCGAACCCACTGCACGCGACGAAGTAGTCCAATCGCTCGGTCACTGCGCCAACAAATTGACATTAAACTCGGAACAATGTTTTAAATTAAGAGTAACATTATCCTAACAACACGGGGGCTGACGGGGGTGGACCGCAGCAATGTGTTCTAAATTCAAACAACAAAACAAGTAAATATAATAATAGTAAATATAATATAATAGTAGTGAGAAAAAGTAACTTTTCAAAGTGGGAATGGTATAAAGTTATTTGTTATAGGCAAGTGATGACCGAGCAAGCGAATGATTCTAAAATTGAATATCGAGTGCAACGAGTAATTCAAAAATTAGAATCATGATGAGCGATAGCGACGGAATCAAAAGAGCACAAGGTGAAAAATCTTTGCAGTCGAGTGCAACACGTAACTTTTCATCCCACCTCAGCGAGGAAATGTCTCCGGTTTCCAGCATTGTAAGTATTCTGGTGCATTCTTCAGGCGTAAGCGACATAATTTCAGCTTGAATAATGAATATAGAGCACTATCAACATGGTTTATGTACCCACATAAATGACAGATTACAAACAAAAGCAAAACCAAATGCTGTAATTTCGTAGTTCCATCTTCGAAAGTGGCCCTTTTTCAAATTTGATTTTTTTATGATATAACTTTACAATAACTAAGAAGTTTTAATACCTTCATTTAAGGAGTATTACATTGTCTATTAAATACAATTTATTGCATTAACCTAGCATTTTTCGTTTCCGAGATTTTTAGCATTCTTTAAGTGACCCGGATTCATTCCTCTCGAGTGAAAAAAAAAAATCGCTTTCAAAGTTTTGTCCCGATTCACCCCTGCGTCCCTATCCACCCCGTTTTACGGTATTTAACTTGTTTTCTTGGTGTAAACGAGAGGTAACAAACCTGCGTTCTTCGCTTACATAAAATGTCAAAGATTTTAAAAAGTTTGTCAGCAAACAAAAAGATTATTTTCGTTTCAAGACGTTCTGGCCAAGCTGTAAACGCATCCACGATACAGGAGAAATTCCTAGTGTGGGGCAACTTTTATTAAAAAAAGAAAATGTTTTTTCACCTCACACGCTCGGAAAGATTCTATTTCTCATTCAAAATCTGAGAGCAAAACTCCATTTTGTGCTCTAGAGCACAAAGTGTTGTTCAAAATTCGAACACGTCTTGTATTGTTTTCTACACTGCCAGGCGAGCCGCCCCCTGTATAGGTATTGACCAAATGAAGTGGGGGCATTGGCCCCCACTTCATTTCCTCGCTGTGTGAGGTGAAAAGTTGTGTGTTGCACTCGGCAGCAAAGTTTTTCTGCGTCTCGTACCTTTGAAAACTTCGCATCGCTCAGGATTCTATATTTGAACCGCTCGTTTCTCTCGCGGTTCAATCTTAGAATCCTTCGCTCGCTCAGTTTTCAATTCAAGTACTCGCGCCAAAAATCAACTTTGCAGCCTTGCATATCAAATAACTATTCCAATCCTAAATACTTATATACTACCCTACTTGTTGATAGAAGTAGGTACCTGGATATGGATAAGGAATAAGGTGCTTATACCGGTATTTCTTAAATGAATCTGGAACTGGATACGGTAACTGAAATAGTAACCACCTGTTCAAAGTGGTATCTAAATAGGAACAACCAAACCTCTCTTGTCCCACTGCTGGGCAAAGGTCTGCCTCATAACCTTCCACTCTTCACCGAGTGCGGAAGAGTAAAAAAAGAAAAATGCATTAAAAATATATAAAGGGGTTTGAAGATTTTACTATGAAGCGTGGCATACCTACTGCCGCCATTTTGATTTTTTTTCAAAATCGCGGCCAGCCATGAAACCTTTATAAATCGATAACTGACATCAATAACAACAAAAAATATTAAGACACCAACCCTCGTAAAGTTTCAGGTTTCTGAGATATAAAGTGTTAAAGTTGACCACATTTATTCAGAATAACAGGCTTAATATTTTTTTATAAAATATTTTAGTAAGTAACTGATAATCCTGGTCTGGGAGAAAAAGAAAAACGTAGAATGTGCCAGCTATTTTTCTTCCCGGGCAGACCGTAGGTAAAAGTCGATCGAGGGATAGGGCAAAATGCAACGACGAAATAATACTAGACTCGTAATAACAGGCGACCGATGTCTGCCAACACATTAGGCAAAAAAGTCTTATATCCGTCTCATTTCGACCAATCCTGTGAGCCGTAAACACACGTTGAGACAGAACAGACCTTGAGTTAGCCAATCACAACGCAGTACCCCGCCTCCCTCGCTTACGTAGTACCTCAGCGAGTTGGCAGAATAGTTTTGTTCGTTAGATCGTGCAATGCGTAGTCTAGTATTATATCGTCGTTGGCAAAATGTAAGATCCATAGCCCCTCAGCTTTAAACTCTTTCAATGGGCAGCAGGGTTGGTAGACTAATAAGCTGAAATAAATGCGCTCGCCAACCCGCCTGCCAAGCGCGGCGAGTATGGCAATAACCATCCAATAAAATCCAATCCAAAGAAAATCCTTGGGTGAGGCCTTAGTCCAGTAGTGGACTTTCTACGGCTGTTATGATGATGATGATGAATTGATAATGATATTAAAACTAGGTACCTATCATGCCTCATGATGTTTCTGCTTACTGTGGCCATCACAGCAATATATCTGGATAGAAGCAATATGTTCTTCGATTTGTATCGAGACGAGCGTGTCATATTTTGCATAGATATTTTGGGTTGATTCCCTTTATGTCGAGTCCCGTTACGTCGAGCCGAAAACCTTGTCTCGCTTCTATTACCCCTATGTCGAGTTTAGTTTTCTGTCCCGTTTCTATTCCCTTTATGCCGAGTTTGTTTACCACGCTTCTATTACCTTTATGTCGAGTTCAATTATATCATATTTTAGAAGTACAGTCACGTCCAATGAAATGAATCATCATCATCATGAGCCTATAATGTTCCCACTGCTGGGACACAGGCCTCCTCTCTGTGAGAGGGAGTGGGCCATAATCCACCACGCGGGCCCAGTGCGAGTTGGTAGATGTCACATGTCTTCGAATTTTTGGAATGAAATGAATACATGCACATGCAAAATGAAATGAATACATGCACATAATTTAGAATTATTAATGATTGGAATTGTTATTAGGAGAACTTGGGATCCAAGAGCGAGCGAAGCGAGCTCGGGACTTGTGGGCACCCCGACACGGACAGGTTAGGTTCGAAGGGGATGGCGGGGTCTTTCAGACCCCGCCATCCCCTTCGTGTTAGGTTACTTTAAACCATGCACGCAGAAATAGGAGCCCCGCGGAGCGGGGCTCCGTTGAGCTTCCTTTTTTAGGTAATCTTCACCTATACTTGTATTAATATTATTATGTTTTTATGCCATTGGCTTTTAATTTACATTCCTGACTGTACTTGTTCACCAAACTCGACATAATGGTAATAGAAAGCGTTAAATATACTTTTTTTTTTTTTTTTTTAGCGTGGTAAAATCATCAAATGAGTCCTCCAACCCCGGGCAGGGCGGGAGGGACTGTCAGACTTCTACTGACTAAAATCCACGGTGTCCTTCATAGCCTGTTATGTTCCGGGGTTACGGTAAGGGAATAATCCCGCGACCCCGGCAGGCTTTGGCCCTCTGAGAGGGGGGCCCCGTCATTATGCTGACGCTCTTTGAGGCGGCCGTGGGACACAACGCGCCGTCGACCCGGGCATGGTCCTTGGTCGGGCAGCGAGTTGCCCTTTACTCGCGGCCGGAGATCATCAAGCGACGTCCGTCGCCGTGGGCGCCTACCACTGCGGCTGGGGCGGAGGGAGGACGCTGTCCTCTCTCGCTCGCGGCCCGCCTCCTCCTTCACGAGCATTACTGCTTCGCAGAAGGAGCTGACCGCTTCCCACTCCGTCTCGCCCCGCAGCATGGCCGCAACCAATGCCGGGCGCGAGAGGTCTCCGCCTATCGCAGCCGTGAGGACACGTCGGTGCCCCGCCCAAGCTGGGCAGTCTTGCACCGTATGCTCCACCGTGTCCTCCGGGCGATCTTCGCAGTGGTGACACCCAGGCGTCTCCTCCTTTCGCATCAGATCAGAGGTACCTCCCGAAACTTCCGTGTCCGGTGAGGACCTGCGTCAAGCGGTAGGTCAGGACGCCATGACTTCTCTCCAGCCACTCCTCAAAGAGGGGTCTTACCGCCGCCGGCCTTCGGTCGCGACAGTCGATCCTTCCATACTGCCCTGAGATCGCGCCGGAGCTCTTCCCGCCGCGCCTCGACTTCTCGAGGCAGCGGGGTCACGCCCCGGCGCTGCGCCTCCACGCGCCACTCATAGACGCGCTGGAGGGCAGTCGCCTCCAGATCCCAGGGCAGCAATCCGGCAAGCAGGTTGGCCGATTCGCCGGCAATCGTGCGGTATCCCCGGATCATTCGGATAGCCATGACCCTCTGGCATGCGACCAGCTTCTGTGGTCGCGTCCGGATGCTCAGGGCCCACACAGGGACCCCGTAGAGGGCCATGGACCGCACGAAACCAGCGTACAGCCTACGGCAGGAAGCGTTTGGCCCGCTGAGATTGGGCAGGAGTCGCCTGAGGGCGGCTGCTGCACGGTTCAGCTTTGGGGCCAAACTCAGGAAATGCTCCCTGAAGTTCCACCGGCTGTCGAGGACGAGTCCCAGGTACTTCATCGTCCTCTTGACGCCGATTGGAACTCCTTCCACCGTAATGCTGTAACTCGACTGTGGCGCGTTACGGCTGCCATGAAAACACATGGCCTCCGTCTTGTGCAGCGCCACGTCGAGTCCCAACCGCCGGATCCTATGGACGACTGTCGCGACCGCTTCCGTCGCCACGTCGGCCGCCGCCTGGTGCGACTCTCCCTGTGCAAGGACGAGCGTGTCGTCAGCGTAACAAATTACGCTGACGCCGTCAGGGAGGTCGCTGCGCAGCACCCAGTCGTATCCGATGTTCCACAAGGGCGGTCCCAGGACCGAACCCTGTGGAACACCGCACGACATCTCTCGCCGGTTCCACTCTCCCCGGTGACCGGGGTAGATGACGGCTCTGTCCGTCAGGTAGTCCTCGACTATTCGGCGGAGGTAGGTCGGCACCCGGTGATACCGGAGTGCCTCCCTGATGCAACTCCAGGGCAGGGTGTTGAAGGCATTGGTGATGTCCAGAGACACCGCCAAGACGACCCTGCCCCGGGCTACTGCATCCCCCGTCGTGAGGGCTCTCACGCGCATGATTGCGTCCACCGTCGAGCGCCCCCTGCGGAAGCCGAACTGGCTCTCCGACAGGTTCGGGCCCACTCGATTCAGGTGCCCGGCGAGGCGGTCTGCAATGACTCTCTCAAAGAGCTTGCCCACCTCGTCGAGCAGCACGATGGGCCGGAATGCGGACGGAGAGTCCGCAGGGCGCCCAGACTTCTGGATCAGGACCAGTTTCCCCGTCTTCCAAGGAAGCGGGAACCGGCCCCTCTCCAGGCACGCGCTTAAGAGCCCCCCCAGTCGAGGCCCGAGAGTCCCGAAGGCCAGGACCCAGGCTTTTCCTGGCAGGCCGTCGGGTCCTGGGGCGGTATTTTTGGCTTTGAGCCGTTGTACCGCCACTCTCAGGTCTACCTCGGTCACCTCTGGAGCGTCGTAGACGTCGTCGTCGCTGTGGTCCGCGTTCGCGTCAGCTTCCTCCTCAGATTCCGTCGGAGACGGAGCCATGGGCGGGGGAGCAAACTCCTCCCCTCGCGAAGGGAACAGGGCGCTCACCACGTCCTCCACGAACTGAGGCCGGAGACTCTGCGTCAACGGGGGAGCCCAGGGGCGGAGCTTTTCTCGCACCCACTTGTAGGGGCGGCCCCATGGCTCCCCGTCCAGAGTCCCCAGCATCTCCTCGCGGGCCAATTCCTTGGCCCGCCAGAAAATATCAATACTTTGGAGAACAATAGACTTCCAGACTCGACGTAACGGGACTCGACATAAAGGGAATATATCATATTTTGATGATACAACTGTAATTTAGTATACAAACTTCGGCATAGTCGTCCTACTTCTTGTGTATTGTTTCTACAACTCAATACGGCACAATTAGGCATTTTTTACTTTTTGTATTACGTCTGACTGCGAGAATATTCGAGCGCGGACTCGTTAAAAGAAATCAAAATATCTCCTTTTTTTACACGCGAAGTAAATACACTTCCGGTACAAGCCAATCCAAGTCTGTAGTGGTCATAATTGTTGATAATAGGGATACAATGTAACGGCTAAGTTATAGCTTCATGTACAAACAAGAAATTCGATATTTAAAAATGTGGCAAAATCTAACCATACCTACCAAAATTGCAAAAAGTAAAGGTGACATATCATGGTTAGGTATATTTATCACTAAAATATAAAACATCATACATTTCAAAGGTGCGAGCGAGACACCTACAATGCAGACGGGTGAGGCGAGTTGTGTCATATTTATACTTTTATTTATCGTATAACTATCGTATTGATAGTTAAATCATATGAAGATATCACATTCAAACAAGTGTAGACGGTCTAAAAATAAGTTATGAAGTTCAAAAAGTAGATTATATCAGACGTATAATGTTTAAATAACATCCAGATATAATGCAACATATTACGTTCAAAAAGTTATTATTTTTAACATCTTGATACATTCGAACACATACACTAGCTTATAATATTATAAGTAAATCACGTGACATTCACAATTATTGTGAATGTCACGTGATTAACTTTGACGGTTATTATCTCGGAAACCTGAAACTTTAAGCGGGTTGTTGCTATAATATTTTTTGTTGGCATTAATGTCAGCTAACGATATAAAAAGGTTTGATAGCTGGCCGCCATTTTGAAAAAAAATCAAAATGGCGGCGGTAGGTATGCCACAAATCTTCAAACCCCTTTAAACATTTTTACTTATAAAGCCCTCAGATTAAACAAATAGGAATTAGCCTGAGCCCCCACCCATTCTTTCCAACGTTTTCACGACTGTGTGCGTGTATCTCCTTTCAATTCTCAAGAAGGACATCCGTTGTACCGCCATCACCTTTGAGGTCTGCCGCGTCCCCGTTTCGCTATTCAGGGCACCCATCATGAGCTTACAGCTCGTTAGGCATGGAACAGACATGTCCTGTGTGTGTGACCTGCCCACTGCCCAGTCCCATTTAAATTGGGCAGTCTTGTGAGCCACGTCAATAATTTTTGTCTGGGGCGCAGTGTAGTCTTTTGAACGTGATCTGTTAATTGAACATCTAATGGGCCTACCCTACCACACGCTCAAGTTTTACCGCAGTTTTACCTACTTAGATAACGCAAGACGTATCACGATCTGTATGAAAACCATAAGCCAGCCATTTTTTGACACCTTTTATGACGTCACAAAAACTATTGAGCCATGGGAAAACCAAATCGATTGAAATATACGCGCCCGCTTACGGTGCTCTCCTCGTCCCACAGCTCAATTAACCATTTTAATATTAAGACTGACGTCCAACTTACGATGGACCGATTTAGACGAGCGCGAAAATGGCCTCTTACGATTTTTGGTCCTAAACTAGCACGGATTTTTGCGACACGCGAAGTAGTTGCTCTTGCGTTATCTAGGTTTATATAAATCTGTGTCGGCAACACTGAATGCCCAATCGCGCAGGTAAAACTGTGGTGCAGCCTGTGCGTGGTTTAATTCTCTTTGGCGTGTGGCAAACCTTGAGTTTGGACTTTTGGATGTTTGTCAGAGAACAAGTTTGTGCGCCGTATGTCAAGGCGGGGAAAATGTTACACATATATAATTATCCATTAACTTCTGCTTCAAAGACATGAGTAGAGTGCCCCTGTAAAACTACTTGTCTTCATGGACCAGTAACTCGTCTGGGCATTTTTTATTCGTCTTGCAATCTCTGTCTTGTTTTGCCAGGAAAGAGATTACTTGGCCCAAATTACTAGTACCTATGTGGGTATATAGGTAACTATTACTACATATAGGTAACTATTAGTACCTACAAGTTATTATACCTTGAACTTATTGTATGTTCTCCCCACCTACTTACGTGTACATGCTCCTTTTTAAATTGAGGGCTCTGTCTGTTTGTGGGTCTTATAGATTGCTTATAAATTATGATTATTATACCTTGAACTTATTGTATGTTCTCCCCACCTACTTACGTGTATGCTCCTTTTTGAGGGCTCTGTCTGTTTGTGGGTCTTATAGATTGCTTATAAATTATGATTTATCATGGTCTTATAGATTATATAGAAAATAAATAAAACACTTTAAATTCAACAATTTTATAAGTCGATAGAAACAGTTATATTTATTCCAAGTATACATACATCCAGTGTGATTGGTATTTCGCATGCGGCCCGCACCGCAGCGGACAGTTGCAGTCGCCGTAGCAGGAGCCCTGCATGACACGTCCGGGCCGCGTGGCTGGCGTAAAAGCGCGACGTGGCCGGCGCGGCGTGAAAGCGCGACGTGGCTGCCTTGAAAGCGCGACGTGGCCGCCCGGCCGGCGTGAAGGCGCGACGTGCTGTCCGTGAGCGTCATGGTGCCGCGCTTGCCTGGCACACGATATATGGGCCGCCTGCGCGCTACCGTGTCACACTTATATAAATACCTAATACGACAATACGTTACAGTGTTACACGAACTGAATCAAAAGGATAGTCGTCAGATAAACTCTTTCTAGTCGACACTTCATTCAGTCTTCTTGTTACGCTCAGCTCATGCAAAAACGACAGATCTTTATGTAACCACCATAAATTATTATACTTATCCTACTCACAATAAAAACATTACCTACGCACCTCATTACACCAATTCCTTTTGTAGAATCTACTGACAAAACGAAGTTTTCCGATATCTCTTAGGGATTCATATTTCCCCCTTTTGGTCAATTTAATAAAAAAGAACAGTGGCGTAGCTAGTCGGGGGCGAATTGGCCCTTAGCCCGCGGTCTACGCACCTGAAGGGGCATCGCGCCCAGAAAAAATATTTACAACGGCGGCGATCACAAGTTTGTTATCATCAGTAATAGTCCAGTCATTAAAGCCTAAACCCGAAAATAATTAGTAACTTGCTGAAATTTTAAGGGGTTCATAGGGAAGGTAAAATAAGATACCGGGTGATTTTGCAGCGTTCTGGGGTGTACGGAAAGGGTTGAAAAGGGGTGAAAAGGTGTTTTTTGCTAATAACATTGCCAAAAAAATTAGTAACACGCTGCAAATTTGGAATAAGGTTGTTCTTACGGTTTTGTAACGTGTATTAAATTTGCAGCGTTTTGCAACATACGGAACATTGTTTTTTTTTCAAAACAGTGCAATTAGTTAAAAACAGGGGTAAGAAAATTAGTAACACGCTGCAAATTTGGAATTAGGTTGTTCTTACCGTTTTGTAACGTGTATGAAATTTGCAGCGTTTTGCAACATACGGAACATTGTCTATTATTAAAAAAACAATGAAATTATTTAATCACACGGGTGAAAAAAGTTGTAACTCGCTGTAAATTTGTAATTAAGTTGTTTTTACCGTTTCGTAAGGTATATCAAATTTGCAGCGTTTTACAACAAATTGAACATTGTTTATTATTAAAAAAAACAGTGCGATATACGTTACGAAACGGTAAAAACAACTTAATTACAAATTTACAGCGAGTTACAATTTTCTTTCACCCGTGTGATTAAATAATTTTATTGTTTTTTCAATAATAGACAATGTTCCGTATGTTGCAAAACGCTGCAAATTTGATACACGTTACAAACCGGTAAGAACAACCTAATTCCAAATTTGCAGCGTGTTACTAATTTTCTTACCCCTGTTTTTAACTAATTGCACTGTTTTTTAAAAAAAAACAATGTTCCGTATGTTGCAAAACGCTGCAAATTTAATACACGTTACAAAACCGTAAGAACAACCTTATTCCAAATTTGCAGCGTGTTACTAATTTTTTTGGCAATGTTATTAGCAAAAAACACCTTTTCACCCCTTTTCAACCCTTTCCGTACACCCCAGAACGCTGCAAAATCACCCGGTATGTTATTTTACCTTCCTTAAGAACCCCCTATAATTTCAGCAAGTTACTAATTATTTTCGGGTTTGGGCTTTAATGACTGGACTATAAGTAAAGAAGTACCTACAACTTTTTTAACTTCTATTTAGAAAAGCTTTTCAAATTTTAAAAAGATCTACATACGCAATTGTACATGTGGTGTCAGATGAGTGAGACGGAGCCCTCGCACATCTGATCGCCGGACAAGTCCTGGTTTTCAAATTTTAGAGATGGCAACCCTACCTCAGACAGACATAAATAGTATGTCTTCGTCTTATTGTGTAAATATTTTTAATAGTAGTTTTAGTAGTAGTGTTAGTAGTACGAAGGAGGATCCATGTGTCACCATGGAAGATTCTCAATCGCAAGGTGAGACTACTGGTGGTAGGATATTTTTGCCTGGTGATGGCATGGGAGTCTCAGGGCTCACTCCTGATAATATTTGTTTAAACTAGTCAGTAGGACAACAGAAGATACCATTAGCCATATAACATCTACTAGCAATAATGTATCTTCTTGCAACCAAACATCTAGCTTTAAAAAAGGGCCTCAGCAGAATACCTTGAAATTGTTCCATCAGAACATTCAAGGTATCTCTTCCAAATTATTAGAAGTTGAAATGTTTTTAGAAAAAACCATGTTTGATACTATCTGTTTTACCGAACATTGGTTAAAGGACTACCAAATGCTACATAATTATGAAAACTACACTGTGGGGAGTTGTTTTATTAGTCATCTCTTAGCTGCCACGGTTTATTTTAATAATTATTGATCATTTTGTTTTTGAATTGTCTTTGTTTTAATTGTTACTCTGGACACTTTTAATCAAAAACTTGCTACATCGTTCTCACATAATGTACCACCTCAAATGAATGATGTAACAAAGGTTCTGTAATTATTCTGGCGATCTAAAAAGAGTGTCCATGGAGTTTCTTGCACGTTCTTCTCCATAGAGATCTACTTCTTGGAACGGGCATCTACGGTACTTTCACAGTTTTTATGTCTTGTGACTGGGACTGTAGCACCATAACTTTTGTAGTGTTTAATAATATTCCTTTGATTGTCTATGATAATTCAAAAGTGCCTGTAACCGGCCTACTTGAAATAAATACTTCGATTTTGATTTTGATTTTGACCTACATTAGACAGAGTACTGAGTACAGCTTGGCAAATTAGAGTAGAAAACCGGAAGTCGCCACTGTGCTCTCGCTACCAGCCAACGGCGATATAATACTAGACTCGTAATAACAGGCGACCGATGTCTGCCAACACATTAGGCAAAAAAGTCTTATAACCGTCTCATTTCGACCAATCCTGTGAGCCGTAAACATACGTTGAGACAGAACAGACCTTGAGTTAGCCAATCACAACGCAGTACCCCGCCCCCCTCGCTTACGTATTACCTCAGCGAGTTGGCAGAATAGTTTTGTTCGTTAGATCGTGCAATGAGTAGTCTAGTATTATATCGTCGTTGCTACCAGCACTTTGAATGATTTTTTTTTTGCACTTATTGTTATTACGTTAGTTTTATGGCACAAAAATAAATCTAACAAACCTGCGTTCTTTGTTTACATCAAATGTCAAAGATTTTAAAACGTTGTCAGCAAACAAAAAGATTAGTTTCGTTTCAAGACGTTCTGGCCAAGCTGTATGTATGTGGTATGTGTAGGGTTGCCAGACGGTCGGGAATTGGCGGGATTCTCCCGAATTTTTGTATGTCCTCCCGACTCCCGACAAAGCAAGTAATCTCCCGAAAAACAAGTTCGATAATTTTAAGTTCACATTTTCGTCAAACGAAACTTGCAAACCACTTGGGCGCTTGGCGCAGAGCGAAAAAACTAGTGACCGACCGAAATTTCGGTTTCGGTTTCGGCCTTAGTTTCAGTTTCGGCCAGCATATAGCCGAAACTTTTGAAGTTAAATTTATAACATAGAAAAACAGCAATTTCTAAAAATCATCTATTCATAAGTTTGCCGTATTTCATTACCTCCCTGAATTTGATCCTTATTAGAAACACTATCGAATGGTGAAATAATACAGGTTGTGATTTTTTTTCCAAAATAGCGGGTTCGATTCCTGGCCAGGAATATTGATTTTTCTAAAATCCAATGACGCAGTTTTAGTTTTCGGAAAAATTCGCCCGGTTTCGGTTTCGGTTTCGGACGAAACTGAGAGCAAGGCCGAAAGTTCGGTTTCGGTTTCGGCTGAAAAATCAGTTTCGGTCGGACACTAGAAAAAACATTGCAATGCACTCCGTCTGAGTTGAGTCGTGTCTGTGTAGCGTTACATCGTCATCTAAATCTAAGTTCAGTGAACCAAGTTAATATTATTAACTTATATTTTTATTTCTCCCGACCAAAGCCCTAAAATCCCGAAAAATCGGTTATTGATCCCGATAACAGGAAGAATCGATCTGGCAACCCTAGGTATGTGTCGATGGTGCGAATAGTAGCTCTCCTTCGCACCACCGCGCTTCGCATGACACACGACAACAATTAAGTTAGGTACCTACGAGAAGATATGCTCCACAGTCGATCCTACCGGTTGCCCGGGAGCCCGCGAGCCCACCGGGTGCCGGAGACATGACACAGATATGTGACCGTGTATTCTCAGTTCTAACAAGAAATAAAGCACAGTCTAGACTAAAATCAGACACATATGTAATACAAGAAAGACAACGACGGGAACGCGAGCGATGTCGGCGCTGCGAGCAGACACGGGGGCGCGGCCCGCTCACTTGATGGAGCAGGTGAACTGAGCGCGCAGGCGCCGCAGCGACGACGCCGCCGACTCGGTCTGTAATACGACGAAGCGATCATTTTAATTGTATTTTACTAAAAAATTTTCATTACTCATACCATACTCTGAAAGTAGGTCAGGCATAATTATGCCTGATGAGATGTGCGAGTAGAAAGTAATACATTGCAGCCCTGGGAGAATAGCCTTCAACTAACAGCGGCCAAATTAAAAAAAAAGTAGTTCTATTTTGACATTTCTACTGGGTGCGTTTAGCCGATACAAAGACTGGACAGAAATCGAAAAATACTGAACAGCATTCAGCTATGCTGACTAAATTATAGGCTGAAACCATGCTGAGTTCAGACGAGAAACATTTCTAAGCCGCGCGTCAGCCTATGCTACTCAGCAGTCGCCATTTTTAACCGACTTCAAAAAAAGGAGGAGGTTCTCAATTCGGTCGTTATGTTTTTTTATGTATGTACAGACGCCAGCACATCAAGCTACCACAAACTGTCAGATTTCTTTAATAGAATTTCAACCTTATCACAAGAGTAGAAAGTTAATGTTTGACTGGTAAAATCTGACAGATTCGGGTAGGTTGACCTGCTGGCGTCTGTACATCGATTACTCCGAGGTTTCTAGTCTGATTAGTGTGAGTCTTTTTTTGTTCGATGCAGTATACTTGCAGTTTAGTCCCATAAAAATGTCATCCAATTTGGTTCAGTACTTTTTATTTTGTGAGCATTTTATTAATTTCGGCTACTTGGATGATCTTTACTTTTTGCGTGTTTGTTACGCGATTACTCCGCCAACTGTGGACCGATTTTCAAAATTCTTTTTTTGTTGTACTAGGGATCGTTCACCTTAAGGAATACTGCAAGTTTCATCAAAATCTGTTCAGCAGTTTTTGAGATAGGGAATTTTATTAGATTACTAGCTGTGCCCGCGACTTCGTTCGCGTGGATGTCAGAATTTAACAATGTATTTTTTAGTGCGAAGCGCTTAATTCTCGCCACGTTCTTCATATAAACTAAACCCTTTTTTTAGAATTTTCTTAGATTTTTCAAGAATATTTGACGTGTTTGAACGCCCTCTGTCGTTCAAAGGCAGTACCATTCAATTGCTACTGGATTATATACCTACATATAGTAGTTTGTTTATCGATTTGAATTTTCGATATTGTTTAATGAATTAAATAAATGTCGGTATGGAAAAAAAAATTATGGAACCTACTCTAAATCCTATTCCAGCGCGCGTGAACGTAAAGCGAAAAAAAGAGTTTACACTCCAAAACAAATAAATTAGATCTAATTGTCAAAGAAACATGTAAGTACGGGTACCTACAATGGACATAAACTTGTCGGATATAATTTATTCCACTCCATGACTCCACTCCACTCCACTCCAATCCACTCCACTCCACACCACTCCACTCCACTACACTCCACTCCACACCACTCCACAATACAATAATAGGTACAATACAATTTTTTTCACACCACCTGCTCGTAAATGTCAAATTATATGTCTGCTAACCGACCGTAAAGCAAGGCATTGTTCCCTCCCGCTCGAGCCGGGAATAATATATGTACTGAATTTCATTATTCCCGTGGGAATAATGTGATTTGAATTTGGAACCTCAAACAAAACATAGTATGAAAACTTGGAACGAAGGAATTGAAGCAGCGGCGGCTGCCCCCCGGCAGTCCCCACTGCAACAGCTGATCGCTTGCTGAGGTGGGCACCACAGCATGCTCACGTTCGAAGGTTGTCGTACCACATCAAATTTCAAAATTCGAATTTATTTCCTCGCAGGTGGTGTGAAAAGCAGAGTACTCACCTCAGGAATAAAGCTGCCTTTGTCTTGGGCTAACTTAAATCCCTCGCTACACTAAGGATTCTTAACTTAATTCCCTCGTTACACTCGGGAATTAACACTTGAACCTCCTCGCTGCGCTCCGGAGGTTCACCCCCAGAATCCTTAGTGTCGGGATTCAATACGCCCGTGACGTAAGGCACTGCTTTATTCCCTTGGTGCGTAATCTACTATTAATGTCAACAGATAGAAAATAAAATGATTAAAAAGAAAAATTGGTCTGTCAAAACTCGAAGTCAAAATTTGTCATCCAAAAATTCTTTAATGCTGTAAATACGCTTTTTCAACCAATAGCGACTTAATTTTATTTTTAAATTCATTAAGGTTAAGCTCTTTCCAAGTTGTAGGAAGTTTGTTATAGATGACCGGTGCCATGCATATGACACTTTTGCGCATAAGTGCAGTTTTTGCCGGGTTTACATACAATCTGCTGTTGTCACGCCGGTTTCGGGGAAACATATCTGCCACTCGTGAAAATAAATTAGGGTTACATTTTACGAACATCAACATTAATTTCTAATATATATAGATAATCTGTATTTTTTAAAATAAGGCTGACAGCTATCTGTTAATTTTAGGTGAAACATCGATCTGAGGCATCTCTTTTGTGCTTTAAATATAATGTCTTTGTCTGTTGAGTTGCCCCAGAATATGATTCCGTATTCCGCCAGTGCGTGATAAGCAGTTAGAAGTGCCTCAGTACCAATCTCAGTACCTACTAAAGTTCGCGATAAAGTATACAGGGCAAAATGAACAATTAGGTACTTAATCTTTTGCTTAATTTTTCAACATGAGCTTTCCAATTTAGGGCCCTATCAATTGTTAATCCTAGAAACTTCGTCGTATTTACTGTGTCAATGTTGGTATTATTATAATTAATGTTAAAATTTATGGATGTCAAGCGTTGGTTAAAATTCATTATTAATGTCTTATTTAGATTGATTTTCAAATTATTATTATTATTTAACCAATCTATAATTGACTTTAACGTATTATTAATGTTTATGTTCTTTTTTGGCGTTTATGCTGCTTATTTGAGTAATTTGTGTCCGGTTACTGAGATAAGATTCAAAGAGTCTTAGTAAGTTTCCTCTTATTCCGTATGTGACTCAAGTTTCTTTAGAAGACTGCTATGGCCTATGTTCAACACAGTCAAATGCCTGGGTCATATCGCAAAAAATTGAGGACACCGGTATATTTTTATCCATATTATTCAAGACGACTTGCAGAAAATCGTATATAGCCATATTTATGGTTTTATTTTCCCTAAAACCCTTCTGCTCATCGCATAATAAATTATTATTTTCTAAATATTTGTTTCAATGTTTATAGTAATATTTTTCAAATACCTTAGAAAATAGGGGTACAAGGGAGATAGGCCTGTAGTTTTCCATTAACTCTTTGCACTGTTTTTTTATGTAATGGTTTGATTATGGAGACTTTTAGTGCATCCGCATGGAAACTTGCCTTCGCTTATACTTAAGTTACGTGATGCAAAAGGGCCCACATATTTCATTTGCAACTGCTTTAACTATTTTCGTACAGATGCCATCATATCCTACGCTATTAGTGTTTTTTAATGACAAAATAATTTTGAACACATCTTGTGGTAGACAATTTGAAGTCAGAAAATCAAGTGTGGGTATTATTGACAGGGCAAAACGGTACCAGGGTCTATTATTGACAAATTGCGTTGTTGTGATATGAAAAAGGGAGGGCCCGTAACGAGCTGTGCTTAGGACCCCGGGATGGTTAATCCGGCCCTTCCCTCGTGAACCTCCTCGCTGCGCTATGGAGGTTCACCCCCAGAATCCTTAGTGTCGCTTCGGGATTCAATACGCCCGTGACGTAAGGCAATGCTTTACTGCCTTGTTGCGTAATCTACTATTTAAAGTCGGTGGCAAAAAAGGCACCGGAATAAAAAAAACAAAGCCACCGACTTCCGAAAGAAAAGTTATTTTGTAGGTTATTTTACCCTTTTTTGTGGTTGTTTTTGAAAGCGGTTAATTTTTTTTTTTTAAGTTTTTCTTTTAGTTCTGACAAGATGTATCGGCTAAACGCACCCATTGAGCCATCTTCTAACTTTTTCTAAAGAGATTGACAGAGTCAGACACTAAGGCGCCATCTCCACGAGCGAGAGAATCGCGGCGAGTCCGTCCTTCTATCGTCGGAGAATCTCCACGACTAGCGATTATTCCGCCAGCGTATCGTCGCGACTCGCAACGGAATCGCCGTGTTTTGTTTTGCTAAAGCGCAGGCCACACCGCCAGCTAGCGGGCGGGCGGGCTAGGCGGGCGAACATCGTTTCACCTCTTTACATACTTCGGTTCACACCGCGAGCTACCGATTAACCTAACGAGCTAAGCTAACGAAATATCCGACGATTCCAGCAAAGCTACTCGTTCACCTCGTTGGCGCGCCCGCGCTTCGCTAGCTTAGCTCGCCCGCCAGCCCGCTCGCCCGGTTCGTTCGCCCGTCCTCCCCGTTTCGCGTAGACTAGTCAACGCTCGTCTTTCGAATACCTCTCGCTCTCCCATCCGCGCCCCCGCTTAGCCCGCTTCGCCCGCTCCGCGCGCTCAGTTTTCGGTGTAAACCCCATAGTTTAGCTCGTCAATATTTCGCGTAGTTTGTATAGTTTCCTTCGTTCGCTTCGCCCACCCGCCTAGCCCGCCCGCCCGCTAGCTGGCGGTGTGGCCTGCGCTTAATACTGATGGTACCGCGCTCGACGCACGCCCGCCGCGCGGCGCGATACGCCGACGATACGCCCGCTCATTGCCACTCGTCGCATCGCCGCGATAATATCGCCGTGTGGAGACGCGTTCATGGAGAGCATATGGAAATACGTGGCACGACGATATTATCGCCGCGATTCTCTCGCTCGTGGAGATGGCGCCTAAATTATTGCGCGATTTAAAATTAAAATAACAAAGTAAGTTAAGTAATAAGAATACACAGGATGAATTTTTCAACTGGTCGTGGATGGCTATATACGAAACTATGAGGAATATCGAAAAACGTTGAAAGGAGTCTCGCTCTCGAGGCCGATTTTAAAGAAAACTCAAACTGCATCATGGAATTTATAAAATTCAATAATCCTGGCCGGAAATCAAACTTCGTCAAAATCAGCCTCGAGACTCTTTCCAACGTTTTTCGATATTCCTCCTACTTTCGGATACTATAGCCCTCCAGGCCCAGTTGAAAAATTTATTGTGTGGGTACCTACTTGAAGGGGATATTAAAAACTCATTTTCATCGACAAAGATGCGTTTAAAAAAATTCCTACTCCAACACCTCGCGAATGGCGGCCATTTTAGTTTTTTGATTAGATCGAACTGGGGTGCGTCAATGCGTAACGTCGATTAAGAAGCTGATATTTTTTTCTGTATAGAGTTCGACATGTAGAACGATTTACTAAAATATTACATGGCCTCATAGTTTTCGAGAAAAAAAATCATAAAGTTACGAAAAAAAGGGTTGGCTTTAGTGTCGTTTGGCAGGCGGACGGGGCCAAGTGGTTAAATCTGGTAGAGGGTGAGGCCCCGATTATAACGCTACCACTCTTATTACAATGTAATGAATATTTTCCAGGAATTTACAAAAAATGTTTCTAACCTCAAATCAGATAAAAAGCGTAATGTGTTTTTAGGTGAAATGGAACGTTAAAATGAGAGATCGACAACCGAATGTGATAAAAGTATTTTATCGTCTGTAGTGTACAAATTTAATCAGAGAAAAGGAACGCAAAATTAAAAACAATGTCTCTGATATTTTTTTTATAACAACCTAAAAAGATAGTAAATCCTCTTAGTATGCAAGAGTGAGCGAAGCGAGCTCGGGACTTGGGGTCTGGAAGACCCCGCTATCCCCTTCGTGGTTATTTATTTTTAAACCACCCAGAAGTAGGAGCACCGCCAAGCGGTGCTCCGTCAACGTGGATAGCATTCCAAAATATGGAAAAAGATTGAGTTGATCTAGACTTTTTAACCTTCAGAGTATTTAACCTTGACCTCTGAGTTGTTGACCTTCACCTTAGACATGTCATTGACCTCATTATCACTTAAAAATAAGTTTGGACCCTTCACATGATTTTTCCCACCCATAATAGGTACTCCGATTCTGAAACATAACTCCGACAAACGTTTCTCCACTGAACGATTCGCCGACACAACGATTCATTCAGGACGGTTCGACGACAGAACCTTTCCTCGACGAACGTTTCGCCGACAGAACGATTACTTAAACCCCTTCTACACGGTCAGACCTGACCGCCTGACAGAGGTGAACTTGGTCGTGTCAACAGTACCCCACCGTCTGGAACGCTGTCGGCTGACGGTCGGGTCCCACCGCGGACGCAGCCTGTCGGGACGGCTGCGCTCCCGACTGACTCCGCCCATATTTGGTCGCACACCGGACCAAGGTCACCTCTGTCAGGCGGTAAGGTCTGACCGTGTAGAAGGGGTTTAAGGCCGAGACTCCACCAAAGCTGTGCGAGTCGAGACGTGTTTTGAGCGGCCAATAGAATTGCGTTAAACCCCTTC
The DNA here is from genome assembly GCA_954870645.1 of Agrotis clavis. Lineage (NCBI taxonomy): Eukaryota > Metazoa > Arthropoda > Insecta > Lepidoptera > Noctuidae > Agrotis > Agrotis clavis. The sequence goes on along the minus strand of OX940928.1, from coordinate 26,721,044 downwards.
TACACGATCAACCCGACCGCCTGACAGAGGTGAACTTGGTCGTGTCAACAGTACCCCACCGTCTAGAACGCTATCGGCTGACGGTCGGGTCCCACCGCGGACACAGCTTGTTGGGACGGCTGGGGCGGTCAGAACTCTAAATCAGTCGCTGTCGGCTGTTGTTCTTTGCTTGTTAAACCCCTTCTACACGGTCAGACCTGACCGCCTGACAGAGGTGACCTTGGTCCGGTGTGCGACCAAATATGGGCGGAGTTAGTCGGGAGCGCAGCCGTCCCGACAGGCTGCGTCCGCGGTGGGACCCGACCGTCAGCCGACAGCGTTCCAGACGGTGGGGTACTGTTGACACGACCAAGTTCACCTCTGTCAGGCGGTCAGGTCTGACCGTGTCATCATCATCTCAGCCGTAGGACGTCCACTGCTGAACATAGGCCTCCCCTTTTGATTTCCACTTATACCGGTTGGAAGCGACCTGCATCCAGCGTCTTCCGGCGACCTTTATAAGGTCGTCTGTCCACCTTGCTGGTGGACGTCCTACGCTGCGCTTGCTAGTCCGTGGTCTCCACTCTAGTACTTTTCGACCCCATCGGCCATCTGCTCTGCGAGCAATATGGCCTGCCCATTGCCACTTCAGCTTGCTAATCCGGTGGGCTATATCGGTGACTTTAGTTCGTCTACGGATCTCCTCATTTCGGATTCGATCACGTAGAGAAACACCTAGCATAGCCCTCTCCATAGCTCGTTGAGCGACTTTGAGCTTTGAGATGAGGCCGATAGTGAAAGACCACGTTTCGGTGCCGTAACTCATCACTGGTAACACACATTGGTTGAAGACTTTCGTCTTGAGGCACTGAGGTATGTCGGACGAAAAGACATTGCGTAGTTTCCCGAACGCTGCCCAACCGAGTTGGATTCGGCGGTTGACCTCTTTCTCGAAGTTGGACCTACCTAACTGGACCACTTGTCCTAAGTAGATATATGAGTCAACAACTTCGAGTACCGCCGAGTTTCCAACAGAGACTGGGGTGGGCACAACATTGGCATTTGACATAATTTTCGTCTTTTCCATGTTCATTTTCAAGCCCACCCGTTGTGAAACTCGGTCGAGGCCATCGAGCATCATGCTGAGTTCCTCCATCGACTTTGCCATGACTACGATGTCGTCGGCAAACCGAAGGTGAGTGATGTATTCGCCGTTGATGTTGATGCCAAGTCCTTGCCATTCCAGGAGCTTGAAGGCGTCTTCCATTGCGGCAGTAAACAGTTTCGGGGAGATAACGTCCCCCTGTCTTACGCCTCTTCTCAATGGAATCGCCTTCGTGCTCTGCTCCTGTACTCGGACCGACATGGTGGCGTTATTATACAAGCACTTCAACACCTCGATGTACCGATAGTCAATACGGCATCGCTGGAGTGACTCAAGTACCGCCCATGTTTCCACCGAATCGAAGGCTTTCTCATAGTCCACAAACGCTAAGCATAATGGCAAGTTATACTCTTCGGTCTTCTGTATAACTTGCCGCAGCGTATGGATGTGGTCTATGGTACTATAGCCTCTTCGGAAACCGGCTTGTTCGGGAGGCTGGAAGTCATCAAGTCTGTGTTCGAGACGGTTCGTGATAACCCTTGAAAACAGCTTATAAACATGACTTAGAAGCGTGATGGGTCTGTAGTTCTTCAATAGGCTGTTATCACCTTTTTTGAAGAACAGCACCACCTCACCTCTACTCCATGTTTCAGGCGTTTTGCCCTCAGAGAGGACAGAATTAAAGAGCTTCTGGAGGACTTTAAGTACCGGTGTTCCACCCGCTCTCAGAAGCTCTGAAGTGATTCCGTCCTCGCCCGGCGCCTTGTTGTTCTTAAGCTGCTTCAGGGCCATCCTAATCTCGTACAGACTGATGTCCGGGATATCTTCGGTATAATGTCGGGACAGCTTGGCTCTGGGATCTCCTACCAAGCGGTCAACGGGCTTTGCGACCGAAGTGTATAACTGTCCATAGAACCTCTCGATCTCGCCTAAAACCTCTGCTTTGGTCGACGCTATGCTGCCATCCTCCCGTTTCAGCTTTGTCATCTGGCTCTGCCCAATAGACTTGTCCTTTGCGAACACTTTAGAGCCTTGGTTTCGCTGTATGGTCTCTTTAACACGATTCGTATTAAAGAGACGCAGATCATGTCGCAAGGACTTAGATATCCGTCTATTGAGCTGCCTATATGACTTCGCGTCATCGGAAGACTGCAACTGTAGCAAACGTCGTTCAGCCATGAGGTTTAAGGTTTGCTCGGTCAATTTCTGGGGTCTATCTTTACGACAGGGTCTAAAAAACTTAGACCCTACCGTGCGGACAGTTTCCACTAGCCCGTCGTTGATCTCGTCCACTGACACTAAGTTCTCAAGGCAAGCAAAGCGATTAGAGAGCTCGAGTTGAAAGCTTTCGGGGTTTTGAATATGGGGCCGAGTAGGTCGGAGCGTAGACTTCATCAGGCTGGACCTTTCAAGTTTAACATTGATATTCAGCGAGCCTCTTACGATTCGGTGATCGCTACCGGTTTTTACCCTGTTGATCACAGAGACATCGCTGAATATCCGTTTCTTGTCGGTCATGAAGAAGTCTATCTCGTTTCTCGTGAAACCATCGGGACTCAGCCAGGTCCATTTCCTGTGAGGCGGCTTCTGGAAGAAAGAGTTCATCATAAAGAGTTCCTCTTTCTCCAGAAAGTCGGCCAGCCTCTGTCCCCTAGGGTTCCGTTGCCCATACCCAAATTGCCCCACTCTCAACTCATCACCGCTTTTCTTGCCCAACTTTGCGTTGAAGTCCCCCATAACAACAGTGAAGTGGGTTTTGGAGCTATGTATGGCCCTACTAACGTCCTCATACATAGTCTCCACTTCATCATCGGAGTGTGACGAGGTCGGTGCGTATACCTGAATGACCTTCAGCGAATATCTTTTGGATATTCTGAGTATTAGGTATACCACCCTGCTCGACACACTGTCGATGGTTATTATGTTGTTTACGAGGGACTTGTGAACGAGAAACCCGACACCACCTTGGGACTGTTGGTCGCCCTCCCGGTAGTAGAGCAAGTTACCAGACTTCAGGGTTACGGTGTCCTCCCCCTCTCTTCGGACTTCGCATAACCCCATAATGTCCCAGTGTAACTTGCTCAGCTCCTCTTCCAGCTCGCAGATCTTTTCGTCAGTCCTCAATGTGCGTATGTTGTGTGTTACCAGGGCCAGTCGTCGTGGGGGTGGGTAGCCGGATCTCTTCCGGAGATTCTTAGCACCCCCTGCTCCGCCGTTACCTTGACCGCTACCCGCGCCAGGGATAGCGGAGCTGCCGGGGACTGGGGGCCTGGTTTCTGTGGTTTCCATCATTATAGGGGGTAATTTGCCTTAATCGCCACGCTTGGCAGGCGGGTTGGCGATCGCAGTAAGGATGTGCAGTACACGGAGGACGCTGCTGCCCGACCTCCGGTTTGTCCCTTAGTCGCCTCTTACGACACCCACGGGATGATTTGGGGGAGCGCAATTCTAAGCCGGCGCCCCACGGCACTGACCGTGTAGAAGGGGTTTTATACAATACTTTATGAAACACAATACTCATGACTAAAACCCCTTCTACACGGTCAGACCTGACCGCCTGACAGAGGTGACCTTGGTCCGGTGTGCGACCAAATATGGGCGGAGTCAGTCGGGAGCGCAGCCGTCCCGACAGGCTGCGTCCGCGGTGGGACCCGACCGTCAGCCGACAGCGTTCCAGATGGTGGGGTACTGTTGACACGACAAGTTCACCTCTGTCAGGCGGTCAGGTCTGACCGTGTAGAAGGGGTTTTATTGACACAGCTCCACTCCGGCAACGCATTGGTTGTTTGTTGTTTTGGAAAAATTCGCTCCATCAGCTCTCACATAGAAAAGGTGCATCATGTTAAAATCTCCGAAATCTAACTACGATGCACCTTTTCTATGTGAGAGCTGATGGAGCGAATTATTTGATAATTTTTATATTTAAAATTATACTTGTTATAACCGCAATTCATATTTTGATAAAGTTACAACATGTCACTGGCCTGCAAATTGCAAAAAACGTAAAAAAAATGAATTTCGCAGGCTACATCGACGCAATCACCTTAAGCGGAGAAACGTTTGTCGGAGTTATGTTTCAGTGTAATACTCCCACATTCCCACCCATCCCGAAGGAAACTTTCGGTTTTTTTTTCTCAACCCCTATGGTTTTTCGCAATTTGCCGATTACAAATTTACAATAGAAAAGGTCTAATCTACCAAAAATAATATTGGCGCTATAAATTTCGACGTCACGTCTCCTAGAGTGCTACCGCCACTGGCCGGTAAGGCGCGGGACAAATAGGTACAAGTGGCGACTGGCGGTGGCGAGGCGCGGGCGTGGTGCGGGTGCGACGCCACTTCTTTGATATTTCATACAAAAATAGTGCTCAAACAGACTGCGAGCCTAACGCGGTGGCGGCGGCGGGCGCGATAATATTGAATGTATGAAATCGCCGCTCATGGCCATACTGAAGTGACTAAGGCGGGGGCCTAGCGCGATCGCTACAAGCACAGTATAATTATCTTACAGTAGTGGAACTCGGCCGCATGATAGAAATAAATGCCTACAGCCGCGCGGTACGTAAACATGCGTTAGGGCTGGCTGCCCGTCTCCAGCATTTTAATTTCATTTGCCTACTTTCTGTTTCTATTTTGTTTTGTGGTCGTAAATAGGTATACTTTTTTTATATACTTAAACAAATAAAATACTTTGTTTATTGGATAGGAAGTGTTCAATAAAAATGCGTGTTGTTTTTTACCCGACTGCGCTAGGGGGGTTATTGATTGGTAGATTTAATTTAAAAAACCATGTTTTTGTTTGAAAAACAATTCGGGCTTATTTTGCGACCGAAAAATATTTGCACCTCGACTGAGTCGTACGAAATTCTTTATTATTAACTTTTAAAACATAATAAATCCGCATTATACTATATAAAGCTCGATTTTCTAATATAAAGCTTACCTAATTAAAAATTAAGCAACCAAAAACAGCATAATATTTACTACTCGTCATATTAAATAAATGTACTTGAACTGATTTGTAGTGAAAAAATCGCGCGGTTATTGTTGAAAAAACAACACACCGTCCGTTTGTCACTGCGGTACAGTCGTGACTGTCTGCGCCTCGAGCGCGCCCCAACATCGAGGCGCGTAGGCATAGCTCGCGTTTCGTCCGTTTCTATGAAGTCGGAGTACTGTATAATAATATTACCGTGCTACAAGCGATTTTGCAAGCCTAGGCGTTGCTAGGCAACAACCGATACCTACAACGGGCGGGTGGCAGGAGTATCAAACCATTTCGGTGTTAGTTAAAATCAATAAATGTATTATTTTTTTCAAAGTTTTTATTTATTTTTCTAAGTAGGCTGTTAGGTCTTTCAAACTGCCCAACATTCGCCACTTATTTACAGTACAAATAAGTAGTTGCTCTGCTGCTGCGGAGCAAACTTCCCAGGAACACATTAGTCTGTTGTTGGTTAGAAAAACCTGAATTTATACAGCGCCGTGAACTGGAGCGATCCCTCGCTTCCAGCTGTTGTTACGGCCATGGTCGGAAGTGAGAGTTGTGTACGAAGGAAGCATTTTCAGCGATGGTTCGGGGCGTTATGCTCGCTGTGGAGCTGGCGAAGAGCGAGTGAAAACTTTCCACCCCTCTCAGCTCGAATATCAGATGCACCGAACGTCAATAGGCACAAACCGATCTGCATTCTCTAATGAGAAATAGCCTGCGCGCGGCTGACTTGGGACAGTCAGCAACCAGCCAGAATTGATTCATTTTCATATTCTGGACAATTTAGACCCGTAAATTGTTAGATCAGTTCAGTACCCTTAGTACGAATTTTCAGTATTTGAGACGTAAAGTAAACTGGAACTTTGACAATTTCAAACTGACAATTTTCAATGAAAAATGTAGGTCCTTCTCCGCACACCAGAGGCGCTGTTCCGTTTTTTCATACTAAAACGCTGTAAATACTGGAAAGATGCTGTAAAGTAAAATAGTGAAAATTCGTGCTAAGGGTACTGTTCAATCGAACTGTAAATTGTTAGTAACAATACTCGTGAGTCTATATCATTACATTAACATAAATTAACACGTTAACTGTCAAGAAAAAAAAAATACAGACTTCTGTATTTTTGCGTCGTGACGCTTCTATACACGGTGTATGAAAGGGACACCATAGAGACAAATGTCCGCGCCCCGTCTGCTTCTTACATCTTTTCTGTGGGAGCTCAACCAATTACAAACGATATGAAAGTTTATCTTCCAAGAGATTTGGTAAATATGGCATAGCGAACGAAACCACGTGAAATTACGAGCTTTACAATCAAAATCAGCAATAATTCAAAAAAAAAAAATAAGCAAGTGCAGCAGATATGCCATGATCTGTAAAGTTATTTCTACTAATCTGGTTATGAAGTAGCAAGACTGTATGTGTTTAATTTATGTCCTGGTAGACACGATCTCCGGCCACCGTAGGCGCGGGCATGCGGGCAGCGAGTAAAGGGCAACTCGCTGCCCGACCAAGGACCATGCCCGGGTCGACGGCGCGTTGTGTCCCACGCGCGCCTCAAAGAGCGTCAGCATAATGACGGGGCCCCCCTCTCCGAGGGCCAAAGCCTGCCGGGGTCGCGGGATTATTTCCTTACCGTGACCCTGGAACAGAAAGGGCTATTGAAGGACACCGTGGATTTTAGTCAGTAGAAGTCTGACAGTCCCTCCCGCCCTGCCCGGGGTTGGAGGACTCATTTGATGATTTTACCACGCTAAAAAAAAAAAAAAAAAATGTCCTGGTAGACAGAGGGCGCTGATTAAAGTGTATAGAACGTCCACCCCGGGTTTGCAACACCTGAAATCGCCTCTACAAAAACAAATGCTTGATCGGCAGTATGGACACAGATCGCGCCCGCCACCGCGCCCGCCACCGCGCCCGCCGCCGCGCCCTACGCCGCCGTCGCGCTAGGCTTCCAGTGCGGACACACACATAGAAGTGGCGAGGCGCAAGACATACTGGCACGCCCGCGCAACGGGGGGGGTTTGTGTTTGCAGATTTATGTTTTGGTTTCCGACGACACGCTTCGCTTGCTTACTTGCTTAGCTTGGTTTTGTAGACGCAAACCTACCTTGCCTCCTCCTTCAGAGGTGGCAGGGTGCGCGGTCTTGAGGGAGAGCGCAACAGTCGTGTGGATCCTCAAGGCAAGTCTGGTGATGTTCCTTCTCGAGGTTGCCCCCTGTTCTTGGTCTAATTCCATATGAATTAGACGTAACAGAAATCACCAGGCGACTAACCTCAGGGGTGGCGAGGTCATGCCCCTGGGGGTCCACCATCAAACAAGAGCAGATGATGGATAGCAATGACCTCCCGCGTGTTTGTGCCGTGCGCGGGGACCCGTACGGAGGGATGAAGGGATCCTGGTGGTTGAGTGGAGCAGGCTGCACACAACACACCACTTTGGCCTGGATTTCCTCTTACACGGGAGGTAGTGGGGTAGCTACCCACTATCAACCGGCTGAGGCATCCCATAAGCGGGATGTCATGCGAGGGTCGGCTTAATGGGGGGGGGGCAGCCGGCGTGGCGGGGGTCTCGGGATGAGTTGCGGCATAGTCTCGTGTCGTATACAGTCCCCTGATCTTCCGTCGCGTGCGGGCTCGTCAATTTCCCACTAGGCTGATCCTATACCGAAGGAGTAGCTCTGGCGATCGCTCGTTGAACGAGCGACGTCCCCGACTGAGGGCTCCGTGGCGGGTGGAGAGCTCCAACGGTGAATTAAAAAAACAAACAACATATGGATAAAGAGACCGAATCCAAAATAACAAAACCACAAGCTGCGTCCCGCTCGTCGGATGCGCTTGCAACCAACACACCAAGGGCTGCGTCTTCAGATGCGCCATCGACACCTAACTCAAGGGCTGCGTCCCAGGATGCGCCTAAGCGGCAACTACCCAAGCCCGCACTGAAAAAACAGAAGCGCTCGGCTGCGTCCAAGGATGCGATGAGGAAGGCAACCGTAAGGGATGCGCCACAACAGGCTGCGTTCCGAGCGATCCCAACCTCATCTGCGTCCACGGATGCGCCTGCGCCTTCCAACACAACCCTGACTGAAAGGCCAAGGACAGCACTCGCTCATGGCGACTCGAGGAGTACTGCAAAAGTAGATGCGCCCAAAACACGGGCTGCGTCAACGGCTGCGGTCTCTGAGAGGGACCTGACGATTCTGGCCAAAGCCCCGCCGGCAGGGGTATCAAACAACCAACCTGAAACAACCACCGGAAAGAAGACGTCCCTCAAGGCAGTGTCGGCTACGGCTGAGATGCCAAAAGACGAGGCTGCCACCGGCGCTAAGCGCAAGCGTAGCGCGAGGCCAAGAGGGCGAAAAACCAAAACAACCGGACAAGAACAACCGGACAGGCCGCAGAAGCGTTCGCGTCCCGAAGACACCGTCACACCAACTGGGGTTAGTAAGAAGAGCAAGCCTGCTCGCTCCCGTATGGCTGACGGAACTTTGGTGAGCTACGCTGAAGCGGCTGCGTCCTTCAGGAGCAACGAGCTATGCGTTGCCGTCATGACCGAGCCCTTCTCGGAAATGACGCAGGAGCAAGCGGAGGGGATCCGGCTGGTAATAGAAAACCAGCTCCGGGCTCTGCTAAAAGCTCCTGAACCAACCGAAACAACCCAAAGCACCGCGATTCATTTTAGAGGCCGGGCCCATTTTGCTGAAGGCGTCCTTAAGACATGGTGTGAGGATGAATTCACAATGGCCTGGCTCAAAGAGGTCGTAAACAACATTTCATCCCCGTTACCGGGAACCAAGCTAACCGTTCGGCCTCAAGCCGACATACCTAAGAAGGTAATGTGCATGTTGTTCGTCCCCGAGAATAGCGAGGACACAACAGAGCTACTAAGGATGCTGGCGAGGCAGAACCCGAACCTAAAAATGAACACCTGGACCCTGACACACGAAAGAGCTAGGCAGGAGCCCCCGGGTACCTGTCTATACTTCCGTGTGCCGGAGGCCATGATTAAAACTATAAAGGACCAGCAACGGCGCGTATACTACCTCATGGGTAGCATTTACATCCGCTTCCTGGAGGAGGGTGGTACCAGGGAGAAGGACGCCGATCCAACATCAGGACCAACATCAGAAACAGCCTCGAGTGCGCCTGAGAGGGGGCCTGCTCTGCCGCTTCCGGAACGTTCCCTGTCGCCTATTGCGACGGAGACTGTTGGGGAGGCGATGGAGTTGGCGACCTCTATGGCAGCGCTGGAGGTTCTCTCAGCAGCGGGTTCAACGAGGGATCCACCCTCGTCCGGTTTGATTTCGGACGAGGAGTGCTTTCCGTCAGAGGAGAGAAGTGAGGGCGAGGACAGCAGCCTCTGCTCCTCTCCTTTGCGGGACTAAGATCCTACAAACCAATCTCCAGCACAGCCAATCTGCGTCGGCTACCTTGCGCAGAGTGTTGGAGAACCAACAAGGAAAGACCATCGCCCTTATCCAAGAGCCGTGGATCAGGGGTGGCAGAATATGCGGTTTGAGCAGCATCGGGGGTAAGTTACTGCTAGACACCTCCGCTAATAACCCGCGCACCTGCATATTTATTCCAAAACATGTACCTAACCTGTTAATTAATGAATTCTGTTCAAGGGACCTGACAGCAGTCAGACTTTTTAGAACGGAACAGAAACTCCCGGACATTGTACTAGCCTCGGCATACCTGCCAGGCGATGAGGACGTGCCTCTGCCAGAGCTCGTCTCACTGGTTGAGTACTGTGGAAAGGAGAAACTGGAACTAATCATCGCGACAGACTCCAACGCGCATCACACGCTCTGGGGTAATGTCAAAACCAACACCCGAGGTGAGGAAATGCTTGATTTCATTCTTAGTAACAATCTTGTTTTACTCAATAAGGGCTCCGAACCTACCTTCATAAACGCAAGATCGCAAACAATTATAGACTTAACTGTAGCAACCATAGGCATTTCAAACTCCATACAGGATTGGCATGTGTCCACTGAGTTATCATGCTCTGACCATAGATGGATTCGCTATACCATTAACTTCAACCTAACCAAACCACAACCAAGAAGGGTTCCTCGTAACACAGACCAAGCCAGGTTTACTAAACTCGTCGAGGCTGAACTAGGCAGATTACCCGCCCTTCCGGCTAAAATACCAGTAACCAATTTAGACGAACATGTAAACAAAATCACATCCATCCTTCTATCTAGCTATGAACAGTCTTGTCCCCTCACGGTACCTAGGCAGGGAGCTCGACATTCCTGGTGGAGTCCTGAACTGGAAAGACACCGACACAAGTTGAGAAGACTGTTCAACAGAGCTAGGAACACACGATCGCCAGTAGACTGGGACCGCTATACAACAGCTCGTAAAACATATAAAAAACTAATACGCCTCAGAGGGAAGAACAGTTGGAGGCGGTTCTGTACTAACATTGAAAGTAACAACCAGGCAATGAGGGTCAAAACCTGTCTTGCTCAAGAGACAGACCACTCAATAGGATGCCTGAAAAAGCCAGATAACACATACACAACAAATGATGCTGAGACAAGCGAACTACTTCTAACCACCCACTTCCCAGGATGCCAGATTGCCACCCAGCAAAGCTGGGATTCACACAGAGAGAGGGCTGCGAGCGAAATGGACTGGGAGGTGGCGTTAGAGGTAATCGACAAAGACAAAGTAACGTGGGCAATTAACACCTTCCTACCTTTCAAGGCAGCAGGACTAGACGGTATCTTCCCGGCTCTGCTCAGGTGGAGCCAAGGTTTACTGGCTGACTACCTTGTGAAGGTTTTCAGAGCCTGCCTGGCCCACCGCTACATCCCCTTGAAATGGCGGGAAGTAAAAATAATCTTTATACCGAAACCAGGTAGGGGCGACTACACCCAACCCAAATCCTTTAGACCTATAAGCCTCTCCTCATTCCTCTTGAAGACTCTGGAGAGGCTGGGAGATAGGAAGATTAGGACCCAAATTTCGGTACAAAGACCCCTACATCCTAATCAACACGCCTACTGTGCAGGCAAATCAACAGAATCAGCACTCCATAGCGTGGTCTCACGCATAGGAAATGCTCTAAAAGACAAAAACTCAACTCTAGGCGCTTTCATTGATATAGAAGGTGCTTTTGACAAAACCAACTTCGTCAGCATCAAACGGGCACTTGCCAAACACGGTGTTGCGCGAACACTCGTAGAATGGATAAACAACATGTTAAAATACCGTGCTATTCAATTTACCGTGAACACCACCACACGAGGTATCGTGAGTAGGGGCTGCCCACAGGGTGGGGTGCTGTCACCACTGCTGTGGAACTTAGTGGTAAATGAGCTCATTGCAGAGCTCAACGCCAGCGGTCTGTACTCGGTGGGATACGCGGACGATATAGCAATTTTAATCTCGGGGAAATTTGAGGGCGTCTTATGCGATCTCATGAGAAAGGCCTTCAAAATTATCGAGTGTTGGTGCACGAAGCACGAACTATCGGTTAACCCCTTAAAAACGGAACTAATAATGTTCACTAACAAGAGAACTCTTGGACCTCATAGGCTTCCAAAACTCTTAAACACAGAACTAACGCTCAAGGACGAAGTCAAGTACTTGGGGGTGATCCTGGATAGCAAACTGCTCTGGAACAAGCATCTTGACTACAAACTTAATAAAAGCACAATTACACTATACCAATGTAAAAAAATGTTAGGAAAAACATGGGGGCTCTCTCCAAGGATTACTCTGTGGATCTACAAAACGCTGATCAGGCCAATGTTGGCTTATGGTGCTCTGGTCTGGTGGACGAGAACTGAACTCTCGACCACCATCACCAAACTACAACGTTTCCAACGACTGGCCTGTTCGGCTACCACTGGCTGCATGAGAACCACCCCAACAGCAGCCATGGAGATAGCCCTTCAATTAACTCCCCTTGACCTGTACATACAGCAGGAGGCGGCGTTGGCTGCCATCAGGCTAATGCATCTGGGCATATGGGGCAAAAACCTTACCAGTCCACACGCTAAAATCCTGGACCGGGCGATTGAGTACCAGCCTCTCATCGCTGCCCCGTGTGATAGAATACCCAACCAACCGATGTTCAACAAAAACTATATCATACAAACAGTTCAGGAGGAAAGGGACCAGTCAGGAGCCAATGAAGTGCGAATCTACACAGACGGCTCAAAAACACAAAACGGGTCAGGTGCTGGCATACACTCCCTTGATCTCAATATTAACATACACATACCGCTAGGCACACACAGTTCGATCTTTCAATGCGAATGTGTTGCTTTAACACAAGCCGCAACAGCAGTAAAGCGCTTAGGCATCCGGGACTACGGAATTAAATTCGTATCTGACAGTCTATCTGTGCTCAAAGCTTTAGAAAACAAACAAACTAACAATAAATTAATTCTCGAGTGCCACCAAGCTCTGGAGAGTTTGTCGATGTTCAATCGGATTACTCTCCAGTGGATCAAAGGACACAGCGGATCTTTGGGTAATGATGCAGCAGATGAACTTGCGAAGAGAGGCTCTGATATGAAGGTGCTAGGCCCATACCCTCTTCTCCCACTGCCTTTCTCACAATTTCGTGCGTGGATTCGCCAAAGATCGACGGAACTCCATAACAACAGATGGTCACGGGCAACAGACTGTAGACAGTCGAAATTGGCTCTGCCGATGGTACACCCGCGATTAACCAAAAAACTCCTCAGCATGAGCAGGAATAACCTTAGAATAATTATAGGAACAATTACGGGCCATAACACACTCAATAAACATCTTTTTAACATAGGTGCCACAGACAGTCCCCTTTGCAGGGGATGCCTTGACGCCGAGGAATCAGCCGCCCACGTTATCCTGGAATGCGTGGCCGTGGCCTCTCAACGTGAAGAAATCCTCGGAACAGTGAGGTCGCTCCGCGAAGCCTGTGAAGCTCCCAGGAGGCTTCTGTGCTTTTGGGCGGAGCTAGGCTGGCTCTGTTAGCCAGAATCCCCACGCACAACGGACCGAATGGGAGTCTAAGTGCGGAAAAGGGAGTCCCATCATCATCATCATCATCATCATCATCACGCCCGCGCAACGCCCGCGCCGCTCCATCTCAGTTTCAGCACGGTAATATTATTATACAGTACTCCGATTTCATAGAAACGGACGAAACGCGAGCTATGCCTACGCGCCTCGATGTTGGGGCGCGCTTGGGGCTCAGACAGTCACGACTGTACCGCAGTGACGAACGGACGGTGTGTTGTTTTTTTAACAATAACCGCGCGATTTTTTCACTACAAATCAGTTCAAGTACATTTATTTAATATGACGAGTAGTAAATATTATGCTGTTTTTGGTTGCTTAATTTTTAATTAAGCTTTATATTAGAATGCGGATTTATTATATTTTAAAAGTTAATAATAAATAATTTCGTACGACTCAGTCGAGGTGCAAATATTTTTCGGTCGCAAAATAAGCCCGAATTGTTTTTCAAACAAAAACATGGTTTTTTAAATTTAATCTTCCAATCAATAACCCCCCTAGCGCAGTCGGGTAAAAAACAACACGCATTTTTATCGAACACTTCCTATCCAATAAACAATAGTTATTTGTTATGCAAGGCTGCAAAGTTGATTTTTGGCGCGAGTACTTGAATTGAAAACTGAGCGAGCGAAGGATTCTAAGATTGAACCGCGAGAGAAACGAGCGGTTCAAATATAGAATCCTGAGCGATGCGAAGTTTTCAAAGGTACGAGACGCAGAAAAACTTTGCTGCCGAGTGCAACACACAACTTTTCACCTCACACAGCGAGGAAATGAAGTGGGGGGCGGCTCGCCTGCCAGTGTAGAAAAGTAGAAAACAATTGAATACAAGACGTGTTCGAATTTTAAACAAAACTTTGTGCTCTAGAGCACAAAATGGACTTTTGCGCTCAGATTTTGAATGAGAAATAGAATCTTTCCGAGCGGGTGAGGTGAAAAGTATTTTATTTGTTTATATAAAAAAAGTATACCTATTTACGACCACAAAACTAAATAGAAACAGAAAGTAGGCAAATGTAATTAAAATGCTGGAGACGGGCAGCCAGCCCTAACGCATGTTTACGTACCGCGCGGCTGTAGGCATTTATTTCTACCATGCGGCCGAGTTCCACTACTGTAAGATAATTATACTTTGGTTTCAGTGTCAGAACAAGCGCTCTAATGGTGTCGGAAAGACGTGGCGCGGTCGAACACAGTGGATTTTCTACTAACTCGCAAAATTTGATGTTAAATTCAATATCATCACGCATTTTACCGTCTAGTTTAAAATACTCCTGTGTACAAAAAAACACTGCCCGGCCGGTATGCAATGCCACTGCTAACTGCGGGTGCGTCGCGTGCGAGGAAGTGGCGACCGCGCCACCCCCGCGCCGCGCCATTTCAGTATGTCTTGCGCCTCACCACTTCTATACATTTTGTATAAAATATCAAAGAGAAGCCACTTCTTTGATATTTCATACAAAATGTATGTGCACCCGCACCACGCCCGCGCCTCGCCACCGCCAGTCGCCACTTCTATTTGTCCCGCGCCTAAGCGCGCTTACCGGCCAGTGAACACAAAGGAGCTGGACAGCCGCGCGGTGACATCACTACGTCCATTACCTTGTGCGGCGCCAAGTCCGCGTTGTCGTTGTGCAGGTCGGAGGAGTGCAGCGCGGCGGGTGCGGCGGGCGGGGCGGGAGGGGCGAGCGCGTTCCCGTTGTCGTCGGGCTCGGAGCGCGAGGCGCTGCCCGTGCTGTCCCAGGCGCCCGCTGACGCGCTCAGCGACACGCTGGGCGACGAGTGCGCCGGCGCGTCCGACGAGTCGAGCTCCAGCGAGGACTGCGACGCACACGAGCCACGCGAGCGCGACGACGACCGCGATGCGCCCTCCCATTCGTCTGCGCCCAGTTCCATCATCTCCTGCACACGCGTTCGAACACATGTTTCACTATTTATAAGAAAAAACTGGCACAGTGTGTTTCAGACCACGTACTCATGTCAAACTGATTTCTTTTGAATAGATACGCAAACTTAGCATTAATAATTTATGTGAAACCTTGAAAATGTCATACCTATGTGCTAATAATTTTGACCTAGTTTTAATTCAAGTAAAACAAATATGTCTTTGATAATTGCTTAAATCATGTACCTATGAGATGATCTAGATTTATTCACCACCAGTGTCAGTAAGCTGAAAAAATTATATAACCGTTTTTTCAAAAATCACTATGTCTTCTCATGTTCTTTTTTTTATAATTCACTCCGAGTTCTTTTACTGTTACATACCTGTCTACTGTTTCTTGTTCTAACCTAATGCTGTCAGTGAGAACTTGTAATTGGCCTTCTTGCACTAATTTTTCTTAACACCTTTAACCTGCGTCGGACGTCAGCAGATGATCTCCGGCCACCGTAGGCGCGGGCATGCGGGCAGCGAGTAAAGGGCAACTCGCTGCCCGACCAAGGACCATGCCCGGGTCGACGGCGCGTTGTGTCCCACGCGCGCCTCAAAGAGCGTCAGCATAATGACGGGGCCCCCCTCTCAGAGGGCCAAAGCCTGCCGGGGTCGCGGGATTATTTCCTTACCGTGACCCCGGAACGTAACAGGCTATTGAAGGACACCGTGGATTTTAGTCAGTAGAAGTCTGACAGTCCCTCCCGCCCTGCCCGGGGCCGGAGGACTCATTTGATGATTTTACCACGCTAAAAAAAAAAAAAAACACCTTTAACCTAGCTGTAAGTTCTCATATGAAAATAAAATAAAATAAAATATATGCTAATAACCGCCTAGTTTGTGATTTTTATTTATTTATTTATTTATTGGTTCACCAACAATTGTTCACACTGGTTTAAAACAAAGATCATCATGCAATAACTTATTTTTCATTAGTGCAACAATCACTTAAAGGTAAACACCTCATGCTTAAAGAAGTTGTACAATGCAATCTATCTATCTTCTATCTATATCTATCTTCTATCTATATCTATATCTATCTATCTATACTTATAATAAATCTGTAGAGAGGTCAATTCTGTACATGAAATATATTTCCAAAATAACTATCAGGGGGTGATTAGGGATCGATACTGATGCCAAAAATGCAATTAATAAAATTATTGTCTGTCTGTCTGTCGGTCTGTCTGTCTGTCTGTCTGTCTGTATAACCGTTATAGAAACAAAAACTACTCGACGGATTTTGACGAAACTTGGTACAATTATTTTTCGTACTCCTGCGCTGGTTATAGTATACTTTTCATCACGCTACCATCAATAGGAGCAGAGCAGTGAAGGGAAATGTTAGGAAAACGAGAGAAGTTACTCCATACACGCTAATCTTCGGAACTACTGGACGGATTTGATTGTTTTTTTTTTTGTATAGCTACTAAGTCTAGGCAACATATAGGCTATAATTTATCTTGGAAACTTGAACACCTTATGCAGAACTCCAATAGATCAGTTAAACTATAAGAGACACAAAAATAGCGCCATAGCAAAAATTGTTCCGCGTGATGAGCATTTTCTGCTAAGAAAAATAATTTGAAGATATGGAACACCTGATGTGGAACTCCAAGAGCCCAGCTACACTATTACATATACAGTAATGACGTCTTAGCAAGAGTTGTTCAGCCTGATGAGCACTCCCTGTTATCGTATAAAAACTGAAGATCTGGAACACCTGATGTGGAACTCCAAGAGCCCAGCTACACTATAACATATATAGGAATGACGTCTTAGCAAGAGTTGTTTAGTCTGATGGGTATTTCCTGTTGACTTACAAAAATGAAAGATCTGGAACGTCTGTAATCGTCATGCGCGTCCCGTTGTTTTCCCGTCCCCAGGCTCTAAGAATTCGACATCAGATGTTTCAGATCTTCGATTTTGACGACCCCATTGCCGCTGCCATAAGCAACAGGATCCGCGTACGAAGTCGCTGGCAGAAGCTAGTAAGATAATAAAACAACTACAGTGATGTCGAGTGAAGTTAGGAAATGGTACCTGCTCGGTCTTTGGCTTGTCGGCGTGCGCGCTGGGCTCCTCGCTGGAGCTGCCGCGCGCCCAGCCGCCCTGCTCTGTAACAGACGGCGGAGTGAGATGGCTGAGCCGCGCGCCGGGCCGCGCCGCGCGCCGCACTCACCCGCGAGCTTGTGCGCCTGCACCTTGTGCTGCAGCAGCGGGTAGAAGCCGCGCGCCGTGGCGTTGTGCGGCTCGTACTGCAGGATGAGCCGGCAGTACTTGAGAGCCTCTGCGTATTGTCGCCGCATTATGGCTGAAAGGAACTGAAATAACACGAGCAAGTTTCAATTTATGACTTTGGCCCAAACCCCTGTAACAATGTCCACTAGTGAACCGTCCGCGTCTAATGCTCACCTCTGCGAGGAACTCGCTGGGCGCAGAAAGAGGCTCGTTGCTCTCGGAACAGTCCTCCGGACTGGTCGAGTGGCGGTTTGCTGCATCCATGATAAGGCCCGGGGCGGCGTGTGCTGGAGCGCGCGCGGTAGCCAGCCGCGCCGCCGGCGTGGACGTTCCCGAGTCCGAGTCCAGCGTGTGCAGCCGGAAGTGATCGCGGGCGGGGCAGTAGTGCTGCGCAGGCTCCACGAACGGTGCTGGCAGCGTCACCACCAGGCGCCGCGAAGTAGCCGGGGCATGCGCAGTATCCGGCGTTAGTTGGCGACTCTGCTGTACAGGCGAGCGCGCTGTCTTCCCCGGAGAGAGCGCGCTCCTCACCGGTGAGCGCACAGTCTTCACCGTCCCACGCCCTGCCCGCACCGGCGCACGCTCTGCCCGCACCGGCGCACGCTCTGCCCGCACCAGCGATTGCCCTGTCAACAGCGGCAACCTCGGCGCCCACAACGAGCGGCGCTGAGGCGCGCTTATCGAGCGACGCTGCTCGCTGAGGCGAAGCGCGACGCGCGAGGCTGTGTCGAGTTGCGCGGGCGGCGTGGGCACCGGCCACGAGTCGCGCGGCGGCCAGGCGGGGGGGGCCGGCGGCGGCGGGGGCGCGGGCCGGTACAAGCGCGCGTTAGGCACGGGCCGCCGGAACACTCGCTTGTGGCGCCGGCCGCGGCTGTGGCTCCCGAGCGCCTCTGAGCGTTTCGGACGCGGCTTCGGCTTTGTCTGGGGGCCAGGGTACCTGCCACAGGGCGCAGCGACACGCTTGTTACTTCTGAATTTCTCTTATTGTTGATGTAGGTCGCGCGTATCAATAATCCCATTATCCCACTACTATTTATATTAAACGAGCAATATAATATGTATAATACTAGCTTCTGCCCGGCTGGAATATGACCCGCGATTTCCGACGCCCTGGGCGTCTTCAGTGGTGGCTGGGGTGAGAGGCAGACGATGCCCATTTCCTCAAGCGTTCCAACTGCTCCCCATTCCCTTAGCCTGTTGCCGAATCCCTGAGGTACCTCGCGAATCAGCCATGCCCGGGAGGACTTCGGACTATTCGTCAGGTTGAAGGTGAGGACGCCGTAGCGCATTTCCAACCACTCCTCAAAGAGCGATCTTACCGCCGCAATTATACCCAGGCAGTCATTATTTTGTTGTGGTATTATTTTGAAACAATGATATCTTCTAAGATAATTCATTAAAATCAAACGATATCAAGGGCAATTTTGTTCAAAATGAAATGCTTGTGATGATTAACGTATTTATTTGGATAAATTTTATATCATGTTAATGAAACTATTAGTACCTATAGAGCATTGTTTTTGAACCTTTTTCATGGCACGGCCCCTTTAGTATAAAAAAATATTTCGCCCCCCGCGCGCCGGTTGCTTTTTATTTATGTAAATTTATTTTGTGACAAATATTCAACCCAACATAGCTATTTTCATACTTAAAGTTCGGATATATACATCATTAAGTACGTAAAACATATCATTACATAGTTTAAAACAAACTCACAGGCGAGGGTTAGGAGTGTACGAGAAGCGCGGCCGGCTGGACTTGCGGCGACGACGCAGGCGCGCGGGCAGCCGCGGCGCGCCCAGGTCGATCACGTCGGTGGTCTTCGGTACCGCCTCGTGTGCCAACCTGCGTATTATTCCAAATAGATCATAGCATGAGGTCCACGGTCCAATCCCTAGGCTCGGCAGTGTCATTGGAATTTTTTAACCAACTTCCAAAAGGAGGTTTTCGCGGGGTTCACTCTCGTTCGCGCCTGTTCCCCCCCGATCAGTGTCGGTATTGTGCCGAGAATTCACGGCACTAATGTGGAGCCGCCATAAAAAACCATCTACCAAATTAAAGCTCTTACTCTCTAGTCCGTCCTATATTGGAATACAGTTCAGTGGTATGGAACCCGCATTATGAGGTTTACACCAAACGGATAGAAAGTGTGCAGAATAGATTTCTTTATCATTTGTGCTATGGAGACCACTTTGCTAAAGAACTAGTCAGCTGCTACCAAAGACAAACACTGAAAGGTTACAACATTAAAATATGGAAACACTCGTATAGTCGTAGAAAGAAGCTGGATTTCATTTTGGAATCGCTAAAGTTTACAATTCCAACTCGGCTTCTTATGCACAGCACGTTTGAACTTTTTCATATACCTACTTGGCTCAAAAACAAACCGACCTAGGTTTGTTTTTGAGCCAAGTAGGTATATGAAAAAGTTCACTCTCGTTCGCGCCTGTTCCCCCCCGATCAGTGTCGGTATTGTGCCGAGAATTCACGGCACTAATGTGGAGCCGCCATAAAAAACCATCTACCAAATTAAAGCTCTTACTCTCTAGTCCGTCCTATATTGGAATACAGTTCAGTGGTATGGAACCCGCATTATGAGGTTTACACCAAACGGATAGAAAGTGTGCAGAATAGATTTCTTTATCATTTGTGCTATGGAGACCACTTTGCTAAAGAACTAGTCAGCTGCTACCAAAGACAAACACTGAAAGGTTACAACATTAAAATATGGAAACACTCGTATAGTCGTAGAAAGAAGCTGGATTTCATTTTGGAATCGCTAAAGTTTACAATTCCAACTCGGCTTCTTATGCACAGCACGTTTGAACTTTTTCATATACCTACTTGGCTCAAAAACAAACCTAGGTCACTACGCCGCTTTATCGAGAATTTGTAGACATCCTCTCTAAAACCACAAATTTAGATGTGACTCAATCTCTTCATATATGTATGTTGAATATTTTTTTTTTAATTTAAGCCATACTATAGATATTCTAAAATTAAAAGTTAAAGTTTCATAGATTAACAAAATTATGTTTACTGTTTCGGTCTGTACTTTACTTATATTTAGTTTATTGACAAAAATTTAATTCTATTTTTATTTTTGTTAGCTTAAAAGTGGTTGTCAATGTTATACATAATATTGTAGCATGCTGTGGTCTCCTCTGTAATTAAAGGCTGTAAGTAGGGTTGCCAATATATAGTATTGTACTGTATTTAGGGTCTCCGTACTATAAACTGTTGAAGAAATATATAGTACGCGAAAATACTAGATACATATATTTTAGTACACACGGCTACACATCAAGCTGATCGTTGTTTGCGCGGAATGATCATACAAAGCGAGACCACGATAAACTGGTTTTGTACAGCTTGATGTGTAGCCGTGTGTACAATAGCTCAATGTTTATATTTTGAGCTATTGTACACACGGCTACACATCAAGCTATACAAAACCAGTTTATCGCGGGCAGTCCCTCCCGCCCTGCCCGGGGTGGGAGGACTCATTCGATGATTTTACCACGCTAAAAAAAAATGTTTATATTTTGCGTTTCTATTTCATTACTAAAAAAAGTAAAATAAAAAAACTTCCTGCAATTTTCGAACACGTCTTTCAAAATGGAAGAAGTGTATAGTATAGTTTTTATAAAATAAATAGATGTTACACTCGGAGACTGCTGCGGTGAAGCTATTGCATAACATTTTTATATTGAAAAGAAAAAAATCGCCTACCGCGTATAATTAACGAGAAAATACAATTTATTTAGAACTAGCTGTGCCCGCGACTTCGTTCGCGTGGATGTCGGAATTTAACAATGTATGTATTTTTTAGTGCGAAGCGCTTAATTCTCGCCACGTTTTTTATAAATCATATCGTTTTCATAATATAATCCCTGTATTTAGAATTTATTTTTCAAGAATATTTGAGGTGATTATAATAAACGCCCTCTGTCGTTCAGATTCAGAAGAATTGCTACTGGATTAGAGCACCCATTCTATCTCATTCCATCCCATTCCATCCCACTCCATCCCACTCCATCCGACTCCATCCCATTCCATCCCACTCAGTCCCACTCCATTCGACTCCATCCCACTCCATCCCACTCAATCCCACTCCATCTCACTCCAGCCCATTTCATCCTACTCCATCCCACTACATCCCACTCCATCCTTATCCATCCCACTGCATCCCACTCCATCTCACTCCATCCCACTCAGTCCCACTCCATCCTAATCCATCCCACTCCATCCCACTCAGTCCCACTACATCCCACTCCATCCCACTACATCCCACTCCAACCCACTCCATCCCACTCCATCCCACTCCAACCCACTCCAACCCACTCCAACCCACTCCATCCCACTCCAACCCACTCCATCCCACTACATCCCACTCCAACCCACTCCATCCCACTCCATCTCACTCCATCCCACTCCAACCCACTCCATCCCACTCCAACCAACTCCATCCCACTACATCCCACTCTATCCTAATCCATCCCACTTCATCCGATTCCATCCCACTCCATCCTACTCCATCCCACTCCATCCCACTCCATCCCACTCCATCCCAGTCCATCCCACTCCATCCCACTCCATCTCACTACATCGCACTCCATTCTAATCCATCCCACTCCATCCGATTCTATCCCACTCCATCCCACTCCATCCTACTCCATCCCACTCCATCCCACTCATTCCCATTTTAGTGTGAGTCTAATAAAAACCTTTTCTTTCTTTCCATTCCATCCCAAACCATGCCTTTCTATTCCATTACACTCTACTCTACTCTACTCCACTCCAAACCACTCCACTCCAGTCCACACCATATTTGAATAGGTATGTAGTTTTTCTATTCCAAGCTAGATCGCGCTACTGAACTGCGCGTCTCGGTGTAAACTGACCGTAATTTTACTTCTGGGTCTGGAACACTTTAAATTCAAATATCTTTTGATAGACTTAACCGATTGCAATGAAACAAAAACTAAATTAGTCCTCAAGTTACGCTCGATCGTTGTGTTTATAGGTTATCTACATTGCCTTCGTACATTTTACGTGATAGAGCCACAAATAAACAGACAAACCGACAAACAGACAAAAATTCTAAAAATGCTGGAAATGGGTTCTGTTAGTTGTCCTTCAACACCCTAGCTATTTTTTTTGGATTTTATTTTGATGTACAAAAACGATTTTTCTACAGTTTTATTATATTATGTATAGATAGATGTTTGTGGTGCACTACATACTGTATTAAAGAAATTCTTTGCTGTAGGAGAATTTTATAAGTAGGTTTCATTGTGAAAACTCCTTTTGTAGCTTGCCGTTTAGAATCTCTAAAGGTGCGTACAGACCATGTAACAATGTTATATAACATGACAACACTATGAAAAATGTTATATAAGAATGTAATATAACATGTTATGTTACATAGTCGTACGCACCGTAAGAAAATAGTTATTTGTTATGCAAGGCTGCAAAGTTGATTTTTGGCGCGAGTACTTGAATTGAAAACTGAGTGAGCGAAGGATTCTAAGATTGAACCGCGAGAGAAACGAGCGGTTCAAATATAGAATCCTGAGCGATGCGAAGTTTTCAAAGGTACGAGACGCAGAAAAACTTTGCTGCCGAGTGCAACACACAACTTTTCACCTCACACAGCGAGGAAATGCAGTGGGGGCGGCTCGCCTGCCAGTGTAGAAAAGTAGAAAACAATTGAATACAAGACGTGTTCGAATTTTAAACAACACTTTGTGCTCTAGAGCACAAAATGGAGTTTTGCGCTCAGATTTTGAATGAGAAATATAATCTTTCCGAGCGGGTGAGGTGAAAAGTAAATTGTCTTGACGGATATTTTTATGATTGCCGAAGTCACCCGAACTGAAACGACGTTAGACGATGCTTGATGTCAGGTTTTTTCATTAGGTTTTTGGGAAAATTCTTAATTCGGTCACCACACCGCGTCGCCGCGCTCAGAACCCGCGATAAAAGCTATGCAATAGCTTAAAAAAAAAGTAAAAATATAACTTTAGGCTATCTTTTATTCTTCCCTACTGAAATATGTACTATATTGGAACGAAGTTCCTTATCGCGCGTTGTGAAAGGGGGCTGGACAAAAAGTTGTCACGACACTTTTATCCGACTGCGCGACGCAAAGGAGGGTAATGTGTTTATTGGAACGAAGTTCCTTATCGCGCGTTGCGGAAGAGTGCTAGAGCTCAAAGAGTGGAGGAGTGGAGTGGAGTGGAGTGGAGCGGAGCGGAGCGGAGCGGAGTGGAGTCGCGACGATTATTCATAGATTTCGAGGGTGTTGAAACCGATGTTGCAGTCAAAATGTAAATCCAAGATGGCGGCTGCAAAAAATATCGAGGTTTTCGTCATGGGTGTCATTTTCACGGTTTTCGAGGGTGTTGAAACCGATTGTGTAGTCAAAATGTAAATCCAAGATGGCGCCTGTAAAAAATATCGAGGTTTTCGTCATGGGTGACGTTTTCATGGTTTTCGAGGGTGTTGAAACCGATGGTGCAGTCAAAATGTAAATCCAAGATGGCGGCTGCAAAAAATATCGAGGTTTTCGTCATGGGTGTCGTTTTCATGGTTTTCGAGGGTGTTGAAACCGATGATGCAGTCAAAATGTAAATCCGAGATGGCGGCTGCTAAAAATATCGAGGTTTTCGTCATGGGTGCCGTTTTCATGGTTTTCGAGGGTGTTGAATTGAAACCGATGGTGCAGTCAAAATGTAAATCCAAGATGGCAGCTGCATAAATTTATCGAGGTTTTCGTCATGGTTGTCGTTTTCATGGTTTTCGAGGGTGTTGAAACCGATGGTGCAGTTTAAATGTAAATCCAAGATGGCGGCTGAAAAAAATATCGAGGTTTTCGTCATGGGTGTCGTTTTCATGGTTTTTGAGGGTGTTGAATCCAATATTGCAGTCAAAATGTAAATCCAAGGTGGCGGCTGAGATAAAGAAAGATATATATTTCAACAATGCGTCAATGTCTGGTCATCTTCAGTCACTACACATATGAAAGCAAGGTTTTTTTTTTTCATGGTATAATCATCGAATGAGTCCTGATCTCGGGGCAGGCCTCGACTACCGGTTCAAAAATCGCCTCGCGACGTCCAATACCGTAGGTGTCGCCCGCAGCGGTTGTGTCGTGAGATGGAGGCTGTCCTCTCCTTCACGTATACCGCCTCCTACTTCGCTAGCATCACTGCTTAGGAGGAGCAGGAGGAGGTGATTACTTCTTAATAAACGGTTGCGTCTGGCTCCGCAGTGGTGCCCCGCCCAAGCTATGCATACTTTCACTGTATGGTCGATCGTGTGCACCTCCGGGCGATTTACGCAATGGTTACACCCAGGCATACCTATTTCTTACCGCACAATTCGACACAAGAACCTCCCGAAACATCCGGTGTGGACCTGTGTCTGACACTCCTCAAAGAAGGGTTTTACCGTCGCGATTGCAGCGTTGCCAAATCTCGGTGGCGACAGTCCCATGAGATTACGCCGGAGCTCTTCCCGCAGCGCCTCGACTTGTCAGAGGTAGCGGAGATCCGCCCCAGCATTGTGCCTCCGCTCCATACGCCACTTATAGTGCCTCTAGATCCCATGACATACTGTATGGCATCTGACCCTAGGTACCAAAGTATTGACACAAATGATGCGCACAGGTGCTTTCAGAACAACGCCGGGTCTTGCAGGTACCTACAATAGCTTTGAATAGCTCCGCTCCACTCCACTCCACTCCACTCCACTCCACTCCACTCCACTCCACTCCACTCCACTCCACTCCACTCCACTCCACTCCACTCCACTCCACTCCACTCCACTCCACTCCACTCCACTCCACTCCACTCCACTCCACTCCACTCCACTCCACTCCACTCCACTCCACTCCACTCCACTCCACTCCACTCCACTCCACTCCACTCCACTCCACTCCACTCCACTCCACTCCACTCCACTCCACTCCACTCCACTCCACTCCACTCCACTCCACTCCACTCCACTCCACTCCACTCCACTCCACTCCACTCCACTCCACTCCACTCCACTCCACTCCACTCCACTCCACTCCACTCCACTCCGCTCCACTCTGAGCTCTAGCACCCTTTCGCAACGCGCGATAAGGAACTTCGTTCCAAAAACCTTCTAGCTCTTATGTGTAGTGACTGAATGCGACATGACATTGATTGACGCATTGTTGAAATATAATATTTGAGTAACAGCTTAAAATCGCTCTTCAACCTGCCGTTAACTATCAGATCTACAAATGACAGCCGTAATCAAAGGCTTTTAAGTGCTATCTGAGGCAAAAAAACTCGGATAGATGGTCACCCATCCATAAACCGACCTCTGCAAGTGCGGCTTGACATGGAAAATTGACCCGTGCGGCTTCCATTATTTAGAACCGAGCTTCTCCTCCTCCCCTTCTGCACCAAAATGTAATAACTTACGAAAAAAACATTATTTGGTCATTTCTTAAACTGCCATATTAAATCAAACATATCTCAGAACGGACTAACATTTCAGACTTGGTGCCATAATATTTTTTGTTCAGCTTAAAAATACCTATCCAATGACG
Source organism: Agrotis clavis (assembly GCA_954870645.1). Taxonomy (NCBI): domain Eukaryota; kingdom Metazoa; phylum Arthropoda; class Insecta; order Lepidoptera; family Noctuidae; genus Agrotis; species Agrotis clavis. Next base: position 26,695,173 of record OX940928.1, on the reverse strand, counting down.
TATTAGATGTTGCTATTGGAGGGTGGGCCCATCCAAATTGCATCATCCTTTGCTTATCTCCCAGGGAAAATAGCGTAATAATACACAGCCTATTAACAGAAGCATATTATTAGGAATATTTGAGGAAAATTTGATCGACAACTTAACAGTAGTTTCGGAGATAATCAAACCAAAAAAAAAAAAAAAAAATCGAAAAAAAAAAAAAGTTGATCTGGCATCAGAATCGATCCCTTATCTCGAAAAAAATACAAAAAGAAAAAAATATTCAATGTACAGGAATGACAGCTCTACGATTTTATTATATGTAAAGATAAAGATATAGAAGTCAATAAAACAAGTGAATCATGTAACATCCTCAAAAAAGTGGCACCGTAACCTGTCGAACAGTTTTTCGTAGAAATTAGTCCGCGAATGAAACCAGGAAACCTCATGATAGACAGATAGGCATGATATTATGATAATGAAATGAAACCTCATGATATTATTATGATAATGAAGCGCTGTCGGTAATTAATGCTAGTACATGCGTGGTGCAGGCGGGCAAGCGACAGACGGTCGCGGCCGGGGTGAACGGTCGCGGATCGATAGCACAGCACCAGCTCGTGAGCGCCACACGTGCAACCTATAGCTGATGTGCAGCTGCTAGGATCCCGTGTATCCCGTCACCGCTAACTTCTACAAGCTTTAATTAACTTGTTATGTCGTAAGTTGGGTAGATCAAATCTTACTAAGGTGAATTAGAACCACTTCTATACATACATATATCCTACGAAATTTAAATAGAGGTACATGTTCATCGTTCAGTTTCACAGGTTTCACGTGACCCCATTACTAACGGTGCGTACAGACTATATAACATAACATGTTATATAACATTGTTATATAACATTTTTCACAGTGTGGTCATGTTCTATAACATTTAACATAGAGTTGTAGTGTTATATAACACATGTTATACATGTTACATGGTCTGTACGCACCCTTAGACTTCGCTGTCCGTCTGTCACAGGTGAAACGGAAAACCGGTGAATTTACATTAAAAAACTCACCAACGTTTTCAACAATTTATTAAAGGTCGTGGATACAAGGCCGTCACTCTCACTAGGTAATTATATTCGTTCCGTGGAAGTAGGCGCACTATGTACTGCCCTGGCTTATCGCGTAAGTGGAGCGGCGCGACGCCGAGGAGTTGTCCCCGCGTGAGAGGACCGCAGGGACGAGATGGTGGTTGCGCCGGCAGGTTTGGTGTGTGCCGCTAGGTGGGTCAATCTTCAATTTTTGGACTTCCGTTGAGGATAATGACGCCCGATACTTTTACTGCTAGTGCAACCATCCATTGACAAAAAACAAAAATATAAACTATTTTGATTACCTACGTTTAACTAAAATGAAATTAAAACAATTAATATTTTTGTGTTTTGTCAATGGATGGTTGCACTAGCAGTAAAAGTATCGGGCGTCATTATCCTCAACGAAAGTTCAAAAATTGAAGATTGACCCTAGGTGCTGTGAGCGCAGGACTCGAACGTTCGGTAGGGTGAGTCAGTTGAAACTTCATGTTGTATGGGGTTAAAATTATTTCAAGGAATGCACTCGATTACCAATCAACTATTCCAATATAAAAAAATAAACAAGGAGACTTCTGAATTTTGCGTTATCAAAGTAGGTAATATATGTCGTGTCCAAAAAATACAGTTTGTAGCGTGTGATGGTTCCTGACCCGACCACAGCATGGAAAGAAGATTTTGATATGGCACAAATTCGTTATTAAAATTGTGCTTAATTGTGCCACTATAGTCCCATTGATTTGTGCCTTTTACTATTTGAGTAATAAGAGTTCGATTGTGGTCGGGCTGGGGATCACGGCTATCTGATATTAGCTTTTCGAGTCTACGCGCTAAATGTTGGTCGATCACAGTTAAACTTAATGCTGACGGTGCCGTAGATAAATACAAAGCCAGACTTTTAATTTATGGGTTTAGTCAGAAAAAAGGGATTGATTATGATCAAACTTTTAGTCCCGTGGCTAAGATAGCAACAGTCCAGGAAAGTATGGAGGGAACTACTGTCGCAACCGATTTCCGGGCACTCCGCAATCGCGATTCGCGGCGGTAAGACCCCTCTTTGAGGAGTGGCTGGATAGGCGTCACGGCGCGGCGTCCTGACCTACCGCATGTCGCATGACGCAGGTCCTCACCGGACACGGAAGCTTCGGGAGGTACCTATGTCTAATCAGAAGTGTAACAGAGTGTGCCGCACAAGCGTGCCCTCGAACTATAAGTGAGTCGCAGTATAGTTTTGTCGCACAAGCGTTAATCGCGATGCATCCGCTTGTCTTTACCTAGTATACTAAACGACAACGCAAAATGACAGGCGACATAAAACCCCATTTAGACAATGCATGAACTTTCATGCGAGTTGTGCCAGACTATTGATGGACACTGTCTATTTGTCTCAATGGGGCTAGGCGGGATTTACTGTCACGCTGATGGTCAGCGCCGATGGGTCAATATGCTATGTAGTGTAGCGTTACTGAGTAACGCTGACCGCTCAGCGCTGACGGTCGTGCGATCAGCGCTGACAAGCAACGCGCCGACCGTCAGCGCCGGCTGCACGGCGGTCAGCGTGACAGGAAAACCCGCCTAAAGAAGTGGTTTTACCGCTCGTCCGGGTGGAGCTGCACGCTGGAGCTGTCCTGCACGATGTACACCGCGGAAGGCGCGAGCGGCGCGCGGCTCCTGCAACAACAATCCCTCAGTCACGGCGGCTCGGCCTGGCGATGGCGCTACACTTCAGTGTAGCTGTAGCGCTCTTCTGTAACGTTCACTAGTTCACCCTCACTCACGTGAACGTTCACAATTCCGTAGCCAACTAATTTGTTAAAAAGTAGAACATCATACAAGACTTACTGACCGGTGCTACGTGCCGTTATGTACGTAGATAGGACCATTCGCAGCGAGCAACGAACCTAATGTTGACCGTTTCGTTGCGAGTGCATGGATTCCCCATATTGTCTGCACGAACGCTCAATGTGTAGCACGTTATACCTCGTAACGTCGATCAGTCCTTCATCAAAGTAATTAATAGCGGATCAATAACGAAATTCGAACTGTGGTTTATCAGTTCGCTCACTTGCGTGAGTTGAGCTAGTGAATGGCACAGAATTTGAAACAAGAACTACGAAGCAGTCCTCTCTCGTGTTAACACAAGTACGGCGTCATCATACGCCTGCAGTGTAACCCATAAGGAAGTCTCCGTTCTCCATAGTGACACCACACTACAAAACTCGACTAACTACTCAAAAAGTACGATAAAACTGTGACTGAGCCATATTACGAGGGGTGATTAAAAAGTAATGATAATCGATTACTCTAGGTCCACATAAAAATCCAAAAAAAATGTTTTTTGCTTGCTTATATACTCACTACGTCAGCCTAAAAATCATATGAATAGATCACGATTTCCAGGAGATACATTTATTTGAGTATGAACTGTCGAAGAGATAACATCAACATGGAGAAAAACGAAATTAGAGCTGTCATCAAGTACCTCTGTTTGATAAAAATGTCTACAAAAGACATACACAGTGGTGGAAACATTGGGGGACACTGCTCCTCCATATTCTACAGTTGTAGGCTGTGCCAAGGAGTTTAAACTGGGCAGAACATCCACAAAAGATGAACATCGCGAAGGACGCCCATTCACGTCCCTCACTGAAAACAACGTGAAAAAAGTCTCCGACAATTTAAACGTTTCTCCGCTTAAGACTATCGTCTACCGAGCGCTCGTCCATACTAAAAGAGAAAACTTTTTCCTACCCCTAAATGTTATCCTATCTCAATGATTTTTTAGAATGCTTCTGATACTGTAAAAAACTAGGTTTATAGGTTTTCTTTTTTTCAAAATTTATAATAGTTTGAAAGTAACAGGCGCCTAAGAGTTACAATTTTTATGACAAAATCTTCATTGAAGTAAAACCTTTGTATTTTAAAAACAAAGTAGTTTTAGAAAAAAAGCAAAACCTACAAACCTAGAATATAATATGCTAAAACGATTGACGCTAGAATCTAAGAGATTGGACGTGATTTAGTATGTGAAAAACGTTTTCTCCCGAGAGACAAATTTCATGTAAAAAATACTTACAGTCAGTCGCGAGCTGCAACGCTCTCTATCGCACGATCGGGGGTTTTTCAACGCGCGAGAGGGACAGCACGAGTTTTTCTAAATACCTATTTTTTGAAAAGGCAGCCGCTATACAATCCTCTTAACGATTCGCCGACACAACGATTAATTCCTGGACGGTTCGACGACAGAACCTTTCTTCGACGAACGTTTCGCCGACAGAACGATTAAGTCATGAGTATTGTGTTTCATGAAGTATTGTATAAATGAAGCCATTTAGACGAAGCCCCGCTGCGCGGGGCTTCTATTTCTGTGTTCAGGGTTTAAAGGAACCTAACTAACCGAACCTCGGGGTGCCCCTGATGTCGGATTTAGTTACTGTATTATAATGTCAAACCATGTCTTTGTCGACGAATCGTTCTGCGGTGAAAGTTTTTGTCGTCGAACCGTCCAGGAATGAATCGTTGTGTCGGCGAATCGTTAAGCGAAGAAACGTTTGTCGGAGTTATGTTTCAAGGTGTTAAAAATCCTTGCGAATGAGTTCCATATGAAAAAGGTCTCTGCGCGTTGGGTACAAGCAAAAGAAAAAACAAGTTGACATTTCGAGGGTCAATCTCGAAAAGTTCCAAGCAGATCAAGAATTTTTTTTGTTACGTTTTGTGACTATGGACGAGATCTGGATCTACCATTTTGATCCTGAAACGAAACAACAATCAATGGAATCGAGCCTCCTCACCGACACCAAAGAAATTCAGTGTCAAGTTCGGCGGGAAAGGTTCTGACATCTGTTTTTTTGGGACGCAGAAGACAATTATGATAGAATATTTGGATAAGGGAGCCACTATTACGGGCTCTTACTATGCAAACTAAATAAGAAGAATTACGGGAGGTCATTAAGGAAAAAAGACGCGGCAAACTGCGAGTTGGAGTGCGTTTCATCAAGACAATGCACCGGTTCACAAAGCCGCAGTTGCGAGAGCTGCCATTCAAGAAACGGGATTTCAAACTGCTCGAAAACCCTCCCCATTCGTTAGATCTAGCTCTTTGCTCTTAGTAACTTCTACCTCTTTCCTCGGCTCAAGGAACATCTCCGAGGCCAGAAATGACATGGCCAGTTTCTGCCTAGTTACTCAGTGACATGTACATTTTACATGCTTAGTTATAAATACATAAAAATAAAAATATAAATTACTAAATGATTTACGTTTCCGTACAACTTCCGAAAAAATATTTCGACATAAATAGATGTTTTACGTTTCCGGCGTATCGGGGCAGCACGCTATTTCGGATAAACGTTCTATTCCCTGTTAAGCTAAAATATGAATGCCTTGTCAGAGTAATATTTAACATTATTCTGACTGTAAAATGATTATTCACTTTTGCAATTATAATAAAAACATTTTTGTAAATTATTCGAATACTATGAAACATTTATTTTAAAATACTGAACTAATAACTTTTTCCTGCAACAACGAAACGAAACGACATGACAGGTTCGACAATCGCTTGACATCCGTCATGTTTTTTGTTTGACATCATATTTTCATTTGTGTTCGCAGCTTGTGCGTGCGCTTATTTTTGTTTGTAAACTGTGCGATTATCTTTTCTCTTTACCGACCATTGCTATTCTACACGGACTGATTCCATTGCCCAACGATTATCTAGTGCTTTTAATACGGACTTGATTGTGCTTACGTTTTGGACATTGTCAACAATAATACAACAATGAGGTGTATAAACTGCGGTATAGCTACGGGACGGCTAAGAAGACATGTTGTATCTTCGTTAATGCCTTTCCAAACGATGCTTGTGCAATGGCTAACAAATCAGATTTGTACTTAAAACTTTTTATGAAAACCACCAAATATACACACACTCTATACTTGGTAATACTGGGTTTAAACTTTAGAATACAATGGTTACCCATCCAGTGACAAGGGTCTCTTTATATCCACGCAAAATAATCTGGATAATATTGAGATAAGAGCCCGAGTAGGTTCATGACCAATTGATGCTTTTTGTTAATTTCAAAAAAATCTGAAGTTACTGGATTATGTAACTTTTACAGTTAATTTTACAGCATATTATGTTCAAAATAATCCAAAATTGGTACTATACATGATTTTTTATATGCTAGGCAGAGTGCCCTAAGAAAACGGGCCATCTCCTTTGAAGACGATAGTGAAGTGATGGCCGCTGTTAAGGCGCAAGTCTTATAAAATTCACTCGCGCCGAATTATTTGCGTAACTTTGTTTGTGATTTTTTAACAAAATAGAGCAATAGCTTGAAATATTATTATTGCACATAAATAACCATAATATAAGTAACAGCTAGTTATTTTTTTAAAGTTGATTTAAGTGGATTATGTTAGGTAAATCAAGAGTTCAAAACAGCTCTTTCCTGCCCAACGTCATTTCGAGTTACGTTGCTACACTCAATCTGAGATAATGAAGAATTAATTTAAAAATCTGAGCAGCGCATAATGACCGCAATATCCTCGTCTTCAAACTGCGCTGATTAGTTTTTTATATTTATCTTTCATTTTCTAAATTAAGATGGCAGAATATCATCGAAATTCTCGGATTTTATCTCTTAATAAATAGTTTTTTTCATATTATCTATGCATCGTAGGAAGGAATGTAATATTTAGATTATTTTGATGTCAACAGATCAATAAAGCAAACACAAAAAAAATTGTACCTAAAGCGCTTTTTTCAACAATAAAAAATATCTCAAATAACCTCTCAAAAAGTATTTATAAACGAGAATTGCAAGAGAAATTCCTTAGTGGCCGGTGGACGGCCGGAGCGATTGGACGTGAGGTCCACGACGAATTTTTATTGGTCCCTCTCGCTCGCACCTTCTCTCGCTCTAACGGTGATGACGCACAGTTACACATATCAGGTTGCTCTACTTTATTAAATTAAAATATTTTTTTTAACCGACAGAAAAAAAGGAGGAGGTTCTCAATTCGACATGTTCTCGATTATCAGTATCGTGGCCGTTCGCAACATACAGACGTGCTCGTTAGCAATATTAAAAGCAATAAATAGTGACCTACATTGTAAATTTGCTAAGTGTGAAGATTCGTGAATAATGGAAACATAAACATAGTAAACTATCCTAAAATGGAAAACAGCCCCGGTAGTTCGAGCAGCCGAGAGCTACCTTTTGCCTCGCCAGCAAAAAGTCTTCAGTCTGACTTTTCTGTAGAAGTTGTATCCACACCCGAGATCCAAAAATGGATGTCATCCATGGAGCAGCAACTAAATGACGTTTGCACTATTGCCACAGACGGTAAACTCAACTCGGAGCAGAAACTCAAAATTTCAAACCTGTGCCGTAAAATAGGATCTGGAATCTCGCAAATGGCAGTTTTATATCAGGCCCTGAAACAGAAAGCCCACCAAGCCGTTAACATAATTGATGAACTAAAAGAAAAACGTGACCTGACGGAACAGATTTCGGAGCTCAAGCAGACCATCAAGGACTCAGGTGCAGCGAGAAATACTTCATTTGCTGACATGGTGAAGAAGGGATCAAATGAATATGTGCGCCCGAATAATTTAAGCTCTGTAGCTGTTTATCCCAACGATAAACTTAAGTCAAGTGACGAAACAAAAATTTTGCTTCAAAAAATGGTTCGCCCTGAACAAATAAAGCTGCAAGTACGTGGAGTCCGCAAAACTAAAAATGGGGGTGTTATAATCAGCACTGAAACCAAACAGGATGCTGATAAACTCAAGGACGAAATCCATCTGTCGCTGTGTGGACTTATATATAGTCGACGAACCCAAGAAGCGCCAGCCACGGATCACGGTTATAGGAGTGCCGAATTCTTTGACTGATAGTGATGTTCTAAAGTGCATGTATGAGCAGAACGTAGCTGATAAGTTTCCGGAAATGTCTTTTGATACCTATTTGTCGATGGTTAACCTAATGGTGAAATGTAAATTAATGGTGTGTCCGGGCACGAGTTAGCGATATTTGATGGGGATATTCTAGGCTCTTTTTCATCGACAATAATGCTTTAAAAAAAATTCTTACTCCATAACTTCGCGAATGGCAGCCATTTTAATTTTTTGATCTGTCGAACTGGGGTGTGTACAATAAAATTCAAATATCTTTAAATCCAAGAGACCTACATTCATGCAAATGACTTTATTGCAAAGTTAAACGTTGAGGCTTATTAAAAACTTACGAAAATTTTCTAAATAGTATGTAAAAATAACCAAAAAACATGGGCAAACACGAAATTGTACACAAAAATTACTGAATAATTTCACATTTTTAACTCTAGCTCGATAAGTACCCCTGAATTTTGATAAGATTTTTGCATTAAATTAAAAGTGTTTGAATCAGGCTATAAAATGATATCAAAATGATCACTCAACGTTAAGTATCTTAGGAGTTATTCTCACTTGAACATCACCCTTCCTTAGCGCACGTACCTCAATATTACAGGTGTCGCATTCTTTGGGCGAGCTAAATCGTTCCAACGAATATTTATCAGCTGGCATTATTGACCAACATAATCCATAAACTGAAATGGTACATTTTTTTATTATATGAAACCACTTCTTGGAATTATTGCTACGGGGCGAGACGGAAGGGTGATGTTCAAGTGAGAATAACTCCTAAGATACTTAACGCAGAGTGATAATTTTGATATCATTTTATAGCCTATCTCAAACAATTTTAATTTAATGCAAAAACCCTAACAAAATTCAGGGGTACTTATCGAGCTAGAGTTAAAAATGTGAAATTATTATGTAATTTTTGTGTACAATTTCGTGTTTGCCCATGTTTTTTGGTTATTTTTACATATTATTTAGAAAAGTTTCGTAAGTTTTTGATAAGCCTCAACGTTTAACTTTGCAATAAAGTCATTTGCATGAATGTAGGTCTCTTGGATTTAAAGATATTTGAATTTTATTTTACACACCCCAGTTCGACAGATCAAAAAATTAAAATGGCTGCCATTCGCGAAGTTATGGAGTAAGAATTTTTTTTAAAGCATTTTTGTCGATGAAAAAGAGCCTAGAATATCCCCATCAAATATCGCTAACCCGTGCCCGGACACACTGTATAATTGAAGTTCCAGCCAAGATTCGTAAAGCCCTAATATCTCAACAAAGGATTTTTATAAATTGGACTTCCTGCCCTGTTAGAGACTTTACTAAACCTTGGTTACCCGATGCTACAAATTTCAGCAATATGGCCATGCAGCAAAAACATGCCGAGAGGTCAACTCATCGTGTGGGCACTGCGGAGGAGCAGGACATACAATGTCCGAGTGCACAAAAAAAGCGGAAGCTTCTAAATGTGCAACTTGCTCCCGCTATAATAAGCCAAATAACCACAAAACGGGAGATGCTGACTGCCCTGCAAGGAAAATTGCTGAATATAGATTCATCAACTCGATTGACTACGAGATCACATAGAACGTCATTATGGTCACATGTCTGTTGATTTGCTGACACAACAATATCAGGCTACTGACCTGGACTTCTCTTTTATTTATTTGTTGCTGTATAGGCACATTAGTTACCAGCTGTGTATTGTTAATTAAGCATTTTGTGTGTTTTTTGCCACTTGGACTTTACCTTAGTATATAGTTTTATAACACATTTGCTCGTAAAAGGTCTCTTACTGCACCTATTTCAGTATCGTAATGTATCTTATTACGCACTAGTGCGTAATGGTAAAGTAAAACGCACGGTTTATCAAGATGCTCCGTCTAAAACGAACGGTACTTTTTTAAATCTTAGCAAAGAGTTTTTATGTCAGAAAAGCGGTCAACATTTTATTATTAAAATTAAATTTGGGAGATGAAATGTAATAAATTAACATTTTATTCTTTAATTTAATTAATTTTGACAATTAATTACAACCATTTATCTGTAATAAAACCACAAAAGAATTAATTTACTTTATTAGTAATACTGGCTGTTTTTTGTGCCTTTGCCATAAACAAAAGATGCTGGTGCGCGCGCATCGCTAATTTGTGAAGAAGTAAAAATTATTCCGCTTGCTTTTCCTTTTCGATGTAATGATTTTATTTATTTACTCACAAATGTGTTATAAAACGTCGTATGACATACGTGCGGTTTGATAATTACAGCCTCTGCTTTCTTATAGCACTCGCCTTACGGCTCGTCCTACGGTCCTACCAATATCGCCTCAGCTGTAATGATCAACTTACCGCACTTATATCATAATGTACTATTATGTTTCTGCTGACACTTTAATTTTGTTATTACGTGTCTTAGTTTTAAATTAGTATTATTTTAGTTATTTTATATAATTATATATACACACATCAAAAGTGTCTAGGGATCAACATATATTTTTGCAATAACTTTTCTCCTGATTGATATTAATTAAAATGTTCTTTAAGGATTCATCAAATAAAGTGTTATCGTTTGTCACAGTAACGATAAACCAAGTCACCTTTGCATTCATAAAGAAATTTGCCATTTTCCTAATAAAGGGATTTTTGACATTTGAACCACTAACATTAAAGTTCGAAAAAAAGACTGAAATAACAGTTTTCTTTAAAATTTTATTGGGTAACTTAAACAATTAATAATCCGTGTTTCTACCGCGAACACTAACAACACAAGAACATCGGTTTGGCATACTCAAAATGAGTTCATCCAAATCACGCTGTGGAATGGCCGCCCATGTTCGTTGCAACAACAAAAAAAGGTCTTCTTGCGACTGGATACCCTCCATATTTGGCAGAGCTCTTCTCTGTAGCATATCCCATGCATGCTCAATCGGGTTTCTAGTCTGGCGACTGAGCAGGCCAGGGCAGGACATTGATGTTAGCTGCGGCGAGAGTCTGTCTTACAACTCTTGCGGTGTGCGGTCGTGCATTATCATGCATTAACTGAAATAAGGGACCGATTTGCACTTGTAGAGGAACGATGACGTCTGATACAATCGTCTCAGCACAAATTTGAGCGTTGAGGTTGCCTCTGATCCAAATCAACTCAGTTCTTCCGCCGATCCAAATACCCGCCCATACCATGATGGTTCCACCACTATAAGGATGGACTTCCTGGCAGGATTTTAATCGCTGTTGGCGTCCAGGGGTTCTCCAGTGTCGTATACGTCTTGTATCCGGTCTCATACCAAAACGAGACTCATCAGAAAAGCACACGAAACGCCATTGTTCTTCTGCCCAATTTCTGTGTTCAAGAGCCCATTGATATCGAATCCTACGATTGTGCATTGCTATAGGTGGTACCCGTAGCGGTCTTCGGGAATGAAGGTTCACTTCATGCAAGCGGTTTCTGACTGTTTGGTCGCTAATTAAGTTCCCTGAAGAGTGATGAAGCCTCACGGCTAACATCATGGCGGTTATTGTTGGAGCTCTTCGAGTTAAGATTTGAATGTATCGGTCTTGTCTCCGTGTGGTGCAGCGATACCGTCCTCCATGGCGCTCAGCCACGGTACCAGTGCTTCGGTAACGTGTCCAAAGTCGACTGATAACACTCTGACTTGTATTCAGTGTTAAATATTAAAATACTCTAATAACCATGAAATTGGCTTTATTCAGCATAAATTTGTACAAGTAATAATATTGACAGTCAACAATCCATAGCAACCAAATTCTCTAAAGAGTTGCAGGCAAGGAGATTCACTACATTCACCCCTCCTTTTAGTAAAACCCAGTAGCAGCATTATCGTCGCAAATATAATCGTTTAGATACTGCGGGGGTCGTCTTTCCCGGCTAGAACGACGAATCTCTTCTTGCTGTACGGATGCAGGTGTAGATAAGCTTTGATCTTCATTTTGTTCATCGGTTGCATCTTCAAAATGGTCTTCATCAGGCAGAGGAGCTAAATGTCTGTTTGAGACTGTTGTCTCCACTCCATTTTGCAACCGTATATGAGAGTACAGCGGATTTGCTTCTATCAATTCTGCTTCTTCCACTAAGGGGTCAAACTTAGAACTTCTCACATGTTTTTTTAATAGAACTGGTCCAGGGGACAAAAGCCAGGATGGTACGGATTCGCCTGTAGGTGAGCGTCGTGCATGGTTAAACATTCTTTCATGTGGAGTTGTATTAATGCTCGTGCACAAGAGAGAACGGATACAATGAAGTGCCAAAGGCAGCATTTGTTCCCATTGAGTAATCGCCATATTTTTCGAACGTAGTAAAAGTTGTACTGTTTTCCACAGCGTCCCGTTTAGCCGTTCAACTTGACCGTTACACTGTGGATTATAAGGCGTCGTTCGACTGCAAGCTACTCCCAAAGGGACTAAGAAATTTCTGAGTTCGTTTGATAGAAATGAACTACCTCTGTCTGAATGAATATACTGTGGTGTTCCAAATATCATAAAAATTTCTTTTAAACATTTTATGACTGTATTTGAGGTAACGTCTTTGCACGGAAAAGCAAATGGGAATCTGGAATATTCATCGATAACAGTCAGGATGTATTTGTTGTGAGTCACTGTGGGTAGAGGCCCCTTAAAATCAACATTCAATCTTTCAAAAGGTGCTGTGGCCTTAATCAATTTTCCTTTTGTATTTGCGTAACGAGGCTTTACTTCCGCACATATTCTACAATTTTCAGTCATATTTTTTATATCGTTGGTCGAATATGGTAGATTTTTCATTCGAATCCAATGAGTCATTCTTACTACTCCAGGGTGTCCAAGCATATTATGTAGTTCATATAATCTATTACCAGAATTCAGATGTGCGCAAACACGAGAAAAAGCATCTGCTACAGTGTTTTCTCGACCAGGTCTGTACACGACATCATATTTGTAGCAAGACATTTCCAAACGCCATCGTTCGATTTTTTCATTTTTAATTTTGCTTGTATGATCTTGTTTAAACATGAATGACACTGACTGTTGATCAGTAATGAGAATAAAGTGTCTTCCGATTAGAAAATGACGCCATTTACGCAGAGCCTCAACAATAGCTGCAGCTTCTTTTTCTATAGCAGGATGTCGTCGCTCTGGGTCTGTTAATGATCTTGAAAAGAACGCCACAGGTCTGCCGTTTTGTGATAGTGTAGCGGCTAGAGCATGGTCTGATGCATCTGTTTCGACTGTGAATGTAACATCGTCAAGAACAGAAGTAAGGACTGCCTTTGCAATGTCGGATTTCAAGCCTTGAAAGCTGGCAATGGCATCACGATTCATAGGAAATTCAGATTAAATTGTAAGCGGATGGACTTTTGCCGAAAAATTCTTTATCCATTTAGAATAATGTGCAAACATTCCAAGAGCTCTTTTTAAAGACGGTAAGTCTGCTGGTATTGGGAGATTTATAAGTGGGGCTAGTCGATCTTCATCTGGTCTTATTGTATTATTTTCAATAGTATACCCCAGTAGTTTTATTGATTCTTTCCCAAATACGCATTTGTCTTTGTTTAATGTGATTTTGTATTTTTGTACAGCTTGCATAAATTTCTCCAAATTTTTATCATGTTCCTCCTTGTCTTTTCCACATACAGTGACGTCATCGAGATATGCGTATGCTCCATGTAAATTCTCTTTTGAAATGATATATTGTAAAGTTCTCTGAAAAGCAGCTACTCCATTTGTCACCCCAAATGGTATTCGAGTAAATTGATACAAATTTCCACAAGCTTCAAAAGCTGTATATATTTTTTCACTTGTAAGGATTGGCACTTGATGATAAGCGCTTTTGAGGTCAATTTGGCTAAAAACTTTATGCTTAGCTATTTTGGTTATGATTGCTTCAATATTTGGTAGAGGATAAGCATCAAGTTGAGTAAATTTGTTAATCGTGAGCGAATAATCTACGACCAATCGTTTGCGATGTTGTCCTCCTCCAGTAACAAGAACTTGGGCTCTCCACGGTGAGATACTAGGTTCTATAACACCATCTTTAAGTAGTTTTTGAATTTCTTCTTTAATAAATGATTCATCTTCGGTGCTATATCGCCTTGATTTTATTGCTATCGGTTTAACTGAGGGTATCAAGTGCTGAAATATAGTTGCAGGTGGTACGTTGGCAGCTAAGACATTACATATTTTTAGTGGTTTTTCGCTGCCACCAAAAATCATTTGTATAGAAGAATGTTTTCTTAACAAATCATGACCAATTATGATATCAGCACAAAGATTTTCAATTATCAAAAGTGGCACTTGCTTATATACGTGGCCATATAGATTTATTGTAGCGAAACAGACGCCTTCTACAAAAGAAGTTTGATTTAAAGACGCTAAAGTTATTGTTTGGCGATGTTCTTTGAGCCTGAGTCCCAATAACTTGACTATGTCTTTATTGATAAAACTTACTGAGCTTCCCGTATCAATCAAAGCATCGGCATGAATTTCATTAATGTATACTGGAACTGTTGCTTGTTTGAGGCTTGAAGGTGACGCTGCACACGTTTCAAAACTGCTTGTAGCTTCAGTGTCTGTTTGCGCTGTATTCAATGACGGCTTAGAACTGCGACAAACTTTTCCAAAATGTCCTTTTTTTCCACATCGATCGCAGTTGCTTCGGAATGCTGGACATTTGATGCGTTGATGTATATTTCCTCCGCAAAACCAACAGTATTTTTGCCTCGGCGTTGATGGAGCTGTAGCAGCCAATCTTTCTACTGACGGCTCTGATGTTTGAGAAGCGTTAAGAGACATGTTTTGGATGTTATATGATTTTGCATTATTTTCCGCTGTCTCCAGAGTTCTTGCTTTGTTTAAAGCTTCATCAGGTGACAGATCTGTATTCTCAAGCAATCTTTGGCGAATATATCAGGTGATGCCAGTCCTGCTATAAATGCATCCCGAATAAATTGGTTTTTGTGCTGTTCAGCAGTAACAGATTCAAAATTACAATTGATTGCGAGTTTTTTTAAAGATTCTATGTATTGCGAAATCGTTTCATCCGAATGCTGTCGCCTCGTTGCTAATGTATGCCGTGCGTATATAATATTCTTGGGCTTTAAATAAAGTTTGTCTAATGTTTCTATTGCTTCTGAGTATGTTTTACATTCCTGTATGTATGCAAAAACATCTGAATCTAAGTGATTTAGCAGCATCATTAGTTTTAAAGGCTCGAACATACCTGTTTCAGTTGCTTTTAGTTCTATTTCGAGAAAATTGTAGAATAGATTTTTCCAGTGTTTCCATTTGTTTTCAGAATTGACTGAATCGGGTGTAGAGTCGAAACGTTCGGGACGTAAGTATTTGGCTAGACTTCCAGGTATTACACTGGAATTCGGTTGATTGATTTTCTGAGATTCGTTCATTTTTTTTTTATAAATATGCTGAATAAATTGTTAAATATTAAAATACTCTAATAACCATGAAATTGGCTTTATTCAGCATAAATTTGTACAAGTAATAATATTGACAGTCAACAATCCATAGCAACCAAATTCTCTAAAGAGTTGCAGGCAAGGAGATTCACTACATTCAGAGCTAAAGCCACAGTACGTTGCCGGGAACCAGCTTCTATCATTCCCACGGCTCTGAGCATTTCTTCCCTGCTTAAATGACGTCGCCGCTCCATAATAACGTTGGTTTTAATCAGTAGTAGGGAAACAGTAGCACTAATAATGTCTTCAATGCGTTGTATGTTTTTATAGGGAAAATATTGACAGCTGATTTTCATCTTTTACTCGAATTTGATTTACAGTTCCTGATTCAAATTATGAAATGCACCAAAAAGGATCCATATAAATTTATAAAATCATAAATTTATTACAAAGCCACATCTCAATCTCAAGAAATCCGCATAAAAATGCTTGATCCCTAGACACTTTTGATGTGTGTATATATATTTCAAATATGTTTTTTCAGTTGAATCCATGTAATACTTGTTTAAAAAAAAAATGTATGTTCTAAAAATATTTCATTGTTTGATCTTCTTACGCCTGTGATATAGGATTATCCTAGTACAGGCATCTAACATTGTAAGATCTATAGTTTAAGCCAGGCCAATTTGTAATTTATTTATACCAATTTTCAGTTTGAATAAAGATTTATTATTATTATTTCCTTTATTAATTTTTTAACCTTAATAAGTACATTTTTAAATATTTTCATAAAAACAAAAAAATAAAATAAAAACATTTAAAAATATAAATAATAGTGGCCCACCGGTATCGGGAACAGGGTCCAAGCTACCGGAAGTCAGGGCTCCAGAGTAAGGAACCTCCTAACAATGCGCGCCGTGTCCAGAAGAACTGCTCTCTGAATCTGGCCCTTGATCCAGCCGCCTAACGAGAGCCTCCTTAGATGTTGGTCGAGGCTCTTGGCAATTAAGCCATGGACCGACACGACTATCGGCACAATGATTGCTGAATCCACATCCCACATATCGACAAACTCGCGAGCCAAATCAATATACTTGATTTGCTTATCTTTTTCAGCTTTCACGAGGTTCTCGTCATGCGGGACGGTTATGTCAACAATCATTGCACGCCGCTCTGATCGATCCACCACCACTATATCAGGTCTATTGGCTACAATAGTCCTGTCAGTGATGATGGATTGATCCCAGTACAGTGTGATATTGCCACTTTCAAGAACTGGGTCGGGCACATACCTGTAGTACGGCACTTCCGATTCGACAAGGTTGTATTTCAGAGCAAGTTGCTGATGGATTATCCTGGCTACAAGGTTATGTCTATGCAAGTATTCTCCGTTAGCCAGACGAGAACACCCGGAAACAATGTGACGGATTGATTCGCCAGGACGGTGACATGCCCGACATATGTCAACCGTGCCATCCCTCACAATAAATCTCCGGTAGTTATTCGTCATCATAACTTCATCCATAATTGCACAGACAAAACCCTCGGTTTCACCAAAGAGGTCACCGGATCGTAGCCAGGCCACGGACGCTGAAAAATCTACATCAGGCCCATGTAGAGCCCGGAAAAGCGCCCGTGAAGCTCCTTGCTCTGCCATACCTCCATGCGATCATTAGTGTCAAGCACCGCAGGTTTGCGCCAGTTCTCTTTAGCTAAGGAGAGCGGGGTGAGGCCCTTGTCCACCGCCACTACATCTCGATGCATTCCCACGTCGGCTTTTAGGAAATGTTCCCTGAGATTGCATATCTCGCGATTGTGGAGAGTCTTAGCGTTTAGAGAACCTCGACCTCCACATTTTCGCGGGATATACAATCTCATAACCGAAGACCGTGGGTGATGCATTCGATATGCAGTCAGCAATGTACGGACCCTCCTATCCAGGGCATCAAGTTCTGTTTGAGTCCATTTGAGTATGCCAAAAGAGTACATCAAGACCGGCATGACCCAGCCGTTGAAGGCGCGCACCTTATTACCTCCTGATATAAGGCTATTAAATACTTTTTTCAGTCGGCCAAAGAAACACTCCTTCAACGATTGTTTCACGCCAGTAACATTGATGCCCAACGCTTCCGACATACCCAAATACTTATAGGTTTCGGTTGCTGAGAGGGATCTAAGGCTTATGGAATCCGAGAGTTGGGTGCTCACGGATTCCACAATCCCACCTCGCTTTACATGCATGACCGCACATTTGTCCACACCAAATCCCATCCTGATGGCGCTACTGAGCGAAGCCGCGCTGCGCAGTGAGACGCCGCGTGGCGCAGCGGAACGTGTTTACATCCTACCCGCCCCCCAGTCTACCACAGTCTACAATTTCGACTGTGACTACGAACACTATTCGAAACTGGAAAATATCTGATGATTATTTTTTTTAGAAATTGAAAGTCTTTATCTATGATAATTCAGAGAAGCAAAAGATTTTTTGAAAAACTACATCATTTCGTCAAGTTTTTAGGACAAAGTCCGATTGTAATTAAATCTCAGTGTATCATTATTTCACTAGAGCGCTCGACCGATCGGTCAATCGCGGCCGTAAGACCCCTCTTTGAGGAGTGGCTGGATAGGCGTCACGGCGTCCTGACCTACCGGATGACGCAGGTCCTCACCGGACACGGATGTTTCGGGAGGTACGAGTACCTGTGTCTGATGAGGAAGGAGGAAACGTCTGGGTGTCACCACTGCGAGGATCGCCGACGGCGCGTTGTGTTCCACGCGCGCCTCAAAGATCGTCAGCAAGATGACGGGGCCCCGCTCTAGAGGGCCAAAGCCTGCCAGGGTCGCGAGGAAGGAGGAAGGAGGAAACGTTTAGGTGTCACCACTGCAAGGATCGCCCGGAGGACACGGTGGAGCATACGGTGCAGGACTGCCTCGCTTGAGCAGAGCACCGCCGTGTCCTCACGACGGCGATAGGTGGAGACTCTCGCGCCCGGCATTGGTCGAGGCTATGCTGTAGGGAGAGACGGAGTGCGTCGCCTCCTTCTGCGAAGCAGTCATGCTCGCGAAGGAGGAGGCGGGCCGTGTGAGAGAGAGGACAGGGACAAAGTCCTCCCTCCGCCCCAGCCGCAGTGGTAGACACTCAAGGCCACGGACGTCGCAAGACGATCTCCGGCCACCGGAGGCGCGGGGCGGGTGGCGAGTAATGGGCACCTCGCCGCCCGACCATGGACCATGCCCGGGTCGACGGCGCGTTGTGTTCCACGCGCGCCTCAAAGATCGTCAGCAAGATGACGGGGCCCCGCTCTAGAGGGCCAAAGCCTGCCAGGGTCGCAAGGAAGGAGGAAGGAGGAAACGTCTAGGTGTCACCACTGCGAGGATCGCCCGGAGGACACGGTGGAGCATACGGTGCAGGACTGCCTCGCTTGAGCAGAGCACCGCCGTGTCCTCACGACGGCGATAGGTGGAGACTCTCGCGCCCGGCATTGGTCGAGGCTATGCTGTAGGGAGAGACGGAGTGCGTCGCCTCCTTCTGCGAAGCAGTCATGCTCGCGAAGGAGGAGGCGGGCCGTGTGAGGGAGAGGACAGGGACAAAGTCCTCCCTCCACCCCAGCCGCAGTGGTAGACACTCAAGGCCACGGACGTCGCAAGACGATCTCCGGCCACCGGAGGCGCGGGGCGGGTGGCGAGTAATGGGCACCTCGCCGCCCGACCATGGACCATGCCCGGGTCGACGGCGCGTTGTGTTCCACGCGCGCCTCAAAGATCGTCAGCAAGATGACGGGGGCCCCGCTCTAGCGGACCAAAGCCTGCCAGGGTCGCGAGACTTATCTCATTACCGTGACCCCGGAACGTAAAGGGCTATTTAAGGACACTGTGGATTTTAGTCAGTACGAGTCTGACAGTCCCTTTCACTCTGCCCTGGGTGGGAAGACTCATTTGATGATTTTACCACGATAAAAAAAAAGAGCGCTCGACCGAACTGCATGAAATCTACACGAAATCTACAAAAATATGAATTAGTAGAGAAGTCACCACGGGGTGGAGTGGAGTGGAGTGGAGTGGAGGGGAAGTGAGTGGAGCGGAGCGGAGCGGAGTGGAGTGGAGTGGAGTGGAGTGGAGTGGAGTGGAGTGGAGTGGAATGGAATGGAACAGAATAGAACAGAATCATTTATTTGCATAGAGCGGGCATTAGAAAAATAGTCATACAAAAACCTGGAATAAAGATGATATAGGATAAAATATATTATCATATCCGACAAGTTTATAAAATTGTTCCAGCGACCTTTTCAAAATCTAAATCTTACCCAACCTACATAATATAAGCTGAGACCAAACTTTTTTTTTTATTAATATTTTTGTATGTTCGAGAAATCTTCCTATGCGAGGCAATTATCGCCCAAGTCAACGGGCGAGAAGAGTGAATGTTTAGACGAAGACAATATTTTATATTCCTTTGATTATCGTATGTTCGAGTCGTGAAACTCTCCCCGTCTAAATGGCCCTTTAAGGTTGCACATGCGAAGGAAGCTTAAAAAACCGGCCAAGTGCATGTCGGGCCACGCACAGTGTAGGGTTCCGTAGTTGCCCAACAAAATACTTATGCGAACTAACTAAACTGATTCGCTGAATTTAATTTTAAAAAGAAGAATTTTCAAAATCGGTCCAGGGTCTTTGAGAAATCGGGGACAATACATAAAAAAAAAGATTACGACGAATTTAGAACCTCCTCCTTTTTTTGAAGTTATTTAAAAATAGTTGACGATAAAAACCTACCTATCCCCAAAAAACATACCTATAAAAGCTGTAAAAATAAAGTTGACAAACTTACATTTGCACTTGAAAAGCATGTTCTCCGATACATTTTGTTTAAGAAAATATAATATCCAAGTACATTTTATAAGTTGGTGGACTATTACTCGTAAAGTTGTAAAGCCTACTCAGTCATGATAATTTTCTTTTAAATTTCGTTATATATACTACTATTGTGAATTTTTTCACACCCCCAAACATAACCGTTTAGCTGGTAGAGGGGGGGGACACTCGAGTCGAGCAAAATTTAGCACTTTAAAGCTTAATATTTCACAAACGAATTTTTTTATCAAAAAATTGTTAATGGAAACTCTCATTATTTTTTAAAGACCTATTTATTGATACCCCACACTAAGGGGTACGCGAGAAAGAAAAAAAACATCCCCACTTTACGTGTACAGGAGGTACCCTAAAAAAAAATATTTTACGAGATTTTATTTTACCACTTTTTCGGCACAACAAATCCGTATATTTACACCAAATTACAGCTCTCTAGTACTGTGCGTCTCTGAGCTAAACTGCGGACAGACGGACGGACGGACGGACGGACGGACGGACGGACGGACATAGCGAAACTATAAGGGTTCCTTGTTGACTACGGAACCCTAAAAATGAAGTTATTTCTCCCGTTTTCCCAACATTTCCCTTCACTGCTCTGCTCCTATTGATTGTAGCGTGATGAAAAGTATACTATAACAGATCAGGAGTATGAAAAATAATTGTACCAAGTTTCGTTAAAATCCGTCGAGTAGTTTTTGTTGCTATAACGGTTATACAGACAGACAGACGGACAAAAATTGTAGTGATTTCATTTTTGGCATCAGTATCGATCCCTAATCACCTCCTGATAGTTATTATGGAAATATATTTCATGTACAGTTATTGACCTCTCTACAGATTTATTACTAGCTGTGCCCGCGACTTCGTTCGCGTGGATTTCGGAATTTAACAATGTATTTTTTAGTGCGAAGCGCTTAATTCTCGCCACGTTTATCATAGAAACCCTATATTTAGAATTTTCTTAGATTTTTCAAGAATATTTGACGTGTTTGTAATAAACGCCCTCTGTCGTTGAAAGGCAGTACCATTCAATTGCTACTGGATTATAGTAGTTTGTTTATCGATTTGAATGTTCGATATTGTTTAGTGAATTAAATAAATGTTGGTATGGAAAAAAAAATATGGAACCTACTCTAAATCCTATTCCAGCGCGCGTGAACTTAAAGCGAAAAAAGTGTTAACACTCCAAAACAAATAAAATAGATCCAATTGTCAAAGAAACATGTCTGTAAGTATGGACATACAAAAATATTAATATAAAAAAAAGTTTGGTCTCAGCTTATATTATGTAGGTTAGGTAAGATTTAGATTTTGAAAAGGTCGCTGGAACAATTTTATAAACTTGTCGGATATGATAATATATTTTATCCTATATCATCTTTATTCCAGGTTTTTGTATGCAAATAAATGATTCTGTTCTATTCTGTTCCATTCCATACCACAACATTCCACTCCACTCCATTCCATTCTGTTGTATTCTATGATTCCTTTAAATCGCTTTAATTAATTTATATTTTTTTCTAAGGTGTGAACTGATTACGATGAAACAAAATACAATGTTACTTCAATTTAAACACCTCTATTCCAGGTTTTATTTTAACGCTATCTACCGTGCGTTGGAATATGTTTAGATTTATTATTTGAATATGTAGTTTTTCTATTCCAAGCTAGATCGCGCTACTGAACTGCGCGTCTCGATGTGAACTGACCGTAATTTTACTTCTCGAACACTTTAAATTCGAATAACTTTTGATCGACTGAACCGACTGCAATGAAACAATAAAAAAACCGGCCAAGTGCGTGTCGGGCCACGCACAGTGTAGGGTTCCGTAGTTGCCCATCAAAATACTTATGCGAACTAACTAAACTGATTCGCTGAATTTAATTTTAAAAAGAAGAATTTTCAAAATCGGTCCAGGAGTCTGAGATATCGGGGAAAATACATAAAAAAAAGATTACGATGAATTTAGAACCTCCTCCTTTTTTTGAAGTTAGTTAAAAATAGTTGACGATAAAAACCTACCTATCCCTAAAAAACCTACCTATTAAAGCTGTAAAAATAAAGTTGACAAACTTACATTTGCACTTGAAAAGCATGTTCTCCGATACATTTTGTTTAAGAAAATATAATATCCAAGTACATTTTATAAGTTGGTGGACTATTACTCGTAAAGTTGTAAAGCCTACTCAGTCATGATAATTTTCTTTTAAATTTCGTTATATATACTACTATTGTGAATTTTTTCACACCCCCAAACATAACCGTTTAGCTGGTAGAGGGGGGGGACACTCGAGTCGAGCAAAATTTAGCACTTTAAAGCTTAATATTTCACAAACGAATTTTTTTATCAAAAAATTGTTAATGGAAACTATCAATATTTTTTAAAGACCTATTTAATGATACCCCACACTAAGGGGTACGCGAGAAAAAAAAAAAACATCCCCACTTTACGTGTACAGGAGGTACCCTAAAAAAAAATATTTTACGAGATTTTATTTCACCACTTTTTCGGCACAACAAATCCGTATATTTACACCAAATTACAGCTCTCTAGTACTGTGCGTCTCTGAGCTAAACTGCGGACAGACGGACGGACGGACGGACGGACATGGCGAAACTATAAGGGTTCCTTGTTGACTACGGAACCCTAAAAACTAAATAAGTCCTTAAGTTACGCTTGATCGTTGTGTATAAAGATTATCTACATTGCCATCGTACATTTTACGTGATAGTGGAACAAATAAACAGACAAACCGACAAACCGACAAACAAACAGACAAAAATTCTAAAAATTCTGGAAATGGGTTCTGTTGGTTGTCGTTTAACAACCTAGCTATATTTTTTTTGGATTTTATTTTGATGTACAAAAACGATTTTTCTACAGTTTTACTATATGTTTAGATAAGTATACATAGATTTCACATAGTTTTAAGGTGGCAAAACATAATTACATACTGTGAACGCAGTGAAACAAAAAAAATACTTTATATCCCCTTTATGATACTATACTAAGATATTCATGGAAATCAAATAATGTCAAGGACAATTTTATTGAAAATTAAATGCTTGTGGCATGATCACATTACTATTTTTTAATAGGGTTAACATTTATAAAAAGAGCTTCGAAAGTAATTCATTATTTTACAACTTTATTTTACTTAAAAAAGGTTATAGTGAGTAAAAACATATTGCTGTCTCAGATTTTATTTTGAATTTTTAATGAGTCCAATTCCGTTATACATGATTTTTGCGTTTCTTAAACCGTTTATGCACCCCACGCTACGAAAGCTCACAATACGGAATTTTCGGCCACTGGCACCGCGCGCCCCCTGCCGCCCTCGCTGTACTGTGCACCCTGCAAGCCAACGGTTGTTATATTTTCCATGACTACATCAATTGCGACGTAGTAATCTATATGCCGTAGCTCTTACCGCTTACAAAATATGCTGAACACTAATTAAAATGCACCGAAAGTGCTTTAGACAGCAGGCTTCCAGCAGTCTCTACGTGCTACGTCGTAGGTCGTAGACCTACACCGTAGCCGCGCTGTCACGACCTACGCCGTAGCTGCACCGTCAATCCGTCATGACCTACGCCGTAGCCGTGTCGTAGCACTATACAAAAGACTACGATGCGATGCAGAATTTAAATCAGTCGCTGTCATGTTAATTTTATTTGGTGATCGTACCAGCGTTACGACATATTATGAATTACTTGCGACCTGTGTATACTGGTTAAACATCATTAAACTTTCCTGTTGAATCAATAGTTGCGTAGTTTGGTAGATCTAAGCGTACAGAAGTGGATAAGCGACTTTGGTTTGCCTATAGTAGGATAGATACTGTAAATAATCCATGAATTCCTCTATAATGCTAAATGTTTACGACCTAAATAAGTATTGTAGTAATACTTGCTAGATAAATACTCACCGAGAATGTTTAAATCACCAGACAGTCAAGCTATTACCACATTCACTGTCATACACATAACCATTGAGGAGACTCTCGAAATATAGACGGGAACCCAAACATGTCGCGTGTACTCATGACCAAAACAAAAGCACACTTGACCAGTATCGATTGCAGGAGCAACAGATAGATAGGGAGGGGGGCGGCGCGACGTGCCTGCGCGGCCCGTGCCGGCGGACTCGCGCCGCGCGCCTCCGCCGCGCCTGCCGACACGGACCGCGCATGCTCCCCCGCCACAGTGCCATTGGACTGTATTCAACTCTCGCAGGGCCGTGGCCGTGGTTAGACTGTGTGCAGTACCTGACATCAATAAAGTTGGGCTGGAGAAGACAGCGCTACCGCTACCACTTGAGGCCTGAACTCATTGTAGCACCCACTCAAGGAGGGCCCTGCGAGGGATTCTGAGCGACTCATCCTAGTTGCAGTCTCAGGCGAGACCTTTCTCTGTCAGAGATGGTAGCGCTATGCTGGCAGAATCTGGCACAGTCTTCTATGACACCGTCATCGTCCAGAAGTAGGTTGCCAAACTGCATCATGAGAGGGCCAATCCCGCTCGGGCAAAGAGGCCCGGCGTGACACCGCCTCGTCACCTAACATGCCGAAATCACGCCAGCTAAAGCAAGAGTGGGAGTATTTGGAGTACTGGAACTCTAAGATATCTCATAGACGATGGCCGCACAGTGGTCTTGAGTACCCACTTGTACGTGGAGGCTAATAGGGACCACCATACAATTATGTAGTTTCCCCAGGCATGTGCCCTAAAAGACATTGCTCAGAGGGACCCCGGACAGGTATGAAGTAAACGGGGACCGTTACCTCCCATGTGCTGATGGTGGCCGGTGGGGTTGTTTTAGTGAGGTGACAATCCTACTCTAGCCGGTCATAAACCTACCGGTTGGTATAAGCGCTATTGTCGTTTCACATAAGTTTGTAATAACATAATGTACAAAATCTGGGGGCACGGCAGTGCCCAAGCCAAGTCTCGAGCATACATAATGCATAATTCAGGTTCTCTATTGTGGTACCTAACTTTTTTATCTATAACTAGCTGACCCCGCAAACGTTGTTTCGCCGTTTTTAAAAAAAAATAGATAGTAGCCGATTCTCAGACCTACTGAATACGCATATAAAATTTGGTAAAAATCGGTCAAGCCGTTTCGGAGGAGTATGGCAACGAAAACTGTGACACGAGAATTTTATATATTAGATAATATAATGTGCCATAACTTCTTATGATCTAATCATCATTTGTCCGAATGATTACTTATCTGAACTTATTTCACATAATATCGCATGCCATAACATTTAAATTCCTAAATACTGTATGTCCATAATCTATAATATGCAAAATACATAAAATCAATTGCCATAAAATATACAGGGCCTGATTAACCCTTAGGCAAATTAGGCTGCAGCCTAGGGCGCGAGGATCGTAGGGGGCGCTGATATCGTGTCATATGATGATGCCTCTCCTCTTTTTTTTAAACATTTAATTTTTATTTTTTCTCTAGAGTGAATAGTTAAAAAATACTCAAGTCGAATCAACTTCACATACTAGATGCGACCACGTTCATGGTGGTCAATGGCAATTGCAACTAAGTTGTCTATAGAAACTAAGCCAATACAAGTCACGCAGCCAAACACGACATATTAGATTTGGTTTTCTACTTGGTAGCCTGCAGTCACATGTCATGATTTTGGTCTTATAATGCGTGAGGTACTTTGCCTTTATAATGTACGGTCAGCTTAAAAAAATGGTTTGCCATCCTTGAATGTCATCGGGCACGCTGCAATCGCGGCGGTAAGTCCCCTCTTTGAGGAGTGGCTGGACAGGCGTCACGGCTACCTGACCTACCGCATGACGCAGGTCCTCATCGAAAACGGAAGTTTCGGGAGGTACCTGTGTCTGATAAGGAGGGAGGAAACGCCTGGGTGTCACCACTGCGAGGATCGCCCTAAAGACAAGATGGAGCATACGGTGCAGGGCTGCCCTGCTTGGGCAGAGCACCGCAGTGTTCTCACGGCGGCGATAAGCGGAGACCTCTTGTGCCCGGCTTTGGTCGAGGCCATGCTGCGGGGCGAGACGGAGTTGGAAGCCTTCTACTGGGAAGCAGTTATGCTCGCGAAGGAGGAGGCGGGCTGCGCGAGGGAGAGGATAGCGTCCTCCTTCCACCCAAGCCGCAGTAGTAGACGCCTAGGGCGACGGACGACGGCAGACGATCAAATCAATCAAATCAAATCAAATCAAAACGTTTATTTCAACTAGGCCAATTACAGGCACTTATGAATTGTCAAAAGACATAAAATAAAACAATAACAAAAATAGTTATGGTGCTACAGTCCCAGTCACAAGACATAAAAACTGTGAAAGTACCGTAGGTGATCTCCGGTCACCATAGGCGCGGGCATGCGGGCGGCAAGTAAAGGGCGACTCGCTGACGACCAGGACCATGCACGGGTCGACGGCGCGTTGTGTTCCACTCGCTCTTCAAAGAGTGTCAGCATTGTGAAGGCCCCCTCTAGAGAGCCAAAGCCTGCCGGGGTCGCGGGACTTACAGCTTGGCCAGAACGGATTGAAACGGAACTAAAATTTTTATTTCCGACAGCGTTTTAAAATCTTTGATATTTGATGTAAACAAAGACCGCAGGTTTGTTAGATTTATTATTGTGCCATAAAACTAACGTAATAAGTGAAAAAAATAAAATAAAATAATTCAAAGTGCTGGTAGCGCGAAGACAGTGGCGACTTCCGGTTTTCTACATTTTTATGTCAAGCTGTATCTCATTACCGTAACCCCAGAACGTAAAGGGCTATTGAAGGACACCGTGGATTTTAGTCAGTACGAGTCTTTTTACCTTTTTAGATTCTACCAGGATAGAAAAAAAAAAGGCTGAATGCTTAGATTAAAGGCTGAATGTCATGCAGATTAAAAAACAACGTCAATTTCGCTTGCAGATCGATCTTAAAATTTTTATAAGTAGTATCTGAGATAGTGAACCATCTTAAAATTTTCACACTACTACTCTATGGCGATGGCAGGGGCGCATCCTCATAATTAGCCTAGGGCGGTCAGAACTCTTAATCAGTCGCTGAAAATATGTAAGTCCTAAATCAAAATTATAAAAAATTTCATCAAGTAACTAAAAATTAGGGATATCGTCATCGTCGCTTCAACATTTGGTTTATTATCTTACTGATCATTACCACCCAACAAGGAATCTCGACGAAGCCCCACCCCGCGGGGCTCCTATTTGACTGACTGACCTGTTGGTCTGGTGGTTAGTGACCCTGACTGCTATGCCGGAGGTCGTGGGTTCGATTCCCACCCAGGACAAATGTTTGTGTGATGAGCACGATCATTTGTTCTGTGTCTGGGTGTAATTTATCTATAATAATTTATATGTATGTATTTAGAAATATATAAGTATGTTTATCAGTTGTCTAGTACCCATAACACAAGCTCTGCTTAGCTTGGGACTAGATGGCGGGGTGTGATAGTTGTGGAATATTATTATTATTATTATATTTCTGCGTGCAAGGTTTAAAGTAACCTAACACGAAGGGGATGGCGGGGTCTGAAAGACCCCCCTTCGATCCTAAACTGTCCGTGTCGGGGTGCCCACAAATCCCGAGCTCGCTTCGCTCGCTCTTGGATCCCAAGATCCCCGGTTTCTACTGTTACGAAATTTTGGTTTATTAGAAAACGTCGATGGGTGAATAAAAAAAATAACCTTGAAGATGGCGTAGTCAAAAAGTCAAGTCTCCTCTTCAACCTAACCAGTCCGAGTCTGGGTGCCCCAAGTCGTTTTTTATTAAAAACATCTCGTGCCTCCCGCGCCTCGTTATGATAATAATTAATTAGATCGACTCACGGCTTAGATACGGACACTGTTCTGATGACCATTTTTTTCTTTACAATCAATTTAGCGTATTTTTATTATTTTCGTTTGAATTTAATATGTCACGGACGTGCAAAACATAAATTAAAATTAAAAAATCATTCAAAGACAATAAATTGAAATAGACCTCATTATATGGTACTCCTTCACATGCCGAACAATTATTTTCAGTACAATAACTGCTGTGACTAAAGATTGCCGCACAGGAACCAGCCAATAAATTAATTTAAAGTAAAAAAAGTCGATTTGAGTCTTCCCTAGTTAACGGATTCCGTCTGTGAAGACACGGTAATAATATCTACAGTACTCCAACTTCATACATACCATACGGACGAAACGCGAGCTATGCCTACGCGCCTCGATGTCGGGGCGCGCTCGGGGCGCAGACAGTCACGGCTGTACCGCAGTGACGAACGGACGGTGTGTTATTTTTTTAACAAAATCAGTTCAAGTACATATTTAATATGACGAGTAGGAAATATTGTGCTGTTTTTGTGTGTATGAATTCGTCAATACCTAATGCATCCAGACATAAGTTTTTTCAAATTACCTGGAAACTGAAAGACCTTACCTACTATAGTACGTACCTGCTATAATAGTAGATTACGCACCAAGGGAATAAAGCAGTGCCTTACGTCACGGGCGTATTGAATCCCGAAGCGACACTAAGGATTCTGGGGGTGAACCTCCGGAGCGCAGCGAGGAGGTTCAAGTGTTAATTCCCGAGTGAAACGAGGGAATTAAGATAAGAATCCTTAGTGCAGAGAGGGATTTAAGTTAGCCCAAGACAAAGGCAGCTTTATTCCTGAGGTGAGTACTCTGCTTTTCACACCACCTGCGAGGAAATAAATTCGAATTTAGAAAATTTGATGTGGTACGACAACCTTCGAACGTGAGCATGCTGTGGTGCCCACCTCAGCAAGCGATCAGCGGTTGCAGTGGGGACTGCCGGGGGGCAGCCGCCGCTGCTTCAATTCCTTCGTTCCAAGTTTTCATACTATGTTTTGTTTGAGGTTCCAAATTCAAATCACATTATTCCCAGGGAATAATGAAATTCAGTACATATATTATTCCCTGGTTTGAGTGTGGGGAACAATGACTTGCTTTACGGCCAGTTTGCATGACTTATAATGTGACATTTACGAGCAAGTGGTGTGAAATAGTAGATTACGCACCAAGGGAATAAAGCAGTGCCTTACGTCACGGGCGTATTGAATCCCGAAGCGACACTAAGGATTCTGGGGGTGAACCTCCGGAGCGCAGCGAGGAGGTTCAAGTGTTAATTCCCGAGTGAAACGAGGGAATTAAGATAAGAATCCTTAGTGTAGCGAGGGATTTAAGTTAGCCCAAGACAAAGGCAGCTTTATTCCTGAGGTGAGTACTCTGCTTTTCACACCACCTGCGAGGAAATAAATTCGAATTTTGAACTTTGATGTGGTACGAGTACGACAACCTTCGAACGTGAGCATGCTGTGGTGCCCACCTCAACAAGCGATCAGCTGTTGCAGTGGGGACTGTCGGGGGGCAGCCGCCGCTGCTTCAATTCCTTCGTTCAAAGTTTTCATACTATGTTTTGTTTGAGGTTCCAAATTCAAATCACATTATTCCCACGGGAATAATGAAATTCAGTACAATATTATTCCCCGGTTTGAGTGTGGGGAACAATGACTTGCTTTACGGCCGGTTTGCATGACATATAATGTGACATTTACGAGCAAGTGGTGTGAAAAATAATTTTACTTACTAGTAGGTAGGTACACAGTGTGTGTCTTTTTAATGGATAAGTATTTTCTTTTATCTCACGAAAAAAATGGTATTTGTGGATTAATAAATACAGTGAATAGAGTAAAGGAAAGTTATTGAGACGAGTGAAATAGGTAAGTTATAGGCGGTTCTGAATGAATCATGATACGGTAGTACTTTTTTTTTTTTTTTTTTTTAGCGTGGTAAAATCATCAAATGAGTCCTCCAACCCCGGGCAGGGTGGGAGGGACTGTCAGACTTCTACTGACTAAAATCCACGGTGTCCTTCATAGCCTGTTATGTTCCGGGGTCACGGTAAGGGAATAATCCCGCGACCCCGGCAGGCTTTGGCCCTCTGAGAGGGGGGCCCCGTCATTATGCTGACGCTCTTTGAGGCGCGCGTGGGACACAACGCGCCGTCGACCCGGGCATGGTCCTTGGTCGGGCAGCGAGTTGCCCTTTACTCGCTGCCCGCATGCCCGCGCCTACGGTGGCCGGAGATCGTCTCGCGACGTCCGTCGCCGTGGGCGTCTACCACCGCGGATGATACGGTAGTACTTACGCTTGTGTTATAACTCCGGTGCATGTGTGTTTTGTTAGTTTGTATAATTAAAGTAAAGACATGGTGTAACGGCGCGGTGGGATTGTCGGCGGGCATGGAAATGAAGCAGTGAGCTTCATTTACGGTACGGTGAACAATCAACGTATATTCAGTGTACTACATAAACTATACATCACAGTCATGAATATTAATCTAGGAACGTAAAATAAAAAACTAAATAGAAATCACAAAAACTAAATAGAAGCAGAAAGTAGGCAAATGTAATTAAAATGCTAGAGACGGGCAGCCCTAACGCATGTTTACGTACCGCGCGGCTGTACGCATTTATTTATTTCTATCATGCAGCCGAGTTCCACTACTGGTGGAGAAGATTTCCATATTAAAAAAGGGGGCGGTCACGGTCAGTGCATGTTTTAACGTAACAGATGAGGCTCCCATGGCGAAATGACTGCGGCTCTCTTATGACCCACAGCAAGGGCGGATCCAGCTTTTATATCAGGGGGGTCACCATGTTGCAAACAGGGTGTCGAGTCTGCTAATTATTAGTCAGAATGGCGCCACAATGGCGTTTCAATTGTAGTGCTTATTCGAACCATTTTTTACTGCTGGTTCGAATAAGCATCTACAATTATTTGTCAGAATGGCGCCATAATGGCGTTTCAATTGTAGTGCTTATTCGAACCATTTTTAACTCCTGGTTCGAATAAGCACTACAATTGAAACGCCATTGTGGCGCCATTCTGACTAATAATTAGCAGACTCGACGCCCAGCTTGTCACCGTAGTCTTGTTCGGATAGATATACATACAGGTAAGTATATTAAGGAGAGATCCCAGTGCCTCCAGACCTACGTCATTTTAGCAAAGCTGTTTTTTTTTAGGATTTCTAGTTTATTACTATGATTGTAGTTAAGACAGTACGCGCACTTACTAGCTCGAAAGTGGGGTAGGTAGCAGCGCGAACTAAAGGTGCATAAAAACCTTACTCAACCACGTCATTTTAGCAAGCCTGCATTAAAATGCAGGTAATATCACGTAAACGTGATATTACTCATGGTACTATTTCAAGACCTTTTTTGTAAGCTGTCAGACAAATCCGATGATGGGACAATCATTCTCCCAGACGCGGACGTCGTTGATGTCTGGCAACACCGCAACGGCAGGAAACGGAAGGCGGACCGAACGAGACTCGCGATGACAGCGCGCCGACCTCTCACGCACTTCACCATATCTCTAAGTGTCTGTGCACTTCACTTCATCCACGACACCGGCCCGGGCCGGCCACCAATATCTCTCTTGTCATTTTGCATTTTCTTTACAAACCCAAATTGTCGCCATTAAACTTAGTTTCCGCATTAATTTTTGTAACTTCATAAAGTATCAGCAATACAGTAGGTACATATTGTCAAATTCAAGAGTCATCGTTATTTAAGAATAATTCCTATCCACCTGCCATCAAGTCACGCAGCACCCGCGCCATCAGGGGGCACTATACCACACACGCTCGGAAAGATTCTATTTCTCATTCAAAACGGAGGTTTAAATTGCGCTCTAGCGGCC
The DNA here is from genome assembly GCA_954870645.1 of Agrotis clavis. Lineage (NCBI taxonomy): Eukaryota > Metazoa > Arthropoda > Insecta > Lepidoptera > Noctuidae > Agrotis > Agrotis clavis. The sequence goes on along the minus strand of OX940928.1, from coordinate 26,663,186 downwards.
AATGTGTTTTCAAATTCGAATGGGCATTTCTACGAAGAGGGCATTTTTTTTTTGTCCTTTTAAAAAAAACATTATTAGAAGTTACATACACATCCTAAAAATGTTAAGCGTACGTGGCAATCTATATTCTAACTGGAAAGCATAACATAAATTCCGTACTACATCATAATTTTTCTTAAAAAAAAATCTGAAGTGAAAAAACGGGTGTAATTTCAGTGATTTTAAACTGTCCCTTCCCCGAAATCGAGTGTAAAATATTTTATATTTTTTAATGGAGCTGAATTTCAAGCAAACTTTTAATATTCTTGGGTATATGGATAACTAATTAACTATTTGTGGACGCTTAAAGATTTGTCCCAGTCTAATGAATCATTTCCGTGTCATACAAAAAATACTAGATTAGGATACCAAATACCCGCGAACTGGATATCACTAGGTATCCGATTCCTGTAAACTGTCAGGTGCCCCCGAGCACCTGACAGTTTACAGGAATGGTGTGTTGCTGTTTTTTTTCGATTTTCGATGGTGAGAACCTGTTTCCGTGTCTTTAGTTCGGTGTCTTTTCTCAATCTCATGTCAAAGATATCTTCTAAATATTTTCTTTTTAAATATTATGTTTTGTTTCCCTAAACTGAAGTTTAACTAGACACCAGCATGGTTGTTTCATTTAATTTGTTTGAAGTCGTAACAATAATAAGTTATTTTGATTAGTACGATATTTTTTCCATTCCGTGGCCCTCAATTTTGTGTCCTGGTGTCCACGGAATTGAGAACGATGGTTTACTGTAACTAATCTCGGTTTATATGAGGTTTTAAGTCACTTGCTTCTGAATAAAAGGTTTAAAGTATCTAGAGTTGACATCGCTATTGCAAGATCTGATTTTAGGTATGGCTGCTACACACCTTACGATAAATCGTTACGATTAGTCGGTACAGTTCAAACTGTAACGATAAATCGACAGGTGTGTATGAGAAAAACTGTACAGTTTGTCCGATTTTATAAGACTGTACAGTTGAACGAAGCAGTATGAAATTTTGGATAGATAAATCGGAATCGGATGAAACTGTACCGATAAATCGTAACGTGTGTGGCCATTTGTTCAGTTTTTGCCTTATAAACCAACAACTGCCAACGCATCGTCAGTCGAAGCCATGGCTCAAGTAATGAATAATCGTACAGTTTTCTAGTACCTGTCTGAAGGTGTGTGGGCACTACCGAAACTGCAGTTTTATCTGTACCGTTCAATCGGTAACGATTTATCGTAAGGTGTGTAGCAGCCATTAATACTGCCGCGTCGCGTCTAGCTACTCGAGCCTCGGAAGATCGTATAATGATAGCCTATATTTTATTCTGATGTATAAACTATATTGCTGCAAAGTTTCATTAAAATAAATTCAGCAATTTTTGAGTAAAGAATTGACCTGACTAATATACACCCGAATACTTCGATTATGTCTATTACTTCCTGCGGTTTGATAAATAAAACTGACTTGACGTCTAATACTTCATGTCTCTTGTTTGTAATTTAAATGTTTAACGAAAATTCTTGATAGAATACATTTTACCATATAAGTTTAATAAAAATGCTCATTTAAATGATTTGACTAAAAGTTAGTTAACTAAGCATGATAACTCAAGGAATCTCTCTCAAGGTTAAACCAGACCCCTCTTTTCCACTGGGCACTCTGGGCAAGTGCCCAGGGCCCCGTGATCGATAGGGGCCCCCTCGTCCCTGCCAGATCACTAAACGATAACCGATTTTTATTGCCGAAAAACTTTTTTGATTCGAATACAACGAACCTAAATTACTGACTACATTACCAATTTGCTTACAGCTTTTGCATGTGCGAAGCTAATCTAAAACTAATAGAAAACAACCTTACTGCCCTCGTTGTCGAAACAATACACATAAATGCTAAGGCAATGTACCGCTAATAGAGAGTTAATTTGTTTTTCCTGTGGCCTGAAGGGTGTTAAGAAGCCTGATTGCCCAAAGTGTAATAAGAAGGAAACTAAATCAAAAAACTAGTTCACGGGAATTGTGTTAATAACTTTGATATTGAGGACTGGAAGAATTGGTTGCAGACCGTTACATACATAATCACTTCTTCAAAATCTGTAAGCAAAGCTTATTATTTTTATTAACTTCTTATTATTATAACTAGCTTATTATTTTAGATTAACGACTTTGCCCATCTCAAATCGAGAAGGGTTCCTCTTCAATCAACATAGATTCTTAAGTACTAACCTGTGAATGTTAAATGAGTTACTTTTGTGGATTATATTACATTATCTATTCATTTAATGTGACTGTCAATAAAAATGAATCTAGAAACTTGCTCATCTACTTTCTTTGTTTATTCTAACAAAATAGTGTTCTGTCAAAGTCATAGGGGCCCCATTATCCTAATATGCCCAGAGCCTCCAATAAGTTAAAGACGGCTTTGGGTTAGACTCAATATAAACTGAAATAACTAAAATACCAAAAACTGCTAAAATGTTCTTGAATGTTTTTTTTTTAGTTGAAGTTTTCTTTCCCGGTTACGTAGAATATGTGTAATTCTAAATTCTGTGGTCACATTTCTCAATACCATGGCATTCAAAATTTATTTCATAAACTACTGGAGCAACTGGCAAATTAGCACCAGCATTATTTAATTCGAACTAATATTTCATTTCCAGACTGGATCTTTTTAAAATGGCCAATTTAAACTCTAATCAATATTCTTGTAGTAATATCAGTTATAATGTTGATTTTTATATTGGGCGATATAGGGACTTTACTATCGGGTCCGGCGAGGAATTACCTATGAACTATGAATAGGGGAAACACCAATACATATATCTAACAAATGAAGGGAATAACCATTGAATATACTCAACTAATTTTATGTCAAGCTATTTAGACTTATAATATATTAATTTATTTTCATTTTATATCCAGTCATTCACCATGAAAAGTATTATTAAAACTTGTTTGAATACAATGTTGAAAACTTGTTTTAATCTTTGTTTTTAAACGTGTGATAAAAAACACGGTTTAAATGCAAACCATTTTAAACACTGTTTTAAACATACCTACACACAACCCTGGTCTATATCCCAGCAAACGGATGCTAAAAGATTTAAGAAAAAAAATAATGATGAAATGAAATGACAAAATAAAACCAGTTTCTTATTAACAAAAACTCCTATTATAATATTCTTAGAGTCAGAGTGGGAATATTATTAAAAAAAAACAATCAGTCTTAACCTAGAACTTTAATCACAATTTAAAACAAAAAGAAATTCACCAAAAAGGTACACAAAAATCAAAAGAGCACTTGTAACACAAATTGAAACAAAAAAACAATAAGAATTAAAGAAAAATAAGATGGCTCACGCAATACTCCTGGAGTCGACCAAAACTGATATTCTCACGACCGTCCGTCCCGAGCGCCACGAGCAAAGTGAGGTCTACGGCGCACTGCAGCGCTTTTTATAAACTAGCCCGTGTGCGAGGGAGATAGTGTGAGAGCATCAGCTTATAATATTTATTTATTTATTGGTTCACCAACAATTGTTCACACTGGTTTAAAACAAAGATCATCATGCAATAACTTATTTTTCATTAGTGCAACAATCACTTAAAGGTAAACACCTCATGCATTAAGAAATTGTACAATGCAAAGATAATAAAACAAAAATAAAGAATAAGTTTATTAAATTGAACCATAACTCAAAACTGGGTAGTTTTGAGCTATGAAACAATTGACAGTTACTACCTATATGGCTTAGGTCCAACAAAAACTATTTTGACGAGTAATTCTAATTTTACAACTGTCAGAACATTTCCCTCCACGCTAGTCAACGAAAGGTCATTATTTGATAATTTCATGTTTGGCTTTCAGTTTGCTTAACTGACAAAGTGCAAATCGATTTCATCGATATCTATACTTATAATAAATCTGTAGAGAGGTCAATTCTGCACATGAAATATATTCCCAAAATAACTATCAGGGGGTCAGTGACGGATTAACGTATAGGCACTACAAGCACGTGCTTGGGGCCCCTGTTCTCCAGGGGCCTCCATCCTCTGCTGCCGTTTCATTTTTTACCTACATTTTATCGAGGTTCATCTACATTTCCGAAATCACAAGGCGAAAGCGGTCCGGGAGTGACCCTTCATACACCCCCGCAGGGCCCTGCGGCTGCCCCCTGAGCTTTTGCTCTGAATAAGGCAAGGAGGAAAAGTTTTAAGTTTTAATTAAACTATACCTACTACACTTTCTATTTTGATGAAACTTTCATTTTATATTTTCTACCTTCCCAATTTCAGCAATAGAGGGCCTACACAGGCTCTGTGCTTAGGGCCTCGGAAACTCTTAATCCGCCACTGCAGAAGGTGATTAGGGATCGATACTGATGCCAAAAATGCAATTAATAAAATTATTGTCTGTCTGTCTGTCTGTCTGTCTGTATAACCGTTATAGAAACAAAATTACTCGACGGATTTTGACGAAACTTGGTACAATTATTTTTCATACTCCTGCGCTGGTTATAGTATACTTTTCATCACGCTACAATCAATAGGAGCAGAGCAGTGAAGGGAAATGTTAGGAAAACGGGAGAAGTTACTCCATATACGCTAATCTTCAGAACTACTGGACGGATTTGATTGTTTTTTTTTTTTTTGTATAGGTAGCTATTAAGTCTGGGCAACATATAGGCTATAATTTATCTTGGAAACTTGAACACCTGATGCAGAACTGCAATAGATCAGCTAAAGTATAAGAGACACAAAAATAGCGCCATAGCAAAAACTGATCCGCGTGATGAGCATTTTCTGCTGAAAAAATTAATTTGAAGATATGGAACACCTGATGTGGAACTCCAAGAGCCCAGCTACACTTATACATATACAGTAATGACGTCTTAGCAAGAGTTGTTCAGCCTGATGAGCACTTCCTGTTGTCGTATAAAAACTGAAGATCTGGAACACCTGATGTGGAACTCCAAGAGCCCAGCTGCACTATAACATAGGTATATAGGAATGACGTCTTAGCAAGAGTTGTTCAGCGTAATGGGCACTCTCTGTTGACTTACAAAAATGAAAGATCTGGAACGTCTGGAATCGTCATGCGCGTCCCGTTGTTTTCCCGTCCCCAGGCTCTAAGAATTCAACATCAGACGTTTCAGATCTTCGATTTTCACTACCCCATCGTCGCTGGCATAAGCAACAGGATTCGCGTACGAAGTCGCTGGCAGAAGCTAGTAGTTAATAATGACGTTTTCAGATCAAAGACGTTAATGACCTTGCAGAACCTCGCAAATGGGGAATTTGCACCTAAGACCGTTCTTCTCTGTGGGGGGCACAGAGGTGTTATCTGACTGCGAGGAATCCTTGAAGGGGCACGGAAACCAAAAAGGTGCAATAATTGAGGACAGTCGACTTTATGGGCCATAACTTTGCACACGAACATTGCATCAATAATGCTGTCAAGCGCAACCATAGTAAAATGTTTCAGTCGGTTACTATACGAACGCACTTTTTTGGCTATTCCGCCAGAAAATGCCAGGTGCCAAAGAAAACGCTTCTGTAGGTACGCGTTCGAGACGCAGCGAGTGAGTGGAATAGCGTGGCCGCCAGATGATGCTACAATATTCTAAAGTGCTTCTAACTAAACTATTGTAAAGCATTATTTTAGTTTTACAACTTCTAAACTGTTTAGTGTTTCTCAACACGAAACCCAACATTCTACTCATTCTAGAGGACCTTTTTATCGTGTTATTTACTTAAATGGGATACAAAGGTTAACTTGATCGAATACTACACCGAGGTACCTACTATATTGTGTCTAGCTCCGCAACCTTAGCTTCATTAATGATTGTCATATGAATCCTGGTTTGTGTTAAAATCAGATTCCATAACACTAAAATAATACTAATTTTTATGGGCTGATCTAACAAAAAAAGAGATACTCACATACTTATGAATTAAATTATAATTTGGCTATCTAACTCATTTACGCGGACAACTCACACTTGGCCAACAAATAAAACACAAAAAAAAATTACATCAAGAAAGAGCTAAAGTCTCCAACCAATTTATTTTTATATCTCTTACGGATTCAATCTCCTATATATTAGTACATGTAGAATGTTTGTTGGAAAATAATAAATTATCAATTTTCATAAAATATTGTCGTACAGACCAAATTGTCCGGGACGCAAACGCAAATTGTTTTTATTTGTTATCTAATGTTAGTTTGTAAGGTAAGTAATGGGTAAGTATTTATCTATGGGCCAAAGTAGCCTGAACTTAAATAAATAAAATAATAAATAAAAATATAATGCCTGAATCTGGTATCCCTAAATATTATGCCCAAACGTCCAACTTCTTTCGCAGTGTTGCTGGCCTTGAAAAAACCGGTACGCGCCGGTATGGAGATAGGTATGCTCTGTCCCTTTTCTTCATAAACGATTTGTCGATTTGTTTTTCTTTCTTGAGGGAAAGAGAAAGAAGTATCGTTCTATACTCTTCTCTTTCTTACTTTTGTCTATGATTTTGTCTGTTGGTTGATGACTGACCAGCGTTGCCAGCACATAAGTAATCTGTGGTTGCCAGACCGTACCAAAAAGTGCGGTTTTCCGTACTAATCATCACACAACAACCGTACCTCACAGTGTAGACCAGTGTAGACCGTACCTTTTTCGTACCTTTTCTATTCTAGTGATTTATTTTTCCCTACAAAGGGTAAAATAAATAAAAGAATCGCTCAATATAGTTTCAAGTTTCTGATAGGTATGTAAACAGCAGAATTTTGCACACTAATTGTTTGAAAACAATAAAGTAAAACAATACTTTTTGTTCCTTTCAATATACAACATTATTTTTTGTTTATGCGAAACCCGATACACCTGTCTAGTATTTTTGTGTAAAGAATCTATGTACAAAGGGAAATGCCCACGGTCCATAGTGCCCCAGGCCCAGAACGGACATCAAATATTAGTCTAAAAATGCAGTGTTATAGAATCTTAATAATACAGGATATCTGAAAAGTACATTTAAAGTGAGGCGACTATTTTAGAAATGTTAAAAAAAGCAAATGTTTTGGGGTTAATTTTCTATGTGCAAAAGTGTGGGACTGTGAGATACAAAAAGTTTTCTTTTTTTAATACTGGTTTATTGATAATGATAGTAGAGGAGAGTTTCTAATATACTTTTGTCTAATTATTATAGGCAGTAGGGTATAAAAATCAATCAATCAATGAATCCATTTAATAATGACATTTCTAATGAGACTTCTCTATCTATCTGCATCTGTTCTTAATAAGTGACTTCTTTTCATATCCGTCTAACAGAACGTCCACAATTAGTGCAGCTGCCTTGACGTACATATCCTTCCAAGTGTTGTTGCAGAACAAGGCTTAAGTTACTACCAACCAGCGGTTGTGGCAAACAAGATTGTCCCTTGATACCTGAAATAATATTATTATCCGTAAATAATTGGATGATGGCGTAGGCAATTTTTTTTTTTTTTTTTTAGCGTGGTAAAATCATCAAATGAGTCCTCCAACCCCGGGCAGGGCGGGAGGGACTGTCAGACTTTTACTGACTAAAATCCACGGTGTCCTTCAATAGCCCTTTCTGTTCCGGGGTCACGGTAAGGAAATAATCCCGCGACCCCGGCAGGCTTTGGCCCTCTGAGAGGGGGGCCCCGTCATTATGCTGACACTCTTTGAGGCGCGCGTGGGACACGACGCGCCGTCGACCCGGGAGTGGTCCGTGGTCGGGCAGCGAGTTGCCCTTTACTCGCTGCCCGCATGCCCGCGCCTACGGTGGCCGGAGATCATCTAGCGACGTCCGTCGCCGTGGGCGTCTACCACCGCGGGTGGGGCGGAGGGAGGACACTGTCCTCTCTCGCTCGCGGCCCGCCTCCTCCTTCGCGAGCATTACTGCTTCGCAGAAGGAGGCGACCGCTTCCCAATGGCGTAGGCAATAGCAAAATCATTTTATGATTAGTTTATTTACCTGCCGTGGTACAACCAACTGCTGTATGCATGATTTTTTATTCAGGTTTTAACGTACCTATGATTTTGAAATTCGGTTAGGTTAAAACCACAATTCACACAATGTTTTTCAGTCACTGTAGAAAACGTTATAAATCGGTATCCAAAATCCGAAACAAGTCCATATAAAGCCAGGTCGCATAAAAGAAATTGAAGAAAAATCAAAATACATTCACATTGAGCGCAACATGACAGTGTCAGTCAGTGTAAGTGTCAGAATTAAAATAAGTGTTGTCACTATCACAAAAAAATAAAAACTATGAACCGATTTATCGATTCCTTTTTAAATGAATGATTTTTTATTATTATTTAAATTCTTTTTTTACAAGCACACATTACTTTGTATATTCATGTTTTATTGTAGTTCTTTTTTATTACAATACAAGAAAAGCCAAATGGGTATGCCCGGTGAGGTTATTATATTTTTGTATAATCGATTCTAATCGATTAATTAATGAAAATAGTTGACATGTGATTAGATGCTGGCAATATTTTACCAGCGTTCAAATCAAGAAAACTTCCGTTTTTATCAATGGGGTTACTTTTTTTAACGAATTATTGTAGATTGTAGTGGCGGTTCTTTGAAAACACATAAATACCGATTTTTTTATGGCAAAATTAATGCATATAGTATTTTTTCTCTAGTGTACTGTTCACTGTGGGCCTGATTTGGGCAATGGCCTTTTAAAACCATATCATAAAAAATCACAAAGTTATAAGCTTGGATATTACCTGGTTGTCCGTTCAAAAAAAAGCTCATTTCGCGGTACACCCGCGTAAACCGCGTCTCCTGTGTTATACACTCGTATTTATAGGCAATGATATTATAAGTAAAAAAGGTGTAGATACGTCATACGTGCTCAATAACGTATGCGCTCAAATGAGGCTGATTCACACATCTTGATCTCAGTGCGACGTTGCCAGCGGCACTTCACGTACCACAGACTGAATCAAAAGTAAAAGTGACTCAAAACTACCGAAAATGCCGTCGTGTGTGATGAGATATTGTACAAATTAAACATGCAAGACTTCTAAAAGTCAAGGAATCACATAACATTCGTAAATATACTATTTATCTTTAATATTTTCACAAATAAAACATTACGTTTTTATAAATATGGCGTCGTAAAAGAAAGAGTGCGAGCACGGGTGCGAGTGAGAGGAGACGCTGACGTGCGGGGGGATTGATGACGCGTGGCGATCTAGCTGTCACTTTTTTTCTTATTGGTTTTATCAAGCTATCCTTTTTACTTGTCGTGAAATGTAATGTGTGTAAATAAAAAGTGTGTATGTGTGCTCGGAACACTTTTTTCCGTTGTTTTTGTACGTGATAACATATCTATGACTTTATAATATCATTGTTTATAGGTACCTAACCTTACGGTGATTGTATTATAATTAACTGGAAATAAAATTTACTTAAAATATTTTTGAAAAAAAATATAACATTGTGTAAAAAATATTGGAATCGAATCAGTTATGGCGGTTCCGCGCTATGTCCGATCCGAACCCGTGAAAAAAATTGGTCTAAAAATCACGGACCGAATTCGGATATTGCTTAAGCACTACTCCCATCTCTGATACAAATCCAAGCAATTTAGGAGCCATCTTTTGGAATAAAATTGACGCTTCACCTCACCCAGCCGCATACCCCGCACGCCCCGCTGCCTCTCTGCTCGTCCGCAGCTCGGATTCAACTCGGACGCAGTGCGCGAGCGTTCATACAAATAATACTATGGCTACTTCGGTCCGTCAAAAATCTTATCCGAAATAGAGATTCTATAATGATGGAAAGAAATCGGATAACGGAGATCGGATCTAGTGCGTAAATTACCATAGAAATAGTTCTACGGCTACGACGGACCGTATTTTCACGGGTTCAGATCGGATTCGGATCGGACATAGTGCGAAACCGCTCTTACTGATTCTGAACAAACTATATTCAGGTTTTGCATTATACTAAAAATAATGTTGTAGAGAATAATATCGCTTCACTGAACTTCCTCATCACAATATTCCTATGACTTTCTAGATTTAATGACTTTACTTCATTCTGTAATTGATTTACATTGCTTTTTTTCCAACCTATGGTCCTAGATCGCAGACAGACAACTCGAAGAAGAAAAAAACTGGGTATCCCGACCCAATAACCGTACCTTGAAGTTAAAAACCGTACCTTTTCGGAAAGCCAACCGTACTTTTTGGGAAATCATATTGGCAACACTGCGGCTGACGGCAGTGACTGTGGCAGTGACGGCTGCTGACTGCTGTCATCTGAGTTGCAGTCGCAGAAATGGCTTCGGAGTTGTTGTTTGTACCGTTTAAAAAAGGTTCAGATATAGATATTGTGAAACCGTTGAAGAATTTGATACATGCAACATATAACACTGGTGATCAAAATGAAGATTACACGGATGCCCTCAACGAGCTCAGCCGATTGAGGGCCAGCGCCATTTGGAAAGTGTTCGAGAAATCTTCTCTGGACGTAATCTACAAGTAAAAACAGTATTTATGTCGCATGAGTCACCTTACATAGTTGAATCATTCCTAAGCAGACTAAATTGTAGCTCAAACTAACAATGATTACCAATTTCTACAGATTTGATCACTAAGAGTCGCGGGTGATAAAAAATGATGTCATCTTAGCACGCACACAAACAAAGGATTAATTAAATCAAACGTCGCGATCAATTTTAGCGCTCGGCGTAATGTCTGTCGGTGAATGTAGCGGTATGGTTTTGCTTGCAGCTACCATGACCAACTGGCGTCGCTGGAGTCCAAGATCCCGCCGCAGGAGGTGCAGATCCCCTTCAAGTGGAAGGATGCCTTCGACAAGGGCTCCCTGTTTGGAGGCCGGATGAGTCTCAGTAAGTTCCTTCAACTCCAATACTAGTAATTATTATTTCTTCATTTCCACTAGCAAAATGTTTGCATTTAAAATGTGTTGAAATCTTTTTTTTAGTTTCTGTCTCTCTATTTCCTCATGATTGACTTATATTGAAAATCTTGTCTGTGGGTTTAACACTGGTGTGAACTTGTCAGGGTTGGAAAAAAAACTGTTTTTTTTTAATCCTAAAAAACTGTTCAAGTTGTTTTGAACAAGTGTTTTTTTTTAGTTGACTATTGGTCGACGGGTTAAATTATTTAGAAACGTGCTACCCGAATTTGAGTATATTGATGCATGGGGGGTGTAGAGAGGGGTTTATATAACTCCCCCCAAGCATTTTTTTTGCCGGATTTTTCAAAAAAATTTTTTGAGAATTTTTTTCATAAAAAAATTACTTCTGGGTGGTTTAAAAATAAATAACCACGAAGGGGATGGCGGGGTCTGAAGACCCCGCCATCCCCTTCTAACCTACCCTGTCCGTGTCGGGGTGCCCCAAGTTGTTTTTACGAAAAAAAAATTCTCATCGAAAATTATTCAAAAATTAATATTACAAAAAGAATGGAGTTCCGGCAAAAAAAACAGCAACCGTTTTCTTTTTATGATTTTTTAAAGTTACGGTATATTTAGCTACAATTAATATCCCTGTTAAGGTAGGCATACAAACGTCGACGGAGCACCGCTTCGCGGTGCTCCTACTTCTGGGTGGTTTAAAAATAAATAACCACGAAGTTGAGCCGGTCGACGTCTTAATTTATAAACAAATTGTATGTTTCATTTTATAAACTAGATCTTTTCAAATTCGCTGTTTGTAATGAAATATTTACTAAAAAATATCAATGGAATAAAACATCTACTGTTTCGTTTTTCCTAATGTTTTGAAGTATTATTTTATTCCAATGCCAATAAAAGTTAAAAAAATGTGACATAGCAAGGGCATACACTCAAATGATATAATGTCCAGCTATTCAGACCCCTGAATATTAACTTATATTACTTACATTTTACAGGCATTCATCTGCCATGAAAAGTAAAAAACACTGTTTAATTTAAAACTGTTTTAAACACTGTTTAAAACAGGTGTTTTAAAACATTTTTTTTAAAGGAAAAGGTTAATTGAAATTCATTAACTTGTACAATTTCAAGTGCAAAGTATTTTTATGAGGATAAACCATTTCCTTTCCATTTCATAGAATTACACTGTACATCTGTATTCAAATGCTCAACTCAAAAACTGGCAGCATATCACCAACAAACACATGAAACTACATCATTCTTTAATTTTCTGTAATAAACAATTAAGATCAATATACATGGTGTTTGGTGCATCGTGTGCCAAATTGAAATGGTGGACAGAAGGGGTCATCTGCTATCCTTTCAGACCCCTTAACACCCCTCATGCCCTGTGGATTTTTTTTTAATCGACTTTTTATTGTTTTACTAAAAAAGGCCCAAATTTTACATTCAAATACAATTTTCTTTTTAAATATGGGGCGTAGACTTTGAATTTTAATTTTATTTCGATGTGTATTGTTTAAAAGTACATTTAAATACAAAATTAATGACATTAGTCACCTAGTTTTTTACCCGACTGCGCCAGGAGGGTTATGTTTTTTTAAATTTACTCGCAAAGGTAAAACATAAAGCTGTAAGTATATGTTACAGCTGTTTAAATTGCTACAAAAAAAAACCGTAATTGACTGGGATCTTCCAACTCCCTCACTAACTCTCCAGTCTATCCCCTTGCTAATGATGTGCCACACACATGCCATAAAAATCTTTTAACAACTTTGTAAATTCGCTAGAATTGTGAATAGAGTCCCTTAAGGCGGGCTTTCAGTAATTTTTAAGATTTTCAAACGTCTGAAAGTCTCATTAACAATGATATTTTTAATAAAAAAAAATTATAATATTAAAGTTGAACATATCCTCGAGTGAATGGTAAAGATAGAAACACGAATTGGAATAATTGGCTCGATAGAAAAAAATCTCAAACATGACACTAAATCACAATTTTCAAACATCCACTGCTTAGAGATTTCACAATGAATTTATATGAAACTTATAAAAATAAAAACAGCTCATTATTTAGAAGTGCATGGTAAAAGCAAATTTTTAAATTTCGTTATAATTTTTCTCCAAGAAATAAAATACCCAAAATATTGGCATTATTTCGCTCACCGGGCGCTCGCCAGTACCCGCCGAGGCGTGATAGAGGATGGACGTACGTCGTTGCTGCGCAAAAATTCCCCCCGCGCGGTTACGTAAGCAGGCATAGAACTGAACTAATACATGGAAACAAAGTCACACACACAAGCGATTACGTGTTAGTTGCGGGAATAGAATAAAATAGTCAAGTGATACAATTTTGAAACGATGTAATTTTTTTTTATGGACCACTTATTTTTTAGCGAGGATGCGAACTTGATGGAGTGACCTGAAGGTCTACATCGGTCACTGCCACTGGAACTCGGCGACGGATCGAACTAGATGTGCCGAGTTTGGGCTCGTTTTGTTAGTTATGATGAGATCTTACCACCGGACTTGATGGAGTGACCTGAAGGTCTACATCGGTGACTGTCACTGGAACTCGGCGACGGATCGAACTAGATGTGCCGAGTTTGGGCTCGTTTTGTAAGTTATGATGAGATCTTACCACCAGACTTGATGGAGTGACCTGAAGGTCTACATCGGTGACTGCTGACTGCCACTGGAACTCGGCGACGGATTGAACTAGATGTGCCGAGTTTGGGCTCGTTTTGTAAGTTATGATGAGATCTTACCACCAGACTTAATGGAGTGACCTGAAGGTCTACATCGGTGGCTGTCACTGGAACTCGGCGACGGATCGAACTAGATGTGCCGAGTTTGGGCTCGTTTTGTACGTTATGATGAGATCTTACCACCAGACTTAATGGAGTGACCTGAAGGTCTACATCGGTGACTGCCACTGGAACTCGGCGACGGATCGAACTAGATGTGCCGAGTTTGGGCTCGTTTTGTTAGTTATGATGAGATCTTACCACCGGACTTAATGGAGTGACCTGAAGGTCTACATCGGTGACTGCCACTGGAACTCGGCGACGGATCGAACTAGATGTGCCGAGTTTGGGCTCGTTTTGTTAGTTATGATGAGATCTTACCACCGGACTTGATGGAGTGACCTGAAGGTCTACATCGGTGACTGTCACTGGAACTCGGCGACGGATCGAACTAGATGTGCCGAGTTTGGGCTCGTTTTGTAAGTTATGATGAGATCTTACCACCGGTCTTGATGGAGTGACCTGAAGGTCTACATCGGTGACTGCCACTGCAACTCGGCGACGGATCGAACTAGATGTGCCGAGTTTGGGCTCGTTTTGTAAGTTATGATGAGATCTTACCTCCGGACTTGATGGAGTGACCTGAAGGTCTACATCGGTGACTGCCACTGGAACTCGGCGACGGATCGAACTAGATGTGCCGAGTTCGGGCTCGTTTTGTACGTTATGATGAGATCTTACCACCAGACTTAATGGAGTGACCTGAAGGTCTACATCGGTGACTGCCACTGGAACTCGGCGACGGATCGAACTAGATGTGCCGAGTTTGGGCTCGTTTTGTTAGTTATGATGAGATCTTACCACCGGACTTAATGGAGTGACCTGAAGGTCTACATCGGTGACTGCCACCAGGGTTGGCATGATTAAAACAAGTTGTTTTAAAACACATGTTTAAAACAGTGTTTAAAACAGTTTGAAATTAAACAGTGTTTTTTATTACATGTTTAAAAACAAAGATTAAAACAAGTTTAAAACATTGTATAAAACAGTACGAAAAAAAACATGTTTTAAAACTACTTTTCATGTCGCAATAACTGAATATAAAATGAAAATAAAATAATAAATATTTGAGTCTGAATAGTTCAACATAAAACCAATCGAGTCTCTATTGAACTATATTATATTTTGAACTATATCTACTATAGTTATATTTTTGAACTTTCAATGGCATTTTACTTGACTTAATATTTTTTTTTTTATAAAACGTTGCCCCACACTAGGAATTTCTACTGTGTCGTGGGTGCGTTTACAAACATATAAACTCAAACATGCCGCCAACATTATTTTTATGTTAGGTATGTAGGTATTTCATTCAATCAAACAAATATCTAATTACCAGGATTTGTATGGGACAAGATAGCACCTGTTTTTGAAACATTATCATAATAATTTCAAAACAATTAAAATTGTAATAATTTTAATTAATAAACAACATTAGTCATAAATAAAAAACGTAAACTTCGATCCCTAATGTCAGCTGTCGAAAGAAAGGTAATTCCCCTATTTTTTAGACATATAAGTAGATCGGTGTTTCTCAGTCCATTGTTCATAAGGTAAAGCCCCGCACCGCGGCGCGGGGATATACCTTATGAACAATGAACTATTCTACGAACGAATAGGAAGCGCGCCGCTTGTCCCGCTAGGAAAGTCCCTACGTGTCGCCCAATATAAAATCAACATTAGAACATACCTACCGGGTGAATGTGAAGCGTTTGATTACGCAACATACAAATAAATTTTATCTATTGATCGTTTTTTTTGTAAATATTTAATTTATTAGGGCGAGTTTATAAAGATCTAGCCTAGAAAAGAAACATTGTCGAATTAATTTGAAATAATGCCCTAAACTAAAAAAAAAACAAAAAAAACACTTGTTTAAAACATTTTGAACTGTTTGTTTTATATAATTTAAAAAAAACTGTTTTTTTTCCAACCCTGACTGCCACTGGAACTCGGCGACGGATCGAACTAGATGTGCCGAGTTTGGGCTCGTTTTGTTAGTTATGATGAGATCTTACCACCGGACTTGATGGAGTGACCTGAAGGTCTACATCGGTGACTGTCACTGGAACTCGGCGACGGATCGAACTAGATGTGCCGAGTTTGGGCTCGTTTTGTAAGTTATGATGAGATCTTACCACCAGACTTGATGGAGTGACTTGAAGGTCTACATCGGTGACTGCCACTGGAACTCGGCGACGGATCGAACTAGATGTGCCGAGTTTGGGCTCGTTTTGTACGTTATGATGAGATCTTACCACCAGACTTGATGGAGTGACCTGAAGGTCTACATCGGTGGCTGTCACTGGAACTCGGCGACGGATTGAACTAGATGTGCCGAGTTTGGGCTCGTTTTGTAAGTTATGATGAGATCTTACCACCAGACTTAATGGAGTGACCTGAAGGTCTACATCGGTGGCTGTCACTGGAACTCGGCGACGGATCGAACTAGATGTGCCGAGTTTGGGCTCGTTTTGTACGTTATGATGAGATCTTACCACCGGACTTGATGGAGTGACCTGAAGGTCTACATCGGTGACTGTCACTGGAACTCGGCGACGGATCGAACTAGATGTGCCGAGTTTGGGCTCGTTTTGTAAGTTATGATGAGATCTTACCACCGGACTTGATGGAGTGACCTGAATGTCTACATCGGTGACTGCCACTGGCACTCGGCAACGGATCGAACTAGATGTGCCGAGTTTCCGACTCCCCGATGTAGACCTTCAGGTCACTCCATCAAATTCGGAGGTAAGATCTCATCACAACTAACAAAACGAGCCCAAACTCGGCAAATCTAGTTCAATCCGCCGCCGAGTTCCAGTGGCAGTCACCGATGTAGACCTTCAGGTCACTCTATCAAGTCCGGAGGTAAGATATCATCATAAACAATAAAACGAGCCCAAACTCGGCACATCTAGTTCGATCCGTCGCCGAGTTCCAGTGGCAGTCACCGATGTAGACCTTCAGGTCACTCCATCAAGTCCGGTGGTAAGATCTCATCATAACTTACAAAACGAGCCCAAACTCGGCACATCTAGTTCGATCCGTCGCCGAGTTCCAGTGGCAGTCACCGATGTAGACATTCAGGTCACTCCATCAAGTCCGGTGGTAAGATCTCATCATAACTTACAAAACGAGCCCAAACTCGGCACATCTAGTTCGATCCGTCGCCGAGTTCCAGTGACAGCCACCGATGTAGACCTTCAGGTCACTCCATCAAGTCCGGAGGTAAGATCTCATCATAACTAACAAAACAAGCCCAACCTCGGCACATCTAGTTCGATCCGTCGCCGAGTTCCAGTGGCAGTCACCGATGTAGACCTTCAGGTCACTCCATCGAGTCCGGTGGTAAGATCTCATCATAACTTACAAAACGAGCCCAAACTCGGCACATCTAGTTCGATCCGTCGCCGAGTTCCAGTGGCAGTCACCGATGTAGACCTTCAGGTCACTCCATCAAGTCCGGTGGTAAGATCTCATCATAAATAACAAAACGAGCCCAAACTCGGCATATCTAGTTCGATTCGTCGCCGAGTTCCAGTGGCAGTCACCGATGTAGACCTTCAGGTCACTCCATCAAGTCCGGAGGTAAGATCTCATCATAACTTACAAAACGAGCCCAAACTCGGCACATCTAGTTCGATCCGTCGCCGAGTTGCAGTGGCAGTCACCGATGTAGACCTTCAGGTCACTCCATCAAGACCGGTGGTAAGATCTCATCATAACTTACAAAACGAGCCCAAACTCGGCACATCTAGTTCGATCCGTTGCCGAGTTCCAGTGACAGTCACCGATGTAGACCTTCAGGTCACTCCATCAAGTCCGGAGGTAAGATCTCATCATAACTAACAAAACGAGCACAAACTCGGCACATCTAGTTCGATCCGTCGCCGAGTTCCAGTGGCAGTCACCGATGTAGACCTTCAGGTCACTCCATCAAGTCCGCAGGTAAGATGTCATCATAACAAAACGAGCCCAAACTCGGCACATATTAAATATACTGCTGCCTAAGAAAGTACTCCATTGTATGCACTTTGTAAAATCAAAACTATCTCGAATATCATTTTACGAAAATCTAATCCAGACACACTCGTACGTAATTGACTTACTGCATTACGCTACGCTGTGGCATATACACACACGGTCCCTCCCGCCCGCACCGCTGTCGACTTGCCCCGCCCCTTTGCGGGGGCTGAGGTAGTGCGCTCATAGCTGCGGACTGTACTGGAACCTGGCCTTAAGGCTGATATACAAAATTGATTTTAAATAAATTTTTTTTTGCTTAAATGATACCTGATAAACCTATAAATTTATCTTATTCGTATAAGGTAAAATCTGTCTCGTTTCTCTATGTTTTAGTAGGATTTACTTGAAAAAAAAACAAAATTGCATTTTTAACATTTAGGGTAAAGTACCCAACTGCTGACCTCCCACCAACTATTGACCGTATAACAGTTTTTATCAAAAATAATAATAAATCTTCTTGCAGTGCTGCATAAAGAGTACAGAAAATGAAATATAATTTATCTTGTAATATATTGGCGTCACAGAAAATTTAAATAAAGCAATATTGCGTCCGTAAACCTATGATAACAAAATACCCTGCTAAAATCATCAAGAAATTTAACAATTTGCTAAGCTGACGGTGGTTTTCAATGTCATTTTATTTCAGTTTTACACTATAGTTTCCTTAGAGTTTGGTATTTTTTGGTTATTTAAGACAGACACAATGCTTTTCCACATGATTTTCAAGTTTAAATGAGCGTTAACTTGTTGAAATGATGAGGTCAATATCTGGTACACTCAAATGTATGAATAACCATTTTTTTAACATGGCATGTCAATAGCTGGTAATTAACCAAATGTACGAGAATACCAGCTACTGACACCACGGTGTGTACGTATAGTACATTTTTAATGGTGAAGTAGCTTAACTTTAATGCATCTGTATGACGCCCATGGGCGTTGGCACCCCTAAAGGTGTGTATCTGCATAATCACAAACATAAAAAAATACCTTACGTAGTAACCTGAGAACCTAGCATAATTTGAGTGAGGTACTTAAATTTTCGGTCTACTGTCACATTCTGGATCCTCCTGAATATTTTAAACTTTTAGACTTACTAATATTATAGGAAAAGTGACCGGCTGAATGGATTTTGAAACAATTTGGCAAGCAGATTATTTTAAAACCTGGTTATGTGGGTGTACCTGGACGCAGGATACTTTTTATGTCGGTATATGATCCCGTGGGACAATTGCAGAATATAACACGAGCAATGCCTCAGCCACAGGTTGGTTTAATGCATAAAATGACAAAATACATATACCCTAACCTGCATGTTTGAACAAACTGACTTAAATCATTTCCGAGGCAAAGTGTGAGCTAGTTTTTTATTATCTATGTTCTCTTCATTTGTGAGGTCTTTTACATAAGTCTAAAAAGTTAAAACCGTCTTATGTAATTAGGAAAATATTAATTTAAAGATTTTTAAACTCACTTTGTAGAACTAAAGCCGTGTTCTTTCAATTTATTTTGCCGGCGACTATTTTTATATCTGATGCATAATACAGAACAATGAAATAACTACTAATAAAGAAGAAAAATTGGACAAAAAGTGATAAAAACTAGAACAAAAAGTGATAAAAACTAAAAAAAATCAAAAATAAGTGCAAGAATATTATTGACGGCGTTTGAAGACTGAAGACCTAAATAGTGTGAAAAAAGAAAATGAGAAGGGCTATTAGACTAGCTTTGTTTGATTTTTTATCAAATAAAACCTCGTATCACATTCACAATAAATAATATTTGAGTTTATTCTTATACTACAGGAGGTCAAAAAATTGGTCATTTGCATGATGAAAATTTGGTACAAGCATGTTGATAACTGGTCAAATGGCCTGTTCTTGCTAAACTCGAGAAAAAAAACACTTTTTACCTTTGTATGACTGTAAATAATGTTTTAGTTACATTCTCCAATGTTTATTTTATCTTCCAAAAACATTCATTTCCACTTGCAACTCGTACATTAGTTTATTTTGCGAAAGAAGCAAGGAAAACCGCTTAAGGGGTCAATAGTTGGGTGTTTTACCCTATTTCATATTTGTTACAAATCCTGCTCAAATTAGTGACCGATGTCCTGTATTTAATGAACGTGTGCCCATGGTATTTCTAAATGACGGCTGTCCAGCGCATTGGCGTTTGACTGTGAGGGAATATCTTAACAATGTGTTCCACAATGCGTGGATTGGACGCGATGGCCCTATTCCATGGCCGCCACGTTCCCCAGATCTAACTAGGTAGGTACTAGTCCAACGCATGGAAGCGGCATTCAATACCACTAAGGAGGAAATACGACTTCGTACAACAACTGTCGAAATAGATGTCGGGCCTGCATTCGCAACAGAGGCCAACAAATGGAGCAGAATTTGTAACAATAAATTATGAAATAAATGTTAAAAATGAAATATTTTTTTTAAAGTAAATCCCACGAAAACAGAGATACGAGACAGATGTTACCTTACCTTATACCAATGAGATAAGATTTATAGGTTTGTCAGGTATCAATTAAGCAAAAAAAATAATTAAAATCATAATTTTTAAATATCAGCCTTGGGTGACTCGATTCACAATTCTAGCGAATTCACAAAGATGTTAAAAGATTTTTATGGCATGTGGCACATCATTAGCAAGGGGAAAGACTGGAGAATTAATGAGGGAGTTGGAAGATCCCGGTCGATTACGGTTTTTTTTTTGTAGCCATATAAACAGCTGTAACATGTACAGCTTTAATTTATGTTTTACCTTTGCCGAGTGAATTTAAAAAAAAAACCGGCCAAGTGCGTGTCGGGCCACGCACAGTGTAGGGTTCCGTAGTTGCCACCATGGCCACCTTCCAGCTCCATCATTAGACCCTGGAAAACATCGAGTGCGAAAGTCCATGCAAAGAAAAATCAAATGACCCTAAACTCGAAGGGATTGTGTTAGGTATTGTATTACAAAGATCCCATGGCCAGCAACCAGCTCCATCATCAAAACCTAGAATAATATACAGTACAAAAGCCCATGTAAAGACGAATCAAATGACCCTAAGCTCAGTAGGATTGAGTTGTTGTATAAGAAAGAACTCATGGTTACCTTCCAGCTCTATCATCATTCATCAGACCATGGACATCATCCAGCATCAATGTCTATGTAATAAAGACGACTCTAACGAGCCGAAACTCGACGGGATTGAGTTGTTATCAAATCGCTTCAAGAATGATTTAAAATTTAAAGAGTTTCCACGATTTCTCCAGGATTCCATCATCAGATCCTGACTTGATGATCATGGGACCAATTGGAAGGTGTACTCTTTCAATCAAAAGAAGAATTTTCAAAATCGGTCCAGGCGTCTTTGAGAAATCGGAGAAAATACATAAAAACAAAGATTACGACGAATTGAGAACCTCCTCCTTTTTTTGAAGTTAGTTAAAAATAGTTGACAATAAAAACCTACCTATCGCCAAAACATACCCACATACTATAGCTGTAAAAATAAAGTTGACAAACTTACATTTGCAGTTGAAGAACATGTTCTCCGATACATTTTGTTTAGGAAAATATGTTATCCAAGTACGTTTTAAAGTTGGTCGACTATTACTCGTAAACTTGTAAAGCCTACTTAGTCATGATAATTTTCTTTTGAACTTCGTTATATATAATACTATTGTGAATTTTTTCATACCCCCAAACATAACCGTTTAGCTGGTAGAGGGGGGGACACTCGAGTCGAGCAAAAATTAGCACTTTAAAGCTTAATATTTCACAAACGAATCTTTTTATCAAAAAATTGTTAATAGAAACTATCAATATTTTTTAAAGGCCTATTTAATGATACCCCACACAAAGGGGTAGGCGAGAAAAATAAAAAACGTCCCCACTTTACGTGTACAGGAGGTACCCTAAAAAAAATATTTTATGAGATTTTATTTTACCACTTTTTCGGAACAACAAATCCGTATATTTACACCAAATTACAGCTTTCTAGTACTGGGCGTCTCTGAGCTAAGCTGCGGACAGACGGACGGACGGACGGACGGACATGGCGAAACTATAAGGGTTCCTTGTTGACTAAGGAACCCTAAAAACTAGGTGACTAATGTCATTAATTTTGTATTTAAAGGTACTTTTAAACAATACACATCGAATAAAATTAAAATTCAAAGTCTACGCCCCATGTTTAAAAAGAAAATTGTATTTGAATGTAAAATTTGGGCCTTTTTAAGTAAAACAATAAAAAGTCGATTAAAAAAAATCCACAGAGTATGAGGGGTGTTAAGCGGTCTGAAAGGATAGCAGATGACCCCTTCTGTCCACCATTTCAATTTGGCACACGATGCACCAAACACCCTGTATAAAAATCACAATGAAAGGTGCACACTGTACATAAATGTACCGTTTGCGACAAACATAAATGATTGCATTAAATATTAAAAATGATTTTTATATAACAGAGTTAGTTGATTAATAAGTTTTGCTTTGTTAGTCTGAAGCTGCATCTCAGGTTCGTAAACCCATTATCAATTTCTCAAAGCAATAGACTAAGGGTTGAACCATATCTGGCAGCACGGAATCGCCTTTTTCCGTTGCCCTTTCTCTTTCTGTCGCTTAGAACTGCCATTTGCTAGACCGCGACAATGCGAAAGCAGCCGGCCGCCTCACGGATACCGCCGCGTGCTATCGCATTATGCATTCTGTCTCGGTCTAGCAAATGGCAGTTCTAAGCGACAGAAAGAGAAAGGGCGACGGAAAAAGGCGATTCCGTGCTGCCAGATGTGGTGTAGCCCTGACGCTTCACTTTGACTTAAGACCTTTTGTTACAAGTTGTTTTACTATACAAATCAAATTAACCCATGATATACTTCATA
This sequence comes from Agrotis clavis, assembly GCA_954870645.1. Lineage (NCBI taxonomy): Eukaryota > Metazoa > Arthropoda > Insecta > Lepidoptera > Noctuidae > Agrotis > Agrotis clavis. The sequence continues at coordinate 26,640,515 of OX940928.1, read as the reverse complement.
ATTTCAACCATCATTTTCATCATTTTATTATTGACTACCGCTTACCCGTTTTTGCATTATCAATCCAATCACATACTTTATTATTATTTTATTTTTCCTTCTTGCTGTTCTTTCCGTATGAAAGTAAACTGACTAAATAAAGTTAAGTCCGAGTATAATCATGACCCACATATTACTTTCCTATTGTTTTAATATTGAAGCAAATAGCAAATCAAAAAGTGTCTGTCTCGTTAATCCGCCGCGCCTGGCTACCTGCAGCGTTATGTCACGGGCTTGTCTGTGAACATAATGCACTGGTCCTTGTACTAGTGTGCGTGGCAAGGAAGCCTGTTGTCGCCCGAAACAGGTTTTGCAAAGCTATAGTTCTTTACCTACACAACCTATGATTCACACGTCTATCTTATCTGTTTATCTGTTCCTTGGTTTATAGCATTTATGTAGGTATATTTATATTATTATATTATTTTGTAGTATATTTTTATTATAATATTATATCTATTTTTTATGTAAGTAAGTACATTCACACACAAGCATTGACACTACTTTAAATTATAAAGCTGATTTACATCCGTTACATCACAAAAACAGGTCCAGTTGAAAACCAGCGTCGAGCACCAGATGCTCGACATTATGCTGAACTGGGGCCTATTTGGCGCAGCCATGGGACACACATCAAGCATCTGTTTTTCAATTGAACTCCCTTGTATTATTTTTTTTGTCTTTAGTTTAAGTTTCCATTTTTCTGTTTCTTTTGTTTATTTTGTTGTGTGTTTGTCGTGGTTTTTGTGCCAAATAAACGTTTTTTCTTTCTTTCTTTCATCATTCTACAAGTAATGGGGTTTGACGCATTTGGTGCACTTCTCATATGGTACTCTTCGCAACTGGTGCACTTCTCAATTGGTGCACTTCGCAAAAGGAGCACTTTTTAAGATGAGTTGGGAAAAATTGTCTAAAAATGTAAGAATCTTTGATTTCGCGTAAGTAATTTTCTTAAAAATACAATGAACAATTTTAAATTAACTCTACATTATCACTTTAACAATTTGATTTTAAAAAAATAAAATAAAGTCACTCGGAAATAATAACAATATAATTATGTAAGAATAAAAAACCGGCCAAGTGCGTGTCGGGCCACGCTAAGTGTAGGGTTCCGTAGTTGCCCATCAAAATTCTTATGCGAACTAACTAAACTGATTCGCTGAATTTTAATTTTAAAAAGAAGAATTTTCAAAATCGGTCCAGACGTCTTTGAGAAATCGGGGAAAATACATAAAAAAAAGATTACGACGAATTGAGAACCTCCTCCTTTTTTTGAAGTTAGTAAAAATAGTTGACAATAAAAACCTACCTATCCCCAAAACATACCCACCTATTAGGCGATTCTCACACTGCCCCGCATGATGCTGCATGTTGCGTGTCGACGCACCTACGCGCGTTCCTGCGGGAGTGCAGATCTGCATCATCGTGCAGGTTTTTCACGCACTCACGCGCGTAGGTGCGTTTTGTAGATTCACGCATGGCGGCTCTCATTTATTTATTCGCCGTTCTCTGTGGTGGTCGTGCAGTACTGAGCATTCAAAATCACGCGCGGCACTGCGGGATTCGGTGTGCCATACCTTGCGTCTCGCCCCGCACCTACGCGCGGGGGTGCATGTTTCTCCGCGTGTACGCGCGTGATCCGCATGAACGCGCGTGGATGCATTTTCAGTGTGTTGGACTGTGCGTGTTTTCCATACAAACGGAGATACTTACAAGCAACGGAAGAACACGCATCCACGCGCTACGCTGCATCATGCGGGGCAGTGTGAGAATCGCCTTATAGCTGTAAAAATAAAGTTGACAAACTTACATTTGCAGTTGAAGAACATGTTCTCCGATACATTTTGTTTAGGAAAATATGTTATCCAAGTACGTTTTTAAAATTTGTCGACTATTACTCATAAACTTGTAAAGCCTACTTAGTCATGATAATTTTCTTTTTAACTTCGTTATATATACTACTATTGTGATTTTTTTTACACCTCCAAACATAACCGTTTAGCTGGTAGAGGGGGGGGGACACTCGAGTCGAGCAAAACTTCGCACTTTAAAGCTTAATATTTCACAAACGAATCTATCAAAAAATTGTTAATGGAAACTATCAATATTTTTTAAAGACCTATTTAATGATACCCCACACTAAGTAAGCGAGAAAAAAAAAGAATCCCCACTGTACGTGTACAGGACGTACCCTAAAAAAAATATTTTACGAGATTTTATTTTACCACTTTTTCGGCGCAGCAAATTCGTAAATTTACACTAAATTACAGCTTTCTAGTACTTGGCGTCCCTGAGCTAAGCTGCGGACAGACGGACGGACATGGCGAAACTATAAGGGTTCCTTGTTGACTACGGAACCCTAAAAAATTAGATTTACATTTTTTTTTTTGCTGTAAATCTAATTATTTTTTCTATTGTTATTATTTCCGAGTAACTTTATTTTTATTATTGAAAAAATAAAAATGTTATAGTGATTACGAAGAATTAATTTAAAATTATTTTGTTGATTGTATATTTAAGAAAATTACCTTCGTAAAACCAAAGATTCTTTCATTTAAGTAAATTTTTCCAAATCTCCACTCATCATAAAAAGTGCTCCCTTTGCGAAGTGCACCAGTTGCTAAGTTCACCATTTGAGCATGGTGTACAAGTTGAGAAGTGCACCAAATGCGTCAAACCCAAGTAATGCAGCAGTGGTTGGTTAAAGTGAAAAGTCAACTGAACACACTTTTTGACATTGAAATTATGAATCCTATGCAATCAGTAGTTGATGATGCATGTGTCTCTCTAAAATAAAAGGGTGGAAGTCAAACTAAACGTTAAGCTATTTCCTTGTAAATGACCCAAACCTATTTCGATCCCGTACTGTACATGTGGTACTGGGATGTGGGCAGTCACAAGCATAATTATGTTTGTGCCACATATAATAACCCAGAGTGTGTGTTGCAGCAATCAGCTCACTGGCATACGAGCGCATGTGCATCCTGTTCAACATCGGCGCCATGCAGAGCCTGATCGCGTCGCAGCAGCCCGTGGAGACCGAGGACTCGCTCAAGCATGCCGCGAAGCTGTTCCAGGTGACGCGTGACGTACCACTCAGAACAAACTAACATTTAAATTCACAGTCACTCTCACCTTCTCGCATTTCGAAAATTGTACATTAAGAATAGTTTGTAGGCCTGCAGTTGGGATACAGTTTTATTGGATATTATACTAATACCAGCTGAACCAGCGGCTTCGCCCGCTACAACTCGACATTAATAACATTAAATCTGAAAGCATTAAAATGTTGTAACGGTGTAACGGTAATGTCAAATGTGAGTTGTCTCTCAGAAAACGCTATTGTACAATTTGACATTTTGATATTATTAATTGTTATTTTTATACAATTTGACGTGACTTTCTTTGTTTTTTATTTTTTTACCGACTTCAAAAGGAGGTTATCAATTCGACCCGTATGTATGTAATATTTCCAGAACTGTCCAGTTTTCGAATATGTTGGTCTATATAAGCGTCTGAACAAATGTGGCAAATTTCGAAAGCGTATGTATGTATGTTTTTATGTTTGTGTTCGCATATCTCCGGAACTACAAGTCCGATTTAAGTAATTCTTTTTTTGTTATACTAGGTATTGTTCAACTTAGGGTACACTGCAAGTTTCGTTTTTGAGATATAGATATTTATGTGGTAACGGATTACAAGATTATTGCACATGTAAGACAAATAATAGTACATTATGATATAAGTGCGGTAAGTTGATCATTACAGCAGAGGCGATATTGGTAGCACAAGCCGTAAGGCGAGTGCTATAAGAAAGCAGAGGCTGTAATTATCAAACCGCACGTATGTCATACGACGTTTTATAACACATTTGTGAGTAAATAAATAAAATCATTACATCGAAAAGGAAAAGCAAGCAGAATAATTTTTACTTTTTCACAAATTAGCGATGCGCGCGCACCAGCATCTTTTGTTTATGGCAAAGGCACAAAAAACAGCCAGTATTACTAATAAAGTAAATTAATTCTTTTGTGGTTTTATTACAGATAAATGGTTGTAATTAATTATCAAAATTAATTAAATTAAATAATAAAATGTTTATTTATTATATTTCATCTCCCAAATTTAATTTTAATAATAAAATGTTGACCGCTTTTCTGACATAAAAACTCTTTGCTAAGATTTAAAAAAGTACCGTTCGTTTTAGACGGAGCATCTTGATAAACCGTGCGATTTACTTTACCATTACCGCACTAGTGCGTTTTACTTTACCATTACGCACTAGTGCGTAATAAGATACATTACGATACTGAAATAGGTGCAGTAAGAGACCTTTTACGAGCAAATGTGTTATAATAGTTATTTATGATACTAGTGCGGTAAGTTGGTATTTACAAACGAGTAGACGAATGTAAGCCCGAGGCGAAGCCGAGGGCTTACCATAGTCACGAGTTTGTAAATACCAATTTCTGCACGTGTTTCATACAATGTTTTTCAACACATTTGCGAGAAAACAGTACAATATGTAATAAAAAAAACTTTATTTATCAGTAGAAAAGTCGCAACAATTTTTGAAGTTCCTAATATGAAATGGCGCGAATTTGCAAATGGCGCCACATGCACGTAGTGGAAATTAGAACTACATCTTTCGTCTCATTTACTCATAAGTATTAAAGTGAGACAACGTATTGAGCAAAAGCGCTTCCAAAGAGGTTCGATCAGTCAGGCTGTTTATTCTCATAATGTGAAACTCTTTGGTGGAATTCTTTTTTTTTTAATGGAAATTAAAAAAAAACCGTAAAGAAAACGCACGGTGCTATAGAACGGGGTGTGTCGTAAAGTAGGTACTTAGGTGAGAGTACCTATTTTACCGCACGCTCCGTTGTATGGTGCGTAATTTTTAACTTTCGAACAATGTATACAGGCTTCGTAAATGCATTTTTCGAGCAAATGTGTTGAAAATGTATTTTACAATACAAGAATTTGGGTTGATTAAATAATAAATAAATAAACTAAAAAGGGTAAAATAAAAACTTTTTCAAAAAAAGTAACCGACTTCAAAAACAACAACAAAAAAGGGTGAACCTAATTAATAACTTCTTTCGGAAGTCGGTGGCAAAAATCAATGAAAATAAAAATATAGCCACCGACTTCCTCACTCTATTGTTTTACCATTTGACATTAATTACTTTGTAATTTTATTCTATCTTATTTTCATTTTTTTACAATTTGACATGTTCTTTTCAATATTTTTTATTTGTGTACTTTATCATTGTGAATGCGAGGATGAATGTGGGGAAGTTTAAAAAAAATCCGCCACTGTGTAGTTAAGGGTTAATGTTTTTTGTGTAAATATGGGTCATCATTGGTGATACAAGGACAGACTCGGAACTTGGACAAGCTTCAGGCGCAAAAAGCCTAATTCTGAGAATGGCAACCAAGTCGCAAAATAGCAAATTCTCTAAAAGCCTAATTCTGAGAATGGCAACCAAGTCGCAAAATAGCAAATTCTCTAAAAGCCTAATTCTGAAAATGGCAACCAAGTCGCAAAATAGCAAATTCTCTAAAAGCCTAATTCTGAGAATGGCAACCAAGTCGCAAAATAGCAAATTCTCTAAAAGCCTAATTTTCGCAAAATAGCAAATTCTCTAAAAGCCTAATTCTGAGAATGGCAACCAAGTCGCAAAATAGCAAATTCTCTAAAAGCCTAATTCTGAGAATGGCAACCAAGTCGCAAAATAGCAAATTCTCTAAAAGCCTAATTCTGAGAATGGCAACCAAGTCGCAAAATAGCAAATTCTCTAAAAGCCTAATTCTCAGAATGGTAACCAAGTCGCAAAATAGCAAATTCTCTAAAAGCCTAATTCTGAGAATGGCAACCAAGTCGCAAAATAGCAAATTCTCTAAAAGCCAAATTCTGAGAATGGCAACCAAGTCGCAACTTATCGCAAATTCTCTAAAAGCCTAATTCTGAGAATGGCAACCAAGTCGCAAAATAGCAAATTCTCTAAAAGCCTAATTCTCAAAATGGACAATTCTCAAAAAGCCTGATTCTCAAAGTGGCGAATTCTCGAAAAGCCTAATTCTCAAAATGGCAAATGATCAAAATTGTTTTTTTTTTTACAATTGGAATTATTGTCGTACAATAAAAGATTTGTCTACTCTTCGATTTAACTAAAGATTAAAAAGTATAATTCGGAACCATAACAAAAGAGTTAATACAACAATTAGATCAGCTGCTGCTGATGCTTTTTGAGAATTTTCCATTATGAGAATTAAACTTTTATAGAATTTGCCATTTTGAAAACTTGTCCTTTGGCGACTAGGTTGTCATTTTTTGAATTGTGTTTTTTGCACCTAAATCTTGTTATTTTTTTATTAATATTCTAGCTCGCAAGTAGCATCTGTCTGGTAATAATAGATTCCTTATGTATGTACCGGCTTATCACCCATAAAAATACTAATTTCAGCGTTGGATGTATCAAGTGTGAGTTGTCTACAAAAATAGGCCAAAAGGGTTTGAAGATTTTTGTATGGAGGGTAGCCCCAACTGTTATCCGCCATTTTGTTATGTCATAAAGCGTTAGGTTTCAGTTATTCGCCGAAAAATAAGTCTAAAACAGAACCTGACCCTAGAGAAACAACTTTTTGATTTTTCTCCCTGCATGCATAAATTAATGGCTAATAATTTCATTCAGTATGGTAAAATGGTGTAAACCAGTATGTTATAATAAATTATGCTGATCTACGTTGTCAATGTAAATTATGACAATACTAATGTAAACTTTAGTCAAGATAGCTTTAATTCTGGAATAACTCATTGGATACGGTTATATCTACATTTTACATTCCCGTAAAATAATTTTAATTTTTGAGCAACACGCGGGCGCAGCCGTTGGCAACATTTATTATTGAAGCGGTAATAAGATGTGTGTGTGTGCAGCAAGCGGCGGGCGTGTTCTCGTTCCTGAAGGCGAACATCATGATGGCGGTGCACCAGGAGACCACGCCCGACCTGCACCCCGAGACGCTGGACGCACTCGCCAAGCTCATGCTGGCGCAGGCGCAGGAGGTCATCGCCTATAAGTGCATCCGCGGTGAGTACCTCTCTCTGTCCCGCCGGGCTGTACCGCGTGCGCTACATGAGAGCCTCACCTGTTGCAGACGAGATGAAGGAGAGCTCGGTGGCCAAGGTGTGCGCGCACTGCGACGAGCTGTACACGGACGCCCTGCGCGCCATGCAGAAGGAGCAGCTCAAGTCTCTGTGGGAGCGCGACTGGCTCAGCATCGTGAGTGACACCCCGCCCCCTTATCCCCTCACACGCCCCACGTCTGTCTCGGCATCGAGAGTGACACCCCACCCCTCACACGCCCCACGTCTGTCTCAGCATCGAGAGTGACACCCCACCCCTCACACGCCCCACGTCTGTCTCAGCATCGAGAGTGACACCCCACCCCTCACACGCCCCACGTCTGTCTCGGCATCGAGAGTGTCACCCCACCCCTCACACGCCCCACGTCTGTCTCGGCATCGAGAGTGACACCCCACCCCTCACACGCCCCACGTCTGGCTCGGCATCGAGAGTGACACCCCACCCCTCACACGCCCCACGTCTGTCTCGGCATCGAGTGTGACACCCCACCCCTCACACGCCCCACGTCTGGCTCGGCATCGATAGTGACACCCCACCCCTCACATGCCCCACGTCTGTCTCGGCATCGAGAGTGACACCCCACCCCTCACATGCCCCACGTCTGTCTCGGCATCGATAGTGACACCCCACCCCTCACATGCCCCACGTCTGTCTCGGCATCGAGAGTGACACCCCACCCCTCACACGCTTCACGTCTGGCTCGGCATCGATAGTGACACCCCACCCCTCACACGCTTCACGTCTGGCTCGGCATCGAGTGTGACACCCCACCCCTCACACGCCCCACGTCTGGCTCGGCATCGATAGTGACACCCCACCCCTCACATGCCCCACGTCTGTCTCGGCATCGAGAGTGACACCCCACCCCTCACACGCTTCACGTCTGGCTCGGCATCGAGAGTGACACCCCACCCCTCACACGCCCCACGTCTGGCTCGGCATCGAGAGTGACACCCCACCCCTCACACGCCCCACGTCTGGCTCGGCATCGATAGTGACACCCCACCCCTCACACGCTTCACGTCTGGCTCGGCATCGATAGTGACACCCCACCCCTCACACGCTTCACGTCTGACTCGGCATCGAGAGTGACACCCCACCCCTCACACGCCCCACGTCTGGCTCGGCATCGATAGTGACACCCCACCCCTCACACGCTTCACTTCTGGCTCGGCATCGATAGTGACACCCCACCCCTCACATGCCCCACGTCTGTCTCGGCATCGAGAGTGACACCCCACCCCTCACACGCTTCACGTCTGACTCGGCATCGAGAGTGACACCCCACCCCTCACATGCCCCAGTCTGTCTCGGCATCGAGAGTGACACCCCACCCCTCACACGCTTCACGTCTGTCTCGGCATCGAGAGTGACACCCCACCCCTCACACGCTTCACGTCTGACTCGGCATCGAGAGTGACACCCCACCCCTCACACGCTTCACGTCTGACTCGGCATCGAGAGTGACACCCCACCCCTCACACGCTTCACGTCTGACTCGGCATCGAGAGTGACACCCCACCCCTCACACGCCCCACGTCTGACTCGGCATCGAGAGTGACACCCCACCCCTCACACGCCCCACGTCTGACTCGGCATCGAGAGTGACACCCCACCCCTCACACGCTTCACGTCTGACTCGGCATCGAGAGTGACACCCCACCCCTCACACGCCCCACGTCTGGCTCGGCATCGAGAGTGATACTCCACAGCCTCACCTCTTCAATCACCCGGTGTGCGTTAATTACGTTACATGTATATTGTAATATAACATGCACCGCGCTCGCTGTACCGTCATAATTAAGTTAAAGCCTAAAAGTCGGGTCGGTCATGAAACATAACGTGAAGTAAGCGGTAAATGATCCGGTGTGGCCCGCAGATGTCGACCAAGCAGTTGATGTTCCGCGGCCTGGCGCAGCTGTACCAGGCGGCCGTGTGCCGCGCCAACAAGAGCGTGGGCGAGGAGATCGCGCGCCTGCAGGTACGTGCCCAACACCCGTCTGTCACACTCATCGTCATCGTTTCTCATACGACGTTTATTTCGTTGTTCATTATGAGGCCCCAAAGGGGGCACCTCTCGTGGGGACGTTTTTCAACGAAACGTCGCACACCACATAACGCGTCGCGCCCGGTCGGCAGGTGGCCGAGGAGCTGCTGAAGTCGGCCGCCGGGCGCGCGGGCGGCGCCGCGGCCGGGGAGCACGCCACCCGCGCCGCGCGCCAGCTGGCGGCCGCGCGCAAGGACAACGACTTCATCTACCACGAGCGCGTGCCCGAGCAGGCCGCGCTGGAGCCCGTGGCGCGCGCCGCCATCGCCAAGCCGCAGCCGCCGCCCGCGCGCTGGGGCGAGGCCCGCGACCTGTTCGCGGGGCTGGTGCCGCTGGCCGTGCACCAGGCGCTGGCCGCGGCCGGCGCGCGCCGCTCCGAGCTGGTGACGGCCGAGATCAACAAGCTGCGCGACGCCACGGCGCTGCTCAACAGTATCCTGGCGTCGCTGTCGCTGCCGGCGTGCCTGGACGCGGCGCCGGGGCTGCCCGAGTCCATCCGCGCGCGCGCCGCGTCCGTGCGCGCGGCCGGCGGGCTGCCCGAGCTGCAGCGCCTCATGGCGGAGCTGCCCGAGCTGCTGCAGCGCAACCGGGACATCCTCGATGAGGTACACGCACGTCTACATCCGTAACTCAATTTCTCGTCAACTTTGAAATCTATTTGTTTTGAAAACTTATGACATTACAATTTCAACTCACAATTCGTTCCGTGGTGTAACTCGACATTCGAACAGCGCGATGAGCACATTCATGACGCGCGCTCCATACACAATACAAGTTGCCTGTTAAATACACGTACAATGCTACTATCGAAAGCGCAAACCGGCGCGAGTACGTAATTTTATTATTCTTTATAAATATCTTAATCTTGACACTTACAAAGTATCTACTTTTCTCTGTTTTATGTCTGATTGAAGAAAAGATACGAAACTTATAAAGTTATAATATAATGTCTATCAACATACACCGTCGCGCTTTAAGGCCTCTGCCCCGAATATTGTGGTGAGCGGGGCGGCAACGATAGCGGTAGAATTTTATGCATAATAGGTAATCATTGTACAGTCAGCATCAAAAGTTGCTGACTGTACAAGACCCGCCATTGAAACAGCGGCGCGTAGTCTCGCCTCGCTGCCGCCGCTACAGCACTTAAATTAGAGAGAGGCTAGAGGACTAACATTTATCAATATTGTAAATTTCACCGGATGATAGATATTTTGCCTGTCTGGTCTAAATATTTATCGATTTATATTGCACACAGACAGCCTCAATGCCACAAGGCATTCGACCAGTCAACCTTAGAGTTAATTAGTACAACGTGGTGGGGTACAAAAACGAATTATATCAAAAACGTAACAGATAAATATCCAAATAAAAAACGAAAAAGTACATTTTAAAAAATAACCTAATAATAATTAGTATGACTCGACGTCTAAAACCGTATAGTTGAGAACATTACTGCTACACACAATATGTAGACCGACCGGAGCTGTGTCCGCAGGCCGAGCGCATGCTGCGGGAGGAGGCCGAGGCCGACGCCACGCTCCGCACACAGTTCGGGGGCCGCTGGACGCGCACCGACTCCGCCAAGCTCACCGAGGCCTTCCGCGCCAACGCCGACAAGTACCGCCAGATCATCGACAACGCCGTGCGCGCCGACAACATCGTGCAGCAGAAGTTCGCGCAGCACCGCGACAACATCGCGCTGCTCAGCGGCAGCGACGGCGACATCACCGCCGGCGTGCCCGACGCGCCCGACGCGCCGGCCAGCGCGAGACCCGACGCCGACGTCGCCGTGCGGCGCCTGCGCGCGCTCATGGACGACGTGGAGACGCTCAAGGCCGAGCGCGACACCATCGAGGCCGAGCTCAAGGACACCACCGTGGACCTGCGCGAGCGCTTCCTGGCGGCGCTGGCGGCCGACGGCGCCGTGGACGAGCCCGCGCTGTCGGCCGCAGCGCTGGGCGCAGCGCTGGCGCCGCTGCAGCGACAGGTCGGCGCCACGCTGCAGCGCCAGACCGAGCTGCTGGCCGACGTGCAGGCCGCGCACGCAGACCTCATGAGCGCGCGCGGCGGCGCCAGCGGCCGCGACCAGGCGCTGGGGCAGCTGTGCGCCGCCGCAGACGCCTTCCAGGAGCTCACCGCCAACCTCAACGAGGGCATCAAGTTCTACAACGACCTCACGCAGGTAGGCCCGCGCCCGCCCCACCCCCGCTCCCGCTCCCTCGCCCGCTCGCTCTGACCGCTCGTTGCGTGTTCCAGTTGCTCGTGGCGTTCCAGAACAAGGTGTCGGACTTCTGCTTCGCTCGCAAGACGGAGAAGGACGAGCTGCTGAAGGATCTGACGCAGGAGGCGTCGCGGGGCTCCGTGCGACCTGCGCCCGCGCCGCCGCAGCACCACGCCGACGCCACCGAGGTATGCACCGCGACTTTCGTATAGATTAGCCCACTGTGTTCCCAAGTCGAGATAAGAAACGTCACATTTTCTAATTCTTTCCTATTTGAACAGAATACGTCGCGCAATGCCATATTCGCAAAATGACATGTTCTTGACTCAATATTACAAATCCTGAAAAAGTCATGTAAGTTAACCCGATTCACTTCGCAGTGCTTGTAGTGTATTTGATTTTTAGATTATTGTGAAATTCCAATATTTATGTCATTTTCCGATTGGTATTATCCTTTACAAAGCAATTATAATAAAAAACATTACTTAACAGGATCGATCCACAAAAAAAAACAAGACCGTGCTCTTTGATACGAATTTGTAGTCTACTGGGGAACTATTTATAACATTAATTGAATGTCTCGTTCCAGCCGGCCGCCGTGGCGCGACGCGACCCGCCCCCGCGCCCGCCGCCGCCTGCCGCCGCCGCGCCCGCGCCCGCTCCCGCCTCCTCCTCCGCGCTGCCCTACCCGCAGCAGCCGCAAGGTGAGCGTCGGCCGCCAGGAGCGTGTCTCGTGAGCCTCGTGTGACGTGAGTGACGTGAGTCTGGTGTTGCAGGCATGCCGCTGCCGTACGGCGTGGGCGCGCCCTACCCGTACTACGCGGCGCCCATGCCGCAGCTGTACAACCCGTACGCAACGCTGCCGTACCCGCACCACGCGCCGCGCATGCCGCCGGCGCAGGCCTACCAGCCCTACCAGTACCCGGCGCCCGGGGCTGCGCCCGGGGCCGCGCCCTACGGCCAGGCGCCGCCGCCCGGGTACAACCCGTACCAGCAGCAGTAGGCCCGCACACCACACGACTCGCTTCGTAGCTGCTTCAAACATTGCACAGAAGAGTTTTACAACTAGTGTTGTCATCGACATCTATCTTCATTTAACGATATAAACAATGTATCTGGTTTAGGTCTGTACTAACTCGAAAGGGAAGGTAGCTTGCTCAATTCTATCAATAAAATTATTGATCATGTTCGGTCGGAACACAACCCCTACCGAGTGTTAACCATTCTTGTTTAGGCCCCTTTAAGTTTGTACAGACCGAAACTAGCACATTGTATATAACGTGGCAGCCATGTTTCTACAGGAAATGAAACGGACGAGTGACGTCACGCCGCGGTCTACGATGTGAGAGAATGAGAGGGGGGGGGGGGAGGGGTTTGCACTCATAACCTGGTTATGGTGACAATTGATGCATTTCTTACGTCGGTCATAATAATAGCTTTATGATAAATCATTAATTATTTTAAAAGATTTTATACACATTGTAACGAATTTGAGAAATTAGAGGATGTGATGTTTAAATAAAATAAATTATTTAACATTTATTATGATATAATAACCTCTGAGACGTATAGAGTATAATAAGAGAGAAAGTACGGCTGTTGGCGATCAAGTTATTATCCCGTTGGCGGCGCATCACCTATATATAGGTGATGTGCCGTTAAGGGTTTTTGACAGTACTATCTTGTCATAATATTGCTTATTCTTAAAATCCTTTACGTTTGCATCGGTTTTCTCTTTTCTATTTGAACTATCGAGAATATCTGCCATATATAAGTGCAACACTGACCGTCAAAAATGTGTTTATGGTTTCGAAATTAAAATGTCAAAGAAAATGACGAAAAACGACAATTTGCGACGCCATAAAAACTGCTGATTTAGCGAAAAAAAAGAATTTTTGCAAACGGGTGAGTATTTTTGAGAAAATTACTGATTTGTTGGTTAATAATAATATAGGTAATGTATGTGCAACGGGGTTTTACCCAGAGGTAGGTATACTTCAATTTATATGTGATTTTCACTGAACGAGTACGCTTTTACGTAAAGTGGGACTTCCTTCAATCAATCCCATGTATTTGTGTATTGAATAGACATATGCACTTAATATTTACGCATAAGTTCCTCTATGAACGTAGCTTTCAGATAGTACCTATATTTTTAAGTTCCGTGAAACTTTATAGTCGTAATAATTTATTTAATTTTGTTGAAAAATTTTGCACCGTCGGCAAAATGTTTTGAGCCAGTTTTATGTCTGTAAATAAATATTTTTTTACTATGAGGTGTGTTTGTATTTTTTTTCATATTTATTGGTTAATTATAATATTGGTAATGTGTGTGCAACAGGGTTTTACCCAGAGGTAAGTATATTTCAATTTCTATGTGATTTTCACTGAACGAGTACGCTTTACGTAAGTGGGACTTCCTTCAATCAATCCCATGTATTTGTGTATTGAATAGACGTATGCAGTTAATATTTACGCATAAGTTCCTCTATGAACGTAGCTTTCAGATAGTAACTATATTTCTAAGTTTCGTGAAACTGTATAGTCGTAATAATTTATTTAATTTGGTTGAAATATTTTTCACCGTCGGCAAAATGTTTTGTGCCGGTTTTATGCCTGTAAATAGATTTTTTTTTACTATGAGCTGTGTTTGTATTTTTTTTCGTATGAAGAAAGAACCCTGCCATCGATAAAAGCCATAAAATATATACGTTAAAGATCTACTTTACGAAATAATAATTTTTAAAGTTCGCATAATGTTTTATTTCAACCATAGTCAATGTTTACCATTTAAAATAATAAATTAGAGACGAAATGTCAACAAACACTTAACACGACCCGAAAGGGCCATTCATTAGCTCGTAACATAAACATAACTTGAGATTACGACCGACGCCCAAGTATAAACAAAAAATACTTTGTTAAGTGGCGGCGTGTGCGGCCATCTGGCGCGTGGATTACGTCATCGCGTGCGCCGCGCGAACGCGGGAAATCCCTTCACCTATATATAGGTGATGCGCCGTTGACCGGATATATATATATTGAAAAAGAGTACAGGAGAGTAAATAATATGTATTTACAAGAATATGCTCGGCCATTGCAATGGCACTATTTGTTAATATTTAGCATAATGAAAAGTGGAGATAGTCGAGCGTGCGTCTGTGACGTCACCGGCGCACGCGCAGGTGCTTTGTAAGTATAAATCTCATTGCAAATAAATATTACAGCAACCTCATTTTGTAACTATATAAAAATTGTTATTATTTTCATGAAATAAATAAAGTAGAAATATTTTTTTTATGAAAGTACTGCAACCTGTTTTATTTTAATTGTACTGGTACAAACCGTGAGCCAAGGCCCTCCGACCGCCCCAGTGCCGGATTAAGCATGCGCCCGCGCCGGTCCAAAGTTCTATTGAGAGGGGCCTTTTTTTACCCGACTGCGCCAGGAGGGTTATGTTTTTCGAGGGTATGTATGTATATTTATTTGTGTTGCTCTGCAGCCTAAATGGCTTGATGGATTTTAACTTGAGAGGTGTCGTTAGATTCGTCTTAAACGTGAGAGTGTCACTGGGTACATAAAACTGGCCAAGTGCGAGTCGAACTCGCGTGCAAAGGGTTCCGATCTAAAAATATTTTTTTCACCTCACCCGCTCGGAAAGATTCTATTTCTCATTCAAAATCTGAGCGCAAAACTCCATTTTGTGCTCTAGAGCACAAAGTGTTGTTTAAAATTCGAACACGTCTTGTATTCAATTGTTTTCTACTTTTCTACACTGGCAGGCGAGCCGCCCCCACTACATTTCCTTGCTGTGTGAGGTGAAAAGTTGTGTGTTGCACTCGGCAGCAAAGTTTTTCTGCGTCTCGTACCTTTGAAAACTTCGCATCGCTCAGGATTCTATATTTGAACCGCTCGTTCCTCTCGCGGTTCAATCTTAGAATCCTTCGCTCGCTCAGTTTTCAATTAAAGTACTCGCGCCAAAAATCATCTTTGCAGCCTTGCATAACAAATAACTATTAAAAATCTCTCACATTCTATAAATTAAAGGATTTTAAAAATGGTTTACCAAAATATATATATGTCGGATCCGGTCAATAGTACGGACAGCAAACGAATCGTAAGCGCGCCATTTTGAGTATCACGTGGTCTGCGCGCGCTTATACAGAGTCGTGATGTTTCATCGGGGCGGCGAGGAGCGCATTCAGTGCCCGACCGCAGCAGTGTGAAGACATCCCGAAACTGTACTCGATTCGTTGTGCCCAGTATAAGTGTAGTGAGTGATTAAATTAAATTGTGTTTGATTTAATTTGTGATTTAAAATTAAAATAACCAAGTGAACCGCACCCAGTGTATTTTCATTGCACGAGACCCAAACTCTGCCCACGTGATGCCTGAATCTGACGGAACAATACCGGTGGCTCCGACATCAGAAGTGGGATCAAATCGTGCTAATGAAATTACACGCGGGAACAGTGACAATAACAATCAGTGGAAGTTAGTTACTTTTTGAAATGCAAAACCAGCAAACTTTGAAAACGCAGCCAGTGAAAAACAAGTTTTTATTGCCGGAATTCGACCCCGGCAAACCGGATTCCGATGCGCGGTCGTGGTGCGCCACCACCGACTTGTGTTTTAACGGATGTGCAGTGGAGGGATGCCAGCTTATTTTGACGCTGAGCAAGGCGCTAAAGGTGAAGAATCAACCTGGCTATCTCAAATAGCCTACAAAGGAATTTAAGGTACTTTTTACAACAAGATTTATTTCGCAACGGCGGGTACCCTCATTTAAAAATAAGTGGCGAAAAACCAAGTGATAAAGAAACATTACCCACGTTCGCCAGTCGTTTCATATCTGATGCGAAAAATTAACACTACCTGTGAATCATCGAAAACAAGTGACACCAAGCGAGGAAAAATAACGTCAATTAAGTGTTATAACTGTGCTAAAACGCCCAAGCGTATTGAGTGCAGAAGTAAGGCGATGGATACGAAGGGAAGACCTACAGCATCAAGTCAAGTGACGCAGCAGCCGGCATCGAAGACCTTGGTGTGCATCAAATGTGGCAAGCCAGGTCACATAGCCGTGCGCTGTACGAGCAGTAGTGGCGGCAGTGGCAACGGACCAGTCCAAGGCGCGGCGCGACGCGTCGATGTCTGCATCGTGCAACCACCATCAGACACGTTACAACACAGGTGAATCGTTTCATTTTTACTTACGCCTCTGGTGCCTTGTGTTCTTTATGTTGACTATCGCTGGTTAAGCGTTAGTGAGTAATATCGCTGGTTAAGCTTTTTTTATTATTACTGTCTAAGTGATAGGATTTGTAACGCTGGTTAAGCGCTACAATGTTACGAACTGGTTAGTAGTGATGCATAGTGCTGGTTAAGTGCTGTGGATTTGGGGGGAATGCCTGAGGTTCAAGTACCATTTTGAAGTAGAGATGTTGAGTTGAATGATAGTGTGGAATCTTAGGTCGGCTGGTCGGACCGTACCAGTAGCTATTTCGTAGCCGTAATCCGTATCTTATTGACATCTCGGTGTCCATAAAGCGCGGTGTGCGGATGGCACTGGCGGAGGTCGTGTATTGTGCGTTCATGGTGAACGGTGTGAAACAAACAGAGGTTTGTTAGTGGGGCTAGTGTTAGCCACAGGCCACGAATTTGATTCCTGCTGTTTTGATTACAATATTGCTGCATTGTGATAATACAATTGCAAAGGTACTTGAATGCTCTGGGAATTCCGATCAGTCTTAATTAGATCCAAAGTTTAAGGGTCTGTTTAGAGTGATAAAGATTTTGAGATGGTGACCGTTACACATTGAAACCCTTGAATTCTAAGTGTACCTACAAACATTCCAACGGGTCATGTACCAGTCGAAGTTACCATAGATTCTGATTAAGTATTGTAGTGAGAGGTCGAGTAAAACGGTCTATTGGCCGTCTTGTTTTCGACTGTACCAGTAGCCATTTCGTAGCCGTAATCCGTATCTTATTGACATCCCGGTGTCCATGGAAGCGCGGTGCGCGGGTGGCTCTGGCGGAGGTCGGGGTCTTGAGAGACCATAGTGTGTAGTCAGCGGGTGATGCACTCGGGCGATCCACGTGGTGGATGCGCACAGAAGTTCTGATCCATGCATTGGATGTGTGAAAGCAATGTGATTGCTGGTCGGCTAGAGAGCCGTGGCGTTAGAAGTTTTACTCGAAAGTTGAAGGTCACTGGAAAATCGGTAGTTTTTTGCAATAGAGTTGTGAAAGTAGATTCGAACGACTGTGGTACATGGCCCGGGGTAGTTGTTGGTGGCCCGGGGTGGTTGTTAGTGGCCTAGGGTAGTGATTGATGTATTTTCAATTGGCTATTCCCAATGTTTGATTTAGTTAAAGAGTATTGGTTTTAATGGTACAGTAGAGTTGAAATTTCCTTATTTTCACCAAAGAACTGAATATAGAGTTTGGTCAGGAATGACCGAGTGGAACAGTATTCTGTCGTGGACTATTTTGTGTTTCAGAGTGATTATTACACGAGGACGAGTGAAAAGAGTTGAAGGAGGCCTACATCAAGATGGTAGAAAGAGGCTGAAGAAGAAGAAGATCACACGAGGACGTGTTAATCGCAGGATAGCGTGTCGGATCCGGTCAATAGTACGGACAGCAAACGAATCGTAAGCGCGCCATTTTGAGTATCACGTGGTCTGCGCGCGCTTATACAGAGTCGTGATGTTTCATCGGGGCGGCGAGGAGCGCATTCAGTGCCCGACCGCAGCAGTGTGAAGACATCCCGAAACTGTACTCGATTCGTTGTGCCCAGTATAAGTGTAGTGAGTGATTAAATTAGTTTGTGTTTGATTTAATTTGTGATTTAAAATTAAAATAACCAAGTGAACCGCACCCAGTGTATTTTCATTGCACGAGACCCAAACTCTGCCCACGTGATGCCTGAATCTGACTGAACAATACCGGTGGCTCCGACATATAACTTAAATGTTTCAATTTAATTTGGACTGATAAATGCTAACAAAAACTATAAAAAGTAAAATAAAATAAATAGGTAGGTATTTAAAAAAACAAAAAACCCGACTGCGTAAAAAAACTAAAAAGAAAGAAACAAGCCCAGTAGTTTAGAATTGTCTCATTCACACTCACAGTCGGGGCCCATTGGGAAGATTTGATTGGTATAATTTGAATGGGCCCCGACTGTGAATGAGTGAATTCTAAACTACTGGGCTTGTTGAGCACAAAACTTTTGAAATGATAGCTGGAGAGTTCAGTGTTTTTTTGCGAAAGTGCTTGAGGCATGCTCAATACATCTTCAATCATCCCTAAACACAGAAATACAGACCTGGATGAAAAACTAAAAATATAATTCAATACTCATGCTTGCCGGGGTCGCGGGACTGTCTCATCGGGTAACCGTGGCCCTGGAACGTTAAGGGCTATTGAAGGATCACCGTGGATTTTAGTCGGTACGAGTCAAGTACAACAGTAATGTCAGTCCCGCTCTGGATGGAAGGACTGATTTGATGATTCTACAATTTAAAAAACTTATTGCACTAGGACTACAAGGCTTTTTAAAGCTGTCTCACAAGTTTAAAAAGTCATACATGAGATTTTTATAGTACTTTGAAAATAAGAGCAGAGCCACATAGAGCCCGCTGATTGTTTTGAAGTGCAGCTTGGCCAGAATGTCTTGAAATGGATCTAATCTTTTTTTTTGCTGACAACGTTTTAAAATCTTTGATATTTGATGTAAACAAAGAACGCAGGTTTGTTAGATTTATTATTGTGCCATAAAACTAACGTAATAGGTGAAAAAAAAAAAACATTCAAAGTGCTGGTAGCTAGAGCACAGTGGCGACTTCCGGTTTTCTACTCTAGTCTCTAATTTGCCAAGCTGTAGGTTCTCAGTCACAGAGTACTTTTATTAATCAGTTCGCCCTGTATGTTTATGCACAATTATATCGCGTTTGGTTGAACTGATCTTGATGCGATTTTCAGAAGTGTTTTTTACATTCTGGGGAAGGTTTTAATATACATTAACACTAATGGATACCGTGACGTTGCCCGCATGGGTACGTTTTTGCTTACTTGTCTTGGAATGTTGATTTTCAATGTCGATAGTATGTTTGGCTGAACCGACTTGTGTTTGTTACGTAAAATCTATACATAATTACACTTCTCATCAAAAAAATCGAAACACTTTCGTTTTTATTGTTTTTGTCCTAATTTTTTACAAAAGAGAATTAATTCCATGAAAAAAAACATTACTGTGTAGCTGGCAGTTTGGTCATTACAGTAAGAAGAAAAAAATCAAAATTCGAAATAATTTCATTTGTTTATCCTATAAATGAAATTAATCACTGTTTTGAGACAAATGTGTATTTAGGGTTGGAGTACGTTTCTCGTTTAAAAACTAAAAATTAGCGCTTGTCTTTAAACTTTCTGTTTCTTATTTCATTTACTGTGACTTTGGGACGTCTGAAAAAACTTTTTTTTCTAAAACATATGGATACTTCGCCCGCAGAAGCCGCCCAAGTGGTGGCATTGCTGGATTCTGGACTTAGCGTGTTGTGGCTGCAAGATTGCATCTAAGCTTATCATCTGTTCATAGAGTCTACAAACGCTATCGGGAGACTGGTTCGTTCACGCGCCGTTCAGGATCTGGCAGGAATCGGGTCACTTCTGAGCGAGATGATCGATTTATTGTAACAACTTCTTTACGAAATCGATGCCTTAACGCTTTTCAACTGCAGCAGCAGCTTCGCGTTGTACGAAGAGTAGCTGTAAGTGACTCTACAATAAGAAGAAGGTTGAAGGAACGCGGATTGGCACCGCATAAGCCAGCGAATGGGCCGAAATTAACTGCAGACCATCGAAGAGCGCGCCTTAACTTTGCACGCGAGCACCTAACTTGGTCATACCTTCAGTGGAGCAAAGTACTGTTTTCTGATGAGTGTAAAATTATGCTGTATGGTAACGACGGAAGGAACAAGGTCTACAGAAGAGATGGAGAACGCTTTGCACAATGCTGCATTGAAGAAAAGGTCAGCTATGGTGGCGGTTCGTGGACGGTTTGGGGAGGAATCAGCGCCGACGGTAAGACAGAACTTGCCTTTGTGTCTGGGCCACGGCTGCCTGCACTAAACTCTCATCGGTACATCGAACAGTGTCTTGAACCTCATGTGATGCCCTATGCACATTTTATTGGCAACGACTTCATATTCATGCACGACAATGCTAGAGCTCACACCGCGGGCGTCGTACGAGATTATCTTACCGAAGTCGGTATCTCCATTATGGTATGGCCAGCAAGAAGCCCGGACATGAATCCCATTGAACATCTATGGGATGAATTAAAGAGACGAATTCGAGCAAGAGATCCAGCCCCAGAAACACTTAGCCAGCTGCAAAATGCAATCCAAGAGGAATGGGATAATATACCACAACATGTGATCGTGACTCTCATCCGATCGATGAAGAACCGTATGGAAGCAGTAATAAGAGCTCGCGGAGGGAATACAAGTTATTAAATAAACGTTTCTTACATTTTTTTTTCATTTACGCGTGTTGTTTTACCCATTTCCTTCATATTCCATACAGGGTAAAAATTACTCATTATACAAAATACGAAACCTATGAAGACTTAATTTGAATTTAGAACATTAACATTAGGATTTAAAAACCTCATACTACTCACTATTAAATGACATTTTACATTTATTCCTAAATATACACATTTTTCTGATAATCCTTATCAAATCATAAACTGCGAGGTGTTTCGATTTTTTTGATGAGAAGTGTATAATAAATTTGTAGAAAAGTGGTGTCTGTACAATGGAAATATACAAAAAAAGTAGCAGGGGTTGTTATCTTATCG
Organism: Agrotis clavis; assembly: GCA_954870645.1. Taxonomy (NCBI): domain Eukaryota; kingdom Metazoa; phylum Arthropoda; class Insecta; order Lepidoptera; family Noctuidae; genus Agrotis; species Agrotis clavis. The sequence continues at coordinate 26,619,183 of OX940928.1, read as the reverse complement.
ATGTCGAACCCGAAACTGTAATTTTTTTTTTGTCTGTTTTGTGTGTTTGTGCACGCTAATCTTCGGAACTACTGGACGGATTTGAATGTTTTTTTTTTTGTTGTATAGGTATTAAGTCCTGTTAACATATAGGCTATAATTTATCTTGGAAGCTTAAACACCTGATGCAGAACTGCAACAGACCTTCTAAACTATAAGAGATACAAAAATGATGCCATAGCTAAAATTGTGCCACGTGATGAGCATTTTCTGCTAAGAGAATAAAATTGAAGATCCTGGACACCTGATGTGGAACTTCAAGAGCCCAGCTACACTATAACATATACAGGAATGACGTCTTAGCAAGAGTTGTTCAGCCTGATGAGCACCTTCTGTTGATGTATAAAAATTAAAGATCTGGAACACCTGATGTGGAACTCCAAGAGCCCAGCTACACTATAACATATAAGGGAATGACGTCTCGGCAAGAGTTATTCAGCCTGATGAGATGAGTACTCTCTGTCAACGTATAAAAATTGAAGATCTGGAACACCTGATGCGGAACTCCAAGAGCCCAGCAACACTACAATTATATACAGGAATGACGTCTTAGCAAGAGTTGTTTAGTCTGATGGGCATTTCCTGTTGTCTTACAAAAATGAAAGATCTGGAACGTCTGGAATCGTCTCGCGCATCCCGTTGTCTTCCCGTCCCCAGGCTCCTAGAATAAGCAACAGGATCCGCGTACGAAGTCGCGGGCAGAAGCTAGTAAAAAAAAAATTTTTTTTTGTTTTGAAGTTTCTTCCTTTTTTCTTCAAAAAGTTTTTTTTGTGATATTGGGTAAGCTTCATTATAAAAATTATTTCAGTTGGAAGGAAATAACTGAATGCATGTTGTTTTCTTCATGTTTAAATGACCAATAGCACCGCAGCTGATGTCCACGAATCTATGATGCAACTTTGATGCATTCTACTATGCCAGAGATTAAATTGGTCAGGTAAATCTTTCATTAGCCTCCAGGCTCTATAATACATATATAAATATAATAATTAATCTTACTTAGTGGATGATTGTATTATAACCAAAATAACACAATGTTGTTGAATTAATTTATTTTAATTAACAGGACCAGAGATAGAAAGGCCATGGACAATGGAGGCAAGCTGTACAGTGCAAGCACTAAGTCTGCAAAATATACAGTTACACTGTACATAATAACAAAGAGTAATAAATTAAACAAACATTATTATCACATAATTGTTGCTATTTATTAAATTATACAATCTAAAGTTCGCGATTACACTTGATTACATTAGCACTAGTCTAGTACTTGGGCGCAGGAGACTCCTCCTTCGAGTAGTCTCTGATGGGAGAGTAGAACTGAAACAACACAAAAATATCTCATCAACTTCCATTCTGCTATTTTAATCTTTGGAAATGATGTCTAGTACCAGAATGTCAAACAAGTTATTGCTGTGTTCCATTATTTGGTTTAAAATTTTACATACAGCATACAGACACAATGTTTTCCTTGAAGGTGTAATAATTATTCACGAGATATCTTTATTAGCACTGACAATTTACATGCCAATAAATAGAATTATAAATCAGCAAACTTATATTTTGTCAATGCACTTGCCAAACCTGATGTGCGCGTATTTTTAGATTTCTTGTTTCACTAGATGGCATTAATTTTTATTGACATACTGATGGCAAAAACAGTTGTTTGAAAAAAAATACCACAAACTAGGTAGGCACTAAGAATACCCTGATTATTTGCAATATAATTTACGTGTGCATAAAGGGTCCATATTGGCTCACCTAAAGTTGTTTACCCGAAATTGTTCTTCCTAACGATTTGTAATCCGAATGATCACTCTTCCTAAAATTTTTCATCCTAAAGTTTTTATTCATACTTTTTGTAGTGCTACCGGCGATATTCATAACACTCATTTTTCCGAAAATTGTTATCAATAATATCGTTATTGTAAATATATTGAAACTCCTACTTTTTTTTTATCATAACGTTTTTATCCCTAAACATTATTACGGTGATATATTTATTTATTCATTTTACTGGATTTAGTCAAACTAAATCCAGTAAAATGTCGACAATTTAGTCAAACTAAATAAAGTAAAATGTCGAGAAAATTTGACGGAGCACCGCTTCGCGGTGCTCCTACTTCTGGGTGGTTTAAAAAAAAATAACCACGAAGGGGATGGCGGGGTCTTTCAGACCCCGCCATCCCCTTCTAACCTAACCTGTCCGAGTCGGGGTGCCCCCAGTCGTTTTTGGTCAGAGTGTCGTGTTGGGGTCACTATAATATAAATAAAAATAAATCTAAACAAAAAAGATATGACTTTGAATAAACTATTATTCAAAGTCATATCTTTTTTATGTAAAAGAAGGTTATGTTGAGAAAATATAGGAAAACAAATAATAGTATAATAGATGTTTATTGCTACCGACATTATGAAGTCGAATGATTCGGAATTACGAATATTAGTGACAGTGCAATTAGGAGTTGTGATCATTAGGATTAAAAATGTTAGGAATACAATTTTCGGGTTTCCGATGATCGGAGTTTAAATTTTAGGTGAACTTTGGCGCGCCCGTGCATAAAAGACACAAAATTAATGTCATCGCCCAAAAAAACATTTATTAAATGCGCGTAATTATCAGGTTTGGCAAGCACACTAATAATATGTTATTCACGATCATTACAATACTTGCCAAACTATTTTTCAAAGTGGTGTTCAGTAAGTGTAAGCAAACTAAGTGTGATGTGCATACCTTGTACTGCTTGGCCCTGTACTCTTCCCAGGGCTCGGGGTTGGACTTCTTGTTCCAGGACACATCAGGGTTGCGCGTGGCCAGCCTGCCCAGGTAGAACACCGCGCCAGCGCAGCCAATACCCACGCACACGTACAGCGGGATCAACTGCACATGTTCATCATAAGTGGTTGGGACACGAGCTTATTAAACATACAAAACAAAAAAAAAAAGACATAATACTTTGTAATTATAAGAACCCAAGGATTCTGCAATTGTTCCAGCTATTATTACTTGTTTCAGAAAGGAAATATTTTAATTAACCTTTCCAATGTTCAACAACAATCAGTTTTTTTAAATTTTTATTAAAAATTTATTATAAAAATAAATTTATTGTTATTAAGTCCTAAAATTTGGTCCACTTAAGAATTGGACCAATTGCGTATAAGGTGAATTGTACCAATCGGCACCCAAAGGAGTGCAGAATGCTAATCTTTTTTTCAATCCTAATATTTAAATGATTTGTTATTGAAATTCAACCTCTGGTGACCGCTGGCAGTGGTGGCAGAAGATCAACCTCCAGTTTGTAGACACTGCTCATGGACTGGACTGGTAATTCTGGGCAGAACTGCCGAGGTTTTTGTTTGATGAGGCAATCCTTTGATATCAGATAAGCGCTAATTAAGCTCTAAGAATGAAGAAGCCTCTTGACATGACTTTACACTTTATTATTGATAAAATCAAGTCAAAAACATTACTGGGAACATTTGTCACAATCTTTTCCACCACCAATGCCAGAGATGACCAAGTTAAAATTAGAAAATTCATTGCATAGAAAAAAACCAATTAGATATTTACAAGGAGTTAACCACTATCACAAATTATTACGGGAAAGTAGACACTTACGTAGATACTTATTTGTATTGATATTAAGATAAAGAAATAGGACAAGCAATTCACACCACCTTTGAATCAATAGTACAATATCTAGTCTCAAAGAGAATTTGTCTAAATTACATAAATTTACCTACTTCGGTGGAGTTGAATGTGATTAAAAGAATTCAGTTAAATATTTTCAGTTCTGGAAAAGATTTTACAAATGGCAGCCTGATGACGAGCTGATAGCTTACATCGTACAACGTAAATACTTTTAAAGCAATTGGTAACAAATTACGGCCTCGTATCTCAATTATTTTACAGATAAATGTAAGCCGCAAGAATTAAACATCAGGAACAAAAATACACAATAATAGAGGTTAATTATGTAAGAAGTCTACACCTGAGACGTAGTGCGGGTTGATCAACAAAAGAGTGCTACTTACAGCTTTGTGCTTTTTCAAGCTTTCAAGTGATAGTCCTTGCATATTGATGGCTTACTGAATATTCAAAAAATCACAAATATTTGCTTCTTTACAGAAATACAAGCGATCGATTTGGTGCAGTCTTCGTCACTTGCAGAAAAAATCTGACATAATGGGGAAGGCAAGTGTCAAAGTGAAAATGACAGTTTGGTCCCCAAAGAACTGTAAAATCAAAGGAATTTTCTGAAAAAAAAAACATTTATTGATGTAAAATGACTAGATGTTGTGTAATAAGCTGTAAAAATGATGGAATACACTTTTCAAAATAATATCTACTTTTCTTTTGGAGGTTATGTACCAGTATTGCATCGCTCGAAAATCGAAGAATTATCACCTGGAACGAGTTTTGTAATAGTTGTGGTGTTAAGAAATTAAATATATTGTGATATTTCTCGAATCTAAATAGAAAAAAAGGTTAAAATTACTGACTTAAAACATTATGATATTTTATCAAAATAGAAAGTCAAAAGCAGCATTATATTCTTGATAAAGGAGAGGACAGGTAAAACATACCTAAACTCAAAAATTGAAACCTCAACTACAAGTAATTGTGGATTTATTACGGTAAAATCAAATGTATAACCACTCAATTAAATCACTTTTTTTCTCTTGTAGATGCGCCGCGGCGTCTTAATTCTTCTTTTAGTATATAGTACTTGCATGGACGAATAATTTTCCATATTTGTTTTGTATTTATACTCAATTTTTATAACAAATAATCTTGTTTGTTTTTTTGTACAAGGTAGACGTGGGGACCAACTATCGCAGCGCCATCTACGATTAGCTTTGAGTTGCCATCCCCATTCATTCGATTCGATTGATCTGTCTGACAGAAATTCTTCCTTTTTTTATATTTTTGACATGGATTCTGGGCCTTTGTGTCTTAAAATATTTTTTACGTAGACCTAATAAATGAACTGAACCTTTCTATCTAAATGTTAAGGTGGCACTTATTTTTAACCGACCTCAAAAAAAGGAGGAGGTTCTGTTATGCTATTTTTGTAATATTATCAAATTTTAAACGTTGTTTCTACCTACGTAGAATAGAAATAAAAAGCCGCTGCTGCAGTGAACACATCCATCTGATCTAGTTAAAAGTGTTTTTGCTATTTACTTTGCGTAGGCGTCCATACTCTTAACACCTGTCATGCTCACTTAAATGTCTCGCTGATGGTGGCGTGTGTGTCGGATCATTTAGTTCCCTTCAAAATGGTTGAGCTGAATGGTGCTGATATATGTGTCATGTTCCTGATCGGGCGCTGTCAGTTGGGACTGGTCATCTCTTAGCTGCCACGGTCTATTTTAATTATTAAAACTTTATTTTTAAATTGTCTTTTTTATATTTACTATGGACACTAATAAAATGCCACATCGTTCTCACATAATGTACCATCTGATGATGAATGATGTAACAAAAGATCTGATATAATTTTGGCGATTGAAAAAGAGTGTCCATGGAGATTTTTGCTCATTCTTCTCCATAGAGATCTACGCTTTGGAATGAGCACATACGGTACTTTCACAGTTTGTCTTGTGACTGCGACTGTAGCACCATAACTATTTTCTAGTACTAGTTTTATTTTATTTATTTAAACTTTATGCACAAAATCGTACAAAGGCGGACTTAATGCCATAAGGCATTCTCTAACAGTCTACCTTAGGGTGATGAGAGAAAGGAATAAGTAGCTGTAGCATAAAAACTGTATTTGATGTTAACAATAAAATAATCTCTTGACAATTCAAAAGTGCCTGTTAGTTGAAATAAATTATTTGATTGATTGATTAACCATCCATAAAATATTCGTTTAGAGGTGTTTTCGCACTAAAATATGCTGCAGTACCTACCCCCATTTGTCGTATAAGCATGAATTACACACCCGTTTATCGATCTACCGTAGCACCTGTGGTAGCACACTCAGACATTATAATTGCACAGGAAAAGTTTTTCCAGAATGTAAAGGCGTTCCTCACCGCGAGCATTCACCTGTAATCTATATAATATCTATATATAATTAACAGGGTTTTTTATTAAGACTACTACAGCCGAAACCGCTCAACTCAACGCAGAAACTTGCAGTTGAAGTCTACCATGTAGGGTAGCAGTAGGACGGGATTTTGCAAAAATCCTCCTCTAAGGGGGAGAAAAGGGGTGAAAACGTTTGTATGAAAAATCTTATTCCTCGGGTTTATGAACTTGGAACTTACCACGAATAAGAACACAAGTAAATAAATAAGATTAGCACGATTGTTTTTTTAAAAATACCCTCCTTTGGTAATCTAGACGATGTTAAAGCTTGTACGGGAAAATTATAACGCGTGAGCTGATGAATATGAAAATCAGTATTTATATACTTACTAGATAAGAATTAATCAAACACATGTTTTTGGATTTTTCGAAAATCACCCCTTATATTGGTGAAAAGGGGTGATTAAGTTTTAAAGGAAGGATTTTACTGCTTGCTTCGATAAACTCAAAACTGGACATAAATTATCTCTTAATCGAATAAAGGATGCGTATTTATTTATTTTTCAAAATCAACTCTTAGCGGGGTGACAATCGGAAAATCTGTTTGTCTGCTACGATTGATTGTTTGTTTGTATTGATTAGGCTCCGAAACTATTAGAACATTTTTAGATTTTCCAAAAGTATCCTATAAGGAGGGTGAGCGGTAATTAAATTCACTGAGTTCGAAGTTAAAAACAAGGGCAGACCAAGTCGCGGGCAAAGTGCTAGTGTAACTTAGAAGTGCGCAATTTGATGCTCTATTGTCTTCGAATGTTCGAATAACGTTACATTACAGGTGTATGCTCGCGGTGAGGGAGCGCCCTAATGGCTGCTACCAGAAGCTGCTTACACATACAATACTAAAAATCGTTTCGATTGGACGGTACAGTTCAAACTGCAATGGTAAATCTACATGAGCACAGAACACATATTACATGAGTGTGGATGTGAAAAATGTGACAAAAGTTTAACTCATTCACACATTATGATTCTTCGTTTCAGTTTGAACTATTACTACAGCTTGGCCAGAACGGATTGAAACGGAACTAAAATTTTTATTTCTGACAGCGTTTTAAAATCTTTGATATTTGATGTAAACAAAGACCGCAGGTTTGTTAGATTTATTATTGTGCCATAAAACTAACGTAATAAGTGAAAAAAAATGAAATAAAATCATTCAAAGTGCTGGTAGCGCGAAGACAGTGGCGACTTCCGGTTTTCTACATTTTTATGTCGAGCTGTACATTACTCTATAATAAGAGTAATGAAACGATAAAATTTTCTGAAAACCGCATTAAAATCGGCTCAGCCGAATGCAAGATATAAATATGTAGAAACGTAATATAGATCGAACTTGTACAATACCGGGGTCACGGGACTAACAAATCCGTGACCGGGGACGTAAAGGGCTATTGAAGGACACTGTGGATTTAAGGTGAACGCAGACCTAGCCACACCGCAGTCTCCGCAGTCCCCGCAGTCATCGTTTTCTTACCGCTTCTGCGGCTACTGCGATGCGGGTGAGTGTGCGAGGTTTCCACAGACGAGGTTTCATAGAATTTCATACAAAGAATTCGTAATGCGAGGACTGCGGAGACTGCGGTGTGGCTAAGTCTGCGTTTACCTTTAGCCAATAGAAGTCTGACAGTCCCTCCCGCCCCCTGCCCTGGGTGGGAGAAGAGAACTCATTTGATGATTTTACCATGCTAAAAAAAGCTTGTACAATGACGTTTTTACTTACATCAGCAGGTCAACCCAATCCAACATTTAAGCTGTCGCCATTGTGATAAAGTTGAAAGATGTTTGAAAGAAATGGGGAAGGCCCCGGCCGGTCAAAGCTAATTGTAGATGGCGCCACCATAGCTAGGTCCTAATCCGACCAATGAGGTAGTACTATTTTAAGTACCTATAAGATTTGAACCGATGACGATGACGGGAACTTATAGCTATGCTAGCGCTATTAGTTCCCCAGTTGCCATTTCCATTGAGGTAACTTGATGTGGTAACGTCTGTACATGAGTCAATTTGATTGAATTACTGGCAACTCTTTTTTGCAGCTGTCAAATAAAAAAAATGCAAAACTTGACAACTGCATCAGAAGATTTTATTGTATTGTTATAACCTAATTTTAATGACTTGGTGCTGCTATTCTTGTGGAAACAGTAGTTCGTTTAATCGAAAAAGGAAAGAACACTTGCAAAATGAGCTTTTTATTGTAAGTTATAATAGGTCTGGTTAGATAAGTGATGTGTCTAAAAATAACTAAACGTCTTCCGTTCTAGTGCACTGACGACTTGTTTACGTCTCTTGTGAAGTTTTGTGGTGTATAATTAAAATAGTAATAAAGAGCCTGCCCCAAAACCTGTCAGCAGGCATTAACCCAGACTTGTGGATGTCGACTACTCGTATGTTTTGTGCTGTCAGTTTAGACATGTATCACCTCCTGGCTGGACTTTTTGTATAATTACTTAGGCTGTGTGGTTGATTTTCGTTAAGTGTAACATGTCTCGTCGGGTTACAGTGGGAGTCGTTCAAACAAGACATTCAAGCCGAAGAAAAACATCCCGGAAGGCACGCACCAGTACGACCTGATGCGGCATGCCGCGGCCACGCTCGGCTCCGGCAACCTGCGCCTCGCCGTCATGCTGCCTGAGGGGGAGGACCTCAACGAGTGGGTCGCCGTCAACAGTGAGCACCAGCTTTCATAACTAGCTGTTCTACCATGAACCATACATGTAAACTTATACTACAGATTTATGTTACCAACTTATGATACCAACTAGTGGAATCCATAAGAACAGTCCAGGGCACCACTATGACATGACCTTGTTTCAGAAGCTGATGTTTTCTTCTGTATAGAGTTCAACATGTAGACATTTAACAAAAATATTATGTTGCTAAGCCTCATAGTTTTCGAGAAAAAAAATGCTTATGTTAGCCATGTTATACATATTATTCTACCACAGTTAATGTTCAAATTTCACTCCTAGGCAGTTATACTTGAAAATAAGTTTAGACCCTTCACATGACTTTTCCCACTTGTAATACTCCCACATTCCCACCCATCCTGAAGGAAACTTTCTTACTTTTTTACAACCCCTATGGATTGGCCAATATCAAATTTACACGCAGCTTCCCAAATGGACCTTCTTTTTTATGTGGTCAAATTGAAAACCTTTAGTTTTGTTCTTTCAGCAAAAATATTGTGTATTTGCCATACAGGTCAGGACCAAATTTTTGATGTAATCGCACAACGGAAATCACAATGGAATGTGTCACAATGGAAAATAAATGTATCACAATAAAATTGTTAGGGTGTGTGTAAAATAGTCGTAAGATTTTAGGTAGGAAAAAGAAATCTAAAATCTTACGACTATTTTACACACGCACTATTTCTTCATGAAAAAAGAGTTGTGTTGTTTGACCTTTCTAGTTCAAACCATTTTTCTTTTAAAAATAATAAGCCATGCCAATGACCTAAAGTATGAATGCTAGCTATAGTTTAATACAAGTCATATGCATGGCTATTAAAACTATTGTACTGAAGATGTAACCAGTCCATGACTTCAGCAGCAACAATTTTTAAAAAAAGACAGAACTTTGTATAATCATACAAAAAGTTCTAAAAACCAACTCTGAAGACCAACTTGTTTAAATGTGCATGTTTTTTGTGCTTTGTTAGTAAGAACAGAATTCTTAATAATTAATAATGATGTAGATTGTAGCCTAACAGACTCATGCACAATTAAATGTGTAGGTATTTAAAAAAAATATATTAATAAATTCATTAGAGTGGTTGCCTGAAATCATACACTTCTGGACACATCTATTGGCCCACCTTAGAGTTTAGGTTTCGATGGCCCCTACCGAAATATGATTGCTAGCTTGAACAAAAACTGATGCAGTTTTAAACCTGATACATTTTACCATCTTTTTCGATCGTATTGTTTTAAATTTGAATTCAGAATACCATACGACATGGAGCTACGCCTAACAAGTCGGATATGCGCCTTGTTAAAGGCAATTGATTTTTGAATAAAAAACATGTTTTATCAAATAAATTAGTAAGTAAGTAAGTATATTTATTTGCTCAAACATGTGTAAACATACAGAACGGTGACATTATGCATGCAAGATATTATTATAAATTATGTTCGACATGTTTGCCGCATACGCGACGTGCAAATATATTATGTTGCCTTTATTAGGCTAATAAATATCCATTTTTAGTTAATTAAATAATTCTCAATGTTGTGTGATTGTTTGATATCAACAAACAGCCTCCAAATTGTCTTTTGTTTCTTTAAATTCTGTGTTCGAAATTCAAAAAAAGACTATTGAATGAAATTGTGAATGTGCCAGGTTCAAAACTGCATAAAAACTTTTTGCTCGACCTAATATAAAATTTTAGCTAGGACCAAACGAAACTGAAAATACAAGGTGGGCTAATAGATGTGTCCAGAAGTGTATATCTATATAAGGTGACTGGCAATTAGTGTACGATACTTAAACACGTGATTGTGCTCATGATAAACAATTTTTAGGGTTCCGTAGTCAACAAGGAACCCTTATAGTTTCGCCATGTCCGTCCGTCCGTCCGTCCGTCCGTCCGTCCGTCTGTCCGCAGTTTAGCTCAGAGACGCACAGTACTAGAGAGCTGTAATTTGGTGTAAATATACGGATTTGTTGTGCCGAAAAAGTGGTAAAATAAAATCTCGTAAAATATTTTTTTTTAGGGTACCTCCTGTACACGTAAAGAGGGGATGTTTTTTTTTTTTTCTCGCGTACCCCTTAGTGTGGGGTATCATTAAATAGGTCTTTAAAAAATATTGATAGTTTCCATTAACAATTTTTTGATAAAAAAATTCGTTTGTGAAATATTAAGCTTTAAAGTGCTAAATTTTGCTCGACTCGAGTGTCCCCCCCCTCTACCAGCTAAACGGTTATGTTTGGGGGTGTGAAAAAATTCACAATAGTAGTATATATAACGAAGTTTAAAAGAAAATTATCACGACTAAGTAGGCTTTACAACTTTACGAGTAATAGTCGACCAACTTATAAAATGTACTTGGATAACATATTTTCCTAAACAAAATGTATCGGAGAACAAGCTCTTCAACTGCAAATGTAAGTTTGTCAACTTTATTTTTACAGCTGTAATAGGTATGTTTTTACGGTATGTTTTTTGGGGCATAGGTAGGTTTTTATCGTCAACTATTTTTAACTTACTTCAAAAAAGGGGGAGGTTCTAAATTCGTCGTAATCTTTTTTTTATGTATTTTCCCCGATTTCTCAGACTCCTGGACCGATTTTGAAAATTCTTCTCTTTAAAATTAAATTCAGCGAATCAGTTTAGTTAATTCGCATAAGTATTTTGATGGGCAACTACGGAAGCCTACACTGTGCGTGGCCCGACACGCACTTGGCCGGTTTTTTACTATGGTAGCAAAGCTGAAATCGTGAAAAAAATATCAGCTGTTCCGTACATTAGGCAAACATAAATGTACTGAACAGCTGATGTTTTTTTCACGATTTCGGCTTTGCTCCCAGTTAAAAATTGTTTGTTATCATGAGCACAATCACGTGTTGATACTTATTGCCAGTCACCTCATATACAAGTGTCAGTGACATGCCATTAACAGAAGCAAGTAGTAGCTCGTGGCCATTGTCTCTGTTGGCACCTACCGGGGCGCAGGCGCAGGACGGCGCGGGCGCGTGACGCACAGATAACAGGCTAGGCACATCCTCTTTTTGTTTCCTTTTATAGCAACAGTGAGCTATACAAGGAAAAAGTATTTTAAAATTGTAATTGATTTTCCTGTGAAGATAAATCATGACTACTATATTGGTAATGGGGTACTTATTTGTTTTTTTTAATCATGTTCCACTCTAGGATTTAATCATGTATAGTATATGTATGTATAACGCACCCACGTTTACAAACATTTTAGTTCATTTACACAAAACAGACCCGAAACACTTCGTTGTAGTTTTCTGTTTAGAAATCGAACCCGTAACACCCAACCAATCGCTCAGCTGCTGCGCCAAACGTATGGCGTAACTGTCTGCCGTCACTCTTATAGTTTAAAACTGTTTTCTCATGATGAAAGGTACACAGGCCTCCCTCCGAGGCATTCCGATTTCTTCACGATGTTTTCCTCCACCCTTTTGAGAGCAGTGGTGATGAAAGAAATTGAGAAATGCTCTCTTGGCTAAACCCACAACTTAGGGCCGAAACTGCGTTAAGCGGATGCCCGCGCGGTTCTATACAAAAGTGCTCCGTCGCGGGGACCCGCGCGGGCGTCCGTCGCGGGTCGGTGCGCCCCGCACCCACGCAACGGGGCCCGCATCCGTGCGACGGACGCCCGCGCGGTGTCACGCGCGGGCTTTTTCAGTCAATAAGGGTTCCTTGTTGACTACGGAACCCTAATAAAAATCTTTAAATTGAACTAGCGACACTGCGTAAATCGATCTCCGCGACGGGGACCGTCGCATACCCATGATGGAGCCAAGCCGCGTGGCCACGCGACGGATGCCCGTCGCGGTCGCCCGCTTAACGCAGTTTCAGGCCTTATAATTCTATAAATGCACTGTTCTTAATGAAGTAAATGACGTGTTAAAAACTACAGACGAACATGTTATAATTATGTATATTAAAGAAACCTCCCATATTTCTTCTAAAGAAGAATATCATGTAAATGATGAGCATGTTTGTGTCCGTTGTGTAACACTTCGCTTGGTCGGCAGCGGTGGACTTCTTCAACCAGATCAACATGCTGTACGGCACCATCACGGAATTCTGTACGGAGGAGTCGTGCGCGGTGATGTCTGCGGGGCCCAAGTACGAGTACCACTGGGCCGACGGCCACACCGTCAAGAAGCCCATCAAGTGCTCCGCGCCCAAGTACATCGACTACCTCATGACGTGGGCGCAGGACCAGCTCGATGACGAGACGCTCTTCCCCTCCAAAATAGGTAAACGCGCATCACCACGCGGTGAGCCTATTGATAAGTCTAGACTCTGCAATTTGTTGAGGAGTGAAGAATATAAATGCAGAGTCCAGTGTCATTGTTCCTGGCTAAATGTTTTACTTACTAGTAAATCATCCTTTATTTTCCCAGGAATCACCACCGATCTGGTTTTTTTAATGTTATGCTTCTTAAGAGCCAGTTCACAAAATTCGAACGCTCGAGTTTAGGTAAAAGACGGGAGCAATGTTCATGTGTGCGTAGCTATTCACACATACACAACGCAACCAGTGTAGCGCTAGTGTTGAGACGGACTAAACAATCTTGAGCCGATATAATCGTAATGCACTTTGGTTACATTTCTGAAAAAGTTTTTTTTTGTTTATTCAGTCTATTAGACTGTTAAATGGTATAGAACGGAAAGCATCTCGCACGCTGATTGGTTGAACGACATGTGCCTGGCGGCGGCGACGCCATAATTATTTGTTAGATAATTCGTTTGATGTCGAATGTTAACAAACTGTTCTGGTGATTTTAATTAAATTTTGTGTTAAAAATAACCTGTGAGTTAAAGTTAGTTATATTTTATTGTTGTGGAAGTAAAACTGAATCTGCGATTAACCGAAGTGAAGTTTGAACAATAGTGAGATAACTTTTATCTGAGGAATAAAAATGGCGGTTCGACAGCTCATCTATAGAAAATATGTCAAACCGCTATTTTCATTCCTCAGATAAAAGTTGTCTGACTATTATAAATCAGCCCTTAGTCATCGAATATAACCTAAATTTAATATATTTTCCGTGTTTTCATATTTTTTATGAATGTGAACCTTAAACATCTACTACAAGAACACAGAACGAGCTACTGTAAGAAGTTCTGAGTGCCGCGTAAAAGAAGAGTTGCGTTTATTTCTATAAAATCACGAGTGTATTGCGTTGTGTAGGTTTATGGCTGTTTGAAGTCGGCTTCATCATAACCGGAGATTTTGTTATTTAAACTCCCTGCTTATTTTGAAAGGTAAGAATGATTTTTATCAATATCGCATTCTATATCCGCATGACCGTTTAATAAATTCTTAAATAATTTGTAAAAAAAAACCAACATGGTTTCTGCTACAATTTCTCATAATAGGCGTCTTTTCATAGTTTTCGTCTTCGAGGGTTTTGAATCCGATAGTGCTGTCAAAATGTAAATCCAAGATGGCGGCTGCAAAAAATATCGAGGTTTTCGTCATGGGTGTCGTTTTCATGGTTTTCGAGGGTGTTGAAACCGATGGTGCAGTCAAAATGTAAATCCAAGATGGCGGCTGCATAAATTATCGAGGTTTTCGTCATGGGTGTCATTTTCATGGTTTTCGAGGGTGTTGAAACCGATGGTGCGTTCAAAATGTAAATCCAAGATGGCGGCTGCATAAATTATCGAGGTTTTCGTCATGGATGTCGTTTTCATAGTTTTCGAGGGTGTTGAAACCGATGGTGCAGTCAAAATGTAAATCCAATATGACGGCTGCAAAAATTATCGAGGTTTTCGTGATGGGTGTCGTTTTCATGGTTTTCGAGGGTGTTGAAACCGATGTTGCAGTCAAAATGTAAATCCAAGATGGCGGCAGCATAAATTATCGATGTTTTCGTCATGGGTGTCGTTTTCATGGTTTTCGAGGGTGTTGAAACCGATGTTGCAGTCAAAATGTAAATCCAAGATGGCGGCTGCATAAATTATCGATGTTTTCATCATGGGTGTCGTTTTCATGGTTTTCGAGGGTGTTGAAACCGATGTTGCAGTCAAAATGTAAATCCAAGATGGCGGCTGCATAAATTATCGAGGTTTTCGTCATGGGTGTCGTTTTCATGGTTTTCGAGGATGTTGAAACCGATGGTGCAGTCAAAATGTAAATCCAAGATGGCGGCTGCATAAATTATCGAGGTTTTCGTCATGGATGTCGTTTTCATAGTTTTCGAGGGTGTTGAAACCGATGGTGCAGTCAAAATGTAAATCCAATATGACGGCTGCAAAAATTATCGAGGTTTTCGTCATGGGTGTCGTTTTCATGGTTTTCGAGGGTGTTGAAACCGATGTTGCAGTCAAAATGTAAATCCAAGATGGCGGCTGCATAAATTATCGATGTTTTCATCATGGGTGTCGTTTTCATGGTTTTCGAGGGTGTTGAAACCGATGTTGCAGTCAAAATGTAAATCCAAGATGGCGGCTGCATAAATTATCGAGGTTTTCGTCATGGGTGTCGTTTTCATGGTTTTCGAGGGTGTTGAAACCGATGGTGCAGTCAAAATGTAAATCCAAGATGGCGGCTGCAAAAAATATCGAGGTTTTCGTCATGGGTGTCGTTTTCATGGTTTCCGAGGGTGTTGAAACCGATGGTGCAGTCAAAATATGGATAGTATGGAAACTAGGCCTAATTGTAGAAATAAATACCTACGCTCTCAACTGCAGCGTTAGGGTTGCCACGAGCGCGGAGAATGGAACATAATTATGTGGCGCTGATGCTTGATTAACCCGGTGGCTGCGCACCGTACTATGCGTTTCAACTAAGTATAAGATGACCTAGGCACCATATTGTAACTGCAATTGTGTTTAACGAAAAATACTTCGCGCAAATTACTTTTCAATACTTAATATGTATCTTATTCATGTTATTTTCATGTGATTTTTGTTATTTGACATCTGGGATTTCTATTTTGATAGCAATATCGGTTTCAACACCCTCAAAAACCATGAAAACGACATCCATGATGAAAACCTCGATAATTTTGGCAGCCGCCATCTTGGATTTACATTCAGACTGCACCATCAGTTTCAACAACCTCGAAAACCGTGAAAACGACACCCATGACGAAAACCTCGGTAATTTATGCAGCTGCCATCTTGGATTTACATTTTGACTGCACCATCGGTTTCAACACCCTCGAAAACCATGAAAACGACACTCATGACGAAAACCTCGACATTTTTTGCAGCCGCCATCTTGGATTTACATTTTGACTGCACCATCGGTTTCAACACCCTCGATAACCATGAAAACGACACCCATGACGAAAACTTCGATAATTTATGCAGCCGCCATCTTGGATTTACATTTTGACTGCACCATCGGTTTCAACACCCTCGAAAACCATGAAAACGACACCCATGACGAAAACCTCTATAATTTATGCAGCCGCCATCTTGGATTTACATTTTGACTGCACCATCGGTTTCAACACCCTCGAAAACCATGAAAACGACACCCATGACAAAAACCTCTATAATTTATGCAGCCGCCATCTTGGATTTACATTTTGACTGCACCATCGGTTTCAACACCCTCGAAAACCATGAAAACGACACCCATGACGAAAACCTCTATAATTTATGCAGCCGCCATCTTGGATTTACATTTTGACTGCACCATCGGTTTCAACACCCTCGAAAACCATGAAAACGACACCCATGACAAAAACCTCTATAATTTATGCAGCCGCCATCTTGGATTTACATTTTGACTGCACCATCGGTTTCAACAACCTCAAAAACCATGAAAACGACACCCATGACGAAAACCTCGATAATTTATGCAGCCGCCATCTTGGATTTACATTTTGACTGCACCATCGGTTTCAACAACCTCGAAAACCATGAAAACGACACCCATGACGAAAACCTCGATAATTTATGCAGCCGCCATCTTGGATTTACATTTTGACTGCAGCATCGGTTTCAACAACCTCGAAAACCATGAAAACGACACCCATGACGAAAACCTCGATAATTTATGCAGCCGCCATCTTGGATTTACATTTTGACTGCAACATCGGTTTCAACAACCTCGAAAACCATGAAAACGACACCCATGACAAAAACCTCTATAATTTATGCAGCCGCCATCTTGGATTTACATTTTGACTGCACCATCGGTTTCAACACCCTCGAAAACCATGAAAACGACACCCATGACGAAAACCTCGATATTTTTGCAGCCGCCATCTTGGATTTACATTTTGACAGCACTATCGGATTCAAAACCCTCGAAGACGAAAACTATAAAAAGACGCCTATTATGAGAAATTGTAGCAGAAACCATGTTGGTTTTTTTTACAAATTATTTACGAATTTATTAAACGGCCACGCGGATGTAGAATTCGATATTGATAAAAATCATTCTTACCTTTCAAAATAAGCAGGGAGTTTAAAAAACAAAATCTCCGGTTATGATGAAGCCGAGTTCAAACAGCCATAATTATACGTAACATAAATTAACGCAACTCGTCTTTACGCGGCACTCAGAACTGACAGCACTGCGATGTCCGCTTAGAAGCCTCGTAGATGCGCGTGTTTGTGTGAGTGCACCGTTTCGAACGTTAGTACGTAATTTCCGTACTATCCATATTTTTACAGTGCTACGGGGCAAAGAAGAGCCACTCAAAGCGTGGGAGCGTATCTTTGCAAGTTACAACCACGATCTATACACGTCATGTAAATATATCCCTTAAATAATATACGCCACCACGTTTTGAGTGGCCCCTCTCTCAGCCCCGTAGGGTTATTTTCTTTTTTTTTTAAGAAAATTAAAAACGTGGGTTTTTCATGTTTCTGACAGCAAACCCTTTCATTTGATACCCATATCATGGGGGTGCATTTCAAACAGCCAATCCGCCATCTTAGATGTCCGCCATGTTGGATTTAAGACACGTGACTATTTTTTTCGTATTCCTGACAGCAAACTCTTTCATTTAATACCCATATCATGGGGGTACCTTTCAAATAGCCAATCCGCCATCTTGGATGTCCGCCATGTTGGATTTAAGACACGTGACTATTTTTTTCATATTACTGACAGCAACCCTTTCATTTGATACCCATATCATGGGGATGCATTTCAAATAGCCAATCCGCCATCTTGGATGTCCGCCATGCTGGATTTCAGGTACGTGACTATTTTTATCATATTCCTGACAGCAAACCCTTTCATTTGATACCCATATCATGGGGATGCATTTCAAATAGCCAATCCGCCATCTTGGATGTCCGCCATGTTGGATTTAAGACACGTGGCTATTTTTTTCATATTCCTGACAGCAAACCCTTTCATTTGATACCCATATCATGGGGGTGGATTTCAAAGAGCCCGACCGCGATCTTGGGGAGGCCGCCATATTGGATTTCTCACCACTCTTGCGCCCCATTGCAAAAACTAATAAAACAAAAACGGATGGCTAATTAATGCACAAATTCTACAAACTACTATTATAATTATAATAATACTTTAGTTTGATAAAGTAACGAAAATCTTACCTTATGAAAAAAATATGGAGAGAATCAAAATGTGGCAGTCGTAGTATAATATTCCGTTCACGATACGTACGCTCTATAATCAGGACGAGGAAAAAAGTGATACAGGTCCTACGTCGACGGGCGCTGGAGCCGTACTGATCGCAGCGCGGTTATGTTTCGTAATTTATACTAGTTTAGAGTGATTTTAAAAACGATAGTATGTTTAATTACATGAAGGGATTTTAATGAAATTTAGAAATTAGTTTAGTCTGTAAACATAGTTTATATTTACATAGTTTTTTTAATGTAATTACGCTTTGTTCGAACCAAAAATGGCGATAAAACAGCGATATAAAACGTAAAAATTGACCTCAGAATTTATTTTTTTACCAATTTGTGTTATTAAAAATATAAATTCTACTACGCAGTTTGACGACAAAAACGTATGTCTGATGATTTGTGTATTTTTTTTGGTTAAAATTACGAATATTAATGGTAGATGTAGGAGTCGCAAATCGACTCTGCGTTGATTTTTCAGTAAACTACTTGTCGGAGATTAATTACCACAAAGTTAATAAAAGAGTTTTTTGAAATATGTTACGTCAAATTACAACACGAAAGACTGGTCTTTCTTTTACAGGTATTCAAAAATGTTGGAGTATTACTTAATATGGTAAATTAGACGACCATAATTTTAGTTCTACGCGCAAATGGGTAAAAGGCCTCTTAAAGTAAGAGTGTACCTATACTAGTGTAGGCGTTGTCACCGACTATGCATAAATCCATCGTAGATGGTCGGCTGGTGGCTACTAAACTCGCCACAAGTGAGGTGTCGCGCATGTTGCAGGCGTGCCGTTCCCCAAGAACTTCCTGGCGATGGCGAAGACGATTCTGAAGCGTCTGTTCCGCGTGTACGCACACATCTACCACCAGCACTTCCCCGAGGTGGTGCAGCTGGGGGAGGAGGCGCACCTCAACACCTCCTTCAAACACTTCATCTTCTTCGTGCAGGTACGCATTACTGCCATCACAACGACTTATAGATGTGAGAAACCATGCGGAGAGGAATTATTACACTTTGCCCCACCAAGCCCCCATTGTTTTTTATCTTTATTTATTAACACGGTTTTTACATATCTATAATATGTATGTATTTAGAAATATATAAGTATGTTTATCAGTTGTCTAGTACCCATAACACAAGCTCTGCTTAGCTTGGGACTAGATGGCGTTGTGTGATAGTTGTGGAATATTATTATTATTATTTCTTTGTATACTTTTATGTATCTCGGCTTTATTGCCGGATTTGCAGGGTAGCACGAGCCAAAGCCAAGTTCTACCCTAAGATATTAGTGTCATGTTGAGCTGATGATGAGACTGAATTTTGGGATGATGGGTTTCTGTGTGTATCAAACTGTGTAGGTATGGTGACTGGAGGCTGTGTGTGTGAGTTGGTGACTAATGAGCTATTTTCATTTTGTAAAAAAATTCTGACAATCCTGCAAGTATTCAAGATTGCGGCTTTCTGAAGACTTTGGTATATGTATGGAGGTAAATCAAGTGTTCTTAAAGATTGGTGGAGCTGTTTAGGAATAATACCTGTAGTTGATAACACAATAGGGACTATGGTGACATTGCTTAGACACCACATTCTGCTAATTTCTATTTTGAGATCTGTATATTTTGAAAGTTTTTCTGCTATTGTGTTTTGTAGGTTGTGAGTGTTTGGTACGGCGATGTCTATGATTTGCGCGGTTTTGTTAACTTTGTCTAATAAGGTGATGTCCGGTCTGTTAAAGTGTGTGGTTCTATCGGTGAGAATTGCTCGGTCGAAGTACATTTTATGAGTAGCGTTTTCAAGGACAAGTTTGGGCTGGTATTTATAGTAAGGTATTGGTGGTGTGGAGATTAAGTTATATTTGATTGCTAATTTTTGATGAATTATATTTGCTATTTGGTCATGTCTGTGTTTATAATCGGTCTGGACTATTGCTTTACACGCGCCTGTGATGTGCTGAATGGTTTCAGAAGAACCATTGCATCGCCGACATATATCAATTGTTTGAGGGACTCGCATTATGTGTTTCTGGTAATTTCGGGTTTCTATTACCTGATCTTGAATCGCTATCATGAACCCTTCGGTCTCAGGGAACAGTTCACCACGCCGTAACCATTCGTTCGACGCTAATTTGTCGACGGTAGGAAGATTAAGGTCGTGTCGGTGCCTCCCATGCAATGCCTTTTGGGTCCATTCTGCTATTTTAGTCTGTCGGTCAGTCTGATGTTCATTGTTCTGTGTTGTTCTATCATACATATTCAAAGGGGTAAGTTTTTTGTCGCTATATACTATTGCTTTATGTAGGGTTGAAGTTGAGCTTTTCTTTTCAAAATACACTCTTAATGTTGTAATTTGTTTATTATGCAGGTTAGAAATATCTATTATTCCCCTTCCGCCATCGTTCCTTGGCAGTGTGAGTCTCTGTACACATGATCTAGGATGGTGTCTCCTGTATTTAGTGAGAGTGGTATTAATTATCCGCTGTAAGTTTTTGAGATCAGTCTTGTTCCATTTTATAATGCCAAAGGAGTAGGTAAGAATCGGGATAGCATAAGTGTTTATAGCTTTAGTCGTGTTTTTAGCGTTTATCTGAGTATTAAATATCGTTTTTAGTGTATGTTTGAATTGTTTAATAAGAGTAGTTTTTATTTCCTTATGCATAATCTGCTTGGCCTGTATATACCCTAGATATTTGTATGTCCCTGTTTCGTCTAATGAATCTATTGTCGCACCTGTCTGCATTTGGTATGAATGTGTGTAAGTTTTTCCAGCTTTAATCGAATTAATTTTACATTTGTCAATCCCAAACTCCATAGCTATATCGTTTGAGATTTGTTCTGTTATATCAGCTAGTTCGTATAGTTCATCTGGGGAAGAGGCGTACAATTTGATGTCATCCATATAAAGGAGATGGTTTATTTTACAATTTCTCTGTTCAGTCAGTATGTCAGTCATTGTATCACTATAATGAAGTTGGTAGCCAGGGTTCAAGGAATTTAATTTGTTAGAAAGCGGGTTTAGAGCTAGACAGAACCATAATGGGCTGAGTGAGTCTCCTTGGAATATTCCTCGCTGGATCTTAATTGGTTCTGTTTCAGCTACTCCTGTCCCTGTTTTCAATTGTAGCCGCGTTTTCCACTTACCTACAATGTTACCTAAAAAATGTATGAGCTGAGGGTGTATTTTATAAATTTGTAAAACTTTTATAAGCCATGAGTGGGGTACTGAATCGTAAGCTTTCCTGTAATCTATATACATTGTGTGTAAATCTTGCTTAGTATGTTGAACTTGTTTATGTATTACGGCATCTATTGTTAACTGTTCTTTACATCCTTGACTTAACTTCTTACACCCTTTCTGTTCTTCTGTTAAAATATGTTGTGTTTCAAGATGTTTATATATCATATTAGTAATACATGATGTCATTATTTTATATATTGTTTGCAAACAAGTAATAGGTCTATACTTTGCCGGATTTACCGCATCACTAGGGTCTTTTGGCAACATATATGTCTTGCCTTCGGTAATGTATGAGGGAATCGTTGTATATTATTATTATTATTACATATAGAATATGTCACCCCGATTATTATTGATTACAGTTAATTGATAAATTGTTCTGACCTCATCCGATAATGGTGAGGCCAGAATACTATTAACTGAGCCGACATTAAAAAAAATGGCAAAGGTTTGACGCCTTTGAACCTCCACACGGCTACACTCCGCCATATCATGGTGCACATCTTCCATGATATCACAATTTGATGAATCGACTCGCGCATAATAAATCCGAAGCTATTGAGTGGTATATAACCGGATCGTAATCTCACAGCCGTCACAACCTCATCCCTACACATTATGCTCTCACTGAACGAAAGTTGATCTGCTGATTAAAAAATGGGCCCTCAACCCAGATGCTTAATTGCACGTGTCATGTGATTTTACCTTAATCACCTATTCAGTCTATAAAAATACGAGATCTCACGAGCCTGAATTTCAGGCTCTCCCTAATTTAGTCAGTGCATATAGAAAGGGCAGATTCAACTATGAACTTTCAAGGCATGCCACTTTGCCATACCAGTGGGATGGCTTCGTGGGGTAATGTGGAATAAATAGTACGTCACGAACGTCGAACTTGATCGCACGTTTAGACACTCGTTCTGTGAAAAGTAAGTATAAATACACTTCTCATCAAAAAAATCGAAACACCTCGCAGTTTATGATTTGATAAGGATTATCAGAAAAATGTGTATATTTAGGAATAAATGTAAAATGTCATTTAATAGTGAGTAGTATGAGGTTTTTAAATCCTAATGTTAATGTTCTAAATTCAAATTAAGTCTTCATAGGTTTCGTATTTTGTATAATGAGTAATTTTTACCCTGTATGGAATATGAAGGAAATGGGTAAAACAACACGCGTAAATGAAAAAAAAATGTAAGAAACGTTTATTTAATAACTTGTATTCCCTCCGCGAGCTCTTATTACTGCTTCCATACGGTTCTTCATCGATCGGATGAGAGTCACGATCACATGTTGTGGTATATTATCCCATTCCTCTTGGATTGCATTTTGCAGCTGGCTAAGTGTTTCTGGGGCTGGATCTCTTGCTCGAATTCGTCTCTTTAATTCATCCCATAGATGTTCAATGGGATTCATGTCCGGGCTTCTTGCTGGCCATACCATAATGGAGATACCGACTTCGGTAAGATAATCTCGTACGACGCCCGCGGTGTGAGCTCTAGCATTGTCGTGCATGAATATGAAGTCGTTGCCAATAAAATGTGCATAGGGCATCACATGAGGTTCAAGACACTGTTCGATGTACCGATGAGAGTTTAGTGCAGGCAGCCGTGGCCCAGACACAAAGGCAAGTTCTGTCTTACCGTCGGCGCTGATTCCTCCCCAAACCGTCCACGAACCGCCACCATAGCTGACCTTTTCTTCAATGCAGCATTGTGCAAAGCGTTCTCCATCTCTTCTGTAGACCTTGTTCCTTCCGTCGTTACCATACAGCATAATTTTACACTCATCAGAAAACAGTACTTTGCTCCACTGAAGGTATGACCAAGTTAGGTGCTCGCGTGCAAAGTTAAGGCGCGCTCTTCGATGGTCTGCAGTTAATTTCGGCCCATTCGCTGGCTTATGCGGTGCCAATCCGCGTTCCTTCAACCTTCTTCTTATTGTAGAGTCACTTACAGCTACTCTTCGTACAACGCGAAGCTGCTGCTGCAGTTGAAAAGCGTTAAGGCGTCGATTTCGTAAAGAAGTTGTTACAATAAATCGATCATCTCGCTCAGAAGTGACCCGATTCCTGCCAGATCCTGAACGGCGCGTGAACGAACCAGTCTCCCGATAGCGTTTGTAGACTCTATGAACAGATGATAAGCTTAGATGCAATCTTGCAGCCACAACACGCTGACTAAGTCCAGAATCCAGCAATGCCACCACTTGGGCGGCTTCTGCGGGCGAAGTATCCATATGTTTTAGAAAAAAAAGTTTTTTCAGACGTCCCAAAGTCACAGTAAATGAAATAAGAAACAGAAAGTTTAAAGACAAGCGCTAATTTTTAGTTTTTAAACGAGAAACGTACTCCAACCCTAAATACACATTTGTCTCAAAACAGTGATTAATTTCATTTATAGGATAAACAAATGAAATTATTTCGAATTTTGATTTTTTTCTTCTTACTGTAATGACCAAACTGCCAGCTACACAGTAATGTTTTTTTTTCATGGAATTAATTGTCTTTTGTAAAAAATTAGGACAAAAGCAATAAAAACGAAAGTGTTTCGATTTTTTTGATGAGAAGTGTATATAAATAAGTAATTAATTATTGTTTGTTGTCCATGAGCAGGAGTTCAACCTGATCGAGCGGCGGGAGCTGGCGCCGCTGCAGGAACTCATCGAGAAGCTCACCGCCAAGGAGGCGCGATGAGCCCCCGCCCCCTCCCCGCCCCCCGCACCTCGCCCATCGGACACACGCTTACTATTGTTTCACTCGATTTTCACACTATGTTATGCTGGGGGAGTCGCTCTGTGTGCTGCGCCGGCGCACGCAGCTGCCGCTCGTCGTGGACGTGCGAGCGTGAGGCTCCCGCGCAAACTATCTCGAATTCTCGACATTTACATTATAGTTTTATTTTGGTAACACTGTAATTTCGTAAATGTTAGTATTTTATCTTTCTCTCACAATATAGCCACTTTATTTTTTGAATGAACACTAGTGCTCTAAAGTAAATAACCTGCTGACAAGATACCACTAGCATCTCTGTTCCAGCAGGTAATTTACTGATTGAAATGTTTGTGATATGAGGGCAGGACGACCGTGTCTCGCGGCAGTTGCTGTGTTTGGGCGGCTACGCTTGTTGTAATTTCGACGATTCATATTTGAAAAAATACTCGACATAGTTTAAATGTGCGTAATCGCGGAGTAGAGAGGTCTCCGCTCGCCGCCTGCCCTCACCGCGTAGTGTATGTCCTCACTCATAGAACCAGTAGGCTATACAGAAGACGGCCTTCTTATACAATAAGTTTAAATATAGATGCAATTTATCTTTTGAAAATATTTAGATTTGATACATGAAGTATAATGATATATTTAAGGTATGACAGTGATGTGGTTCGCCAGAGGCGCTGGTCACGCCGCTGTGTTCGTGCTCAGCGCCTCTTGTGCTATTCGGTATCTAAGTTATTTATTTATTTTGTAATATGACTGACGGTATTCCTGTCTAGAGTATTTATTAGATTAAATCTTGTTTTCGTGTACGACTTCTTCATTGAACGCAATAATCTCTTGTAGCGTTAATATAAGTAATGTAGATATTCTGTGCATTTAATAAATTTTGATTTCGTGTTCTTTCATATCGATCTTTATTGCGACTGACAAGTGATGTATTTAATTTAAAATTAGATAATTTCTGAATATAAAAATTAAGTTTTCATAATAGAGATTAGTTTTATTATCGCTAACATACCTCCACTTTACCAAGTGTTTCTTACTTATTTGGCGGGGACTAATTATCGGAAGTCGATTACTCCGACCGGCAGTCACGACGTTGTTCACCTACGCTCGGCAGTCGACTCCTACGAATGGCCGTCAAAACCTAGTTCACTTACGTTCGGCAGTCGACTCCTCCGAATGGCCGTCACGACCTCTTTTCACCTACGTTCGGCAGTCGACTCCTCCGAATGGCCGTCACGACCTCTGTTCACCTACGTTCGACAGTCGACTCCTCCGAATGGCCGTCACGACCTCTGTTCACCTTACGTCCGGCTGTCGACTCCTCCGAATGGCCGTCACGACCTCTGTTTACTTACGTTCGGCAGTCGACTCCTCCGAATGGCCGCCACGACCTCTGTTCACTTACGTTCGGCTGTCGACTCCTCCGAACGACTGTCGCGACAGAGCCTGTAGCCAAACGGCAAGCGACAATCGTTAATCAGCAGTCGCTAATACATTTTCAACTTTATACCCCATTGCATAAAGTTGAAAATCTATCAAAGATTACAGGGGGGGGACATTAAAAGTCTTAAAACCAGGCTTGTTCCGGCGAGTAAAATTCACAGAGCTATACAAGTCTTACAGCGCCATCTCGTTCACACACTGGAACAAGCCTGGTTTTAAGATGTTGTAATACCCCGACAGATCGTTTTCGTTTGTTTCGTTCGCTATCGCTTAGCAGTCTTTACTAGATTTTCAACTTTATGTGATGGGGTATAAAGTTGAAAATGTATTAGCGACTGCTGATTAACGATTTTCGCTTGCCGTTTGGCTACAGGCTCAGATGTTCAGATCTGTTCGGCAGTGAACTCTTCCGGATAGCAGATACCTAGAACTAGATACTTTATTTAGTTTACTCTCGATTTCTAAGCTCATATATGCGTATCATATTATTAAAAAAAAATGCTTTTTTTTCTATCGAATTTCAAAAAAAATAATTCTCAAAACTAAACATGCTAGTAAAATGGGGATACCAAGTAATGCATTCAAATAACTTAAACTTTCACATACAAAAGCTATGTCCGAAAAATTATGAAACACTGCTGTGCCATCGGTACTCTGCCGTTTCCGGCGCCGTTCGGCTGTCGTCGGAGATGCAGGCATGCGAGCGGATTATTAAACAACTGCCGTCCAACGTCGTTCAGCCGTCTTCGGTGCTGTTCGGCAGCACGGAAACGTTCAGCTAGATTCAGCGCCGTACGGATGCGATCAGTACTCCTAGTACGAATCACTTTCGAAAAAGTATTCGTATCGTCTCCGAAAGCATTTTGTATGGGAACTTGAACAGCGCCACTGGTGCCAGCTAATCGGTACCGCCGTCGGCCGACGTCGCGTCGTCAGAGCCGAGCCCCGATGCGAATATTATTGGACATGGTATTTTTGACCGGTCGTTTCCGCGTCCATAAATGTGGGAGCATCCTAACTTTGTATACCACAAACCACGGCAGATGTTGTAGTAATTTACTGCCGAATCCTAACGCCTAATGGTTATAAGGTTGAGGCGCAGAAGTTGGAATAAATAAAACAAAGTTGGTGTGTTAAATTATGGTACATATCAATTCAATCTTCTTGATTAAAATAATATTGCATAGTCAGCATCTACAGCGTAGAGCGCGGAATGACGGCCGGTCTCCGGACACGGTCAGCTAGTCTCCGGACACGGTCAGCTAGTCACCGGACACGGTCAGCTAGTCACCGGACACAGGCAGCTAGTCACCGGACACGGGCGGCGGGGGCGGGGGCGGCGCCAGGAAGGCGGGGGGCGGGGGCGCGCCCCATGGCGGGGGGTTGAACCCGCCGCGCCAACCCATGCCCATCATGCCTGTACACAAATAACGTGGTTATACAAATAAGCAAAATACAGAACTGTCTATAGTCTGCTGATACGAGTACTGACCGGGAGGCGGCGGCGGCATGTGTGGCCCACTGGGGCCCACGTTGGGCGGAGGACCCATTTTGCTGTCACCCTGCAAATGAACATAAAATTATTTCTAATCTAAAATGAAAACTCTCAAAGTATCGAGCCTGGGTAATGTTACAACTAGGCAGCGATTTGTAAGCGCCTGGAAAAGCGAAACGAGATAATCATGGTATGACAAATTGGCAACATAATAAGCGAAAATCCGAATATTCAACGATGACGTGCTCCACAACGAATTCGGCGGCGGCGGCGGAGGCGGCGGGTAGGACGGCGGCAGCCACGGAGCGGGGGCGGGGGAGTGTACCTGGTGCTGGTGCGCAGGCGCAGGCGGCGGCGGCGGCGGGTAGGACGGCGGCAGCCACGGAGCGGGGGCGGGGGAGTGTACCTGGTGCTGGTGCGCAGGCGCAGGCGGCGGCGGCGGCGGGTAGGACGGCGGCAGCCACGGAGCGGGGGCGGGGGAGTGTACCTGGTGCTGGTGCGCAGGCGCAGGCGGCGGCGGCGGCGGGTAGGACGGCGGCAGCCACGGAGCGGGGGCGGGGGAGTGTACCTGGTGCTGGTGCGCAGGCGCAGGCGGCGGCGGCGGCGGGTAGGACGGCGGCAGCCACGGTGCGGGGGCGGGGGAGTGTACCTGGTGCTGGTGCGCAGGCGCAGGCGGCGGCGGCGGCGGGTAGGACGGCGGCAGCGGCGCCGCGCCCGGCACCGGGGGCTGCGCGTCCGGCGACAGCCACGGAGCGGGGGCCGCGCCGGCCGGGGGCGGGGGCGGCGGGGGGAAGGCGCCCGGCGGCGGCGGCAGCGACACCGGCAGCGAGCCTGCTGGTAACACGGTGCAATAGGGGGTTTCACTGGGAGTTTTAGTCGTCAGTGGCGCTACCAGCGCATAGCGTAAACAACGTTCAAGTGTGTAGATATAGTATCTGTGGTGTAGTGTATGTCAAGTTAATCATACAGTAAATGATATCATGCGCCGGTAGCGCCACCCGAGCCGAGCTTTGCGTTAGTGTCCGACCGAAACTGATTTTTCAGCCGAAACCGAAACCGAACTTTCGGCCTTGCTCTCAGTTTCGGCCGAAACCGAAACTTTTTAAGACATTTAAAATTTCGATTGTTTTTTGAATTTTACTGTTTCTTTTAACCAACGACGATATAATACTAGACTGGTAATAACAGGCGACCGATGTCTGCCAACACATTAGGCAAAAAAGTCTTATATCCGTCTCATTTCGACCAATCCTGTGAGCCGTAAACATACGTTGAGACAGAACAGACCTTGAGTTAGCCAATCACAACGCAGTACCCTGCCTCCCTCGCTTACGTAGTACCTCAGCGAGTTGGCAGAATAGTTTTGTTCGTTAGATCGTGCAATGCGTAGTCTAGTATTATATCGTCGTTGCTTTTAACATTTATTAACATATAAGAAAAAGTTTCATATATCTACAGGCTACAGGATGAATTTTACAACTGGGCGTGGATGGATTAATCCGAGAAAAATCAATATTCTTGAATTTTTTAAGCTATTGCATAGCTTCTATCGCGGGCCTTGAGCGCGGGGACCGAATCCAGAAATTCCGTAACGAAAAAACCTCACGCTCATTTATTTTTAAATTTCAATAACCTTGGCCAGACATCGAACCCGCTGATTTATTGAAAAAAAAACACCCTGTTTTCTTCTGAGCCATAATCTATTCGGAATTATATAAATTCATTATTTTTAATGTTTCACTGGATATAGCGACCCGCCTCGGTTCCGCCCGGGTACAATCCCTACTATAATATCCGCGTTTTATACATACAACCATCCTCTTGAATCACTCTATCTGTTAAAAAAAACTGCATCACAATCAGTTGCGTAGTTTTAAAAATTTAAGCATAAATAGGGACAGACAGACAGCGGGAAGTGATTCTTTGATTTATACTACGTAGTGAATGAATACAAAATTACTGTTATTAAAATAGCAATATTTCAAAGAAGAAACCGTTAACTTATGTTTCGAATACAGTCACTGCTTTGACGTTTGATAAGTTTTATAATCATTAACGTACGTTACAAATACACTTCTCATCAAAAAAATCGAAACACTTTCGTTTTTATTGTTTTTGTCCTAATTTTTTACAAAAGAGAATTAATTCCATGAAAAAAAAACATTACTGTATTAGCTGGCAGTTTGGTCATTACAGTAAGAAGAAAAAAATCAAAATTCGAAATAATTTCATTTGTTTATCCTATAAATGAAATTAATCACTGTTTTGAGACAAATGTGTATTTAGGGTTGGAGTACGTTTCTCGTTTAAAAACTAAAAATTAGCGCTTGTCTTTAAACTTTCTGTTTCTTATTTCATTTACTGTGACTTTGGGACGTCTGAAAAAACTTTTTTTTCTAAAACATATGGATACTTCGCCCGCAGAAGCCGCCCAAGTGGTGGCATTGCTGGATTCTGGACTTAGTCAGCGTGTTGTGGCTGCAAGATTGCATCTAAGCTTATCATCTGTTCATAGAGTCTACAAACGCTATCGGGAGACTGGTTCGTTCACGCGCCGTTCAGGATCTGGCAGGAATCGGGTCACTTCTGAGCGAGATGATCGATTTATTGTAACAACTTCTTTACGAAATCGACGCCTTAACGCTTTTCAACTGCAGCAGCAGCTTCGCGTTGTACGAAGAGTAGCTGTAAGTGACTCTACAATAAGAAGAAGGTTGAAGGAACGCGGATTGGCACCGCATAAGCCAGCGAATGGGCCGAAATTAACTGCAGACCATCGAAGAGCGCGCCTTAACTTTGCACGCGAGCACCTAACTTGGTCATACCTTCAGTGGAGCAAAGTACTGTTTTCTGATGAGTGTAAAATTATGCTGTATGGTAACGACGGAAGGAACAAGGTCTACAGAAGAGATGGAGAACGCTTTGCACAATGCTGCATTGAAGAAAAGGTCAGCTATGGTGGCGGTTCGTGGACGGTTTGGGGAGGAATCAGCGCCGACGGTAAGACAGAACTTGCCTTTGTGTCTGGGCCACGGCTGCCTGCACTAAACTCTCATCGGTACATCGAACAGTGTCTTGAACCTCATGTGATGCCCTATGCACATTTTATTGGCAACGACTTCATATTCATGCACGACAATGCTAGAGCTCACACCGCGGGCGTCGTACGAGATTATCTTACCGAAGTCGGTATCTCCATTATGGTATGGCCAGCAAGAAGCCCGGACATGAATCCCATTGAACATCTATGGGATGAATTAAAGAGACGAATTCGAGCAAGAGATCCAGCCCCAGAAACACTTAGCCAGCTGCAAAATGCAATCCAAGAGGAATGGGTTAATATACCACAACATGTGATCGTGACTCTCATCCGATCGATGAAGAACCGTATGGAAGCAGTAATAAGAGCTCGCGGAGGGAATACAAGTTATTAAATAAACGTTTCTTACATTTTTTTTTCATTTACGCGTGTTGTTTTACCCATTTCCTTCATATTCCATACAGGGTAAAAATTACTCATTATACAAAATACGAAACCTATGAAGACTTAATTTGAATTTAGAACATTAACATTAGGATTTAAAAACCTCATACTACTCACTATTAAATGACATTTTACATTTATTCCTAAATATACACATTTTTCTGATAATCCTTATCAAATCATAAACTGCGAGGTGTTTCGATTTTTTTGATGAGAAGTGTATATTTTATTATGACATGAATATACAAGACTTACTTATTGGCAGTAAACTCAAAAACAATCTCAACTCACTATTAAATGGACGGGTGGCGAACTGAGCCGGAGCCCCGGCGAGCAAGCACGTGTTAGCTACGAATATTACCGAACGCCGCACTAAAATCTACGAACACTTGAGTTTCGGCGGGGCCGAAAGGTTCGGCTATATTTTGGCCGAAACCGAAACTAAGGCCGAAACTAGATTTTTTGGCCGAAACCGGCCGAAACCGAAATTTCGGTCGGTCACTCGGTGAAACCTTCTCTTCTATTGAATGGTAACAGAATGCAGTATACATTATTAGTAAGCAATCCAAAGTATTAATTTCAGTGTGAGTTTTGGTGTGGCAGAACCCGTCGTAGTGTGTGTACGTACGTGCTGGCATGTGCGGCATGATGGCGCGCGGCGGCGCGTGCGGCGCGAACAGTGCGGGGGGGAAGCGCCGCGCCCCGCCCCCCGCCCCGCCCCCGCCCGCGCCCGGCGCCGCCTCGCCCAGCTCCGCCATCAGCGACATGTACTCCTCGTCGATCTTGGCCTGCCGACACACAAACAGCGATGATTCAATATGGAACATCTGTTGAGACGCTCGCTCCATGCGGTCGGTGCGCGGTACCTTGTTGGGCGTGTTGTGCAGCGTGCCCTGTCCGGGTCGCTTGGCGCGGCAGTCGCGCGCGATGTGTCCGGCGCCGCCGCACGACGAGCACACGATGCTGTTGGTCACGTTGGGCTTGTCCGGGCACTGCGGCAGGAGACACACGTTAGTTTATCATTACCTCGACACGGTCGTGTGTGGTGCATGGAGTACGTACGAGCCATGTCTTGTGGTCGGTCGCGGAGCAGTTGGCACAGCGCACGGCGTCGTTCTCCCGCAGCGTGCCGTTGAGCTGGGCCAGCTCCCGCAGCTGCATGCGACGCAGGTCGTTCTGTCCCTCCGGCACCTCCACACCCTGGCGGATCACCTCCTTGATCTGGACACAACGGACACGTTAGTTAGCATCTTATGACGAACTTGACATTGATAAAATGAATACTACTGGAGATGTCGCTGCCGCCCTCGACTGGCGTCATCGTGCACGCACCAGCCACACTCGCCAGACATCCGTCGTGTACCTGCGGTGGTTGATCTTCCTCAGCTCGTCCTCGCCGGCAGTGGCTGGCCGTCCTTACCTTCCTTCACCTGCATGGTGATGACATACCTTCTCAACGGCCTTCTTGACACAGTCTGCGTTGGTGGCGGTGATGTAGGCGTGCAGCGGCTCGTCCTCGCCGGGCAGCGACTGGCCGTCCTTACCTTCCTTCACCTGCATGGTGATGACATACCTTCTCAACGGCCTTCTTGACATAGTCTGCGTTGGTGGCGGTGATGTAGGCGTGCAGCGGCTCGTCCTCGCCGGGCAGCGACTGGCCGTCCTTACCTTCCTTCACCTGCATGGTGATGACATACCTTCTCAACGGCCTTCTTGACACAGTCTGCGTTGGTGGCGGTGATGTAGGCGTGCAGCGGCTCGTCCTCGCCGGGCAGCGACTGGCCGTCCTTACCTTCCTTCACCTGCATGGTGATGACATACCTTCTCAACGGCCTTCTTGACACAGTCTGCGTTGGTGGCGGTGATGTAGGCGTGCAGCGGCTCGTCCTCGCCGGGCAGCGACTGGCCGTCCTTACCTTCCTTCACCTGCATGGTGATGACATACCTTCTCAACGGCCTTCTTGACACAGTCTGCGTTGGTGGCGGTGATGTAGGCGTGCAGCGGCTCGTCCTCGCCGGGCAGCGACTGGCCGTCCTTACCTTCCTCCACCTGCATGGTGATGACATACCTTCTCAACGGCCTTCTTGACACAGTCTGCGTTGGTGGCGGTGATGTAGGCGTGCAGCGGCTCGTCCTCGCCGGGCAGCGACTGGCCGTCCTTACCTTCCTTCACCTGCATGGTGATGACATACCTTCTCAACGGCCTTCTTGACACAGTCTGCGTTGGTGGCGGTGATGTAGGCGTGCAGCGGCTCGTCCTCGCCGGGCAGCGACTGGCCGTCCTTACCTTCCTTCACCTGCATGGTGATGACATACCTTCTCAACGGCCTTCTTGACACAGTCTGCGTTGGTGGCGGTGATGTAGGCGTGCAGCGGCTCGTCCTCGCCGGGCAGCGACTGGCCGTCCTTACCTTCCTTCACCTGCATGGTGATGACATACCTTCTCAACGGCCTTCTTGACACAGTCTGCGTTGGTGGCGGTAATGTAGGCGTGCAGCGGCTCGTCCTCGCCGGGCAGCGACTGGCCGTCCTTACCTTCCTTCACCTGCATGGTGATGACATACCTTCTCAACGGCCTTCTTGACACAGTCTGCGTTGGTGGCGGTGATGTAGGCGTGCAGCGGCTCGTCCTCGCCGGGCAGCGACTGGCCGTCCTTACCTTCCTTCACCTGCATGGTGATGACATACCTTCTCAACGGCCTTCTTGACACAGTCTGCGTTGGTGGCGGTGATGTATGCGTGCAGCGGCTCGTCCTCGCCGGGCAGCGGCTGGCCGTCCTTGCGTCCTACTTTTCCTTCCTTCACCGAGCCCTTCCCGCGGATTATTATCTTAGCGCCCGTCTCCTTCTCCATCGCTAACGGTAACACGCAAAATATTATTTTTATACTATGTCTTGTACATTTACGTAATGTTTATTTGTAAAGGATATCCTATATGGTTATTATTGTACAAAGTACTGATCTCAATTTGAGACCATAACATAATAATATGTATCTTAATTCAGGATAATTTATTAATGTTTTTTTTTTACCTTTCAGCGGTTGTGAGCGAATTAATATTGTAATATAATCAAGGTAAAACTAGCATGGGGCGCTATTTTTCTTAAACATGAGTTTTATTTTTTGTCACTTTCAAGAGTGCCACACAATAATGGTAGAATAGTAGTCCCGCTACCTTTGAGCGTGTTCCCGCGCGGTCCTATGAGCAGGCCCACGAAGTTGATGTCGGGGTGCTCCTCCTGCGGGATCATCACCTTGTCGTGCACGCGGATGATGGGAGGCCTGCGACAACACATCATTATTATAATGATAAACCTTCATTCGTTCGACAGACACACAACAGAGTTATTCTATTCAGATTCGTTTTTCTTTCTATGGTAAGTACTAAAAATGTCAAATATCCTAAGTGAAGCCGCAAGTAAGCGTACTTGCTCATGACGCCATTCCACTGATTTGTGACGCCGACGAGGAGCGATTATCATCCTTACTACGACATAAAGATCTGGTTACGCTGTGAGACATAACGAACAAATCTGTTTCACACTTCATGTCATTGGACGTCTAATCTGATTGGCTGTGACGTCCTATCCTAGTTCCTTTTTTTCCCGCACTTAACCTACTCGCTTGCGCACGAGAGAGTGTGCCGCTGTTAGCTCGCAAATTTCGAGACGATCGGTTGCCGCGTCGCGCGCCCGTGTGGTGCTACAAATTCGCAAGTGCCGCTTCTTAGCTCTAAAACCCTTCAAGACGGTCGTCACCACGCGCACCTGAGCAGCCTTACAGCAGAAGAAGGGGAGCCACTCACAAAGACTATCTCCGGAGAGAAAAAGGTAATGTGCACTCCTTCCTTAGCTTGTTCTGCATTCTAAACCCTCTGTGTCTCCCGGCAGAACGTCAATTCCCGTTTTTTCGTCATAGCCAATTAGTCTCTAGCTAACCCGCGCGTCCAGATCCAATTCCACTGACTGACGTCGTGACAGCAAGCCTGCTATTTTTTCTTTTTACCCCATTACAACTGCACGTTTTATATTGGCAGCGTCCTTATGTCGTAGTAGTAAGGATGATTGTCACTTGTCGTGATTTTCAGTTTCACATCACATGGCGTCGTAAGCGTAATAACTGGTGCGTCGTGTGTGTGCACGTACTTGTAGTCGGGCGGCGGCTTGAACTCGGGGTTGATCTGCTGCATGCGCGTGACCAGCCGGTGTCGCT
Source organism: Agrotis clavis (assembly GCA_954870645.1). Taxonomy (NCBI): domain Eukaryota; kingdom Metazoa; phylum Arthropoda; class Insecta; order Lepidoptera; family Noctuidae; genus Agrotis; species Agrotis clavis. The sequence continues at coordinate 26,584,172 of OX940928.1, read as the reverse complement.
CCTCCTCCAGCTTGCGGCGCGTGCGGTACTCGCGCGTGTTGAGGCGCTTGCCGTCCGTGGAGTAGATGGGCTCGGGCGACGGAGACCTGCGCAGCGCACGCGTCAGCACCCGCCCGCGCCGCCCGCGCACGCAGCCACGCCCGACTTCATTCGATAGCTTATTTTTGACTCTAACTTAATACGGGTACAGTTCATCGCTCGACGAAACTCTTCAGAGCTGATGGTATCCATTCCGACACACGATATAATTAAACCCATACGACACAATTCTAAGTGAAAAGAATGGCTGACAACTTGTTAAATACAAATCGTGATCACAACGCATGTTTTTGTTATATCATTCATCATCGTGAATATCCATCAAGCGTGTGTAGTTTCGCCTAGTTTAAATTGTACCCGTAAGTAGAGGTAGTGATGAGTCGTGCGGGCCTGGCTGCGTGCGCGCACTGCGCGGCAGACGGCCGGGCGCTGCGCACGCGCACGGCCGGCCGCGGGCACAGCGCCGCGCTAACGGTAATTAAAGGGAAGTATCATGTGCACTGATATCCTACTCTAACACCTAGATCCTAACGCCCGAGGAAAAAGAATAATTCAATTAATTTGTTCCTGAAATTTTAATTAAGCTCATTAGTCCTGAAAATAATCTGGTTATTAATAATTATTGAGCTGTAGTTGCTGAAAATTATCAATAATAATTATTTGGTTAATTAATTGAATCATTAGTGATTATGGCAGTCTGTATGCGACCTGCAACTGAAGAAAATGGCGTATTAGTGGTAGGACGGACCCCGCGCGGGGGCGGGGCGGGGCGGAGGCGGGGCGGGGGCGGGACACGACACGCTCCACACTCATGATACTCTCTCAATTCTCCTGTAGGACTTGTAGTTCATGATTTAAATTCTGATATCTATACTTAATATTATAAAGAGGCACTTTTAGGAAGTACTCTCTGGAACTACTGAATCGATTTTGAAATTCTTTAACCAGCAGAAGAAGTTTATTCTTGAGTGACATTAGCTATATTTTATTTTAAAATTTGCACCTGTGTGAACTGCGAAGCCAGTCGTGATGAAATGGAAATAAGATAATGTTAACTTCTATACTTATGTGCCTTTTTTTGCGATACATTTATGAGACGTTGATATTCCCTTTCCCCAAATGACTTGTAGTCAAAAAAGTAAGTTGTAGAGCTGTGGACTATGTACAGACGAGCAGTAGCGACGATGCGTCGACCGAGACCGCGGGCCCTGGCTGGACAGACCAGTACACCACTATACCTGACATTCCTCACTAGACAATGAGTAAAGTTTCATTTCCTGCTACTTGGAAATGGAACCTATCTAATTATTTCAACAGATGAAAAAAAACAACATGCTTGTGGAGCGTTAATTGAGTTTTCTTTTGCAACCATTTTTTCCTTAATTAAAAGAAAATATATTTATTAATAAGATTTGCAATATTCTCAAAAAAATGACAAAAAAAGAAAAACAATAGTACTGTGTGTCTCTCGGCTGTGCCTATGGCCGAGACTCCACCAAAGCTGTGCGAGTCGAGACGTGTTTTGAACAACCAATAGAATTGCGTTGCGGAGTGGAGCTGTGTCAATAACGCAATTCTATTGGTTGTTCAAAACACGTCTCGACCCCGCACAGCTCGATACAGCTTTGGTGGAGTCTCGGCCTAATAGGCTCGGTTCATCATTGGGAGCAGGCCACATGTGCCCATGTGCCATGTGCCATGTGACACTTGCTATAATTATAACTTTACAGCATATCTTTATAATTTGTTGGTTAGTACTGCAGCAGGGAACTCTAAAATAATAAATATTTCACTGTAACTTAAATTAATTTCTATCACTTCAGCACTCACTGAGATATTATGTAATGTGAGTCTACTAGACCTTGCAGCTAGCTTGTGCATCATTATTTTATGCTATAGTTTCTGAACTTTTAATAAATTATGTTATAGAAGTCACTACGCGTTCATTACCGTAAACAGGGGATTTTCTGTTAGTGTTACTATCTATTTTATACAGTGTGTCCGGGCACGAGATAGCGATATTTGAAGGGGATATTCTAGGCTCATTTTCATCGATAAAAATGCTTTTAAAAAAATTCTTACTCCAATACTTCGCGAATGGCAGCCATTTTAATTTTTTGATCCGTCGAACTGGGGTGTTTATAATAAAATGCAAATATCTTGGAATCCAAGAGACCTACATTCATGAAAATGACTTTATTGCAAAGTTAAACGTTGAGGCTTATCAAAAACTTACGAAAGTTTTCTAAATAATATGTAGAAATAACCAAAAAACATGGGCAAACACGAAATTTTACACAAAAATTACTGAATAATTTCACATTTTTAACTCTTGCTCGATAAGTACCCCTGGAGTTAGCTATGGTTTTTGCATTAAATGAAAAGTGTTTGAGTCAGGCTATAAAATGATATCAAAATTATCACTCTGCGTTAAGTATCTTAGGAGTTATTCTCACTTGAACATCACCCTTCCGTCTCGCCCCGCAGCAATAATTCCAAGAAATGGTTACATATAAAAAAAAAGTACCATTTCAGTTTAAGGATTATGGTGGTCAATAATGCCAGCTCATAAATATTCGTTGGAACGATTTAGCTCGCCCAAAGAATGCGACACCTGTAATATTGGGGTACATGCGCTAAGGAAGGGTGATGCTCAAGTGAGAATAACTCCTAAGATACTTAACGTAGAGTGATAATTTTGATATCATTTTATAGCCTGACTCAAACAATTTTAATTTAATGAAAAAATCTCATCAAAATTCCGGGGTACTTATCGAGCTAGAGTTAAAAATGTGAAATTATTCAGTAATTTTTGTGTACAATTTCGTGTTTGCCCATGTTTTTTGGTTATTTTTACATATTATTTAGAAAACTTTCGTAAGTTTTTCATAAGCCTCAACGTTTAACTTTGCAATAAAGTCATTTTCATGAATGTAGGTCTCTTGGATTCCAAGATATTTGCATTTTATTATACACACCCCAGTTCGACTGATCAAAAAATTAAAATGGCTGCCATTCGCGAAGTATTGGAGTAAGAATTTTTTTTAAAGCATTTTTGTCGATGAAAATGAGCCTAGAATATCCCCTTCAAATATCGCTAACTCGTGGCCGGACACACTGTATATCCCTGTAAGGTATTTTAAAAAATAAGGAAAATCGTCCAGTTATCTATACTAATATTATAAAGAGGTAACATTTGTTTGTAAGTTTGTATGTAGGGGGTAATCTCCGTAAGTAATGAACCGATTTAAAAAATTGTTTCACTGGTAGAAAGCTACATTATCCGTGAGTGCTATAGGCTATAAATTATAAAGATATCATACATATTAGCCGAAATACTGCCCAACGAAGTGGGCACGGGTCAGCTAGTTCAAAATAATAATATTCTTTTCTGTAGGATTGGTGTCGTCTATGTGAGATCTCTTTAACACTAAACAAGTGAGCTCCACCGTGTACTATGAGTCTAAAATGGAAATAGGAACATCAATGATTTCCACTTTGTCACCGAAAACTATGGTTAGCAAAGAAAATATATTTTTAACCAATTGAAATTCAATAACATACAATGTGTTTTCAGTCAGTATAAACTGAAAGGGGAGTTAGCTTGTTCTGTCACCAAAACAACAGTCAGAACCAAACCCCCTCTGAATGGTAGCCATATTTTTAATTTGAGTAATAAAAAAATAACCATTCAAGTACCTTACAAATGTTTGGCAATGCAAGTTTTATTTATTATTCTAAATAACTTTTTTGCTGACCCTAACATACTTTTACGATTTGACAACTATGACGTCACAATGCTATGCGTCTTTAGTAATTTATTGTTACTATAGACGCATAGCAGATGTATCGTGATGTATCGGTGCAGCCAGGGCGGCAGGGCGAGTCGATACCGACGAGTGGAGCGTTCGTAACTAGAGATATAGTAAAGAAACAGCAGTTCGTATACTCATTGGCAGGGCGGCGCAGTGGGGCACCGCGGGGCACACCGGGGCACTCCGGGGCACACACCGCGGGGTACAGTGTAGCACAGTGGGGCACAAACCTCTCCTCGATGTTGGCGGGGATGCCGAGGTCTCCGGAGCGCAGCTTGCGCGACACCTCCTCGATCTGCAGCTGAACTGCAAGGGAACGGGTTAGCCAACCGCGGCCATACGCACACATTAGAATACTGACCGCTGGCCTAGCACCGACGTACTAGGGTCACACATACATATACAGAACACGAGACTCCCGCGGGCGGAGCCTGCGCTCACACGCGCGCTACGCTGAAACTAAAATAACATATTGTGGCGCACTTGGAAAGCCTACTGTAACATAACTATACATCATTCGTTCAAATGTACCGATAACTTACATGAACAAAGTTATTTACGAACGTGTCAAACTCCCGTTAAAAAATTCACACTAAGAACAATAACAGTACTGTAGAATATATTTTTACTAATATTCAAGTTCATTTCATTAAAAAAAATACCTACCGTTTAGAGCGTGTATCAAACAAGTGCAGTCGTATAAGATCAGTGTTTTTATTTCCTGCACAATAGACGGGAAGTACTCCCGTGGAGAAAGTCGTTTAGTTCAATATCGTGTACGGCATCCTCCAATATAACTGCACTTCTCTGCACAATAGACGGGAAGTAGCTCCGTGGAGAAAGTCGTTCAGTTCAATATCGTGTACCGCATCCTCCAATATAACTGCACTTCTCTAATACACGTCGTATGACTCATTCGAGCAGAAGATATAGTGAGGAGTCAACAGAGAGCGAGATACAGCTAGCAGTGTAGCGGCGGGTGTACTCACGCAGGTACTGCTCCTCCTGCTCGCGCGTGAGCGTGGACGGCAGCACGGTGGGCAGGCCGGGGATGAAGGTCTTGTCGTGCTCGCCGCCCATCCAGCGAGTGCGCCGGCGCCGCGCGCGCCGCTCGGCCGCGGTCTCGCCGGCCGGGCCTGCGGCAGACCACTCTGTCAACACTGCAGCGTCAGTACAGCCAGCCACGAGGCCTAGCACGACTTCCACCGAGCCGTACCCGTGCTGCGATGGGTACTCAGTTCTGTTCTTTGATGTAATAACAAACGCGAGCACTTCAAAACGAGTACAGTCACGAGCAATAGTATGTATACACTAAACAGTATTCAAAAGCAATGTTCTGCTACCATATAGAAAGAAAGAAAGAAAGAAAGAAAAAACATTTATTTGGCGCAAAAGGACCACGACACACACATTTAAAATAAAATAACATACTAAAAAGCAGAAAAAAAAAAAACTTATTTCTAAAACTTATAATAAAAGAATAGGTAGCTTTTGTGTGTCTCACGGCTGCGCCAAAAAGGCCCAGTTCAGCAAAAAGTCGGGCAACTAAGTGCTCGACGCTGGTTTTCAACTGGACCTCTGTTGATGTACGGATGTAAAACAGCTATGGTGTCCCTTGTTAATACTACTACTTATATAAATATAGATACAATACAATAGTAAATAAGTAGGTTTAAATAAATATTTTAAAAATAATAATTATATACTAGGTACATTATAAAACATAAATACGCAAAGCAAAATGGACAAAAAGTAAACAAAAAAGGACGATCACGTGACGTAGATAGTTAAAGTTATGTATGTAGTTTGAAAACCTGTTTCGCCTGTTGCCAGATTTCTTATCTGCGCACACTTGTTACTAGGTACCCGATGCATTTCGTTGACAAAACGCCACGGGCAGCCAGGCGCGGCAGACTAGCCTATTTAAATCGTCTATTTTTATTGTTGCGTGCTTTACGAAAAGGAATATAAGTTAAACTGTTGGTCATGTTTACGATTAAATTGGTCAATTTAATGTTTTTAAGGAAAAGTGCAGTAGGAAAATATGTCAAATGCGTGTTTGGATTAAAAATACAAAGACAGGTAAGCGCTGGTAATTGATATTTGGTAAAGACAATCAAAAAAGTCGAAGATTATCTCGTACGCGACGCGTAGGGTAGTAGATACCTATTTAATGTTATTTACCGTCCCACAGTATTATCGACGATGGGTATACCCACTAATAGAGAGACGGGGAGGACTACCAAGACCAAGATAATTGAAAAATGGCACCTGCAGCATAGGTCATCATCACAACCCGCGCTCCAGTCGCATGTAAGAAGGCCATACCCTTTGGGTAAGTACAATGAAAACTATGCAACAGACGGTATTGACTAGTTTAGACTGGGGATCGATTAAACTTTTTCCTTTTTATTAGACTTCTATTTTGGAAGCCATACTATTACGAAATATGTCTTATTTAAAGTGGAAACCAGCATTTTACGAGTAAATTGCGATTGAATTTTGATAAGTGCATACATGTTACTGCTCGTGACTGTACCTATCAGGGCGGCGCGCTTTTCAGAAGTGCCTTATAAATGTTCAATGGGGAAGGCCGGTCAAAGCTAATTGTAGATGGCGCCACCATAGCTAAGTCTTAATCCGACCAATGAGGTAGTACTATTTTGAAGTACCTATAAGATTTGAACCAATGACGATGATGGGAACTAGCTATGCTAGCGCCATTAGTTCCCCAGTTGCCATCCCCATTGAAATAAAATGTATGAGTTAGCCAGGCGTGCGAGGGCCCCGGGTGTGATGTGGTCGTGTGGTGCACGTACCGAGTCCGTCGTCCTGGTCGTCGTCGGGGTGGTAGTCGTGCGGCGGGCGCTCGGGGCGGTAGCGCGAGTCCGAGCGCGCCTGCAGCAGCTCCAGCTTCTGCTGCACCGACGTGGGCGGCGGGATGGCCGTGGCGGCCGACAGCGCGGCGGCGGCGGCGGCGGCCGGCTGCACGGGCGCCGCCATGCGCCGCTGGGCCACGAACGTCTGCGGCGACACAACACTCAGAATCACAACACATATCGTTGTCGGGACGTTGCGTCGTGTCTCGACTCGCACTGCGAGGAAGTTGCGACGACAATGCACCGACAATGCCAGGATTTCCAAGTATGGCTTGCGCGCCGGTACTTGAATAATAATAATAAAAAATTGTAGTGTGAGGGTTAGCTGGAGAGAATGAATAGAAAAATGTTTCGCCAACATCAGGTATCATGAGTCAAGAACATGAAGATGATAATATCACTTCATTAACATGTTACCTAAGGCGCCCATTACACGGTAGGTTCTACCATGGCAAAACCATGGCAGAGATTTTGACTGACGGAAAACCTATCGCCTAATGCGTTGATTGACGTTTGCATGACGAAAATTGTAGGCGATAAAATTCAACATTCATGGTTTTGCCATGCCAAAACCTACCGTCTAATGAACGCCTAACAGTTCAATTAGATTTTTTTTTTTACTTTTGTGCCATAGTCCTTACAGTAAATGAAGCTGCCAGATCTAAGTAAGTTATACCTTGCTAAAATAAATAATTGAAAACCTGTATAGAATATTCATACTCAATACCAAAACATGTTTAGGTAAAAGAATACAGACACAAAAAAACTTCACAATAATAATTATAATGATTGTAGGATGAATTGCTTACCGCATAGTTGATATATTTCTACAAAATACAAAACCATTTGTTACAATAGATTCCAAAATGTACAGACAAAAAAAAAACTATGTGCAGACAGCAGAATTTTGATAGCCACGACAAGATTGAGCCGTGAAGCGTCACTAGCATCCTATCTTATCAGAGCCTGTAGCCAAAAGGTAAACGACAATCGTTAACGTTCAGCAGTCGCTAATACATTTTCAACTTTATACCCGGCACATAAAGTTGAAAATCTAGCAAAGACTGCCTGAGCGATAGCGAACGAAACAAACGAAAACGATCTGTAATCTTTGATAGGTGCTTAGCGATTGTCGCTTGCCGTTTGGCTACAGGCTCTGTTAAGAGGAAGATGCTGCTGCCCTTCGTTGGCGGCACTCTCCTGTGATGGCTTGCATAGTGCTCAGATTATACACAAAGTACTATAGTGCCAACAGAGCACACAACAAGTGCTATGCCTGTGCTGCATGGCCCTGCATGTACTAATTTAACATAAGCCACTAAAGCCACCAACAATAAATTGAAATCAATTTACACAATAGGCAGGACACTGCACCCCTGTGATGACTAAGTGGGTGGGACCTACTTATTTTGTCTGATTTTAAAACTAGTATTGGCACAGTTAATGACGAGTTTTAGGCAGAAACTTCAATGACTTTATTATTTATGATATAAATGTAATTATGTAAAAATTACCTCTCGCTCAATAGCATTATGCTGAAAACACTTAAGCTCATTTTATATTGCAATGACATGCTTACTGATAGTCTTAGTAGTAGTACTTTCAATGATATTATAAGTAAAAAAGGTGTAGATACGTCATACGCGCTCAATAACGTATGCGCTCAAATGAGGCTGATTCACACATCTTGATCTCAGTGCGACGTTGCCAGCGGCACTTCACGTACCACAGACTGAATCAAAAGTAAAAGTGACTCAAAACTATCGAAAATGCCGTCGTGTGTGATGAGATATTGTACAAATTAAACATGCAAGACTTCTAAAAGTCAAGGAATCACATAACATTCGTAAATATACTATTTATCTTTAATATTTTCACAAATAAAACATTAGGTTTCTATAAATATGGCGTCGTAAAAGAAAGAGTGCGAGCACGGGTGCGAGTGAGAGGAGACGCTGACGTGCGGGGGGATTGATGACGCGTGGCGCTTGTTTTTTTATCTAGCTGTCACTTTTTTTCTTATTGCGTTGTATCAAGCTATCCTTTTTACTTGTAGTGAAATGTAATGTGTGAATAAAAACGTGTGTATCTGTGTTGCCGCTCGGCGCGGAACAGTTTTTTACGTTGCTTTGTACGTGTATAACATATCTATGACTTTATAATATCATTGAGTACTTTCATTCAAACATCAAATTCCATTGTTGCTTTTTTATAGAAGAGTATGGATTTGCTAAGCAAATTAAAATCGTAAGTTAGTGTTCAGGGACAACCCTGAATATCGAAGTTGGCCAACTTAAATGTGTAATCTTTTAAGTTGGCCAACAGGAGAAATCTGCATCCATAACACATGAGAAAAAACTATGTTAGGAGCTATGGTTAGGAGACTAACTTTTTTGATGTTAACTATTTGGCATTTTTCATTTTCTGGTCAAGTGTGAGTTATCCACAAAAATGAGTGAAAAAGAATTAAAAAATAAATATTAACGAAGAAGAAATTCGGGGGAAAATATTGTCCATTGTGATCTATTTAATAGTATAGTAGGATAAGTGTGGTGTTACCTGTGCGACGGCGGCGGCTGCGAGGATGGCGGCCTGCGTGGCGGGGTTGATGGCGCCGTTGCTGCTCACCTGGCGCGCCGTGGCCTTCGTGGTCGTGCCCACCATCTGGTCCAGCAGGGCAATTGTGCCATCTCTGTAGGCACATTACCCCTTCTTACTTTAACTAAAGTAAATATGTTCTAACATAGATACTGGAGATAATCTGTACAATATCTATGTTAGAACATCCTTTTAAAATTATTTTAATAGCATAACTTTTACATAAAACATAATAAGGTTAAAATGGTTGTGATACACTGTTAGAACCCACGTTTCAATATTCATAGTACTGTGAACCCTTCTAAACTACTCATTTTAACTTTCATGAAAATCCTTGAAGCCGTTTCCGAGAGTATATTATATAAATATACAAGAATTGCTTGTTTAAAGATATTAGATTAAGGGCGCATATTCTGAAAGTTGGCTGCGTTGCAAATAGCTGCCAAATATTTACAAGTTTTAATTAATTTAATTTAATTAATTTTAATTGTTTTAATTAATCTGTATGAAAATAAGAAATATGGCTCTGTAGTGCACTAAAAAAATTGATATAGGAATACAATTAGAACACTGAATAAATATAAATATATAAAAACTTTTTGAAAAAAAGGGAACCGACTTCAAAACCAAACACAAAAAAACTATAAAATAACTTTTCTTTCGGAAGTCGGTGGCCATAGTTATGTCAATGAAATAAAAAAAAAACAAAGCCACCGACTTCCGAAAGAAAAGTTATTTTATAGTTTTTTTGTGTTTGGTTTTGAAGTCGGTTCCCTTTTTTTCAAAAAGTTTTTTAGTTGAGATATTCAACAAAAATCTTCATAAAATCGGCTTCTTTGAAAATCCACAATCCTAATAAGGAACAAAAACGGATCTATGCGAGCAACTTCACGAGATATTCATTATTGTTATATACTAAAACCTTCCCCAGAATGTAACAAACACTTTTCTGAAAACTGCATCAAAATCGGTTCAGCCAAACGCGAGAAAATCGCGGACAAACATGCAATCGTCCCTGAAAATCTACGATCCAAGTAAGCAAAACGGATCCACGCGGGCAACGTCACGGGAAATCTATTAGTGTTATATACTAAAACCTTCTCCAGAATGTAATGAACACTTTCGTGGAAACTGCATCAAAATCCGTTCAGCCAAACGCGAGATAATCGCGGACAAACATGCAATCGTCCCTGAAAATCTACGATCCAAGTAAGCAAAACGGATCCACGCAGGCAATGTCACGGGATATCTATTAGTGTTATATACTAAAACCTTCTCCAGAATGTAATGAACACTTTCGTGAAAACTGCATCAAAATCCGTTCAGCCAAACGCGAGATAATCGCGGACAAACATACATACATACATACATACAGGTCGAACTGAGAACCTACTTTTTTTTTTGAAGTCGGTTAAAAACTATATTATTAAATTGGGTGTTACAATATTAATTATTGTAACTACCAGGGCCCCCGTAAGGTCTACTAGCGCCTGTGTGCAAAAAAAGATTTTGGCGCCCCTTAAGGCATTTTTTTATGGTAGGTTGGTCAGTGGCATATTTTAAAATTCAGCGCCCTGGGGCTGTAAAGCTTGCCGCCTCGAAACTTAAGCACAAAAAAAAAACATCAAGTGCTACGTACTCAAACTTCACACCCAGAGTTCCATACCATAATTATTAAAGACAAATTAAAATTTTTGTAGACCAAGACAAGATTAAATTACATGAGAAGTATTTGCTATTGAAAAATGAGCTATCAAAAGCGAGGTCATGAAAAGCGAACATCAACCTTATTTGAAGCGCGAGCGAAGCAAGCGCAATTTTTTTTAGCTTTTTTGGAATAGGACAAGGCAATTCTTCATAGAAGAGGGAACGCAGTGAGCTCTAATTTAACGTTTCCGAACTTCGGGTTTTAATCTAAAAGTGAGCTCAAATATTTGGAGTCTTTAGTAGGTACTTATACCTAATCTTAAAGTTACCAACTTTTATTTAAAAAAATATTTTTGTATTTTTTCAATTTTTTTCTGGGCCCTTGGCTTTGGCGCCCCTATAGGCTGGCGCCCGTGTGCATTGCACACTTTGCACATATGGTAGCGGGGGCCCTGGTAACAACCAGAAAGGTCGGCACATTTACAGCTGATTAGTCACCCTGGTTGGCCACAGTAACAATCAGCTCATCTCTATTACTTCAACAGAATGTATTATTGGCTTTAAGTCAAATATCAGAAAAATCCAGTAGGTATTGTAAACCGGTGTCATTTTAAAGGTCAGTAATTTACAACAATTGAACAATCACTAGATCTTCTTGCCTGTCTTTAGATTTCCGGCTGCGGCTGCGACTTCTGCTGCGCGAGCGACTACGGCTGCGACGCTTCTCCTTGTGCCGGTCGCGACTACGGCTACGTTCGCGCTCCTTGTCCCTGCGAAAATTTCATCAATTCCATAATACTATTAGTCCTGCGCCTTTCTCTTTCCGGTCGACTCAGATACGCCTAAGAACCAGGGAAGAGAGGGTACACCTCTGTCTGCCCACACACTTGTGCACCGTACAGCGCCGATTGTGAGATCTGCCACCGTGACGTGACCAAAAATGGTGACGCTGATAGGACTACACCATGTGTAATAAAGAATTTTGATTTGTGATAGACACGTACCTCTTAGAGCGATGACGGTCCCTGTCGCGGTCCCGATCTCTATCTCGATCGCGATCACGATCACGATCACGGTCCCGATCGCGGTCACGATCTCGGTCGCGATCACGTTCCCTGTCTTTATCACGGTCTCGATCCCGGGTCTTGTCGCGATCCCTCTCCTTATGCCTATCCCTCTCGCGGTCGCGAGATCTTGAACGACTCCTATCACGATGTCTTGAACTCATAGCGTACGCTTGATAGCGCGCTTTCAACACTTGATTTCAATTCCACTCTATCGCAAACGCTGTGTTTATTTATAATAATAATTATAAACAACTACGGTATTTGAAAGATCTATGTATTATTCGGAGCTTATAAAGTATATACAATAATATATTTCAAGCGATTTTACTCAAACAAATGGGAAAATTAACGAATTTTAAAGTAACTTATTAAAAATCAACGTGAAAATGGCGACGACAGCGATGACAGCGATATGGCGAGACGAGATGGCAATCTTTGACAATTGACCATAGACTTTTATGCTTTTTTTATTTGGCAAAGACAAAGACAAAGACATTTATTCGTTGAATATGGTAGTTTCAAAGATGTTAAAATTTTTTGGATCAGCATATCCACCGCACAAAGCGGCATACGAATATTTACAGTTTAGTTATGTAGTTATACATGCTATATCTAACTACTAATTATACCTATATTAACTTTCAAAAAATTATTGGCTTGCAATGGGATCTAGGATCTAGCCCATGCAGCCGGACTTCGCCTCGCCTCTCTAGCCCATGCTCTAGCCGTGGACGTCAAATAGCCAATAGACAATATGGCGTTCCAGTGTTGTCATATTATTATCTCCTTTTTGTTTTGTGTATTCATCAATTTAAATGTTAAAAATTTCATAACAAACATTTTCTCGCATCAGAATAAAAGCAAAAATAAATTTTAAGGATAACATACTTTAAAATAAATTAATAAGCCTATTATTAGATTGAATGTGAAATAGTATTTTTGTCAATGATTTTTGTTGGCAACATTATGTAATTCATCTCTTTTACTCTAATGTTGATGTCTCTTTCTTGTTTTCTAGCCCACCTACCACACCACCTACATCTTGTTCGTAGAACAAAGTCGACACCCCCTGGTCATGATTCAGCTTTGTCGATTGTACAATTTAGCATAGTGTTGATATAGTTATCGATAAACAAAGTAATGAAATAAATAAAACTTACTAATTTGTAATCAAAGGTTTTGTTTTTTATTAAGTAGTACCGCAAATAAATCAGTCTTCAAACATACGTTAATCAGTCTTCGAACATACGTTAGGTAATTTTAGTATTTTTGACTGAAGGATAAATAAACAGACTAGAACAACAAAAGAGTGATTTACCGATTCATTATCACTATCCGCTGAACTGCCACTACTACTAATATCATTGTTTGATTGCTGCAATATATTTAATAGTTCTTCGTCGTCGTATAACATCATCGACAACTTCTCGGCACTAGCTTATCCTACTACAGCTTGACATAAAAATGTAGAAAACCGGAAGCAGTGTTGCCGTTACGACAATATAGTTTGTGGCCACATGTAAGAAAAAAGTAGCCAGTTTTGCAAAAAAATCTCTTTCAAAATTCGGCTAGAAATGGCTAAAGTGCTTTTGGCCAGATACTGTTATCCAAATACTATTGATAAATATTACAATTTCGGCATGGTGATAAATGGGTCAAATAAAACAATTTTAATACTTAGTATTTAACATTATTATTAAAGGCTGATTAAAATAAACGTTCAGCTAGTGAAAAATATTCTCAATTATTATTTGGTTTAAAATTAAAAATCAATTCCAAAGTCTACAGTGACAGAGATTCATTAATCTCTTCGTCAATGGGTGATGATGTGGGTGGTATTTCAATTTGTTTGACCGATTTGACCGTTTTTGTGACTTTGTTTAAAACTTCAGTAGGCAAAACATAATTGTGGTATGCTTTTTTAATATTTTTAATTGTTTTTTTTTTTTGTAGTTTGGTTTAATTAATCGGTAGATTTCCAATAGTAATTTAGTAAAAGTTTAACAATCGAAAAATCAGCCAGAAGTGGCTAGATTTATTTTAGTGGCTAAAATGGTTTTCTATTTGGCTAGAACCGTTGAAAATCCGCTAGATCTAGCCACAAAGTGGCTAAAACGGCAACACTGACCGGAAGTCGCCACTGTCTTCGCGCTACAAGCACTTTGAATGTTTTTTTTTTTTTTTTCACTTATTACGTTAGTTTTATGGCACAATAATAAATCTAACAAACCTGCGGTCTTTGTTAATATCAAATATCAAAGATTTTAAAACGCTGTCAGAAATAAAAATTTTAGTTCCGCGTCAATCCGTTCTGGCCAAGCTGTACTATTATAAAGGCGAAAGTTTGTAAGTATGGATGTATGGATGTTTGTTACTCTTTCACGCAAAAACCACTGAACGAATTTGGCTAAAATTTGGTACACAGATACTTTATAACCTGGATTAACACATAGGATAGTTTTTATCCCGATTTTATGTTCCCGTGGGATAATTTTCGAGTTGTAGCGGGTGAAACCGCTGGCAACAGCTAGTAACTAATAATAAAGAGAGCACGGATTATCACGACGATGGCGCTAGCGGAACTGACGTTTATTCAAAATATGACTTTAGTTGACCTTGAGCCGCACGTAAAATTACGGCGACGCACACTGGTCCCGATCCGGAAAATCAGGGACATAGGAATGAAAGTCCGAATTAAGGTTTCATATTTTAAATTTAGGGTCCTTGGATGATTCTAAGACACTTTCATCTCTTCGTATTTTTTGATATCGGGGCCCGTTTCCGAGAAAAAAAATGATCTTTTATTTTTTGTATGGAGAAATTTAGTTTTCCGTAATTATTTACTAAACGGGCAGAGATGTTAAAACTAAACCTACATAATATTATAGAAGGCATCATTCTCTACAATTTTTGTTCTGAACAATTTTTTGATATCTCTGCCCGTTTAGAAACGGCAGGCGTTCAAAACTTAAATTTCAAATTTCGCGGTTTGAAAGGTACCAAATGCTTTTTGACGATTAAAGAAATATGTTTTATGGTCTTTGGGTGATTAAAAACCACTTTAAAATAATAACTTATATTGATAGGACCCGTTTTCAAGAAAATTTATAATGTTATTATTTTTGTACAGTGTTTTTGTTATGCTTTCGCAATTGGGCCGAAATGTAAAAAAACAGACCTACAGGGGATTATAGAAATTATAATTTAAGATTTTTTATCACACATCCGTTCATTCAATTCGTAAAGTCGTAATTACGCGATTTGAAAGGTACTTAGCAAAGGCTTATTCAATAAATTCTTATGTTTAAATGGAATTACCCACAAAATCTGCAGTAAGTTTCGTACTACCCAAGTACCTGGTAAATTAAATTATCATCTACCCGCTATTATTTTCAGAAAATGGTACTTTATCGCTTTGGCAGGTACTTGACACTTTGAACTATAAATACGTCTCTGCTCACTTTAAAAATGTGTGCCAGTGGTTTTATAAAAGTAGTAATTTATTGTACGATACGTTGTGAAATCGCATAAAAACAGAAGTTAGTGCAGAGGATCTCGAAGTTTTAAAATCTTTTTTCAAACTTCATCCAGAACATGCAATGGTTGCATTTAGACATCATGTGGCCATCTCTAGGTTCTATACAACGTGTAACGTTAATAGCGCAAAACCTCTCGTGGGGTAACTCAGCCCATGTTACTGAACAATGTTTGATCAAAAACTTTTGGAAAAAAAAAGATTTTTCATACTGATGGGCTCGATCAATTTCTCATTTTGTATGAAATTTTTTTTTTTTTTTCAAAAGTTTTTGATCAAACATTGTTCAGTAACAAGGGCTGAGTTACCCCACGAGAGGTTTTGCGCCATTAACGTTACACGTTGTAGATTTAGTGTCTTTATTCAGTCATGCGTAATATGGAAGTTCGAGAGCTAAATACTTCATTGGATACTTCTCTGGATACAGTGGCAGCAACAACTAGTTCGTGTTCAGATGTGGCTACAGAGGCTCCCGTGCAAAGAAAACTGTTTGAAGATTTATCGAACAAACATAAAATAAGACGTATTTCATCACTTAAAGAATGCTTGGAAAAATAGCTAAGCACCAATATTTTATACATTTGCAAAGTAAATTCATGTAAAAAAAATGTTGGAAAGTGCCAAGTATCTGCCAAAGCGGTATAAAGTACCATTTTCTGAAAATAATAGCGGGTAGATGATAAATTTAATTAACCAGGTACTTGGGTAGTACGAAACTTTCTGCAGATTTTGTGGGTAATTCCATTTAAACATAAGAATTTGTTGAATAAGCCTTTGCTAAGTACCTTTCAAATCGCGTAATTACGACTTTACGAATTGAATGAACGGATGTGTGATAAAAAAATCTTAAATTATAATTTCTATAATCCCCTGTAGGTCTGTTTTTTTACATGTCGGCCCAATTGCGAAAGCATAACAAAAAACACTGTACAAAAATTTTAACATTATAAATTTTCTTGAAAACGGGTCCTATCAATATAAGTTATTATTTTAAAGTGGTTTTTAATCACCCAAAGACCATAAAACATATTTCTTTAATCGTCAAAAAGCATTTGGTACCTTTCAAACCGCGAAATTTGAAATTTAAGTTTTGAACGCCTGCCGTTTCTAAACGGGCAGAGATATCAAAAAATTGTTCAGAGCAAAAATTGTAGAGAATGATGCCTTCTATAATATTATGTAGGTTTAGTTTTAACATCTCTGCCCGTTTACTAAATAATTACGGAAAACTAAATTTCTCCATACAAAAAATAAAAGATCATTTTTTTTCTCGGAAACGGGCCCCGATATCAAAAAATACGAAGAGATGAAAGTGTCTTAGAATCATCCAAGGACCCTAAATTTAAAATATGAAACCTTAATTCGGACTTTCATTCCTATGTCCCTGATTTTCCGGATCGGGACCAGTGTGCGACGGCGTTCGCGGATCGCCTGCGCTAGTGACGTTCTGGAATAAGTCGATAGTTTATGTTTCTTTGTTGATTTCTACATATTAAATCACTTAAGCTTATTGGATTTTGAATAAATAATTAAACCCTACTAATATTATAAATGCGAAAGTTTGTGAGGGATGTATGTATGTGTATGTAGGTATGTTTGTTACTCTTTCACGCAAAAACCACTGAACGGATTTGGCTAAAATTTGCTACACAGATAGTTTATAACCGGGATTAACACATAGGATAGTTTTTATCCCGATTTTGTGTTCCCGTGGGATAATTTTCGAGTTGTAGCGGGTGAAGCCGCTGCTGTTGTCAGCGGCTAGTCGTTAATGAACTATGGAATTAATGTTTAGATGACAGTTTGATAAAATACAGGGATGTTTTTTTATTAAATTAACATCATGAGCTTCAAATGTGGTACAACACTAGTCTACGTGAAATCACGGTTTCGGCGAAGTAGGTTGATATTTAGACGTATCACAAACTGAGAAAAATTAATTATTTCAATCAACTAACTAAAATATGTATCTAGTTATGTTAAACATAAAGTAATAACACGAAATATACTAAGATTTAGTAAGCAAATTCAACTTTTATTAAACATTTTTTTTAATGACGGGACTTTTACGTAATATTCCGACGTGGCGACTGAGGTATCATTCTTACAACACGTAATATTACGGCGATGGCGGTTAAAGGGCTAAACTAAATCAGATACTAATAATAGAATCCAAATCTATGTGGAATCATACATTCTATGGTGGAATTGAAAAAAGATTGAATTGAATAAACAGAAATCAGTGCTTTTTCAATATATTTCAAAGATCAAAATACATTTCTTACAACTTGTAACAGTTCAATCATACCAAATTACAATTTAGAACAACATTTTTTGTGTCACTTAAAATACAAATGCTGCAAAAAAGATACAACGGCTTATAGCTTCAAACAAATTATTTATTAATTAAGTTTCATATTTATCTATTCAAATTAAAATTTAAGATGCTCCAGCCTCTGAGACAATTGCAGACACCTATAGCTTAACTGAAACTGGCAGCAAAGTAATTTTAATGTTGTTAATGTCATTGTAATATTGTCAATGCTATAGAAAAATATCATGTCTTACAAACAAACAAGAAATTAAACTTAATTCTACAATCATATTAAATCTTCTTATTACTAAAATATTTCTAGTACTTATGAACTACTAAACGATTTAGTCCGGACCCAACAGTTCCCTGGAAACACTTCACTGTTCACATCACTAACATTTTTGCAAACTATTTATCAGCTGATAAGTTTCATAGAAAACACGCCCGGAGTCAAATGCAGCAAAGGTTGTATTGGAGATAACCTGCAGACAAAATGTTATATATTAATAAATATGTTTCATGACATTTATTAGGAGTACAATTAAATGCTCACCAAAGTAATTAAGACAAAAAATACTTAAAACCCAAATTACTATCTCCTATTTTGAAGTCTGTTAAAAACTAGTGATTAAAACATGTCCATCTAAATGAACAACAGTCAATTTTGTGCCACAAAAAGTATGTTTATAATGGAATTTTTTATGAAGGAAAATTTAAGCACGAATAAGCTTTATTATTAAGTAGAAGACAGAAAACCATTAAAACAATACATTGACTCCATAATACAGTGTTAGTAAACTTATGTCTAGAAATAGGAATAAAGTGAATTTTGAGTGCAAAGAACATTAAGGTTATTTTGTGTCAGCTGTTTTGTTGTTTGGTGGTTTGAAAAAAATATTTGCTTAAGGGCTACATACATAGAAACGAAACACTTGAGAAATTCTTAGGCAATAATAATAATAAGATACACAAAAAAAGAAGCAATCCATCTACAGATAAAAGTATTTAGTACTAAGCGACCATGATATGAACGAAATTGGTGCAATAAACAGTTTTCTTAAAAATAAGTAGTTTTGTTGCTAAACGAATTTTCAAATGACAGTTGTCAGATGGGAACAATCATGTTTGGGTTCTGATCATGTTCATGTAGTACTAGCTGCAGCCTGCAACTTTTTTTGGATGGTCTTGGCCCATGGCAGACCACTTGCTAGACAAATATTGTTTATCACCTTAGATTTATGTGTGATTTAAATATAATTTTTTTAAGGTAAGTGTTCACAGGTTCGGCCGGCCACATTATGGGCCACATCATACATCAGTTTTCCTGATCAGAAATCCTGATTCGTTTTCTATCCGAACACAGTGAATTCATACAAATGTGTGTGCATGTTTTGTGTGTGTTGTTCACATTTCATTCATCATTTTGGATTCCAAACGGAAAAACTACAACTACTACTAAACTGATGTATGTAGCCGCCCCAGGGTTGGCATGATTAAAACAAGTTGTTTTAAAACACATGTTTAAAACAGTGTTTAAAACAGTTTGAAATTAAACAGTGTTTTTTATTACTTGTTTAAAAACAAAGATTAAAACAAGTTTAAAACATTGTTTAAAACAGTACGAAAAAAAACATGTTTTAAAAACTACTTTTCATGTCGCATAATAACTGAATATAAAATGAAAATAAAATAATAAGTATTTGAGTCTGAATAGTTTAACATAAAACCAATCGAGTCTCTATTGCTGTTATATTTTTGAACTTTCAATGGCATTGTAATTGACTTAATCATTTTTTTTTATAAAACGTTGCCCCACACTAGGAATTTCTACTGTGTCGTGGGTGCGTTTACAAACATATAAACTCAAACAAGCCGCCAACATTATTTTTATGTTATGTAGGTATTTCATTCAATCAAACAAATATCTAAGTACCAGGATTTGTATCGGACAAGATAGCACCTATTTTTGAAACATTATCATAATAATTTCAAAACAATTAAAATTGTAACAATTTTAATTAATAAACAACATTAGTCATAAATAAAAAACGTAAACCTCGATCCCTAATGTCGGCTGTCGAAAGTTTGGTAATTCCCCTATTTTTTAGGCATATAAGTAGATCGGTGTTTCTCAGTCCATTGTTCATAAGGTAAAGCCCCGCACCGCGGCGCGGGGATATACCTTATGAACAATGAACGAACGAATAGGAGGCGCGCCGCCTGTCCCGCTAGGAAAGTCCCTACGTGTCGCCCAATATAAAATCAACATTAGAACATACCTACCGGGTGAATGTGAAGCGTTTGATTACGCAACATACAAATAAATGTTATCTATTGATCGTTTTTTTGTAAATATTTAATTTATTATGGCGAGTTTATAAAGATCTAGCCTAGAAAAGAAACATAGTCGAATTAATTTGAAATAATGCCCTAAACTAAAAAAAACAAAAAAAACACCTGTTTAAAACATTTTGAACTGTTTGTTTTATATAATTTAAAAAAAAACTGTTTTTTTTCCAACCCTGAGCCGCCCTAATGTAGAAAAAATCAGTTGTGTCACAAAATATGGTCTTAAGTCATTAATTAGGGTACAGACTTCAGCTGGTATATCACCCTACCTCAAACTGTGAAATTTCTTTATTAGATTTCCAACTTTATCACAATTAATATTTTTGGTTTGACAGATTCGGGTAGGCTGGCCTGCAGGCTGGCGTCCGAACCTACTACTACATTTCGACATAAAATTTCACCATTATTATAGCAGCTATACGCTAAATAAAAATTTATGTACCTGTAATTAAACGGGAGCACCAGGGCCGCCTTTCTTTCCGATGAGCGACTTGTGTATGTGAGGGATTACACCGCCGCCAGCGATGGTAGCTTTGATCAAGCTGTCGAGTTCTTCATCCCCTCTGATAGCGAGCTGCAAGTGACGCGGAGTGATACGCTTCACCTTGAGATCTTTGGATGCATTTCCCGCCAACTCCAATACCTATAATAAAATTGTACGACTCGATTATTGGGTATATGTAGGGTAGATAGGCCGAAGAGGATTACTTTGTTTGGATGTTTAAATTAACAATAGAATAGATATTTTGATCTAAGTTTCGTCATCAAATCCAAATTTCCCGCCAAAATAATACAACACTAGAAAATATTTAAAAAATGGTAGCAAATTATATTACCTACGGAAATTTAAGCACTTTACAAAAAATACGAGGGTACCTATTATTTATTAAAACACACAGTCATGCAACTACGCTAAATAATTACGCTCCAAGGCGTGCCGCCATATTGATAGGGTGTTGCGGAGAGCTTACCTCGGCTGTAAGATATTCCAGAATTGCTGCAGAATACACGGCTGCTGTTGCACCGACACGTCCATGACTTGTAGTCCTATTTTTGAGATGTCTGTGAATCCTCCCCACAGGAAACTGTAAAATGATTTTTACTGTAGCTCCTATCTATTGATTATTTCCGACGGACTAATGGACGCCGCCATACTGAAGGGGTCATTCATATTATTCAATTATATGAATTCAAGTCACGAAACCAGTAGATGCACGATAATATCACGAAAAATCCTATTTTAAATTATGAAAACAAATTAACTTACCTGAAGTCCAGCCCTTGCCGATCTGGACACTGCTTTGGCCTTAGCTTTACCAGAATCTTTACCCGCTTTACCGCCAGCCTAAAATTGATGAAAAATCCCATTAATTTTTCTCGTACAGCGTTGAAACTTTGCCAGTAAGTTTATAACACCATTGTTCACCGTATTACACAACAAAATCACGACAACAACAACTAATTTTCACAAAATCTTGCAAAACTCACCATTTTGAAACGTGTAACTCACTATGACCACTACAGACAGTGAACAACCAACACAGGAAAGGCGCCAAGCCAAAACGCCAGATACAAAGATGGCAGCTCCGCTGTGCCGTTCGTTACAATCCAATCAGAGCAGCCAATTGCACGTAAGCGGAAGTGGCGTACGAAACAAACAACTCTCAACTTGCACGGCTCATCCAATCCGCGTCGATCGAAATGGCGGGCGGGTCACTGGCTACAGTGCTGCCAAGCCTAGGTTTACTTACGGATTTCTTTGGAACTTTATACTTTTTTAATTGCGTTTCGTTTCACATTTGAGTCGATTATCGCAGGTAGGATATTTTGTAATTTAAAATATAACTTTCCAGTATTAAATTTAATTGAACTCTCGTAGAGACATTTACTTTAAATTCATTAGCAAAAATATTAATATTAGTTTTACAAAGACTACAAAGGACATTCGCGAGTGTTGCTTGGCAAAAAACTGTAGAAAACCGGAAGTCGCCACTGTCTTCGCGCTACCAGCACTTTGAATGTTTTTTTTTTTCACTTATACGTTAGTTTTATGGCACAATAATAAATCTAACAAACCTGCGGTCTTTGTTTACATCAAATATCAAAGATTTTAAAACGTGGTCAGAAACAAAAAGATTAATTCCGTTTCAATCCGTTCTGGCCAAGCTGTACATTGAGTCAGTGAAACCGTCAGCCGACAGCGTTCCAGACGGTCGGGTACTGTTGACGCGACCAAGGTCACCTCTGTCGGCGGTCGGGTCTGATCGTGTAGAAGGGGTTTTAAACCCCTTCTACACGATCAAACCCGACCGCCCGACAAAGGTGACCTTGATCCAGTTTGTGTGAAAATCTACCGTGAAGACGTTGGTCGGCCGACCAAATATGAGCGGAGTCAAACGACCTTTGGATGACCTTGACCTTGATCCCGACAGGCTACGTCCGCGGTCAGACCCGACCGTTCGGCCGACAGCGTTCCAGACGGTTGGGTACTGTTGACGCGTGGAACGTGTAGAATCAGTGCGGAAAAATAAATTCTCGAAAAGGGCCACTCAAAACGTGTGGGCGTATATTATTTAAGGGATTATTTATGGGATATATTTACATGACGTGTATACATCGAGGGTGTAACTTGCAAAGATACGCCCCCACGTTTTGAGTGGCCCCTCTCTCAACCCCGTAGGGTTCTTTTCTTATTTTTAGGAAATTTAAAAACGTGGGGTTTTAGATTTTTTAAATCTATTAATTATTTTATTATTTTTATCTTTTTTTTTTCATATTCCTAACAGCAAACCCTTTCGTTTAATACCCATATCATGGGGGTGCATTTCAAATAGCCAATCCGCCATCTTAGATGTCCGCCATGTTGGATTTAAGACACGTCACTATTTTTTTCATATTCCTGATAGCAAACCCTTTCATTTGATACCCATATCATGGGGTGGATTTCAAACAGCCCGTCCGCCATCTTGGGGAGGCCGCCATATTGGATTTGTTTTGACGTTTCTTAGCTAGTCATGTATTGTCAGTCTCAGAGCGTGTGCAAAATTTCAGCCTGCTAGCTTAACGGGAAGTGCCTCTTTATATTCAATTCCTGATTTCAAACCACTGTGTGCGGGGTTTCTTGTGTACGTACACGCCATTTAGCCGCGTATTTTTTTGCTAAAAAGCGACGTGCTCTCACTTGGCTCTCACATTGAAATCCTGCGGACGACTGAACTCTGCAATTCGATTCGATCTCGAATCTAGGCCGGATAAAATACTCCGCCATGCCATAGTAAAATGGGGTTATGGGACATTTCGCCCACAAAAAAACTGGCCCACAGGCCAGACGTCTCCTTTTAGTTTATAGTTTATTTAGTTTTTGTTTTTTTATGTTCAAAGTGGTATGTACATTTTAGGAAATACATGATTTTTTTAAAGTGGTATGTACTTAAATAATCCTCCTGCCTAAAATTTTTTTAGTATTACCACGTTAAACTTATGCTTGCCTAGTACTTTTGCTGGTTATATTATTAATGAACAGATATTTAATTAAAAATATACGATTTCGTCGAAATATCCCTTTACTAATTCATAAAAGACATCTGGCCCGTTCTACTAAATTGGTTCGGGCGAATCTACCCATCCACATTTTAAAAAGGGGACATCTGGCCTGTGGGCCAGTTTTTTTGTGGGCGAGATGTCCCATAACCCGTAAAATGTATGGAGATTTTGGGCCTAAAAATTCAGTTATTTTCCGAATTTTTACGCGAAAACTAAACAATGTTTTGAAAAACAGAAACATGCAAACAGTTCACTGTTCTTTGTTCTCTTTATTTATGTATAATATTAATTAGGTTTCTGCTTATTTACGCTTAAGTTATCACAATACGGCAGTGCTTTTTGCGCGTTTTAGTGATTTTCAATAAATTTTTTTAACAAATCCAGCCCAATTATCCTCAATCCGAAATTTGTAGACCCTGGGGATAGATAGATAGATAGATAGAATACACTTTATTGTACACCAAAATTGTTACAAAAAACGGTTTTACAGAATTTCAAATTCTATGGTTACAAAGGCGGTCTTATCGCTAACAGCAATATCTTCCAGACAACCTTTACATGAGCAGTATGAATTTAAAATAAAAATATGGAGGTAGTCAATGTACCTAGGTACTACAAAACAAAAATTGAGGTATTAAATAACCATAAATAAATATACATACATATATAAATATATATATCTATACATATAATAAAATAGTAGGAAAGTCAAAACTGTACATTGAATATTTTTTGAAAAGAATACTTGGGGTGTGATCTACAATCGATACCGAAGCCAAAAATATAGTTTTTAGAATTTTTGTCTGTTTGTCTGTTTGTCTGTTTGTCTGTATGTATGTCCGGGATAAACTCAAAAAGTACTGGACGGATTTGAATGATTTTTTTTTTGTTGTATAGGTATTAAGTCTGGTCAACACATAGGCTATAATTTATCTTGGAAACTTGAACACCTGGTGCAGAACCGCAACGGACCAGCTAAACTATAAGAGATACAAAAATGGTGCGATAGCAAAAATTGTTACGCGTGATGAGCATTTTCTGCTGAGGGAATAAATTTGAAGATCTGGAACACCTGATGTGGAACACCAAGAGCCCAGCTACACTATTACATATACAGGAATGACGTCTTTGCAAAGTTGTTCAGCCTGACGATCACTCTCTGTTGACATATAAAAACTGAAGATCTGGAACACCTGATGTGGAACACCAAAAGCCCAGCAGCCAGCTACACTATAACATATAAAGGAATGACGTTTTAGCAAAGTTGTTCAGCCTGATGAGCAGTCTCTGTTGACGTATAAAAATTGAAAATCTTGAACACCTGATGTGGAACACTAAGAGCCCAGCTACACTATAACATATATAGGAATGACGTCTTAGCAAGAGTTGCTCAGCCTGATGAGCACTCTCTGTTGACGTATAAAAATTGAAGATCTGGAACACCTGTTGTGGAATTCCAAGAGCCCAGCTACAAAGGAATGACGTCTTAGCAAAGTTGTTCAGCCTGATGAGCAGTCTCTGTTGTACGTCACTAACAAAGTAAGACGCGTATTTTTTTTTTGTTTTTTTGTTGTTTAAAATCCCATTTGACTAAGACAACACTGCAACACTCAACGTGTTCGTAGTCATGAAACTGTGACAAAGCAAAGGTGTTTCAGGATTGTAATGTAGTCGTCTTTCCCTGGAGGCGACGGCCCTCCACCGCGTCTATCGAGGTGCATCGCCAGGAGAATGTTCATCTCATCCGCACGCAAAATACACGCATATGACGTGGAGTTGCGGATACCAGCCCGCTATACAATACAATACAATCGCCAGGATGAATCCCAGGAAAGAACTCCGGCGCGATCACAGGGCAATATGGAGAGAGCGACTGTCGCAACCGAGTTCCGGGCACGCCCCAACTAGGGTTGCCAACATTTTTTTGACAGAATATAGTATTTTTTTTTGAAAAAGTCATTAAAAATATAGTGCGCTTCAAAAAAATATAGTATTTTAGTAGGGAAGCATTTAAAAAATAGACTAAAGTTATATTTTTACTTATTTTTTTTTTTTTAACTACACTTCTCATCAAAAAAATCGAAACACTTTCGTTTTTATTGTTTTTGTCCTAATTTTTTACAAAAGAGAATTAATTCCATGAAAAAAAAACATTACTGTGTAGCTGGCAGTTTGGTCATTACAGTAAGAAGAAAAAAATCAAAATTCGAAATAATTTCATTTGTTTATCCTATAAATGAAATTAATCACTGTTTTGAGACAAATGTGTATTTAGGGTTGGAGTACGTTTCTCGTTTAAAAACTAAAAATTAGCGCTTGTCTTTAAACTTTCTGTTTCTTATTTCATTTACTGTGACTTTGGGACGTCTGAAAAAACTTTTTTTTCTAAAACATATGGATACTTCGCCCGCAGAAGCCGCCCAAGTGGTGGCATTGCTGGATTCTGGACTTAGTCAGCGTGTTGTGGCTGCAAGATTGCATCTAAGCTTATCATCTGTTCATAGAGTCTACAAACGCTATCGGGAGACTGGTTCGTTCACGCGCCGTTCAGGATCTGGCAGGAATCGGGTCACTTCTGAGCGAGATGATCGATTTATTGTAACAACTTCTTTACGAAATCGACGCCTTAACGCTTTTCAACTGCAGCAGCAGCTTCGCGTTGTACGAAGAGTAGCTGTAAGTGACTCTACAATAAGAAGAAGGTTGAAGGAACGCGGATTGGCACCGCATAAGCCAGCGAATGGGCCGAAATTAACTGCAGACCATCGAAGAGCGCGCCTTAACTTTGCACGCGAGCACCTAACTTGGTCATACCTTCAGTGGAGCAAAGTACTGTTTTCTGATGAGTGTAAAATTATGCTGTATGGTAACGACGGAAGGAACAAGGTCTACAGAAGAGATGGAGAACGCTTTGCACAATGCTGCATTGAAGAAAAGGTCAGCTATGGTGGCGGTTCGTGGACGGTTTGGGGAGGAATCAGCGCCGACGGTAAGACAGAACTTGCCTTTGTGTCTGGGCCACGGCTGCCTGCACTAAACTCTCATCGGTACATCGAACAGTGTCTTGAACCTCATGTGATGCCCTATGCACATTTTATTGGCAACGACTTCATATTCATGCACGACAATGCTAGAGCTCACACCGCGGGCGTCGTACGAGATTATCTTACCGAAGTCGGTATCTCCATTATGGTATGGCCAGCAAGAAGCCCGGACATGAATCCCATTGAACATCTATGGGATGAATTAAAGAGACGAATTCGAGCAAGAGATCCAGCCCCAGAAACACTTAGCCAGCTGCAAAATGCAATCCAAGAGGAATGGGATAATATACCACAACATGTGATCGTGACTCTCATCCGATCGATGAAGAACCGTATGGAAGCAGTAATAAGAGCTCGCGGAGGGAATACAAGTTATTAAATAAACGTTTCTTACATTTTTTTTTCATTTACGCGTGTTGTTTTACCCATTTCCTTCATATTCCATACAGGGTAAAAATTACTCATTATACAAAATACGAAACCTATGAAGACTTTATTTGAATTTAGAACATTAACATTAGGATTTAAAAACCTCATACTACTCACTATTAAATGACATTTTACATTTATTCCTAAATATACACATTTTTCTGATAATCCTTATCAAATCATAAACTGCGAGGTGTTTCGATTTTTTTGATGAGAAGTGTATATTTTTTTGCACTTCTTCCATATTTTTTAGTGTTCGTAAATTGCAGGAAGTTTTTTTATTTTTTAGTAATGAAATAGAAACGCAAAATATAAACATTTAGCTATTGTACGGAAATAATTATAGTATTTTCGCGTACTATACAGGGTGCAATCTTAGTCGTGGGCAATATTTTAATCTAATGCTCTACTAACGATACTGAATGTATAACGCAACTCAAAAGCATTATTAATGCAAGTATGTAAAACCTTAAAAAAATTCATAAGTGTCTCAAAGTATCAACGCGGCGCGTAGACGCGTTATACTGCGCTTTAAAATTTGGATACTTCAAGACTTATTGGGGAATGGGGATTAAGATTTTTTTTTATTACTTTTAGTGTTTATTTGCAACATTATGCCTATGCAATGTGACTTAAAACATTTTTAAGGTTTTCCAAACTTGCATTAAAAATATTTTTGATTTGCGAATTATTAGCCCTAATAAAATCAGTATCGTGACTAGAGTCTTAGATTAAAGTATTGCCCACGACTAAGATTGCACCCTGTATATTTCTTCAAAAGTATATAGTACGGAGACCCTAAATATAGTACAATAGGTACTATATGTATATTATAGTACGGTTGGCAACCCTAGCCCCAACCGCGGTGGCGGCGCGGAGTGGCTGGATAGGCGTCACGGCGTCCCGCCTGACCTACGACATGACGTAGGTCCTCAACGAACACGAAAGTTTCGGGAGGTAGCAGTGTCGGATAGGGAAGGAAGAATCGCCTGGGTGTCACCACTGCGTGGATCGCCTGGAGGACACGGTGGAGCATACGGTGCAGGACTACCCACTTGGGCAGAGAACCGCCGTGTCCTCACTACGACGATAATCGGTGACCTCTCGTGCTTAGTATTGGTCGAGACCATGATGCTGCGGGGCGAGACAGAATGGGAAGCAGTCGCCTCCTTCTGCAAAGCAGTCATGCTAGCGAAGGAGGAGGCGGGACGCATGAGGGAGAGGACAATGTCCACCTCCAGCCCAGCCGCAGCGGTAGACGCCGATGGCGACAGACGTCGCTACACGATCTCCAGCCACTGTAGGCGCGGCCATGCGGGCGGCGAGTAAGAGTGCACGTTGTGTTCCACGTGATGTATTACCACGCTAAAAAAAATGTAATCGTCTGAATGTACCATGTCGAACAAAAAAGCCGTCGAGGCCGTGGACAGAACGCTTTGAGACATACGCCATGATGATAGACCCATGGACAATATCACGGTAGGTACTGTTCTCCGGAAAATTCCGGCAGACACTGCCCGTTGTAAGAAGAATTGATAAGTTACGTATTCGGAGTCCCGTCAAGTATAACACTTCAGGAAAATTCTTGGCTATTTAATCGTGCGATACTAAAAAAATGACCGAACCGCTGCAATAAATGGAAACATATTAGCCGAAATTGTTGGGAATGATGTGGTTCACACGTCATACAATAACGTCGTCAATCAGGATGATGCCAGCAACTACCCACTCGAGATTTTAAATTCATTAACTGCCTGTGGTCCTCGAGCTCATAAAATAACCTAAAAGTAATAATAATGCTTCTAAGAAATCTAACTCCACCAAAATTGTGCAATGGAACGCGACTAATAGTTACTGCATTACACAGAAATTTAAGCGAAGCTGAAATTCTCACCGGATGTGGCTCAGGGGAAACTGCATTGATACCGTGAATACCACTCATCTCCAACAATTTCCTGTTCCAGTTCAAACTCACACAATTCCCGGTAGCCGCTTACTTCGCGATCACCATAAATAAGTCCCAAGGACAGACCCTGAAGGAAGCTGATGTCGACCTAAGGTCCAACTCTTTTTCCCACGGCCAACTATATAACACATGCTCGCCTGTCAGTAATGCTGACCAGCTTTTTATTTTAGCACCAGAGGGAAAAACTACCAATGTCGTATATAAAGTGTTGTGTCTGGAAGTTTTCATTTCATTTGCTTTAAAGTTTGTTATAGATTCTATAACAAACTTTCAAGTGGAACATCAGGTACTCTCACTTTCTCAACGAATTAAAAAAGAGAATATTGGTATAGGTGCCATAAAACCAAATACAATGCGGACGAAGTCGCGGGCAACAGCTAGTAAAAAATAAATCATAAACCCGAAAGTCCTAAAGTATCAAAATTTTAAAGCGCAATACACCGCGCGCGGTACGAAAGGTAAACAAACATCAAATAATATTAGGCGAAGATACTTGCATTAATAACGTTTTTGAGTTCCGTAATACGATTAGTATCGTTAGTAATGCCCGAGTTTAAAATATTGCTCATTAATAAAATTTCACCCTGTATAAAAATAAGTCGGGCTTTCCTTCCTGACGATATAACTCCAGAACGCACGAACCGATTTTCACGGTTTTGCATTCGTTGGTCAAAGTCAAAAGGACTCAATAGAGGTGATATACGATAAATCATATCCAACAAGTTTATAAAATTGTTTCAGCGACCTTCTCAAAATCTAAATCTTACCTACAAGCTGAGCCCAAATCCTTCTTATTTTTTGTTAATCTTTTTGTATTCCATTGTTGGTACATGTCTATTTGACAAATAAATCTATTTTATTTGTGTTAACTCTTTTTTACCCGACTGCGCCAGGAGGGTTATGTTTTTCGAGTGTATGTATGTATGTATGTTTCTGTGTGTTGCTCTACAGCCTAAACGGCTTGATGGATTTTAACTTGACAGGTGTCGTTAGATTCGTCTTAAACGTGAGAGTGTCACTGGGTACATAAAACTGGCCAAGTGCGAGTCGAACTCGTGTGCAAAGGGTTCCGAACTAAAAATATATTTTTTAATCTCTCACATTCTATCAAGTGGGGTATCAAATTAAAGGATTTTAAAAATGGTTTACCAAAATATATATATAACTTATATGTTTCAATTTAATTTGGACTGATAAATGCTAACAAAAACTAAAAATAGTAAAATAAAATAAATATTTAAAAAAACAAAAAACCCGACTGCGTAAAAAAACTAAAAAGAAAGAAACAAGCCCAGTAGTTTAGAATTCACTCATTCACACTCACAGTCGGGGCCCATTCAAATTATACCAATCAAATCTTCCCAAGGGGCCCCGACTGTGAGTGTGAATGAGTGAATTCTAAACTACTGGGCTTGTTTCTTTCTTTTTAGTTTTTTTACGCAGTCGGGTTTTTTGTTTTTTTAAATATTTATTTTATTTCGCTTTACGTTCACGCGCGCTGAAATAGGATTTAATTTCCATTTTTTTTCCATGCCAACATTCATTTAATTCATTAAACAATATCGAAAATTCACATCGATATACAGAGTGTTTCTTTAAAATGGGACAAAAGGGAGAAATCCGAGCGTTGGCGTTTTTATTTTTTTGGTCAAGTGTGAGTTGTCCACAGAAATTAGTGAAATTGGGCATTTTTTTTTAGTGCCGTTCGACTCTGTTTCATGTAAGGATCATTTCATTGTATCACAAGAAAAAAATCCGGACTGCGGAAGTTGGTCAAATTTTGAAAAATATTTTTTCATACAAATTGTTTGAACGAAAAAATTATCACTTTTTTATAATGCTATTTGATTTAATGTTATTAAGGATCATTTCATTGTATGGGAAGGAAAATGTCTGGGCAACATAAGTGGGTCAAAAGAACAGTAAAGTTTCTTCTAACAGCATAAAGTTTATCAGTGTAGTAGTCAGTATTTCATTAGATTTGACCCACTTCTGTTGCCCAGACATTTTCCTTTGCACACACACTTGACCAAAAAAATAAAAACGCCAAAATTGTCAACATCAAAAAAGAGCTAAAGGTTTCTAAGAAAGTTTTCCTGTATCTCTTATGGATTCGGTCATTCGGATTTCTCCCTTTTGTCCCATTTTAAAGAAACACCCTGTTACATACAAACTACTCTAATCCAGTAGCAATTGAATGGTACTGCCTTTGAACAACAGAGGGCGTTTATTATAAACACGTCAAATATTCTTGAATTCTATGAAAAACGTGGCGAGAATTAAGCGCTTCGCACTAAAAAATACACTGTTAAATTCCGACGTCCACGCGAACAAAGTCGCGGGCACAGCTAGTGTATAATAAAAAGAACAGGGTTTTTCATTAAGACTCGACTACAGCCGAAACCGCTAAACGCAGAAACTTGAATTTTGGATAGCAGTTGCAGTCTACCATGTAGGGTAGCAATAAGACGGGATTTTGCGAAAATCCTCCTCTAAGGGGGTGAAAAGGGGTGAAAAAGTTTGTATGAAAAATCTTATTCCTTCGGTTTATAAACTTGAAACTTACCACGAGTAAGAACACAAATAAATAAATAAGACAAGCACCGTTATTTTTTTAAAACTACCCTCCGTTGATAATCTAGACGATGTTAAAGTTTGTATGGGAAAATCATAACGCGTGAGCTGATGAATTTGAAAATCAGTAATTATATACTAGATAAGAATTGATCAAACACGTGTTTTTCGATTTTTCGAAAATCACCCCTCAAGTTGGTGAAGTTGTTGGTATTCAAGTTTTAAGGGGAGGATATTAAACCACTAAACGTAGAAACCTGAATTTTAGATGGTAGTTGCAGTTTATAATGTAGGTGAGCGTTAAGAAAGGATTTTGCGAAAATCTGCCTCTAAAGGGGTGAAAAGGATAGTGAAAACCTTTGTATGTAAAATCTAATTCCTTGGGTTTATAAACTTGAAACTTGGTACGAATATGACTATAAGTAAATAAAAAAGATAGACTTTATTCTTTTTTCAAAACTACCCTCCATTGGTAATCTAGACTATGTTAAATTTGTATGGGACAATCATAACGGGCTAACCGATTTTGAAACTCAGTTTGTGTTTTTCGAAAATCACCCTCTAAGTTGGTGAAAAGGTGTGATTAAGTTTTAAGGGAAAGATTTTACTGCTTGCTTCTATAAACTCAAAACTGGGCATAAATTATCTCTCAATCGAATAAAGGATGCGTATTTATTTATATTTAAAAATCAACTCCTAGCTGGGTGAACATCGGCAAATCAGTTTGTCTACACTAATATTTCAAAAAGAGGAAAGATTTGATTGTTTGTTTGTATTGAATAGGTTCCAAAACGACTAGACTATTGATTGATTTTCCAAAAGTCCTACAAGGAAGGTGATCGGGCATTAAATTCACTGAGTTCGAAGAAAGAAACACGCGCAGACGAAGTCGCGGGCAAAGTGCTAGTTATGTATAATCAATCACTAAACTGACTAGTGAACGTGATAAATTATTCACTGGTTGTTACGATTCATAACTTATGCCTGCTTAGTACTTTTGTTTAGCTTCTAACTGCCTGGTGACATATGGGAATATTTTTTCCCAATTGTCGCCAGTAGGGACAATTGGGTTTTTTTTTCTGAAGTCCCTAGATATAAAGAACGACAAAAAAAGACCAATTTAAATTAAATATTTATATTTATAATAAATAATAACTTAAACATAATTATATCTACTAAACGAATATCGGAAACGTTAAATAATACTAGCTTCAGCAGCTGTTTTTAAATATATTTAATTCATTTATAGAGGGTTGAAAATTAGGGTTCAGATTGCTACAAAGTTTTTAAAAATATCGCCATGCGTGACTTAATCAACTATTGACGTGACCAGAGGACTGGTCTTTTTCCTGGACAAAGAAAAAATAATTTGTAATATCCAATGCAACCGATACTACTGCCCTTATATTAATTAATTTTATAATAATTATTAGATCTACTGAGAGTTGAGACACATCGGCAGTTGTACCTTCTACTAGTAATAAAATGTTATATCTTGCAAGTCAGTCTTCAATTTCAGTAGTTAGTTGTACCATTTGAAGGGGATTCCCATGTTGTGCCATTGGTTTGCGGAGGCCACGTGATGGTAATGGGGGCCCAAGTTGTGCCATTGGTTGGTGGACGCCATGTAGTCACATTAATTGGTGGAGCCCAAGTTGTGCCATTGGTTGGTGGACGCCATGTAGTCACATTAATTGGTGGAGCCCAAGTTGTGCCATTGGTTGGTGGACGCCATGTGGTCACATTAATTGGTGGAGCCCAAGTTGTGCCATTGGTTGGTGGACGCCATGTGGTCACATTAATTGGTGGAGCCCAAGTTGTGCCATTGGTTGGTGGACGCCATGTGGTCACATTAATTGGAGCCCAAGTGGTACCATTGGTTGTAGGACGCCATGTGGTCACATTAATTGGTGGAGCCCAAGTTGTGCCATTGGTTGGTGGACGCCATGTGGTCACATTAATTGGAGCCCAAGTGGTACCATTGGTTGCTGGACGCCATGTGGTCACATTAATTGGAGCCCAAGTGGTACCATTGGTTGCTGGACGCCATGTAGTCACGTTAATTGGTGGAGCCCAAGTTGTGCCATTGGTTGGTGGACGCCATGTAGTCACATTAATGGGTGGAGCCCAAGTTGTGCCATTGGTTGGTGGACGCCATGTGGTCACATTAATTGGAGCCCAAGTTGTGCCATTGGTTGGTGGACGCCATGTGGTCACATTAATTGGCGGTGCCCAAGTTGTGCCATTGGTTGGTGGACGCCATGTGGTCACATTAATTGGTGGAGCCCAAGTTGTGCCATTGGTTGGTGGACGCCATGTAGTCACATTAATTGGCGGTGCCCAAGTTGTGCCATTGGTTGGTGGACGCCATGTGGTCACATTAATTGGAGCCCAAGTGGTACCATTGGTTGTAGGACGCCATGTGGTCACATTAATTGGTGGAGCCCAAGTTGTGCCATTGGTTGGTGGACGCCATGTGGTCACATTAATTGGAGCCCAAGTGGTACCATTGGTTGTAGGACGCCATGTGGTCACATTAATTGGTGGAGCCCAAGTTGTGCCATTGGTTGGTGGACGCCATGTGGTCACATTAATTGGAGCCCAAGTGGTACCATTGGTTGTAGGACGCCATGTGGTCACATTAATTGGTGGAGCCCAAGTTGTGCCATTGGTTGGTGGACGCCATGTGGTCACATTAATTGGAGCCCAAGTGGTACCATTGGTTGTAGGACGCCATGTGGTCACATTAATTGGTGGAGCCCAAGTTGTGCCATTGGTTGCTGGACGCCATGTAGTCACGTTAATTGGTGGAGCCCAAGTTGTGCCATTGGTTGGTGGACGCCATGTAGTCACATTAATTGGTGGAGCCCAAGTTGTGCCATTGGTTGGTGGACGCCATGTAGTCACATTAATTGGTGGAGCCCAAGTTGTGCCAATGGTTGGTGGACGCCATGTAGTCACATTAATTGGCGGTGCCCAAGTTGTGCCATTGGTTGGTGGACGCCATGTGGTCACATTAATTGGAGCCCAAGTGGTACCATTGGTTGTAGGACGCCATGTGGTCACATTAATTGGAGCCCAAGTGGTACCATTGGTTGTAGGACGCCATGTGGTCACATTAATTGGTGGAGCCCAAGTTGTGCCATTGGTTGGTGGACGCCATGTGGTCACATTAATTGGAGCCCAAGTGGTACCATTGGTTGCTGGACGCCATGTGGTCACATTAATTGGAGCCCAAGTGGTACCATTGGTTGCTGGACGCCATGTAGTCACGTTAATTGGTGGAGCCCAAGTTGTGCCATTGGTTGGTGGACGCCATGTGGTCACATTAATTGGAGCCCAAGTGGTACCATTGGTTGTAGGACGCCATGTGGTCACATTAATTGGTGGAGCCCAAGTTGTGCCATTGGTTGGTGGACGCCATGTGGTCACATTAATTGGCGGTGCCCAAGTTGTGCCATTGGTTGGTGGACGCCATGTGGTCACATTAATTGGTGGAGCCCAAGTGGTACCATTGGTTGCTGGACGCCATGTAGTCACGTTAATTGGTGGAGCCCAAGTTGTGCCATTGGTTGGCGGACGCCATGTAGTCACATTAATGGGTGGAGCCCAAGTTGTGCCATTGGTTGGTGGACGCCATGTAGTCACATTAATTGGTGGAGCCCAAGTTGTGCCATTGGTTGGTGGACGCCATGTGGTCACATTAATTGGTGGAGCCCAAGTTGTGCCATTGGTTGGTGGACGCCATGTAGTCACATTAATTGGTGGAGCCCAAGTTGTGCCATTGGTTGGTGGACGCCATGTAGTCACATTAATTGGTGGTGCCCAAGTTGTACTATTGATGGGTGCCCGTGTGGTCTCGTTATTTGGTCGCCATGAAACAACACGCGAAGTGTCCTTCGGGTGAAATCTGGAAACAATTACAGTTCTATTTTAGTCTGTGTTTTCTACTATTATTTTCATGACACTATACCATAATCTTTACTTAAATTACTTATAAAGGCGGTCCCTCACCGCGAGCATTCACCTGTAATGTAACGTTACAGATGCGAACATTCGAAGACAATAGCATCAAATTGCGCACTTTTATGTTACATTACAGGCGTTACAGATTCGAGCATTTTCATCGGTGTGGGAGAACAATCGAGCATCACAATGCGCAAGTTGTATCAAATGCTCGTCAGTCAGGGAGGTAGTCACAGAAATATATCTATGGAGGTAGTATTATAATGTAACGCTCAAAATCGAATCTATAATGTTACATTACACGCGAGTTCTCCCGGTGAAGGAGCACCTTAATATTATAAAGCCTATATTGTAGTTTATTTGTTTGCCTGGTTGAACGCGCTAATCTGAGGTATATAATACTGCTACGAATAGACTTTGTTTCTGTTGGATAGTCTATTTATGGAGGATGGCTATAAAACCATATGAGGCCTTCTTTAAATAATTTAAAACAAAGAACGATTGCACATTGGTCGCGGGACTTATCGCATTACCGTGACCCTGGAACGTAAAGGGCCATTGAAGGACACCGTGGATTTTAGTCAGTACGAGTCTGACAGTCCTTCCCGCTCTGCCCTGGGTGAGAGGACTCATTTGATGATTTTATCACGTAAAAAAAAAGAACGACTGCACAAAATTGTATAATTATTTCAATGTTGTGTTGGTTAGGTATTTATTTCAAAACAAGGTACAGACGCCAGCAGGTCAACCAACCCGAATTTGTCAAATTTTTCCTATCGAACATTATACGTTCTTGTGATAAGATTGAAAATCTATTAGGGAATGACAGATTGAAGAAGGTTGATGTGCGCCAGCAGTCTGTACATTGAGGTGTTAAATCTAAAGGTGGATCCAGACTTGGCGAGGCATGCGCTCCGCACGGCCAACGCATGCCTCGCAAGGTGTGTACCTTTATAATATTCGTGGCGAGGCATGAGCTACGCACGTGCGAGGGCGAGCCAACGTATGTCGGCAAATGCTTCAATGCCTGTTGGTCTAGTGGTTAGTGACCCTGACTGCTATGCCGGAGGTCGTGGGTTCGATTCCCACCCAGGACAAATGTTTGTGTGATGAGCACGATCATTTGTTCTGTGTCTGGGTGTAATTTATCTATAATATGTATGTATTTAGAAATATATAAGTATGTTTATCAGTTGTCTAGTACCCATAACACAAGCTCTGCTTAGCTTGGGACTAGATGGCGTTGTGTGATAGTTGTGGAATATTATTATTATTATCAAAGTGCCTCAGTGCGAGCATTACATTAGTTGTGGACGTAGCCGCGCATGCGTTGTGCGCCGTGCGGAGCGCTTACCTCGCCAAGTCTGGATCCACCTTTAAAAGTTCTAAATATTCCGTTACTATTATCCTACTATGCATTTATTATTATAAAAGAGATTCTTGTGGTTGTTACGTTATAGGATGTTTCATGGACCATATTTCACGCTAATAAAAATTCGAGATATATGCTGTTATAAACCTCTCTCCTACTATTGCAGTGCCCGACAGGGTCCACAATGTTCATAACTTTGTAAAACCTACCACCTAAGTACACTTGTGGAAGCAATAAATGTATTGAGTATTGAGTATTGAGTAAAAAAAAATGTGAAATCTTCGCAAACGGACTTGAACCTGTTTTTAGTCAACTTCAAAAAGGAGGACTTTCTAAATAATGGTCGGTATTTTTTTGGGTTTCCGAGGATCCCGATCTTATTTCTGTTAAGTATCCATTTCAGTACCTA
The DNA here is from genome assembly GCA_954870645.1 of Agrotis clavis. Taxonomy (NCBI): domain Eukaryota; kingdom Metazoa; phylum Arthropoda; class Insecta; order Lepidoptera; family Noctuidae; genus Agrotis; species Agrotis clavis. Next base: position 26,546,626 of record OX940928.1, on the reverse strand, counting down.
TACTGTTAATTAATGTTATTTTTTTTCGATGCAGTATACTTATCGTTGGTCCCATAAAAAATCATCCAATTTGGTTAAGCAGTTTTTAATGATTGAGCATTTTTCCGTTATTGGAGCAGAAAAGCATTGTGAGGGAACTGTTGACATGTCCTAAAACCAAAAAAATTAAGGCATGCGACATCTACCAACCCGCACTGGGCCCGCGTCTGGTGCAGGTTAATGGCCCACTACTTCTCATAGGAGACCTGTGTCCCAGCCGTGGGAACTTTAGGTTGATGATGATGATGAAAGATTAATATAATTATATAAATATCAAGGACTTAATTTGTTTGAAACAAGTACGTACCGTAGTCACCGCGTCTTTATAAACTTTGCAATACACATTGAGATATAGCTTGGCGCCGGATTTTAAGAGGTAAGTATTCATTTTTGTACGCCAGCACATCCAGCTACCCGAATCTTTCAACTTTATCACATTTTCAATTTCATCACAACAGAAGGTTCCTGTTCCATTAGGATAGTTTGACAGATTGGGTGGGTTGATGTATTGGCGTCTACCCTTACCTATGTGTGATAATGAACAAAGCGGATAAAAAGGAGAACTTACTTCAGGTTTCCTTGGTGCGTCTGTTCAGCGACGACGCTGATTAGAAGACAGCAGCACACTAGAAGCTTATTCATGATTCGGCGGCCGAGGGACTTGCACTGTGAGGGACGCCGCCGATGACTGCTAGATATACTGCTTGCTAGAACCGCCCCTTTGATAAGCACTGATATGTCCGAAATCAAATCATCGCTAATCTGATAAAATTGAGTAATTATTATAAATATATCCAATACTAAGATCCTTTAAAGCATGAATGTGTTATCATTGCTCCGTTATCGAGTCATTCAGGAACCAGCTCAAGGCAATAGTTTTGCAAATTTCCCGAGTAGGTACTCCCCTTCCCTAGACATTGGGGGTTTTTCCATTAGCCGGCACGGCACCGGCACCGGCGCCGGCGTCGGCGTAGTGCCGGTGCTGGGAAGCGAAAATGTATGAACGCCGTGCCGGCGCCGCCGTCGGCGCCGGTAAGTGCAAGAGCGAGCCGTACATTTTCATACATTTTTGCTTCCCCGGCACCGACACGGCGCCCGCCGGCGCCGTTGCCGGTGCCGGTGCCGGGCCGGCTAATGGAAAAAAACGCAAATTATCGTTTAGTGTGTAATTACAGTGGCGCGGGGCGGGCAGCGGAAGCGGGTAGCGGGTCACGAAACAGACTAGATTTCCGCTGAAACCGCCCCGCCTGCACTTGGTGCACCTTAGTCAAAAACTATGTGTTTGCGTTACCCGCCAGCGGATTCCGCTGCCCTCCCCACTGCCACTGTAATTGCACACTTAGCAAGGTAGATATTAGATATTATTACCGTGATATTAGTATTACACATTTTGTTTTTTTCCTTTTTAATTGCTCACTCAGCTGCCGTGAGCAATAAAGTTTTCATTGAATTTTGATAATTGTCGATTGTAGAAGATTTTACATTCTGTATCATTGTTATGTCAAAGCTTTCTAGCTACCTCAGTATGGGTATCAAATGAAAAGGTTTAAATGTCATGGATGCAATCTTACATTAAATAAATGTCCTGGTTGAAAGTAGGCCACTGTGAATTTAAGCCAAAAACACGTGGTAAAAAAATCCCTCGTCGTCGTTCGATTGCTAATGTGAACATCTCCAAGGAAAACATTTCAAATGTGTAGTACGTGGCGTTTATTCACACAATTAATAAAAAAAGTGGCATCACTTAAAAAGTTTCGTTTTGTTTCGAACATGGAATGGACATTTTTTAATGTAAGGGTGGAATAGACAGTATGAAAAAAAAAATGTAACGTGACCACCCACAAAGAAACTTCAAAATCCTTAAAAAATGAACCGCCATGGTTAATTTTTTAAAAGATTTTGTCCTTAGGTACTTTCCTGACAATTTGTTGCAATTTTATTGATTGCAACAAATTGTTTACTGCAGGTCAGGTTGTATTACACTCGTAGATTTATTTTATTCAAGGAAGATTTTAAGTTCATAGGTGCAGACGCCTTCCGCTGTTGTGATAAGGTTGAAAATCGTTTAAAGAAATTTGACAGGTTGTGGTAGCTTGATATGCTGGCGACTTTGTTTTCAAACGTGCTTCTATGCCCAGCGAGCGGTTTCGGCTGGGCGTTGATTCAAAAGTCAAAAGAAGTCAGTCAGCCAGTCGGTTTCATCTTGAATTTAGGGATTTTTTTAACCGACTTCAAAAAAAGGAGGAGGTTCTCAATTCGTCGGAATCTTTTTTTTTTTTATGTATGTTCCCCGATTTCTCGAAGACGCCTGGACCGATTTGGAATTTTTTTCTTTTGTTTGAAAGGGTATACTTCACAAGTTGTCCCATGATCATCAGGTCAGGATCTGATGATGGGATCCCAGGGAAATCGAGGGCAACCTTCTAATTTTATAGGCACATAGTACCAATTTCATATATTTTCTAAAGCTGTTCAAGTATTTGCATCTGATAATCATCATCTCAGGTGGATGAGCTGATGATGGAAGGTACAACTCCTTAACAGTAAGGAGTAGGCGTCGATTGATTTAGTTTGTGTTCGCATATCTCTGGAACTACCAGTCCGATTTAAGTAACTCTTTTTTTGTTGTTCTATGTATCATTAAACTTAGGGAATACTGCAATTTTCATCAAAATCGGTTCAGTAGTTTTTGAGATATGGAATTTTATTATCTTATATTGTGTACATGAGCGATGTAATTACCGGTGCGAAGGATTAAAAAATTCTAGTGCACATGTAAGAGAATGATTTTCTTGACAAGAATTCGGATTGAATATTACTAAAAAGAGTTAAATAAAAACTTTTTCAAAAAAAAATGTAACTGCCTTTTAAAACAACCACAAAAAAGTGTAAAATAATCTACAAAATAACTTTTCTTTCGGAAGTCGGTGGCAAAAAAACACCTATATAAAAAAACAAAGCCACCGACTTCCGAAAGAAAAGTTATTTTGTAGATTATTTTACACTTTTTTGTGGTTGTTTTAAAAGGCGGTTACATTTTTTTTTTTTTAAGTTTTTTGACTTTTAAATCAACGCACAGCCGAAACCTCTGGGCATAGCATAGAAGCATGTTTTGCACAGGTATTCGTTGTATGGCGTAAGTAGGTATTATTGTGAACTCAGAACGGATTTTTGAAAATTCATACCCTAAAATTTAAAAAAATGGGATTAAAGTTTGTATGAAAATAATTGGGTTCATATTTGAATATCGAAGATTAAAATATCTACGCTTAAAATATCGATGTTCAAAATATCGAAAATGAAAATATCGAATGACCATAAAATCGAAAATTAAAATATCGAAAGTTTAAAATATCGAATGATTAAATGATCTACGTCCAATATATCTAAAATCTAAATATCTACACAAGTTACATCGAAAGATCTAAATATCGAAATACAGATTATCTAATGTCCTAAATATCGAAGTACAGATTATCGAATGTCCGAAATATCGAACCTAACAAGGTAAGTCGACGGAACCCCGCTTCGCGGGGCTCCTATTTCTGTTTGCAAGGTTTAAAGTAACCTAACAGGAAGAGGATGGCGGGGTCTTTCAGACCCCGCCATCCTCTTCGAACCTAACCTGTCCGAGTCGGGGTGCCCCAAGTTCCGAGCTCGCTTCGCTCGCTCTTGCATCCGAAGTCCGTCCAGCTACCTTGTTGGGTAGTAATCAGTAAGTTGACTAAGGACGCAAGAGCGAGCGAAGCGAGCTCGGGACTTGGGGCACCCCGACTCGGACAGGTTAGGTTCGAAGAGGGTGGCGGGGTCTGAAAGACCCCGCCATCCTCTTCGTGTTAGGTTAACTTAAACCTTGCAAACAGAAATAGGAGCCCCGCGAAGCGGGGCTCCGTCGACTTACCTTTGTAGGTGGTTATCAGCAATTTGACTAAGGATGCAAAAGCGAGTCCGACTTTTTATCCGGTTTCTGTCCGATATTTCATCTAGTAGGTATTTTTAACGTAGATATTATGAACTTAGATATTATGAACTGCGAATGTATTAAACGTTGATATTTTGAATTTCGACATAACGTCTTTCGATATTTTGAATCATTCGACATTTAAATCAGTCGACATTTTAATCTTCGACGTTTTAAGCGTAGAGGTAACATTTTTCGATATTTTGTTACAATCGATATTTTAATTTTCGATATTCTGAACATCGATATTTTAAGCGTAGATATTTTAATCTTCGATAATCAAATATGTACCCAAATAATTTAATCTCGATTACTTACTTTCCAATGTAAAATTTTCAATAAAATCGATAAAATAAGTGTTAAGAGGATGTTTGATAATGTAAACCCGAAATACGCATCCTCGCGGACGAAATTGTGTTCAAAATACTCGTTAACTGTGTAGGTGGATAATTTTCTAAGAATGTTGAAAGTTCTCCCATCTCGCAACTTATAATAGGTACTTACTTATTCTGTGAGACGTACCTACAGAATAAAAAAAATACAATTTGTTGTGGAAATTCATTGCCTTTAAACTTCTCTGAGGCATTTTTGTCAATCCCCTCAACTGTGGCGAACCCCGCAACGGGTCGCACGTCAAAAGCCCGCTACTGTGGCGAGACCCTTTCCGGGGCGCTAGACAACATTAGACAACGGTTGAAGCAAAAGACAAAGAACACATTTGGGCCCCTTCAAGCCTTCAAGATGGTGGCTATACGCGTTAACGCCATCCGCAAATCAGATGTACTCTGGTCCCTTAAAGGTACCTACATAGATATTTTCGGATGTCATCAACGTTTCTATTCGAAAACTAGGTGGAGATAGGTAGGATCTAGACGAGATATTTTGATACGCAATGAAAATGTTCTAATACTATCTGTGACCAGCGGTTTCGCCCGCTTGAAACTCTACAATTATTATTCCACGAGAATTTAATTTATATGTATATAAATATATCATTATATGTATACACAACATGACATCCCAAGTCCAAAACAAGATGTAAAGGTAAGTAGTTTTAGGCACTTAATAAGTATAAAATTGAGAAAAAAAGAAATAAGAAAATCCTATTTTGTCCTTTTTCTCCCAAAGGCCAAAATCGGATTGTACTTAATACTGGAACGTGGGTATTTACTCGTATGTGTTTGCTCCGTCCAGCCATTCTGGACCTGGACTGATTGAGCAACAAACATCCATTTTTCAATTAAAACTTTCACATTTAAAACATTTACCGATATAAACTTGCTAACTTTAGGCCACGGCATACGGCGATTATTTTCCCGTATACCGTATAAACGATTTTATCGAATAGAGTAGTGACAAAACTTAAAAATTGTTTACACGGCGTTCATACGGGAAAATCCCGTGTTCGAGAAATATATTTTACCGTATACCGTGCGAAGTTGTCACCGGAACGCCGCGTCTCGAAACGATTTTATCGAATACGAGACGCAGTGGCGCGTATGTTCATGTTGTCTCGTTCACACGAATCGCCCATTCGAGAATCGTACGCACTCGCATGCGTGGCCCGAAAAAATCGAATCGAATGGTTGCCGTGTGAACGACTGCATCGTAGGTAAAACCGTATACGTGAAAAAATCGAATCGAATGGTCGCCGTGTGAACCTGGCCTTACTCTTATCTCTATCAAGAATACCTATCTAAGGATTAAGTACATATAATAATAAGCCTTTATTCAGACATACATAATATTGCATTAAGTACATGATAATATAATTATATAAGTATTATTTTTAATTCAATTCAATTACATAATTTCAACATAAACCTTTAATTGATAATTTAATTATTATTTATTTGATTTATAATAGTTGTGATTATTTATTGAGTTTAAATCTGTCTGTGTGCCTTTTGTTGGTAAAGGCCTCCCCCAACTGTCTCCATCTTTCTCTATCCTTGGCCGTTGTTGTCCAACCACCACCTGGTATGGCTTTTATCTCGTCCACCCATCTTCTTGGTGGCCTCCCTCGTTTCCGTTTTTGACTTGTAAACCAATGCATTACACATTTCTTCCACTTCTCTTTGCCTCTGATGGTATGTCCTGCCCATTTCCATTTGAGCTTTCTGATAGTTACTGTTACATCCTTTGTTCTTGTACATTTCTTTATGTCCATGGTTCTTATTCCATCCGAAAGTCTCTTTCCCATCATGCTTCTCTCCATAGCATTCTGGCAAGTTTCATGACATGGTTTTTATTGAGTGCCCAGGTTTGACAGCCATATTATGTAAGGACAGGCAATATGTACATGTGTCGAAAAGTTTTCGTTTGATAGTCATGCTCATGTCTTGATTTTTCATGACTTCTTTTAAATTCCAAAATTGTTTCCATGCATTACCAATTCGTCTATTAATTTCTTTTGAGGTAAGGTCTACGGGAGAGATGGTCTGGCCCAGATATATATATTCGTCTACACTCTACATAGTCAATTTTGTTGTTGTTGACACCATATTGGTGTTTGGTGTCCATTTGTCATGATTTTAGTTTTTTCTATATTCATAGATAATCCCACCGTACGACTTTCACTATCCAGGTCATTCAGCATGATTTGTAGTCCTTCTCCAGACTGTGCGAAGATAATTAAGTCGTGTGCAAATCTCAAGTGCGAGAGGTATTCGCCATTATTTTGTCCACCACGTTTCTCGTTTCTCGTTAAATACTTACCTATTTGAAATTCCAATAATATTTCACCCCCGCTGGCCCCAGTTCTCTACTTAGTTCTATTGGTCGTAGCGTCATATTATGTAGCCTATCGCCTGTCTCTATAAATGGTCCATCCAATATTTCTCCAGTAGTTCCTCAGATTAGTGCGTTTAACTAGACAAACAAAATCTTCAACTTTACATAATTATAGTGGTATAGTATTGTTCTGTGAGCAGTACCTACCTTGGTCTTTAGTTTGTTTTAAATGTATTGTGCTGTGCTAATCTCTTGTGGGTGCATTAATCTATATCTATACTTATAATAAATCTGTAGAGAGGTCAATTCTGTACATGAAATATATTTCCAAAATAACTATCAGGGGGTGATTAGGGATCGATACTGATGCCAAAAATGCAATTAATAAAATTATTGTCTGTCTGTCTGTCTGTCTGTCAGTCTGTCTGTCTGTATAACCGTTATAGAAACAAAAATTACTCGACGGATTTTGACGAAACTTGGTACAATTATTTCTCATACTCCTGCGCTGGTTATAGTATACTTTTCATCACGCTACAATCAATAGGAGAAGAGCAGTGAGGGGAAATGTTGGGAAAACGGGAGAAATTACTCCATACACGCTAATCTTCGGAACTACTGGACGGATTTGAGTGTTTTTTTTTCGTTGTATAGCTATTAAGTCTGGGCAACATATAGGCTATAATTTATCTTGGAAACTTGAACACCTGATGCAGAACTGCAATAGATCAGCTAAACTATAAGAGATACAAAAATAGCGCCATAGCAAAAATTGTTCCACGTGATGAGCATTTTCTGCTGAGAAAATAAATTTGAAGATATGGAACACCTGATGTGGAACTCCAAGAGCCCAGCTACACTATTACATATACAGTAATGACGTCTTAGCAAGAGTTGTTCAGCCTGATGAGCACTCCCTGTTGTCGTATAAAAACTGAAGATCTGGAACACCTGATGTGGAACTCCAAGAGCCCAGCTACACTATAACATATATAGGAATGACGTCTTAGCAAGAGTTGTTCAGCCTAATGAGCACTCTCTGTTGACGTATGAAAATTGAGATCTGGAACAACTGATGTGGAATTCCAAGAGCCCAGCTACACTATAGATATGAATATCATCTTAACAAGAGTTGTTTAGTCTGATGGGCATTTCCTGTTGACTTACAAAAATGATAGATCTGGAACGTCTGGAATCGTCATGCGCGTCCCATTGTTTTCCCGTCCCCAGGCTCTAAGAATTCGACATCAGACGTTTCATATCTTCGATTTTGATGACCCCATTGTCGCTGGCATAAGCAACAGGATCCGCGGACGAAGTCGCTGGCAGAAGCTAGTTTATAAATAAATAAAGTAAATAGTGGTTGGAAAGCGTTCCAAATGTTAAGTAGGCACTTGTCGCACTGCCCCTTACACTAATGCCATAAGAAGCAATGTTTTAAAAAAAGTATTATAGTAAAGGAACACAAAAGTTGAATATGCAAACAAAAAATTTATTGATACAGATACAGTACAAAAACAATCTATATTTAGTCACTCATTATTTTAAAACTACAAGTGGTGCCGTTGGTCGGGGGAGCCCATGTGGTGCCGTTGGTCGGGGGAGCCCATGTGGTACCGTCGGTCGGGGGAGCCCATGAGGTGCCGTTGGTAGGGGGAGCCCATGTGGTGCCGTTGGTCGGGGGAGCCCATGTGGTGCCGTTGGTCGGGGGAGCCCATGTGGTACCGTCGGTCGGGGGAGCCCATGTGGTGCCGTTGGTAGGGGGAGCCCATGTGGTGCCGTTGGTAGGGGGAGCCCATGTGGTGCCGTTGGTAGGGGGAGCCCATGTGGTGCCGTTGGTAGGGGGAGCCCAAGTGGTGCCGTTGGTAGGGGGAGCCCATGTGGTGCCGTTGGTAGGGGGAGCCCATGTGGTGCCGTTGGTCGGGGGAGCCCATGTGGTGCCGTTGGTAGGGGGAGCCCATGTGGTGCCGTTGGTAGGGGGAGCCCATGTGGTGCCGTTGGTTGGTGGACGCCATGTGGTTATATTAATTGGTGGTGCCCAAGTTGTACTATTGATGGGTGCCCATGTGGTCTCGTTCGATGGTGGTGCCCATGTGGTGCCGTTGGTTGCGGGGCGCCATGTGGTCACATTAATTGGTGGTGCCCAAGTAGTACTATTGATGGGTGCCCATGTGGTCTCGTTCGATGGTGGTGCCCATGTGGTGCCGTTGGTTGCGGGGCGCCATGTGGTCACATTAATTGGTGGTGCCCAAGTTGTACTATTGATGGGTGCCCATGTGGTCTCGTTCGATGGTGGTGCCCATGTGGTGCCGTTGGTTGCGGGGCGCCATGTGGTCACATTAATTGGTGGTGCCCAAGTAGTACTATTGATGGGTGCCCATGTGGTCTCGTTCGATGGTGGTGCCCATGTGGTGCCGTTGGTTGCGGGGCGCCATGTGGTCACATTAATTGGTGGTGCCCAAGTTGTACTATTGATGGGTGCCCATGTGGTCTCGTTCGATGGTGGTGACCATGTGGTGCCGTTGGTTGCGGGGCGCCATGTGGTCACATTAATTGGTGGTGCCCAAGTTGTACTATTGATGGGTGCCCATGTGGTCTCGTTCGATGGTGGTGCCCATGTGGTGCCGTTGGTTGCGGGGCGCCATGTGGTCACATTAATTGGTGGTGCCCAAGTAGTACTATTGATGGGTGTCCATGTGGTCTCGTTCGATGGTGGTGCCCATGTGGTGCCGTTGGTTGCGGGGCGCCATGTGGTCACATTAATTGGTGGTGCCCAAGTTGTACTATTGATGGGTGCCCATGTGGTCTCGTTCAATGGTGGTGCCCATGTGGTCCCGTTGGTTGCGGGGCGCCATGTTGTCACATTAATTGGTGGTGCCCAAGTAGTACTATTGATGGGTGCCCATGTGGTCTCGTTCGATGGTGGTGCCCATGTGGTGCCGTTGGTTGCGGGGCGCCATGTGGTCACATTAATTGGTGGTGCCCAAGTAGTACTATTGATGGGTGCCCATGTGGTCTCGTTCGATGGTGGTGCCCATGTGGTGCCGTTGGTTGCGGGGCGCCATGTGGTCACATTAATTGGTGGTGCCCAAGTAGTACTATTGATGGGTGCCCATGTGGTCTCGTTCGATGATGGTGCCCATGTGGTGCCGTTGGTTGCGGGGCGCCATGTGGTCACATTAATTGGTGGTGCCCAAGTTGTACTATTGATGGGTGCCCATGTGGTCTCGTTCAATGGTGGTGCCCATGTGGTCCCGTTGGTTGCGGGGCGCCATGTTGTCACATTAATTGGTGGTGCCCAAGTAGTACTATTGATGGGTGCCCATGTGGTCTCGTTCGATGGTGGTGCCCATGTGGTGCCGTTGGTTGCGGGGCGCCATGTGGTCACATTAATTGGTGGTGCCCAAGTTGTGCTATTGCTGGGTGCCCATGTGATCTCGTTATTTGCTCGCCATGAGACAACACGTGAAGTGTCCTTCGGGTGGAACCTGGGAATAATTACAGTTCACTCTGTTAGTGGTATTTTGAAACAAGAGAACATGCCTATATACCTACAGAAAATAGATATAAATCGTTGTACAGACGCCAGCAGGATGACCTACTCGAATCTGTCAAAGTTTACCAATCGAATAATAATAACAAATAACTATTGTGATAATCTTGATGTGCTGGCGTCTGTACCTACTAAGGCTTTCGTAACGGACATGAAACCCTGATAGAAAAACGGACAAAGTAAGTTATTTTACACTCTCTGTGGTGGTTTTTGAAGGCGGTTATAGCAAGCTATTTTTATTGTTAAGTTTTTATTTTAGTTTCAGTTCAATTATTCAACCCAAATTCTTGTCAAATACGTAATCCGTAGGGTATTGTGTACTTTGAAAACTACAATTTATGTGGGACTAAGTGACCAATTAAACTGCACCGAACAAAAAAGAATCATCAAAACCCGTTGACCAGGTCGTCCTTTTTACGAAGTCTGTTAATAAATGAACAAAGCGGATAAAAAGGAGAACTTACTTCAGGTTTCCTTCGTGCGTCTGTTCAGCGACGACGCTGATTAGAAGACAGCAGCACACTAGAAGCTTATTCATGATTCGGCGGCCGAGGGACTTGCACTGTGAGGGACGCCGCCGATGACTGCTAGATATACTGCTTACTAGAACCGCCCCTTTGATAAGCACTGCTTTGTACCTATTACAGGTGTAGTAGGTATCTTAAGTTATCGATGGACTCTTCCGTGGAGATATCGCTGTAAGCTCATTACAATATATCAATGCTGATGGGCGTATCTGCTAGAGATATTTTCAGTCACGTATCGATGTTACAATTATACTCATTGAATAAGTACTTTCTTACCTTGGATTATGTAATTACAAAGAAGTCCTTAAGTTAATCCCACAGAATTGTGTTAATCATAAATATTTATGGAGCACCACTAAATCAACCCCACGGGTCCCGCGACTACATCAACAATAACATTCTGACATGAGTCTGACAGGTTCTGCAGTTCCTTTACGTTTGGTAACTACCTACTACAGTTAAACCACCCGCTTTTGTGCATGCGGAGGTGACCGACAAAGCTGGTCGCGTGCCAGAGGGCTGATGATCCGGGGACACCGCACGATCGCTGGCGAATTGGCCAACATCTTTGCCGGATTGCCGCTTTGGGATATGGATACGAAAGGCCCTCCAGCGCGAACGAGAGGCGCAATGCCGGGTTGAATAAGAAAAAGGAAAAGCTCCGGCGCGATCTCGGGGCAATATGGAGGGGGCGACTGTCGCAATCGAGCTCCGGGCACGCCGCAATCGCGGCGGTAAGACCCCTCGTTGAGGAGTGGCTGGATAGGCGTCACGGCATCCTGACCTTCCGCCTGACGCAGGTCTTCACCGGACACGGATGTTTCGGAAGGTGTCCGATGAGGAAGGAGGAAATGTCTGGGTGTCACCACTGCGAGGATCGCCCGGAGGACACAGTGGAGCAAAGAGCATACGGTGCAGGACTGCCCGCTTGGGCAGAGCACCACCGTGCACTCACGGAGGCGATAGGCTGCGACCTCTAGCGCCCCGCGTTGGTCGAGCTCATGCTGCGGGGCGAGATGCTTTAAGGATTTTACCACGATAAAAAAATCAACCGCTCTTATGAGAAAATCAGTTGGTAGCTCATCGACCCAGACATACTTCTTTATTAAGCCGAGTGTCAAATCACTTAAGTCCATGCCATCCATATGCCATCGTAAGATTTTCTCAAAGTTTATCAAAACCTTTTTTCTCAGGAACCCGTAGACGTTTCAAGTTGAAATGAATATCAAGTCTAAACTCCCATGGAGTACATAAAAAATGAAACATATAAGTTTTTTTTAACACCGTATCAGGTTGTGCCACGGCACGCAGCCGCATGCCGAAGCCTGTCATGCCACGGCATGCTACGGAACGCCCCAGGATGCCGCAGCACAATCATTCTACCGTGGCATGCCGGCGGCACTGGGCGGCCGGCCCTTAGCTCTCCGATCCATCGAGTCTTTTGTTAAACTTAAGTTCAGTTAATCTAAGCTTTTTGTTTTCCACTTACGCGTATTTCCAATCTGTACAAGATCAGAGAGCAGCCACAGGAAACTGCTCGAGTATACTTCGGATTTATTTACCTATGAAACTGCCGTTCTGCAGTACTGTCCATTTCAAATCAAAATATTTTTTGTTTGACTAATATTCTAATTTCAATTTAATTTTATTTTTAAAACATGGAATTTTTTTCCAAAAGTAGTCATTTGTTCATTGATTAGTGTTACATTTTCATCGCATTTAAATCTTTTTCGACATCATGGATACGTTAAAAATTCGAGTAATTATGAAATATTCAGACTCGGAGTACCGTCGCGTCGTGGCAGCAACACGGCACAAGCGGCACGCAACATCAACGACGTTTACGGAGTTAACACGCACCACCTGTTATTGGCTTGCTCGCTTCCGTTCTGAAAATTTCGACCTGAAAAATGAACCTCGCGGTCGTCCGAAGACTTTGGTCGACAATGACGAATTAAAGGCGATTGTGGAAGCTGATACACAATCTACGGCTGAATTAGCAGCAGCTTTCGACGTTAGCGTCAAAGCAATATTGGTCCATTTGCATCAAATTGGCAAGGTGAAAAAGCCTGCAATGATCGCCAGCGCGAAGTACGCGTCGAGACGTGCCTTGCACTGCTCAACCGACACACAAATGAAGGAATTTTGAACCGCATTGTTACCTGCGACGATAAATGGATTCTGTTTGATAACCGCAAGCGCTCAGCAAGTTGGTTGGATCCTGGTTCAGCACCTAAACAATGCCCTAAACGAAAACTTACCCCTAGAAAAGCGATGGTCACTGTTTGATGCTCTAGCGCCGATGTGATTCATCACAGCTTCTTACCAAACGGGGTGAGCATTACTGCAGATGTGTAGGTACTTTGAAGAACTGAACACAATGATGGAGGAGTTGGCACATCTCCAACCAGCATTGGTCAATCGTTCGCCTCCGCTGCTCCTGCACGACAAGGCGCGACCTCGTACTGCACAGCAGACGGTCTCCAAGTTGCAAGAACTGGGGTTGGAAGCTCTCCGTCATCCGCTCTACTCAACAGACCTTGCGCTTACAGACTACTACTACTTTTTCCAGAATTTGGATAACTTCTTGGCGGGAAAAAAATTCAATACCCGAGCGGCAGTACAAAATGCCTTTGAAATAATTTTTTGCCTCCCGTCCAGCTGATTTCTTTAAGAAGGGCATCAATAACTGCCACTACGTTGGCAAAGATGCATTGATTGCATGGGTGATTACAAGCTTCGATTAATACAAATAAAAATACTTGTATTGTATTGTATTGTATAATCAGTTAGACCTGTATGTTTGTAGGTATGTACGAGTATGTATATGTTTGCCCGCGATTATCTCGCGTTTGGCTGAACCGAGGTTGATGCGGTTTTCAGAAAAATGTTTGTTAAGTACATTCTGGAGAAAGTTTGAGATCGATATAACAATAATGGATATCTTGTGACGTTGTCCGTGTAGATCCGTTTGTCTTACTTGGATTTTAGATTTTCAAAGCCGGGATGCATTTTCAAGTAAAAGATTTTTGTGAATATCTAAACTAAATAAAACATAAAAATTTTTGAAAAAAAAGGAACCGCCTTCCAAAAGAAAATTCACCCTTTTCTGTTTGGTTTTGAAGTTGGTTCCTTCTTTTTTCAAAAGTTTTATTTTTTAAGTCCGCGATTACAAGCTATACCTACACGAATTTTGCGTACTGCTCGGATATATTTTTTAACGTGGCGTGGGTGCGTAAGTACTCGTTACGTCGTACAAACTATGTTACGTATCTACATCGCTGACGCGTGACAAAATCTTTTTTTTATTTTGAACGGGAAGCAGACGGCTAAAGTCAGAACACTCATCCCGCCCTGAATGGGACTCATTTGACGATTTTACCCAGAAATAAAAAAGATGCTTCTTTTTTTTCGGATGTTCGGTTTGGTAGTTAGGTTAGGTTCCTTTAAACCCTGCAGAGAGAAAAAGGAGCCCCGCGTTCCGGGGCTCCTGCCTCGTTCACTAGTCAAATGGAACTAATTTTTAGGGATCAGGAAAATAATTGTTTTTTTCAAAGGCTAGAGGGCGGGCGCTACTATCAAGTTTTGCCTTTGTTAGAAAATATTGGAGATCCGGACCTGCCTGATGCCTCACAACATATATATTTACATAAGTATCTGAAAAGGCTTAGGTATGTTATTGGAACTACAACCGGGTTTAATGAAAATAGGAAGGTTGTTAGATGCTGCGTGAACAAAGAACAAAGCGGCCCTCGCGACTCTCACTGCAGGACACGCATCATACTCGTAATATTGTCGCGGCCCCAGCATGGAGGCAACGACTAGGTAGCTTATAAATATTGATGACAATAGTTGCTGATTAGAGTAATCGTGCAGTGATTGTAAATGTACATAATTATGATAAGGTCCGCGGCGTCAGCAGCGCTTTCTAGACCATGTGCTCACTGCCCGGTGGGCAGGATGGCTAATTTGTCACACGTTATCGTCCGATGATACGATGTTGGAATTACCCGTTCGTGCAATGTTATCGATATTGGGCACCTAAAGATAACTGTTACGTTAAACTTTTTAATTAATTGAGTAACGTGATGTCATTTATTGTTCTGATCCGTCAGTTCCGTGAGGCCCAGGTACATTTGTGATTTTATCATGTCTATGGGTGGATCTCCAAAACGGGCGTATTCGTGTGATCGCTCTGGTGCTTTTCAGATATTGATATTTAACGGTAATTATGTATCTCATTAAAAAGTGTGATATTCAAATAGTATATTTTTACTTTTGGCCTTCAATTTACACTAACAGTTATGGAAATATTTAAGTTCAAAAAATTTCGCGACCAGAGCAATCATAATTGGTGCCAGAGCGATCATAAATGGTCAAACCAATTTAAAAAAAAAATAATATTGATAAAAAAATATTAGTTTTGGCGTTTTTAGTCATATTCAGTTGGTATACGTGTAACAAATAACATGTAAGTGATACCTTTTCTACCGGAAGTCGGTGGCTTTGTTTTTTATTTCACTGACTATGGCCATCCGACTTCCGAAAGAAAAGTTATTTTATACTTTTTTGTGTTTGGTTTTCAAGTCGGTTCCTTTTTTTCAAAAAGCTTTATTTTTATTTTTCCCTTTTAGTTTAGATAAGTATTCAATTAAATCGGTGTCTTTGAAAATCTACAATACAAGTCAGCAAAAAAATGGATGTATGTGGGTAATGTCACAAGATATCCATTAACGTTTTATATATTAAAACCGTTCATCATCATCTCAGCCATAGGACGTCCACTGCTGAACATAGGCCTACCCTTTTGATCTCCACATATACCGGTTGGAAGCGACCTGCATCCAGCGTCTTCCGGCGACCTTTATAAGGTCGTCTGTCCACCTTGCTGGTGTACGTCCTACGCTGCGCTTGCTAGTCCGTAGTCTCCACTCTAATACTTTTCGACCCCATCGGCCATCTGCTCTGCGAGCAATATGGCCTGCCCATTCCCACTTCAGCTTGCTAATCCGGTGGGCTATATCGGTGACTTTAGTTCGTCTACGGATCTCCTCATATCGGATTCGATCACGTAGAGAAACACCTAGCATAGCCCTCTCCATAGCTCGTTAAGCGACTTTGAGCTTTGAGATGAGGCCAATAGTGAAAGACCACGTTTCGGTGCCGTAACTCATCGCTGGTAACACACATTGGTTGAAGACTTTCGTCTTGAGGCACTGAGGTATGTCGGACGAAAAGACATTGCGTAGTTTCCCGAACGCTGCCCAATCGAGTTTGATTCGGAGGGTTGACCTCTTTCTCGAAGTTGGACCTACCTAACTGGACCTACCTAACTGCTTGTCCTAAGTAGATATATGAGTCAACAACTTCGAGCACCGAGTTTCCAACAGAGACTGGGGTGGGCACAACATTGGCATTTGACATAATTTTCGTCTTGTCCATGTTCATTTTCAAGCCCACCCGTTGTGAAACTCGGTCGAGGCCATCGAGCATCATGCTGAGTTCCTCCATCGACTTTGCCATGACTACGATGTCGTCGGCAAACCGAAGGTGAGTGATGTACCGTTGATGTTGATGCCAAGTCCTTGCCATTCCAGGAGCTTGAAGGCGCCTTCCATTGCGGCAGTAAACAGTTTCGGGGAGATAACGTCCCCCTGTCTTACGCCTCTTCTCAATGGAATCGCCTTCGTGCTCTGCTCCTGTACTCGGACCGACATGGTGGCGTTACTATACAAGCACTTCAACACCTCGATGTACCGATAGTCAATACGGCATCGCTGGAGTGACTCAAGTACCGCCCATGTTTCCACCGAATCGAAGGCTTTCTCATAGTCCACAAACGCTAAGCATAATGACAAGTTATACTCTTCGGTCTTCTGTATAATTTGCCGCAGCGTATGGATGTGGTCTATGGTACTATAGCCTCTTCGGAAAGTCATCAAGTCTGTGTTCGAGACGGTTCGTGTAATTATAATTATATTAAAACCGTTCCCAGAATAAAACTAACACTTTTCTGAAAACCACATCAAAATCGGTTCAGCCAAACGCGAGATAATCGCGGACAAACATTCATACACACATACAGGCCGAACTGCGAATCTCCTTTTTTTTAAGATGGTTAAATAGTTTTATAACGTACAATTAATGCAAAATATCATTGCTCTGGTCTTTTTGGACAGAGCAATCACAGTCATAGCGATCAGAAAGTCACAAAATCATGAATATAGCCGAATTTAAAAGCAGACGTGTCATAAAAACCATCATAAAGATCACCCAATTCACATAAAAAACAAATTTACAAGCTTAATATTTAATTTGAATAACGTGCCATATCAATCATAAAATTCGAGAACCAAATCCAGAGTAATCATAAACTTGCCTTCGTGAACTTACCTTCGCGGATACGTGGCACGAAGGTATCTTCCTCAACGGTTAGACCACTGCTGGTGCTACCCAGCGAGAGTGGAATAGAGTGTCTATAACGCGTAACTAGGCATGAGCGCGATGTTTTACCTCAGCGCAGAGCGATGAGATAAAATGCCCGGACACGAATTTAAATTCAAATTGTGGCAAAAGTATTCATAATAAAACTACAAGTATTTTATAACAATGAAGATTAACTATTTCTTATGTAATCTAAATAAGTTGTTTCATATGTATTTTCTCATTAAAAAAATAAAGAATATTTTTTTCATTCAATCGGGAGTGAGGACAACCCAGAGCGATCAGGATTTTAGGGTTTAAGATTTTTTTTTAAATATTTTAAATTAACTTATTCATAATATTAGCCTTGTACCAGGAAGATTAGACACTGAACTGCATATAAAAAAACCGGTCAAGTGCGTGTCGGGCCACGCACAGTGTAGGGTTCCGTAGTTGCCCATCAAAAAACTAATTAAACTGATTCGCTGAAATTAATTTTAAAAAGAAGAATTTTCAAAATCGGTCCAGGAGTCTTTGAGAAATCAGGAAAAATACATAAGAAAAAAGATTACGACGAATTTAGAACCTCCTCCTTTTTTTGAAGTTAGTTAAAAATAGTTGACGATAAAAACCTACCTATCCCCAAAAAACATACCGTAAAAACATACCTATTAAAGCTGTAAAATAAAGTTGACAAACTTACATTTGCAGTTGAAGAGCATGTTCTCCGATACATTTTGTTTAAGAAAACATATTATTCAAGTACATTTTATAAGTTGGTCGACTATTACTCGTAAAGTTGTAAAGCCTACTTAGTCATGATAATTTTCTTTTAAACTTCGTTATATATGCTACTATTGTGAATTTTTTCACACCCCCAAACATAACCGTTTAGCTGGTAGAGGGGGGGGACACTCGAATCGAGCAAAATTTAGCACTTTAAAGCTTAATATTTCACAAACGACTTTTTTTATCAAAAAACTGTTTCTGGAAACTATAATTATTTTTTAAAGGCCTATTTAATGATACCCCACACTAAGGGGTACGCGAGAAAAAAAAAATCCTCACTTTACGTGTAAGTACTGGAGGTACCCTTAAAAAAAATATTTTACGAGATTTTATTTTACCACTTTTTTGGCACAACAAATCCGTATATTTACACCAAATTACAGCCCTCTAGTACTGTGCGTCTCTGAGCTAAACTGCGGACAGACGGACGGACGGACGGACGGACGGACGGACATGGCGAAACTATAAGGGTTCCTTGTTGACTACGGAACCCTAAAAATATTGGGAAAACGTTTTTCAATTTTAAAATGGGTTTATTCAGCCCGACACGAAAAAAAATGCCTCTGGAGATCGGGTCGATCTCCAGAGGCATTTTTTTTCGTGTTATTACTTACACATTGTAGGTATACAACTTATAGAATTAGTTGATCTACTTATATCTATATTTAGCTAATGATTAATCGTTATTTCTTATTACCTACAGGGTAAATACTTCATAGACTACAATAGATACCTAATTTTACTTGTATTGTTTTTTATTTTAAGTCTATCAACTAACTGTGACTTCAAGATATTGGTATGAAGTTCAGCTTTGCTATTATCTAATCTCCCGCCGTCGAGCTGTTCGAAGAAACACAGAGGGCCCTAAACAACTGGCAAACGATAAACGAAAAGGCTCTATAATCTTTCACAGATTTTCAAATCGTATTTTTATTTTAACCTGAATGAATAGCAACCCTGTAAAAATGTCTCTATCTATACAACATTGGTCGCGGGATTTATTTCCTTACCGTGACCCCGGAACATAAAGGGCTATTGAAGGACACCGTGGAATTTAGTCAGTACGAGTCTGACAGTCCCTCCCGCCCTGCCCGGGGTGGGAGGACTCATCTGATGATTTTACCACGCTAAAAAACAAAATCTATTCAACATTATTTTTAGTTTAATATGCAAAACCCAATTCAGTCTGTCTAGTATTTTTGTATAATAAATGTACAAAATTTCAAAGCTGCAGTAGAATCTATTTGCAAAATTTCAGCATTTTGTTAGTTAAAGTGGCAACAGAAATGCATCATCTGTGAAAATCTCAATTGTTTGATGACTATGACGGTTCATGAGATACAGTCCGGTGACAGACGGACAGGCAGACAGACGGACAGTGGAGCTGGGGAGTAGTCCTAGTAATAGGGTACCGTTTTTACTCTTTGGGTACGGAATTACGGAACCCTAAAAAGAAGTGACACTATATGACATTACATTTATGAATCACATGAATTTAAATTCAGAGAAAAACATCCTGTTGAAAATTAATTGCAATCTTCATTACCTTACGGATTAGGACATCTCCGGGTTTTAGTAATAAGTAGATAACATCAACTTTAGGCACAAGTCACTGTTGACATAACGGTTGCCGAAAACGTTGTAGTGATTGTCATTCAGAGCTAATCATCGATAACATGTTGATGTAATCGTACCGTCGCGTCGTCGCGTCGCATCACCATTCATCTTTATTATTATAATTTATCGCAAATCCTCCTTTGAGAAATAACGATCGACGCAACGCGACCGCGAATTTTCAATTCATATAGGCAAGCAATTCATTTATGGATAGAACGCACGCAGCCATTAGCGTATACTTTGTAATACTAATTTTAAATCTGCGATTACAATCTATACACGAATTTTGCGTACTCCTCGTGTATAGTTTGTTACGTGGATGCGTATACTGTTTCCTAGCTATACTACATCAATTACGTCTGACAATAGTTATTTCTTTCGAAAGTCGCTGGCCGTAGTCAATGCAATAAAAAAACAAAGCCACGACTTCCGAAAGAAAAGTTATTTTATATTTTTTTTTGTGTTTGGTTTTGAAGTCGGCTTTCCGGAAAAAATGGGCCGAATGCACAATAATCAAAATTAACAAAAAACTTTTTCAAAAAAAATGTAACCGCCTTCAAAAACAACCACCAAAAAAGGGTAAAATAACCTGCAAAACTTTTCTTTGTGGGTAGCTTGATCAAGTAGCTTGCGCATGTTACTCGCGCAGGTAAACCGCAAACCCGCACCTTTACTTGCGCGGGTTACCTGCGCCGTGTACAAGCACCCTTACTGATTATGTAAGAATTACCGAAATAAGTGCATTAAATTAATGTTATTTTTGTTGAATATTTGTACTTTTGATAGAGATTTATACTTTTTTTTAATTTCCATATTGAATAGGTACATAAACTTGTTGTTTTTGTTATGTGATTTTGCATGAAAAACTAATAGCCCACTCAACGAACAGTTATAGAGGGAAATTCTTGGAACACGATTTTGGACTACGTAACTTTGTTTGAACTAATTAGGAGGTGAATATAATTATCAAAAGTCCCCGCCACTAGCCCTTGAACTGTGAAGGAGGGGTTTAAAGGTTCCATTTTTTGGTTTTTCGATTATAACTCGGAAACCATGCCTACTAGCGGCATGGTTTGTATGAACAAAACAAAGGCTGTTTCCTATAATTTTTATTTAGTAAGTAACCATTTCGATATCTTGTTTAGTTCTAGAAAAACCATTTTCACCTTTTTGCATTCGGAAAGTCTTATTTAACATTGCCATAAATCCAGATAGCAGCAGCAGTCTTTTCAGGCTCTCCCTGTAGTACCTACCTCCCTGTATTTTTGTGGGCAAGTCACACTTGACCAAAAATTAATAGCTACCTATACGAAAATTGTTTACATCAAAAAAGAACTAAAGTTTCCAAAGATAGTTTTTCCGCATCTCATAGGGGTGCGGATTTCCCCCTACCTAGTCTGTAAGCACCTTTTTTTTTTTTTTTTTTAGCGTGGTAAAATCATCACATGAGTCCTCCAACCCCGGGCAGGGCGGGAGGGCCCTTTCTGTTCCGGGGTCACAGTAAGGAAATAATCCCGCGACCCCGGCAGGCTTTGGCCCTCTGAGAGGGGGGCCCCGTCATTATGCTGACGCTCTTTGAGGCGCGCGTGGGACACAACACGCCGTCGACCCGGGCATGGTCCATGGTCGGGCAGCGAGTTGACCTTTACTCGCTGCCCGCATGCCCGCGCCTACGGTGGCCGGAGATCATCTAGCGACGTCCGTCGCCGTGGGCGTCTACTACCGCGGGTGGGGCGGAGGGAGGACACTGTCCTCTCTCGCTCGCGGCCCGCCTCCTCCTTCGCGAGCATTACTGCTTCGCAGAAGGAGGCGACCGCTTCCCACTCCGTCTCGCCCCGCAGCATGGCCGCGACCAATGCTGGGCGCGAGAGGTCTCCGCCTATTGCAGCCGTGAGGACACGTCGGTGCTCTGCCCAAGCTGGGCAGTCTTGCACCGTATGCTCCACCGTGTCCTCCAGGCGATCTTCGCAGTGGTGACACCCAGGCGTCTCCTCCTTTCGCATCAGACACAGGTACCTCCCGAAACTTCCGTGTCCGGTGAGGACCTGCGTCAAGCGGTAGGTCAGGACGCCATGACTTCTCTCCAGCCACTCCTCAAAGAGGGGTCTTACCGCCGCAATTGCGGCGTGCCTGAGTCTGTAAGTACCTAGTATAATTGAAAATGAGTTTCTAAGCTAATTTTTACTGCTCCCTCGGTGGAGGAAGACAAGAGATATCAAGCTTGATGATGGTCACCGAATTTAAGAACTACTTATAGGTACCTGTGGACATTGAGAGAGACCCCTTTATCTGGAGGCCCAAGATGCAGCATGCTGGCTCTGTTCATCGCAGGTGGTGAAGGGAGGGTCTGAATCAACTGCTACTGCTTTCTGGATCTATGGCGATATCAAATACAACTTTCCAAATGCGAAAAACTAAAAATATTTTTTCCCCTAAATTACAGACTTTCAGAAGCGGATACCTTGAAAACTAACAAGATATTGAAATGCTTACTGAGTAAAACTTTCGGAAAATTTATTTAGCTTTTATTTTGTTCACACACGCTATGCTGATAGTAAGCATGGTTTTCCGAGATGTAAGCGTAAAACCAAAAATGATACCTTTACCCCCCCCCCCCCCAGAGCTCATGGTCGAGATACGGGGTTAGATATGTTCACCTCCAAACTAGTCCAAACAAAGTTACGTAGTAAAAAATTTGTTTCTAGAATTTCCCTCTATGCTCTAGCATTCGTTGACTAGATTAAACTAAAACATTAAAAAAAAAAACGAATTTATGCCTTTTTATTCAATATACAACGATCGTCAATTCTAATCTTAAAATGTATGTGTAATTTCTTATATTCACTGTCGTGTTCGGCAACAATGGGCAATATTGCCGGTGAAATACCGGTAATATGGCAATTTTACCCAATACAATGTTTTTTGGTATATAATGTAGATGTCTGTAAATGATGATGATGAATGAGCAACTAACTCCGAGTTAAAAGATAACTCGGGTTCGTGCAAGCGGGCCTCACAAGGTTAAATTGACAGTTTGTCATACAATATTGTCAATTTAACCTCGTGTTAGCAACTAACTCTGAGTTTAAAAGATAACTCGGGTTCGTGCAAGTGGGCCTTATAGAATTAGTTGATCTACTTAAAAATAAAGGTAAAATAACCCACAAAACTTTTCTTTCGGAAGTCGGTGGTTTTTTTATTAATTTCATTGTTTTTTTGCCACCGACTTCCGAAAGAAAAGTTTTGTAGGTTATTTTACCCTTTTTTGTGGTTGTTTTTGAAGGCGGTTACATATTTTTTTGAAAAAGTTTTTATTTTACTCTTTTTAGTTTAAATATTCATCCAAAATTCTTGTCAAATACATCATTTTTTTACAAGTGCACTAGTATTTTGTAATCCGTAGCACCGGTAATAACCGGCATTACCGACGACGCAGCTGTACGTGTCCCGTTTACACTACTCTATGAAGACTGAGGACATCGTCGAGTACATACGGGTGAAGACCAAATGGGACTTGAGGGTGGTGAAGTTGGAGGCACGCCACAATACCAATTTTAATTCTTTTGTGGTGCGCGTTCCGACCCAAGATTTAGCGACCTTTCTCAAGGAAGAGTTTTGGCCGAAAGGTGTGCTGTATCGGCGATTCCGAGGCCGGCTACGCGACACCTCGCAGCGAAACACGACGCCGCCGTCACTTCGTGTACAATAGTTTTAGAATAATAATATGTATTAGTTTATACTTATTGTATTATATTATGTGTATTGTATTTTATGGGCCTCTAGATGCCTGAAATAAAGGATAAAATAAAATAAAATAAATAACATCGTTAACATCTCTCATTCCTTCCCTATCTCAAAAACTACTGAACCGATTTTGATGAAACTTACAGTATTCCTTAAGTTGAACGATACCTAGTACAACATAAAAAGAATTACTTAAATCGGACTTGTAGTTCCGAAGATATGCGAACATAAACATAATTACTAATTAAACATAATTATTACTCCAGAAGTATCTCCTTTCGAACAAAAAAATAATCTTATCGACGTTCAAAAGTGCCTCTTTGATGGCCTAATTGGAATAAATGATTTGACTTTGACTTTGAAAATCGGTTCACAATTCACGGAGTAATCGGGTAACATACACACACAAAAAACCACCTGATAACCTCCTTCTTTTTGAAGTCGGTTAAAAAAAGGTTAAAATAACGGACAAAATGACTTTTCTTTCTGAAGTTGGTGGCTTTGTTTTTTTTCACCGACTTCAAAAAAAAGGAGGTTATCAATTCGACCCGTATGTATGTAATATTTCCAGAACTGCCCTGTTTTCGGATATGTTAGTCTATATCAGCGTCTGAACAAATGTGCAAAATTTCATGTGTATGTATTAGAGATGTTGCGAATATTCGCATTCGCATCCGCACATATTCGCAGATTTTACCCATTCCAAAGAAAATTTATTTTGTCTGTTATTTTAACCTTTTTGGTTTTTTTTTGAAGGGGTTTACATTTTTTTTGAAAAAGTTCTTATTTTACTCTTTTTAGTTTAAGTATGTCAAATAAATCATTATCTATATACAGTGTGTCCGGGCACGGGTTAGCGATATTTGAAGGGGATATTCTAGGCTCTTTTTCATCGACAAAAATGCTTAAAAAAAATTCTTACCCCAAAACTTCGCGAATGGCAGCCATTTTAATTTTTTGATCTGTCGAACTGGGGTGTGTACAATAAAATTCAAATATCTTTAAATCCAAGGGACCTACATTCATGCAAATGACTTTATTGCAAAGTTAAACGTTGAGGCTTATTAAAAACTTACGAAAATTTTCTAAATAATATGTAAAAATAACCAAAAAACATGGGCAAACACGAAATTGTACACAAAAATTACTGAATAATTTCACATTTTTAACTCTAGCTCGATAAGTAGCCCTGAATTTTGCTAAGGTTTTTGCATTAAATTAAAAGTGTTTGAGATGGGCTATAAAATGATATCAAAATGATCACTCTACGTTAAGTATCTTAGGAGTTATTCTCACTTGAACATCAGCCTTCCGTCCGCCCCGCAGCAATAATTTCAAGAAGTGGTTTCATAAAATAAAAAAAATGTACCATTTCAGTTTATGGATTATGGTGGTCAATAATGCCAGCTGATAAATATTCGTTGGAACGATTTAGCTCGCTCAAAGAATGCGACACCTGTAATATTGGGGTACGTGCGCTAAGGAAGGGTGATGTTCAAGTGAGAATAACTCCTAAGATACTTAACGTAGAGTGATCATTTTCATATCATTTTATAGCCTGACTCAAACACTTTTAATGTAATACAAAAATCTTATCAAAATTCAGGGGTACTTATCGAGCTAGAGTTAAAAATGTGAAATTATTCAGTAATTTTTGTGTACAATTTCGTGTTTGCCCATGTTTTTTGGTTATTTTTACATATTATTTAGAAAATTTTCGTAAGTTTTTAATAAGCCTCAACGTTGAACTTTGCAATAAAGTCATTTTCATGAATGTAGGTCTCTTGGATTCCAAGATATTTGCATTTTATTGTACACACCCCAGTTCGACGGATTAAAAAATTAAAATGGCTGCCATTCGCGAAGTATTGGAGTAAGAATTTTTTTTAAAGCATTTTTGTCGATGAAATTGACTTTTAACTCGTGCCCGGACACACTGTATATAAAAGGCAAACTGAATGATTACTAATCAAGCCACAGCCCAGACCGCTTGGCCTAGAGACTCCAAATTTTGAACATAGGTTCCTTATGAAGCGTAGGGGAGCACTAAGAAAGGATTTTTGGAAATTCGGCCTTTAAGGGGGTAAAAAAGGGGGGGGGAAGTTTGTATGAAACTCGGTCATTTCTGAAGCTATATCGATGAAAATTGGAATATAGCTATTTGATAACAAATAAAGGATGACGTGTTTCAGGATTTTTGGAAATTCGCCCTTTAAGGGGGTAAAAAAGGGGGGAAAGGTTGTATAAAATTCCGTACATTTTAGTATCTGGTTGGTTATTCGGTTGAAAATTAGGCACGATTTGTTAAAGGGGGTAAGGGGAGGGCGTGGGGGTGGGTAAAGTGGGGGGTAACGGGGGGGGGGGGATGAAATCAGTTAATTTTATTATTTGGTTGGCTATTCGGTTGCACACTAAGCATGATTTGTTAAAGGTGGGTAATGGGAGGGCTTAGGGGGGGAGGTAAAGTGGAAGAGAGTAACAGGGGGGGGGAGGGTAAAATCAGTTAATTTTAGTATTTCTTTAGAGCTATATCTATGAAAATTGGCATTTAGCTATTTGACTACAAATGAAGGCTGACGTGTTTTAGGATTTTTGGAAATTCGCCCTTTAAGGGGTAAAAAAAGGGGGGAAAGTTTGTATGAATTCCGTACATTTTAGTATTTGGTTGGCTATTCGGTTGCAAATTAAGCACGATTTGTTATAGGAAGGGGGTAAAAGGAGGGCGTGCGGGTAAAAGTGGGGGGGGGGGCGGAGCAAGATCAGTTAATTTTAGTATTTGGTTGGCTATTAGGTTGCAAATTAAGCACTTTTTGTTAAAGGGTGGTAACGGGGTTCGTGGGGGTGGCAAGGGGTGGAAGTTAAGGAGTGGGGTAAAATCGTTTTAAAATTTTAGGTTTATTTAGGTGGGGTAATTTCTAGGTTTTTTAAACTTGTATTTGCTGCCATATTGTTATATCATCAATCGGCGAAGACGGGAGCCGTTCCCTTTCTTTGTTGATGCATGGCACCGTTGATAGGGCGCATGAGGTAAGTAAGGAAAAATAGTAGCTTACGTAAAACAGAACTGGATCAATTTTTCAATTATGTCTCACGATAAAAATGGAGACAATTACAATAACTGTGATGAGCACTATTCTGATATGATCCAGCCTACAGTTTACGGTGGTTTATGTGAACTGGTCGCAGCAGGTAATATTTATGAGTTCGTTTTGGAGGTATATCGCAATGGTGAATTGTATGTAAAAGCTGGAACTGATGGATATCCCGTAAAGCGACTTCGCTTTTCTTCTCTTGGGGATTTGTCTAATGTCCACTTTGATGCGTACCTTCCTGATGATATTAAGTCTTCTGAGGTAGCTGAAACTCATCAATGCCCGATATTAAGCTCTGTGAGAGCTAAAAAAATCACATCTCCGCCGCATGAAAGTGATTGATTTTGTAGATCTGTCATCGGCCAGTTCAGATTCAGCTTCTTTTTCAGGTGAAGATAGTGTAATTGATTCACAATATACGGTTTCAAAGGTTAGTAAAAAAAAGTGTAGGGCTAGATACACAAATAGAACACGAAAAAATCAAGTAAAACAGGCAGTTAAAACTAAAAATCGAGATCGCGTCGTAAAAGAAAAGGCGAATTACCAAAAAAAAAATGCGAAAACGCATAGTCAGGCTACAGCTGCATATCAGCAGATGCACCCTGAAGTACACAGAGCATCACAGCATAAATCCAATAATAGAGTATGGAAAACAAAACAAATGTCTGGAATGTCTTACGATCCCGCCATAGAATACGAAAGTGATCTCGGCGTAACGATTGGTAAAATGACTCAAAAATGTCAATGGTGTAACGCACTTAAGTGGAGAAATGAAACACCTGGAATATGCTGTAGTAATGGAAAGGTAAGACTCGAGCCATTAGCCAGTCTTCCTGAACTTCTTTATAGTTTAATCATGGATCTTCATCCTGATCACACACATTTTATGGCCAACATAAGAAGTTATAATAGCTGCTTTCAAATGACATCTTTTGGTGCTTAAAAAGTAGTCGTAGATAACTACATGCCGACCTTTAAGGTTCAAGGTCAGGTCTACCATTTACTTGGAAGTTTATTACCAGAAAGTGGACGTGAAGCACAGTTTCTCCAAATATATTTTGTTGGCAATGACGATACTGAAACAAATTTAAGATGCTCTCACCACCCGAAAATTAAAGCAGGGCTAATGAGCCCTGCTTTAATTTTACTGCCTAATGAGGCAGTTGCAAAAAATGCTTCATTACTCAAACCCAAAGTCAAAGTCAAAGTCAAATCATTTATTCCAATTAGGCCATCTGAGGCACTTTTGAACGTCGATTTTTTAATTTAAAAGGAATAGGAAGGGATGGGATTGATTCTACACCCATTCGCTAAGGTAGGTTGTATGGAGAAGAATGGGCAAGAAACTCCAAACTTACTCTTTTTTAAAAATGTTTCACAATGTTTTGAAATAACAATTTAAAAATAATAAAAAATAAATTTGAAAGCGATGTACTCAAGTCAAGACCATTAAATCATTTAAAGGATAAAAAAACAATAATTATACAGCTAAATAAAAGAATCCCTATATAAAAGAATTAAAGAGTACCATGGATAAAATACCTTCATCGTGTGATACTTTTAAGGTCGTCATCCGTGCAGAAAAAAAACCATCAGGCGGTCATCCAGGTAGGTACAATGCACCAGCTACAAATGAAGTCGCTTTGGTGATGGTGGGCCAAGAATTTGAGAAAAGAGACATTATAATAGAAAGTCGTAGCAGCTGTTTACAAAGGATTAGTGAATTACATAGATCATACGATGCTCTACAATACCCTCTGATGTTTTGCCATGGAGAAGATGGTTACTTTATTTCAATACAACAGTTTGATCCTAAAACGAAATTGCCCACGAAAAAGACAGTTTCTCTGACAGGACTTTTACTCCTACCGTTTGATGATGAGAGAAGCGGGAATTAACAATATTTTGTATTTAAGTTCTTTATTTAGTCAGTATTTAGTAGACGAATATGCTAAAATAGAGACAGAAAGGCTTAATTTTATACGGAGAAATCAATCAAAATTACGCGTTGACAGTTACATTCATTTGAAGGATGCAGTTTGTAGACAAGATGCTAATGCTGATCAGTTAGGTCTAATGGTAATATTACCGTCATCATTCACTGGCGGACCACGTTACGTGCATGAGCGAACTCAGGACGCCATGACTTATGTACGTAACTATGGACGACCAGACCTTTTTATTACGTTTACGTGTAATCCGCGGTGGGAAGATAAAACACAAAACTTATTTCCTGGGCAGAAATCACATGATCGCCATGATTTGATAGCTCGAGTTTTTTATCTTAAACAAAAAAAAAAATGATGGATCTCTTAATAAAAGGAAAATTGTTCGGTGAGGTAAGATGTTTCATGTATTCTGTCGAGTGGCAAAAACGTGGTCTTCCCCACGTACACATTTTCTCCTAAACCTACCATACACCTACCCTAAACCTACCATACACCAACCCTACCCTACCCTACCGTACCTTACCCTACTCTACACTACACTTTACTACACTACACTATATTGCACTACACTGCACTACACTAAACTACAGTACACTACACTACACTACACTGCACTGCACTGCACTGCACCACACTGGACTGCACTGCACTGAACTACACTGCACTAAACTACACTACACCTACTTTATACCTACACCACACTTACCTTAACCTTCCCTGAACTTCCACGACTTTTTAAGACTAAAATCGGCCAAATCAGTTCAGCCTTTTGCAAGTTAAAGCGTGACTAACGAACAGCTATCCATTTTTATACCTCACTTGCTGAGCCGGCAGACGTTGTCCTGCCCAGTAATCAATCCTACACCTACCCTACACCTACTAACACCTACCCTACACCTACTCTACACCTACCCTACACCTACCCTACATCTTCTCTACCTACCCTTATGTGTTATTCTGGATCTTCAGCTACCTACATACCAAATTTCATCGTAATCTGTTCAGTAGTTTTTGGGTGAAAGTGAAAGTAAAAAACATCCATCCATTCTCACTCATAAACTTTCGCCTTTATAATATTAGTAGGATATAGATATAGATTTAGTATGGAGATTCATTTATCTCCAAACTTAACGCGAGCAAAGCCGCGGGTTCAAGCTAGTCTTACAATATGTGCACTAGAATTGTGTAACCGCGCACTGGTACCTAATAACATCGCTCATGTACACAATCTATACATATAATAAATTTGTAGAAAAGTGGTGTCTGTACAATGGAAATATATAAAAAAAAAGTATCAGGGATTGTTATTATATCGATGCCGAACCCGAAAATGTAGTTAAAATTTTTTTTGTCTGTTTGTCTGTGTGTTTGTGCGCGCTAATCTTCGGAACTACTGGACGGATTTGAATAATTTTTTTTTCTTTGTATAGGTATTAAGTCCCGTTAACATATAGGCTATAATTTATCTTGGAAACTTGAACACCTGATGCAGAACCGCAACAGACCTGCTCAACTATAAGAGATACAGAAATGGTGCCATAACAAAAATTGTTCCACGTGATGAGCATTTTCTGCTGAGAGAATAAATTTGAAGATCCTGGACACCTGATGTGGAACACTAAGAGCCCAGCTACACTATGACATATACAGGAACGACGTCTTAGCAAGAGTTGTTCAGCCTGATAAGCACTCTCTGTTGCTGTATAAAAATTTGAAGATCTGGAACACCTGATGTGGAACTCCAAGAGCCCAGCTACACTATAACATATAAGTGAATGACGTCTTAGCAAGAGTTATTCAGCCTGATGAGTACTCTCTGTCAACGTATAAAAATTGAAGATCTGGAACACCTGATGTGGAACTTCAAGAGCCCAGCTACACTGTAACATATACAGTAAAGACGTCTTAGCAAGAGTTGTTGAGCCTGATGAGCAACCTCTGTTGTCAAATAAAATTTGAAGATCTGGTACACCTGATGTGGAACTGCAACAGCCCAGCCACTTTATAACATATATAGGAATGACGTCTTAGCAAGAGTTGTCCAGCCTAATGAGCACTCTCTGTTGACGTATGAAAATTGAGATCTGGAACACCTGATGTGGAACTCCAAGAGCCTATATACACTATAACATATACAGTAAAGACGTCTTAGCAAGAGTTGTTGAGCCTGATGAGCAACCTCTGTTGTCGTATAAAAATTGAAGATCTGGTACACCTGATGTGGAACTCCAACAGCCCAGCTACTTTATATCATACTAGCAAACCCGGCGAACTCCGTTTCGCCACCAGATGGCTTCGTTTTTTTCCTGAATTTTCTTTGCTATAAACCTCACGGAGCCCGAGACCTTTCCAACGAATGCAAAACCGTGGAAATCGGTTCGTGCGTTCTGGAGTTATAGCGTCAGGAAGGAAAACTCGACTTATTTTTATATAGTAGATATAGGAATGACGTCTTAGCAAGAGTTGTCCAGCCTGATGAGCACTCTCTGTAGACGTATGAACATTGAGATCTGGAACACGTAATGTGGAACTCCAAGACCCCAGCTAATACACTATAACATATATAGGAATGACGTCTTAGCAAGAGTTGTTCAGCCTGATGAGCACTCTCTATTGACGTATAAAAATTGAAGATCTGGAACACCTGATGTGGAACTCCAAGAGCCCAGCTACACTATACTTAATATACATACATAGGAATGACGTCTTGCAAGATTTGTTTAGTCTGATGGTCATTTCCTGTTGACTTACAAAAATGAAAGATCTGGAACGTCTGTAATCGTCTCGCGCATCCCGTTGTTTTCCCGTCCCCAGGCTCTTAGAATTCGACGTTTTAGATCTCGATTTTGACGACACCGTCGTCGCTGGCATAAGCAACAGGATCCGCGTACGAAGTCGCGGGCAGAAGCTAGTAACCTAATAAAATTCCCTATCTCAAAAACTACTCAACCTATGTATTTTGATGAAACTTGCAGTATTCCCTCAGTAAAACAATACCTATTACAACAAAAAAAAAATGTAACCGCCTTCAAAAACAACCACAAAAGAAGTGTAAAATAATCTACTAAATAACTTTCATTCGGAAGTCGGTGCCTTGGTTTTTTTTTTATTGTCTTTTTAGCCACCGACTTCCGAAACAAAAAGTTATTTTTTAGATTATTTTACACATTTTTGTGGTTGTTTTTGAAGGCGGTTACATTTTCCCACGTTTTTTTTTTTAAGTTTTTATTTTACTCTTTTTAGTTTAAATATCCAATCCGAATTCTTGTCAAGAACATCTTCGCACCGGTAATTACATCGCTCATCATGTACACAATAAGATAATAAAATTCCATATCTCAAAAACTACTGAACCGATTTTGATGAAACTTGCAGTATTCTCTAAGTTTAATGATACCTAGAACAACAAAAAAAGAATTACTTAAATCGGACTGGTAGTTTAGTTCCAGAGATTTGCGAACACAAACTAAATCAATCGACGCCTACTCCTTACTGTTAAGGAGTTGTATCTTCCATCATCAGCGCATCCACCTGAGAGGATGATTATCAGATGCAAATACTTGAACAGCTTTAGAAAATATACGAAATTGGTACTACGTGCCTATAAAATTTGAAGGTTGCCCTCGATTTCCCTGGGATCCCATCATCAGATCCTGACCTGATGTTCATGGGACCACTTGTTAAGTATACCCTTTCAAACAAAAGAAAAAAAATCCAAATCGGTCCAGGCGTCTTTGAGAAATCGGGAACACACATAAAAAAAAAACAAAAAAAAAATTCCGACGAATTGAGAACCTCCTCCTTTTTTTGAAGTTGGTTAAAAATGGTGCTAATTTGCCAGTAATTGCTCCAATAGTTTATGAAATAACTTTTGATTGCCATGGAACTGAGAAATGTGACTACAGAATTTAGAATTACTCATATTCTACGTATACGTACCCGGGAAAGAAAAATTCAATTAAAAAAAAAAAACATTTAAGCACATAATTTTAGCAGTTTTTGGTATTTCAACTATTTATTTAAGATTAAATTCGTCGGAATCTTTTTTTTTTTTATGTATCTTCCCCGATTTCTCGAAGACGCCTGGACCGATTTGGAAAATTTTTCTTTTGTTTGAAAGGGTATACTTCACAAGTGGTCCCATGAGCATCAGGTCAGGATCTGATGATGGGAACCCAGGGGGATAAAATTTGAAGGTTGCCCTCGATATCGAGGGCAACCTTCAAATTTTATAGGCACGTAGTACCAATTTCGTATATTTTCTAAAGCTGTTCAAGTATTTGCATCTGATAATCATCATCCCAGGTAGATGAGCTGATGATGGAAGGTACAACTCCTTAACAGTAAGGAGTAGGCGTCGATTGATTTAGTTTGTGTTCGCATATCTCTGGAACTACCAGTCCGATTTAAGTAATTCTTTATTTGTTGTTCTAGGTATCATTAAACTTAGGGAATACTGCAAGTTTCATCAAAATCGGTTCAGTAGTTATTGAGATATGGAATTTTATTATCTTATTGTGTACATTAGCGATGTAATTACCGGTGCGAAGGATTACAAAATTCTAGTGCACATGTAACGGTGCGTACAGACTATGTAACATAACATGTTATATAACATT
The DNA here is from genome assembly GCA_954870645.1 of Agrotis clavis. Classification (NCBI taxonomy): domain Eukaryota; kingdom Metazoa; phylum Arthropoda; class Insecta; order Lepidoptera; family Noctuidae; genus Agrotis; species Agrotis clavis. The sequence continues at coordinate 26,513,580 of OX940928.1, read as the reverse complement.
TTACATAGTGTGGTCATGTTATGTAACATTGTTATATAACATTTTACATACATTTGTAGTGTTATATAACAATGTTATATAACATTGTTACATGGTCTGTACGCACCTTAAGAGAATGATGTTCTTGACAAGAATTCGGATTGAATATTTAAACTAAAAAGAGTAAAATAAAAACTTAAAAAAAAATGTAACCGCCTTCAAAAACAACCACAACAAAATTTTAAAATAATCTACAAAATAATTTTTCTTTCGGAAGTCGGTGGCTAAAAAGACAATGAAAAGAAAAAAAAAAACCAAGGCACCGCCGAAAGAAAAGTTATTTTGTAGATTATTTTACACTTTTTTGTGGTTGTTTTTGAAAGCGGTTACATTTTTTTTTAAGTTTTTTGTTTAAAACAAAATGGATTTTATTTTGATTATTTGTACAATTGGTCATAATGTGAAAAAAAAAATTACCCACGGAATTAAGGAAAAATCACCGTGTCCGTAGAAATGCCCATTTTTGTGGCGAACTTACAACAACCCGGCGAGATGTCCCCTAACCCGCACTAAGTTTGTAACATCATTTTTTCATTCCTCGTATTTGTAATGAAAAGCACAATGTAATGTATGTTATTTACCTTCGCGGCGCCCTCACTACGTTACGGGCGCCGAACCTCGTCTCGGGACTTAATAAGTATATAACTTTCACCCCTTGGATAACAATGTACTATGCATAATAGTATATTGTCGCAAATAAATTTCAGGACTGACCATTGAACTTGGCACCCATTTAGATTTCACTTCTTTTGCCGTTGAAGGCAACAACCAAGGCATGTAGCAATAACATTGAACTTGGCTCTCATTTCACATTTATGTTTTTGATGGGATTTTTTTTCTTCTTTCGGGAGGGCCGAGGGGTAAGGCTGAAGTGTACCTATATGTATCGTACGGCCACATTTCGCCATTACTTTTGTATTCTGCCACAGTTTGTATGGTCATAAGATTCTAACAAACTTTCATTTTACAAGAAATATAAGCCTAAAAACTGGGGGATGTTTGCTTTATTTTTGACATTCTTGGTGTCGGTTGTCTTAGAATACGTAGAATGTCATTTTTTAGAACATAATAATTGATAACAATAACCGTACCGTGAGTAACAACCTGATACCATCATCATCATCATATCAGTCGCAGGACGGCCACTTCTAGACACAGTTCTCCCCCATATACAATATTTCCAACAAGACCGATTGGAAATGACTTGCATCCAGCGCGATCCTGTGGTCTTCATCAAATCATGTATCTGATACAAGCGCAGCACCATAGTAATGATAATACCTATTTAATAGGACGTAATGAATGTAGGTACCTAATTGAAATCCGTTCACTGTGTTATGAAGATCGTAACAATCTACTGTAATGTGTTTTAATTAATTATGAATAACAGTTATTTATCTAATCGGATTACTTATGATTAAGTCAATTCAGTTCTTAATAGTTGTAAGATCCTTTACGGATGTTTTACGTGTGATGGCTCCTTCCAGACTGTGGCTGCGAAAGATTGGTCTAGTGATCGCAAGCACGACTGCCGAGCTTGAGGTCTTGAAGGAAAAAAGGGTGAGGAATATCTCACCTGCAGATTGCGCAGCTGGTCCGTCCACCTAAGCATCATACAAAAGTGTCTTAGCGCTGCGGACCTTTATTGGTTCCGTGAAGTGTTAGTGAATATTTGGCTATTCCATCAGAAACGCAGGGTCAGGATTTCTGCTTGATTGGTGGGAATAGCTCCCCCCGTTTTACATTGAACACATAAAGTTATTCTAGCGAAATATACTATTTAGGCAAACCTCTGCGTATACTTAGAGGATTACAGGTTTACGCCTATTAAGTTACCGTATTGGAACCGCCTACATTATGACATGGTGCATGACAACAACTCTTTATGTGGTCATGTTGTCGTTGCTAGAGTGGCGGTAGTAGCAGTACTGTAAGAATTAATGCCGTCGTCAGCCAGATATAACGGTCCACTCGCGACTGTAGTGTAACAAGTAATGAACAGTGCTGCGGAAGACGCGGTGGAGTGTTGTGCACGCCTCGCGCCGCTGTCGGAACGGCATCGCCGTCATACCGCGTTGTACTTTTGTTCCCGCAGCTCAGAAAACCACTATAATGTTTCGTTCGGAGAAAATCACGCGTTTTTGCCTATGGCGGAGCCTCGTGTCGTGCTTCAAATTTTTCTATACCTACATTTTATCTTACCGTTCACCGCCCTGCGCTGTCACCGCTCATAGCGGCAAGGTCGTGAAAGTAAGAGAGCGATAGTTGTATCCGCACAGGCAGAGTAATATCTCATTAATACTATTATCACAATTATATTTACAAACAAGAATAAGTTACGTCTACTTTATCGGCTTACGATATCAGATGGTTCGACGGTATCGTCATAAACAGACCAGGATAACCCCGACTCATGTCCGTCAGTAATCAGTGAAGATTCAAGATAGTTGGTAATGTGCTTCGGTGGAGTGACTTGACTTGGAAAATTTGTGCTCAGTTGTGACTCGGCAAATTCTAGTCACAACTTTCGGTATCGAGGAGTTTACACACTGTCCGCCATTTTTCCACGCTTAACGTACACGATGGCCAATGCACAAGATCTGCATCGCCTTCACTCTAGTCGTTTACAATTATGTCTTTGAAACTCCACAACTACTCCGCGCACATCATCGCAACGAGGCCAACAGACGGTGCTGTGGGGTCTGGGGAGCAGGCAGCTAGCGGCGAGGGAGCGGCGCAGCATCTGTCATTGTACGTGTGTTGGAACTAGTCGAATTTGAAGTTAAGGGGATCATGCATGTAGAAACAAACTAGAAGTAAAAGTAAAAACATTTAATTGTTTTGTACAATATCTACTGATTTGTATAAGATAGGACCTAAATATTTTTGTAACTAAGGAGGTCCCACAGATCGATGTTACTGCAAGCATTTGGAATTGTAAATAACATCAACATTATGAAGCAGCAAGATCACAGCTCACTGTGATTGTACGTACATTTAACAGAACAATTAAAGAGTTGTCTAGGTGCAGGAAAGGACACGCTGCACTGTCACACTTATCACGGAGTTAAAAGTACAGACGCCAACACATCAACCTACCTCAATCTGTCTTTCTTCAATATATTTTCAACCTTATAACAATAACGGAAGGTTAAAATTCGATTGGTAAACTTGACAGATATAAGTAGGTGGACCTGCTGGTGTCTGTACAACGACAGACGTTGTATCATTATACAATGTAACTAGGGAATCGAGAACCGGTCCTTGTTGGAAGTCCCGGGATTTTCGGGACGGGCGTCCAAGGAACCGGGAAATCCCGGGATTTTCGGGACTTTCGGGACAAAAATGCATTTTTTCCATGGCATTAGAAAACAATGAAAATAATAAGATAACTTTATGGTACAGTATTTATTCTGATTAAAATCATACAACCAACTTATTCGACGGCCTCATGGACATGGGTTTGCTCTAGCCTCTTTTCTATTCAGAGGTGGCAAATCTATTCACTCTAACTGTACTAACTATGGAAACTTGCAGTTCATCTAGATGTCCAATACTGGACATTAGATGTACCTAATGCAAGTAGGCCGGTGGAAAGAGGTTGTAGAATTCATGAGTTCGACCTATTTTAGGTGTCATCTTAGCCACGAGCGAACCCAATAAAAAAAAACGAAAAGAGGGAGGGCTTCACACACAGCAGCTATAATGTATATTAATGTACATTACATCCCGGGATGTATAGCTTTAAATTATCTTAATGTATCACACACACAACAGGTAATGTAATGTATATTTCCCTACATTTCATAACATCCTTTTCGAAGAGAGATATACGGAAATGTATTGAGATGTATAGGTGTATCGAAATATAAATGTATATTTTCGTATCGCTCAGTACCTTAGATTCGAAGATGTAAAAATATACATTATTGCTGCAGTGTGTGGTCTCCTGACGATTTCTATGGAAAGATGTAATAAGATGTATCATGCTATAATGTACATCTTTACATTATAGCTGCTGTGTGTGAAGTCCTTAAGCTTGCGTCGATGAGATGAGCTAAGCTGTAGAGTAACCATCCACCAGTTTCACGTTGCCAATTTATTAGTCTAAGGAGCTCTGCGTTCCACTGGGTCTAGTGCAGTAAGTTGTATTTATCTGAGCCATCCCAATGATTAAGTTGAGTAAGGTTGCTGCAATACTCCGTTAGAAAAAACATAAGAAACTTTGAATTTCGCGGGCTACTACGACGCAATCAATGCAGAAATGGGCTTGCACATATCCAGGCGTAAGGTATCGCTTCACTCTATTTAGGATGCCCACGTCAAAGTTGACACTAGATATCAGCTCCATGCCCAAAAGCTCAAGGTCATCAGTTACAGAAACAGGAAAAATAGGAGTTGGTCCAAATTACTCTATAAAAGATGTAGTTTTGATTTACTCCTACTTCACTAAGGAAATATACGCCTGTATGTTGGTGGCGTTAAAAGAGAGAAGTTTCTTGTGTGAGCGAACAAGAAACTTCTCTCTTTTATGGGATACTAAGTATCAAATCTGTTTGCTCTACCATGGTCTCTCTGAAGCAATGAACTTCATCCCCACTGGATTTTGCAGTGGGCAAGTATGTCACTGAAACAGTACTGTTATCTACCTACCCAACAATACCAGGCTGAAGTGGGTAAGAAATGTGCAGCAAAATAAGAGTTGCAAAGAAAACAGATAACTGTTGAACTCCAGAGTCAATAACCAAAAGCTCAAAGGATCTCAGTCATCAACGACAACTCTGATTGATCGTTCATTAAGAAAGTCTGATATCCAGCTACAAAAATTGAGATACCAAAAGCAAGGAAACTTTTTGTCTCGAGACCCTGTCAAAGGCTTTCCAGATATAACCAGTACTACATTATCAACTTTTCTTCTCTGTCAACCACACTTGTATCTGAACTATGTTATTCCGTATATAACGGCGAAGTGAATAAATACCTTACATCCAATTTGATTCTTTTGTTCTATAAAAGAATTAACAAGTTTAAACAAATTATTTATACTGTTTTTCTGAGTCCCGAAAATCCCGAATTTCCCGGTTCTCAGTCGCATGTCCCGGGTTTTAAAATATACTTCAAGAACCGGGAAATCCCGGGATTTTCGGGACCGGGATTTCCCGGTTCGATACCCTAAATGTAACTGAATGTCCTAGTGGTGCCAGGCGCTAGTGCCTACAATCCATAACTTAAGTTTAATCAATTGACCATAAGAAAAATTCGATTCGTGCGATATCGAGTCGATTGCCGATTTAAGTCGCACGTATTTACTAATGGAGTGATGCAATGCAATTCGACCGTGCACTTCAAAAATCCACCTTACTTCTACGACATAAAGGCGCTGCGCTGTCCTACGAGACGAGTAGTTGCGCAATCGAATTTCAAACACAGAATCATGTGCATTTGTCATTAGGACGTACATGCAATTCGATATCGAGGAGATCTGTGAGCGATATCGTCAATTCGTGCGACTCCATTAGCAAACACTAGCGGTCGTCCATACATTTTTTTCGGGCGGACGCTTGTATGATATTTGACCGATATCGTCAATCGATGCAATACGATATCGCATCGCGCCATGAGTAAAATCCCTAAGCCGTGGTAATGGCACGTTCACTAGAGACGTACGTGTGGTTAGTTCAGTCTCCTCCATAGAATGGTGGTGCGTCGTGAGGTGGGCGAGCTCGGCGTTCTACTTGTTGTCGATATAGAAGTGGTTGGTTGCTCTGTCACTTCAGTGGTGTTTATTATTTCAGGTTCACTGGTTAAAGGGACTTCAGTGGTGCCTGTTGTTTCAGATTCACTGGTTGATGGGACTTCAGTGGAGTCTTTTGTTTCAGGTTCACTGGTTGATGGGACTTCAGTGGTGCCTGTTGTTTCAGGTTCACTGGTTGATGGGACTTCAGTGGTGCCTGTTGTTTCAGGTTCACTGGTTGATGGGACTTCAGTGGTGCCTGTTGTTTCAGGTTCACTGGTTGATGGGACTTCAGTGGTGCCTGTTGTTTCAGATTCACTGGTTGATGGGACTTCAGTGGAGTCTTTTGTTTCAGGTTCACTGGTTGATGGGACTTCAGTGGTGTCTTTTGTTTCAGGTTTACTGGTTGATGGGACTTCAGTGGTGTCTGTTTTTTCAAGTTCACTGGTTGATGGGACTTCAGTGGTGTCTGTTGTTTCAGGTTCACTGGTTGATGGGATTTCAGTGGTGTCTTTTGTTTCAGGTTCACTGGTTGATGGGACTTCAGTGGTGTCTGTTGTTTCAGGATCACTGGTTGATGGGACTTCAGTGGTGTCTGATGTTTCAGGTTCACTGGTTGATGGGACTTCAGTATTTGGGAATGTTTCCTCTGTCACAGCGTTGGTTGTTGGCGCATTGGTGTCTGTTGTTTCAGGTTCACTGGATGATGGGACTTCAGTGGTGTCTGTTTTTTCAAGTTCACTGGTTGATGGGACTTCAGTGGTGTCTGTTGTTTCAGGTTCACTGGTTGATGGGACTTCAGTGGTGTCTGTTGTTTCAGGATAACTGGTTGATGGGACTTCAGTGGTGTCTGATGTTTCAGGTTCACTGGTTGATGGGACTTCAGTGGTGCCTGTTGTTTCAGATTCACTGGTTGATGGTTCTTCAGTGGTGTCTGTTGTTTCAGGTTCACTGGTTGATGGGACTTCAGTATTTGGGAATGTTTCCTCTGTCACAGCGTTGGTTGTTGGCGCATTGGTGTCTGTTGTTTCAGGTTCACTGGTTGATGGGACTTCAGTGGTGTCTGTTGTTTCAGGTTCACTGGTTGATGGGACTTCAGTGGTGTCTGTTGTTTCAGATTCACTGGTTGATGGGACTTCAGTATTTGGGAATGTTTCCTCTGTCACAGCGTTGGTTGTTGGCGCATTGGTGTCTGTTGTTTCAGGTTCACTGGTTGATGGGACTTCAGTGGTGTCTGTTGTTTCACGTTCACTGGTTGATGGGACTTCAGTGGTGTCTTTTGTTTCAGGTTCACTGGTTGATGGGACTTCAATGGTGTCTGTTGTTTCGGGTTCACTGGTTGATGGGACTTCAGTGGTGTCTGTTGTTTCAGGATCACTGGTTGATGGGACTTCAATGGTGTCTGTTGTTTCACGTTCACTGGTTGATGGGACTTCAGTGGTGTCTTTTGTTTCAGGTTCACTGGTTGATGGGACTTCAATGGTGTCTGTTGTTTCGGGTTCACTGGTTGATGGGACTTCAGTGGTGTCTGTTGTTTCAGGATCACTGGTTGATGGGACTTCAGTTGTGTCTGTTGTTTCAGGATCACTGGTTGATGGGACTTCAGTGGTGTCTGTTGTTTCAGGATCACTGGTTGATGGGACTTCAGTGGTGTCTGTTGTTTCAGGATCACTGGTTGATGGGACTTCAGTTGTGTCTGTTGTTTCAGGATCACTGGTTGATGGGACTTCAGTGGTGTCTGTTGTTTCAGGATCACTGGTTGATGGGACTTCAGTTGTGTCTGTTGTTTCAGGATCACTGGTTGATGGGACTTCAGTGGTGTCTGTTGTTTCAGGATCACTGGTTGATGGGACTTCAGTGGTGTCTGTTGTTTCAGGATCACTGGTTGATGGGACTTCAGTGGTTAGGGGTGTTTGCTCCATCATAATGTTGGTTGTTGGCGCATCGGTGTTTGTTGTTTCAGGTGCAGCAATAAGTGAGGTTGTCGAGTTGTTGTTAAAAGGTAGAGTTATGTTGTACGTAGCGGTGGTGGTGGTAGTGGTCGGTGGGGATGTGGCGGTGGAGGGAGCGCTTGCCGTGCAGCCGGCGGTCTGCGGCCAGTCGCACACGTGCAGCGCGGGGCTGAAGTGCAGGCCGGCGGGGCACTGGCGGCACGTGGGCGCGCGGCGGCCCACCTCGCAGTAGTAGAACAGCTGGCAGTCGTCGGGGTGTGCCATCAGTGCATCAGGGCTGCTCAGCGAGCTGCACGACACTGGCGTTACCGAGTTTTGCTTGCAGCGATCTGGTATGTTGCTCGCCTGAGGTATCCTGTTTACATAACAATATGGTTGAGCAAAATTGCCGTTTTCATTTAATTTCAATGAATATCTTAGGAGATATCGTAGTTTCTAAATAATACCGCAACAAAATAATGATTGGCTGGACGGGGCGGGCTAGGAGTTGATTGCAGAGATGGTTGGAGAGGCACCACACGGGGCGACCTCACCGGACAAAGTAGTTTCGGAAGGTCTGTACCTCATGGATTGAAGGGCAGGTGAGAGGTATAGTGATAGGATAAAAATAAAACTTTTTGAAAAAAAAGGAACCGACTTCAAAACCAAACACAAAAACTTTAAAATATATTTTCTTTCGGAACTCGGTGGCTTTGTTTTTTTTTATTTTATTAACTATGGCCATCGACTTCCGAAAGAAAAGTTATTTTAAAGTGTTTTTGTGTTTGGTTTTGAATTCGGTTGCTTTTTTAAAAAATAATATTTTATTTTTATTACTTGAGATAAATAATAATCTATCTATATCTTCCTATAATCGGCGTCTTTGAAAATCTCAATACTTTGATTGCAACAAAAACAGATCTAAGCGGGCAACGTCTCCGGATATCCAATTTCTAATTTCTATCTATCTATCTAATTTTTTTTTAATTTTAATATTCCCGTTTTAGTTCTAATAATTAAGAATATAGTAGATTTTCGTATTTATTATGCGTAACTAACCGTATTCTACAACCACTAGTGTTATCTATTATAATTTTCAGAAACTTACTACTCCATTTCTTTTCTTTTTTTAGCGTGGTAAAATCATCAAATGAGTCCTCCAACCCCGGGCAGGGCGGGAGGGACTGTCAGACTTCTACTGACTAAAATCCACGGTGTCCTTCAATAGCCCTTTCTGTTCCGGGGTCACGGTAAAGCCCGGTTTCCACCGCGAGCGGAACGGACCCATTAAGGACTCCGTTAAACTCGCAAGCGTAAACTGCATACTTGTATTTCCATCAACAAAGAGTTTTTTAGTTCCCGGAGCGAGCTCATTTTTACTCTTTTCACCCGTTGAGTCATTAATGTGTCCGTTCCGCTCGCGGTGGAAACCGGGCTTAAGGAAATAATCCCGCGACCCCGGCAGGCTTTGGCCCTCGGAGAGGGGGGCCCCGTCATTATGCTGACGCTCTTTGAGGCGCGCGTGGGACACAACGCGCCGTCGACCCGGGCATGGTCCTTGGTCGGGCAGCGAGTTGTCCTTTACTCGCTGCCCGCATGCCCGCGCCTACGGTGGCCGGAGATCGTCTCGCGACGTCCGTCGCCGTGGGCGTGCACCACTGCAGGTGGGGCGGAGGGAGGACACTGTCCTCTCTCGCTCGCGGCCCGCCTCCTCCTTAGCGAGCATTACTGCTTCGCAGAAGGAGGCGACCGCTTCCCACTCCGTCTCGCCCCGCAGCATGGCCGCGACCAATGCTGGGCGCGAGAGGTCTCCGCCTATCGCAGCCGTGAGGACACGTCGGTGCTCTGCCCAAGCTGGGCAGTCTTGCACCGTATGCTCCACCGTGTCCTCCGGGCGATCTTGGCAGTGGTGACACCCAGGCGTTTCCTCCTTTCGCATCAGACACAGGTACCTCCCGAAACTTCCGTGTCCGGTGAGGACCTGCGTCAAGCGGTAGGTCAGGACGCCATGACTTCTCTCCAGCCACTCCTCAAAGAGGGGTCTTACCGCCGCAATTGCGGCGTGCCCGGAACTTACTACTCCATGCACTAAATCAATGAAGGATTGATTTGACAAAGTGAAACTAGATGGTGTTGATTAGCTAGTGCCTGTAAATCTCTATTTTGTGGATTTTATGATCTTATAACGAGTTAAACACCACCCTTAATTTTTTTTAATCCAAGTTTTCAATTTTTTGTTCTTTTAATTAAGAATATAGTAGATTTTCGTATTTATTACGCGTTACTTACCGTATTCTACAACCACTAGTGCCACCTATTATTATTTTTAAGAAACTCCATGCACTAAATCAATGAAGGGTTTATTTACTCAAAAGTGACAGTAGATGGCGTTGCTTAATTAGTGCCTGTAAATCTTTACATAACGAGTTAAACACCACAATTATTTTTTTTAAATCCAAAGCTCCGTTTTTGTACTTATAATTAAGAAAAGAGGAGATTTTCGTATTTACATAATATTACGCGTTACTAGCCGTATTCTACAGCTACTTGCGCCACCTATTATCATTCTCGGAAACTCACCATGCCGCCTCCATTGATTTATTTATAAGTGGTACTAGTAGCCGTCTAGATGGTGTTGTGCAAAATACGTCACATTTCTGAATCACGGTGTTAAGGTCTGCAGGCGATTAGTATAAGGTTTTGCGAACAAAAAATTTTTCCCTGAGATCTATGTATGTTAATTTCGGTTAAATTATATCATTTGTTAACCGAGCGACGTCCGACTCCAAAAAAAGGAGGTTAGGGACTTAAGGTTGGTTACCCAATTCGACATTTCGACCGAATGTATTGTAGATTTTTTTAAGTTTGTCGGGCAGTTAATCAAGTCGTCTTTTATGAACCGATTTTGATGATTCTTTTTTTCCTTGGAAAGAAGATAAATATTTCGAAAGTGAAATCCCATGACAAGGAAATCAGGGTTTGATGACGAAACCCAGAGAAATCGAGTGGAGCTTTCAAAAATTGTAGGAACGCCTAGTTCGTGTGTCAGCTTTTCATTAAGTATTAAAGCATTACAATTAAATAAAGATCTGGAGTAGATCTGATGATGGAGCCGAGAGACATTCGAGGGAACTCCTCAACGATTAACAGCAGCTATCTTGTGTTTGTGCTTAATTAATTTGTATTGATAAGAACTTTACACCGAGATGAGATAAGGGTCTGATTACGAAGGACAGTTCAGGGAACTCCTCCACGGTTCACAGAAGCTACCTTGTGTTTGTACTTAATTCTTTATATTGATAAGAACTTCCGACCCTTACAGTTATTTACCTACTGGGATTTAGTGTTAATTATTGTTTCAATATTAAGCGCACATCAATAGCGTAAGATCATTATTTCTGTACAAAAAGTAATGATATCCCATCAAAAATATAGATAGCCAAGTCAGAAATTAGGCTACAACGTATGGTCCTTAGTTGTAAGAAGAAATATATTTTATGTTGTTATAAATAAATTTCAGGACTGACCATTGAACTTGGCACCCATTTAGATTTCACTTCTTTTTTCGCTGAAGTCAACAACCAAGGCATAATATCAAAATATTGAGATTGGCTCTCATTTCACATTTATGTTTTTGATGGGATTTCCTAAAACCGTCTCCAGAATGTAACGAAAACTTTTCTTCCGCATCAAAATCGGTTCAGCCAAACTCGAGATAATCGTGGACAAACATACCTCCATAAAAACATACGACAGGTCGAACTGAGAACCTCTTTTTTTTGGAGTCTGTTAATGAAAGTGCTAAACTACACGGTCCTAACCATCGCCGAAGAAGACCAGGGCATAGAACATCGGACATCGCGGGGCAAAATTCGGCTACCGCCGCGCGCCGTAGGCATCAGCTTGCGGACGGCGAGTAATGGGTAGCTCTCCGTCCGACCAAGGACAAAGCCCGAGTAGACGGTGCGTCGTCTTCCCCAGTTCCCCAAGGAATCTGACTGGGACTCCATAAGTTCATACGTCTAACATAACGCGGGTGAAACCGCGGTCAGAAGCTAGTTCTGTCAATAAAATTATAGGATAATAATTGTGGGGCCGGAAACCAACCCTTCCTGTATGGTAGCCATTTTAGCTTTTTGGTAGTTTTGTATGAAGCGTGCAAACTACGTGTAAGCCGTGGGGCGCCGGCTTAGAATTGCGCTCCCCCAAATCATCCCGTGGGTGTCGTAAGAGGCGACTAAGGGACAAACCGGAGGTCGGGCAGCAGCGTCCTCCGTGTACTGCACATCCTCACTGCGATCGCCAACCCGCCTGCCAAGCGTGGCGATTAAGGCAAATTACCCCCAAATGACAACCACAGAAACCAGGCCCCCAGTCCCCGGCAGCTCTGCTATCTCTGGCGCGGGTAGCAGTCAAGGTAACGGCGGAGCAGGGGGTGCTAAGAATCTCCGGAAGAGATCCGGCTACCCACCCCCACGACGACTGGCCCTGGTAACTCACAACATACGCACATTGAGGACTGACGAAAAGATCTGCGAGCTGGAAGAGGAGCTGAGCAAGTTACACTGGGACATTATGGGGTTATGCGAAGTCCGAAGACAGGGGGAGGACACCGTAACCCTGAAGTCTGGTAACTTGCTCTACTACCGGGAGGGCGACCTACAGTCCCAAGGTGGTGTCGGGTTTCTCGTTCACAAGTCCCTCGTAAACAACATAATAACCATCGACAGTGTGTCGAGCAGGGTGGTATACCTAATACTCAGAATATCCAAAAGATATTCGCTGAAGGTCATTCAGGTATACGCACCGACCTCGTCACACTCCGATGACGAAGTGGAGACTATGTATGATGACGTAAGTAGGGCCATACATAGCTCCAAAACCCACTTCACTGTTGTTATGGGGGACTTTAACGCAAAGTTGGGCAAGAAAAGCGGTGATGAGTTGAGAGTGGGGCAATTTGGGTATGGGCAACGGAACCCTAGGGGACAGAGGCTGGCCGACTTTCTGGAGAAAGAGGAACTCTTTATGATGAACTCTTTCTTCCAGAAGCCGCCTCACAGGAAATGGACCTGGCTGAGTCCCGATGGTTTCACGAGAAACGAGATAGACTTCTTCATGACCGACAAGAAACGGATATTCAGCGATGTCTCTGTGATCAACAGGGTAAAAACCGGTAGCGATCACCGAATCGTAAGAGGCTCGCTGAATATCAATGTTAAACTTGAAAAGTCCAGCCTGATGAAGTCTACGCTCCGACCTACTCGGCCCCATATTCAAAACCCCGAAAGCTTTCAACTCGAGCTCTCTAATCGCTTTGCTTGCCTTGAGAACTTAGTGTCAGTGGACGAGATCAACGACGGGCTAGTGGAAACTGTCCGCACGGTAGGGTCTAAGTTTTTTAGACCCTGTCGTAAAGATAGACCCCAGAAATTGACCGAGCAAACCTTAAACCTCATGGCTGAACGACGTTTGCTACAGTTGCAGTCTTCCGATGACGCGAAGTCATATAGGCAGCTCAATAGACGGATATCTAAGTCCTTGCGACATGATCTGCGTCTCTTTAATACGAATCGTGTTAAAGAGACCATACAGCGAAACCAAGGCTCTAAAGTGTTCGCAAAGGACAAGTCTATTGGGCAGAGCCAGATGACAAAGCTGAAACGGGAGGATGGCAGCATAGCGTCGACCAAAGCAGAGGTTTTAGGCGAGATCGAGAGGTTCTATGGACATTTATTTTTTTTTTTTTGGGACAAACCCACCACACTATTCCCAAACCACTGCAACTCCTGAAAGCCAGAATCAACAGTGGCAACCACCAGAAAAGCGCCGAGACAATGAAGCTCGACGTGTCCCGGAGAATGAATTTACCTGCCTTGGATCCTGCACGAAATTAATCAGAAAAGAATAGTGGAGGAGTAGGAAAAATATGTTTCCACTTCCCTCCATGCAAGCAGGAGACAGAACAAAACAAGGCCAATAGGCACAAAGGGACATTACAACTGGGAGAAGCCCAGTTGCCTAGCACCACGGGTAAAAATGACTACTAATATTAATGGGTCCTAAATTGTGAGCTGCTATATTTGATTCCAATAATAGGTATGGCAAAAACGCTTGAACGCACGGAAGTTTGTTCGAGTTTCGACAAGGTCCGTATAATAAATGACTCCAGATGTAGTCTGAACAGCATCCAACATAATATTGCGTTCGTTTTGCCAAAGAATACACTCCCAAAGAATATGATGTGCTGATTGTTCATATTCACAGTCAGGTGTCGAACATTGACAAAAAGGCGAGGGAACAAGCTTGAAGGAAAACAATTTACTTTTAAAGTTACCATGTCCGGTGAGAAATTGGGCAACACAGTGATCCACCTCCAGCCACGTCCTAGCCAGCCGCTCACGAACGGATGGAAAGAACTGGTAGAGGTGCCGTCCCTTGATAGAATTATCCCACCTATTTTGCCATTCGGATAAAAGATCCTCCCAGACGTCGCTCTGGGGTTTGAATAATCGAGATATCTTATCACGGTCACGTTGCGGTAGAAAATCAGCGTCAGTGGTCTCCCGTGCGGAAAAGTACATTGCAGCGCGTCGTTGCACTTCAAGATCTACTGGTAGAACACCAGCAAGTACCGGTAAAGCTTCAGTACTGACGGTCCTATAAGCTTTACTTAAGAATAACAAAGCCAAGCGCTGACTTTGAACCAATTTACGTCGTGCCGCACCTATGGTGGCTCTATCGGCCCAAACAGGTGCCCCGTAGCACACACAGCCCAAGTAAGTAGCCCCATAAATAGTTTTTAAGGTTAAAAATGACAAACCCCAAGTAGATTTAGATATTCTCGTTAGGGCATAAAAGTTATTTTTAGCTTTTTCACTAACCGTTTTTATATGTTCTATGAATGTGAAATTCCTCTCTAAGACTAAACCAAGATAGCACACCGATTGTTTTCTCTTAACGGGAACATTATTGAATTTAATACTAGGCCACGATTTAAGGTCACCCTTTAAAATGAGTTGATAGGTTTTTTGTGGTGCAAAGGTCAGGCGGTTTCGATCGCCCCACTGAGATATTAATCGTAGGCAAGTGTCAGCCAAATTCTCGAGTCCAGCACGAGTACTCGACTGAATGAGCAGAAGGCCATCGTCCGCATAACCAGTTAAAGAACAACCACTTGGAAGAGGAATCGCGAGGAAATCATCGAAGCCTAGATTCCATAAATGAGGACCGATAACCGAACCTTGAGGACAGCCCATGGTAAGAGGTTTCGATACGGAATGATGTCCGAGCTTAAGTTTAGCGGATCCATTAGAAAAGTACGAATAAAGAAGATTAAATATATTTTTATAGCAACCACGAGCTTTTATCTTAAGTAGTAGCATTGGCCACCATGCGTTATCAAAAGCCCCGGAAATGTCTAGAAAGATTCCTACTACGTACTTGTGCTCGGAGGTATGAACCATTTTTCTAACAGAAAGTGCCGCGTCAACGGTTGATTTGCCGACAGTAAAACCGAATTGATTTTTATGGAATTTGGGTCCGTCCGGTAACAATCGTGGGACGATAAGACGCTCCAAGAGCTTTCCCAAAGATGGTAATAATGTTATGGGCCGGTAAGACTTAGGGTCATCTGGTGGCTTGTCGCCGCTTTTAGGTATTATTCGTATAAAGCCATGTCTCCATATACGAGGAAAAACACCTTCAGCAATACACCGGTTGTAAACAATTAATATCGCGTCGGCCGCTGTTTTACACGCTTCTTTTATCATACGATTGGATATTTTATCTTCACCTGATGATTTGTTAAGGGGCAGCCTCCTGACAACATTAATGAATTCGTCAGTAGATGGAAGGTCTGACGCTGGTGATTCAGGCGGGACTGTAGCCCATGCTCTAATCTGTTGGTGGTAGTCAGTATCATTAACAGGTGAATCATCAGGGATAAGAGTATTTAATAAAACTTCCGTTGTTTCTTCAATACCGGTGGTGTGTTTATTATTTACTTTAATATTCTGAACATACGCGAGGTCGACCGATCGATTGGCTTTAAACTCATGATATAAAGGAGACCACGGACCTTCCTTTTCTAATTTATCCACTACTTTGCGCAACAATTTACCCTTAGACTTTTCAACTGATGCTCTGTAACGGGACCTGGCAACTCTAAATGTATTTAAAGCAGAGGTTAGTGAGTCTCCGGTGACTTGACGTTTTTTAAGCTTATTAAGATGTTTACGCGCTCGACGATAAATTTTACGCTGTTCGGTTAGGTAGTCACACCACCAATCACATCTACGTACATTGGTCATAGGTCCGCGACCAATAGCAATGTCAGCACAGTAAGTGAAGGTGTCTGACATAATTTCAGCACATTCTTCAGCTGACAGCCCATCACGAGTGAAATCTTTGGCATGACACGCAAAAAGCGATCTAAAGAATTCCCAATTAGCACCCTTACTTTTATACCTAAAGTTACCAATTACATGTGAAGAACCATGAGTAGAAACCGGAACAAACTCGTACACAATCAAGCGATGATCACTGCAAGACGCGTCCGGTAGGACACGCCACCTATCCAAGCGTACGTCGGCACTAGAAAGTGTGACGTCAATACAAGATTCGCCCATTGGGCTGCAAAAAGTAGGTGGTGCATCGGGGGTGTTATGAATGGTTAAGTTCATTTCAGCAATGAAGTCTTCAACAGCACAACGCCGTACGTAATCCGTGGACCGGACTTTGCCATACCACAGGGACGAAGACGCATTAACGTCTGCGCCAACGATAACTTTGCAGCCCGCGAGTGACCGCAAGACGTGACGGAGGTTATGTATGTGAGGAGCAACAGGGTCTGAATATTGAAAATAGCAGCTGACAACGTAAACTTTAAAAGTAGCTGATGAGACTTCCGCAACTGCACAGTGAGGCGTCATCAGATTACGTAAAGACGTTACTGTATAGTTAGAAGAACGCGACACGTAAATTCCGGCTCGTGCCTTGCTATCCAACTGAACTACCTTGTGACGTAAGCGCGTGTTTTGGTATTGTTCTTGAACCAATACAATATCTAAGTTATAATCGATGGGGTGCTATGACAGGAAACCTCCACGTGCGCCCGTGGACTGGAGTTCCCTCTCGGATACGGCCGGGGGGAAGACCAGTTTTTCGGGCCGGTGCACCCTGGGATGCGGGCAAAAACTCTTCCTTAGGCACTGTGTGCCTAAGGGGTCTCTTTGCCCGTATGCGAATAGCCTGTCGTGTGGACGCTCCAACGCGTGTCCCTCTGATTAGCAGAGGGCACAGCGGTGGAGCGGGCTTGCGGACGGTGAGTTATGGGTAGCTCGCCGTCCGACCAAGGACCAAGCCCGGGTCGGTGGCGCGTCGTGTTTCGCGCCAAATGCCTGCTGGGGTCGCGGGTTTTTTCTTAACCCAGGTTACCGTGGCCCCGGAACGTAAAGGGTATAGGAAGGAACACGGGTGGATTTTAGTCAGTAAGAGTCTGACAGTCCCTTCCGCCCCACCCAGGGCGGGAGAACTCATTTGATGATTTTACCACCTAAAAAAAAAAAAAAAAAAAAGTTATAATCGATAATTAATTTGTCCAATTCTGAAGTCGCTACCCTATCGTTATGTAGATTCAATTGACCTATTGTTAAACTATCCATTATATTAGTAATTAGTGTTGCGTATTAATTGTTCGAGCCTAACTTTATAGGTGGCACACTGTTGCGACCCACACCGATGGTCAAACGGTTTTTTAGAACGTTTACACGCCACACATACCGGTGTAAAATCAGAATTATCCTTATGCGGGCATTCTTTTGTTTCATGTGCTTCTGAGCAATTCGCACAGGTAGGCGATTTATTAACGCAGTATTTTTTCACGTGACCAAACTGCTGGCAATGTATTAAACAACGAACTACATCGATATCATCAAAAAATCGGCAAGTCGCGAAGTCAATAAAAAGCTTCTCTTTGGTACTAACTAAATGCTTTCGAATGGCGTTGTCGATTTCGATGCCTACCCACTTCCGACCGTTATCTAATACACGTCTACGTATAATTTTTGTCGACTTAATAAATTCTTCTTCACTAATTGCCAATTCGTCTTTTATATTTTGACGGAACAACGCATGCAAAAAAGGTTTGTCTTCCATTGAGGATGGGACGTCTTTAATTAATAAACGTGGCCTGCGGCCTTTCGGTTTTTCAAGTCTTAACCCGGCGGTCTTAATAGCATCAACCGATTGAAGTTTATTTAATTGACTGTCGTTAGCGACACGTAATACAACGCCCGATTTCGCGATTTTTTTCATGCCTACAATTTGGAAACCGTCGTCAGTTGGGTTAATCGCTTTTTTAAGCGCTTCTTTAGTGGCTGAGGAAGTTGCGAATTCAGCTGACCTTTCGTTGGAGGGGTAAGCTATTAAACACGGCAGCGGTGGTCTCGACTCCATCGCTGGAGCGACCTTCGGCAGACGGAGTTTCAGAGAATCTGAATAAGATAATTTATTGGAATCGGTTTTTACAATGCTGACATTATTATTTAATTTAACTTTGTCCAATTCGCGCTCAACATTGGCTAACTTCGTTTCATTAGAAGAAGACCGTAAGGCTAACAAAGAAACAATGGACGTAATCCGCTGTGTCATGTCCATAATCGCGGATTTATTGGCTACATTAATACGAGAACCCTGATCATTGACAAGGTCGTTTATTTTAGACAAGTATGCAGACGCCTGAGTAACTAAATCGCAGTAGTCTTCGTTTGAATTACTGACATTATTTATTGATAACGGCGATTTCTCGACAGAATCGGTCAAATGTTGTCTCTTCGGCCAATCCTCGGGTGTTAAATAGGACGGAGACATTTCGGTAAACAAGCGTTTAGAGTAAACGGAGGTCGGTGACCTGGGAGAAAATAGAATCTTTCCGAGCGGGTGAGGTGAAAAAGATTTTTTCACCTCACCCGCTCGGAAAGATTCTATTTCTCATTCAAAATCTGAGCGCAAAACTCCATTTTGTGCTCTAGAGCACAAAGTGTTGTTTAAAATTCGAACACGTCTTGTATTCAATTGTTTTCTACTTTTCTACACTGGCAGGCGAGCCGCCCCCCTACATTTCCTCGCTGTGTGAGGTGAAAAGTTGTGTGTTGCACTCGGCAGCAAAGTTTTTCTGCGTCTCGTACCTTTGAAAACTTCGCATCGCTCAGGATTCTATATTTGAACCGCTCGTTTCTCTCGCGGTTCAATCTTAGAATCCTTCGCTCGCTCAGTTTTCAATTCAAGTACTCGCGCCAAAAATCAACTTTGCAGCCTTGCATAACAAATAACTATTTTTTCTTCCGCGGTACCCACACACCCAAAAAATAAAAAGTACTCACCGAGCGCTGATGAACTAGTTTAAAACTATATTTACCAATGAATTACGCGTAATAACACTTAAAAACTTACAATATCACCACTAAGCACAAAGGCACACAGTTATGATCAATTCACGAGCCGGTAATCGATAACGAGACACGAGAAACGTAATTATTAACGGCACCGATACAAATCACATCTACACAGCGCAGTTGCACAGAGGGAAGGTTCTATGGACAGTTATACACTTCGGTCGCAAAGCCCGTTGACCGCTTGCTAGGAGATCCCAGAGCCAAGCTGTCCCGACATTATACCGAAGACATCCCGGACATCAGTCTGTACGAGATTAGGATGGCCCTGAAGCAGCTTAAGAACAACAAGGCGCCGGGCGAGGACGGAATCACTTCAGAGGTTCTGAGAGCGGGTGGAACACCGGTACTTAAAGTCCTCCAGAAACTCTTTAATTCCGTCCTCTCTGAGGGCAAAACGCCTGAAATATGGAGTAGAGGTGAGGTGGTGCTGTTCTTCAAAAAAGGTGATAACAGCCTATTGAAGAACTACAGACCCATCACGCTTCTAAGTCATGTTTATAAGCTGTTTTCAAGGGTTATCACGAACCGTCTCGAACACAGACTTGATGACTTCCAGCCTCCCGAACAAGCCGGTTTCCGAAGAGGCTATAGTACCATAGACCACATCCATACGCTGCGGCAAGTTATACAGAAGACCGAAGAGTATAACTTGCCATTATGCTTAGCGTTTGTGGACTATGAGAAAGCCTTCGATTCGGTGGAAACATGGGCATTACTTGAGTCACTCCAGCGATGCCGTATTAACTATCGGTACATCGAGGTGTTGAAGTGCTTGTATAATAACGCCACCATGTCGGTCCGAGTACAGGAGCAGAGCACGAAGGCGATTACATTGAGAAGAGGCGTAAGACAAGGGGACGTTATCTCCCCGAAATTGTTTACTGCCGCATTGGAAGACGCCTTCAAGCTCCTGGAATGGCAAGGACTTGGCATCAACATCAACGGCGAATACATCACTCACCTTCGGTTTGCCGACGACATCGTAGTCATGGCAAAGTCGATGGAGGAACTCAGCATGATGCTCGATGGCCTCGACCGAGTTTCACAACGGGTGGGCTTGAAAATGAACATGGACAAGACGAAAATTATGTCAAATGCCAATGTTGTGCCCACCCCAGTCTCTGTTGGAAACTCGGTACTCGAAGTTGTTGACTCATATATCTACTTAGGACAGTTAGGTAGGCCCAACTTCGAGAAAGAGGTCAACCGCCGAATCCAACTCGGTTGGGCAGCGTTCGGGAAACTGCGCAATGTCTTTTCGTCCGACATACCTCAGTGCCTCAAGACGAAAGTCTTCAACCAATGTGTGTTACCAGTGATGAGTTACGGCACCGAAACGTGGTCTTTCACTATTGGCCTCATCTCAAAGCTCAAAGTCGCTCAACGAGCTATGGAGAGGGCTATGCTCGGTGTTTCTCTACGTGATCGAATCCGAAATGAGGAGATCCGTAGACGAACTAAAGTCACCGATATAGCCCACCGGATTAGCAAGCTGAAGTGGCAATGGGCAGGCCATATTGCTCGCAGAGCAGATGGCCGATGGGGTCGAAAAGTACTAGAGTGGAGACCACGGACTAGCAAGCGCAGCGTAGGACGTCCACCAGCAAGGTGGACAGACGACCTTATAAAGGTCGCCGGAAGACGCTGGATGCAGGTCGCTTCCAACCGATATAAGTGGAAATCAAAAGGGGAGGCCTATGTTCAGCAGTGGACGTCCTACGGCTGAGATGATGATGATGATGTGCAAACTACAAGAACTGAAACTTTGAAATTTATGTCCCAACGATCGTATAAATAATTACCTAAAACTATTTAACAGCTATTTGTTGGTGTCGGCTGACCTGACTCATTTGCGGCTGATTAATTGTGCAAGTCTATATTCCAGCAATAATATTATGTTTAAATTATCTCTTTAACCAAGTATCAGAGTTAAATAATAAATATATATTTCTAATTTAATTTTTATCATTATTTAGGTAAACTCACTATCTGTAAGACGAGTAGGTAGGTAAAAGAAGAAAGACCCCGGGATTTTAAATAAATTTTGTTTTTTTTTTACCCTTTAATTCAACGCAATGCAAAATTAATTGATAAATTAATTGCGTTATTCCCTACCTTATATACCTACTATTAATTATTTTCAGTTGCTAAAAGTTTTTTTTTTTCGCTTTGCGGTAAATGCCAAAGATACCAAAAAACAAAAACCTACCATTCAGTAGGGGTTGGTTTCCGACCCCACATGTAGATAAACTTTATTGGTGGTATTGGGCTAGCTACCTCCTATTTCAGTATGTACAGACTGAAACCGGGCACATTTTTAACCGACTTCAAAAAAAAAAGTAGGTTCTCAGTTCGACCTGTATGTTGTATGTATGTATATGTATGTATGTATGTATGTTTGTCCGCGATTATCTCGCGTTTGGCTGAACACCATGATTTTAATGCAGTTTTCAGGAAAGTGTTCATTACATTCTGGAGAAGGTTTTAGTATACAACATTATTTTTAGTATATGCGAAACCTGAATATAGTTTGTTCAGAATCAGCAATTGATTCGGTTCCAATAATTTTTATACCATGTTACATTTTTTTTTTCAAAAATATTTTAATTCAATTTTATCACCAGTTAATTACAATACAATCACCGTATGGTTAGGTTCCTATTGCCAAACTATTATCATGAGTGTATAACACAGTAGACGCGGTTTACGTGGGTGTACCGCGAAATGAGCATGTTTTTGAACAGACAACCAGGTAATACAAGCTTATAACTTTGTGATTTTTTATGATACGGTTTTCAAATTTTGTACATAGATTCTTTAAACAAAAATATTGGACAGGTGTATCGGGTTTCGCATAAACAAAAAATAATGTTGTATAACACTAATAGATATCCCGTGACGTTGCCCGCGTGGATCCGTTTTGCTTACTTGGATTGTGGATTTTCAGGGACGATTGCATGTTTGTCCGCAATTATCTCGCGTTTGGCTGAACCGATTTTGATGCAGTTTTCAGAAAAGTGTTACATTCTGGGGAAGGTTTTAGTATATAACAATAATGGATATCTCGTGAAGTTGCTCACATAGATCCGTTTTGCGTTTTAATAGGATTGTAGATTTTCAAAGACGATTTATGAAGATTTTTGATGATTATCTCAACTAAAAAGGGAAAAATAAAAAACTTTTTGAAGAAAAGGGAACCGACTTCAAAACCAAACACAAAAAAACTATAAAATAACTTTTCTTTCGGAAGTCGGTGGCTTTGTTTTTTTTTTTTTTTCATTGACATTTGGCCACCGACTTCCGAAAGAAAAGTTATTTTATAGCTTAAGTCAATGAAATAAAAAATGTGTGAAATATGGGAAGAAAAATGTCTGGGCATCAGAAGTGGGTCAAACCTAATGAAATACTGACTAATACTACCTACTGATGAACTTTATGCTGTTAGAAGAAACTTTACTGTTCTTTTGACCCACTTCTATTTTCCAGACATTTTCCTTCCCATACAATTAAATGATCCTTAACAGACACTAAATCAAATAACGAAAATTCGTTGTCTTTTTGCCACCGACTTCCGAAAGAAAAGTTATTTTGTAGGTTATTTTATCGTTTTTTTGTGGTTGTTTTTGAAGGCGGTTTAATTATTTTTTTAAGTTTTTTATTTTACTCTTTTTAGTTTAAATATTCAACCCAAATTCTTGTCAAATACATAATTTTCTTAAATGTGCACTAGAATTTTGTAATCCTTCGCACCAGTACTTACATCGCTCATGTACACATGCTAATAAAATTCCTTATCTCAAAAACTACTGAACAGATTTTGATGAAACTTGCAGTATTCCTTAAGGTGAACGATCCCTAGTACAACAAAAAAGAATTTTAAAAATCGGTCAACAATTGGCGGAGTAATCGCGTAACAAACACGCATAAAGTAATGTCATTCAAGTAGCCGAAATCAATAAAAATGCTCACAAAATAAAAAGTACTGTACCAAATTGGATGAAATTTTTATGGGACCACACTGCAAGTATACTGCATCGAACAAAAAAAGAATCACACTAATCGAACAAGAAACCTCGGAGTAATCAATGTACAAACATAAAAAAAAACATACCGACCGAATTGAGAACCTCCTCCTTTTTTGAGGTCGGTAAAAAAGTGGTAATTTTTTCGTTCAAACAATTTGTCTGAAAAAATATTTTGCAAAATTTGACTGACTTCCGCCGTCCCGATTTTTTTCTTGTGATACAATGAAATGATCCTTACATGAAACAGAGTCGAACGGCACTAAAAAAAATTTTGGCCAATTTCACTCATTTCTGTGGACAACTCACACTTGACCAAAAAAATAAAAACAATTGTCAACATCAAAAAAGAGCTAAAGGTTTCTAAGAAAGTTTTCCCGTATCTCTTATGGATTCGGATTTCTCCCTTTTGTCCCATTTTAAAGAAACACCCTGTATATAGCAGATAAGTTCCCACTGTACAATAAGTATTACGCCTTCAGAACGAACGAACCCTTCAGAACACTGCACATGTAAATACGTTATGAAAAGCGTAGGACCCATAACACTTCCCTGAGGCACACCAAAGTTAACCAAGTTAGTGAGGTTCCCAAAATTATTGGCACATTAATGAACTACTTAATGAGTTATATTTTGAGGAAAGAAAAATTCCGCTGCGAGCGGGGTTTGAACCTGCGACTTCTGGATAAGTACTCCAGACGCCTTACCAATTAGACCATCACAAATTGCCATAGAAAATATCTTTGCAAAGACGCGACGCAGGCGTTATTGCGTATAAATATACATATAACTTTATCTAATGAGTGT
Organism: Agrotis clavis; assembly: GCA_954870645.1. Taxonomy (NCBI): domain Eukaryota; kingdom Metazoa; phylum Arthropoda; class Insecta; order Lepidoptera; family Noctuidae; genus Agrotis; species Agrotis clavis. The sequence goes on along the minus strand of OX940928.1, from coordinate 26,489,591 downwards.
TTGAGTAAACGAAGATACTCACGTTTTGGGGAGCACGCCCCCAGCCAACAGGCAGCACATCACTATCAGCTGGAACATGTCGGACACTGAGGCAGCAGTGCCGGCTGGCGCGCCGGCTACAGTACTTATTGTGCGCTCGAGTGGCGCGGGGTGGCCACGTAACTGCGACCACTTCATGACGACACTCATTTGGCTCTCGTCTGGAGAGCTCGATGGATCACGTTGAGCCCTGAGCTGGGTACTCACTTAGCAGTGTTGCATGTAACGTATCAGATACTGTATCAACCAGCAAGTGGGTACGGCTCGTCCGAGCACACTGCGAATCGCCTTTGTGTTCGCAGTGATACCGCCACTCGACGGGTCACTGCGAGCTTACAGCGAGCGGTTCGTAGCGGGCTCGTGCCTACGTACTCACTTGATACCGTATCTGATACGTTACATGCAACACTGCTATATAAGTGAGTACCCAGCTCTGCATGTGAACCACTTACTGCCACTTGCCCGCTATATCGGGAGACTTCAGTCTTGTGAATTATTGAAGTTTCCTTGTACTGATAACTGCACGAGTTGAAATGTGACGATTTTGCTATAATAAGAGTTGTTTTCGTAGTTCAAGTGACGTGTGGTTGATCGCACTAACTTGTCTTGCTACTATGTATGTAATGTCGGTAATGAAAAGGATTTGTTTATGTTGGTTTAAAAACTAAAGAAAACTCTTGTAACAATTTCCTATCATTTATTGTAAAATATCAAAGTTTTGGTAGCATCATCACAGTAATTGCTATTTACACGCGCTTTGCTTGAAAGTTTTTATTTTAAAGTTAATTATGTAACGTGTAACACTAAGTTTAACACTCAACTATGTGAAGTGTGAATGTCAGCGAGGGCCGTGCTCAGTGGCCGGCCGCGGGCTCGTCCGTGAACTCGTCGCAGCGGTCCTCCAGCTCGTACTGAAACAACGACACATAATGTTGTGAGGGCACGCTTGTTAACTAGGACAGCTCATATCACCTTCCTGCCCTTATCACATCTACTTGGGGTCGTCGCAACACGTTTTCTTCTTCCATTCTCCCCTATCAGACGCCACAGTATCATTCACTTCTTTTTCATTCATATCATTCCTTACATAATCCATCCATCTTTTCTTTGACCTTCCTCTTTCTCTCCATCCATCAACATTCATACTCATCACTCTCTTAGTCACATGAGTGTCATCCCTCCTCATCACATGTCCATACCAAGACAGGCGATTCCTTTTATTTTTTACTGTAACAGGCGCCACTTTCAAACTTCCCCTTAAAAACCCATTCCCGACTAACACTCGTACAGACTCATGTCAGAGAACTACTCCAGACATACAGACAGTACGATCGAACATTTCATACGGAGAGAGCGCGAGGGACACAGACTCAGGACGTGAGATGCTGACAGTGTCCCTCAGGGTGTGAGGTGCGTGTACGTGCGTGTGGTCATAGTCACCTCGTCGAGCTGCAGGCACTTGCCCCACTCGGCCAGCGTGATGCGGTGGTCGTCGTCCTCGTCACAGCGGTCCAGGAAGGGCGCGATGCAGTGCTCCAGGGCCATCAGGGGCGCGCGGATCGGGAACAGCTCGTGCCGGGACACAAACCTGCATCATACACACTTATGAGCTCGATCGGGCACAAATATACCCACATTATAAATCCCCATATACATTATACATATCACCGTAGAGCTACCATCATCAGCTTAAGGTAACAAACTTAAATGAGTGCAAATTAGCGGATTATATAAATCAGTGTAAACAAAATTATCAAGCTGTCACGTCTGGATAAATTATGTAATCATATTGCAAGATCTAATGAATATTCTGCAGCTGTCCAGTACATCATCTGGTAAGACAATGAATGCCCACATCATTGCACAATGAGGACTATGGTGTGTGCTGATGCTAACGCTGGTGGTTTCGATGTTTATGGCAATCCATAAACATCGAAACCACCAGCGTTAGCATCAGCACACACCAAGCTACAATTAGCTTCAAGCACTATTGACCGTCCATCAGACATGGTAGGGAAGGGTTGCCGGATCAAACCAAAAAACTTTTTCAAAAAAAAATGTGACCGCCTTCAAAAACAACCACAAAAAAGGGTAAAATAACCTACAAAACTTTTCTTTCGGAAGTCGGTGACTTTTTTTATTAATTTCATTGTCTCTTTTGCCACCGACTTCCGAAAGAAAAGTTTTGTAGGTTATTTTACCCTTTTTTGTGGTTGTTTTTGAAGGCGGTCACATTTTTTTTTGAAAAAGTTTTTATTTTACTCTTTTTAGTTTAAATATTCAACCAAAATTCTTGTCAAATACATCATTTTCTTACATGTGCACTAGAATTTTGTAATCCGTAGCACCGGTAATAACATCGTTAACATCTCTTTAATTCATTCCCTATCTCAAAAACTACTGAACCGATTTTGATGAAATTTGCAGTATTCCCTAAGTTGAACGATACCTAGTACAACAAAAAAAGAATTACTTGAATCGAACTTGTAGTTCTGGAGATATGCAAACACAAACATAGTTTTCTTACTTCAGGAGTTGTACCTTCCATCATCAGCTCAGGTACATGAGATGATGATTTCCATACGCAAATACTTGAATTACTTCATAAGATTTGCGAAAAACTATGTGTCAGCCAATAAAATTTGAGGGTTGCCCTCGATTTCTCGAAGATCCAATCATCAGATCCTGAAATGGTGACAATGGGACCACACGGGAAGCACCAGCTTTCGAATAAAAAAAGAATCATGAAAATCGGTTCACCCAGTCGCAAGTTATGAGGTAACAAACATAAAAAAAAAAAAAAAAAAAATACAGTCGAATTGATAACCTCCTCCTTTTTTTGAAGTCGGTTAAAAAGGCGGACGGAAATTTGAATGAAAAGACGGGACACCTTTAATTTTTAGGTCTTAGTATATCACGATCAATTTTTTAAAACTAAAGCAAGGTTCGGTTCTACCACACAAGGTTACCCTGGCTGGCCGTGCCATGCCGCATGCGAGCTCGTCTAGTGCTTGTCTGCGAGATTGCGCTTTGACACGGACGGCTAACAAGGATTTACAAAATATAAAATGTTCAAATTTAAAAAGCCGGACAGGCAAGACGCGGCCTAATTTGGCCGGACACACAACCAAAAAGCCTGAATGCCTGGCAGCGCTGGTCGGGAGAGTATGGCAATGTTGGTACCTGTCGTTGTCGTGCGCGTCGAGGTCGCACCACTTCCAGATGGCGGCGTTGGTCCAGCGGCGCGTGAGGTTGGACTCGGCCTCGCGCTCCATCTTCAGGTAGTGGGAGGTGAGCTCGCGGCGCTCCGCCATGTCGCGCATGATGTTGAACAGCCAGTCACGCATGCGCCGAGGGAAGTCCAACATCTCGTTTTCGCTGCATTCCTATATTACAGACAATAGAACAAAATATAGTACGGAAATATTAAAATGGTATACAGCTTCATGAGAGCTTTTAGATCAAACTTTGTAGAGTGTTGAGCACTGCATTGTGTTAAAGTTGGTTGTTGTTTTATGAAGGAAAGTCAATACTCACCGGCATCTCGCGGCACGTGCCGTAGTACTCGATCTGCACGTGGTGGTACTGCGGGCCGCGGCACAGCTCGGAGCCGTCCAGGCACAGGCAGCGCTGCTGGTACACCTCGCAGTCCGACGACCAGGTCTCGTTGTGGTTGGTGCACACCTGGAGACAAACACATTGTTACCATCAGGTAACTGTAGCCACATACCACGTGGTCGTCATCGTCGAGTTGAATATACATTAATTTGTCACTTGAAATTAGCTTCTTTAAACGCTTCGACTAGAACTCCGAAAGTGGTAGTATTAGTAGTGCCCACAGACCATCTCGGGGGTTGCCCAAAAAGATCGAGGATTAGGAAAGGATCCACCTCCTGCCATTTTCTGCGTTGTGCCTTTGCAGTCACATTGTATTTTACCACATAGTAGAATATCCGGCAAAATAAATCACGTTTGCTTTTTTGATTACAGAAGTATAATTATTATCTATTTATCAGCATGATTGACATTAATAGCCACAATCTGATAATGATCTGATTAATTAATCATCATTGCTATCACGCTATCGTGTAGTGTAGAAATAACCAATACGATTGGGAAAAACAAAAATATATATTGCGGATCTGTTTACAGCGGATCTAGATTTGCAATCAAATCGCATTATATTATAGTACCTATCTTAATGTCTCGTACAATATCACAATCTTAGGTATTCTATAATTTAGCTCCAACGCCTAGCAGTTCACCAATAATAGTTAGTGTGTTATCATAGGACCTAAAGTAGAGCTGGGCCTCAAGTCTGCTACCTATTACAATAATGTCAGAGTGGTCTGACTTTCCAATGGTCAGCCACTGAATCTTCGAATGACACAGATGTTATTTTTCTTTTACTACTTCGCAGATTGTATAATTACCTAAACTAAGTCTATACATATTAATAAACTAGCTGACCCGTGCCCACTTCGTTGGGCAGTAAATATATACTTGTGATGAAATTATGAGTGTGGTTCGGTTAGTACTTGTGCTATGATTTATTTCCTATCCGACGATCGCGCGAATCGGCCAACCTTCTTGCCGGATCGCTGCCCTGGGATCTGGAGGCGACTGCCCTCCTGCGCGTCTATGCGTGACGCGTGGAGGCGCAGCGTCGGGGTGTATCCCCGCTGCCTCAAGAAGTCGAGGTGCGGCGGGAAGAGCTCCGGCGCGATCTCAGGTCAGTTTGGAGAGAATGACTGTCGCAACCGAGGTACGGGCACGCCGCAATCGTGGCTGTAAGACCCCTCTTTGAGGAGTGGCTGGATAGGTCCCACGGCGTCCTTACCTACCGTATGACACAGGTCCTCACCGGATAAGGCTGCTTCGGGAGGTACCTGTGCATGATAAAGAAGGAGGAAACGCCCGGGTATCACCACTGCGAGGACCGCCCGGAGGACACGGTGGAGCATACGGTGCAGGACTGCCCTGCTTGGGCGGAGCACCGCCGTGTACTCACGTAGGCGATTGACGGAGACCTCTCGCGCCCGGCATTGGTCGCGGCCATGCTGCGGGGCGAGACGGAGTGGAAAGCGGTCGCCTCCTGCCTCCTTCTGCGAAGCAGTCATGGGCTCGCGAAGGAGGAGGCGGGCCGCGAGAGAGAGAGGATACCGCCCTCCCTCCGCCCCAGACGCAGTGGTAGACGCCCACGGCGACGGATGTCGCGGGACGATCTCCGGTCACCGTAGGCGCGGGCAAGCGGGCGGCGAGTAAAGGGCAACTCGCTGTCCGACCATGGACCATGCCCGGGTCGACGGCGCGTTGTGTTCCACGCGCGCCTCAAGGAGCGTCAGCATAATGACGGGGCCCCCCTATAGAGGGCCACAGCCCTGCCGGGGTTGCGGGACATACGTATACCGCGACTCCGGTACACAAAAGGCTACCGAAGGATACCGTGGATTTTAGTCAGTACAAGTCTGACAGTCCCTCCCGTCCTGACCGGGGTGGGAGGACTCATTTGACGATTTTACCACGAAAAAAATAAAATAAAAAAACCGGCCAAGTGCGTGTCGGGCCACGCACAGTGTAGGGTTCCGTAGTTGCCCATCAAAATACTTATGGGAATTAACTAAACTGATTCGCTGAATTTAATTTTAAAAAGAAGAATTTTCAAAATCGGTCCAGGAGTCTTTGAGAAATCGGGGAAAATACATAAAAAAAAGATTACGGCGAATTTAGAACCTCCCCCTTTTTTGAAGTAAGTTAAAAATAGTTGACGATAAAAACCTACCTATCCCCAAAAAACATACCGTAAAAACATACCTATTAAAGCTGTAAAAATAAAGTTGACAAACTTACATTTGCAGTTGAAGAGCATGTTCTCCGATACATTTTGTTTAGGAAAATATGTTATCCAAGTACATTTTATAAGTTGGTCGACTATTACTCGTAAAGTTGTAAAGCCTACTTAGTCATGATAATTTTCTTTTAAACTTCGTTATATATACTACTATTGTGAATTTTTTCACACCCCCAAACATAACCGTTTAGCTGGTAGAGGGGGGGGGGACACTCGAGTCGAGCAAAATTTAGCACTTTAAAGCTTAATATTTAACAAACGAATTTTTTTATCAAAAAATTGTTAATGGAAACTATAAATATTTTTTAAAGACCTATTTAATGATACCCCACACTAAGGGGTAAGCGAGAAAAAAAAAACATCGCCACTTTACGTGTACAGGAGGTACCCTAAAAAAATATTTTACGACATTTTATTTTACCACTTTTTCGGCACAACAAATCCGTATATTTACACCAATTACAGCTCTCTAGGACTGTGCGTCTCTGAGCTAAACTGCGGACAGACGGACGGACGGACATGGCGAAACTATAAGGGTTCCTTGTTGACTACGGAACCCTAAAAATGATTTATTTCCTGACTGCCAAAAGGAGGGTTTTGTTTTTATTGTATACTGACTTTAACTGTCCGCTGTCTTTCTGTTGTTAGGCGCTGCGCATGTTCAGCGATAGATTCCCGAGCACGGGCCTGCGTTGTTCATACTCTTTAGCGAGCCGCTGCGAGCGCTTAGCGCTAGACTTCCTATCCCTTGTTGCAGAGACATGCTGCCCTAAATCACTGAGACGCTGTGCACGATCAGCGCTAGATTCCGGAGTATGGGCTTGCTATGTTCTCGCGCTTTCGCTAGCGAGCCTCTGCGAGCGCTCAGCGCTAGACTATATCCCTTGTTGCAAAGACATGCTGCCTTAAATCACTGTGTGTGACGCTGCGCACGTTCAGCGCTAGATTCCCGAGCACCTGCGATGTTCTCCAGCTTTGGTTAGCAAGCCGCTGAACGCTCGGATTTAGATTCCCCAGCGCGTGCTTGCGAAATATTTTCTCTATACCTCGAGAGGCGCTGATTATTTTCAAGAGCAGACTCTTCCGTACGGCGTACTTGATCTGCTCTTGTCTGGGATGTCTGACGGGAATGTTGTGATTTCCTTTTAGGCATGATAAACATTCGCTGAAACTTTCCGATATCCCAAAAGCAGAAATACCACAGCTTCGAACTCGAAGAATGAGAACGAAGTAGTACCTATCTGTGTTTTAAGAAACCGAGCAACCAAAACAATTTTAAAGACCAACACGTAATTGCACAACGCCATCTATAGGTAAATGGATAAAACGTCCGTACAAAGCATGTTCTAATGCGGTTCGTGAATGGACGGCGGCATTTTGCGATTTAGTAATTTTATGTTATCTTCGAAACTATTTAACCAATTGACATACTATTTTGGGAAAATCGTATCTCTATGATGTTCTTGTGATCATAATAATATTTTATTCGATAAGGTTTAATATTTAGTTGTGTAAAAAATCGTCCAAAGGCAAGTACGTCGAAAATAACTTTTTTTAACTCATAAAAGCTACTATATCTGCTCAAATATAAAAGATACAAATATGGTGTCGCGGACTTTGTTGTAGAACTATTCAAAGCGGACATTTTTGCAATACATTGTTTTCAATTATATGCAACTGTTAAGGCAGCACATGCTAATAACTGTGTTGGAAGAGCAATTTTTTTCCGCCTGGCTAGACAAAAATTGAGATATTTCGGCTAATATGCATGATATCATTATAATTTATAGCCTATAGCACTCACGGATAATGTAGCTTTCTACGAGTGAAAGAATTTTTAAATCGGTTTTTTTTTAAATCGGTTCATTACTTCCGGAGATTACCCCCTACATACAAACTTACAAACATACAAACTTACAAACAAATGTTACCTCTTTATAATATTAGTATAGATGAAATCTGGCATGAATAAAAATGTTCAAATGTGATATCCTTAACATAATTCTACTAGAGACCATTGAAAGACCAATGATCGACCATTGTGAATTTAGTAGATTACGAACTTACATATAGCAAAATGAGATCGTGTTGGAATGACGAATTTATAAAAATAGACTTGGGCTCCTGTCCACAACTGTTAAGAGGTTCGCAAGAAGCTGACCTTGCGGCGGGAGTCCGTCTCGTAGGGGCACTCCTTGATGCAGTTGCAGACGGCGTCGCCGTGCTCGTCGATCTCGCACACGCGGCCGGCGCTGCAGTGCACCCGCAGGCACGGGTCTGGGAACAACATCATCAAGTTTAAATCATGTAAGTTTTGTAGAAAATTGCTAATAATACAGGGTGGTCCAGGCTAAATGGATGTAAAAATTTTTTTAGGTAGTTCGTTTAAGGACCTATTTGTGCCAGGAAAATTAAAAAAAAAGTTTCTTATTTTTTTAGAAAGTTTTTTTTTAAATTTTTTTTTGGAGTTTACGAAAACTCTGTCGATTTCAAGGAAAGTAATTACCTATTCTTGCATTGAAATTTACAGATCAGTCTGGATTTTTTTCTTTCTGAGAGAGTGCAATGTCTAAGTAAGCACCTAAAATAAAGATTTAATTAAATTTTTCATTTAAAAAGTACTTAAATAAAAATCATGAAAACATTAAAAGTGGTGATATTTTTATATTACAAAAAAAAAACTTATCTTGTAAGCGGGTGACAAGCGATTTTTTTTTGCTCCACCCAGGTCGGAGAGGACTCTGCATTTAATCATTTTACCACGATAAAAAGGCCCTACTGAACTAGTCCTGTAGCTATCTCCCTGTATCATCTAAAGCTGGGTACTCACTTAGCAGTGTTGCATGTAACGTATCAGATACTGTAGCAGCCTGCAAGTGGGTACGACCCGTCCGAGCACACTGCGAGCCACCTTTGCGTTCGCAGTGATACCGCCACTCGGCGCAGCGGGTCACTGCGAGCTTACAGCAAGCGGTTCGCAGCAGGCTCGTGCCTACGTACTCACTTGATACCGTATCTGATACGTTACATGCAACACTGCTAAGTGAGTCAGCTTAATAACGGTAGAGGTATGTAAGTGAGTAAGGAATGTAGGTAACATGAGAAGAATAAGCAGTGTTACCGTCCAGGATGTTGACTTCGTTGTCGCCGCCGGTCTCGTGCGACGCCTCGTTCATGATCTCGTTGACGCGGGACCTCTCGGCATCCTGAAACATAGCCATGTCTCAAATCCTATCGTCTACACTTAGACTTGTAGAAGTAGTGGTAATTGCATTTTCTAATACATGGTGGGAGATGAAATAATGAAAAATTCTTCTTTATTAAATCATGGAAAAATCCAACAGGTAAGGTTTGAGTAAGTAGGTAGGACAACCAAAGAAGCCTAAGTATGATGATAGATAGTAAGGATGGGTGGTGACGGTAGTGCTCACCTGGAAGCGTCGCTCGTCGAGGCGCTCCGCCATGCCCAGCTCCAGGTGCTCGGCCTCCGAGTCCTCGCGCAGCGGCGCCACGCCCGGCCGCTCCGTGGTCGTCGTGCGCAGGCGCCGGTGCCGCCGCCGGTGACGCTATAATAGAGAATAGAACATAGAGAATACAAATTGTAACACGATGACACGCAACTATGTCGCGGAACATTTTGTACGTAACCGAAGCAGCGAGGTCCACATTCCACATCGGGCACCCGCAAAAATGGCACGTGAGCTATTCCACATTCGCACCTATCAATTTTTTTTGCAGGTGCCCTAAGTGGAACAGTTTTTGGTTTGGCAGTTTATTCCACTGCCTATATAATAAAGCTCGGCACCTAAACTGTCAGTGCAGCACCACCAGCTCGCATAGTATAATGTGCCTCACCTCAGCGTCGACTGTGCAGAGGACTGCGACCACTAGGGCCAGCGCTAGGAGACCCCTCATCCTGTAGCTCGTCTACCTGCAACAAAATCATCACCTTCAGTTACTACAGCTGTTGAAGTTTCTTTTTTTAAAGTCGCCCCCACTGCGTAGATAGTTCCGTCCAACCAACAACGTGTGTAACGTGTGTTTGTATACGCGTTACATTGACTTACACTTTTGTCAACGCACTGAACGGGAGTTAGGCGCGAAGAACGATGGGATGAGTATCATGTTACTCCAAAAGGGCAGCTAATGCTTTTTTGCGTCCTAACCGTCATCATTATTCTTTGCTTTGCCATTTCCAGCAATATTGCGGTTGGCGATCCCTATCTATCCGGATGCACCTGAATACCTATATTGTTTTCTAAATACCTTTATGATAATCTATCTACAATTATACGCGGATGTGATGACTTTGGTGAGCCCGGACAGGCGTACGGAGTGGCGCCCGAGTTGAGACACAAACAAACAAGCGATGATAATATTGCGTCGTCGGCTATAGTTTATGGTACGCTGTAAAAATATTGTAATGTGAGAACAATTTGCTCCATTTCACAAATAAACCAACAGCGACAGACGATCCTGCTCAATTCCTGTTTCCGTTGAATTCTTATAACACTTTTAATTTTGCATTGCGTCGTAAGTTCGATTGTTTCTTTTCTAAGAACTAGCGCCTAGCACACTGCAACCGTGTGCCCAGGGCCCTGCAAACCTTGGGAGGCCTCGAGTTCCTGCAAAAATCACAAGGGTGAGCCATCTTTGTGATTTTTGAGAAGAGAGAAGAGGAACCTATAACCTATCCCCCCGGTGATCGATTCTCTCCAACTCGCTTCGCTGATTTTTTTCGTACAGGAATTCTTTTGATTATAAAAAGTCAATCGATGATTATTTTTGCATCATTATTCATCGGCATTGAGCAAAAGAAAACCTAACGTCTTCATAGCGCGCGCTTGTGAATTTAATTCACTTGACCGAGGCTCCATATAAACGTAAAGTGTCGAGGGCCTGGAATAATTATGTTAAAGACGGCTCTTTATTAAACTAGAATATTGTCTCTGAACTGCGGGCAAATTGAATATGAGTTTGCGTGAACTACGAGTATGTTTATAATAATAATAATAATAAAATATTTATTTTCTTCCACAAACAACACTTAGGAGCTAAAAAACTTAACATTTAACGTTTATGAAGGTGGCTTAGTTTCATAAGCGAGCTATTTACTGCGCGAATTACCTACTGTCGATGTCCGGCCAAGTCCAGTGCACGAGACTATTTTAGACGAACATTAGAAAACGGTGTTATTCGACGAATAATGTTAGTAGCCCGCCGAATAATTTGTGTCGCAGGAGTTTCTTTGAAATGTGCTGATTTATGAACAATTTTTAGTTATAATCAGCACACTACACAACTTAAGTCCACAGGTGCAATTCCGTGCTTGTGGAACGTCAAAATCGATATTTATTTATTTATTACAAGATTTTCAGATTATTGGCTGTGTAGAGAAGACATCCAATGGGTACCATAGTGTAGGTACTTTTCCAGCGCCTTGGTTGAGAAGTCATGTTGTCACGAACTTATTAAGCTTTTCAACTCAAACATGAACTATGCGGAGTGATTCGCTGTAGGGGCTTGAAGTGTAGCTGGGAGCCAGATCGGTGGAGTAGCAGGGTTCACGATGTCAATGGCACGCGGTATCGAGGGGCGAGGCTCGGGGGCAACGCACCCTGTAGCGCGCATCGGGCGCGTGCGCGGCTCGGAAGCTGTAAGGTAAGTGCACACGGTGACCGAACCTTATCGTGAGGAAATGTGGGTAATTCCTCACGTTGAATGAACCGTACAGTGTAGAGAAATGTGCATGTAACCACAGATGTAACAACAATAAATTATTCACGATCAACTTGAAGCTCGAGCCTCAATCTGAACATCGCAGGTTTGTTGTATGTATGACGAGGAAAAGGGGCAATCTTAACATCAAATCGAGTTTAATCTTAGTCGATGTTATGAGAAAAGAAAAAAATGCCTAGCCTGGTTTCTATCTACTTCCTCGCGTGGTAATCTAACTCGCAGCTCGCAGTAGCATTACTCAGTCATCATTGTGGCTTATCTGTCTATGCATTATGCAAGCGTCCTCTTCCTCACATGTGTAGGTAGGTACCTACCTCATGACATTACAAATACATACCTACCTATTTTATGATTAAGTATTATATTTGTAGAATATTTTTATCGTTTAATCTTAACTCTGAAATGTTCCAAATAGTTAGGTATAGTTTTGCGTAGCGATATTGTTTTTAGGTGATAACCTCTTAATAATCCTTGGTTCATAAGGTCTAGTTATTTTAAAATATATGTATGATTATTAAATAGGTATTATGATTCCATCAACAACGATATGTTATCTGCATAGGTAGCACAGTTATTTGAGGTTCACGATCGCTCCAGCAGGCGGAGGATGGTGGTCGCCTCATCGCCTGCCCGATGACCTCATCCCCACATCTGCACAATTCAACTCGCATAGTTTTTATGAGCTCGTTCCAAGAATTCAGCGCACAATACCTATTGACCTGCGCAAGCTTTGCATTTTACTGCGACCAGGGCTGCCCGGACACGGAGATTATTATGTATTTATAAAACCTAACATAACGGTAAGCAAAATAAAATTAGTCAAAGGTTACACGCTCAGTCTGGCGTCAGTCTGGTTCATCAGTCTGCTCAGAATGACGGGAGAATTATCGTCTAACCGGTTGACTGATGGACTGATGGTCCAGAATGACAAAAATTAAATATTTTAAATATTTTTCACCTCACCCGCTCGGAAAGATTCTATTTCTCATTCAAAATCTGAGCGCAAAACTCCATTTTGTGCTCTAGAGCACAAAGTGTTGTTTAAAATTCGAACACGTCTTGTATTCAATTGTTTTCTACACTGACAGGCGAGCCGCCCCCAGTATAGGTCAATGACCCCACTTCATTTCCTCGCTGTGTGAGGTGAAAAGTTGTGTGTTGCACTCGGCAGCAAAGTTTTTCTGCGTCTCGTACCTTTGAAAACTTCGCATCGCTCAGGATTCTATATTTGAACCGCTCGTTTCTCTCGCGGTTCAATCTTAGAATCCTTCGCTCGCTCAGTTTTCAATTCAAGTACTCGCGCCAAAAATCAACTTTGCAGCCTTGCATAACAAATAACTATTTCGTACCACTTGCTCAAAAAAGTGACATTCTATGCCCCAAAAAGCGTACATAACAATAGTCATTTTTAATCTGTTAAAAACAGGGAAAGAAAGTTGTACTGAATTTCATTCATCCTCTAGGGAGAGAATGTGATTTAAATTTGGAATACTTACCGATACCACAGAATCTATAATAGCCGATATTGAACTGCATCAGTCTGTCTTTACAACATTGAGTTTGTAGCATTTAAGTTTTTGAAAAAGGAATACGCATTTATTATGCAGTTATGATTATTCAATAAAATTACGAATACCGAAGAGGCCGTATGAGCTTGATGCCTTTGCTTTTTCGAAAAAAATATTAGTCGAGGAATTTGCCGCATTTTTGTTTTCTTCAAATACATAAACGTTAAGTTTATTTAAATTTATTTTAAGCTATTGCATAGCTTCTATCGCGGGCCTTGAGCGCGGGGACCGAATCCAGAAATTCCGTAACGAAAAAACCTCACGCTCATTTAATTTAATTAAATCATTAATTTAATCAAATTATTAATTTATTAAATTAATTATTAATAATTAAAATTAATTAATTATTGATTTATTAATATAATAATATTTTTTTTTTTTAAAGAAATATTTAAAAATGTAACTTGAATTAATATCAAAGAAAAAGCAATACTGCATGAATAAAATAAATATATAAAATTATTATTGCATAAGTTGATACAAAATGCTATGCAATAGCTTTACCGCGGCAGTCCCCGAGTGCCACACTTTTTTTTATTTTTTATATATAACTTAATGTTAAATGTTAATGTTTAATAAATGCTTATCTCATAATATTATTGTGTTAATTTTTTCGCAAATGGTACGAAAAGTAGAGTATTTTCCTCGGTGAAAGCTGTCTTAGTCTTGGGTGAACTTAAATCCCTCGCAACACTCAGGACACGTCTTAAATCCCTCGCTTCGCTCGTGATTTAAGTTTTTAACACCCTCGCTACGCTCGGGAGTAAACCTCGAGTCCTTCGTTAAGCTCGCGATTTAAATCGTCACCCGCGACAGAAGACACTGCTTTATCCCCTTGGTTAATAATCTACTATTCTATCATTCTGTTGTGAATGACAGCAGACTGATGCCAGACTGATCGTGTAACCGCTCGAATCATTCTCGCGTCAGTCAGTCACCGTCCCCGACGCAATGGAGCAATGATCGTAGCAGGCTTCTTTCATTCGATAGTAATTTTGAAAGTTTTCTTCTTCATCCTGTTGTCGTATTTCATTTAATAAATTTAAATGTGTGTAATGTTCTCTTTTTTTTTTTCATCCATCGCTTCCTTTTTACGCGTTTCTTTAGCAGTAAAGCGATAATTATAATAGCACAGGCTCTTTTTTTTTCAAAATATCCATGGCTAGGTGACTCACTTGACTGTCGTCTTCACTTTACGAATGATGGCTAACGTAAGTTTTATCAGTCTGCTGTCAGTCTAGACTGAGCGTGTAACCGTGTTTTTCGTCCATCATTCTGGCATCAGTCTTAGCCGGACCAAACTGATGGACTGAACTGACGCCAGACTGAGCGTGTAACCTTTGACTTTGGAAGTCGAAGCATTAGTCAACGGTTACACGCTCAGTCTGGCGTCAGTTCAGTCCATCAGTCTGGTCCGGCTAAGACTGATGCCAGAATGATGGATGAAAAACACGGTTACACGCTCAGTCTATACTGACAGCAGACTGATAAAACTTACGTTAGTCATTCGTAAAGTGAAGACGACAGTCAAATAAGTCACCTGATCCTGCCTACTCATCATCCATTTACTACAATAAAACGCTGTTTTTAGAGCCTTGCTTTTTTATTGTCTTGCAAATGGTGAGAAAAGTAGAGTACACTCCTCGGATAAAGCTGTTTTTGTCTTGTGCGCGCTTGAACCCCTCACTGCTTTCAGCATTCCCTCGCTTCTGGGGAGTTAAATCTAAAGTCCTTCGTTACGTCAACGTTCAGAATTCAATATCGCGCCCGGTGACATAAAACAGTGCTTTATCCCCTCGGTGTATAATCTACTATTATAATCTTAACTTTCGTAGTTTCCAGGTAATTAAAAAAATGTTAGGTATCTCTGGATGCGTTCTTGAAGAATTCAAGCAACCAAAAACAGCACAATATCGAGAATAAGTCTTCTCATTAGTTCTCATTTTTTACTTCTTATTAAGGTCAACCAACTACACACACTTGTTTATTGCTTATTAATAATAATAATATTCCACAACTATCACACAACGCCATCTAGTCCCAAGCTAAGCAGAGTTTGTTTTATGGGTTCTAGACAACTGATAAACATACTTACATATTTCTAAATACATACATAATATTATAGATAAATTCCACCCAGACACAGAACAAATGATCGTGCTCATCACACAAACATTTGTCCTGGGTGGGAATCGAACCCACGACCTCCGGCATAGCAGTCAGGGTCACTAACCACTAGACCGACAGGCCTGTCAGTTGTACAAATTGCGTCAGGGACGGTGACTGACTGACGCGAGAATGATTCGAGCGGTTACACGATCAGTCTGGCATCAGTCTGCTGTCATTCACAACAGAATGATAGAAAATATTAAAAATATTTAATTTTTGTCATTCTGGACCATCAGTCCGTCAGTCAACCGGTTAGACGATAATTCTCCCGTCATTCTGAGCAGACTGATGGACCAGACTGACGCCAGACTGAGCGTGTAGTCAAAGTCAAAGTCAAAGATTTATTTGCAGATAAATATGGTTACAAATGTTCTTAAAATGTTAGGTAATGATAGTAGCTTAGCATATTTAATCATAACATAATGACATGCAAATTTTTATAGGTAGGTACAATTATAATTATTGCTTAGGTTTAAACTGGAGGAATTCTTTTATATTATAGAAGGGATTCTCAATTAACCACCTACGTAAAGCCCTTTTGAAGCGAACCATTGGAAGTTCTTTAATTTGATTAGGAATCTTGTTATAAATCTGGATACACATAGGATAACAGCTGCGCCTGTAAAGTTCCGTTTTTGTTCTCGTATTTATTAATCTATTAGGATATCTAGTTTTGAACGAACATTTATCTCCCAGTTTTTCAAACATTTCTGGATGAGATTTGGTAAATTTACATACTTCCTCAATATAGATATTAGTCAATGTAAGTATTCGCAGTTTCTTAAATAATGGTTTACAGGATGTGAGTGGGTCTACATTACAAATCGCACGTATACACCTCTTTTGTGCTATGAAAGCTCTTCCGAGATGCACCGAGTTTCCCCATACCAGTATACCATAACGCAATACTGATCCAACATATGCATGATAAGCTTGCAGTGTGGCTTGTCTATTTGTTAGGTTGGATAAACGCCATAGAGCATAAGCAAACTTACTGAGTCTTCCACATATCATATCAATATGACCAAGCCAGGAACACCTCTCATCTAGAACTATCCCAAGAAAAGTCACGCTATTTGATTGTTCTATTTGTTTATCTTTATATATGATGTTTAAATCGATTTTTTTCCAGTTTTTATTACAAAATTGTACATATTTGGTTTTGTCTATGTTAGGTTTAAGGTTATTCTTTTCCATCCAAGTTATTATTTTGTTTACGGTACTATTTATTTCCTGGTTATAGTTGTCGTTAGTTTTAGGGATGATTACGGACACATCGTCTGCAAAGAGTATGCAGGGATGGTCAGTTACTTTTGACAGGTCATTGATATATAGCAGAAAGAGTGGAGGGGCTAAAATAGTGCCCTGTGGAACGCCTGTGCAATTGTAACCTAATTTGGAATTAATTTTCTGTTCACCATTTTGATCAACTTTATCCACAGTAATTTCTACAACTTGCGATCTGTTTGAAAGGTAGCTTTTTAGCCATGCATTTGCTTTTCCGCGGATTCCATATTTATCACATTTTTTTAGTAGTAGCTCGTGTGAAACAAAGTCAAAGGCTTTTGACATGTCAAAAAATACAACAGTTGTCGGAATTTTCTGGTCAATATTTTTGGTAACTAGGTTAACTAAGTTAAATGCCGCTGTGGTTGTCGATTTTCTTTTTTGGAATCCATGTTGTTCTCGATTTAAAATTTGGGATTTATCGATAAAATGTATTAATCGCGCATGCATGACTTTTTCATAAATTTTTGCTAGAATAGGCAATAGGGCTATCGGTCTGTAATTGTCAACAAGTTTTTTATTTCCTTTTTTATGTATCGGTTTAATAGTTGTAATTTTTAATTTTTCTGGAAACACTCCCGTGAATAATGATAGGTCTATTAGATGTACTAGCACCGGGGTAATAATAGGGGATATGTATTTTATAATTTTCGTAGGTATTTCGTCATAACCCGTTGAATTTGTATCCCTGAGTGATTTTATTACTTTACCTATTTCTTCATTATTGGTGGGCATTAAAAACATACTATTATTATTAGGGTCAATGTCATAATTATTAGTATTAATGTCAAAATCGTTGTTCGTCAAATTGATATAATAGTCATTCATATAATTGGCAATGTCCGTGGGGCTTGTTAGTGGTCCGGTTTCAGTTTCTATCTCCTTAATGTTTAGTTCCTGAAGTTGCCTATCATTATTCGAATTATATTTTATTAAGTCCCATGATGCCCTGCATTTATTTTTAGCCCTGGTTATGTAATTTGTATTATGAATTTTTTGAGCTTTTTGTATACATTTTTTTAGTAATTTATTATAATTTAGGTATTTCAATTTATTGCCTTTATCAGATGAGAAGTAGTATTTAAAACGCAGGTCTCTTTTAGTTTTAGCTGATTTTTTAATACCTTTGGAAATCCATTTCGTATATTTTTTCACTAGGTTGATTTTAATTTCAACTTTAGGAAAACACAAATCAAAAAACAAAACCAGTAAATCATGAAACTTAGTAAACGCGCTATTAGCTTCCTGATCCAAAAATATGTCAGTCCATTTTAAACTTGATAAACAGCTAAAGAACTTTTCTTTATTTTCGGCGCTAAAATCTCGCTTGCGAATTGTACGAAAGCGTAGAGGGGGATCTTTATCGTCTATTTTTATGGATATCATCTGAGCTGTTTCGTGATCTGACAGTCCCAATGGTATAACTTCGCATATTGCATCCTTACAGTTACTTATTATTTGGTCCAAACATGAGTTTCTTCTTGTTGGCTGTCTTATGTGTAACGTTAAACCGAAATTATTTACAATCCTAGTTAATTCGTCTGAGCATTTTTTATTTCTATCATTTTTTTCCCCCAAAATATCAATGTTTAGATCACCTACTATAACTAATTGTTTCTTAGATTTATTTCGAAGGTTGCATAACATAACTTCTAAATTACGTAGGAAAACAAAGGGGTTTGAGCTTGGTGTACGATATAAGGCTATTATTACAATGTTATATCGTATGAGTTCAATTCCACAACACTCGAAATCATTTTCAGACGCATATTTTTTCAATTGTGTCAGTATTTTGTACTCAATGTGGTTTAGGCAGAATATACATACACCACCTCGCTTTTTGGTTTTTCTTGAGTACCAGTCTCCTAATTTGTAGTCATTTAAGGCAACGCTACTCTCCTCACCCGCTTTAATAAAAGTTTCCGTTAAGCACACTACATCAATAGTCAAACCTTTATTTTGAAACGTGTCAATCGCAATTTCTAGCATTTCTCTTTTGCTTCTAAACCCTGCAATATTTTGGTGAAGAATATTTAATGAGTGACAATTATTAAGTACGTCAGTGGAGTTTACGTCTTTTATCTTACTTAACTCATTATCATTTAATTTTGTGTTTTTTAATGGTTGACTTCGATCGCAGAGCGTTTGAGGTATAGGCAGAAAGTCACTACACCTAGTATCTTCGAAAAAATTTATTGTTCCGGGTGTTTTTATGAAAGGACAATCTTGTTGGTCGGTAAGTAGGCTTTATGTCTTGGTCTGTACAAAAATATGTGGGCAATTCGGAGCATTTCGGCAGAACAGACAGTTCTTTGCTGAAGTTAAGATATTTCTTTTTGTAGTCAATTGTGTCAATCAGAACGTTCAGTTTATGACAAGTATTGTTGTGGGTACGTAGGAAATAGCAGTTCTCATTATTTTTGCAGATCAGTTCTAGATTATTATTCAGTAATTTTACATTTAGGTATTTATTTTCCAGTACACTCAACACAATAATTGGAGAACTGTTGTATTTTTTTATAAACATATATAACTCATTTAACAGGGTAGTAGGGTTATAGTCATTTTCTCCTACACAAACAATAATTTTATCATAAGGCTTACATGACAATTTCGTGTTTAACAGCTGCTGAGAGATGGCATTGTATTTTAACAATCCTTGTGCACAGTACGTTTCGTAAGAGCTATTAGATCTCAAGTCAAGTAGGCGTGTAGTTAAACCTGTGATTTGCTGGGTTCCTAGGATATGTATTGTCCTCTTCAGATAATTATTTTTGCTTCTAAGATATGGAGTATCAGTTGTGATAGATTTTTTGTTTTTATGCTGTATAGTAGTTTGTTCTGTGTTGCTAGGTTTTCTTCCCATTTCAGGTTCATGTTGTAGCTGGTTGGTCAATATCTTTGATTCGTTTAAATTTCTTAATTTTCGCTTTGGGGTGCTAATACATGGTGAGAATATTTTAGTTAAATTATTTATTTTGGTTTCTTGAGTTAGTAGTCTTTTTTCCAAATCTATCTTTTCTAGTACTAAGTTTTCAATTTCCTTGTGTGCACTCTCTAGCTTTTCCTTTAAATCTCGTACGGTTTCCTGTAAATCAATGAACTCTTGGCAATTCCATGTAGATAAATCGGGTAGACTTCTTCCAAGGGTGTGAGATTCGGTGGATATGAAAGAATTATTATCTTCAAAACTTGTTGTAGAGGCATTAAAATTAGTCATTCTTCTTCTAAATGTTATGTTTTCATTCATGTTTTCCATAACAGTGTTTAAAATTATATAACACTTCACAAAAAGTAATGCTTGTCGCTGGAATCGAACTCGAGACCTGGCGATAGATCTTGCGCCTTACGCCACTAGGCCGCTGCGACTATAGTCCGTCGCGCGAAATTAGGCGATATGTTGCTTATGCGTGAACCCAATTCAAAACGTGTGTCATTGACCCGTCCGAAGGTCAGTCACAACGGTCAACTTCGACACTTAAAACAAAGACACTTTTAACGTTCACTTTTTAATAACACAGAAATGTTTTTGCTTGTATCTCCGGTAATACTTTATACACAGATTTAGTTTTATCACTTTTTCTTCTAGGTTTTGTTAAGAAAGTATTAAAGTAACTTTAAAATAGATTACTGCACTTTAGACAATTTTTCCGAAATTTATTGATCGCGAGTACAAGTATACGTCCGCTCGACACAGAGTACGTGACTCACACTCACACACTGTAACCTTTGACTTAGATTGTAAACAACCACCTAGGTATCGGACAACCCTGTTTCATAAAGAAATACCTTCGGTATGCTATTTCTTAATAACATGTGAGTATTTTTTACTTGGAGGTATTCTTTCTTTATGCATTAACATGCATTCACCTATAATAGCACTAGAAGAATTTGATCTGTGCGGCTCGTGTGCACTAAACTAGCCCTCGTCTGAAAGTAAGTATTGGCGAAAATTACGTACGACACGTTTGTCGATTTGAGAAGCGAATGACTATTTTAAGTTTCATTTTAATACACTGGCTGATGGTTAACACAAAAATTAGAATAGGAACTGATACAGCGCACACTTTGAAAATATTCTTATCACGGAAGGGCATGATTCGGTCGATGAAACAAAACGTCAATTAAAATCACGATGGCAGTCCGTCATTGTCCTCCCATAATTATGTATAAAAAAAGACCGCTGACAAGTGGGGTGGTGTGAAGTAGATAGGGGTTTCATCGATCAGCGCGGCCGCCTCCACATCCGAGCGTGGACAACCAAAGCTCGCAAAGATGGCTAGATCTAGATAGATCTCACTGCGAGTGCGCATCATTGTGCATACAACATAACAGAATCACACCCCTTTCCCTAAATGGGAAGGTAGCAGAATACGTCTAAGTTCCATAGGTACTACAATTATCTCTTGAAAATAAATGTGACCAAAAAAAAAAATAAGATACGCTGCGCGAAGAGCGATGTCTCTGGAACATTGGTGATATGCACAGCAATACGAGAACCAGGTTTTCATGTGATTGGACCCTGACATTTCCATGACTTGAAGAAACACAGCAAGCAGCCCGGAATAGACGACGCTAACCATCAGCTGACGCCTTCAGTATCAGTGTCGGTTACAAATTGATTAGGTGCACAATTGCAGCCGCCTCGCATGATGGATGGCAGTGCATGACGTCACACGTGGCCCGGGACCCTGGTTGAGTGGCGGGCTACTCGTGACCCTGCAGCCCGATTGCCTCAATTGAGATTGCGGCCTGTTTGCACACCGTAACTTGACACTATGACGCATTTACGTATTTCTTTACCCATTTGCAGTAATAATGCATGATTAGGGTGCTGTGGGCTTTTTGTATTGATACTCAGAAATGATAAGTAACGCGGATGCTAGATTCCAATGTCATTTTCCAAGACCACTTACAGTTCCTATGGCTCCTGATTAATTCCGATACAAGCCTATCAGGCTTGTCATCATCAGAGGAAAGTTACGAAATAATCTTTACAATTATTGTAGCAGGGTTAGTGAACTGACCAACCAATCAATGCATAAGACTTATAATAACATTGTAATTGGTTCGTATTCAATTGCATTGCATGGTAACTGTGGAGACCATTCTGGATCGGGTACAGCGGGTCGGTCAGCTGAATCTCAGCGCCCGCCTATTTGTTTCCATTGACCTAAATTCGCGACACGCGTCACACGTTGCCGCGCTGACAACCGCGCGACTATTTACTACTGTAGGTACTACCTTCTTTCTTATATCCTACAACTCTCTATTGTACTACCTTCTTTCTTATATCCTACAACTCGCAAAAATCTAAAATACTGGGATGCCTGACACTGCAAACCAAAAGTTATGCAAGATTATCATTTTTTTTCGTCATTCAAAAAGCCAAAACAATCCATGAATGGATTGTTTACAGATCAATAAATAAACAGATCGCTGTTAAAGCGTGAATCTGTTTGGCGGTGAAAGAAAATCGTGAGGAATCAGGCATAATTCTAGAATCAAAAATTTTAAGACATGACTGTGATCAACCAACCCGCATTGGGTCCGCCTGATGGTGGATTACGGCCCGCTTCTTCTCTCTAAGGAGCCCTGATGTGGCCCAGCAGTGTAAACATAATAGTATTACATTTAATAAATTAAAAAACGAAGTTCGCTCAAGACTTCAATTCAAATAAGAGTAAAGTCAATGAAGTCCTTGCAAAGGTTCGCAAAGCTTGCAAGTAGCTGCCATTCAATTAATAACTTCTAAATAAAGAGCCATTTTGAAGCTGTAAAGCATCCCATTGAGCACGTGTCTATTACCATAGACATTGATGGATGCTGCCACCGGAAGCGGATGAATGGCGATGGTGTGCTTAAACAGTCATACTGATATTGATGAGTGTAGCAGGCAGCGCCCGCGCAAACATAATTGCTACTGGGATTCGTTTTAACATGCGTGTTACTGTTATATTTTATTTAATTTAATAAGTATTCACGTAGGTACACTTCAGACAATGATCAGTTAGTTGTGGGCTCTAAAGGAGATTGGGCAATCAGGGCTTTTTATCTGTTAGTTGTACAGTAACGAAACTACTACCGAAAATCTTTAAATAAATAAAGATGATCTAATGCAAAGTTTTAACAATATCCTAGACTACATTTGGTTGATGTACAACAATCTTGAGCTTTTCCCCAAGCTCCATACAAAATTGCCCAATCTCCTTTGAAAAGCAGCTGTGCTGGACTCTAAGAAGAAAAACTGTTTACACTAGACCACAGACTATTACTAGATTAAGTTTCTTGCACTCAGTTTGCCAAAATAATTTTATAATAAACAGATAAAATTAGGTCAATGGTCGTTGGATATTAAATAAAAATAAAACATTTAATCTATAAAGACCCAATTCGTGTGTTTTAATAACCGTTTTTAATTAAGATTGGGATGTCATCATAATTTTTGAACCCACATTATCAGCGGCGATAGCCTCCAACCTTGCGTGGAAGTGTGTCGCGAGGAGCGAGCGCGCGGCGGAGGCGGACGCGGACGGGACATGGCTGCCGTTTACGACTACGTGGAAACCACTAAAACTGAATTAACAGCAACAGACTCCTCCAAACATACACACGTTACCTACTGACATAGAAATTATGATATTGACTGCATTTATGAAGCACTGATACCCATGTTATGCTACAAAACTTTGTTGTTGTGAACAGGCAGCGCAGGCACGAAGATAAAACCTGTACATACAATTAAATGGTTTTATAGTAGCCAGTGGACTTAGTAAGCAGAATTTTTGTGGCGAGGACTAGAAAATAAAATATAGCCATGCCCCAGAAATCAAACACAATCATGTGCAGTTAATGGGGATGGCAACTCAAAGCTAATCGTAGATGGCGCTGCGATAGTTGGTCCCCACGTCATATTACTGTCTACCTTGTACAAAAAACAAACAAGATTTATTGTTATAAAAATTGAGTATAAATACAAAACAAATATGGAAAATTATTCGTCAATGCAAGTACATATACTAAAAAAAGAATTAAGACGCCGCGGTGCATCTACAAGAGGAAAAAAAGTGATTTAATTGAGTGATAATACATTTGATTTTACCGTAATTACTTTTAGTTAAGGTTTCAATTTTTGAGTTTAGGTATGTTTTACCTGTCCTCTCCTATAACAAGAATATAATGCTGCTTCTGACTTTCTATTTTGATAAAATATCATAATGTTTTAAGTCAGTAATTTTGCCCTTTTTTTCTATTTAGATTCGAGAAACATCACAATATATTTAATTTCTTAACACCACAACTATCACAAAACTCGTTCCAGGTGATAATTCTTCCGCCAGACGAACTATTTCATGATTTATAGAGCGATGCAATCCTGGTACTTAACCTCCAATAGAAAAGTAAATATTATTTTGAAAAGTGTATTCGATTGTTTAGATAAGGTATAATCATATAATTTTATTAATAAACTCAACTAACGGCCTGTCTCGGCTTCGCAAGGCTGGATATTTGTTTATTATATAGCTTTTCCTTAGTGATAATACAATTTTTGTTCTCACAGCAGTCACAGCAGCTACCCATTATTTCTT
Organism: Agrotis clavis; assembly: GCA_954870645.1. Taxonomy (NCBI): domain Eukaryota; kingdom Metazoa; phylum Arthropoda; class Insecta; order Lepidoptera; family Noctuidae; genus Agrotis; species Agrotis clavis. Next base: position 26,465,349 of record OX940928.1, on the reverse strand, counting down.
AATAGTGTGAATTGTCGGAAATTTGTATGTTCCATCATTTTTACAGCTTATTACACAACACCTAGTCATTTTACATCAATAAATCGTTTTTTTTTTCAGAAAATTCCTTTGATTTGACAGTTCTTTTGGGACCAAACTGTCATTTGTCACTTTGACACTTGCCTTCCCCATTTCAGTAGTTCCCTCTCATAGATTTAAAAAGATGGACTACGCCTTCCCTAGTCAACTGACAAATAAAATTGTGTCCTTTTTAAAAAGAGATAAGTAAAGACAGTTATTTGTATAGACTTTGAAGCAGATTATTGTTTTCCTCTTTCTAGACACTATAGTCAGTGGCAGCTTTAGCTCAGTCCATCCTTTAAGTCTATGTTCCCTCTAATCTGTACTACAGTTTGGCTGAACGCGCTAATCTCAGGTACCTCTGGTTCGTTTTTTTTACTGGGGTCAAATAGACCTCGCTATGGCCAAAAGGAGCTGAGCAGCAGGGGAGAAAGCACGAGAACAGCTAGTAGTGATTTTATATACCGAGTCCCGCCTATAATAACTAAGTAGGTACCTAAGGAACCTAGCTCCTAATATTAGTTTAATTATAAAGACTCTGAATTTCAGAAACGTTTTCCCTAGCTTTGTAGGTACTTTGATATAGGTAGTGAAGCCAATCCGGATTCGTTATGTATCTAACTAAACACCAGAAGCTTACTTATGGAAAAGCAATCGTATATTGATATCTCTACATACCTATAGGTACCTACTTATTACTAATTTTTAACTGAACTGATAACTCTTAAGCTTCCTTTTATCTGAATGACCTCATCATGTTAAATCAGTTTGGCTATATTCCTTTGTCAGATATAGATAGGTCGGTAATAAATGCAAATATTATAAGTAATGAAGTGGGTCAGAGCAGAGCGCGATGCTTGCGTCGGTTTCGCGAAGCTGGGACGGAAGCTCGGCAGCAGTGTCCGCTGATAGCGTGACCCTCGACAGATAACAAATTAAAAACAACGCTTTTTGTGGCATAACTTAAGTACGTATTTTAATATTTAACATTTTAATCAGCGACTTCAATGAAAACTATATTAATAAAGTATGATTGATTCATGCAACGCTTTCAATTCCGTCAATAGGTAAGCTATTTAGTACTTACCCGACTGCGCGACGCAAAGGAGGGTATATGAGAGGGTATAATTTGAATGGGCCCCGACTGTGAGTGTGAATGATTGAATTCTAAACTTGCTGCAACAGCTTGTTTCTTTCTTTTTAATTTTTTACGCAGTCGGGTTTTTTGTTTTTCTTGAAATTACTTATATTTTTTAAGCTAACAAGTATTTACAGTGCAATTTCCGGCATATTTGCGAGTATACGTCACGTCTAGTACGTTTTTAGGGTTCCGTAGTCAACAAGGAACCCTTATAGTTTCGCCATGTCCGTCCGTCTGTCCGCAGTTTAGCTCAGAGACGCCCAGTACTAGAAAACTGTAATTTGGTGTAAATATACGGAATTGTTGCGCCGAAAAAGTGGTAAAATAAAATCTTGTAAAATATTTTTTTTTAGGGTACTTACCTCCTGTACACGTAAAGTGGGAAAATGTTCTTCAACTGCAAATGTAAGTTTGTCAACTTTATTTTTACAGCTATAGGTATGTTTTGGGCTTTTGGGGATAGGTAGGTTTTTATTGTCAACTATTTAACTATTTTTAACTAACTTCAAAAAAAGGAGGAGGTTCTAAATTCGTCGTAATCTTTTTTTTTATGTATTTTCCCCGATTTCTCAAAGAAGCCTGGACCGATTTTGAAAATTCTTCTTTTTAAAATTAAATTCAGCGAATCAGTTTAGTTACTTCGCATAAGTATTTTGATGGGCAACTACGGAACCCTACACTGTGCGTGGCCCGACACGCACTTGGCCGGTTTTTTTTTTAAGTAAAGATACGGTTAAATTATGAAATATATTTTTAAATATTATAAGCAATTACGCATTAACGCATGCATCCCTGCTTCCAAAGATGTTTTTTTTTGTGGTAAGAAAAACTTGACCGCGTTTAGGATTTGAACGTCTGCGACCTCCCACAAGCGTCGAAGTCGTTTTGGTTTCGGTGGCAGAGCGGGCGGAGGCTAATGTACGTATGATGCACTATGCTACGTACGAGTCACTGGTTCGATTACACGCGGAACTAAACCGTCTCGAAAAATAGTTGTTCGATAACAGCCTGTATGCAGTGGCGTAGCTAGGCGGGGGCTAAGCGGACCCTAGCCCCCGGCCTCGCACCTAAAGGAGCCTCGCGCTCAGAGTAAATAAAAAAATCTTGACAATCAACCTCGCAATGCTGATGTCGCAACGATGCCTCCACTACCTACTTGCGTGAGGCCCATGTTGGAAGACATCTTGGGTAACTGGGTACGTTTTATTATTTTATAACTGGGAACTCGAAAAAAAGCCTCTCAAAGCTGATGTCGCTTACCGATTTGGGGAAACCAAGTCATCTAACCAAAAGGGGGCCTCACGCGAGCAGCGGAGGAGTGTCATATTTTATCGTCCTGAAAGTAAAGGGCCTCGCAGAGGAGTCTTGCCCCCTTCTAGATGCGGTCTCGCTACGCCACTGCCTGTATTATTAGAAATGCATCCCTTCCTTTGATTACAATGATGATGGATATCAATTACCTATCTAATATTGATTTGATGCACAGCACTCACGAAATACGTTCGCAACATGTTATTGTTATGTCAACATGCGCTTGAATTTCTAAATGTTACTGGTTTCAGTTGTTTCAACCAGCTAGTAGTTTAGCAGAAATATTTTGGAGGAAAACTGTTAAAGCCTGATTTTTGTTCATATCAATTCATATGAGTAGGTATGTACCTAATATTATGTACTTATAATATCACGTCGCAAATAGGTACGGTACAGCTATTTATTTTGAACTAGCTTCTGCCAGCGACTTCGTACGCGGATCCTGTTGCATATGCCAGCGACAATGGAGTCGTCAAAATCGAAGATCTGAAACGTGTGATGTCGAATTCTTAGAGCCTGGGGACGGGAAAACAACGGGACGCGCATGACGATTCCAGACGTTCCAGATCTTTCATTTTTGTAAGTCAACAGGAAATGCCCATCAGACTAAACAACTCTTGCTAAGATGTTATTCATTTATATATGTTACAGTGTAGGGGCTCTTGGAATTCCACATCAGTTGTTCCAGATCTCAATTTTCATACGTCAACAGAGAGTGCTCATTAGGCTGAACAACTCTTGCTAAGACGTCATTCCTATATATGTTATAGTGTAGCTGGGTTGTTAGAGTTCCACATCAGGTTTTCCAGATCTTCAGTTTTTATACGACAACAGGGAGTGCTCATCAGGCTGAACAACTCTTGCTAAGACGTCATTACTGTATATGTAATAGTGTAGCTGGGCTCTTGGAGTTCCACATCAGGTGTTCCATATCCTCAAATTTATTTTCTCAGCAGAAAATGCTCATCACGCGGAACAATTTCTGCTATGGCGCTATTTTTGTATCTCTTATAGTTTAGCTAATCTATTGCAGTTCTGCATCAGGTGTTCAAGTTTCCAAGATAAATTATAGCCTATATGTTGCCCAAACATAATAGCTATACAACAAAATAAAAACTTATCAAATCCGTCCAGTAGTTCCGAAGATTAGCGTGTATGAAGTAACTTCTCCCGTTTTCCTTACATTTCCCTTCACTGCTCTGCTCCTAATGATTGTAGCGTGATGAAAAGTATACTATAACCAGCGCAGGAGTATGAAAAATAATTGTACCAAGTTTCGTCAAAATCCGTCGAGTAGTTTTTGTTTCTATAACGGTTATACAGACAGACAGACAGACAGACAGACAGACAATAATTTTATTAATTGCATTTTTGGCATCAGTATCGATCCCTAATCACCCCCTGATAGTTGTTTTGGAAATATATTTCATGTACAGAATTGACCTCTCTACAGATTTATTATAAGTATAGATATAGATAGAAGATAGATAATTTCTCTTACCTATTTATTTATGAGTCGTCAATTAAAAGCATCCATGGGATTTGGGATTGCTTCGCAAGAAACTCGATCACCCTAAGTAAAATTCAACAAGTCACCAAAATACTTATTGCCCATTGGTATGTATCCAAAAACAGAAATAGCCGGTAACCCAAAATTCAAATTTTGTGGGATACCGCATTCAGTCTTCCATCTCTGCCATTTTCATCATATCGAGGTGGATGTTGGACTGAATGTATTCTCCATACGGAGATAATAATTTTAAAAAAACCTAAGAAAAATAAAAAAAAATTGAGTGACTACGTTTTTTGATTAAAGGGACTTTAATCATTTGAAGAAAAGCAAATTAAGCATAAATAAGATTAAATAAAAGTATTTAGGTAAAAAAAATAATAAAGTTGTCCCGACGATTCCCACTTTCCCAGCATCAACAAGGCGTGCCCTAAACCCACGTGATGCCTTCGATATCTAGAATTTAAAACAAAGTACCTCAGTGGCACTTTTGAATACGCTCAAACCAGTTTGTGGTTCGCAAAAAGTTAGCTCCATAATTAATCGTGTCTGGAGTCGAACACTGACTAGGACTGGACCGGGAACTCGAGCGATAAATTTTGTCATAGTATTAGATACAGAAACTTATGACAATCATTCATCAGACATGATTTTAGCATTTCTTAATCACACCGGATGTACAATAGTAATGCAAAGTAAGCTTTTACAACAGAACATAAAATTACGCAGACGCAAGAACTTATTAAGTATTTATGCTTTTCAAGTGATTCTTTTTTTATTTTAACTTCTGAAAATCGCGTAGGATTCAATTACTTAAAGTAAAATGTTTCGTGTTGAGTGTAACACCATTTTATGAATAATATTAAGTCAACTAAGTAAAATGTGTTGAACTCACCGTGTGTGCCTGTATGCCAGCAAGCGTCCTCCGCGGGGTGAGAGCGCGCAGCCGACTGGCGTGGCGTGGCTGCGCCGGCGCGTCCCGGCCGGTGACGAGACGGCAGAAGACCAACTCCAAACAATGCGGTCACTATGACACAACCTCACAACCTTCCGTATTATTTATTTATCCATTCAGGATATTTCTAACATTCCCGCGTGAAATGTTCCATGTAAAATTACTAGTATTATCATCCTACTACCTACTATTATAAAGGCGAAAGTTTGTAAGTATGGATCTATGGATGTTTGTTACTCTTTCACGCAAAAACCACTGAACGGATTTGGCTAAAATTTGGTATACAGATAGTTTATAACCTGGATTAACACATAGGATAGTTTTTATCCCGATTTTATGTTCCCGTGGGATAATTTTCGAGTTGTAGCGGGTGAAGCCGCTGGCAACAGCTAGTAAAAAAATATTTTTGAGGCCAAAAGACGCTTTTTTTTTTTTAGCGTGGTAAAGTCATCAAATGAGTCCTCCAACCCCGGGCAGGGCGGGAGGGACTGTCAGACTTCTACTGACTAAAATCCACGGTGTCCTTCAATAGCCCTTTCTGTTCCGGGGTCACGGTAAGGAAATAATCCCGCGACCCCGGAGGCCAAAAGACGCTGGAGTTTATTGAGCCACGACACTTGTTTTTTTCTTTTACGAGTCGATAATTTTTTGTCAGACGGATATGTATCGACCGACACAACTCTGATAATTGGCTTCTTACAAGCGTGAATGCTGCTACTTTCTCAACACGGCCTGTCTACTAATAGTTCTAGGTAGGTACCTACTGTTCTAATATCTTTACATCTTTAAATAATAATAAAATCGTAGACCTGTCATTCCTGTACCTACATTGAATATTTTTTTCTTTTTGTATTTTTTTCAAGATTAGGGATCGATTCTGATGCCAAATCAACTTTTTTTTTTCGAATTTTTTTATGTTTTTTTGATTTGATCTATCTCCTAAACTACTGTAAAGTAGTCGATCAAATTTTCCTCAAATATTTCTAATAATATGCTTCTGTTAATAGGCTAGGCTTAATAGGTTAGGTAATATTATTTTTGAATTAGAATTAAATTTAATACAATTTTATTAAGCTAAATGATTATAATTAATATTAAGACTTAAAAGACTGACTATGTTTTATATAAGGACCAATGTCAATTGTGGTGTTCTTTCTTTTTTGTACTGGGATATTATGTTAAATTTTTGTGTTTTGCTATTATGACCACTGTATAACCACTATTCGACACAAACGTAATTTTGTTGAGAATAAATAAATAAAATAAAAGACTATGTATTATTACGCTATTTTCCCTGGGAGATAAGCAATTTTGAATTTTGTTGTTTTTAAATGTTTGTTTGGAGTTGGAAGCTAAACCACTGGATATTATTTATTCAATTTTTTCTCAAATATTCCTTAAACTGCTCTTCAATTAATAGGATATGTATAATTACGCTATTCTCCTTGGGGGATTAGCAATGTTATAATATGTTGATTTTCAGTCATTGTTGACATTTGTATAAGAACCGCTATTTGAAAACTACTGTCAGCGTACTAGCCAGTCTGGTTGGTAACCTGCTTGACTTTCGTGCAAGGGGTCTCAGGATCAAATCTTGATATTTTCCTTTTCACTTTTTGGGTTTCATTTTTTTCCGTTTTTCATTTGATCCGTATTGTTTCTCAAATTCTAAATTAACGCAAGCGAAGCCGCGGGCAAACACTAGTTACATTATAAGAAAGAAATAATATAATTAGAATTAAATAAGTAAAATTGGACCCCCCCCCCCTTAGGGATGAAATGTAGCCGCAAAGCGACCAAAGTGCGAACAATAGACTTCCTTACCAATGAGTAAATTCCGCATCGCATGACAAAACGTAAATAAATTCACAAGGTATAATGCATATCGTGGAAAGTATGACGCCCTTGGTCCTATTACTTACATTTCGATATAAATGGGGAGTTTCATTCGCGTCTTCGCGACGGGATTATTAGGAGTGAAATACACTGCATGAACTCGTAGTGCAACAATTAGTGTCAGTTTTCGAGGAAGTTTATTCTTTTTGTGATTTTGAGGTTATATTCTTGAAGATCTTACAGTCTCCGCCTCTCCTTGATTGAAGTCTCCTTCAGACCGCGGTGTGGAGGGTCATCGATACTTCGTGCGAGAAGAAATATTACTACAACTAAGTAGGGTAAAGTACCCAACTGCTGACCTCCCACCAACTATTGACCGCATAACAGTTTTTATCAAAAATAATAATAAATCTTCTTGCAGTACTGCATAAAGAACACAGAAAATGAAATATAATTTATCTTGTAATATATTTGCGTCACAGAAAATTTAAATAAAGCAATATTGCGTCCGTAAACCTATGATAACAAAATACCCTCCTAAAATCATTAAGAAATTTAACAATTTGCTTAGCTGACAGTTGTTTTCAATGTCATTTTATTTCAGTTTTACACGATAGATTCCTTAGAGTTTGGTATTTTTTGGTTATTTAAGACAGACACAATGCTTTTCCACATGATTTTCAAGTTTTAATGAGCGTTAAGTTGTTAAAATGATGAGGTCAATATCTGGTACACTCAAATGTATGAATAACCATTTTTTTAACATGGCATGTCAATAGCTGGTAATTAACCAAATGTACGAGAAAACCAGTTACAGACACCACGGTGTGTACGTATAGTTCATTTTTAATGGCGAGGTAGCTTAACTTTAATGCATCTGTATTACGCCCATGGGCGTTGGCACCCCTAAAGGTGTGTATCTGCATAATCACAAACATAAAAAGTACCTTACGTAGTAACCTGAGAACCTAGCATAATTTGAGTGAGGTACTTAAATTTTCGGTCTACTGTCACATTCTGGATCCTCCTGAATATTTTAGACTTTTAGACTTACTAATATTATAGGAAAAGTGAACGGCAGAATGGATTTTGACACAATTTGGCAAGCAGATTATTTTAAAACCTGGTTAAGTGGGTGTACCTGGACGCAGGATACTTTTTATGTCGGTATATGATCCCGTGGGACAATTGCAGAATATAACACGAGCAATGCCTCAGCCACAGGTTGGTTTAATGCATAAAATGACAAAATATACCCTAACCTGCATGTTTGAACAAACTGACTTAAGAGCGTATATTCCGAAAGTTGGCAACGTCGCAAATGGTTGTCAAATATTAACAAGTTTTAATTAATTTAGCATTGTTACTGAATGAAAATAAGAAATATGGCTCTGTAGTGCACTAAACAATTGGTAAGGGAATGCAATCATGAATATCATAACACCGAATATATAGTTTTAGATGTAAAAAAAGCATTTGGAAGCTTTCCAAATGCCTTTTATACACCTGAAATGGTTACAACATCAAATTCAGTGTTATAATTGCATTCCTATATCATTTTTTTAGTGCACTACAGAGCGATATTTCTTGTTTTCATACAGAAAAATTGCCAAATTAGTAAAAACTTGTGTATATTTGACAGCTTTTTGCGACGTTGCCAACTTTCAGAATAAGCAGCCTTAAATCATTTCCGAGGAAAAGTGTGAGCTAGTTTTTTTATTTGTATCTATGTTCTCTTCATTTGTGAGGTATTTTACATAAGTTTAAAGAGTTAAAACCGTCTTATGTAATTAGGAAAATATTAATTCAAAGATTTTTAAACTCACTTTGTAGAACTAAAGCCGTGTTCTTTCAATTTATTTTGCCGGCGAGTATTTTTATATCTGCTGCATAATACAGAACAGTGAAATAACTACTAATAAAGAAGAAAAATTGGACAAAAAGTGATAAAAACTACAACAAAAAGTGATAAAAACTACAAAATTTCAAAAATAAGTGCAAGTATATTATTGACGGCGTTTGAAGACTGAAGACCTAAATAGTGTGAAAAAAGAAAATGAGAAGGGCTATAAGACTAGCTTTGTTTGTTTTTTATCAAATAAGACCTCGTATCGGGAACACCCAAATACTCCGAAATATTTTATTCCGAATTTCGATATTCCGATTTTCAAAACTCCGAATATCATAATACCTAAAAATTACAATATCTAATAATAGGAATCTCGAAATTTATTTGACCGAAAGTCGTATGTCCGATTTCTTCGTTTTCCGATTTTCACATATTCGAAAAATGTAATGCTCGATGAGTTCTCATTCCGAAAAACGAAATACCGATTTTCAATATTCCGAATAAACCATTTTTTTTCGGAATATTGAAAATTGGAATTGCGTTTCTCATTCTACAAAGTTAGTGACAGAAACGAATTGGTGCAAAACCGGCTCCACGTAGTTTTGTCTACCGTACTCCCAGAGTGTTATACAGGGTGATTTTTAATTAATGCGACAAAATGAAATGCGATCATCAATTACAGTAACATAGTCATTATAAACTGTTTTTTCTAAAATCTGAAACGTTAAAAAAATTATGCGATTATCGTTTTCAAAAGGTCCATTGATGTTATTATCTTTATTTAAGTACGAATATTATCGGTATTCCAGCATTTAATATGAAAAATAAATAAACAGAAATTAAATGTTGGAATACCGATGATTCGTATCAATTATAGTTAATAACATCAATGGATCTTTTGAAAACGATAATCGCGTAATTTTTTTTAACGCTTCAGATTTTAGAAAAAACAGGTTATTATAATGACTATGTTACTGTAAATAAAGCTCCCAGCTCATTTTGTCGCATTAATTAAAAATCACCCTGTATAGGCCTGTGTAGGCACGGAGTGGCGAGGCGTATCCTCTTAACTTTCACTGTTTGCCTTCAGGATTTTTATTGTTATTAGGAGAACTTAGGATCCAAGAGCGAGCGAAGCGAGCTCGGGACTTGGGGCACCCCGACTCGGACAGGTTAGGTTCGAAGGGGATGGCGGGGTCTGAAAGACCCCGCCATCCCCTTCATGTTAGTTTACTTTAAACCTTGCTCACAGAAATAGGAGCCCCGCGAAGCGGGGCTCCGTCGACCTACCTCTGTAGGTGGTAGTCAACAAATTGACCAAGGATGCAAGAGCGAGCGAAGCGAGCTCGGGATGGGGACACCCCGACTCGGACAGGTTAGGTTCTAAGGGGATGGCGGGGTCTGAAAGACCCCGCCATCCCCTTCGTGTTAGGTTACTTTAAACCTTGCTTACAGAAATAGGAGCCCCGCGAAGCGGGGCTCCGTTGAACCACCTTAGTGGTGCTATAACTCAGGATGCAATAGCGAGCAAAATGTGTCTTGGGGCACCCCGACTCGGACTTTTCGACCTGACGGACCCGAATCGGAATTCTAATAATCGGAATTTTAATATTCGGTATTCGTGTTTTTGATGTTTCGGAAAATATATTTAGTCGGAATTTTTGATGTTCGGTCTATTGAAATTCGGTATTTTGAAAATAGTAATTATAAACGTTAGGAATTTTGAAATTTCGAAATTATTAAAATAGGAATAATGATCCATCGGAGTTGTTAAATTAGGAATTTTGAACCATTCGGAATTATGAAAATCGGTATTTTGAAATTCGTATTTATGAATTTCGGAATAAAGTTTTTCGTATTATCGTAGTGTACCCCCTCGTATCACATTCATAATAAAATTATTTGAGTTTATTCTTATACTACAGGAGGTCAAAAATTGGTCATTTGCATGATGAAAATTTGGTACAAGCATGTTGATAACTGGTCAAATGGCCTATTCTTGCTAAACTCGAGAAAAAAAACACTTTTTACCTTTGTATGACTGTAAATATTGTTTTAGTTACATTCTCCAATGTTTATTTTATCTTCCAAAAACATTCATTTCCACTTGCAACTCGTACATTAGTTTATTTTGCGAAAGAAACAAGGAAAACCGCTTAAGGGGTCAATAGTTGGGTGTTTTACCCTACCTTCTTTTCAGAGTGAACTAGTGCTGGTACTGGTAAAAAAGCTTGGAGGAGCATCCTTAAGCTGCACTGTGCGCCTGGGATTTACGTCTGGGTACTGCTAGTTGCACGGGCGTCGTTGGCGGCAGGGTGCAAGCTGATGCACTATCCCCTTTTTTGGTTAGTAAAATCGTTAAATGAGCCTTCTAGTCCTGCGTGAAGTGAAAGAGACTTCCAGACTGTAATTGATTAAAAGTTCACCCTGTTCCTTTGCAGTCCATGGCCACGGTATCTTGCTTGGACAGTCAACCCATTTTCGGGGGAAAATACACAGGGAGGTACAAGATTGGAGTTTTTTTTTTTTGTAACTGTGTCTTTCTTCATGATTTGTATATTATAGGTACCTACAGACGCCTGCACATCTGGCTACCACAATTTCAGATTTTCAAATTCATCGGAAAACAAGAAGGTTCACGTTCGATTGGCATTTAACAGATTCGTAGTTAGGGTATAGGGTTAGGGTAGGTTGATGTGCTGGCATCTTTATAATTAACAGCTTCGTGGCTTTGATGGAAGTACGAAAATATTTTAAAGTGAAACACTAACGTTTGATAAATTATGACTTCAATCTTAAACTTGGAATGCTATTAAGCATCAGAATTTTAGTTTTCATACTCATAAAAAAGCAGGTATCACCGGGCTGTTTTGCCTGAAATTCCAAACACAACATTGTGGGAAATTCTGTGTCCCTGACACTGGTTTAGCCCCAATCATGGACCTTCCATGATTGGGGCTAAACCAGTGTTTTGATAAACACAAAGATTTTACCTATCGTTGTGAAAATTGTTTTTGGTTATTTTATAAATACAATAGAGAACTCTGGAAACTATAACCAAAAATAACTCCCGAGGGAGATAATGAATGGTTAGTTAACTACCCAAACTCGCTTCTTGCAACATTTTTTTTTTTCTGTTTTGAAGTAATATTTATTAAATTCTGATCTGCAGACTGTATCTCTAATTCGACCATATAATAGTGCTAGGGAAAGAAGGATTTGGACTCAAAGGATTTTAAATAAAAGTCTCGGCTTGTTATAAAAAGTACATCTCTATTAGAGAGGGCAGCGCGTGGCGGCACGCGCACGTGACGGTCACGAGCCGCGTGCTTGACGGGCACGAGACGCTCACGTGACGTGTACGAGACGCTCACATCACGTGTACGAGACGCTCACGTGACGGGCACGGGACGAACACGCCGCGAGTGCGCGCGCGGCCGTTCGCGCGCATCATACATTAGTTTACTGAACAACACTGATACAAACTTTAGACCCCATAAAGAATATCAAAATGACACAGATGTTAGTGAGGCTGGTAGACACGCCGCACACTCAATCACCGACGTCACGGTAGGCCACCAGGGGGGGTATTACAACGTCTTCAAACCAGGCTTGTTCCGGCGAGTGAAAGTGACAGAGCTATACAAGTCGTCTAGCGCCATCTCGTTCACTCACTGGAACAAGCCTGGTTTTAAGACGTTGTAATACCCCCCCAGGTGGCCTACCGTGACGTCTTAAAGCGTGAGTAATTCCGCTCAGGGAACGGGATGGCGCTAGACGACTTGTATAGCTGTCTCCTTCCCAAAGCCTAACTACTCATGCTTTAACCCTTAACCACCCACAAGTGTCTCGCGGACACAATTTTGCGTTTGAGTCCTAATAAAATCTTAAGTATTTATTTTTGAATTTTGATATTTTTTCTAATCTATCATCAAATCTTTACAAACCTAAACCTGCAAGGTTTTTTTCGTAACGGGAATACTTAAATATTTATTAATAAAAAACTCAATAAGTAACCTATCCACCCACAAGTGTCCAACAGACACAGTAACATTTTGTTTGACTCTAGTTCAAAATTAGATTGTTTATTTACATAAACCTTTATCACATAGTATCAGGTAACCAATTGCAACTCTTAAGACCTTTGTTTTTGTTACAATCATTCTCTTTGTACTTGCATTTTGTTTGTATCGGTGCTTAGAAACGTTTATTATAATAAAGCAGTTGTTCACTCATACGTTCTAAGAAATGGCTAAAAATCAAACAGCACAGGTTAGATTACATAATCTCATATGCACCAAAAAAGGACCGTGTTGTTCTTCTTTTTGTTTACGATGCAGTATGGCAAAGAAATAGATGCAAGCGATGAGCTATACGAACATAATCAGTATAATGGTTCAATTGCTGGGGCACAGGCTTCCTCTCTATGAAAGGTGCTGTAATCCACCATGTGGGCTCCATGCAGATTGGTAGATGTCACATGTTTTTGTATTTTTGGCACAAATTGCACTTCAAACAAATCTGAGCTGAAATACTAAAACCACAAGTGCGTGTCGATACGCTTTACCAGATAGATCATGAGTGTAGGTACAGTGCGACGTAAAAGAAATATAAATTTTTATATATTATAAATGTTGTAGGCATTGGACTACTAATTATATGGAAAATCCTGAACCCTGATTAGTACATACGCAAGCAGAATACACAAAAAATCTTTTTACGTAAAATCGCAACTAATTTGGTAATTCCTCTTATTATGAGAAGACAAAACAAAATGACGTAAAGATACGTTATCATTATCCTCTAGCAGCCATGCAGGATGTCATAGGAACCTACTGCAGCCTCGTCATATGAATCTGCTGCGTAAAGGAAGAAGCGTTCCCATAATTTGTACTCCAAAAATATCTAAAACATCTGAGTAATTTTTTTACTGATTCGTAACATTTTCATTGAAAACTTAAAAAAATAATTTTTGTAACTAAAATGTAAGAAAAATATGATTATTTATGTACACATCAATGCTACAGCTACTATCATAATATCAAGACACATAATGGTCTAGTAAACTCATTGTATTTTTTACCTAATTCGTTTATTTGTGTAATGTGTCTGATGGACACTACTGGTCCGTTACGTTAGAAAAGCATACTGGGTGGTTAAGGGTTAAGAACGTCATGATAGGCCACCTGGGCGTGCGCACGAACAGTTCCTTCACATTATGTTACCTCTGACAGCATCAACCCAACGGCAACCTAATCGTAAAGATAATACAGATCCCTGTTATGTGGACAAGCTCGTCAATGGCAGTAACATTATTGCAAGAAATATATAAAAAAAAACACTATAATTTTGAGCATGATGACATTAGAAAACATAATTGTGAAAGGACTGTAGCTACATATACGGTATATGCTCACTTGCATATTTCATGATTCCCAACTAAAAAAGACATGCCACGCCGAGAAGTAATGTGCGGACGTTCGGTGGAACCCACAATTGAGAATCCTTGAAATATGTACGTGAGGAACAAAACGAACAGGTTTCACCAATTAGCTTGCAAAATTCTGCAAATGTAATGCAAACTACATATTATTACATATTTCGGTGGTCATTCGGGGAACATGGACCGCATTCAGTGTAGATACAAGTTAGCACGTCTGTACAGTATTGCCAACTAATTTTTGACCCTGTTGAGATTCGGTGTGCGTCGCGTCTGCACTAGCGCTCCGTGACGCCCCTGTAGGTCTGTCATGGTAATATTTGTTGACGATACTGGATAATCTACTGATCTATCAAAACAACACCTTTTACTGCTAAACAGGGTTTGGGGTCTGAAATTTGCTTACAGGATTGGTAATATTTTACTTGCAAACGCTGAACATGATGGTTGTTATCAAAGCTTCGTTTACAAGTAACCGTGTGTAGTGTAAGTGCTCATGTACACGACACCGTCGCCGCGCCGCTTTTATTTGTATACGGTGCCGCCACCGCACCGCCGCCGCACTGCCATTCGCTATTGTTTGATTTTCGGCGGCGGCGTGGTTGCTATGGTATACACAGCAGTGCGGCGCGGCGGCGGCGTCGTGTACATGAGGCCTAGAGAGGAGCGGGCCTGCCCGCTCGCGGACCGACATCGGCGTCCTACTGGCAGCTCGCGCCACTGCACGCGCTCGCAGGGTGCCGGCTGTCCTGTCTTTGTTATTTTACCTTTGACTTGTAGTAGTCACCTTTATTTTCAGTATTCAAAGGTTTATGAAACCGGGTCCAGACTGCAGTAACGCGTCATGTAATCCACCGTGTAATGTGACGCGAATTCTAGATGTGGACGGGCTCTACGAGCATTAAATTAAACGAGCAAAGTAACGCTCGTGTGCCGTCCACACTTCCAGAATTCGCGTTACATTACACGTTACACCAGTCTGGAACCGGCTTTATAGAGGTAAATTAACTATGTGTGAACGCGGCATGCCTGCGACAACGTATCGCAATATCACTGACGGGTCAGTACGGTCAACGAACAATAATATATGAATACTACTGGTATATACGAAGATATCTGTACTACGAGCGCCGGGGACCCGGCACGACTGTCTGAGGTCCGGCCGCTTGGCGACAGTGACTATGAATTTAACTTTTAAAGTAAAAGGAAGACTATCCGTCATCAAAGTTGACACCGTATACGTGCCATGAGTATTTTAACAGTTCATTATAAATATTTCATGTTAGAAAAACCAGAAAAATGGTAAATATTTAAAGTAGTGTTAGACTAGCAACAGTGGCTGCGGACACTGTACTGCTGTGCCGGTGCAGGGCTGCTTCACTTGATCAACAGTCTGGCAGCAGGCCGGCGCTGCCTGTTTCAGAGAGCCACCATGTCATACACATGTCAAGTTCATTTGAATGGCAGCCCCTGCGCGACTGACTGATGTCGCGCAGGTGTGAGGCACAGGCGCCAGTCACGAGCGGCAGCGGGCGGACCGCAGGCGGCGCGGGTACTACACCATGTCTGTCCTTCTACAGCGTAAGGAGACTCCAATATTATTTACAATAAATAAGTACACGAAATTTTGCATAGCACGTGGCAACCGCACATACTTCACAACTCAATACAAAAACAATGTACTTACGACGTATTAGTAGTACAGTTAAAAAAAATCGATGAAAAACTAAAGAAAAATACATTCTCAGCAATTTTTTTTTAGTTTTCTTTTTAACTAATATTAATAATATTAGAATATAATACAGTTTCAAATCGTTATCGATGCCGGCACGCAGCGGCGTGCAGCGTGCGCCAGACCGGCGCCGGCCACGCCGCTGCGTCCGGCATCCGTCACATAATTATTTCAATACAGACCTAAGTAAATGCATAAGAACATCTGCATCAACATCGTTTTAGCGAATCGACACAATAACATACATTTTATTTTTAAATACAAAATACGTTATTTATAGTTCTGGAAAGATTTTTGGAGCTAGTCTAGAATTTATTATTCCGTGTCGTCGGCGACGCGGCGGGCGCCAGCGCGGTCCCGCCAACATAAAACCTAACAACTATTTACACTCATGTTTTTTTTCTATTTCATCGTTTCGTGTGTCGTCCGGCTGACATGCCGGGACGCGCCTACTCACTAGAATATTAAACGAACCGTGCTGAGAGCGACACCACGCACACCGCGCCCTCCGCACTGTGCAGTGCCGCGGGCGGCGCATTCAACAACAATAAATACCTACGACTGTTGTGCTACGACACTACACTACATCACCACTACACGCATACGTACGGCACGCATACGCCCGCGTACGGCACGCACACGACACGCATACGGCACGCACACGACCCGTAAGGGCGCAGCGCTTACGCGCGGGAGGACAACATTATTAACGAATAAGCATATTGACAAGAAGCGCCGCCCGCGCCCGGTGCGGTGCCGCGGTCACTTACTTAAATTCACATTTCAATATCGAATTTAAAACGAAACATTATAGAAGTCTAGCGTATTTTACATAGCTGTGAAAACGAATGAGACGGGCGGCGGGCGACCGGCCGGACGTCGGCCGCCCGCCGCCTGTCCGCTCGACGCTATCTGTGCGAGGATTAGCAAATTTCGTCACAACGAAGCAAAGATCCCACGGACAAGCTACGTATAGGCTGGGAAACCGCAGAATGTAATAGATCGGCGTCGTCACCAGCGGAGCGCGAGTGCAGCGACCGAGCCCGGCCCGACCGCGAGCGGAGCGCGAGCGGGGGCGCCGCGAGGGAGCGGCCGGGCCCGCCCACGGCGACGGCGAGCGGACGCGGACCAAATAAAATGTACAAAATATACGTGTTAAGCACGTAAGAGCGCCACGCTCGGGGCCAAATTATTAATTTACTATCTAGCTACTTAAACCAAGTATCTGTCGGGTTCGCGCGCTCGGGCGTGGTGGGCTGGCCTGCGGCCGCGGCCCTAGCGGCGGTAGGGCTGCCGCGGGGCGAAGGCCGCGCGGTGCGAGGACAGCGGCCGGCGGCGCGGGGGCTCGCGGCCGCGCGTCTTCTTCTCCTCCACGTTCAGCTTCACGGGCTCCGAGCCGTCCGTCGGGAAGTACAGCGGCTGCAACACGGATACCATAAACTTTATACTGGTGCACTCTGACGAAATGGATTAATTTCGAGCTAGCACTCCGTGCGCAATCTTTTCCTCGGCCACCCTCTAATAATAGGAATATTTTTGGAAAATTGTTATGATAAAATGAATTTTGAAAAATAGATAAATACACACGGTTTATTTAATTGAAAGATTATTTCTATCAAGTTTTGAGTTTATCGAAGAGCCCTTCTTCAGCAGCGAAGCAGGCAGTAAAATTCATTCTTTAAAAATCCAATCTCCCCTTTTCACCAATTAATGAGGTGATTTGTTTCTCTAATTAATGAGGGTTTTCCCGTATGAAGAATCCACTAGATGGCAATACGTAGGCTTGTGGTCTATCTGCTCCGTGATTGGTTAATTTTGACATTTCTGACAATGTCATGTCAAAATTAACCAATCACGGAGCAGATAGACCACAAGCCTACGTATTGCCATCTAGTGGATTCTTCATACGGGAAAACCCTCATTGGCTTGAATAGAATAGAATAGAATAGAATAGAATAGAATAGAATAGCCTTTATTTGTTAACATAGGTAATTATTGACAGATATTATGTTTGTTAGACAGAGCGCTATGTTATGCCGGGGAGGCGTACAAAAATATTAATTTAGGACATGCAAATTAAAATTGAATTATGAAATTAAAATTACATTATTTGGTCTTATTATTGTGTCTATAAATGAGGAACTATTGAAATGTCAATTAGAAAAATAATAATAATACATAACGAAGAGATGTCAAAATAATTTATAAAGTATGTCAAAATAATTAAAAAAGTATTTCAAGATAATAAAATTAAAATGTCAACAAATTATTCACTGCCAGTGTTGATATATTGCAATAAATTATTAATTAATCATTAAAGTATTCCTCAGTTGAATTCCTTATTATCTAATGAAGACTGGAAAGATTCAACAAATCCTTTTCTCTGACAGGAACTCAAGAACACTGTAGTATGTTTTATTTATTAAAAAATCGCGTATTCTACTCTTAAACTGTAAGGTATTTAAATCTTTCCAATCTCTAGGTAGCTTATTATAAATAATTGGGCCCATGCAATAAACACTCTTGCGCATTAAAGCGGTTTGACACCTCACTTGACATAATGTATTGTTGTCACGCCTATTTCTTGGAGCTACATCAGCCATACGCACGAAACGACTTGGATTTTGTTTGACGAACATAGCTACCTCCAAAATATAAATACATGGGAGTGTCAGGATATTGTACTGCTTAAAGTATGGCTTGCAACTGTCGGTCGTTTTGAGCTTAAACATTGCTCGCAAACATCTTTTTTGAGCTTTAAATGCTATTTCTTTATCAGTCGAATTCGCCCAAAAAATCACACCGTAACGTAAGTGACATTCAACTATACCGTAATAAGCCGTTATGAGTGTTCGGGTGTCTACTATGGAAGATAATTTAAATAGAACATAGGAAGATGAACTTAATTTTCTACACAGTAAATTTATATGAGATTTCCAATTTAAGCTGTGATCTATTTGTAGTCCTAAAAATTTGGTGTCACTTACTTCTTCAATGTGGTCATTATTATAGTGTATATTGAGGTTCGGCACACCAGGTGTACGTTGTCTGAAGTGCATTATCTTTGTCTTACTTAAATTTATATTTAAATTATTTTTATCAAGCCATTTAATTACGGAGTCAAGAGAATCATTAATGTCATTTTCATATGTAATTAAGTTTTCACAAGGGATTGTTATGGTACTGTCATCTGCAAACATAGTCAAGGGTTGTTTAATGGAAAGGGGCATATCATTAATGTAAAGATTAAATAATACAGAGCTCAAAACACCTCCCTGCGGTACACCGAACAAAATTTTACGTTCTCGTGATCGCGATATTTCTTCTTGTTTAATGGCTACATTAATTCGGCTAACTTCTGTTCTTTGTGTTCTATTTTCTAAGTATGATTTTATAAGTTCTAGCACATTACCTCTTGCGCGTTATGATTTTCCCATCGTCTAAACCACCAATGGAGGGACGTAGTTTTTTTATGTACTTAAGTTCATGGTAAGTTTCAAATTTATATAAACCCTAGAAATAAAATTTTACATGCAAAAGTTAGTACTCTCACATCGTTAAATTCAAAATACAAAACTCAAAACGATTTTAAATAGAAGTAAAAAAAAAAAATTATGACACTTTATGCGTTTGGCTGTTGCGGCTGTAGGAGTCTTACGATCATAATCTTGTTCTTTCTTAACTCTTGGCACTCGGTATGGTACCAAAATAAGTTACAAATATTATGCGAAAACGAGTGACGCAGGCGTCTTGTAAACTACTACGAAAACTGAATTAAATGGAAACTAAGATTTTACTAAAACTTTCAAGCGACAGACACAAAGAGCGAGATTCGTGACAGGTATCTGTGAAGTAGTGTCAATAGATAGCAGCGTAGGCGATACCGACCGCAGCGTTGAGACAGTCGTGCGCGGCCTGCGAGGTCTCGTAGGTGATGAAGCCGTAGTTGGGGTGCCGCGGAGCCCCGGGCGCGGCCTGCTTGGAGTGCACGCGCAGCTCGGCCACGGGCCCGAAGCGCGCGAACAGCGCGCGCAGCTCGTCCTCCGTGGCGGCGTGCGGCAGGTTGCCCAGGAACAGCTGCTGCGCGTCCGAGTAGCGCCGCGCGCCGGACCCGGAGCCCTCCGCTGGGGAACAAGCCAAATCACTCGTTATTGTTGAAAATAATCTGGTAACATTAAATAAACCAATGAATATTGTTTATGGTACCTATCATGTTAGTCTATGCATGTGTCTATGCACTTCCTACTCTATGTTGTCTATGCGTGCCTCAATAAAAGTTTACTGTGCGTCATCTTCCTTTGAACGAAACGGTTGTTTCATTTTCTCCATCTCATTAGGTTATGGGCCCAGTATGCCCTATAGGTTTCTAGCAGTAAAAGTACAGTTTTGTGAAGTAGGTACTTGACTAGAATAGGCGTAGGCTGTTGTCATAAAGAAAAACAAGAAAACGTGTGTTGTACAACGAAGTTTGAAAATCGACAGTAATGGCTTCCAGTTCGCTTTTAGCAAATGTTCCAAAGCTAAAAGGCCGCGAAAATTACAATGAGTGGGCTTTTGCAACAGAAAACATGTTAGTTTTGGAAGGATTATCAAATTGCATTTTGGCGGTGGATAAAGAAAACGACGCCAAAGCGAAAGCCAGATTGATTTTAACTATTGATCCATCATTGTACGTCCTTTAAAGAAGCAACAAGTGCCGTAAACTTATGGGGAAAGCTAAAATCCATGTTTGATGATTCCGGATTTTCCAGAAGGATAACTTTGTTACGAAACCTAATTTCGTTACGTCTCGAAAATTGCGAGTCTATGACGAGTTACGTCACGCAAGTAATCGAAACAGCGCAAAGATTATCAGGTACGGGATTTAAAGTCGACGATGAGTGGATTGGCAGTTTGCTATTAGCAGGATTACCCGAGAAATACTTTCCTATGATCATCGCTATTGAGCATTCAGGGATTTCAATAACGGCCGATGTCATGAAAGCAAAGTTGCTTGATCTAGCCGGAAACGAAGGCGGAAGTTCGTCAGCCAGCGGAGCTTTCCTGAGTAGAGGGCAGCACAATCGCCAACAGCACTCAAAAGTTGGTAGCACTGGCAGAAATGACAATTCCAATCATGGCCGCCGCACAGACGAATCGAATGTAAACAAAGACAAGATTCATATTAAGTGTTACCGTTGTCGTCAACCTGGTCATTATAAATCGCAGTGTAAACAAAGTGATCAGCAACAGATTAAGAAGACGAATGCTTTCTCAGCTGTTTTTCTGAGCGGGAATTATAGCAAAGAAGACTTCTACTTGGACAGTGGTGCGAGTGTTCACATGACACCGGATGTAAACAAAATAAAGAATGCGTCTTATTCGCCGACGATCAAGGAGATTATAGCAGCAAACCAAAGTGCTATGCCTGTATTGTGTACCGGTGATGTGAATATCATAACTGTCACTCCAGATTGCAAATATGAAGTTATTTTAAAAGAAGTTTTATGTGTTCCTAACCTTACTGCAAACTTGATCTCAATAAGTCAACTCATAAAGAATGGCAATAGTGTGGAGTTTAAAGATAATAGTTGCTGTGTTTACAACCAAAAGAAGGATTTAGTAGCAGTTGCTATACAAATAGATGGTGTTTACAAGTTGAGGTTAGAAAACCAACAGTGTTTGTTTACATCCACTTCAGTCGTGAGCGATGTTACCTGGCACAGGAGAATGGGACATTTAAATGTAAATGATCTGAATAAAATGCGAGATGGAGCAGTCACAGGTATATCATACTCAGATAATAATAAAATTGACAAGAGTACTTGCACAATATGTTGTGAGGGAAAGCAGTCGCGATTACCATTTGGCCAGTCAGCAACAAGAAGCAGCAAGCCATTGGATCTTATCCATGCTGATGTTTGCGGACCAATGGAGATAACCTCAATTGGCGGATCAAGGTACTTTCTTGTTTTTATTGATGATTACACCCGGATGGCTTTTATCTATTTTCTTAAAGCAAAAAGTCAGGTGTTCAAGTATTTTAAGGAATTTAAATGTTTAGTAGAAAACCAACAAAATAGAAAAATAAAATTATTTAGAACAGACAATGGTTTAGAGTTTTGCAGTAATATATTTGAAGATTATTTAAAAGATGCAGGTATTGTGCATCAGAAGACAAATAGTTATACTCCTGAGCAGAACGGTATGAGTGAAAGAATAAACAGGACTATAGTGGAGAGAGCCAGCTGTTTATTATTCGATGCAAATTTAGATAAAAAGTTTTGGGCAGAAGCAACAAATACTGCAGTATATCTAAGGAATCGTTCCATTGCATCAGGATTAGATGGAAAAACACCATACGAACTGTGGACAAAACAGAAACCGGATTTAAGTCACATAAGAATATTTGGTAGTGAAGTGATGGTTCATGTCCCTAAGGAGAAGAGGCTCAAGTGGGATACTAAGTCAAAGAAACACATCCTTGTTGGTTTTGCAGAAAATGTGAAAGGCTACAGAGTTTATGATCCTACCACATGTAAAATCACAACAAGTAGAGATGTAGTAGTCCATGAAAACACTGAAAAGAAATGTATCACTGATTGTAGCGTCACAGTTTCAGTTGGGGACTTAATCCAAACAGATAAGTCAGACAGTCAGGTTAAGAGTATTAAGGAAGAAACAAAGGAAGAACCTTTAAGTCCTCAAAGTTTAAATATTTCTTCAGAGTCTGATTACCTTAACGCTTTGACTGATTTGGATTGTACCTTACAGCAGACTGAACAAGATACAGGAGAAACAGAAGAAGAAGATGAACCAGAGCAGCCAGTAACAATAACTACCAAGCGTGTAAGAAAACCACCAGCCCGTTATGGTTACACAAACCTATGTAAAATGTCAAATTCAGAAGTTCCTCAGGATCCAGTTACCGTTGAAGAAGCCTTGTCAGGTCCAGACAAAGACAAGTGGATCGAGGCTATGGAGGATGAGCTACAAGCGTTCAAAGATAATCAAGCGTGGGATCCTGTGGATGAATTGCCATCAGGCAAGACTTTAGTGAAGTGCAAATGGGTGTTCAAAAAGAAAGTGAGTAGTGATAACAGTGTACGTTATAGAGCGCGCCTAGTGGCTAAAGGCTTTACTCAAAAGCCTGGTGTGGACTATGAAGAGACATTTTCCCCCGTTGTCAGACATTCCACTTTAAAATTGTTATTTGCACTGTCAGTTCAGTTAAAATTAGATGTAAGTCACTTAGATGTTAAGACAGCTTTCTTAAACGGTTACCTCAAGGAAGACATTTACATGATACAGCCAGACATTAATTGTGATAAGAAAAAGATAGTAAAATTAAATAAGGCAATTTATGGGCTTAAACAATCTTCTAGATCATGGTATGAGAGAGTTGAACAATGTTTATGTGAGGTGGGGTTTAAGAAAAGCCGCTTGGAACCTTGTATTTTTACTAAAATGTATGAAAATGTAAAGGTGATCATTGCAGTGTATGTTGATGATTTTTTTGTTTATTCTAATAGTGTAAGTGAAACAGAAGAGTTAATATCTGTATTAAGTTCAAAATTTAAAATTAAAAACCTAGGGCAGGTACAGCAATGTTTAGGTATGAGGGTTCAGATTAATAAAGAATCTAATACTGTAACTTTAGATCAGGAAGAATATATTAACCAGTTGTTACAAAAGTTTAATATGTTAGATTGTAAAGTTGTAAGCACTCCCATGGAAAGTAAATTAGATATTGAAAAAGCTGAATCCTGTAGTAGTCATATTCCATACCAACAGCTGATTGGTAGTCTCATGTATTTATCAGTTCTTACTAGGCCAGACATAGCATTTAGTATCAGTTTTCTCAGTCAGTTTAATAAGAGTTATACAAGTAATCACTGGAATTATGCAAAAAGAATACTTAGATATCTTAAGAAAACAAAAAGTTATTGTTTGAAATATAGTAAAGATGATGGTGATATTAAAGGATTTGTTGATGCCGATTGGGCTAACAGTAGTATAGATCGTAGGTCGTATACAGGTTATTGTTTCATTGTGTCAGGTTCAGCAATTTCTTGGGAGAGTCGGAAGCAAAAAACGGTGGCTTTATCCAGCATGGAAGCCGAGTATATGGCAATTGCAGAGGCTTGCAAAGAGTCAATATACTTAAGGTCTTTATTGTATGAACTAACTGGTAATCTGTGTATTGTGAATTTGTATAACGATAGTCAAAGTGCTCAAAAGTTAGTTACCAATTATGCATGTAATAGAAAGAGCAAGCATATAGATATTAGGTATCATTTTATCAAGGATGTTATTAATGATAAAACTGTTAAGTTAGAATATTTGCCCACAACAGCCATGCCAGCTGATGTTTTGACTAAAGCGTTGTGTCCTTTGAAGCATTATAAATGTATGGATGGTATGGGGATGAGTAATTTAGTTGGGTAATTAGTTATGATGTTATTGTTTATATCAATAAGATTACTGTATGTAGTTTTTGGTTTATTTACTGTAGTTGGGGTGTTGAAAATAATCTGGTAACATTAAATAAACCAATGAATATTGTTTATGGTACCTATCATGTTAGTCTATGCATGTGTCTATGCACTTCCTACTCTATGTTGTCTATGCGTGCCTCAATAAAAGTTTACTGTGCGTCATCTTCCTTTGAACGAAACGGTTGTTTCATTTTCTCCATCTCATTAGTTATTACCAATATTTCTTTGGAACATTGACCTTTTATCTGAAATGCATTATTTACTGACAGTACTTGTACCACTTGTTTCTTATTTTGTGTCATTTCTCAAAATAGTTAATATTTGTATTAAACATATCTAAATAAAAGTTGTACCTGGCGGCGGCATGGCGTGTGGCGCGTGCATGGCATGCACCGCATGCGGAGCGGCCGGCGCGCGCGCAGCCCGTGGGCGCGGCTCGTGCGGCGCGGGCGCAGGGGCGGGGGCGGGAGCGGGCGCGGGCGCGGGCGGGGACGTGCGCGCGGCTGCTGCGCCGGAGCCCGACTTCAGCAGGTTGGCATACGTCTTGGGCTCGGGAGCCGCCGCTGTAACACACCGTGAATGTTAGTAATGTTTTGTTTACGCACATTTTAAGACTTTTATGTAGTGAGTCAATTTTAAAGAAACTGGATTACTTTTGAGTGTCACATTTATATATTTACAGAAAATTTTATTCATAAATTAAATTTTACAAAAAAAAAAATAAGCTGCTTTAGTAACTAATGTGAATCATCAAAAATATTTTGTTTTGAATGTACATTACAATAACATGGTGTATGTGTGCTGCTGAATGTGGTGCACATAACTTGAGATTACGATAGCAATCACAAATTATAAAGAATACGATGCAGTCTAACATTTTTCATTCTAAATATAGCGTTGCAACTCAAGCCGGTCGTGGTGTTTCAAGTATTACGTAAGTAGAATTGGTGCAGACAAATGAATAATACGTAGTGTACTAACGCGGGTGAGGCGGCGGAGTGGGCTCGCGCTCGGGCTCCGGGGCCGGCTCCGGCTCGGGCGCGGGCGGGGCCTCGGGCGACGCGGGCGCAGGCGCAGGAGCGGGAGCGGGCGCGGGCGCGGGCGCGGGCGCCGGGGGCGGGGCCGCCACGACCGGCGGCTCGGGAGACGCTTCACCTAAGTTGTGACCTGCAATTTCACCACACATTACAAGCAAATATTTTTATAAATTGTCAAAGTTCACTCTCTTAGTTAATTTAGAAATTATTATTCCTGATATTAATATCGAATTGACTACATAGAATGGCCTATTCTCAACTAGACTACTGCTGTATCGTAGACATTGTCGTGATCTAACTCCCGTGAGCAATAAATAGTTGAGCAGGTATCTATAACTAGTAACAAGCTTGCAATGGGACGTCGACACTTGTACTGTGATTTACCTTACCCTTATATCTTGATTGAAGATCAGACAAAACCGGTAGTATTGTTAAAGCAAAGTAATCCACTAGCGTGTTTTACATTAATACATTTTATGACGTACACACGGCTACACATCAAACTATGCAAAACTAGTATAAGCTGACCGTTTAATGTGCGGAAAAAGATCAAATAAAGCGAGTCCAATACAAACTGGTTTTGTATAGCTTGATGTGTAGCCGTGTGTACATTTGATACTCGCGCGTCGCGGCCTACCATCCACCATAGTGCATTTGTGTTTAAAAAAAACAAAGGCACAATGCTTATGGTTGATGCTCAAGAAGTGATCAATTTCACGATATTGCTTTGACATAAAATGATCATCCACCACCAGAATGATGGCTATTTATTTATGTTAAAAGATGTCAAGCATTCTTCCTAATGTGATGTATGTAAGTACCTTGCATAGCAGTGACGAGCTGTCGCGCGGCGTCGTCGGCAGGCGGGGCGGGCTCCTGCGCGGGCGGGCGCGGGAGCGGGGCCAGCGGCGGGTGGCCGTTGAGGTGCGGCGGGGCGGGCGGCGCGGGGAAGGCGGCGGCCGCGAAGGCGGGCGCGGGCGGCGGAGCGGGGAAGTAGCCGGCGCCGCCCGCGCCTCCCACCGCCGCCTCCTCCTCCTCTCCCTCCGAGCGCCCCGAGCCCTCTCCCTCCTCGTCGGAGAACACGATGTCCTACGATACATTTCGATAATATATTACACTTTTATCTACTCTCATATCGTAAAATTCAAAATACAAAACTCAAAACGAGTTTATAATGACATACTTTATACCATAGAGTATCGTAATGAAATTAAAAAATTAAATTATAACACTGTTTCTCTAACAAAACAATGATCTAATGTAAGGATGATGCCAGGGCTTCTATGAAATCTGGTACCACCCTCCAATAGCAACATGTAATACGTCATTGGATAGGTATTTTTAAGCTGAACAAAAAATATTATCACCAAGTCTGAAATATTAGTCCGTTTTGAGATATGTTTAATTTAATATGGCAGTTTAACATATAACCAAATAATGTTTTTGTCTTGTCTGAGCTCTTCCCGCAGCGCCTCGACTTGTCAGAGGTAGCGGAGATACGCCTCGCCATTGTGCTTCCGCTCCACACGCGAAAGTCGAGAATATTTTATGAAATGTTTGAATCGACTAAAATATAGTGCTGGAAGACTTTCGCCTCTAGATCCCATGACATACGGTATGGCATTTGACCTTAGGTACCAAAGTGTTGACGCAAATGATGCGCACAGGTGCCTTCAGAACAACGTCGGGTCTTACAGGTATAGCTTTGAATACCATAGTTGGTGTGAAATAGTAAAGTCTTTTTTTTTTTTTTTAGCGTGGTAAAATCATCAAATGAGTCCTCCAACCCCGGGCAGGGCGGGAGGGACTGTCAGACTTCTACTGACTAAAATCCACGGTGTCCTTCAATAGCCCTTTCTGTTCCGGGGTCACGGTAAGGAAATAATCCCGCGACCCCGGCAGGCTTTGGCCCTCTGAGAGGGGGGCCCCGTCATTATGCTGACGCTCTTTGAGGCGCGCGTGGGACACAACGCGCCGTCGACCCGGGCATGGTCCTTGGTCGGGCAGCGAGTTGCCCTTTACTCGCTGCCCGCATGCCCGCGGCTACGGTGGCCGGAGATCGTCTCGCGACGTCCGTCGCCGTGGGCGTGCACCACTGCGGGTGGGGCGGAGGGAGGACACTGTCCTCTCTCGCTCGCGGCCCGCCTCCTCCTTAGCGAGCATTACTGCTTCGCAGAAGGAGGCGACCGCTTCCCACTCCGTCTCGCCCCGCAGCATGGCCGCGACCAATGCTGGGCGCGAGAGGTCTCCGCCTATCGCAGCCGTGAGGACACGTCGGTGTCCTGCCCAAGCTGGGCAGTCTTGCACCGTATGCTCCACCGTGTCCTCCGGGCGATCTTCGCAGTGGTGACACCCAGGCGTCTCCTCCTTTCCTGATCCCAGGGCAGCAATCCGGCAAGGAGGTTGGCCGATTCGCCGGCAATCGTGCGGTATCCCCGGATCATCCGGATAGCCATGACCCTCTGGCATGCGACCAGCTTCTGTGGTCGCGTCCGGATGCTCAGGGCCCACACAGGGGCCCCATAGAGGGCCATGGACCGCACGACGCCGGCGTACAGCCTACGGCAGGAAGCGTTTGGCCCGCTGAGATTGGGCAGGAGTCGCCTGAGGGCGCCCGCTGCACGGTTCAGCTTTGGGGCCAAACTCAGGAAATGCTCCCTGAAGTTCCACCGGCTGTCGAGGACGAGTCCCAGGTACTTCATCGTCCTCTCAACGCCGATAGGAACTCCTTCCACCGTAATGCTGTAACTCGACTGTGGCGCGTTGCGGCGGCCATAAAAACACATGGCCTCCGTCTTGTGCAGCACCACGTCGAGTCCCAACCGCCGGATCCTGTCGACGACTGTCGCGACCGCCTCCGTCGCCACGTCGGCCGCCGCCTGGTGCGACTCTCCCTGTGCAAGGACGAGCGTGTCGTCAGCGTAACATACTACGCTGACGCCATCTGGGAGGTCGCTGCGCAGCACCCAGTCGTATCCGATGTTCCACAAGGGCGGTCCCAGGACCGAACCCTGTGGAACACCGCACGACATCTCTCGCCGGTTCCACTCTCCCCGGTGACCGGGGTAGATGACGGCTCTGTCCGTCAGGTAGTCCTCGACTATTCGGCGGAGGTAGGTCGGCACCCGGTGATACCGGAGTGCCTCCCTGATGCAACTCCAGGGCAGGGTGTTGAAGGCATTGGTGATGTCCAGAGACACCGCCAAGACGACCCTGCCCCGGGCCACTGCATCCCCCGTCGTGAGGGCTCTCACGCGCATGGTTGCGTCCACCGTCGAGCGCCCCCTGCGGAAGCCGAACTGGCTCTCCGACAGGTTCGGACCCACCCGATTCAGGTGCCCGGCGAGGCGGTCTGCAATGACTCTCTCAAAGAGCTTGCCCACCTCGTCGAGCAGCACGATGGGCCGGAATGCGGACGGAGAGTCCGCAGGGCGCCCGGACTTCTGGATCAGGACCAGTTTCCCCGTCTTCCAACGAAGCGGGAACCGGCCCCTCTCCAGGCACGCGCTTAAGAGCCCCCCTAGTCGAGGCCCGAGAGTCCCGAAGGCCAGGACCCAGGCTTTTCATGGCAGGCCGTCGGGTCCTGGGGCGGTATTTTTGGCTTTGAGCCGTTGTACCGCCACTCTCAGGTCTATCTCGGTCAAATAGTAAAGTCTTAGAGTAATTGTACCTACTAGCTCTTGTATGATTTTACCATGTAAAAAAAACCTTTTAGCTCTTATGTGTAGTGACTGAATGCGATAAGACATTGACGTATTGTTGAAATATAATTGGAGTAACAGCTTAAAATCGCTCTTCAACCTGCCATTACCCATCTTCGTAGTGGAGGTGGTTAACGGCAAAGCGAGCTTCTATAGAAGGTAATGACTGTCAAAGATCTACTAATGACAGTCGTAATCAAAGGCTTTTAAGTTCTTTCTGAGGCACGGAGAAAACTCGGATAGATGGTCACCCATAAATAAACCGACCTCGGCAAGCGCGGCTTGACATGGAAGATCAACCTGTGCGGCTGTCATTATTTAGAACCGAGCTTCTCCTCTTCCTCCTCTGCACCAAAATGTAATATATTACGAAAAAAACATTATTTGGTTATATCTTAAACTGCCACATTCAATCAAACATATCTCAGAACGGACTATTATTTCAGACTTGGTGCCATAATATTTTTTGTTCAGCTTAAAAATACCTATCCAATGACGTATTACATGTTGCTATTGGAGGGTGGGCCCAAAAATTGCATCATCCTTTATACCATTCCCACTTTAAAAAGTTACTTTTTCTCACTGAAAACAGTGAGTAAATAGTAGATTATTAACCAAGGGGATAAAGCAGTGTCTTCTGTCGCGAGTGACGATTTAAATCGCGAGCTTAACGAAGGACTCGAGGTTTACTCCCGAGCGTAGCGAGGGTGTTTAAAACTTAAATCACGAGCGAAGCGAGGGATTTAAGACGTGTCCTGAGTGTTGCGAGGGATTTAAGTTCACCCAAGACTAAGACAGCTTTATCACCGAGGAAAATACTCTACTTTTCGTACCATTTGCGAAAAAATTAACACAATAATAATATGAGATAAGCATTTATTAAACATTAACATTTAACATCTTATATATAAAATTTCCGTGTCACAATGTTAGTTACCGTACTCCTCTGAAACGGCACGACTGATTTTTATGAAATTTTGTATGCATATTCAGTAGGTCTGAGAATCGGCTACTATCTATTTTTTTTTTTAATTTATATGGCAAAACAACGTTTGCGGGGAAAGCTAGTTAACTTATACAGGGTGACTTTTTTAGCACCGTCCAAAATTTTTCTAGGCGTTAGGTATCAATCACTAAGCCCATTTTTGAAAAAAAATCGATAGGTCAAATTGTCATATTAAATCATTTTCTCATCCGCTCTGCGTGGTCACTAAGCTAAACGTTAATAATATACACTTGCCGACGCATAAAACGGGCTGAGCGCACTCCGCCGACCCCCCGCCCCGCTCCGCTACACCTGAGCGACACATCACAGCGCGGTGTCCAGGTTCATCAACTTTTTATAGATAACATTGAGACGTGATATCTCGATATTTTTGTATTGAGTGATACAAAAAGAAAAAACACGTATTCAATGATTTTCGCCAAAGATTAACATATTAAAATTTGGATGGTGACTAAAAAATCACCCTGTATATAAAAATAAATTACCTAAAATAAACTTAACGTTTATGTATTTGAAGAAAACAAAAATGCGAAAAATTCCTCGACTAATATTTTTTGTCGAAAAAGTAAAGGCATCAAGCTCATACGGCCTCTTCGGTATTCGTAATTTTTACCCGACTACGGCAAAGCCAAAAGGAGGGTTATGATTTTGACCGGTATGTATGTATGTATGTATGTTTGTCTGTTCCCTCATATCTTCTAAACTACTTATCATTACATGAAAAATGAGGTGTCGTTAGAAGCGTCTCAGTTGTCCGCTCCAATATGGCGCCAAACCAATATAACGCGACCAAATCCAATATGGCGCCCTCTAGGTGATGTAAAAGTCGTGACCGAAAAAAAAAAAAATCGCACAGTATCGTCATGGGTATCAAATTAAAGGGCTTGATATGCACATTTGAAATATATATACATTATATAGCTTTTATATACATTAATAGCTACTTTGCCTGTTTCTAACAGTGTCAACATGGGTATCAAATGAAAAGGCTTAATGAGTACATTTGAAATTTACTCGCTACTCTGCTTTTATTATTATATACTTATCAAATAATATACCTAACCCCAAAATAGTGTAAATAAAAAATAAGTTAAAAATAACTAAAACCCGACTACGACAAAAACGTGCACTGAAAAGTATAAAACAAGGACAATATTAATTTGACCGATATTGTGCTAGCCGTGGTCGTGTGCCACCTGCGGTTGTTTCACACAATCTTCGTTAGGTAGGTGGCACACGACCACGGCTAGCACAATATCGGTCAAATTAATATTGTCCTTGTTTTATACTTTTCAGTGCACGTTTTTGTCGTAGTCGGGTTTTAGTTATTTTTAACTTATTTTTTATATTGAATAATCATAACTGCATAATAAATGCGTATTCCTTTTTCAAAAAGTTAAATGCTTTATACCTATACAAACTCAATGTTGTAAAGACAGACTGATGTAGTTCAGTATCGGTAAGTATTCTAAATTTAAATCACATTCTCTCCCTAGAGGATGAATGAAATTCAGTACAACTTTCTTTCCCTGTTTTTAACAGATTAAAAATGACTATTGTTATGTACTCTTTTTGGGGCATAGAATGTCACTTTTTTGAGCAAGTGGTACGAAAAAGCTCTTTTTCTCACTGTTTTGTTGTTTGAATTTAGAACACATTGCTGCGGTCCACCCCCGTCACCCCCGTGTTGTCAGGATAATGTTACTCTTAATTTAAATCATTGTTCCGAGTTTAATGTCAATTTGTTGGCGCAGTGACCGAGCGATTGGACTACTTTGTCGCGTGCAGTGGGTTCGATTCCCGCACGGAGCAAATTTTCGTATGATCTACAGTTATTTGTTTCGGATCTGGGTGTTTGTGTATGTGAATTTAGATGTTTGTAAACGCACCTTTGTCTTTTTTTTCTTCGTTATATACCTATCTATTATCGCTTAATTATTATTTTTCTTGTGGTCATGGTATAAAGTATCGTATGTAACTCGTGAATAAAACGGATTTAAATCGAGGGCCTGAATCACTCGCGTCGCTCAGGATTTAAATACTAGGATTTAAAATCCTTCGCTTGCTCTTGATTCATATATAAGGCCCTCGCTTTAAATCCGCTCTTTATTCACTCGTTGCATAATGTACTATTTTTTTTCATTATGATACAGATTACTGACCATAGATACATCTATTTCATTTTTTATCTGTGGCTGCGCGCGCTTTAAATAGGAATGTTGGAATTTTGACGTTTGTATTTCAGTGGATGAATATTAGTGTTTATTAATTTTTATCTTTTATTTGATATGTTCGTATTCAATGAGAGTAGATAAAGTAGTGTATGAAACTGTACATGACTAGGTATTATACCACTCGTGTGATACTATTAAAAAACTCGCTTCGCTCGTTTTTTAAACTCACACTCGTGTATAATACCCCTCATTATGTACCAGTTACATAAACTACTATTATCAAATGCCACTCAATTGCACTGTTGGCAATAATGTATGAAATCAGTTCATGACTAGCGTTGTGAAGCTCATATACGTTCGAGAACGCTCGCCGGACACCAACAAGTATGAACCAGTCGTCTACACTACATTGTGGCACTGACATCCAAGATCCTGTCCATCGTCAGTAGCAGCGCATTGCATTACTGCACAGAGGACAGGATAGAAACACATAGTTACACCTCAATTATTCATTTTGAAGGCTGTTTGGTTTGAACATTTGTGATTGTTCAGACTAAGTGTCTATAATGGTGTGTACCTGGTAGCGGAAGATATCGTTGTGCACGTAGTACTTCTTGGGCGACTGCGCGGCCAGCACGAAGGTCTGCGTGAAGCGCCTCATGGGCGCGCCGCCGTTGCTGAGCTCGCCCGTCACCTGCACCACCACGCCGTTGCCCAGAGTGGCCTGCGCGTCCACCTGGCCACAACAAAAAATCGCAATATATCGTTGGTTTAGTGAGCTGTTCAAAGGCTATTCCTTCAGTAATTTTCAGTTCCTATTTGTTGGTTACAACAGGGTCGCTCCTTATTAGATGGTAGTTAAATGTGGGTGTACGGAAGAGGATATTTAATTTTGTAAGACTATGAAAAAAAGGTAAAAGATGAAATAGGAGTAAATGATAATAACAGCCAAGTAGTATCGGTCCCGACTTACAAGTTGTAGGTCGTGGGGTAGACCCCACCAGGCGCATTAGTTTGTGTATTTATTTCATCGCTACTGCTCTCAAAACGGTGAAGGAAAACATGGTGAGGAAACAGGTATATCCTAGAACCAAAAATTCGAAGACATAATGTGTCATCTACCAACCCGCACTAGGCCCGCGTGCTGGATTATGGGTCACTCCCTCTCACAGAGAGGAGGCCTGTGAACATTACAGGCATCAGCCTGTAATGTTCACAGGTCTCCTCTCTGTTGCACATAGCTCTGTTGCTCTGTTACAGCTGTTGCTGTAAACGCTGTGAGTGTTGAAGGCAATACCATACCTGACTGATCTTAGCATGGCAGTCGCGGAAGTTGAGTTGTTGTATGCGGTTGTGGATCTGCTTCTGGCCGACCACGGGCAGGGTCTCGCGGTTGGGCGCGTCCAGGCCTCCGTGGACGAACGACGAGTAGTTGTTGTAGAATCTGCAACAGTCGCATGTTTTTCATCAATTCAATACACTTATTTCCAAGGGAGGGCGGGGCGTCAGGTGCTGCACTCAATATCTCATATACCTATGCTTTTCAAACAATAACTGATTGAGTAGGAAAATAGAAGGACAGTAGAAGTTGTTCAAAAGTAATGTTTCTTCAAATACCTAGCATAAAGTCGTATAAATACCTAGTAGACTTGACCCCACTTCTGTTGTCCAGATATTTTCCTTCCCATTCAATGTCCTTACAAGACCAAAGAGGATAATGAAAAAAAAAATATGGCTCACACTGTTTGTATAAAATTTTTTTTTTGCTAAAAAGATTATTCTTCCCATACAATGAAATGATATTTAAATGAAACAGAGTCGAATGGCGTTAAAAAAAAACGACTTGGGGCAACTTGCACTTGACCAAAAAGAAAATTGACAAAACTGTTAACAAGAAAAAAGAGCTAAAGGTTTCTAAGAAAGTTTTTCCGTATCTCTGTACGGATTTCCCCTGTTGGCCAATTTAAAAGATATCTGTGATATACAACAGTGTAAGTTGTACGTCACCCGCGCCGCAAATAACAACAAACAAAGAAAGTCACATAATCCGCGCGATAACGAGTCACGTGCTCGGTGAGTCACCTCGCGCCGCGTCTACTTCAAGTAGGGCAGGTGAACACACTCGAGTTGTGCCGCTGTGAGCACATTGCAACCACTGCTCATGACGACTTCAATACCTCATTCATATGGGTCACCTGCCATCTGACTGACGTTCCCACTACCAAGACGTAAAACATAGTTTTTATTTTATTGGAATTCCTGCTGTGGTTTACATTAAATGGGGGGCCAGAGTGGTTGTAGCCGACTTATTTCTATCTACATTTTTAACTAAATTGTCAATGTAGGTAGGTATCATTTATTTAATTCATGACGACAATAATCCTGCCGGGGTCGCTGGACCGTCTTATCAGGTAGCCGTGGACCCGGAACGTAAAGGGCTATTGAAGGACATTGTGATTTTAGTCAGTACAAGTCTGACATTCCCTCCCGTCCCGGCCTGGGTGGGAGGAAAATAAAAAAATGACGATCGATTTTAATAATTATTGACGTAAGTGTTTAAAACTGCAAGTTAATATGTCAGAAAAGACCTGCACAACACACAAACAAGACAGCATTAGAAATGAGTGGAGTAGGGATACAGCACACAAGGCTGAAAACAAGTGACATCCCTAGTGTAACGACAGATTCACATAGGAAAAAAATAACAAAGAAATAATTGAAATACATAGTTAAAACACGTGCGATAGTTTGGATTCAGGGAACATGTTCCGTGGCGATGCAATCATACTATTTTATAATCGCTTACATCACGGACTCGGTGTGAGGTGAGTAACGAATGATGGAAGAGCGCGGTGAAATTGTGAGTCAGCTTGCTTGTTGTTTTGCTGAACTACAGGGGTATTATAGCGGGCTGCAGATGGGATGTCACAAGTAATGAATATAGCTGACATGACAGGCTCAATGGGGATGGCAACTGGGAAACTAATGGCGCTAGTATAGCTACGAGGGTCATTCAATAAATACTTAGCCTACAAAAAGTAAACGAAAATTTTGGAAAAGTGGTTATTTATTTTTTAACATAGTCTCCTTTTAGTTCGATACACTAAGCCCAGCGATGCTCCAACTTTTTTAACCCGTCCGAAAAATAGTTTTTGTCAAACTCTGCAAAATAGGCCTCCGTGGCGGCGATGACCTCCTCATTCGATCCATATCTATTCCCGGCGAGTGATTTTTTCAGATTAGGAAACAGAAAGAAGTCACAAGGGGCCAAATCTGGAGAATACGGTGGATGGGGCAGCAATTCGTAGCGTAATTCGACCAATTTGGCCATGGCAACGGCAGACGTGTGAACCGGTGCGTTGTCGTGGTGAAACAGCACTTTTTTCTTCGCCAGATGGGGTCGTTTTTTCTTTAATTCGGCGTCGAATCGGCCCAATAAATCGGCATAGTAAAGCCCTGTAATTGTTTTACCCTTCTCGAGGTAATCGATGTAGATCACACCTTGTGAATCCCAGAAAACGGCGGTGGCCATAACTTTTCCGGCCGATTTTACAGTTTTCGCCTTCTTTGGAGCACGTTCCCCGGTCTGGATCCATTGTTTTGATTGCTCCTTGGTCTCTGGTGTGTACCAGTGGATCCAGGTTTCATCGACGGTCACAAAACGACGCAAAAACTCCGCTGGATTCCGCTTAAACAGCGCCAAACACGTCTCCGGTGTGGTCTCACGGTTGCGCTTGTTTTCTGGTGTGAGTAAACGCGGCACCCATCGCGCCGACAGCTTTCTCATGCCGAGTTCCTCGTGAAGAATATGATGCACTGTTCCTTCTGAAATGCCTACAGTCTCAGCTAGCTCCCGAACCTTCAATCGGCGATCTGCCAATACGAAATCATGGATTTTTTTAATGTTTTCCTCCGTAGCAGCTGTTTTCGGTGCACCTGGACGTGGTTCATCAAAAACCGACGTACGGCCACGTGCAAACTCGTTGAACCAATTCTTGATGGTGGCCATCGATGGGAGAAGAGTCACCGTAAACAGCATCCAAGCGCTCTTTGATTTCGATGCGCGTTTTCCCTTCCAAAAATAGGAATCGAATCACCGAACGATATTGCTCTTTTTCCTTTTTGTAAAACCGATCGACACGTTCGCTTCCATAAGTTGTCAAATTAAAACAAATGAAGGGATTGGAATGAAAATTTGAAAAAAGAATTAAAAAAGAATGTGCTACACTGTGGTAAAACACTTTTGAAACTACAGCGCCCTCTGGCGATGAGGCTAGGTACTTATTAAATGCACCTCGTAGTTCCAAGCATCGTCATTGGTACAAATCTTATAGGTACTTCAAAAAAATAGTACTACCTCATTGGTCGGATTAGGACTTAGCTATGGTGGCGCCATCTACAATCAGCTTTGACCGACAAATGTTTTAAAATCTAATGAATAATGACATCAATGTGTACTAGATAGATGCTAGGCGAATGGTTTTTTTTTATCTCAAATATATTAACGCCGCCTGCGCCCCCTAGATCCCGCCTTGACGTGGGCCCACCAGGTTTCAAACAGTGAAGATACAAGATTTTATTATTTTGTAAAACGTGAAATAATACGAGGTTGTTTTGAAGAATAAATAAACGAAGACGAGTTAACAACAGTTAAAAAAGATTGAAATGATTAGTACATGATGTTCATTAGCCGCTGCATTTGATTGGTGTAATCAAGATTGCATGCTTGGAGTGAGACTAAGTAATAAAATCAGAAACTTTGATATAAGAGAAAAGACCAAAATGGATGTGGTAGGTCATATTGATCATCTCAAATGTGGTTGGACAGGGTATGTTGCGTCACCCTATCTATAGTATCCAAGAGACGGGAAGAGAAAACGGGGATGACCAATGACATGATGGAAGGATAATAACCTTGGGACCATACTGGACTAAGGTTGCCGAAGAAAGGAAATAGTGGAGAGATCTGGATGACGCTTACGTCAAGAGACACGCTGAATTGCGGGACCAGGGACAGGGACATCTTATAAAAAATAACCTGATTTTTAGTCACAAATTTTGTAATAACAATTCAGAATAAAAGGCTTAATTATAATAATCAAGTTACCTGTGCAGGTGGGCGGGCGCCTTATTAAGTAGCGTGTAGTACTGCCGCACGAACTCGCGGCCGACGCTCTGCGGGGACGGGGACGCCTCCATTACCATCGCTGTTGTTCACAGTGCGCCAAAACAGCCCTCTGCTATACGCTGCCCTGTCAGTCAACAGAAAACAAAGCTTTGTTAAGCAAGCACTCTGAAAACAACCAATACTCCATTATTTAATTGTTTTTTTTTTTTTTATTAGGCTATATTTAAGTACCTAATTAAAGTTACTAGAATATCTTTCTAATAAACAAAACACAATCATTATATATGATACAATTAGTGATTGTTGTTTAGTGTGTCGGCGTGAGCCAATAACATAACAATACATGGACAGTTTGTCACATCAGCTGCTTTGTGTGGAGATTTGATTTTCTTAACTTTATGCCAAGTGGTCATTTGGTTAATTGATCCTTATAAAAAAACATTTGTCTTCTGTACATAATAACAGTTGGCCATCATTCAACTTCTTTGCAAGTGTTAGGGGTTTCAAATTTTGCATGGGGATTCATTTTAGAATGTTGCTACCTAAGACGATTTTTTCGAAATTCGACCGCTAAGAGGTTGTTTTTGGTTTTGATTGGTTGCGAAATTCTATCCCTAAGGGGTTGTTTCTGATGTTGATAGTTTGGAGACTCAAATTTTGCGTAGGGGTTCTTTTTAGGATGTAGGTGCTACCTTAAACCGGATTTTGCGAAATTCAAGGGGTTGTTTTTTGTTTTGATACTTTGTATGAAACTTCATTACTGCAAGTACTAGGCATCTCAAATTTTACATGGGGTTTCTTTTTAGGATGTAGATACTCTGTGTGGTGCACTTTCGAAAAATTTCAGCCCTAAGGGGGATATTTTTGCAGTTGATAGTTTGTATGAAACTTCGTTAATCCAAGTGCTAGTAGGTTATTGCATGAGGTTTCTCGTAAGGTGCTCATTAAGACGGGATTTTGCGACATTCGACCTATACTGGGTTCACAGAATTGTTTTTGGATATTGACTTAGACTTTCTAAAAGTATCATTCTTATGGAATTCATTTAGGACAGAGAGCTAGTTTTAATTATAACATTATTTTTACCCTTTCTATCAGGCTCACTGTGTTAAATTATACATTATAGTATTGTTGTGTATACATTGTATTACAAAGTTATAAACCAATATGCTAATTTCGTGACGGGGCACGTTACTCCTGCTAAAATCACACCTGGGTTGTACACTCATTGATAATAATTTGGCAAAAGGTACCTAACTGTACAATGATTGTTTTGTAATTAACTGGTGATAAAATTTAACTAAAATATTTTTGGGTTGCACTATAACTCATAGTTTTATTTATTATACCTATATATTCTAGCTAACAAGTAGGTACTAAAAACATAACCAGCTGTGAATTAGATTGTGACAAATAACTGGAAATAATCCTAAACACACAATAGGTAACACACTTTTAATGTTTATCTACCAATATTAAAATAATAGTTACAAGAATACATGAATTGAAAACAATTATAACTGCCAAACAACATTTACTTAAGTCAAATCTAAATGTTGATAGGACTAAGGACCCTTTCATCATTACAACATCTGAATCAGATGTTGTCAGATCTGATACAATTTCTATTCAACCAATATGTCATAATTATAGAATTATAAAGTGTAATACTGATCATGATCAGTGAGTTTTATTAACTATAATCTTGGGATGATTAGTACAGCTGCAACCTGAACACCACACAATCAATCTGAACAGCATAAAATTGCATCTGTAGTAAACAAGTGACAGATAGTATCGCGAGTGCCGTACGTACGTGCATTACACGATATGTAAACAATAACTCAATATATTCACCACTAAAGTCATGGGCAAGATTAAATATTAAAATCGTCTTGTCAAAGCACGCATGGCGACTCCGACCTTAGCTCTCAGCTTCTTTTGTTACCCTAGATGTGTTTTAGTAACCAAATGTTTTTACTTTGCGAAGAAAATATCAAAATAATAGATTCCGTGCACAGATAATACCTTATCATGCATTTAATTAGTAAAACACAGAAATATTGGGCATTTAACCTTTAAAAAGGAATACGTCTGCCGACAATCAAAATACAGAGGTTCCATAGTTTTTAATTCAATAATCGTTCAATAACACTTACCTCAGTAAAATTTAGGCATTAAAGTGGCGTAATCGGCAACAAATTATCAAGAAATTGGCGTAATTTTCACGATAAATAAGAACTGAAAACAGAAAAAGAGCCTACCTCACCGTTCGGGTGTCAATTTTGGAGAAGTGTTGCCGTCCGCAAAAAAAACTTTTGGAGAAGTGTTGCCGTCCGCAAAAAAACTTTATTTTCACCCACTATCGTAGCAAAAAAAAAAAAAGGTTGCACTCCAGGAGTGCCGGTAGAAGTGAAAACTTTTTTGTTACTATGTTTTATTTTTAATTTGAATGACGTCTTACTCATTTTCGATCAGGGTCACGTGACCCTGACGGTCACGTGACCCTGACGGTCACGTGACCCTGACGCGAGTTTTAAATTTTTTACCCATTACAGAAAAAGTGTACAACGCCGCTAAAGAAGTTTTCACTTCAAAAAGGTTGCACTCCAGGAGTGCCGGTAGAAGTGAAAACTTTTTTGTTACTATGTTTTATTTTTAATTTGAATGACGTCTTACTCATTTTCGATCAGGGTCACGTGACCCTGACGGTCACGTGACCCTGACGGTCACGTGACCCTGACGCGAGTTTTAAATTTTTTACCCATTACAGAAAAAGTGTACAACGCCGCTAAAGAAGTTTTCACTTCAAAAAAAAGGTTGCACTCCAGGAGTGCCGGTAGAAGTGAAAACTTTTTTGTTACTATGTTTTATTTTTAATTTGAATGACGTCTTACTCATTTTCGATCAGGGTCACGTGACCCTGACGGTCACGTGACCCTGACGCGAGTTTTAAATTTTTTACCCATTACAGAAAAAGTGTACAACGCCGCTAAAGAAGTTTTCACTTCAAAAATAAAGTTTTTTTTTGTGAAAACAAATTAATTTGTTTTCACTGTGTAGACCGAACCAAATTACCTATACGAACGAGATCACTATGAATATTACCGTAATTCTATTGCGTGTTTGTACCCACGTACAATAATTTTAGTTGCTTAATTTTAGTTTCCATGTTCACATTATACTAATAAAATGTTTTAGGTACTACAGCTTGACCAGAACGGATTGAAACGGAACTAAAATTTTTATTTCTGACAGCGTTTTAAAATCTTTGATATTTGATATAAACAAAGACCGCAGGTTTGTTAGATTTATTATTGTGCCATAAAACTAACGTAATAAGTGAAAAAAAAAGGTTGCACTCCAGGAGTGCCGGTAGAAGTGAAAACTTTTTTGTTACTATGTTTTATTTTTAATTTGAATGACGTCTTACTCATTTTCGATCAGGGTCACGTGACCCTGACGGTCACGTGACCCTGACGGTCACGTGACCCTGACGCGAGTTTTAAATTTTTTACCCATTACAGAAAAAGTGTACAACGCCGCTAAAGAAGTTTTCACTTCAAAAAATAAAATAAAATCATTCAAAGTGCTGGTAGCGCGAAGACAGTGGCGACTTCCGGTTTTCTACATTTTTATGTCAAGCTGTAGTTGACCGAATTATGAAGTGACACCGGTGACACCTTTGATAATTTTATTTTATTATAGCCTCCATTGGCACGAGCGCTTTTTTCTGGGCTTTAAGCGCTGAAATAGAACAAATGCATTCCCATATTATATCTGTTCACAAGTCGGCGCTTTTTAAGCGCTGCGTTTTTTTCAAGCTGAATTTTAAGTGCAGGGCTGCAATTATTTATCTGACTGCATTCATTCTATTTCGGTGCTTTTATAGCGCCCGTAAAAAAGCACTCGTGTATGGGAGCAGAAATAATTAAAGATTTACTCAAAATACTTAGATAGTTTTTTTTGACTCGGAGCTTACACTCCTATAGTGTTTCGTATACTCTGTAGACTGTAGTGTACTTTGTAGGAACCGAATCAACTACCTTTCTCCGTAATATTATACAGTGCCAGTACGCTGGACTAATCGTATAAAGATCAGAAATAAGCGCGTCAAACTCTAGATTCCAATCTCGCAAGGCGTATTTCCTACCACGCCAGAACGTAGCTTTATGAAACGCTCGCGTATGTGTATATTTCATGGGCCATTGTGATTAATGTTGTTTCATAATGCCCGGGAAGTATGAATAATGCCCAGCCATATCGGGCCAAGTGATTGATGGCACCCCGACTCGGACAATTTAAATTATAGAAGAGGACGGCAGGGTCTGAAAGACCCTGCCATCCTCTCCGTGGTGATTTCTTTTTTAAACCACCCAGAAGTAAGACCTTTCGAAGAACTAGTTTATTGTTCACATTAATCACATCGCCCGATATGGCTGGGTATTCATACTACCGCATTCAGGTTCAAAAAGACCTAACGAAAC
Source organism: Agrotis clavis (assembly GCA_954870645.1). Taxonomy (NCBI): domain Eukaryota; kingdom Metazoa; phylum Arthropoda; class Insecta; order Lepidoptera; family Noctuidae; genus Agrotis; species Agrotis clavis. Next base: position 26,423,505 of record OX940928.1, on the reverse strand, counting down.
TGAACATTGGAGTGCCTCTGATAGCGACCGTCTTCTTCTGGCAAAACATTGGGCTTAAGTGCCGAAATAAGATACATAAATGAGATATTTTGATTTGTCGAGCTCTCTATTCCACGGCGCAATCAAAATGTCGACGCGATTATTCCCGGGGCTATTGCGTACGGGTGATGGGGATGGGCGTATGGTATGGGCACAGTATAATTAGATATTATTACCGTGGTATAATGGGTGATCATTAGGGATGCATTGATACGCCTTTTTGCCGATACGATACCGATACCGTTACTCTTATAAAAATATCGGTGATACCGATCCGATACGGTTATTGTGAATTAAAAAATTAAGATAAAATAAATAAATCACAAGTCAGATATTTTTTCTTATTTTATTAATTTAAAAAACCGGCGAAGTGCGAGTCAGACTCGCCCATAAAGGGTTCCGTAGCAGCAAGTAACATAATTATAAAAGTTCTTATAGTTGGTTGTAATGTAACTTTGAAGGTAAATTGCGGTTTACGATTTATGACATATTAAAAAAAACTAATGACTCGATCTCTCTCGTACATCATAAATATTTTTTAGTTTTATCATTCTCTTATTTTAGAAGTTACGTGGGGGGGGGGGGGGGGACACTACTCACATTTTACCACTTTGGAAGTGTCTCTGGCGCAAACTGTTCAGTTCAGAAAAAAATGATGTCAGTAACCTCAATATCATTTTTCAAGACCTATTTATAAATACCCCACAAGTATTGGTCAGGTGAAAAAAATTTTTGAATTTCAATTCTAAGTATGGGGGGTTGGTAAAAAAAATAAACCAAAATTGGTTTTTGTTTTATTTTTGTGTAAAAAACCTAATGCGGTTCACATAATACATCTACTTACCAAGTTTCAATAGGATAGCTCTTATACTTTCGTCAAAAAGTGGCTGTGACATACGGACGGACAGACAGACATGACGAATCTATAAGGGTTCCGTTTTTTGCCATTTGGCTACGGAACCCTAAAAAATAGTGACATAGGTTGATATTAGATAATTACAGTATTATTTAACAATAAGATTTTTGTTTAAAAAAAAAGTTATCCTTAATTTTTCGAAGAAAGGCGATTTCGCAAGTTGGTTTGAATAAGACCTGCGCTGGAAAATAGTCTCTCAGATGTGACAGAACTCATTTGGAAACTAATGTACAAGACGAGACAACACGTTCGTTTACGCCTCATAATCGATATCAAGCCATCCAAGTTCAGTGGTCAACCCTGTGGGTCAACCGCTGGTCAGTAGCTATCAAGTGAAACCCCTTCTACAGCTCGACATAAAAATGTAGAAAACCGGAAGTCGCCACTGTCTTCGCGCTATCAGCACTTTGAATGATTTTATTTCATTTTTTTTCACTTATTACGTTAGTTTTATGGCACAATAATAAATCTAACAAACCTGCGGTCTTTGTTTACATCAAATATCAAAGATTTTAAAACGCTGTCAGAAATAAAAATTTTAGTTCCGTTTCAACCCGTTCTGGCCAAGCTGTACACGGTCAGACCTGACCGCCTGACAGAGGTGAACTTGGTCGTGTCAACAGTACCCCACCGTCTGGAACGCTCCCGACTGACTCCGCCCATATTTGGTCGCACACCGGACCAAGGTCACCTCTGTCAGGCGGTCAGGTCTGACCGTGTAGAAGGGGTTTTAGTGTTTGAGAAATTTTGAATCCGTGGATTGTCCGTCTCCTTTTCGAGGCATGTTCGAGGCTCATCTCGCACCTGACTTGGTCTTGCATAAATCATTCTGTACTTTGGGCCTTGGGGCTTGTGCTTGGGGCTCCTTTTTAATTGCTGATATGGCGTTAGCAACGCCCCTGTGTCCTACACACTGTTGATACAAAGGAAGAAAACAATGAATAAATGAAAATAATGCTTTCATTTCTGTTACAAATAAATAATAAATACTAAAATAAAAAGTTAGAAAATCACTAATTGTTAAAACGATTTTTAAGCTGTTCTATCTTTGTTCGTTGCCATATGTTAGAAAATCCAATAAAAAAAAAACGCGCCAAGAATTCTGTCTGAATGTTGGCAGTGGGTATCGATCAGTTCATGAAAATTGTAAAATGTTTTGTCCCTGTCTATCTTACGCAGGTCGTATTGTTGTCTTTGTCACTAACGGGATGAACGCCATTGACCTCTTTCAACTACTGTCTTCTGATTGGTCGTTGACTGTGGAAGGGATAAATTGTTCGCAAAAAAAACCGCGTCTGTTTGCAGTTAGCCAACCTAACAACTGTTTCGCGCCGACTCATCACGCATTTCCTTTCTTTCTTCTGCATTTAGCATTCGGAGTTAAAGGTCGCGTGAGGACCTTAGGTTTAAGTTTATAATTAATTTTAGCCTAAACATAAGTCATGGCCAATAACGACAACTTTGCACAAGACGTTACTGATAATCAACTAAATGGAAATGCAGAAAATGGTGGCGGAGATACCCAAGAACATAATAGTGCCGAAGCCCCTGGACGCGACGATGACAGGTAAAGTTGGTTTGGTTTTGTACTTTGGAGGCATTTAATAACTTCTTTATTCTTAGCGTAATCTTATTTTAATCATTCAGACTCTCATGGAGACGCATTTTGATTATTTCGCAGTTTCTATCGACGCCCGCCACAATGGCGGCGTTCTGCCATTAGCCGTAACGGCGTAACGCTTAATCTATTTCAATCGTTAAGATCTTTTCAAAATTTCACATTTTCATCTTTACAGTGCATTCTCTACGATTTAAGTTCAGACCCAGATGTTGTAGTTTTTATTTCAGAACATTTCCAGGCTTATTAAAAAAATTTAGATTATCTCCGAGCCGCATGAAGTAAAATGGCGTCTTAATTGCGCGTCTCTTTTGCACCCGACACCGGCTCGGTTCAGTTATCGATTTTTGGTTTGGTTCTTTGTTAGCATATTTGTGGTTCGTGAATGCCGGTGTTGTGCGGTTCCAAAGCTAGCGGTAAAGCGTACGTAGGTAGTTGCAAGATTTTAAATCGGTAGCGCTGAGTGCGTCGGTGAGGGGTCGTCGCCCTCGCGTTGGTCAGTTTGGGGCGCTACTAACGCTGTGTCTCTCTGCAGGTGTGAGCCTGCGCCGCCGCCGCAGCTGCCGCCGAAGGACGTCATGGTATATATCCGCTGGGCTCACACTAAAGTAAACCTGACCAAACTGACTAGTTGTATCGGCCACTTAACTTTGGGCCTGCATCACCTTTGCCAATTTCAAATCTTGCGATATGACTGTAACATCTTGTTTCATTTCGTTGTCCTGATTGATAATGTAAATTTCCAGACTTTACTTTTGTAACTTACAGGTTGTCAATTTGATTTGCTGCAGTGCTTGGAGTTTGTTTTGAAAAAATAGTAGCTGTAAAGTACTGTAAACAAGTACTGCATAGTGTTAATCAATAAATTGTAATTTTTAAGTCAGTTTCTAAATCGAGACACAAGTCTAATTGTCTATTTCTTCATGTTTTAATCTTGTACTTTACAATGTCCACAGAAAACTTTTTGTTGGGGGCTTGAGCTGGGAGACCACGGACAGTAAGTGTATTTTGTTATTTTTCCTGTAGTTGTACCTATGTGGTATTTATTAATAGAGTTATCTTAGCACGTCTCAGCTTGGCGTGTGGTTACAAAAACTATCCTTTTGGTTGAGCCAGTTGACAAGGTCAAGGTCTTTTATCATGATGACTTATTTCAGTTCTGCTTCTGACTAAACATTGAAGAAAGCTTATACCCACATTTCTGAGAATTTTTTTATTTTTATCTTTATTATGTTTCCAATAATTACATAATTATGTCTTAAAAGTTTATTCTTTTTCTATTTACAGAGGAATTACGTGACCACTTCAGTGCTTACGGTGAGATTGAAAGCATCAATGTCAAGACTGATCCAAACACTGGGCGATCACGAGGATTTGCCTTCATTGTCTTCAAGGCACCAGATTCCATAGACAAAGTGATGGCGGCTGGAGAGCATACAATCAACAACAAGAAAGTGGATCCTAAGAAGGCCAAGGCTAGACATGGAAAGATATTTGTTGGCGGGCTCAGCAGTGAAATATCAGATGATGAAATCAAAAACTTCTTCAGTAATTTTGGAACAGTAAGTTCTATTTGCTTTCATTAAATAAACATTTTGATATCAAATATTTATGTGATGACAAATCCGGATTTGGTGAGATAATTTCTTCTAGACAATACTGAAGAGGAATCCGGGCCACTGATACTTACATCAATAATAATTGAGTTATTGAAATACTGCCAATTATCTAAATATCCTAAAATACTATTTCTCTTGCAGATCATTGAAGTTGAGATGCCTTTTGACAAAACTAAGAACCAGAGGAAGGGATTCTGCTTCATAACATTCGAGTCTGAGCAGGTAGTCAATGAGCTACTGAAGACACCCAAGCAGACAATCGCTGGCAAGGAGGTCAGTATAAATTGTAAAGCTTCAATGGCTGAATTAAGTATGAAGCCATTATATTGGAACAGCTAAATAAAATAATTGTTGTGTGCAGGTGGACGTGAAGCGCGCGACTCCCAAGCCGGACGGGCCCGGCGGCATGGGCGGGCGCGGCGGGCGCGGCGGGCGCGGGCTGCGCGGCGGGCGCGGGCGCGGCGGGTACGGCGGCCAGGGCGCCTGGGGCAACGGGGGCTACGGCGGCTACGGCTACGGACAGGGAGGCTATGGCGGCGGCTACGATGGATACGGCTACGGCGGCTACGGATACGACGGCTACGGGGGCTACGGCGGTTACGATTACTCCGGATATCCCAATTACGGTAAACGCGGCAAGCAGTACTAGTATAGTGGCGAGCCCCCGCTAGCCCGCTCACCGACACATTACCTCGACTGATGTTACCTGATCCTAGGATACGATGTGAACGTAGTAGAGTAAGGCGCTAGGTTAGCGTTGCGAGCGAGGCGCGACTCCGTCCTCGAGATATGCCTATTTACATTATAGTGAACGTTTATTTTACGAGGAGATCGACATCACGCGAAGCTTAGGTATTTAATTTAGTGTGTAGGAAAATATTTATTTTTCTATATATTTAATGTTCTATCGAGATAATGTGTAGTGAATGTTGTCGAGGCGACAGTGTATAATCTGAATATAATCGCAGCTCTGTCAAAATTTTGAAAAAACTAGGATTAATCATCTCATATAACTTTGCTAAAATCATATTAAGTTGCATATTTTGTTTATTTCCACGAGGAGCCGCTTCGTGGTCTCGTGTGTAGATCGTAGTGCAGTTGCCCATTCGGCTATCGCTCTTTATCATTGTTTCAACGGGTATAAACTATATTCTGTACATATGTATGTTACCTGCCTTATGTTTATAAGCGTTCGTTTGTAATACCACTTTTGACATATGTAGCAATGTTGCTGAGTTTGTTTACTTTTTTTTTGGTAATAATTTTACCTTTGGACGCTCTCGCCACATGCTACATCTGGGAAATGGGGTAAATATGGAGAGACATTGTGAAAGTGATAAAGATATGATGAAGCTTTTGAATAAAGCACTGTTACAAAAATTCTCAATGTGTTTCCATATGTAACCCTAGTCCACTTCCCTGCCCTTTCTGACTCACCACGCTTCATACTTTCACAATTTCAAAATAGTTTTTACTAATTGCATGCATTATTATTTTGCATTACTACATAGTACATACTACTCTTAATACTATGATACTACATTTGTGAAGATTTTACTGGAACAATAAATAACAATTCATTATAAAACCTGAGAGATCTAAATTCCTTCTGAAAATAAGTTAGCTAGGATGAAGTCTAAATGTTTCGGTGTGTGGTTGTGCACGCGTCGCCTCACAACGCGCTCGCACCACACCGAGGCACGGTCTCGTGTGCTGCGGGCTACCCCAGGTAGATCTTAAATCGTCTCGTTAAAGTATTCAACTTAAAGCACTCATTATTTTGTTTTTTTTTAGTTAGGTTCCTGTACAAGAGAACTGCCCATTCGTAGGTCTTCATTAATTCATTGACATAATATACTGTTTCTTAGAATACTTAGCCCACTTAGAACGCGTCGTATTAGTACCTAGTAACACAAAATTAAGTTTTTCCCTCCCCCGGCTCACAACTGTAGCACGAGACGATTTACGAGCTACCCTTCCGACGGAACGAACTCGGCCGGCTGTCCCCGCTGCGGCGGGGCTCCCGGTCGGTCGACCTGTAGAATAATTAGAATACGTCGAACCAGTCTCCGCGACGTCCACCGTTCCGGCCACGAGCACGCGCTGCGGCGCGGCGGCGGGCGGAGCGGTGGAGGCGGACTAATGTTTGTGTGTTGCGGGCAGACTACGGCGGGTACGGAGGGTACGAGGGCGGGTACGGCGCGCGCGCGGCTCCGCGCGGCAAAGGTACTGCACTCCGCCACTCCTTGCGCTGCCTCCATGCTCTTGCCGAGCTAGGTCCGATGCGAACTGAGCAAAGTGGGAGCCGTAGGTCGCTTTTGCACAATTTTATTGGTATCGATCAGATGTCGAAACATGTGTGCTTATTCATCCGAACATATTTATGGGTACTAATGTAGTGCAAAAGGGGCTTAAAAGGTAAACCTTTACGTCAAGCTGGCCTTGCCGACGTCTCGCTCCGCTCCCATTCGAACTCGTGACATTCATAATCTTCCACTGTTGATCATCAAACACTCGTTGGTTTATAAAACAGTACTCAGAATCGGTCACGAAGAATTTCAAATAGTGGCAATAGCGTGGAGGAGGCATGAAGTGCTCGCGCGTGTGGCAGGTCTGCTGGTGGCCGGCCTGGCCGCGCGCGAGCTGTAGAGTAGTGTGTGTGTGAGGCCGCCCCAGAGAGACGGGAGGCCGAGGGCGTCGCCTCAGTGTGGCGGAGGCCGGGGGCGCCGCCCCGGGGACTGCGCTGGCGGCTCGCATGACACTTAACCTGCTACAAAGCTTACAAACCGGCGGATGATAAAATTAACCATAACCACTGGCAAAATTAACTTTCAAATGTTTATGGCCTGTTTCACATCACCTTTGATAAGCTTCTTTTATCTTGTTAGTTATCTGATGAATTCTGCCTACTTTTTCAGACACTGAAACAGGCCCTTGGTAAATAAAATCGGTTGGCTATCCAAAGGTGCATCTTACTGATACTCAATATTAATAATGTCACTTTTCTTCTAAGGGGACTGGACCCGTGTAGGTGTCGTGCGACCGAGGCGCCTCTCATGTCTTGCACCCAAACTGGCATTTGTGTTTATATACCTATGTGTTGACTAATTAATTTATTAAAATTTCTCCCAAAAAACACTCGCGTCAGTGTCATTGCATGGGTTAATTAAATATTCTAAAAGTGATAATTTAATAACATTTTTCCCTACCCAACAGCTTGACGAATAATCTAGAAACAAATAAATACGAGTTTAGCGTTACAAACAGGTGACGTTACAGCCGGGTACCAAGGTGGCAAGCAGCGAGGCGGCGGCGGAGGCGGCGGCCGCGCCAACCAGAGGCACCAGCCCTATTAATTGTACCTGCCGATAGTCATCTCAGTCCAATAGTGAGGTGAGCATTCTTTGAACTTGTGCTCGAGCTGATCATACAGAAGTATTTCCCCCCTTACCCTCCGCCGTTACTGCTGCCTTCGTTTTATTATAATTTCAATTCTATAATTCCATTTTCTATTTCATTCATTTATAATTTAAATTTGAAAAAAAAACACTGATATAGAAGAATGCAGTTGTTGCCTCTTGATGACACGTCTAATACTGTATTGGCGATCTCTCAATAGTTTGTGAGATTTTTTATTTAATTGTATTGTGCCTAATGTGGTAGTTTTAAATGAGATGCCAGCTTTTGTAAAACGTAGCTTATTGTCCGCAGGTTAAGTCACCGGTCATGAGTGTCCCCTGCGCTTCTCGCCTCGCCGCGCTGGGGGCACGTCATTTCATTCCACATAATTAATTTAAGGAAGTAATTGATAACATTTTAAGAAGATTTTTTAAGAGTAAAATACTGTCAGTTGCGATATAGCCGCGTTCGTACGGCTCTAGCGTAAATTTATTATAATATAGTATGGATTATAGATTCACTGAGTATTATTGCAGATAAATTAGATTCGATTATGACATTTGTCTCGAAATTTTACCTTACGTACTGAACACTAGAAATAATGAGTAAATATAATTACAGAGCTTATAAATTTGTAACAATGTCCCTGTACGCCGGCGAGTCGTCTTGTGATGTGTTGCGTGTGGACGGGAGCGCTGAGACGCGCGCGTGTGTCGTGTGTGAATGTTAGAGTCGCCCTCATCTGTCACCGTCAGATAATGATCTGGATCTCATTGCAGATAAATGTAGTTTTGTACTTTAATTTGGTAAAGGATCGAGCAATCAGAATCATGTATTTTATACAAATTAGATGTTTCTTCCATTGATTAGGGATGAAATTAAATTTTTAGACTAAGTAATCGGTCATGAACAAACTGGAGATATACCGAGTTGTGTATGTCAATAAAACAAATGTGTAAATAAAATATTGACTTTTTGTCTGTGTTTGTCACTGAGCGTTTCATCTGCTGTGTGCACGCTCACTCCCGTGAGCAGCACTACATCGTGTGTAGTTGACATGTTGATGTTTTTTATAAATCGAATACATGTTATGAAAAAATTTTTGTCTAGTACATTATCCTCAAATAGGTCAGTCATACCGCTTGTCCGATATTAGTTTTATTGATGTATCCTATTCTAAAGAACTGCCTTTTACCAATTCACTGAACAATTACATCAATCCGCAACTATGTAAGTTACGGCTGCCATCTCCATTTCAAACGCGCGGCCTACTCATCCATAGCAACGCTGCGTTTTGCAGCTATTGTTCTTGAGTTCTTCTTTTTTACACACATTTGTTTTGTCAAGTTTCTTGGTAGTAAATTCACTGAAAGGATTGAGAAATGATTCTCCAAGATCGTAGATAGTGTCCATTATCAAGCTACTATGATATAGGTAAATAAATTACATGAAAATGTAATGATTGTGGAACTGTGAGGAGAGCCCGCGCGGCATCTGCTGTGCAGTATTCTCCCAGGATGCAGCGTTGTGACAATGCTGTCAAAAACTTTTAACTGTATTTTTTTTTAGGCAAATTCTTATTTACGAGCGTTAAGGCGGTGTCCTGCGTGAGCGACAAATACGACGCGACGCGATTCAAATAATTTCAACTACTACGTGTCGCGTCGCGTCGCGTCATATTCGTCGCTCACGCAGGACACCACGTAAGTATTAGGACTCTAAGGCGGTGTCCTGCGTGAGCGACAAATACGACGCGACGCGATTCAAACAATTTCAACTACTATTATAATAACAATTATTTTCAAATTTACTTCGTGTCGCGTCGCGTCGCGTCGTATTTGTCGCTCACGCAGGATACTGCCTTATACATAAACGCTATACGACGTCGCATCGTGAAGCTGGGTACTCGCATAACAGTCAACCTTTATAGGGCTCTAAAGTACGATTATTAATTCGTCAGTAAAATGACAGTGCAACTGTCACTAATACAAAGAAATTTAGTACAATTTTCATTCATGTACAAATGTCATTTTACTGACTGGAATTAACACGTTCCCTGTGCGTGCACCACATGTGGGTCACTGTGAGGTCACTGACACGTGCGTGCACCACATTTGGGTCACGACTCCATACAAATTTGAAGCCTTTTTATAGTTTACACGTGTGATTTATTTTTTATTTTTTTTTTGCATACACGTGTGAACAATAAACTATAAAAAAAGTTTGTTCAAAAACCGGGCAACATTTTTACAGGGTTGTCAGGAAATAAAAGCCTAAAGTTACTAAAAATAAATGGATGTTTTTTTTTTTTGTAATTTATGATAGAAACAAACAAATGTTTTGTAAGTATTAAAAAAAATATATAATAAAGATTAATGACAAATAATAAACAAAGAAAGTACAAAAAATAAACAAAGAAAGTAAGATTGGTACTTTTAAGGTGATTGCGTCGATGTAGCCCGCGAAATTCAAATTTTTTTACGTTTTTTTCAATTTGCAGGCCAGCGACATGCAAATTGCAAAAAACGTAAGAAAATTTGAATTGCGCGGGCTGGTTGGAGCATCCCCCTTAATGAGACGCATTGTAACATGAAAGGCAGAAGGCTTTCTTGCGTTGGATGCATTCCGTATCAGTTTTCCTAGCTTTTGTTCTCGCCTGGGTTGCAGAGCATCCTCCTTCGACTAGGGCTTTATAGCACCCAGTGCAACGCCTTCTCGTTATTTTATCCATTCTTCTAGGGATTTTTGTAAGGTTATGGCTGGATATGGGTAAAGATCTGGAAGTAGATGATGTTATCGTCGATAGTCCTCAAGAAGGCGCTGCATCTTGTATTGTTTCGTCAATGATAATGACGGTATTGGTCTTGAATTGTTCACAGTTGTAATGAATGCGTTCAGTAAAAAATAATTTGTTTTTACTCTTATACCGTGTGTTGTATACATATGAGGCAATAAATGTATAGTTCGTACGTGGGTGCACCACATGTGGGTCAATGAATCTATAGCTAGTACGTGAGTGTACCACATGTGGGTCACAAGTTTTTTTTAAATTTTTAAACAATTAGAGGGTTTATATTTATATAATTTATTCAAAATTATCATTACATAAGTCTCTCTTTACATATTTCCACAAAACGTGTTTGCACGTGAGGGGCTCCTCTCACATTTGGTAGCTGCACTGTTAATCGTACTTTAGGCCGAGACTCCACCAAAGCTGTGAGAGTCGATTCGTGTTTTGAACAACCAATAGAATTGCGTTGCCGGAGTGGAGCTGTGTCAATAACGCAATTCTATTGGTTGTTCAAAACACGTCTCGACTCGCACCGCAAAAGGGTACGGTTTGTCCGAGCACACTGCGAGCCGCAGTGAGCGGTTCGCAGCAGCGGGCTCGTGGCTACAGCTACGTGCCTACTCACTTGATACCGTAACTGTTACGTACCCAGCTTGATAAGACGCGGCATGTGAGTACCCAGGAGCTTGATAAGACGCGGCATCGTGTAAAAATTCAAACGAATTCGATGCCGCGTCGTAGCACGCGTTCTTCCTTGTGAATCGATTGGGGAATCGCTCTACGTTTTGCTCCGCTCCGCCTCAGTAGAACCGCAGCCTAACTCCATGGATTTTTATAACAAAATGTAAAAGTCGATTCCCAAAAACCATAAATTTGTCAAAGCAATCGTTAAAAAGTTATAAGGGTTTGAACGTGGCCGCGCCATCGAAACTTTCCGAACCGCGCGGCCATGGAGATCTTTAAAACTAAGAGTCGCAGAGACCTGAAATTTTGGGAAATAGTAGATTGAATTTGTAAACCAAATGTAAAAATATAGAAAAAAATCCTGTGTTTGTATTTTAGGAGTTGTAAGGATAAAACCTCATGGCCGCGCCATTGAAACGGTGTCAAAAACGTTATAGCCGATATCTCACTGAAAAAGAATCTCAGACGTCTGAAATTTTTTGTAAAACACAGATTTGAATTTGTCGAAACTAGTAAAAATACAACAAAAAATCCTAGGTTTATATTTCAGGAGCTGTAAGACTAAAACGCCATGGCCGCGCCATCGAAACGTTGAAAATTTCGTTTTTCGCCAATATCTCGCTGAAAAAGCATCGCAGAGGTCTGAAGTTTTTTGTAAAACACAGATTTGAATTTGTCAAAACACAGATTTGAATTTGTCAAAAATACAACAAAAAATCCTAGGTTTATATTTGAGGAGCTGTTGAAGAAAATCTTTTTTTTTTTTTTTTTTTTTTTTTTTTTTTTTTTTTTGGCTTTGCACTATTCGTGCTTGTTGCCAGAAGATGTTAAAGAGCAGGAAAATTATCGCGAAAGGAAAAGGGAGTGGACGTTTGACGGAATTTGGAAAAGGCATCAATTAATTGTACAAAAATGTAGGTACATATACACGAAACAAAATAAAAGTGAACTAGGTACAAATGAAATAAGAAAATGTACACCATACAAATTAAATTGAAATATTATTATCAACTAAAAACTCTATAATAATTTTATATACATCTATATTACAATGAAATAAAATACTAGGAACGGAAGAAGGAAAAGGAACTCCTACAGATAAAAGGTTTTGAAAAAAGGTATAATGATCATAAAGTGGACATGAAAAAAATATATGGTTGAGGTCACCATAGTCGTCACCACATGCACACTCAGGACCCTGCACAATGCCAAGCTTAGCAAGATGCGCAGGAGAGCTAACATGACCTAAACGCATACGTATCAAAATAGTTGTTAATTTCTTGCTAAACTTGAACTTACTAAACCATGGTTTAGCAGGTATATCAGGTTGAATTGCACGATAGTGTCTACCTATTTCAGATGAGGATGTCCAGAGTTGATTCCAAGCTTCCTTTAAATAAACCCTGGGCAAGGTGGAAATATCTTGTATGTTGTTTTTGTACGGAAACATGTCACCACACTGCACCGCATCATTGGCTAATTTATCAGCTTTCTCGTTACCAGTAATACCACAATGAGAAGGTATCCAGGCAAAATGCACTGAATATCCCCTCAAGGAGCATTTGAGGAGTAGTTCCCGTGTTTCAAATATTACTGCAGAATTTTGGAAGTAAAAAGGAAATCTGGCCAAAGATTGAAGTGCACTTTTTGCGTCAGTCAATATAATTGTTTTTTTAAGTTTCATTAGAAGGACATACTCTACCGCTTTAAATATCCCAAAGCATTCGCCTGTAAATACAGAAGATTCGGGGGGGAGTTTAATTTTCTGGGTTACATTGTATTGAGAGTGATATACACCAACCCCCACACAAGTGTCACCACTGTGCCTTGAGGCATCTGTAAAAATGTGATGATAATAATTCCAGTCTAGGCCCATGGTAACATTAAAGTTCTGGTTTTGACATATGTCATCTTTAAAAATATTGAGGTTATCTTTGATGGATGGCAACAAAATTAATGCTTTATAATTACAGTGGAATATGGGAAGAAAAGGAGACTGATGAATTGGAGCTTTAATTAGATTAAATTTTCTAAAGCTTTTAACTAAACAAGGCGTAGCTTTATGCTTCCAGTAAGTTGAATTTGTCAATTCTTCAGAGAGAAGAGAAACTTTCGATTTCAATGGGTGATTTGTAAATTGTAAACATCGGCACATAAATCTGTCAGCTAAAAATTGTCTTCGCAAGTGAAGTGGGGGATCTCCACATTCCACCTGCAAACACCTGGTAGGGCTGGATTTCATTGCACCTGAAATAACTCTCAGGGCCTTGGACTGAATTCCATCTAGTTTTTTGAATCCTTTAATGTTTCCAGGCTCCAGCAGAAAAGTACCATAGTCGATAACACTACGAATTAGAGTATTATATAGCAGTTTTAATGAGAAAGGATGTGCACCCCACCAAACACCAGAGAGGCATCTGATAATGTTTATGTTTCTTTCACATTTTGCTGTAATATATTCACAATGAGGAAGCCCTGTTAATTTGGAATCCAAAATAACTCCTAAAAATTTTACTTGGTTTTTTACAGGAATAGAAGCATTGTTGTACTTAACAGAGACTGTTGGGGGCCTACGCATTCTTGAAAACAAAACAACACTACTTTTATGGGCTGAGAGATCAAGGCCATTGTGTCCTAACCATGAGTTTAATAACTGCAAAGAAGATGTTATTGAAGTAGTTAAATTGTCAACATTGTTAGGTGACCACGGATTATTATTTACAGAGAAATTTCCACCTTTTTTATAAAAAATGATATCCCAAGGATTCGTCGAACAATGAGGAGCAATAATATGGCTATATCTTTAAAAATCACATAATTTAGAGATTGTTCTATGTTGAGTGCTCCATTTAAAGACGCCCCGTCTTTAAATGGAGCTTATTCTCACTATAGTTTTTAAAATTCTCCTGTTGTTTAATATCTTAATAGCAGGGACCGAAAACCTGTATAAATTACGGTACCGGTATTGAAGAATTTTGGTTATTTTTCAGACTTAGGTAACCGCTATCTGGGTTACCAGACCATGGACACGCCACGGTCTGTTTTAATTATATAACTTTATTTTTGAATTGTCTTTTTTATATTTTCTATGGACACTAATAACTTGCCACATCGTTCTCACATAATGTACCATCTGATGATGAATGATGTAACAAAAGATCTGTAATAATTTTGGCGATTGAAAAAGAGTGTCCATGGCAATGTCCATGGAGTTTCTTGCTCATTCTTCTCCATAGATATCTACGCTTTGGAATGAGCACCTACGGTACTTTCACAGTTTTTATGTCTTGTGACTGGGACTGTAGCACCATAACTTTTTAATCTTTAATTACATTTTTTATTTGTCTATGACAATTCATAAGTGCCTCTAACTGGCCTACTTGAAATAAATGCTTTGATTTTGATTTTTGATTTTGGTCGAGAAAACGGTCGTCTCCAGTCGCCACTTCGTGCCTCGGGCGAGAAACAATAGGCGCGTCCACGCAGAGCAAGCAGTCTCGCGAAGCAGTTTCCTCGCGCGGCAGTTGCTGGAAACGAAGTAGTGTTGAATCATTAGGAATATTGCTATCTCTCAGCGACTCACATAGCAGATAAAACGAAACTGACGTTTGTACAATAGTAAAACTGATAGGTCAATAAACTCTTAAGTTTACAGTAGATACGATACTATTCGATTGCTGTGCTCAAAGTGGCGAAGGCTCTGTCACTAGGGAATCGAGAACCGGTCCTTGTTGGAAGTCCCGGGATTTTCGGGACGGGCGTCCAAGGAACCGGGAAATCCCGGGATTTTCGGGACTTTCGGGACAACATGCATTTTTTCCATGGCATTAGAAAACAATGAAAATAATAAGAAAACTTTATGGTACAGTATTTATTCTGATTAAAATCATACAACCAACTTATTCGACGGCCTCATGGACATGGGTTTGCTCTAGCCTCTTTTCTATTCAGAGGTGGCAAATCTATTCACTCTAACTGTACGAACTATGGAAACTTGCAGTTCATCTAGATGTCCAATACTGGACATTAGATGTACCGTAAAATGCTGCAACTTTGCACGCATTTTGACGTTTTTCTTCGATAAATCTTTAATCGTTAAGAAAGTCGTATGTTTTTTCAATTACTGTCCAATATTGGACTTTAAGCTATAGGAATACATTTGCTACTAGTAGAAAAAACACCTATAAAGCACCAAAAAATTGCTTTGAAAACGTAGGCAAAGTTGAGGTAAAAACTACAATATTGCCTGTCATAATATCTTTTTAAATGAATAGGTATTTTGGTAACGGATTTGACACCCATATTGCCATGAAGTTCTTTTCCACGTCAGACTTCACTGAATCTTGAATAGCACAAGAATTTTTTTTTACAATGCTAGGCAATGTTGTGCAGGTTTCTCTAAAACTCCCATACAAAAGTGAGTTCGGTGTAGGGCTGCCCCAAAGGAAATGTAACAATATTTCTTAATATTCAAATAAATTTTTAAGAAATCAAATTGTTGTACTTAAATTCTAATAACATTTTTTCATAGGAAAACAAATAAATGTAGGTAGGTAATAACATTTAAAAAATAATAATGTTGGTACCTATTACGTATAACAAAATCTGTCGAACAATATGATAACATACTATAAATGACAATCGACAAATAAAATTACATCCGACATCCTTAATTTCTAATGATGATAAATAAAGAAACAATAGTTCTAGCTTCTATAAAACGTACTTAGAAGAATTACAAAAAAAAAATTACACAAGCAAAACCACGGTCGATTAAGAGTTTGTTGAAAAAATTAAAAGTGGCAGCCCTAACCCTAGATAATGTTGAGTAAAAAGTTGCGAAAATCTGACACAACTTTGCCGACCATGATTTAACGGTTTAAATTAAGATATAATACAGAAAAAACAGTTTAAATACATAAAAGAGCATATTTTCTTTGCTATATAACATATTACGCTAGAAAATAAAGCATAAATATTCACAAAATGAAATTTTCCTGAGAGCCGGTAAAAAGCGAGTATCCGCAGTGACAATGAAACTGACCCTGACAGTTTGTTAACTAGATTTGGAGTGACGTATGATCGAATGTTGCCATACAGAGTGCCGACTTGCTTTTAGTAATACCATAGACAATAAAAAACATTTCGCAGCGGGAATAATTTAACTTTTTTGAATTTAGGCAATGTTGAGCTATAAGGGCAATGTTACAGCAGTTTACGGTACTTACCTAATGCAAGTAGGCCGGTGGAAAGAGGTTGTAGAATTCATGAGTTCGACCTATTTTAGGTCTCATCTTAGCCACGAGCGAACCCAATAAAAAAAACGAAAAGAGGGAGG
This sequence comes from Agrotis clavis, assembly GCA_954870645.1. Lineage (NCBI taxonomy): Eukaryota > Metazoa > Arthropoda > Insecta > Lepidoptera > Noctuidae > Agrotis > Agrotis clavis. The sequence continues at coordinate 26,407,101 of OX940928.1, read as the reverse complement.
GCTTCACACACAGCAGCTATAATGTATATTAATGTACATTACATCCCGGGATGTATAGCTTTAAATTATCTTAATGTATCACACACACAACAGGTAATGTAATGTATATTTCCCTACATTTCATAACATCCTTTTCAAAGAGAGATATACGGAAATAATAATAATAATTTATTTGCCATAAAACAAAAATACAGATGGAAGCTTAGATTCCTTATGATATAGATATAGTACAACACATTGTATAAATCAGGTTCTATGCTAGATCTTAACTCAGTATTAAGTATATATCCCTGCCTCTTAAACTAGGTAAACCTGTATCAGTGAGAGACCTGAGACAGTGAGGCTGATCACTGAGTGATCAGCCATTTAGCACAGTTAAATGACACTAAATAGATGTGTGTCGATCCATCCTTTACAATAAAATAAAATCTTAGAAACAGAAAAGAAAATCAACGAGAAAAAAAAATGTTTTTGAAAACTAATGAATTCTAAACAATAATATTAGAACAAACATTAAAAAACTAACTTATTTAAATTAATTAAGGTTGATGAAGTGTATGCAGTTGTGTCGAGTGAGTGTGTTGTATGTGTGAAGTGTATAAAAAATATGTAGATGTGTGATGAGAGTTATGTTTGTTGAGTAGATGTATATGTATTTTTGCTATGGAAGTGTAAGAATTGCCATGTAAATATTGTATTTAAAGTATAAGTGGGCATTAGGCTATGAAGGAGAGTAAGGATTCTGTGAAAGCATAGTCCTTCTGTAGAAGCCACTCTGTGATTTTAGATTTTACCATATGTGTATTTAGGTCTACGATACAGAGCCGGTGGTGAATTTCTTGGTATAAGTGAGTACTTAGGATGTAGTGTTGATGTTTAGCGAAACTGGTCTTGTGCTGAGTGCGTGGGAGACGAAGTGTTCGTTTATTGCTATCATAAGGTGGCAGGCAGGCATGTTTTCTCAGGACCGTTCGTAGCACAAAAAGCTGCCGGACCGTTAGGACCATACAGTCGGAGTAGAGATCCGCTGTTGGGTATCTGTAGGGCTTCCTCGACATTTCTTTGAGAATTGCTCTTTGCGCTCTCTCTACTCTAAGAAAGTTAGTTTTCCACGCACCGCCCCAAGCCGTAATACAATAGCCTAGAACCGATTGACACAGTGCGTAGTAAACCATCCTAAGCGTATCGGCATTTGCTGACTCCCTGAGCGACTTGAAGATGTGTATGAGTCGTAGAGTTCTAGTGGTGAGCGCATCAATCTGTTTGTCCCACCTTAGCCCATTGTCTATTAGTACACCCAAATATTTTACAACGTCGGTTCTAATAAGTGTGGGACAGGCACAGGGTCCGGCTGAGTTCAGGCAGGAGTGAACTGCTAACGAAAAGTCTAGAGGTGGTGCTGTATTACGACGGATTGCAAATGGAATGTAATTAGTTTTTTCCAAGTTGAGGGTGAGTAAATTAGAGTTAAGCCATTGCATTATTACAGACAGAGCTGTCTCTGCTTTTGCTTTAACAACATCCCATGTGAGACCACTGACTAGGATTGCTGTGTCATCCGCGTAGGCATAGATTTTGCAGTTTGGCAGTTGCATCTTACACAGCTCATTGACATAAATCAGAAACAGCGTGGGGCCTAAGATGCTCCCTTGTGGAACACCATAAGTGACAGTTGCCTCATTGCTAATATACTTATCAATTTTAACACATTGAGAGCGATTATGCAAGTAATCAGTGAAAATTTGAAGAGGTTTTCCGCGCACGCCTATTGACTCTAGCTTAAGGATAAGTTTGGGAACAGAAACTGTGTCAAATGCCTTCGAAAGGTCTAAAAAGATTCCCAAGCACTTGGTTTTATTGTCCAGGTCCATTGCAACTTGTTGCGTGAAGTCAAGTATCGCATCCTCAGTCGAAACTCCCGAGCGGAAGCCATACTGATTCGGAGCAATAATTTGATGTTTATTAATAAAGCTCTTAAGACCATTACTGAGAATCCTTTCGAGGATTTTCGATAGAGCAGGCAAGACTGCTATCGGTCGGTAATTGTTGACACAGTTCCTGTCCCCACTCTTGTAAATCGGATGAACCAGTGCCCTCTTGAGAGCGTTCGGAAATGTACCTGTGTCTAGACATCGATTGCAGAGGTATTTAATGACTGGGACCAAGGTGTGACGGCATTTCTTCAATAAAAGAGATGATATCCCATCCCAACCTACGGCGCAATCACTACGTAGTTGAAGAATTAGTGTCTCAATTTCAGCTTCGTCCACATGTAATAGAACAAGTGAGTTGACTGGGGTGGTATGCGTCAATAGTGAAGAGTTGGAGGGACTACAAGAGATTACTGGAGAGATAGGGTTCCGAGATGTAATCCTAAATGTATTGAGATGTTTAGGTGTATCGAAATATAAATGTCTATTTTCGTATATCGCTCAGTACCTTAGATTCGAAGATGTAAAAATATACATTATAGCTGCAGTGTGTGGTCTCCTGACGATTTCTATGGAAAGATGTAATGAGATGTATCGTGCTATAATGTACATCTTTACATTATAGCTGCTGTGTGTGAAGTCCTTAAGCTTGCGTCGATGAGATGAGCTAAGCTGTTGAGTAACCATCCACCAGTTTCACGTTGCCAATTAGTCTAAGGAGCTCTGCTTTTCACTGGGTCTAGTGCAATAAGTTGTATTTATCTGAGCCATCCCAAAGATTAAGTTGAGTAAGGTTGCTGCAATACTCCGTTAGAAAAAACATAAGAAACTTTGAATTTCGCGGGCTACTACGACGCAATCAATGCAGAAATGGGCTTGCACATATCCAGGTGTAAGGTAACGCTTCACTCTATTTAGGATGCCCACGTCAAAGTTGACACTGGATGTCAGCTTCATGCCCAAAAGCTCAAGGTCATCAGTTACAGAAACAGAAAAAATAGGAGTTGGTCCAAATTACTCTATAAAAGATGTAGTTTTGTTTTACTCCTACTTCACTAAGGAAATATACGCCTGTATGTTGGTGGCGTTAAAAGAGAGAAGTTTCTTGTGTGAGCGAACAAGAAACTTCTCTCTTTTATGGGATACTAAGTATCAAATCTGTTTGCTCTACCATGGTCTCTCTGAAGCAATGAACTTCAGCCCCACTGGATTTTGCAGTGGGCAAGTATGTCACTGAAGCCCTGCCGTCATAATTTGCAGCCTTGCGAAAGGAACTTTAATTGAACTGTTTTAATTAAAAAATACAGCAAAAACGTAAGTAATTCATTAATTGTGATTTTTTTTTTTAAATATAATTCGGGCGAAGTATTGTAAAATATATAAAATCCTAATTTAAGCACTGTGTTACCGTTTATTTTAGATGTGTGACGAAGATGAAATTTTTGAGTTCCTCGAGGAAGATTATCGTTCCAACAGCGCTAAACAAAAAGCCAAAATGCAAAGAAGCATTTTAAGAAAACTTTTGTAAAACGCTATAGGCTCACTGAAGAGCTTGCACTTGATATTCTATGTAATGGGCTACGACTTACGAGCTTTCATGCCACGCCCTACAAAATCAACAGATTTGTCGATTGAGGTCAAGGTTAGTACTGTCTGCTATTTTTTTTATCCTTCTCCTTATCCGGCTTATATATTAATATACTTGATGCTATGTGTTTCAGGTTTTATTAGCATTATCTTTTTACGCGACTGGTTCATATCAAAGACCAACGGGTGATATTGCTGCACATTCTGTTGCACAGCAAACAGTATTCACTGCAATCGCAACAGAAACAGAATGCCTAAATCTACCACATTTTCGGCGAAAATATATAAAATTCCCAACTCGTCCTAGCGAACGGCGAGCAACTGTGATTGGGTGAGTTGAAAACCTATCTACTGTAAAATTCTTTTGATATAATACTGTTACACAGTTGGGATTTTAGTTCAGTGGTGACAAGGGATCTATAAAAACAATATTTATGTGTTAGAAAGAGAAAGACTATAGTGTTAAAGTAGGATAGATTTGTTTTTACTAAACTCCAACACTTTTATTTTAATCTGATGTGATAGTACAACTTTGATTCGAATTATTTCAGATATTTTAACCGGTGCCGACCGAGACGCCGCCGCCGCCGTGCCGCCGCCGTCTCCGGGACTGAGCAGACGTCATTGCTTCTGCTGGCTGAGTGGGTTGTGTCATCGACGTATTGTATTGATCTCCAAGATCTTCTGGGTCGGTTATTGCACTTGTACGGACGGTCCAACAACAACGTTTTCTCCCACAGCTTCTTCAGGCATAAACAAAATAGATGGGGATACATCTTGAGCTCTTGATGTTGATGGCTGAAAATAATTATTACAAAACTTAGTTACGATATAAGTTATTCTTTGATTATTATAATAAATGATGAGGTTTTTTGTATTTTTTACTAGCTGTAGATGCGATGTAAATAAAAGGGTGATCTAATAGTTGATTAGGCTGAAAATTAATTCTTAAATGTAAATGTGTCTACCTCTATGTGTTATAAGGATATTATTAATTCTCATAGATATTGTGTGTCAAACAAAACAATAATACTGTAGGGTAGATGTAGATAATTTAGCATATTATAATTTATAATTGAATATTGTGATTAATTATGTGAGAATTATATAAAAAATAATTGTAAACAACATTTTTTTACAACAAATTATAGTAGACCGGTACTTAGTTACACCATTGCTACTTTAATAAAGTTGGAAATATAAATCTTTTTTTATTTACAAAAAGTCTACTTACATGAGTGCCTTCTGTGTCTATTAATGGATCCACTTGAAGTCTGGGAGTCCTGCACCATAAGCCCACCAAGAATTGATCGATATTTTTTTTTCTTTATCTGTTAATAAATTTTTGCTTCACTTGGTCCCCCACCTGTGCGTGATTGTGACATTCGGATTGCGACACATTTCCTTTTTAATTTCCCTTTGTAATCTATCCAATACTGTAAAAACAAAAAATAAATTTAAAGATCTTGGTAATAGTATATGATTGATTAATAATAATTAATACATAATATATTCAAATCAAATATATTCAGGTTAGGAATTACGTTTAAAATCTATTTAATTGAAATATAAAACTTACAGCTGCCCAAGTTTTCCGATCTTTATTAGCAGTAATTAGCACCACCAACAATCAGTCCACATCCTTCGGGACATTTCCATTTGAGCACTTTTATTGTAGCCCATAGCGATATCTCTATGAGCATTCAAAAAATCCCACAAAGTTTCTAATTGTTCATATGAAACTCTTCTTGAAGCCATCACAAAAGTCACACTAGAAATATCGCTTGCCTACCACTCACAGACACGGCCACAAAACTAATGTCTATTTTATTTTCATTTATTACAAAATCTTTAAACTTTACAAAAACAAATCCACATAAATTTCAAAATTGGCTCGTAAATTATTAAGGTATTTAGTGCGTTCGAAAATACATGTGAAGTGTCAAGTTAACTTTTTTGTTTCAAGTTTTATAAGTGGATGGAAGGGCGTTTGCTCTCCTAAATAATGTCAAATTACTTTTTTTGCCACGAAACAACATTTCCTTCATCACCCGTTTTATTTCAAACTGTTATCATAACAAAATATTTCATTAATATAAAAACCGTAAAACCGCTTACGTATTTTAGAACGTTTGTTTTTTATAATCTTATTTAATCTGTGCTGCCACCTTACAAACCAGAGACTATGAAGCAGGTCAAAAGTTGGCATGCTGCAGGTCAGTGGGAAATGTTCATGGTACAAACATAAAACCTGTCAGGTTAACATGCTGTGTTGAACTGCCCTGCACTTGGCACATATTTTAAAAGTTAATAGTAGGCCCCCTGTTATCTACCTATCCAACAATACCAGGCTGAAGTGGGTAAGAAATGTGCAGCAAAATAAGAGTTGCAAAGAAAACAGATAACTGTTGAACTCCAGAGTCAATAACCAAAAGCTCAAAGGATCAGTCATCAACGACAACTCTGATTGATCGTTCACTAAGAAAGTCTGATATCCAGCTACAAAAATTGAGATACCAAAAGCAAGGAAGCTTTTTGTCTCGAGACCCTGTCAAAGGCTTTCGAGATATAACCAGTACTACATTATCAACTTTTCTTCTCTGTCAACCACACTTGTATCTGAACATGTTATTCCGTATAACGGCGAAGTGAATAAATACCTTACATCCAATTTGATTCTTTTGTTCTTTAAAAGAATTAACAAGTTTAAACAAATTATTTATACCGTTTTTCTGAGTCCCGAAAATCCCGAATTTCCCGGTTCTCAGTCGCATGTCCCGGGCTTTAAAATATTCTTCAAGAACCGGGAAATCCCGGGATTTTCGGGACCGGGATTTCCCGGTTCGATACCCTATCTGTCACTGATACTCGTACATATCTGTGGGAGATAATTATTGACTATGTGCGAAGTGGGTGGTGGGGAACGGCAAATCGATCGTAGCGCACGACGTGGCAGAAATGTGAATTAATTCTGGGCTGTCATGTGTCAAGTTGCTTTATTTTCATAACTTTCTTTATAATTTAATACGAAAACTTTAACTTTAACTTTTCCCGTTCGTTCTAAGCTCTTCCACTTCTCTCACATGCTGTGCTAATACTAATTTTTTCCCTTTTTGCTCAGTTTGAGGTTGGAAATGTATTTTATGCTTAACCGATTCAAATCCCGTGCGTATTATAATATCCATATTTTCCACGAGGAAGAAAATCGCTAGGTATAATATACACACTCACTTTTTACACTATTTTTTCAATTTCGTTGAAAAACTAGTCGAAATTTAATATCACAAAGATATCTTATCATCTAGTTGACATGATTTGACAGATGACAAGTCCTGAATAGTTGCGGCCACTAGGGGCGCTGTCATCGCGCACACAACGAATATCCGTATTTTTGTATTATCTCAATATTCCGCCAACAATAAAGGGTCTGCACCGAAGTTGTGCTGTAAACTGCAAGAATACTAGGCAGGTTTACGTTTTACTGATTCTTGGGAATCAATAAAGCGTCTCTTGAAAAGATTAACAATGCAGGAATAGCTGCCGCGAAGATAAAAAAGTAAATAAAACCCTAATCCTCATTTAAGTCCTGTTTTGGTATTTTTCTTATATAATTTTGCCTACATTAATTTAATTTTCACCTCACCTGCTCGGAAAGTATCTATTTCTCATTCAAAATCTGAGCGCAAAACTCCATTTTGTGCTCTAGAGCACAAAGTGTTGTTTAAAATTCGAACACGTCTTGTATTCAATTGTTTTCTACTTTTCTGCACTGGCAGGCGGTCCGCCCCCACTTCATTTCCTCGCTGTGTGAGGTGAAAAGTTGTGTGTTGCACTCGGCAGCAAAGTTTTTCTGCGTCTCGTACCTTTGAAAACTTCGCATCGCTCAGGATTCTATATTTGAACCGCTCGTTTCTCTCGCGGTTCAATCTTAGAATCCTTCGCTCGCTCAGTTTTCAATTCAAGTACTCGCGCCAAAAATCAACTTTGCAGCCTTGCATAACAAATAACTATTTCACCTCACACGCTCGGAAAGATTCCATTTCTCATTCAAAATCTGAGCGCAAAACTCCATTTTGTGCTCTAGAGCACAAAGTGTTGTTTAAAATTCGAATACCTACGTCTTGTATTCAATTGTTTTCTACTTTTCTACACTGGCAGGCGAGCCGCCCCCACTACATTTCCTCGCTGTGTGAGGTGAAAAGTTGTGTGTTGCACTCGGCAGCAAAGTTTTTCTGCGTCTCGTACCTTTGAAAACTTCGCATCGTTCAGGATTCTATATTTGAACCGCTCGTTTCTCTCGCGGTTCAATCTTAGAATCCTTCGCTCGCTCAGTTTTCAATTCAAGTACTCGCGCCAAAAATCAACTTTGCAGCCTTGCATAACAAATAACTATTTCACCTCCCACGCTCGGAAAGATTCTATTTCTCATTCAAAATCTGAGCGCAAAACTCCATTTTGTGCTCTAGAGCACAAAGTGTTGTTCAATTCGAACACGTCTTGTATTCAATTGTTTTCTACACTGGCAGGCGAGCCGCCCCCCTACATTTCCTCGCTGTGTGAGGTGAAAAGTTGTGTGTTGCTCTCGGCAGCAAAGTTATTCTGCGTCTCGTACCTTTGAAAACTTCGCATCGCTCAGGATTCTATATTTGAACCGCTCGTTTCTCTCGCGGTTCAATCTTAGAATCCTTCGCTCGCTCAGTTTTCAATTCAAGTACTCGCGCCAAAAATCAACTTTGCAGCCTTGCATAACAAATAACTATTTCATCCCCCCATCTCGGAAAGACTATTTTTTCTCTTCGATATCTGAGCGTAAAAGCCGTTTTTATCCTCTAATGGATAAAGTAAATTGAATTTAGAACATCATGTGCATTATAGAGTTGTACCGGTGATGGCGCCCGCTGACCCCAACAGCTGATCGCTTGCTGTGGTGACCACTTCACGTTCCAAGGTTGTCGTACCACATCAAATTTCAAAAACAGAAATTATTTCCTCGCATTATGTGTGAAAAGCAGAGTACGCTCTTCGGGAGTAAAGCTGCGTTGCCTTGGGCAAACTTGAATCCCTCGCTACACTAAGGATGTTTAACTTTATTCCCTCATTTCTTTCGGGAATTAACACTAGAGCCTCCTCGCTGCGCTACGCAGGTTCACCCCCAGAATGCTGCTGTCATTTTGAAAAAAAAAAAACGGAAAAACGATTCCTGCTGGGGTAACGTTTTTCTAGCAGGAAAATTCTAAACGAGTGATCGGAGAGAGAAAGATTGTGCATAGCCAGAGAGCTGTTATGTGTGCCACAATGTGCCGTCAAAAATAAAATCTGTGCCCCTTCAGATTTTCGAGATACTTATTGCGTTTCCTGCTGGAGTAACGTTTTGATGAATCGTATATCTCTAAAACCATTGCATGTGCCCCTGTAGAATAAACATACACGAGTAGCTCTTAATGTGTGCCCATATGTGCCCCAATTAGATTTAACAAAATATTTATATTTTTCAAGTTATCGCGGTTTTATGAAAACCCGAAAACACATCGCAGCGCCTAAATGAGACAAGGTATAAGTTTTCTGAAAACTGTATTCGGTCCTTCTTGACGCTAATAATAACCATACAAAGTTTCAAAACGCTTCATGCATGCGTTTTTGAATAATCTTGCAAAGTCTAAACCAGTCATGTCAAACATACGGCCCGCGGGCCGGATCCGGCCCTCGGGCCGTTTCGATACGGCCCGCGATTACAATATATCACAAATAAATATTGTTTTTTAGAGATTTTATACTGCACTCGATGCCTCTACGCAAGTTTAAAAATACGCGCGCTTTACATAAAAGTCAAGAGTAGAAATCGAATGAACATCTCCAATCAATTCTTAAAATTACTACCACGAATAATGATACCTGACATCAATGAGATAGTCAAAAACAAGAGAAGTCAGGTATCCAGATCCTCGAGCTCAAAATAATTACTCATTCTTACTTTTGGTATGATTTGTAACAACTATATGTATTTAACTAAATAAATAAAGGAGCTAAAATAATTCAGTATGTTTTAGTTTTTTAATTTGAACTTGGCCCGCCTACACATTCTTAATCGAATATGGCCCTCTGCAAAATTGAGTTTGACACCCCTGGTCTAAACGATGGTGTCATAACTTTGACGGCAAAATACAAGGAACTGGCTCCATCTCAGATGTGTAGTTGTAAACCAAAATCATGTGCCTTTAGTCAAAAATATATGGTGAAAATATTGAGCTTGGAATGTTTCGCAATAAGTAAATATAAACAAAAAACCAAATTAAGTAAACAACGGCTGGTTATCCGACCAAAGGACATAATTTTTTTTGGGCCTTTTCTGAAAGTGCCGGCCAACGAAAAAAATTGGTACCCATTGGTACAATTGGTAACTATTGCTCCAAATGACTAATACTACTCATAAGTAGTATTAGTCATTTGGAGCAATAGTTATTATGGCACAAAAGTTGTAGGATTGCTCTCGGCCAAGTTATACAAGTTCGAAGATTCGTAATTTTCATACATTTATTAATTTCTGAAACCGCCGAGAATCACCAAATAATGATAAGTATTGCTAGAACTAGCGACCTCTAGCAATTTAACATAACGCCTGTAATCCCTGAGGGGTTGGGCAGAGGAGTACCGAATAAAAATGAATAATAATCTGTTTATTTTTTGTGAACAGTAATAAAAACACTTTAAAATATACAAATCAGCTGGTGGGATCAGCATCGGGAACAGAATCGAAGCTGCCTGTGGTAGGCCTCTTGGGAGAGCAACCTCCTAACAATACGAGTCGTGACCAAAAGTACTTGTCGGGTAATAAAATCATCAACCGTGCTACTGTACCTATCCTGCTGAGATAGTCCTGCAAGCCGGTAGGCGTTTGGCTCCATAAGGGCCACTGAAAGCTTATTTAGACGCGCGTGGAACACGACATGTTGTCGTCCTGGGCCTGATCCTTGATAAGACAACTAGCTCCGCATTACTTGCCGTACGCGACTGGATTGAGATTTCGATGGCGTCCTCTTTCGCGTGTTCTGCATCTTCCTTCGCTGTCATTACTGCTGCAGAAGAAGTGGCAGCCTCCTTTCCAGATTGCCAACGTGTGATCTGGAAGCAGATCCTCCAGCATCTATGTGTATGAGTGGATCACCCGAATAGCCATGATCCCCTGTTGCGATTAGCTTGTGTGTTCGCTTCCTTATGGAAACGACAGACACAGGGTTCCCGTAGAGGGGCTTTAACCGTACCACTTCCAGGTAGAGCTTTCAGAAGGCGGCGTTTGCCTCGCAAGGTTGAGTAACAGCTTGAAGGCAGCCACGGCTCGATCCTGTTTTTGATCCAAACGTCGGAAATGCTCCTTGAAGTTCCACGGGATGTCAAGGACGAGTATCAGTCGCGTCTCGTTGACTGGACGGTGAGGCTAACCCGTCTCACCGCTAATTGTGAACTCGACAGTATCGCGTTCCCAAAGCTATGAGGCTCTTTGAGAAAACAACAAATGTGTGAATAAAATGTAGGTACCGGCTCGTCGACTATCTTAGTATCTGGAACGCAAAGGGCAACCGAATGAAGAGGGTGGACTTTTAGTCAGCAGGAGTCTGACAGTCTCTACAGCTCAGCCCAGAGCGAGATAACTGATTTGATGATTTTATTTCCCTCAAAAAAAGGTTGATTCAAAAAGCAGCAGTGCTGATCACGTCTCGTATTGGTAGGAGATTCCTGTCCCAAGACCCCTAACCACAGGCAACCTCGGTTCTGTTCCCGATGCTGGTCCCACCAGCAGATTTGTATATTTTAAAATGTTATTTATTACTTTTCACAAAAAATAAACAGATTATTATTCATTTTTATTCGGTACTCCACTGCCCAAGCCCTCAGGGATTACAGGCGTTATGTTAAATTACTTGAGGTCGCTAGTTCTAGCAATGCTTATCATTATTTGGTGATTCTCAGCACTTTCAGAAATTAAAAAATGTATGAGAATTACGAATCTTCGAACTTGTATAACTTGGCCGAGAGCAATCCTACAACTTTTGTGCCATAGTAACTATTGCCCCAAATGACTAGTACTAGCTATAGGTAGCAATTTTTTTCGTTGGCCGGCACTTTCAGAAAAGGCCCAAAAATTTATGGAGCCTGAATGTTCTCCTTTGAATGACTACTAAAAAGCGACGGATTCATACATATCGATGACCTTCTTTATTGGACGTATTATACCTAAGCTGTTGTCCGTACAGTTGCGTTCAAAAGTTTTGGGGGCTAATTAAAAAAAATATATTAAATGCACCTTGTGACACTAACCTTGTAACTACATACGTCTTACAGCCGCGAATAATATTTTAATCAACATACAACCTAGCACTGGCCTGCAAATTGCCCCTATCTTTGACAGATTGGGGTAGATTATTCTCAACCTTCCAATATCATATTATTGAGGTTGAAAATCTATATTACCTAAAGAAATTGACAGATTGAAGTAGGTTGATGTGCTGGCGTCTGTACCAATGTTGTCGTTTGAGTACCTAGTACTAAATTTTAATAGTATCAAATTGTAAATATTTAGTACCGATTAGCATCGGTGGTCCAGCGGTAGTCATGAACATTAAAAAAAATATTATGATGTTGATGGAAAAGGAAAACTTTTGATGCAGGTACCTACTAAACGTAATCAATTTTATTCTGTGGAAAATGTCGTGGGTTATACACTTGCTCACTTTGTATGAACTATGAATTGTTTTGTATAATAGGTACCTACTGTAGTGTGTAACTGTTTATTTTCCTAAATAAATAAATAAAAAAAAAAACGTAAGGCAGTGGTCCGACCGGCGGCGAGAAAAAAACTTTTTGAAAAAAAGGGGAACCGACTTCAAAACCAAACATAAAAAAATTTTTCTTTCGGAAGTCGGTGGCTTTGTTTTTTTCTATTTCATTGACATATGGCCACCGACTTCCGAAAGAAAAGTACAACTAAAAAGGGAAAAAATAAAAAACATTTTGAAAAAACTTTAAAAAAAAAATTAACCGCCTTCAAAAACAACCACAAAAAAGGGTAAAATAACCTACAAAATAACTTTTCTTTCGGAAGTCGGTCTTTCGGGCTTTGTTTTTTGATTTCGTTGTCTTTTTGCCACCGACTTCCGAAAGAAAAGTTATTTTGTAGGTTATTTTACCCTTTTTTGTGGTTGTTTTTGAAGGCGGTTAATTTTTTTTTTAAGTTTTTTATTTTATTCTTTTTAGTTTGAATATTCAACGCAAATTCTTGTCAAATACATCATTTTCTTACATGTGCACTAGAATTTTGTAATCCGTGGCACCGGTATTAACATCGCTCATGTACAGATGCTAATAAAATTCCCTATCTCAAAAACTGCTGAACAGATCTTGATGAAACTTGCAGTATTCCCTAAGGTGAACGATCCCTAGTACAACAAAAAAAGAATTTTGGAAATCCGTCCACAATTGGCGGAGTAATCGCGTAACAAACACGCAAAAAGTAATGTCATCCAAGTAGCCGATCTCAATAAAAATGCTCACAAAATAAAAAGTACTGAACCAAATTGGATGAAATTTTTATGGGACCACACTGCAAGTATACTGCATCGAACAAAAAAAGAATCACACTAATCGGACTAGAAACCTCGGAGTAATCGATGTATATACATAAAAAAAAACATACCGACCGAATTGAGAACCTCCTCCTTTTTTTGAAGTCGGTTAAAAAGGGAACCGACTTTCCCGGTTCCCTTTTTTCAAAAAGTTTTTTAGTTGAGATATATAAAAAATCTATATAAAACCTTCACCAGAATGTAACAAACACTTTTCTGAAAACTGCATCAAAATCGGTTCAGCCAAACGCGAGATAATCGCGGACAAACATGCAATCGTCCCTGAAAATCTACGATCCAAGTAAGCAAAACGAATCCACGCGGGCAACGTCACGGGATATCTATTAGTGTTATATACTAAAACCTTCTCCAGAATGTTATGAACACTTTCCTGAAAACTGTATCAAAATCCGTTTAGAAAAACGCGAGATAATCGCGGACAAACATACATACATACAGGTCGAACTGAGAACGTACTTTTTTTTTGAAGTCGGTTAAAAACGAGTAACTATCGGCGATTTTCTCTCTCAAGAAACGCACAATAAAATAATGTACATTCCATGTAGGTAGGTAAACGAAAGAGATGCATATATTAATACTTGCTCTCTGACTGTTCACACTATCGGCGACGACTCGCTTTACTAGTTTTGTCGCTGAGCGACGAGCTTTCAAAAATAAACTCGCTCAGCGATACTCGTTCAGCGATGCTCGCTCGGCTCGCTTCAGGTTTGCACAGGACTGAGCGACCGCGGGGGAGTGGCGCGAGTAATCGCTCGTCGCACTTGCACACTCGCTTTAGCCCGGCGACAAAAACTATCGAAACTACACTCGCTTCCTTCCCGCTGATCGCCAACTCTTTTTAACCGACTTCAAAAAAAGGAGGAGGTTCTCAATTCGTCGGAATCTTTTTTTTTTTTTTATGTATATTCCCCGATTTCCCGAAGACGCCTGGACCGATTTGGAAAATTTTTCTTTTGTTTGAAACTTCACAAGTGGTCCCATGATCATCAGGTCAGGATCTGATGATAGGATCCCAGGGAAATCGAGGGCAACCATAAATTTTATAGGCACATAATACCAATTTCATATATTTTCTAAAGCTGTTCAAGTATTTGCTTTTTATAATCATCATCTCAGGTGGATGAGCTGATGATGGAAGGTACAACTCCTTAACAGTAAGGAGTAGGCGTCGATTGATAATAATAATATTCCACAACTATCACACAACGCCATCTAGTCCCAAGCTAAGCAGAGCTTGTGTTATGGGTATTAGACAACTGATAAACATACTTATATATTCCTAAATACATACATATTATAGATAAATTACACCCAGACACATAACAAATGATCGTGCTCATCACACAAACATTTTTCCTGGGTGGTAATCGAACCCACGACCTCCGGCATAGCAGTCAGGGTCACTTATGGCCAATTGATTTAGTTTGTGTTCGCATATCTCTGGAACTTCCAGTCCGATTTAAGTAATTATTTTTTTGGTTTTCTAGGTGGAATACTGCAAGTTTCATCAAAATCGGTTCAGTAGTTTTTGAGATATGGAATTTTATTATCTTATTGTGTACATGAGCGATGTAATTACCGGTGCGAAGGATTACAAAATTCTAGTGCACATGTATGAGAATGATGTTCTTGACAAGAATTCGGATTGAATATTTAAACTAAAAAGAGTAAAATAAAAACTTTTTCAAAAAAAATGTAACAGCCTTCAAAAACAACTATAAAAAAGTGTAAAATAATCTACAAAATAACTTTTCTTTCGGAAGTCGGTGGCTGAAAAGACAATGAAAAGAAAAAAAACCGGCCAAGTGCATGTCGGGCCACGCACAGTGTAGGGTTCCGTAGTTGCCCAACAAAATACTTATGCGAACTAACTAAACTGATTCGCTGAATTTAATTTTAAAAAGAAGAATTTTCAAAATCGGTCCAGGAGTCTTTGAGAAATCGGGGACAATACATAAAAAAAAAGATTACGACGAATTTAGAACCTCCTCCTTTTTTTGAAGTTATTTAAAAATAGTTGACGATAAAAACCTACCCATCCCCAAAAAACATACCTATAAAAGCTGTAAAAATAAAGTTGACAAACTTACATTTGCAGTTGAAAAGCATGTTCTCCGATACATTTTGTTTAAGAAAATATGATATCCAAGTACATTTTATAAGTTGGTGGACTATTACTCGTAAAGTTGTAAAGCCTACTCAGTTATGATAATTTTCTTTTAAATTTCGTTATATATACTACTATTGTGAATTTTTTCACACCCCCAAACATAACCGTTTAGCTGGTAGAGGGGGGGGACACTCGAGTCGAGCAAAATTTAGCACTTTAAAGCTTAATATTTCACAAACTAATTTTTTTATCAAAAAATTGTTAATGGAAACTCACATTATTTTTTAAAGACCTATTTATTGATACCCCACACTAAGGGGTACGCGAGAAAGAAAAAAAAACATCCCCACTTTACGTGTACAGGAGGTACCCCAAAAAAAAATTTTTTTCGAGATTTTATTTTACCACTTTTTCGGCACAACAAATCCGTATATTTACACCAAATTACAGCTCTCTAATACTGTGCGTCTCTGAGCTAAACTGCGGACAGACGGACGGACGGACGGACGGACGGACGGACGGACGGACATAGCGAAACTATAAGGGTTCCTTGTTGACTACGGAACCCTAAAAAAACCAAGGCAGTTCTACTCGTTATTCGTTCATCGTCGGCGGTCGGCCCACTACCTTACGGCTTACGGATATGAAATAAATGTTCAACTACGTACATAGGTATTATTATGATGTAGGTACAATAATTAGTTTCCACATTTGATTTATCTCCTGTTTTAACTGTGTGATGATTCACGTGAAAAACATAAATTCAGCGATAAAATGAAACATGAAAATGGTGGGAGTGGGACCAATGTTTTAGCCACATAACTTTAATTTGGTACTAACAAAATTACATAATGTTTTGAAAATTGCCATCGCGACCTCTAACGTAACTAGACCAAGTATGTACCTATGTCAAAGACCATGAATACCTCTACCTACTATACCTATTTAAGGAGCTAAAATGAGAACATTCAGGCTCCATACATTTTGGGGCCTTTTCTGAAAGTGCCGGTCGACGAAAAAAATTGGTACCTATAGGTAGTACTAGTCATTTGGAGCAATAGTTACTATGGCACAAAAGTTGTAGGATTGCTGTCGGCCAAGTTATACAAGTTCGAAGATTCGTAATTCTCATACTTCATTTTTTAATTTCTGAAAGTGACGAGAATCACCAAATAATGATAAGTATTGCAAGAACTAGCGACTTCAAGTACATTAACATAACGCCTGTAATCCCTGAGGGGTTGGACAGAGGAGTACCGAATAAAAATGAATAAAAATCTGTTTATTTTTTATGAAAAGTAATAAAAACATTTTAAAATATACAAATCTGCTGGTGGGACCAGCATCGGGAACAGAACCGAGGTTGCCTGTGGTTAGGGGCTTCGGAGAGGAGTCTCCTAACAATAAGAGACGTGATCAGCACTGCTGCATTTTGAATCAACCCTTTTTAGGAGGAAATAAAATCATCAAATGAGTTATCTCGCTCTGGGCTGAGCTGTAGAGACCGTCAGACTCCTGCTGACTAAAAGTCCACCCTCTTCATTCGGTTGCCCTTTGTGTTCCAGATACTAAAATACCTAGTTGACGAGCCGGTACCAACATTTCATTCATACATTTGTTGTTTTCTCAAAGAGCCTCATAGCTTTTGGAACGCGATACTGTCGGGTCCACAATTAGCGGTGAGACGAGTTTCCCTCACCGTCCAGTCAACGAGACGCGACTGATACTCGTCCTTGACATCCCGTGGAACTTCAAGGAGCATTTCCGACGTTTGGATCAAAAACAGGATCGAGACGGGGCTGCCTTCAAGCTGTTACCCAACCTAGGCCCTACGTGGGAGTGGTACGGTTAAAGCCCCTCTACGGGAACCCGTGTCTGTCGTTTCCATAAAGAAGCGAACATAATAGCTAATCGCAACAGGAGATCATGGCTATTCGGGTGATCCACTCATACACATAGATGCTGGAGGATCTGCTTCCAGATCATACGTTGGCAATCCGGAAAGGAGGCTGCCACTTCTGCAGGAGTAATGACAGCGAAGAGGCAGAACACGCGAAAGAGAACGCCCTCGAAATCTCAATCCAGTCGCGTACGGCAAGTAATGCGGACCTAGTTGTCTTATCAAGGATCAGGCCCAGGACGACAGCATGTCGTGTTCGACGCGCGTCTAAATAAGCTTTCAGTGGCCCTTATGGAGCGAAACGCCTACCGGCTTGCGGGACTATGTCAGCAGGATAGGTACCGTAGCACGGTTGATGATTTTATTACCCGAAAAACGTGGTTGATTCAGAAAGCAGTACTTTTGGTCACGACTCGTATTGTTATGAGGTTGCTCTCCCAAGAGGCCTACCACAGGCAGCTTCGATTCTGTTCCCGATGTTGGTCCCACCAGCTGATTTGTATATTTTAAAATGTTTTTATTACTTTTCACAAAAAATAAACAGATTTATTATTCATTTTGATTCGGTACACCTCTGCCCGGGTTGGGCAGAGGTGTTCAGGGATTACAGGCGTTATGTTAAATTGCTTGGGGAAGACCGCTACGGGTACCACCTATAGCAATGCACAATCGTAGGATTCGATATCAATGGGCTCTTGAACACAGAAATTGGGCAGAAGAACAATGGCGTTTCGTGTGCTTTTCTGATGAGTCTCGTTTTGGTATGAGACCGGATACAAGACGTATACGACACTGGAGAACCCCTGGACGCCAACAGCGATTAAAATCCTGCCAGGAAGTCCATCCTTATAGTGGTGGAACCATCATGGTATGGGCGGGTATTTGGATCGGCGGAAGAACTGAGTTGATTTGGATCAGAGGCAACCTCAACGCTCAAATTTATGCTGAGACGATTGTATCAGACGTCATCGTTCCTGTACAAGTGCAAATCGGTCCCTTATTTCAGTTAATGCATGATAATGCACGACCGCACACCGCAAGAGTTGTAAGACAGACTCTCGCCGCAGCTAACATCAATGTCCTGCCCTGGCCTGCTCAGTCGCCAGACTTGAACCCGATTGAGCATGCATGGGATATGCTACAGAGAAGAGCTCTGCCGAATATGGAGGGTATCCAGTCGCAAGAAGACCTTTTTTTGTTGTTGCAACGAACATGGGCGGCCATTCCACAACGTGATTTGGATAAACTCATTTTGAGTATGCCAAACCGATGTTTTTGTGTTGTTAGTGTTCGCGGTAGAAACACGGATTATTAATTGTTTAAGTTACCCAATAAAATTTTAAAGAAAACTGTTATTTCAGTCTTTTTTTCGAACTTTAATGTTAGTGGTTCAAATGTCAAAAATCCCTTTATTAGGAAAATGGCAAATTTCTTTATGAATGCAAAGGTGACTTGGTTTATCGTTACTGTGACAAACGATAACACTTTATTTGATGAATCCTTAAAGAACATTTTAATTAATATCAATCAGGAGAAAAGTTATTGCAAAAATATATGTTGATCCCTAGACACTTTTGATGTGTGTATGTTTTATTTTAAGCAAACCTAGCATTAATCTTCTAGAAATCTAGATAGATAGATATTAATATGGCACCGTATGACCGTATCGTCACTCGTGGAGACGCAATTTATAGCAGCAGATTTACACATTTGAAAAGGCAAAGCGACCTGAAAGCTAGACCACCAGATAATTTATAACTTTAATGTCAATAATGGTGTTCTTACAAAAATGTCCGCTTTGTGCTCGGAGTTTTTCGGCAGTTGGAATGTGAGTGTCACTGGAGCTCGAGAGCGCACTAAAGCTTTGGTATGCTAATTAGCACTTTCATGTGGGTGGCCATTATTATTAGTTTAAAGAATTTGATCCTTATTAGAGACAGTATCGAATGGTGTAAAAATACAGCGCGTGTTTTTTTTTTCCAAAATCAACAACAGGTTCTATTCCTGGACAGGAAAATGGATATTTCAAAAACTCTTGGCCTCGAGACTCCTTTGAGCAATTTTCAATATTCCTCATAGTTTCGGATTTCGTGGTCATCCACGCCCAGCTGGAAAATACAATCTGTATAGTGGTAGTACTATAGGTAGTATTGTGGAATGGCCGCCCATGTTCGTTGCAACAACAAAAAAAGGTCTTCTTGCGACTGGATACCCTCCATATTCGGCAGAGCTCTTCTCTGTAGCATATCCCATGCATGCTCAATCGGGTTCAAGTCTGGCGACTGAGCAGGCCAGGGCAGGACATTGATGTTAGCTGCGGCGAGAGTCTGTCTTACAACTCTTGCGGTGTGCGGTCGTGCATTATCATGCATTAACTGAAATAAGGGACCGATTTGCACTTGTAGAGGAACGATGACGTCTGATACAATCGTCTCAGCATAAATTTGAGCGTTGAGGTTGCCTCTGATCCAAATCAACTCAGTTCTTCCGCCGATCCAAATACCCGCCCATACCATGATGGTTCCACCACTATAAGGATGGACTTCCTGGCAGGATTTTAATCGCTGTTGGCGTCCAGGGGTTCTCCAGTGTCGTATACGTCTTGTATCCGGTCTCATACCAAAACGAGACTCATCAGAAAAGCACACGAAACGCCATTGTTCTTCTGCCCAATTTCTGTGTTCAAGAGCCCATTGATATCGAATCCTACGATTGTGCATTGCTATAGGTGGTACACGTAGCGGTCTTTGGGAATGAAGGTTCACTTCATGCAAGCGGTTTCTGACTGTTTGGTCGCTAATTAAGTTCCCTGAAGAGTGATGAAGCCTCACGGCTAACATCATGGCGGTTATTGTTGGAGCTCTTCGAGTTAAGATTTGAATGTATCGGTCTTGTCTCCGTGTGGTGCAGCGATACCGTCCTCCATGGCGCTCAGCCACGGTACCAGTGCTTCGGTAACGTGTCCAAAGTCGACTGATAACACTCTGACTTGTATTCAGAGCTAAAGCCACAGTACGTTGCCGGGAACCAGCTTCTATCATTCCCACGGCTCTGAGCATTTCTTCCCTGCTTAAATGACGTCGCCGCTCCATAATAACGTTGGTTTTAATCAGTAGTAGGGAAACAGTAGCACTAATAATGTCTTCAATGCGTTGTATGTTTTTATAGGGAAAATATTGACAGCTGATTTTCATCTTTTACTCGAATTTGATTTACAGTTCCTGATTCAAATTATGAAATGCACCAAAAAGGATCCATATAAATTTATAAAATCATAAATTTATTACAAAGCCACATCTCAATCTCAAGAAATTCGCATAAAAATGCTTGATCCCTAGACACTTTTGATGTGTGTATGTACCTACTTAAATTCTTATTCATGGACTTACCCATATGACCACGTTGTCCATATCATTATGACGTTGTTTCTTAGTGTCCCATGCAACGCAACGTGTGGCTTCTGAACAGTCCTCCAAATGCTGATAACGGTGCAGTATTCGCGGCTGTTATCTGATCAAGTGCGCGACTGATTCAGCGCCACTCCAGGCTACAATAAGTAGTCGACCTAACCCGATACCGGCACAGTGCTGATTACATCGTCAACATGTTCAAACTGCTGGTTGTGAGTTGTGTGCTGGTCAGCTGCCTAGCTGAGCCCTTCAGCCTTCCATCCTGGTGAGTTATGATCGTTTAGTCATTTGAAGAGACTGATGCTTCAGGCCGTGCGAACGGGTCATCAGAGAACAGTTACCTATCTACGCTGTTCGCTGCAGCAGATGCTGAGACCTTCACTTGTGTAGTCAGTTTTTAGGGACCTGTGCATTAGATTATTCTGTTATAAAAGTTACATTATATCTAAACGTTTTGAAGGCGGCGAGTAGTGGCCCTCTAATTGATTATTTTCTTTGTCTAGTGCTTTAGGTGCAGTACCTAAATGCTATTCTGTGAAGTTCACGAGCTCACTTCACTATACTGAATTAAAGTACTGAATTCAAAGGCACAGACGCAAGCACATCAACCTACCCCAATCTGTCAAATTTTCTCAGATTTTCAACCTTATCACAATAGTGGAAGGTTGATGTTCGATTGGTTAAATCTGACAGATTCGGGTAGGTTCACCTGCCTGGCGTCTGTACAATAGAACTCATTTTGTTTTATGTAGTATGTATTTTTTAAACTTGACAGTACTCAAACAAAGACTGGAAGGTGTAGCTGTAGACCCATCAAATTCGTAGAGGTGGAGGAATATCTAAATATAAATATATCTAATCTCCTCGTGGTTTTCGTTGGAGCTTATGTAGTTGTTGCTATAGTGAGTTTATTTAGTGCTGAATTGAACATTATTAATTCAATTATTATTTGGTTTGAGTTTTCCAAGATTCTACGGCAGGAATCCAATTACACAACTCTCGGGGTTAAAAAAAAACAGGAAAGGTCAATGTCTAACTGTCAGCAGCTTGAAATGAATGAAGAACTTATATTATTGTCCCACTGCTGGGCAAAGGTCTCCCCCCATAACTTTCCACTCTTTCTTTTATTCGGCTTTCTCCGGCCAATCTCTTAAAATCCAATTCGTCACGCTAAAGCGTTTTCTAGGTCTCCCTCGTCAGCGAGTCAGCGACGCCCGTCCTATATTCATAGTAGTATTATTTATATATTTCATTCATATTCATACTAGCAGTTAATACTTATATTACGTGAACCTTTCATTATCTTTACTTCAGCTGCCAACAATACTTATTTTATTTTATTTACTTGGGAAAACAAACGGTTAAACATTACAATATATTTACTCCTGACTAGTAGGTATTAATGTCACATTATCATCAGTGACAATATTAACTTTAGACATTAATGTTTCCAGGCTGCGCCAGGAAGGTCGTCGGCACCGGAACCCGCGGGGCTGCGCCAACCGCGCGGAGGGCTGGCGGGCTTGCGCGCAACTGAACAACACTGAAACCCTCGCACCGCACGGATATGACTGCAGCCTGTTCTTCTATTGCCGAAGTCCGGGCGCGCGCCCTGCATGTCGCAAGTGCCCCGCAGGCCTGCACTTCAACCCGCAGCTACAAGTGTGCGACTGGCCAGGCAACGTGGAATGCACGCCGCGCCCCCCGCGCCCCTCGCGACCCCCGCCAGAAGTGGATACTACAAGAGATAACGTTATGACTGGTAGAACTGATTTTCCTGTAACTGACGTTACTGTAATTGACGTTACTGTAACTGACGCTCCTGCAACTGACGCTCCGCCTACTGACGCTCCTGTAACTGACGTTACTGTAACTGACGTTACTGTAACTGACGTTCATGTAACTGACACTCCTTCAACTGACGTTCCTGTAACTGACACTCCTTCAACTGACGTTCCTGTAACTGACACTCCTTCAACTGACGTTACTGTAACTGACATTACTGACACTCTTTCAACTGACGTTCCTGTAACTGACACTCCTTCAACTGACGTTACTGTAACTGACATTACTGACACTCTTTCAACTGACGTTCCTGCATTGTAGGTGCCTGGTCATGGTGGTATAGAGGATAGTAAGATAACAAAAAATTATAGTAATTTAAAATTATATCCAAAGAAGATAATACAAAGTGTTAGTTTTTCCATAAACTTCAAATTTAAATTTAGGATTTCACGGACAGTTTGTTATTTTTGTTGCCCACTCATGCTTAATTTAAATTTGTAATTTTACCCAAAATATTTCTTTAATCAGAATAAAATCTTGTTTCAATAAAATTTGTATTACCTACTTATTATTATAATTTCAACACGATTTTGGTAAAGACGAGCACGGGACAACATTATTTGCACATGACATATCAGTGAATTGAATGAGCCACGGGTGAGTTTGGCTTGCTCAGTGGTGCTCAGGGCTCAGGGATCAGCAGGGCTGCGCGCTTGCCGTCGCATACAGTATCGACAACGCGTTGACAAGTGCGCGGTAGTTCACCTGCGCAGGAAAAACAATACGTTACTGAAGTAGGTATAAGCCGGAGCATTGAAGAAAGGATTCTAAAATGGCGGCTTGTACTTGCGTTGACAGATAGTACAGTCAGCATATAAGATTTCAAGTTAAAGATTTTTTGAAATTGAAAATAAAAAAAAGAAGACTGGATCAAAATAATTCTCAAACTTAATCTAACAATAAAACAAAATTCAACAACAATAATCAACAGGTAACAACGGAAAAATAACAGAAAACTATAAAAATATTCTTAAAAAATATCACTGAGCGCGTCAAGACACATCAAGACTATTTTTTTTCTGCTTACACTACACGCGGGAGTGAGTATAGACGGCACTAGAGTGCGAGCGAGAAGACACGATAAGCGCCGCCATTTTAGAATCCTTTCTTCATTGACCCAGGTTATATAAGCCGGAGCATTGAAGAAAGGATTCTAAAATGGCGGCTTGTACTTGCGTTGACAGATAGTACAGTCAGCATATAAGATTTCAAATTAAAGTTTTTTTGAAATTGAAAATAAAAAAAACAAGACTGGATCAAAATAATTCTCAAACTTAATCTAACAATAAAACAAAATTCAACAACAATAATCAACAGGTAACAACGGAAAAATAACAGAAAACTAAAAAAAATATTCTTTTTTTTTTTTTTTTTTTTTTTATTCTTTATTTAATAGGGGTTTTTATCCACATGGATACGTCAACCCCATTGTACCTTATACTTTATTGACACAAAACTATATCTAAGATTATTAAATTAATTATAAACTAATAGTTACTTTGAAATAGGGGAGAGAATTACTGGCCAGACTTCTGCAATAAGCCACAAATTATGCGTTTTGTCCTTTCTGATTTAGGGTATGCCAAAATATTTTGGATCAGTCCGACATCCCACAAGTTTAATTTGAACTCCCTAGCCAAAAATTCCCTTTTCGTTTTGTTCTTTACACATTCCATCAGCAAATGTTGCACATCTTCAATTTTATTACATGCCTCACAATTAGGCGATGCAGCCTTTCGCATTAAGAAAGCAAACTTTGCTGATGGATAGTGTCCAGAACGCAACCTTAACGCTAGTTTAACATAACTCCTATTTAAACATTTATCATCAAACCAGGGCATACGAGGAGGTTCATTTTGAATGACTTTATACCACATGCCTTTTTCTTTGGAAATTTCACTGAAGCATTTTTTCCATTCGTCGAAACATATATTCTTAAGCTTGGGAAAGTATTCCCAATAATCACACATATATGAAATGTCATTACCCATGTCAACGGCCAGTTTTGACAGCCGGTCGGCCTCCTCATTGCCCTGCAACCCTATGTGCGCTGGAACCCATTGCAAGACTATCCTAATATTATCCTTATTGTAGATGTTAATTACTTTAAGAATGTCATAGGCTATCGATGCACCTCTGCAGCCAGAGGCGCAGCGAGCCACATGATGTAAAGCGCTCCTGCTATCTGTAAATATAACTATTTTATTCATATTTTGACTAAGTGAGTAAGACACCGCTTGATGTATTGCAATGAGTTCCAGAGACATTATACATATATTTGCATTAACTTTATACATAGCTTTATGATCAGTACTTTGTGAAAAAAATGCAGCTCCAGAACCATCCTTACTCTTTGATCCGTCTGTAAAAATTTTGCACCAATCACTATATCTAGAATCCAGTTCTGATGCTACTTCGTGTACCAATTCATTGTGATTATAACATCTTTTCGGGTGCTTTACACATTCTAAATCAGTTTGAATAGCCTCATTGACTCGTAAAGCTGATACCCAAATGTCTAGAGAGAACATTTTGAGACAATCAAAGGTATTTAGTTGCAGCTGTCCTATTTCTTTAAAGGAAGTAGCCAGGAGGGGTTTCCTTTTATTGGCCCAATAGCTATTATTAACTAGGGAGTCTAATTCGGATATTATGTTTATGGCTATATTATTAGACCAGGACAATGATTTTGATATAATTTTATATGCGAGATATTTTCTCCTCAAAAACAATGGTGGTATGTGTAGTTCACTCTCCATCACGTGGATAGGTGAGCTTCTTATGAAACCTCCTACAATTCTCAATGCTTGGTTTTGTAACTTATCTAGTTTGCTTGTATGTGTTTTTGCACTAGAATCATACAAGTAACAGGCATAATCAAGTCTACTTCTTACTAACGATATATATATTCTACGCAAATGTTTAGTATGTACGCCCCAGGAAGAGCCTGCCAGTACCTTTAATATGTTAAGGTATTTTCCACCTTTGCTAACTATCTCATTTATATGTTTTCGCCAACGTAAGCTTCTATCCAACCAAAGTCGTAGGTATTTAACACATTCCACAATTGTTAGCGGTTGACCATAAACTTTTAATGAAGGTAATATTCGCCTTCGGCCCCTACTAAACAAACAGAAATTAGATTTAGTTGGTGACAGAGTCAATCCAATCTCAGCCAGTGATGCGATTATACAGTTTAATGCATCCTGCAAATATCGCTCACATTTGTTTATTTGTTTATCGCTAAAATAAATAACATAATCATCTGCGTATTGTGATATCATAACGGTTTTTATTTGATGACAGATTTGGTGCGTAACTAAATTAAATAATAAAGGTGACAACGGATCCCCTTGTGCCAATCCTCTGTTAGTCGATCTTGTGTCACTACTTTCAATATTAAATGATTTAATTTTTAATTTCCTCTCGTTCATAAACGACCATAGGTAATTACAGAATTTTGACCCTACTTGCATTTCATCCAATACTTTTGTAACAGACTCAATTGAGACATTATTATAGGCATTTTCTATGTCTAAAAAGCATGCGACTGTGGGAATGTTTTTTGTAAATCCAAGTTGTATATAGGAAACCAGTCGGGATAGTGCATCCAAACATGATTGTGCCTTTCGAAAGCCTACCGTGTTAGGAGATAGGATATTATTTTTCTCAACAAACCATTCTAATCGCCTACAGATCATTAGATGAAAGGTTTTACACACACATGATATCAATGAGATGGGCCTTAATTTAATCTCACTATTAACGTTGTTTGCTGTTTTTGGTATCGGAATAATTTGAATATTTCGCCATTGGTGAGGGACAATACCGAATTCAAATATATAATTGTATATCTTCAGTAGAAGACACTTCCCTGATTCCGGTAAATTATACAACATAGAGTAAGATATAGCATCCTGCCCCGGAGACGAATCCTTTTTTTTCAGGCAGTTTTGAAGTTCTTCTCGTGTAAATTCAGTTTCTAACATTTCATTTCGGGACCTAAACCTTGGAGCCATATGAGGGACATAGTCTGGAGTCAGAGAACGCAGAAGATCAACTTGTTTGTCAATAGGAGGGCACCAACTTGGTTGTTTGAAACCTTTCATCCATCTCATACGGCGCCACATCACCTGTGTCGAAGTAGTTTCATCTATGGAATCACAGAATGTTTGCCATGCATTATATTTAGCCTTCTTAATTAATGTCTGGGACTCTGAGGTCTTAGATTCTAGTTTCTTTAAATTATCAGGTGTGGGATTTTTTCGGAAATTTGACAGTGCCAACCTTCGCTGTGCAACAATTTCAGACAATTTAGGGGACCAGTAATGTTTTTGTTTAAATTTTTTATTTACTTTTGAACTGTATTTAAAGTAGGGTATATGTTTATCAGCTGCATCTTCAATACAGTCTATAAAGGAGTCATACATATGTTGCACGTTACCATTAAAAGGTTCTTTATTAAACTTTGTAATGTTTTTAGAAATAGTTTCACGATATTCACTCCAGTCTGCATGTTTATAGTTACGTTTTTTAACAATGTGTACGCTGCACGATAAATAAGCGGAAATTTTAATAATCAGGTGATCACTCCCAAGATTTTCATTAAAAACTTGCCAATAAAAATGTATAGCCACGTCAGAGGAGACGAACGATATATCCGGTGACGTCTGTTGCAAATTACCATTTACTAACTTAACTCGAGTTGCAATTCCGGTGTTAAGCGATACAAAGTCATTTTCTAGAGATGCATCCATAATTTGAGTACCTCTCACGTCCGATTTAACCGACCAGTTAGTGTGATGACCGTTAAAGTCTCCAGCTATTATAGTTTTATTAGAAAAGCGACCAAAAATATCATTCCAATCGGAAGGTTGAGTTTGAACAGACGAAGGACAGTACAGTGATATAATATATTCTATATCTTTACAATTTAATAATTTAATACACACCAATTCAATACCCTTATTATTAATATTAAATGACATAGGGTGAGATTGGATTGACTTGTGCACCAGGATGGCAACACCACCATAACCATCGCTTCTATCATTCCTATATAAGTTATATCCACTAATACTAACGTTAACCTCACAGTCAAACCACGTTTCGCTGATTATTGCAATATGTATATTTTCTTTTATTAGTAGCTCCGAAAAGGATACTAATTTAGGGCGTAGGCTCTGTGAATTCCACTGGAATAGGTTTACCTTTATTTCTTCTTGTGTACTATCCATTACTGGGGCAACTTAGGTAATCCAAAATCTTTTTTCCAAATAAAACACTAACAAAAAACGTCTTAAGTTCCTCCCATATAATTTTCAACGTGGCTAGTATTTTTTCCTCTAACTTAATATCAGACTTATATATACCTGTTATTTTAATCCATACCTTCATCCATTCAAAATTATTTAACCATAGTGCATTATGCATAGATTCTTCTTTTCTTTTCGGTGCATTACTACTAGCT
Organism: Agrotis clavis; assembly: GCA_954870645.1. Classification (NCBI taxonomy): domain Eukaryota; kingdom Metazoa; phylum Arthropoda; class Insecta; order Lepidoptera; family Noctuidae; genus Agrotis; species Agrotis clavis. The sequence goes on along the minus strand of OX940928.1, from coordinate 26,379,210 downwards.
TCGTCCGTTTTCTCCTCCTCCAAAACCTCACCTTTCTTACCTTCTTGGTTTATTTTCTTTTTTTCCTTTTGTTTCAGACTTGCATTGTTTTGTTTTGACCCCGTGTATGTACGATTCCCTTTTTCCTTCTGTTCCAAATTTAATATCGGTTGTTGATGCACTACTCCTTCCTCTTCATCCTCTTCCATATCCGACATCGGTTGATGATGCACTATCGCTCTAGTCAATACATCTCTATAGGTTTCTTTATCACTATTTATTGTGTGAGACTCCACTTGCTGTGAGACATCATTTTTGTTCTTTTCTTTCTTCTCCAAAAACAGTTGAAGGGCTTTGCGATATGTAACTTGGTTCTGACTCATAATAATCCGAATAGATTTTTCTTTCATAAAAACGGGGCAAGTTTTATCAAGGACAAAGTGACCTCCCTTACAGTTTAAGCATTTGAAGTCTTTGATGGTACAGTTTTCATGGTCACCTCCACATTTTGGGCACAAAACCTTCTTAGTAGGGCAATATTTAATCATGTGGCCAAATTGCCAACAACCTGAACACTGTGTTACTGGAAACACGTATGGTTCAACCTTAAAACGGCAGTCATAGGCGTAAATATATTGAGGTAACACGTCACCTTTAAAACTCACTCTTACTGATTCACAATCGATCCACTTTCCTAACTGCAGACGTTTTAATCGTTTTACCGTTAACACTTCGACATTGGCTTTTAAAATATTAGTAAGTTCTTCTTCACTTAATTCAAGGTCAATGCCTTTCACTATTCCGTACGTTGTTGACATATCTTGTACTAATTGACACCTTAAGCCCATGTCCTTGAATTTTTTGCACTCGATTAAGTTAATAGCATCTTCTTTTTTCTGTAATTGAATAAGCATTTTGTAACCGCTTTTATATTTTATCTTAAGGATATCTTTAATATTTTCCGAACGTAATAATTTGGCCATGGCTATTGGTTTAGGCAATTTCTCCGCTGAAGTAACGCATACTTCATGATCCGTTATTGTTACCGATGAGCTAGTATCTCCTCTATTTCTTTCCTTGTCAATATTTACGTCTGTCGAATCACTTCTTATTAATCGTTTGGGTTTTCTTCTCATTACAGTAACAAAACCATCCTCCTCACTATGATCATCTTCTCGTTCTTTTCTTTTCTCAGCTATTCTTATTTCACTCTCATTTACTCCTCTTCTAATCTCCCGATTTCGATCAATATTTCCCAGCTCATTTAATTGTTTTTCACAGCTCTGTAGAATCTCTGAATCACTTAAGTCTTCGCCACTTAAATCCTCGTCCATTTTAACAAAATATGTACTGTGGGTATTATTAAAAATCTATCACTCGATACGGAAGGCAAAGCGCGTGCGCACGGCCCAACGTCTCGCGCGAAACTGGAAAAAATATTCTTAAAAATATCACTGAGCGCGTCAAGACACATCAAGACTATTTTTTTTTCTGCTTACGCTACACGCGGGAGTGAGTATAGACGGCACTAGAGTGCGAGCGAGAAGACACGATAGGCGCCGCCATTTTAGAATCCTTTCTTCATTGACCCAGGTTATACAATTAAAAATGCAATTTGTATTTTTAAATTAAAAAAAAAAACTTGAAATCATGTGGCCAAACGTAAAAATAACAGTTAAATATAATTATTGCGTGTTCTTTATCTGACTAGGATTCCCGATCAAAACTTTTGACAAAAAGTTGGATATTTGCGAAAAATCTATGTATTTTTCTTTTCGAACGGACGTCAAAAAAGCTGGAGATATTGTTATGAAGTAACCCCCTTGGAGGTGGACGTGACATGGTGCATGGATATCAATATCACTTTGAGACTTTCACTGAATAAGTATTTCACAACTTTAGCTCAGCAAAGTGAGAAAAAAGGGGAGTGTTCACTCAGACATGCAGCCTCGAGCTGGTGCTGACTCCCACCACTCCTCTATGACTGTGTGTGCGTACCTCCTCGCCGCAGCCGCGCTGGTAGCCGAAGCATTTGTAGATGAGGTCCCTCTCGCGCGCCGACACCAGCGCCAGCAGGTTGCGCTGGCACAGCGCGCGCTCCACCGACACCCGCGGGATCGTGCCGCAGTTCTCCTTGTCCATGTCCTGCAACACAGTAAAAAAGCGAAGCTATGGGCTGGCTGTGCCAAAGAACACTCAGAAGTGGGAAACTATAGATTCATGACACGAAAACTAGTGAAACGTAGCTCCGCTCCGTGTGGAAAATAGGCGTGAACCCGCGAACCCATTCAACCTTACGTTCCTATGCAAATTATACAACAATATAATAAGGCATAATATTTCATCGTATTCCCCAAGCATCAGACAATGGGCGTCCGTGTGATGAGGTGGTGAAATTATTGCCGTCAACAAGTTACAAGCCCGGATTAAAGGCTGCTATTTAAAAATTAATATACTAATAAAAATACTATACCTACTAGAACATTTTAAAGAGTTTTGTTGGATGAAAACGCTTATCCTAAAAACTACTGGGTCAAACTAAAAAAAGTATTTTAGTATTAGATAGTCCATTTATCGAGGAAGGCTATAGGCTATTTAAAATTATCATCACGCTATGTCCAATAGAAGCCGAGTATCGGAGATGACCCCGCGGGGAACAGCTAATTATTGATAAAGTAGTTTTGTAATTCAAAAGCATTTTATATCTCTTACCGTGAAAACCTCCATGATATTAGAGAGCTGGTCAGGGAACTTGGAGAGCTTCTTGAGTGCGCCGGACACGATGTTGCGCTCCTCGAAGTTGAGGAAGTTGAGCGGGGAGTCGATGGTGGGCACGTGCGCCACCGGCGACAGCAGCGGCGCGCGCTCCAGCCCCGGCTGCGTCAGCGCCTCGCCCACCGTGCTGCAGAACCGCTCGTACTCCACGTAGCGCCGCCGCGACGGCGCGCAGAACCTGCGTGACATTAACACGCACGTGACACGTGTAACACGTATATTATAGTACCAGGGGTCGTATTATGACGTGTTACAGCCAGAGAAGTTCCAATGAGTGAACGAGGTGGCGCTAGACGACTTGTATAGCTCTGTCTCTTTCACTCACTGGAACAAGTCTGGTTTTAAGACGTCATAATACGCTTGGACAGTATACTTAATAACCATGACATTAAGCCCGACGCTACTGCCCTCGGTGGGAATAAAGCCACTCTAAGAATATAATGAACAAATCTAAAACCATTTTGCTCAACCTTGAAATCAAACAAAACCTCAAACTAAATAGTACTACACTAACAGAAAATACAGTACAGTTCTAGTGGTCGTTCCCCTGAGCAGATACACATAATTATGTACATCACGCACATCAGTGGGTCTACCTTGTGGATATTATTATATTAGTCTAACCAGGCTTGACCGGTCATATATCAGTCCTGCGAGGCTGCGAGCTATAGATAATTAATTATGTCCTTTTGGGGATTTATCTAGTGGTGAACTCACACTTCCATGACCGTGTCCATCTCGACGGGCGTGAGCGCGAGGCCGGCGGTGGCCAGGCCGCGGTAGAAGTCAGCGCGAGGGATCACCAGCTCGTTGCGCGGGTCGAACTGCTTCAGGAACTCGCGAGGCCGCACGCCTTCGCGCACCATCTGACCATACGCAACACAATACAACACCATAACAGGATCAAGATGGTGATAAGAGAAAGGGAAAAATTCAGTTGTGTCTACGCACACAATTGTGCACTTTATAGCATTACGTTAAGGATAGTTCTAACCAGTTTCTACAGAGCTTTTTATTTAGAGATGGGTTTGCACTTTGCTCTTGACTCTAGTCTTGGTCAGAGGTCAGACAAAGTCTACGATGGAGTGAGTTTACCTAGAATATACCTGTACGCTGTAACTTTGAAGAGATCTGCTTTCCACCGAGTCAAAAGCTTGGGGAGGGTTATAATATGACAGATTTTTAAAATTATTTGTTATAGGAGGCATAAATCTAGACTTCGAGCATATTTGTGCGGGTACAACCCAATAAAAGTACGGCTCGGTAGTAGCGTTTGATTTAGGCCAAAAAATCATTTACTTTACTTGCTGTAAGGTAAGTCACGAAAGAAATACAAAGGCGGTCACCTTGCCCTTGATCTTGGCGAGTATCTGCACGATGTCCGTCTGCAGCGGGTCCAGGCCGGGCGCCAGCAGGCGGCGCGGCGCGGCCGCCGGGCCCGCCACCACCGCGCTCTCCACCGGCCGCTCCTCCAGCTGACAACCAAACAACATTATGACAAGCACGAATTAACCCAGCCAACCATTTCTTTAGTCTCATAACTATCTAACAGAGACGTTTCTTACACCTCACTGAAAGCACAGTAATCTGTGCTGAAAGTAATCTGTGTACCAGCAGTAGGAACCGCACGGGGCACGTTATTTACTGGGTAAATGTAAACCGTGCAATAGTGTACACCTTCGTCTGAGGAGCTCGTGGCTGAATAATTTCAGCCGCACAGGCCGATCATACGGGTAAGCCGCGCTTGCCGAGGTTGGTCTGTGGATGGGTGAACAGCTGTCATAGTGAGTTTCCTCCCGAAAGCACGTAAAGCCGTTGGTCCCCGGTTGTCATTGGTCCCCGGTTGTCATTTGTAGATCTTTGACAGTCGTTACTGTTAGTCAGAAGCTCATAACCAAACAGTCATACCTGCATGGACTCATGGAGTACCGTACCGTACCTATTGCCCAGTTCCTGAGTTGTGGAGTTACCGATAGGCAGTCGCTTCATGTAAAATACTGATATTCAGCTGCATCTGGTTCGACTGTTAGCCGACACCAATATAATTGGGAAAAGGCAGGCAGATGAGTACACTATCGTCTGAAGATGAAGGCTAATGAAGCGCGAGACGTAATGCGTGGATCACCTCGTCGAGCAGGCGCACGTAGCTGAAGCCGCAGTCGTCCAGGTAGCGAGCCTCCAGCGCGCGCACTTGCGCCGCGCTCGGAAGCACGCCCAGCCGCGCCAGCACGCGCCGCACCGCCGAGCGCGACACGTGCCCGTTGTTGTGTCTGCGGGGAATACATTTCATATTTCCTAAACACAGTAATATAATATTCTAACACTCCAATATTCTATAATTCTTTATTGTACTGTGCTAGTGAATAAAACTGTATTTTTCGCACACACAGGCCTGTAGGTACTTGCAGTGACAATTATTATTGGCTGCATGATTATGCTACAACTTGTCCAACATATTTTGTTGAAAGCTGGTTTAATTCGTGATTATGGCGAAAATCAAAAGTAGGCCAGTTACAGGCACTTTTGAATTATCAACAAAAAACAAAAAATAAAATAAAACGGTGCTTGTAACAGTGTCGAAATATCGGAAACCCAAAGGGTTCTAACGATACGTTTGAAATGTACTTTTGGCAGGCGAATGCTGCTTTTCTTAACTAAGTACAACAATTTCGTTACCTAATGTTCAAGTGAAAAAGCTCAGAGGGTACTAGTGTAGTGAGTGTACTGATGCACTTACTCGTCGTGGTCGGAGAAGGCGGGGCGCAGGTCGATGGAGCGCTCGGTGCAGGCGGCGCGCACGCGCAGCAGCGCGGCCTGCGCCTCGTCCAGCTCAGCCTCGCTCTCGCCGCGCTCGGCCGCCGCGCCCGGCGCCGGCAGCGCCAGCACCGCCTCGCGTGCTGACCCTGCCTGCGCGTGCGGGTGCTTCTCCAGCTCCTTGATGGTGAACACTGAAACACCACATCTCAACTATCCCAGCCTGTCGCAGCAAACGGCGGATAGGCCTCTTCTAAAATCCAACACAGCGCCCCGTCCTGTCCTTGCCTCCCGCATCTGGTCTGATCTTGCCTTTATAATTATGCTCTAATCAATAGCAGCAGCCACCTATAGTAGTGAGAAGGGAAGTTCGGATGACTTAATACTAATTAATTCCTGCACTGTGGAACACGACATTACTTTCTGACTGAGGAGTTTCCTACTGAGCACATTTGTGTTTGCGAAGATTTGCGGAAAGATTCGTGACAGACCCTGGTCGCAGTCGTCCTCGAAGGTGCGCCAACAGACGCGCTCGCTGTCGTTGGGGTCGAGGTAGTGGCGCACCACGCACAGCACCTCCTGCGGCGACAGCACGGCGCCCAGCCCCAGCGCGTCCAGGGCGCGCCGGAACTGCTGCGGTGCGATGCGTCCTGAGTTCAGCGGGTCGTAGTCCTGCCGGGTTATTGCTATTTAAAAGTATACTGACTCGTGAACCAAAGCAATTCATACATAACGTACTATCATGCCTTTTAATACTGACGAAGCCTGTTGGGGTTGCGGGACTGTCTTAGAGAACACCTTGGTCCTGGAATGCCAAGGGCAAGCGAAGGAACAGGTTGGACTTTAAGTCTTTTAATTTTATGATTTTATCACACAATAAAATAACCTTTTTTTTTTTGAAGAGGGTAAAAATGTTAATTAGACGTTTAGCTAAACATAAAATATACTAATATATTTATACTCAAAAACATTTTGCCCGACACGGGTATTGAATCCATGACACCTACTAGCTCAGCAGTCGCGGCTGTAAGCCAACACATTGTAAGTACAAATAATATCACAAACCCTGAGAAACTCTGAAACTCTGAGGCGTCTCTGCATGACGAACTCCTGCACTCTGAGCATGAGCTCGATGAGCTGCCTCGAGGGATTGGGCTGTTTCAGCGCTGGGTGGAAGGTCTCCCCGAAGCCCAGGGGATCGGTGGACAGACCAGCTTCCACCTCCGGCCGCACAATCTTCGGCAGCGTCGTATCGATGATGGCACTCGGATTGAGGTACTCCTGCGTCATAAACCAAACAATTGGTTATACACACATATTGTCGTACCTGCTCCATGCACCTGCGTTTGTATCATCCATTCATCCATTGTGTCACCCTACTCGTATTTAGATATAAGTTCTACATTATAATACCTGTAAATTGTACGGTGTGTATAAAAAAGCAGTAATCTATTTTAACGTCAACACCTGAACACCTCTTTCTTTTGTGCTCTGAACGGGAGTGAGCTGGGTCCACATTACCGGTCCGAGTCCCGCTATGCCGTGCTTCTTGACGTCGTCGACCGCCTTGAGGAAGTCCACGTAGTCGATGGTATAGGAGTCCTTGATGAACTTGCGCACGAGCAGGTTGAAGTCCTCGGGTGTCACGATCACGCCGATGTAGTTGAGGATCCGTGCGAAGTGAGCGAACGTTATGCGCCCGTCGTTCTTAGCCACCTGGCGGATTTACAAAGCGTTATGATCAGTTTTACCTCGAATATTGTTGATTCGGTGGATTCACTTTAATTTTATCGATGTCTGTAGACGGACAGACGGTAAATGGAGCAAACATGTGCTAGAGTGGAGACCGCGAATGGGCAAACGTAGTGTAGGACGCCCTTCGCCAAGATGCGTCGACGTTTTGAAGAATGTGGCTGGCAGCGGATGGATGTGGTGTGCCCAGAACCGGGAGGGTTGGCGCTCTTTGGGGGAGGCTTACGTTCAGCAGGACGGCAATAGGCTGATAATAATAAATACTTAATTTTATTATGACTGTATAGGAGTGCTCTGTAATGCGAACTTATTATGTGATTATGATTTTAATATTGTTTAGTAGAACGTACAAGCTCATAGTCCTGGAAGTAGGGCTTGAGCGGCAGGTCCCTCGCGGCGATGGTGGCGAGCAGGCAGCACAGCCGCCGCAGCTGCCACTGGTCCAGCTTGTGGCACTCGGGCTCCGGGGGCGGCGGGCAGGCCTCCAGGATACAGTCTGCCGAGGTCTTGTCGCGTCCGCCCGTGTCTAAAGAACCAATGATGTGGTTATATAAATTCACTTACTTTAGGCAGGAATAAGATAATGCCATCTGTTGCAATCCTAGTATACTCCAGCCATGACAAATAATCATGTTCTTGCTTGACCTACAAATCTTACAGATTGTTGTTTTGAAAAGTTGGTTGTTTTCATAAAATTGATCGTTTTTTTATTACAGTGAATAGAAAAAATATGGTACAACATTACGCTACACAATTTTCTTGGTAAGTTTGTTTGTCACGCCTTCGATCCTAAACGGCTATGATGTTATGGCTCAAGACTAAAGTTAGGACATAGGATAGGACTCATCACCACAGTCCATTTCCACGGAATAATTCTAGATTTCCACGAAATGGGCCACGCTTCAGAAACTATAGTTATTATAATTATTCAGTGTCCACAATCCGCCTCCGCCTCCATGTCTCATATGACATGTTCTGCTCATCCATTCGTCCTCACTCATTTTAAAAGCAGTGGCAGCTTATAACTAGATGACATTTGACCAAGATCCCTTGTTGGAGGCCAATCAAATGCGCGTGAACCCGCGTGCATTATTTAGTGCTGGCATTAGGGCATACCTTTTGTAACAGGGGATTTTACGTTACACCGATACCACGGCGTTGATTCTTCTGTATTTACACAAGGTTTTTTAAAAATATTATGCATTCAAGTTACCGTAAAGGTTGGGTATGATGACGGGCCCCCCCTTAGAGGGCCAAAGTATGCCGGGGTCGCGGGACTAACGAATACCGTGATCCTCGAACGTTAAGGGCTAGCTATTGAACGATACCGTGGATTTTAGTCAGTACAAGTCTGACAGGCTCTCCCGCCCTGCCCTGGTTGGGAGGACTCATTTGATGATTTTACCACGCTAAAAAAAAAGTTGGCTATGAGGTAGATAATGCTTTATAGGTTATAAAACATTATCTTTGATTCACACGATACTATTAAAGGTGCGAGTTAATTGTAAATGATTGTATTTGCGTAGACCGTAGGGGCGGGTATAGCCGTCAGGTCGGGGTGGGACGACATCTCGTATTGATTGCATGACCCGGTTACTGCTGCTAAATAAAACAAACCGACTTCCAATGAATCCTCAATGTGTTGAAGATGTCGTATAGTTTCTAGGCACTCCATGACCATAAGAAAATCTCTGAATTATGGAAAAAACCTCGTTACTTGCGATGTATTCGGAAAATTATGAAAGAAGTGAACTTAATGCGCAATGTTAAACGTAAAAGTCAAGTTGAAAGGGTCAGGTAGAACAAAGAACCAACAAAATCAAACGAAATGTTATGTTTGACCGTATATTGTGCAAAACAAGAAGAAACAAAAATGAAACATGCATAACGTCTGATGCCGCGGTAGGTACAGTCAATCGCATAATTATATGCCCTTGCTAACAAGTTGACATTAACTTCGTGTTTGTGCTGTCAGTTCGCACTAGTAAGTGTATTAGTAGTGCAATATGTATGGTGTGAGTGTTACTAGTGACGTGCGGTTGATCGTACTATCTGATGCGATTGGTCTAAGTTCGCCTTGGCTAGTCTGGTTCTGAAAAGACAAAGTACTACGATACATTGCAGAACTAGACCCAAGAAAAAGAACATTTTAAAAGTCACGAATAAATAGTAGTACGTAGTTTATTTATAAGTCGTGTAAAAGAGAGGATTATAATCATATATGTGTAATGTAGTATTGAGTTTTATTCAATAAAACAATTAATTTTGTTACAATGCCAACTACTTTTATTCAGTACTTTTTAAAAACTGACAACCGCTCCTAGTGTTGCCCACACATCAACATCACTTTATACTACATCTTCCCCTTCAGAATTCAATACATAATCATTCAAATATTTTGGACGCCTAACTGTTCTTGTGGGTCTCTTATTACAATCAATATTCTGGTTACCATCATTATCAGTAACATCAACATTATGATTATTGTTATCTAATATCTTATCATCATTACTCTCTAGTAAATTATCATTTACATTATCACAATCTTGATTAACATTATCCATATTAACTTTACTCCTTACATAGTTTTCTTCATTATAATTTAAAGAATTGTTTGCATCTAACTCTTTTTCTTTGACAATATTATTAGTATCTACCTTATTTACTAAATCATTTTCTTTATTTAACATAACAAGCTCGTTACAATTACTTAGCCTATTATCTAGATCACTACCAACTCTTACAACTAGCTTCTTGTTAACATTTTGTTTTAAATCTGAGCAGTTTCTTGAATTGTTGTGTTTTAAATCTGATTCTCCACTTGTCACTATTTCAGACTTTGATGGCTTTACATGGAACATATTTCTTCTAAATTGGTTTCCCTGCATATCTTCAATAATCAAAGACCTAGGAGAATTGTGAAAACCAATAACTTTACCTTTCAACCATACATTATTTTTCAAATAAACTATACTTTGGTCAATATAAAATTGTTTATCATATACTTTTGAGTTTTTATCATATTTTTTTTTGTTACTACAATCCTTTTTCATTTGATATTCGCAGAAATTTTCAACAACTTTTGATAATAACAGATCGTCATGTATCGGAATTTTAGATCTAAGCATTCTACTAAACAACAACTGGGCAGGTGAATATTTATAATTTATTTTATTTCAGACAATGTTAGTCCATAATTCCATATAACATACAATCAAATAAATATATTCTAAAATAATATTCAAAACCAAATAAATAAATAGAAAATTGCGAATTAAAATAAACATCAAAATTTGTGAAATAATTACTAACAGGTCAGAATCATATTAAAATAAAAATTAAATAAAATGTCAACTAATAAATAAGCCATTGCGAATTAAAGTAAACATTAAAATTTGTGAAATCAGTATTATCATGTCAGAATCTAAATAAAATAAAATGTCAATTAATAAAGTGAAAATTGCGAATTAAAATAAAATTTGTGAAATAATTATTAACATGTCAGAACCAAATATGGTGATGCCATCACAGGTGTGTTCCTATATTCTAAAAGTAAATATTCAAAGTCTATCTTACTTTCACAACTCTTTTTTAACATATTTTTGACAATTCCTACAAACCTTTCAATAAAGCCATTTGATTTTGGGTAATAAGGGCTAGAGGTTACTATTTCAAAGCCCCACAACTTAGAGAATTCTTTAAATTCCCATGAATTAAAAGGCATGTTATCAGCTCGAATTATTTTTGGAATCCCATGAATAGCAAATAAATTTTTTAGAATATTTTTTACTGTAAGTGCAGACAGAGAGGTAACTTTAACTAGATCAAACCATTTTGAATAATAATCTGCTACTATTAGATAATTATTGCCATTAAAAGTTAAGAAGTCACATGCTATCTTTTCATAAGGAAATTTACATGGTTCATCTATTATCATGGGTTCTTTAGCTTTCTTGACACTATATTTTTCACACAAACTACACTGTAAGACTAAATTTAATATATCTTGATTTAGTGATGGCCAATAAAACAAAGAATTTGCTCTGGATTGTGTTTTCTTTACCCCAAAATGAGAACTGTGTATCTCCTGCAGAATTTTCTTTCTAAGAGTAACAGGTACAATAATTTTATGGTTTACATATAAAACATTATTTTCAAAGTAAATCATGTCTCTAAACTTGTAATACGATTTTATACAATCAGGCACTTTGTTAATGTTAATTGGCCACCCATTTTTACAAAATTGTACTAAGTTTTGAAGCGATATATCTTTTTGTGTCTCTATAATAATTTCGTTTAAATAAGTATCTGAAACATTGACAGTATGTACTACTTTTTCAAGAGACTGTTCAAACTCTGTTGTAGCAGTGGCACTTGAAGCTCTACTTATTGCATCAGCTATCAACATCTGAGAACCTTTAATGTACTTTAACTCAACATCATAAATAGCTAATTTTAATCTAATTTTTCTTAGTCTCTGAGAGCTGATATCATGTATTTCTTTATTCATCAAAGCTACTAAAGGCAAGTGGTCAGTTTGTACTATAACATGTCGGCCATAAATATAGTAATGAAATGACATGGCCGGAATTTGTATAGAGCGATGCCCTGACAAAAAATATTAATGTACATTGACCAACAGTACCTCATATTAAAGCTTACAGGTATTTATTTATAGTAGTTTAAGTTTTATGAACAGAGAACAAGCGAGAGATACTGTAAACAGGATTTTAAAAAAGTGCCTGAACATTTTGAGTAGCAATTTCCGATTGCTATTCATAATGTTCAGGCACATTTTTCTCAGGCGGAACAATAGGAGAATTGGTATTTTCAGTAGATAGAGGCCGTTTCTTCACTATGCGCGTATTAGATTTGTCTCTTCATATAGACTGGTCAGTTCCGTGTGGCTAAAGGCGCGGCCCCACCGCAGCGCATGCTGTGCACGGGCATACGGCGCATTTTAGCTGCGTGTATTAATTTAGTTGACGACGTGGATCTAGGTTTCCACTGGAGTACACACGACTATGTATATGAGCAAGCCACGCGTGTATCAATGACGTCAATTCGTGCGTAGCTTCTCCGTGGGTTGTAGTGGACACAACCACATACATTTTCTTACAAAGCGAAGCTTTCTTACACGTGCGTAGCCTCTCCGTGCACTGCGGTGGGGCCGCGTCTTAATGCTCAGTTAACTATTTTTGTTAGACTCTTTTCAAAAGTTTCAGGTCGCCAAAGCAGGGACTGACGCAGAGAAACAGACAATAAAACACTAAAATGATATTTGTATTTTTTATTTATTAATTATTATATAATTGAGTGCAGGTTTATCAGCTGGTAGCGGTAGTGGAGCTAGTGGTGGATCATAAGCGATAGCAGGATTAGCAGTTGGTAGAATTGGAAGTGGTTCAGACAATGCAGGTTCATTTTTCTATAGTTAGGCATCCAGCCTGTTTAAGTATATTTAATATCAAGTGCCGATTAGCTTGTATCCAACAGGGATGATATACTTGCAGATTTGCTCTCCGATCCTGTAACATGTACATTTTAAGAGTAAATGAATGGAAGAAATAATACAGGTAGTGTAGTGCACACGCTAACCTGATTGTGGGATTTCATGAAAAAATATTGTTATGTACTGATTTCTGTAAGTGGTGGTATCAAAATCCGTAATATGAATATAATTACGATTTAGGTACGTACCTCTTCTAAGGATAACCATTCAGACAATGTATTTTGTAGCTGCGGTATTAAAGCTGTTACAACATTATACCGTCGCATTCGATAAGTGACCACAATACAATTCAGGCACTTAGACATGGTGACCGTCAGAATCCAAATCGTACGTATTACAAGTCCATTTTACACAGCAGAATACTATTAACTTTGGAAGCGTAAACGAAAGTCTGATTAATGATAGCGTGGAGTCGGGTTAAAACATCTAAAATCCAATACAGTACCTAACGAACACAATAATACGTGTTATGATCAACGGAAGACTATACAGTTTTGACAGTTTTGACGGTTAAGATCAACTGTCGCAGAAACGTCAAAATAAGTCTAGGACATTTGGATACGCACTTTTAAATATACCTACCTATTACAGATTTATAAAGTGGTGCGTTAGTCGCGTCAAGACGCGCGCCATTCGAAAAGTGGAAAATTATCCTAATAATAAAATCATTTACGTACAATTCTAACAGTCACGGGCGTTTTATAGGTATTTTAATATGACCATCAAGCATAGTTTACATAGGTACACTGATTGTCATAAGCGTGTATCCAAACGTCGATGCAATTGTCTCTTCCTAGCAATGAATCAAAATCAAATAAAACATTTAATTTTTAGGAATTTTCCTCGCCTGTTTTAGAGAATCGTAATTGTTGCGATTATTTTTTATTTATTTTAGAAGAATTTTTCATATAATTGTTATTAATGTACAGTATGAAATTTGGATTGAGTTTTGAGGGCAGAATCCGGCCATGTCATTTACGACACGAAAATAGAATAGCGAGAAATTCTTTGTCAATTTGTCCATATTCACATTCACTTTTAGTAAGACTCTTAGACCCAAAAGCAATTGGATGATTGTTTTGTAAAAGAACACAACCAATAGCACTCTGTGAACTATCAGCTTGTATTACAATTGGTAAAGATGGATCAAAATTTTGAAGTACAGGAGGACTAGTAATAATCTGCTTTATTTGATTAACACATTTAGTGTGAACATTATCATTCCATTGAAAAACTGTGTTTTTCTTTAAAAGTTGACGCAAAGGAGTAGTAATTTCAGATAAATTAGGAATGAAGTCCCTTAAATAATTAACCATTCCCAAAAACCTTTGCAAACTTTGTCTGTCTTTAGGAATGTCATAATTATTTATAGTTTCTATTTTTTTAGTATCTGGTCTTAAACATCCATTGACAATCTCATGTCCCAAATACTGGACAACAGGAGGAAGATATTGGAATTTTTTAATATTAAATTTAATGTTTAGTTCCCTGGCCCTTAACAATACTTTTTTTAAAGCAGTATCATGTTCCTCCTTTGTCTTTCCATACACTAAATAGTCATCAATGTATATAAACAAGTTTTCAATATCGTTAAAGTGTTTCTCACAATTTTCTTGGAAAACTTCAGCAGACACATCAAGACCAAAAGGTAAAACATTGAAAGAATAAGTTCCAAATATTGTAGAAAATGTGCACAACTTTCTACTTGTTTCAGTTAAGCCAATTTGCCAAAATGACTCTTTAAGATCTAAAACTGAGAAATATTTAGCATTACAAATTTTTGCTTTTAAATCATTAATGGTTGGAATTTGATAATACTTTTTTTAATATGCATTTATTCAACGCTTTAGGATCTAAACACACTCTGATAGAATTTTCATCTTTTTCTACAATTACAATGCGGTTTACCCATTCTGTTGCCTTGTCCTGTTTTGTAATTACCCCCAATTCACACAATCTGTTCAGTTCAGTTTTCAATTTTTGTTTTAATTTTAATGGCACTCTGTGAGGTGGTTTTGATATGGGCACCGAATCTGGTTTAAGTTGGATTTCATATTCATTTGGGAACTTCCCCGAGCCTGTAAAAACATCAATATATTTTTTTATAATTTTATCCTTTTCATTCAGCAAGTTTTCCTTATCTACCTCATTAATTTGTTTTCTGATAATCAACCCTAACAACTCACATGTATCCTTCCCCAAGGTAGGGTGGAAACCTGATTCTGTTACAATGAATTCAATAAAGCAAGATTTAGTTTTCACTTTGACTTCTAATAGAACTGAACCATGAACTCGAATATGTGATTTATTATAAGCAAATAACTTTATACGGCACTTTTTCAATTCTAATTTTTTGGATTTTGACAATGACTCTAATACACTATATGGAATTAAATTTACTTCCGAACCTGTGTCCAACTTGAAATTAACAAACATAGTATTTTCTATCAATAACTTTTGCGACCAATCTGTACTTGACACTAACCCACAATAGAACTCCTCCTCCTCATCTGAAGTGTTTGACTTCTCCACCATCTTCACTGCTCGTTTGGATTTTGTTCGGCACACTGTAGCAAAATGGTTGAGATTCTTGCATTTGGAGCATTCCTTCCCCCGTGCTGGACATTTATCTATTCTGGCAACATGCTTGAGACCACACCACTTACACAAGATGATTTTGTCCATCTCACCAGCCTGTACACCTAAACCAGAGCCCTTCTTAGAAATTGCATCAACAGAGCTGTTTCCTTCATCCAACTGTGCATTCTTATCTTGAGCCAACTGTACATTTTTAATTTGTTCCTTATCATACTCTGATATCCTTAACTTTTTTACAACATCAGATAAGGTTATTTCATCTTCGACCAGAAACGAACTCTGACATTTTTTGTCATTTGTTCCCAGTACTAAGGACATCATTTTTTATGGGCCTTTTCTGAAAGTCCGGCCAACGAAAAAAATTGGTACCTATGGGTAGTACTAGTCATTTGGAGCAATAGTTATTATGGCACAAAAGTTGTAGGATTGCTCTCGGCCAAGTTATACAAGTTCGAAGATTCGTAATTTTCATACATTTTTTAATTTCTGCAACTGCCGAGAATCACCAAATAATGATAAGTATTGCTAGAACTAGCGACCTCAAGCAATTTAACATAACGCCTGTAATCCCTGAACACCTCTGCCCAACCCGGGCAGAGGTGTACCATGGGTGTACCGAATTACAATGAATAATAATCTGTTTATTTTTTGTGAAAAGTAATAAAAACATTTTAAAATATACAAATCAGCTGGTGGGACCAGCATCGGGAACAGAATCGAAGCTGCCTGTGGTAGGCCTCTTGGGAGAGCAACCTCCTAACAATACGAGTCGTGACCAAAAGTACTGCTTTCTGAATCAACCACTTTTTCGGGTAATAAAATCATCAACCGTGCTACGGTACCTATCCTGCTGAGATAGTCCCGCAAGCCGATAGGCGTTTGGCCCCATAAGGGCCACTGAAAGCTTATTTAGACGCGCGTGGAACACGACATGCTGTCGTCCTGGGCCTGATCCTTGATAAGACCACTAGCTCCGCATTACTTGCCGTAGGCGACTGGATTGAGGTTTCGATGGCGTCCTCTTTTGCGTGTTCTGTCTCTTCCTTCGCTGTCATTACTGCTGCAGAAGAAGTGGCAGCCTCCTTTCCGGATAGCCAGCATCTATGTGTATGAGTGGATCACCCGAATAGCCATGATCCCATGGTGCGATTAGCTTGTGTGTTCGCTTCCTTATGGAAACGATAGACACAGGGTTCCCGTAGAGGGTTGTTAACCGTACCACTTCCACGTAGAGCCTCCAGAAAGCGGCGTTTGCCTCGAAAGGTTGGGTAACAGCTTAAAGGCAGCCCCGGCTCGATCCTGTTTTTGATCCAAACGTCGGAAATGCTCCTTGAAGTTCCACGGGATGTCAAGGACGAGTATCAGTCGAGTCTCGTTGACTGGACGGTGAGGCTAACCCGTCTCACCGCTAATTGTGGACCCGACAGTATCGCGTTGCAAAAGCTATGAGGCTCTTTGAGAAAACAACAAATGTATGTATGAAATGTAGGTACCGGCTCGTCGACTATCTTAGTACCTGGAACGCAAAGGGCAACCGAATGAAGAGGGTGGACTTTTAGTCAGCAGGAGTCTGACAGTCTCTACAGCTCAGCCCAGAGCGAGATAACTCATTTGATGATTTTATTTCCCCCTAAAAAGGGTTGATTCAAAAAGCAGCAGCGCTGATCACGTCTCGAATTGTTAGGAGATTCCTCTCCCAAGACCCCTAACCACAGGCAACCTCGGTTCTGTTCCCAATGCTGGTCCTGCTGGTGGGACTTGTATATTTTTAAAATGTTTTTATACTTTCCACAAAAAGTAAACAGATTATTATTCATTTTTATTCGGTACTCCTCTGCCCAACCCTTCAGGGATTACAGGCGTTTTGTTAAATTACTTGAAGTCGCTAGTTCTAGCAATACTTATCATTATTTGGTGATTCTCGGCACTTTCAGAAATTCAAAAATGTATGAGAATTACGAATTTTCGAACTTGTATAACTTGGCCGAGAGCCATCCTACAACTTTTGTGCCATAGTAACTATTGCTCCAAATGACTAGTACTACCTATAGGTACCAATTTTTTTCGTTGGCCGGCACGTTCAGAAAAGGCCCAAAAATGTATGGAGCGTGAATGTTCTCCTTTGTCTCTTAAGGCTTCTTCCTCGCTTTGGAAACAACAATCTCTCAACAACTTTTTCACATCAGAATAAAAACTATCAAACGGTTCACCAGGTTTCTGTTTTCGTTCATAGAACAAAAATCTCGCGTATAACAAATTTCTTTTTGGGTTACAATAATTATGGAATTCGTTTATCACCCTTTCGTAGGTATTCTCATCTTCTTTTAAATTGAAGTTATTGTATATTTTCAACCCTTCTTCTCCAACTAAATTAAGCAATATTGCTAATTTTCTTTTAGCGTCCTTTTCTTCCAAACCGGCGGCCACTATGTATATCTCCAAGGCCTGTTTGAAAACACGCCAGTTTTCCGACAAATTACCTGACAGGTTTAATTTTTCTGGTAAATAGCACTGCATGGTTCTTTTTATTACGACTGCGCCATGTAGTATTGAGTTTTATTCAATAAAACAATTAATTTTGTTACAATGCCAACTACTTTTATTCAGTACTTTTTAAAAACTGACAACCGCTCCTAGTGTTGCCCACACATCAACATCACTTTATACTACATGTAAGGGTGTGCTAGAGACGTCCTTCAGACAGAACAACTTCTTCCAAGAAATCAACATTGTATCCTCGAGAAAATAATAGAACTGTCCATTCTTAAGATCGGGTAGCTGATTATTTTTTCAAGATTACGATACGCAAAGTCGTTACGCGTTATACCTACGGTTAAAGTTCTAGAATGTGTTCATAAACTGCTTTAATAAATCTAAACTGACTATTGACATTGACTGATTGACATCGCTGTTAATTTGAATTAATTATACGTTTACATAAATAGGTGTTTTCGAACACAGCAGTTCAGCCGCAGCAGTTTTTACTGGCACGCTGATTGCGAGCAATGCGACAGTCGGGGCAACACTGTTGCTGCTGCATTGCTGCCGAGAATATATGGGGACCAGTTACTGTGCCTGAGCATGTGCACGAGCTTACAATACAGTAAGTTTGCAGTGATGTGTGTGTTGAGAAAGAAGCACGTACCTTCGCCATGTATGATCTGGCAGAGCTGGTGGTACAGCACGCGGCCATCCTGCGCGCGGAAGTAGTCGGCCAGCTGCGAGATCTCCGAGTCCGACAGTCCCACCACCGAGCGCAGCGGACCCGCCAAGATCGACACGAACTTCGACTCTGAAAACAACACACATTTCTGGACACCTGGGTACCAAACTAAACACAATGAAATGCTAGCTAAATGGTTAACCACGTGACGGCGTGATTCTTCCCATTTTTTAACCGATAAGTCGGATCACTTATATCGTAGTAAGACTATAGTCGACATTACAAATCTAGTGAATTGGTGTATCTTTACACTTAGAACTGAATAAAATTTTACGTTTAGCTCTAAAGCACACGTATAAGGTATGTTGGCTCAGCATCACCAGGTGGGGCGTTGCCTCTACGGTGCTTATATAAGTGTGTGTCTGAATGGTGTTTCCAAAGCCTTGGTGGTGGCCAAAGCCGCCCGGGGTTGCGGGACTTATCCAATGACCGTGGCCTTGGAACGTAAATGGCTATTGAAGGACATCGT
Organism: Agrotis clavis; assembly: GCA_954870645.1. NCBI lineage: Eukaryota > Metazoa > Arthropoda > Insecta > Lepidoptera > Noctuidae > Agrotis > Agrotis clavis. The sequence continues at coordinate 26,360,148 of OX940928.1, read as the reverse complement.
GAATTTTAGTCAGTACGAGTCTGACAGTCCCTCCCGCCCTGCCTTGGGTGGGAGGACTCATTTGATTATTTACCCACGATAAAAAAAAAGTACATAAAGTTAAAAATCTATTGCGTTTATCGTTTGTTACATGGCTACAGGCCCAGGTCGGCTCGACTCGGGCCGATGCCGATCCTGTGCCGCGCTAATACTGTGAGTTAACAGTTACCTGATATTAGGGAGTTGCCCTCGGGGTCGAGCGGCCGGTACCAGTCCCAGAGGTTGAGGCCCACGCGGAAGGCGGCCGCGCGGATCTTGTTGCAGGTCTTCCATACGTCTGCTAACCGGACTATCTGTGTACACCATGTTACAGACCATTACCTACCATCTTCATAAAGATGAAGTTCCAATGTAAGAGGTAATTCGTGCTTGTTCGATGTCACTTGACCAGTAGAGGTTATAAAATACTTCTGAGTCCACATTCGTACACATCAACCTACCTCAATCTGTCCAATTTCTTTAATAGATTTGCAACCTTATCACAATATTGGAAGGTTAATGATCGATTGGTAAAATTTGACATAGAGTCTGTACCTTTTTATGTTCTTGTATATTATGTCAGGTTGTGCCTTTTACTATATCTACATGCAGATTTAGTATGTACTAGCTTCTGCCCGCGACTTCGTACGCGGAACCTGTTGCTTATGCCGGCGACGACGGGGTCGTCAAAATCGAAGATCTGAAACGTCGAATTCTAAGAGCCAGGCTGAACAACTCTTGCCAAGACGTCATTCCTATATATGTTATAGTGTAGCTGGGCTCTTGAAGTTCCACATCAGGTGTTCCAGATCTTCAATTTTTATACGTTGACAGAGAGTACTCATCAGGTTGAATAACTCTTGCTAAGACGTCATTCACTTATATGTTATAGTGTAAGTGGGCTCTTGGAGTTCCACATCAGGTGTTCTAGATCTTCAAATTTTTATACAGCAACAGAGAGTGCTTATCAGGCTGAACAACTCTTGCTAAGACGTCGTTCCTGTATATGTCATAGTGTAGCTGGGCTCTTGGTGTTCTACATCAGGTGTCCAGGATCTTCAAATTTATTCTCTCAGCAGAAAATGCTCATCACGTGGAACAATTTTTGCTATTGCACCATTTCTGTATCTCTTATAGTTAAGCAGGTCTGTTGCGGTTCTGAATCAGGTCTTCAAGTTTCCAAGATAAATTATAGCCTATATGTTAACGGGACTTAATACCTATACAACGAAAAAAAAATTATTCAAATCCGTCCAGTAGTTCCGAAGATTAGCGTGCACAAACACACAGACAAACAGACAAACAGACAAACAGACAAACCGACAAACAGACAAACAGACAAAAAAAAATTTAACTACATTTTCGGGTTCGGCATCGATATAATCAATCCCTGATACTTTTTTTTTATATATTTCCATTGTACAGACACCACTTTTCTACAAATTTATTATATGTATAGATATAAATATAAAAGGCGTACCGGACTTGCTCACCACAAGTATCTTTACAGCTATCTGTTGCCAGCTGTTTCAACCGCTATAACTCCCACGGGAAAATTATCCTACGGGAACATAAAATCGGGAAGAAGTTCTATCGTATGTATGTGTGAATCTAGGTTATAAACTATCTGCGTAAAAGATTCATGCAAATGCGTTCAGTGGTTCTTGTGTAAGAGTAGCACACATCCATAAATCCATCCTCACAGACTTTCACATTTTTATTGGATTATTATGAAGATGTAAGTACAAACATTTTACACAGCTACTGACCGTGTCATGCATCTTGATAGGTCTCCTAGTGAGGTCCCAGTTACAGTTTTTTTATCAAATCGTTGCGTCACTCATGCCTATATAATTTTGAAGAATTGTTACTAATGCCGATTACTTTAATGATTCATAAATGCACACAAAAAATTTACGGTTGACAGGAGTCGTGATCAAAGAGTCTAGTAGTGATGCAACAGAACTGTCATGCTCACTGTCATGGCGGCCAGATTTACTTTTCTGGTTTGAATTTTGAACTAGTTTCTAGTTAGACAAGGAGGCTGACGCATTTTCATTCCAACCTTTTTTGGTTTTTGGAAGAAATGATTTCATTATATTAATAAAGTTCCACTGCCGAATCTATTTCAAAGCCTATTCGCACGAGCGATTTTTTTTAGGCGTTGAAAAAGCGTTGAGTGAACAAAAAGGTAAATTGATCTTAAATGTCGACGCCCAGAACTTAAAATGAAATACAGTTGGAACAAAGCGCCGCGTTTTAAAAGCGCTGACGTTTGAACAGATGAATGGGAATACATTTGTTCTATTTTGGAGCCAGCAAAAAGGCACTCGTACGAATGGCGTCTTAGTCTGTCCGAACGCTATAAAGTCAATTAATTACAGTGTGATTGTTACTATAAATGAAAATGTCGGTTAGAGGAAGCCAGCTAGGAGCTATACTGGTATGTGCCGCGGGAACCCAATCCATACATGCTTTACTTCGCATGTCAACCAAAGCACGCACTTACCTTAAAACCAGAAATACACATTCTATTCATCAAACACACACATCCATATTTCTAACACACTCATCTAATCTAATCTAATATCTTTAAACGAGCAATTCTTGTATATTTACATATATATAATCAGGATCTCGGAAACGGCTCCAAGGATTTGCATGAAAGTTACAGATTAGGGGTTTTTCGGCTCAAGGAATCGATTTATCAAGGTTCCAGATTCGAGAAAAGCTTGGTTCCCAAGATATAGACATTTTAAAAACCGAGCGAAGCTCGGTCAACCAGATATTTTAGTTTAAAGAAGAATATATTAATTTAATCTAATTGAATTAATTAAAAAAATATTTATAATTATAATATGTACAAGCCAAGCACAATAATATTAAATATTTTTTGTTTTTAATTTAATTTATTGTATTCTTTTTGGTGTACCTAATAAATAAATAAGCCAATGCAGAAACTAATGAGAATCCTAAACTTTATGGAAATCACTACAGAACGCAAATCTTGAAATCGTAGCTTCTAACTGTTACGAGCGCTACGATCGCTACGAAGGGTCTACGAGCCGAGCTACGAGCTTTCAAGTCATAATAGTAGTTTATCTACTCTCATATCGTAAAATTCGAAATACAAAACTCAAAACGAGTTTATAATGACATACTTTATACCATAGAGTATCGTAATGTGTACGGTGCACGTACATGGATTTTAAAATATAATTATTTATTGCAATAAGTTAGCCAGTAGGCTCGCGTATCTGCACTTTGGACGCAACCTACATTTGGCAGTGCATTGACACTGACATATTGCATTGTTCTATGCATTTTATGTATATTACATTTTAGTGTTCAATTAGACGTGGTTTGAGTCGGACAACTTGCATTTTCATTTAGATTCATCCCGTTGAGCATTCACTGACATTTTCTGCATTTAAGTTTAAAGTTGACATTTACATCTGCATTGACATTACTTATGTTAGGGAAGCACCCTGCATAGTGCACCCTACATAGTTTTTTGGTCCTTCGAGCCGGATCTATGTAGGGTGCACTATGCAGGGTGCTTCCCTAACATAAGTAATGTCAATGCAGATGTAAATGTCAACTTTAAACTTAAATGCAGAAAATGTCAGTGAATGCTCAACGGGATGAATCTAAATGAAAATGCAAGTTGTCCGACTCAAACCACGTCTAATTGAACACTAAAATGTAATATACATAAAATGCATAGAACAATGCAATATGTCAGTGTCAATGCACTGCCAAATGTAGGTTGCGTCCAAAGTGCAGATACGCGAGCCTACTGGCTAACTTATTGCAATAAATAATTATATTTTAAAATCCATGTACGTGCACCGTACATATTGCCACAACACAAAAAGTAACTAAATAAAACAATCTCATAAGAAATGTAAAATAATAAAATAAGAATGTAAAAAACAATGTAAAAATGTAGGACTATAATGTAAATAATGATTGATCTAAACTATGAATATCTAAAGTCTATAAATAGAATGTCATAATAATAAATTAGCACACACCTACATAGTTTTTTGGTCCTTCGTAACTATTGCAAGTACTATACAGTCCGATACGTCGGTCGATAAGACGCCGCGCGGGATCTGTGTCGTGTCGTGTCATACCGTGCCACGTGTGTTGCCGTGCAGGAGCATTCGGGGAGGTAGCAGCGGTCCAGGTTCCAGAGCGTCGCATTGCATTGCATTTGCATAACAGGGAGAGTTCCTGGATTTCAAGTAAGATCGTTCATTATTTATCTTACGACTTTACAATGGAGGGTTTAATCGTGCGTCAAGCGGAGATCCTCGAGGAGGTGAAGAGAATCCATTCTAATTTTAAGAAGGATTCAGCGAGCAGGAAGACCACCGATTACATTCGTAAAAGGCTTGAGAGGTTAGATGTACTATGGGCGGAATGTGAAGAGAAGAACCGGGAGCTGTGTGCAGTAGAAGAGAAAGGTCATCAATATTTTACTGGTAACATTTTCGAGGTCATTAAAGGCTGGTACCATGGAACGCGTCAGGAGATTGCAGCGTTCGAGATGAAGACTCTTGCTGGACCCAGTAACGCCGGCCACAGTAAGCTTAACATTGAATTTGACAACACCCTGTTCGAGACATCTGTAGGAGCAGAGGACAAGCTACTCGAGTTACAGCAGTTGCAACAAGCTAACTTCCGTGCATTCACTAGGTTAGTAAATCGAAACCTAGACAAGGTTAAGGAGAAATGGGAAATAGAGGATATGCTTAAGACTGTAGAGTTTCGGTGGACTGCGATTGACAAATTACATTTACAAATTGATGGCATATTAGAGGGGAATTCACAGGATTATTATGACGAGTTCTGTCGTTACGAAGATGCATTTACGAATATGAAACGGGCGCTGAACACGAAACTAAACGCTTCTATACATCAACAGCAAACATTACCTAAAATTGACATACCTATCTTTAACGGCAACTATACCTTATGGCCTACTTTTATGGATCTCTATGTAGAAGCGATTCATAATAATCCAGCGATTGCAAAAACTCAGAAAATGCAACATTTAAAGGGTAGACTTCGCGGTGAAGCGGAAAAGCTCGTGCAACATTTACACATAGCACCCGAAAATTATGACACGTGTTGGGAAATTTTGAACCATAGATATAATAATAAGTTTCTGTTATTTACAAGAAATTTCCAAGTATTTATGCGTCAACCTAATTTACAAAAACAATCTGCATTCGACCTCAAGCGGTTATATGACACTACCAACGAAACAATAAACGCGATACACAACTTGGGCATTGATACAAGCTCATGGGACCCGATTCTAGTTTACGTTTTGTGCGAAAAATTAGACTCTGAAACGTATTCGGAATACATGCAATCCAGGTCGGATCCACGCGAGATACCAACATACAATCATTTTATGGATTTTGTCGAAAATAAGTTTATGGCATTAGAACCATTGCACAGGAAAAAGCCAGAAAACAGTGATAAACCTCCATCAAAACCACATTATAAGACGCAACATCCTTTCCACAAAAATTCCAAGTCACAACCCAATAAAAGTTCAACAAACTACTCTCGCAACTTCCATGCGTCAAACGCTGGACAATTCAGCAAGATTATTTGTCCGTTGTGCAATATAAATCATGCATTATTTCAATGTACTAAGTTCGCTGACATGCTGAGTCCGGAAAAAATGGCATTTATAGAAAATAATAAAATATGCAAAAATTGCTTATATGTGCATAATAAGGGTTACTGTGCATCACAGAAAAGATGCAGAGATTGCAACGAACAACATAATACACTTCTGCATAGCGATATTGCGAAGTCAGTGCAAACGCCCTCAGCAACAGAAACAGCATCTAAACCGTCGTCATCGACTTCAACTAGGTCAAATAAAAATCTGCAAAACAACTTCGCATCAAATAATGATGATGAAATATTATTACCAACAGCATTATTTCAAGTAGCCACAGCTGAAGGTGACTACATTACACTAAGGGCTCTAGTTGACCAAGGCTCACAAATTACGTTGATAACGGAGAATGCAGCACAAAGATTGGGCATAAAGCGTCAACAGCTGAGTGCAAACATAAGCGGCATCGGTACTTTATCCAACAGGAGTAAAGGAAAGGTCCGTCTATCCTGCAAGTCCTTATATAACGACTTCCAGTTTACAACGGAAGCGTTAATCATGACACGGGTAGTAAACAATCTGCCTAACGTTACATTTGCAAAGAAACCTTGGGCTCATGTGACAGACATTACACTAGCCGACCCAGATTACAACTTATCTAGGCCCATTGACATACTTCTGGATGCACACGTATTTTCCGAAATACTCATGAATGGCTTAGTCAAAGGGGAGGTTAATGAACCAATGGCTCAACAAACACGGTTGGGTTGGATATTGTCAGGCAATGTCACCAAAACATTTAATTGCAACGTCGTAGTTAATGAAGTCAACGACTTGTCAAAGTACTGGGAAGTGGAAGACATCAAAGGAGATACATGCAATTCTATGACGTCAGAGGAACGATATTGTGAGGAGTTCTACACTGCAACAACCAAGCGATTAGGGGATGGCAGATATGCAGTTCGTTTGCCAATGAAGCCTAATTTTAATCAGTTGCTGGGCAAATCAAAGCCACGAGCTATAGCACAATTTATGCAATTAGAAAGGAGATTAGGCAGGGATGAAAAATTATCAGACAGTTACATCAAATTTATGCAAGAGTACCTGGAAATGGGACACATGAAGGAGAGCAAACCTGGATGCAACACGGAATGCTACTTACCTCATCATGGAGTTTTAAAACAGGACTCAGTGACATCAAAATTGAGGGTGGTTTTTAACGCCTCCCAGAGAACTGACACAGGTTACAGCCTGAATGACTTGATGGAGTGTGGTCCTAAGCTTCATCAAGACCTATTGACATTGTTATTAGGATGGAGGTTATACAAGTACGTCTTTACTGCAGATTGTGAGAAGATGTACCGCATGATCCTTGTCCATGAAGAAGACCAACACTTGCAAAAGATCCTGTGGAGGGAATCCAACCAAGGTCCTTTAAAGGAGTTCCAGCTGTGCACAGTGACGTATGGCACCAAGGCAGCACCATTTCTAGCTCTTCGAACGCTGAAACAGCTTGCAGACGATGATGCACAGAAATATCCGTTAGCAGCGGATGTCATTGCTAACGAAATGTACGTTGATGATGTCCTAAGTGGCAGCAACTCCATCGAACGAGCACAAGAAATTCAAAAGCAACTCATCAACATGCTGAGTGGAGCTGGCCTTACACTACGGAAGTGGTCAAGCAATGACCAGACCTTGATTGAAAGCTTATCTTCTTCAGATCTTAACCAAACGACAATGCACTTTACAAACGATGGAATGACAAAAGCCCTGGGGGTCCAGTGGAATCCTACAACTGACACATTTTCGTTTACAAACAAAATACAATTTGACAATAAAAACCAATTGACAAAAAGAAAACTACTATCGGAAATCTCGAAAATTTTCGACCCACTGGGCTGGCTGACACCTTTGACAGTAAAAGCAAAACTGCTATTCCAAAGCGTCTGGCTATCGGGATGCGAGTGGGATGAAACCTTACCTGACAGCGTGCAAGAAGAATGGAAGCAGTTTACTAGCGATTTACACAAAATAACCGAATACCAAATACCAAGGTGGCTGGGAGATATTACGAAACCATTCCAAGTACATGGATTCTGCGATGCGTCCGAAAAGGCCTACGCATGCGCTATATACCTGTTGACAACAAATGACAAAAACGAGCCTGTGACTAGACTTATCGCTGCAAAATCGAGGTTATCGCCAATCAACAAAAAATTGACCCTACCTCGACTTGAATTATGTGGAGCGCTACTGCTTTCACGGCTCATGAAAAAGGTCTTGACAGCCTTTAAATGGGACAATGTGCACAAAAATACATACGCCACGGGACATGTACAGCGACAACGGCACGAATTTTGTGGGTGCAAATCGGATCCTACTGCAACAATACAAATGCATTGTCGAAACTATAGACAACTTCTTCTTGGGGAAAATATCAGAGATGGGAGTTCAATGGCACTTCAATGCCCCTGTCTGGCCAAGTGCAGGCGGACTGTGGGAAGCCGCTGTGAAGAGCATGAAATATCATCTCAAACGGGTCATTGGAGACCAACGTCTGACATACGAAGAATTTACAACTCTGCTATGTCAGATAGAAGCTTGCTTGAACTCACGACCACTGTGCACCGTTTCAGAGAACGCCGAAGAGATAAACTGTTTAACTCCAGGAAATTTCTTAACCGGCACATCACTCATGACAATTCCAGAACCCGACATAGACAAGACCTACCGGTTAAACACAAGATGGCAAATTGTACAACAACTTAGTAAGGATTTCTGGAAGAAGTGGTCGCAAGAGTACCTCCAACAACTACAAGCAAGACTAAAGTGGAAACGACAGAACACTGACATAAAGAAAAATGACATTGTATGCATTAAAGATGAAAAGTTACCTGCAGGAAAATGGGCACTGGGTCGTGTAGCAGATTTACACCCTGGAAAGGACGGCCACACTAGAGTTGTGACATTACAAACTGCAAAAGGCGAAACTAAACGACCTATTACAAAATTGGTACCACTAGTGGAGGCTGAAGAACAAAACAACCCTGACACAGACAAACTACCCAAAAACAGGCGAAACCGTGCTAAAAGGCTTAGCTGGAACAGCTTGGTATGTTATATGCTGATGCTAGTTATGACATTGATAACACCTACTGTCCAGCAAGATATGAAACTTACTCAACTGACAAAAAATCAAACACTTTACTTTGACAAGATTGCAGACCTACAAGAAATTAGAGATGAATGGAAACTGGTATTCTATTACAATATGACAAATTATTGGCGCAATGTGGACACTTTACAAGTATTCGTAACTCACTTAAAACAATCTCGTTGCGAAGAGTGGATGATGCAATTTCATGTTTTGATAAACCAACTTGAACAAAGCACGAGTGAACTAAATTATTACAACGAATTACTGAGGTCCCAGCGGATAATTCAACACAGGTTCAAAAGAGGATTAATCGACGGAGTAGGATATGTTGCAAATTCGTTATTTGGAGTGTTAGATCAACGTTTTGCAGAACAATATGAACAGGATATTGACACAATCCAACATAATGATAATCACCTACTTCAGTTGCTTAAAAATCAAACAAGTGTTCTGGAAACCGAGAACAACATTATACAGCGTAACGAAGCAACAATGGTGAAGCAGTTCACTTTAATTAACGATCACCTCACGTCCCTAGAAAATAAGACGCTCAAAGATAAACTTGAGAGTTCACATGCATTCTATATCATTACATCGGCCATAGCTGCAGAAAGAATGGCTCAAAACTTAAAAGATATTCAAGAATCGCTCATCAACACCCTGACAAATATGTACCAAGGACATATGGACGTGCATCTATTATCACCAACCCAAATGCAAAGCGAATTAGATAGAATAGCTCGATTACTACCTCGAGATTCTACACTACCTGAAGTTCATAATGACATAAGAGACATCTACAGGCTGTTCAGAATACATGCGCGCATAACACAGCACTACCTGTTGATGGAAATAAAAGTACCAATCTTGAGTGATGCCCTATACGAACTTAACAAACTTATCAGCATTCCTCAACGTATTGACATAAATCGAGTAATGTATGTTATTCCTAACTCAGCATTAATAGCATTTAACGCCAACCAATACTCATTTATACCCCTAGAACAGTATGACATTAATGAATGCCAAAAATTACATGACCAATATCTACTGTGCAAACTAAATCACCCTATATACAACACCGGTGATCGTCACAAATCTATTTGCGATATACAGCTGATTCGAGACAACGAAGAACACAGCGTTTATTGCCATACGGAAATAAAAATATGCGCCGACAAATGGGTCAAATTACATAAACAAAACACCTGGTTTTATTATTGTTGTGACGCGTGCGAAGTACAATTAGTGTACGGTACTCAAATGACATCGGAGACGTTACGTTACTCGGGTCTGATAACACTGAAACAAGGATGCAACTTGCAAGGCGACTCATTCACACTGCACGCATACATGGAACATACAAGTGACATTTTAGTCAATGAACCATATGCGATGATCGTGCCCACGATCTCTCCAATCAACAACATAATCAATACCTCGATTCGTAACTCATCCTTGCATATTCGTCATATTTTACACTCATCCGCTAGAGGGCGATTCCGACAGTTTACTTAAAGCGCTGCTCCGTGTTTAAAAATTGTAAAAATATTGAAAGTGAATAATTATTGACTGTGATTGCTGTAAAACTTAATTAAACCGTTGCTAAGTGCCTAGGATTTGTTCGTGCCGTGATAAAACTGATAAGTGCTGTTCTCTGTGAGGTGGTTCTTGCGAGGAGTTAAGTACTGTGTGAATGTTTATAACTGGGAAATCTTGCCGCAAGCTTCATTTATTTGCCCTCGGACTAGTTAATCATACATTGCTGAGCTTATTAAGTGTTCTCACACCATTTTTGAAGTTTTGTTTATCTTCATTATAAATTTTTGTTGCTGTGTTATCAAACAGAATTGCAAGTCATTAGCCTATGTTGGCGCCATCTGTTGGTTGGGCTTGCTACTATTGTGTCCTGACCGTCGTCGCCGTCGTGGTTGGTATTGACAAGCTACCTCAATCATTGCGCTTGTACCGTGAGCCACGTACTTCCCACGAAGCAAGCTAGGTGGCGCTGTCTGCCTCTCAAATTTTTGTAAACATCAAGTTAAAACTTTAAAATGAATTGCTGCAAAGGAGAACCGGTTGCTGCCTGTGATAAAATCCTTGTTTGCATTCAATGCGAGGGAAAATATCACTATGAGTGCCTCAATGTCACACATAGCCAATATTTTGCGCTGAGCGCTGAATTTAAAGCCTCATGGAAGTGCCCGTCATGCAGTAATGTAACCAGACGTCTTAGGTCGAATATTAACACGCCTGTACGCAGCTACACGGAACCGGAAATCGTTGATAACTCCATGGACATGTCGTGTGACGTTCTAGAGGAACGCAGTCCTCCCTGTGCATCGAGTGATCTGAACCAGCCTATGGATCCACCGGCTCAAACCATCATTGGCTGTGACTTTGAAAAATTCTCAGGTGAATTGTACAAAACCCTCGGCAGTTGGAGACGTGAGATGAATGAAGATCTGCGTCAAATTCGCGATGAAATTCATTGTACCTTGGCTAACATACAAAAGGAAATAAACTCACTGCGTACCGAGCAGTCACATCTGAAGCAGAGTGTGCATGACCTGCGCAATGATCTTGCAAGCCTTCAAGTCACTACTGAGGATCTTAGGCAGAACTATGACATCCTTGAGAAGCGTACCTGCGAGCTCAATAGTGCTAAGTCTGCTGATGTTGAGCTAACGATCAACTCCCTTGAGACCAAAATTGACACCATGGAACAACAGGCTCGTCAATGCAATATTGAAATAGGTAATTTGCCTGAAAGGCGCAGCGAAAACCTACCAGCCCTGATTGAAGCTATTGGTGTTGCTCTTAACTCCCCAGTGTCACAGCAGAATATAGTGGCTGTTCATAGAGTGCCACATGCACACCAGCAAACGACGAGACCAAAAAATGTCATCGTCAGATTCACGTCGTGCATACACCGGGATAATCTACTAAGTGCCTTCCGTAAAGCGTCTTCTCTTAAGACGGAACAAATTGGCATAGCAGGAACATCATCTTCTGTTTACCTCAATGAGCATATAACCCTGAAGAAGAAACAGTTGTTTCGGAAAGCCCGGGATGTTGCTAAAAACAACCACTACAAATATGTGTGGATTAGAAATGGCACAATACTTGTTCGAGAACGTGAAGGTGAACCATCGTTTGCTATACGTGGTGAAAGAGATCTCGATAAGATGCGATCCAAACCTGGTGAATAAATATCTCACCCACCTAGGCAATATTCAATCTTGTTTTTATTGTAATTTCCTACATGCATTGCTACTGTTGTTTTACTTACTTTCACAAAAATATGCATGCTATGAAACTAACACTATTTTTGAATGTCTTAATTTACTAATTGTACAATTAATACTTTTATATATAATGATTAAACAATCTAATCAACGTATTTTAAAGTGTAAACCAAAAAATAATATTATGGTACAGTCAAATCAACTTATTACAAAAATTAAATGTAAATCGATTTTTAATACAATTACTATACAATTATTAAATCTACTTATTAATAAATGTAAATCAATTTTAAATATAACTTACATGCAATCAAATCAATTTATTGTAAATAGGAAATCAAAATTATTTAGAACTTTATTTTTTATTGAAACTTCTATAAAACTTTGTAGCTATATATTATATACAAGTTTTAATGTTGAAATTACATGGATTCCACAGCTTATTATTAACCTGCACAAAAGAGCGCGAGTCTTATTTAAATTTGTTGCAACTAACCCTGATTATGGACAGCACTGATAATTTATTAATTTATTACCAGAACTGTAGGGGTATAAGAACAAAACTACACTCGTTGCTTGTAAATATCTTGGCAATGTCATATGACATCATAGTACTGACAGAGACTTGGCTGGTGCCAGAAATTGCAAATAGCGAGTTTATTGACCCTCGCTATGTTGTGTTCCGCTGTGATCGCGATCGTGATGCTACGGGTAAACGAGATGGGGGTGGGGTGCTCATTGCAGTTCTACGTGAACTTCAATCAGCCTCACTCGATATTCTCAATAGCCCACATTGTAAGCCCTCAGCATGTATCGAGCACCTCATGGTTGCACTGCCTTGCAAAAATGATAAACATAAAATACATGTCGTCAGTGCAGTCTACATTCCACCGGGGACTGGCTCGGATGTTTATACATCCCATTTCGACCTTCTGCAGGACACGTTAAATGCACCTAACATAATGAATGTTTACATCGTTGGTGATTATAACCTACCGAATATTACGTGGAGCGCGGTAACACCGGGGCACGAGGCCTACGTGGCATGCGTTTGTTCGCACCCTATCTGTTCCGAATTGACCCATCTTATGTCCTCTCTAGATGCTCATCAATATAACAACACGCCTAATGGTGGAGGAAAGATCTTGGATTTGTTTATCTCGAATACTCGCTGTTTGAGTGGCCGTCCTATAGATCCATTATTACCAGTCGACCCTCATCACCCTCCTTTTGTTATAACCGCACCTGTTAGTTTATCCACACAAATGATGAAAAGAAAACCAATCAATAAATATAATTTTCGTAAAGCTAACTACGATCTTATCAACAAACAAATGGAAAACGTCGATTGGTCGGCGCTGTTCGACAATCTATCGTCGGAAGAAGCCGTGGAGGCCTTCTACAGTACTTTGAGCGACATAATTAGCCCACTGGTCCCCTGTGCAAGGACTAGATCGCTTGACTTTCCAATTTGGTTTACACCGCAATTAGTTAAAATATTTAAAAAAAAACAACGTTTTTGGATAAGATGGAAAAAACAGAAAAATATCAGAGACTACAATAACTTCTCTGAATGTAGGTCTATCTTCAAACAAATGTGTAAAACGTGTTATTCCAATTATATCAACTCAGTTGAAGATAGTCTCTCTAGTAATATAAAGCATTTTTGGTCCTATATTGCTAACCGTAAAAATAAGTCCGGAATTCCATCCATGATGCAGTACCAGAATGTCAAGTCTAGTGATCCTGATGTTGTCTGCAATATGTTTTCAGAGTTTTTTCTGTCCGTTTTCGAGCCCAAATCACCAACCCTTACCACATGGGGTCCACCACAACAATGCTCAGAGAGTGGTAGTTTAATAAGTAGCCTGCATTTATCAAGATCAAAAATACTATGCGAGTTGAAACATTTGGATCCATCTAAAGGGGCTGGTCCTGATGGTCTTCCAGCAGCGTTTTTTAAGGCTACGGCGAATAACATTTGTGAGCCGATCTATATTCTTTTTAATAGATGTTTGGATGAGGGTGTGTTCCCGACGGTATGGAAACAGGCTAACATTACCCCTGTGCATAAAGGTGGCTCAAAACATGAAGTCGAGCAATATAGACCCATTTCCATTCTGTCGACCTTGTCGAAGCTTTTTGAAAGACTTGTTCACAATGAGATTTACCCTCTTTTACATAAAATTATTATTCCAGAACAACACGGCTTTGTAAAACGCCGATCTACGACATCTAACCTGTTAATATTTGCCAATTACCTTTTTGAAAATATTGATAAGCGATTACAAATAGATGCAGTCTACACAGATTTCAAAAAGGCCTTCGACAAGGTCGATCACGAAATTTTACTTGATAAAATTGCTTACAATGGTATACGCGGAAATTTGTTGCGTTGGTTTGTGTCGTATCTCGAAAACCGGTCACAGCGGGTTGTGGTTAATGGTCACCAGTCTGTCTCTGTTAGTATTACTTCCGGGGTTCCACAAGGCTCTATTTTGGGACCGCTGTTGTTCATTATTTATATCAATGATATTAAGAATTGTTTTAAAAATACAAATTTTTTGATGTACGCTGATGATTTGAAAGTGTTTCAAACGATACGTACTGTTAATGACTGCCAGTTATTCCAGGAGGACCTAGACAGGTTAACGGCCTACTGTACTGAAAATAAGCTTCATCTTAGTATCCCCAAGTGTAACTACATAAACTTTACTAAGAATAATCACATCCTCAATTTCGCTTACAACCTCAATGGTATGCCTTTAAACAAAATTTCCTTAGTGAAGGATCTGGGTGTTCTCTTTGATGGCAAAATGTCATTGAACCAGCATACCGAAGCTATAGTCAACAGTGCCTTTAAAATGTATGGATTTGTGATGAGATCCTCAACAGAATTTAAACGTGTCTCAACGTATCTCCATCTGTATAAGACGCTCATCCGCTCTCAGTTAGAGTATGCGGTCCCTATTTGGAACCCTTTCTACCAAAAGTACGTAGGCGGAATAGAAAGAGTCCAGCGAAAGTTCGTCCGTGCTATGTACTACAGATGTCATGGGATTAAAACCTATATGTCATACTCCCAACTTCTTGATAAGTACAAGCTTATTAGTTTGGAGAACCGGCGTAAATATCTGGAGGCCAACGTGCTTTACGATATTGTTCACAACAATTTTGATGCCATCGAGCTAACGAGTAAGCTCTGTTATTCTGTGCCCCGTACGGTTCATGTGCGACAAGTTCGCGCACGAACTCTTTTCGCGCTAAATTCTTGTCGAACAAATTCTGGCTTGCGCTGTCCCATTCATAGGATGTTGGAATCCTATAATTGTAATTTTATTGAAATTGATATATTTGCATGTTCGAAAAATAAATTTAAATCTTATATAATGGAAAAAATATCCTAATTGTACTTTTATCATTATATTATCATAATTATTTATTGCCTAATTTTATTTGTAATTTTATTATTTATTATTTAATGCGTAATTTTAGTAAATTAAATTGTCTGATTTGGTTTTTACAGCTAGCTTTATAGTAATTAATTTAATGAATATTTTATTAAATATAAATTTAATATTACAATAATTAATAATTTTAAATATTATTATTTATTTATTATCTCTATAGATTTGTTGATTGTTTGGTTATGCCCTTCTAGTGGCAAATATGTTATTTAATATATGTTTTATCTGTGGATAATGCAGTTGACTGCAACATTACCATGTAAATTATGTTAATAGTAAGCTATATATGTTGTAGTTGTTTATTATCCCTCAATAAATAAAATAAAAAAAAAATATTGAAACGCACGAAGAGACATTCAAGAAAATTGACACGCAACTACGCTATATAGAAGAACAGTCTAAGCTAGACACCTTATCCTCTCACGACGTTCATCACTACATTGCAATCTATGTGGTTGTTGCGATTAGCATTGCACTGTTTGTAACATCGGTGTACTTTTGGCGAAAGATGGCCACCCAAAGACAGGGAGAAGGTCCGCAAGACACAAGAAGCAGAAGCAGACGAGAAGAAGATCATGACATCGAGGATAGAATCAGCAAGATCGACAAACGGGACTCAAAAGTGAACAAAGTGTCGTGTGCTAACCCTACCACAAGTGAAGTGAAATTTGACACTGAAAAACATAGTGAAGTGTGCTAATTTATTATTATGACATTCTATTTATAGACTTTAGATATTCATAGTTTAGATCAATCATTATTTACATTATAGTCCTACATTTTTACATTGTTTTTTACATTCTTATTTTATTATTTTACATTTCTTATGAGATTGTTTTATTTAGTTACTTTTTGTGTTGTGGCAATATGTACGGTGCACGTACATGGATTTTAAAATATAATTATTTATTGCAATAAGTTAGCCAGTAGGCTCGCGTATCTGCACTTTGGACGCAACCTACATTTGGCAGTGCATTGACACTGACATATTGCATTGTTCTATGCATTTTATGTATATTACATTTTAGTGTTCAATTAGACGTGGTTTGAGTCGGACAACTTGCATTTTCATTTAGATTCATCCCGTTGAGCATTCACTGACATTTTCTGCATTTAAGTTTAAAGTTGACATTTACATCTGCATTGACATTACTTATGTTAGGGAAGCACCACAAATTATAACACTGTTTCTCTAACAAAACAATGTTATAATTTAATTTTTTTTCATTATGATACAGATTACTGACCATAGATACATCTATTTCATTTTATAACTGTGGCTGCGCGCGCTTTAAATAGGAATGTTGGAATTTTGACGTTTGTATTTCGGTGGATGAATATTAGTGTTAATTAATTTTTATCTTATATTTGATATGTTCGTATTCAATGAGAGTAGATAAAGTAGTGTATGAAACTGCACATAACTAGGTATTATACCACTCGTGTGATACTATTAAAAAACTCGCTTCGCTCGTTTTTTAAACTCACGCTCGTGTATAATACCCCTCATTATGTACCAGTTACATAAACTACTTTATGGTCAGTAATCTGTATCATAATGAAAAAAAATTAAATTATAACATTGTTTTGTTAGAGAAACAGTGTTATAATTTAATTTTTTAATTTCATTACGATACTCTATGGTATAAAGTATGTCATTATAAACTCGTTTTGAGTTTTGTATTTCGAATTTTACGATATGAGAGTAGATAAATTATTATTATTAATTGAAGCTTTCGAGATACTTGATTTCAGATTATTATGTTTCAGGAGTTTAGATTGTTTTGTTTGGTTAAATAATTATATTAATTGTGAAATTAATTTGTCATATTAAAAGTTACGGGATACGTCTTCATTGATCGGCGGTGTCCTTCAATTGCAGGCTCTAAACGTTCCAAGATAATAAATACTTGAAGGTTCGTTAGAACACAGTAATGAAAGTCAATCAATTTGTCAATGAGACTACGTCGGTACTGGTACCGGTCCGTTACGTTACACCCCCATTTTACATAGAGGCGACGCTTTCCTGTCCGTTTATACATTGCCGAGTACATAAAGCGTTCGAAGGAAAGGCATAGGAGGTCATAGAGAAATGTATTGTGGGTGTAGTGTAGAGTTGTGAGGCTGAAAGGTCGTCGGCGGCACATGCGCGGCGGCGAGCGCTCGGTGACGTCAGAGCGATCGATCGCTGGCGCGGCTCGGCTCAGCTCCGCCGCTCCTGTCAGCTCCGGAGCACGCGAACAGAGCTCACGATGCGGCCACACGTTACATAAGGCCCCCCCACGTGCATTCATGTCCGTCAACCACCCATGTGCGGGCTAAGCTTCAGGACCAGGAATAGCCCTTCGCAGAAAACCTCCCTCCGATGGGGCGACAGCTGCCCGCCGAGGAGCAGTAACACCTCGGACCAGTGAGTGTTGTGTAGTTGAACTGTGCTGGTGGACATGGCAGCCTAGTGACGTGCAGTGCCGGACCTCGGAGGAGACAAGTCGCGTTTTATTGAACGGAAAGTAAGTATTGACGGTTCCTATACACCTTTAATACATATACTGCTACTTCATAGCGGTGAAAGATACTGTTATTTAAACATCGTATTCTTTGTGCTGGTATAATGTATTTAAATCCTACTCTGTGTTATTAATTGTTACCTGTATAAATAAGCTGTTAGTGCCAGTCATTTTCCGGGTTAGCCAGATCAATGGAAGTGCTTGTGTCTTTATTTGCATTTAGACTGAGATAGTCATTATGGAGCAGGGTACCTGTTCTGTCTAGAGCTTTTTTCTTTATTAAATACTATTGTTAAATGTGTGGATGTGCTTCACGTTATATAAAACTCATCACTGCAGCTTGGCCTGTAGTTATACGATTACCAAGCCAGTAAGAAAGTTAAAATATTCAATCCATGAACCAAGTGGAGCATTATTGATTGCACGAGGTTATTTTTAAAATGTTTGTTTCCACTGTCACATATTATTATGATAGCCAGTAATCATGCTTCGATCAATGATGATAACAATGATATTGATAAGTGAAAGACTGTCTGTCTGATGAGATTGGATGAAAGTGGCTGATGGATTGGTACTTTTCTCAACTATGATGGGGTCAGCTACCAGTTCAATTGGACTGGACATAGCCTGTAGTTTTTATACCGCGAATGCCTGTCAGACAACCAAAGTCCAGATACTATACGATTATACGTTGCCTCTTAGCTGGACTAGTTGCAAGACTTTTTGGCGACTGATTACCAGTAACGACTGTCAAAGATTTACAAATGTCAGCTGGGACCAACGGCTCAACGTGCTTGCCGAGACACGGAAGTTACTGTATGCTATGGGTGGCCACCGATACTCAGGTACAGCTTGAAAAGCTCGATAAAATTTGATCGACCCGTTCAGCTATAATTATGCAGCCTCGATACGATTATGAAACCGTAAATGACTGTGACGAATTGTTGAGTATTGGAGTAGCTCATGGCTAACAGACATACAGGTCGTTCTCAAGGATAAGCCGTGCTTGTCGAGGTTGATCTGTGGATGGGTGACTATTATCATAGCGAGATCTTCCGTGTCTCGGAAAGCACGTAACACGTTAGTCCTGGCTATCATTTGTAGATCATTGACAGTTGTTACTTTTGCTCAAAACTCGGAAGTCTGACAAGCAGTTTACGAGTAGTAGTTAGGGTAACGACATTAATACATTAATATTTTAAAGGTTGAAAATACACTTTTACTTTTTCTTTTCTTTTTTGTATAGACTCACGTAGCATGAATTTATTTACTACTACTCAGTAATCTGTGGATAATGGTGTTGGTTGTACAACAAGTGTATTTTGATTTAAACTCAAACTAATGTATTTATCGTTGTACTTCTGTTTGTTATCCCAAATAAAATAAAATAAAAATAAAATCGTATTACATAGTTATTGAGTTGTGGAGTCAGTCGCTCCATGTTAAATACAATTGTGTGTATGTGAGATTCTATGTTTGTTAACGCACCCACGATACAGGAAGAAATTCCTAGTGTGGGGCAAAGTTAAAAAAAATCTTAGCTGCATCCAGTTCGACTAACAGCCCCAACAACATAGAAAAATGCTAGGCAGATGATTATTTATTAATATTAACTGTTGGATGTAATCTTTATCAAGACGTGTGATTAGGTAGACTCTGATGGTGTGAGTCTGTGCTCTTAAACTGTCATTTGTTTAGAAATCTCTTGAGTGACTCCAGCAAGCGGTAAACGACTCCAATGGGTCTGGGCAGGAAATGTCTGCAACATGCCGAACAAGCCTGTACCATAATGACACGAAACTGGTGTCATGTGACAGTGAACCGGGGTCGTCGAAGAACTGCATAGGTTTAGTTAGAAATGGAAGAAAGAAGTGGACGGAGGCATTTGCCCAGGAGTGGGGCAGACTAGGCTTGAAAAAATGTTGTTGATGAATTAAAATCAATCATTGTCGTGTATTAAGTACATGATGAGTGACGATGTATACATTATCCTATCTAACCTAATATTATAAAGGTAAAAGTTTATGAGGATGGATGTAAGGATATTTGTTACTGTTTCACGCAAAAACTACTAAATGAGTTTGCATGAAATTATCAGGATGATTAATTCCGTTCCTTTTGTTAGTTGTGGTAAAAGTATCACGTGTTTCTAGAGACCATCATGCTGCAGCTGTGGTCATCATTTTTTCCTACTACCAAAGCTTCAAAGTCGATTATTGTTTAAAGCTAGTCTATACACAATATCTTAAGATGAAGAGTTTGTTCGTTTATCACAGGAACTATTGATTCGAATTGAACAAATGTTTTTGTTTTGTAGTCTCTTTTAATCGAGGAAGGCTATTTAACATCACGCTATGACCAAAAGAAGCAGAACAGCGGCGGTGAAAATACGGGTACTGCTAGTAAATCATAGGTTGCTTGTATGACCTGATGTGTGACTGAATGATGCGAATGGAGTATTTTAAGATCGCAGTAGGTCACGTCTGTGATTTCTGCCTACCCACATCGGAAAAGAGAGTTAGTTCATGTTATGTATTTATAAATCACTAGCAGTCATAAACTATTTGGGTATTTTTCCTCCAAATCCGTTCAGTATTTTTTGTGTGAAAGGGTTACAAACATCCATTCATCCATCTATCCATTCATACATCTATCCTCACAAACTTTCGCATTTATAATATCAGTAAGAAGTAAGATTGATACAAAGCCAATGAGATAGCACAACGGCAGTATGCAGACATCTGGCAATCATTTCACATCCACTGCTAATATTTTTAACACGCATAAAGTAGCTTCACTAGTATATGTATGTAAGAAAATCTTGGAATCTTAATTTGACCCACTTCCCGGTCTTCGATTAGGATGAAATTTTGCACACGCTCTGAATTCTGATGACAATAGATGACTAATTAAGAAACATCATTACAAATACAATATGGAGGCCTTCCCAAGATGGTGGACTGACTGTTTGAAATCCACCCCCTTGATATGGGTATCAAATGAAAGGGTTTGCTGCCAGTAATACGAAAAAAATTGTCACGTGACTTAAATCCAACATGAAGGAAATCCAAGATGGCGGATTGGCTATTTGAAGTGCACCCCATGTTATGGGTATTAAATGAAAAGGTTTGCTGAATGGGATACGAAAAAAATTATCACGTGACCTAAATCCAACATGGCGGCCGTCTCAAGGTGGCGGATTGGCTATTTGAAATGCAGCCGTATGATTTAGGTATAAAATGAAAGGGTTGGCTGAAAATAATGCGAAATGACATTTAGGTACTTATAAATTCTTACCATGTCATGGGTATCAGTTAATAAGGTAGAGGAATACGAAGATTGTAATTTTTAGTGCGTGGTAGAAGCGTGTTTTTTAGTTTTTTAAACTAAGAGCAATTGTTAGATCTGAAGTAAAGTACTCTGTGCTTGCAGCGCATTGTCAGCGGGTACTCGTAAATGCAATAAGCGCCGTGGCATCGCACGCGCGAATTTATTCTTTTTGTAGGTACCTACTTATTAGTATTATAATCATACTCACTTTGGATTTATTTATGATTAGACTACATGTATTTTTTTTTTCTTTTTTCTTAATTGCGACACATAAAAAACTTTTTCTAAAAAAAATGTGACCGCCTTCAAAAACAACCACAAAAAAGGGTAAAATAACCTACAAAACTTTTCTTTCGGAAGTCGGTGACTTTTTTTATTAATTTCATTGTCTCTTTTGCCACCGACTTCCGAAAGAAAAGTTTTGTAGGTTATTTTACCCTTTTTTGTGGTTGTTTTTGAAGGCGGTCACATTTTTTTTAGAAAAAGTTTTTATTTTACTCTTTTTAGTTTTTAAATATTCAACCAAAATTCTTGTCAAATACATCATTTTTCTTACATGTGCACTAAAATTTTGTAATCCGTAGCACCGGTAATAACATCGTTAACATCTCTTTAATTCATTCCCTATCTCAAAAACTACTTAACCGATTTTGATGAAACTTGCAGTATTCCCTAAGTTGAACGATACCTAATACAACAAAAAAAGAATTACTTAAATCGGACTTGTAGTTCCGGAGATATGCGAATACAAACATAGTTTTCTTACTTGAGGAGTTGTACCTTCCATCATCAGCTCAGGTACATGAGATGATGATTTCCATACGCAAATACTTGAATTACTTCATAAGATTTGCGAAAAACTATGTGTCAGCCAATAAAATTTGAGGGTTGCCCTCGATTTCTCCAAGATCCAATCATCAGATCCTGAAATGGTGACAATGGGACCACACGGGAAGCACCAGCTTTCGAATAAAAAAAGAATCATGAAAATCGGTTCACCCAGTCGCAAGTTATGAGGTAACAAACATAAAAAAAAAAAAAAAAAAAAAAATACAGTCGAATTGATAACCTCCTCCTTTTTTTGAAGTCGGTTAAAAATATCGATTTATACATATTTTGGTATTAGTATATACACTATAAAACACACAATCACATAACTGGTTCGGCGTACACACCTCTCAACCAGGTCCAGTTGAAAACCAGCGTCAGGCACTTAGTTGCCTGACATTTTTGCTGAACTGGGCCTGTTTGGAGCAGCCGTGGGGCAAACAATTTTTGTACCAAATAGTTTTAAGTACTTAATTTAAAAAAAAAAAAAAACACTTGTTCTTTATAATTTTTGCATATTTCATTATTGTGCTATGCCCTGTGCCAATAAATGTTTTTTCTTTCTTTTCTTTTTTCTTTCTTCTTTCTTAAATAACGATTCTGTCTGATGCAGGAAGGCATCAGTGAAGATGATCAACATAGCGGGTGTGGTGTCCATCGTGCTGTTCTACGTGCTTATCCTGGGCGTGGGCATCTGGGCAGCGCGCAAAAAGCCCGCCGGCAATGACTCCGAGGAGGAGGTCATGCTCGCCGGCCGCTCCATCGGGCTGTTCGTCGGGATATTCACCATGACAGGTAAGATATAGGCTTACTATCGTATTAATAATGTTGCGCCTAAACAGAATAAAAAATGTATACTTCTTATAGGTATTACTGGCTGTTGGAGTGTTGGTCCTTCGACTCTCAGGTCGGGCACAAACCCAAACTCAACCGAAAGCCCTAGCTTTCACGTTTTTGTGACTTAAACTGGAACTTTGATGTTAATTTGATGGGAAGATATAGTTCTTCTTTACGTACAGTAAAGGCGTATTTTCAATATTCCATAAAATCATCATCTGCCTCGCCTTTTCCCAACTATATTGGGGTCGGCTTCAAATCGAACCAGCTGCAGCTGGATATCAGTATTTTACATGGAGCGACTGCCTATCGGACCTCCACAACCCAGTAACTGGGCAATACGATACCCCATGGTAAGACTGGTTGTCAGACTTTACAGCTTCTGACTAACAGTAACGACTGTCAAAGATCTACAAATGACAGCCGGGACCAACGGCTTTACGTGCTTTCCGAGGCACGGAGGAAACTCGCTATGACAGATGGTCACCCATCCACAGACCAACCTCGGCAAGCACGGCTTAACCCGGAAGATCGGCCTGTGCGGCTGTAATTATTTAGCCACGAGCTCCTCAATATTCCATAAAATAAACGCAATAAATACTTTTAAGTACATTGTAAATGAAACACGGCAATCTTGTGATAAGACCTCAGTAACACTGACGTGCTTTCGATGAAGAATTTCATAGCAACCACGGAGTCTGATTATTTTTGGGTACTCCTCTGCTTAACTATTTGGGGATTGGGGGCTACTACAGGACAAACATTTTTTTACATTGCATTGGAATTAATATTTACTTCGAATTAATAAGTAAGCATGCTATTAAATATAGGAATTGCTTAGTGAGGTCAGAAGATGTATGTTCAATGACTCTGCCTTGGTTTTAGCATTCAGAACAATGGCTGGTCTCTTTCAGTACTTAATTAGTTCCAGTTCTTAGTGCCAGATCAAGCTATTTATAATATATAGTAGGAAGCTTGTCTGTGTTGAAGAATTTGAAACTGCGATCTCCCGATTCAGTTCATTGGTACTCATTGGACAATCTTACCATTCGAGTCATCGGGGTTACGTCTAGAAATTGAAAAATTCGAAGGTTTTGGGCAAGACAACGCTGCCGATGGTCGCAGAAATATTTATAGATCTGCTAAACTCAATTATTTGTTTGGAAACCTACCGAAGTTTTGATTCTGTCAAGTTGATTTTAAATGACCGCTGTAGATGGCAGCATCAAAACAAAAAAAAGTGGTTATTTCGGGTAAAACCCATAAATTATCAGAGACATAATTATTACGTGTTTTCCACGATGACACATTAACGATGTTAACCCAGCGTTGTGACGCTACGTTGTTTACAAGAATCAAAATAGGGAATTACACACAAGTGCCACTTGAGGACACACTCATGATCTTAACTGTGTCCCACATGTATTTTCAAGTACAATACATAATCTTACGACAAAGGATATCTGACAAAAAGTAAATTATCCGACGAAAGAAAAAATATGCATATATGATAAGTATGTAGGACATGAATAAATACACATTTTTCTATATGACGTCACTCTGTGGTGTCAAAATATTGTTTTTCGAAATTGACGACCCTCGAATAATAAACTGTGAAAGTTCAAGATGACCCTCACTCAAAATGTAAGAATCTTGCCTGGTTTCCTTTTGATCATTTATGATGAATTGAATAATATCAACCTATCTCAATCACTTGAATTTCTTTAATAGATTTTCTTCTTTATCATCAATAGTAGACAGTTCATGTCCGATCGGGAAAATGAGAGAGATTGGGGTAGGTCAGTGTTTCCCAAACTGTGGACCTGGGACCCCCATACGTGTGGGGGTCCGCGTTGTCATTTCTGGACCATACGTAAATGCTTGTGATTGCTAAGCTTAGATAAAACGGTGAACGTGCGCCAAAGTGCGGTGAGCGACTCTGAATGTATGATGTGTTTTCGACCTGAGAGAAGAGATCAGAATGTTCTTTTTGAAGAATTCTGTACATGGCGTCAACAAACATGCTGATCACTTCAATGACTTGGATGGCTTACAATGGCAGCATATTTAGCTGATATATTTTCTGCCCTTAACGAGCTGAACTTGGGTCTACAAGGGAGAGACAACAACATCTTCCAAGTCGACGATAAAATTGAAACGATGCTAAAAAAGTTTGACCTTTGGATTTTTGAAGTGTGATATTGTGACCGGTATTCTAGTCACTAATACGCACCTATTATTTATTGTACACGTCATTTCCGAATTATATAGTTGTAATAAATGATTGTTTGATATTGCCCGCACTTGTACATAAGTACCTACAAGCACTTGCTATATAGATACCTAGTATCGATCCGCTTATTATGCGATTAAATAAATAAGTAGGTACCTTAAATCATTTCCTCATGGTTTACTTTCGTTTGCATAAAAGATTTTCATTATCAATCATTTTGTTGTTCTAAATTGAACTTAAACACCATGAACATAATGTGGTACTTTGTTAATATATCATGACTTGGTTTTTCTATTTAACTGCTATCTTTGAGTATTGGATCAAGTATTGTGTTTTCCGTTAATTGTGAAGTACATCTCATCTATTTTAGTAACCACGTTAATTTTATCTATACAATTCTGTTTAATATGTAATTATTACATACAAAATATAAAAACTCTCACCCTTTTCCCACGGGGGTAGGCAGAAACTATAGAGCACCACCTACTACGATCCTTTCACCTCATTCATAAATCTGGTCATACAAGCATGCTGATTATTTATTTTAAAAACATCGAATGCAATTCGAACAAAATGAGAATTATAAGATATTGAGAAGTGTCTCAGTATTGCATACAAGTCTGATATCCACATAAAAGTTTTGGTATGTTAAGAGTCGAGCTACACGATAATCGACACTTGCACTTTCACTGACTGGACAGGTTCACTCAAATCTGTGTAGTTCTTTCCTCAAAGATCACTTCAGACACCTGCATGGTTCTCATATAACTTAACCAATACAAAATTGTCTGAACTTTAAAAGAGAGTTTGAGTCTCCTCTGAGTTTTTTTTTTTGATGTTTCTTTTCAGAGTAGTCAAGTAGGACGAAACACCGGCCTCATCTATTTTTATTAAATAGTGTCTTTTTGACATGTTAAAGTGTTTGCCAAAACCAATTTGCTAAATAAAAATCGTTTCTTATTTATCAAAAGGCACTGTTGGTCAATGTCCAGTTACATGTATTCTCTCCTAAGGATTACTAATATCAAATACCAAGAGTCCATATAAATGTCAATATTAAAAGCTAAATCAACAAGTTATAATAATATGAAGCCCACCAAGTAGGAGCTCATTCAACCGTGACTTGTATAATACATGAGCTAACTTGTCCAAGTTATTCGCTTCACCTACTGCCTGACAACCTTCATATTACAGCGCTTTACAAGTCTAAGTATAAAATTAGGTCAATTCTAGGCGCAGATTTTTTTCTGTGAACTGTGGTATTCTTTGGTTTTTTCTCTCAGATAATCAGTAAATTAGAAGATTATTCCGTTCTATTGGATGAAAAGCTGAAATAAGACTGTATAACTAAAAATGTCAGTGTTTCCGAGCAAAAACCTGATAGTAATTTACGAGAATATAAGACAGTGACAAAAGAAAAAGTAAAAGATGCAATTTCACTTCTGCAGTCACGGTTGTGACCACTCCAACGAGAAAGTTAAGATCTTACTGAACATTATACCTATAGTTCTGTTGTGTGACGTGAGTGTTTGTTCCAGCAACGTGGGTGGGCGGCGGGTACATCAACGGCACGGCGGAGGCCATCTACACGTCGGGGCTGGTGTGGTGCCAGGCGCCCTTCGGATATGCACTGTCGCTCGTCTTCGGTACGATATCCAACAGTTTCCATTGTATTTCAATAAATGTGAAGTTAGGTTAAATGTGAAGTTAGGTGGTCGTTTAAGTGCTGGAAGGGAAGACCAGATAACCATCTGGTAAGAAACCTCTTAGTAGGTTAATTCTGAACGAAAACTTGTTGCGTAGGCGGGCGTCAGGACTACAAAATTATGTTAAATAGGAAATTTTCAGATTTTCAAAAAGAATATCTAAGTAATACGGGCTGTTCGGAGAGTGGAAGTTTTCATCTTATCGAGCAGGGCCTAACGCAAGACAAAATCTATCGAAGATATTGTTTTTATCAATTATAAATTGATTTTGGTAACTTCTGTAGGTAAAAGAAATAAAAATATCCATCCACAAACGCTTCGATGTACAGATCGCTTTTTTGTAATGTAACATTACAAGGGAATGCTCAAGTTTTTCAGCACTATAGCATTCATGTGTTTGTTGGTGCACAGGCGGCATATTCTTCGCGAACCCGATGCGCAAGCAGGGCTACGTGACGATGCTGGATCCACTGCAGGATTCCTTCGGCAGCCGCATGGGTGGGCTGCTGTTCCTGCCCGCGCTCTGCGGGGAGGTGTTCTGGGCAGCTGGCATCCTGGCGGCGCTGGGTGAGTCACACTTCTGCACAATCAGCCTATCGCTTCTTATGTGAGAGGAACGGGCCGTGACTCGGTATCTACACTCTTAGTCCGTCAACGTAAATACAGGTCCGTAGAAATAAATAAGTAATTAAACAGTGTTACCAATGATTGGCCACAACACTAGAGTTTTACATACGTATCAACTTTTTAAAATTGTTTCATCATCTTTTACACTCGGTTGAGGTCCAATTTTTTCAAGAATTTATTTCTACTGACAAAAAACATACTCGTAAAGAAGCTAAAAACAAACACAACAAGTTAACCTCATCTTGATTGATGTCTACAAAACCGTACAATATTTTCTGCGGCCTCTTTTAAATAGAATTGTCGCGTTGTTTTGTGATCAAGAAATGAAAATGGATCAAAGCTTGTGGTGGTGTATCCAATAGCCAGGTTGTTCCCGCCCACGGTTGGGTGTGCCTGGCTCACATTTGACATCTACATTTCCTACTATTCTGATAAATCCTTCACTTTGAACTTTACGAGCGCATCTCTTTGATTACCTAGTCTCTGGAACTGTGATCAAAGAGATTAAATAGAAAGTGCAACCTCTAGAATCAGAATAGATTAAAGTTCACAAAGGTCGGGATATAAATAGCATTTAAACAAAAATTTTCAAATTTATTTGTTGTACAAGTTAACGTTATAAAGTGATTATAATCTGTAGCCAAATACTAACAGACCTACTGTTGGTAACTTAGGATAATAGAACAGAGTTAATAAACGAATAAAGTCGACAGTTTGTCTTTGGTGGTTAAAAATGGCGCCCAATCTGGGACAAAGTGGGTCCCACGTCGGGCGCCATTTTTATTTTATTTCGGACACTGTTTTTCGCCTGTATCCACTCCTTCTTAACATTTAGAATATATATTATATTCTTTTTACGCATTTAACAGGTTGTCTAATATTATACCAGGTTGTCCCTACTCATAATATGTC
Source organism: Agrotis clavis (assembly GCA_954870645.1). Taxonomy (NCBI): domain Eukaryota; kingdom Metazoa; phylum Arthropoda; class Insecta; order Lepidoptera; family Noctuidae; genus Agrotis; species Agrotis clavis. The sequence goes on along the minus strand of OX940928.1, from coordinate 26,331,628 downwards.
AATGTTGTTATGTATGAAGGACGAAGGTAAATAATAAACATGACGTGAAGTCGTCATCCGTTACGATATTTTCGGCAACTAGTTCATGCTAACATAATATAACTAGGGGCTGTGAGTTTTACGAGAGCTCGTTGAGGTTTGTGCGTGTGTCAGTGAATAGTGAGAATTAGTTCCATTATAGTAATGACGGCTGTGGGACACTGGCTGTCTACGGGTTCCATCTAACTGTTATATATAAGTTTTTTTTTGAAGCGTTGCCTCTCACTGGGAATTTCTACATTTACCGCCAGACCCGGAGTAACTTATTACAGATCATACAACCATATTTTGTTCCATGCTGTGTTTTCTCTGATTGAGTCTCAGATTCGCTAACGTCACACATGGCGCTGGCATTACATAATTATAACTCATGGCCGTGCTGTGAAGGCTTTATTTACTTTTATAATATGTTATCAAAAAACACATTAATTTACATAATTACGAATTCATTTAATTACTCGAAGCTTTTGTTCACCGTGACTGGCTAAACAAAGGACTGTTCTAATTAAGAAAACAACAAATAAATTACTCCTGATTTTTTTTTTGTTATCTTTCGTTTAAAACGTTCGCTAGGTATTTACCTTGCTACCAGATTAATGAAAATCCATGACAGACCTACGTAAAGAAGAAAGGCGTGCTAAGGGTAAAGGGTACTTTCCCGATATCCTTATTTCTTTATTGGATGGATGGATGGATGTTTGTTGCCCCATCACTTCAGAACGGCTGAATGGATTTTGATGAAGAGTACTTATGAACCTAAACTCTGGATTAATAAATGGGATATTTTTTATCCCGGTAGTATAATTCTCTGGGACAAGTAACGAACTTCAGGCGGGGAAAGTCGCCGACAACAATTACTAGTAGTAAATATTTACGGGAAAGTGGTCGAGTCACAGTAATTACTTAGCTCCAACTATTACCTTAATGCGTTTCACATTGCTTGCTAGGTAAACACGTCGCACGGTCAGTATTTACTATTTATTACACCTTATGTTCACGAGTTTTACAATATTATTAGCTGAGTAGTGACTTTTCCAATAGAATAGGCTATTTTTAACCGACTTCCAAAAGGAGAAGGTTCTCAATTCGGATGATTGTATTTTTTTTATGTTTGTTCGGGCATAACTCCGTCGTTTAACAACCGATTTGAAAAATCCTTTTTGTTGGATAGAGTATACTTCTGGAATGGTCCCATAAAATTTTATCGAAATCGGACTTGCACTTTTTGAAAAATCAACAAAAATCAACAAGAACCTAATAAGTTTTCAACTTTGTCTACACCGATTACTCCGAGGTTTCTGGTCCGATTTCAATGATTCTTTTTTTGTTCGATACAGTATATCTGCCATTTGGTCCCAAAAATTTTCATTTAGTTTGGTGCAGTAGTTTTTATTTTTAGCTCATTGTGTACATACATACATGGGCGTTGTTATTACCGGTGCTACGGATTACAAAATTTTAGTGCACATGTAAGAAAATTATGTATTTGACAATAATTTGGGTTGAATAGTGAAACTAAAAAGCATAAAATAAAAAACTTTTTCAAAAAAAAAATGTAACCGACTTCAAAACAACCACAAAAAACGTTCAAAATAACCTACAACAAAACTTTTCTTTCGAAAGTCGGTGACAAAAAGTCAATGAAATAAAAAATAAAGTCACCGACTTTCGAAATAAAAGTTTGGTTGTAGGTTATTTTGAACTTTTTTTGTGGTTGTTTTGAAGTCGGTCACATTTTTTTTTTGAAAAAGTTTTTTACTCTAAAAAATCTATTACACCGAAAGATCAAAAATAATTTGTGACATGTTGTAACTTTATCAAAATATGATTCGCGGCAATAACAAGTATAATTTTAAATACAAGAATGATCAAAACATTCGCTCCATCAGCTCTCACATAGAAAAGGTGCATGTAAGTTAGATTTCGGAGATTTTAACAATTTACACATTTTCTATGTGAGAACTGATGGAGCGAATGTTTTGATCATTTTTATATTTAAAATTATACTTGTTATTGCCGGGAATCATATTTTGATAAAGTTACAACATGTCACTGGCCTGCAAATTGCAAAAAACGTAAGAAAATTTGAATTTCGCGGGCTGGTTGGAGCAACGATAATTTAATCCGTTTTTTGTTAGAACTCAGTCTGTGTCTATTTTTGTTCGTGCATAAATGAGGGCATTGCGTGTTCGAAGCTCGCGGCGGTCTTGTGTCTAAATGCTCGCTACGAATTAGGTTTCATTTCTTGGGCCTTCGACATTATGCTGAAAATATTTTAATAGGAATGTAAATGGTTTCGTTTGTTAAAATTAGAACAATAAAAGGATTAAGGGGCATTTTTAGGTAAATCTATGAAAATCTTACCGGAAACCTAGTCGGAAAATCTATTGGGCACTTTTCCCATTCACATATAAGCATTCAGTGGCACAAAGCGTGCTTCTTTACTTTTATATACCTACTTTTATCTTTGTATACTACACATATTGCGTAAATGAATCGGTTATTGGGTCAAACCTACAAAATCCAACAACCAAGTATTATTTTATTCGGGTACTACTTTCCCTACGAATAACTTCAGGACTAAGCTACGGGTTAAGGTAGTACTTACATAACTTAAATTAAACATACTTTGATATATGTATAGGTACAATAATTCTAATTAGGTATGTCCATATTCATCTCTATCGTCTGAAATTAGGCCTTAGCACAAGATTGCCGTTTTTAACTTAAGGGTTGAACCACATCTGGCAGCACGGAATCGCCTTTTTCCGTCGCCCTTTCTCTTTCTGTCGCTTAGAACTGCCATTTGCTAGACCGAGACAGAAAGCATATGCGATAGCACGCGGCGGAATCCTCGAGGCGGCCGCATGCTATCGCATTGTCTCGGTCTAGCAAATGGCAGTTCTAAGCGACAGAAAGAGAAAGGGCGACGGATAAAGGCGATTCCGTGCTGCCAGATGTGGTTCAACCCTAAAGCGTACCCGAAGTATTTACGGTGTTTATTGTTACTGAGGCCATAACATGAGTTTTCAGTTATTCTGACGTAAAGTAAACTGGAACTTTGACAATTTCAAATTGACAATTTTCAAGGAAAAAAATAGTTCCTTCTTCGTACACCAGAAGCACTGTTCCATTTTTTCATACAAGAAACGCTGTAAATACTGGAAAGACGCTCTCCCCATGACTTCCAGCTATTTAGATCTAGGGCTAGTCTGAGCCACTGGTTGTTAGTTATATCGAGCTCAGTTTATTGTATGGGAATTAAAAAAGTGCCTGTAGTGTATTAACGAGACACTAATTTCTCATCAAACTTAAATCTTTATTAGTTACATCACGTCAAAAAAACGTGAATAGTCATGCTAGGGCCTCTGTAAGCAATATACCCAGTACTCAGACTTAACATGAAAAAGTGTGACACCTAGCAACAATAACGACACCTTATCTACCAATACTGCCTATATACATAATGTAAAGCCATTCAAGTATATAGACTTATAGGCTCAAGTATATAAGCTCGGCTCGGGTCGGTCAAATATTCTAATCAGGCGTTCAAGAGACATTGGAGGAGCAGGGGGGGGGGGGAGGACAGAAAGCAAGGCGGGAGAGGTAGGTAAGTAAAGAATTAATAACCAGTGCGAGATTAATATTACAAGGTGATTCGGAATATCTAATATTATATTATAAACCATTAATATTTCAACATATTGAATCGCCCTGTTAGATAATTACATACTTAGACCAAAAATATTATTAAACCACCTCTTCGATATTCTACCACCGGTGTTGACAGCCTAGAAAATAACGTGGTACTATGTGTGGCAACACTCACAGTAATATTTATGGAGTGTCACAGCGATGTGTAGCGACGTGGGCCGTGCCGCCCTGTGCGATAGTAACAATGACAGGCGGTTTCTAAATTGGAAATACTCGTAGTATTTTGAAGATGAAAAACCTAACGTTACCTATTGGGCGCTTTTATAATTTACCGTGTCACGGCACGGCACGATATTACCGTGGACGTGAAGAAGAATTGTGTGGCCGTGGACGGCATGCCGTGCCGTAGGGTGCTTTTATAATTCGCCGTGAAATTATTACGGTTTGCGCGTTTTCAAAGTGCAGACATGTTCTCGAAGAGACAGCGACTACTTTTGCTCTATTTGTTATATTTAAGACGTCAAAAAAGACATATAACTAGAAAGTATTGGCAACATCCGCTTTTAAAAGTAAAATATCTAGAAGGGTCATACTACACGCTATTTGATAAGCTTAAGGAAGACCCAAATAAGTTTTTCAATTATTTTCGGATGTCAACAAAATCGTTTTATCACATACTTTCTCCCTAACATACTCTCGCCCTGCCACCCGCGCCTCTTGGCTACGCACGCACACATACAAATTTCTTGTACGCACACACTACACTCTCAACAATGCCGTGACGATTTGACAGGGAGCGCGGTATGCTACGGCAACGGCACGGTAGATCGTTGACGTTCACGGCGTGCCGTTGCCGTGGACGGTAAATTAAAAGCGTTCGCATACAAATGCATACATTTTGCTTTCCTACTTTACCGTGACGATAAAAACGTGCCGTGCCGTGCCGTGGCACGGTAAATTATAAAAGCGCCCATTCAATAACCATAGTGGAAGTTTGAACTTTTCATCAGCTCTGTACAATATAATTCTAACAAATAAGTTAAATCTATTCTATTTTACTAAGTAAAAGCACACACGATACAGGGAAAATTACTATTGTGGGAAAACTTTTTAAAAAGCTATATCTTTAAGAAACGGTCATTAACCATCATAAGTTTGAATCTATCGACATTTATATCAAAACCGTTGTTTAGATCAATCTCTTACCGCTACTAGAGTAAGCCACGAAAGTATTTGGACACGGCCGAAGGTAATGAACATAATTAAATTATAAATACTTACTGTCAACAGATCTATAATTAGGCATAGTTATTAATTAAGTATTAATTAAGTGTGAGCAGTGGTGGCCCAGTGGTATCGGTCCCGACTTACGAGTTGTAGGTCGTGGGTTCGAACCCCGCCAGGCGCATTACTTTGTGTAATTTATTTCATCACCACTGCTCTCAAAACGGTGAAGGAAAACATCGTGAGGAAACCGGCATGTCCTAGAACCAAAAATTCGAAGACATGTGACATCCACCAATCCGCACTGGGCCCGCGTGGTGGATTATGGCCCACTCCCTCTCACAGAGAGGAGGCCTGTGTCCCAGCAGTGGGAACATTATAGGCTGATGATGATGATGATGATGATTAATTAAGTGAACAGAATATTTCTCTCGTAAATCTACGAGAGAATAGACAATACAGTCTCAAATGCTATTAATATCTCCTCGCTAGTTAACCGTCCCCCGGCGCCGCCTGTGTAGAGATGTGCCTGATGGCAATATTCCCACTGCCGGCAATATTCCCAATATTGCCACTGCCGGTAAAATACCAAAATTGCCGGCAACTTTGGCAATATTGCCAAAGTTGCCAGTCAAATAACACCAGTATATTTTATTATTACTGTAGGTGCAGTTTATATTACTGTAGATAATACGTTGCGGCATTATGTCCGCCTTATAAAACTACTAAGTTGTTACTCTAAACGGTGTATAATTGATTATGTAAGAATTACCGAAACAAATACATTAAAATAATGTTATTTTTGTTGATTATTTGTAGTTTTGACAGAGATTTATACTTCCATATTGTATATGTACTTATACTCGTTGTTTTTGCTATGTGATTTTGCATGAAAAACTAGTAGCCCACTCAACGAACAGTTATAGAGGGAAATTCTTGGAACACGATTTTGGACTACGTTACTTTGTTTGAACTAGTTGTAGAACTGTTAGGAGGTGAATATAATTATCAAAAGTCCCCGCCACTAGTCCTTGAGCTGTGGGGGAGGGGGGTTTAAAGGTTCCATTTTTGACACCATGCCTCCTAGCGGCATGGTTAGTATGAATAAAACAAAGGCTGAATATGCCTATAAGTTTTATTTAGTAACCATTTCGATATCTTGTTTAGTTTTCAAAAAACCATATTTACCTTTTTGCATTTTGGAAAGTCTTATTTAATATTGCCATAAATCCAGAAAGCAGCAGCAGTCTTTTCAGGCTCTCCCTGTAGTACCTACTCCTCCGTGTATTTTTGTTGGCAACTCACACTTGACCAAAAATTAATACCTACCTATACGAAAATTGTTTACAACAAAAAAGAACTAAAGTTTCCAAAGATAGTTTTTCCGCATCTCTTATGGGTGCGGATTTCCTCCTACATAGTACAGTCCTACCTAGTCTGTAAGTACCTATTAATTTAAAATGAGTTTCTAAGCTAATTTTTACTGCTCCCTCGGTGGGGGAAGACAAGACATATCAAGCGTGATGGTGGTCACCGAATTTAAGAACTTCTTATTGCCTCTAATTTTTTTTGTTATTTAGCTTCTCTGTTAATGCCCATGTTTGACATCCATATGTCAAACATGGCAAAATACACATGTTATAAACTTTCCTTTTATCCTTTATTGGCATGTCTTTGTTTTTCATAACTTCGCTGAGAGACCAAAATCTTTTCCATGTGTTGGCAATTCTTCTATCAATTTCTTTAGGCATGGTATCGCGTGTGGTTATTAGCTGACCTAGATATATATATTCGTCCACGTAATCTATTTTTGCCCTATTTACAGTGATTGTATATGTCTGTGGAGCCCTATTTACAGTGATTGTATATACCTGGTGGACATTGAGCAGCATGCTGGCTCTGTTCATCGCAGGTGGTGAAGGGAGGGTCTGAATCAAATACTACTGCTTTCTGGATCTATGGCGATATCAAATACGACTTTCCAAATGCGCGAAACTAAAAATGTTTTTCCCCTAAATTACAGACTTTCAAAAGCGAAATGAAATGCTTACTGAGTAAAACTTACGGAAAATTGATTTAGTTTTTTATTTTGTTCACACACGCTATGCTGCTAGAACGCATGGTTTTCCGAGATGTAAGCGAAAAACCAAAAAAGGGTACCTTCAACCCCCCCCCCCCCCAGAGCTCATGGTTTTGATATGTTCACCTCCTAACTAGTCCAAACAAAGTTACGTAGTAAAAAATGTGTTTCTAGAATTTCCCTCTATGCTTTGAGCATTCGTTGACTAGATTAAACTACAACATTAAAATAAATTATTCGAATTTATGCCTTTTTATTCAATATACAATGATCGTCAATTCTTAGCTTAAAATGTATGTGTAATTTCTTATATTCAAAGTCGTGTGCGGCAACAATGGGCAATATTGCCGGTAAAATACCGGGAATATTGCCAAAATTGCCGGCAATTTTGGCAATTTTAATTAATTTTTTTTTTTTTTTGTATATAATGTAGACCATGGTCTGTAAATGCTAATTTTAAGTGTGTTACATAGTTTTCGCACTCACTTTGACTTAAAATTAAGCAATATTCCCAAATATTTCCACTCCCGGCAATATTGCCGGCAATATTTCCACCTATATTCCCACCTTGGGCAATATTGCCGGCAACGGCACATCTCTACGCCTGTGTCAGTCCGTGGCTTTGGGTAGGCACCACTCCCTCCGGTCATCCATTATGGATACGGAGGGTTTATGAGGGACTCGTTTGTTGCCTATTACGGTAACACTCTAGCATCTTTATGGAAATAGTGAAGTAGTAAGTGCGCTGATTTTCTCGTGGTTATATTGTACTGTTCTTTATATATTTTTGCAAACCCATACATTTCGGCATAGAAGCTATCCGAATGTGAACTACTACTTGTTTATTACTAAAACCCATAGCTTTATTTATAGTGGGAAAATCATCAAATCAAAATATTAATAATCAAATATTTTTTTATAAAAACGTTGCCCTTTTTTTTTTGTTGACGGGGGGAAACCTTCAAAAGGCTACCGGTCTTTGGGGAAAAGACCGGGTAGTGTGGGATTTTTACCTCACTAAAACCACCCCGGTGGTCACCATCAACACATGGGTGGAGGCCCCGTTTCCTCTTAAAAGACCTGACCGTGGCCCCCTCTGTGCAACGCCTGTTAGGGCACATCCCTAGGCATCCCTAGACATCCATCCTAAACGTTGCCCTACACTAGGAATTTCTTCCTGTATCGTGGTTGCGTTCACAAACATAGAAACACACATACACAGACACCCGGACCCGGAACAACTACTTGTAGATCATACAAATATTTGTTCCGTGCGGGGATCGAACCCGCGACACTATGCGCAGCAGTTTATTAGGGACCAAGGACCAGTTACGGCTTTTTTATTTGATAGTGACCACTTTGAGGCTACATTTTACCCACAACTGATGTGCCAGATAGGAAAAGCTTATTTACTACAGAACAATGTTCATACAGCAAAAACCGAAGTGGGTCTAATCTTATTAGAAGGAAGCAATATTTCTCATTGAGTGCTACAACTTGAAACGAAAGGAAGGAACAAAGATATAAACGTAAGACCGCGACAGTTTCGGGCGATTCCCTTTATTTGTCACAGTAAATGATGGCAGCCATTGGACGTTTTTCCATTAGCCGGCACGGCACCGGCACCGGCGACGGCACCGGCGCCGTGCCGGTGCCGGGGAAGCAAAAATGTATGAAAATGTACGGCTCGCTTTTCCACTTACCGGCGCCGGCGCCGGCACGGCGTTCATACATTTTCGCTTCCCAGCACCGGCACTACGCCGGCGCCGTCGCCGGTGCCGGTGCCGTGCCGGCTAATGGAAAAACGCCCATTGTCGGAACAAAGGAGGTAATAGTCTATCAGTGTTGCGAGCGGGCGTTCTTTGTTCTACAACTTTTGTTGTAAGAAAAACCGAGGTATCTGTTTTAAAATTAATATAATATAACATAACTTGAACTTAAACCGTAAATCATTATACGTCGCTCTGCCGTCTCTGTCCTTTGTGTTGGTTAATGATTCCGTGATATATTAGCGTGGTAATTGCGTAAAGGTGCTAAAATACTTGAACATTTACTTGTAACAGAACATTGAGCATTCGCCGTTTTTAATTTTGTCGAACTGAACAACGAATAGAGTCAAGCACAGAGTCAAACAGCGCTAGGAACATTTTTACGATGCTCTTGTTGGAAATCGTTGACGATGGTTGTAAATGGTTGGTGTTTTTTTCATGTAGTTGTCAGACTTGACAGAGGGATCGGCAGAAAGATCGCCAGAACACTTGTGAACGCACGTTGAAACGCCCTCGATTGTTTACTCGTATAAATGTAACGTAACATTCGCAAGAATAATCATGATAAGTGAATGCTCTAGTTTATCAGCACCATAACGAGACACGATGACAATCGCAATGATAGTTTTAGTGTGATGACGTAGCTACCCTCTGAAATGAAATCTCAAATAATATACCCTCAAATAAAGAATTACTTTTATCTGAGGCCTTACCACGAGCTCTTAATGCGATCCAGATTTGGCTGTGGGAAAGAGACAGAGCTAGACAACTTGTATAGCTCTGTCTCTTTCCCACCGCCAAAACTGGATCGCATTAAGAGCTCGTGGTAAGGCCTCTGGTGTCTTAATTAAGTCGCCTTTAGGTATTTCCCACAGGCCTTTGACATGGCTCTGGGACTTTCAGATATCCTCACGATGTTTTCCTTCACCGATGTCAATTTGTCAATTAAGGAAGCGTAGCAGACGAATATTATAAACAAATGAAGCAATGGATGCTTACTTCAACTGATTACTGGAATTAGGTCAAAATTTTACAAGGCATGTGCATTTAAACTTTTGGAAAATTACCGAAACTTTTTATTGACGAATAAACACCTAAACTTTTAGCCAAAGTAGATACTTTTAAAGCTTTCCTTTGTAAGCTTTTAGGTAAAGTGTCTATGTAGGGTAACTATAATACTAAGTCAGGTAGTACAACTTGGTACTTAGTTACTTCAAAAGAGATTGTAAAACAGTGCTCTAGCTACTGTAACAAACGATGTCCTGAAGCAAGCCTTGTCTTTAACAACTGACACCAACTGAGAAACGATGTTGCCTCGTACAGACAACAAGCCCGAGGCAGTGAGTGTGTCCAGGAGTGCTCGGCTGGTGGACGCAAACTGTTCACTGTTACAAGTTGCGACCCAATTAACAGTGAATGAATCACACAAGAGGGAGGAAACGGGGTGATTGTCTCTTTTAAATATTCTAATTAGATATACACTTACATATATTCATAAATGCTTATGCATAACATACAGAGTTTTCTCCGTGTCGGTCTCTAACCCAGGGATTATCAAGGGGTCCTATAACCCGGTACTAACTGCAAGGGTTGAGGTGGCCAGTTATAGGCACTCGCACCATGCATAAACTGTGAGGAAAGGATAGGCAGATACGAGTAAGTAATGTATGTACGTTTTTTATTGATTGAAATCGAAATTTGATATAAGGTTCATTAAAATCGGGCCACGCAGTTAACAACAATTTAAATCAAACAGGCGCCAGTAAGTATTTCCAAACCGGGTTCATTCAACTAAAATATAGCCTTAATATATTTTGCTCCAGAGCTTTACAAGCCAGAGATAAAAGAAAAAGATAATGGATCTTTCAGAAGAGTGACCGTGCATAACCATCTTAGGTTTATTTTCGTGAACAAGGTGACCCAATTTGGGTTTACTAATTAGTAAACCCAAATTGGGTCTAATTAGAGGTGTACGTCGTGTCCTGTTTCTGAAAATTCTTCGATGTATCGGATGAAAATGTATTGATTTTGTTTTTATAAAACCGCAAACTAGAAATTGCTTCTATGTCGTGATCTTTATTAACTCACATTTTATGCTATTTGTTACGTGCGGGGATTGAATCTGCGACACGTAGCGCAACCTTGCCGTGATTGTAATGACAAAAGTCGTTTACACACCAGACGTTATAAACAAAATCTATGAAAAAAAGAATCAATATGATTACTTATATAACAAATCAATGCGCAGCTGTTCACTTTCCCGCGCCCACTGTGTGTGTTACCACTAACAAGGAAAATATCCGTCATTCAATACGTAGATTGTTCATCAGAACGATTACCTACAAGTGTGTGAGTGTCCAATTCAAAGTCAAAGTCAAAGATATTTATTGTGAGACAGCGGTTTAAAAAAGTTGTTCTAGAGGTTGTTGTGCTCTTGCACTGCTCCACCATGTTAAGCATACAATAATTGTGACAAAATTATTAATTGTAGTTAATTGCTAATTATGATATCAATTATGATAGGACTGCAAACCTGCCTATCATTATTTGATTGTTTTGCCTTTTTGATTCATTTTATGAATTTATATTTACTGACAGATACTTGTTTCAGATTTTTTGTGATTTTGCATGAAATATTTTTGTCTGAAAGCTAAGCTTTCAATTCCTGAGACGTACAAGTAGTTGTTCCGGGTCTGGGTGTTTGTGTATGTGAGTTTCTATGTTTGTAAACGCACCGAAACGACACAGGAGAATTTCGTACGAGAAAATTAAAAAAAATCGCTTGATATTAAATTCGGCTTGATAACAATGCAAAGATGAAGGAAAATTCATAATTAAATTAAAATAAATTAAATAAGAAGGAAGATTCATAATCAATGCAGTTCTCAACTGGACATTAGACCTTCTTCAGTCAGTTCAAATTCAGTCACACTTCAAAGATCGTCGCTCCACCTAGCCTGAAGGATTCCTTCCTTCACGCAAGGGTCTTTCGACTGTCTTTCGACCCTAAGATTTCATCGGTACTGTGGCTAGTATGGCCGGTTAAACGCTACCTCAGCTTACACTAATCTTTACATAGTAAGTTTGAACACGTATAATTTTCGAGCAACTCCACCTTTGATAGGTATTTCTTTTTCTTGTATTAATTATTGCCAGACCAAGGTTTTTATCTAAGAAAGTTTTCGGAAAACTCACCGGGTAGATCGTAGTTTTGAAGCCTTATGCTCAGCCGCACCCCTGGTAATAGAAAAAGGATTATTTTATTTGATACTAAACTATCTACACAGAATAAACTCTGGATAACAGTTTTTCTCCGCGAAGATTCAGCCATTTAAATAGAAAACAGAAATTATTTAATTGGATCGTGTTTGAAGTGAAAAGATTCCTTAACAATGAAAGTTAATGGAAGGTAGTCAGGTAGCTCGCTGAGCCCTCAGTAATCGGATCGTAGACTTTGATCCTCGCTAATTGACTTACGCCGCTCCCACACCAGAACTCCACTTAACTCTTATTTACTTAACTGCTAATTGTTCGCGGATCATCTACTTCGTTAGCGAGTAACCACAGATTATTTAAGTTCTAAGTTACATTTAAGTACAGCTAATAGTTTGTCTTTACTACTTTTGTAAAGTTTTCTGAGATTTCATTTAACTTTCTTCTGTTAAGGCTTTGATTTGAACAGAAATGCGACAAAATCAGTCTTTTCTTTAAAGGATAGTGGGCAAAAATGTATGGGCGGCACACCCACATCCGCCACAGCTTTTACTACTTTAATTTAGTAGGTATCACATCCATGTTCCTCGGTGCCAATAGACATCAAATTCTGTCCTGGGGTTCTCTATTTATTAATATTTCAATACTAGGTATTAATGAAACAAACATAACTTACAAATATTTTTTTATTGTAATATAAAACGACAAAAGTAGCTCAATGCTATCGACTTGGGTCTACGTTTCTACTGGAGAACACGAATATGACCCATGACTATGTGACAGTTCGCTTATCGTAGTGCAGTTTTGCAGTGACACGTGCGTAGCCTCTAGGTGTGCCGTGGGCGCTACACATAGTCGTGGGTCATATTCGTGTACTCCCGTGGAAACGTAGACCCACGTTGTCAAACTTATCACACGCAGCTAAAATGCGCCGCATGTCCGAGCACAGCATGGTGGGCCCGCGCCTTGAAACACGATAAGAAGAAGAAGCTACTTTTGGACTTTACGCGAATTATAATGCTAAAGTGCATGTTTAATAATAACATAATAATAGGTATGTATGTACCTACTAACTTGGTGTGATCCAACATTATTTAAGATGAATCTTGCGATCTTGCGGCTGTTGGGTTTTGTTCAAACAGTAGATTGGTTATAGTTAATCGTCGTCTACGTAATACGGATCGATTACAAATCAAACTGTTCCACGGCTTTTTTTTACGTGGCAAATCATCAAATGAGTCCTCCCACCCCGGGCAGGGCGGGAGGGACTGTCAGACTTGTACTGACAAAAATCCACGGTGTCCTTCGGTAGCCCTTTGTGCGCCGGAGTCGCGGTATCTGGGGGCACGGCAGTGCCTCGCCAAGTCTCGAGCAAAACGGGCACGGCCGTACCATCTTTTCTCGAAGCGATTCGCGGCTGTTTCGCCCCCCCTATATCTTCGACGTGGACAAAGCTAGGAGTTTAGGTTTTCGGTGAATAATAGTAGGCATTAGAACAAGCTTAAGTTCGAAATTACATGCCAATTGAATGAATAGTTTAGGAGTTACGGTCGATCAAAGTTACACCATTTTGTCACTCACTGACTGACTGACTCACTGACCGATCATCAAAAATCTAAGGTACTTCTAGCAGACTTAGAAATTTCAAATTTTGCACCAAGATAGGTCATTAGCCACATATAAAGGAAAAATTATAAAAACATTAAAAAATAATAAACCATAGAAAACAATTTTATATTTGCGGTTCGGCAAGAACATTGTGTATGGATTTTGACTGCATTGTTAACTTTGTTCGTTGTTTAAGTATTCAATTGGATGAATACATACATAGAATAGAAAAGAATAATATAAATGTAATACATAGACTACAATTAATATAAATTAATACATAAAGTTCATAATTCATTAAATTAATAAAGCTAAAACTCCATTGTATTGCGATAAATATTGTATGCGCGCTCGATAGATGGCGTTGTACCTGTCTGAATCGCGCTATGGTTTCGTTACAGAGCGCAGTATAAGTAGTACTTTAAAATAATTCAATAATTTTCATTTGATAGCGCCATCTATCTATGAACAACCATTTCGAAACTAAAAAAATATTGTAGCGATATTCGGAGAACTTAAGTTAGCCGGATTATATAGTAGACTAGCGACCCGCCCCGGCTCCGCACGGGTGCAATCTTTATAATATTATTAAAATTGCGACTATAATTTTAGATTTAAACTATCCTATCTCTCAAGTTGGATCGAACTGCACATGGTGTGCGAATTTTATTATAATCGGTTAAGTGGTTTAGGAGTCCATTGAGGACAAACATTGTGACACGAGATTTATATATATTAAGATTTATTATTGTTACTGAAACAGTTATTTAGGAAAATAGTTTATTAATATAACATAGACATATGTAGTTACATATCTAGTTGTTTACGTGTTATTTAGTTTAGTTACATTTAGTTTGTAAGTTAGTAGATATATATTTATTTAGTTATTTGTTAGTTAGTTTAGTTCTATTTAGTTTGTTAGATAGAGAATGGGTCCTAAGCAAAACAGTAGCTGAAGTCCAAGAAATTATGAGGACACCTAAAAAAAAAGAAAGAAATACACTCACAAAAAATAAATGAGATCCCACCAAAAACATTAAATGTAAAAAATGCCAAGTCTCTCGATGCAGTCTTTCCATCGTAAAAAGTTTTGAGATCTCACAGAAGCCAAGTCCTATTCAAATTATTTTGTAGTTATAAATCAACATTTAGTAGTTATATCAATAGTTTTCTTTATATTATAACTATAGTGACTTGGCAATGAGCACAAGTAAAAACAAATAAAACGGCATATTTGGAGGAGTTGAAAGTTACACACACCGCATGCATAAACATTCTCTTTTATTTACTTTATTTTATTCTCTTAACATTCATCATTTACTTTCATAAAGCGATGGCCCGTAAGGTATTCTTAATTATTGTATTGGAACATGTAGTCGGTAGTGACCATCATGATTCACACATAACAAATAATCTGATCACAGGTCTCGTCAGTAACATTTGCACATAATTCCAGGCAGCAAGCAGCTTTTAATTTGTGCTCATTGCCAAGTCACTATAGTTATAATATAAAGAAAACTATTGATATAACTACTAAATGTTGATTTATAACTACAAAATAATTTGAATAGGACTTGGCTTCTGTGAGATCTCAAAACTTTTTACGATGGAAAGACTGCATCGAGAGACTTGGCATTTTTTACATTTAATGTTTTTGGTGGGTACGTATGTCCCGCAACCCCGGCAGGACTGTGGCCCTCTATAGGGGGGCCCCGTCATTATGCTGACGCTCCTTGAGGCACGCGTGGAACACAACGTGCCGTCGACCCGGGCATGGTCCATGGTCGGACAGCGAGTTACCCTTTACTCGCCGCCCGCATGCCCGCGCCTAAGGTGGCCGGAGATCGTCCCGCGACATACGTCGCCGTGGGCGTCTACCACTGCGTCTCGGGCGGAGGGAGGACGGTATCCTCTCTCTCAAGAGAGGAACTGTTCCACGGCTAGGATGAAACATGACTCCAGTTCAAAAAAAAAGAAAAAAAAAACAATTCACAAAGCACACCAAAATCCGAAGCCTGTAGTCAGTAATTATTTATTTAGTATCGTAAAGTAACAAAAGAGCGCACAATCACCACGATGTAACCTAAAAGTGCCCAAAAGGACTGCGACGATAACAACTCGACTGGGCGCGAGCCGAATCTCCGGCCACAGTAGGCGCGAGCATGCGGGCAGCGAGTAAAGGGTAACTCGCTGCCCGACCATGGACCATGCCCGGGTCGACAGCGCGTTGTGTCCCACGCGCGCCTCAAAGAGCGTCAGCATAATGACGGGGCCCCCTCTCAGAGGGCCAAAGCCTGCCGGGGTCGCGGGACTTATTCCATCACCGTGACCCCGGAACATAAAGGGGTACTGAATGGACACCGTGGATTTTAGTCAGTACAAGTCTGACAGTCCCTCCCGCCCTGCCCGGGGTGGGAGGACTCATTTGATGATTTTACAACGCTAAAAAAAAAACCCAAAACGAAATAATAATAAAATATTTTTTTAGTTCAGGTACATAATTACGTTTAAATCTCTGGGATATTTTTTATGCCATCATATTAAAAAATACATGTTTTTGGTAGATGTTTTAAGTCACACTTAGTATATGGCTGGCGGAGCTGGGTGTATTTTGCCCACCATCCTTTAATATTTCATAATACATATTTTAATTAGCTAGTAGAGAACTGTAGGGCAATTCACGTAACTAAAGAAGTGCTGTTGCAGTGCAGTTGCAGTTAAGTTTCGATCAAAACAACGCTTTTCGTATTCTCTGTCGCTGTCAGACACGCTCGCGTCAAGTTCGCGTCACGCGTGCGTGTTTTGGATCTTTGGATCGCAACATGATCGGTGTTCTACTATTCGTTTGACGTTTTAAAATGACAGTATACAAGTTTCAATTCGATCAACGTGCAGTTTTAATGTCATATTCATTGAAATGTAATCGATTCCATTCGATTATTCAGTGGGCAATAATTTTTCTAATTAATTTTTTTTTTTAATTAGCCTTCTGAAGGCTAATTCACGTAATTTTATGACGCGCCGATGAAGTAGTAGTGCAGTTGCAGTTAAGTTCACGTTCGAGTGATAAACGGTATGTAATCTTTGAACTGCGCCTAAGCTGCGCGTGAACTGCACGTCACCTGTACGACAACCAAACCAGTAGAGAAAAATTCATCATCATCATCAGCCTATAATGTTCCCACTGCTGGGACACAGGCCTCCTCTCTGTGAGAGGGAGTGGGCCATAATCCACCACGCGGACCCAGTGCGGGTTGGTAAAAAAAAACCCGGTACCAACCCGTTGGTAGAGAAAAATTATTGCCCACTGAATAATCGAATGGAATCGATTACATTTCAATGAATATGACATTAAAACTGCACGTTGATCGAATTGAAACTTGTGTACTGTCATTTGGAAACGTCAAACGAATAGTAGAATACCGATCATGTTGCGATCCAAAGATCCAAAACACGCACGCGTGACGCGAACTTGACGCGAGCGTGTCTGACATAGTGATGGGCAGGAGGGAAGAAAAAAATGGGAGGGAAAAAAAAGATTGGGAAAATATGGGAAAATAAAATAAATTCCCGGAATTTTCCCAAACGACGGGAAAATAAATATTGAACCAATAACAATGTTAAAAATATGTAAATAATTATTGTATTAGGTGGTAATAAGGTGGTAGTAAGGCCTGCAACGGCTGGGTCATGCCAGTATTGATGTAGGTACTCTTTTGACCCTTTTGACATACTCATGGACTCAAACAGAACTTAATTGTACATGTACGGACCCTCGTATCCAGGGCGATAGGAGGGTCCGTACATTGCTTATCAGTGCATATCGAATGCATCACTCACGGTCTTCAGTTATGAGATTGTAAATTCGAGGTTGAGATTTTCTAAACGTTAAGACTTTCCACAATCGTGAGATATGCAATCTAGGTGAATATTTCCTAAAAGCCGACGTGGGAATGCATCGAGATGGCGGTGGACAAGGGCCTTACCCCACTCTCCTGGGCTAAAGAGAACTGGCGCAAACCTGCAGTGCTTGACACTAATGGTCGCATGGAAATATGACAGAACAAGGAGCTTCACGGACGTTTTTTCCGGGCCGTACATAGGCCTGATGCAGATGTAGACATATCTGCGTCGGTAGCCTGGCTACGAGCCGGAGAGTCCTTTGGAGAAACCAAAGTTTTTGTCAGAGCAATATGGAAGAAGTTGATTGAAGTGATGATGACATATAACTACCGGAGATTTATTGTGAAGGATAGCAGGGCTGAGATATGTCGGGCATGTCACCGTGTCCAGGCGAATCAATCTATCATATTTTCTCCGGGTGTTCTCGTCTCGCTAACGGAGAATATATGCATAGACACAACCCTGTAGCCAGAATAATCCATCAACTTGCTCTAAAATACAACCTTGTGGAATCAGAAGTGCCGTACTACAGGTATGTGCTCAACCCAGTTCTTGAAAGTGGCAATATGACACTGCGATATGCACGCGCTGCGGGAAGAGCTCCGTCGCGATCTCAGGGCCGTATGGAGGGAGCGACGGTCGCAACAGAGGTTCGGGTACGCTACAATCGCGGCGGTAATACCCTCTCTTAGAGGAGTGGCTGGATAGGCGGCTCGGCGTCCTGACCTACCGCATGACCTGACACGGAAGTTTCATGAGGTACATGTGTCGGATGGGGAAGCAGGAAACGCCTGGGTGTCACCACTGTGAGGACCGCCCGGAGGACACGGTGGAGCATACGGTGCAGGACTGCCCCGCTTGAGCAGAGCACCACCGTGTCCTCACGGCAATAGGCAGAGACCTCTCGCGCCCGGCTTTGGTCGAAGCCATGCTTCGGGGCGAGACGGTGTGGGATGCGGTGGACTCCTTCTGCGAAGCAGTCATGCATGGGCTGAGTAAGGGACAGCGTCAGCGTCCGTCCACTCCAGCCGCAGTGGTAGACGCCCACGGCGCCGGATTTCGGCAGACGGATCTCCAGCCACCGTAGGCGCGGGCATGCGGGCTGCGAGTAATAGGCGACTCGCTGTCCGACCATGGACCATGCCCGGGTCAGCAGCGCGTTGTGTTCCACGCGCGCGTTTTTTTCAAGCATTTATTTTTGACGGTATTAATGAATTTGATTTCTATTTCAGTTCGTTCACCCGTGTGTAGTGTTCACAGCTGATTCCAATGTTTCCATCACATTTTGCAGACTGAACTGGCAATTCATCGAAATACTTACAAATAACTTATTTTATTGGCCATATAAATAGGCCAAAAGAAAAATGCTTGAAAAAAAAATTTTTTTTGAAAAAAAAATTGATGATTTTTGAAAAAAAAAATGCAATAATTATTTTTTTTGGAAATTACTTGGTTGTTGATACGAGTAAGCACACCAAATTCTTGCAGTTAATTTTTTAAGACCATATATTACTTTGAAAATCTGTTAGAGACTCGAGAGTTTACGTTTGCCATTTGTCTAGAAAGCAAGACTAAAAAAAAAAATATAAATTGTTAGATTAGAGCTATGATTATGTGGCTGTTTATACTTACAATACCCACTTTTCAGCGCACCAAGTAATAGATCTATCTTCAAAGTCAGCTGATTACAATTATAGGTATAACGCCGCATTTATAGCAAAACTAATATTCAAAAAACAACCTAATAATCAGAAAAAGGTCGGTGTGATACTTTTGAGACTTGTTCGAAGTTGATTTTAAGTCTTTTTAAATAAATACGTATCAACAAACATTTCCATACATAAAATCCCTTACTTATAAGCTGCAACCATACTTTTACAATGAATGTCTTTTTTTTTAACCACGACATGCATGTACAGACTCACACAAATGCAAAACTTTGTAAAAAATAAATTGAATTGCATAATTTTATACGAAAAATATTTTCCCGTCATTTGGGAATATTCCCGGTAAGAAATGGGAAAGTATCGGGAATTTTCCCAACTCGGGAAAATTCCCGGGCAAAAACCCATCACCTGACAGCGACAGAGAATACGAAAAGCGTTGTTTTGATCGAAACTTAACTGCAACTGCACTACAACAGCACTTCTTTAGTTACGTGAATTGCCCTACAATTGAGGGCCTACCATGTCGATTTAAAGCGTGAGTAGTTAGGCTGTGAGAAAGAGACAGAGCCATACATTATACAAGTCATCTAGCGCCATCTCGTTCCCTGAGCGAAACCACTCAGGCACACGTCATGGTAGGCCACATGATTTTGTTTTAAGATCTTGGGGCTCAGAATCTTTTTCTGAATTTCTATTCTAATAAGATTTTCATTTTAAATACATAATTATGCATTATCTATTAAAAGAGACCTTTCCAGTTTGTTGTTACCCACTAATGGATTCCAAATTGAACCCTCAATGAAAATCCGACCCTTCGACCTAAATAAAACGTAAAATCAGTCAAGGTCTTACGAGCTGATTATAAATTCAATACGTACCTGTACAGTGTATATACGGTATCTGCGTTGTGCCAAGTCCGAGCTCACGGGCTGACTCTTATTGGCAGTACAGTCCCGGCAGTACTAGCTCGCTGGATCGATCTGGCTCCGGGGATAGCACGGGGAAGGGATGTACGATACCTGCAATGGTGTCGATACTCCGGATCGATTCGGTTTCAGGATGGCTTCAAAATGTAAGAACAGCGATACTCGCATAATTATGCATAACATTGCGTTGTAGTCCTTACTCTTTATCAAAGTCTTGGATACTGTGTCTCCTTTTGTACGAGTATTATTAAATAGACTTATAATAAGCTTCAACAAAACATTAGATTGTTTTGTTGTACCCCTGATTCCGACACTTGTTTTACCGTTGATACAATGCATTGTATGTATCCTAATATGTATTCTTCGTTAATATTCATCTGATAATTATTGGAGTATAAAAATTATCTATGTTGTATCGATAAAGTATCAAATTGATTCGTGCATCACTAGCTAAAGAGATGGCTGGGAGATAGCCTAAATGCCTCAGTGGATGACCTCGGCTTCTGACCTCGTCCCCGGATAGACACACGAGCTCTTCGGTTTTGTCGATTCGGAACTGGGGAAGTTTGGAAGTGATGGAGTTAAGCTCCCAAAAGGGAAATGGTGTCGCACTGTTTGACATATTGTTCGTTATTTCTCTTTGATTCAAGTTGTTTCTTATTTCCTTCTATGATTTTTTACCCGACTGCGCCAGGAGGATTATGTTTTTAGTTGTACTAAATATCTACAGCTACACGGTAATAATTATCCTTTCATGGCACCAAGTATCTAAGTCTCTGCAAAATGATTAAGTAAAAGGTTTATATTACAAGGTGCCTATTGAACAGTCTAGGTATTTTTGTGTTTGTGTTCGTACGTAGAAAACCAAAAATAATTATACCAAATACTAATAAAATAAATTGAAAAAATTACTTCTCTTGCAGTGTAACGCTTGAAATCTTGATTGGTCTTGCTTTTTGATTTGGGAATTAGTGCCTAAGAAATTCTCATTTTTTAGAGTATTTAATTGTACTTACCTAGTTATCCAAGTTATGCCCAACTTTAAGACTAAAATTCCATAATTCTTTAGCAGCTAATTATCCGAGACAGGAATGGCTCGTAAACAATTTGAGTGATGTTCCTAACGGCGTGCCGTCGACGAAATAATTAGACTAATTTAGAACACAGCAGTTTTTAATGAAGTCGGGGAATTAAGTTGAACATTAACGTGAAAGTTTCAGGTTTCAGGGACTGATAAACACATTGAAATAATGAGCTTGTTATTTTCACTTAATTTATTTTTGTTTGCAACTGACACGGGTAGAAATTCAGCGGTTTTTTATTGGGTTCAACTACAACCAGTTGGAATTTACAACAAATCCGACATATTTAAAAAAGACTGTTGATGTTATATATTTTTCCTCTAACCTAGGAATAGCATAGAAATCGTTGACATTGAGTTTCTGAAGTCACATTGTCTTCGATCGTGTTCTATTTCGACTGACGTCAGCTCTTCGTAACCCTTGTATTTGAAATGTCAAATGCCACTACCTACTTGGCACCACCGATTTGCGTTCAATTCAAGGAGAGAGGATTCCAATTCTATTCCTTTGTGGTTAAAGGTAAATATATTTTATGTCAGAATAGGCACATAATTAAATAGTGTGTTAGCTTCGTGCGGCCTCCGGGGAAATCAGTCGACATGATGTTTGTTTTACCAATTAAACAAAGAAATGATTTGTTGATGTACTTAATGTTTGATATTACCATAATCATAGTGACATTTACGGGCCGTTATAAACTTACAGCACCATATTAAAATCACTATTTAGTATCATTAGAGTTACCAATGTTATCATAATTATAATCATCATAGTTGCGATGTCAGTGGTGATATTAATAATTGCATTAATAAGTCACAGTACCTAACCCTAGAAAGGTTTTGTTGGTCGTGGGAATAAACAGCTACCGGTACCCTGGAACGTAAAGGGCTATTGAAGGACACCGTTTCCGTCGATTTTAGTCAGTGCAAGTCCAGGAGGACTTGCACTGGGTGGGAGGACCCATTTGAAGAGTTTACCACGCTAAAAAAAAGAAAAGTTTTATTGATCATTACCATAACCTCTCCGTTGTTGATTGATTTGCAGGGGAAATATTCACCATCACACTAGACACGTCACCATTTTGTCGTGGGTGCTGATTTTCTCCTATTTGAAAGTTCGACGTGTCGTAAACGCGACATTGATAGTGATATCCACTATTGTATTAACATCACCAATTTTTTATAGGAGTGCTGTTAGTGGTGATATGTACCATCATATTAACATCGCCACTTTTCCGGCAGGTGCGACGTTGGCGGTGATCATCGACATGGACCAGAAGACGTCGGTGATATTCTCCGCGTGCGTGGCGGTGTTCTATACGCTGTTCGGCGGACTGTACTCTGTCGCATACACCGACGTTATACAGTTATTCTGTATCTTCATAGGTAAGCCGAAACTAATAAATTATTTTATACTACACCTGCTTGGAAAGTACCTTGATACTTTATCAAATTTACGGTAGAAAGTACGTCATTGCATATCGAACAAATATGCGGGAAGAAAACGCATCTGAGCGGGAGAGAAAAGTGTATGAAAAACCATTTCTTACGTGGTTTTTCTTTTTTAATTTTGGGTAAGACTATGCGCCGGTAACCTAATTATCAAAAGCCAAAAAGTTTTTACAGTGAGTTTTTATCTCCAAGTTCGCAAAATGACACTGGCCACTAGCTGTGTGTTGGATGGTGTCGGGCTGGCAGTGCGACCCTGCGGCGGCAGGATAAACAATTTGAAAAAAGAACATGTGAAAATTGCAGACGCCATTGGCGCCATTTTCAATTTGTGTGTTGTTTGAGGATTCAGTTTTCGTAGAAAGTAAAACAAAACTATCAAAATGATAAGTAGTGATAGTGATGATGAAGATTTTTTAACTCCGCCGCAGTTGAAGGAAACAGCAAAAATATTGATTGATAACCTTTTACCACAAGTGTTACATTAAGCTTCACTAACTGCAACAATTTCAATATAAATTTCAATTAGTAAAGATTTAGTTTTTTATCTTCCTCGTAAGTGTAGTATAAAGCACTATGTATCACTCGAGAGAAAGTGCGATTCCCGATCTCGGGTGTTTTAAAGCCCGCACCTACGGCTTGGGCTTCAAACGACACCCACGACGGTAATCGGTCACTTTCTCCTCTCGGTAAACAATGTACTATTTTGCGTTTTCCATAATGATATAAAAACTACGTTATTGGCTTTCCACTATCTCGCTTGATGATAAGCGATGATGTAGTCGTCGAAGTACGCTCGTCTAGAAGTTCTTTGCACTTATAGACGCTTTTGCATGAAGGTGACGAATAATATGGCTTTGAGACAACTTTTAGGGTGTCAATATACAAGTATTTACAGACTTACAGCTGGGTATCTCGAATTCCGAGATTCTTACCTAATTTAAGCTTAAATGACTGGACTATAAGTAGGGAGTCTTTTGTTGAAATAGAAAAATCGTTAGAGCTGAAATTGCCGAGAGTCGTTTCAAAATAATATGATAAAATTTAGGCCGTTTTTGTTAGTTTTTCAGACAGTTGAAGAAATAAAAATAAGCGGTTATACTAATTTACTTGAAGCAAGAAAGTAATAAATGTATCGTGTTTTATATTAGCCACGATGTAGATCTAGTGGTTCCGTCACAGTTGTCTTTGTTTCCTCTGCAATGTTTTTGTGAACGTGTTGTCAATTTCACACGAAGCACTTAGTCATATTGTCTCTGTTAGTAGACAATAAGACTAAGTGCTTATTTGAAGCCTTACATTATTTAGTAGGTATTGTTAATTATTAACAGTAGGTATCTACTACATTAAGTAAGCTCTTAATTTGATTATGTGATTAACAGCTAATCACATAATCAAATTAGAATTACCTATGAAGACTTCCATGACTCAAGGAGTAATCAATGCCATAAGCGAATTACCACAATATCGTATTTCAACCAATTAATTGGCATCTTAACACGATTCTGCCTTAGATTTTGTGTGACAAAAGCAAATTTTAACGTTCCTAATGAATTAACTCAATTTTTTATGTTAGCAGGGTTACAAAAATTTAACCCAACGGGTTTTTGAAAATTAATCGGGTTTTGGCCTAAAATAAAATTTGTTTTTAAAGAAATTGCATTATGGAACTATTGGTAAATGGTGTCAAATACCCACCCCCAGATCAACAAAGACGTAAGTGCAGATACGTCAATTTTTTTTATTGCTGTTTTGGATAGCATACGTAAAGATACATGTGCTCAATTTTTTCCGTGCAATTTAGACTTAAAATGAAGGTTTTATAACAAAAAAAAAATTTTTGGCGTTATTTAACTTTAATATTTTTTCAAATAATAAAGTCGATAAACCAACATAAGCACGTAAAATTTCATTAAAATACACCTAATCATGCTTAGGTTTTTGTTCCATCAAAAAAAGCAAAAAACGTATAATTATATCTCGTATTATGCTTTTTAATGCCTAATAAAAAAACGATTTTCTTAAAATAATACCGATTACATCCCATCACAAATAAAAATAATCAAACAAAAAAAGCCGTATTTCTATGTTCACGGGTGCACTCGCACACAGTTTCGAAATAATCAAGCTTACGCCTTTTTTCTTTCGCCTTTCTTGATCTAGTTGGCGGAAGTAATCATGAACTCGTCACATAAACAAATCGAAAGGTCTGGGTACTTACCCTTACATCGCATGCGCGGGTGTGGATTATTTGTTTAGTTTTCATAACTCACGCGCCGCTCAGAGACAACTGCACGTAACGATTTGTATTTCCGAGTTAAAAAGAAGTTTAAAGAAGTGTTTAGGTACTGATCGGAATTAAGTATCCCTTTTTTTCAGTCTACACTGTCTCACTGCTGGGCAAAGGCCTCCTCCAAGTTTTTCCAAGTTTTCTTGTCCAGCGCCACTTCGAACCAGTACTCACGGTGTGAATCCAGCTCGTCTCGCCACCTTTTTCTAGGCCGGCCTCGGCGGCGCCGTCCATCTTCAGGCACCCACTGTGTGGCGGCCTTCGCCCAGCGGTCAATGTTCATGCGGCTGACGTGACCCGCCCAGTCCCACTTCAGCTTGGCAGCTTTCTTGCCGACGTCCAGAATGCCCGTTTTGGAACGTATCGTGGTGTTGCGAACTCTGTCCTGTCGTTTGATGCCCAGAATGCTGCGTTCCATTGCCCTTTGGCAGACTCCAAGGCGGAACCTCTGCGACTCGGTAAGCGATCAGATTTGAGCACCGTAGGTTAGGACGGGCAGGATGCACATGTCGATGAGTTTGCGCTTTAGGGAGATTGGTAAATCACCCTTCATAAGCGTCTTCTTGGACCAGTAGCTTTTCCAGGCGTTTTCGATTCGGCGATCGATTTCTCTTTCTTGCCTGTTTTCGAAAGATACTAACTGGCCCAAGTAGATATACTCATCGACATATTAAATATCCTGACCATCTACCTCGACCCTACGCTTAGTGCTGTTTGTCATTATTTGTGTTTTAGACCGATTCATCGCAAGTCCCACCAAGGAGTTAGCCGTGCTCAGTTCTTGGAGCATGGTTTGTAGTTCAAAAGCTGTAGGGGCAAAAAGAACAATGTCATCGGCAAAACGGAGGTTTGTCAGTCTCTTATTGCCGATTTCTATACCTTTAGTCGCCCAAAAGGCTGCCAGAGTTTTAAATATCTCCTCAAGTGTGCTGGTGACGGGCACGCCGCGATTGCGGCGGTAAGACCCTTCTTTGAGGAGTGGCTGGAGAGACGTCATGGCGTCCTTACTTTCCGCCTGACGCAGGTCCTCACCGGGCACGGATGCTTCGGGAGGTACCTATGTTTGATGCGGAAGGAGGAAACGCCTGGGTGATGTCACCACTGCGAAGATCGCCCGGAGGACACGGTGGAGCATACGGTGCAGGACTGCCCCGCTTAGGCAGAGCACCGACGTGTCCTCACGGTGGCGATAGGCGGAGACCTCTCGCGCCCAGCATTGGTCGCGGCCATGCTGCGGGGCAAGACGGAGTGGGAAGCGGTCGCCTCCTTCTGCGAAGCAGTAATGCTCGCGAAGGAGGAGGCGGGCCGCGTGAGAGAGAGGACAGTGTCCTCCCTCCGCCCCACCCGCGGTGGTGGACGCCCACGGCGACGGACGTCGCAAGACGATCTCCAGCCACCGTAGGCGCGGGCATGCGGGCAGCGAGTAAAGGGCAACTCGCTGCCCGACCATGAATCATGCCCGGGTCGACGGCGCGTTGTGTCCCATGCGCGCCTCAAAGAGCGTCAGCATACTGACGGGGCCCCCTCTCAGAGGGCCAAAGCCTGCCGGGGTCGCGGGATTATTTCCTTACCGTGACCCCGGAACATAAAGGGCTACTGAAGGACACCGCCGATTTTAGTCAGTACAAGTCTGACAGTCCCTCCCGCCCTGCCCGGGGTGGGAGGACTCATTTGATGATTTTACCACGTTACTCGGAGAGAGCGGATCACCCTGCGTGACTCCCTTTTGAATTTGAAATGTGGGTCCTTCATTACTGAGTTTGATGTTTTCGGTGCTGTTCTAGTAAATACTTCTGAGGAGGTCAATATACTGCGATTCTAATTCTTGGTTTTCAAGAGCTTTAAATATTGAGGAGTGTTTAATACTGTCAAAGGCTTTAGAATAATCTACGAAGGCTAAGTAGAGAGGTTTATTAAATTCTGAGTATTTTTCTAGAAGTTGGTTCGAAGTCTGCAGGTGGTCGGTTGTTGAGAAACTGGGGCGAAATCCAGCTTGTTCAGGTGGTTGATGTTTATCCAATTTGTCATCTATACGGTTATGTATTACTTTAATGAAAGTCTTGTAGATGTGAGAATTATGTTAAACTTATTGGACGATAATTGCCGATGTCACTTTTGTCGCCCTTTTTATGCAGAAGGAATATGTTTGAATGGCACATTGTTTTTGGAACTTTTCCGGACCGTAAAATGGTGTTAAATAGGTTAGTAAGGTGGGGCAACAGAGTGGAAGATCCTATTTTGAGTGCTTCTGTGGTAATTCCATCTTCTCCAGGACTTTTATTGTAGCGCATAGTAGCAAGCGCTTTGTGCAATTCATAACCATTTATGGCGGGGATGGAATGGGATAGATTATATTCAGTATAGTTATCGTATGATGGATGCTCGGAATATAATGATTTATAATATTTTGTGGCAATTTCCATGATTTTACAGGTATTTACAGATTTATTGATTATATTTTACAGGTACATACTTTGTAGGTGTTGTTTGTTCCGGTAACTATTGCATTGTATTGTTTTTCTGCGTCTGTTTCATCGATTTCAAGTTCCTTAAAATAATTGAACAGTTCCTGGTTGAAATGTTGGAAGTTATTAACGAGGGTCTCTTTAGACAGTCTTTTAATTTGTTTTATAAATAATTTGGCTCGATGGATTTTAAAATCTAGTCTGATTTTAACACGAATGGGTGTCTGAATATGGTCTGAACTATATTTGATCCTGTTTATGACATTAATATTTTTAATAATAATTATATCTATCGGATGACAAGATGTAGTCGATTTCGTTGTGCGTGATGCCATCTGGTGACACCCAGGTCCATCGTCTTTGCGGTTTCTTCATATAGAAACTGTTGACTATGTGCATGCTCTGTCCAAAGGCAAATTAAGTGAGTCGAGCGCCTCGCTCGTTTCGATCTCCTAACCCAAAACTACCAACTGTGTCACCACAGTCCAGTTCTTGCCTTCGTCCCACTTTTGCATTAAAGTCACCAATAACCATGTTCCAGGTGCCTTTATTTTCGTCGCATGCTCTATTAACAAGATCGTAAACATCTTCTACATCTTCATCTGAATATGCAGATGTTGGTGCATATACCTGAACAAGAGTTAGAGTTTTGGTAGGTGTTAGTTGGAACTTGAGCACAGTGACACGTTCAGAGTATCCTAAAAATTCAATTATGTTGTCCTTCCACTTCTTTGCCACCATGAACCCCACTCCGTGTTGGCCACTGGTTTCACCGAAGTGGAAGAACACGGCATCGTCTCTTTCCTCTGTTTGCTCACCTTCTCGTCTCACTTCTGAAAGTCCCAAAATGTCCCAACTAATATCCTTTAGGGCGTTTACAAGCTCAATCAACCGCTCATCTTTCAGCAGCGTCCGAACATTGTATGTAAGAATGTTGAGTGTACGCCAGCACAACTGCTGGAGTCGCCGGGCACTTGGGGTTTTTTTTTCAATACTAATATGATTAACATTCTTTTGTGTGAATGTTTAGTAATTGGTATAATAAATAATTTTAAGATTTTTGTTGTGATTATTAATTTTAATATTTTGAGGTCTTAATAAGAATTTCTATTTAGTTACCGTTCTGATTTAATCACAAAATTAAAATTATAATTAACTGTTAATTTGATTATCTTTTATCACTAATAATCTGTTCTGTTATGACTATTATTATAATAAAGTGCAATTTTCTAAAAACCTTTTTTATTACACCACTGAAATATATTTTACCTAGAAACTTAATATTACTTACAGTTATGGTTTAATTGAACATACTGTTATAAAAAGGCCGTATTTAGACTTAAAACTATATTTTACTTTTATTTTTTAACAAACAAAGCCGTAAATGCATCTTAAAATTCGATAAGTAAAATAAAATTAAGCAAAAAAGGGCTTAAGCAGTACTTAGCCTCTGTATTTTATCATAGTATAGAACTTCGTAACAGACGTAAGCATGAGTAGTTACAGTATTAAAAATATTTAGAAAGCGATGATTAGAATAAATAGCATTACATTTGAGGATTGGTCTTAAATAAATAAGGAAAACGTTTGTAAAACTTTAAACATTAAATACTGATTACCAATTTAATTTAAGGTGTTTCGAATGTAAACAAAAAAAAAGGTTGTTTTTTTTACTATTTTTTGATACATAACAATAGATCATAGAGTCAAAAACAAAGTAGATATACCTGGTTAAACAGTTTTTTTGCTCCCCTGTAAAGTTAGTGAATTCCACTTACGCCTTTATTGGCCTGGGTGTGCGTAGGATCAGATTGAGCCTCATAGAGCGAATAGTCCGATGATGTTTTCGGCTCTCATGGTAATATTTATCTTTATTACTCTTCATAAAAACAAGACAATAGGAAAAGGTACTCTTCAACCTTGTGATCGATTCATGCCGATTTTCCCTCATTTGTCACCAAATGTTCCACAACCTGATCGTCTCCTTTCGTCCAGGTCTATGGATGTGCATTCCGTTCGCGTGGGCCAGCGAGCACGTGAAGCCGCTCAGCTCCATGGAGGTAGACTGGATCGGCCACATCGACTCCGACTACTACTGGTTCTACATCGACTACGGTCTACTGTTGGTCTTTGGAGGCATCCCTTGGCAGGTGAGATAAATATGATCAGGTAAATAGCATGGGTAAAGAAAAATGAGAGATATTATTGACTCACGTCAATATTTGCATCGCCTGTGATTCAGTAGGTTCATATTATATTTATGTGGCGTGGTTTTCGCGTGATATTTAAGTGGCAGCCCTTTGATTACATTCGCCATTTAATTGAATGCATATCTTAATCAGCTTTCATTAATCATCGGCATCCAATAAAATGCTTGAAAGACAACTATTCAAGTTATTTGACGTGTAGTCATTTAAGTACAAATAGAAGCCCGTTGGTTGACCCTACAAGTCAATTTTATGAAAGGAATCAGTTGGCTGAGTCTTGGCCAGTGATATTCAATGGGCTGAAAGTCAAAGAAAATCATTTATTTCAAATAGGCCGTCAAAGAGGCACTTTTAAACGTCGAATATTAAAATTAAATGAAATATGATGGGGTGGGATTGATTCTATACCCTGATTTTCAATAATGCCAAGGTGTTAAACGTTCAAAGAACATCTCTAGTTTAGGCAACCCATTAACTCCACCATTTTACATTCTCACTGCACCAGGTAACTTTAACCAATAAGTTGCACACCAGGTATACTTCCAACGCGTGCTGAGCAGTAAGACGGCGGGTCGTGCGCAGATCCTGTCGTATGTGGCGGCTTTCGGCTGCATCATCATGGCCATCCCGCCCGTACTCATCGGAGCCATTGCCAAGAGCACTGGTAAGTGCATTATCAAAGTATCTGCCTTTTATCATCTTGTATGACCTAGTTACCATGTTCATTGATGTCGAGTCGTTGGTTTTCTTTTCCATCATTCTGAATGTCTGTCATAAAATTACTTTTCTAGTACTAAACTGCATCATTTTCTTCCGGATCCATTGACAATAAGCCTCTTAGCTTGTGTCAATCTCCAGGTTACTGCTGTCTCTTCCAGATTTTATAGTAAAACAATCTGTTCTCTTCCTCTAGCATGGAACGAGACGGACTACCGCGGTGAACTGACTCCGGAAGGCGAGCTGACGTCAGACCAGACGTCTATGATCCTGCCGCTGGTGCTGCAGTACCTCACACCAGACTTCGTGTCATTCTTCGGGCTCGGCGCCGTGTCTGCTGCTGTCATGTCCTCTGCTGACTCCAGCGTGCTCAGTGCCAGCTCCATGTTTGCCAGGTGAATTTGAAATTGTGTGGACGCCCGTAATGACGGTTCCCATAATGTCTTGATTTTCTAAAATTCCCAGCAACGTATTCGTCTATTATGTAGCCTATAACAGACTCACGGCGAGAAGTCTCCCTGAGACTCTAATAAAATAAAACATATAAAGGGAAACCGATCACATTCACACTTCTCAGGTTTTCTCGCCGAGTCTGTTGGTTACATCAAGTTAGAAGTCCGTGGAAAAGACATATTTTCACAGTGTTTCTCAGTGTTGCTGGGTGATCTTTCATTTCTATGACTGACCGTGCCACCTTCTCCCCAGGAACGTGTACAAGCTGATCTTCAGACAGAATGCGTCCGAGATGGAGATCATCTGGGTGATGCGCGTGTCCATCCTCATAGTGGGCGCGCTGGCCACGCTCATGGCGCTCACCATCCCCTCCATATACGGACTGTGGTGAGTAGTTAGCTGATACTGTGTAATGCGTGTTGTGTGCTGTGTGTGAGTCGACATCAGCTACAACGTGTGAGATAAGTGTTTCGGGAGGTTCCTGTGTCGGATTGAGCGAGACGAAACGCCTGGGTGTCACCACTGCTCGGATCGCCCGGAGGACACGGTGGAGCATGCGGTGCAGTTCTGCCTCGCCTTGGGCAGAGCACCACCATGACGATTTCCGGCTATCATACATAGGCGCGGGCATGTGGTGAGTTCTATATCTATGTATACATATATTTGGAAGTATTATAGCGTGTTATCTCAGTGGAATGGACGGCAATGAAAGCGAAAATGGGCTGAATAATAAAATTAAACGACCCACAAAAGGCCCTTTATCGTTTTGGTAAGCACAAGTGGGTCTACATGAGCGGCTTTATTAATGGTAAAAACGAAACACTCCCTTAGCACGAGTTTTCAGTATTTGAGACGTAAAGTAAACTGACTGGAAAGACGCTGTATAGTAAAGGAGTGAAAACTCGTGCTAAGGGTACCCTTAGCACGAGTTTTCACTCTTTACAGGGTTTCTTGTATGAAAAAATGGAAGAGCGCCTCTGGTGTGCGAAGAAGGAACTAATTTTTTCATTGAAAATTGTCTACTTTACGTCTCAATTACTGAAAACTCGTGCTAAGGGTGGTTTAAGATTAAGGGCTGGTTTTTCAATAGTCAGTTAAGCGTTACCTGAGGAATAAAAATTAATAGATTTAAAAAAATCTAAAAATCCACGTTTTTAAATATCCTAAAAATAAGAAAATAACCCTACGGGGTTGAGAGAGGGGCCACTCAAAACGTGGCGGCGTATATTATTTAAGGGATTATTTATGGGATATGTTTACTTGAAGTGAATAGATCGTGGATGTAACTTGCAAAGATACGCCCCCACGTTTTGAGTGGCCCCTCTCTCAACCCCGTACGGTTATTTTCTTATTTTAGGATATTTAAAAACATGGGTTTCAGATTTTTTTTAATCTATTAATTATTTTTATCTTTGTTCATCGGGTTTGAAGCTACCCTGAAAATTTCAGCCTGCTAGCTTATCGGGAAGTGCCTCAAAGCCTGTCCGCCATCTTGGACGTCCGCCATATTGGATTTAAGTCTCATGACTATTTTTTTCGTATTCCTGACAGCAAACCCTTTCATTTGATACCCATATCATGGGGGTGGATTTCAAACAGTCAGTCTGCCATCTTGGACGTCCGCCATATTGGATTAAAGTCACGTGACTATTTTTTTCGTACTCCTGACAGCAAACCCTTTCATTTGATATCCATATCATAGGGGTGCATTTCAAATAGCCTATCTGCCATCTTGGACGTCCGCCATATTGGATTCAAGTCACGTGACTATTTTTTTCGTATTCCTGACAGCAAACCCTTTCATTTGATACCCATATCATGGAGGTGGGTTTCAAACAGTCAGTCCGCCATCTTGGGGAGGCCGCCATATTGGGTTTGTTATGACGTTTGTTAGCTAGTCATGTATTGTCATCAGAATACAGAGCGTATGCAAAATTTCAGCCTTCTAGCTTATCGGGAAGTGCCTCAAAATTGAGTTGCTAAAGTCCAACCGGAACGACAAACAAATAAACAAACAAGAAAAGTGAGTTTATAAAAACGTGGGAAAATAACGGTATGACATATTTTCCATAGATAAGCTGTCAAACCGCCATTTTTATTCCTCAGATAACGGATAACTGACTATTGAAAAACCAGCCCATTTTAAACGAAATGTGATGTGTTAAGAGCAAGGAGTCGCACCTCGATGAAAATGCTCATGCGAAAATGTGACGCACTTAGAACACAGACACCCATTTACTAGGTTTTGTAAGTCGATATTTTTACCTAGCTTCTGGACTTACTATGCCATTTTACGTTCTACATAGTTTTTATACTTTATGACTAGGTAAGGTATGGGTATAGGTATATAGGTAAGGTATACAAGTTTATAACGTAAACTCGTAATACTGTCGGCGCCTGCATGAAATGTGCGAATAAAGTTTCGAAGCTGTGCCTGTGGCAGTGCTTTCAACGAGCCTATTACAAAATAAATAAATAACAGAGATCAGGTAAATCATAACAAACAATCTTGATGTGTCATCAAATGTCTCACTCGTGGACCCGTCATTTGTGGCCATTGTGGTCCACTTGACACCCACGTACCTTTTAACGTTAATAAAAACCTTTGTTAGTCAAAGAGCACGTGCGGTGGGAAAATTGAAAAGTGTTCTCTTTAGGGACTTTACCCGTGGCGCGACACGATTCAACTACAAGTGAAAATCAAACCTTACCAGCTACGACATCTATCATATCACACGTTGTTATCTACGTGTAAATGAAAAACAAAACACGATCGCCACGACGCCGGCGCCGACGACGTCAAGTCAATCGAATTGCATCATTATTTTTCTTAGTAGCAAGTTTCAAGGATTCAAACCCAACCCTTGTCGTGTTTTTCAACAGAAGGGCTATATCGTACAGTAGGTACATTTCAAAAAACATGTTTAAATCGGAATTAATTGATTGCGAACTTATTTAAACTGAACTCTAATTCAGACCGACCGGACTGTTATTGAGAAATTCCTGATGGAAATAAAAACTAAATCATTATTCGCAACTGAGACCTTAATTTGCGTATCGTCTAAGTTTCTACCCGTAAACTAAACTAAACTTCCACTTAAAAATATATTATTTCAAAGTAAAAACCAGTATTTCACGAAAAAATCGCGTTTGAATTTTGTTAAGTGGTAACATTTTATATGTCGTGACTGTACAGCATATGTAAAAGATGTCAAAAATAAAGGTCTACCTAATATTAATATAGAATTAGAACGACAGTGTAATTCATAATGTCGCGGTACAGATGTCGCTACAAGTGGTCAGTTGAATACGGTCACTTTAAGGTAAGCGTCCACAGGGCCGCATCACACGTATCGGACGTATCGTACGTAACGGATTTTAGTTTGCCCTGTATTAAAACTCATACAACAGCGTCCACTGATCCGCATCGTACGGACGGCACATCGGCAATGCCTACATGCGAAGCGTACCGATGACGTCATACGGAATCCCGATCAGTGGACGCGCCCCGCACGCTTACTGAATCATTTGTTCTTTTTCTTTCTTGCATTCCTCTTCTGCTAATAAACAAGCAATAACAACTTCTGCATCGCTTTCCGCCTTTCTCACAAACACTTTCCGAACGTACGATCACTAAAAAAATCCAAATGAAGGTGGCATCGGCAATCCGATTGCTGATACTCGCGTCGGCAATCCGATCGCTGCCGATACAGTGGATTCAGTCTAATTAATCCGTTTGATGCGATGCGTCCGATACGTACGATGCGGACCTGTGGACGCTTACCTTTACACTGCAATAATAGGTAGGTACTCGAGGTACACTCGTCAATGTCTGCGGCCCCATAGCTCACGGTGTTATACTCAAATGACACATAAACATTTATTTCTCATTAGTTTGGTGTCTGTTGCAATCAATAATCGCTGCCCGTGCCCATCGGCCGCGGTCGCAATCATATGAGTACTGAGCATCATAATTATATTCCATGACTAGCATGTTAGCCCGGTTTTAGATGGACTCTTATATTTTCGCCAACCGTTCGGCACAAATATTTTTTAAAATTGTTAAAAAGATACCTAGTAGGATATTTTTTTTATAGCGGTAAAATCATCAAATGAATCCTCCCACCCTTTACTGTCAGACTCGTACTGACCAAAATCCACGGTGTCCCGCGACCCCGGCAGGCTTTGGCCCGCTATAGGGGGGCCCCGTCATAATGCTGACACTCTTTGAGGCGAGCGTGGTACACAACGCGCCGTGGCTAGCCTACTAGCCACGGCGCGTTGTGTACCTGTGCGGATACATAAGGAAAATATCGCAAAAAGCCATATAATTTGAGGCGCCAAAAGATACATGATAAAGTAGAAAACGATCGGCCTTGCTACCCAATTTCTGAAAGTACATCGAGGTTGATAGGAAAAAGAACCCGGCCAAGAGGTCGAAGGCTTATTTTGAGAAGTTTTGAAATAAACTTTTCGGGGAGCTAAAACATACGTATCATTATTTTCCAAAACTCGGTCTATTTTCACACAAACAGACATTAATACACTGGAACTCCTATAAGTCCGACGATGGTGTTGCACAGAGCGATTATGTTCACCATTCCACTGACACACATCGCGACGACCAGCTATGGCCGATACCGAAAATATAATTATGATTATCGACACTTATTATAATAGGGCTCTGTTTTTATAATACTGATCTTATGGGGCAGAGCTGACGCAAGGGTCCTTCGAGATCCGACACTATTACGGACTAAGAGTTTAGGAACGAACAATAGCGACAGGAACAA
Source organism: Agrotis clavis (assembly GCA_954870645.1). Classification (NCBI taxonomy): domain Eukaryota; kingdom Metazoa; phylum Arthropoda; class Insecta; order Lepidoptera; family Noctuidae; genus Agrotis; species Agrotis clavis. Next base: position 26,296,090 of record OX940928.1, on the reverse strand, counting down.
TGTCGTAACTAGCATTTTATGCGTCCGGAGCGAGCTTCCAGGGCGTAGTCCCTGGTCTATGCAATAGAGTAGTTTCCTGCATAAATAAATTGAGAATATATTTAATCCCTCAGTCAGAGTATTGAAAAATAGTAACCATTTATTTTTTTAAACCAATGAATATTAAACACTGTTTTAAGCTTTCACGGTTTGTCTCTAAATTTAAAATGTCACTTACGGGATATCTTCCGTGATTATCGTGATTATCGATGAGATGATGAGTCAACCCGCGATCATGGCGCTTGCAACAGCGTCGAAATATCGGGAACTCAAACAAATAGATAATCACGGAAGATATCCCGTAAGTGACATTTTAAAATCCAATGAATATTGTCAAAGAGAAAACGCTTCAAAATTCGGAAGTGCCACCACTTCCGAATTTTGAAGCGTTTTCTTGTGACGTCGTTTTTGATTTTTAGAAGGGTTGCATCTTCGTCAATTTTGATTTACGTCACAAAATATAACACTAATCTATTTTTCGGATAATTCAGCTTTTCGAGAAAATTGCTTATTGTGGCCCTGGTCTGGCCATTTCTGCACTAATTGAGCATGTTAGACATTGACAGGCTACACAACTATAAGCGTTGTAAATTAAACTGTTTCTGGTATTCAAAAACTCAGTTTTTTTAAGGTAGCGATAGGCTCTTGTTTGTCTACTAAATCGCTTGATGGTAAACGATGAGGTGGATGACGGTGAAGCACGCTTCCCCAGAAGTAATCAATTCACTTTTGACTTAATGACTTACCGACTAGGGATTTAGCTTTCCTATGATACTCGTATGCTACACAGCTGCAAGCGACGAAAATTAAGTTATCTGGCATTTTGAAGTATCTTTATTTAGGTCGACTAGCGACCCAGATTCAATAAATTGGATCCCCGGTCCCAGTAAACCTGGCGGGAAAACCAATTTATTACATATGCTTGGTCAAATCTCGACGACTGAAAAATACGGCACGGAAGTTTCAGGACATTATTGCTTTACACCTTTCGGTGCGTAAAGGACTATTGAAGTCATCGTAGTTTTAGTCAGTACAAGTCTGATAGTCCCTCACGTCCTGCCCTAGGTGGGAGGACCTATTCGATGATTCTTCACAGGCCTATCCACTTTTCCGGATTTGTATGCGATATTTTAATAGCTCGTGGTCTTACTATGATATTTTACGTTCTGCAAAGCTTTTTTATACTTTACTAGCTGACTCGGCAAACTTCGTACCGCCTCAGAAATAATTTAAAGAAAACCTTCTAAACCTTCCCTGGACTTCCCAAAATAATTCAAAACCAAAATGAGCCAAATCGGTCCAGCCGTTCTCGAGTTTTAGCGAGACTAACGAACAGCAATTGATTTCTATATTATAGAAGATGACTAGGTAGGTAGGCCTTAGTAACATGGAAATGAACTGCAAACGAAGTTTTAGAAGCTTCTCGCATCCGCCCAGCTCTGCTATGCAAAGAGATTAATTACCTATCACAGTGGGACGAGTTGTTAATTGAAACTTAATCCTCACTACCGACACACCCCTTTCTTTTACCCCTACATGTGTGTAGGGCTGGCACCACATAGTTTGAGGTGTTTAAAGAAACCAGCCTTGATTTTTGTTTTTATAATAAGTAAGTTCCTGTTAAGTGTGTTAGAGTCTGCGTCACCACTGATGACCTGAGGAAAATTCAAAGTACTACATTTTTTCAATGCAATTTAATGTAATGGCATAGAAACCACCGTGTCATAAAGAATAGAGTCGTGGCGCGGACTCTAGAGGTGCACAAACTGTCAACATGATAATAAAACTTTTCCATTTTTATAAAAGTGTGGGTAATATGTATTTTTTTATTTCTATAATAATTTTACGAAAACACGTCATGTTATGCGTCAAAGTTACTCGTATTTGCTTTTAGCACAAACATTTCGAAAAGTCGCACTCTCGCCACCCCGGAAAATACTTTTTCAAACTCAAATAAAGACTCAGAATAAAATCCTGCCAGCATTACAACCCTGTTTGCCCCCTTTTACCCCCTACAGGTATTTCCGGAGTGTTCACGCGGCACACGGTCGATTGGATTCGTCTGCTCACACCTGCATCGAAATTGGATGCCGTATAGTCTGTGGAAAAGGGGTGTGTGGGGGTGAATTGAAAATTTAAACCCCCAACTAATTTTACTTTGCCTCGGGCGAGGAGTGAAAATGTTTATTTTTAAAATAGCTTTGTCGTGAAACGGAGATGCATTTTAAATATTGTATCTAAAGTTCCTTGGCTCAGACTTAAAAATGTTCTCGTTTAAGCAGAAATATACAGACAGACTATTTTGAATTTGTGTTAGCAGTCGAGTAATCCATTTTTAATGAACTCGTTCAAGGGACTCGTTCAATTTTCTCACCAAATTAAAGATGACGTAACTTTGCACCAATTGATACGACCGCACGATTTATATTGGAACACTATTAGCGTTAATTTATATGCGGCGGCTGTGCAGCCATCAATTCATCAGGCGATGGGATCATAAGCTGTGATGCGCAATCCTCGCTCGTGATGCACCCAGGGCCACTCGGCGACGCTCTAATAGTAACACTCGGGACGATGTACTACGAAAGGAAGATGGCGCAATGGACCCACCGCCATGGATTTATTAGGCTGTATAGTGATTAGGTGTTGCGTTTAGTAAACATAAGGAATGACTCAGTCACATCAGAGCATATTTTATTAATGTGCCTTCAATGATGTGTTCTCAGATGATTTCGTTTTTGTTGATAGTGCTGTTTCCGGTGCATTAGAAATATTATGATGATCCCTTTACGTAATTCATAAACTGCTCTTTTTTACCCTATTCAGTAGATTTGACATCTAGTAGATAGTTGATGCTTGCATAATGTAAAAGTACAGTTCATCTACATCAAACTGAATTGCTATTTGTGGGGTGCGGACCCGTTCTCCGCCTTGTTTCTACACCTGGGTGAAGCATGGACACTAAAACAGAGGCTTTGGGTCCCGTGTTTCAACTATAGCACTTTTTTGCATCACTGTACAATAAAGTCATCAGTCGGAGCACGGGACCCAAAATCGAAATTGATAGCCTCCGTGCTTTACCTAGCTGGAGCACTTACATAAAGTAGCCTACCTACCTTTTTATGTTATCCCCCATGCATAAAATTCACGTTCAGATTATTTATTTTTTTATGGACAACCAACAGCTAATAACAAATGTATAACAGTGGTAATATACACAGAGCCAATAACAGGTTCCCACGGATAGAAATAGGAACAGTAGTAAACAAATTAGGATCAAACAAGCATTTAAATTTTAAAAATGAGTTTAAGTATAGTAAATAAAAGATTATGGCCCTTTGAAGAAGCTCGCATTCAACTGACTTAGTACAGGAAGGATTTGGTAATAAACAGGTCGAATGAGAACTCTTTACAAATAATATTAAATTCCTTGCTCGCTTACATCATCTAAAGGTGGCGGCTCTTAAGGTGCGGCGTTCGCGCGCGAGACCGCGACAGGAGATCGAGACTGGAGACCGCGAGAGGCGACCACGACCGAAGATTACTACCGTATATTTCTCCTGTCGCTGTCTTGCTCGCGAACTGCCGCTCATATATTGCCTAATGTTAAGTACTGTCGCGATCTCCTGTCGCGGTCTCGCGCGCGAACGCCGCACCTTAAAGCTATTATCAAACAGACAGGGCATGACGAACGCGAAGCGAGGCGTTTTTGTTTGTAATGTATGCAATTGTTTGAAGCCCGTCACATAGACTATTGGATCGCTTTCGCTTTTCTATGTGACTGGATTCAAACAATTTCATACATTACAAACAAAAACGCCTCGCTTCACGTTCGTTCACGCCTGTCTGTTTGACAATAGCTTAAGAGCTTTGCCTATAATTGGAATGAGAAAAGGGATTATGTAGGGTATTTTTAACTAACGTAGTGATGGTAATAGACCACTACAGCAAATATTAACATTCTCTACTATTCCAGGTCAATGTGCTCCGACCTGGTGTACGTGATCCTGTTCCCGCAACTGCTGATGGTGGTGCACTTCAAGAAGCACTGCAATACTTACGGCTCCCTAGCAGCCTACATCGTGGCCGCGTTGGTGCGTCTTTCAGGGGGCGAGAAGCTGCTGGGTCTACCTCCTCTCATCCACTACCCTGGCTGGGATCCAGTCACTGAAGTGCAGCTGTTCCCCTTCAGAACCATGGCCATGAGCATGTCGCTGTTCACGCTGGCGTTCGTCTCGTGGTTGTCCGTGTAAGTATTCCTGAAATCATATAATTTCAAAACGTTTTCTCGTCCAGAATACCTCAGTGCCTCAACCTCAAGTCGAATGTTTTCAACCAATGTATGTTACCGGTTACAGTGATGATGTACAGCATTATACGAGTAATGTGGTCTCTTACTATATGGACCTCATTAGCTAGCAGCTTATAAGCTCAAGATAGCCCAACGAGCTATGGAAAGGGCAACGCTTGGAGTGTGTACTAATTGCCATTCTAATACGCAGATTAGTTACAACGTCCTTTTAATATGTTACAGTAAAAACGAATTGAAAAAAATGGAGCACGAATATAAGTGATAAATCTTTATCAAAAACCGTGTAAGTAATTTCAACTAAATCAAGAAATTACGATAATGATAATGAGTTAAAAGCACTCGATTCAGTAAAATTTACCAAATATACAACTTTAATAACACGTTACATCCTAAAAGCGACCGTTCACTCAAATTGGTTGATTCAATTCACTGTGAGTGCTCCAACTCGAGTGGGGAAGTTGCCGACATGACGTAATATGATAACTGATAGACAAATCTATGGAATACCGAGCTATTCTCGTATTTGATGTCGTCTACACAGGAGAAAAAAAATTATATGCCCTATCAAATATTCAGCTGAGTTCGATACAGTAAGCCTACTCACAAAATATAGACAGAAATAAACCAGACAATGATATATCGATGTACGGAATATAAATAACATGAAATAATCTATTTTTCGGTTTATTTGGGACGGACGTTATCCTACGACTATCACAAAGTTCTGAACAACATCGACAGCTTCATCAAAAATGTATTTTCGCAATACGTTTTAAGCCTTTCGTTGAAGATAATTGAACCGCTGTCTACAATGTTTGACGAGGATCATCAAATATTTCTCAAAGTTGGTTCAGACCTCTTCGGGGGTATTAATTATTTAGACAGTTGTTTGATTTGGGGTAGGCAACTACAAGCCCTTTATAAAACTTGTTCACTGGGTTCATTTACACAGTTGTTTCAGAGAAGTATTGTATTTATATCCTATTCACGTGTTTGCAAATTGATTTTGAAATATGTTAATATGCTGAGAATTGGAGCTGATTATACAATTTGGAAACAGTCAGTATCAAAAAGATGTAACTATGGTCAAGAACTCACATTTTACTGTCGAATATTATTGAGTCTAATTGTTCCAACGTACGTGTTTAACAGTTAAGCTATTGTCAAACAGACAGGCGAAGCGAATGCGAACCGAAGCGTTTTTATTTGTAATGTATGGTATTGTTTGAATCCAGTCACATAGAAAAGCGAAAGCGATCCGATAGTCTATGTGACTGGCTTCAAACAATTCCAAACATTACAAACAAAAACGCCTAGCTTCGCGTTCGCCACGCCTGTTTTTTGACATTAGCTTTACTTTTGTACCGAATCGACTTTATAGAAGACCACAGTTTTATCTGAAAGTGGGCCGTTTTCGTAGCGATATAAAACACAGTAGAGCCTCCGGAAGTATCTCTTAAGCGAAGGGCCTCAACGTCGCATATTACGACCTTCCCTACATATGGATGACCCATCGTGGCCCATCGTATGTAGGGGGCCACATAAAGGCCGCGGGGTCAGGCCTTTTGAAGTGAGTATTTAAGTATTCCGGGACTAAGAGGGTTGCTAAAATGAGCTCGGTTTATCAATTTTCTATTTGTGTTCGAGCTTTCCGATTCCATTATAATTGAGAAACAGTTTTGGTAGGTAATTAAGCTAAGTGGGTATACATTTAATTTAATAACTAAGTGACTTAATGGGCGTTTTTCCATTAGACGGCACGGCAACGGCGACGGCGACGGCGACGGCGCCGTGCTGGTGCCGGGGAAGCAAAAATGTATGAAAACGTATGGCTCGTTTTTCCACTTACCGGCGCCGGCGCCGGCCCAGCGTTCATACATTTTTGCTTCCCCGCACCGGCACTACGCTGGCGCCGTCGCCGTTGCCGTGCCATCTAATGAAAAAACGCTCATTGGTATTAGTGCTATTTTGGGTCGGCTTCCAGTCGAACCAGGATGCACCTAAATATCAGTATTTTACATGGAGCGACTGCCTATTGGACCTCCACAACCCAGTAACTGGGTAATACGATACCCCTTAGTAAGACTGGATGTCAGACTTTCGAGCTTCTGACTGTGATTAACGACTGTCAAAGATCATAAATGATAGCGAGGACCAACGGCTTTACGTGCTTTCCGAGGCACGGAGGAAACTCGCTATAACAGACGGTCACCCATCTTCAGACCAACCTCGACAAGCGCGGCTTAACCCGTAAGATCGGCCTGTGCGGCTGTAATTATTTAGCCACGAGCTCCTCCAGTGTTATTTTAACTTGTTGGTAAAAAGATCGGACTGGTAGAAATGTTGAAACTACGATTCCTATCTGTTTTATTGCTGTCGTGCATTTAAACAAACCATAGAGTATAAAATTATCTGTGCCACGAAGACACATTAGGTAAACGTCTGTGTAGTACTAATATGTGTAACCATTTGTAACCTGTTGTGTAAACTGTTGAGTTTGAAAAACATTTTCACATATAGATTGATTAATTTCAGAAAATCGATTTTATAGCAACAACTCGGCTAAAATTCGTTTCGAAGATGGTAATGGAGAAAGTTCATAATGAGTTAAAGCAAAATGTTTTAAGCGATATTTTTTAATAAACAGTCAGTTTGATTATGCCTTACAGGAACTGTTGCTTTTTGTTTTTTTGACAGTATTCGTAAGTGCCAGTAATGGTCAAATTGAAATAAAAGCTTTGTGTTTGAAAATGTGATCATGTCAGCGATTTGTAATAGATTTATTGTACTCGTAACATTATTCAAACAGATATTATCAAGTAAACAAAGCTATTCTAAGCTACTGAATCCCCAATGTTCACAATGATTACAATGACAGAACTTACATAATTGGTGAAGCTTTTAATAAAACGCTACAAACTGAATAATGTTTCGCAATGTAACTTGAAGCGGAGGAAGTGTTAGAGTTCTAAAGTTGCGACTGTTACTGTTACACTGTTTATTTACTATTAAGGTTTGTGGGTTTATTGGTACTCGTTGAATTGTTAACTCACTGGTCAAACATACTGAATACAACGGTGATAAAGTGGTGTCATAATAACGTCAGTTGTGTGTCTTATTTCATATTTGGTGTCGTCATTTTTTTTATTTGGCGTCGTTTTATTTTATAAACGGCGTCGTCTTATTTTATATTTGGCGTCGTCTTATTTAATTGTCAGCGTCGCTTTATTTTATAAACGGCGTCGTCTTATTATAGTTGGCGTCGTCTTATTTCATATTTGGCGTCGTTTTATTTCATAAACGGCGTCGTCTTCTTTTATATTTGGCGTCGTCTTATTTAACATTTGGCGTCGTCTAATTTTATAGCCGCGTCGTCTTATTTCATATTTGGCGTCGTTATATTTTATAGTCGGCATCGTCTTATTTCATATTCGGCGTCGGATTAATTTATAATCGACTTCGACGAAGCTTCGTCTTATTTTTTAGTAGGCGTCGCCTTATTTTATAGTCGGCGTCTTCTTATTTCATATTTGAAAGAAAGAGTCAGCGTCGTTTATTTCATAAACGGCGTCCTTCATAGTCGTCGTCGTTTTATTATTTAGTAGCCATCGCTTATTTCATAGACTAGCGTTTTCTTATTTTATATTTAACGTCGTCTATTTTTATAGTCGGCGTCGTCTTATTTCATATTTGGCGTTGTCTTATTTTTTAGTAGGCGTCGTATTATTTCATAAACGGCGTCGTCTTATTTTATAGCCAGCGTCGTTTTATTTCACAAACGGCGTCGTCTTATTTCATATTGCCGTCGTATTATATTTTAGTCGGCGTCGTCTTCTTTTGTAGTCAGCGTCGTTTTATTTCATAAACGGCGTCGTCTTATTTCATAGTTGTCGACGTCTTATTTTTTAGTAGGCGTCGTATTATTTCATAAACGGCGTCGACTTATTTTTTATTGGCGTCGTATTATTTTTTAGTCGGCGTCGTCTTATCTCATACTTGGCGTCGTCTTATTTTTTAGTCAGCGTCGTCTTATTTTATAGTCAGCGTCGTTTTATTTCATATTTGTCGTCGTCTTATTTTTTAGTCAGCGTCGTTTTATTTCATAAACGGTGTCGTCGTGGATAGTAGTAGTATGCAAAGAGGTTACATGAAATGAAATGAAATGATGTTTATTTATGCAAGTACGAGTAGGTTATATCAACACTTTTATACGTCTTTTCATAAAACTAGAATGGGCCGGTGTTTCGTACCTGACTTATCTGAGAAGAAACAGCCGAAACAAACAGAGGTCACTGTCTCTTTTAAAGTCCAGACATATAAATGTAGCTCAGGTTATACAAAGTTCATTCTGAAACTTTAAAGATTTCGCTGATTTCTATGATAGTTCCGCGAACCTGGCAGGCTTTGGAACTCTTAGAGAGGCCCTGTCGGATTGCTAACAGCTCTTTGAGGCGCGCGTGGAATACAATGCGCCGGCGACCCGGGCATGCTCCATGATTGGACGGCAAGTCACCCATCACTCTTTCCTCATTTGACTGTCCTATACACAAAGAACTTTCCAATTCGAACTTATCCAGTTCCACAACCAAACAAAAATAAAAAACTCTTCTGCTTTATTATTAGTAAAGATTAAATTGGGTTGTTCTATTCTAATCTAATCGGATGCACCTGATATTGCACAGTGTATATATTGTACCTGATATTGTACAGTCACGAGCAATAGTATGTATGCACCAAGCAGTATTCAAAAGCGATTTTCTGCTACCATATTGATTAAACTTTTGACTTTTTATTAGTCTTCTATTTTGGAAGCACTACTAATACTATTACGAAATAGGTCTTATTTCAAAGTGGAAACCAGCATTTCACGAGTAAATTGCGTTTGAATTTTGTTAAGTGTATAGGTACATGTTATTGCTCGTGACTGTACAGGAAGTGACCGCCTAGATAGGCGGTCACTGCCTGTTCTACCTAGGTAAAATTATTCATTTTATTTAGTTTTAGCTGGCAATGCATTAATATTACATCATCTAATAACAAAAAGTACCTTGTTCTAGATAAGTAAACAATGCGCTAATGTTCCTCTCATACAAGTCGTGATACACAATCACTTTCCACTCATTACGGATAGTTATGAGGCGGTTCGTCTGCTCCTCACGACGCACACTCGATGTATTTGTCGATGATTTATAACTAATAGCCACTGGGTATTAAGCTACTATCTGTATCTAATAGCTTGTTTTTGTTTCCTTTACTATAGAACCTTTTATCGTTTTTTTTTCTTGCTAGGCGGATTGTGCATAGACTAAACGAGTTGTTGTAAGTTCGCCACAAAAATAATTCTCCACGAAAAAAAGTATGTATAAATTAGCCAAAGGTTTTAGTTTTTTTTTTTTTTTAATTTTGATTATTGTACATTCGGCCCATTTTTTTCACGGGGATAGCAGAACAATTAAATTATAAAATCCAGCACAAAACTACCGAAAACGAGAACACAATGTGGAATCTGAACAAAAAGTACTAGGAGGGCAGGATCAAATTTAATCTTTCTTCGAGGGGAATAATATTTGTGGCGAACTTCCAACAACCCGACTAAACCGCATAATATAATTGGTTTTGGCGCAAAAAGCCTATTTCGCATAGTGACAACCGAGTCGCAAAAAGACAAGTTCTCAATATGGCAAATTCTCCAAAAGTGTAATTATCAAAATGGCTAAACAAGCTGCGACCGATAGGACCCGAGTAGCGGGGGTGAAATCGCAGAGGAAAGCTATTTTTAATATTTTATGCGCAAAAAATCTTGCGTCACGTATCTTAAATCATTTTTGAGGAAAGAAAAATTCGACTGCGTGTAGGATTTGAACCTGCGTCCTTTCAGATAAATCTTTAAGATTATCTTTGTTCAAAAAATACCGCAATGTAGTTGGGAAAAGGTACATCTAAGTGATACTTTGTGGTTGTTTTTTCATTATTCTGTTAGATAAATGAGAACCTTTTTGCCTGATTATAATTTACTTCGTTTATTTCTACTGGTTTAAGGTCTGTTAATGAACAGGATTGAACGCAATTTATAGTGAGATGCGATAGGAAACGCTTGCAAGATGGCAATAGAATTATTACGAAACTAAAGTTAATTATACGAGTCCAATGTTTTGTAAAACATTGATTTAAAGGACTTTCAATAACGGTTTGCTAATCAAAGCAAGAAATTCATGGCTTCCTCTTTATTTACTTTTAATAAACTAATTAGTTCACACAGGTTTAGCAAATGATACAGGTTCCCTGTTGTGTCACATACTTTATTTTATATAATTTTTAGATGAGAACATCCATTTGTTTTGATAAAGTACAGTTCCTTTTAGAGGAATATCATTTTTATTATTTTTAAAACCTTTTGTCATAAGTAGTAGTCGTAAATGCATGTTGCAGGCCGAATATATTTAGGTCTATCTTAAGGTGAAGATAGATAACCCGTTATACTACAATTTGTAAAATAATATGAACGCCATTGAAAAAATTTTAGCACACAAGTAAACGAACTTTTGTCGATTATTAGGAGCTAGAAATTACTTTCAAACAAATTAGGAAGCAATCTACGACGGAACGTTATATTATACTTCCTACGTAACGTTCTAACTGACTGTATGTAACCCATCATCACCCATCAGAAATAATATCTACGACCTTTACTTGTTATTAGAACAGAATGTAAAGTGTTTCATCTTCCATCAGATTCCTGTTCAACGGTGGCTACCTGAGCCCCGAGTCTGACTACTTCAACTGTGTTGTGAACATCCCCGAAGACATCCGACGTGTCGACGAGCCGTCGGAGGCCGGCGAGCAGATGTCCGTCCTGGGAGGAGTGCCGGGCCGGCTGTACGGCGCCGCCGACACGCTCGTGGGGCCCGACGAGAAGTGCGGCCGGATCAACCCCGCGCTCGAGCCTGATGATGATGATCTAGATGATCCCAACGACGGCCCCACTCCGCTGTTCGGCAGCAGCAGCGCGCCCCCCCCGGTGCAGCCCTTCGGCAAACAAACGGCTTTCTGAGACGATAAGTACCTTTATTAGTTCACTTATTGGAACTCTCACAGGCGCCTGCTGGATCAAGGGGTCCCACCGTCGCGGGATTATATTTTCCGAAAATTTTACTATTTCTTATTTTTCATTTAAATTCAGTAAGATCGTTACATCGAAGTATGGAACAGTGAACTTCAGTATTTTTCGAAATGTCGACTATAGTGTGTCATGCTCAAGACGATCGAAACGAAACATATCATCAATATCTTCCTATTTAAACAAACCATTTTGTAAATGTCGCATATAACATAGTACGCCGTAGAAACGAATGAGTTCTTTTAATTCTAACTGATGACGATGTGAACGCAAACTGATATAAAGTAAATATTATCGTGTAGTAATAAAATGCATTAAAGCAATAGATGTATGTTTAATAGTTGATGTAAAAATGAATTAAGCTATATTATTTTGTAGTGAAAATATATAAAAATAATATGACGAAGTGTTGCAACTCATACATATCAAAATGTGAATTATATTCGTTGTTAGAGAATTAAATATATTATATATATAATTTATATTGATGACGATTCCTTATTTGAGTCAATTAATGTAGAGAGAATAGCACTCGAGTCGATGTGCTTCTAGAGACACTGTGTGCGTGAGTAGTACTGTGACCAACTGATGTCATACGAGTGTGAGGTATATAATGTAATACATATCGCTTGTAAAGCATCACCCACTACCTGAATACCACTGTATCATATAATAATATGGCTCGTCCATAGATTACCTAAATCAGATAATTTGTAAAAAGTCCGCACAAGGAATACCTATATAAAAGTATATAAATATACAAATTAAAAACAAATGTTTATCTAGTATAATGAGTAAAACGTAGCGGCAGATATGTTTTGTTAAAGCTTTGTTTTCTAGTCACAAATATTTATGTTGTAAAGATAATGTTTGATATTGTTTATAGCGGGCATTGTACGCTTTTCATGTGAACCCACATCAATATATTATATATTGTATACGTACGTATAATGAAAATATATGAATATGGGAGAAACAATCATACATAAATGAGATATTGTGTTAAATAACAAACAAAAGAACTGGCCTAAAATCAGCTGAGATACTAATGAAGCGGTACAAAATATGGTCGTAACTGAAATATACTTCATTTTCTGTGTCTATGAATAATAAATCAATACGTGTAAAATGGTATTAATGTAATAAAGAGCTTTCTGAAGCGACAGATGATCGCTGATAGTAATAATCGGTCTTTTTGAACTTATAAGTGTATTGGTGTTCACAATATTGTCGTGTTTCCCCTCCCCGGACCTCGGCGGTCCATCTCTCCTGTATAAGCGTGTTAATGTCCATCTTTAAAGCTTTTCTAAGTAATATTTCATAATAATATGTCAAAATGTATCTTGCAATTAGGTGTTACTGTCAATTTTGGCAACTTTTATCCTTTTGGATCGAGAATGAGAGTGTTTACAACTATGTAGTATAATATAAACTACAATATATATGAATATTTATGCAGAAGTTATATAAATGTCGGTAAACAGTTGCCATATTTGATACCTTCCACAGCTTTCGAATTGTTTTTGATAATAAACTTTATGTGACAATCGTTTGTAATTTGAGATATTTTCTATCTATGTTGCGGATGTATAGACGATGTGATATATCCACCTGCCTAACCTTTGCTAAGACTACGAACTCGATACATATCATCTCTATGTGACTTACGTATATAAATATCATAGTGTTTAGTGTGAAATGGTACATATCAATATTTGTAAGAGTAGATTATAGGTATCGTTGTTGTTCTTCGGCGCCGCTTCCTGATTTATCTGTATTATTATAATTATATACATGATTACGCAGTATATAAAAATAAGCATATATTATTATATCAAATCTTGATGCATTTGTTAGATAATTTGTAAAAAAACAAGACTAAGAAGATACATATCAGTATATTATGTGTTGTTATTATATATTTCAGATATTTTATTGTAAATCTTTAATCAAATGAATATTTCTTATACAATAAAAACATATAATCGTTATATGTGGTAACCTTTATCAAGTTATATTGTATTTTTAAGATATATATTTATAATATACTGTAATTAATACAAATATATATAATTTGTTATTTACGATGTTTTGATGCGATGTTGGTCAGGAAGCGGCTCCCCACTGTTAGCTAGTAGATATACCTACTATTGACTTATTCCTAGTTCTTGTTGAATATTTTGAAAATGAAAAATGTGTAAAAAAATGTGTAACGTTGTGAATTCCGCGGTCGCTTCGGCGACATCAAAATAAAACATATAGCATGTTCATTGTGTTTTATTTGAGTATATCCTGACTATTATCATCATTACTATACATTGGGAGTCTTCTGCACATATTAAAATGAGGGCATTTATGCTGAATTCTATACGATAGAATTAAAAAAAATGTTCTATACAACATTATTTTTGGTATATGCGAAACCTGAATATAGTTTGTTCAGAATCAGTAACTGATTCGATTCCAATAATTTTTACACCAACTTATTTTTTTTTTCAAAAATATTTTAATTAAAGGAGAACATTCAGGCTCCATAAATTTTTGGGCCTGTTATGAAAGTGCCGGCCAACAAAAAAAATTGGTACCTATAGGTAGTACTTGTCATTTGGAGCAATAGTTACTATTGCAAAAAAGTTGTAGGATTGCTCTCGGCCAAGTTATACAAGTTCAAAGATTCGTAATTCTCATACATTTTTAGGGTTCCGTAGTCAACAAGGAACCCTTACACCGGTATTCATGAACATTACTATGAGGTCTCACAGGGCGCGCGGACGCATAGGGTCACAAAAACCTATTCATAAACGACACTTGAGGGACGAACGACACTATGCGCTTACTATAATGAACGCACAGCTAAAGTAGTTCCCTAGCTACTTTACGCTACGCATAGTGCGACAGTCAACACAAATGTCAAACTGGCATCGGGTATTATGTTGTTTGTAGTGATTTGTGAATTGTGATACGCTGATTTGTTTTGTTTAATTGCGATGGATTACAGCAGCGAAGATGATTTTGATAATTATATTATTGAGGAGGATAAATACACAAAGAACAATCAGCACCTTCTGGTTGGCCTCCACCTGTACGTCTCATATTTATGGACTCAAAAGAAAGCTCCTTCTTTCTACTAGATTTTATATTCTCTCAACATATTTTTTTTAGCTGAATGTTATTCGTAGGCGTAATTTTTAGTTCGTTTTAATTTAATGGTACCTAATTTCTTGCTGAAAGAAAACAACACGTGTTATTATTTTTACAACTTTCACTACGAAACATACAATTTAATTCTTACCATGTTTTGGATGATTTCGTACTAAATAAAGGCAAGCATTCATTTTGAAAAGTATTTAAATTATGTAAAACTTAGGAAACAGTGTTCACAAAACTTGTAAATAAAACAAACAGTTGTTCTTCACTGACGTTTATTCTGTCAGTCGGTCAACCCGAGTGAAGTCGCGTCACAACGTTAACCAATCACAGCGCCCCATTCAATGCTAAGTGTCCGCACAGCAAAGAGTCCGCTATGTATTGTTTATGAAATGAATGGCCTGCCATGACGAACGCAGTGAGAAATACCTTACTTAGCATAGTGTTGCTGCCATACTTATCTAAGTAGCGTTCTTGAATACCAGTGTTATAGTTTCGCTATGTCCGTCCGTCCGTCCGTCCGTCTGTCCGCAGTTTAGCTCAGAGACGCACAGTACTAGAGAGCTGTAATTTGGTGTAAATATACGGATCTGTTGTGCCGAAAAAGTGGTAAAATAAAATCTCGAAAAATATTTTTTTTTAGGGTACCTCCTGTACACGTAAAGTGGGGATGTTTTTTTTCTTTCTCGCGTACCCCTTAGTGTGGGGTATCAATAAATAGGTCTTTAAAAAATAATGTGAGTTTCCATTAACAATTTTTTGATAAAAAAATTCGTTTGTGAAATATTAAGCTTTAAATTGCTAAATTTTGCTCGACTCGAGTGTCCCCCCCCTCTACCAGCTAAACGGTTATGTTTGGGGGTGTGAAAAAATTCACAATAGTAGTATATATAACGAAATTTAAAAGAAAATTATCATGACTGAGTAGGCTTTACAACTTTACGAGTAATAGTCCACCAACTTATAAAATGTACTTGGATATCATATTTTCTTAAACAAAATGTATCGGAGAACATGCTTTTCAACTGCAAATGTAAGTTTGTCAACTTTATTTTAACCGATTCAAAAAAAAAGTAGGTTCTCAGTTCGACCTGTATGTATGTATGTATGTATGTATGTATGTATGTATGTATGTTTGTCCGCGATTATCTCGTGTTTGGCTGAACGGATTTTGATGCAGTTTTCGGGAAAGCATTCATTACATTCCGGAGAAGGTTTTAGTATATAACACTAATAGATATCCCGTGACGTTGCCCGCGTGGATCCGTTTTGCTTACTTCGATCGTAGATTTTCAGGGACGATTGCATGTTTGTCCGCAATTATGTCGCGTTTGGCTGAACCGATTTTGATGCAGTTTTCAGAAAAGTGGGTATAACAATAATGGATATCTCGTGAAGTTGCTCACATAGATCCGTTTTGCTTAATAGGATTGTAGATTTTCAAAGACGCCGATTTTATGAAGATTTTTGTTGATTATTTCAACTAAAAAGGGAAAAATAAAAAACTTTTTGAAAAAAAGGGAACCGACTTCAAAACCAAACACAAAAAAACTATAAAATAACTTTTCTTTCGGAAGTCGGTGGCCCTGGCCATAATATGTCAATGAAATAAAAAAAACAAAGCCACCGACTTCCGAAAGAAAAGTTATTTTATAGTTTTTTTGTGTTTGGTTTTGAAGTCGGTTCCCTTTTTTTCAAAAAGTTTTTTTATATAGGTATGTTTTTTGGGGATAGGTAGGTTTTTATCGTCAACTATTTTTAAATAACTTCAAAAAAAGGAGGAGGTTCTAAATTCGTCGTAATCTTTTTTTTTATGTATTGTCCCCGATTTCTCAAAGACTCCTGGACCGATTTTGAAAATTCTTCTTTTTAAAATTAAATTCAGCGAATCAGTTTAGTTAGTTCGCATAAGTATTTTGTTGGGCAACTACGGAACCCTACACTGTGCGTGGCCCGACATGCACTTGGCCGGTTTTTTTAATTTCTGAAATGCCGAAACTCACCAAATAATGATAAGCATTGCTAGAACTTGCGACCTCAAGTAATTTAACATAACACCTGTAATCCCTGAGGAGTTGGGCAGAGGAGTACTGAATAAAAATGAATAATAATTTGTTTATTTTTTGTGAAAAGTGATAAAAACATTTTAAAATATACAAATCTGCTGGTGGGACCAGCATCGGGAACAGAACCCAAGCTGCCTGTGGTTATAGGGGTCTTGGGAGAGGAATCTCCTAACAATACGAGACGTGATCAGCACTGCTGCTTTTTGAATCAACAAACACCTCTGCCCAAACCGGGCAGAGGTGTTTTTTTTTTTTAGCGTGGTAAAATCATCAAACGGGTCGAGGCGCGCGTGGGACACAACGCGCCGTCGACCCGGGCATGGTCCATGGTCGGGCAGCGAGTTGCCCTTTACTCGCTGCCCGAACCTACGGTGGCCGGAGATCGTCTGCTGACGTCCGACGCCGCGGGCGCCTACCACTGCGGTTGGGGCGGAGGGAGGACGCTGTCCTCTCTCTCTCGCGGCCCGCCTCCTCCTTCACGAGCATTACTGCTTCGCAGAAGGAGGCGACCGCTTCCCACTCCGTCTCGCCCCGCAGCATGGCCGCAACCAATGCCGGGCGCGAGAGGTCATAATAATGTTTGCGAAGGAGGAGGCGGGCCGCGACAGGGAGAGGACAGCGTCCTCCCTCCGCCCCAACCGCAGTGGGAGATGCCCACGGCGTTGGACTTCGGCAGACGATCGTCGACGGCGCGTCGTATTCCACGCGGGCCTCAAAGAGCGTCAGCATAATGACGGGGCCCCCTCTCAGAGGGCCAAAGCCTGCCAGGGTCGCGGGATTATTTCCTTACCGTGACCCCGGAACATAACAGGCTACTGAAGGACACCGTGGATTTTAGTCAGTAGAAGTCTGACAGTCCCTCCCGCCCTGCCCGGGGTGGGAGGACTCATCTGATGATTTTACCACGCTAAAAAAAAAAAACACCTCTGCCCGTGTTGGGCGGAGGTGTTCAGGGATTACAGGCATTATGTTAATTGCTTGAGGTCACTAGTTCTAGCAATACTTATTATTATTTGGTGATTCTCGGCACTTTCAAAAATTAAAAAATGTATGAAAATTGCGAATCTTCAAACTTGTATAACTTGGCCGAGAGCAATTCTACAACTTTTGTGCCATAGTAACTATTGCTCCAAATAACTAGTACTACCCATAGGTACCAATTTTTTTCGTTGGCCGGCACTTTCAGAAAAGGCCCAAAAAAATGATGTCCTTTTATTACCAGTTAAATACAAAACAATCACCGTACGGTTAGGTACCTATTGCCAAACTATTATCACGAGTGTATAACACAGTAGACGCGGTTTACGCGGGTGTAAAGCGAAATGAGCATGTTTTCGAACGGAAAACCAGGTAATATACAAGCTTATAACTTTGTGATTTTTTATGATACGGCTTTAAAATTTTGTACATAGATTCTTTACACAAAAATATTGGACAGGTGTATCGGGTTTCGCATAAACAAAAAATAATGTTGTATATTATAAAAAAATGTAACTATAACGATAGAATTTAAAACAAAATGTTCGTTACAACTTTGACCTCAGTGTAAACGTTCAGATTTTATTCAAATATTTTTTTCGTCCATAAAATTTAACATTTTAATATGTGCAGATTATCATGAGTCGCACTGAATTTCACGATGGATGAAGCAGAGTTCAGCATTTAGTAGAAGCAGATACCTATCTACAACCACATTTAGCCAGGTATGTACACGTCCTATGTAAAAAATGTCAGCTTATTATCTTGCCACGAATCCAGGATTCGGGATAGTACCTACTGCTTACAATAAAAATCCAAAGAAACTGCTCAGCCTGGGGCTCAAATCCACGACTGCACAACCAGCAGTAGCATTTACAGTTGTGACAGGGAATGGGTTTATAATTCAACACTCAGGCCCAGTGGGTATTGGTAGATATCACATGTTTACAAATAGTTTGTTCTAAGACATGCCGTTTTTCTCACTATATTTTCCTCCACCGTTTTAAGTGATTCACATTCTTCTTTGCGTGTCGATGTACTCAAATTGCAGCCGACCAGTGCGTAGCTACCCGCACAGAAGGCTAATTCAAGTAATTTTATGACGCGCCGATGAAGTAGCACCTAGTGCAGTTGCAGTTAAGTTCACGTTCGAGTGATAAACGGTATGTAATCTTTGAACTGCGCGTAAGCTGCGCGTGAACTGCACGTCAACTGTACGACAACCAAACCAGGAGAGAAAAATTATTGCCCACTGAATAATCGAATGGAATCGATTACATTTCAATGAATATGACATTAAAACTGCACGTTGATCGAATTGAAACTTGTATACTGTCATTTTGAAACGTCAAACGAATAGTAGATTACCGATTATGTTGCGATCCAAAGATCCAAAACACGCACGCGTGACGTGAACTTGACGCGAGCGTGTCTGACAGCGACAAAGAATACGAAAAGCGTTGTTTTGATCGAAACTTAACTGCAACTGCACTGCAACAGCACTTCTTTAGTTACGTGAATTGCCCTACAGCTCTGTCATTTGCCTCGTTGAAATCCTGGAAGGTGCAGGTGGTTGAGCAGGATGGGCACGAAAGGAGGTGGGACATACCCTGTACAGAAGCTCCGCACTGGCATCGTGTTTAGGATGAGTCTAGTATTCCCCATTTGACCAGTTTATTTTTACAGCGGCCAACCTGTACCCTTATCACGAGTTTTCAATATTTTACTTTACAGCGTCTTTCCAGTATTTACAGCGTTTCTTGTATGGAAAAATGGAACAGCGCCTCTGGTGTGCGAAGAAGGAACTAATTTATTCCTTGAAATTTTTTAATTTGAAAATGTCAAAGTTCCAGAATAACTGAAAACTCATGATAAAGCCTCTGGGCTCGCAATCGATTGAGTATACTCATGAATAATTATATTCAAAAAGGAAAATTGTTTAAAATTTTACTGCCTGTATACTTAACTCTTTTGTTGACTGTACAATACTGTATTTTTTTTTAAACGTGGCCCCACACTAGGAATTTTTCCTGTATCGTGGGTTCGTTAAACAAACTAAGAAACTCACTCACACAAACACCCACACCCGGAACAACGCAGATCACACAAATATAGCATATAATGATATAGCCACATAATAATATGTGCCCTAAGCAATGATCTGTAGGTACTACACAATCTACCTATTAACAGAGCCACGATCAATGCTGTTGTCAGATTGTAATTAGATTCCAGATAGTGATGCCTGTGATTAATTATCTCCGTGAAATTGGATTGGAAACAGGTTGTAATCAAACTTCCAGCGATTATAAAGAAATAGGTTCAGGCCAATTTGTGGGAGTATTGTAGATGTATTTACTGTAGAGTTCCCATTCAAAATTTTAATTTATTTAGATTTTTGAAAGAAGGCATTTGTGAGGTATTCCACATTGGGCACCCGTTGAAATGGCATCTGAGCTAATGCCACCTTAACTATAACACATTTGACTCCAAAAAATTTTTTCGCAGGTGCCAGGTGCACAATGTGGGATACCTCGCATTTATTACTTTACAGGGTAAGGACAATATAAAACAACTATTTTATTATTTACAAAACGTTTAATTTATACAAAAAAGTATAATTATTCAGACCTTAAACTAAATTTTTGTACAATTTCATTAGTTCGTAAATTAAAATTAAATTAAAGTTAATACTTTCAAGCGTCGCTTACTTGGTAAGCAGCTGGCGACGATCGCGACTTTAGAGACATCACTCATCTTATATCACTTACAATTCTTTATTCTCCGATTGCAGATCACATTTTATTACGAATAGATGGAACGCTTCCAGCTTGGTAACATTATACAACTTTGTGACAATTCCAGGATCTTGTCTCTTTGCCTCATCAGCTTCATATTTAATGCCCTTGCATATTTTTATCCTTCGATACTAAATAGAACAGATCTGAAGCATTCCATGTAATTCGCCATTTTGTAAAAAAGTCTAATACATACATAGTGTTCACGAGAAACCTACAACAATACATATATAAGTTGTGACACACGACGTCAATACTGAAGATACTGTTATAACTTAATAATTGACTATTTTATATTAGTACTAGGATGCTAGGAGCATGCAGGGTCTAATACACATAGCCACCGTTGGAGTCGTAGCTCTGGCTGATGGTGGCCGGCACGCCGCCGCCCGAGCCGTGGCCGCCACCAAAGCCTGACGAGCCACCAGACGAGTATCCTCCGCCACCACCTCCCGAAGAGTATCCGCCACCTCCGCCCGAGGGGTATCCGCCGCCTCCTCCAGATGAGTGTCCTCCACCACCTCCGCCAGACGAGTAGCCGCCGCCTCCACCGGAGGAGTAGCCTCCTGAGCCACCGCCATGTCCGCCGCCGCCGCCGCTAGAGTGACCACTGCCTGAAGA
The DNA here is from genome assembly GCA_954870645.1 of Agrotis clavis. Classification (NCBI taxonomy): domain Eukaryota; kingdom Metazoa; phylum Arthropoda; class Insecta; order Lepidoptera; family Noctuidae; genus Agrotis; species Agrotis clavis. The sequence goes on along the minus strand of OX940928.1, from coordinate 26,275,012 downwards.
GTAACCGCCGGCACCTCCCGAAGAGTATCCACCAGAACCACCCCCGGAGTATCCACCACCGCCGCCTCCGCCATGTCCGCCGCCACCGCTGCTGGGGGCGCCATAGCTACTGGAAGGCGCGGCAGGTGCGCCGTACGAACTGGAAGGCGCTCCATACGAACTAGATGGAGGGCTGGCTGGAGCACCGTAGCTTGATGAAGGACCACTTGAGCCGAATCCGCTGCCACCTCCGAAACCACTGCCGCCTCCGAAACCACTGCTTCCAAAGCTACTGCCGCCAAATCCGCTGCTGCTGAAACCACCGCTGCTACCTCCTGCTGAGGGAGCTCCGTACGAAGAGGATGGAGGAGATGCGGGGGCACCGTAGGATGAGGATGGGGGTGAAGCAGGGGCGCCATAAGATGAGGACGGGGGAGAGGCAGGCGCACCGTAAGAACTGGAAGGTGGTGAGGCTGGAGCACCGTAAGAACTGGACGGTGGTGAGGGGGCACCGTACGAGCTAGACGGGGGAGCACCGTACGAGCTGGATGGAGGAGATGGGGCACCATAGGAGCTGGATGGAGGAGCGCCGTAAGAACTCGATGGCTTCGAGGGTTTAGGAGCACCATATGTCGTAGAAGGTCCAGTTGGCACACCGTAGCTAGTCGAAGGTGGTCTCGCCGGGGCACCATAACTGCTGGATGGCTTAGAAGGGGCGCCGTAGGAGCTGGAAGGCTTGGATGGAGGAGGCCCATAAGAGCTGGATGGTTTAGAGGGAGGTCCGTAGCTGGGTTTGGGTGGTCCATAGCTTGGTTTTGGTGGACCATAGCTGGGTTTGGGAGGACCGTAGCTCTGTTTAGGTGGGCCGTAGCTGCTTGAAGGGCTTGGGGCACCGTAGGACGAAGACGGTCGGCCGCCACCGCCGCCGTGGCCGCCTCCATGTCCACCGCCACCGTCACCGCCGCCGCCGCCGTGGCCGCCACCACCTCCGTATCCGCCGCCGCCGCCGCCGCCTCCGTGCCCGCCGCCTCCGTGGCCACCGCCTCCATGGCCGCCATGTCCACCACCGCCGCCTCCATGTCCACCGCCACCGCCGCCGTGACCACCACCGCCTCCGTATCCACCACCACCGCCGCCGCCGTGGCCACCACCACCTCCGAAGCCACCACCACCTCCTCCGTGAGAAGGTGGGAGGTACGAGGAGCTCAGGGGCGCTGCAAACAAAGGAATGGGTGCTTTTATTTCATATTTGTAAGTTGTAGTCGTTCGTAGAGCCTCTGTGATGAAGTTGAGAAGAACTGAAGGCTTAGACGAAGCGTCGTTCTATTAACGTTCAAACGGATGGATGAGATAAAACTAATTACTGATTGAAATTAGCTACCGAAAGCTTATGGCAATCCTGTGGAAAGCCGTTGTAGTAAAATAAGAAAGAAGTAAGAAAATACACATTAATTTTGCTATGTTTCGTTTTTAGATTCGACAAGATATTTTTTTTCTCTATCATATTTATTAAAAATTTAGAAAAATAAAATAAATACCTACAAATTAATAAGGGGCTTCTGTAAGTCATTACTTTTCACGGTAAAATCACAGGTAAAATTATAACTATTCAAGGTACAGCTGATGATTGTAAATCCAATTATACAAGTAGAATAGTAGTTGGTCTCATTCATGACAGAGGCTCCGTGTCTGGTTGTTGGTCCAGAGGGTGGTTGGTGGCTTACCTTCACGCTTGTATGTATTCCTGGGCGTGGCAGCAGCTGCCGCGAACAGCAGCAGCGCTGGCAGCACCTGGAACAACATCAGAGGAACATGAGACACTGGTATAGATGAAAACTCGAAGAATATCGGATAAAGAAATTAACACAGGTTTTATTGTGGTTATTCATGGAAGATCTCTTTTATTTAGTAGGTCTATCAAGGCCTAGATTGAAAAGAATTTCATAAATTCATGTTAGAAGTAGAGAGGCTTAACTAAACTGGAAGTCACACAATCATTCTTGACCTTCAAAGACCCTACTCCATCCAAGCTCATTATACTACAGTACCAACAAGTTGTTCATTGTGTAACCAACAATTATAAAGAAAAACGAGCTGGTCAAAATGCCACATGTGGTCCAAGGAGAGCCATCAGATGCATGGACGTGTGCCGCAAGACAATGTTCCCTTGTGCTGGTGTTGCCACACTTTCCCACCGTTTCCCCTCTTGCCACACCAGCTACTGATGTACCTACCTTCTGCGAATCTGCGACAAATGACTGGCAATTGATATAAATGGCGCGGTTTTCTTGCAAAACATTTGAACCTTGGGCCTTTAATTGGTTTTGGAGTCTCGTTAGAATTAATTTATGTGGTTTTACAAAAGAGGGAGCTTTGTGAAATGGATTTAGTTCTAATGACTCAGTTATTGGGCAAGTACTTTAGTGTAGATCATTCCACCAAAGTACTCGTACAACATAATCAAGTACTCTTTTAACATCTTGCCAATGTTATTTAAATTCCGCAAACGTTTCGATCATTTTAAACATGTGCTGGGTTTACGAATTTTACATTTTAACCAAGTTTGACTATAAAAGTGAACATGTGATACAAAACTCTTCAACTGGTCATTTGGCTGCCTCCTCACGCACGTTTAGTCGAAATTCTCGACGTATAGATTATCTAGTAAGGAATGACAAGTCGGTGCGCGTGCGTCGTTAACACGCCGAGTTTGTGTACTTTCACGGACACTGATGATATCTCCGGTGTTTGGGTGTTTCTACTTTCAATTTATTTACATAGTACCTACGTACTTAGTGTTTGTAATCCTGATAAGGATCACGATGAAGTAATTCTAAGACTCAATTTTTCCGTGAACACGTCACTTTATATATTATGTAAATTATCGCTGTTATTTTGAGTTTTCTATTATTTTTATCCCTTGTATAACAGTTGAGCAGTGGTGGCCCAGTGGTATCGGTCCCGACTTACGAGTGGTCGTGGGTTCGAACCCCGCCAGGCGCATTACTTTGTGGAAATTATTTCATCACCACTGCTCTCAAAACGGTGAAGGAAAACATCGTGAGGAAACCGGCATGTCCTAGAACGAAAAATTCGAAGACTTGTGACATCTACAAACCCGCACTGGGCCCGCGTAGTGGATTATGGCCCACTCCCTCTCACAGAGAGGAGGCCTGTGTCCCAGTATTGGGAACATTATAGGCTGATGATAATGATAACAGTACTTCTTAGACAGCAGTCAGATTTACATTTCGTAAAGTTAGTCCTTTGGTACACAACGCGGCGAAGGTCTCCGGTACTTTACGACTTTGGTATCCAGGCGACTATTGCAATACAAATACATAGAGAGGTTCGTACACAGGCACGCGTCAATGGATACGAAGGATCTAACTATACATATAAAATACACCTCATAGTGAATTCATAAATTACAGTATCTATAAGTAATGATAGTGATTCCGTGAACTCAATTGTGGCAGTTAATAACAAGATAGCAAAGTAATTACTTAGGTAGCTATGCTATAGTTTATTTATCTATTTACCTTATATCTACTTGCTTCAATTTCTTTCTTCATATCTGTGATTCTACTGAATAAACGTTGGCTCCACAACAACATAGCGACCATAATTGCGTGACGCAACTTTGTATTTATATTTCCTGACCACGTGCTGTCGTAAAGATTCCAGGTAAAGCAGTAAATAACAACTTTTCTTGGAACGGGCCAGAGGTATATCTAGACGAATAAGAAGCATGGCTACCTTCTATTTTGAGCTGAGACTTGGTAAAACTGTAATGTCGAAAATTTTGAAGCCGAAGAGTTTGTTTGTTTGAACGCGCTAATATCATGAACTACTGGTTCGAAGTGAAAAAAATTTTTTGTGTTAGATAGTCCATTTATCGAGGAAGGCTTTAGGATATACAACATCACGCTAAGACCAAAATTAGCCGAGCAGCAGCGGCAATACCGCGGGGAACAATTAGTGTAAAATAAAGTTGCATCTTCATCTCAACTTCTTAAGATTACAAAACTAATTACGGTCACGTTGGTCACCCATCACACGACCTACCTCACTACTGGCGCCTTAACCTGATTGCATCATAAATGACATGCTTAGCAAAAAGTACATGATGTCATGAGCTTTCTCCGAGGTCAATAGTAATCAGAGATGAGCGCGACGTGGCGTTATATCACAGAGACATTATGCTGGATGTACCACTGGTATGTACGGATATATGACTGGTAATCTCTTCCGGACTTGAAAATTTGATTGCAAACAACTTTACTTTAAGTTTTCATCCACTCTAGAATGAAAGCTCGTAGTGATTATCATGTTGCCGTGAACGTTGACGCCCTTTTATCGCCAACATAGCTGTTCCGCGTGGTTTGCTCCGCTCCTTTTAGTCGTTGTGTGATGTTTTAGGCTATAGTCTTCATCGATAAATGGACTATCCCACACTTACATATTTTTCAGTAGTTCCTGAGGTTAACGCGTTAAACCACGCGCTTCAAGAAATAATCGCATTTCAAACCCACCAGACGAAAAGGCGCCAGTCTTAACAATTGTAATTAACATTTCTTTTAAATAATTTAGGCATTCTCTACTTCACATGCGTAGTCATTTGCTTGGCTAACTGTTTGACAGAGGCAATAGGTAATTGTGTCAGGGTCGTGTGGCGTAAACATGGTGATTTGTATGTACATGGAGTGTTTATAGGATTAGCAATGGAAATGTATATTGGAGAAGATACACTCATCATTTCCGACCATCAAGGTTCTTTTGATTGGGCTGTAAAGATTTTGTGGAAGACGAACTGTTGATTTAAAGCAATGTACATCATCAACCTTCAATGTTCTCATTGCTGAAACATAGGCCTCTTCTTTGTAAGAGGGAGCGGGCCATTGGCAGACGTCACATATCTTGAAATTTTTGGTTATACATAGACATGACAGTTTCTTCCTAATCTTTTCCTTCACTGTTTTGAGAGCAGTGGTGATGAAATAAATAAGACAAAGTAATGCGCCTGGTTGGGATCGAACCTACAACCTTAAAATCGTAAGTCAGAGCCGATGCCTCTGGGCTACCACTGCTCGACTTTGATTGAATGCTACCACGAACCCGAGCAAATCTGGGTGAGCCACTACTTCGACAATAAAGTAGCAATAAGATGTAGGTAAACATATTGGTTCAAATGTATCACAATTAAGATATCTCAACATTTGAAGTGTCGAAAGATAAACAAATTCATCGCAACGTTGGTAATTAAGACGTTAACCTGCGCTAATGAATGCACTTTCACGCGTCAAACTGATTATATCATGTGGTTTATGCTAAACGTTGCTTTTACGGTGTCGTGGGTAAAGAGAGCAGAATTATTATTTTTCTTACAAGTAGGTGTGATTTGGACACCAGAATTCAGTCCTGAAATAGGTAGTAATAAAATTGCATTAATATTTGATATTTCATACAAAGCTAGCTGTTTTTTAGGGTTCCGTACCCAAATGGTGAACGGATTATGACCACGATATTCTATTATGTTGCTCAAGCTATACAACATTATTTTTAGTATATGCGAAACCTGAATATAGTTTGTTCAGAATCAGTAACAGATTCGATTCCAATAATTTTTACACGATGTTATATTTTTTTTCAAAAATATTTTAATTAAATTTTATTACCAGTTTATTACAATACAATCACCGTACGGTTAGGTACCTATTGCCAAACTATTATCACGAGTGTATAACACAGTAGACGCGGTTTACGGGGGTGTACCGCGAAATGAGCATGTTTTTGAACGGACAACCAGGTAATATACAAGCTTAAAACTTTGTGATTTTTTATGATACGGCTTTAAAATTTTGTACATAGATTTTTTACACTAAAATATTGGACAGGTGTATCGGGTTTCGCATAAACAAAAAATAATGTTGTATAAATATAGAATATAAATTGTATTTTATTAAATAGGATAATGGTATTGCAATTCATATAACGATCCTGTTTAAGTGACCCCCTAATTGTTTTCAGTTAATTCATAAGCCATTGTTCAAGTTGATAGTTATTATCATAGATCGGAATAGGTAGACCTATTTAGGTTCATTGACCGCAAACATTGATGTTAATATGGATATTTCAGTGGATCGAGGCACGTAATGTCGCCGCTTATGGAAACAAAAGAAAATAATAGCGGGGTATTTCTCTCTAGAGTGACGCACATATATTAATTTGTCTGTTTCTGCGCCACTAGAATTCAATTCTTTACCAGCAGTAACCTGTTGTCTCGCTCCAAATCGGACTCGTGGAATATCCATATTATTCTTATCTTTGGCAAGTACATAAAACAGTTATGGGGAATATATAACGCTATCTCTGAGTATTTCATTAAGATTCGTTCAGGAGTCTCTGAAGAAATTGAGTATACATCCAAATACCACCCATTTTAAACATTACACTGTATTTACCTAGCAACAGCTTGGCAAGTAACAATAACAATTAGTGTAACAACACTAATTGTTATTGTTACTTGCCAAGTTTCAGTGACGCATAATTTGTCGACGCGATCCGACGTGACGTATAGAGACGTCAGCTTGATACGACGTGACGTGTATAGACGTCGACGTGTGTTGACGTGACAGGCGTGTCGTGTTAGCGAAACATTCTAATTTGTACCGTCAGTAACGCGAGTGCGGCCAGGTAAGGAGCGGGGAAAGAAAATCATTAGATAGAGTTAATGTATAATTTCACTTTTTATGTGGTTTATTAATTGATTTTCTAGTATTATTACTGTTATTCAATATTATTAGCCACTCTTTTATATGTATATCCGTAGCAATTAAATTGAATATTAATTAGATATTTTCAAGATTATCTAACACAAGATCCTTCTATAAAATTGCTTTACAAGATTTATTACTAACAGCGCAATTTTACGCGTTTAACTCTTTTGTTCGTCATCTCTTACTAACATCGTCCGCTTACTTCGCTGTTTTCGAAGCCCACACTACTCTGTTTACCAGTCTATCATATTATTATAACAAGTATGAACGCCATTGTTTTAGTACCTACGAGTACTTTAGTTAATCACTTAGTGCATCAAATTCGTGGACGTCACTTAGTGCGCTCACCTCACATAATGTTAGCAATCAGAACATCTAGATTTAGTGAAAGATGTGAATGTGATGTAATAAAACAATGAACATAATTATGTGATATAATATATTATGATGACGTTCACGTGATGATTGATGACAGAGAGACGAATTAACTTTTAACTTTTTATTGTTAGAAGCACAATGCTTCTAACAATAAAAAGTTAATTGTGAAAGAATCGTAATTTAAAAGATATTATTTAAGCCGTCAAAAACGTGGACGCATTTTTAGATGAAAGTTTTTGTATGAAAAAGAAGACGAAAAGAAGGCGAAAAAAAAAACAAGTTTGATTTTAGAACATATCCTAGTCCAGTAAAAAATCTACAGATATTCTATGAAAATTGGATCTAAGTCAGAAAGGGGTTTGAACATTTTTGTATGGGCCGTGTACCAGGTGCCATCCGCCATTTTGATTTTTTTTCAAAACGGCGTACACGAATGAAACTTTCATAAATCGATAGATCACATCAATACAAACATAAAATGTAGAGAGGAAAAATCTCGTAAAGCGTCACGTTTCCGAGTTATGAGCTGTCAAAGATGTACAAGAGGTGCCATAGTTTTTTTTTTGTTTAATGTTTTGTTTCGTTTTTAAATAACCGGAACATTGATTTTTATATACATATACATATACACTTTTAACAATCCAAATGACACTTAGCGAATTGGACGTCATGGTACGACTTTAAGCGATGCAGTTTAGGAACCTAAACTTAGATGTCTTGCTTTTGAATCGTTTTTAATCAGGTCATGGCATGGTAGGCTTGTGTATGTCCGTAGGCATGGTCAGATCAAAGAAACAGACAGATAGAACGTGCGCGACGAATAAGGTGAAACCACTTTTTATTTAGGTATGCATTTTTACCACATAAACTGGCAACACAGACCAATTACTGTTGAGGTTTTTGTGTTTCAAGTGTACCGTAAGCTCCGGGTGATCCTCGCAGTGGTGACACCCAGGCGTTTCTTCCCTCCCTATCCGACACAGGTACCTCCCGAAACTTCCGTGTCCGGTGAGGACCTGCGTCATGCGGTAGCAAAAATTGCATTAAACATATGGCATGCATATAGTTTATAGGAAAACTGTCAAAAACTCGCTGCCTGTATACTTAACTCTTTTCCTGCCTGTACCTATGTATGGTGCGTACACTTGCAGAGATGTTTTTGAGGTTGTTGTTCAGGTTTGGAGCGCGTAGAGAAAGATTCACTTAGTTTCCGTTAGATCTATAACGTTTAATTGTGTTTACAATAAAAACTGTTGACCATTAAACTGAAACTGTCGGCGATGTTTGTAATATCATACTTAGTGATTATTCCCGTTGGAATGACATTGGGTTAACCTATATATCTTTCATCATTCATCTAGAAACATCAAAAAATTAAAAACCATAGTTTTTAATTTATTAAAAACTATGGCACCTCTTGTACATTTTTGACAGCTCATAACTCGGAAACGTGACGCTTTACGAGATTTTGCCTCTCTACATTTTATGTTTGTATTGATGAGATCTATCGATTTATGAAAGTTTCATTCGTGTACGCTGTTTTGAAAAAAAATCAAAATGGCGGATGGCACCTGGTACAAAAGATACAAAGCCCTTTGTTTAACATCTTAAAAGCACGGATCAAAAACCAATTTCTCTATAAGCCGACCTTTTAGTCCGTCACTCGCAGTACCCAATATGCTTCAGATACCGTCTGAGACGCATTCTGTCGCCAACTTCCTAGCAGGCACAAAGTCGCGGAAATGAGCTCCACTTACGATGACACACGTCACTATAAGATATCGAATGTACCTACTGACGTTTATTAGATTCACGTCAATATTTGAGATAAGTAACTTCTCTGCTAGGGCTGCCTCGACAAATATAACATTAAATAAAAAAAAAGTTATAAGTTTTGTAAAAGCTCAAGAATTTATGAGTTAGTCTGGCATAAATTGTACAGAAGATTGAAGATTTGTGTAATTACTATCACCCACAAAGCTAGCTTTCCGACTTCTAGAAATATTCAAAGTTAAGTGATAAAGAGCTTTGAAAAGGTATAATTGAAAATGTATCTTATAAACAGATTGGTTGGTAGGCAAACTTTTGAAGTAACAAATGATATAATAGCTGTATAGCTACCCTCTAATAAACACAAGAGTGGAAACCAACTTCAACACACATAATATCAAAGTCAAAGTCAAAATTATTTATTTGCGTTAAATGTGGTATGTACAAAGATGGTAAAAGTAAATAAAAGTTCAAACACATTTCGCCATAAAAATGACATGCAAACATTATTATGTTTTAGGTTACACATTGTTTGGTAATATCAATAAACGTTTCAAAGTTTGGCAACCCTAAAGCGTCGACGTCACGTGTCTCACGGGAACTTTGCGCTGGAACCACGGCACGCGACAATACGAGTGTGCAATTCGCATATTGTTCTCTGCAAAACGGTGCGAATGCTCCGACTGGACCGTTGCTTGCCATTGCTCGTCTCTGCTTGCTACAGACAGGATCTTGGGCAATTTATGGAAAGATCCCTTTATGACTATTGTGTGATGGGATTTTTAATCCACAATTGTTTCTTTGCGATATAAAACTAGTTGCTTCTAAATGAATGAGATCTTTATTGGTGTGAAAATCTAAACAGAATTCTAACTACTTGAGTGTAACGATCTTGGAGATTAGGTTCTATAGTTCTACTGTTCTACTGGGTTCTACTGTTCAACGATCGACGATGCAATGATAGTTTGCCTAGTATCATAGTAACCCATTTCCCTCATTGAAGAGATTCTAATGATTGAATGAAGTAAAAAATTCTGATACCGATTCAATCATACATGAGGAAAAACGTGATACCGGGAATTAATGGTACTACATTATCAGAATAGTAAGTATTGTATGTTACATAAGCTTCTGACGCAAAACTTCTGACATTAGATAGAAACTGTCGATTGTGATATCGCCGAAGATCTTCGTAACAACGGAACAATTTCCGGAGTTCCGTCTTCGGAAGAGGCCTCCAATTATTATTACAGTGTGAACTTTGTGAAGATTAACTCCCATTATTATACTTTCCTGACACTTGAAAGTCACTTAATAACTGAGCGTGAAGTAACGATGCCAAATTAAATACTAATATAAACTTCCTCACGTGAAAAGCCAAAAAAGTAATCTGTTAAACTTAAAAGTCACATTATTAGTTCACACGCTTCATTGTTTACATTATTCGTTGTTTTTCTGACCCCGAGGAAGACGCAGTGAACGCCATGACACTTTCGAATGCAACATGGCGGCAACGTTTTTCCCGCCCATTTTCACCACGGAGGTTATGTAATTATAATAATGGGTTGTTGTAGATAAGTTGCATGTCTGGCCTAACTAATGGCTTGTTCGTGTTTTCGTGCATCTTTGCAACAATGCAGGATGAGCTGCCATTGAATATTTCCACATTTTACTTGTTGGTAAAAAGATGATTAACCGAAGATGTGGAGCGTTTGCTTCTGGAATTGAATTAGAATGTTTTCGATGAGTTTCTCACGCAAATGGTGACTGTATTATTTATGGGTGACGGGCTGCTAACCGGCGACATATCACTTGTTACACAATGTTATTACTAGAGCATCATGAGAGCAGCGATGCATTTGCAAATTGTTCGCACTTACAATGATGTTTTAGTATCAACTATTACTCTATTAAGTTCTTTATTTTTCTCAACCATCTTTTGCTACAATTACTTTCTTTGTCATCATTGTTATGTTAAAAGTGAAATCCACGTAAAGACTTTAAAAATGAAGAGTGTTATAAAATAAAAAACCACATGACCTTTAGCGAAAGCTTTTGAAATCGATAAAATTATGTGAGGTTATCGCAGATATTCATAACATAAATAAATAGTTACTTAGTGGTGATTGTATACCAACATTATCCAATTCCATTTAATTAATTAAGAATGCGACATTTTAACGTAAATGAATCTTTCATTATTCCATTCAACATTTTTGAACGTAATTCATTTAAATCAGCTGTCAAATGTAATGGCGGCCATTTGTCACGTTGGAATGGTGAATTTAAAAAGTATGCGAGTGCCGTTCTTAGTGATTTTATAGTTATTATGTATCACAAATAATAATTCAAGTTGGCGACGCAACTGGACACTGTAACTTACTGTAAAGATATTTATTATGTGATAACTTTTGCATTAATACGATAATTTTTTTTTCTTTGTTGGTCAGGTTAATGTAGGTATTGTAATGCTTGCTCGCGCCATTTTTGTTTTGTAACTTTGATTTTTACAGATTTCGATTGTATTTCGTTGCTAGAATGTCAACGATGTATTGAATTGTATGAATTTAGGAATACTTGTTTATCCAATACATACTACTATTTTGTTGAATTTAAAATAATTTACTATAAACATTAAACCGATGCAATGATTATCCAAAAAATATTAAAAATCTAGGTAAATAGCGATGGCTTACTTATTTATGTCAAATAATTAAAGTCATTAACATCAAAGTAATTACTTTGTATTAGCATAACTCACGTTCGCTTAAATATTTGAATGTGGGTCGAATTACAGTCAAATGTAATTTAATTTTAATTAGGAAACTATTTGACTACTCAAGTAATGATAACGTGGTGGTCATGAGCGTTGTTACCGAGCGATTGGCTCTATTTAGAATGTATTCTTAGAGTAAAAGGCATGGTTAGGCTAGGTATAACATATCAATAACATAACCAGTGCTTTTTTTAATGTTGCCCTACGCCAGAATTTTCTCCAGTGTCACACAAACACCCGGAACAACTATTTGTAAGGTGGGTGGACCATGGAAGGCCATACTCCTTCGAAGGGCAATGATTAAAATTTCGTAGTTATTGCGTTAAATGACATATTTATTATAATGGCCTTCTTAGAAGCCCCTGTTCCTAGCTAGGCCATTTGGAAGAGCTCAATGAAACTTAAGTTTAATCAATATTGATTAAATCTGCAATTCAAAAAAGTGGTTTACATGTTACGGAATAAAACAAAGTATTACCTACTTAAATATTTGTTCGTTTTATTTATCTAGTAAAAAAATAAATGTTTAAAAAAAAACAAATAACCCGACTGCGTAAAAAAACTAAAAAAAAAGAAACAAGCCCAGTAGTTCAGAATTCACTCATTCACACTCACAGTCGGGGCCCATTCAAATTATACCAATCAAATCTTCCCAGGGGGCCACGACTGTGAGTGTGAATGAGTGAATTCTGAACTACTGGGCTTGTTTCTTTCTTTTTAGTTTTTTTACGCAGTCGGGTTATTTGTTTTTTTTTTTTTTAAACATTTATTTTATTTTACTATTTTTAGTTTTTGTTAGCATTTATCAGTCCAAATTAAATTGAAACATATAAGTTATATATATTTTGGCAAACCATTTTTTAAATCCTTTAATTTGATACCCCACTTGATAGAATGTGAGAGATTATAAAAAAATATTTTTAGTTCGGAACTCTTTGCACACGAGTTCGACTCGCACTTGGCCAGTTTTATGTACCCAGTGACACTCTCACGTTTAAGACGAATCTAACGACACCTCTCAAGTTAAAATCCATCAAGCCGTTTAGGCTGCAGAGCAACACACAGAAACATTTTGTCCTGTCTCCAATCAAAATGGGAGTACGTGCTCTGGGTTCCTGGCACTAATCTATGCCGGTTCACCCACCTTATGTCATACAAATATTTATTCCGTGAGGAAATTGAACCTACGACACGCAGTGCAGGAGTCAGTCGCTTCAGCTCAGTTATTAAAATTTTATTAGATAGTGTATGTTGTCGACAAATCGGCATCGTTGTTAACACCCAATTAAATTGAATTATGACTGTCTCGTCGCTTCCTTACCCACATAAAGTTTAATTTATCGCTTTTATGCAAAAACGGAAGCCATTGTTATACGGTTAAAGATCAAGCTATACATAACCAGTTTGTCTAGGCCCCGTTTGTATGATTTTTCGGCTCAATGCAAGGTCTGCTTATACTGGTTTCGTAGCTATACTTTGATGTTTGGACGTGTGTACACTCAAAAAAAGAAATATGTATACTGAAAGCAAGTTTTAAATTGTTTTCCAATGCCTCTGTATACCGAACTCATTATGTAGCATACAGCCAAGGAGTTTAAAACTTGCAGCCTGCAAACACACCACCTTCGTTGACTGTACATCAGAAAAATTCTGTCATAATAATCATCGCAAACTTTTCCCATAGCGAAAGTAAAAGTTATCCACTGAAAATGTAACCGCTGCGTCCATCTCTGGCTTACAAAGGCGTTATCTAATGTTGTCAGGTTATGAGACGACAATGTATCGTGTTGTCAGCGATAGTGTGATATTACATTATGTATTATTATGTAAGGAGCTGTGACCCGGTGTTTTGTACAGCGACCTGTACATAGATACATAGGTGTTTGAACGCAAAGACGTGGTTATTATTTTACTCGTACATTTGTTATGAGTTCTCTTTTGTGGTAATAGGTCAATAGCTTTCTTCCTTTTCATTAAGTTGTGTTTTCACGGGTCGGTTTTGTTGACTTTAGAGGAAAAGTATATGTACTAGAATAAATAGCATTGGTTCTTAGTATAAAACGACCACTACAATGTCAAAGCAACAACGCTCATAGAATTTGATCGCCAATTACGCTCCAGGGTCACGGTAGCCTAATAAGATAATAAGGCAGTCCGAACACAGAGTGTTTGTTGAGCCAAGTTTTGCAGATCCATCAATGCGTTTATTAGGCATTTATTTAGGTGTTGTTTATTGTTAGTTTATATGAGCATGTTAGAATTACCTAAGGCAAGATGGAATAGCAACACAATGAAATGGGTTAGGTATAATTAAAGACTTTTAAAAGATCAATTTAATTCACCTCTGAAAGAACAAAAAGTGAATAGGCTTACTGTCTATAATCATTGTAGAAAAGCGAGTGAAACCGGGCGGCGTACCTAATAGTCTCAATGGAGGCTGTTTTGTTTCTACACAATGATGGCGAGAAATCTTGATGGAGTATGGAGCTTGGTTTATAATGCGGAGTGTTGTTATAGAAGCGGAGGTAAGCAGAGACTCACGTTCATTATTTTGACAGGAGTTTATGACCCAGAAATATTTCTGCCAAATTAATAACTTATGAAAGGGAGTATAAATGGAATTGAATAATTTCTGATAGTAATTTTACATGTTCACTATCTTATAATCATATCTTTAGGTATGTTTTTTTTCGGTTGGTAAAATTAGCAAATAAACACTTTCGCCATGTGTGGAAACGAAAAAGCTGTCGGACTGTTATCGACTTAAAATTCAATTCACACGATGTCCTTTTAAGTCAGTCACGCGAAGATACTTTAAGCTAAGAGCTTTTAAGCATTATGTAGAAAGAAAAGATGATAAAACATTAATGTTTCAGTTTCAGGCTGTAAAATAAGCGTAACTGACTCAGCAGTTATAAATACTAATCATTCAGATCTTCATTATTTCATTTATCCCAATATCGGACAAAAAATTATGACATAACATCAATTAATAACATCAAAGACTAACTTCCGACCATCAGATAAGCATATCTCATAAAAGTCGAATGTTTACGAAGTTGTATGAACGTTCACGAACACTCACGGAGACGCACGAGTTCTCACGAAGTCTGCTACAGTTTCACCATATTACGTGGCTCATTTTGATCCTATCAGTTATTTCTATTGTGGAATCTGGTATAATTTAGGACATTATGAAGACGTTCACTTGAATATAGGGAGCTGAGGGAAATATTAGAGGGATTAAGGTGTAATCACCACTTTGTTATGGTAATTGGTGATTGTAGAATAATAAGCGAAGAATCGTCAATGCCGAATCAATCGCAGAAAAGGTGGATTGCACGGCAGATTATTTTGTATCTCATTTTAGAGAACTTGGTTACTCAGCATCGGCTAAAATAGTAGAGTAGGTATTTTTGTTTACTGGGACAAACCCACCACACTATTCCCAAACCATTACAACTCCTAAAAGCCAGAACCAGCAGTAGCAACCACCAGAAAAGCGTCGAGACAATGAAGCTCGACGTGTCCCGGAGAATAAATTTAAGTGTCTTGGATTCTGCAACGAAATTAATCTGAAAATAATAGTGGAGGAGTAGGGAAAATACGTTTTCACTTCACTCCATGTCAGTATTGCAGGTAAGGTAGAAAAAACACGCTTTTTAAACCCCAAAGGTTTAGGCAGAGATGTTCTATTAATGCATCCATATTTCACCATTTGTTGCGGGACATACGTATACCGCGACTCCGGTACACAAAGGGCTACCGAAGGACACCGTGGATTTTAGTCAGTACAAGTCTGACAGTCCCTCCCGCCCTGCCCAGGGTGGGAGGGACAGGAAAAAAAATTCACCATTTACGCACATATTTCATAAGAAAGGGTATACGAGTATACAGCCTTATTGTTATCAATGAAAACAAACAAAACACACCTGAAATGTACCATACAGTAGATAGCGGAACTTATTTACAAAAGTAAATTACATGCAATTTTGATAATAACTTTTAACTCTACCGGTTTGGTAACAGAGCCTACAACGCATTGTTACATTGTTATTATTAAATTATTTGTTTGTTAATATAATGTGGGTCACAGAGTCACGAAATTGGGATCATTTAATGTGACCCAAATGGAACAGAATGACAGCTTGCATCAGTGTTGATTGGAAGTGTTTCTTGATACAAGATGTAATGTAACTTGTAATGTTTTGTTTGTTTGTCATTTAGTTGCTACATTTCTTTGTGTAAGGACGACTATGTATTGCAATCGGAAGGAGTCAAGGCTAAGATAATATACGAGCAATCTGTGAAATGTTTTTTTTCTTCTATGATTGCAGAGGTTGACAATTATGGGTTGGTTTCAACGGGCCCATTGGCTACCCCATCAAATTTATCCTGTGCCAATGCTGCTACATGCCGAATTGCCGATGGCTAGCGAGTCGATGATACAATTTTTCCTATCTAGCCCGTTGCCGGGACAGGGCTAACGGGCCGGATGAAACCAACACATTAAAGTGGAGGAATTTCTTAGTTTAATTTAGTTAGGGAACATGCAATATTTACATATTTTTTACATGTTTATATTGAAAAAGTGCAAAATTAGAAGCGTAATTTTAACAGCGTTCTAGAAAGCACATAACCGATACGTACAGATTCTGCATGCGATCTAAGTTCTTACGATCTCCTACTGCCCATTGACAGACGATCGCCTGCGCGTCGTCTAGGCGATAAATCTCGCTGTTCACACGGTAATTATGTCTGCGCACGAGTTGACTGATCGCCTGGCCGCACTACACACCGTGCTTAAGTTACAACGGTGTTATTGTGTCTAATGAGGGACATTCTTAGGGTTTGTGAGGTTTATAGATATATTTGGGGGACTGTCTAAGCGAAATGTCGGGGCTGTGTAACTCAAAGGGGAGTGTGAACAGAAGGAGTATGGTATTTTTTTTGTCAGTTTTTGACAGTACATTGCGCTCCGCTTGACAGTAAAAATTGGATGTATATTTTTATAGAATAAAGTACCTATTGACAAGTATTTTAAAATAAAGCAGGATAGAAAGCATAATGTACAGCATTTAGGAGACTTTTTCATATTTGGAGATTTGGTAAGTAGAGTTAAGAAACAAAAATAAAAAAAAATTTTCAGCAGTGTTATTGTTACAAAATATTTACAGTCTGGAAGTAACAATGCGATATGTGCCGTGCATGAATGTTATGTATTTTGTGCATTTCAAGTAAGACATTGTAGCTATTTGCATAGGCAGAAATGAATGTCATATGGCGCTCCCTCACCGCGAGCATTCATCTGTAATGTAACATAAAGTTGCGCAATTTGATGCTCTATTGTCTTCGAATGTTCGAATGTGTAACGTTACATTACAAATGAATGCTCGCGGTGAGGGAGCGCCCTTAAGGTAACATTATGTATATTCAAATCAAATCAAATCAAATAATTTATTTCAACTAAGCCAATTACAGGCACTTTTGAATTGTCAAGAGACATAAAATAAAACTAGTACTAGAAAATAGTTATGGTGCTACAGTCCCAGTCACAAGACATAAAAACTGTGAAAGTACCGTAGGTGCTCATTCCAAAGCGTAGATCTCTATGGAGAAGAATGAGCAAGAAACTCCATGGACACTCTTTTTCAATCGCCAAAATTATTACAGATCTTTTGTTACATCATTCATCATCAGATGGTACATTATGTGAGAACGATGTGGCAAGTTATTAGTGTCCATAGTAAATATAAAAAGACAATTCAAAAATAAAGTTATTAATAATTAAAATAGACCGTGGCAGCTAAGAGATGACCAGTCCCAACTGACAGCGCCCGTTCACGAACATGACACATATATCAGCACCATTCAGCTCAACCATTTTGAAGGGAACTAAATGATCCGACACACATGCCACCATCAGCGAGACATTTGAGTGAGCATGACATGCTCTCAATCGCCAGAGTCATTCAAGTCAATAAAGACGTAGGTATCTAGTCAATGATAGCTCTCACACAATGCTGGCTATGAAGTTATATAATACTAGGCAGATTGACTCTATACAATGCAAGGACAGTTATACAGTTTTCATCCGCTTCGAAAATATTAATAAAAAGATAACCTACATAACAAATGTCCTCACAGACATTTAAAAAAAAAAATGCACAAAGAAAATAAAAACTAAAATAAAATAGGACAATAATGTCCGTTAATCAATATAAAATAAAACAAATACAAACACATAAATTCGACTTTGAGCATTACATTACAATACTATCTCCCAAACTGACGAGCATTCGCGTACATTTTAGTATAGATTTATGATACAAGGTGTGCATTGTGATGCTCTATAGTCTTCCGACACTAATGAAATGCTCGAATCTGCAACGTTACATTACAAGTGAATGCTCGCGGTGAGGGAGCACCATTAGATAGCGATTACTACCGAAAGTTTTATAATCATAAAACTTTAGTTTGGTAGTCGCTTTCAATTGCTATCGCTATGGTATGTTTTATTATCCATGTCAAGTTTGTCGGTGTGTAGCTCGCCCGGTAAGTGGCAATTAGCGGTATCTTAATAAGATAATGGCGTCTATTAGTAACGCGTTATTATGGTAACGACTGTTATGAGAGGTTTAACTTTGGGTATTACATGGAGCTATTTTATAATGTCTGTCTTGTCTTATACAATAGTAAGGTCGAAAACTTGAATTAAATATTATTAAACAGTTTTATGTTTATAAAACTGTTTAAAAAAAGTTATTATCTCCATGATAAAAATAGATGAGATAGGTGTTTCATAAAAGACTATTTAGAGATAAAATACCAAAAAATACCCATTTGATTACATTTGTTTTCAAAGGTTAATTAGTACTATAGTTGTTCTGTTCTACATTTAAGTTAGATCCTTTCTTAAGATTTTTTTTTGTTTCATAATTCGTTCAGCTTAAATATCTCACATAAAGAAGAACATGATGATTTTTCCGATTTATCCACAGAACCCCCTTTAGAGATAATAATTTTAACAGTCATATAATATGTAGGTACCTTTATGTCATAGTTAGGCTATAGGTCAGCCAAACAAAATACTTCTAACAGCAATTGACATAACAGCAGTTTGGCAATACACGGTGTTTGGTAGGTACACACAAAACACGTTATATGTATAATAATAGTTAGAACTGCGGTACTTCATGTGGCTAAAGGCTATGGCGGACCGACAAAAGCCTGCTAATGTTATCACCATACGTGTGCGCATAACACGGATAGGGTTGACCAAAGCGCTTTATGACCGGGTCTGATATATGCACCAATGATTATGTGTATGATAATGTGTACAGAGTAAGTATAGAGTTTCTTACCCATTTTTCTCCTCATAATTACTTAAATAACCAATGTTATGATAACTTATATCACACATAATAAAGTTACCATACAAAAGAGACTTTAAGTTGGGTATTTACAGATACGAGTAAGCATAAAAATAAAGTGAGGATGAGAGTAAACATCACGAGACTATCGAAAATCTTTCATCCTTTTAATAAATTCACGAACATTATCTAGCATAAAAACTTATCATCGACGACGTAACAATTTTTTAAGTTACAAATGATTTTTAATTACTTCAAACTCCTAATCTTTGCTTGCCAGCCCTAAGTTTCTCCATAATGACATAATGCGCGGAAGATATTCAACCTTGACCTTATTGACACTTTCTATGCGCGCGCGTCGCTCGGCGGAAACGCCCGAACGTTTGAATATGCGCCGAACATTAACGATTGTAGACCATCCCCGTCACATTTGCATTTTTATATTCTTTTTACGTCAAATGTTCCGGTTTTTGTGTTAATGGCCTGCATAGTCATTTGTTTTGTGTGCTATGCAAGTAATTTTGAATGTGTTTAAGGAAAAGACTAGGTATTCAGATTATATCACAGTTACATGAAATTATTCAAAGTTTAGTCATTTTCATGCGTAAAGATTCGAAAATGCGGAGTTTATTATAAAGAGGGTCCCAATTTAGTGTATCATTTTGTTTTTTATTATTTATATTTATGTCCCAACTATTATGAAACCTTACCAGGGGGTATAGTATTTACTTAGTTACTGTGTTGTGGAGGTCACATAGGCAATCATTCCACATCGAATACTAATATTCACCTGCATCAGGTCTGACTGGAAGCCGACCCCAACATGTTTGGGAAAAAGCTAGACAGTTGATGATTTTTATACCGCACATTAATTTTCAAAATACAAAAGCACAATTATGTTTACTAGGTCGTCACAAAATACTTCGCAACTATAAATAAGGATCATTATAAAAACACTAGAAGCTAAACTCAACGTGAATAGAAAATAAAAGTGCTATTGTGCGCTTTCAAAACGCTGCGTTGCAGAAAAATGCTTGTGTATTGCCGAGCTAGGGTTGTGCGAGATGAATGACTTATGGGTGTTACAGTGACTTGTGCCGGTAAGTGCTGTGATGCAATGCACTGCGGTCGAAGCAGGGCTGGCTTACAAGTTTAGAATATTTTATTAATATAGAATTTTACTGTATTTCTTAACAGATATATGGAATTAATGGAAATTGGGCTTCGGCCGGGTCTTGAAACGATTTATAAGTATGAGTTAAAGTTCTATCAAATTCGTATGGACAAATTATTATATGCACATGGAATCAGATACTTCCTGATAGACAAGTATCTTATCTGTGATCGAAGTCACTTTCACTATCTAGCTACACCAATTTTACTGATAATCATTTCGGGTTAATGAAATTTATTTCACAAACGACAAAAACACACAAACAAAAAAATTACAGTTCCTTATATATAAACTTATGTATGATGACGCCTTTATTTTTTGACCGATAGTTTACTAGTCTTAGTTTTTGTGATTTGTGTTATTCAGCAAAACTAAAATCCAACCTAAAAAAAGTTTAAAAAAAGATTTTCCAATCGCAGCAACCCTACACGAGAGCGCGCTGCGGTGCGGTGTGCGCAAATGATTGTGATGCAATACGTGCCCGCGCCGCAGTGGGATGTCGC
This sequence comes from Agrotis clavis, assembly GCA_954870645.1. Taxonomy (NCBI): domain Eukaryota; kingdom Metazoa; phylum Arthropoda; class Insecta; order Lepidoptera; family Noctuidae; genus Agrotis; species Agrotis clavis. The sequence continues at coordinate 26,254,280 of OX940928.1, read as the reverse complement.
CCTTATGTATATGAATGAGACAACATTCTAGCAAATATACTGATCTTTATCTCTCATACATTTCATATCTTTCTTTATTCAAAACATGGATATGAACAAAATGTTTATACTCACATTTTGCCTATTTGATGTTATTAAGCTACTAGCTGTGCCTCATAGTTTCATCTGCCATTCAGTTCCTAAGAGTCATAGCGTCATGTTTAATACCCTTTAACCTTCCTCAAGAATTAGGCTATCAAATACAACATAATTTCCCAACATACAACTGGTATTTCTTGAGATTAGTGTTAATGCGTTCAGATGAACACAAAAAAAAATCTTCTTTGTTCTCGTATAAGTTAAGAGTAGTAATATTTCTTTTTACTAGTTTCGTATAAGTAAATAGTAGATCGTAGATATACAATCATTAATGGAGAGTTAAGTTTTTTTGTTATCACAATCATTACCTATCTATCATGATCTTAGTATACTTTCAAACCCAGATACCTTTTTATATCTCAATCAGCTGTCATATCGTTTCTTACTTCCTTTTTACTTCCGACAAACAACATATTAGATCAAACATTGAAGATATGTGTAGTTGCTGCATTGATTATGTAGTCTGAATTGATATTCAAGATTGAACCGATTAATTTTGACTGGCCTGTTGGTCTAGTGGTTAGTGACCCTGACTGCTATGCCGGAGGTCGTGGGTTCGATTCCCACCCAGGACAAATGTTTGTGTGATGAGCACGATCATTTGTTCTGTGTCTGGGTGTAATTTATCTATAATATGTATGTATTTAGAAATATATAAGTATGTTTATCAGTTGTCTAGTACCCATAACACAAGCTCTGCTTAGCTTGGGACTAGATGGCGTTGTGTGATAGTTGTGGAATATTATTATTATTATTATTAATTTATATGTTTTTGGTAGATTTTGGCCCACTCTCTCTCACAGAGAGTAGGCTTGTGTCCCAGCGGTGGGAACGTGATTGGGAGGCTGGTGATTTTTTGGGGAATATCTGGATGCGGGAGGCACAGAAACAAGACGTATGCCAGAAAAAAAGGGGAGGCCTATATCAAGCAGTGACACGGAAATATCTGTATTTCAGGGATCACCCTGAAATGCTGATATTTCCGTGTTACAAACACTGTATTGAAAACTGAAAGTTCTGAGTCACCGGCGCCCGCATGCTCGCCATTGTTGATAGTCCGCGATGTTACAACATACAGGTGATTGACTGTCGGCTGCGTTCAATAAAAAGTTCCTATATTTTGTCTAGTAATGACCTCGTTTACATGTGATTTTATTTCCATGTCGATATTTTTGTTACAAATAAGGAATAAAATATTTACCGTCCGTACTAATTGCTGACAAGACGTATAAAGTAGAGGTGTGTCTTTAGTTATATTTTTTCTTTTAATTATTTAAATAATTTTCCTCGAAGTGTCTGTCATGAGTTTTTTTCAATGATAGACGAAATAGATTTTTATTAATCTTTCGTTTTGAATGTAGGTCAAGAGGATATTAACAAAAATAAATAAGCTACAAAACAGAGTGAATATACCTATTAATAATAGGTTTATTATTTATATCGAACGTTTAATCGTCATTTTTATACCGATACAATAGCATATTGTATAAAATGTCGATTAATCGACATGAATTCACTTAGTATGAATTTTGACTTTAAAAATAACACCTAGGTATATGTCGCAGTTCCATGGAATCTCTTCGTAACTTAACCCTGGAGTGGTCGCGTGGACTACATATGTAATCCACCTATACAAAATCGATAATTTCCAACAATCGATTTGCTTTAATTTGTTGAGCCTCCAGGTACTTTCAAATGAATGATTGAGCGACACACTCCGTGCAGCATAAGCGTAGGACTCACTCGGTTGTGTCACAGGAGCTCAGTAAAGTGCGTGGACTACAATTGTAATCCGCGCGACCAAATACGTAAGTATTTTTTTACATTATACTGTCATTTTTTCGTTTATTGTAGACAAAATAATACCTTATTTTGTTTTGTTTTGTCACATTATTGTTATTTATGATGTTTGATTTTAGAAAAAAAATGGACAATGCACGTGATGCACTAATTTAGTCGTGGCTAGCTGAAGTTGTTGTGGGAAATGATGTTTATGAAGCTGAATCAAGCTCCGACGAAGAAATTGATAATTTACAAGAGGAAGACCATCAATCAGAATCCCAGCAAGAGCAAGAGATACCAGGTGGTGGAACTGAAGAAAGTTCTGAAGAAGATATGCATCTCAGCAACGTCGCCAACGCACTGACTTTTACAAAGAAGTGAATGACACATTATGGTCGAAAATAATTCTCGTAAACAGAGGGATAATACAAAGCCATAACATAGTATAGTTATACCCGAAAGGAACAGCTAGTCAAAAAACAACCCTAGAAGACTGATTTATCTAATATTATACTAAGAAGAAAATTGATTATATCGAGGAGAAACATAGAAGAGAACGAGATGCTACACAGACCAATGAAACTGAAATTTGAGGCTTTACAGGAATATTACTAATGGGTGAAGTAGTTGGAAAAATAAAAGTACTGGTACTTTGTATTATATATGCAGAAACTCAACCCACTACCTCGGAAGGAGCATCGAGCAATGTTGTGCGCCGTTGCCGTGAGTGTGGATGAGCGCGCATTATAAGCACTAGGAAGATGTGCACCAAGTGTAGTAAGTTTGTATGTGGGGATCATTTCAAGATAATGTGCCTATCCTGTGCTAAAAATAACATTTGGATATAAGTTTTTACTATTATTTATAAATTGTGATCTCATCAAAAACAGTCCAAGTGATTTTCATGCCATGTTAGAGAGATTTGAAAAAAATTTGATTATTTGTAACACAGGGGTTGTGATGAAATTGTGATATTTATATTTTATTAAGAAAACTGTACTGATTATATTTTCATTAAAGTAATAAAGAGTTTATGAATAAATCTTTTGTTTTTTCAATTTGTATTAGGGATTACGTATGTAGTCCACGCGACCACTCATGTAACATTTAGGGACGCGACCACTGCAGGGTTAACTGAAGGTAACTTTGGCAGTTTTATACGTATTAAGCGATTTATTTTTAAGTTTAGACTGCGAGACTATGCCATATCTCACAGTCACAAGTTACAAATAAATCGCTGCCGCAGCGGAGGAAGTTTAGATGTAAGTTTCAAGTTTAACGTCGTAGTTCCGACTTGGACTGATGGAATCTGCCACGAATATCAGATTCTATCTCCCAGAACGTTTTATAGATTTCTAAGAATAAAATTCGTTGATGGTTTTTTATTGGTACGGTCTTTCTAAAAGGCCTGAGGCTTATCCTGATTTTTCGTGTTTACTTTACGTTAATAAATACGAAAACTTTGGACTTAAACGTTAGTTTGATGAATAAAATTAGTTCCTTATTCGTATTCTATTCTATACATTGCTGGGGCCTCTAATTATAATATCACATCTATTTGCTTCAACGTGTTTTTGTTATTGTTTTTAGATCCATTGCTTAACCGTTTTTACCCATGGATGAACTAATAAGTATCAGAGTTAGGACATCAAGTCACCTCAATACTTAACTGTAGATTCATTTACTATCTAAGTTTTTACAATACCTATAGTTAAGATTTAAAGTTATCAAGTAACACTTACCGCCAGCTTAAAGTGGACCATCTTGGGGTCGGCGGCTCTCTTCTGTAACAAAAACATAACAAATTAAAATACGTGGTTGCAAACATTAACTATTAGCGCTCGTTCACACAGAGCATCCGTATTTACAGGATCGTTTTTCACGGATTCCTCGCTACTGGAGGTACTGTTCATACTGCATGTACCTACACTAATGGGCCTACCATACCACACGCATAAGCCTTACCACAGTTCTGCCTGCGCAAGTTTCTCGTTTCTAAACAGTTTTACCAACCGCATGGTGTTCCGTGTAAAAACCGGCTTGCGCAGGCAGAACTGTGGTGGACCTTGTGCGTGTGGTAGGCCCATAACGTACTCGTACAGTAACGTTGTTATGGACCCGCAATACGTTTTGGACATACGTTTTCGCTGAACAAAATTGTACATCCCTACTAATATTATAAATGCGAAACTAACTCTGTCTGTCTGTCTGTTACGCTTTCCCGCTTAAACCTCTCAACCGATTTTGATGAAATTTGGCACAGACAATCTTTAGACCCTGAGAAAGAACATAGGCTATCAAAACACCACGCGGGCGAAGCCGCGGGTGGAAGCTAGTATATGATAAGCCGATGGTTCATAACGAACTGCTGTTAATTTAACCGGAGGCCTTAGCATAGTACTTCTGTATTTTAGTTATAACTTACTTGAAGTATTTAGGTATAGCGTTTATTGTAAGGGAAAATGAAAAAGCGTCTCTAGTTTACTAATAAGAAACTATTTATTTCCTTCAAATTGAAGCCGAGTTTAAATCGCAAAAACGGGAAAAGTCAAGCCTCGAATAACTATTTTTACTGGATCCGTTAAATTGTCATGTATGATTGTGAACTCTCTTATTTCTCGATTTGCCATCGCTGAATAAAACGTATACGATAAACCAATCCTAAAATTTGACTGGATTAGTATTTGAACCGGATCTGTAATTCTGTCATGTATGTGAACTCCCTTTACAATAACATACGTAAACGATAAAGTGGTCCTGTCAAAAGGGACCTCTGTGCGAACGAGCCCTTAGCTAAGCTTTTATATTTAAACTAAGTAATAGTTAATTAGCTCTCTCTCGTATGAGCTGGACCTAAGCACCCACAGCCGCACTTACTTAGCCCAGCTTAGCTCGGCTTATTATACTCCTGTTACACTTTAAACGTCGCAAAATGGCCGCTTTCAAATTACTTTACAACTATTTAATTAAAAGAGAAAATGTTATTTAATTTTATTCCCTTTTGTGTGTCTTCAGAATTAAGTAGGCAAACTGTTTTTAATTAAATATTCTAACAGAGTTTATATTATAATTTCTTATTTTGTGTAAAAACGTTTTGTTACTTAATTTTATATTAAACGGGATTTTATATAATGTTGAACTAATTTAAAGTTTTGTGTACATTTCAGGAGTCGAGAAACAGCGTTTGTTGAGCTGACAGGCCCAGGCAAGAAGAAAAAAAGTTTTGTATTTCTTCAACTTTGAAATGGATTGATATATTTTTTTGAAGCTTTACTCATATTTTGAGTTAAGGTGATTGCTTCGATGTAGCCCGCGAAATTCAAATTTTTTTGCGTTTTTTGCAATTTGCAGGCCAGTGACATGTTGTAACTTTATAAATATATGTATATCGTAGTTAGATTTCGGAGATTTTAACATGATGCACCTTTTCTATGTGAGAGCTGATGGAGCGAGTTTTTTGATAATTTTTATATTTAAAATTATACTTGTTATTACCGCAACTCATATATTTATAAAGCTACAACATGTCACTGGCCTGCAAATTGTAAAAAACGTAAAAAAAATTGAATTTCGCGGGCTGGTTGGAGCATCCCCCTTAACCCATGACAGTTACCTAACTAGTGATTATTGTTTCATAAATAGAATAAGTATTGACCCACTGATTTTAGAGTAATTAGATTGTTACAGGTTTTGTTTTTAAAACTATCATCCTATTACTCTTTATTAATTGCTTTTATTAACTCTTTACTTTACATTTTAAATTTCTGTAAAACCATCATAATAATATTATTATAATCTCGTTTTAATTAATATCGGTCTCTTTTATTCCTGCGTATAAGCTCATAACGTTGTTTTTAATTACGTATCATTTTGTTTCGGTTCGGAATACCAAAATAAGTATTGTATTTTAGTAATTATTCCTCCTAAATTTCTTTTCCCACGGATATATTATTTAGGATATTCCTTGAATTTTTGCTGTTGTTTTTTTAGTTATTTGCTTATAACGTAATATTTTCATTTTAGGAAAACGTTCTTGCTAACGAAACTTTGAACGAACTACATTTTTATCGTTTGTAATTCACCTTTACTATATAACTTTACTACTCTACTATGTACTCGTAATGAGTAAACTTTTATGTAAAATAATAAGCAAATTTTTTACAACATAGTATCATAAGAAATGTTGCTAGTACAACAATGTTGTAGAGGTTAGAGATTTATTTAAATAATGATAAGATAGCAAAATAAATTATTTAGAAGTAATTTGCGGTGAGTTTACAGCTGCGCCGGCGCAGGAGGGTTGTGTTTATGTCACAATTTATAATAGTTTGGTATAATTGTTTATAAAGATGTTTCTTAAACTTTGAGTTTACTAAGAATTCATGAGAAATACGAGTATTGTCACGATTTTGTAAGTTATACCTATAGGTATTTTTTTTGTTATTTAGAAGGTTTTATTTGTTTTTCCGCGAATTTATAATTTGATAAAATAATATAAGATAAAAATATTGGATAATTTGTGTTATCTTACAACGTATACCTACTATATCTTATACATTTAATAAGTTTAAACTGTACTTTCAATTTAAGAATTAATAATTTTATTGAATAGTTTTAATTAATTAGAGTTTCACTTAATATCCTTGTTTTAAGTATATTTGCAAACTTTACAGAATTAAAGCTCTACCAAATACCAACAAATAGATTTTACATGACCCTATAAAAACAATATATCACACACTACAAACTTACCAAAAGTTCACAGAATCCGAAAAGCACAGAAAACGTAAACGTTCAAAGAGTCACAAACTTCGTGTACTGTCGGGGAAGATCGGAGCGGGTCGTCCACGTGACGTGCGCACGCGACGATGCTGTGTTGCCGGCTGCGTCCGCGCATCTTCGCTTTATACGCCGCCCCCCTCCCTCTGCCGCCGCGCTGCTGCGAGGATATGTAATGCCACTAAATATGCTCTAATAATTGGTCTAATGATGCCTCCGATGATGGGTACCATCGCTTCAAGGGAAGTGAAAGGTCAGCGGGATGATGTACTAACTTTAAGATCTAAGGTGTTCTTCAAATCTTAAAGATTACAGATTTTCTGGGGGAAAACTGAAGTGAATCTTGCAGTTAGGAAAAGAACTCCTTTATTTTCTTGCGTTTAGCCATAGATGCAAATATCCTGGTGATTCGGGAGTCCCAGCTTAGATTTATTAACATCCTTTTTTTTTAAACTATTTCAGACTTCTCTATCGAGGTCCTTTAACATTAATTTCACAGTTTATCAGAAAGTAAAAGTCACTTGAAAAGAAAGGGCAGTGTTAATGCGTTACTGATCTTAGACACAAGGTCATTTGTGTCCTTATAAAATTGTCTCCTTTCTTGGCGGAAGTAAGGAAATGTAACTGACGAACAATAAAATAAATTAATAGAAGTTGAAATTAATGAACTTTTTTTTTTTAACGTGTTAAAATCATCAAATGAGTCCTCCCACTCCGGGCAGGGCGGGAGGGACTGTCAGACTCGTACTGACTAAAATCCACGGTGTCCTTCAATAGCCCTTTATGTTCCGGGGTCACGGTGATGGAATAAGTCCCGCGACCCCGGCAGGCTTTGGCCCTCTAAGAGGGGGCCCCATCATTACGCTGACGCTCTTTGAGGCGCGCGTGGGACACTACGCGCCGTCGACCCGGGCATGGTCCATGGTCAGGCAGCGAGTTGCCCTTTACTCGCTGCCCGCATGCCCGCGCCTACGGTGGCCGGAGATCGTCTCGCGACGTCCGTCGCCGTGGGCATCCACCACCGCGGGTGGGGAACTTAATGAACTACGGGAAGAAAGAAAATTCAATTTACTTGCGCTTAACAATATAAAGCTAAAAGGTGCAAGGTATTTCTATTTCTAGTACCTAGAACAAACACAACGCCCGGTAGTGCTTTTCCAGCAATTATGAGGAAACTTCACATAATCCCTTACAAAGTTGACACGCTGCAGGCACGCTGGCCCATTCCGTGCTTTGTCCAGCTTGTTTATAGCCACGACATGTTATTGTGAGGTAACCTCTGATGTTTACAATGTAAACATTTCTTGGGACCACCAGTACCTACATAAAATACCTAATGGTACTATTCTACCAAAATAGATTTCTGCTACTTAGCTGATGGTATTGCGTTTAGCCCCTGCGTGCACTGTCAAGGCAGTGCATAACTTTTGTTTGCGCACAGTGTTATACGCGAACATTTTTACCAAACTGAGTCTAGCAACTGTTAACCAATTGGTAAGAAAAGTTCTCGACGACCTCACCGACGACATCGTCATCAACCGATGCGATGATTGCAAGTGGAGAATTGTCGTTCGGCGTGGTGGTCTAAGAGGGAGGCCTTTGTTCAGCAGTGGATGTCTTCCGGCTGATAATGATGATGATGAAGTCAAGCAATGCGCAGGCACAAACTAGTCCATTGCTCACGTGTGCGCGCACAAAAGTAAGTCTTGTATATAGATTTGTTGATGTTTGCTTGAGTGAGTCCACCAGTGCCGCACATCTGTGGAATCGCACCATAACATTTAATTATTTTATTTTTCGAATAAGCTCGAAAGATTAAATTATATTTTCCATTGATTCTTCTTTAATCTCGATGTAAATATACAGACTTCTTCTTCGTAAGTTGAATTGAACCGGGACTCGTAGCCCCGTAACCCAGTGCTACGCTGCTACGCCGTGCGGTGCTACGCCGATCCAGACTCGTAGCACAACGTACCCATTTTAATTGAGTCGATTAGTCTATTCTATTGACAATTTAAACCATAGGAAGGAGAATTTAAATGTACGCGTTTTTTATCTACGGTACTTTCACAGTTTTTATGTCTTGTGACTGGGACTGTAGCACCATAACTTTGTAGTATTTAATTATATTTTTAATGTCTTTGAAAATTCAAAAGTGCCTGTAGCTGGTCTACTTGAAATAAATGCTTTTGATTTGATTTGATGTCAATTACTAATAGTGCTATAGGATTTATTCTTTATAACGCCGAGATTCACGTTTTTATTGAACATTGCATTCATTGGAGAACTGAAAAAAAAACCTGGGTTTTAAGTAATTGGAAAAAGAGCCCGGAGGAATTAAACATAGTTTATTCTGTTTTATAATGAAAAGAGCTTCATAATATGAAGAAAATTTTTGGTTACATGGTAAATGACATTGTACTGAGACAATCCTCTAAATTAGACAATGTCGTGGCGCGTTTGAAAGTTTACCTTTTTATATCGTATCAAAGTCATTACCAACATGATTTTACCACCATAAAAAACCGCCCTAGGTGGAACGAAAGGCTGCTAAACACACTGACTAAAATTCACGGTGTTCCTTCATTAGCCCTTGACGTTCTAGAGTCATGGTTACCAGTTTAGACATTTTCGCGACCCCGGCAGGCATTTGGCCCTTTATGGGGGCCCCGTCAGAGTGTTGACAGCTCTTTGGAACACGAAGCGTCATCGAGCGCATGGTTGGACGGCGAGTCACCCATTACTGAATGTTTACCCTTAACCATTGTTATCGAAAATAGAATATGTATTACGTTTAAAATGCCATGAAATTTTTCTTTCCGAAGACCTAGTCAAATGAGTTAGTATACTGATGATAATGTTGTCTTACAAAGTAGAATTAAAACAACAAATAGACACTAGTTTTAATTTAAAAATATTCATCTTCTTCAGTAATTTTAATATTTAGAATCGTGCAGATGACTATCTTGTTTGTTGTGGTGATTTAATTTTTTTCCTGGTTTTATTCTCGCTAGTCTAATTACGAAAAACCAGCCTCTATTGAGAAGCAAAAAAATATGTTTTTCTGTAAAAATCATGTAAAATTACATACTTACCTTACTTGGTTTCTTGTAAACTCCTTGGGATTTCCCGAATTCTTTCAAGTGAAGTGGATCCTGATAATAATAACTAGAAAAATAACACACTGTGGGTTATTTATAATAATTTAATTGGGTAATATCAATGTCCCCACAATCTTATTGTTTCTACATATGGGTTGTTTACCTACTATTCTTTTCACTACAGAGCTTCGTTAGCTTCAAAACAAGTTGAAGGAGACGTTATAATGACCTCATTATAAATGTTGGGGAGTGGAGATAATGAATAATAATGAGCATGAATCAGGAGCTGTTTGGGATTCTTTAACTTTGTTTATTGGATATTTTTACAATGAACTTTCTGAAAGGTCATGTGCGTAGTACTTGCAACCCTGTTCGCGTATACACGCACACTGGTTCGCGCAATCATATGATTAGGTTCATTAACGTGGACGAAGTGAAAGGGGTAATTCTCGTGGTATAGTTTTTGTGTTTGAACTGATTTAAGATAATTATGTGCATTTAGTGAGCGATCGACCCCTGCGCTGCGTGTCGCAGTTCGATTTACGCGCGTAAGATATTATATTTGATGTCTTAAAGGTTGCACACACGGCTACACATCAAGCTATGCAAAACTAGTATAAGCTGACCGTTCAATGTGCGGAAAGATCATTTAAAGCGAGTCCAAGACAAACTGGTTTTGTATAGCTTGATGTCTAACCGTGTGTACTTGATCTGTATGCTAGTTGAACTATTCGTAAACGCACCCAAGATACAGGGGAATTTAGTTATAGTTACCCGAATAGTGGCAGACAACAAATAAAAAAAAAATACTTTTCAAATGTTTAGTGCTACGGAGCAAAGGTTCCTTGAATATCGATACAGACAAACTGCGAACGAGACTGCGGACAAGACACCTTCAGAAATTACAGTATAGACTGCTGAGTGTCTTCAGTCTTCATTATCTATTGTGTGATCCTTTATATGCGGATATAATTATAAATAGATTTTACATTCACTGCTTGATCCCGGATGTTGGCAGGATGTTAACTTGACTTACATCAGCGCATTTTTTGGTGAAATTCAAGCAGTTCCGGTAGTTATCAGACACGCAGCGAGATAAATCATTGGTCTCAAGTTCTAGTCCGATAAGGCAATTTGTATTCATGGTTGACACGAGATGTCGTGTCAACAGTTGCCTAGGCGCACGTGCAGTGAGACAGTTTTTTGTTCTTAGTTTTTTATTTCAACCCATCTTACGAACTATTATATAGATCTGTAAAGTGGTTTATTTTGGATAAACAAAGTTCAGTTTAAAAGGAGATTAGTTAAAATCTAGACTTGTTTGATGATAAGTAATCTTATACCTATCTATTATTATTGTCAAATGTACTTACAAAAAAATCCTTGATCGTGATGATTGTCATTTAAATTCATGCTGATGATCAACAGCATGCAGCCCCATCTGTGAATAACATCAGTCAACTGGCATCTGCATTTTTTAAAAGTTATTTCTGCGTTCCGGTTCGACGTCGTGCCTCAAAGAGTGTCAGCAAAGCTTCCGAGGTCGCGGGACTTACGAATTACCGTGACCCCGGAACGTAAAGGGCTTTTGAAGGACACCGTGGTTTTTGTCAGTACAAGTCTGACAGTCCCTCCCGCTCTGCCCTGGGTGGGAGGACTCATTTGATAATTTTACCAAGCCAAAAATAAGTCATTTCTGCGTCGTTGGTGCATCCGCAAACATTTAAATTGTCAATACAATAACAGCCAAGCCAGGTGAAACTTTTTTAAAACATGATTCTCCAAGAAAACCGTTGAACTCAAGTCCGGGCCTCTATTGATGTTGATCAAGTCATGATGTCATAGGAAGAAGTCCGGACGATCAACTACGAGTAAGTGATCATCGATTTATTTGGCATTCGATATTTCGATTTCACGTCGTACACCCCTACATTCAGGGTTAAAAGTTGAATGGTTTCAAATGATAACTGCTTTAGCTCCCACAAATTCTGCAAACGTATATACCTAAGACTAGAAAAGTCGTGGTCTTAGTTCAAGTTCATTTTCTAATGCAATGACATCATTTTTAACCAAAATATCACGACTTAACAACGAAGGACACTCGCAGGAAGGATAGCAGTGTCACAAACATGTCAGTTGTGCCAAAAACGGTGAGATGAACCTTGGCAGAGTCTTCTAATGTGAGATGTTATCAGCAGTCGTGACACGTCATGACGTCATATAGGTGTCAACAGCCTCGCTATGGTTTTATTGTCGACGTTTTGTGGTGCTTTATGTTCTAGGAAATACCGTGAACTTGCTATTAAAGCTAAAGGTGGGTCTATGCTTACGAGCTTAGAACGAGCGATTTCTAAGCTCGTAAGCATAGACCCACCTTTAGCTTTAATGGCAAGTTCACGGTATTTCCTAGAACATAAAGCACCAAAAAACGACGACAATCCATCGACATCTGCCAACCCGCACTGGGCCCGCGTGGTGGATTATGGCCCACTGCCTCTCACAAGAGAGGAGGCCTGTGTCCCAGCAGTGGGAACATTATAGGCTGATGATGAGTCTGACAGTCTCATTCGGAGCGGAACTTCCGCTCCACCAAGTACTATGGGACTCCTTTGATGATTTTACCAACTAAAAGAAAAATATTTTCTATAGAAAGAAAATTCGAGAGCCAATTAGAAATGGATTGAAAAAGACCTTTGTATGTAAGAACCCCGTTGGCTCTGTTGGTGGGAGCATCGGATGTTCTGAATCCGGAGGTCGCAGCCGTCGCAGGTTCAAACTCCGCTCGCGGTTCGAATTTTTCTTAGATATCGGTGTTTTTGAAAAGGTGCCCAAAAGCACAACTAACTAACAAGCAAAACTAATATTCCCTTTAGCTCGAGGTCGAGATTGATTACTGAAAGTCCAGATTGTCTCATTCTGCTATTTATGACAGTGAGTCCATTAATATCGGCATTTCAAAATTGAATACAGCAATTAAGTAAAACAATGTGGTTTCAATTCTAGCGGACAATCTTTTATATCCTTTTGTTCTAAGTTATTATAATCAAGAAGTAATGATATCAATTAGTTCGAGCGTTAATTGACCTCATAACATATATGATAGCGATCCTGTGTAACGAAACGTATTGTTATAATGATGTCAGTGAAGTTGTAAAGTGGAGGTTTCTCATCGTATCTTGACGCCAGGGAATTTGATTTATTGGCTCATGTACAAATCTCGACGTTCCTATTTCGACACCCACATTCATCATCATCTGCCTAGCGTTCGGAAAAGTCGGCTTCCAGTTGAAGATGCAGCTGAATATCAGTATTTTACATGGAGCGACTGCCTATCAGACCTCCACGACCATAGAGCCTGGTTGTCAGATTTTTAGAGCATCTGATTAATAGAAACGACTATAGATTCTTCCCGTAAAAGTCCGGCTCCCACTTGGCCGGTCTTTTTACCCGACTGCGCCAGGAGGGTTATGTTTTTCGAGGGTATGTATGTATGTATGTATATTTCTTTGTGTTGCTCTGCAGCCTAAACGGTTTGATGGATTTTAACTTGAGAGGTGTCGTTAGATTCGTCTTAAACGTGAGAGTATCACTGGGTACATAAAACTGGCCAAGTGCGAGTCGAACTCGCGTGCAAAGGGTTCCGAACTAAAAATATATATTTTTTTAATCTCTCACATTCTATTAAGTGGGGTATCAAATTAAAGGATTTTAAAAATAGTTTAGCAAAATATATATAACTTATATGTTTCAATTTAATTTGGACTGATAAAAATATATAATTTGAATGGGCCCCGACTGTGAGTGAGAATGAGTGAATTCTAAACTACTGGGCTTGTTTCTTTCTTTTTAGTTTTTTTACGCAGTCGGGTTTTTTGCTTTTTAAATATTTAATTAATTCATGGAATGCCACACTTGCTTTTGAATTAACCGTGACAATCCTTGTTCTGCGTCTGTATCCTTCAAAACGCAATTAAATTGAAACACTGCTTTAAACATCCTATAATGAAAGGTTGTTTGTAACAGGTCCAGTAACTAATATAATGTGAGAATCTAATGATACGATTCATTGTACGATATCTGTTACAAATTACAGTGTTTAGTTCTATTACTTGCACTGTGGTTAAATGTGAAATCGTGTGGACAAAGAGAGTGTTTTTTTTTGTGATATCAATTTTATGTGTTATTTTAAATATTTATGTATGAGGCGGTTTAATTGTATTTTTTAATTAGGAGGAGAATGGGAACGCGATAGAATTTGATAGGCAGAAAATGTTATAAAAATGTCATTTTATTTGATTAAAATATCTGTAATTACTTTGGGACGGTTCGCTTCCTATGGTTAGGAATTACGACACTATTATACCTTTTTGTGTCATAAAAAGCATGTCATCAGTCATTCATTTTCTTCGCAGTCATTGATACCCACATTCTTGTATTGTGAGTAGCTGGTGACCAAGAAATAACACCATGCCTACGAAAGAAGTCGTAAAAAGTTGTGGCCTTAAAATATGCGTGCCACCAATAATATAAATATTTGCGTTTCTGCTAAGCGTCAAGATTTCGCAGTAGTATTATTATATTGAATCGATTTATTCTTTGTTCTTTTACATTGTTTCAACATATTTTTAGGTAAATTTACAGACAGTCACGATTGTTATTGTCGAAATATAGAACTGATCTTTTTTGTGATAACATTTAGGAATCAAAAGATGTTACCTAATTGTTTCATGTCTCAGATGCGATACAGAGATAGCATAAAAAACAAAAGTGATCGTAATTCTTGATAATAAATCAATGATTTTGTTATAAACTGCATTTAAGTTTTAAATAAATATTGTTTTTTCATTTTTGGGAGGACACGAACGGCTTATGTCGCGATATGGAAAATACAGGATATAGAGTAGAAGTTAACGATAAGATTACCTCTTTTCGTTTTCATAATAATTTCACCTTCCTTAAAAACACGTTTCGCTAACTATTACGTAGATACGAGTACGTAACCCTAATCAGATTTGACCCAGCAATTTAGTGACTTAGCCCAAGAAACACAAAAACACATTTTCCATAGTTTACCATGTAAATATTTAACGGTAATGAATCTTGCATCAGGCACGTGTCGCGTGACGTAAGCATTTCACGGGTAATTGATTTTACGCACACTGGAGGTGATGTGGAGTGTGAATTTTGTCTGGGTTTTGCGTCAGTGTGCGCGCTGTGCACTGTGACCCAACGCATTGATTGATTACACAAGGGAACAAAATAAACTTTTTTTTTTGTTGCATGGAATTTTATGCCTGTTTTTTACTAATTTGAGGTCGCTGATTTCAAATCTACTTTCAGTTTTTTTCTAGCAGCTCTAGTTTTTGAGATACAGCTATCAGTCATATTTTAGTACTAATCACATTTAAATTTCAATTCTACCGAGCTGTTCTTTAAAACAATTTTTTGTTTAACAATGTACAAGTCGACAAAGATCTGGTAGAACGATCCCAACACTTTTGTAACATCTGTGGTGAATATACATTAAAAAATCGTGGACTTAGTGTGTCGGATTTCATAAAACAGATGTATTGTGATTACTTTGGATTCCCTTTGGGCATCCGTGACAAGTACTGGGTATCTCCTTGTAGTCCAGTCATTAAAGCCTAAACCCGAAAATAATTAGTAACTTGCTGAAATTTTAAGGGGTTCTTAAGGAAGGTAAAATAAGATACCGGGTGATTTTGCAGCGTTCTGGGGTGTACGGAAAGGGTTGAAAAGGGGTGAAAAGGGGTTTTTTGCTAATAACATTGCCAAAAAATTAGTAACACGCTGCAAATTTGGAATAAGGTTGTTCTTACGGTTTTGTAACGTGTATTAAATTTGCAGCGTTTTGCAACATACGGAACATTGTTTTTTTTCAAAACAGTGCAATTAGTTAAAAACAGGGGTAAGAAAATTAGTAACACGCTGCAAATTTGGAATTAGGTTGTTCTTACCGTTTTGTAACGTGTATGAAATTTGCAGCGTTTTGCAACATACGGAACATTGTCTATTATTAAAAAAACAATGAAATTATTTAATCACACGGCTGAAAAAAAATTGTAACTCGCTGTAAATTTGTAATTAAGTTGTTTTTACCGTTTCATAAGGTATATCAAATTTGCAGCGTTTTACAACAAATTGAACATTGTTTATTATTAAAAAAACAGTGCAATATACGTTACGAAACGGTAAAAACAACTTAATTACAAATTTACAGCGAGTTACAATTTTTTTTTCACCCGTGTGATTAAATAATTTCATTGTTTTTTCAATAATAGACAATGTTCCGTATGTTGCAAAACGCTGCAAATTTGATGCACGTTACAAACCGGTAAGAACAACCTAATTCCAAATTTGCAGCGTGTTACTAATTTTCTTACCCCTGTTTTTAACTAATTGCACTGTTTTAAAAAAAAAACAATGTTCCGTATGTTGCAAAACGCTGCAAATTTAATACACGTTACAAAACCGTAAGAACAACCTTATTCCAAATTTGCAGCGTGTTACTAATTTTTTTGGCAATGTTATTAGCAAAAAACCCCTTTTCACCCCTTTTCAACCCTTTCCGTACACCCCAGAACGCTGCAAAATCACCCGGTATGTTATTTTACCTTGCTTAAGAACCCCCTAAAATTTCAGCAAGTTACTAATTATTTTCGGGTTTGGGCTTTAATGACTGGACTATTGGGCAAGTAAAAGATGTGTGGAGTCTTTCAGATTATGGGGGAATAAGAAAAGACCCCATTGTGTGTATCAAACACCAATGATGTGGCATTAACTTTCCAATCATCAAGATGATTGCTATTCTGGTGTGGTTGATATAAACAGGATTTACAAAAGAAACCGTCCGAAACGGTTTTATCCTAATTTGTTATCTGTTACTCGACCAGCCTTGTACTCCGTCAATGCTCCAGTTTCCCAAGCTTCTTCATCTACAAAATAATCCCGTTTTAGAAGAAAAAAAAAAGCTTCTTCAAGTTATGATAGTGTTAAACGATTTTAACTCAGATATTTCTGCTGACCCTTAATCAGGAAGACCCCAGTGCATAAGTCAGAACCCTTGGTCTTTCTATAAAAGCATCGAAGAGCCTTTGGGAAAAATAACAAAAAAATTGTTGGGAAACAATTAGGTTGAAGCTATGTGGAGCATAATTAACTGATGTTGTCACACTTCTAGCAGCTTGGTTGTGATATGAGCATCAAGGTACACTTCCTCCAAAGCCATTTAGACCGTTTCCCTGAAAATCATGGTGAATTGAGTGAAGAACAAGAGGAACGGTTCCATAGAAGACATTCGGGCTATGGAGGCACGTTACCAGGGTCACTGGAATGCTCCAAGATGGCGGATTATTGCTGGAGCTTCAAAAACAGCCCTCGTGAACCAAGTCAAGCAAGAAAATCTTTTAAAAGATTTTTTTTTTATAAGTTGTGGTTGATTTTCTAAGGGTTTTCTTCAGAAAAAATAGATTTTTCTTAAAAACGCGTTTTAATGATATCTCAAAAACTAAAGCTGATACAAACAATCTGACTTCCAGATCTGTAATCAGCACCCCGAGAAAGTATAATATTAGTCATAATATTTCATGCAACAAAAATGCTGTTCCCTTGTGTTATGGTAGCGAATTATGTTTTATTAATTATTTTTTGTTTGTTTTGGTAAATGCGCTGTTTGTCGCGTGCGTTGCTGCACTGTGGTGTAATCTTTGTTTCGGTATTCAATAATTGGTGTATTGTGTGTACGAGTATAGGAAATTAAGCGAAACTTTCAGGGATAACAGAAGCGTTGCTTTTAAAAATAATTATTATCTAGATCTACGTAGCATTGTTTTGTTTTACACAGATAAATCAATGTCATCCTTATGTATGTAAATGTATTTTAAAATATTAATTTATGTAAAATTTAATTTCTATCTTTTAATGCTAGCTTTTGCTTTAGCTTTCGATTGTATTAATTTACAATTTGGCAATCATTAATATAATCATTGTCATATGAATATTTTTGTTTTTTTTTTTTCTCGGGAATGGCCCTTTTTTTCGAAATGCAAGTCAGTATGGTTGGTTCAGTGTGTGTTCACGAAAAACAAATAAAAAAAATATTTCCGCATTTATAATATCAGTAAACATTAGGAAGGATTAGGTTATGATATAATTTGCAATGAATGTAGAAAGACCTTCCTATTTTGCTCTCGATAGGTATATCGTAAACCTACTGAACAACTTTCAGTGAATTCCACTTCACATGACATGTTGTTGTATAGCTCAAACTGAAATTACATAAGAGTAGATAATGTTAATATCCTTTCTAAGCGGTGAGATACTTTCAACCGGTAGATATCGTAATGACCGGAACTTCGCGTAGCAAGCGATTGTAATGAGCTGCACTTTGAAAATAAAACAGTGAATGGCATATTATGCGGATGACTTATTTTGAATTAGTCATTGGGAATGTCTGGGTAATTTGCTACCTTAGGTCCATATCTTAAGCAGACAAGTTAGCTAAGGGGGGGGGGGGACTCGTCGTCTGATCGTGGACCATGCCTGCATTGAGTGCGAATCGTGTTCCTCAAAGAGCTGTCAGAAATCTGACAGGGGGGCCTTAGAGGGTTAAAGCCTGCCAGGGTCGTGGGGCCGTCTCATTAGATAACCGTGTCCCTGTAAGTAAAGGGCTGTTGAAGGAACACCGTGGTCTTTAGTCAGTACAAGTTGTCCCTCAAGTCTGGCCCTGGGTGGGGGGCCTCATTTGATGATTTTACAACGATTAACACCCCTTCTACACGATCAGACCCGACCGCTGACAAAGGTGACCTTGGTCGCGTCAACAGTACCCAACCGTCTGGAACGCTACCGCGGACGCAGCCTGTCGGGAGGGTTGCGCTCCCGACCAGGGTCATCCAAAGGTCGATTGACTCCGCCTATATTTGGTCGGCCGACCAACGTCTACACGGTAGATTTTCACATCAACCGGACCAAGGTCACCTCTGTCGGGCGGTCGGGTCTGATCGTGTAGAAGGGGTTTTAAAAAAAAGAGGCTGCGCGTTGCCTGCAGCTTTTGTGAAGTAAGGTCTTTCACCTCTTATTATCAGGTGTAGTGTAAAATATTTTTCGGATAATGTATTCTGAATCTTCTAGTAAGTATGAGACGTCGTCGTAGATGTTCAGGGGTAAAAAAGGATAATTGAATCAACCCCTTTGTCTCAACTTACCTACTTACACAGTTTTTGTTCTTTGGAACCTTTTTCGGGATCTAATAGGATATCGTTAGGTTTTCAAAAACAATGTGAGTAGACAGTAAAGATCTTTTTAATCTAGATAAACATATTCAACGAAGATTTTAAGATTTAGGTATAAAAATACAGAAAATAGAATAGGTAATCCTTTTCCCAAAATATCTAAGTTTACAAGGCCTTTATGGTTTGCTTTCAATATCCTTTCTTTACGAACTGTCTTTATACAATAAGTCACTCTTATAATTGCGCCTGTAAACCCAGAAGGGTATAGAAAAAGATGGATCTTTAGTAATCATCCAAAAGTGTTTAATTATGTATGTTGAATAAAATAGCGGGCGAGTCTAGTGCGGTCAACAATTGGTGGGCCAAGTCACTAGGTTGGCATTGCCGCGTCGCGCTAACTGACCTGCACTTTT
Source organism: Agrotis clavis (assembly GCA_954870645.1). NCBI lineage: Eukaryota > Metazoa > Arthropoda > Insecta > Lepidoptera > Noctuidae > Agrotis > Agrotis clavis. The sequence continues at coordinate 26,234,813 of OX940928.1, read as the reverse complement.
GCTGCAAGAAAGGCTATGATGTCCGAGGCAGTCGAATGTTTCACCACGTACGTTATACATTATATTATTTTATAAATGGTCAATTAACTTTCTATTACCTACTTTTTTTTAAATTAATTATTTTTATTTAGTAGGTACAGATAGTCTTAAAAAAACTTGAGAGGTGTCAAGGGACACCCGGATGGAACGAAGTTACTGTATACACTCAACAAAAATAATCGTCGCGACTCCACTCCACTCCATTCCACTCCGCTCCCCTCCACTCCACTCCAGTCCACTCCACTCCACTCCACTCCACTCTTTGAGCTCTAGCACCTTTTCGCAACGCGCGATAAGGAACTTCGTTCCAATAACACAGGCAACGAAGCTTTGTGCTTATTGAAGAAATAAACAAAAAATATTTACAGATACAATTATTATTATCCACAGGTAAGTCTGCGGTTAATTTGAAAACCGATAACACAACCAATCATTATTATAGTTTTTATAGTTAATGTTGAACCTGACCCTGAATCACATTGTACGCCAAAACTGAAGTGTTTGCGTGCAGTAAGTACAAGAGTACCAATAAGATGAGTTACCGAATGTGCTTAACTGTAACTTATGCTAAAGTTTTTCTAACGGGGCCCCCTTGGAATGTCTCTTCAGGTTACCGCGATCCTGGAAAGTAGAGGGCTATTTATCCTAAGGCTAAGGCCTAAGGATCACCGTGGATTTTAATCAGTACTTTGACAGTCCCTCCCGCTCTGCCCTGATTAGGAGGACTCATTTGATGATTTTACTACGATAAATAAAATGCTAAATCCTATTTACTTACAAGTTATGTGAATGTCAGCCGTGACATAATACTGGGTCTGTTATCGACGGAGAGAGTAAAAGTGCTCTAAATATATGCTACAGTTGTGAGAACTGGCACTTTTATTTTGACAATTAATTGGTTAACACAAATAAATGGATAAAAAAAGATTTAGATAGTGAATAATAATAACTTAGAAGTTTTTGTGTTGTGTATTGAACTCATATTTTGTACTTTAAACTGAGCACTTACAACGTTATAAAATAGCAGCAAAAAGTAGCAATAAAATAAAATAAAGATTTGTTTTAATTTGGTTTTTAAATTAAACTTTCATTATTTATTGTGAAGAAATACAAACGAAGTCAATCAAGACACAGTACAAATAAATCTATATGATTTATTTGTACTGTGTCTTGATTGACTTCGTTTGTATTTGAAAGGGTGTTGTTATTGATACAAGTGTACAAAACTTTTTTTTTTATCGTGGTAAAATCATCAAATGAGTCTTCCCACCCCGGGCAGGGCGGGATTGACTGTCAGACTTATACTGACTAAAATACACAGTGTCCTTCAATATCCCTTCGGATACTTCATTACGTTCCGGGGTCACGGTAATGAGGTAAGTCCCGCGACCCCGGCAGGCTTTGGCCCTCTAGAGCACCCCGTCGTGATGCTGACATTCCTAAGTGTACAACACTCTTTTTTTTTTTTTTTTTTTTAGGTGGTAAAATCATCAAATGAGTTCTCCCGCCCTGGGTGGGGCGGAAGGGACTGTCAGACTCTTACTGACTAAAATCCACCCGTGTTCCTTCCTATACCCTTTACGTTCCGGGGCCACGGTAACCTGGGTTAAGAAAAAACCCGCGACCCCAGCAGGCATTTGGCGCGAAACACGACGCGCCACCGACCCGGGCTTGGTCCTTGGTCGGACGGCGAGCTACCCATAACTCACCGTCCGCAAGCCCGCTCCACCGCTGTGCCCTCTGCTAATCAGAGGGACACGCGTTGGAGCGTCCACACGACAGGCTATTCGCATACGGGCAAAGAGACCCCTTAGGCACACAGTGCCTAAGGAAGAGTTTTTGCCCGCATCCCAGGGTGCACCGGCCCGAAAAACTGGTCTTCCCCCCGGACGTATCCGAGAGGGAACTCCAGTCCACGGGCGCACGTGGAGGTTTCCTGTCATAGCACCCCGGTTTCCTGTCATAGCACCCCGTGTACAACACTCTTAGAAGAGATTTGAAATACTTCTCGACGGCAAAGTTTGGCGCAGCGTGTAGCGGGTTCGATCCCAGCACGGAACAAATATTTCTATGATCTACAAGGAGGTGTTCCGGGTCTGAGTGTTGGTGTAGGTACGTGAGTTTTTATACTTGTTTGTTGTGGGGCAAAGTTTTTATAAAAAATAAAATAAAAATGTATTGTCTGACCGATCACAAACATCGGTGAAAGACGCACTTGACGACGATAAGATTTGATGTCAAAGTTATTCGAGTTCGCATTTACATAAGCAAATAAAACCATCTAGCAATATCGTGAAGGTGATTATAATATTGTATGATTACTGTTTCCGTAATAGAGATACATTCACTTAGACAGTGGCTACATAGTGACGATCAAATGTTACCGACAAACTATTGCATTGAGGTGCGAAATTACCTCGCGACCTCTTCTGATAGTGATCGTTATTTGTTTTACAAAATCTCTTTATTTTTGAACTTTTACTTTTCGTGAGCTTCTTAATCAATTCTGCAAATAGTATCCAGTTATCCACTTTACACTTATTTATACATAATACTTATCTTTATGACATAATACTACCTGTTCCCCGCGATTTAGCCCGCTTTGTTCGGCTCTTATCGGTCGTAGTATGCTGTGAGATTTGATGAGCTTTCTAGAAAAATGGGCTCTCAACACAATTTTTTTTTTCTGAGTTTAGCGCGTCTACTATACAATCTCCTCGCCTTTATAATTATTACGTTTAATACCGATAAACATTATTTTAAATTTAAGAAAAACCGCTTCAATTTAATACAAATTAAAATTAATTCAATCAAATTCATTTGAAAGTTCTGCAAACCGGAATTTTTTAATGATTGTGATAATAATATATTGCCGTTTGTGAACGAATAGAATTATTACGAATTCGGCAGTTAAGTCAGAACATTAATTTATTGGTTCATTAAGATTCTTATCAGCTTGATGACGAGCGTGTAGATCATATCGGTAGCGCCACGGTGATTGACTGACGTGGTGATAGCTGAGTAAAACATAGCAGGTGATGAAGAAGTCTTTATTGCTGTTACTGGCTGCTTGGTCATGGTGCTCAAACTTTATGCCAAAGAGCTAGAAAACTTTCCTATTACCTACTAAAAAAAATAGGATAAAGGGCCGCGCCTTTGTCTTTTGCTTTTGCTGTCCACCAATCATGGATCCATTGGGGTGGAAATCGGGAATCATCGAAAAAGTTCCCTTAGTTTTTACCTGTTTGGAGACGCGGGACTGTCTTATAAGGTAATCGTGATCTTAGAACGTAAAGAGTTATTAAAGGAACACCGTGGATTTTAGTCAATACGAGTCTTACAGTAATAGGTCAGGACTTATTAATTGATGATTTTATCACGATAAAAAAAGTGCGTACCTGCTTTATATAAGGCACTTTTGTTCAACAAACTTGATGACCTGGGCAACCTGGGTCAGTGAATTCAAAATTTTTATTATGAAGAATTGAAATACTTTTTTTGTATAAACACTTTGGAATATAAAACTACAGGTCAGCTAAGTTGAATTGCTCGAAGATTTGCTAACATAGCAGTTACCTGGTACCAAATTCAAAATTATTGTTAAAACAATTTTACCGTTCTAAAAATTTAGCTATTGACCTCTTGGCCCTCTTAGAACCTAATAGTAGTTAAAAAGTAGTAACTAGCGGACATAATGGTCGTTATAACGTTACATAATGAAGTTTTACTAATTACTGCAACATCGGGGATACCTATATGTGTCGTGTTGCAAGACACGTTGCATGGGGAGGCAATATTTAATATACCGTCACTAGTGTTGAGTGAGTCAATTTTTATATTGCAATCTTTTAAAACATGACACTTACTTTTTTGTTGCGAGTATGTCTATTTTTGTCAGAAAGCAGATCCTGGCTATTGAAACTTATTTATATCAATAAATCTATACTGTTATACTTTTATTAGGTACTAGCTTCGGTGTTTTGATAGCCTATGTTCTTTCTCAGGGTCTAAAGATTGTCTGTGCCAAATTTCATCAAAATCGGTTGAGAGATTTAAGCGGGAAAGCGTAACAGACAGACAGACAGACAGAGTTACTTTCGCATTTATAATATTAGTTTGGATTATTATAAAGCAGAATTTTATTAAGTTTATTTGGTTGAACGTGCTAATCTCAGGAACTACAGGATCGAATTGAAAAAAAAATGTTTTTGTTGGATAGTCCGTTCATCGGGGAAGACTTAGAATACTTAGCATAAATGATAGGTGCGGAACAGCTGGGACAGAATCAGGGCGAAAAGTTAGTTTGTAGAACAAAGTACCAAGTTTCAAAATAATGATGCACGCATGGATTATGAATGCGTATAATATTTGCACGATTTAATACGAAGTTTTAATACGAAGAGGTTTTACCTCGACATCGGGAAATACACTTCTAAACTTACAGCAGGTAAGTAACCCAAAATCTACAATAATAAAAAGAACCTCTGTTAATGAGTAACACGTAACATTCACAGCTCATAAATCTCAGACGAGCCACACGTCACGACTGTATCAGATTGCTATCATTATCTCTACACAAGTACTAGCTTGTACAAATAGTTTGTTTCATTATCTTGATTTTAAAGTTTACATCTTCATTATTCAGCTCGATTGCCGCAGTGAGGAATGTGAGGAAACGATAAATAATTAAGAAATAATATGCGAGTGTCAACGACAATCGCAAAGCAGAATACCTACATTAGAAGGGAAATGCAAACAAATGTAAGGCAGTAGTCAAGTGCTGCAACGTGACAGATTTGGCAATCATTTTGAGTTGCAACAATATGGCCGAACATGGGATCAGATTTCCTTCGATAGCCTCTTAAAAGAATTGCAAATCTTTTTGGGTGATGTTGCCCAAGGGAGACAAGTGGTAATCGCCTTTAAAGCGTTTCTTTTCATAATTATTACTGACACTAGCATGTGCATCATCTAAATACTAACATTACCGAAGAAATATTATATTTTTGTAAGTTTGTAATGAGTAAACTCAAAAATTACAGCACTGGTTTAAAAAATTATTTCACCAGTCGACGGCTTCATAGTTTTTAAGTGACATAGGCTGTAAAGGTTGTGAATGAGTGGGAGAATCTGATGGGAAAAACGAGTCGTTGAATAGCTTGCTTAGGTCACCAATATATCAATGTGGAGCCAGATGTTTTTTCTTTATATTCGCATGGTTTATTCTCATTTGTTTACCTGGGTGAACTCGTATACTTGCATACAGTGATAGTAAGGCGCCCTTTTTGTCATTGCTAATTAGTATCCGCTCGTGGCAAAATATTTACAGCCGCACAGGCCAGCTTCTGGGTTAAGCCGCGCTTGCCGATGTTGGTCTGTGGATGCGGGTCCATCTGTCTCGTGCCTCGGAGAGCACGTAAAGCTGCGTTGATCTGCTGTCATTTGTAGATCTTTGAAAGTCGTTACTATTAGTCAGAAGATCTAAAAATCTGACAACCAGTCTTACCATAGGGTATAGTATTATCTACCCAGTTACTGGGTTGTGGATGTCCGGTAGGCAGTCGCTCCATATAAAATACTGATATTCAGCTGCATTCTGGTTTGACTGGAAGCCGACCCTAATACAGTTGGGAAAAGGCTAGGCAAATGATGATAATTAGTATCCGCGTATGTTGTTAATATTCATGAACCAAATTCAACGACATTCCCAATTAGAACTCCAAATTCTAACTTTAATAATTTCAGTAATAACTGCAGGCCATTGTTACGAAATTCAAGTAATAGGGTCCAAGCTATATGAGTAAAGGTCAATTTAGACGTTCGCGTGATGACTTGATGACCATAGCGCAACGTGTGATGTCATTATATGGAGAGCAGTTATGGTAAAGCAGGGCATATGGTTCCGTACAATGGGGCCAAGTACTGGCCACGGTAATAAACGTTTAGCTCCTAAATCAGGCAAATAGGTCGTGTTTTGCAATAAGACCCTGCGTATTGTCAGGCGTTGCTTAGTATAATACTTAGCTAGGTCCTCTTAGGCCCGCTTGCACGAACCCGAGTTATCTTTTAACTCAGAGTTAGTTGCTAACACAAGGTTAAATTGACAGTTTGTCATACAATATTGTCAATTTAACCTCGTGTTAGCAACTAACTCTGAGTTTAAAAGATAACTCGGGTTCGTGCAAGTGGGCCTAAGAGGATCGTCTACCGAGCGCTCGTCCATACTAAAAGAGAAAACGTTTTCCTACCCCTAAATGTTATCCTATCTGAATGATTTTTTAGAATGATTCCTACACAGTAAAAAACTAGGTTTATAGGTTTTCTTTTTTTCAAAATTTATAATAGTTTGAAAGTTACAGGCGCCTAAGAGTTACTTTTGAAAAAAAGAAAACCTATAAGCCTAGTTTTTTACTGTGTCAGAAGCATTCTAAAAAATCATTGAGATAGGATAATAACATTTAGGGGTAGTAAAACGTTTTCTCTTTTAGTATGGACGAGCGCTCGGTAGACGATCCTCTTAACGACTTCACTACATAGTATAAAACAAAGTCGGTTTCTCTGTCCCTATGTCCCTTTGTATGCTTAAATCTTTGAAACTACGCAACGGATTTTCATGCGGTTTTCTTTAATAGATAGAGTGATTCAAGAGGAAGGTTTATATGTATAATAACATCCATTACATAGTGGAGAAGTACTGTTATTTTTGAGGTTTCTAATGTGATGTCGTAAATAATTACATTTTTTCCGCTTACATTGCAAACGCAGGCTGAACCCTACGAGTTTTATCAAAATAATGTACTAAGTATTGTACACATTGAAAAGGTCTACAGAAAAGTCCGTGATGGTATATGTCTATCTCTTATGGATAACCCACAATAACTTTTTTTGTCATTTACTTTTTACGACAAATAATGGCTAATTTTCGAAGCGATTTTAACCAATACAGCATTAATCCTTAACCAATTAAATACCTTGAATACATTGTTCATTTGATATAGATCTATATGGCCCTGTACACCGTATGATTTAAGTGAATATTTTCGAAGATATTACAGATTTAAAAATTGCGGGACGTAGCGTTTGCGCAGTTTTTCTGTAGTGTATTTAGTATCAGCATTGCACCCGTGCGAAGCCGGGGCGGGTCGCTAGTTATTTATAAAAGAAGAACTTTTTACTGACTGATTGATAGATCACAGCGAAACTGAACTTTGTCCCTCTTTAGGGATTTGTACTTTATCGTGGATGCGTTTAAAACATTTAAACTCACATAGACAAACGGCCAGACCCTCCACAACTACTTGTAGAACATACGAATATTTGCTGAGTACGGGAACCGAACCCGCGACACGTAGCTCAGCAGTCCAATCGCTCAGCCACTCCGCCAACCGTGCCGGCATGAAATATATTATTACATTGAATTGTAACATAGGATTAGGATTCGATTAGCCTGTCTTACAAAGGAAATGTAAGAGTTATAATTTATTGTGGAACTGTGGTGGAACCCAAATAGTAATTTTTACACGCACTTACTTAAGCTAGGAATAATAACTGTTGTTCAGAGCGGCCTTCAAACAAATGTATAATATTAATATTTGTTTATAAGCACACTCCACACCTGGCCACTCACTTATTAGGAACATTTCTCATTGTTGTAATTGTAGACACTGGAATAGAATAGAATCATTTATTTGCCTGAAATATGGTAGTTTCTTCGTCTCAGTTATTGGCCCAGATCCAGTTATTGGACCGGGACCAGTTATTGAATTGGTTCCGGATAATGGAACGGGTCCAGTATTGGACCACCGGCCATCGTAAAGAGGGACCTGCGGATGATGAACATCGGGCTTAATCGTCCCCCGACCAGTCAGGCTCACCCACTCAAAAAAAAAAGGTACCTGAACAAGAATTTAAACAAGTAAGTTGCCAGTATTATAAGCTGTCTTGCTTAATAGAGAAATCAATATGAAGGCAGTTGGTCATTGTTTAACATTTGTTAGCTTGACCCACGTGACCCCGGGGCGGAGACTGAGCTCCAACATGATAGATTGATGGCTGTGCACCGTCTGCGAAGTACTGGTACTATATTTGGCAGTTGTAGCTGGAGGCTATGTTATGTTTTGAAATTATTTAATGCCTAGACAAAAGGAAAGTTATTTTATAGCACATTACATTGTTTTTTTGACCCTTGTTTTCCTTATTGGTTTAGCTTGTTGTTTTTAGTGTTAACAGAGTTTTTCCCTGTAATCTACAGAAAAAACAAAACTGCCCAAATGTCGGTACAATTGGTAGGTACACGTCTTGCCCAAAATCAGTGAATGTACTACATAGTTTTAAAACCTGTGGATACCGGGAATAAAACAATCTTGTACCTAGTAGTGTTTGTGTGTCTTTTATCCATTGCTGCAAGATAAGTCCCCTGCCCTCGACTTATTTTATTTCTGCAACACTGATTAAATACCATGCTCAATGTTATCTTTTAAGACGCGAATATCTTTGGTGCTCTAAACGGAAATTGATTGTTGCTTTTTTTAGCGTATAATCATCGAATGAGTCCTCCCACCCAGGACACAGCAGGAGGGACTGTCAGACGTGTACTGACTAAAATCCACGGTACTAATGTAATGCCATGTATTTTAGAACACCACGCTCTAAAATAGGTGCTCAAACGGGAATACTACTAAACAACAATCAATTTCTGTTCACCTCTGTCAGATTAAGTACCTAATGGAATTCTAGAATAAAAAAAAAGGAAATCACATCTTCAAAAAAATTTAAAATATATTTTGCATTTGCGTAAAATATTAATCATTTTTACGCATACCAAACTCCAAGTTATGCATATGTAAACAGTGGTACCCCTAATAAGCGTCGTTCAGTAGGCTAAACAGATGCATACTCGCGGTACCACGCAATGGTGACGTCACCAATGTTTACATGACACATAACAAATGCGAGTGTCTATGGTGAATGGTCATAGACGACTGTGAAAGTGTCTAGTAGTTACCAAGTGCAATAATTAAGTATGAGATCCATTTTTTTTTCGTGGTAAATTCCTCGAATGCGTCCTCCCACCCAGGCCAGGCGGGAGGGACGGTATCCTTTCAATAGCCCTTTACGTTCGGGGCCACGGTTATTCGAATCGTTAGTCCCGCAACCCCGGCAGGAAGAATAAGGTCCTGGTTCAATTTCCTGAACCGGCAATTTGTTTTAGGTGTTAAATCAGCATTTTCAGTGTATTTACAGAGAAATTCCCGAACCTACAGGTTTTATTATTATAGTTCCTAACCCTTGCATAATCCTTCCGAGAAATACAGGCGTGATGTTATGTAACGTTGGTTGGAAGTAGGATATATCAAAGACACGGAATAATAAGTACCTAGTGTTGATTCATTTGATGATTTTACCATCCCAAAAAAAAGTTCACATCTACTTAAGCCAAGTCTTTTTCTTAACTGAAGTAGGCTTCCACTTTCATCCAAAATAGCTGAATACTAGATCTTACCAGCATGGAACAAGTGCTGGCATAACCTCCACAACCCAGTTTACAGTCCACCTTGGGTCCTTGGGGAACACTGGATTGATAGGTGCTCCAATGGGAGTACCTAGAACTTTCCCGCCACTGATTGCTTGTGACGACTGTCATAAATTGAATCCAGGACCACCAGCATTCCGAGGCACGAAGGAAACTCGGTACCTAATGGATCACGCAACCACGAACCAACCTTGGAAATATCGTCTCATGGAGATGTTATTACAGCACGTGCTTCGTTCAATGATCATGATTCGGGAAAGAATAAGGAAAATAGGTAAATAAAGGTATTGTTGCCTTATAGCTCAAGGTTCTCACTAAAACGTTTGACAGTGGAATCAAACTCAAAGCATTTATGTCAATTTGACCAAGGTACTTACAGCATGCGGACAGCGAGTAATGGGCGATTTGCCCTCCGATCATAGACCAAGCCCGGATCGACGGTGCGTCGTGTTCAACGCGTGCCTCGAAGAGCTGTCAGCAATTTGACGGGGCCCCCATAGAGGGCCAACCGCCTGCTGGGGTCACGGGACTGTCTAAACAGGTTACCGTCGCCCAGGAACGTAAATGGCTATTGAAGGAACACCGTGGATCAAATCTACATTGCATAGGACTTAAACGTGAATATTGAAATGTGGATAGCAAACTCTTAGGTACAGTGGCGACCAAAAGTCCATAGGCAACCGCTGGCGAAATCTATGGGGATTATAGAGAGTACAAGGCACTTATATGGGCGTTTCTATCACCTATGATATAGGTATGACTCCCACAAGGTCATAGAAGGGTCAACTCAATAATTCACACAAACCACACATTTTCCATAGATATACCTTTCTTTTCTCTCACCTATGTAACACATGACAGAACATCATACATTATGAAATGATAAGGGTCAGCTGTCACGGGTGTCTATTTATAGGTTACGACGGCCATATTGTGACGTCATCGCGGCCGTTATGTCGTCGCTTTGTTTGGAATAATTGTTGACACAGTAGAGAAAGATGGGCGGGTGAGGAATCCGTACTATTTTAGAGACGTAGACAGGCCCACAGATATGCAATTTTAGTAAGATTATAAATGCGAATTTTTTGAGGTTAGAAGGAGCACAAAAATTACTGAATAGATTTGGATCTTTGTTACTTAAATAGTTTTTGACCTGGATTAATAAATCATACTTTTTTGTCCTATTATTTGGTTCCCGTGGGATAATTACCAAGTCGAAGTCGCTGCCAACAACTTGTTTGTGATAAAGTAAAATGAAATGCCATTTATACTGTACTAAGTAGCAGGTAAAACTGGCTAAGTGCAAATAATTTTTTTTATTAGTTTATGTTGACTGCGCGGTTTTCACATTTAAAACTACGTACCTATTACAGATCACGAGATAGGGCCCGGTGACAGACAAACGGACAGCGGAGGCAGCATATTAAAAAGGGTCCCATGGATACGGAACCCAAAAAAAACTCATAAATTTTCTAAAGGTTTAAGAAATGATGATTAAAAACTACTAGTTTACCATAATGTATAAGTTCGAAACGTGGTTACTTCTCATCCGGCTTATTAAATACTCGTAATTAAAGAGGTTTCATTATGTTTGCAAGGTAAGCAGCATTATAGACGGCCAAGCCGTTAATTAGGAGTTTCGGTAAAAGTTTAAGTGCTAGGTTTTAAAGAATATAAGTATAATGAGATACTTATGGGATATTAAAGCCATAAGACACGAAATGGTAAATACTAGTTATTAAGAAATCCTTATGGCACGATGACGTTGGTCATTTACAAAAAAAAACTTTTAATTTCTTGGATTGCCTCTTGTGGCGGGTGCGTTTACAAACATATTATCTCACATACACAAACGCCTAGACCCGGAACAACTGCTTGTAGTTCATACAAATATTTGCTTGTTGCGGGGATCGAACACGGGGGGGACAAACATTTTACACCTTTGGAAGTTTCTCTCACGCAAACTATTCAGTTTAGAAAAAAATGATACTTGTAACCTCAACATCATTTTTAAAGACCTATCCATAGATACCCCACACGTACACGTTGCTACATCGTTCTCACATAATGTACCACCTCAAATGAATGATGTAACAAAGGTTCTGTAATTATTCTGGCGATCTAAAAAGAGTGTCCATGGAGTTTCTTGCACGTTCTTCTCCATAGAGATCTACTTCTTGGAACGGGCATCTACGGTACTTTCACAGTTTTTATGTCTTGTGACTGGGACTGTAGCACCATAACTTTTGTAGTGTTTAATAATATTCCTTTGATTGTCTATGACAATTCAAAAGTGCCTGTAACTGGCCTACTTGAAATAAATACTTTGATTTTGATTTTTTTGATTTTGTATGGGTCAGGCGAAAATAAAATTTTGGGGGTTCCCCCAAAAGTAATTTTTGTTTTATTTTTGTATGAAAATCCTAATGCGGTTCACATAATAAATTAACTTAACGAGTTTCAACAGGATAGCTCTTACTTTCGAAGAAAAGTGGCTGTGACATACGGACGGACAGGCAGACATGACGAAACTATAAGGGTTCCGTTTTTTGCCATTTGGCTACGGAACCCTAAAAAGAGCACGATCGATGCCGTGCGCTTCAGTTTTATTAAATCTTGATGTTTTTTTAGATTGATTTAAACTTGAATTTCTCTTATTGTAGTATTAGCTTTTAACTAAACCATCTCACGGTCATACACGGTAATTAAGTCCACTCCATGGTGTATTCAGTCCACACAATGCACTCATCTATGGCTCGCCTACAAATCACAGTTGCGCCAGTGTGTTAGCCCTTCTACGCGGTTTGGGTTTAAGTGACTTAGGAAATAAACAAAATGTAATAAATTACAAATTCGTAAGATGTAACAATGTAATGAGAAAGATTTTAATTCAATTGTACCATACTTTCTTTATTTTTCTTGCTTTTACAGACATAGAAACACTCATTCACAAACACAACACGGAACAACTATAAAAAAAATCGATCCGTTATCGAACCCAGCACCTCACACTCCGAGCCCCGCTTGCGAACACGACTCTGTAAAAGTTAAAGCTCCAAACAGCCATGGTGAAAATCTTCTTTTGACCAGATTAGTTAACCAGTGGCCTATGTAAATTAGAAAAAAAATTTAGAAAAGAAATAAATAGATAACTAATTACTGTTAACATTGACCTCACACAACTCTTGGTTAACGGGCTACGTCAGTACTTATACGGTTTTTATATTTAACTTTCTGTCGTACATGACTGGACTACAGATCTTACAACTTGGAATATAGTTATTGACTATATGATCTAAATTCTCACAAAGTTGAAAACACGATTCAATTAAATTTTCTCGATACAAAAAAAATGCAAAGTTCGGTCTATGTTTTTTATTTTTTGGACTTTATGGCATAACTCCTATGAGTTATTGAAAGGAAGTTGTTTTAAATTGTAGAAAATACTAGTATCTAAATTCTTTAAAGACAGTTTTTTAATTAATAACAATTTTAATTCATAAAAAGACGTCAATAAGTTTGGGTACATACGCCGTTTTATTCTGAGCACACATTCACTATCGTCCTCTCATCTTTTGCCTTTTAAAAGTAGTGTCATCACTTTCGTTCCTCGACGAATCAGTCAGCCAGCGTGGCTCTTACAGGCTAGACCTGCGACACTTTTTTTCAGATTGCGGCTGTCAGATTTTCGTAATAATAAAATTGGAAATGGATAAAAAGATCGAGAAAATAAAAACGAATGATACGTAGGCTTATAGATTATTCAAAACTATGTTTCGCTGTGTTCAATGGGACGTGATTAAACGGACATGACTGTAAATAAGTCACATAAACTTTATTTTTTCAATAACACATTATTTTCATTAATAAATCAAGAATAAAATAAACCAAACTTACTGAATATCATCGCAGGAAATTCCTGACGACCCCTTCAGAGCAAACAAGGGAATGTTAGAATACGTATGATACTATACATTACGAATTGTTCCTATCAATATAATAAATTACTCACAGTGATAATTATATCAATGCTATCGTGATATCGTACTATTGTTGTCGGATGCTTTCTCTGTGTCCATCCTCCATCTAATCTTTATGCATCCAAATACCATTTCACATGAAATAATGATAAATGCACTGATTTGCAGTCAACAATTTGAGACAATATGTAACTGAAAACAACTTCTAATCGTATCAAACTGCGATATAGGATAAGAAGCACTTCACTTCTATTATTATTTATTTAGTTTCGTCACAGATTTATAACAATTTCGAAGAAACAGGATTAAAATAAATTAAATGAAAACTGCTATTGTCAAAATTTTGAATACTTCAAAATTACATGTCAACAAATAAGGCATAGCACCCACCACCCTGTTAAATATCGCCTATAGTATAATGCTGCGACTGCGATGAAAAATTGGTGGTCATTGCTGTCTCACCGCGTGTTCGGTACAAGTTGCTTCTCGCTCTATTTATTGCTTTGGAGGCAAAAAAAATTATTAGCACTGGGCTCATTCTTTTGGAGCCGATAGATATCTCTCAAAGGTTTCATTTATCGGAAAAGTGATATTAAGACCATGCCCATTGTACCACAATAATCTGTGTACCTGTACCTCATAATATATGAGTAAAAAACTACTAAGTCCCTTTTACGCGGCGCTAGTGTCTGTCATTACATCAAACTGCATCAAAAATTAGTACCAACACCACCCTTAGCTTTACATTCTCGAACATATAAAGATATCACGCAACTAGCTTTGTGAACGGACGTTAATAAAAGGAGCGTGTGTTAGGGGCTTTTTTTAACGAGGTAAAATAATCAAATGAGTCCTCCAACCCAGGGCAGGGCGGGAGGGACTGTCAGACGTAATACTTACTAAAATCTACGATGTCTTTCAATAGACCTTTACGTTCTGGGGTCACGGTATTCGTTAGTCCCGGGACCCCGGTAGGCCCTCTAAGGGGGAGCCCCGTCATTATGCTGACACTCTTTCAGGCGCGCGTGGAACACAACGCACATGCCTATGCCCGTGCGCGCGTGTGTTTGGGGCTTTAGATAATTGGGAATTGTCACTTTCGCAAAGTGTGCCAATTTTATTAATTTTCTACCAAATAGTAGTTTTTTTCGTTATCTCGGGACGTCAAAATCTGTGTCAAAATGTTATAAAATAAATTTAAGACTGTGAATGATAAAAATATTTACAAAATATTTATCCACATCAATAAGTATTTCTATAATTTTGTTTTAGTAAATGTTTCGACATCCTTATATTAAAATATTTCTACTAGAGTAATACATGTGTTTTGCGTAAAGGGAACACTTTATGAAATGTTGAAGTTGACGAAATGAAATACATAAAACTTTGGATTTCAATCATTTCGCGATAGTGGCGCCTGCTGGTGTCGGTGCGTGGCAACTTTCCCGACTCATCAAACGACGCTTTCGCTTTGACACACGGCCTTAAACATTTAATCTGCCCAGGAATAAACCCAAGACTTCACACTCAACAGCACTTGCAACAACAAATAGTTGCGTACCAATAAATTCTCAATTAATTATCCAATTAGAAATTCCATAAACTCAAAGAAGAAAAATGTCATAATGCGTGTTTTCTAGCGCCCTGTCCCCAATGGCTGGTGATGTAACTGAGCGGCGCGTGCGCACGCCGCCGGGTCGGAGGTAATCGCCATTCATCGCGCGGCTGCTGGACGTGGCGGCCGTTGATACGGAGATAAAGACGTTATTAATTGTAGGCTCGTGTCTGAATGGCGGATGAGCAAATTGCTTCATTTTGTTTTATTTTGGCATTTATGGATCCTTTTTTTGGAGTTGTAAAAGTTTTTGTGCCGATGGCCTGGCCGTGGTAGGAATAGAATTAATAATTAATTATTAAGAAATAAAAGAATGGAGTTGAACTTTTTATTTTCTGCAAAACTTTGAGAAATTATGCATGATCTCGCTGAAGCTCTACAAAAAGTATCGTTTGTCTCTCAAAAAGTATCTTCTATCTATCTTCTATACTTATAATAAATCTGTAGAGAGCTCAATTCTGTACATGAAATATATTTCCAAAATAACTATCAGGGGGTGATTAGGGATCGATACTGATGCCAAATATGCAATTAATAAAATTATTGTCTGTCTGTCTGCCTGTCTGTCTGTCTGTCTGTATAACCGTTATAGAAACAGAAACTACTGGACGGATTTTGAAGAAACTTGGTACAATTATTTTTCATACTCCTGCGCTGGTTATAGTATACTTTTCATCACGCCACAATCAATAGGAGCAGAGCAGTGAAGGGAAATGTCAGGAAAACGGGAGAAGTTACTCCATACACGCTAATCTTCGGAACTACTGGACGGATTTGATTGTTTTTTTTTTGTTGTATAGCTATTAAGTCTGGGCAGCATATAAGCTATAATTTATCTTGGAAACTTAAACACCTTATGCAGAACTGCAATAGATCAGCTAAATTATAAGAGATACAAAAATTATGCTCTAGAAAAATTGTATCACGTGATGAGCATTTTCTGCTGAGAGAATAAAATTGAAGATCCTGGACACCTGATGTGGAACTCCAAGAGCCCAGCTACACTATTACATATACAGTAATGACGTCTTAGCAAGAGTTGTTCAGCCTGATGAGCACTCCCTGTTGTCGTATAAAAACTGAAAATCTGGAACACCTGATGTAGAACTCCAAGAGCCCAGCTACACTATAACATATATAGGAATGACGTCTTAGCAAGAGTTGTTCAGCCTAATGAGCACTCTCTGTTGACGTATGAAAATTAAGATCTGGAACAACTGATGTGGAATTCCAAGAGGCCAGCTACACTATAACATATATATGAATAACATCTTAGCAAGAGTTGTTTAGTCTGGTGGGCATTTCCTGTTGACTTACAAAAATGAAAGATCTGGAACGTCTGGAATCGTCATGCGTATCCCGTTGTTTTCCCGTCCCCAGGCTCTAAGAATTCGACATCAGACGTTTCAGATCTTCGATTTGGACGACCCCATTGTCGCTGGCATAAGTAACAGGATCCGCGTACGAAGTCGCTGGCAGAAGCTAGTCTGAAAATAAAACACTAATATTTTAATGATTTTTTCGAAATGCGCAATTATTTATGAACGATTGATAACAGAGTATTCGTTAAGCAAGTTGAACGTTATAAATTATTTTATAATTAGATTGTATACAATAATTTCCTCCAGTTTAAAAGAAATCGTTCCACAGAATTATTAGAGAGTGATTCAATTGCTGTTTCTGGATAATATATTGTTGAAATTACACGTATAAAATATTAAATATATTTCAGCCTGCGTCAGACTCTGCAGTCAGTTGGCGCTGATCCAACACAACTTGAACTTCGGCACGAGTTAGCACATTTTGTTGCTGGAACTGGGACAAACTAACAAACTATAGCTTAATATGTATGTACACCTAGGTATAGTAAAATTTAGCTTAAACTTAATTACTCTGTAAAAATGCCAGCTAAGTAGACACAGTAGAAGTAAACAGAGTTGACAAACTGAAGCACACAACTGCAAAAAGGCAATCTGAAATCGATTGCGACTTCTTCTTTATTTTTTTATTTTGTTTGTGTGTTTTTATTTGTTGTTGTTTTATCAATAAAAACGAAAATAAAATACGTATGTTAAATAGAAGCCCCCTTAAATATATTTTTATTAATTCTGTTTTTAAGTACTTATTGCTATACCAACAACAGACACACATCATCTGTGAAAATTTCAACTGTCCAATTATGAGATCTTAGTAATAGGTCTCACCCTTTAGGTATGAAACTCGTTTGACCGACTCCTAAATATTAAATCAAGTAGTATTACAATATAGTTTCCATGTAGGAATACAATATTGTTCACTCTCTGGTAAATAATTTCCCAATTCCTCCGTAAAACCCTCTCGAAACAATGCCTATTTGTAACATCTAATAGCGCCGATAACGATCAGTTGCACTCTATTTCTCTCACTGTGTTAATTAAGGAAACTAATAAACATAGTATGTTAATAGCGGCAGATTATATGGCATTATATGACCGTCAAAAGAAATGAGAAGAATTGCAAGTATTATGTAAGTCTAAGTACTTTAATGTACAGTCAACGTCGGTCATCAGTTGTGACTTGTGATTGTACGAACATTGCAAGTTGTGAATGAAAACTTGCATTTTTGAAGTGCCTTGTACTTACGTTTTCACTTTGAAGTGAATTTAAAATAAAATGAACATAAAGTTGAGATTGAAGTATTATCTTCCTTTTTCTCATATCTGGAGCCCAAAAACACGAATTTTCACGTTTTTTAAACGAAAATTAAATGGGAAATTAGACGTTGATTTGGTGGTAGTTTTTCATTTACTATACTTTATTGTATACTTCAAGTACTCTGTTTTTTTTTTTTTTTAGCGTGGTAAAATCATCAAATGAGTCCTCCCACCCCGGGCAGGGCGGGAGGTCCGTGCCCGGACCTCGGTTGCGACAGTCGTCCCCTCCATACTGCCCTGAGATCGCACCGGAGCTCTTCCCGCCGCGCCTCGACTTCTCGAGGCAGCGGGGTTACACCCCGGCGCTGCGCCTCCACGCGCCACTCATAGACGCGCTGGAGGGCAGTCGCCTCCAGATCCCAGGGCAGTAATCCGGCAAGGAGGTTAGCCGATTCGCCGGCGATCGTGCGGTATCCCCGGATCATCCGGATAGCCATGACCCTCTGGCATGCGACCAACTTTAGTGGTCGCGTCCGGATGCTCAGGGCCCACACGGGGGCCCCGTAGAGGGCCATGGACCGCACGATACCGGCGTACAACCTCCGGCAGGAGGTGTTTGGCCCGCCGATATTGGGCAGGAGTCGTCTGAGGGCGCCTGCTGCCCGGTTCAGCTTTGGGGCCAAACTCAGGAAATGCTCCCTGAAGTTCCATCGGCTGTCGAGGACGAGTCCCAGGTACTTCATCGTCCTCCCGACGCCGATGCGAACCCCTCCCACCGTTATGTGGGACTCTGACCGCGGTTCAAGTACTCTGTACGGTAGAATATGAAAATCATTTGACAAAACTTCAGTGCACACAGAGAGGTATAGAACAGGCCTGTCATAGAGGAAAACCAACAGCTTAGAAATACAATATTGACTTTTGAAGAAGTTAGAATTACATAGGTAGAAGAAGTAAGTAGATTAATATTTTTAAAAGTCGTAACCAATTTTCAATGCTGACTGTACTTTGTTTTTGATTTTGGATTTTTTGCGTAAAGTATTACAGTATTAATAGAATAATAACTTGAGTGCCTGTCATTGTGGTCAGAATGAAATGTAATAGATTCAGATGACTATACAATTAATGTTCATTGGTTTTACGTGAGAACCTCTTGTTCAACTTGCGACCTTTGTAAAGTAACACACTGAATATCTTTCCGTAGCCGTAAGTCAAAAAGCTTTTGTCCAAAATTGTTTTTTGAAAGGCTGCATACGTAGGTATGTAGTTACATAAGACATATCCAAAAAAGTTCATGCTTCAGCACTTCCTGAACTTTTAGAATAGTTCACGTGTTAACATCTGTAAATTAATAAATGATTAAGATTTTAGGATTAGATTTCAAGTTTAGATCAGTACCCTTAGCACGAGTTTTCAGTATTTGAGACGTAAACTGGAACTTTGACAATTTCAAATTGTCAATTTTCAAGGAAAAAATTAGTTCTTTCTTCGCACACCAGAGGCGCTGTTCCATTTTTTCATACAAGAGACGCTTTAAAAGTAAATACTGGAAAGACGCTGTAAAGTAAATGAGTGAAAACTCGCGCTAAGGGTACTGATCATTAGGATAAAATAAAATAAATAATTTATTGTTATTGTAAGTGGAATACAATTACTTACATCAATGTTGGGCCGCGGGGCTGTCTAAACAGGTAACCGTGACCCTGGAGCGTAAAGGGCTATAGAAGAAACACCGAGGATTTTAATCAGTACGAGTCTGACAGTCCTTCCCGCTCCACCCTGGATGGGAGGACTCGTTTGGTGATTTTACCACGTTGAAAAGGCTCAATCAATGATCGTGTATGTATTTATTTTTTGTGCATTCTTTTGTTGAGGTAGCAACATAGCAACGTTGAATGATGCCGTTTCAAAATAAGACAGTATTTAAAAATGTCTACATTGTAATCACACATAATAACACTTTCTTGTATACAAATATTGATAGATGGCGTAACGTGACCCGACTGCGTAAGTTAGGTAAGTTGTGTGTTTGACATTTTGTACTCGTACGGGAGTTACTAGCCATGTGTGAAGCTTGGACTGTTGAGCTAATATTTGTTTTGAAAAGTAAGATTTGAGAAAACAATTGACTATAGGTAAATAATAATATTGATATATAGTAGCTTTGTTGAATAAGTATTATTTTATATGGTTACTAGCTATTGCTAGCGGCTTCTCCCACGAAAATTTTCCCACGGGAAGATAAAATCGGAATAAAAACTATTCTATGTGTCAATGCATGGTCGCGGGACTGTCTCATCAGCTTACCGCGACCCTAGAACGTAAAGTTATTGAAGGATCACCGTGAATTTTAAACTAACTATGTGTGTAAGTATCAAATTTCATCCAAATACTTTCAGTAATTTGCGTTAAAAGAATTAAAAATTCAGCTTTGAAATCTTCCGACGACGGGGCTCCTATATGGCCAAACGCCTGCCAGTGCCGCGGAACTGATCACTGAGGTACTACTATCTAAGCACGAAACCACTGTTACTTTGACCAACGCAACATTTCACTTACGGACATAAGATTATAATTATAGTAAGTGATATGAACTAAAAAAAGGGATACTGAAAATTAATTAAGGTCATTGTTTCAAAACTTGCTGATGAAGTTGTATTGCATTTCTTTCATATTAGTTAAACTGTTTATCCCACAGCAATTCACAATGTCTATGTCATATTTTGAGGTGATTGAACTTTGAATTAAACAGTATTATAGAGCCTGTTTGCTTTAGTTTTACGATGCAGTATGTAGGCGGCACTTTATAAAGCGGCGGTTTTGAGGTGAAGTTTGTGGTTATGTAAAACCTGTTTTTTGATAATATTAGACAAAGTGCTTAAGCTACAATTATCTTTTGGAATTTGAATGAGTAAATCCCGGTTTATCACTTTTCTGATTCGACAATCAAACAAAAGAAAGGCATTACAAATACTTAAGCAGGGCGCACACGTTGAACACTTTTGTGTCTTGTGTCAGATACAAGCTACCGATGAGTAATTGATTTCTAAAGAACAGTATAAAACCATCCCATTGCTCCAACTCATAAACTACGGTTCCCTGTGATGGTGTGCCGTGTTGGCAACAAAGTGTCTTAGTAGAATACTTATGTTTTGTGAAAGTCAAAAATGTTCATATTTTGGTCACTTCATGATAGTTGACATTTTTTGAAAAATCTTCAAATAGGTCCTGCCGTCCTGTGCAGAGTGTGCGGAAGGGATCATTTAATTATAATGTATAAGGGAAGCTTCACAATTATAACCTCTTCGTAACCTATTGAGAGCAGTTGGCAGCGAGCCGAGTGGAGCAGCGGAATGCTCTTGATCAACGTTCAAAGGCTCTATGAGTGAGTTTCATGATAAAGCTGTAATTTTTAATGAAGTTTGACCTTTGGGGCTGGCTGGTGAGTGTGGGCAGTGGGCCAGCTGCCAGGGAACCATTGTGTAACGGAGTAGTAATGGTTGTGCATTAACCAGCAGTTCTATTGTCATTGAGACTGTTAAAACTTGGAGTTTATTTCAGCTGTTCCCAAGCGTAGAGAAGGGAATAGATTCTTATTTGTTTTGTACAGAACAAAATAAACTGTGACTTTTGATTACATTTTGTATTTAGTTCTTTTTGTAAATAAACTTTATTTTGAGTTTGGTCGGTACATACGCCAGCAGGTCAACCTACCCTATTAAACTTGCGCTATTGTGATATGGTGATAATATTGAAAATCTATTAAAGAAATTGGACAGATTGAGGTAGGTTGAAGTGCTGGCGTCTGTACTTTATAATTTAATAATAATAATATAGTATTTAACTAATGTAATATAAACAATAATTTATGAGAATTTAGTTAAAATTAAATAAAAAGAAAAATAGTGCATAAGCTATGGTAATTAATAAGCTATGGGGACACCTACAACATAATAACGACGTAACGAACTTCTCAATACCTGTAAATACAGCTTTCACCTTGAAATAGTTCCCAATTAATTTTTAAATACTACGGACAAAAACATTGCCCGAAATATGTTGCCGTCACAGCCACAATTCGTTCAATTCGCTTGATGAGTGTTAATCCCTCTCATCCAGCAGAAATGACAAACCAAATTGGCTAGTTTATTTACATACGTAAATGGAAAGCATTTTGAATGACAAATACATGGCAACACTATTTATACCCACCTCCTTATGCAAAGATGTACGTTTTAGTGCGGCCGCACACTGTAAATTTCCATCAGAAAGATTCGGATAAACGCCGGATGCACCCCGCATACTATTGGCTATATGACAGTATCAATAAATAACAAATCTAATTAGTACGTCATTTAGAATTTAAAAAAACACACACATTATTTTCTTTAAAATCAATGAATTTACCAATGTATTTAAAAGGATCAAACTCAAGATTTCCCCAATCTTGAGTTTTGATCCTTCTAAATCTTGTGACGTCATACTTCAATCAAAATTGTACTAAATTGTGACGTATAACTAAAAAAAGCGTCGTGTAACAAAAAGAAAAATACAGGTCAAATATTTTTTGATAATCTGACGGGCTAACTAGAATTTTTCAGACAAATAGGCAATTATAAATTTAGATCCGGCATTTTTACAAGAGCAGTGGTGGCCCAGTGGTATCGGCCCCGTCTTACGAATTGTAGGTCGTGGGTTCGAATCCAGGCAGGCGCATTACTTTGTGTAATTTATTTCATCATGACTGCTCTCAAAACGGTGAAGGAAAACATTGTGAGGAAACCGGCATGTCCTAGAACCAAAAATTCGAAGACATGTGACATCAACCAGACCGCACTGGGCCCTCGTGGTGGATTATGGCCCACTCCCTCTCACAGAGAGGAGGCCTGTGTCCCAGCAGTGGGAACATGATGATGATGATGAAGATGATGAACTTTTACAATACAAAATATATGCACCGGGTACCTTCCAACGAGCATCAGAAGCAGACGAACCATCAGAATTTTTCTTGCAGTTTCTTGTATCCAATACAAACAGCAAGTACCATGCGGCGAGCATCAGAATTATTATTCTGAAAGAAATTTCTTACAGTATGCGGTCGCGCTTAATACATTATCATTGACAGTTAAGGTCATCATGCTCGTAAGTTCTTATGTTTATCGCAAAGAAATGCGTTTATTACCAATAATAAGTGAACAAGTAGGTTGGAGCGTGTACTGACTTAATGTTGAACATTTTTCCAAGTAATTTATTGAAGCATCCTGGTATTATGATTGCGTATGGTAGTGGTGAGCCAAGGTGTGTCGCTCTACAC
Organism: Agrotis clavis; assembly: GCA_954870645.1. NCBI lineage: Eukaryota > Metazoa > Arthropoda > Insecta > Lepidoptera > Noctuidae > Agrotis > Agrotis clavis. Next base: position 26,211,700 of record OX940928.1, on the reverse strand, counting down.
TTGTAAATGTTGTCATCATTATCAGCCTACAATATTCCCACTGCTGGGACGCAGGCCTTCTCTCTATGAGAGGATGTGGGATGTAAACCATCATGCGGGCCCAGTGTGGGTTGGTAGATGTCACATGTTTTCGAATTTTTGTACAACTCGTAAGATGGAACTACTGATACCACTGGTTCTAACTGGTACTAACCCACTACTGGGCCATTGGTACTATGTTGTACTGATGAAATCTTACATTTTAACAATTTTAAAATACGGAGTCTGCGTCTTAACCGGTAACTCTTTTTATTTGCTTCAAAAAGTAACGTAGTAGTGTATCTTTCATCCAAAAGCTGTGGTGGAAATTCCTACTTCATGTAGTCTTTGTTTCTTAAATTGATTTTGAATTGGTTAGTATAGTCACCCAAGGAAGATATCGTAAAAATCAGAAACACGTGGCTTTGTATACAAATGGGAAGATTAAACTACGGCCTGATAAACCTAACTTGCTGTTCGAGAATAATAAAAAACTTTTTCAAAAAAAAATGTAACCGACTTCAACACAACCACAAAAAAAGTTCAAAATAACCTACAAAAAACTTTTCTTTCGAAAGTCGGTGACTTTATTTTTTATTTCATTGACTTTTTGTCACCGACTTTCGAAAGAAAAGTTTTTTTGTAGGTTATTTTGAACTTTTTTTGTGGTTGTGTTGAAGTCGGTTACATTTTTTTTTGAAAAAGTTTTTTATTTTATCCTTTTTAGTTTCACTATTCAACCCAAATTATTGTCAAATACATAATATTTTCTTACATGTGCACTAAAATGTTGTAATCCATAGCACCGGTAATAACAACGCCGATTATGTATGTACACAATGAGAACTACCAAAAATAAAAACTACTGCACCAAACTAAATGAAAATTTTATGGGACCAAATGGCAGATATTATACTGTATCGAACAAAAAAAAAATAATCGAAATCGGACCAGAAACCTCGGAGTAATCGGTGTAGACAAAGTTAAAAACTTTTTTAGGTTTTTGTTGATTTTTGTTGATATTTCAAAAAGTGCTAGTCCGATTTTGATAAAATTTTAATGGGACCATCCCAGAAGTATACCCTATCCAACAAAAAAAGAATTTTTCAAATCGGTTGTTAAACGAGGGAGTTATGCCCGAACAAACATAAAAAAAAAAAATACAAACATCCGAATTGAGAACCTCCTTCTTTTTTAGAAGTCGGTTAAAAATGATAATCAACCGGAAATATTAATTAAACATACAGAAAAGTTTTTTGTAATTGCACCTACTTATAATGTACACATTTTTTTCTTTATAATTTTATAGACCATGCATATTTATGTTTTATACAATGAATAATTGGATAATAAATATCCGGTAAAATAAAATGATTAGTAAAAATAAAAGCGGCACATCGTAATACTTTTTGAGGGTTCGTGCTAACTGAGCATCCATAGTAAGTGCGACTTTTCAATACAGTTTCGATACATTGAACTTGATTTGTTACTTTGAGGTTGTTTTAACAAAAGGAAGAGAAACTCTACAAAAGGGGCATTCCTCGAGATATACTCTTACAATACCAAATGTCTCAAAACTCAGATATTTTCAAGGCAAACTTGGTGCTACACTACAGCGCACAAACAAGAAGGATGTCAAACAGACTGCCAATCATTAAATGTAATCCCATTTAAAGTTCACGACTGATTGCAATCTGGTGGAGACATCACTATGTGGCCCCGGAACAATCAAGAACAATTCAATACAAATAAATTGAAAAGTGTACTACAATTTATAGACTTTTTAATTTATTATTGGAGAAACAGAAGAAGTTTTTTGACATCAGTAAAAATGGATAATTTCATACGCAACACACGGGTGAAACCGCTAGTAGCAGCTAGTCAAAATACAATCCCAAGAAAGCTTTTAATAAAAGTCTTTAAAAGACCAAGTGAAGTCAAAGCTAAGAGTAAGTGCCCTATAAATCAACTGTAATTATAGGTTATCATTTCATTTATGTCAAATTATCGATCAGGTATGATCGACCGATATAATCAAGTGATATGATCGACCGGTATGCTCACCTTTGTGGATCGCAGCCGCAGGGCGTGACGTATAAGGAAGAATGCATGTATTACAATATTAATATATAATATAATATAATATATTCCACAACCATCACACAACGCCATCTAGTCCCAAGCTAAGCAGAGCTTGTGTTATGGGTACTAGACAACTGATAAACATACTTATATATTTCTAAATAAATACATATTTTAGATAAATTACACCCAGACACAGAACAAATGATCATGCTCATCACACAAACATTTGTCCTGGGTGGGAATCGAACCCACGACCCCCGGCATAGCAGTCAGGGTCACTAACCACTAGACCAACGGGCCAGTCAAATATTGATTCACGATGACAGCATTTTATATGATCATTACCGAATTTAAGATGGTTGGCAACTTTTTTTAGCTAGGACCAGTGCCTTCCTGTTTATCTATCGGTAATTAAAATGTATTCCATAGAAATATAGATAATAATAAACCCACAATAGGCAAAACTAAAAAAATCGAATTATGTAGTCCGTCAGGTAAATTAAATACAAATCTTTCTTCTTTATAATATAAGTGTGAAAGGATTCTAAAATGGCGGCTTGTACTTGCGTTGACAGATAGTACAGTCAGCATATAAGATTTCAAATTAAAGTTTTTTTGAAATTGAAAATAAAAAAAGCAAGACTGGATCAAAATTATTCTCAAACTTAATCTAACAATAAAACAAAATTCAACAACAATAATCAACAGGTAACAACGGAAAAATAACAGAAATCTATAAAACATATTCTTAAAAAATATCACTGAGCGCGTCAAGACACATCAAGACTATTTTTTTTCTGCTTACGCTACACGCGGGAGTGAGTATAGACGGCACTAGAGTGCGAGTGAGAAGACACGATAAGCGCCGCCATTTTAGAATCCTTTCTTCATTGACCCAGGTTATAAGAAAGGGTATTATATAATAATTGATTATTTAGATGACAAAAAAGCTTGGGATTGAATTGCTCGCTCTCGCTCGTAATTATTATACAATACTGACATTATAATTATTATCCTTCTCACATTTCTTTTTTTACTTATTTTTTGTTTTACATATTTTGACATGTAAATTTGACATTGTAATTTATTATTATTGTATTTAGTATTTTCAAATTATTATTTAATTTATTGTTAAACATAAAACATATTATAAATGCTCTAAAACAGACTTTGATCCCTGAGTTTGTTTCGCCATTTCTTCTCAGGGTAGTCAGATATGAAATGTCGACCCCATCTAGTCTTAGTTTAAAATGTGATGTATGACGTGTAAAAGTGATTTCTACATCCTATTTACAGAATAAATAATTTCATTTCATTTAATTTCATATATCACCGCTTTTTTTTTTTTAGGTGGTAAAAGCATCATATGAGTCCTCCCGCCCTGGGTGGGGAAGGGACTGTCAGACTCTTATCTGACTAAAATCCACCCGTGTTCCTTCGGATGCCCTTTACGTTCCGGGGCCACGGTATCCTGGGTTAAGAAAAACCCGCGACCCCAGCAGGCATTTGGCGCGAAACACGACGCGCCACAGACCCGGGCTTGGTCCTTGGTCGGACGGCGAGCTACCGATTACTCACCGTCCGCAAGCCCGCTCCGCCGTTGTGCCCTCTGCTGATCAGAGGGACACGCGTTGGAGCGTCCACACGACAGGCTATTCACATACGGGCAAAGAGACCCCTTAGGCACACAGTGCCTAAGGAAGAGTTTTTGTCCGCATCCCAGGGTGCACCGGCCCGAAAAACTGGTCTTCCCCCCGGACGGATCCGAGAGGGAACTCCAGTCCACGGGCGCAAGTGGAGGTTTCCTGTCTTAGCACCCCAGATAAATATCACCGCTGGGTATGATTTTCAATAGTCGTGACGACACGATACAACAAAAGAAATTGAAATTGAGCATTATTTTCAATACTCAAGCTGAGGGACTCATTACTAGGGTATCGAACCGGGAAATCCCGGTCCCGAAAATCCCGGGATTTCCCGGTTCTTGAAGTATATTTTAAAACCCGGGACATGCGACTGAGAACCGGGAAATTCGGGATTTTCGGGACTCAGAAAAACAGTATAAATAATTTGTTTAAACTTGTTAATTCTATTATAGAACAAAAGAATCAAATTGGATGTAAGGTATTTATTCACTTCGCCGTTAAATTCGGAATAACATGTTCAGATACAAGTGTTGTTGACAGAGAAGAAAAGTTGATAATGTACAGCTTGACATAAAAATGTAGAAAACCGGAAGTCGCCACTGTCTTCGCGCTACCAGCACTTTGAATGATTTTTTTTTTTTTTTTTTCACTTATTACGTTAGTTTTATGGCACAATAATAAATCTAACAAACCTGCGGTCTTTGTTTACATCAAATATCAAAGATTTTAAAACGCAGTCAGAAATAAAAATTTTAGTTCCGTTTCAATCCGTTCTGGCCAAGCTGTAGTACTGGTTATATCTCGAAAGTCTTTGACAGGGTCTCGAGACAAAAAGCTTCCTTGCTATTGGTATCTCAATTTTTGTAGCTGGATATCAGACTTTCTTAGTGAACGATCAATCAGAGTTGTCGTTGATGACTGATCCTTTGAGCTTTTGGTTATTGACTCTGGAGTTCAACAGTTATCTGTTTTCTTTGCAACTCTTATTTTGCTGCACATTTCTTACCTACTTCAGCCTGGTATTGTTGGATAGGTAGATAACAGTACTGTTTCAGTGACATACTTGCCCACTGCAAAATCCAGTGGGGATGAAGTTCATTGCTTCAGAGAGACCATGGTAGAGCAAACAGATTTGATATTTAGTATCCCATAAAAGAGAGAAGTTTCTTGTTCGCTCACACAAGAAACTTCTCTCTTTTATCGCCACCAACATACAGGCGTATATTTCCTTAGTGAAGTAGGAGTAAATCAAAACTACATATTTTATAGAGTAATTTGGACCAATTCCTATTTTTACTGTTTCTGTAACTGATGACCTTGAGCTTTTGGGCATGGAACTGACATCCAGTGTCAACTTTGACGTGAGCATCCTAAATAGAGTGAAGCGATACCTTACACCTGGATATGTGCAAGCCCATTTCTGCATTGATTGCGTCGTAGTAGCCCGCGAAATTCAAAGTTTCTTATGTTTTTTCTAACGGAGTATTTGCAGCAACCTTACTCAACTTAATCATTGGGATGGCTCAGATAAATACAACTTACTGCACTAGACCCAGTGGAATGCAGAGCTCCTTAGACTAATTGGCAACGTGAAACTGGTGGATGGTTACTCTACAGCTTAGCTCATCTTATCGACGCAAGCTTAAGGAATAATAATAATGTAAAGATGTACATTATAGCACGATACATCTCATTACATCTTTCCATAGAAATCGTCAGGAGACCACACACTGCAGCAATAATGTATATTTTTACATCTTCGAATCTAAGGTACTGAACACGAAAATATACATTTATATTTCGATACACCTTTACATCTCAGTACATTTCCGTATATCTCTCTTCGAAAAGGATGTTATGAAATGTAAGGAAATATACATTACATTACCTGTTGTGTGTGTGATACATCAAGATAATTTAAAGCTATACATCCCGGGATGTAATGTACAATCGACAAAGTTGAATCATGACCCACCATAAGCTTATTTTCTTACAGACTTTCAAATACAATTAGGTCTACATTCGCCTTAAATGTAATATCCATGGTAACGACTTTGATCTTTGTCAATTTGACGGATTCAAACGATTTTTTGTCAAAATGGGTCATGATTCAACTTTGTCGATAGTACATTAATATACATTATAGCTGCTGTGTGTGAAGCCCTCCCTCTTTTCGTTTTTTTTATTGGGTTCGCTCGTGCTAAGATGAGACCTAAAATAGGTCGAACTCATGAATTCTACAACCTCTTTCCACCGGCCTACTTGCATTAGGTACATCTAATGTCCAGTATTGGACATCTAGATGAACTGCAAGTTTCCATAGTTAGTACAGTTAGAGTGAATAGATTTGCCACCTCTGAATAGAAAAGAGGCTAGAGCAAACCCATGTCCATGAGGCCGTCGAATAAGTTGGTTGTATGATTTTAATCAGAATAAATACTGTACCATAAAGTTGTCTTATTATTTTCATTGTTTTCTAATGCCATGGAAAAAATGCATTTTTGTCCCGAAATTCCCGAAAATCCCGGGATTTCCCGGTTCCTTGGACGCCTGTCCCGAAAATCCCGGGACTTCCAACAAGGACCGGTTCTCGATTCCCTACTCATTACTATATTTGCATTTTATTGATACTATCAACATGCAGTCATTATATGCCTATAAATTTGGTTGTTTGGAGCGAATATTGTTAAAGTAAAATAATCATTGAAAACTTATCCTGAAGGAATGTTTTAGCTTACAACATTACGTATTACATTGATTGTAAATAAGTAAGTATGAAGATAAACTAATAATCAAAAATACTGTAAAGGCAGGTAACAACATTATTACGAATGCCTTAATTGTATTAAAACATATTATACTGAAACTCATAAGAACTAATTATGAACAATTTTGTAAATGTTGAACAAAGTTTTGATGTAGAAACGTGAAGTCAAATGAGCAATTTAATAATTTCATAACATGTACAATTACATCAAAATGTTTGTGTTACTTGAAAGAGAAAGTTCAATTACGCAAGGATTACGATATTTAACTGTTAAATTTAGAACTACCTAACATGTTCATGTTCAAGCCACAGCGCGTTCCAGGACTGTCAGAGCTGTGCAGCCCTGAATGGAACGGAAGAGGCAATTTAAGGGTTAAGGTCGGGGCCCCCTAGAGGGACAAAGCCTGCCGGGGTCGACGAACTTTCCAGTCGGAAATCCGTGACCCTTTTTTTTACTAGGTAAAATCATCCAATGAGTTCTCCCATCCAAGGGAGGACGGGAGGGACTGTCAGACTTTTACTAACTAAAATCCACAATAGCCCTTTACGTTCCGGAGCCACGTTACCTGACAAGACGGTCCCGCTAAACTATGGCCCTGGAACGTATAAGGTACCTAATTAATAGGGTAAACCGATACTTGCATCACAGATTCCTCTTAATGAAGTGTCTGTGCAGTGTGTTCTTAGTGGATAATAAATTTATGTTTTACAAATCCTTCAGTATGTGTGTCCGTGTTCAGAGTGTCCACAATTTGTCTTTATCAACTTGACAGAACCTTTAGGCCTCATTTACACGGGATATTCCGTCATTAACGATTCACCAAAAAACACGATTCGTTAGGACAAATGAACACACATAATAATAACTTTTACATTTACTCTGGAATCATATTGTATTTTGTGTCCGTAATTTTTCATGATTTGCGATGCGTGTGAACAAAGCATTGCCGCCGTCTTTTTTTATATTTTCCTGGCACACCCAGTCTGTCCTAGAAAACACAGGTAGAAAAGGAGATATTTTTGTCAGCGGACTGGCTATTTGTATCAATTCTGTGTAAGAAACGGTGTCCATTCACTATCGTGGCAGGTGACAAGTTACGCCATCTATTGTGCGACGTTCGCAACACTTGCTAGATTTTATTTAGCGAAGGTATTAAATTTATCGCCTGTGATATCGCGTTCTTTTTGTTAACGTTTGATAAAGATACCTGTAATATCGAAAGCAAATTACAAATTGAAAATTATAATGCCGGATGCCTGTATTAGAAATAAAAGTTATTTGGATTTGTATTGACACCAATGTATTAAAGGAATGTCGCAGGATCGTCTCTAAATATAACCGTGACCCTGGAACGTAAAGAGCACGTGAAGGAGCAGTGTGGTTTTTATCAGTAAGAAAAAAAAAAAAAAAGTCTGACAGATCCTTTCGCTCCACGCAGGGTTAGATTTGATGATTTTACACCCCAAAAAAATAAATACTTCCAAATGGATTCTACGAACAGTTTTAGTAAAAATAACGCAATCATGTTTATTATTGTTCCTCTTTTACTATCTATGACAAATATATTGAAAATGGATAATTAATCAATGCTTTGAAATTAAACAAGACTATCGGAAACTGATACAAATCTATTCCTGTGTCCCATAACCAATCATTGCCGAATGATAAGCCCGATTGATTGCCCCGACATTATCAATCTCGACCACAACTACTCTTCATCATCGGATTGGAAACGGCGCGGGGGTGAGGGCCCCCATCGCGGGGGAGAGGGGCTAGGGGGCTTGGTAGGGGGAGGTCGAGAGGGGGGAGGGTACGGTGGGCGTGGCTGGTCGATACTCAACGAGGACGGCGCTGAAACTGGCTGGTATGTAAAGCAAATGATAAATGATGTAACAAGGTTAGAAAGTTTTGTTGAAGAAATGGCCTGGATTTAAGTTTTTTTTTTCGTGAGCTCGGTTTAAGGGCACGGATTGTGTTGGGAAAGTCGATTGTGATTTGTTAAGTAAGATTGAACGGCGGGATCTGAGATGGGTCGACCCGTTTTCAGGTCAAATGATAAAATTACCATAATTTTTCAACTTTTTAGGAAGTAATAGATAACGTTTTGCGCTTGCTTGATCTAAGCATTTAGGTACCGATATTTTGAAAGCGAATGCTTTATTTGTCGTTTTAGAGACCCACTGCTTTTATCAATAACGGGAATGTTGTTGCATGAATTTGACAAATTCAGCAATCTGTTTCTATAAGAAATACTGATCCAGCATGAAAAAAAAAAAATATATATAAATAAAAAACCACACACAAATGTTTACTAAATTGAAAAAGTTTTCAGAACATAATATTCTCATAAGAATGTAAAACAAAGTATAATTTAATTCTACTACGTACCTACATAAGTACCTATATTATGTGTGAGTTGTTTTAAAAGCATAAGTATAAATAATTTATAAACCCTTTAACAACAAAGCCACCGCATTCATAAAAGCTCTCTTTTAAGTACAAACTAAGAATAGACATGCAAATGTAATGCCACAGTGAGAAGCACGTGTTTATAGTACATGCGTGTTGTATGTAATGTAGCTATTTCAGTCACAGATGAGGTTGTAAAGCTCATTCAAGCGGGTGGCTTGTTCATTGTGGTGATGTCTATCTAACTAAGCATAGCGTTTTTATTTCAACTTTGTGTTATCATTGTTGCTTGTTATTAGTAAACGCACTGTAGAGAAGTTGTAAAATCATCGAATGCGTTCCAGCCCTGGGTGGAACAAAACGGTCATTCACAATTGAATGACTAATAAATACCCTATTTTCTTCAGTTGTCTATTATTTCAGCTGTTGGAGAAATACACTACTTACCCAAACAAGATTTGGTCTGGAATCACCAAGGGAAGGGAAAGCATGGTCATCTACCATCATACCTGGCGGTGGCGACGCACCTGCTAGCAGAAGCGGCGAATATCAGAATAACGTGGAGCGAGGTGAAGCGTGAAGGAGATCGAACGCGATAGAGGATATTTTGTGGACGCTCTATCCAGGCTAAGGACAGTTACAAATTATGTTCGGTTAGGCGAAGCTACTACCCTCGTATGTCTATGTTAATCGGTTCCTTTTGATGGATTATGGGCAAAAAAGAAACTAATTTGAGCGATTATCCTAGATTTAATCGAAAAACAATCAGAGCACCAGTACATTCACCAAAGACAAATTATGGAAGAGACAGTGACAATTTCCTTTTTAGAGCTGACAGTTACAAAAGCGTTTACAGGGCTAGTTATTTTATTGCGTTTACGAAGACCTTTTTCAACACTGGCCCTTAAACCAATAAAATATAAATAAATTCACAATCATGTTCAGCACATAGCCAAAGATTAAGAAGCAACAACAACTCTACTTATCTAGGTCACTAACAGATGAGTATTACAATAATGTACAGTTTACTCAAGAAAAAAAAAACTATGTCACAATTTCTAGCCTTGTATTAATTACAAAGAAATATTTTTTCTTGAATACACAATAAATTGTTTATTTTTACTTTTTCAATTAAAACTAAATACATAAGAATAGTACACAACGCGACGTTGAACTATCACATAGGTATCAACATAAAATTGAAATCATAAACACTTATGAATAATAATAAGAACTAAGTCTTATTTTGCTACCAATAACTGAGTTACAAAGTTATTATGTTTTACTTTACACAAAGGTTTTGTTAGAATGTCAGCAAGCATATCATTTGTACACAAGTATTTTAACATAACAATTTTATCATTTACACATCTATACTATACTAATATTATAAAGATGAAGAGTTTGTTTGTTTGTTTGTTTGTTTGTTTGAACGCGCTAATCTCAGGAACTACTGGTTGGAATTGAAAAATTCTTTTTGTGTTAGATAGTCCATTTATCGAGGAAGGCTATAGGCTATATAACATCACGCTATCACCAAAAGGAGCGGAGCAGCAATGAGAAATGTTTCAAAATCGGGAAAATGTATTCCTTTTCGAGAGCTTTCGTTGTGTGCGCTGCGTAAACGGTTAAAGATACGTAAAAATTATGTACTACGGAATTATTCCTCATAAAAAATCTAAAATAAAGTCCGCGAGAGCATATTTATCTATCTTTTAAGATTAAGTCACTATAACCTTTTTTATGGAAATCAAATTTGTTTTAAAGTAATGCATTATTTGCGAAGGTACTTTCATTAATATGATATTAACCCTTATCAAAATAAATACGTTAATCATCACAAGAATTTAATTTTGAACAAAATTGCCCTTGACATCGTTTGATTTCAATGAATATCTTAGGATGTATCACAGTTTCAAAATAATGCCACAACAAAATTATTACTGCCTGGGCAATACTGAGCATATCATAATTGCGCGTGAGGGAAAGTGCACCCTCTACCTCTCGTGTCACCCGAGCCACCGCTGAAGACGCCCAGGGCGCCGGAAATAGTGGGTCATATTCCAGGCGCTTACGGACGGGGAGTAATGGGTAGCTTGCCGTCCGACGGCATGTATTTATAAAGAAGCACTGGCCAATCCCCGCTGTCGAGACGCGACGGGAAGAGCTCCGGCGCCATCTCAGGGGGCGGTATGGATCCTGTATCGAATGGGGAAGGAAGAAACACCTGGGTGTCGCCACTGCGAGGATCGCCCGCAGGACACGGTAGAACATACGGTGCAGGACTGCCCCGCTTGGGCAGAGCACCGCCGTGTCCTCACAGCGGCGATAGGCGTCACATGGACTGGTCGAGGCCATGCTGCGGGGCGAGACGGAATGGTAAGCGGACGCCTCCTTCTGCGAAGCAGTAATACTAGCAAAGGAGGAGGCGGAACGCGTGAGGGAGAGGACAGCGTCCATCTCACGACGCAGCCGCCGCGGGAGACGCCCACGGTAACGGACGTCGCAAGACGATCTCCGGCCACCGTAGGCGCGGGCATGCGGGCGGCGAGTAATGGGTGACTCGCCGTCCGATCATGGACCATGCCAGGGTCGACGGCGCGTTGTGTTCCACGCGCGCCTCAAACAGCTCTTTAAGAGGGCCCCCTAAGAGGGCCAGGGCCTGCTGGGGCCGCGGGACTGTCTCACTCGATAACCGTGACCCCGGTACATAAAGGGCTATTATAGGATAACCGTGGATTTTAGTCAGTACAAGTCTGACAGTCCCTCCTGTCCCGCCCTGGGCGGGAGGACTCATTTGATGATTTTGCCACGATAAAAAAAAATGGGGGGGCGGTATGGAGGGAGCGACTATCGAAACCGAGGTTCGGGCACGCCTCATTCGCCGCCGCGAATGAGGCGTGCCCGAACCTCGGTACCGCCGTAAGACCTCTCTTTGAGGAATGGCTGGAAGGTGTCACGGCGTCCTGACCTGACCTGACGCAGATCCTCACTGGACACGGAAGTTTTGGGAGGTACCTGTGTCGGATGGGGAGGGAAGAAACGCGTGGGTGTCACGACTACGAGGATCGTCCAGAGAACACGGTAGAGCATACGGTGCTAAATTGCCCCGCTTGGGCAGAGCATCGCACATGTCCTCACAACGGTAATAGGCGGCGACCTCTCGCGCTCGGCATTGGTTGACGTGAAATAGAGTGGAAACCGGTCGCCTCCTTCTGCGAAACAGTCATGCCAGCGACGGAGGAGGAAGTGGGACGCGTGAGGAAGAGGACAGCGTCCACCTCACGACCCACACCCAGCCGCCGTGGTAGACGCCCACGGTGACGGACGTCGCAGGACGATCTCTGGCCAACAGGCGTGGGCATGTGGGCATTCGGGCGACGAGTAATGAGCGACTCGCTGTCCGATCATGGACCATGCCCGGGTCGACGTCAACGTTGTGTTCCACGCGCGCCTCAAAGAGCATCAGCACAATGACGGGGGCCAAACCCCTTAGAGGGCCAAAGCCAGCCGGGGTCGTAGGACTTACGAGCTACCGTGACCCCGGAACGTAAAGGGCTATTGAAGGACGCCGTGGATTTAAGTCAATACAAGTCTGACAGTCCCTCTTGCCCACCCCTGGGTGAGAAGACTAATTTGACGATTTTATGACGCTAAAAAAAAAGCATAAAGAAAATGATTTGTATCGGTATCCTCCCACAGCGCTTCGCACTAAAAAATACATTGTTAAGTTCCAACATCCACGCGAACGAAGTCGCGGGCACAGCTAGTTGTCTGATAAAATGATGTCTGACATCAATATGTTTAGTTCTTGAATGATAAAGGGAGTTTTTACACAACTTTAATGCTGACTGATTATCATTAAGAATAGTTATGATAACATTCTTATTTATAATATCCTTTAAAACTTTACGAATAAACAAGCCTTCCTTGCAGGCGTCTGTTATGGAGATGTATTCAGCCTCGGTACTAGACAATGCCACTGTTTTTTGTTTACGACTTTCCCAGGAAACTATGGATTTTCCAATGGCGAATACATACCCAGTGTATGACCTGCGATCGCCGTCATCGTTCGCCCAGTCAGCATCTGCGTATGCCGTGACGTCCAAGCCACTCTTTTGAAAAACTAGACATTGATTTATCATACCTTTCAAGTAGCGTAGAACCCTTTTTGCTGCTTTCCAATGGATTTCTGAAAATGACTCATTGAATTGGCTTAAATAGCTGACTGCATGAGAAATGTCCGGTCTACTGCAGACAGCAATGTACATAAGACAACCAACTAGACCTCGGTAGTCTAGGTTATCATCTTTCTGATTACCCTTTGGTAGTTTTAGGCCGGATTCCATGGGTGTGGGTGATGGCTTACAATCATCCATTTTGTATTTCTGCAAGACCCTTTGAATATAACTGCTCTGATCGAGAGTAATTTTTTCCTTTTCCTTACACAGTTTCATACCAAGAATTTGATGAGCTGGCCCTAGATCTGTAATTTGAAATTCTGTCATCAATTTTTGCTTTATACTCAATTTATCCTGCAAATTACACCTTGAAAACAAAATAATATCGTCCACATAAAAAGCAATTACTATAATTGAATCGTTATTAGACTTTATGTAAACACAAGGTTCCGATGATGACCTAACAAAATTTAATTTGTTACATAAAACATGATCAATCTTTTCATACCAAGCTTTCGAAGCCTGTTTTAAACCATAGATGGCTTTGTTTAGCTTGTAGACCTTATGTTCTTGACCTCTTATCTGGAAGCCCTCAGGCTGTTCCATAAAGACTGTTTCTGTCAGATCACCATTTAGGAATGCCGTTTTTACGTCGAGATGTTCAATCTCCATATTGTATTCAGCTGCCAAAGCTAACAATGTTCGTATTGTAGAATATCTAACGACTGGAGAAAATGTTTCCTCATAGTCTATCCCATGTCTTTGGGTACATCCTTTGGCAACCAAACGGGCTCGATATTTTAACAGTTCACCATTCAAACCCCTTTTAATTTTAAAAACCCATTTACATTTAACTGGTTTTTGTGATTCTGATCGATCAGTCAAGGTCCAACAGTTATTATCATTAAATGATTTGTACTCACAAGTCATTGCTTCTTTCCAATGTTTTGCATCTTTTCCCCCAAGTGCTTCTTGCACATTCTGTGGTGTATCTTCTCCATTAGATGAGACCACCATATACGATGACAGCGATTCCATTGTATCATCATAGTCTTCCTCAGATGAAGCTGGAACGTAAGTTTCATCGGCAGGGTCGCTGGCCTCCGGCGAGCTCTCTCTAGAGCTCTCAGAATCATTTACTGTGATAATGCTGTGTCTCTGATTGATTTCCAATATAGTGTCATCAGATAAATCAGTGTTCACAATAGATGACTCTGATTGTACAGGAGGTTCAGACAGATTAGTTTGAACATGTTGACTGTCATCATGAGTACAATTTTGAACTAGTGAAAAATGTTCTGCCCTTTTATTACTATCATCATTTGACACTCCACTCAGTAATTTATGTTCTAAGAAAGTAACATTTCTGGCTTTAATGCAATTTGTTGGGAAATCAGGATCAATTAGTCTATACCCTTTGGTGTCATCACAATAACCCACAAATATATATTTTTTGCATTTTGAATCTAATTTTTTTCGATTTGGATTCAATGCATATGCAACACAGCCAAATATGTGAAAATGTTTGACAGATACCTTTCTATTCGTCCATTTTTCTTCCGGAGTACATCCCATAACTGCCTTTGTGGGACAATGGTTTCGTATATAAACAGCTGTGTTAACAGCTTCTGCCCAGAACTCTTGAGCCAGGTTTGCATCCTGCAGCATACACCTTGCTGCTTCCATGATTGTTCTGTTGGCTCGTTCTGCCACTCCATTCTGCTGCGGCGAGTGTGGTACTGTTGTTTGATGTCGAATACCGTTGTCTTTCAGAAACATCTGGAAATTTGAATTAATATATTCGCCACCATTATCACTCCTGAGGACTTTAATTTTTCTGTCCGTCTGATTCTCAACCAAGACTTTGAAAGATTTAAACTTCTCAAACACTTCACTTTTAGTCTTAATGAAATAGACAAAAGTTTTTCTAGAAAAATCATCAATGAAAAGTAAAAAATATTTTGAGCCATTAAGAGAAGAACAGGGCATCGGGCCACACAGATCTGTGTGTACAAGTTCTAATGGTTCAGTCGCTCTGTTGTATGATTTTTTAGGAAATGGTAATCTATTTTGCTTTCCTTGTATACATGCAACACAAGGTTCAAAGCTAGAATCGTTATAAGAAATACCAGAAACCATACCTTGACTGAGGAGTTTCATACTTCTTCGATTGAGGTGGCCAAGCCGTCGATGCCATACCTTTTCCGATAATTCAGCCGGAATTGGCTCCGTCTCGGTATTGTAAGCGCCACACTCAACTGCTGTATTCACCACTAGATTCTCCATAGCCTCCTTAGGAGTAACTGTAACAGTGCTAGAAGTGGACAACAGTGTTTCGGCAATATTTAGTTTATACATGCCCTTTTCAAGAGCAGCACTAACCACTTCTACCCCATTATCATAAACATGACACCCACTGAAACTGAATACAACCTTGAAACCCTTTTTAACCATAGAACTCACAGATAACAAGTTTCCGCTTAACTTAGGTACATAGTAAACATTACTAACAGTCTTTATTGTATTATTTGCTAATTTTATTCTTACAGTTCCTATTCCTTCGGTATACAACTTGTCCCCGTTAGCCACTTTCACTTCAAGACTTTTATTTTTCACAAAATCACACATCACAGACCTATCACAACACATATGACTTGTAGCGCCACTATCAATATACCATGCATCTGCTTCAATATTCGCTGACAAAGCTGTAAGCAGGGCCTTGGACTCGTCCACCTTCTTTGTGTTACTAATGTTAGTATTTGTCTTCTTACCAGACTTCTTTGGACAGTCCTTTATGAAGTGAAGAAAGAAAGAAAGAAAGAAAATAAAGTTTATTTGGCACGCATTTGGCACACAGTTTTACACAAGAATATAAAAGAAATAAAAATTTAAAAAAAAAACACAAAAAGTACCGTGTGCCTCACGGCTGTGCCAAATAGGCTAGCTATACCAGTCACAGCACAGCTGCCAGGGCCGATCCGCTTTCACTCTTGTCATCACGACGCAGGTTCTCTTGTAACAACTTGCCTTGTACTACCTCGCTGGACAATTTGATGTTGGAATTTTCAATCGCCATGATCAGGGGATCGTAATCCTCCGTCAGTCCGCTTAACATGATGACTGCGATGAAATCATCATCGAGTGGTGACCCAATATCGCTGAGTTGTTGTGATATTTCAACGATCTTGTTGATGTAGCTCTCCATACTTTGGTTAATTAATTTAGTACTAAACAAAGCTCGCAGTAGTGCCAGTCTGCGACACAAACCTCTGTCTTCATATGCCTTTTGAAAGTTAGTCCAGGCCTCATGTGCCGTTTTCGCAGACCTTACGTGTGCAAATGCAGCAGGTTGTACAGATAATGCAATGCGTGCGAGTGCCTTTTGTACCTTTTTGGCGTGTTCAGCATTCGTCGGCTCCTTCTCCACAAAATCCCATAGGTCCTCATGGATCAGCACCATTTTCATCATAAATTTCCATGAGTTATAATTTTCAAGGCCTTTTAGTTTGTCCATGATTATAGAAGATGTGTTGAGACCTGTTGCCGTTGCCATGTTGCCGCCGCAATGTGGTAAAATTTCGATGAGAGGTTAAGTTTTTCTTCTTTGCCAAAAATCGCGAATTTACTGTTAAATATTGCAAAACTAACAACCAGGACCGTGCCTGGGCCCATAACCTGATGGATTATGGGCAAAAAAGAAACTAATTTGAGCGATTATCCTAGATTTAATCGAAAAACAATCAGAGTACCAGTACATTCACCAAAGACAAATTATGGAAGAGACAGTGACAATTTCCTTTTTAGAGTTGACAGTTACAAAAGCGTTTACAGGGCTAGTTATTTTATTGCGTTTACGAAGACCTTTTTCAACACCTTTTTCTTTTAGGGTGATAAAAATCATCAAATCAAATGACTTCTCCCGCCCTGGGTATGAACGACAGGAACTGCCAAACGGGGTCGCGCTACTGTCTTATCAGGGAACAGCTAGTGATACTGGATTGTAAATCATGCTGGGCTATGAAGAATCAGTGAGAGCATTGGTGGCCCAGTGGTATCGGTCCCGAGTTACGAGTTGTAGGTCGTGGGTTCAAACCCCGCCAGGCGCATTACTTTGTGTAATTTATTTCATCACCACTGCTTTCAAAACGGAAGGAAAACATCGTGAGCAAACCGGCATATCCCAGAACTAAAACTTCGAAGACATGTGACATCTGCCAACCGTTTTTATCGTGGTGGATTATGGCCCACTCCCTCTCACAGAGAGGAGCCCTGTGTCCCAGCAGTGGGAACATTATAGGCTGATGATGATGATGAAGGATCACCGTGGATTTTAGTCAGTACGAGTCCGCCAGTTCCTCCTGTCACGCCCTTGGCGGGAGGACTCATTTGATGATTCTACCACGATAAAAAAGGAACTTACTGGCTAAAAGTCCAACCTGTTCCTTCACTTGCAATTTTCGCTCCATCAATTACCTATGGTCGCGGGATTATTTCCTTACCGTGACCCCGGAACATAAAGGGCTATTGAAGGGCACCGTGGATTTTAGTCAGTAAAAGTCTGACAGTGGGTGGGAGGACTCATTTGATGATTTTACCACGTTAAAAAAAATCAATTACCTATGGGAAATAAAAAGTTGAAAGTTCACATGAAAATCTGGACTGTCCATAAAATATGAACACTAATTAATATCGTTGTGGCTGTTAATTAATTTCCCTGCCCCCTGGCAGCGGCCGCTAATTACCGCTGTTCGGCGCTAAAGCGCTCCTCGGTAATTGTGTTACATCGCTGACACGGTGTGCTCATTAGCGCATGTTTTATATAAAATCAGAGTGGTATCAACTGGATTTTATCCAATTTTCATTTAGTGTCAGTGGCAGATAGCACGGTTGGCGCAATGTATAGTCCTCTTCACCGTATCCGGCGACAGCGCCCCAGACTACTTGTCTTCTCTTTAGTGAGCCCTCTGATGACTAGCAAAACCAAAGTTAGTCTTGAATACCCGGTCACACCGTGGACAAAAGAGCTGATGGTGATCGTTGTACGTGTACATATAGGAAGGTGTTGGGCGACTTTTGTGTATCTGTCGCTTCTTGTTGTGTTGCTTGGAAACACACTCGCTCGACCCTCAAACTCGCTCACTCGCCCCAGTTACTCGCTCACTCGCCCCAGTAACTCGCTCACTCGCCCCAGTATCTCACTCACTCGCCCTAAACTCGGACCAGTTGAAGTGTGTATGTTCCTTTATATTTGTTAGTAAGTATGCTCCTTTATATTAACGTCTCATATTATTGTTTACGTTGCGCTATGTACTACTTGAATGCATTCATGTATAATTATTGAGTATTCATTATACTTTTCCAATGAGAACCAAGCAGTGATCTTCTTTTTTATTACCCTAACCTTTTACATACATCTCATGGCGACCCTGCCATAGGTTAAATCTCACAGTAACTCTCTCACTCGCCCCAGTAACTCGCTCACTCGCCCCAGTAACTCTCTCAATCGATCCAGTAACTCGCTCACTCGCCTTTATAACTCGCTTAATCGCTCTAGTAACTCGCTCGCTCGCCCCAGAAACTCTCTCGCTCGCACCAGAAACTCGCTCACTCGCAAGAATAACTCGCTCACTCGCCCCAGTACCTCGCTAACTCGCTCACTCGACCAAGGAACTCGCTCACTCGCACCGGTAACTCACACACTCGCGCCAGAAATTCGCTCACTCGACCCAGTAACTCGCTCACTCGCCCCAGTAACACACCCAGTCGCCCCAGTAACTCCCTTAATCTCTCCAGTAACTCACTCGTTCGCCCCAGTAACTCGCTAACTCGCCTTAGTCATTCGCTCACTCTCCCCAGTAATTCAGTGACAATAAAATTTGCACGACTGTAACTTTTGCACGGCGATACTAATTGACACGACACTGCCATTCGCAAGACGCTACTATTTGCACGACACAACCATTTGCAAGAAGCTTCAATTTGCACGTTACTACCATTTGCACGTCACTACGATTTGGACGACACTACAATTCGCACGGTACTACCATTTGCACGATACTACAATTTGCACGGTACTACCATTTGCACGACGCTACCATTTACACGACACTACCATTTGCACGGCGCTACTATTTACACGACACTACCATTTGCACGTCGCTACTATTTACACGACACTATTTGCACTATTTGCACGAAACTACCATTTGCACGACACGACCGTTTGCACGACACAATCATTTGCACGTCGCGTCTATTTGCACGTCGCTACTATTTGCAATACACTACCATTTGCACTTGGCTACTATTTGCCCGACACTTCCATTTGCACGAAAGTACCATTTGCACGTCGCTACTATTTACACGACACTGCCATTTGCACCTCATTACCATGTGCGCGACACTACCATTTGAACGACACCGTCAAGTACACGACACTACTATGTGCACGAAACTGCCATTTGCACCTCTCTACCATTTGCATGTGGCTACTATTTACACGACGCTACCATTCGCATGTCGCTACTATTTGCACGACACTACCATTTGCACGTGGCAACTATTTGCCCGACACTACCATTCGCACGACACTACCATTTGCATGTGGCTACTATTTGCACGACATTTGCCCGACACTACCATTTGCACGTCGCTACCATTTGCACGTCGCTACCATTTGCACGTCGCTACTATTTTCACGTCGCTGCTATTTGCACGTCGCTACTATTTGCACGACACTACCATTTGCACGTCGCCACCATGAGCACGACACTACCATTCGCACGACACTACCATTTGCACGTCGCTACCATTCGCACGACACTACCATTTGCATGTGGCTACTATTTGCACGACATTTGCCCGACACTACCATTTGCACGTCGCTACTATTTGCACGACACTACCATTTGCAAGTGGCTACTATTTGCCCGACAATACCATTTGCTACTATTTACACGACACTACCATTTGCACGACACTACTATTTGCACGTCGCTACTATTTGCACGGCACTACCATGTGCACGAAACTACTATTTGCACGACATTACCATTTACACGTCGCTACTATTTACAGGACACTACCATTCGCACGACACTACCATTTGCATGTGGCTACTATTTGCCCGACACTACCATTCGCACGACGCTACCATTTGCATGTGGCTACTATTTGCACGATATTTGCCCGACACTACCATTTGCACGTTGCTACTATTTGCACGACACTACCATTTGCACGTGGCTACCATTTGCCCGACACTACCATTTGCACGTGGCTACTATTTACACGACACTAGCATTCGCACGTCGCTACTATTTACACGACACTACCATTTGCACGTCGCTACTATTTACACGACACTATTTGCACTATTTGCACGAAACTACCATTTGCACGTCGCTACTATTTGCACGTCGCTACTATTTGCCCGACACTACCATTTGCACGTCGCTAATATTTGCACGTCGCTACTGTTTGCACGACACTACCATTTGCATGTGGATACTATTTGCCCGACACTACAATTTGCACGTCGCCACCATGTGCACGACACTACCATGTGCACGAAACTGCCATTTGTACCTCACCAACATGTGCGCGACACTACCATTTGAACGACACCGCCAAGTACACGACACTACTATGTGCACGAAACTACCATTCGCACGACACTACCATTTGCATGTGGCCACTATTTGCACGATATTTGCCAGACACTACCATATGCACGTCGCTACTATTTGCACGACACTACCTTTAGCACGTGGCTACCATTTGCCCACCACTACCATTTGCACGTGGCTACTATTTACACGTCGCTACTATTTGCATGTGGCTACTATTTACACGACTCTACCATTCGCATGTCGCTACTATTTGCACGACACTACCATTTGCACGCGCTACTATTTGCCCGACACTACCATTCGCACGTCGCTACCATTTGCACGTCGCTACTATTTTCACGTCGCTGCTATTTGCACGTCGCTACTATTTGTACGACACTTCCATTTGCACGTCGCCACCATGTGCACGACACTACCATTCGCACGACACTACCATTTGCACGTCGCTACCATTCGCACGACACTACCATTTGCATCTGGCTACTAGTTACACGACACTACCATTTGCACTTCGCTACTATTTGCAAGTCACCACTATTTGCACGATACTACCATTTGCACGTCGCTACTATTTACACGACACTACTATGTGCACGAAACTACCATTCGCACGACACTGCCATTTGCATGTGGCCACTATTTGCACGATATTTGCCCGACACTACCATTTGCAAGTATCTACCATTTGCACGTGGCTACCATTTGCCCGACACTACCATTTGCACGTGGCTTCTATTTGCACGACACTACCATTTGCACGTCGCTACGATTTGCACGACACTACCATTCACACGACACCCATTTGCACGTCGCTACTATTTGCACGACACTACCATTTGCACGTCGCTAATATTTGCACGTCGCTACTGTTTGCACGACACTACCATTTGCATGTGGATACTATTTGCCCGACACTACAATTTGCACGTCGCCACCATGTGCACGACACTACCATGTGCACGAAACTGCCATTTGCACCTCACCAACATGTGCGCGACACTACCATTTGAACGACACCGCCAAGTACACGACACTACTATGTGCACGAAACTACCATTCGCACGACACTACCATTTGCATGTGGCCACTATTTGCACGATATTTGCCAGACACTACCATATGCACGTCGCTACTATTTGCACGACACTACCTTTAGCACGTGGCTACCATTTGCCCGACACTACCATTTGCACGAGGCTACTATTTACACGTCGCTACTATTTGCATGTGGCTACTATTTACACGACTCTACCATTCGCATGTCGCTACTATTTGCACGACACTACCATTTGCACGCGCTACTATTTGCCCGACACTACCATTCGCACGTCGCTACCATTTGCACGTCGCTACTATTTTCACGTCGCTGCTATTTGCACGTCGCTACTATTTGTACGACACTACCATTTGCGCGTCGCCACCATGTGCACGACACTACCGTTCGCACGACACTACCATTTGCACGTCGCTACCATTCGCACGACACTACCATTTGCATGTGGCTACTAGTTACACGACACTACCATTTGCACTTCGCTACTATTTGCACGTCACCACTATTTGCACGATACTACCATTTGCACGTCGCTACTATTTATGTGGCTACTAGTTACACGACACTACCATTTGCACTTCGCTACTATTTGCACGTCACCACTATTCGCACGACACTGCCATTTGCATGTGGCCACTATTTGCACGATATTTGCCCGACACTACCATTTGCAAGTATCTACCATTTGCACGTGGCTACCATTTGCCCGACACTACCATTTGCACGTGGCTACTATTTGCACGACACTACCATTTGCACGTCGCTACGATTTGCACGACACTACCATTCACACGACACCCATTTGCACGTGGCTACTATTTGCACGACACTACCATTTGCACGTCGCTACGATTTGCACGACACTACCATTTGCACGTCGCTTCTATTTGCGCGACACTACCATTTGCACGTCGCTACTATTTGCACGACACTACCATTTAAACGTCGCTACCATTTGCACGTCGCTACTATTAGCACGACACTACCATTCGCACGACACTGCCATTTGCATGTGGCCACTATTTGCGCGACACTACCATTTGCACGACACTACTATGTGCACGAAACTGCCATTTGCACCTCACTACCAAGTGCGCGATACTACCATTGTCACGACACCGCCAAGTACACGACACTACTATGTGCACGAAACTACCATTCGCACGACACTACCATTTGCATGTGGCCACTATTTGCACGATATTTGCAAGACACTACCATTTGCACGACGCTACTATTTGCACGACACTACCTTTTACACGTGGCTACCATTTGCCCGACACTACCATTTGCACGTGGCTACTATTTACACGTCGCTACTATTTGCATGTGGCTACTATTTACACGTTTCTACCATTCGCATGTCGCTACTATTTGCACGACACTACCATTTGCACGTGGCTACTATTTGCCCGACACGACCATTCGCACGTCGCTACCATTTGCACGTCGCTACTATTTTCACGTCGCTGCTATTTGCACGTCGCTACTATTTGTACGACACTACCATTTGCACGTCGCCACCGTGTGCACGACACTACCATTCGCACGACACTACCATTTGCACGTCGCTACCATTCGCACGACACTACCATTTGCATGTGGCTACTAGTTACACGACACTACCATTGGCACGTCGCTACTATTTGCACGACTCTACCATTTGCAGGTGGCTATTTGCTTGACAATACCATTTGCACGTCGCTACTATTTGCACGTCGCTACTATTTGCACGACACTACCATTTGCACGTCGCTACTATTTACACGACACTATCATTTGCACGTCGCTACTATTTGCACGACACTACCATTCGCACGACACTACCATTTGCATGTGGCTACTAGTTACACGACACTACCATTTGCACTTCGCTACTATTTGCACGTCACCACTATTTGCACGATACTACCATTTGCACGTCGCTACTATTTACACGACACTACTATGTGCACGAAACTACCATTCGCACGACACTGCCATTTGCATGTGGCCACTATTTGCACGATATTTGCCCGACACTACCATTTGCAAGTATCTACCATTTGCACGTGGCTACCATTTGCCCGACACTACCATTTGCACGTGGCTACTATTTGCACGACACTACCATTTGCACGTCGCTACGATTTGCACGACACTACCATTCACACGACACCCATTTGCACGTGGCTACTATTTGCACGACACTACCATTTGCACGTCGCTACTATTTGCACGACACTACCTTTTACACGTGGCTACCATTTGCCCGACACTACCATTTGCACGTGGCTACTATTTACACGTCGCTACTATTTGCATGTGGCTACTATTTACACGTTTCTACCATTCGCATGTCGCTACTATTTGCACGACACTACCATTTGCACGTGGCTACTATTTGCCCGACACGACCATTCGCACGTCGCTACCATTTGCACGTCGCTACTATTTTCACGTCGCTGCTATTTGCACGTCGCTACTATTTGTACGACACTACCATTTGCACGTCGCCACCGTGTGCACGACACTACCATTCGCATGACACTACCATTTGCACGTCGCTACCATTCGCACGACACTACCATTTGCATGTGGCTACTAGTTACACGACACTACCATTGGCACGTCATAAGTCATAAGTGTCCGGTATGTGTCACGAGTGTCAGATGAAAGTGTCATGAGTGTCCGATGTGTGTCACGAGTGTCAGATGAAAGTGTATGACATCGGCGTCATCAAACATGACATCAAAATGAGTGCCCGATATGTGTCATGAGTGTCAGATGAAAGTGTCATGAGTGTCAGATGTGTGTCACGAGTGTCAGATGAAAGTGTCATATGTGTCCGATGATAGTCACGAGTGTCAGATGAAAGTGTATGACATCGGCGTCATCAAACATGACATCAAAATGAGTGCCCGATATGTGTCACGAGTGACAGATGTGTGTCACGAGTGTCAGTTGAAAGTGTCATGAGTGTCAGATGAAAGTGTCATGAGTGTCAGATGAAAGTGTATGCCATCGGCGTCATCAAACATGACAACATCAAAATGCGGGCCCGATATGTGTCACGAGTGTCAGATGAAAGTGTCATGAGTGTCCCATGTGTGTCACGAGTGTCATTTGAAAGTGTCATGAGAGTCCGATATGTGTCACGAGTGTCAGATGAAAGTGTCATGAGTGTCCGATGTGTGTCACGAGTGTCAGATGAAAGTGTCATGAGTATCCCATGTGTGTCACGAGAGTCATAAGTGTCCGATATGTGTCACGAGTGTCAGATGAAAGTGACGCCAATAATGAGTAGGGCGACGCCTATAATATATTTCACGTCGCTGCTATTTGCACGTCGCTACTATTTGTACGACACTACCATTTGCGCGTCGCCACCATGTGCACGACACTACCGTTCGCACGACACTACCATTTGCACGTCGCTACCATTCGCACGACACTACCATTTGCATGTGGCTACTAGTTACACGACACTACCATTTGCACTTCGCTACTATTTGCACGTCACCACTATTTGCACGATACTACCATTTGCACGTCGCTACTATTTATGTGGCTACTAGTTACACGACACTACCATTTGCACTTCGCTACTATTTGCACGTCACCACTATTCGCACGACACTGCCATTTGCATGTGGCCACTATTTGCACGATATTTGCCCGACACTACCATTTGCAAGTATCTACCATTTGCACGTGGCTACCATTTGCCCGACACTACCATTTGCACGTGGCTACTATTTGCACGACACTACCATTTGCACGTCGCTACGATTTGCACGACACTACCATTCACACGACACCCATTTGCACGTGGCTACTATTTGCACGACACTACCATTTGCACGTCGCTACGATTTGCACGACACTACCATTTGCACGTCGCTTCTATTTGCGCGACACTACCATTTGCACGTCGCTACTATTTGCACGACACTACCATTTAAACGTCGCTACCATTTGCACGTCGCTACTATTAGCACGACACTACCATTCGCACGACACTGCCATTTGCATGTGGCCACTATTTGCGCGACACTACCATTTGCACGACACTACTATGTGCACGAAACTGCCATTTGCACCTCACTACCAAGTGCGCGATACTACCATTGTCACGACACCGCCAAGTACACGACACTACTATGTGCACGAAACTACCATTCGCACGACACTACCATTTGCATGTGGCCACTATTTGCACGATATTTGCAAGACACTACCATTTGCACGACGCTACTATTTGCACGACACTACCTTTTACACGTGGCTACCATTTGCCCGACACTACCATTTGCACGTGGCTACTATTTACACGTCGCTACTATTTGCATGTGGCTACTATTTACACGTTTCTACCATTCGCATGTCGCTACTATTTGCACGACACTACCATTTGCACGTGGCTACTATTTGCCCGACACGACCATTCGCACGTCGCTACCATTTGCACGTCGCTACTATTTTCACGTCGCTGCTATTTGCACGTCGCTACTATTTGTACGACACTACCATTTGCACGTCGCCACCGTGTGCACGACACTACCATTCGCACGACACTACCATTTGCACGTCGCTACCATTCGCACGACACTACCATTTGCATGTGGCTACTAGTTACACGACACTACCATTGGCACGTCGCTACTATTTGCACGACTCTACCATTTGCAGGTGGCTATTTGCTTGACAATACCATTTGCACGTCGCTACTATTTGCACGTCGCTACTATTTGCACGACACTACCATTTGCACGTCGCTACTATTTACACGACACTATCATTTGCACGTCGCTACTATTTGCATGTGGCTACTATTTACACGTTTCTACCAGTCGCTACTATTTTCACGTCGCTGCTATTTGCACGTCGCTACTATTTGTACGACACTACCATTTGCACGTCGCCACCGTGTGCACGACACTACCATTCGCATGACACTACCATTTGCACGTCGCTACCATTCGCACGACACTACCATTTGCATGTGGCTACTAGTTACACGACACTACCATTGGAACGTCGCTACTATTTGCACGACTCTACCATTTGCAGGTGGCTATTTGCTTGACAATACCATTTGCACGTCGCTACTATTTGCACGTCGCTACTATTTGCACGACACTACCATTTGCACGTCGCTACTATTTACACGACACTATCATTTGCACGTCGCTACTAGTTACACGACACTACCATTTGCACTTCGCTACTATTTGCACGTCACCACTATTTGCACGATACTACCATTTGCACGTCGCTACTATTTACACGACACTACTATGTGCACGAAACTACCATTCGCACGACACTGCCATTTGCATGTGGCCACTATTTGCACGATATTTGCCCGACACTACCATTTGCAAGTATCTACCATTTGCACGTGGCTACCATTTGCCCGACACTACCATTTGCACGTGGCTACTATTTGCACGACACTACCATTTGCACGTCGCTACGATTTGCACGACACTACCATTCACACGACACCCATTTGCACGTGGCTACTATTTGCACGACACTACCATTTGCACGTCGCTACGATTTGCACGACACTACCATTTGCACGTCGCTACTATTTGCACGACACTACCATTCGCACGACACTACCATTTGCACGTCGCTACTATTTGCCCGACACTACCATTCGCACGACACTACCATTTGCACGTCGCTACTATTTGCACGTCGCTTCTATTTGCGCGACACTACCATTTGCACGTCGCTACTATTTGCACGACACTACCATTTAAACGTCGCTACCATTTGCACGTCGCTACTATTAGCACGACACTACCATTCGCACGACACTGCCATTTGCATGTGGCCACTATTTGCGCGACACTACCATTTGCACGACACTACTATGTGCACGAAACTGCCATTTGCACCTCACTACCAAGTGCGCGATACTACCATTGTCACGACACCGCCAAGTACACGACACTACTATGTGCACGAAACTACCATTCGCACGACACTACCATTTGCATGTGGCCACTATTTGCACGATATTTGCAAGACACTACCATTTGCACGACGCTACTATTTGCACGACACTACCTTTTACACGTGGCTACCATTTGCCCGACACTACCATTTGCACGTGGCTACTATTTACACGTCGCTACTATTTGCATGTGGCTACTATTTACACGTTTCTACCATTCGCATGTCGCTACTATTTGCACGACACTACCATTTGCACGTGGCTACTATTTGCCCGACACGACCATTCGCACGTCGCTACCATTTGCACGTCGCTACTATTTTCACGTCGCTGCTATTTGCACGTCGCTACTATTTGTACGACACTACCATTTGCACGTCGCCACCGTGTGCACGACACTACCATTCGCACGACACTACTATGTGCACGAAACTACCATTCGCACGACACTGCCATTTGCATGTGGCCACTATTTGCACGATATTTGCCCGACACAACCATTTGCACGTATCTACCATTTGCACGTGGCTGCCATTTGCCCGACACTACCATTTGCACGTGGCTACTATTTGCACGACACTACTATTTGCACATCGCTACTATTTGCACGACTCTACCATTTGCAGGTGGCTATTTGCTTGACACTACCATTTGCACGTCGCTACTATTTGCACGTCGCTACTATTTGCACGACACTACCATTTGCACGTCGCTACTATTTACACGACACTATCATTTGCACGTCGCTACTATATGCACGACACTACCATTTGCATGTGGTTACTATTTGCCCGACACTACCATTTGCACGTCGCCACCATGTGCACGACACTACCATGTGCACGAAACTGCCATTTGCACCTCACAACCATGTGCGCGACACTACCATTTGCACGACACCGCAGAGTACACGACACTACTATGTGCACGAAACTGCCATTTGCACCTCACTACCATGTGCGCGATACTACCATTGTCACGACACCGCCAAGCACACGACACTACCATTGCCACTACGCTACTATTTGCCCGACACTACCATTCGCACGACACTACCATTTGCACGTCGCTACTATTTGCACGTCGCTTCTATTTGCACGACACTTCCATTTGCATTTCGCTACTATTTGCGCGACACTACCATTTGCACGACACCGCCAAGTACACGACACTACTATGTGCACGAAACTGCCATTTGCACCTCACTACCATGTGCGCGATACTACCATTGTCACGACACCGCCAAGTACACGAACGCTACTATTTGCCCGACACTACCATTCGCACGACACTACCATTTGCACGTCGCTACTATTTGCACGTCGCTTCTATTTGCACGACACTACCATTTGCACGTCGCTACTATTTGCACGACACTACCATTTGCACGTCGCTACCATTCGCACGACACTACCATTTGCATTTCGCTACTATTTGCGCGACACTACCATTTGCACGACACCGCCAAGTACACGACACTACTATGTGCACGAAACTGCCATTTGCACCTCACTACCATGTGCGCGATACTACCATTGTCACGACACCGCCAAGTACACGAACGCTTCTATTGGCACGACACTACCATTTGCACGACGCTACTATTTACACGACACTACCATTTGAACGTCGCTACCATTTGCACGTCGCTACTATTTGCACGTCGCTTCTATTGGCACGACACTACCATTCGCACGACGCTACTATTAACACGACACTACCATTTGAACGTCGCTACCATTTGCACGTCGCTACTATTTTCACGGCACTACCATGTGCACGAAACTACTATTTGCACGACATTACAATTTACACGTCGCTACTATTTGCACGACACTACCATTCGCACGACACTACCATTTGCACGTCGCTACTATTTGCACGTCGCTTCTATTTGCACGACACTACCATTTGCACGTCGCTACTATTTGCACGACACTACCATTTGCACGTCGCTACCATTCGCACGACACTACCATTTGCATTTCGCTACTATTTGCGCGACACTACCATTTGCACGACACCGCCAAGTACACGACACTACTATGTGCACGAAACTGCCATTTGCACCTCACTACCATGTGCGCGATACTACCATTGTCACGACACCGCCAAGTACACGAACGCTTCTATTGGCACGACACTACCATTTGCACGACGCTACTATTTACACGACACTACCATTTGAACGTCGCTACCATTTGCACGTCGCTACTATTTGCACGATACTACCATTTGCACGTCGCTACTATTTACACGACACTACTATGTGCACGAAAAAACCATTCGCACGACACTACCATTTGCATGTGGCCACTATTTGCACGATATTTGCCCGACACTAACATTTGCACGTCGCTACCATTTGCACGTGGCTACCATTTGCCCGACACTACCATTTGCACGTCGCTACTATTTGCACGACACTACCTTTTGCACGTGGCTACTATTAGAGCTGTCTTTGTAAACGCAATGTCAACGTAACATCATGTATTACAGTGATGGTATTATGCATGGACTAGGTCCCGCATAATAAACAATAGAACTTACTTTGTAAACGGATTTGTTGTTATTGGGTCTCTAATAATGATCTAGCTGTCACTCTCTCTTACTGTAACTGCGTTATAGACTGTATGTGCTCATCTAAGTTTCAAAATACAAAATCTTGTTTCATCTGAATAGTGTTTGCATTTCGGCCCATAATCCATCAGGTTATGGGCCCAGTCAGCCGAAATATACACGGCTTAAGAAATATTTCCGTATAAAATACGTAAATACACAAAATCCGACGCGTGTACGCGAAGAAAGAAAAAAAAAAAATGGCCGGAAATGCAAGTTTGCAATCCATTGAAAAGCTTAAAGGAATAGAAAACTACTCCACATGGAAGTTCTGCATGAAGATGACCCTAATTCATGAGGACCTATGGGATACTATTGCAGGTGAACAAAAGGCAAAACTTAGTGACGAAGACATAAAGAAATCGCAGAAGGCGCTAGCTAGAATATGCTTGTCTGTGCAAACAAGTGCTTTTCCTCATGTAAGGAACGCGAAGGATGCACGCGAGGCATGGGACAACTTGAGCAGAGCCTTTGAGGATAAGGGGCTCTGCCGTAGACTAGGCCTGTTGAGAGCCTTATTCAGTACAAAACTAACCGACCATGACAGCATGGAGACTTACATAGGAAAACTTCAGGAATTATCACAGCAACTTTTTGACATAAATTCACCTTTGGATGATGAATTCTTGGCTGTCATCATGCTCAGCGGGTTACCAAGTAATTATGATCCGCTCATTATGGCACTTGAAAATTCAAACTTAAAGTTATCAAGCGACATGGTCAAAGGCAAATTACTACAAGAATATGACCGCAGGAATAAAACTGAAGATACCATGGCATTGGCAACAACTAAAAAAGCACCAAGATGCTATAAATGTAAGAGGACTGGACATTTTATCAAGGACTGCCCGAGGAATAATACTAAGAAGCCTGAGAAAGATAAGAAAACTGATAAAGATAAAACTCCCAAGGATTTATCCAAGGCTCTCTTAACGGCGCTCTCCGTCAGCTTTCAGCGTGGTGTATGGTATGTGGATAGCGGTGCATCAAACCATATGTGCAACAACCGAGAACTTTTTTGTGATTTTAGTGAAATAAGTGTGTCACAAGTGAGTGTAGCAAATGGTGATAAATTGCCAACAGCTGGACAAGGTAATGTGCTTGTCAAATTGCAAGACTGTGTTAGAACAATTAGAGACGTTTATTATGTGCCTAATCTTTCAGCAAATTTACTTTCTGTTAGTTCCTTAGTTAAGAAAGGTTATACTGTAATTTTTAACAAACAGAAATGTATTATATCTGATGAGGATGAAGTTTTGGCAACAGCCACTCATAGGAATGGTATATATCAACTTGATGCCATTGATCAGCCTTTGTGTGGGGGAGGAGGTAATATTTTTGCTTCTTACAGTACAGTTACCAAAGAAAAACAGTCCAGTGATGAGACTGTTATGTTTTCTTCTTCAAGCTCATCTAAAGATACAGTGAAAGAGGATTCGCAGGAAAAGTGGCATCGTAGACTTGGTCATTTGAACTCGAGGAGTATGGCACTGATGAATAAAGGTATGGTCACAGGTATTAAATATAATTCTGATATCTTTAATCCTTGTGTTGCTTGTATTGAAAGTAAACAAACTCGTGCTCCCTTTCCTAAAAGGTCTTACACACGAGCAACTCAATTACTAGGATTGATACACACTGACTTGTGTGGACCGATGCCAACGAAGTCTATTGGTGGTGCAAGATATTTCTTGTTATTCATAGATGATTTCAGTAGGAAAACATTTGTTTATTTTTTGCATAACAAAGATGAAGTCTTTGAACATTTTAAGAATTTTAAAGTCGTAGTGGAAAATGAAACTAACCACAAGATTAAAGTGATTCGTAGTGACAATGGTGGTGAATTCATTAACTGTAAATTGCAGGCTTATCTGAAAGAGAATGGAATCAAACATCACACAACGGTTCCATACTCTCCACAGCAAAATGGTGTGGCAGAGAGAGCGAACAGGACCATTGTTGAGAAAGCCAGGTGTATGCTGAGGGATGCCGGCCTGGACAACAAATTCTGGGCGGAAGCTGTTAATACCGCTGTGTATCTCAAGAACCGGACACCAACTAAGGCTCTAATTGGACAAGTACCTGAAGAAAAATGGAGAAATAAAAAGGTAGATGTTAGTCATTTACGTATTTTTGGCTGCATTGCCTATGCTGTTACCCCAATTAGAAACAAATTGGATTCGAAATCTAAGAAACATATTTCTGTTGGGTACTGTGAAAGTACTAAAGGTTATCGTCTGTTGGATCCTGATAAATCATACAAGTGTGTCAAAGCAAGAGATGTGATTTTCTTGGAGAATAAATTTTTCAATAACAGGTCACATGATGATAATTTTGACTCTGTGTTCGTTGATTTTTCTCAAAATGATACTATTGGGAAACCTGTGAATACTGTTCATGACCCAGAATCAACCCTGGATAGTGACCAGTGCTCTCAGCATATTGAAGGACCTGAGCCAAGCCAGTCTGAACCATCCACCGTAAGACCAGAGTCTTCT
This sequence comes from Agrotis clavis, assembly GCA_954870645.1. Lineage (NCBI taxonomy): Eukaryota > Metazoa > Arthropoda > Insecta > Lepidoptera > Noctuidae > Agrotis > Agrotis clavis. The sequence goes on along the minus strand of OX940928.1, from coordinate 26,178,838 downwards.
GATGACCAAAGAAGAATAAGATCGAGTACAATTACAGTGTATGATTCAGACAGTGAGGTTGACACCACTTTAGAATCAAATTCTGCGGATCCTACATACGTTCCAGGTGAGAACGAGATGACATCAGATTCATCGCTGTATGAAGATCTTGATGAGAGTGGAATGTCAGTTCTTTTGGCTAAAGAACTATGCAACAATGATGATGAACCAGGAACAGTGCGAGAAGCTTTGGAAGGCGCGGAATCAAGTGAGTGGACAGCAGCCATGACAGATGAGTATAAATCTTTTAATGACAATAAATGTTGGACTCTAGTAGAGAAACCAAAGAGTCAAAAACCAATTAAGTGCAGATGGATTTTTAAAAAGAAGAAAGGTCTCAATGGTGAACTTTTGAGATACAAAGCACGGCTGGTGGCTAAAGGTTACTCGCAGAAATATGGAGTTGATTATGAAGAGACTTTCTCTCCGGTGGTAAGACACTCAACTATTAGAACTTTACTTGCCTTAGCTGCTGAATTTAATATGGACATTGATCATCTAGATGTTAAAACTGCCTTTTTGAATGGCAATCTAAATGAAAACGTATATATGGAACAACCAGAAGGTTTCATAGTAAAAGGTAAAGAAAAATTTGTGTACAAACTACACAAAGCTATTTATGGTTTAAAGCAAGCTTCCAAAATGTGGTATGAGAGAATTAACGAAGTATTATTAAAGAAAATGCATTTCAAAAGGATGACATCAGAACCATGTGTATTTTACATGAGAACTAATAGTGAATTGGTAATAATTGCACTTTATGTTGATGACATTTTATTGTTTTCCAACAATTCAACTTTGAAAGAAAAGGTGAAACATGAACTTATGAACACATTTGAAATGAAGGATTTTGGATCTGCACACCACATTCTTGGAATGAGAGTAAATAAAAGTCAAAATAAAGTTACTCTTGATCAAACTGAATACATAAAAAGAGTACTGGAGAAGTTTAACATGATGAATTGCAAACCCGCAAAAACTCCATTAGAAAAAGGAATCAAATTATCAAAAGGTGATAATAATAATAATTCAAATTCTCATTACAGGAATTTGCTTGGCTGTCTCATGTACATAGCAGTCTGCACCCGTCCAGATATCGCTCATGCTGTGAGTGTGCTCAGTCAATTTAACGAGTGTCATACTGAACATCATTGGAAAGCCTTGAAGCGTGTTCTTCGCTATCTTAAAGGTACTGTAAACTATGGATTAGTTTTTCAGAAGAGTGGTATGGATGTAACTGCTTATGTGGATGCTGACTGGGGTGGAAATGAACTTGACCGTAAGTCTTTTACAGGTTTTATTTTTAAGCTCGGTAATTCATTGATTTCTTGGGAAAGTCGAAAACAAAAAACTGTTGCTCTCTCCAGCACAGAGGCTGAATATATGGCACTTTCAGATGGTTGTAAGGAAGCTCTTTTTGTAAGAAGTTTTCTAAATGAATTGTTGAATATTGATTGTAAAGTAACATTGTATAATGATAACCAGTCTGCTCAAAAATTAACTACTAATTGTATGTATCATAATAGAACTAAGCACATTGATGTGAGACATCACTTCATTCGAGAAAATATAAAGAAAAACATTGTTAGTGTTAAGTATTTGTCAACAGATTTAATGATTGCAGATGTGTTGACAAAACCTTTGACAAAAGAAAAACATGATCAATTTGTTAAAGGATTATGTTTACTTAATTTGTGAAGAAGTTATTTTTGGTTTATATGTATCTCTCACTTTACTTGGTATCTCGCATTGTTTGTGATATTGTACAAAAAGTTTTATAGACAGTAATAGGTGAATTTTGTTTGGACAGTAATAGGTTAATACTTATAACATTGGTTTAAGGGGTAGTATTAGAGCTGTCTTTGTAAACGCAATGTCAACGTAACATCATGTATTACAGTGATGGTATTATGCATGGACTAGGTCCCGCATAATAAACAATAGAACTTACTTTGTAAACGGATTTGTTGTTATTGGGTCTCTAATAATGATCTAGCTGTCACTCTCTCTTACTGTAACTGCGTTATAGACTGTATGTGCTCATCTAAGTTTCAAAATACAAAATCTTGTTTCATCTGAATAGTGTTTGCATTTCGGCCCATAATCCATCAGCTACCATTTGCCCGACACTACCATTTGCACGTGGCTACTATTTTCCCGATACTACCATTTGCACGTCGCTACTATTTGCACGACACTACCATTTAAACGTCGCTACCATTTGCACGTCGCTTCTATTAGCACGACACTACCATTCGCACGACACTACCATTTGCATTTCGCTACTATTTGCGCGACACTACCATTTGCACGACACCGCCAAGTACACGACACTACTATGTGCACGAAACTGCCATTTGCACCTCACTACCATGTGCGCGATACTACCATTGTCACGACACCGCCAAGTACACGACACTACTATCTGCACGAAACTACCATTCGCACGACACTACCATTTGCATGTGGCCACTATTTGCACGATATTTGCAAGACACTACCATTTGCACGTCGCTACTATTTGCACGACACTACCTTTTACACGTGGCTACCATTTGCCCGACAATACCATTTGCACGTGGCTACTATTTACACGTCGCTACTATTTGCATGTGGCTACTATTTACACGTTTCTACCATTCGCATGTCGCTACTATTTGCACGACACTACCATTTGCACGTGGCTACTATTTGCCCGACACTACCATTCGCACGTCGCTACCATTTGCACGTCGCTACTATTTGCACGTCACCACTATTTGCACGATACTACCATTTGCACGTCGCTACTATTTACACGACACTACTATGTGCACGAAACTACCATTCGCACGACACTGCCATTTGCATGTGGCCACTATTTGCACGATATTTGCCCGACACTACCATTTGCACGTATCTACCATTTGCACGTGGCTACCATTTGCCCGACACTACCATTTGCACGTGGCTACTATTTGCACGACACCACCATTTGCACGTCGCTACGATTTGCACGACACTACCATTCACACGACACCCATTTGCACGTCGCTACTATTTGCACGACACTACCATTTGCACGTCGCTACTATTTGCACGACTCTACCATTTGCAGGTGGCTACTATTTGCTTGACACTACCATTTGCACGTCGCTACTATTTGCACGTCGCTACTATTTGCACGACACTACCATTTGCACGTCGCTACTATTTACACGACACTACCATTTGCAAGTCGCTACTATTTGCACGACACTACCATTCGCACGACACTACCATTTGCACGTCGCTACTATTTGCACGTCGCTACTATATGCACGACACTACCATTTGCATGTGGTTACTATTTGCCCGACACTACCATTTGCACGTCGCCACCATGTGCGCGACACTACCATTTGCACGACACCGCCAAGTACACGACACTACTATGTGCACGAAACTGCCATTTGCACCTCACTACCATGTGCGCGATACTACCATTGTCACGACACCGCCAAGTACACGACACTACCATTGCCACTACGCTACTATTTGCCCGACACTACCATTTGCACGTCGCCACCATGTGCACGACATTACCATGTGCACGAAACTGCCATTTGCACCTCACAACCATGTGCGCGACACTACCATTTGCACGACACCGCCAAGTACACGACACTACTATGTGCACGAAACTGCCATTTGCACCTCACTACCATGTGCGCGATACTACCATTGTCACGACATCGCCAAGTACACGACACTACCATTGCCACTACGCTACTATTTGCTCGACACTACCATTCGCACGACACTACCATTTGCACGTCGCTACTATTTGCACGTCGCTTCTATTGTCACGACACTACCATTTGCACGACGCTACTATTTACACGACACTACCATTTGAACGTCGCTACCATTTGCACGTCGCTACTATTTGCACGTCGCTTCTATTGGCAAGACACTACCATTCGCACGACGCTACTATTAACACGACACTACCATTTGAACGTCGCTACCATTTGCACGTCGCTACTATTTTCACGGCACTACCATGTGCACGAAACTAGTATTTGCACGACATTACCATTTACACGTCGCTACTATTTGCACGACACTACCATTTGCACGTAGCTACCATTTGCACGTTGCTACTATTTGCACGACACTACCATTCGCACGACACTACCATTTGCACGTCGCTACTATTTGCACGTCGCTACTATTTGCACGACACTACCATTTGCATGTGGTTACTATTTGCCCGAAACTACCATATGCACGTCGCTACTATTTGCACGTCGCTACTATTTGCACGATACTACCATTTGCACGACACTACCATTTGCATTTCGCTACTATTTGCGCGACACTACCATTTGCACGTCGCTACTATTTACACGACACTGCCATTTGCACGTCGCTACTATTTGCACGACACTACCATGTGCACGAAACTACTATTTGCACGACATTACCATTTACACGTCGCTACTATTTGCACGTCGCTACTATTTGCACGACACTACCATTCGCACGACACTACCATTTGCACGTCGCTACCATTTGCACGACACTGCCAAGTACACGACACTACTATGTGCACGAAACTGCCATTTGCACCTCACTACCATGTGCGCGACACTACCATTGTCACGACACCGCCAAGTATTTGCATATTTGCCCGACGCTACCATTTGTACGTCGCTACTATTTGCACGACACTACCATTTGAACGTCGCTACAATTTGCACGTCACTACTATTTTCACGTCGCTACTATTTGCACGACACTACCATTTGCACGTCGCCACCATGTGCACGACACTACTATTTGCACGACACTTCCATTTGCACGAAACTACCATTTGCACGTCGCTACTTTTTGCACCATTTGCACGTCGCTACTATTTGCACGACACTACCATTTGAACGTCGCTACCATTTGCACGTCACTACTATTTTCACGTCGCTACTATTTGCACGTCGCTACTTTTTGCACGACACTACCATTTGCACGTCGCTACTATTTGCACGTCGCTACCGTTCGCACGACACTACCATTTGGATGTGGCTACTTTTTGCACGACATTTGCCCGACACTACCATTTGCACGTCGCTACTATTTGCACGACACTACCATTTGCACGTGGCTACTATTTGCCCGACAATACCATTTGCTACTGTTTACACGACACTACCATATGCACGAAACTACTATTTGCACGACATTACTATTTACACGTCGCTACTATTTGCACGACACTACCATTTGCACCTCGCTACTATTTGCAACTCGCTACTATTTGCAACTCGCTACTATTTGCACGTCGCCACTATTTGCACGACACTACCATTTGCATGACGCTACTATTTGCACGACACTACCATTTGCACGACGCTACTATTTGCACGACACTACCATTTGCACCTCGCTACTATTTGCAACTCGCTACTATTTGCACGTTCGCTACTATTTACACGACACTACCATTTGCACGTCTCTACCATTTGCACGTCGCTACTATTTTCACGTCGCTGCTATTTGCACGTCGCTACTATTAGCACGACACTACTATTAGCACGACACTACCATTCGCACGACACTACCATTTGCATTTCGCTACTATTTGCGCGACACTACCATTTGCACGTTGCTACTATTTGCACGACACTACCATTTGCATGTGGCTACTATTTGCCCGACACTACCATTTGCACGTCGCCAGCATGTGCACGACACTACTATTTGCACGACACGACCATTTGCACGAAACTACCATTCGCACGACACTACCATTTGCATTTCGCTACTATTTGCGCGACACTACCATTTGCACGTCGCTACTATTTGCACGACACTACCATTTGCACGACACCGCCAAGTACACGACACTACTATGTGCACGAATCTGCCATTTGCACTACACCACCATTTGCACGTCGCCACCATTTACACGACACTATCATTTGCACGTGGCTACTATTTGCCCGACACTACCATTTGCACGTCGCCACCATGTGCACGACACTACTATGTGCACGAAACTGCCATTTGCACCTCACTACCATGTGCGCGACACTACCATTTGCACGACACCGCCAAGTACACGACACTACTATGTGCACGAAACTGCCATTTGCACCTCACTACCATGTGCGCGATACTAACATTGTCACGACACCGACAAGTACACGACACTACCATTTGCACTACGCTACTATTTGCACGAAACTACCATTTGCACGTCGCTACTATTTGCAAGGCACTACCATTTGCACGTCGCTACTATTTGCAAGACACAACCATTTGAACGTCGCTACTATTTGCACGAAACTACCATTTGCACGTTTTCCTTAGCATTACTTTGCTATAAAACTAATTCCAATTTCATATAATTTATATTGTTATATTTCCTTTTCGTAATATTTATGTATTCACTCTAATAAAAAAATAGATTTTTATTAATTTTTATGTTTAAGAATTTAAAAACACTTCAATGTACCATATTTCACGCAAATATTTATTTAGATTCTATTCTATTATAATAATATATTCAAAATAAAAATCCTATACAAAAGCTGCAGTCCGCAACGTTCATAATAAAACGCTTGATATTATAAAGCGCTTTATATCTCACAGCGCCATTGAAAGCGCTCAAGCAGCAGTAATGAATGCAGGATGCATTTCAGTAAGTTATTGCGTTTCATTACGGAACCATCGCGCGGAAGCGGACGTATCTATCATCCAACTTTTAGGGTTCCGTGAACAAGAGTCATTCATTCAGTTGCATAATTTTGCTTTTTAATTTCTCTTTAGGGTCATTATGGAGTTTCTGTTATTATTTATGTGGACGTATTTTTTGACGCCCTTTGTGTTCTTTTTGTTCTTTTTTGTACATATAATATCATTAGACGAGCAATTCTTGTATATTTATTTATACATAATCAGGATCTTGGAAACGGTTCCAACGATTTTCGTGAAAGTTACAGATTAGGGGTTTTTCGGCTCAAGGAATCGATTTATCAAGGTCCCAGGTTCGAGAAAAGCTCGGTTCCCAAGATATAGAAATTTTAAATACCGCGTTTTAAGAAGCGCCATCTATAACGCCATGACCGATGAGGGCCAAACCCTCCCCAGTAACTCGCTGACTAGCCCCAGTAACTCGCTCGCTCGCCCCAGTAACTCGCTCAATCTCCCCAGTAACTCGCTCACTCGCCCCAGTATCTCGCTCAGTGGCCCAAGTAACTCGCTGACTACCCCCAGAAATTCGCTCACTCTCCCCAGTAACTCGCTCACTCGCCCGAGTAACTCGCTCACTCTCCCCAGTAACTCGCTTACTAGCCCCAGTAACTCGCTCACTCTCCCCAATAACTAGCTCCGTGGCCCCAGTAACTCGCTTACTAGCCCCAGTAACTCGCTCACTCTCCCCAGTAACTCGCTCACTCGCACCAGAAACTCGCTTGGTGGCCCCAGTAACTCGCTTATTAGCCCCAGTAACTCGCTCACTCTCTCCAGTAACTCGCACACTCGCCCCAGTAACTCACTTTCTCTCCCCAGTAACTAGCTCACTCGCACCAGTAACTCGCACACTCGCCCTAGTAACTCGCTCACTCTCCCACGTAACTCGCTGACTAGCCCCAGTAACTCGCCCACTCTCCCCAGTAACTCGCTCACTCTCCCCAGTAACTCGCTCACTCTCCCCAGTAACTCGCACACTCGCTCCAGAAACTCGCTCAATCACCCCAGTAACTCGCTCACTCGCCCGAGTAACTCGCTCACTCGCCTTAGTAACTCGCTCACTCGCTTCAGTAAATCGCTCACTCGCTCCAGTAATTCATACAATACTTCAGTAACTTATCTGTATAGTAAGTGCACTTATTTTTTGTTAAAATTGGTTCCGAGCGAAGCCTCGGGGTTTTCATTAGTTCATAGTGCGTTTTCATTAGTTCATACACGGTGTAACGAACACGTATCGAATTGTGACTTTCATTGGTTGTTACCTCGCATGCAAGGACTCCCAGAATGCTGTTAACCGAACGAGTATATACCAATGAAACTGCGCCAATATCTTCAAGTATGACTTTTACAATATTTTGACATTGTCTGCAAACTAAATGACCGTGATTTGACTTTGACTATTGTGCTGTGTAGGTCAGACGCCAGACTACACGATGTTCTTTACTAACGATCGAAATATTTAACTTTATATCAGCGTAATATTACATCTGACTTTGCAACAGGCGTCTAGGACGAAAGCACAAGTTTTGATTTTAAGGTATGGAATATGCCTAAAAAGGGTGAGACTAAGTAAGCCCCAGGAAGCTAGTAATACTAGCTGTGCCTGCGACTTCGTTCGCGTGGATGTCGGAACTCAACAATGTATACCATGAGACGTTAGAAATGGAATGAAGAATTCGCCGTGGCGGTTACGATCCTCGGTGGCTCGGTTGGAAATGAGCGTCGGATGTACTGAATCCGAAGGTCGCAGGTTCGAATCCTGTCCGCGGTTCGAATTTTTCTTTCCAAAGAAAATCTTTGAACAATGTATTTTTATAGAAATTAAGTTTTTTGTTCTAAAATAAAAGTAGCCTAAGTTATTCCTTATTACATCAGCTATCTGCCAAAGGTACTGTCAAAATCAGCTCAGCCATTTCAGAGATTAGACATTACAAATAGACAGACAAAAACTCAGATCAAAGAAATAGGCAGATAGAACGCTCAGAACACGCGAGTGTCTCCACCAAAGTTAATACAAAATCAAATTGATTACATTCCATAATGTTTTCTTTGTTTTTGAGAACAACTTTTACAATGGTTAAAGACACGAGACGGCATATTTTGGCAAATAACAACAACGACACGCAGCTTGGTACGACGCGTAGCTTGGTACTGTCGCGACTTTGTATTCGATTTTGATTTTGTATTAACTTTGGTGGAGCCACTCGCTTGTTCTGAGCGCTCTATCTGCCTATTTCTTTGATGTGAGGACAAATTTTTTAAAAAATGTTACTTTGGTGTATGTACCGTATACATATTCGTATCGCAAAAAAAAAGTTATTTCAATATTACAAACAGAAACTCTAATTTTGTTTATATGCGTATAGATTTCTGATGAACTTGACATTGATCTTTCTTATATTAAGTGTGTAAAATCATCAAATAAGTCCATGACGTTGATAGAGTTCATCAGCAAGGTCAGTTGCGTTAGACTAGCAAGTGGCGTGTCTGTATGTCAAGATTCTCTCATAGGAAAACGGAGTGAGCTTACACACTTTAGTAACAATACATTTTTTTTGTACCAAATTAACGACTGCCCAATTGCCCATAGTATTGGCCACCTCCCAAGAAAATACAGGTGCCATGACGACTATACAAAGTTTTTTCTTCAATTTTAATCCACCCCACCGTAGGAATTTTACCAGCCCGTATCGTGGGTGAAACAACCCGTAAGTTATACATTTTTTTGTTCCGAACGGGAATAGAACACTCCATAGACGAATATACGGATTACAAAATGCATCCAATTCTAGAATATTTTATTTCCTTGTAACAAATACACTTAAAGAAAGACTTCGGGTACAGCTCCCAACTTTAGAGATTTTATCGTAAGATATAGGTAAGATGGCGCGTGCGGTGCCTGCTGATCACCTCTGGGTAATAAGTCGTGGCGATACCTGAGATGAATCATCAATGCGGACGGAAGTTTGCTAGATATTGGCGAAATTTTGTTCGTAAATCGACGTTGAAGATAATTTCATATAACATCCAAAATAATTATGTTTCCGCCGGAGAATCTCAGCAGCGCGATGTAAACGATCTCAAATAAAATCACCATGTATTGACGATTCAATGAACAATTTTTATTATTCTTGCTGTGCGGTTAGACAAAATGAATGTGTGTCAAACTTATTCATCCCATGTAGTCTCTGAATACCGCAACATACAAAACCTAAACAATAAAACGAAAATATCACAGACTATAATGTATGACAGAGTTTCGCGATAGGGTAGCACCGCTGTGCGCGTACCCCTAAATCACGAGATACCGGCGCGGCGGCGCCCCGTCACGATAATTCCGTGTAATCCCCGCACTGCGACACGGCTGATACCTTCTGACCGCGTAGGTACATCTCTAACAGTTGACATGTAATACAATCATTCTTGACATTCACACACAGGATAATAAAGATTAAATTTTCTGAAAACTGGTAATTTAGCAAACAATTGTTTTGTGATAATAGCACATTCTGACACCACATCACCGCGTCGTCACAGCGCCCGTGGTTGTTATTGGTACTAGAGAAGGGGCATGTGAGACGCGAGGGTAAAATCTGATTTTTTCCTTGCATTATTAGCTCTTAATCCGAGGCTATAACTGCAAATTATCTTCTTATTAAGTAACTTCTTTTTATCTTGTTATCTTCAAAAAATATGCAAATCAATGTCGCATAATTAAAAACAAAACTGACAAATGCGTCAAACATTGAGAAATCCAGAGAAATCTAATATTTAGACCAGTTTCCAAAAGCTTAATAAATAACCAAACTAGTTTTAATATTTGCTTTTACCGAAACACATCAATATTATATACACTAGAATAACAAAACTGATAGAATTTTTTAGAAGAAATTCTGATCATCGCGTAGCAATTACATGTTACTGGATCTCCGTATATCTGATTAATCAACAGTGTGTTTGCCGTACGATAGCCATTACTAGTCAGTAATATAGTTTTAACACTGAATTTTCAAATATTTCTTTTTGATTTCTCTCGAATTGTATGAACGAACTATCGGGACTAGTTTATATTTAGATGGCAAGAGCTGAGACCAGATTGAGAACCCCGATTCCATTTACCACCTAGCTAGGTCTGCGCTGATTAATAAGTAAGTATCACTGATTGAAAAAGAAATAAATGTTTCCACTTACTTTTAGTATGGAGTAATGCTTCACAGCCTCTTTTAAACATGTTAGTTGTAAAAAAGAGATGGCCGACTAAAGATTAGTAAGTATTTGATATCGATTCTTGCCGAAAAACATATTGTATTGATTTAAATGTTTTTTTCTGCAAAATAGTCAACGGTTATGAAAAAAGGGTAACATAAAATGTATAAGGTAAATGTGAGTAAATGAAATCTGGCATTAAGCCAAAACATTTCAGAATGATGAATGTGGCAACTAAACGTGAGCGTTTTATATATCGAAGCTTCCAATACTTCATGATTTATTTACTTTGGACACATAAATTGGTTTTCTAAATTAAATCAAGTCCTGAACAAATATTTTTTTTCGTAACTTTGCTACCGTTCGTTTAACACGTGGCTTATAAAAAATTAAGGTCAACATTTTGTATTTTGAAATATGTACGCTATAAATCCCGGGCTCCCGCGGCCGGGACTCGCGATAATCCCGCGACATCCCTTCCTTGCTAGTTGAACTGGAGCGGAGATTGACGCTACTTGACATTTTGGGGTGTAGGGTACCTGTCTGCCCCAATATACTGGATATTATTGAAAAGTTTTGTTCAAACATTTCTGCAACTTTCATGCCTATAGCACACCTCCGCCGCGAAACTCAAAGGGCGAAACCGCAATAATTTCGCCGTGAGTTGTGAGTTCTTTGGCGGCAAAACAGGAGCGAAATTCCCTGCTCTAACGTACAAAACTGACTATGATTTTGTCTCTTTCTAACACGATTTCGCTCATTTGCTCAGGTGCCGTCTACATCTCCGCCCGTTGACCGCTATTTTGGAGCGGTTCCGCGTGTGACTCGGACGCGTCTGTAGCAATCGACTATTTATGAGATATACAAGCAGTTAGAAATAGACCAGTTTTGTACTTACTAAAACACCCTGACTGAAGTAAGAATAAAAACGGTCTTCATGTGACTGTAACTCTTTACATAATCTATTTTCTCCCAACTTCTTTCTTTTTTTATTAATATCATGCACCCAGGTACTACGCTTTTTTAAAAATGTTGACCACATTAAGATTAGTTCCTCTGCTGACTCCGAAAGCGACGACATTTTATTTCGATTGTTATTTCTCAACTGTTCTAGTTTTAGGTTTCGCTAATAGTTTCGCGTAAGTGAAGTACTGTTGTACAGCGAAACTCGCGCAGCGGTTTCGCAGTTGTTGTTTCGCAGCGGAGGTGTGCTACAGGCATGAGACTGATTTTAAAGATTTTTTGAGCAGAGTTGAAAATCAGTTTTGTTGAACTTGGCCGATTTGGTGTAGCCGTGGGACACAAAAAACCTTTTTTTCAATTTTTAGGGTTCCGTAGCTAAATAGCAAAAAACGAATTTCATGTACAGACGCTAGCAGGTCAACCTACCCGTATCTGTCAGATTTTACCAGTCAAACATTGACCTTCCACGTACTCTTTTGATAAAGTTGAAATTCTATTAAAGAAATCTAACAGATTGTGGTAGCTTGATGTGCTGGCGTCTGTGCTTTGTACGTTCCAGGGCCACAGTAACCTATATAGATGTCCCTCTACCCAAGGCAGGATACTTAACTAGAAAATAGAATACTTAACAATACAAGATACAATACAGATGATGCATGTACGTTGTTTCAGAGACTTATGAGATTAAGGCCCGGTGGAGCGACGTAGATAGCAGGATTTAGTACGTACATAAACAATAGGATATGTATGTATACGTACAGCTATGTATCTAGGCTCGACGGTGATATACAACACCTCATATGTATAAGATAAACGTTAGAAGGTAAGGTATGCGTTTGTGTCTGGCAAAGAGCGTTCAAAAAAAAAATCTGGTATTTCAAAATTTACAAATTAAATCAAATCGTTTATTTCAACTAGGCCAATTACAGGCACTTATGAATTGTCAAAAACATAAAATAAAACAATTACAAAAATAGTTATGGTGCTACAACAGTCCCAGTCACAAGACATAAAAACTGTGAAAGTGCCCATTCCAAAGCGTAGATCTCTATGGAGAAGAATGAGCAAGGAACTCCATGGACAATCATTTTCAATCGCCAAAATTATTACAAAACTTTTGTTACATCATTCATCATCAGATGGTACATTATGTGAGAACGATGTGGCAACTTAATAGTGTCCATAGTCAAATAAAAAGACAATTCAAATTCAAGTTATTAATAATTAAAATAGACCGTGGCAGCTGAAATAGACTTAACATACCCACTTCACGATTAAAAATGCACTCTTCTAGCTCATTTGTCATGTCTATAAAAATATACAACAAGCTACCGGAAGACATTAAAAATACTAATAATAATAATATATTTATCAATAAATTGAAACGATTATGAATCAATAAATGCTACTTTGACGACAAATTTAAACAATAATAAAAAACTATTCTGACATAATTCTTTTTGACATAATATCGACATTTCACTTTAATTTTTTTACATATGAACTAATTAATTTAATTTAATTACTAACTTGATAACGCGGAAATATGTCTTATTTAAAATAACTATACTAATTTAATCCAATATTTTATTAAATATTCTGTGTATTAATAATAATAAATATTCTGTACATTAAATAAAAAATAAATTCAACAAATGTATTAGTACGCAATTAAATATAATTATGATTTATATTGTTAAAACCAAAGAGCCATTTTACTATTTTACCTTCATAACTTATTATTATTATTATTATTTAAACAAAACAGCGCTTTCATCCTCTCTCCTATCACCAACTAACTTTGCTGTGCCCGACAGGGTCCATAATTGATTCTATGTCTTACCAACCAACCATACCAACTGTTCTATTTACATTATGGAATGCAATAAAGTATTGAGTATTGAGTATTGAGTAAGATGACCAGTCCCAACTGACAGCGCCCGTTCACGAACATGACACATATATCAGCACCATTCAGCTCAACCATTTTGAATGGAACTAAATGATCCGACATACACGCCTCTATCAGCGAGAACTTTGAGCGAGCATGACATATTCTCAACCGCCAGAGTCATTCAAGTCAATGAAAGACGTACAGTTACATTTACGTGTTATTTTTGTCATGGGCTGAAAGTACTTACGATTACAAACAACTTTTACTATAAGTGCCACGTTCCTACCGGGGTCGCGGGACTATCTACCACAACAGGTAACTGTGACCCTGGAACGTAAAGGGGAATTGAAGGAACACCACGGGTTTTAGTCAGTCTGGGTCAATTCCGCTCCAACCAGGGCGGGATGAGTCATTTGATGATTTTACCACGATAAGAAAAGTAAAAACTTATTGCAATAAGTATTATTTATTAGTGAATGATATTCAGCTGGATTCTATGAAAATTCAAGAGGTTTCACTCGTTCTTCCCTCTGAGAGAAATATAAATCAAATGCTTCTAAAACATTAAGCGTTCAAAGTGAAAAAAGCCTTCAATAAGAGCTTCATACAAAATTCTATCAGCAAAAAACTACAGCTAAGACCTGGAAACCGGGGTGCTATGACAGGAAACCTCCACGTGCGCCCGTGGACTGGAGTTCCCTCTCGGATACGTCCGGGGGGAAGACCAGTTTTTCGGGCCGGTGCACCCTGGGATGCGGGCAAAAACTCTTCCTTAGGCACTGTGTGCCTAAGGGGTCTCTTTGCCCGTATGCGAATAGCCTGTCGTGTGGACGCTCCAACGCGTGTCCCTCTGATTAGCAGAGGGCACAGCGGTGGAGCGGGCTTGCGGACGGTGAGTTATGGGTAGCTCGCCGTCCGACCAAGGACCAAGCCCGGGTCGGTGGCGCGTCGTGTTTCGCGCCAAATGCCTGCTGGGGTCGCGGGTTTTTTCTTAACCCAGGTTACCGTGGCCCCGGAACGTAAAGGGTATAGGAAGGAACACGGGTGGATTTTAGTCAGTAAGAGTCTGACAGTCCCTTCCGCCCCACCCAGGGCGGGAGAACTCATTTGATGATTTTACCACCTAAAAAAAAAAAAAAAAAAAAAAAAAGACCTGGAAACCGCCCGGAGAAATTCGTTATCTTGTGGCGGAACGAATGTGAAGGAAAATAGACCTTGCTCTATAATAATACAGCTTAGTTTTGTATAACAGGGAAAAAGTTAACGATGCTATGCTACTTTAGTGTTAGTGGTACTCACGTCCTTTGTGTCGTCAGCGGTGATGAGGGTTCAAAGTCCAGCCGGAATAATGCACAAACACGGTTGTATTAGACTTTTCTTTATTACTAAAGTTATGACGGCGAACACTGACACAAGGATAGTTTTACAGATAGTTCTACTCACTAAACACTATACACAGCTAGGCACAAGCGGAAGAAAGCAGCAGAATAGCAGAAGGATGCGATAGCACACAGATCTAGCGATTATTAAGTTCGGAAGGTGGATGAACATAAGCGCCGGTGAGGCTAGCAACGCGGGCTTCGCAAGCGGAGGCGGTAACTAGACTGATTGACACTTGACCGGCGAATGAATGTATTCGCGCGTGTGCGCCGGTCGGTCCGTTCAATTAACTACGTTACTCGCAGTGGTATGTGTCCACTGTTCCGGCATACGGGATCACAAGCTGATGTTATTTATTAATATTTATAGTTTTGAGAAGTATTGATGAATGTATGGCGATTGTGTCGGTTATGTTATTTTGTATGTATATGTATATATGTGTGTATGTATGTTTGTGTGCTTTGTGTGTGTAACGATATAGACGCATGTGGGAACAGCCCACATCACTCCCCCCCAGTGGCCTAGCTAGGGATGAAAATAGTTCGGGAATCGGACTTGTCGTCCGGAGCGTGTGGTCTTGACATCGGTTGTCAGTGGAAGTGGGGGTGGTAAAGTTGGTTTTAGTATAGGGGCTGGGTTTGTTGGTATTGGACGTGGGTTCTCGACGATGACGTCTCTGTCGTCACCGTTATTAAGTATGAACGCAGGTTTTAAACGGTCAATCGTAACTGTCACAGGTTTACCTTTGATAAGTATTTTAAAGACCTTATCCGTTTTCTCCATTACCTTGTGTGGACCAGTGTAGGCTGGTTGGAAGGGGGCGCGTGACGCATCGTCCCGTAAGAATACGTGTTTTGCGGTGGCCAGCTCTTTGAACACAAATACCTTGTGGTTGACGTGGCGGGATGCCGGTACTGGTTTCAGTTTTTCGGCGAATAAGTTTAAGCGCGTCGAGAAATCTGTTAAGTCTGATGTAGTTGGTGCGCTAGGATTAAAGAATTCGCCGGGGAGTCTTAATGGCTCGCCGTATAGCAATTCTGCGGATGAGGCTTGCAGGTCCTCCTTAATAGTACTGCGGATACCAAGGAGTACCAATGGTAAGATTTCTACCCAGTTGTTATCTGCGTGACACGAAATTGATCCTTTCAACTGTCTGTGAAAGCGTTCTACCAGTCCATTGCATGCCGGGTGATATGCGGTTGTGCGCTTGTGAGTAAAGCCGATAGCTTTTGCTAGATGTTGAAATAGTGCGGACTCGAATTGCCGTCCGCGATCTGTTACAATATCTGTCGGCACGCCAAATCGGGATATCCAGCCTGTAATTAATGCTTTGGCTACAGTTTCTGCTGTGATGTCGGGAATTGGCATTACCTCCGGCCATCGTGTGAAACGATCTATTGCTGTTAGGCAGTATTTGTTTCCTTGAGACACTGGTAAAGGGCCTATAAGGTCGATATGCACGACCTTGAAGCGGGCGCGAGGTAAGTCGAAAGTGCCCAATGGTGCGGACACGTGTCGACTAATTTTTGCGCGTTGGCAGGATGAACATGCTCTTGTCCACATTCTACAGTCCTTCCTCATTCCTGGCCAGACAAATCTTTCCGCTACCAACTTGGCGGTAGCGGCGGGCCCCGGATGACTCAAGGAGTGCAGACTGGCAAAGACCTGCTGTCGGAAGGGTTTACAGACGAAAGGTCGTGGTGTTGCTGTACTGACGTCACAATACAAGGGTTTTTGACTTTCTGGGCAATCCATCTTTCGCAGGCGAAGAGACGAGTCTCCCACGAGATACTGTGCCAGTTCCTGGTCGTTCTCTTGAGCTGAACTGAGATCAGCGAGGCGAATGGGGGAACTTAGTTCATCAACACGTGACAGTGTATCGGCCACGACATTGTTTTTACCCGAGATATGTTTGATATCGGTCGTGAACTGACTGATATAGTCCAGCTGCCGGAATTGTCTGGGGGAACAGTTTTGTTTTCGCTCGTGAAAAGCGTAACTAATCGGTTTGTGGTCTGTATAAACCGTGAAATGCCTTGCTTCGAGCATGTGCCGAAAATACTGTATGGCTTCGTAGATTGCTAGGAGTTCACGATCATACGGTGAGTATTTCATCTGACACGGACTTAGTTTACGGGAAAAGAATGCGAGCGGCTCCCATCCGCCTTTGTTGTACTGTTGCAGCACCGCACCAATAGCCGAGTCCGAAGCGTCGGTCACTAACGCTAGTTTGGCTCGGCAGTTCGGGTGGGCTAGTAACGCTGCCTTGGTGAGGCTTTCTTTGGTGTTCTCGAAAGCTTTTAGAGTATCGCCGGTCAGATTGATAGGTGTGGAGGCTTTCACTGTGCCTGTAAGTAAGGCGTTAAGGGGCGCTTGAATTTTGGCGGCTTTGGGTAAGAATCGCCTATAAAAGTTGGTCATTCCTAGGAATCGCCTGAGTGCCCGGACATTTTTGGGTGGGGGAAAGTTGCGAATGGCCTGTACCTTCTCGTCTAGAGGCTTGGTACCGTTCTGCGATATCCGATAACCTAAGAAAGTTACCTCGGATGCACCAAATACGCACTTCGACACGTTAATGACCATGCCGTAGTCACGGAGTCTGTTGAATATCTGGCGTAGGTGCTCTTCGTGTTGCTCCTCGTCTCTGCTGTATATTAAAAAATCATCCAAATAGCAGTAGACGAAGTCCAACCCGCGTGTCATTTCGTCTACGAATCGTTGAAAAGTTTGCCCTGCGTTACGCAAACCGAAAGTCATAAATGGGAATTCGTACATACCGAAGGGTGTCGTGATAGCTGTCTTGGGAATATCCTCCTGACACACTGGTATTTGGTTGTACGCTTTTACTAAATCAATAGTGCTGAAAACGCGGCAACCTGAAATGTTGTGTGTAAAATCGTGTATATGTCGGATTGGGTACATGTCTGGTACTGTGCGGGCATTGAGTTTTCTATAATCGCCGCATGGGCGCCAACCGTTATCTTTTTTAAGCGCGAGGTGCAATGGGGACGACCATGGGCTGTCGGATGGCCTAGCTGTGCCGTTAGCCAGCATCGCTTCGAACTCGGCTCGTGCTATTTGTAGTTTATCCGGGGCTAGGCGCCTGGGAGAGCATGATACGGGTGGACCGGGCGTAGTGCGGATGTGGTGTTGTGTATTGTGAGGTATCAAGCGTTGTGTCCCAGGTGGTCGTGTTATTTCTTGAAATTCCCGTGTAAGCATTAAATGGTAACGCGTATTACCTGATGGTACCTTTACTGAATGTATGTTGCTCGTGTTGCTAGCCCGTGACGCTGGTGCTGTTAAAGTAGTTGTGCCATCTATAAGTTTGTGTTTTTTGCAGTCTACGATCAAGTTATAATAACACAAAAAATCCACACCTATAATAGGTTTAGTAACGTTTGCTACAACAAATCGCCATGGATAACTACGTCGGAGTCCGAGGTTCAAATTGAGGTGCGCGTAGCCATATGTACTGATGGTGGTCCCGTTGGCCGCGGTGAGCTGAAAGTTGGTAGGTGCACGTTGCTCTCGTAGCTGTGTTCTGGGGTAAACACATAAATCGCTCCCTGTGTCGACCAAGAATGTAGTGTTCGTGGTATGGTCCGTTACGAAGAGGCGACCGGGTGCGGCTGGGCAATCGTCTGTCGCCATTACTGATGATTGCCCGTGGTGTTTTCCGATTCCTTGTAATCGCACGGTTTCTGGCATTTGCGTGCTCTCGGTCCGAATTCCTCATGATACCAGCATATGGGGTAGTCCCGATAGCTTGACGTTGAACGGTTTGCACTGCGCGATGTCGAACGACGTCGGCGCTGTTGCTCTGTACGTTCCCTGCGGCGTGGTTGGCGGGTATGCTCGTCGAGTTTGATTGCCAGGCGCTCCACCATCCGCTTTAGCTCGGCGATTTCACCGGAGGTGTTGCTGCTGGGTCCTGGTGCGGTGGTAGGCGCTGTAGCTGCGGCCACGTTTGTAGGTGCTGACACCTCTTGGATACGGTCCGCTAGTTCAGCCAGCTGTTCCAGTGTTAGGGATGATTGGGATGCTACCACAGTCTGTATGCTATGTGGCAGTCGGTTGCTCCAAATTGTTTGAAGGAATTCTTCTGGCACGCTTGGGCCCGCCAAATCTTGCAGATGTCGCAAGAACTGGGATGGCTTTCTGTCTCCCAGCTCTTCGTGAGTAAGTAGTTGACGGACTTTTTTTTCGTGAGAGGCGGTGAGTCGCTTGATTAGCTCAGTCTTGATTTTATCGTAACGGTTCTGGGCCGGTGGGTTAATGATAATGTCTTTTACTGACTTGGCGTGTATGATGTCTAGGTTCGCAATTACATTGTAAAACTTGACAGAGTCTTCAGTGATTCCATAATTCTCAAATTGACCCTCAACAAGTGCGAACCATAGTTCAGGGTCGTCTGGTGAGAATGCCGGGACTTTAAAATTTAATTTTCTAAAATAATCGGATGATTGTCGTTCCGCGTCAATGGAAACGCGCATTTTTTTTGGGCGTCGCATAGTGATGCCGCGTTGTGAGGTCGCTGTTTTTGCCGATTCACTGCTATCGCTTTCAGGTTGACTCATCCTGGTGTTCTACTCGGGGTCACCAATTTAGTGTTAGTGGTACTCACGTCCTTTGTGTCGTCAGCGGTGATGAGGGTTCAAAGTCCAGCCGGAATAATGCACAAACACGGTTGTATTAGACTTTTCTTTATTACTAAAGTTATGACGGCGAACACTGACACAAGGATAGTTTTACAGATAGTTCTACTCACTAAACACTATACACAGCTAGGCACAAGCGGAAGAAAGCAGCAGAATAGCAGAAGGATGCGATAGCACACAGATCTAGCGATTATTAAGTTCGGAAGGTGGATGAACATAAGCGCCGGTGAGGCTAGCAACGCGGGCTTCGCAAGCGGAGGCGGTAACTAGACTGATTGACACTTGACCGGCGAATGAATGTATTCGCGCGTGTGCGCCGGTCGGTCCGTTCAATTAACTACGTTACTCGCAGTGGTATGTGTCCACTGTTCCGGCATACGGGATCACAAGCTGATATTATTTATTAATATTTATAGTTTTGAGAAGTATTGATGAATGTATGGCGATTGTGTCGGTTATGTTATTTTGTATGTATATGTATATATGTGTGTATGTATGTTTGTGTGCTTTGTGTGTGTAACGATATAGACGCATGTGGGAACAGCCCACACTACGAAGGGGTTTAAGTTAACGCAAGCTAAATGAAAATTCAACCTTATTTTACTGTTGAATGTAGTTGAAAATTAAACACATCAGCATATGGAAAAAATCAACATCTTTGGTCTAAGAAAAAAAAAGATTCAAAGTAGCGTTTTAACCCTAGATTACTAACCTTATTTTTCAACGCTTATTACGAACCTTCGTCGTTTCGACTACGGTATTTAATAAAGGGGATAATGGGTTTTATTTAAATCAAACTTGGTAATTTCTTATTTTTATTATTAATAAATTATGTTTTTCTTATAATTTACTATATTTACATAAACTAAAAAAGCATATTTATTAACCAATCAGCCTTATGAATGTGATCATACGTTTTATGCTAAATTGAACATAGTGACATTTTCAAAGTTGCTTTGTTAGTATTACAAAAAGTAAATTGTTAAAATTATCTTTAAATATTAAAAATAAAGAATGAAGTAAACCAGTGAAATAAAATTTTTGTTAAAAATCCATCAACTAATGTATTTGTGACATACGTCAAGTTTGTGTTCCCCGCTCATCGAATTATTGCACTTGGTGCGACTACTTTTAGTCAGTTTTCGGTTTGCAAAGGGACACAAGGCATATATTTTCCTATTTTTATTGAAGGTCGGTACATCAGTCGCAATACTTGACCTTGTTTTTTTTTACGAGGTAAAATCATCAAATGAGTCCTCCCACCCAGGGCAGGACAGAAGGGGGGCTGTCAGACTTGTACTGACTAAATCCACAGTATTCTTCAATTATAGCCTTTTACGTTCCGGGGCCACGGTTACTTGTCCCACGACCCTGGCATTCTTTAGCCCTCGAATGGGGCAGGGGGCCCCGTCACATTGCTGACAACTCTATCAGGCGCGCGTAGAACACGACGCACCGTCGACTCAGGGAATCGTCCATGTTCGGACAGCGAGTCGCCCGTTACTCACCGTCCACATGCCCACTCCTTAGGTGGCCGGAATTCGCCGCATTACTTGGCCTGAAAAGTGCTGCTGGGTCAAAGTAGAAACTTCATCTTCACCATCTTCTGTTTCATAAAAAGGATCAATCCCTAAGTGGTCTTCTTTTCGCTCTCAGATATCTCTGTCATCTTGTAATAATAACTGACGAACTATATCATAAACAACGAATAATAAATAACATTGAATATAAACAAAATAAACCAACAAACCAAAAAAATTAACGCGAAAGTACTCCACTAAGTAACACAAAAAGTTACGTTATTACTAACCTTCGTCGATACGACGAGCCATGGTTGCTGGAACGGCGCTCACGGGCCCCTTGGACTCAAAACAACACCGTCTGTCGCAGGGGCAATGGGACGACAGAGATTACATGAAGTGTGGAAAAAGTTCGATCGCGCGCGCAAACGTTAGCGCGATTTAAACAAACCCGCGTCGTCGAATCGACGAAGGTTCGTAATCTAGGGTTAATACATTATTCTCGTCAAACGTTGCTGTTTCTTGCCTATGAGTTTGTTCTTTGTATTGTTCTAAGGGAATTATTTTCTTTTTTATTTTAATACTGAAAACTTGTAAGGAGGCGATAGTGAAAGAAAAATACACCCCGGTTTCACCCCTATTGCTAGTTACTATTGGACGTAGTGTGTGATGTTTCAGCCTATACAACGTGTAGCGTTAATAGCGCAAAACCTCTCGTGGGGTAACTCAGCCCATGTTACTGAGCAATGTTTGTTCTAAAACTTTTGATAAAAAAAGTAAAAAAAAATATTTTTTTCATACAAAATGAGAAATTGAGCAAGCCCATCAGTATGAAAAATCGTTTTTTTTTTCAAAAGTTTTAGAACAAGCATGGTTCATTAACATGGGCTGAGTTACCCCACGAGAGGTTTTGCGCTATTAACGTTACACGTTGTATAGCCTTCTTCAATAAACGTACTATTATCCAACACAAAACCATTTTTTCAATTCGAATCCGTAGTTCTGGAGGTTAGCCCGTTCAACCAAACAAACAAACAAATTCTTCAGCTTCATAATATTAGTATAAATATAATAATAATATAGTGTGTTCCACGCTCCAGCGGGGCTATTGCGTATCTCGGTGTCTATAGGGTGATCATCAAATAGCTGTCAAAAGGTAAATTTCGTATTGGTTTTTGCATTAGCAATGAAACTGATAAATGTAAATGTTTCCTAAAATCAACTATTCTAACGCTTTTGCTCCATGTTGCACCTGAATCCGTTAAAACCTCATAATGTAGCTGACCCAAGCGTTTGACCACTGTGTCGAATTCCCACTTTTTCTTACCACTGTAATCACGTATTTGGACTCTCTGCCCCGTACGGAATGCTCTTATATCAGTGGATAAGACTGGTTGTGCTATTTGCGCATGTGGTTTTTGGAACATGGCGTGGAACAACGTTCTCACCAAACGCCTGCCGAAGATTTGCTCGTAAGGACTTACTCCACTCCTCAACTTAGCCTCATAACAGGTATCAAGCCACCCAAGTTCAGTGGCTATCAAGTTAGCCAATAGCCCTGCTGGGCATAATTATGTATTTCTCCAGAAACTATTTTCTTCCAGATAAACGGTATATTACTTTGTGTCAGAAATACGTGACCAGAGTACTGATCACGTATTGTATGATAATAATAAATATATCGGGGTCGTTTCAGCGTATTTTCGTAAAAAGGGTTTTATGAATTAATGTTCAGTTGCTACGCTGGGATAGGTACGAAGAGATGGATCTTTCATTAATGAAAAAGTTTATACGAGTATAATCTAGTATCATAAAAAAACTTCCCGGTTTTACTATAGTCTCATTTTTTATTTATTAGCCTTTACGAATTAGAGACGTGCGAAAAGTGGTATGAAAACCTGTAATTGGTTTCTCCTTTTGATATTTACGTAGATTTTTTTAGTTTTGATCATATTACACTATATCATATTATCCTAGCTTTTGTTTTGGTCAGAAAATCATTCGGAAGGAAAACATGTTGATTTGCATTTAAAACTGCTTTAAACTAAATAAAATAAATAAAAATAAGTTCAGCATGAATGCCAGATGTGTACAACCAGATGCTGAATTAAAAAGAAATATGAAGTCGGTTAAAAAATATCACAATCATAGCTTTTGATTGTCTTATCTATAAACATTATATTATTAACATTCCTTATACAAAAGTAACGTCAGTAAATAATCTCGTAATAAAATATTTTGTTGTACATAAAGAAACAGCAATATATTCAAGCTTCTGGTAACGAATTTGGACTTCTCAGATAAAACATGAAACAAAAATGTTAGTACAAAGTGACCTGGCACTAATGCCGTAATGCGACGGACTGTTCAAGCGGATTTAGGTACACTCAGCAAAACATTTAGGTATGCAGGCACCAATTTTGTAACAGTTTTAACTTGTCAAAGAGTTTGTCAAAACCGATTTGTAAAATAAATGTCATTTATCATGCTAAACGCTGTATGTTTGCACTTTCGAACTGCGCCAAAGTTTGGTATGCAAACACATTTGAACTTATAGCACAACATGGGGAAACCGCTTGAAAATTGCTGCCTGCATACATGTTTTGCTGAATGTACAGTCATGAGCTTGTATGCAAACATGTACACTATTTGAAAAATATGTTGTTCCGAATGTAATAGTATCTTCGTACTCCTATGATAAAGGTTTTATCTCAAACTTTTCATCGTTATTCCGCACGAAAATTATTTGGTTTGAGTTTTGCTAGGTACACAATATATGAGAGCTTGTGACTGTACCTGTATCTGTACATCTGTTTATTTGGGATCTACTTTTATTTCTTACCTGTTCCTATCTTGTAAGAAAAAACTGTCTGAGCGATTACTGACCATTTTTCACCCACTTACCTGAATTACTGACGACATTTTAGACACTTTTACAAAGAATAAAAAACAGAAGCCCTAGCATGAGTTTTCACGTTTTTATGAGGTAAACTAAACTGGAACTTTGACGTTGATTTGATGGAAAATTTTACTTCTTCGTTCTTTAACTAAAGACGCTTTTCAAACCATACAATAAACGCAGTAAAAAATACTTCAAGTATGCTACGAGTATAAATAAATACAGAAAGTTTGTAGTTGGACCCCTGCGGCCCTGTAACTTAAAAAATATGGCATAACTTGATGTAACAGTTAAAATTGATGAAATTAAAATCTTTCAAAGTTTTTATTTTCAAGAATTATTTATGTTTATTAAAATTTTTGATTTGGTTGACAAAATGCTACTTTAATTTTACAGAAATTGTTTTGGTTAGTGAAATCTATAATCATGATTATTATACCTACATTGTCCCACTGATGGGCAATGATCTCCCCTATAACTTTATAAGCATTAGGTACCTTAAGAATATGCTAAATATATCCACAATCATGGACGTAGTTTCCTTACGTTTTACTGCATCCGATTCTTCTCAGCGCGAGTCTTCATCTAAATTCATCAGATCATTTGCACATGCATGATCCTTTGATATACCTACCTCGTTACCTACAGTGAGTGTATCTGTGCCACTGATACGTTTTTAACCGACTTCAAAAAAAAAAGTAGGTTCTCAGTTCGACCTGTATGTATGTATGTATGTATGTATGTATGTATGTATGTATGTATGTATGTATGTATGTATGTATGTTTGTCCGCGATTATCTCGCGTTTGGCTGAACGGATTTTGATGCAGTTTTCAGGAAAGTGTTCTCTATTTTCTGGAGAAGGTTTTAGTATATAACACTAATAGATTTCCCGTGACGTTGCCCGCGTGGATCCGTTTTGCTTACTTGGATCGTAGATTTTCAGGGACGATTGCATGTTTGTCCGCGATTATCTCGCGTTTGGCTGAACCGATTTTGATGCAGTTTTCAGGAAAGTGTTTGTTACATTCTGGAGAAGGTTTTAGTATATAACACTAATAGATATCTCGTGACGTTGCCCGCGTGGATCCGTTTTGCTTACTTGGATCGTAGATTTTTAGGGACGATTGCATGTTTGTCCGCGATTATCTCGCGTTTGGCTGAACCGATTTTGATGCAGTTTTCAGAAAAGTGTTTGTTACATTCTGGGGAAGGTTTGAGTATATAACAATAATGGATATCTCGTGAAGTTGCTCGCATAGATCCGTTTTTGTTGCTTAATAGGATTGTAGATTTTCAAAGAAGCCGATTTTATGAAGATTTTTGTTGAATATCTCAACTAAAAAGGGAAAAATAAAAAACTTTTTAAAAAAAAGGGAACCGACTTCAAAACCAAACACAAAAAAACTATAAAATAACTTTTCTTTCGGAAGTCGGTGGCCATAACTCAATGAAATAAAAAAAAAAACTAAGCCACCGACTTCCGAAAGAAAAGTTATTTTATAGTTTTTTTGTGTTTGGTTTTGAAGTCGGTTCCCTTTTTTTTAAAAAGTTTTTTATTTTTCCCTTTTTTTGATATGGTTAACTCGTTTTCTGAGCGTGCAAAATCAACTGTATACTAGATGAGTTCTTGAAGGTGTTCAAAAAGAATTGTGTCAAAGTCTGAAAATGAGCTTTATAAACACCATCATTCTGTAATTTATGCGAAGGTAATATGCTTTTAAACATGTTCATATTTATCTGTTTGAAGAAATCCTTGATTTAACAATTCGGAATTCGGTTTTTTTTTCAAATATTCCATAACGTATAGCATGGTAAGTTCAGTGGTTGAGTGTTTGGTAGCTGCGCTGCAGTTCGACGGTTCTATTCCAATACGGATCTACTATTCGTAAAACCTACAATTTTATCGAGTCTTGATTGATTGTGTATTTGAATTTAAATGTCTGTAAAGTCATCACGATGGGGCTATGTGTGTCAAAAAGTCTTCCAATATTAATTTAAACCCACTCAATACTCCACAGACACCAAAACAGACACATAAAAATACATTGACGGCACGATTAGCGCAGTGTCTGAGCGATTGGACTGCTGCTCAGCGTGTCGCAGGTTCGATACCCGCACGGAGCAAATATTTGTATGATCTACAAGTATTTGTTCTGGGTCTGGGTGTTTGTGTATGTGAGTTTCTATGTTTGTAAACGCACCCACGACACAGGAGCAATTCCTAGTGTGAGACAACGTTTAAAAATTAAAAAAAAATCAATAAATTACCTAATTTTGATTTATAAAACTTTCATGGGAACGTTCACAAATGGCGTATACTTTTTATGGCACCAGCACAATACGACAATGGGTCCTCGGCGTACCATTTAAAAGATATCAATTCGTTTCGCCTGCCCCATCAAAGCATAGGGGTAAATATATTATGGGGGAAAAAGACAGCTATACAAACAATCATACCATCTCCTTTCTTCCTAAAGGTAGGTGATGTATATTAAACAGTTCGTGTTATTGTAATATAAGATATTCTACCCCGAAAGCCCATCACCCCGGGGGTGTTATGAAACAAAGGTTCACATCATGGGGTTGTTGGGAGCCAGTTAACCTTAGGCACTTCGTATCAGTTATAGGGCTGCGGAGGTCAGATCAGGTGGCACGTGTAAAATAATGGTGTTATTACTTTATTGGCAGGTAATATTTACATGGATAAAGCAGAGTTAATTTCATAGACAATAGTTTAGTTTGTTTTTTGGGTGATAAAATCATCAGATGGACTGTCACACTGTTTGCTAACTGTTTTTTGCGTTCTAGAAACATGCTATCCTGTTGAACCAGTCCAGCAACAATGAGTTTGATAATTATTGGAGTAAACTTGTAAACTGCAGTATACTCTGAGCGTTACTTTAATTTGCCTGTATCCTTTTTTTTATCGTGGTAAAATCATCAAATGAGTCCTCCTACCCAGGGCAGAGCGGGAGGGACTGTCAGACTCGTATTGACTTAAATTCATGTGTCATGGTGTCTTTCAATAGCCCTTCACGTTCCTGGGTCACGGTAGTTAAGTTCCGCAACCGGCCTGTAACCCTTGCAGAAAATAAGCCGAAGAATAAACAGTCTTTAATGCTTCTGCTTCCTGTACATATTGATATCTTACTGTGAGATAAAGTCGGCTGTCGACCACCTCAGAAGCCCAGTGTATATGAAGGGTCTTGCTACAATAGATTACCTTGAAGTAGTATTGACGGCGTTTATTGTATGGAAGGTGAAAAAACGCCTGTAGTGTATGATGAGTAACTATTTTTCTATCAAATTGACATCAAAGTTTAAACGGGAACTTTGATGTCAATTTAATAGAAAAAAAATAATTACGTCACAAATACGTAAAAAGTCGTGCTAGCATCAGAACTTAGAATATTTTCTATGTAACTTGCAGTTTCTTTACAACATTTTCAGTCACAGTTTTGAGCACAATCACTCGTTCTAGATCCTCTAGTCTATACATAAGAAAGCATTTAAGTACAGTCAAGTCACCAGACTGCAAAGTTGATAGTGTTGTGTGTAGATAGACGGTTACAACGTCCAAATCAATACAGACTGGTCCCCAGAGGGCAATCCGTTAATAACTTTGTACGACGCCCGCGGGAATCAGTAAGGTGTTCATATATTGTAGCCGCAGACTATGTAGCTAGTGTACTACGACCAGTGGCCCGAGGACTAGCGCGCAATGTAAAAGTAATGTAACTTACGTTACTTTTCGATTCTCGATTGTCTTCTATTTCTGTTTTAAGGTGCTGATGAACTTCAGAGTTCACTTGTAATGATCATTCTTGCGAAAGTTACAATACAGACAAACAAACGAGAGCGTTTTAGCGAGCATTCTAACGAAAATTTTGGCGAGCTACTGTCGAGTCGACTGTCACGTCTGACATTATAATGAAGAAATAGTTATTTGTTATGCAAGGCTGCAAAGTTGATTTTTGGCGCGAGTACTTGAATTGAAAACTGAGCGAGCGAAGGATTCTAAGATTGAACCGCGAGAGAAACGAGCGGTTCAAATATAGAATCCTGAGCGATGCGAAGTTTTCAAAGGTACGAGACGCAGAAAAACTTTGCTGCCGAGTGCAACACACAACTTTTCACCTCACACAGCGAGGAAATGAAGTGGGGTCATTGACCTATACAGGGGGCGGCTCGCCTGGCAGTGTAGAAAACAATTGAATACAAGACGTGTTCGAATTTTGAACAACACTTTGTGCTCTAGAGCACAAAATGGAGTTTTGCGCTCAGATTTTGAATGAGAAATAGAATCTTTCCGAGCGCGTGAGGTGAAAACAATTTTTGACGGTCATCGACTAGAGTTTTCGATAGAATGATCATGAAAATGTTCGTATCGATGTTTGGCTATAGAGCTAAACATCGTTACGACGAACAAGGCAACAACCAATACTCTCGGTATTGGTTGTTCAGCAAAATTAAAAACTGAGGACTCATTTGATGATTTTTACATCAAATAAAAGGACGTCGCTGGTAAATCTAGATTAAATCGGTATAGAATTAGAATACAACTTTATTGCCTTCTATGGCGTCCATAAAGCTAAACCAAAATGGTCTAAATTTAAAACTGTACGGCCGTTACTTGGTTAAAGCAGCACAAAACTCACTGGTAGACATACCAATTTAGCTTGTATACTATGTTTTTATTTCAGTCTATTTCCATCGAGCTAGTCTAGAACTGTTTGCAGCCATGAATATGTAAAGATCGTCTGCGACCCACAATACTCCTCATTTAGCAGCGGGAAAAGCGCCCGCTTTAACGACCTCCATTTTGTTCGCTAAATAAAGAAACAACATGGCGGACGGGTTTTGAGTGCTGCTGTCAATTAAGCGGGAAAATGGATCCTGTCACAGAGAGTGCAAAATTGCGGAAGTGGACAGATACCGGGTTTGAATAGATATCTGAAATGGATTACACACTGCTGGTCACAAACGCCATTCGTCATTTACGTATGACGTCATGGCTGGTTGCCATGACGCAGTATGTCACTAAATCAATTCGTCTCAAACGCAATAGGTATATTGACAGCATCAATAAAAAACAATGTACAAAATAAATACAAAAATATCGTTTTATGAGGGTCAAGTTATTATAGATACACAAAATACTATCAATCGATATGCCATGTACAGAGCTGGGGGTCTAAGCTCTAAGCACCAAACCCGTGGTTTTGGCATTAGTTTCAGGCGTTTTGATAACGACCCCAAATTAAAATTAAATTAAATTAAATAAATTAAATTAAATTAAATATTCATTTATTTCAGGCTCTTGTCCCATAAAGTGTTAGTGTACAATAACTTAAACTATGTTAGTAGGTGCAAATTATAATCTTCTATTTTCCAATGTCAACTGAGCATTCCATATCATGTCAATTCTATTAAATACATTGTCATAAAGCTGTTTAATTATCAAGTTATCACTTTTACTGAGCCGTAACCTAAACGAACAGATTTTCTTCCTTCTAATTGCAAAAAAGTCATCAACTCTGGCATCAGCAAACATGCCCGATGCACTGCAAAACTTAGGGAGACGCATTAGAAATCTGAAAGCGTTATTGTATTGCACTCTGATAGTATTAAGAGCACGTCTTGTATGCTGAAGCCAGAGGTTACATGTATAGAAGGACTGACAGTAGCTGCGAAACAGTGTCCTCTTTGTGGCGGTGTTAGTTTAGAAAGTAAACCCGCTGGTGGAATTTATGTCCGTAACGGTTTTACTGAACCGCATACCGTACCTTATCGTTTGATCAGTGCCGAATTAACTCATAAGCAAATTAAGCAATTACGTACTTCACACGTCATACGACATTACGTCTCAGGGGAAGTGGTGGATTACAGGCCCACTTCCTCTCACAGAGAGGAGGCCTGTGCCCCAGTCGTGGGAAGTGGAATTATGCTTATGCTTTGGTAAAGATGAGGAAATTAATTTATCATCTATTTTCAGTTTTAAAACTGTTTCGCGTTAGTCTGTCTCAACCACTCAAGTTAGAACAAAGTTGAAAAATTACATTCATAAATAATGTTACTTCGAGCCTAAAAGGTGCTCGAATAATTGAGGATTCCAAATGTTTATTCGAATTGTTTGTATTCAAACTAAGTCAAGGGCAGAAGCTACTGTAAAATTAATGAATTCTTCGTTCATATAATTAATTAAGACATGGTGTTACAAAATGAGTCCAGTCACACTGGATTGAGCGAAAGGGAATGTCAGACTTGTACTAACGACAGAGTTTCTTCAATTCTTCTTTGCGTTCCAGGGTCACGGTGACCCTTTAAGACAGTCCTGAGACCTGACATTACCATTTTTATGAAGCCCGCGCTGTTCCATTGCTGGTCAAAGGCGTTCCCCAAGTTTTCCAAGAGTTCTTGTCCAGCGCCATCTTGCCTTTGTCCAACTAAATTAACACCAGTTTAAAGCAACATCAGTTAAAAGAATAAACATTAAAAGATTCTTTCAACCGACTTCGAGAAAAGGAGGAGGTTCTCAATTCGCCGGAATCTTTTTTAGGGTTCCGTAGTCAACAAGGAACCCTTATAGTTTCGCCATGTCCGTCCGTCCGTCCGTCCGTCCGTCCGTCCGTCTGTCCGCAGTTTAGCTCAGAGACGCACAGTACTAGAGAGCTGTAATTTGGTGTAAATATGAGGATTTGTTGTGCCGAAAAAGTGGTAAAATAAAATCTCGTAAAATATTTTTTTTTAGGGTACCTCCTGTACACGTAAAGTGGGGATGTTTTTTTTTTTTTCTCGCGTACCCCTTAGTGTGGGGTATCATTAAATAGGTCTTTAAAAAATATTGATAGTTTCCATTAACACTTTTTTGATAAAAAAATTCGTTTGTGAAATATTAAGCTTTAAAGTGCTAAATTTTGCTCGACTCGAGTGTCCCCCCCCTCTACCAGCCAAACGGTTATGTTTGGGGGTGTAAAAAAATTCACAATAGTAGTATATATAACGAAATTTAAAAGAAAATTATCATGACTAAGTAGGCTTTACAACTTTACGAGTAATAGTCGACCAACTTATAAAGTGTACTTGGATAACATATTTTTTTAAGCAAAATGTATCGGAGAACATGTTCGTCAACTGCAAATGTAAGTTTGTCAACTTTATTTTTACAGCTTTAATACGTATGTTTTTTGGGGATAGGTAGGTTTTTATCGTCAACTATTTTTAACTAAATCAAAAAAAGGAGGAGGTTCTAAATTCGTCGTAATCTTTTTTTTATGTATTTTCCCCGATTTCTCAAAGACTCCTGGACCGATTTTGAAAATTCTTCTTTTTACAATTAAATTCAGCGAATCAGTTTAGTTAGTTAGCATAAGTATTTTGATGGGCAACTACGGAACCCTACACTGTGCGTGGCCCGACACGCACTTGGCCGGTTTTTTAATGAATTATTCCCCAATTTCTCTTTCTCAGATCTTGGAGAAATCCAGGAAACTCTTCAATAAAAAATCATCGGCGATTGGTGCTATCGTGTATTTATGTATTACCCAATAAAAGGGTGAAATAAAGGAATAAAAAAAAATTACCGACTTCTATAATACTTTTTTTTTTCAGAAAATTAATTTACAATTCGCAGGTAATCCTGTAGAAGAAATATCACGATGTCCACCTGATTGATACAGTCACATACATATATGTAGTTGGTAATACACCTGTACATAGTAGGACGCAAGATGAATGAGTTCGGTAGCACTGTGCGCGCATGCGTGGACGTATCGACCGCCATATTTATAGTCTCGCACCAAATGCTGCACCGCCTCCGTGGATCATCATCATTACTAACTACAGAGGAACAGGATTATGATAACTATAGTACTGTAGAACCTATTCCTCTAGGGCAGAAGCCCTTTTTTTTTAAGCTTGGTAAAATCATCAAATGTGTCCTCCCACCCCGGGCAGGGCGGGAGGGACTGTCAGACTCGTACTGACTAAAATCCACGGTGTCCTTCAATAGCCCTTTAGGTAATGAGATAAGTCCCGCGACCCCGGAAGGCTTTGGCCCTCTAGAGGGGGCCCCGTCATCATGCTGACGCTCAGAGGCGCGCGTGGAACACATCGCGCCGTCGACACGGGCATAGTCCATGGTCGGACAGCGAGTTGCCCTTTACTCGCCGCCCGCATGCATGGTAAAAGCCCTAGCATTTTTTTTCGTAGTAAAATCATCAAATAAGTTCTGGACCTCTGAATTTCTCGTTCATACACTAGAGGCGCTTTATCAATTTTCCATATCATTAACGCAGTGAACACTCCAAGTACGCTGTAAATAAAATACAGAAATCAGAAACCGTGATAACTCCTCAAGATTTGATGGAATACCTTCTTGCTGAGCAAGTTTTTACCATTTAATAAGAACTCCTTTTATAAAATGGTACTTTCAAACTTGCTTGGCGAACACATTTTCTGGGCTGGTAAGATCATTCAATGAGCCCTGTGGGCCGAAAAGGACTGTCAAACTCTTGTTGACTAAAAATCCACCCAGTTCCTTCGGTTAGCCTTTGAGTTCCAGGGCCACAAGTCTCGCGTCAACCCTGCAAAGGGAATTAACTTAACGCTGAGTTTTAACTTATTCATTGGATAGACTTTTCCAGCAGCAACCACTAGTAGATGTTTTCTGTGTTCTAGAGTTATAGACAGAAAATCAGCGAACGACCGAAAGAAAATAAGAATCATGTCTACTTAATTGAAAGAATTTCGTATTCATCTGATAAAAAATAATGATAAAATCGCCATTGTAGCTATTTCGTATTTTTGGGTCACCTAAATCGGAACGATTTGAAGATGAAAATAAATTTTATTTCAATAAATTATATTAGTGATAAATTTAGGGTTCAATGTTAATCCAAAATCTAATTCCATAAAGTCCTCTATAGGTTTACAACGAAAATTATTTTCAATTTAGTTCTGATCCAGAAGTATGTAGCAAAAATATTTTTGCAGCCCTTACACAAATATGACTGGCAGTGAAATAAATATCAAGAATACGAAAAATAAAGCTAGGTACGCATTTTTTTTATTTGTAAATCGAAACAGAGTTTTTCGGGCAACGATTTCAGCTGTAGGCTGTAGGCAAATCGAAAATATAATTGGTGTATGAATTCGAGGCATATCCGAATATTTATAATGCGCGATGTATCCGAATATCCGATATTGCTCTACGTAGCGGATTTAGTGCTGATGTGGTAGGTATATCTGCACATTGGTCTAATAGAATAGGATTAACTAAAATGAATGTATATTTGAATATCAATTGCTGTGATTTGTTTATTGAAACGTGTGCTCTAATAATTTATTTCGCTTTAAATTATGCATAACAATGTGTATCAATAATTGTTGGCACCATTGGCTGCTTGATGGACTGCTGTTCAGTTTGTTGAGAGTTCAATCCCCGCACAGAACAGATATTTGTATGATCTACGAGTACTTGTTCCAGGTGTGGGTTTGTTTGTATGTGAGTTTCTGTGTTTGTCAACGCATCAACGACACAGGAGAAATTCCTACATTCAAGAAGTTCTAGTTTTATTCGAAGTATTTTCTTTTTTCAACCCCTCATTGGTTGAACATCATTATCATCATATCTTTAGCAACCAAGTAGACAAACATTTTAATGGCATTAAGCAGCCAGGCGAACTGCTGGCAATACGACAAGTAGTCGTATCAATTACAAAAATTGCAAAAAACCCAAACTCACATTAATCGTTTATGTTTTTGTAACAGGGGGCGAGCTTTTGGCAACAACCGAGCATAATTACTATTAATAACTAGTACAATTGACAAAGAACTAGTACCCACCATTATGCTTGTTACCCGACTGCGCCAGGAGGGTTATGTTTTTCGAGTGTATGTGTGTATGTATGTATGTATGTTTCTGTGTGTTGCTCTGCAGCCTAAACGGCTTGATGGATTTTAACTTGAGAGGTGTCGTAATGTCGTTAGATTCGTCTTAAACGTGAGAGTGTCACTGGGTACATAAAACTGGTCAAGTGCGAGTCGAACTCGTGTGCAAAGCGTTCCGAAGTAAAAATGTATTTTTTAAATCTCTCACATTCTATCAAGTGGGGTATCAAATTAAAGGATTTAAAAAATGGTTTACCAAAATATTTATAACTTATATGTTTCAATTTAATTTGGACTGATAAATGCTAACAAAAACTAAAAATAGTAAAATAAAATAAATATTTAAAAAACAAAAAAACCGGACTGCGTAAAAAAACTAAAAAGAAAGAAACAAGCCCAGTAGTTTAGAATTCACTCATTCACACTCACAGTCGGGGCCCCTTGGGAAGATTTGATTGGTATAATTTGAATGGGCCCCGACTGTGAGTGTGAATGAGTGAATTCTAAACTACTGGGCTTGTTTCTTTCTTTTTAGTTTTTTTACGCAGTCGGGTTTTTTGTTTTTTTTTTTTAATATTTTTTTCCTATAGACATTCAAATAAAGGTTAGGTTGACATTCTCAAAATTATTTTGGCTTTGAAATAATTTCACATTTAATAAAAATTGATTAGTTTTTAGTTCTTTTTCTTTGTTTTTCTTTTTGTGATACCTACTGTGTGCACTTGTTGCGTGTGCCAATAAACGTTTTTTCTTTCTTTGATCTTTGTTGTTTTTACGGTTTAATTGTGTGTTTTTACTGTCAAACTAACTTTTGCCAGCGGCTTCGCCCTCTGAACCCGATGGGGGTTGAGAGGGCGATTATTACCCCTTATTGCCTATGTCAGTCAAGACCAAAGCAGCTTTCAACAGGTGAAATAATTTTTGAAATCGGTCCTAGTCTCGGAGCCTATTCAAACAAACCAACAATCAAATCTTTCCTCTTTATAATATTATTATATCGATTGTACTTTCTCCGATCTTAGAGTCGTACCCTCATGTTTAGCACAATCACTAGCCACTACTATACCAATCTACTATGAATATGTCTCGAAAAACTTTTTGAAAAAAAAGGGAACCGACTTCAAAACCAAACATAAAAAACTATAAAACCACCGACTTCCGAAAGAAAAGTTATTTTATGTTTGGTTTTGAAGTCGGTTCCCTTTTTTTTTCAAAAAGTCTTTTATTTTTTCCCTTTTTAGTTGAGATATTCAACAAAAATCTTCATAAAATCGACGTCTTTGAAATCTACAATCCTAGTCCGTAACAAAGACGGATATATGCGAGCAACTTCACAAGATATCCATTATTG
Source organism: Agrotis clavis (assembly GCA_954870645.1). Taxonomy (NCBI): domain Eukaryota; kingdom Metazoa; phylum Arthropoda; class Insecta; order Lepidoptera; family Noctuidae; genus Agrotis; species Agrotis clavis. Next base: position 26,143,321 of record OX940928.1, on the reverse strand, counting down.
TTATATACTTAAACCTTCCCCAGAATGTTACAAACAGTTTTCTGAAAACCGCATCAAAATCGGTTCATCCAAACGCGAGATAATCGCGGACAAACATGCAATCATCTCTGAAAATCTATGATCCAAGGAAGCAAAAACGGGTTCACGCGGATCTATTGGTGTTATATACTAAAACCTTCTCCAGAATGTAATGAACACTTTCCTGAAAACCGCATCAAAATCCGTTCAGCCAAACGCGAGATAATCGCGGACAAACATACATACAAACATACATACAGGTCGAACTGAGAACCTACTCTTTTTTTGAAGTCGGTTAATAAATATTGCTACTTAACTCTTCATTACATCTTACTAAATAGCCGTTTAGATCACTTATACTTCTTTTTTCAGTACTCACGTTCTACAATTTAAAATGTCACTTACGGGATATATCTTCCGTGATTATTTATTATTTTGAGTTCCCCATATTTCAGTCATCCCACAATCATGGCGCTTGCAACAGCGTCGAAATATCGGGAACTCAAAATAATAAATAATCACGGAAGATATCCCGTAAGTGACATTTTAAATTGTGAAACTCACGTTCTATATTTTGATGACGTATAATTTTTGAGATAAAGCAGCAATGTTGTTCCAAAGTATTATTATAACAACACTTAAAGCCCGCAAAAACTCAGCAAAATTGTTCAAACTACATGAATATATAAGAGCAATATAGAAGTTCCGAGCGCCTACTTGAAGTTATTTACATAATTCATTGCGGATAACCAAATGATGTAGGATCTACTCAAAAATTCACGAGCAACTCATCTAAAGAGAAAATAAAAATACTCGTATCTTAAAGATATTAAGACTGATAATAATTTATGTATTTGAGCTTTTCAGTTCTAGACCGTCTACACCCATTGTATACCTTTTTCTAGGTAAGTATAATTGGGAACCATAGTGTCTATTATTGCTTCTAGTAAATGTCAGCTAATGGTAAAGTTTTATTTTACATATATATTATATAAAATATAATATATATTGTATGTATCTAAATTGTCCGAGTCGGGGTGCCTGCAAGTCCCTAGATTAGACCTAGTTCTAACCGAAGATAAGTAGGATACACCTAGGTTTAGCCGGTTCAGCCTAGGTGTAACCGCACTTCGAGCTTTAACCGTAATAAATGAATAAAACGAGTGAGAAAATATTAAATTAGTATTATGACTTTATAGAAAGTAGCAACATTGACTCTAGCTATGTTCTATTTATTGCTCTATTTATTATTTATTAATGATATCACAAATGTGTAAGTACTGTGTGTTCTTAAAAATAGATAACATTTGGATTGTATAATTAAAATAATTATGCAATACGTATATTTAAATTATTTGAAATATTTGTGAAATATAAATCTGAAATCGCTTATATGTATAATTATTATATGTTGTGATAAAAGGTTCTGATTATGAGGTAATTGTGTTAATTATTATGTTATTATTTCTTTCAACAAGTTAATAATTGAAAATTTATGACTCTGAACACACTCTGAAACATTTAAACTGATGTAAAATAATAAAGTTTACCATATTTTAGTATCCTAAACCAGGGCCGCCCGGGTCGTGCCCGGCGGCCGCTTAAATATATGTTATTTTAGCGGCCGAAAGCCTGTTGAAAATATTATCTTTCATTAACCTACGTAACAATAGGATACACGAACAAATATACTTATACCGTGTAATGTTTGTTTCATTATTTTTCATTAAGTCTTTTATGTGCGCCCAATTAGCTAGGCTAAGCAAAATATAAGAAATATAATTAGAAAGCAAGAAATACGTTTCAAGATAATTGCTTGCTATTATCAAATAATTAGACAAGCAGAAAATTTCAACGAAAAAAGATATAGGAAATAATCTTCTTCTAACATAAATAAATTATACGAAGTTTATCACTGAAGCCAAAAACAGAAAAAAACTAATCGCCCACATTTACATAAAGCACGATTTATACATGAAGAAATGCTTCTCGTAATCAGATGAATGTTTGATAGGGCCGGTTCGCCCCATCGACCGACACAACCTATTTTTAGTCATCGACCGGTCTATACCTACGTGAAACTTTCAGGCGGCTCCCATTGGCCAGGCCGGTGTGACGTCACTTTTCTCCCCCGACCAATAGGAGGGCAGCCTTTCGCGCATGGCTCGGAAGCCTTTTCAGATCACTGTCGGGTCTCGGCAGTTTGGGCGAGGTGTTCCCAGGTGTGCAAGTACCCGCCAACACAAACAAAGGTCAATATAATTTTATTTTTCTAGTCCGCCATATTGATTTTCGTTCCGTTTTCGAAATTTTAAATATAATCGCGCGAATTTGAATTTATCTAGAGATTTATTTTGTAGTGCGTGTGTGGAATTTAAAATTGTTCGAATTTATTTTTCGAAGCGGCCATATTGATTTTTTTGTTTAACGGAAATCGTTAATTCAATGTGTTATTGGTTTAGTGTGCTAGTGTGATTATTTGGTGCATTTCGGTGATCTAATAGAGGGTTTCTCATCGTGTGGGTTACATGATTGTTACGTAATGAAGTACATGTGTCGTGTTGTGTGTGGGTGTGTGATGCATGTGTGTGCGTGCGTGGGGGTTTGCCTCTGAAGTATTGTTATTTATTGTATATGACTAATAAATATAGCGCTATAATAATGTATATTTTGCGGTAGGTGAAATATTCTATAAATCAAAAGATACATGCTGGTTTTTGCAATTCAAATTGTTTGTTAAGATGAAATTAATTCTACTTTATGATTACTTATTTGCCATCTGATTCTCAAGAAATTTAAATAGTTTAAAGTTAGTTTCCCACATATTTTAAACCTTTTTCTTAATTAAGAAATATCCTTCTACTTTTGTGACATGTGGAAACCATTAATAATTTATAATAATTAACATGATTTAGTAAATATTGCTAGTATCAGCAATTTTAATAAAAGCTTAAAATATATTTCATACCATCAGGAGATATGTCTATAACATAAATAGAATGTCCATTATTTTATATATGAACGCAGAAAATTTAATAACCAATTTTGTTATAATTTCAATCGCAAATAAATAATTCGTAGCCGCGTAGCACCAGCCGCTACGAAAGCGTAGCGCGCCGTAGCCGACGGCTACGAGATGTAGGCGCTTTCATTAATAGGAAAATGGAATACTTTTGTTTGAATATTAACAAAATTACAATATTTTGATACTTTAATTGGATTATCTTTATATATATTTCGATTGTTTCTTCTCAGAGTAGTTGTGTACTAAATAGCGGCCTCATTTAGTTTAAAAAAAAAGTGTAACAACGTGTATAAGAGTTTGCAAAATAAATATCATCTATCATCTAAATCTAAATATCTTACTTTTTACTATCCTACTAATTATTATAAATGCCAAAGCTTGTATGTGTGTTTGTTTCTCTTTCACGCAAAAATTACTGAACAGATTTGAATGAAATTTGGTATACAGATGGTTTATAACCTGGATAAGCACATAGAGTTTAATGTTCCTGTGAAATAGTTTTCGAGTTCTAGCGAGCAAAGCAGCTAAACAGCTAGTTTAAATTAAAATCGAGGAAATCGTTCATCATAACCTGTAGTTACTAATACCAGTAAAGATATATCTTTTATTTATATATATTTTACCTTTTGAATGTCTGTGGTAATCTGTACTAATATTATAAAGAGGTAACATTTGTTTGTATGTTTGTATGTAGGGGGTAATCTCCGGAAGTAATGAAGCGATTTTAAAAATTCTTTCACTGGTAGAAAGCTACATTAATCGTGAGTACTATAGGCTATAAATTATAAAGATGGCACGGCAAAGTGGGCACGGGTCAGCTAGTATTATATTCTTTTTTATCTAAGTGTTATATTTCCAATAGAAAGGAGTATGTTAGGGTGTTCGTAGCAGGCGCTCTGTAGTTTCTGCCTTCCCCCATGGGAAAAGGGCGTGAGTTTTGAAACATAAAATAAACAGAAAGGCGTTACGTTCATTTTAAATTCATAAATCTTACGGTTGCTATATTATACCAATGAGATCAAATTTATAATATGCCTCATTACGAGGGTAGTAATTATAAAGTTATTAAGGTTCAGCCTTCTTTCATACTCCGTGAAAGCCTTCACGGTAACTTTAGACTAAAATATAAGTAATTCTGCAAAAAAAGCAAATAAAAGTAAATCACAAAAGTTACATTTTGATCTCACAAAGGGAGCGGAAGTCGTAAACCGCGTCTGTTTCCGGTCGCAAGATGGCGGCCGGAAGTAGCTAGAGTGGCGGCTTCCGGTGGTACACATCCGGTGTGGAGGCTCTCGACTTTAGATGAGGGAAATGTGTGATTCTTTTACTGTAGGACTTTGTATTTTAATTTAAAAAAAATACATTACAATTTTATATTACTTCGTTCAAAAACTCTTCGAATTTTATTTGTAATAAAACTTTGTAATGCAGCTGAAATAATAATCTTAACTAATATTATAAATGCGAAGTTAGTTTTTTACCTTTTCACGTCCAAACCACTGAAATGATCATCCTGTTTTACATAATATAACTTTGTCAGATGTACAGGAACCGTACATAGAGTATCTTTCATCCCGAAAAAAAGTATAAATCATCATCAGCCTTTAAATGTTCCCATTGTTGGGACACAGGCCTCTCCTCTGTGAGAGGGAGTGGGCCATTATCCACCACGCGGACCCAGTGCGGTTGGTGGAAGTCACGTGTCTTTGAATTTTTGGTTCTAGGACGTGCCGGTTTCCTCAAGATATTTTCCTTAACCGTTTTGAGAAAAAAAAAGTACTGTTCGAAAAAACAACAATAACATTAATATGATAATAAAGGTGCCAATGTGTAATTGGCAAATTATTCTAAATTAACGCGAGCAAAGCCGCAGGCAAAAGCTAGTTTTGCAGAAATAATTTTATGAATTCTACTCATCTCATTTGTTCAAAAATGATTACTGCTGCAAATATGGAAGTCATATAACCCTACGAGGCCCGGAAAGTGGCTGGGGGCGTATTACAACGTTTTAAAACCAGGCTTTTTCCAGTGAGTGAACGAGATGGCGCTAGACGACTTGAATACCTCTGTCACTTTCACTCGCCGGAACAATCCTGGTTTTAAGACGTTGTAATACCCCCCCTGGTGGCTTACCATAACGTCTTAAAGCCAGAGTAGTTCCAGTGTGGGAAACAGACAGAGCTATACAAGTCGTCTAACACCACCTCGTTCTCTCACTAGAACTACTCTGGCTTAGACCATGCTAGGCCACCTGGTGGGGTTATATGCTGCCATTAACATAACACAGAAGGCCACAGGGCCCTACATAGTGTATCGGGGCCAATGCTGTGTCCCACATTCAGTGGGGGTTGGGTACCGGCTAATGTTGAAGATTTGCGATACGCTGGCACACTGCCAGATGTATAAAACTGCGATTTAGCACTATTGGTAGGTCTGTGTGGACTAGTGGTACAAAGTATGGCGGCTTCCCGTTGTCCCCTTTGACCAAAACCTACTAAAGACAGGTGAACTTGAATTAAATAATTAAAAGTTATTGTCGCTGTGTCCATTGCGCATGTTCAACGGATTGATGTAGACAACCATTCATGAGGATTAGGGTTAATAGGGACAGCGTAAAAAATTTTATTATTATTTGAATTGCACTGTCATCGTTGATGGGGACAAATGTAATGGGGACAACGGGAAAATAACCAAAGTATGGTTAGGACAAAGAAAAACGCATTATAATTATAACATGATGGAATATAGAGATCAGAGAGAATGATAGTGTGATAAGGAAGAATGAAGGAAGAAGACGTATTGCTTTGATCGAGTGTTATGAGACTAAGTGATCGAGTGTTATGAGACTAACCCACACCGGGTTGCATTTTATTCTACTTTTTTTTATTACTTTCTTGCGGTTCATTGTCTGACAGTTTGAGTTATTTATGCGGCCTACCCAAATGTCCTTTTTTTGGTATTGTTCGTCGTTTCGTTGAGCTCCTTGTGTTATGAGTTGAGCTACACGATAACTGACACATGCTTGCACTGACTGGACAGGTCCACTTAAATCTGTGTGGTTCTTTCTTCAAAAGACCACCTCAGACACCTGCATGGTCCTCATATATCTTGATCAATACAAAATTGTCTGGACTTTAAAAGAGACTGTGACCTCTGAGTTTGTTTCGGATGTTTCTTCTCAGAGTAGTCAGGTACGAAACACCGGCCTCATCTAGTGTAAAATAGTGTCTTTTGACGTGTAAAAGAGTTTGCCAAAACCAATTTGCTGAATAAATATCATTTATCATAAGGAAGGCGCTGATGGTCGAAAGATAGGATGGTGGTTTAATGAGAAACTGACCATTGACCACCAAACAGTCTGTTACTGCTCGCTTTATGAAACAACGATTTTTACGAAGAACTCACTATAATGGTAATAATAGTTCATGGAAATAATAATAACAGGTACTCGCAAATTTTTCTGGCTATGGATAGCTCTTTACCAGATAATACTGTTAAAGATTTTCAGCCGTATTTTAACCCAATTATTATTATTGTTACAGAAGCACACGCGGACGCACCATGGTGAACGAGTCCACAACAAATACATATCAAATACTGCACTGATTATTATAAACTAAACGTATACACTATAATTATACTATACAACACGCGATATTAACGAACAAGCTATTATACAACACTAGTGTCTTTAGAAGATTAGGGTCCTCAAGGGGTGTGGGGTAGTTGCGCGGGGGGTGAGGGAAGTGTTGACCGTGGAGGCGGAAAGCAGTGCGTTGTTAGGGCGGCTGGGGGGCGCGCTGCGGGGAGGCGCTGCCGCCGCGTCGCCCGCGCGGGTCGCCAGCTCCATCAGGGGCTACCTGTCCAACAAGGTTGGGTCGCTGCAGCTCAGGGATACAGGTATGATGACTCCAACTTTCAATCTTCAGCAGACGATGGACTATTTTTCCTTTTGGGAGTAAAAGATGATTTATGATAAGCCACGGATGGTAGGACACACTACTGTCTAGGGGACAAGTGGTCCATCGTCAGCTTTTAGCTTTAAAGTCGCACAGTTGTGAACACTGCGCAAGCATCGCCTTAACTCGATTTGTTCGGGATTATTTTTATAAACTTCCACAATCTACTAAGATTTGGTTGGGTGATGCTATGTTTATAGCTGTGCTAAAACCTTTACTTAGTGGTATGAGTGCATAATGTGTTTCGCAGGTTTTACTTACCTAGTATTGCACCTTTAAGGTGCTAAGTAAGTGCATCTTCTTAACATTCCTCGAATGAAGAATTAACATTAACCAAAATGTATCTTTTTAATCAATAAACTGTTTATCGTTAAACGAGACTCAAATGACCGTAACAATAACTTATTGGAACCACTTGCAACACCAAACGCGTGCTAAATCGTTCCGTTTTCCCTTTCATCCATCTGATACGGAACCCTAATAACAATACCTTACAAGCACTCAACACACAAAGGACAGGCCCCTAAAAGACAAAGGTATTATTATTTACGATGATATTAAGACACGACACAGAATCGCGAGCACCCTCCGCGAACAAACACCCGGACCAACAATCTCATACACACACAACGATACAAAATAAACCTTAGTATAACGTTATAAAGATTATGTGGACGGCAAATGTTTGGTAAAGCTAACGATAAGCAAATATTTGCGGGACAACGTTATAAAGTAAATTGGGGGAGGATGTGACGTAGTATAAATAAAGGAGCAGCCGTGATGTTGGAAACGAGAGATTTTGAATTTAATAGAAAAAAAAAACACATTCAAAATTGGTAATTTGAGCAATCAATTGTTTGAGGATGTTAATACATACCACATTTTGGTCCATAAGAACTTTATTAACTTTTTTTTTTTTTTTATCTACTCTCATATCGTAAAATTCGAAATACAAAACTCAAAACGAGTTTATAATGACATACTTTATACCATAGAGTATCGTAATGAAATTAAAAAATTAAATTATAACACTGTTTCTCTAACAAAATAATTTAATTTTTTTTCATTATGATACAGATTACTGATCATAGATACATCTATTTCATTTTTTATCTGTGGCTGCGCGCGCTTTAAATGGGAATGTTGGAATTTTGACGTTTGTATTTCGGTGGATGAATATTAGTGTTTATTAATTTTTATCTTTTATTTGATATGTTCGTGTTCAATGAGAGTAGATAAAGTAGTGTATGAAACTGTACATAACTAGGTATTATACCACTCGTGTGATACTATTAAAAAACTCGCTTCTCACACTCGTGTATAATACCCCTCATTATGTACCAGTTACTTAAACTACTATTAAATGCTCACTGAAAATTTCATTTTCCTTTCTGACACACTTTATAGAAGAAGAAAGTACTATAAGAGTTCAAAACTATACTTTTGTGAGGGCAAAGAAAAATACGATAAGACCTATCATCGCCAGTGAGATTGTTCAGCCGTCCGCGTCGCCCCAGTTTACAAATAGCCCGCGGTACCGTTGCCCGGCATGACCTCTGGGTAGTGGAGCCCACCCACCCCCAATAATTCAAGGCAGGATAAGATTTCAAACTCCACATCCCGAAACACTCCGAAAAAACATAAAAATAAATACGTTGCTTTTTTTTTAATTGTTGTACAATCATCAAATTAATGAGTTCTCCCAGCAAGGACTGTCAGACTTGTAAGTTGTACTGACTAAAATCCAAGATAATCCCTCAATAGCTATTAACGTTCCAGGGTCACAGTTACTTGATGAGACAGTCCCGAGACCCTGAAAGGTTTTAGCCTTATAATGGCCCCTAGATGTTAATTAAATGTAATTTAAATCCAATCAAATATTATCTATCGTAAGCCAAATTCAATTAGTCCGTCCAATCACATCTGATTGATTGCGGACGAATCTAAATAATTAACAAAAAGACTTAGTCTTTGAACCTACGGAATTAATGTTAAGGGCTGATTACTTTTGTCGTTACGAATCGGAGGGTGGATCGTAAAGTATTTGATTTGATAGGTTAATGTTTCATGTTTTAATTAAAATTGTTTGATGAAGGGAATAATTTGGTTCCATTTTGTGTTCTTGTAACATTGGTCGGATGTTATTTAAATGTATTTTTTCCTTTAACTGTGAATAGCAAGTCAAATTGGTATAAATGGAAATATCAGTTTTACTGACACCCGCATTCAAAAGTGGTCTTATCTTTTTTCAACTCAATACATAATTACATATTTAAAAACCATGGATGGTAAAGCCTACAGTGACCTTATTGGTGAAGTGCTTCAGAAAAGACGGGTGCGTAGTACCTACTCGCAATCGGCGTGCGTGTATGAACAGAGCCTGTAGCCAAATGGCAAGCGACATTCGCTAACGTTCAGCAGTCGCTAATACATTTTCAACTTTATACCCCATTGCATAAACTTAAAAATCTATCAAAGATTACAGATCGTTTCCGTTTGTTTCGTTCGCTATCGCTCAGCAGTCTTTACTGGATTTTCAACTTTATGCGATGGGGTATAAAGTTGAAAATGTATTAGCGACTGCTGAACGTTTACGATTGTCGCTTGCCGTTTGGCTACAGGCTCAGATGTATGTGGATGAAGCGCAAGGAGTATGTAAGGATCGTAGCAGGTGCGCTCTGTAGTTACTGCCCACCCCCACGGGAAAAGGGTATGAGTTTATACTTGTAAAACATGAGTATATAAAAAAAAACATTTAAAAATATAAGAAATAGTAGGGCCCTCCGATATCTGAACAGGGTTCAAGCGACGCGGTCAGGGCATCTTTAAATTATTTTTACATTTACAATTAAAATCAATAAAAATAAAATAACAAATCAGAATTTAGCGTACTGCTACTGAGTTAACTCCAAAATCTTGCTCAGTTGACAAGCAAAACCACTAATTAAAAATAACTTTTATAGAAACTACAAAGCCCAATTAAAATGTTCCACACCAACCCTTTCCACGAGATACCTAAAACAATATACATATTCAGCTAGTACCCATTTGTCTGTACAACCGCGCTTACAATATTTGTATATTTCGCCACAAAACCGACCCTCGTTGTCCAATGCTGCCGTTTTCCCCTCTCCGGCTCTAATTGCGTCAATTACTGTACCGTGGCGACGCAGGTTTGAGTCCCGGGTTAGGGAGGGCAGGATGGAGAATTATTAAAGGTATGACTATAGGTAGGAATGCTTAGGTTTCGTTGCATATATAGTATGTAGCGAGATGAATGCGAAGAGTGTTTAAATTAACTTGCTTTAAATAAATGCCTAGCTAGGCATCATCTTATACGTAAAGGTGCTGATAAAAATAAGCATTCAAGTGTAAGCATCCACAAGGATGCTATGAGCATCTTTTTAAGTTACAATATAGAAAAACAAACGAGAGCGTTTTAGCGAGCATTCTTACGATCATTTTGGCCAAACCGACTGTCAAGTCTGACATCTATACATGAAGAAAATTTTTTTGACCACTGTCGACTAGAGCATTCGCTAGAAAGATCGTGAAAAAATTTTCGAAGCAATGTTTGGCTGCTTCGCTTCGTTTCTCAGTCCGTACAAAATTTAAAACGGCGAGTGTTTGATGTTCAAGTCTATTATCACTCTAATAGAAATCCCGTGCCAAAACCATTTTATTAGTCATCACCTACACTTTTAGAAATATCTTAAAAACAAGCAGCACTTGATAGACATGTGTTAATATCATTTTAGAAAAATATATTTTATTAAAAAAATTGTACTTTGTCGTTGAAAACCTCTTCCATAATGAAAGCAATATAATATTTTCTTTTATAACTTCTTTACACACTCATGTTTTAACTGACCTTCCAAATTGTAGTTTCTAATATAAATTCACCGTTTAACCGAAGTAAAATAAAACATTTTACCATCTTTAATTTTATTCCCCGCATCGACCATTACCCTCCCCTCTGGCGGTCCCCTCCTCATTAGGCGTGCAACCTAACGCGGATCTATAATTTTTGTACTAATTCCAATAATGGCGACATTGAGGGGCTAATAGGCTATGGGTAATAACCGTTTTTCTAATAGATTTGCTCGTAAATACCGCTTACATTTTATGGGGAAATTATTCTTAATTTTTGGGAAAAAGAAAGTCATTGAGGTTCTTAAATTAGAAAAAAAAATGTGTAATTATAACGACATTATAATTGAAATGACACAAAATGGTGCGATTTAAAAATCAATAAAAAAACTTATTTAAAAAAAAAATACTTTATTTCTCCGTAATCTCGACTTCGATTCGACAATGTGTCGACAATGTTGGACAATAATATAGTCAGTGTGTTTAACAATTTTTCAAAGAATTTGGATTACAGACACTGATGCAATAGATCTGATTTACTTATTATCATACGGAATACATTTTTAGCTCTTTTAAAATGCGAAAATTATAGAAGTAAACCCAGCAGTAGGAGATTTTAGACTGAAATAAAACAACCAACTTAGGAACACTTCCAACCACACTTCAATATCAAATAATATACAATTCCGACAGAATTCCCTTCACAATCACATATTTCTATATCACAAGCCGATTTCGCAAATAGAAATGCGAAAACGGGCTCAACTCCTACCACTGTTACTTTACAAAACATTTGAAGATTTTGGTCATGTTGCATTACATTGCGGCTTATGTCTGTGATTCGCTTGCGTGCCGTCAAAGCTAGTCAGCAATGTAAGTTGACATTTAATCTTTATGATTTTCTTTAACGTGTGAAACGAAATTGGTTTTTCTTTTTTGAATGTTAACCGTCGTTGTCAAAAAGCTCTTTGTATGGAGATGTGTTGCGAGGTTGTAACAGTGAGGGGGTGAGCAGACATGCTTATGGGTACTGTTTATTAGGGTGGTGTGGAAAAAAGACAGGTGGATGTAAATTACATTATGCTATCCCAAGTATTGAATGTTAAGATGATAAAATATTGCATAAAACAAATATAGTGGAGAACATTCTGCTGATCCACTCTATTTGAGACTTCAACATAAGTGTTTTCGCATTCTAGTAACTTTATTGGGTTTTTTTGGTACCTAACCTAAAGGTAACGACGCGTTCACGACCATGTCGCTATGAGCGGTAACTTAGAATGGGTCAATCCAATAAAAGAAATGTATGAAACACGCCACGAGGTGCCGCCAGTAGCAAAGGAGAATGGGCGGGCTTGGGCGTTCGGCGGCCATCAATTAATTTAGTATCAAATGAAAGTACTGCTATTTAGGAATAACTTTTACTATGGGCGTTACTCTGTATTTCATTTAGGAAAAAAAATATTTGAGTGTCAATATAACCTAATTGCACAGAACAATATCGCACAATAATTATTTTCATATGCAATATTGCTGTTGTTTTCGTCTTGCTAATGGCGAGTACTTGCACATACACTATCCACGGTGTCCTTCAATAGCCCTTTACGTTCCGGGGCCACAGTTACGCGTAAGTTCCGCGACCCCGGCAGGCTTTGGCCGTCTAGAGAGAGGCCCAGTCATTTTGCTGAGTAACGACTGTTACTGTTAACAGATCTACTAATGCATCAATCAGTTAGGGTCAGACTGACATACGAAATTATTGAAAAAATAATTATAGTTTTGAAAATTCCGAGCATACCAAAAAGCAATGAATAATAAAACTTTTTCACCTTAAGGGGGATGCTCCAATCAGCCCGCGAAATTCAATTTTTTTTACGTTTTTTGCAATTTGCAGGCCAGTGACATGTTGTAACTTTATAAATATATGTGTTGCGGTAATAACAAGTATAATTTTAAATATAAAAATTATCAAAAAACTCGCTCCATCAGCTCTCACATAGAAAAGGTGCATCATGTTAAAATCTCCGAAATCTAACTACGATGCACCTTTTCTATGTGAGAGCTGATGGAGCGAATTTTTTGATAATTTTTATATTTAAAATTATACTTGTTATTACCGCAACACATATATTTATAAAGTTACAACATGTCACTGGCCTGCAAATTGCAAAAAACGTAAAAAAAATTGAATTTCGCGGGCTACATCGAAGCAATCACCTTAAATCAATATCATACAACCAGTAGCCCCGAAACTCCCTTATAATCAATATTCACCCAATAAAAACAAAAAAGTATTTTTTCCGTTTTAGAAGTACACCACAGTGATAAAACTTGCCCACAATAATTGTAGGCCTACACTACACCAGAATATAACAAAATCATTATTGGCCGCGGACCGCCCACGCTCCATACAAATTTGCCCATTCTCCTTTGCGTACTTGAAAAGTAATTAATGTCTTATTTAAAGTTACGAATGGGCGGTTAGTCCTAAGCACACGTCCGTCGTGTCCTTTGGTCACAAATATCTGAAGAATAGAAAGAAATAATATTCGAAGAAATGATTAATTTCAATAGTGGCATACCCAACTCACTTGCATTCAATACAAAGTTAACAATAAGTAAACACACACTCGACTGAGGGGAGAGCGGGGCGCGTCGGCCCACTCCCTAGTTATGAATATTTGATACCGCACGCCGCACGCCGCTGACGCCAGCGCCGCCGGCATCGCGGCGCAAGTCGGAACTCGTGTACTACAGTACTATGCTAATACAGCCGGCGAACATGACGTGATTGTATTTTGGAAAGATGCTACCTTGTAGCATTGATGGGTAGGGTAAAAATGGTGCAGGTTTTTGCCTTTTTTATGAGTACTAAATATGGACTAAAAGTGATCGATGATTATGTAACATCAGATTCAAAAGTTCAAGAAGAAATTTATTCTATTAATTATTTACACATAGACAGAGAGCTAGCTCAATGATTCTAAAACAAATTATAACATTTTCGTGACAAAAATACGCTTCTACGCGTTTTTACCCGACTGAGTGAAGAATGATTGGCTTTATATGCCAATCAAATTCTTCGTATTTTCATTTCAGTAAAACAGGCTAGAAATAAAGTTTTCTAGAATAGACTAGGTAAAGTTTTACACAGAAAATAAATTTTCTCGATAGGACCGAATCGATACTTAGTAGCAGTATTTATTATTTATATTCTTGGAACACACGCCAGCCAGCCTTAGGGTAATGGAAAATATCGATTTCACGAGTTTTCTTGCAGAATATTTTATTTGTAGCGTCGTCAGGGGAATTTCGTTGTAGTGTAAGAATTGTTCTTTCTTTTATTTTTATCCTTTTATGAATATTGGATGAGCATAATCCGATGAAATAATGGAAATACAAAAATATGATGGGCTTCTTATCTTGACGACAGGCTGTCAGTTTCTATTTATAGAGCTCTAAGAATATCTTGTTTCTTTAGTAGCGCTGCTTGACACCATTTGAGATTTTATTTTGAAAAAAATTGTATTAACAGAAACTCTTATTTACCTTTTACGGCATGCAAATGAAATCTGTGTTTAGATTTTATTCCTCGCATTTCTATGTTATCTTAACCCTACCTTTTTTATCATGGTAAAAATGGGTCCTCCCACCCAGGGCAAGCGGGAGGGACTGAAAGACTTGTACTGACTAAAATCCACGGTGTCCTTCAATAGCCCTTTACGTTCCGGAGTCACGGTAATTCGGTAGTCCCGCGACCATCTTAACCCTACCTTTTGTCATCTTTATTGAACTAACTTAGTGCAAGGCTAACCACTGGCTAATGTCACTCAAGAATACCATGTTAATGACCATCTTTATCAATCACTTCACCTTTTATCATTTTATCATTCCATGTCCCATCATATTATATCATCCATGCCCCACTTACGTAGCCAGCTATCGCGAGGATCCATTTGTCACCCACTGTCAAAGCACAAGGGGCGGCGCGTGGCGCTGCTGTATGGTCCTGTATGGCGCTGTTGTAATAGATGAGAGGACATACTGGTGGTTTATTGTGTTTGAGATGTGACTGCTGATATGGAAATGGTGGAAAGTATGGAGTGTTTGATCACATGACAGTTATTAATCTGTTGTTGGAAAATGCTTGTTTGTAATAATTCTTCTTTCAATAGGGAGTTTCACTGCGAGGTTTAGCCGTCAGTGGCGCTACAAGCGCATAACGTAAACAAAGTCAAGTGTAGCTTCGAGTGTGTAGTGTATATCAAGTTAATCATACAGTACCTAAATGAAATAATGCGCTGGTAGCGCCATCTGAGCCAAGCTTTGTGTGAAACCTCCCATTGTAGTATTTTTATTATAGTCCCATGAAATGGGACTTGAAACTTATAAAATGAGTGTGTTGCTTAACGATGACTTTAGTAGTAGTCGAATCAGTGGCGGGCCTAGGGTTTCAAAACGATGCAAGCCCAATAAAATTTTAACCGATTTCGAAATCAGCAATTGCATACCTCCGGTGCAGTGGCGGGCCTAGGGTTTCAAAACGATGCAAGCCCAATAAAATTTTAACCGATTTCGAAATCAGCAATTGCATACCTCCGGTGGCTTTGAAAAAAGCCGTTTGGTTTGCTTCATTGCTTGAGGGAACAAAGTTATGGTAAGTAGTTGCTTGGTTCATATCAGAACTAACAGGTAACAGACAAAAAAAAACAAAACAGAAAGTTACAAAACGAAAGTTACAAAATATCTAGATAGAATGTAGGTAATAAGGAATTTAAATAAATTATTTATATTCTAATTGGAATCGTTTATCTTTCTTAGGAAATGATTTAATTACATCAGAGTAAAATGTTGGTGATCGTTTTAATTCTACCAATAACTGTTTTTCAATAGCTATCATTGATACTTTGGAAAGACGCTCTTGATCTTGTGTATTTTTCAGATAGGTATGGATACGTTTATGAGACGAAAAAGCACGTTCCGCGGAAGAACTTGTAGCCGGAATAGTTACAAGATACGCTAACTTTAACAGCTCGGGAAAGGCATCTTCGAGGTTATTCTCATGAATGAAATCAATTAATTCGAAAACATTACGATCTTTCAGATCAGGACTAAAATACAAGCAAATCAATTGACTTTTTAATGTTTGTTTGTCGAAATAATTTACATAAATGTCAAGTAATGAATATAATTTCTCTGTAGGAAAATGTGAGTGATAATTGTAAATCCAACTTTTAAACACTGATCTATTAAATTTTCGTTTATGCGATTTACTGGTCTGAGAAATACACAGATTAGGCGTCGGTTTTAATGAAGAAATTACCTGTTTTTTCTGAGCAAAGTTTAAAGATTTTACCTTATCTTCGCCAATCAAAACTTGAACGCATTTTAAATCCTCACAAGGTACTATTACTTCCATGGTTGTAGGTAAGTCACTAAAACAATTGTATCACTGAGAAAATCTAAGAAAACACACAAAAAACTTTAACAACAAAACTTTTTCCCACTCAAGCAAACGAAACTGAAGTGAGTTGCACTCGGGTGTCAGGAATTACTTACGCAGAGTTGCAGTGTTGTCATTTAGGCAAAAAAAGTCCCCAGGTATATGAAAAATCTAGCTAGAAGTCGCAATTTTGTATATTCATGATATTGCTTGAATATTTAATTTCGTTATTTAAGTTATTTAAGTCGCTAGTTTTTATTGTTGCTAAATCTTAAAGTCTCTAAACTTTTTAAAAATCTCCAAGATCTCACGACGGTCGCTAAAACGGCAACACTATAGAGTTTGCAAAGTGACAATACGCGTACAACTTCATACGCATGCAGGGCTTAAATCATCATACAGATCGATTTGAAGACGCACAAGGCTCTAACTCCTTACACGGCACATCGCTAGAAGTGCGAAAGGGACGAGAGATAGTATTTGAAAGCCCGGTAAAAGCCCGGTACGTGTAAGCGTGATAGCTATATTTATGTAGATGCTGCTTAATGCGAAACTCTGCGCGCGACCATTAGACCAATCGCGATGTATAGTAGTGTGGCGTAGGTAGATACTTTGTGTTATTTTGATAAGAATTAAGCGCGCGAATTTTTAAATAGTTCGGGTTTGATATTGATTCTCTATCGAGCATTTCTAACGCATGCCAGGCTTTTGGGCTTGTATGAAAAGATCGCCACTGCTCCGGTGGCTTTGAAAAAAGCCGTTTGGTTTGCTTCATTGCTTGAGGGAACAAAGTTATGGTAAGTAGTTGCTTGGTTCATATCAGAACTAACAGGTAACAGACAAAAAAAAACAAAACAGAAAGTTACAAAACGAAAGTTACAAAATATCTAGATAGAATGTAGGTAATAAGGAATTTAAATAAATTATTTATATTCTAATTGGAATCGTTTATCTTTCTTAGGAAATGATTTAATTACATCAGAGTAAAATGTTGGTGATCGTTTTAATTCTACCAATAACTGTTTTTCAATAGCTATCATTGATACTTTGGAAAGACGCTCTTGATCTTGTGTATTTTTCAGATAGGTATGGATACGTTTATGAGACGAAAAAGCACGTTCCGCGGAAGAACTTGTAGCCGGAATAGTTACAAGATACGCTAACTTTAACAGCTCGGGAAAGGCATCTTCGAGGTTATTCTCATGAATGAAATCAATTAATTCGAAAACATTACGATCTTTCAGATCAGGACTAAAATACAAGCAAATCAATTGACTTTTTAACCCTTTAGTTCGCAAGGAAACAAAATCTGTATTTTTGTGTTTTTTTTTAGTTTATATGTATATAAATAGTGTATATATGTACAGAAAAATGTGTTAAAAAATCTAGCTTGTGTAGTCTTTGGAAAAACCTACGTTAAAAATACTCAACGTTGCGATGTATTGAAGAAATAAGGTGGTAAAATGAACGTTGAGTATTTTCGACATCGCGATGTATGTAGGTTTTTATGAATTTAATAAAATAAACCCTTATTCACAATTATCACGCATTTTATATAAAATATACAATTGAAAAAGACATAAAAAGAACAATCAGTCATGACAATTATAAAAATGAACGATTAATCACCTTAGGTATCTACTGTAACACATGATAGTTATAAGAACTGTTCCTTTTTGATACAAAAAAAATTCGTAAGATAAGATTTTTTCTGATTTTTTCGTACATTTTGACCAGCATGATATCTGCAATCGGAAGATATTTTAATTCACGACTCCAATAATCCTATATGATAATATTTCTACTACGCCCATAATAAGAGTTATGGCTAAAAAGTCCCGATAGAGATATTTGGAGAGATATTCGTCCCCATTAGAGATATTTGGCAGCATTATTTTGTACAGAATTTAAATAAGTATGTTGTATGATCTTTAATCAATTATTGCCAACATCTTCTGAAAAAAAAACCTGTAAAAGTAGTCTAAAGGGGACATCGCTCTTGAATCCAGCGGAACTTCAAGAACACTGTTAGTTCTAAATGTGCTGCATGTCTTAATTTTTCAGCAGTTTTCCATTTACCCGTTTTCCACGACAGTTTTCTCGCTTACTTGTTGTTTTATAAGCTTCAATTTTAGGTATTGTATTCGTTTGCCTTTTGGAGCGATATATTTGTAGAAACTTGTGGCGATAAGACAGATGAAACTTAGGTGACAAAATAGATGAAACTTGAGGTGATCAAATAGGCGAAACTGACTGGAGAACTGGAAAGTGATGTGAAGTTTTATATGGAGGGAACATGTTATTCATGACGAGTCTTTTCCGATGAAAAAACTGTTCCATCGACCAGTTTTTTCATCGGATAAGACAGGCGGGAGAGACTCATTTGTAGAACTATCAAGGTCCAAGTTATTTAGTGACTAAGGCTATGACCAGGGTTTGGAGCTAGAATAAGAGGTTTCACGTTCTTTCGTCCTGTCTTCAAATAACTTCATCGTCAGTACTAGTAGGAACTGCTACTTTCTGATGGGGCATTCTTTGGCGAAAATAATGACATAACTTTCAGCGTTCTTTGCCATATTGGCTTATGTCTGAAGCTAGCAGAACAAAAATAATATGAAAACACATCCATAGCATGTCAGTAAATAAAATATATTGGACAAAACACCAATATATATATTTTTTTAAATATATATTCATGCTAAGTAAATCATTAGCAAAGCCGCAATGTTGAACATGCTCAACATGCATATTACGAAGTACTTTTCCGGTTAAGGCGCAACGTTGAGAATATTCAACATATCACTTTATGAACTCTGTGCTCGCAAGTTAGTCAATAAAATGTACTAATTTGTAATTATAATAATACAATAGCCTTCTAGAAATAAAATACCGGTGTCCACTATCAGAAAAAACTCTCAAAAATATTTTTTATGCAATTAAATTATTTGTAATCCGCGGTGTCACTGCGACAGTGATGCCATTTTGCAAAAACCTGACGTAAAATGTCTACAGAAATGTCAAACTATTTTCTTTTTACAATTACTTTTAGTTATTAATTGTGGGCATCAAATAAAAACTTATAAAAAGTGTCTAATTTTTTATCACCATTTTTTTAAAGTGAGCGTTGAGCCGGCTTGTCGTTGCGAGCTAAAGGGTTAATGTTTGTTTGTCGAAATAATTTACATAAATGTCAAGTAATGAATATAATTTCTCTGTAGGAAAATGTGAGTGATAATTGTAAATCCAACTTTTAAACACTGATCTATTAAATTTTCGTTTATGCGATTTACTGGTCTGAGAAATACACAGATTAGGCGTCGGTTTTAATGAAGAAATTACCTGTTTTTTCTGAGCAAAGTTTAAAGATTTTACCTTATCTTCGCCAATCAAAACTTGAACGCATTTTAAATCCTCACAAGGTACTATTACTTCCATGGTTGTAGGTAAGTCACTAAAACAATTGTATCACTGAGAAAATCTAAGAAAACACACAAAAAACTTTAACAACAAAACTTTTTCCCACTCAAGCAAACGAAACTGAAGTGAGTTGCACTCGGGTGTCAGGAATTACTTACGCAGAGTTGCAGTGTTGTCATTTAGGCAAAAAAAGTCCCCAGGTATATGAAAAATCTAGCTAGAAGTCGCAATTTTGTATATTCATGATATTGCTTGAATATTTAATTTCGTTATTTAAGTTATTTAAGTCGCTAGTTTTTATTGTTGCTAAATCTTAAAGTCTCTAAACTTTTTAAAAATCTCCAAGATCTCACGACGGTCGCTAAAACGGCAACACTATAGAGTTTGCAAAGTGACAATACGCGTACAACTTCATACGCATGCAGGGCTTAAATCATCATACAGATCGATTTGAAGACGCACAAGGCTCTAACTCCTTACACGGCACATCGCTAGAAGTGCGAAAGGGACGAGAGATAGTATTTGAAAGCCCGGTAAAAGCCCGGTACGTGTAAGCGTGATAGCTATATTTATGTAGATGCTGCTTAATGCGAAACTCTGCGCGCGACCATTAGACCAATCGCGATGTATAGTAGTGTGGCGTAGGTAGATACTTTGTGTTATTTTGATAAGAATTAAGCGCGCGAATTTTTAAATAGTTCGGGTTTGATATTGATTCTCTATCGAGCATTTCTAACGCATGCCAGGCTTTTGGGCTTGTATGAAAAGATCGCCACTGAGTCGAATATACTTGCCTGTCACACAAATAGCTGACACTGATTGATCATCGTAGTAAACCATTATAAATAAACTTTGGATGATTGCATGATAGAAATAATTTTTGAAAGTGCTGTCCTCGCTCCAAATTTGTAGAAAGTAGAAAAAAAAAAAGATTTTTCTAAGGTTTTCTAGTAATTTATTGATTAAGGACAGAATTTTCAGGACACTTTAAACTGGTTTATCCGGTTAGACTGGAAATTTACCCCAATATAATGGGAAAATGCTACGCATGACGAAAATCTATACTTAACTTCAATTTTACGGAACATACATACATACAAGCTAATGGAAAAAGGATCGGTCTCCGAATTTATATCAGCATTCGGTCCTCGTTCGAGGGAATCACGTATTGTATTTATCTCCCCCGTAACGATTCGTTTCCGACGTGGTCCGCTGTGCCCCAGCTTCCCCTCGCGAGTGAACGTGTCTCAATCAACGACATGGAAAGCATTTACCGATTTTTTTTCGGCATTTTGTAAATCTGGAATTAAAGTATTTCAAGACATTAGTTTTTTTTTTGTTGTTTATGATGTCACATTTTTTGTGACATCATAAACAATAAAAAAAAAACATGTCTGTCTAAGTTTTTTTTTCTGTTGTTTTAATGAATGAATGCAGTTCACATAGTGTGTTTCACATTTTGTAAGGCGCGGGTGGAACACAACGCGCCGTCGACCCGGGCGGGCATGGTCTATTGTCGGACAGCGAGTCCCCCATTACTCGCCGCCCGCATGCCCGCGTCTACTGTGGCCAGAGATCGTCTAGCGACGTCCGTCGCCGTGGGCGTCTACCACTGAGGCTGAGCTGTGAGGTGGACGCTGTCCTCTCCCTCACGCGTCCTGCTTCCTTCTTCGCTAGCATGACTGGTTCGCAAAAGGGCGACCGCTTCCCATTCAGTCTCACCCCACAGCATAGCCTAAGCCAAAAGCCGGGCGCGAGAGGTCGCTGCCTATCGCCGTCTTGAGGACACGGCGGTGCTCTGCCTAAGCGTGAAAGTCCTGCACCGTATGCTCCACCGTGTCCTCCGGGCGATCCTCGCAATGGTGACACCCAGGCGTTCTTCCTTCCCTAACAGAAGGACCCTTACAAGTATTTTTAATCCGTTAATAAATTATTCTGTAAACGCTTATTTATACCCCGTAACTCCATTCGCCCCGTAACAATGAACATTAAGTACAAGAACAAATTATCCTAACAATTAATGAACCGCACAAAATTATCACATAATCGGAAACCGAAAAAAATCACACTTGCAATTTAACGCGACCCTTATCTACCCTTCTTCCCCTAACAATATCCGAATATCCGCAATATCCGCGTATCCGAATATCCGAACAATGTTGCGGGTACAACGGCAATAAATGTAAGCTGGGGAGAGGCGGACAATATTTATACGTAGAGGGGAACCGCAATCATTAAACTCGGGATTAAGTTTGTTTGTGATGGTATTGTTCACTGCTTCACACCGGGACACGGGATCCGGGATGTAGAGGTGTTCCTATGAAAGACGTTTTGTTTTAGTCGACAGAATGGAACGGGGAATAATGACGGGGAAAGGGTTGCTTTTTTGCGGGAATTGCCGTTTTTATGGTGTTTTAATTGATCACTTAAACGGCATTTTATTTCTTCAAAAAAGCTCATTTTTATTATGTCTATCATCATAAATTAGTATCTAGTCGTGACAAGATAACAAATAAAAAAAATCCTTTTTTTTATATCGTTATAAGACATTAATAAACTTCAAAATATACTGTTTTATTAAACTTTGTCCTATACTAGAAATTCCTCGTATATCGGAGTGAAGAATAAACAACTCCCACAAACTCCCAGACCCCGACAATCCATTTGTAGATCATACACATATTAATCCGTGCGAGAATCACGTCACTGTGTAATATGTAACCATTTTGTTACTAAAAGATTTTCATTTGATATAATATACATATATTAGCAGCTGTTCACAGTCTTAGCCCACCCTATTACAAGGAATTTATTAAAGGGTGGCAAAGTTTGGAATCATTTCGGTATAAAATAACAGTATTTTACCAACAGCGCCGAAAATAGGTGTGTGCCAATGGTACCGAGGTACAGGGCGCAGACCCTAGAAAGGCGCAGAAATAGCCTAGGAACACAATGGAAGGTTTCGCGCCAATCTCGGCTCAGATGGCGCTACCAACGCATGATGTCATTTACTGTATGATTAACTTGACATACACTACACCATCATTATAGGGGGTAATTTGCCTTAATCGCCACGCTTGGCAGGCGGGTTGGCGATCGCAGTAAGGATGTGCAGTACACGGAGGACGCTGCTGCCCGACCTCCGGTTTGTCCCTTAGTCGCCTCTTACGACATCCACGGGATGATTTGGGGAAGCGCAATTCTAAGCCGGCGCCCCACGGCTGATGACTTCCAGCCTCCCGAACAAGCCGGTTTCCGAAGAGGCTATAGTACCATAGACCACATCCATACGCTGCGGCAAGTTATACAGAAGACCGAAGAGTATAACTTGCCATTATGCTTAGCGTTTGTGGACTATGAGAAAGCCTTCGATTCGGTGGAAACATGGGCGGTACTTGAGTCACTCCAGCGATGCCGTATTGACTATCGGTACATCGAGGTGTTGAAGTGCTTGTATAATAACGCCACCATGTCAGTCCGAGTACAGGAGCAGAGCACGAAGGCGATTCCATTGAGAAGAGGCGTAAGACAGGGGGACGTTATCTCCCCGAAACTGTTTACTGCCGCAATGGAAGACGCCTTCAAGCTCCTGGAATGGCAAGGACTTGGCATCAACATCAACGGCGAATACATCACTCACCTTCGGTTTGCCGACGACATCGTAGTCATGGCGAAGTCGATGGAGGAACTCAGCATGATGCTCGATGGCCTCGACCGAGTTTCACAACGGGTGGGCTTGAAAATGAACATGGACAAGACGAAAATTATGTCAAATGCCAATGTTGTGCCCACCCCAGTCTCTGTTGGAAACTCGGTACTCGAAGTTGTTGACTCATATATCTACTTAGGACAAGTAGTCCAGTTAGGTAGGTCCAACTTCGAGAAAGAGGTCAACCGCCGAATCCAACTCGGTTGGGCAGCGTTCGGGAAACTACGCAATGTCTTTTCGTCCGACATACCTCAGTGCCTCAAGACGAAAGTCTTCAACCAATGTGTGTTACCAGTGATGAGTTACGGCACCGAAACGTGGTCTTTCACTATCGGCCTCATCTCAAAGCTCAAAGTCGCTCAACGAGCTATGGAGAGGGCTATGCTAGGTGTTTCTCTACGTGATCGAATCCGAAATGAGGAGATCCGTAGACGAACTAAATTCACCGATATAGCCCACCGGATTAGTAAGCTGAAGTGGCAATGGGCAGGCCATATTGCTCGCAGAGCAGATGGCCGATGGGGTCGAAAAGTACTAGAGACGCTGGATGCAGGCCGCTTCCAACCGGTATCTGTGGAGATCTAAAGGGGAGGCCTATGTTCAGCAGTGGACGTCCTATCATATGGCTGAGATGATGAGATGATGATGACACTACACCACAGATAATATAACTACACACTCGAAGATACACTTGAACATTGTTTACGTTATGCGCTTGTAGCGCCACTGACGGCTAAAACTCGATGTGAAACTCCCTATTGGTCAGACCAGAGAAGCTCTCACTGGGCTCATAAAAGGTTAGAATTACGACACTGTTTGCCAATAATGCTCTTTTTTATGTCTCCTATAAGGATCATATGTAAACTTTTCAGGCAAAAGTTCTACGTGAACATTATTAAAATGAAATAAACACACCCAATATTACACATTCCTAACCGTTTCTCATTCTCACATCAGCATATTGTGTTACTAGGCATAACTATGTATAATAAAAATAATATATCATAAGAAGAAATACACCGTGAGACATAACCGTCCTGCTGAATGTCGAACCATTATGATACAATAATATTTGGAAGATGGCTGCCTCCCCTTACAACCGCTTGTCATAACAAAGGGGGCGCTACATATTTGCGATTTTGTCATGCGACTATTTTGTCGTAGACTGGTTGTGTTACAAAGGTAATAAAGAAATAACTGTTCCCACTGGTAGAAGAATTTTGTACAGTCATGAAAAGAGGTATGCAGCGAGCAAGTTTTAAAAGGTTTTCCAATGTTGTGTTATAAGTTTAAATGTGTCTGCATCGTACTAAACTCTTTGGCTGTATGCTACATGCTCTATACAGGAAGACAATTTAAGTTGCTGCCGGCATACCAAACATTTTGCTTTCTGTACTTGATTAGTTCCTAAATCATGTTCTTCTAGGCAATAACTTCTTTTTCCCACATGCTTAAAGTTTTTGGCGTGCCATAGAGTAGATAAATTTTATTTAAATATTTAAAACAAATATCACACTTGAGTATACATACAACTACATAATTATTTGCAATTGCCGCCTCTACTAAGGCTAATGGCTTCGCCTTACAAAATTATCCGGCAAAAAGTCGCACATGTCCAGGGGGCCTTACGGATCCCAGATCCCCTCCAACCCTTGTTAAATTAGCCGTCAGTAATGTGTCGGTGGCGGGATGATTTGTGGCGATCGCCGCCGATAACCGAGCTGCTAATACCGCCTTGTAAGGACCCCGGACATTATACGAGAACCACACAGTTCTAAACGTTTAGAAAAAGTGGAGAAAATTGGCGAGCATGACACTTTTCAAACGTGTCAAGTGCGGAGTGGAGACGTTTGATATTAGGTTTTTCCTTCTCCCATTTTTCTCTCTATTAGCTCTCGAAAATATTTTTATTGTAAAAAAAAAAATAACGGTCGTAGAGTGTATTAAAAAGGAGAATTCATTTTCATATCTTAAATGGCTAACGCTTACGTTATAAAAGGGACTGGTAGGAGGTTGATATAAAATAATTTAACCTAAGTGCTAGCAATAATCGTGAACAATCTAATTTCCGTAGGAATTTTCCAGACTAATAAATTATTTTGAAAACGAAATAATCAGGACAGACGAAAATAATGAAAGAAGCTTCTGAACTCAACAAAAGCGCTAGGAGGGTAATAGGCACTCGGAATAACAAAATGTGAGAGCTCCTAACGATAAGATTCTAATAAAATCTAACTGATCCAATCACGCCTACACTTGACATTTCAATTCAAATCGCGAACTAAAATGGCGGACGTTTTACGAAAATAGCCGAGCGCGTTCGGATAATTTCGGCACGGGTTGGCTTTATTGCCCGCGGGGTCCTCGTTATGCCCGGGGAGCGCCCGGGCAGGGTCCGGACCACTACGGATTTACAAGTACGAGTACAATTCCCGTTTTTCTGGGTATAAATCATCGTAGTTTTTGCGGTAGACCTTCAAATGTAAAAGTTTATTTAGCAGAACGTGCAAATATTTGCTGTATGTGTTGTTTTATTCGACGGTCTGGATATGCATCCCATTTCAGCCTTTGTAAAATGTTAGGCATTTATTTTATTAGAGAAGTGGTGAAGGTCATCGTTGGGTACGGGTAGTTAAAGTCTAAACAATTGCCTACCGACCGACCCTAACCTAATAACCTACTGGCTGCTAAATTATAGGACAAGTTGGTAAAGGTCGTAAGCTTTGTCACGATATACTGCAATTTGTCAACATTTAACATAGCAAATAGCGCTTAGTTGGTAGCCATTAGTTATAAATTAACAACAACTTTGAATTCAAGAACAAACTATTTAATAATATCATCACGCCTGTCATCCTCGAAGGGTTAGGCTTAGATTGGGCTTAGATGTAGGTACCTTTAATACACTTACATCACAGGCCCTAAACAAGACTTTAATATCTACTACCATTCCCGAAGTTACGAATTTTATTGCAATTCATACCTAGTAAGATGACAATCATGCTATGATACTACTGAAGAGGCATTATTAGACCCCCAGTTCATCAACGTGGTGTTCAATTTTCACGAAATTTCAAGCTTATTACTAGATACTAAATGGGGACAAATTCAGACTAAGTTTGTAGAATATTTTTAATAAGTAGATACCTATTTAACATTGTTATAATTAAACGGACTTTGGAAAAATATTTTAATAACATCAAATAAGGCTAATTTTACAAAATAAAAAGCTACCTAAAAGATAACAAACCCGATACCCATACGTTTTGCCTTTCACAGGGAAATAATTTTCTCCGGCATCAACTTACACCACAACACAATCATTATTTACACCAAACTACACATCACTCGAAACTCTACGCCAGCACAGCATCCTATTTATCTGTTTACACTAAACACCACCTTTATAACAATGGCACAGAGTCTAATTTCCTGTAATGTAGCAACAATTTTTATTTTGCAATTTCCCCTTTTCACTGAAACCTCTATTCCAACAACACAGAGTTTTGTTTTCTCTGATTTACCAGTGGTAATCATTTTGGCCAGGTTTCATCATGCTCCCTAACATCTTTATTCCGACCACGTAAGGTTTTGTTTCGTTTAATTTACCAGTAGTGACATTTTTGCCCAGTTTTGCCCTAAGAGAAATGGCTTCATTTGCCCGGCTCACCCTAGTCTTCGCGTATAGTGTCGAGCAATTACTGCGGCGTCGTATTACACAGCCGTGCAAATTTAATGACTGCACTAAGATATGTGTCGGAATGCTACGGTGGGATGGTTTTTATCCAGACTTTTATAGCGGTCTAGGTGTCCTAGGTCTAGCTTTATGAACTTTGTTTGTGGTCCACTTAAACTCTGCTTGCATGAAGATAAATCCATTACAAGCTACTGTGATATCACAACATGCTAACTTAGTTATAGTCATAAATGTCGTCTTTGAATATAGGTTTTTTTTTTATTGTGTTCTTCTGTCTATTTATCAGAAGTATTTTTTTTCATATCAGGTATTTTTGTGCTAGGGTCACCTAATGGCCGCGAGACTTACGAATTACCGCGACCCCGGAACGTAAAGGGCTATTGAAGGACACTGTGGATTTTAGTCAGTACGGGTCTGACAGTCCCTCCCGCTCTGCCCTGGGTGGGAGGACTCATTTGATGATATCGCCACGACTTTTCCGAGGTAACTGGCGGAACAGGGGTGTGCTATCCTATACGTAAAGTTACGTTAGGGTCAGCTTCAAATTGAATGGATGCATAGAAATATCCGATTGTATTTGATTAATTGTTGGTACGTAATGGAGAAGTAATTTAAAGTTTCATCCACAAGCTAAATTTCTTCAGAAAGGAAACCATTTCATGCTTCCCTAGGGCCTTTTTAAAAGAAACTAGAAAAATATATCACTGGAAACCTATAAATATTCGCTTGTAAGCTATTTCTACCACAGGGGAAAATAAAATATATAACGAAGTCTTTGAAAAGACCGTAAATATTCCCGGAGCGAGGGCTGTCGGTATAAAACTTACTGAAATACGTTTCTACACTACTACTATTGAGAACGCAAACTACAGCTATATTTTCCAATGTTCTTGGAAGGAATTGAAGGAAAAATTGCTTGTGTATTCAGCAATGTTCAGCTTAACTATTATGTTGTTGTCTTAAAAGTTTTATAATGACTTTAGCAAGTTGGTAAAGTTCAAAATAATCTTATAGACTATAAAGAGACAACAAACAGATAGGAGACAATTGAGGTGTTTTGTCTTGAAAACAAAACTACACAGATAGAGTTATTAAATAAAAGTTAAAAACATTAAGGTTTCAGAGAAATGTTTACCGCGTTTATTAATTTATTATTCGTACAGTATCAGTATAACGTACCTACTAATATACGAGTAGGTATGGCTAAAAAGTAACTATAAAGCTCTCTTCACATCCAGTTTATTAAAAACAGAACTGTTTTTCTGAAGATCTATAAACGAAGTCAGTAGGATTTGAACCTGTGTCTTTCTGATTCAACACACCAGACGCTGTAACCAACCTGTCTAGTGTCTATTCCTGGTTTTTACCAGTGTGACTATTGGGAAAAAAAACCATGTTGTCCCCATTGTCGACGGACGGAAAAATGATAGCCTATGTGCAGTGCTACGATAAAACTTTACTTCCAAATAACTCTAGTGTGCTTCAGGTTATCTGAAATGGCTACCATAAGTTCAAAGTGATGTGTTTTTAAATAATTTTGGGTAGGTTACTCACCGAGTGGAATTCTTCAAACTACTTTCGAATTTAAAAACGACTTACGAACATATGCAGAGAACGACGTATTCTGTACAAGGGTGGTCGGGAAGCACCCAGCCTCCTCTACGAGGCGAGAGGGGTGAAGTCGCCAGGGTGAAGAGGGGTTTAGCGATCAAGTGCTTTGAGATAGCATTCGGTACAAGAGTGACAATTTCCTTTGTTGATACACGAATTATGTGCGGGAAGTGTTGAGTCGCCTTGTTAAACCAGATTTCTATCTGCCTGAGAAGCATTTAGCTAGAAAGTTTGTATTGGTAATTGTGAATATAAAGGGTAGTGTTATTGTTAATTAATCATCCGTTACTAAGCAAAGTGCTACGTGTGTAGTGGGGAAAAATTTCGCAGAAGGTTATTCTATGAGCGAGATTTGAGATTTATCAGAAACGTTCAGATTACTGAAACGCCCGTTATCTCTGTTTTTTTTTTAATTATGATAAGTTCACGATTGACCACTATCTCACCTGAAGGTAGGCGATTGATGTGGTCTTGAGTAAAGCACGCTTACCTAAGTAACCTAGTTTAACTTATAAGTACTTGCCGGAACATTCTTTCTCTCAGAACTGTTAACTATCTTTCAATTCTAATGATGTTAATGAAGCTGGCGATATCCAACAAAATAAATAAAGGTCCATTAGTACTCACATAGATGCCTAATAAATAATATTTTCCTTCCTTTTCGTGGCGGTAAACTATCAAATGAGTACTGGGTGTCAGGTTGGAGCTGTCGGACCCGTACTGACTAAAACTCACCCTGTTCGTTCAATTGACTTTTGCGGTCAAGTTTCGCAATAATCTCTGAAGATATTTCAGCAATCCATAATCATTTTCGCCGGGCTTCTATGTGAATGGTTGCGGGCCGCGCTTTACATCAAAGTATTCTTTGAAATTCGAATAAACCGCTATAACGTTATTCTGTAGATATACAAACATACATACACACCTAGTTATTAGGTATTCTGTGTGAGGAGGCCGGGGCTCTTTGAGCACAAAGTGGGGAGGGCCGGGCACAGTGAAGGCCCTCGGGGCTCAAGTGATCAAGTGCTTTGAGTTAGGTAATCGTGTTTCGTAACTGTAAGTGGGACAAAAATATAATATTTGTTGATTTCGTGACTTTTAGTGGGTATTTTGTAAATAACTAATTGGACTGGTAGTTAATACATACACAAGCAGAAATTTTAATCACACAATTTTTCTGATCACCAGTTTTTCGTTTTACTTTCATACTTTTTAAATAGTTAGATAGATTTAATATAATTATGTACTCTATTGCAACAAAATGACAACGCAGTTATTTTACAGTATTATTAATTTCATGAGTGAAAGAGTACATATAAAAACAATTTAAAGTTCCATTGACAGTATAAGGTAAGATATGATTTAATGATAAGTAGTTTGTAGGTCTCCTAGTTTAACTTCGATTCTCTAAGTTCTATATTTTATCCTGTCTTGTTTTGATTTCATTCATATCCATTGTCTTTTTTGCCACCGACTTCCGAAAGAAAAGTTTTGAAAGTTATTTTACCCTTTTTTGTGGTTGTTTTTGAAGGCGGTTACATTTTTTTTAGAAAAAGTTTTTATTTTACTATTTTTAGTTAAAATATTCAACCACAATTTTTGTCAAATACATCATTTCCTTACATGTGCACTAGAATTTTGTAATCCGTAGCACCGGTAATAACATCCTTAACATCTCTTTCATTCATTCCCTATCTCAAATACTACTGAACCGATTTTGATGAAACTTGCAGTATTCTCTAACTTGAACGATACCTAGTACAACAAAAAAAGAATTACTTAAATCGGACTTGTAATTCCGGAGATATACGAACACAAACATACTTTACTAAATCAGTCGATGCCAAATCCTTACTAGAGGAGTTGTACCTTCCATCATCAGCTCAGCTACATAAGATGATGATTACCATACGCAAATACTTAAATTACTTCATAAAATTTGCGAAAAACGATGTGTGGGCCTATAAAATTTGAGGGTTGCCCTCGATTTCTCCAGGATCCAATCATCAGATCCTGACATGGTGACAATGGGACCACTCCTGAAGTATTTCCTTTCGAACAAAAAATAATTTTGAAAATTCGGTCCACTATTGGCGGAGTAATCGCGTAACAAACACACAAAAAAAAAACATACCGTCGAATTGATAACCTCCTTCTTTTTGAAGTCGGTTAAAAACAGAAAAACATACTTTTCAGAAACTTCGATTCAATATCGGAATACGTAAGAAAATAAATCACACAGTTTAAAAGTTTCCACCAGCGAGCGGAGTACAGCGCCGTAGCTAGGGTTGGGTATCATGGGACAGTGCCCTGCTTTAAAATATCAATGTTCGACCCTAAAATAGGAAACATTTTCGTTCGTAAAGTGTTTTAGTATAATATTAATTATCTGGTTGACCGAGCTTCGCTCGGTTTTTAAAATGTCTATATCTTGGGAATCGAGCTTTTCTCGAACTTTTCTGGGACCTTGATAAATCGATTCCTTGAGCCGAAAAACCCCTAATCTGTAACTTTCATGAAAATCTTTGGAGCCGTTTCCGAGATCCTGATTATATTATATAAATATACAAGAATTGCTCGTTTAAAGATATTAGATTAAAATACAGCAAGAGTAGCTGCGACATTTACGCAATTCTGAATTATTAATTTGTGCAGCATCAGTCTCATAAATCACTCTCAATTTCAAATTTTTACTTCTCAATGCCCTTTAAACCTTCGCATTGGGTTACGTTACCATGGCCGACTTGGAAATCTCTTAATAGACTGCAAACCCAAGTCGGCTATAGCAAAGTTAATCTTGACAGATGGGGATTCACGAACGGCTCAGATCTCAAGTATATATGCGGCATGTCTCCACAACCAAATGGGCCATCTTCTGCCATGTCACCTGTACACTTGGTAATCTTATGACAGCACCAGTGAGTTTAGTTTGCGTAGTTGAATTTTGGGCCAAACATAATGTAAGACATGAGAATTTGCCATCGACACGCTAAGAATGTAAATACCGTAGTTGAATTTTGGGCCAAACATGACATGAGAATTTGCCATCGACACGCTAAGAAGAAAAATACCCTATTATATCCAGCGGCCCTATTATATTCAACCGTAACTACGTCTCTGGCGGAGTGCCACAATCTATCGCCGGGGGCACAACTTTCTGATAACATCACAAATGCAAGCCTCCAGCTTAAATAAATAAGGCCTAGAACCCTTCGACCAAACAAGATTACAGCTGACTTACGTAAACTTTTCCCACTAAGCCACACTTCCCCACCTCCCCTGGGACCCACGATATAATCCAGTTTGCCCCGTTCTCCTCGCAAAATGAAACGCTAAGAAAAATACCAAGTTATTTAATGTTGTTGGCACAATTTTATTAAACTCTTACTTCTGTAGAAACAAGGTCGAGTTTAGATTATTTGAACAGCAAATGTGTGATGTTTTATATTTTTTAACTTGTGACGCTGAAAGTTGTTGGTATCATTCCGCGAAAATAATGGATTCTTTTGTATTGGATCGAGTTAAGAAGTTTTGGATAGACTCGTCTCGCGTTTCAAACTAATTTACTTTGTGAACATGGATTGTCATCGACAGCAATGAAATATTTAGTTCCTGAATGGTTTTTTCAAGGAACTTCTTTCTTCAAAGACGGAAATAGTTGAAACTTCCGATTGAATTTAGCGTTCACTAAGTGGTATTGTAGTTTTTTTTAAGTGGATACTCAAGTTCACCTGAACCCACTTGTCCATCCATAATTTGGAAGACAAAACAATCTCAAAAAATATCTGTTACCAACCCCACGACAAAAAAAAACTTACAACGCATGAAACAAAAGCCGACTGGTTGGTACCCCGTACCCTGGAGTGCCGGGGCCGGCTGCGATACGGCACGGCTCGAGGACCCTCGACCTTTGGCTGCAGGGTGCAGGCGAAGCCGGGGGACACGCGTTGTTACGGAATTTTTAATTGATTTCACGGTGGCTCACGGCGTGGGGTGTGTTATGATAAGTTGTTACTTTGATTGGGATGTCATAAACTGGAGTGAAAAATGAATAAAGCAGAAGTAAAAAAAATATTAAAAAAAAAAATTTAAGACTCATTTGTAATCTATGAAAATGGCAAAAAAAAAATACGTTTGTTGTATGAAAGCCTCATAAATAGTTATTTAACTCTATTTTTGTTGTTGTAGCAGCAGCTGAAATACTTCACATGTGAAAATTTCTATTTTCTATCACGGTTCATGAGATACATTGTGGTGACAGACAGACGGACAGCGGAGTAACAGGGTCTCGTTTAATTCTTTGGTTACAACAACCCTAAAAAAAGCAGAAAAAGCCCAACTTTATTATAGGTACCCCATGTGGTTAACTGAGAAAAACTAATTTCGAACTTCGAACTATGCAAACGAAAGGCAGAATGTTCCAGTACAATTTACTAGAAATATATTTACCTAGTCCTATACAAATACAAAGGTAATTTCGCCGGTTCGCATCAAAGGCCCGGCGGGACCTGCCGCGGCTTTTGTTACCTCGCGGCTGGAAGCCATGCTGGTTCTGACAGCTACCGAATTGTGTCCTTACAATATTGTGACAAAGGAATAAAACAATTATGGATATGTTAACAACAGATAAAGATTTACAGAGATATGTCGCTGGTTGTGTCATAGTTACTACCTATGTATTCAACAGAAAAACAATGATTTTGATTTCAAAGTTCTGTTTACTTATTTTTTTACAATACAACTTGAATATTTACACGCATTGTAAGCCAAAAAGGCGCAGATTTTTAAAACTTGGATTGTAAATTTTACCCGTGGCGTAATTATGTAGACATGGGCCCTGTTTTACAAATATTTTTTCGCCGTAAAAATTGAACCCGCACACCAACAGCTAATCGTTTAGCCAATGTGACAATGACGAGACGATCCCCTCAAATCGTTGATGTTTGTTATTGTTGGTAATGTTGTATTTATTGGCTTTTCTGTTTCGTCGATATCCTTTTTCCTTTTTTTTTAAACGTTGCCCCACACTATGATTTTCTACTGTGCTTTTAAAACATCAAAACTCACGTATAGAAACACAAACACACAAACTGTAAATGACACAATTTTTTTTTCCGTGAGTGGATCGAACCCGCGACTCATTGAGCAGGCAGTCGCTTGCTCAGCCACTGCGTCGAACGTGCCGTCAAAAAGTTCAGTCTTTGCCCTTTATAGCACACCTACGTATTACCAAAGTATCCCCTGTTGCCCCATCAAAGTGCTCAGCGGGGTACACAGGGCATGTCTCGCCCCTATGACGTCACAGCGGTGCATCGCACTGTCCCGACAGGGATGACATTTGAGGTACCAAGTCCTTTTGAAAAAGACTGTCATGAATCGGTAACGCAATTAAATGAAACAGCTGAAGAATTCAGAAAATTATCATGAGACTTTTTAACTATTCATAAAAAAAATATTAATCCCGAACCAGGTCAGACCACTCTCTTAATCCGTCAACGAAAATACGTCCTCGGGCCGAAACTTTCGAGTGAACCTTACTACCTACTAGTTCTGAATTTATACGTTCTAAAAATATATCGGGATTCGGGACAACTGTCCAATTATGTTGTCATCAGTTTTTAGTTCTTATCACTTACTAATCTTATGTCCGTGGGTGAAAAAGAATATAAAACGCCCGAAACGTCTGCTGAAGCTACGAGTTTCGGGCATAGACAGTCTAAATAAAACAATACAATATCCAGCCCACCTACTGTATTATTACTAAGCCAAGTAATAATTCAGAACAAACGGAAACTTCCAGATACATCACGAACGTAACGCTATATTTATTTCATACGAACAGAAATATAGCGCGGCTAGCATTCGCAAAGTGCTCCAAAAAAGCGTATAAAAAATTCAAAGGTTCTCCCCTCGACTAGACCGGGACAGGTCACTCTCCCCTGCCGCCCCCCTCCCCCGGGAGAGGGCGCCTCCCCTGCGAAATTAACTCGCCCTAACTCACCTGCCCTTTGAAGAGCCGACTGCACACCTAAACGACATATTGGCGCATTATAGTTTTATGACTATTATATAGGAAGTTTTGAAATGATTGAAAGTGATAGAAAGTGATTGGATTCCGATTGATTTTTTTCGTTTTCTTCTTCTTGTTTTGTCATAGGTTATTTTATAAGCATATAAGCGTATGTTTATTATAATACTAGCTGACCCGTGCCCACTTCGTTGGGCAGTAAATATTTTAACTTGTGATGAAATTATGAGTGTGGTTCGGTTAGTACTTGTGCTATGATTTATTTCCTGACTGCCAAAAGGAGGGTTTTGTTATTATTGTATACTGACTGTAACTGCCCGCTGTCTTTCTGTTGTTAGGAGCTGCGCATGTTCAGCGCTAGATTTCCGAGCACGGGCCTGCGATGTTCATACTCTTTGGTTAGCGAGCCGCTGCGAGCGCTTAGCGCTAGACTTCCTATCCCTTGTTGCAGAGAAATGCTGCCTTAAATCACTGAGACGCTGCGCACGGTCAGCGCTAGATTCTGGAGTACGGGCCTGCGATGTTCTCGCATTTTCGCTAGCGAGCCTGTGCGAGCGCTCAGCGCTAGACTCCCTATCCCTTGTTGCAGAGACATGCTGCCTTATATCACTGTGTGTGACGCTGCGCACGTTCAGCGCTAGATTCCCGAGCACCTGCGATGTTCTCCAGCTTGGGTTAGCAAGCCGCTGCGAACGCTCGGAGCTAGATTCCCCAGCGCGTGCTTGCGAAATATTTTCTCTATTCCTCAAAAGGCGCTGATGAATTTCAAGAGCAGACTCTTCCGTACGGCGTACTCGATCTGCTCTTGTCTGGGATGTCTGACGGGAATGTTGTGATTTCCTTTTAGGCATGATAAACAATCGCTGAAACTTTCCGATATCCCAAAAACAGAAATACCACAGCTTCGAACTCGAAGAATGAGAACGAAGTAGTACCTATTTTTGTGTTTTAAGAAACCGAGCAACCAAAACAATTTTAAAGACCAACACGTAATTGCACAACGCCATCTATAGGTAAATGGATAAAACGTCCGTACAAAGCATGTTATATTGCGGTTCGTGAATGGACGGCGGCATTTTGCGATTTAGTAATTTTATGTTATCTTCGAAACTATTTAACCAATTGACATACTATTTCGGGCAAATCGTATCTCTATGATGTTCTTGTGATCATAATAATATTTTTTTCGAAAAGGTTTAATATTTTGCTGTGTAAAAAATCGTCCAAAGGCAAGTACGTCGAAAATATTTTTTTTTAACTCATAAAAGCTACTATATCTGCTCAAATATAAAAGATAAAAATATGGTGTCGCGGACTTTATTGTAGAACTATTGAAAGCGGACATTTTTGCAATACATTGTTTTCAATTATATGTAACTGTTGAGGCAGCACATGCTAATAACTGTGTTGGAAGAGCAATTTTTTTCCGCCTGGCTAGACAAAAATTGAGATATTTCGGCTAATATGCATGGTATCTTTACAATTTATAGCCTATAGCACTCACGGATAATGTAGCTTTCTGCCATAGAAACAATTTTTAAAATCGGTTCATTACTTCCGGAGATTACCCCCTACATACAAACTTACAAACTTAAAAACATACAAACTTACAAACAAATGTTACCTCTTTATAATAATACTAGCTTCTGCCCGCGACTTCGTACGCGGATCCTGTTGCTTATGCCAGCGACGACGGGGTCGTCAAAATCGAAGATCTGAAACGTCGTATTCTAAGAGCCTGGGGCGGGAAAACAACGGGATGCGAGAGACGATTCCAGACGTTCCAGATCTTTCATTTTTGTGAGTCAACAGGAAATGACCATCAGACTAAACAAATCTTGCTAAGACGTCATTCCTATGTATGTATATTAAGTATAGTGTAGCTGGGCTCTTGGAGCTCCACATCAGGTGTTCCAGATCTCAATTTTCATACGTCAACAGAGGGTACTCATTAGGCTGAACAACTCTTGCTAAGACTTCATTCCTGTATATGTTATAGTGTACCTGGGCTCTTGAAGTTCCACATCAGGTGTTCCAGATCTCAATTTTCTTACGTCAACAGAGAGTACTCATTAGGCTGGACAACTCTTGCTAAGACGTCATTCCTATATATGTAATAAAGTAGCTGGGCTGTTGGAGTGCCACATCAGGTGTACCAGATCTTCAATATTTATTGGACAACAGAGGTTGCTCATCAGGCTCAACAACTCTTGCTAAGACGTCTTTACTGTATATGTTATAGTGTAGCTAGGCACTTGGAGTTCCACATCAGGTGTTCCAGATCTTCAATTTTTATACGTTGACAGAGAGTACTCATCATGCTGAATAACTCTTGCTAAGACGTCATTCACTTATATGTTATAGTGTTGCTGGGCTCTTGGAGTTCCACATCAGGTGTTCCAGATCTTCAATTTTTATACATCAACAGAAGGTGCTCATCAGGCTGAACAACTCTTGCTAAGACGTCATTCCTATATATAAGGTGCTATAATATTACCTGCCAGGACTTGAATGGGGCGTAGTATTGCGTTTATAGATTACAATAGTAAAGATAAATAATTGATTATTTGTCATATTTTTTTTCATACAAAAAAAATACGTATAAATTTGACTTAATTTATTAGTATAAAACCATCCAGTAGAGTTACGCGTTGCCGCTCCGCACCGAATTCATTTCAATTTATTTCGCAAAACGCGCGGAGCGCGGTGCCTTTCATACACTGTTGCCATACTTATCAGACGACGATGCCGCTGCGCGCCGCGCCGGCGCGCGGCGGCTCGTCGGTCGTCAAAGCGCAGCCCCGCGCGCCCCCACCCTCACCCGCACTACCCCGTTCGTCGCACGCGCCAGCTGACCGCCCGCGCCCGCTCGCCAGTCGCGTCCCGCCGCCCGCCCGTTCGGAAGTTAGTTTTTAGCGGTTCCGGTTTGCGGCTTCCTTTAAAAATGCCTGCGAGACGACGATTTTCCAACCAAGAATACCTTGAAATGGTATTGTGCTACCGCGAGTGTAACTCCGTAACTGCGCATGCAGTGAACTTGTACCAGCTCAGGTTTGGTGTGCGAGTGAGCCATCACACAATTTTGAATGCCGTGTACAGGTTCAGTGAACACGGCCGCTTTGACCCGCCACAGTTTTGTAGATAGTAGGTAGGGAGTGTGTAAATAAGTGTAAATTCTGTGCAATTATCTATACTAATATTATAAAGCTGAAGAGTTTGTTTGTTTGTTTGTTTGTTTGTTTGTTTGTTTGAACGCGCTAATCTCAGGAACGACTGGTTGGAATTGAAAAATTCTTTTTGTGTTGGATAGTCCATTTATCGAGGAAGGCTATAGGCTATAACATCACGCTATCACCAAAAGGAGCGGAGCAGCAATGAGAAATGTTTCAAAATCGGGAAAATGTATTCCTTTTCGAGAGCTTTCGTTGCGTGCGCTGCGTAAACGGTTAAAGGTACGCAAAAATTATGTACTACGGAATTATTCCTCATAAAAAGTTCTAAAATAAAGTACGCGAGAGCATATATCTATCTTTTAAAATTAAAACACTATAACCTTTTTTATGGAAATCAAATTTGTTTTAAAGTAATGCATTATTTGCGAAGGTATTTTCATTAATATGATATTAATCCTTATCAAAATAAATACGATAATCATCACAAGCATTTAATTTTGAACAAAATTGCCCTTGACATCGTTTGATTTCAATGAATATCTTAGGAGATATCATAGTTTCAAAATAATGTCACAACAAAATTATTACTGCCTGGGCAATACTGAGCATATTATCATAATTGCGCGTGAGGGAAAGTGCACCTTCTAATCTCACCCTAGCCACCGCTGAAGACGCCCAGGGCGTCGGAAATAGTGGGTCATATTTCAGCCGCTTACGGACGGGGAGTAATGGGTAGCTTGCCGTCCGACGGGATGTATTTATAAAGAAGCACTGGCCAATCCCCGCTGCATAGACAAGTCGAGGCGCGCCGGGAAGCGCTCCGGCGCCACCTCAGGGGGCGCGCGGTGTGGATCCTGTATCGAATGGGGAAGGAAGAAACGCCTGGGTGTCACCACTGCGAGGATCGCGCGGAGGATACGGTAGAACATACGGTGCAGGACTGCCCCGCTTGGGCAGAGCACCGCCGTATCCTCACAGCAGCGATAGGTCTGGTCGAGGCAATGCTGCGGAGCGAGACGGAACGCCTCAAAGAGCTGTCAGCAATCTGATGGGGGCCCCCTAAGAGGGCCAGAGCCTGCCGGGGTCGGGGGACTGTCTCACTCGATAACCGTGACCCTGGTACATAAAGGGCTATTGAAGGAACACCGTGGATTTTAGTCAGTACAAGTCTGACAGTCCCTCCTGTCCCGCCCTGAGCTCGAGGACTCATTTGATGATTTTGCCACGATAATAAAAAAAGGGTGTGGTATGGAGGGAGCGACTATCGAAATCGAGGGTCGGGCACGCCTCAATCGCGGCGGTAAGACCTCTCTTTGAGGAATGGCTGGAAGGTGTCACGGCGTCCTGACCAACCACCTGACGCAGATCCTCACTGGACACGGAAGTTTTGGGAGGTACCTGTGTCGGATGGGCAAGGAAGAAACGCGTGGGTGTCACCACTACAAGAATCGTCCAGAGGACACGGTAGAGCATACGGTGCAAAATTACCCCGCTTGGGCAGAGCATCGCACATGTCCTCACAACGGTGATAGGCGGCGACCTCTCGCGCTCGGCATTGGTTGACGTGAAATAGAGTGAAAACCGGTCGCCTCCTTCTGCGAAACAGTCATGCCAGCGAAGGAGGAGGCGGGACGCGTGAGGAAGAGGACAGCGTCCACCTCACGACCCACACCCAGCCGCCGTGGTAGACGCCTACGGTGACGGACGTCGCAGGACGATCTCTGGCCAACAGGCGTGGGCATTCGGGCGACGAGTAATGGGCGACTCGCTGTCCGATCATGGACCATGCCCGGGTCGACGTCAACGTTGTGTTCCGCGCGCACCTCAAAGAGCGTCAGCACAATGACGGGGGTCAAACCCCTTAGAGGGCCAAGGCCAGCTGGGTTCGTAGGACTTACGAGCTACCGTGACCCCGGAACGTAAAGGGCTATTGAAGGACGCCGTGGATTTTAGTCAATACAAGTCTGACAGTCCCTCTTGCCCAACCCTGGGTGAGAACACTAATTTGACGATTTTATGACGCTAAAAAAAAAGGATAAAGAAAATGATTTGTATCGGTATCCTCCCACAGCGCTTCGCACTAAAAAATACATTGTTAAGTTCCGACATCCACGCGAACGAAGTCGCGGGCACAGCTAGTTGTAAATAAGATGATTAACTTTTAAACACGCCAAGTTACTGTAATTTATCGTTATTTGATAATAATCTAAGTAGTTTTAACAATTGTGATTCTTTACACTAACTTGTCAGTCCAAAGCCTGTTTTAAGTGTGATGGGAAGTTTATCATCTTATTTACGTCAGTTTTTTGGAAGAATGCGTTATCTGGTAAGTAATTACACATTTTAAACACTTGTTAGGTAGAGACGAAACTAGTCAGCTGATTTCAGTTTTGATTCACAGAACAGATAGAAAGAGATAGCAGTTGTTTTCATTGACGAAGCGACACTACGCGCGTAATTTGTGAACCACGTTATGCAGAGTAGAGCCAATGTTAATTTAACTTGTTTACTGTCTCAAATTGAATTGACTGTTCCGGGGAACGAAATTTCTTCACTATTGTAATCTATAAACACAATACCACCCCCCATTCAAGTCCTGGCAGATATTATTAAAGCACCTTATATGTTATAGTGTAGCTGGGCTCTTGAAGTTCCACATCAGGTGTTCCAGATCTTCAATTTTTATACATCAACAGAAGGTGCTCTTCAGGCTTAACAGCTCTTGCTAAGACGTCATTCCTGTATATGTTATAGTGTAGGTGGGCTCTTGAAGTTCCACATCAGGTGTTCCATATCTTCAATTTTTATACATCAACAGAAGGTGCTCATCAGGCTGAACAACTCTTGCTAAGACGTCATTCCTGTATATAACATAGTGTAGCTGGACTCTTGGTGTTCCACATCAGGTGTCCAGGATCTTCAAATTTATTCTCTCAGCAGAAAATGCTCATCACGTGGAACAATTTTTGCTATGGCACCATTTCTGTATCTCTTATAGTTAAGCAGGTCTGTTGCGGTTCTGCATCAGGTGTTCAAGTTTCCAAGATAAATTATAGCCTATATGTTAACCGGACTTAATACCTCTACAACAAAAAAAAATCATTCAAATCCGTCCAGTAGTTCCGAAGATTAGCGTGCACAAACACACAGACAAACAGACAAACAGACAAACAGACAAACAGACAAACAGACAAACCGACAAACAGACAAACAGACAAACAGACAAACAGACAAAAAAAAAGTTATTTACATTTTCGGGTTCGGCATCGATAAAATAACAACCCCTGCTACTTTTTTTTTGTATATTTCCATTGTACAGACACAACTTTTCTACAAATTTATTATAAGTATAGATATAGATAAGTATATAAGTATAAGTACAGAAATGCACTTAATTTCGGTTAGTTACAAAATTCAAAAATTATTAAAAAGATCAACGCATGTAAAACCTTAACGCAAAACATTACAAACATAATTACGTATTTCTGGTTATCTGAACTGAACCACGTGACGAATTTGATATTATTTTATGGTTCTGTAGTACAAAGGCGATTTGGTAACAAAGTACCTATCAGTTGCTCGAGGCAAAACGAGTCGCCAAGTCATACGGAAAAAAATAGCGGAATTGCTTTTACAAATGTTCGGGACAATTGAATTGATGTAGTTTTTTGACTGAGCGTCAA
The DNA here is from genome assembly GCA_954870645.1 of Agrotis clavis. NCBI lineage: Eukaryota > Metazoa > Arthropoda > Insecta > Lepidoptera > Noctuidae > Agrotis > Agrotis clavis. The sequence goes on along the minus strand of OX940928.1, from coordinate 26,101,688 downwards.
TTTAATACTCGGTAGCCAAAAACATGCGACTTTAGTTTTACTAATTTTATACAAGATTTTTTAAGATTTTTGCGACCAATTTAGAAAAAAATGCGTCAAATTTTTGTATCTTATAGAATAGAATCTTTTCTCTCTTATAAAATATTCGTAGCCTCTTAGTCCAAGCCTTTGTACGATATAGAACGACAAGAAAATCCCCAACGGCTTTTATGTCAAGGATAAAAAAACTGCTTTTTCACTGGATTTTAACAAATGTTTTTGAGATGAAGTTTGTCTAGCGAAGTTGTCGACTTTTCTTAGATCGTTTTTTGTAAGAGCTTTATACACCCGTATTTTTAGATGGCGAAAGCTGGGGGCGTTGCTGAAAATATGAAACTAGATAGAGCGACAAAACTGTTTTCATAAGGAATTTTGTTGAAATATCGCACTAATCCTTCAATAGTAATCGTTATAATGGCTTGACACTAGCGCAGTTTTTTCTAGAAACGTGTTATGATTAATCGTGTACGGTTTCATATTGAAAGCCACGTCACATTGCGTGTTAACACAATTAAATTACATAACTTACTTATTAAATTATACGGGTGTGAAATAAACATACAACACGGTGGGTGGTTTATTCAAAACATAAAAACAAACAATGATTACTATTATCCTCACGCCATGCTTCATGCAACAATGTCGTGCGCCTGTACACTCCACGGGGAGTCCGTCTACCATAGAAATTGCAATTTCATTTCATTTTAATGCGACTGTTTACCTTCAATATAATCCAGTTAGGGGGTGAGCAGAGCCCCAGCCATTATGTATTTCTGTCACGGCACTGTTTTTTGTGAGACTAAACAGAGATAATATTTGAAAAACGCTGCGCGAAATAAATTGTGTTATTCTTTGTGAAGACAAAAATGAGTGCCTTTTTCGTGTATCTATTAAAGTGGAATGGTTTTATTTTGTTAGGGCTCATCGAGTTGCCATATTTTCAACTAATTTAGCTGCGTGAATCATGAATTATACCCAGAACTTTTTTTGTTAATATTTTTTTTCAAAACTTGAATATAACTTTGGTAACACTTAGTGATCAAAGTAACGTAACATATCATACTACGATCTAGATGATTTTCTTTCATTTTCATTTGCAAAACGTTGCCCCACTCTATGATTTCTTCCTATATCGTGGGTGCGTTATCAAATATTAAAACTCACATAGCCTGGGAAATTTTTCCCGTGCGAGAATCGAACACACGCACAGCGCAGCAGGCAATCACCCAAGCCACTGCGCCAATCGTCCCGTCAAATGTAGTCAGATTGATTTATTTTGATTGGTGTCCTGCTTTCGCTTACTAAGTCTAAACTATATCCTACCACAATATGACACTCTAGAATAGTCTACATAATCCAGAAATAGACCAGCTATTTTACATAAATCAATAATATAGCTTTGCGGATGTAAACCGCGTGATATTATGATTAATGACCACTCACCCGTAACCCGTGGCAGCCATTTTGTTGTATACAGGTAGGCGCTATATCGTATATACAGGCAGAGGTAATATAATATACCTAATTACCTATAGAGTACAGGTAGTTCTGCATTGCGCTGAACTTCACGCGAGTGTGCAAATGATTTGTATATAACCTTGAACTACGGATTTGCTATTATTCGACTGACGTTGGGTTTTATAAGTATTGAAATTACGTATTTCCTTTTAAAAACGGTCCGTTTTGCTTTAGCTTTGTGATTTTAGAACTCGGTTTTAGACAACCTAATCAAATAAAAGTTTCTAATAATCTAAATGCAGGTGATAAACAGTATGACAAACCACTCCCTGTTACAGATAAATGGTTTGTATCCCAAATGTGGGATCATCCGCTGATATTCTTTGATTGATGTTACGACTTAATTATAAGACTAGCAACCAGTAGGTAGATATGCCACGAAAGATTCCTAGGTTGATTTTAAAAAATGATCTTTGTCTCACTATGTATCTTAAACGGGGTCGCGGGACTGTTTTAGGAGCGGGCCACATAGAAAAAACGTAAGACGAGGACGCGTCGCGGACGTGCGTAAATGTATGAGAGTCACGCCCGCGCCCTGTCCCTTCTGTGTGTTTTACGTCGCGACGCTTCTATACATTTTGTATGAAAGAGACGCCGAAGAGACATAACGTCTGCGCCCCGTCTGCATCTTACGTCTTGTCTATGTGGCCGTAAAGTGTTATTCAAGGAACACCATAGATTTTAGTCAGTACCTACCAAGTCTGACAGGCCCTCCCGCTTTCGGATGAATTCATTTCATGGATTTCGGCGGATTCATTTGATCGATTTCGGCGGATTCATTTGATGATTTTACCACGATAAAAAAAAAGTATCAAAAATAACACTAAGAAAAGCTCCGAATATACATTTTAATTGTTTTTTGTATACAAAACTTGGAAGACTTTCCTCGCCCTATTTTCTATATAATAAGTGGATGACGCAGCAACCTGTCCGTTCAAATCCCCATTTTCCACCATAAGAAGTAACAGCCCCATATCCGCTCCGCCATGGTTAATGAAATCATGGTTATGGGGCTATAACCATAGCTAATGGGTTGGTATGGGGTTGGTTTATTAGTTCCCTATTGTTATCGTGAATTTCGTGAATTATGTCAACTTAAGACTATTGTCTACCGAGCGCTCGTCCATACTAAAAGAGAAAACGTTTTTCTGCCCCTAAATGTTATCCTATCTCAATGATTTTTTAGAATGCTTCCGACACTGTAAAAAACTAGGTTTATAGGTTTTCTTTTTTTCAAAATTTATAATAGTTTGAAAGTAACAGGCGCCTAAAAGTTACTATTTTTATGACAAAATCTTCATTGAAGTAAAACCTTTGTATTTTAAAAACAAAGAAGTTTTAGAAAAAAAACAAAACCTACAAACCTAGAATATCATCTATATCAATATATCGCTGACTGAATACAATAATAGCACAAGACAAAATTCAACAATTTGAGAAAACGTACAATAAAATATTCGAGGACTAGTGCGCGAGCACAAAAAAGCTCTTACCGACTGTATTTTATGGAATATATAGTCCATGTTTGGTTTATAAACATCTACGTTAAAGCTTCAATTGTCAGGAGTAATAGTTTTGAAATATTTTTTGTTATTTTTATTAATATGAGGTTCAGAAGATGGCGACTCCGAGTTATGCCAGTATTGCTTTGTTTTGTTTTCACTTTTTTGAGTAATGCTAGAAATTATGTTATAAAAGTAAGGAAAATAAGAATGCGTTTTCACGAAAAACTAGCTAAGTAGAATATAAGACTAGAAGTGCTCATCAATGGATTTGTTAAAACGTAAATAAAAGTACCATAAATGTTTAGTAACTTAATATTCATTAGCATACTTTTCAGTCTGACTGACCTAAGTATTTAGAATCAGTTTTAAACAAATCAACAAAGGTAATTTATTTATTGTACTCTATGTTTGCACTTACAAAAAGTACTACACTTAAAAAATAAAATCTACTTTAGAAATAACAATAACAAAAATTAACCAATAGAAATCAAAAACTTCTTAGGTTTCAGTTCAATAAACTCTCAAATCACAAAAATTCACCCTTCACTCTTCAGTAGGAAATTATAGGATTGGATTTGCTTTTCTTTTGCGAGTTGTTAATGCCTAATGTTTTCTTCCTGCACACTTTCAGATAGATTTGATAAACTTCCATCAGACTCAGAAATTCTGGATTCGATCCTATCAAGATTTTCATAATCAGGGTCGGCATCAGAGTCGTCAATTTCTGACTCCGAATTTAAAGACACATCTGTTATAATCGCAGAAGTTGGTATTACATAAATTGACTTCACTGAGTAATGGTGCTCTGGAGACACAATAGTGGGTAAATCAAGTAGAATGTCATATCGCGAAGGGCTTTTTAATGGAGATAGATTCAGGGGCATTTGCTGTTTATTAGGACTTCCACAATCAGTCAAATCGTCTTCTATATTATTATATGGGTTCAGTTCTAAATTCAGACGTTGGTGGCAAAATTTAAGGACTACCAGGACTACAGATAATGTTATTAGGATCGTTTGGTGCGTCTTGCTCATACATTGTACGGTAATTCATATTTTTATCTGTATCTAAAGGTGGATAAACTTAAGAAAAACGCAAAGTAAAAAGGAATTGATCAATCTTCAAAGCACAAGTAACAAGAAAAAATAGCAATTTCGTAAAAATCTTCTATTTCCTTAAGGTTGCCGTATATGATTACTTCCCAGAATTTAAAAACCAACACTCTCGAATAGTGTATTAAATTAATAATACAGGATGTGATTTTTTTCCAAACCAGCGGGTTCGATTCCTGGCCAGAATAATTGAATTTTCTAAGATTCAATGATGTCGTTTAAGTTTTCGTCAAAATCGGCCTGGAGACTCCTTTCAACGTTTTGCGATATTCTTCATAGTTTTGGACATTATAGCCATCCACGCCCAGTTGAAAATGCTGAAGAGCTTGTTTGTTTGGTTGAAGGCGCTTTTCTCAAGAACTACTAGTTCGAATTCGAAAAATCTTTTTGTTTGGGATAGTTCTTTTCTTGACGAAGACTGTAAGCTATATAACATCACACTCCGACCAATAGATGAGCAGCGGGTGAAACCGCGGAGAACAGCTAGTAACTTTAACATTTTTCCTTATGCTTATTAAGCAATTTAATTAAGTTAGCCACTGAAGTTTCTAAGATTCAATGATGTCGTTTAAGTTTTCGTCAAAATCGGCCTGGAGACTCCTTTCAACGTTTTGCGATATTCTTCATAGTTTTGGACATTATAGCCATCCACGCCCAGTTGAAAATGCTGAAGAGCTTGTTTGTTTGGTTGAAGGCGCTTTTCTCAAGAACTACTAGTTCGAATTCGAAAAATCTTTTTGTTTGGGATAGTTCTTTTCTTGACGAAGACTGTAAGCTATATAACATCACACTCCGACCAATAGATGAGCAGCGGGTGAAACCGCGGAGAACAGCTAGTAACTTTAACATTTTTCCTTATGCTTATTAAGCAATTTAATTAAGTTAGCCACTGAAGTTAGGTTAAAGTTAAAAAAGGTTATGTAATGTACATAAAATAACGAAAAAACTGAGATACATTTCAACTGCGCCGCCGCCGGGGCTGGGTCACAGATGGCCCTTGTTCTATACACCAGCACAACTAAAAAAACTTCGCGATGTTTGTGCAAAACTGGCACAACTAACAATGAGCCGGTATTGCATGAAAGAAATGCAACGATACTGTTTATGCACTAACGACCCTTACACCTCCATACGGGTAGTTTATGAACTTACGAGTTGGGTCTATAATGCATAAAATAAAGTACCTAATTTAGAACAATAATTCATTACTAACTCAAATTGCCACAATTTCGACTTGTGCCACTATTGTATTCAGTCAGCGATATAGTCGGGGCCCATTCAAATTATACCAATCAAATCTTCCCAAGGGGGGCCCCTCGACTGTGAGTGTGAATGAGTGCATTCTAAACTACTGGGCTTGTTTCTTTCTTTTTAGTTTTTTTACGCAGTTGGGTTTTTTGTTTTTTTTTAAATATTTATTTTATTTTACTATTTTTAGTTTTTGTTAGCATTTATCAGTCCAAATTAAATTGAAACATATAAGTTATATATATATTTTGGTAAACCATTTTTAAAATCCTTTGATTTGTCACCCCACTTGATAGAATGTGAGAGATCTTAAAAAAATATTTTTAGTTCGGAACTCTTTGCACGCGAGTTAGACTCGCACTTGGCCAGTTTTATGTACCCAGTGACACTCTCACGTTTAAGACGAATCTAACGACACCTCTCAAGTTAAACTCCATCAAGCCGTTTACGCTGCAGAGCAACACAAAGAAATATACATACATACATACACTCGAAAAACATAACCCTCCTGGCGCAGTCGGGTAAAAAAAGTCATGGGCCATGCCCGGGTCGACGGCGCGTTGTGTTCTACGAGCGCCTCAAATAGCGTCAGCATGATGACGGGGTCCCCCTCTAGAGGGCTAAAGCCTGCTGGCGTCGCGGTACTTATCTCATTACCGTGACCCCGGAACATGAAAGGGTTATTTGAAGGACACCGTGGATTTTAGTCAGTACAAGTCTGACAGTCCCTCCCGCCCTGGCCAGGGTACCACAGTAACATCCAAGGACTGCACTCCTTGTCATAGGCACAGTCCATTACCACCTGGAGACAGAGTAACCAACGCTTTTGTTCCTTGCTGGATTTTAATGAAGGAGCAATGTTAGCGAACGTGAATGTGAGACAATAACTTGCTATCGTTAAACAATTTAAAAAACAGGTTCAAACGATTTTCGACCTTATTGACATTTATGCAAAAACCGGATTTTAATGAAGGAGCAATGTTAGCGAACGTGAATGTGAGAAAAAACAAACCAAATTTTAAATGTTAATAAGGTCGAAAATCGCTTGAAGCTGTTTTTTTAACTTGCTATCGTTAAGCAATTTAAAAAACAGGTTCAAACGATTTTCGACCTTACTGACATTTATTCAAAAACCGGATTTTTATGAAGGAGCAATGTTAGCAAACGTGAATGTGAGAAAAAACGAACTAAATTTTAAATGTCAATAAGGTCGAAAATCGCTTGAAGCTGTTTTTTTTACTTGCTATCGTTAAGCAATTTAAAAAACATGTTCAAACGATTTTCGACCTTACTGACATTTATGCAAAAACCGGATTTTAATGAAGGAGCAATATTAGCAAACGTGAATGTGAGAAAAAACAAACTAAATTTTAAATGTCAATAAGACATGACATAGTAGGTCTTTCAGTTGAACATTGTATCGAACTGTCCTGTGTTGAGCTAGATAAGCATGTAATAGTGTGTGTGTACAGACCCCCTAATTATCAAAATTTTTCCTTATTTGAATCTAGAATGGAAGATGTTCTGGCAAAACTTGCAGTCAGGAATAAATCTATAATAATTTGTGGTGATTTTAATATAAATATTTTGGAAGAAAATTCAAATAGCAGTAGGTTATTAAATCTTTATAAGTCATTTGACTTGACTAACATTTTTACAGAGCCAACTAGAGTTACTCCATCTTCTGCGACTTGTATTGATAATGTTTTCTGCAATTCTGATTATTTGGATAAGGCCATAGTTAATTGTCTGCCGTCTGATCATAGTGGGCAGACGGTAACTTTTAGATGTAATACAATAAAGCAACAACTTGAGATTAAATTTAGACCAGTAACTTCTGCCAAATTAAGTAGCTTTAATAATTCCCTACAGAACAAGCTAAGTGTAATGAATATGGACGACATTAATGTTAATAAATTCTATGGTAATTTCTTTTCAATAGTTCATACTGAATTCAATAAAACTTTTGAAAAGAAAACAAAAAACATTGAACCCAAATTTGTATTTAGTGACTGGGCGACTAGAGGTATTAGGAAAAGTAGGGAAAGACTATTTGAACTGTATGGCCTTAAGCCAATTATTAACACTGAAACTTTCAATAAGTATGTTGCTGCCTATTCAAAATGTTTTAAAAATACTTGCAAGGCTGCTAAAGCCATGCATATTAGCAATAAGATCAAATCGTCAGAAAATAAAATAAAAACGGTTTGGAAAGTTATAAATAACGAGACTGGCAGGAAAAAAAAGCTCAACACTAACTATGCTTTGCAGACATCTTGTGGTCCTATAAGCTCAAACCTGGAAGTAGCTGAAGAATTTGTTAAATTTTTTACTGATATACCGGCTAGGACTACGGAGGCTCTAAATTCCTCACCTGATATTTCAATAGGTTTATTAAAGGCGAACGTTTCTGGCAGCCCGGCTGATTTTAAGTTTAAACATATAAACCCTATGACAGTTATTAAAGCTTTCCGGGAAATCAAAATTAAAGCGACCGAAGATTTATGGGGATTGTCTATCAAAGTTTGTACAGGCATTGTGGAAACTGTAGCGCCATATTTGGCATTAATTTTTAATCTGTGTGTGGATCAAGGAGTTTTTCCTGATTTGATGAAATTCAGTAAAGTCGTGCCTCTTTTTAAATCTGGGGACTCCAAAGATACTAACAATTATAGACCTGTATCCGTGTTGCCAGTCTTTAGCAAGATATTTGAGAAAGTAATGCTAAATCAGATGCTTAACCACTTCAACACCTACAAAATCTTACACGATCAGCAGTATGGTTTCACCAAGGGACGTTGTACAACTGACGCCGGTGTCACCCTATTGAAGCACATATTTACTGCATGGGAAGAGGCACAAGACGCCATAGGAATATTCTGTGACCTCTCCAAAGCATTTGATTGCGTTAATCACGATACATTACTTTTGAAACTTGAACATTACGGACTAGGTAAACTTGCGCTTAGTCTGGTAAAATCTTATTTATGTGATAGGCAACAGCATGTTCAAATAAATGGTGTAAATTCACAGGGTTTAACAGTTAAAATGGGAGTTCCACAAGGCTCAATATTGGGTCCTTTTCTCTTTCTTGTATATATAAATGATCTACCCTATATACTTAAAAATCAACTACATAATATAGTGTTATTTGCTGATGACACATCCCTAATTTTTAGGGTTCCGTAGTCAACAAGGAACCCTTATAGTTTCGCCATGTCCGTCCGTCCGTCCGTCCGTCCGTCCGTCCGTCTGTCCGCAGTTTAGCTCAGAGACGCACAGTACTAGAGAGCTGTAATTTGGTGTAAATATATGGATTTGTTGTGCCGAAAAAGTGGTAAAATAAAATCTGGTAAAATATTTTTTTTTAGGGTATCTCCTGTACACGTAAAGTGGAGATGTTATTTTTTTTTCTCGCGTACCCCATAGTGTGGGGTATCATTAAATAGGTCTTTAAAAAATATTGACAGTTTCCATTAACAATTTTTTGGTAAAAAAATTGGTTTGTGAAATATTAAGCTTTAAAGTGTTAAATTTTGCTCGACTCGAGTGTCCCCCCCCTCTACCAGCTAAACGGTTATGTGTGGGGGTATGAAAAAATTCACAATAGTAGTATATATAACGAAGTTTAAAAGAAAATTGTCATGACTTAGTAGGCTTTACAACTTTACGAGTAATAGTCGACCAACTTATATAAAATGTACTTGGATAATATTTTTCTTAAACAAAATGTATCGGAGAACATGTTATTCAACTGCAAATGTAAGTTTGTCAACTTTATTTTTACAGCTTTAATAGGTATGTTTTACGGTATGTTTTTTGGGGATAGGTAGGTTTTTATCGTCAACTATTTTTAACTAACTTCAAAAAAAAAAAGGTTCTAAATTCGTCGTAATCTTTTTTTTAAATGTATTTTGCCCGATTTCTCAAAGACTCCTGGACCGATTGTGAAAATTCTTCTTTTTAAAATTAAATTCAGCGAATCAGTTTAGTTAGTTCGCATAAGTATTTTGATGGGCAACTACGGAACCCTACACTGTGCGTGGCCCGACACGCACTTGGCCGGTTTTTAAAATTAACAGGCGAGCTCAGAATCTAGATGACGTCAATAATGTCTTGCGTCAGATCCATAACTGGTTTTCAGCAAACAATTTAGTATTAAATGGAAACAAGACTAAATGCATTAGATTTGCCTTACCAAATGTAAAAAATAGTAATTATGACATAGTGTTGAATGAGGAGATACTAGAATTCGTCGATAAAACGGTTTTCCTGGGAATAACACTTGATTCAAGGCTACAATGGGGCCCTCATATAACAACACTTGCAGGGCGATTAAGTTCAGCAGCATATGCTGTCAGGAAAATTCGCCAATTCACTGACGTTGATACCGCGAGAATTGTATATTTTAGCTACTTCCACAGTGTAATGTCATATGGTATTTTATTGTGGGGACGGGCGGCTGACATCGAGTCCATCTTTATTCTCCAAAAGAGAGCGATCCGAGCTATATATAATCTCCGTAGACGCGATTCTCTAAGGGAACTGTTTAAGGAAATTAACATCTTGACGGTTCCTTGTCAATATATCTATGAAAACATAATGTACGTTAGGAAAAATCTGCATCTTTTCTCTAAAAGAGGTGACAGACATAATTATCATACTAGAAATAGGGACCAATTAGTTCAGCCGGGCTTCAGACTCGCCAAAGTAGACTCTTCCTTCATGGGGTTCTGTTTAAAATGCTATAATAAGCTACCACAAAACGTTCTTGAACTGAATGAAACTAAATTCAAAACATGCATTAAACGCACACTTTGTAAGCAGGCATATTACAAACTGAGCGACTATATCGCTGATAATAATGCTTGGCTCCATGCTGGTCCTGCTCCATGAGACAGTGAATGTATAAATAAATTAATAGTGGAAGTATACTTAATACCATTGTTGGAGCTGCTGAAGATTGTACAACTGTATTTGCATTGTATAGATTCAATCTTCCTTGTATTATATAGCTTCATAGCCGACATTGTGTGAGTACTATGTACTTCAGAGCTGTCATTCACTGAGTACCTACGTCTCTTGTTGACTTGAATGACCCTGGCGGTTGAGTGTGTCATGCTCACTCAAATGTCTCGCTGATGGTGGCGCGTGTGTCGGATCATTTGGCTCCCTTTAAAATGGTTGAGCCGAATGGTGCTGATGCATGTGTCATGTTCGTGAACGGGCGCTGTCAGTTGCGACTGGTCATCTCTTAGCTGCCACGGTTTATTTTAATTTATTGATTTTTATTTCTGAATTGTCTTTGTTTTAAATTTTACTATGGACACTTTTAAACTTGCTACATCGTTCTCACATAATGTACCATCTAAGAATGAATGATGTAACAATGATTCTGTAATAATTTTGGCGATCTGAAAAGAGTGTCCATGGAGTTTCTTGCACGTTCTTCTCCATAGAGATCTACGACTTGGAACGTGCATCTACGGTACTTTCACAGTTTTTATGTCTTGTGACTGGGACTGTAGCACCATAACTTTTCAGTGTTTAATACTTAATATTCCTTTAGTTGTCTATGACAATTCAAAAGTGCCTGTAACTGGCCTACTTGAAATAAATGCTTTGATTTTGATTTTGATTTTGATAAGGTCGGAATTCGCTCGAACCTGTTTAGTTACTTCTCCATATCTCTGCTATACATGTAGTATAATTATAATGTCCTCAGGACTACATTATGTTAACTTTATTTCAACAGAATCGGTTCACAACTGAAAATTCTATAGGAAAATTGACAATTAATTCTTTTTTTTCTACCCATATAGGCCGCGTTTAGTAGTTTTGATATTTAAATGGGACCAACTTTCAGATACACTACGTACAACAAAAAAAAAAAAAATGAAATTGGACCACGTAAGAAAAAGTAATGAATGGTCATAAATAAAATATATATATACATATATACATGTCGAATTGAGAACCTCCTCCTTTTTTTCCGTCGGTTAAAAAATATATTTTAATTTAATAAAGTAGAGCAACCTGAGATGCGTAACTGTGCGTAATCACCGTTAGAGCGAGAGAAGGTGCGAGCGAGAGGGACCAATAAAAATTCGTCGTGGACCTCACGTCCAACACACGTCACGTCCGCTCCGGCCGTCCACCGGCCACTAAGGAATTTCTCTTGCAATTCTCGTATATAAACACTTTTTGAGAGGTTATTTGAGATATTTTTTATTGTTGAAAAAAAGCGCTTTAGGTACAATTTTTTTTGTATTTGCTTTATTGATCTGTCGACATCAAAATAATCTAAATATTACATACCTACGATGCATAGTTCTTATGAAAAAAACTATTTATTGAGAGATAAAATCCGAGAATTTTGATAATATTCTGCCATCTTAATTTAGAAAATGAAAGATAAATATAAAAAACTAATCAGCGCAGTTTGAAGACGAGGATATTGCGGTCATTATGCGCTGCTCAGATTTTTAAATTAATTCTTCATTGTCTCAGATTGAGTGCACCAACGTAACTCGAAATGACGTTGGGCAGGAAAGAGCTGATTTGAACGCTTGATTTACCGTATATAATCCACTTAAATCAACTTAAAAAAAATAACTAGCTGTTACTTATATTATGGTTATTTATGTGCAATAATAATATTTCAAGCTATTGCACTATTTTGTTCAAAAATCACAAACAAAGTTACGCAAATAATTCGGCGCGAGTGAATTTTACAAGACTTGAGCCTTAAGGCTCCCATATTATGCAAAATCGTCGTTCGATGAGCGGTGAAAGTTTGACGACTTCGCCGCAACTGGCGCCACTATCGCGGAAACCAAAGTTTTATGTATTTCATTTCTTCAACTTCAATATTTCTTACAGTGTTCCCTTTACGCAAAATATATTTATTACTCTAGTAGAAATATTTTATCACAAGGATGTCAATACATTTACGAATAAAAAAAGATATAAATACCTGTTGATTAGATATGAGCGCCGATGGCCAATTCCACGGCGGCGGCGTGGCCTATATATTTTCACGGCGGCGGCGGCGTCGCGGCGGCGCGTCGCGTCGTGCGCCTTAGTTTTTTTTATTAGGGAGAGATTTCTTAAGAAGAAAAATGAAGAAAATCATGTTGTTGTTAGGTACCAAAAAAATAAATTAATAATTTATAAAGAAACGTATTTGCTAATTACAATTTTAGTCTTCTATAATTACAGATTACGTTTACTAAAAACAATAATTGTTTCAGTATTTTAAGATGCGAGACAGAGTTTTTAATCAAAGCACTATCTTTGACTTTCACTATTTTTTTTATGTGAAATGGGTTTGCTCTTGACCCTAGTTTTTTTTTATCGTGGTAAAATCATCAAATGAGTCCTCCTACCCAGGGCAGGGCGGGAGGGAAATTTGTGCAAGTATCTTCCCACACACATTTCAGTATACTTGCGCAAGTCTGGATTACCGCAAGTATACTGTAAGTGCCTTTTCACACGTTCCGGTTGCCGGGTAGCCGGTGCCGGTATGGCAAATTACGCCGGTACGTGTGAAAGCTATAGTACAGTGGCGATCAAAATTCCATGCGTACGCTATCAAAGAAATTGCTTAACGTTTAGTGTGACTTATGACCTTCTACTTTCGAGATACACAATAATCCTTCAACTATTAATTTCATAATTTCAACGCCTAAATATGAGTCCAGTTGGCTCAGTGGTTTTGGCATTTAGGACATAAATGCGTTAGTCGAAAGAGGTGCGAGTTCAAATATCACGCAGCAGTTGATAGACTTTTTGTGGGTTTTTACTCGATTGTTAAAAATTATAATTTTTAACACACAAATTTTATTGCGTTTGTTTGGAATTTCCGTGTGTTTTTTCTTGTATTTGTTGGTTAGTGTCGTGTGATTTAATATAATTATAACGGTATTGTTAAATATTCTCAAAATGCAAGCAAAAATTAATATAAACACAAAAATAATACTTAATTCAATAACTAATATATAACTTATTTAAAAATAAATAAGCGTTAAAACAAAATAAAAATAAATAAGAAATTTATTAAAAATATTATCATAAAATCAACTAACATTTCAAAAGTTAAGATTCGAACTCAAACTTCATTGATCGTGAACCCACGCTATCGGCACAATCATATTGTTAGATCAATACTAATGAAAGCAATGCAATGGTCACCATCTGTTTTTGTTAATCAAATATTTTTACTCGTCTCGTTAGTCTAGTACTACTTATTGTCATTTTATTTCGTTTTCAATTTTTACTAATGATGATAATTTATTACCTACAGGGTTTATATTAAAAAAAAAACATGTAATAACAATATTAATATATTTTAGTTGAAATTATTATAATTCTATGTTTAAAGTTATAAAACTGCTAAAATTATGAATATTATTACTCGAACTGGATATAATGTGAAATAGATGTCGAAAATCATAGATGCATTTTTTATTAATTAAACAAAATTATGAAATTATTAAAATTAATTTATGTAATATAAAACAATAAATAAGAAAATTTAAAAATTCAAAATAAAAACATTATTATTCTCTTCAAATTAAAATAAGTGGTTTTAACAAGGGTAACTTACGTATTATTATAAGCTAATTAGCAATTACAGGGTATTTTTATACATTGCGGACATTTTTAACAAAGTTATCATTACTAAAGCCGTTTATTTGGAAACAGCCAAGGCATCGCGGCCATGAAACGCAAAGGGCCAGTTGCCTTTTTGCGTTCCAGTGCCGCAAAACCGAGGAAGGCGAGCTCGCTATTTGGGTCATCCCGACTCGGACATGTTAGGTAGGCCCTGGAACACAAAACAGCAGTTGCCTTTTGCCTTCCAGGTCCGCAAGAACGAGCGAAGTGAGCTCGTGACTTGGGTTATTCTGACTCAGACAGATTACCTTAGGCCCTGGAATGCAAAGGGCCAATTGACCTTTACGCTCAAGACACATTTCCATAATATAACTTTTTTTCACTAAATTGAATTTGGTGAAACTGAAGAAACTTGTTATGCTCAATAACAAACATTTTTTGACACCGCGGTACTGGAACGCAAAGGGCTACTGGCCTTTTGCGCTCCAGGGCTGCTATGCTAAAAGGCGATTATTTTGTAACAGTAACGGGGCATAGCGGCCCTGGAACGCAAAGGGCCAGTTGCCTTTTGCGTTCCAGTAACGCGGTGTAAGTTTCTTCAGTTTCACCAAATTCGATTTAGTGAAATAAAGTTATATTATGGAAATGTGTTCTACTTCTGAAATAGAACCACGGAAAAAAATATCCAAACTACATAAAAAAATACCCTGTTACAAGTTATTGAGGTAAGTTTAAGGATCGTTTTCTTTACGAAAAGATGTTTGAAACCATACCTCAATTCTTAATCCTTGAATGATAAGTTATCAAATGATGTTTACGTTTTCAATCTATTTACAATAAATAAACAAAATTAATATCAATAAAAGGTCCTCGAGACATTCTTAACGTTTTTTTTTTATTCCTTTAAACATAACAGTTTTTATTTGATAGTCGTATTTGATAGTCGTTGATGCCTTCAATGTTGAGTACACGATGAACGGTTATTAATTTTGTATTGAATTAGTTATATGGAAACCATTTTCCTTCTTATTCATTCACCATTCCCGGACGTCCCTGACGTCCCTGTTTATTCTTAACAACTCATCTCATCATCATGCCATATCTCATCCCACAGACTCATAGTATTTCGTCACTGGAACAAAACATAGAATACTATTATATTATTTATGCAAAAACAGCTGTTGATCTATTTTACTACTAAGAAAAAACTTTAAAACCACATACTAAGTTACAATCACTTTTTTTACTTTTAAACAAATACTTTTGAATAGGGAACCTTATTTATAAAAATATAATTATTAACATGTGGAATGATCAAAATTTAAATGTTAATACTCACACTTAGTCTGGTTTCATTTGATATTTGTTTTAAGTTTAATCCACATATTTATGCAGGGCTTTAATGTTCGCCCTCAATATTTATATAAATCCAATTGTTAATATTTCACTGCAAAACCACAGGACAGTGTAACACTTATATGCTGTTTACATAGTCACACAAAATAACCAAGAATCAACAACGTTCAATTAGGAGACTCAAAACGAGATAACATAGTTATGCCTACCGCACAAATCGAAATAATTCACTTTTTTTTTTTCTACGATCTACCTACAAAACTTTATTAAACTTAACCATAGATTTATATAGACCTATATCTGTGATTATAACGAACGACCCACAACACTAATGACTTATATTAGTAGTTACACAAAAATCAATTTTAATTTTCAAATTCCTACTAAAAAAAATATTAAAAATAACAAAAAGAATAAAGTAATTATTAAAAATTAAATTAAATAAAGTATTTGGGAATAAAAAGTGAGATTCGATCCTCCGCAATCGAACGAACAGAAGTTCTATCCGAGCACGATTACCATTGCGCCAGCATTACTTGTAGATCAATAGTTGAAATTATGAACTATATCAAAAGTTAATTTGATATGTATAGTAATAAAACAACTTATATCAAAAGGTCGTAAGTAAAAGTGAAGCGTCAGTCTATTGCTTTGAGAAGTTTATAATTCAGTTTTGAACCTGACTGTACATGCCGGAACCGGCTACCCGGCAACCGGAACGTGTGAAAAGGCACTAACGTGTCTGGCATAAGCTACGTAGTGAGTGTAGCAAAGAGGCTAGAGCGAACAAACGCCGAATGCCATTAGGACGCGCGTGCGAGCGAGAAAGCAAGTTGCGACTCGTCGTGGCGGCGCGCCGCGCGTTTCTTTCGGCGGCGGCGCGCCGACCGAATTCACGGCGACGGCGGCGCGCCGGCGCGGCGCTCATATCTACTGTTGATGCAGACAAATGTTTTACAAATATTTTTTTTCCATTCAGAGACCTAAATATATTTTATAACATTTTGACACAGATTCTGACGTCCCCAGTTAACAAAAAAAACTACTAATTTGTAGAAAATTCATTAGCATTGGCATACCGTGCCAAAATGACAATACCCAATTATCTATTAAGCCCCAAGCACACAAGCGTTTTATTAACATGCGTATACAAAGCGGGTCGCCCTTCAGCATCTGGTGGTGTGTACCAGTACAAATTGATGCATTTTGATATAAATGACGGACACTAGCACCGTGTAAAAGGGACATCAGTAGTAGTAATTAAAAAAAAAAAATGCTAATAAATAATAATAAAACATTTACTGATTTGAATTTAAAAACATATTTTTCATCTCTTTTATCATCAATTCATCACCATCATGATCATACGATGTTTTTTGTATAATTTAAGTACAATTTTTTCACTGATGCATGGAAAAACATTAATTGATAAATAATTTATTAAAAAAAAACTACAAAGAATATGGAATTTATATTTGTATAATTTTGAAAACATTCTAAGTTCTATTATACATTTAAATTACAACACCAAATTATTCAAATATAAACACCAAAATTGCAGGTTTTTTGTCCGATCGCCATAAACCTAACGTTTCTGGTGGGAAATCAGAACAAGATGGAGAACTTCTGTTACTGCAGCACTTTAGCAGCTGACTAAATGAAGTGAACGATGGTAGTGCCATCCTCCTCTGTTCGTTCTATTAGAGCAACCAAAATTATAAATTTCCCGCGAACGCGCCTTTCTCATCTTTTCTAGGAATAAATATCACACTAAATGTAAAAATAAAATTGTCATTATTTAGAAAAACTATTACTAAATACAATTAAAAATAGTAATGTCTATCAAACTATTATAGTTTCGTTTAAGCGATGCTAATTCCTAGTAAAACAGATTGTGGACGCGCCACAAAACTTAGAATAACGATCAAGAACTATTTTTTTAAATTTTATGTTTATATACTAGACAAGTACCTACGTCTACCTTCTTAAAAAAAAAACTGTATTGTATGTTTGGTTTAAGATATGATTTTCAACCACGTCGCAATTTTTTTCAAATAGATCGACAAACAACTTGTACTGAACACAATATGGTGAGACAACAACAACCACCGATTTTTCATCGCAGTCGCAGTGTACTTTGTGGTCATTCGCATGGTGGGTGCTACGCCTTATTTGTAGGTGACATGTAATTTTGAAGTATTCAAAATATTGACAAGCAGTTTTCATTTAATTTATTTTAATTCTGTTTTTTCGAAATTGTTACAAATCTGTGACGAAATGAAATAAATAATAATAAAAGTGAAGTGCTTCTTATCCTATATTGCAATTCGATACGATTAGTGGTTGTTTTCATTTACATTTATTGTCACAAATTATTGTTGACTGAAATTCAGTGCTATTATCTTGGTTCAATGAAATGTTATAAAGATCCAAAAGTATTGGACGATGGATAATGCAAAATATTGCAGAACGATGAACAAGAACCGTATCAAGATATCACGATAACATTGATATAGGTATCTGTGAGTAATTTACTATATTGATAGAAACAATTCGTAATGGATATATATATATACGATACGTATTCTAAAATTCTCATTCTCTCAAATCCATTATTTGCTCTGTAGGGGTCGTCAGGAATTTCCTGCGATGAAATTCAGTAAGTTCGGTTTCTTTTTCTTATTTATTAATGAAAATAATTATATGTTATTGAAAATAGAAAGTTTAAATGTCTTTTTTACAGCCATGTCCGTTTAATCAGGTCCCATTAAACACAGCGTATATATGCCTAAACATATTTTGAATAATCTATAAGCCTACGCATCATTCGTTTTTATTTTCTCGATCTTTTTCTCAATTTCCAATTTTCCTATTACGAAAATCTGACAGCCCCGATCAGAAAAAAAGTGTCATAGGTCTAGTCTGTAAGAGCCACGCTGGCTGACTGATTCGTCAACGAACGACAGTGATGACACTACTTTTGAAAGGCAAAAGATGAGAGGACGATAGTGAATGTGTGCTTAGAATAAAACGGCGTATGTACCCAAACACATTGACGTCTTTTTATAAATTAAAATTGTTATTAAATGAAAAAGTAACCAGGTGAAGTTCTGACAAACATCATTACTTATTTATTGATATATTCTTCAGGACCAAAAGTTAGATCTACTTCAAGTACCACTCAAAAAACGTTAAAAAAATCTCTATTTTCGCGATTTTTTTTGATCGAGTCAAGTTATAAATATCGCGTTTTCAACCAGGAAATAACATAGCCAATTTATTGATTTATAACATATATTTTTTTCAGATCGAAAAAAGGTATATTTGGTTGTTTACCGTTGAATCAAAAATAGGTCGATTCCGAGATACCTGGCCTTAAGGGTTTTGGTCCGTGAGTAATCTTGATTCTGCGTTTATTATTTTTAAGAGCTTTGTTATTGTTCTAAATGTAAGCTTTTTAATTCGAATTATGTTTGTTTTATTGGCTCATTATTTCTATAATACGTTAGTTTGTAAAACTGGAGATTTTTATAGTATGGAAAACATTTTTCACCCTATTGGGAGCATATTGACAATACGTTTGAGGACTCATTTGATGATTTCACCAAGAAATGTTATTCTACTTGAATTCGTTACACCTTATGCTATCACACTACAGATAAACCGTCCCTAATACACCATTGAAACACATCTCTTACGCAGATAAACTTCATACTCTTATGTAGCATTAGATACATGTACATATAACCACAAGTTTTAAACCTATATACTAACCACTTCTCTCTAACAATCAAGGACGATACGACCTTTACAACCAATACTTAACAATAAAACAGTACAACAACAAAATACTTCGCATTAAAATACAAAACGCGTCAAGTTCGGGCTCGCGTGTGGCTGATGTAAGTGCGGGCAGGCACGCCACGGATCGATAACTTAGCTTCACTGCCTCAGCTTAACGTAACTTGGACGTAACGGAGTTTTTCCTCTTACTCGACTTATGTAAAAGTTACGTGATTATTTCTTATTTAATACGATTCAAACGTGTAACGTGGTCACGTACACTTTGATCGAAGGTGATAAGTAAAAATAACGTAGACGTATTTTTATTGATCGTAGCCTTGTGCTACGCCGTAGCGCTTGTTTGCTACGAGCTACGAGCTACGAACGGTCAGTAGCTCGATCACAAGATTTCAGTTTTTGAGACGTAAAATAAACTGGAATTTTCGAGTTAATTTGATGAAATACTGCGATTTCCCTGTTCCAATTCCAAAATACAGAAATCTTGTGATCGGGCCTCAGAACTAAATCGAGTAAAGCACATTTAATTCCGATCACAAAACTTTGTTCGGCATTACCCATTTCGGAATCATGTTCGGCACAATTCAAGCTAAGATAGGCGGCTTTTTCTTGACTGTTTGTCTACATGACATATATATTAGATTTTACCGCCCAGCCAAAGCTAAAAATAACAGCACAATTAAAGCTAAAATGAGTGTCTGTGTATCTTGGCCATATATTTACACGACTTCTTGGTATTGAGATTTCGCCTAATAATAACGAACCAGACATTTTTACCCTTACATAAATAAGTCTACCTTCTGTATTTTTCCTAATACACCTTTTCATTAATAAAAACAAAAATAGCTTATTTATTCTTACCTCCGTTTACTCCATATCAATTATATTAGACTAGGCTTCCATAAGACACACATTCCACAGTATCACGTATCTCAAAGCAAATATTCTCTGCCTCCCTGTTCACATGTGATCCTGGTACTCCGCTACTATTTATATCGGTCTGTTTGTTCATTTGTCCGTTCTGAAGAGCACTTCGGACGAGTGGGGGGGGGGGGGTGGGGGGATCATAGGAGCCTCTCGTGAGCTAATTGATAACGTAAACATGGACGGTTTGTTTCTGTTTATAGATCACTGTGGAAATAGAATGAGAGGAGTATTTTTTGTTCAGGTTTTCGTTTCATCGAAAGATGTGTTTATTTTTTGTCGGTAATTCTTTTAGTTCTAATTACCGTGATGAAATTGGGTTATTGTGAGTTCGCCACAAAAATAATTCCCCACGAAATAAAGTATTGATCCTGTTCTCCTAGTACTTTCTGTTCAGATTCCACGTTGTGTCCTCGTTTTCGGTAGTTTTGTGCTGGATTTCTATTTGATTGTTCTGCTATCCGTGCGGAAAAAGAAAAGAGGAGAAATTACAATAAAAATTAAAAAAAAATAACAAAAACGTTTTAGCTTATTTATTACATACTTTTTTTCGTGGGGATATATTTTTGTGGCGTACTTACTACAACGCATAAAATTGACTGACGTTGTGTACCTAGTACCATTGTGTTACACAAGCAAAAGAAACAATATTATTTTTAATCATTATTACAGATATAGCTTAAATAAGCAAAAACATTATGTTTATTATTAGTCTCACTTTATAATACTGCTAAAGCGAAAATAAGTTTGTTTGGTTTTTACATTTCACTCCTAAACACTGAATCCATCATCCCGAAAGTACTTTGTTTTTTTTCTTCGAAAGAAGTAGTGTCCCCGTCAAAAACAACAATAATGACCTAATCGTTACCCACATTATAAATGAACGCGAGCGAAACCGGGGGCAAAAGCTAGTTTCTTTTATTACCCGACTGCGCCAGGAGGGTTATGTTTTTCGAGTGTATGTACCTATGTATGTATGTATGTTTCGTTGTGTTGCTCTGCAGCCTAAACGGCTTGATGGATTTTAACTTGAGAGGTGTCGTTAGATTCGTCTTAAACGTGAGAGTGTCACTGGGTACATAAAACTGGCCAAGTGCGAGTCGAACTCGCGTGCAAAGGGTTCCGAACTAAAAATATTTTTTTTAAATCTCTCACATTCTATCAAGTGGGGTATCAAATGAAAGGATTTTAAAAATGGTTTACCAAAATATATATATATAACTTATATGTTTCAATTTAATTTGGACTGATAAATGCTAACAAAAACTAAAAATAGTAAAATAAAATAAATATTAAAAACAAAAAACCCGACTGCGTAAAAAAACTAAAAAGAAAGAAAAGTCTCTGGCCATCGTAAGCGCGTAATGGGCGACTCGCTGTCCGGCCATGGACCATGTCCGAGTCGACGGCGCTTTGTATACCCTTGTAAACCGAGAACGTAAAAGGCTATTGAAGAACACCGTGAATTTAAGTCAGTACAAGTCTGACAGTCCCTTCCGCTTGGCCTGGGGTGGGAGGACTCATTTGATGATTTTACCATGATAAATAAAATAAACATTAAAAAAAAACAAAAAAACCCAACTGCGTAAAAAAACTAAAAAGAAAGAAACAAGCCCAGTAGTTTAGAATTCACTCATTCACACTCACAGTCGGGGGCCATTCAAATTATACCAATCAAATCTTCCCAAGGGGCCCCGACTGTGAGTGTGAATGAGTGAATTCTAAACTACTGGGCTTGTTTCTTTCTTTTTAGTTTTTATACGCAGTCGGGTTTTTTGTTTTTTTTAAATATTTTTTTTTTACAAATAATCTCGATATTTTCACCTCGCGTCTTCAAGGAGTTTGTTTAAGTAATACTTATAACTATACTACTATAATACGTGCTCCACAGTCCAAGGTAGTGGTGACACGCGACGCTTCCTGCTTCTAATAGTTTACTTGATTACTTACACTGAAGTGCTTGCAAGTTGTGGTGCAAGTTATTGAGTTTCAAGGAAAACTGAGATTTGTATCACAGACAAAAATATGTCAGAGAAAAACACTGAAATCAATACACAACCACGATACAGGAGCAATCCTTAATGGGGAGCAATGTTCTATAAAAACTGCAGGTTTGCTTCTTAAGAAAATCGGAATCATAATTGCCCTGTTCTCCACTAGAATACATTTTTGCTCTAGGTTTAATCAAAGTGCACAAACTATTGAAAAGAAGCTTTCGCGTTTATAATACTGAAAGATTGGCGCAGTAGATGACAGACTGGCGGGTTTGTTATAAATTTTATAGATTCGATTTCTGCACAAAACAAAACCTAATATTATAATAATATATACTAATAATAATATAATAATAATATTCCACAACTATCACACAACGCCATCTAGTCCCAAACTAAGCAGAGTTTGTGTTATGGGTACTAGACAACTGACAAATATACATATATATTTCTAAATACATACATATTATAGATAAATTTACACCCAGACACAGAACAAATGATCGTGCTCATCACACAAACATTTGTCCTGGGTGGGAATCGAACCCACGACCTCCGGCATAGCAATCAGGGTCACTAACCACTAGACCAACAGGCCAGTCATAAATGTAGTCATACTGTCTATGAACATGTTTTTAAAACACTCATAAGTTTAAATGTTTGTAAATACACTTTGAATCCTAGGTGTATTGATTGATGGAGATGAGACATTTCTTATTTGGGGCAAAGGTTAACCATGCTTCATCTAACTAACCTTTAGCTCATATTATTATACAATAGCTCAAGCCTTTACCGTTCTACTTCCATAACTTAAACCACACGAAACATAAAAACCTCGTGCTTTTTACCACGGTATGGTCGCCGTGACCCGCATCTACACAGCCTTGGCCTGCTCTGTGGTGTTTCATTATAATATCGTAGCTACCTGTAAAAAGCCAAGCTTTAAGTATTATTTTTAATACAAGTTTAATGGCTAGGTTGAAGTGTTTTCATGAAACATGATTGGAATTGTATGTTTATTTCGTTTGGATGAGGTGAACATTTTTTTTAAGCTGATACGACTTTTAGACATTTATGACAACGACTTTGCTAGCTCAATTTTAATTTCTTGTACTACTAAATACTATGTTATTTGAGCTTCAGCAAATCGTTGTTTAATGATAGGTATTTCTACTAGTGAATGGGATTAAATAAGTCAAAAACGCTTTGTAGTAATGTGGAATACGTTGAAATTTATAGGTACCGACTTAAATAAAACTCATCTGCCTGTGTTTGTGCTCAGGACAAGAGGTCGGCGTAACACGTATTTTGTTCACTCTCTACACTCTATCGAAATGTACGAGTAAATATAGTTTTTAGCACAGTTATATTAACCGTCTCAAAATAGACTTTAGCTTAGTAAGTCCGAGCTATCTCAACAGCCTTTTTAATTTTTCGCGAGCGCTGCGGGCGGCGAGTAATGGGAGACTCGCTGTCCGACCATGGACCATGCCCGGGTCGACGCCACGCGTGCCTCAAAGAGTGTCAGCATAATGACGGGGCCCCCCTTTCGAGAATCAAAGCCTGCCGGGGTCGTGAGACTCACGAATTACCGTGACCCCGGAACGTATTGAAGGATCTGACAGTCCCTCCAATCCCGCCCTGGATGAGAGGACCTCACTTGATTTTACCACGATAAAAAAAGTCCGAGTTATCTCAATAGCCTTTTTCATTTTTCTGCTCCAATTGATTTAGCAGCAACAAAAACGGTGCCACCTAATCACTCTGTACAGTATTCTTTTCCTTCCGCATTTTTACCTTTTCTCATTGAAATTCTCTTCTCGTGCGCAGTCTTAGGCGGGGGATTTTCCGCCCTTTGCGTTTCTAACGATGCTGTATACAAAGGAGGGTAGGCAGTATTGAACGGCTTCACTTGATTACTTCCTACAACATCGCTGGATAAGATTTGTTGGGGGCTTGTAAGGTAATCTTGAAAGCTGTGCCCTTGCTTTTCAGATCAGAAGCTGGCCTTATTGTTAAAGATGTTAAAATACCAGTTGAATGCAATAAATGTTTGAATTTGAAAGAGTTCTTTTAATCCTTTGTCGAAATTAAGAACTATTTTCAAAACATACAGCCTAATAGTCATAACGAAATATAGCGTTACTAAGTTTTACCAGTAGTATAACAAAAAGAAACTGAGAAATAACTACATGAATAAACATTGACCACTTATCAACAACAATTTCATAAATAAAGATCACACCACACACGTCTTACGGAAAATTCTTATATAAAATATATCGAATGCGCTGTCAAAGCTAATAGGAAAACATTTCTGATTGAGTGCGCCATTTTGTTTGAAAAAACGAAAACCCGACGTAAGCTCCTTTTGCTATAATGACATCGGCAGCGAGAGGGACCTAGCAAATTGGATTTTGGTTAAACAAGTTATTACAATTACTGTCTTTGCAGTCAGGGAGGAAAACGTCAGTCACTCGGACCTTGGAATGACGTGCTGTTTTGAAGTACAATTTATTGCCTTAATTACGTCTTTGCTTAATTTACTCTTTTAAGCAATGTTCGGTCGGGTTCAGCGATAGGTTGAACATCTACAAATTGCGTTCTATTATACAAACGTTTAAAATGTTCAATGCTGTTGTACGTCTGTTCATTATTTGGATAATAAATGAGGTATATGCCATTTCATTTAATTAGCTAGAATGGCAATAAATAAAACATGTGAAACAGTGAATAATAATTAACGTCGTTTAGAATGAACGGTTTCATAAACATTCATTAACCTTCGCTCTTTTGTTTTATGTGACGTGTTAATAATTCATCAGTAATGTGTTTGTGTTCAAAAGGACTCTGAATCGTCTTTGGAAATCGAAGCTCTCGTTTATAAGACCGCTCGGGACAGAGGAACGACAACTAACAGAAACAAAGATCGACTCACAATCCTTTTGAAACATTGCAGCGCCCCCTATCTTATGAAATGATAACACAATGATCATTTCTGTTTGTTGTCAGGTTCCGAACTCCCTCTCGAGGTCCCGACGACGGACGACGCGTAAATGTGTGAGAGCCACGCGAGTACCACGAGGGCAGCCCTAGCCCTCCCCTGAAGATGAACGCAGGACCCCACTACAGATAGATTCTTATAAACGTTATACAAATAATCCAAGATGGCGGAGGGACCACAGTCGATATGGCAGAAGATCGACAGCGCCGTCATCCCGATGGTGAACCTCGAGGTGCGGGAAGTGCGCGAGATCCTGTGGGAGAAGATCAAGGAGCCAACCTCGCAGAGGAAGATCATCCTGGTGATCGTGTCCATCGCGCTGCTGCTCGACAACATGCTGTACATGGTGATCGTGCCCATCATCCCCGACTACCTGCGCTACATCGGAGCGTGGGGCGAGGCAGGCTACGACCACGTGGTCACCATGACGCCCTACATGGTGGGCAACAAGACCATCACACCGACCAAAATCATCCCAGCGTCGCACGAGGGTCAGGACTCGGCGACGGGTGTGCTGTTCGCCTCCAAGGCTATCGTGCAACTCATGATCAACCCATTCTCTGGTGCCTTAATCGACCGCATCGGGTACGACGTGCCCATGATGATCGGACTCATCATTATGTTCCTCTCTACATCGATCTTCGCTTGTGGCCGAAGCTACAGCATGCTATTCTTCGCGAGGAGTCTGCAGGGCGTGGGATCTGCTTTCGCTGATACAGCAGGATTGGCGATGATAGCTGACAGGTTTACTGAAGAAAATGAGAGATCTAAAGCTCTTGGTATCGCTCTGGCCTTCATCAGCTTTGGTTGTCTAGTGGCTCCTCCATTCGGCGGTGCTTTATACCAGTTCGCAGGAAAGGAAGTTCCTTTCTTGATCTTAGCTTTAATATCATTGATGGATGGGTTCATGCTACTGCTTGTGATGAAACCTCTGAAGACGCAGATTAAAGAAGCAAGAGAACCCAAGCCACCCAGTACTCCTATCTGGAGGCTTCTGATGGATCCTTACATCGCAGTCTGCGCGGGTGCCCTGATGATGTCCAACGTAGCGCTGGCGTTCTTGGAACCAACCATCTCATTCTGGATGGAAGACAATCTGACCAAAGACAACTGGAAGATTGGTATGATTTGGTTGCCAGCTTTTTTCCCTCACGTTCTTGGAGTAATCATAACTGTGAAGATGGCCAGGAAGTATCCACAACAACAATGGCTGATGGCGGCGGGAGGACTCGCCCTGGAAGGTCTGTGCTGTTTCATAATACCTTTCGCGAATTCCTACCAAATGCTGATGATCCCTATCTGCGGTATTTGCTTTGGAATCGCGCTCATCGACACAGCGTTGCTACCGACACTGGGGTACTTAGTAGACGTCCGATATTCATCTGTGTACGGAAGCATCTACGCGATCGCTGACATATCATACTCCTTCGCGTACGCTGTCGGCCCCATCATCGCTGGAGAAGTGGTCGAAGCTATAGGGTTCACTGCCTTGAATCTGTTCATCGCCTTCAGCAATCTCTTGTACGCGCCCGTGCTCATGTACCTCAGGCATATCTACGACTTCAAGCCGTTTGAGAACGAGGCTAACATCCTGATGGCTGACCCACCAGACAAGGAGTACCAGACGTACAGCTTGCAGGAACAGCGGCCCGTGAACGGGGAGTACAAGAACCACCTGGAATACACCAACGTGTCCGGACAGGTGGCGGGTACAGAGGAGTCGAATGTGGACGCAAATCCGGGTACGTACAGTTATGATCAGTCTTACCAGGGAGGGTATCAGAACTATAGTCAGGGGTACGAGCAGCAGCAGCAGCAGCCTCAGCAGAGTTACCAGCAGGAGTACCAGGAGCAGTACAGTCAGCCGCGGCAGTTGCCTGCGCAGCCGCAGCCGACGGCCAGCAACCCGTTCAGGGCGGGCGCGGCGGCCTCGGCGCCCAACCCCGCCCCCGCCCCGGCCCCCGCGCCGCAGCCCACCATCAAGAACCCCTTCAGGCAAGGCTTCTAATTCTCTCCAGAATCAGTGTTGTTGTCGATATTTTTGAATTTACTTGTTGTGTAATTATAAATGTCCTATTTGGGTAGAAGTCTGCTGTTGGTTGGCATTTGCTTGCGTTGTTAGCTTTAATGCAATTTTGGTTACAAGATAAAATTAGTCGTAAAAATTTCAACAACGAAATACGTAACATGACGCCTATAACTCCGAATGATCAAAGGTCGGTATACTTTGACGTCGATAACCAAAAAACTAAAAAGATGGTTTCTTGCAAGGTTAACTAATGAAACTTCGGAAGTAATACTCGTACATGTAGCTTGTAAAGCAACCCCGCAAGCAGATGTATGCCAGCGGTGGGCACTAGAACTTCGATCACTGAGCCGTGATGTATCGGCGAGTTATTTACTGTCTGATAAATGTCTATTAACTAGCTGTGCTTGTCATGTAGACTATTTATCGGGTGAAGCAGCAATGGCGCTTGTAGCGTGACAACAAGAGACAAATGATTCAGTTATAAGTGATCATTTCAATTGGGCAAGTTGAATAAAAAAGCGACAACTGAGCTGGAAATAATCAAGCCCTTATATAAAAATATGATGGTTTTCATATTTTACAAAAAGTATCAAGTTTTTAGAGTTTATTAACAACGAATTTTAAAGGTTTCTAAAAGCTAATGTTGTTGTTGAAGAAGTATTTATTAGAAACAGCTTGATAATATCAAACTTTAAAATTGTATCAACTAGGAGTTAAAATTGAGAGAAAGAGAGCATTATCTACTCCGTAGAACAGCGTTTCGTTCCCACGAAAAGCTTCAAGAGAAAATGTAGTTCGGCTATGAGCGACATTGCTTTCACCCGTTGTTTTCTTGTTGATATTGTTCTGATATAAATACAACTGTTATGCCTTCTAATAGTATATAGAATTATATCTGACGTGAGAATTATATGAACTATATAATTATATATAAGTGTAAGAAAGGTATGGAGACATAGCAAAGACGGAGAGATAAAATTGTACCGTGTGTATGAATGTCATGCTGGTGAATCATCATTTGCGTCGCTTTCTCCCCAAATATGTTGGGCTCGGCTTCCAGTTTAACCAGATGCAGCTGATTAAAATCTTGTAAATGAATATGTCACCTTATTTGAAAGATTTAAGGTCCAAGTTACGTAGTTCGTACTTATTCAAATTCTCTCAGCTTTTGGCGTGTTTCCATACCACAAGTTAATGTAAATTCGGGAAAAATAAACCATACCACTGGCATACAAAATCTAACTAAAAGTTTTTCCCGCAAATTATATCGCTAAGTAGTTGGTAGGGTAGGTTTTAAGGAAAGTAGATATTTGAAAAGTTCCGCACGAGTCGATAACACGCACTTAATGTAAGGGCCTAACTTACCTATTCATTTGTAACTTTTGCCACTTACTGCGTTTTAGTACATTGTGTGAAGATTTATAGCTGTACTATCATTATGTATGGCAATCTTTTAACAAATTACTAAAATGGATTCCATCGTAACTTTCACATAAAAATGTTACGATGACTGTACATAATCATAAACATATCGTAGATCAAAGTGTAACTCTACAAATTCAATTTAATATCACAATGCGATGTTACTTCATATTTGAAAGAAAGTTTAAAATGTAATTCTCATAATTATGCTAAATCAGCAATACTAGCGTAAGTATCATCGTATCTCGCTTTTATATCAATTAATTCGATTTATATCAATTATTATATCAATTACTTGTAAGTAGGAGGTAGTCAACGTGATAAGTTGCAACCAAGGTAACGAAACATATCAGAATCTTTTGATTCAATTAGAGTAAGTAAGCTTAACTTATACATTAGTATTATATGATATAAAAATAATGTACGAGGTATATATTTTGTTGTAAGTGTACAGGTACAGGAGTAGGTAGTATGTGTTTCTGTTGTTGACGTTAGTGAGGTAGGTACCATCAGCACACAGCACGGCGCTGTCGACAGATCGGGGGGAGGGAATGGGAAATCATATTTCAGAGAAGAGGGAGAAAAAATAATCTTAGAAGAAAAATTATATAAGGGAATCAAAATTTAACGTAAATTCAGATGCATTTTCATGTTTATCAATTTTACGGAGGCAAGAATTAATAAAAACTAGATTTGAAAATGCAATGTGCCGCAGAGCTATGAAACTAAATACTTGAAGGTGTTTCAATGAAAGAATTCGAATAATTACACAGAACTTCGATGCTTGATTTTTGGACATTGCTTTTTATAATAACATAAATGTTTACGTTCTGGAAGGACAGTACAACAATATAAATGAAAGAAAGAATATTTAAAATTAAATAATAAATGATATAAAACGCTATTTGGCTCCTCCCGACCGACCGGCACGAGTAACATTTCGCAGACGACTGAGCAACAGAGTCAAAATTAAAAGATAACTAAAATAATTGTACAAGAAAACGTGACGCGCCCGACATGTCAATTGAGAGTGTATAAAGTTAAAAGTGATTATTGTGAATAATATTCGTTAAAATTATTACTGTCGTAAAAATGCTAAGATTAATCAGTTGCCGTTTCCAAAGAAAAAAGTCAGAATAAATTTCAAAATTTCCAATTATTCAAAAGTGGTACAGTCATTGAATAATAATTATTTGTGAATTAGTACCTAGCCTGCAAAGTACAATAGTGATTGTAGTGGTTCTCAGGAGCACAAAACTTAATTATTTCGCACAAAACATGTTTATTTATACTTTCGACTGTTAGATATAGAGAGAGGAACTATTTTTTTAGATCGAAATTTGGCTTGTGAAGTACACGTTAAAATAATTTATTAGTAAATTATTTTCATGTGTACTAGGTTCGTTAATTAATTCTGAATATTTGTATTTATGCTAATATCAAGTTTGTGTCAGAGTAGAGATGGACCTCTCTCGAGCATGTATTTGTAAGTTTAGAGTCAATTTTCGTGTCAAATTCTCCCGAAATTCAATTAATTAGTAGATTGTGAGCACAAAGAAGTAATATTTATTGTATAATTAAGTATTTAACTCGGTGGTTGAGTTCTGATTGCTCGTTGTCTCTATAAGTATTATAAAAAATACGAAATATCAAATATTAAAACAAATTAGGTTCAACATGGAAACACTTAAAAAAACAATTATATGTAATTATATCATTTACACATCAATTAAATAATCCAAGTCAAATATTTATTTACTGATTGGTTGGATTAAATATTCAGTATCAGTTTTCATATTTGAATACCATCAAAAATTATTCAAACTCGATACCAGCGATCAGAACAAACGAGCGAATTATTAATAGCAATGAATATTAAGTTGTGTATTGTGGAACGTATCGTGTGTGCAATTATTATTAATAATTTTGTACTATTACTATTATAGTATATCAGCAATAACCGCCAGTATCGCAGACATATCATTAGGTTTAGGATATACAATCTTAACATTTTATACTTGTACGTATATTTTTTGATATTAAGATTGATCATTATTAATATTGTGTACAATTATTATATTTCGCCATTTACACGTGCACGTATTTTAGAGTAAGTATTGTATCTTAATTTATTATATTATATTTTCAAATACGTTTTATATAATTAACATTACAAATATATATTTATAAAATTTTATTTAAAAATATATAAACTTTAAAATATAATTATGTGAAACTTCATTTACATAAAAAAATACAATTAGTGTATTTTCGTTATCATTGAGGTGCATACCTACTTTAAATCAATTACAAATATTTGTATGTATTATTTATATAATTATTTAAATATTTAACCATACCTTATATGTACTTGTTTCTTGAGAATAGAACTGCACCAGAACTGCGTAATTTTATAAATCCCCTGCAAGTGTTAATTTAAATTGTCTAGTTTTATCCAGCTGGTGCTCCATTTTTTCTTCAATTTTAAAATTTACTGTACATTTTCTCTACGACATTAAAAAAATCCTAATTATTTATTTGTTGCCAAACATCTCAAACGCTTTCCAATTAAATCTTTTTCTCTAAATATATCTGTAGTGTATATTCCTTCTATTCTAGTTTTAGTAACTTAAGTCCGAAGACATGTCTTGTGCTAAATCTCTTTGATCATCTTAAAACTGAGGGATATCATAAAAATAGCTGGAATTCCTATTATCATTAACTTTTTATTAAATTACAGTGTTTCGAAATGTTTTCATCAAATTCCTAGGCCTTTATAGTATTTTAAAAGTTAACAACTGACGTGTTGAATTGAAAATGATGTAAATTCGATAAAGAAAAAGAAGGCTAGCCTTTTCTTGCGTAATTGAATGAAATACCAGGGTTTTTAACTGTAATGAAACATAAAATATAGATTGCGTGAATAACTCCTTGAAAAAAATCTACAATGTGGATAAAATAAAGAACGTATTAAATAAAAGAACTATGCAAAATATTTACATTACTACACAAAATATTCAGTGATATTCCTCAGAAAGTTCCATCTTTGCTAAGAAAACGCACAATTTTTAGCATAACAATTTTCTTGGGTTCGGCTTGAAAACATTATAAAGTAGGTTTAGTTGTCGTGTATCCAATCTTATTCTAATCTCGATGTTTCACGTGGAATGTGGCTGCAAACATTATGCAATTCAAAACAAACCAAGTACCTATAGAGTTAAATGAATAAATTATCATAATAATCAGTATATAGGAATCATGAATATATATTGCATATCTACCTAAAACCATATTTTGTTTATCTTCTTAAAGTTTGGTTTCAAATATAAAAAATAAAATTCAGTCAAATTATTAATATTTTAATTATTATATCTATTATATCACATAAATAAATTATATCACAAA
The DNA here is from genome assembly GCA_954870645.1 of Agrotis clavis. Lineage (NCBI taxonomy): Eukaryota > Metazoa > Arthropoda > Insecta > Lepidoptera > Noctuidae > Agrotis > Agrotis clavis. The sequence continues at coordinate 26,069,715 of OX940928.1, read as the reverse complement.
AATACGCTAATTTTGTTATAATAATAATGTGTGCAGCCACACCTCCAGTTTAGGTCAGTACCCGTCCGTTAGTTCTACAACTATCTTTAAAATACTTTTAGGAGCTCGTCTTGCTTAACCATTTAGTTCTAAAAACATTTTCATAAATCCCATTGCATTTTGCAGTCACCATTCTTCATATATGAAATTAGTCTCACGATATAAACCAAACTTTAGTTATGAGTATGAAAAAAACATAGACTTTAGTAATTTTCATCGTCATCAGTCAGCATATAAAATTCCCAATGCCGGGACACAGATTCCCTCTCTATGAGAGGGAGTGGGCCGTAATCCACCAAGCGGACCCAGTGCGTGTTGTCAGATGACACACGTCTTTGAATGTTTGGTTCTAGGACATTTCCTTCACCGTTTTGAGAGTAGTGGTGATAAAATAAATTACACAAAGTGATGAGCCTGACTAGGTTTCAACGCTCAATAAATTTGTAAGTTGGGGCCGATAGCACTGGGCCACCACTGCTCATTATTAATGTAACTTTAAAAACGAAGTAGTCGATTTTAAAGTTTTTTTTTTATCATCGTAGTCAGTGTTAGTAGGTAATTATAAAGTTGCTAATTAAATATAAACTGTACATATAGCAGTTTGACACCCACACAAGTACGAGTGATAAGTACAGTAAATAGTATAATGTATTATCAAATATACATAAATATGAAATATATATTATAAATCAGTATCATCTTTATTGTAATAATATTGTTAGGTATAAATCTTTAAAATATAAAGCAGAGGTACGCCACTTAATTTTTTTGCGGTCACATTACGAACGATAATTTCAAATTAAATGTAACAGAAACAAAGCAAAAATGCAAAGAGCCACATTTTATTTCAATTGAATTAATACTCAAAAAGTAAAATTGGTTTAAATGAATTGAATTAAAATACATTAAATACTTTATTTGATTATATTTATTTTTATATTTACGTATAAAATAAAAATATTATTTGTATCAAATAAGATACCAATACAAAAGTAACATTTATACTTAGTTTAGAAAGGCATACCTTTTTTGGCATACTCATAAAAGAAATTAAGTAGTCCCCTAAGTAATTCATAAATATGTATATCCCATTAAAATAATCGGCTGATCAGACAGCTAATTAAAATAATTATGTAATTAATTTTAGTTAGGTATATTTAAATTTAAGACGCTTGTTAGGTTAAATTAAGCTTCATTATTGTACTTGAATACCTCAGATTATATGTTTTCTTTAAATAACGAAATAATTTTCTTTGTAGTGGCATAGTATTTATGATATTACTATTATTTTTCAAATATACGATTTCAGAGTTTTGACGAAAAGCTTTTAGGTTACTTTTTGTTTTAAGACGAAGTTAAGTTTTGTCGAAATTATCAAATTTTAGATTTAACTGTTGACAATTTTAGCATATTATTATATCTTTTGAGGTAATGTTATAAATAATTAAAAATCGCTCTTAATATCGAGTATTAAAATATCATTTAAGTTAGGATTTCATATAATAAATAAATAAAAATATATCGTATGTATTGTTGATAAAACTTGTTTCTCTTTTGTTTAAAAATATCTTAATTTAAAATGTATAATATTTATTACATCTATGTGTTTTTAGTATAAATGCTTAGCGTACTAATTCTTAAGAATTAAAAATCTAGATTTTAACAAATCATCTTAATTATCAACATAGATCTGTAGCCGTAGGTATCTATCACTATACATATTCATGCATACATTCTAGGATCGTTTAAATTTAGATATTAGAAATATAGTTGAACACTTTAAAATGTAAAATACGTAGTTTAAAACTAATTGTTACTTTCGAGTTCGTGATTACTTTTTTGTTGTTTAAAATTGTATATGTTATGGCTTTTTGAATAGCTATGTAATATATCTGGTTGCTCGTTTAAAAAATGTATATATTTACTGAAAAATATGACATGACTTTTAAAAGGTTAAAAGACAAAGTCTTTTGAACAACTCATAGCAGTTCAAGATATCACTGTGTATTTAAAATACGTATTTTAAAAAGTGTATCGTATTTTTCAGTGTGTATTTCATTGGTATCATGTATCTTACTAGTGAGTGGTAACGAAATTATCAAAATATTAGATAATTATGACAAAATAACTTATAACCGTACATATTCTATTCTAGTTGTATGTAAAGTGGTCAAAATCAAAATCAGTGATCGAATAAAATTGTTACGACAAAAAATAATAAATTGTTTTTATTTTTAACAACCATTTATAAACCCTATCAGTTTGCCCAACACAACATGGATAAAGTTCTGGTGTCAGAAAAAAATTCTAAAAGGAAATTACGGACTTCACCTAAAAAAAATCGTGTTTGATACATGTCTACTCCCATGCTTACTATATGGATGCCAAACTTGGGTGTTCACAAATAACGCAAAACACAAAATTAAATGTACCCAAATAGCAATGGAAAGAAGCACGTTGAACATCAGGAAAGTACAAAAAGTTAAGAACAAAAGTATCAGACAAAAAACGAAAATCACTGACGCCCTCAAGCACGCACTCTCACTAAAATGGAAGTGGGCCGGACACATCTCAAGATATAGTGATAAAAGGTGGACAATAGAAACAACACGATGGAAAGGTCCAGGGGGAAAGCACTATCGAGGGTCATAGATTGATTCACGGCAAATAACCTTGTGCTCAATCCCAAGAAGACTAAATGCGTAAAGTTCGCTTTGCCCAATGTTAGAAATCTGGGTCCCAACATCGTCCTCGGTAATGTGGAGCTTGAAACTGTTGATTCAGCTCTGTTTCTGGGTATAACAGTAGATTCAAAATTACAATGGGGTCAACATATATCGAACCTAGCAGGTAGGCTTAGTTCGGCCGCCTACGCTGTTAGAAAAGTTAGACAATACACTGACGTTGACACAGCAAGATTAGTCTATTTTAGTTATTTTCACAGCGTAATGTCCTATGGTATTCTACTGTGGGGCAAAGCCGCTGATATCCAAAATATTTGTACTCCAGAAACGAGCTGTTCGAGCCATCTACCAACTTGGTGCGCGAGATTCTCTGAAAGATTTCTTCAAAGAGATTGGAATTCTCACAGTGGCTTCGCAGTACATATTTGCCAACATCTTATATATCAGGCAAAACATTCACCTATACAGTAAAAATAGTGATATCCATAATTTTAATACCAGGAATAAGCACAAACTTCGTGTTCCTTTTCATCGGCTTCATAAGGTGCATAATTCATTCGTTGGGGTTGGTATAACTTTTTATAATAAGTTACCGTCCTCTTTCCTAGATTTGCCATTTAACGTGTTTAAAGCAAAAGTAAAAGCTAACCTCTGTTCTAAGGCTTACTATTCTGTGAGTGATTATTTAGATGATAAGCATAGTTGGTCGCTGTGTTGAACACAAGACATTGTTCATGTTCTTTTAACAAATTATTCTGTATTATTATCATAATTGACTTTAGTTTTAATTCGTTATTTTTCTGTGTGTTTATTCTTTTATTTTTTACGACAGTCGTAGGGTATCATCTAATACTAATGTCGGAGCTGATGAAGATTGTTAACTATCCTTGCATTGTATAGAGTCAATCTTTCTAGTATTATATAGTTTCACAGGAATCATTTTGTGAGTACAATGTACTTTATAACTTTCAATGAGTAGATACCCACATCTTTTAATGACTTGAATGACCCTGGCGGTTGAGATTATGTCATGCTCACTCTAATGTCTCGCTGGCGGTGGCGCGTGTGTCGGATCATTTAGTTCCCTTCAAAATGGTTGAGCTGAGTGATGCTGATGCATGTGTCATGTTCGTGAACGGGCGCTGTCAGTCGTGACTGGTCATCTCTTAGCAGCCACGGTTTATTTTAATTATAAAGAATTTTGTCTTTTTTATATTAATCACCTATGGACACTTTTCACTTGCAACATCGTTCTCACAATAATGTACCATCACAAGTTGAATGATGTAACAAAGATTTTGTTATAATTTTGGCGATTGAAAAAGAGTGTCCATGGAGTTTCTTGCCCGTTCTTCTCCATAGAGATCTACGCTTTGGAATGGGCATCTACAGTACTTTCACAGTTTTTATGTCTTGTGACTGGGACTGTAGCACCGTAACTATTTTTTAAACTATTTTATTTTAATTTTGTCTTTTGACAATTCAAAAGTGCCTGTAACTGGCCTACTTGAAATAAACGATTTGATTTTGATTTTGAAAGAGAAATATTGGTAGACCAAGGAGAAGGTGGGCTGATGATATAACGCAGGTAGCCGGTAAAAATTGGCTAATCTTAGGCAAGGACAGAGACTCATGGAAGAAACGGAAGAAACTGGAGGAGGCCTTTACCCAATAAGGGGTCCATATTTCAAACAAAGAATACTAACCCTACTTACAGTAATATAAGTAATCATACTAACAATCCACTAACTACGCGCAAAAACTGTAATTAGAAATATGGAATAAACGGCTTTTTATTTATTTATTTTATTATCAGTTTTCCCGGACTGTTTCAAGTAGTTTATCAAATTGACTAAAAACATTGACTGGAAAATATGTACCAAACATTACCTACTAAGTCAGAAAATTCGTAGATCCTTAACTTGTAGCCCCGACCGCTATGACGTAGACTTCGTAGCACTAAATATCGCTAACAACGAAACTAGGGATTTTCTTTTAATCCACATTCACTGACAAACTTGAGAAGATTTTATCTACACTTTATAGCCCACCTAACCAAACTTCTACGTAATCACTTTGAAAACATCCTTCAAGTACCGCTAGTTACTGCAAATGTTATTCCACATTCAAATCAAGCAATTAGTCGGTCCCATCGATTTTGGATTAACTACAGACAAAAATAAACCTTAATCCCAACACATACATTTAAATTTCCAACAGCAAAAATCGTTCTCTTTACCGAAAAGTTTGCCAAATGTATTCCGTTCGATTTCCAATTGTAATCCGTTGGTTTTAAAGTTCATTTCAGAAGCAGTATTATTTAAACTGACATAAAACTTTCTCTTATACAATTTATAAGCTTACAGTGCTAGTTTTAAGGTTGAAATTAGATTGGTGAATGAAATAGGGGTGATACAGGGTGCGGTGAAGTTGTTATCGGTAGTAATTAGTCAAATTAGTCCGGGGTACGTGTTCCGTATAATTGCGAGCGGGATGAGCAGAGAATACAAACACGTTACTATGTTATCTCGATACACATTACTCAAAGAGATGCTGTTTCTTTAGAATTAATGAGTTGGAAATTAATAGTGTAGCTGTAGTGCATTAGAGTAATGAGACTTCAAAGGCAAAATAAATACAGTTCAGTTGAATAAAATGTTTAGTCTAAACCGGAAAGCTTTTCAGATCTGAGTTTCGGGAAACAGACTGCTGGGGTTACAAAACTGTCTCATCAGGTTACCGTGAACTTATAACGGAAAGGACTATTGAAAGATGACCGTGGATTTTAGTCAGTACGAGTCTGACAGTCACTCCCATCCCGCCCGGGGCGGCAGGACTCATTTGATGATTTTCACTATAAAAAAGGGGTTGGAAAACCGTGACTCTAAAACGTAAAAGGCTAGTGAAGGAACACGGTGGATTTTAGTCAGGGCGCTTTTAGAGGCGCGTTTCCATTAGGAAAGTCTTGCATACAAATATGACGTCACATTTGTTTACAAGTTGCATAAATTGGAAAAAAACAAAATATACAAGTCCAAACTACCTATGTACTTACAATTTGTAATTTTTATACTAGTTGCACACAATTGAAGATCTGGACCCTTCCGTTCCACCCAGGATGGGAGGACTCATTTTATGATTTTTCGACCCAAAAAGGGGGGTTCATATATTTTTCTTTTTGATGACTGCCTCGTTAGTGAAGAGGTCGCAAGCGTGATTGCTGCGCATGTGAAAAAAACAAAGTCACAGCGCTGGATTTCTTATAGGGCCCAAGTGATGCCACGGTCAGACGCGGATATAAATTAAATTACATTAAACTATAAATACACATTTAGGTATAAAAAAATAAATCATAAATACACAACTACTAATTCACAATAAATTACTGTTGATAATACTTCATAGTTGGCAGAGTTTCGAGCGACTGAATTTCGTGTAACTACTGTCAATGATGTAATTACAGTCGGGACTTGGTAACATAATACCCACTTTCACTACAATACCCAATACAGCCATGTTTTGATTTCCTCCCCTACAAAAAAATACTGGCAGTACCAATAAAAAAGCACTAGTAATTAGTACAAAAACTTGGACAAACAAGTGAAGAAGGATCGATGATTCTCAAGTGATCCGCTTGTTAGCTGAAGAGCAAACGAGGCTGAGGGAGGACCTCCGTGTGCAAACAGAATGGACTAAGACTGAGGGGATTTAATAGGATGTTTTTTTTTTGCTATAGTCGATCTTTTGTACTAAGTTTTAATAACATGGTGAGTAGTAAGGGATTCTCAAGTGGGGACGTGCGGCTATCAGTTCCAGCCCTTTCACTGTTAACTTTTTTTTTGTTGTGTTTTAATCATCAAATGAGTGTTATCACCTTGGTTGGATTTGAAAGGATTTTTAGACTCTTGCTGTCTAAAAAGCACTTTGTTCCTTCACACGCTCTTTGCGTTTTAGAACCGCGGTATCGTGTTTGGACAGTTCCGCGATCTAGTTATGTTACCACTAACAACAACTTAAAAGTAAACAAATAAAAAAATCTGACAAAAAAGGAGGAACTCTGCTTCTCCAATCTTTTAAATTGGACCGTACAAATTCACAGAAATATTGATAATATCGTTTTGCTTTCTTGATTATGATTGTGATCACAAATGTATGTTTAGTATAAAACCTATAGAAAAGTCGAAAAGGGTTTTCTATTATTAAGAACCTAGAAGCATTCATAAATAAGATATCGTCCTACTCCTATGTGGGTAAAAAAATACCAAACTTCATCATGCATATCGTTTGGAGACGTCCTCTTTTGGGCAGTATAACATTTTTTTTTTTTAATAAATAATATTCCACAACTATCACACAACGCCATCTAGTCCCAAACTAAGCAGAGCTTGTGTTATGGGTACTAGACAACTGATAAACATACTTATATATTTCTAAATACATACATATTATAGATAAATTACACCCAGACAGAACAAATGATCGTGCTCATCACTGTTGTTGTTATTATTTTAATTACGTACCCTCACAACACGACAACAGTTTCCCAATTCAGAATTCAATCAATAAATCACTCCCTCGTTATTTTATTTGGACAAAAAACGTAGGTAATTGAAGGAAGGGGTGGCAGGGGATGAAAACACCCGTGAAAATTTAACAAGGAGCACCCGAACACCCCATAGCCGGTGAGCTATTAGAGGCTCAAGTTCATGTTCATTGTGAACACTTCCTCGTGTGAATGAGTCAGTGTATGCGGCTCAATACAACGGGTATTGTTTTCATTTTATTTGGGACGCTTTAAATTGTAACCATTTGTTATTGGTAGGTGGGATTTTCAGCCTTATTTATATAGGCAATATTATAAATACAGTGTCGTATTTTAGGATGGGTTAAAAAATATGTTACCGATTTTTGTAAATGTGAACATTAAAATTGAGACTTATTTGCGTACTGAAATAATAAACTTGCCTCAGAACCTACCCAGTAGTAATGAAAATATTTACATATTATTTTACTGGAGTTTGAAGTGGATAATACTGACCGATTTGTGGTTATTTTACGAGATTAAATTAATGTGCTGTTTTATAACTCGCTATAAAGGAGTTTACAACTTTGAAATTATTAATTTAAAAAGTGTTAAGGGTGTGTCTCAATTTCTAAAGCAGATTAAGACATAAATGCATACAAGTATCACCGTACCGTAGTAAGCCAAATATAATACCAAAAGCATTTCAGACGCTGAAAAAAAGCACTTCGCTTTAACTCGCAAAAGGAACAAAACAAAAAACCAGCCATTAGCGTGTTTTTTCAAGTCATTAGGACGGTATTCTTTCGTAGCACTTCGTAGCAGCGTAGCGCTACGTCAGTAATCTTCGTAGCGTCGTAGAGGCGTAGACGATTACGTGACGTAGCTACTTTGACCAGGGGGCCGATTCTACTAACTCATTTCTGTCACAATCGCAGCGTAACCGCGGCTGAACTGCGACTTTTTAACGTTTTCTCATTCTACTAATGCATAACGACCCTAAATAAGTTACAGTTCAGTCGAACGCAACGATCGATCGAGAGAACTGCTAGATCGTATTCTGCTAGCACAGTCGAAGGCAAGCGTGACATGTTCTCGTATTCCACTAATATTTTGACACTTGTTACGATCGCACCGGAACTGAAGTAGGACGGTTCATCTGTCCAAATTAGCGATTGATAATAAGTTGGTAGAGTGAAACTTTTGCAGGACCGATCTAGAACTTTTTTCATTTTTTAGCTAATACTAATGATGTTCTACATAGATTTCGTTGTAGATACCGGAACAATAATATTTTTTTTACAGATTTTCAATTTTGTCACAAATTGAAGGTTTATAATTCGTTAAGAAAAAACCGGCCAAGTGCGTGTCGGGCCACGCACAGTGTAGGGTACCGTAGTTGCCCATCAAAATACTTATGCGAACTAACTAAACTGATTCGCTGAATTTAATTTTAATTTAATTTAGGTACGTACATTAACATTTATTAGGAAACGAAGAATTTTCAAAATCGGTCCAGGCGTCTTTGAGAAATCGGGGAAAATACTTATGAAAAAAGATTACGACGAACCTCCTCCTTTTTTTGAAGTTAGTTAAAATAGTTGAAAATAAAAACCTACCTATCCCCAAAACATACCCACCTATTATAGCTGTAAATATAAAGTTGAGAAACTTACATTTGCAGTTGAAGAATATGTTCTCCGATACATTTTGTTTAGGAAAATATGTTATCCAAGTACGTTTTATAAGTTGGTCGACTATTACTCGTAAACTTGTAAAGCCTATTTAGTCATGATAATTTTCCTTCAAACTTCGTTATATATACTACTATTGTAAATTTTTTCACACCCCCAAACATAACCGTTTAGCTGGTAGAGGGGGGGGACACTCGAGTCGAGCAAAAATTAGCACTTTAAAGCTTAATATTTCACAAACGAATCTTTTTATCAAAAAATTGTTAATGGAAACTATCAATATTTTTTAAAGACCTATTTAATGATACCCCACACTAAGGGGTACGCGAGAAAAAATAAACCATACCCCACTTCACGTGTACAGGAGGTAAGTACCCTAAAAAAAAATATTTTTCGAGATTTTATTTTACCACTTTTTCGGCGCAACAAATCCGCATATTCACACCAAATTACAGCTTTCTAGTACTGGGCGTCTCTGAGCTAAGCTGCGGACAGACGGACGGACGGACGGACGGACGGACGGACATGGCGAAACTATAAGGGTTCCTTGTTGACTACGGAACCCTAAAAATTAGATAGGGGATTTTTTTACGTGGTAAAATCATCAAATGAGTCCTTCCGCCTCGGGCAGGGCGGAAGGGACTGTCAGACTTGTATTGACTAAAATCCACGGTGTCCTTCAATAGCCCTTTATGTTCCGGGGTCACGGTTAAATGAGATAAGTCCCGCGACCCCGGTAGGCTTTGGCCCTCTAGAGGAGGCCCCGTCATCATGCTGACGCGTAGAACACAACGCGCCGTCGACCCAGGCATGGTCCATGGTCGGACAGCGAGTTGCCCTTTGCTCGCCGCCCGCATGCCCGCGCCTACTGTGGCCGGAGATCGTCTTGCGACGTCCGTCGCCGTGGGCGTCCACCACTGCAGGTAGATTGGGGAATTGGGGTAAAATGAAAATTGTATACTCGTATCTTACAAATTATTGTTTTTAGTTTTGTCATGTTGGTGGATTATAATAAGTGATTTTAGTTTAAAGAGATAAGGATTATAAGTGATTTTAGTTTATAGAGATATAGAGTTATGAAAAAGAAAGGAAGGGTTTTAATTAAACAATATTGTTGAGCTTGGTTATAAAATAAAACTAATAATCTTAAAAATATTATTTTTTAAATTCAATGTCTCATTAAACCTATTAGTGAACATGGTAAATTTTATCACACTACTACACTACAATATACTTACTTAATTAAATCTAAATATTTACAAAACAAAGAAATACACTTTAAACAATAAACTAAATCACTAATCATAACAGAAAAAATAGGTACCCTTTTGTTAAAAATAACTCTGCAAACAATATTTTCATTAAAATATAAAAGTTTTTTTTTATAATCTTTATTTCTCTACATGATTAAATCAAATATGTCTTACATGTCTTCTTTTATGTCTAAATACAATAATAGAACTTGACTACTTTAAATAAGTACTTCATTCACAAAACTGGCAATAAAAATAAAACCACTGCACACTGCAATTACTGTGTGCAGTGGTTTCATTCATACCTTTGGTCATATACTAATTATAATTATTTTTGATATTTTTTTTTGTTGCTGCCTCAGGTTCCCATACACTATGAATTTCTCCTGTGTCGTGAGTGCGTTTACAAACATAGAAACTCACAAACAACCAGACCCGGATAAAACTCTGGATGGATAAAATTCTGCTGGTGTCTCCAGTGTTGCCGTCCTACTGCTGACATCTGGGGATATATTTACAGGGCACCAGCATTCTCTTGAGTTAAACGAAGATCTCTGAAACAATTCATAAATAATTAATTAAAAATTAAAGGAAGTTTATGGTCAATAAGTAGAGACACCAGCTCATCAATTTACCTAAATCTCTGAATCTTGACGGACTTCAGTAAGTCGGCTAACATCTCTACCTAAAAGAGCAGCTACCAGCCACACTTTCCTCCGAGCTAAAACTGGTTCCCTACTCGGTCCCACCCCTGTAGCGATGAAACCTCTATTGATATCAGTGACCTTAGCTTGCACTCGACATTTGTAGTCATTCCAAAACTAAAAGAGATATAAATTTTTGCTAAATATTTGAATTTTTTTTCATGTGCACTTATTTTTTATATGTAATGATTACATTTTATAATATTTACTTGAAAACATACCTTAGACCAATCTTTCGGTGTCCTTGTAAGTTTGTAACACCTTCGGCATTTCAAATTACAGCATACTGTTCCATAAGAGAGGGTGGCTCGTCCTTCTTTAGACCGCATTTGCCCCACAGCAAGATTTTTAAAGAAGCAGAAGTTCAAGTTGTCGAAATGAAGTTGTCTTTCGCCCTTCCATTAGATATGCCAGAAATTAGAAAGCACCAATCTGCAAGTTGTCACATAATGATTATTATTTTATATTCTAAGTCATATCAAGTGTGATTTGGGTCGTGTGACCGTAACCCTCAAGTGGGTCGTAAATGTGTTAATTTTCAGGACTTATCGCACAACATTTCCTATGATAAAAAAATATCGGGTCATGGTGCCATTTTAGACTTTATAAATAATTATGTAATAGTATAAAATGAAACAAATACTCACAGTAAATCAGTCTTTTTGATGAACTCTCTACAAAAGTTTTTGCTTGCTGTTTGTTTATATTTGGATCACATTTGACATTACCAAGACGTTTCGTTTCACATTTTCGGCTTGCAAGAGAATTAAAATGGAACGTTCTCCAAAGAATTTATTATTTAACCATCGATATTTTCCATCATTGTATCAGTAAAATGTTTTGTCATAACATTTGAATCATTAATTATATTTAAAAACACGTAAGCGGCACCTGTTTCTATTTAGTAACATTCATAATTTACACTGTGGTATCATTAAAACATGCTATTCGTCATGCTGGTATCACAGGATAACGTTCCTAGCACAGTCGTAAATTCCCGCTACGATTACGCATCGATTTCGTTCCCGGTCTAACGTAACAAATAGCAGAATAACATTTTAGGTTACCATTGTCTGGCGATAGGAATGGTACCGTTGCGTAATAGCGATAGGCTATGTAATTTTGCAAATTAGTAGAATCGGCCCCCACTTTGACTAACACCAAGGAAGAAAATATAGAAGGGCAGTTTTTTCGATAAAAAGTTGTGTTGTAAATAATAAGTAAGTTAGTGCCCATATAGTCGCTACCTACTTTTTATTTTTTTTTTGTAAAAAATATTTTCATCTAAGTTTTTTTTTTCCATGCGAGTCGAACGCAGTTTAGCATTTCATCACCACTTCGCAAATCGCGCTAAAATGTGTGAGAATAATTTGAAATTAAGCGATTCCACACTATGATCAATTTTTTACCGTGAATGTTAGCATAACTGAAGCCTTATCGCAAAATTTCTGTATTTTATCACCATTTACCATCATCATCTGCCCATAATGTTCCCACTGCTGGGACACAGGCCTCCTCTCTGTGAGAGGGAGTGGGCCATAATCCACAACGCGAGCCCGGTGCGGGATGGTTGATGTCTTCACATGTCTTCGAATTAGATGGATTTAAGACTTGTCGGTTTCCTCATTACGGTTTTCTTCCCCGTTTTGAGAGCAATGGTGATTAAATAAATTGCACAAAGTAATGCGCCAGGCTGGATTCGAACCCACGACCTACAACTCGTTAGTCGGGGCCGATACCACTGGGCCACTTCGTAAGGCCCTGACCTTTAAGCGTGACCTTTCAGAATCCACGTGTAACCTGTGTAAATTATATTATTTTATAAAATGTTTTACCTTCTAAAAGGTTGCCAAGCGCTTCTAGGTTGCTAAGTTACAGAATTAATTTGTTTCATTTTCAAGGTTTAAGATAACGTGATTGTTTCAACGAAGCCTAGAAAATTTATCAAGTTATTAATTTAATATCGGGTTACTTTACATTAATTGGCGGGAATTAAGTTTTAAACATCTTAGAAGGCCTCATTTACGTAGGTTACCTGTTATAGCGGTTTGAACGCTAATGTTGAGGCTGAGTTTCTAAACTTTCATAATTAGTTAGATACCTGAATAGGAATTTATCCGATGTCGTAGGTAAGTTTACAAACTCCCAGACCCGGGACAACTACTTGTAAATCGTACAAACATTTGATCCGTGCGGGATTCGAACCCGCGGCACACATCGCAGTAGTCCAGTCGCTCAGTCACTGCACCAAACGTGCCGTCAACATGGACCAAGTTTCTTTCTCTCGGAGAAAAAAAATCTATGATCTACTAGTAGTGGTTCCGGTCTGGGCGTTTTTTTTTTTATATTCCACAACTATCACACAACGCCATCTAGTCCCAAGCTAAGCAGAGCTTGTGTTATGGGTACTAGACAACTGATAAACATACTTATATATTTCTAAATACATACATATTATAGATAAATTACACCCAGACACAGAACAAATGATCGTGCTCATTACACAAACATTTGTCCTGGGTGGGAATCGAACCCACGACCTCCGGCATAGCAGTCAGGGTCACTAACCACTAGACCAACAGGTCAGTCAGGTTTGTGTATTTGAGTTTATAATTATGTTTGTGAATGCACCTACGACACAGAAATTCCGAGTGTGGAGCGATTTTTAAAAAAAAAGTCTTACAAAACTTGTGTACAAAACATTTCTGCTAAACCTTTGGGAAATACAAGCTTGACTATAAGTTAACCTTCTAAAAGATTCGTAGGTTGCCGGTCTCAGGTATAATGTGAGTACTTTGTAACATTTTACGACGGTTGTGTTAAGTTGAAAACTAAGTTTAATTGAAAAGTTTGTAATAGTGCACCTGAGCGGCTTCCCTGCGAGGCATAACTTAGTAACTGGAAGTCCTAACTTGTTAGCAAGCGTAAAACTAGCTCATTAGGTGCGCACGTGAAAACGCTTGTTATTTTTTAGTCAGTTGACACTAGTTTCTGCTCGCAACTTTGTCTACGTGGATGAAACAAAGTCGTTCCACGCAGCAATTTTCCCAACTACACACATCAAAAGTGTCTAGGGATCAACATATATTTTTGCAATAACTTTTCTCCTGATTGATATTAATTAAAATGTTCTTTAAGGATTCATCAAATAAAGTGTTATCGTTTGTCACAGTAACGATAAACCAAGTCACCTTTGCATTCATAAAGAAATTTGCCATTTTCCTAATAAAGGGATTTTTGACATTTGAACCACTAACATTAAAGTTCGAAAAAAAGACTGAAATAACAGTTTTCTTTACAATTTTATTGGGTAACTTAAACAATTAATAATCCGTGTTTCTACCGCGAACACTAACAACACAAGAACATCGGTTTGGCATACTCAAAATGAGTTCATCCAAATCACGCTGTGGAATGGCCGCCCATGTTCGTTGCAACAACAAAAAAAGGTCTTCTTGCGACTGGATACCCTCCATATTCGGCAGAGCTCTTCTCTGTAGCATATCCCATGCATGCTTAATCGGGTTCAAGTCTGGCGACTGAGCAGGCCAGGGCAGGACATTGATGTTAGCTGCGGCGAGAGTCTGTCTTACAACTCTTGCGGTGTGCGGTCGTGCATTATCATGCATTAACTGAAATAAGGGACCGATTTGCACTTGTAGAGGAACGATGACGTCTGATACAATCGTCTCAGCATAAATTTGAGCGTTGAGGTTGCCTCTGATCCAAATCAACTCAGTTCTTCCGCCGATCCAAATACCCGCCCATACCATGATGGTTCCACCACTATAAGGATGGACTTCCTGGCAGGATTTTAATCGCTGTTGGCGTCCAGGGGTTCTCCTGTGTCGTATACGTCTTGTATCCGGTCTCATACCAAAACGAGACTCATCAGAAAAGCACACGAAACGCCATTGTTCTTCTGCCCAATTTCTGTGTTCAAGAGCCCATTGATATCGAATCCTACGATTGTGCATTGCTATAGGTGGTACCCGTAGCGGTCTTCGGGAATGAAGGTTCACTTCATGCAAGCGGTTTCTGACTGTTTGGTCGCTAATTAAGTTCCCTGAAGAGTGATGAAGCCTCACGGCTAACATCATGGCGGTTATTGTTGGAGCTCTTCGAGTTAAGATTTGAATGTATCGGTCTTGTCTCCGTGTGGTGCAGCGATACCGTCCTCCATGGCGCTCAGCCACGGTACCAGTGCCTTGGTAACGTGTCCAAAGTCGACTGATAACACTCTGACTTGTATTCAGAGCTAAAGCCACAGTACGTTGCCGGGAACCAGCTTCTATCATTCCCACGGGCTCTGAGCATTTCTTCCCTGCTTAAATGACGTCGCCGCTCCATAATAACGTTGGTTTTAATCAGTAGTAGGGAAACAGTAGCACTAATAATGTCTTCAATGCGTTGTATGTTTTTATAGGGAAAATATTGACAGCTGATTTTCATCTTTTACTCGAATTTGATTTACAGTTCCTGATTCAAATTATGAAATGCACCAAAAAGGATCCATATAAATTTATAAAATCATAAATTTATTACAAAGCCACATCTCAATCTCAAGAAATCCGCATAAAAATGCTTGATCCCTAGACACTTTTGATGTGTGTATGTGAGGTTTCACGTCTAGCCTACTCACTAGCCGAGCCGATATATCGCCTGGTAGCTAGCTATACTATGTGACAAAAAAGAAAAAACGGAATAACATACATAAATTAACTCTCGCCCTTGGGGTAGGCAGAAACTACAGAGGCCCACCTCCTATATACGATCCTTATACACTCCTTTCACCTCAACCACATTCATTGGCTGGCCTGTTGGTCTAGTGGTTAGTGACCCTGACTGCTATGCCGGAGGTCGTGGGTTCGATTCCCACCCAGGACGAATGTTTGTGTGATGAGCACGATCATTTGTTCTGTGTCTGGGTGTAATTTATCTATAATATGTATGTATTTATAAATATATAAGTATGTTTATCAGTTGTCTAGTACCCATAACACAAGCTCTGCTTAGCTTGGGACTAGATGGCGTTGTGTGATAGTTGTGGAATATTATTATTATTAATTGTAATGATACAAACAAGAATATTTTTCTACCTCAGATATAAATATGATATTTATACATCTGGTCATACAAGCATGCCGCTTACAAGTACTACGCACCCGGCCTTTCTGAAGCACTTCACCAATGTCAGTGTAGGTCTTCCTAGGACGTCTCCTCGCGGCGTTTCCACTCACCTCTGCCTTATAAATTCCTTTTGTCAGACGCCTTTCACTCATCCTCTCAACATGACTGATCCATCTAAGCGTAAACTATTCAAAATTTGTCACTACGTCCTTCATTAACCCGCAAAGCTCTCGTATTAAATATGCAAATCTAACGAAATAAACCCTGCAGATCCTACATATTATAAAAGACATAAGATAGTACCAAAATGTCTGAAAATAAACCGCTGGACCGTTACGCAGTCAGTACAAGAGAAACACAAGATACAAATGTATGTCGTTAATCCAACCTTATACTCCGCCTAATTACTAAAATGTAAAACCCTTTTATCTTTATTTTGCTAATGAAATGTAAATCTTTTACGTCTGTGTTAGTAGTTCTGTGTTCTACAAAGGCTCATTATAACAATTAAGAGTAACTCGGCGCTTCAGGCGGATTCTGAGTCTGTAGCCAGCACGAGAGTACACAGAATTAATTACTTCAGACACGAATTATATCCACAGAGGATGAGATGGAGGAATGTTTACTAAATTATATTTTGACCTACTTTAGCAATAAATTATAGACTTGGAACCCAGGTCGTCCGTTTCTTCTTTTGTAGGGCAAATTTTCGTAAGGACTTCCCCCTTGTTACCAGGCCTACGTTTTTCTCACTGTAAGTATTTATTCAAAAATTTTAACAATAAGTTTGTAACACCATACCATATTTTAAAAGAGTAACCATGGAGTTTCTTGCCGGTTCTTCTCCATGAAAACGACCAACCCGAACCGAGCACCTGCTGTCGACGTTTTATAAGCGCTCTCATGGGCCTATGTGAAATAAAAATATTTGATTTTGATTTTGAGTAGAAGGGGCCCGGTGAGATGAGGTCGTAGAATAGCCCTCTTTTTGGGTTCGAATGTGGTGATTGTCCAAAAACGATGTGGGGTTTAATTATTTTTTTGCGTAAATATACTTTTGCTTATTGCTGAAACTGATGGTTGCTATGAAGCCAGAGCTTCTGAGATTGAGATTCAGAGGCAAACTTTTAAATACCAAAGTTGTAGACCCATTACTAATCGACTTAATTTCAAATAACATCAATACAACAAAATAAAATGAGAACAAGTGTTGCGCTGTATCAACATCATAGCCTCTCGCAGTTTTCGCTGGACATAGACTTCTCTCAATCTACGCCAAAACCTGTCCTCCCCCTCCCGCAGACAGTCTGTCAGAGTCACCTTTTTAACGACATCGGTCTATTAAACTGAAGTCCCATGACAAATTTCGTATCAACTCCGCATCATATCCAGTATTTAAAACTTTAAACAGTACAGTGACCACGAATAGGCGAGTAACTACAGTTTCTAACAATGTTATACTACAGCTGTACTTGTCAAAAACACACACTAAACCGCCATTACAAAGTTATGAGAACTCCCCCAGTTACATAGAGCCTTCCCGAAACCGCACAAAACCTGCACGGGAACAAATATTACCACAAACTCTACGAGAGCTCTACGTACCGTACTGTACTACGAGCCGCTCTGTGTATAGTTGCTCTACATAGAGCTCGTTAACGAACATCGTTGGTGCTCGTTTCTGCGGTTGTTTTTACAGTCAACAAAAGAGTTTAGTATGCGGCCAAAAATATTCATTTTAGTACTAATAGTACCAATCTAATATTTTTGAAAATCTTTTATACACTGTGTTTAGTTTCCGCTTACCGTTACTTGCAGGGGATATTATAGACTCATTTTTATCGACAAAATTGCTTATAAAAATCCTAACCCAACACCTCGCAAATAATATAATACTAATAATATTCCACACCTATCACACAACGCTATCTAGTCCCAAGCTAAGCAGAGCTTGTGTTAAGGGTACTAGACAACTGATAAACATACTTATATGTATATATATATATTTCTAAATACATAAATATTATAGATAAATTACACCCAGCCACAGAACAAATGATCGTGCTCATCACACAAAATGGCGGCCATTTTAACTTTTTACCCGACTGCGCCAGGAGGGTTATGTTTTCGAGGGTATGTTTGTATGTATATTTCTTTGGCTTGATGGATTTTAAATTGAGGGGTGTCGTTAGATTCGTCTTAAACGTGAGAGTGTCACTCGGTACATAAAACTGGCCAAGTGCGAGTCGAACTCGCGTGCAAAGGGTTCCGAACTAAAAATATTTTTTTTAAATCTCTCACATTCTATTAAGTGGGGTATCAAATTAAAGGATTTAAAAATGATTTACCAAAATATATATATTACTTACCTATATGTTTCAATTTAATTTGGACTGATAAATGCTAACAAAAACTAAAAATAGTAAAACTAAAGTAAATATTTAAAAAAACAAAAACCCGACTGCGTAAAAAAACTAAAAAGAAAGAAACAAGCCCAGTAGTTTAGAATTCACTCATTCACACTCACAGTCGGGGCCCATTCAAATTATACCAATCAAATCTTCCCAAGGGGTTTTTTGTTTTTTTAAATATTTATTTTATTAATCGGCCGTATTGGGGTATGTCCATAAAATGCTATTCTCTTTGAATCCAAGAGACCTACATACTTGCAATGATAGCTAGCTAGATAAATAGAAGGCCTAGAGAATAGGCAAAAGAGGAACGAAATCGCTCTGAAGTCTTTAGTAGATTTTCAACTTTACGTCTTGGAATTTAAAGTTGAAAATCTATTATTCATATTCGGTCTTCTACAGATTTTACTTCAGTGAGTGTGCCCAAGAACTCCATGACCTGATAACACCAGTACCCATACCATGAGTTGTCTTTACGATACTCGATCATCGATATGGACCGCGTTTGGCGCTCTCATTGGCCCGCTCCAAGGTTGTATGAACTCTCAACCAATGAGAGCGCCAAACGCGGTCGATGCGTATGATCGAGTATCGTAATGACAACTCAGCCGCTTATGCTGTTAGAAAGATAAGACAGTTAACAGATGTTGAAACAGCACGCTTAGTTTACTTCAGCTACTTTCATAGCATAATGTCTTACGGCATTCTACTGTGGGGCCGGGCGGCTGACATTGAATCTATTTTTATTTTGCAAAAGAGAGCCATTAGAGCAATTTACAATTTAAATCGTCGCGAATCTCTCAGGGAACTATTTAAAAAGATTAATATAATGACAGTGCCCTGTCAATTTATTTATGAAAATATAATGTATGTTAGGAAAAATCTTCATCTTTTCAAAAAAATAAGTGATAGGCATAATTTTAATACGAGAAATAAAGATAAAATTGATCAACCTTGTTTTAGATTGTCAAAAGTACAAAAGTCTTTTATGGGGTACTGTGTTAAATGTTACAACAAAATACCTAGTGAGGTCTTAAAACTAAATGAAAGAAAATTTAAAACTTATATCAAAAATTCTCTAAGTAAACAAGCATATTATAAATTAGAAGATTATATTCAAGATAAACATGCTGGTCCTGCTCCATAGTACAATGTAGGGCTTGAGCAGAATCAAACTTGGTTGAAATTTTAATGCTCACACACTGCCTGTATTGTATTTGTATAAAATTATAGTTGCATTATTTTGTGAAAGTGTGAACACCGTGTACCTTTTAGCTGTATAATTATTGTTTTTTTTTATTCTTTAAATGGTCATAACTTGAGTGCACCGCTTTCACATTTATTTACTTTTTTTTTAAATTGTAATTTCAAAACATTGTGAAACATTTTTGAAAAAGAGTAAGTATGGAGTTTCTTGCCCATTCTTCTCCATACAACCTACCTTAGCGAATGGGTGTAGAATCAATCCCATCCCTTCCTATTTCCTTTAAATTTAATAATCGACGTTCAAAAGTGCCTCTTTGGTGGCCTAATTGGAATAAATGATTTGACTTTGACTTTGACAACTCATGGTATGGGTACAGGAACCTTCTAACATCGCACATCTAAACGTAGGGCTAGTTATTAGCCTGTTGTGAAAACGTCATTTATCGCATAGCAAAGAAACTCTCTGTCTACCTCTGTATTTCTAAACACATACAACCCTGATGTCTTCAAATTAAGAGTGAACAGGCTTCTTCTGGGTAAGCTCGCTCTATCGTCGACTTTGTCCCGGTCACTCCTGGCCTAAATTAAAATAAATTAGTAGGTAGGTACGTCAGATAAAGTTTTGAAAATATAAATAGTTATAATAAAAAAACTTTGTAGTGTGGGTTTACAAACATAGAAACTCACATACACAAACACCCAGACCCGGAACAACTACTTGCAGATCATACAAATATTTGTTCTATGCGGGTATCGAACCCGCGACACGCCCAACCAGCAAAAACTAGGCTTACAACAATCTCAAGACTACTGTTTTGTTGCTCTTACATCACTCCTATATAATGATATAAGCCTGGATTTGGGCACCAATTATAAGTATATTTAGTATAATATTGTTCTAATATCAGTCTAATTGAATGCTGTTTGCACTTACTGAAATCTGGCCAAAATTAATTTAAGCCGACTCAGGCTAATTTTGCTTTTACCTAAGTATTATATTAGCCTGCATAGGCTTATATTGGTCTAAGGTTAGAACAATATGAGAACTTTTCGTCAGATCAAAATCAAAAGTTAGAAATTAAAAGAAAACAAATTAAAGTTATGTGAATTTAATGTTTATTTATACTATTTTTATTATACCAAAGTGCCGTAACTTTAGTTTATGAGTAAAAGTAGTTATACGGTAAATAATCGTATTGGAATTTATTATTTACTGTTAATTAGACCTCGTTTTACACTTCAAAATTCATGCGCCTTGTTAAATAAGGTATTTTCTGTTCTCGTTTAATTATTTTACTTGTCAATTTATATTGATAGTGTCGCCATTAGTATAGCTGCATTTTACAAGCGCACTATAAAACCAATGTAAGATTGTTTACTCTAATTTTAGCATTCGGTACTTATACTAAAGATAACTCCATATTGGAATAAATTAGGGTTTATTGTACTTTTTTACAATTTTCCTCCTGTAGTTTTAGTTTCTTTAAAGTTTTCATAAATCTTTTCCAGTTTTTGTAACCCATTATTACTATTAAAAAAAAACTTAAAATAAAACATGGCCAGCAAAATTACTCTTAAAACCATTAAAATTAGTTATTCCCAAAATCGATCTAAGATCAATCGCTCTTATATGGGTCTTGCCTTTTGTATTGTAAATATAAAATATGTTGAACTAAAATCACTCTAATATCATACTTATCCAGTGGTATTGATCTTATATTAGTTTCAGATAAGATCAGAAATGCACGTACTCACAGTACTCTTATGCTATGCTGATATTAGTCTGTCATCTTACAATAGCATTTAGCAAGTCTGATATAAAAACAAACGAGCTTAGAAAATACCCATATAAGAGCAAGTTTTTCTCAAGTGCAACTAGTCTTAGTAAATGCTCTTATATAGGTACATATATGAGACTTGGTTATGAGACTGAGCATTCTTGAGGCCATACCGGCTTGTCTAAAAGTAATATAGGATCGATGGTATGATCAAAACAAATATAAGAGCGCATTAAGTCTACTGCTCTTAGAAAGTGCGAGTTCTGAGACTGTTTTGCTAGTTGGGCGCTGCTCAGCAGTCGATCACTCAGCCACTGCGCTAACCGTGTCGTCAATAAAAATAATGGACACGTATTTTTTCTTTAATTAAATTAGTGATTGTTAACAATTATAAAACGGATCCAAATATCGTCCAGTCGGATCCGCTGTTGTGACGTCAGGAGTCAGGACGGCATGACGAATAATTGTGAATTCAAAAAGCGCCGTATCTTCGTCAATTTTGGGTTACCTAACAAATTAAAAAGTACGGGTTAAATATAAATTTTTGATAATCTATGACGGTCTAATTAGATTTTTCGGAACACAAGTCTGTAACGCGCGAACAAAATCGCGGCCAGAAGATAGTATATTTAGAAACTCATTAATTGTGGAATTAGTAATGATTCCAAATTTGTATTTTAATCGAAATTTAATCGCATTTTAAATGTACTTTAACTGTATTTCATCGTATTTTAATTCTACATGATATTTCAATCGTATTATATATAATTATTGATTTTATTTTAATAAATGTGGAACGGCGGTGTGTAGTACTTGAATATTTATTTATTCTTTTTTTTCTATTAATATATGTAAAGTAACCTTAATAGGATAAATAACTAGTAATGACACTACCGGGTCAGTTGTTCTCAAACATGTTCAATTCAAGTGTTGTTTTACATAATGTGGAACACATCGACTACAATATATCACGTAAGTAATTTAATATTATGCCGTAATTAACAACCACATTATGTAGGTACAGACGCCAGCAGATCTACCTACCTTAATTAATATGTGTTTCCTTCCATAATAGGCTATTTTACTCAAAATTAAATGATTAGTCCGTAAAATCGATTAATAATCAAAAATTATTTGACCCGTATTTTTTGTGGTTACTTAAAAAAAACCGGCCAAGTGCGTGTCGGGCCACGCACAGTGTAGGGTTCCGTAGTTGCCCATCAAAATACATATGCGAACTAACTAAACTGATTTATTGAATTTAATTTTAAAAAGAAGAATTTTCAATATCGGTCCAGGCGTCTTTGAGAAATCGGGGAAAATACATTAAAAAAAAAGATTACGACGAATTTAGAACCACCTCCTTTTTTTGAAGTTAGTTAAAAACATTTGACAATAAAAACCTAGCTATCCCCAAAACATACCCACCTAATATAGCTGTAAAAATAAAGTTGACAAACTTACATTTGCAGTTGAAAAACATGTTCTCCGATACATTTTGTTTAGGAAAATATGTTATCCAAGTACGTTTTATAAGTTGGTCGACTATTACTCGTAAACTTGTAAAGCCTTCTTAATCATGATAATTTTCTTTTAAACTTAGTTATATATACTACCATTGTGAATTTTTTCACACCCCCGAACATAACCGTTTAGCTGGTAGAGGGGGGGGACACTCGAGTCGAGCAAAAATTAGCACTTTAAAGCTTAATATTTCACAAACTAAACTTTTTATCAAAAAATTGTTAATGGAAACTAACAATCTTTTTTAAAGGCCTATTTAATGATACCCCACACTAAGGGGTACGCGAGAAAAAAAAAACATCCCCACTTTACGTGTACAGGAGGTACCCTTAAAAAAAACAATGTTTTTTTTTCTCGCGTACCCCTTAGTGTGGGGTATCATTAAATAGGTCTTAAAAAAATATTGATAGTTTCCATTAACAATTTTTTGATAAAAAAATTCGTTTGTGAAATATTAAGCTTTAAAGTGCTAAATTTTGCTCGACTCGAGTGTCCCCCCCCTCTACCAGCTAAACGGTTATGTTTGGGGGTGTGAAAAAATTCACAATAGTAGTATATATAACGAAGTTTAAAAGAAAATTATCATGACTAAGTAGCCTTTACAACTTTACGAGTAATAGTCGACCAACTTATAAAATGTACTTGGATAACAGATTTTCTTAAACAAAATGTATCGGAGAACATGTTCTTCAACTGCAAATGTAAGTTTGTCAACTTTATTTTTACAGCTTTTAGGTATGTTTTTACGCTATGTTTTTTAGGGATAGGTAGGTTTTAATCGTCAACTATTTTTAACTAACTTCAAAAAAGGAGGAGGTTCTAAATTCGTCGTAATCTTTTTTTTTTTATGTATTTTCCCCGATTTCTCAAAGACACCTGGACCGATTTTGAAAATTCTTCTTTTTAAAATTAAATTCAGCGAATCAGTTTAGTTAGTTCGCATAAGTATTTTGATGGGCAACTACGGAACCCTACACTGTGCATGGCCCGACACGCACTTGGCCGGTTTTTTCTAATACTTTAGTTGACGGACTAAACAGATTTTCAATTTAGTTATGCAGTAAACTACCCTATTGTAATGAGGTTGAAAGTCTACTAAAGTTTAACAGATTGAGGTAGGTTGATGGGCTTTTTTTTTTTTTTTTAGCGTGGTAAAATCATCAAATGCGTCCTCCCACCCCGGGCAGGGCGGGAGGGACTGTCAGACTTCTACTGACTAAAATCCTCGGTGTCCTTCAATAGCCCTTTCTGTGCCGGGGTCACGGTAAGGAAATAATCCCGGCAGGCTTTGGCCCTCTGAGAGGGGGGCCCCGTCATTATGCTGACGCTCTTTGAGGCGCGCGTGGGACACAACGCGCCGTCGACCCGGGCATGGTCCATGGTCGGGCAGCGAGTTGCCCTTTACTCGCTACCCGCATGCCCGCGCCTACGGTGGCCGGAGATCATCTAGCGACAACCGTCGCCGTGGGCGTCTACTACCGCGGGTGGGGCGGAGGGAGGACGGGTACACTACGATAATACGAAAAACTTTATTCCGAAATTCATAAATACGAATTTGAAAATACCGATTTTCATAATTCCGAATGGTTCAAAATTCCTAATGTAACAACTCCGATGGATCATTATTCCTATTTTAATAATTCCGATATTTCAAAATTCCTAACGTTTATTATTACTATTTTCAAAATACCGAATTTCAATAGACCGAATATCAAAAATTCCGACTTATTATATTTTCCGAAACATCAAAAACACGAATACCGAATATTAAAATTCCGATTATTAGAATTCCGATTCGGGTCCGTCAGGTCGAAAAGTCCGAGGCGGGGTGCCCCAAGACACATTTTGCTCGCTATTGCATCCTGAGTTATAGCACCACTAAGGTGGTTCGCGGGGCTCCTATTTCTGTAAGCAAGGTTTAAATGAACCTAACACGAAGGGGATCGCGGGGTCTTTCAGACCCCGCCATCCACTTCGAACCTAACCTGTCCGAGTCGGGGTGTCTACAGTCCTGAGCGATCGCTTCGCTCGCTCTTGCATCCTTGGCCAATTTGTTGACTACCACGTACCAAGGCATGTCGACGGAGCCCCGCTTCGCGGGGCTCCTATTTCTGTTTGCAAGGTTTAAAGTAACCTAACACGAAGGGGATGGCGGGGTCTTTCAGACCCCGCCATCCCCTTCGAACCTAACCTGTCCGAGTCGGGGTGCCCCAAGTCCCGAGCTCGCTTCGCTCGCTCTTGGATCCTAAGTTCTCCTAATAACAATAAAAATCCTGAAGGCAAACAGTGAAAGTTAAGAGGATACGCCTCGCCACTCCGTGCCTACACAGGCTTAAATAACACTCTGGGAGTACGGTAGACCAAAATTACGTGGAGCCAGTTTTGCACCAATTCGTTTCTGTCACTGACTTTGTAGAATGAGAAACGGAATTCCGATTATCAATATTCCGAAAAAAACAGTTTATTCGGAATATTGAAAATCGGAATTTCGTTTTTCGGAATGAGAACTCATCGAGCATTACATTTTTCGAATATGTGAAAATCGGAAAACGAAGAAATCGGACATACGACTTTCGGTCAAATAAATTTCGAGATTCTTAATAATAGATATTGTAATTTTTAGGTATTATGATATTCGGAGTTTTGAAAATCGGAATATCGAAATTCGGAATAAAATATTTCGGAGTATTTGGGTGTTCCCAGGGAGGACACTGTCCTCTCTCGCTCGCGGCCCGCCTCCTCCTTCGCGAGCATTACTGCTTCGCAGAAGGAGGCGACCGCTTCCCGCTGGGCGCGAGAGGTCTCCGCCTATCGCAGCCGTGAGGACACGTCGGTGCTCTGCCCAAGCTGGGCAGTCTTGCACCGTATGCTCCACCGTGTCCTCCGGGCGATCTTCACAGTGGTGACACCCAGGCGTTTCCTCCTTTCGCATCAGACACAGGTACCTCCCGAAACTTCCGTGTCCGGTGAGGACCTGCGTCAAGCGGTAGGTCAGGACGCCATGACTTCTCTCCAGAGCGACTAGAGTGATTTTTCAGCGTTTTCGTGAAACTATTTTTTACTAGCTTCAGCTTTTCATCCCTCCAGAGATGGGCCCTCTTATAGCCTATATGTGACTCAGAATCAATGTTACTAGATTTTATTTAAAAACAAACTCAACCTGTTTATAATTTAGTATAAGTAAGGTTTAGATGTAATTATTATTACAAATAATTAAAAAAAAACGCGGGAAGCGCGTCAGAATACAAAATCTTCTAAATGTATGTATGAGAAAGCTGAGATACCCACCCAGTCAATGTTTTTCTTTCGAAATTTGTTTTCATATAAAAATTGCTAGAACAAAGTAGAACTGATAATTGTGTAGGTTTTAGCATCATACGAAGTAAACGTTTGTATCAACATTTTCCCGAAGTAAATGTAACCTTGAGACGTTAGAAATGGATTGAAGAATTCGACACAGTAGGTAAGAACACGGATTTACTGAATCCGGAGGTCGCGGGTTCAAATCCTGGACACGGTTTCGAATTTTTCTTTTCGAAGAAAATCTTTGAACGCCAAGATCTTTCTACAGATTAAAAAAAATTTAAATCTTATCTCAACACTTCATCAGTAACCTAAATTATGTGTGTTTTATAACGAAAAACAGCCTCCCGTGGGATTTAAGAGGCGTCTACACAATTATATTAGATGGATGGCCAGCAGAATGGCAGCAGTAACTTTCCGTGTTAACTCCCAGAGGATTGCAGAGGTCAGACAGCACTCTATTCTCCCTCTCGCTAGCCCTCTTAGCTACAGGCAACATGGCCAAACCGGGGTAGGCAGGTAGTAATAGTTCATTAATCTTTCATACAACATTGAAGTTTAATATATTTTCCTAATTCTGTTTTATAAGATGTGTCACGTAAAGTGCAGAGTAGGATGTAAGTAAGAGGACTCATTTGATGACAAAACCATGAAAAAAAAAAATAAGCACCAAACCCACTTTTTCTTAATCTGCTGCATAAGATATATGATGTAAAGGGCACTGACTTACTACAAAGCGAGCCAATAGATGGTCTATGGCACATTAAAAATAAAGACTCAATATAGATAGTGTAGTTTACTGTATAAATAAATTGAAAATTGATGTTTAATTCGCCAGTCCGAGTATTGAAAATATTAGAAACGTGTTTTTGTTCTTTTTTAATCCTTTTCTCAAAAAAAAAAGGCTTTAAAGGCTTTTAAAATTCGGGAGTGGGTGGCCGAGACTTGACGTTGCGCGCACATTTCAATAGAGCTACTCAAAATCAAACTAGTCTACATGAAAAGATACACCACACGCAACACTGCGTTTTAATAGCTACTCAAAATATACACATTTGCAGTATCGTTGTGTCACGTCGCGTTTCGTCGAGTCTCAGTTTGAACTGACCGTTAGCGTCTGTAAAATCAAATCATACCAAGCAAGTGACATTTTGTGAATTTTAGAAGTGTTTTAGGTTTACTTAAAAAAGAAAAATAAGCGTTAATATCTAATATTTTTTCATAATCTAACTTTCGGTCCAACTCATTTTTTTTAAATAAAATAGCATATTCCCAGGATTGCTTATGTTCAATATAAACTAAATGATTTTTTTAAATAAGAGGGAATCTCTCCATCGTTTTAAGGTTTTCTGTAAGAAAACCCAAAAAATTCAGCTCGCCTTTGTGCATTACTTACCCTTACGAGAAGTGTTATTTTATTATTGTTTATTATAATGTATGTGTGATTATAAACAGAGCCACTCTATTTACATTATATGTGTATAATAAAGATAAATAATAAGAAAAAACAGATGAACTTGCAGATCAGTCGGGAACCAAAATGATCTAAGTAAACCAACTCAAAGTTGTTTGAAGACGTTCTAAAATTTCAAACGAATTACGTTCCGCTAATCTGCGCACAAATCCTTTGAGCTTAACCACAGCGCTGTGGCTGAAACGAAGCTGCGTGGCCTACGTGGCTTGCGTGGCTGCGTGGCTGCGACGACATCACAAACATAGGTGTGCCGTGCAGTCGCACCTGCGATCGATCGCACCTGCGTTACCATGGCAACGCCCCTGAGCGCCCCGGGCCACAATACGAGCGGGAAGCGGAATTCGGGAGCGGGAATACGCAAGGAGAGTCGGACTTTTTTATTATTAAAATATTCAAACGAGTATGATTGAACAATGAACACTGATTTTAAGTAAGGTAATAATACTAGCTATTGCTAACGGTTTCGCCTGTGTGACTCGATAGTCATGAATTGAAACAATCAATGAAGATCAACACAATACCTATTTAAATGTACATCTTTCTACACGCGCAGCTTGAGGGCTGACAATAAGTACTCAAAAATCTTACAGTGCCCTCAGAGTCCAATTTAATAATGCGTTCAGGGTGGTGATGGGGCTGCGGCGATTCGGTAGTGCATCAGGGATGTTTGCTGAAAATCGCATAGACTGCTTTTACGCTACAATGCGGAAAAGATGCGCTTCCCTGGTGAGTACCTAGTACGTAGCAGCGCCAACAGCATCCTTAGCATGATCGCTAGTCGGCTGGACTGCAGTTACATCAGTCACTGCTGCTACATTTGTCTTGGGATGGCGCAGAAGTGATTGTTGTGTTTACATCCTTTTTATGTCTTGTTGTGGGTAGCTTAAGTTTACTAACACTAGTCTATAAGAACATTGTTACTAAGAAAATGGACACCATGGTCTGAAAATAAAATAAATTATTATTATGAATGTACAATGTACATGTACAATATATAATGTATACAGTATATAATGTATAATGTACAGACGCCAGCACATCAACCTACAACAATCTGTCAGATTTCTTTAATAGAATTTCAACCTTATCACAAGAGTAGAAAGTTAATGTTTGACTGGTAAAATCTGACAGATTCGGGTAGGTTGACCTGCTGGCGTCTGTACAATGTTTATTGTTTCCTGATACCATTTTTTTTTTGCTTTTTAGTACGATTTTTCGACGGTTAATTTCTTTGTTTTTAAAAATGTTTAATGTTTAACAAATATTTGAAGTTTTAAACATCCTACTAATATTATAAATGTGAAAGTATGTTTCGATGGATGTATCGTTGTATGTCACTCTTTCACGCAAAAACTACTGAACGGATTTGGATGAAATTTGGTACACAGATAATTTATAACCTGGATTAACACATACTGTAGTTTTTATCCCAATTTTATGTTCCCGTGGGATAATTTTCGAGCCGTAGCGGGTGAATCCGCTGGCAGCTACTATAGTATTATATTTTTTTGGCCACTAGCGTTCAGTGGCAAAACGTGTTTTCTTAAATGCAGATGAGAAAAAAAAAATAACTGACTCTTGGTACTGCTTACTACATGAATAAATCGTTATCAGCCTGAGCAATGCGCCTAACAATCAGATTTTCTCTTGATTACCTATAGAATTTGCCGTGGAAGTGCGGTCCAATTATAATGTAAGTGCCTACAAACATCTACTCGTGGTTATTGCTCCATTATTATAGCGCAATCGTTCAGATGGTATTGGTACCACTACAATTTTAAGTTTAATACGAGCCAGTTTTATAATGTAATCAGTCTTAATATCAGTTTTTATAATCAATCTTCTATTTTGGTGAAATCATTGAGTGGTGAGCTTGCCCTTCCTTATCATCGTGCCTTCATCATCATTATGAAGTCAATCGCCTGCTGGACATAGGCGTCGCACAAGGAGCGCCACAGTGAAAGGTCTCCGGCTTTTCCCATCTAGCCAATGCCAACTACCTTCTTCAGGTCATGGGTTATCGCGGTGTTGGTGAGTGTGTGACCAAGATTTTTTTTTTGGCATCAAAGAGTCATGTACAAATAAATAAATAAATAAATAATATTCCACAACTATCACACAACGCCATCTAGTCCCAAGCTAAGCAGAGCTTGTGTTATGAGTACTAGACAACAGATAAACATACTTATATATTTCTAAATACATAAATACTATAGATAAATTACACCCAGACACAGAACAAATGATCGTGCTCATCACACAAACATTTGTCCTGGGTGGGAATCGAACCCACGACCTCCGGCATAGCAGTCAGGGTCACTAACCACTAGACCAACAGGCCAGTCAGTAAATAATGTGGTTCAGTATATTAATCCCTTACAATAGACCTATACTGACAATGTGATAAAATGGTCAAAATTAAAAACAATCAACTCCTGGTAAAGAATTATATCCTACTTATACACATCCAAATAAGTTTGCGATCACTTTGAAAAATCGAAATCTTCTTTGTTACGGTTGCTTAATTATTGTTATAATTTCATATTTTTTTTACTTTATTTAGTTTAATATAATAAAAGGCCTTAGAAATACATTAAGGCCGAGACTCCACCAAAGCTGTGCGAGTCGACACGTGTTTTGAACAACCAATAGAATTGCGTTGCGGCACGGGTTGCGGAGTGGAGCTGTGTCAATAACGCAATTCTATTGGTTGTTCAAAACACATCTCGACTCGCACAGCTTTGGTGGAGTCTCGGCCTAAATGAATAAATAAAATACTACTTACTTTACACACACCCTTATTATGTCGTTATCGATGTTTTCGATTTGAGGTTCTAGCTTTTTATCCCAGCTTTGCAATGTTTTATTTACATAGTTATGAAAAAAAAAATAGAAAACACAAGAATAATTACAGGAATTAGTCCAGCAGTTGTTGAGTTTTACGCCTCGCACCATATTTAGGCATTATTTTTGTATATACAGCTGGCTTTCGTTAATTCGAAACCCGAGGGACTGTTTAAATATTACGAATTTTACAGCCCTACTAATAAAATAAATAAACATCTGTTGAACACTTGATTAAAAAAAGTGTGACTGCAAAACGGACCTTAATTCAACGTCATAATCTGGCATTTTTTTTAGAAAAGTGTTCAACAGACCTTTAAAAATTTTTGTGGTACCACGGTTGGTGTTTGAAATATCAAATAGTTCGTTATTGAGAGAAAATAAAACCTTTTTAACATGAAAATTAACAAAACATCGAACTGAAAAGCAAAAAATAAATGAGGCGGTAATCTCTATAACTCATGTTTTCTTTCTAAATGCAAAAGCGTGCATTGAGAACACTAAAACCTCGTTGTCTAAATCACACTATCTTTCGAATTCACAGTGAAAAAAGCTTTTAAAAGGGCACCAAACTGCATTAGTAGCGACCGTGTGGCAACCCTGTGCACCCCGCAAGGTGAAGTGCTTTAATATGATAAAAAATGTCCAGTAGCCGGGGCAGGGGTGCGGGGTGCGATTGTAACGTTATTATGTATCATCTCATATGATGCATGTCTCTTTATGGATATAAAGTACGCATACTTTACACAAGATGGATATGAAAAGGTAGAACTGATATAAGTACTGATACTGCTAGCCTACTTGATCCCACTGCTGGGCAAAGGACTTCCAGTTTTCACGATCCAGGGCCAAAGTGGACCACTGGTCATTGGTTTTGTCAAGCTCGTCCCGCCATCTTCTACGAGGTCTGCCGCGACGCTTTCTGGCTGTGTCAGGGCTACACCAAGTGTTTATTTTGGCCCACAGCTCATTGGGCATGCGGTAGACGTGGCCGGTCCAAGCCCATTTCAGTACAGTGGCCTTTTGACCAACGTCAGCAATTTGTTTTTGGGGCGCAGTGTGGTGTTGCGTTCGCAGTCTGATAGTTTGACACTTAAAATAGGTACAGTCGGCCAAGAAAGTGGTGTACCACCCTAAGGTTGAATATCGCTTGCAGATTCATAGGTGATAAAGATTAGTTTCGCTTGCAGATCGATCTGACAACTTCTATTGCTGCCTTTATCTGATTATTGATAACGACTATTACTGTTTGTAACGTGACAGCTGTTCTTAGTTTGAACTTGATGGAACCAATGACGTCGTAAAATCAACGGCGGGGGGCTGTAGATTTTGATGATAAAATTGTATCTACAAATTCAGAATTGTAATCAACAAGTTACATAAAATTGTAAAGGCACAAGGCGAATCCACAAACCTACAATTTCTGTAAACTTGTAATTACAATATCAATAAAAAACAAGCTAAAAATAGATTTATCCTTTTATTAAATTTCTACAATCAATTTTAAAATACTTATAACAAACAAAAACATAGCATATATAGTAATATTTAGAAGATATTGAAAATTTTAAAAAATTAGAAACGGGTGTAACCGCCGTTGGCCTCTATAACCTCTAAAAGACGAGACCTCATTGAACCAACAAGCCGTGAGCAAATATCGGTTCCCCGCATTTCCTCCCAAATATAATTACAGTGACTAATAAGAGCTTGTTTGGTTCTTTCATTTTGATGCGACCATCGTTGGACCATAAGGCCCCAAAGATTTTCTATCGGGTTGAGGTCCGGCGATCTTGAGGGCCACTGAATTACCCTTACGTCAGTGTGTGAACGAAACCAGGCTCTTACGATCCTCGCATTATGAATTGAACAATTATCTTGAACAAAATCAAATTGTGGCACTTCGTTCTCCGGGTAAACATTACGGACTGTCGGTAGCATTGCATTCTGAAGCACGTCGATATAATTTACAGCCGTCGCTCGAGGAGGTAGAGAACACAATTCTCCTACACCATCCGCACTCATCCAGCCCCAAATATTTACGGAAATTCGACCTGATTCTCTATTTGGAATTACATGATCATCTTTATACCGTGTTGAATTATATCGCCAAAGGTGAAGACGTCCATGCTGACTGGATTTAAACGTTTTTTCATCACAAAACACTGTATTAGACCAATCAAACTCTAAGTGCTCTCTGGCGAAGTTCAGACGAGCAAGTCTGTGAGCATCCGTCAAATATATTTTCTTGGCGTAATGCCTGTGGTGCAACCCCATGTAATGTAGATGATTCCTTATTGTTTGGGCACTCACATCGAACATCTCCGCAAAATGTTTTGTGGGCTTAAAACCATTGATTTCATATTCCCGTCTCATGAATTCTCTATCGTTATTGGAGAGTGCAGGCCGGCGACCACTTCTTCTGTGATCCAACAAACTTCCCTCCTCTCCTTCACGACGAATCCAAAAGCGGACAGAACGCCTCGATATATTCAAATTCCGGGATATCGCACTGATACTGCTTCCCTCATTAAATTGGGCAATTATTTGTGCTCTTTCGGCAATGGTCAAGTTGGCAGGCATTGAGATGATTTTATATGCAGTTGATTGAAAAATAACACGGAAAATATATCGATTTTTTGCATATATTTGACAAAATGTCAATTGTCAGTTTTCTTTTTCAAATGGAATTCGGTTGTCTATTTAAATAGTTTTTATTACTTTTGTTTGGAAACATTTCAATTGCTTTGTAGAAACTAATGTCCTTTTCATTTATACTAAAGGTTAAAATGTCATGTACTTATATGTGACATATGACGTATGAATACTAAATACATAGGTTTACGTCATGATAATGTTGTCTCTTTCAGTAATATCTTTTTATAACGAACCTTGTTGTAATTTTCGATGACCGGGAAACTAAATCAAAACTGGTACACCACTTTCTTGGCTGACCGTACTACGCTCCATTGGACGTTGGCAAACCTTGAGTTTGGACTTTTGAATGTTTGTCAAAGACCAAGTCCAAATTTGGTCTGTGACTTGGTGATATAACGCGGTATCCTGCGTGAGCGACGAATACGACGCGACGCGACGCGATTCGAACTAATTCAACTATTATTATAATACTATTTTAAAATTTACTTCGTGTTGCGTCGCGTCTTGTCGTATTTGTCGCTTCAGTGTTCTGGGTGAACACTGCCTTAGTACAATCGATAATTCTGAATAGTGTCCCACGATAAGCAAATTTCTTATTTAATAAACTTAATTAAAATTCAATTAGGTCCACATTCGCATAAACATAGATACATATCCATGGTAACGACCATAACTACCCTGATTTTTATTATTTTTACGTTTTCAGTTTCAAACGATTTATCGTCAAAGTGGGTCATGATTCATATTTCATTATCTGCCTGGCCTTTAACCTATTATATTGGGGTCGGCTTCAAGTCGAACCAGATGCAGTTAATTATTAGCCAGGTGCAGAATTAAGTATTCATGATTCAATTTTGTGGATTAAAAATACATTAAAAACTACGAACGACTATTCTCCGAAAGTCAATTTGTGTTTATTCGCATAGGTACTACCATCCCTTTTTGTCTATTGTCTTGATGCACCTTGAAAAATGTAACTGCAGCAAGAAAATATTTATTAATGCATAGGTAATATTAAATATTTTTTATAAGGTTCAGGAGTGAAAATTGGTAAAGCAACGTTTCCACTTTGCTGCCGAACAAAAATTTTGATCAGAGTAAATTAATGTTCACTGTTTTGCCAGTGTTCACTGAAAGTAAGAAAAGCTTTCAATACATTTTTGTCAGCACAGTTGCGTTCACACACTTCATGTTTGCCAAAAAGACCACCTGACCACGGCGAATACTGAGCGAAGGCTCGAAGTAAGTGTTCATTCGCCGTGCGCCGAACAATTGAGCGAGCATTCGGTAACTAAGTTCAGCTCAACATCATTGAACGAACTTGTTGATGTTGCCATTTACCGGCCAATCATTATTCTGAATGCTAAGTGGAAACACAGAATTAAGAATTCGAGTTGTTGTTGAATTATTCTTTGGTCATCGGGCGCAATCCGACCCGGTCGCGGACATGAATGAAAATGGTCTAGAATGAAAGAGCATAATTCCCATAATAATACACTCAATTATTTTTGTTGCAATCCATTGGAGAACAAAGTTTTAACCAAAAATGTATTTATCCGAAAAATCTCCGTTCATTGTCTTTCCTCTTGATATGTACGTTTCAGATTCTCTTTTGTTTTGATCGACTAGATACAATAGTTAACAAGCCACTAAACCCGATTTTTAACCGACTTAAAAAAATAGGTACTCAGTTCGACCTGTACGTATGTATGTTTGTCCGCGGTTATAGACTGAGCTGATTTTGATGCTGTTTTCAGAAATGTGTTCCTAACATTCTGGAAAAAAATTTAGTATTATAACAATCATGGATATCTCATTGCCCGCATAGATTTTTCCGCCCTTTTTTGTTGCTTACTTGGATTGTAGATTTTCAAAGACGTCGAATATACGAAGATTCTTGTTGAACACCCAAACTAAAAACAGTAATACAAAAAAAAACTTAAAAAAGGAACCTATCTACTTCAAAACCAAACACACAAAAAAGGTAAAATACTTTTTCTTCCGAAGTCGGTGGCCATATTCAAAGAAAAAAGGGTAAATAATCAAAAAACAACATCCAGTCTAGTCGGTGGCTTTGTTTTTTATTTCACCGGCTTCCGAAAGAAAAGTCACACTTTTTTGTGTTTGGATTTGAAGTCGGTTCCTTTTTTTTAGTTTAACTGTTTTTTTTTTTGGAATTTCTGTAAAAGGCCGGGCCGTCATAAGACATCTGTATGCAAAATATGAGGACCAAGTTTTGCCTTTTCTCATTTAGTCTTAGGATTATAAAGATGTATATTTTTGATGTTGTCAGCAATTATCGTGGTCTAAAAAAATGTACGTGTAATAGGACGGATAACAGCTTTATAAAGATGCAATTTGCACTTGAGTGACAATTTGCTTCTTGCTGTAAGCAAAAAATGAAGCCTACAGCTTGACCAGAACGTCTTGAAACGGAACTAATCTTTTTGTTTGCTGACAACGTTTTAAAATCTTTGATATTTGATGTAAACAAAGACGCAGGTTTGTTAGATTTATTATTGTGCCATAAAGCTAACGTAATAAGTGAAAATAAATAAAATAAAATCATTCAAAGTGCTGGTAGCGAGAGCACAGTGGCGACTTCCGGTTTTCTACTGTTTTTTGCCAAGCTGTACCTCCAGTAAAGGCAGCCGAAAGCGAACTGCCTTTACATGGGCACGGAAGGTAAGGAGACTGTAGAGGGTCAAACCTATGTATTTGGCTTGCTTTCCTCAAAGAATAGACTTGCCGTACATAGTGATTGGGTTCATATCATACGGCGTCCGAAGGATGAGGTGTGGCAGGGGACTAGACCACTCCAGCACGTGGCAACATGTTTTTAAATAGTCCTAGAATCCATTGCATTGCACACTTCTTAAAACAGATTGCGGTCCTCATATTTTGCAAACGAAATGCCTCCTGAGACCTGCTTTATGATTAACGTATTTAATCCATGTTACATCGCAGAAAATACATACTTTCAGAACTGTTTTTATAATGACATTGGAATCACCTAGAGTTATTCACTAGTTAACTTACCTCGTGTAATACAATAAATAACACCACACGCACTAAGTTTTATATTAACATGCTTTCGATATCGTTTTGTGTATCACAAATGCAGTAATACATATTTTATTTATCGCGTAAGACTGAATCGAACATTTAAACTGTCAAGACAATATTGTCTTGTCAGCTCACTGAAGAAGCTTTATGGCATTTATGCCATAAAGCTTCTTGTTTATGACATAAGCTTGTTTGTTTATTTGTTTGTTTTACAAACAAGAAAAGTGAGTTTATAGAAACGTGGGAAAAATAAGACAGGGACTTTCAGACTTGTACTGAACAAAATCCATGGTGTCCTTCAATAGCCCTTTACGTTCTTGGGCCACGTTGACCCAATAGACCCACGACCCCGGCAGGCTTTGGCCTTCAAAGAGGGGGGCCCCGTCATATTGCTGACAGCTCTTTGAAACCCGGGCATGCCCGAAAATCGTCCCGCGACGTCCGTTGCCGTGGGCGTCTCCTGAGGCGGCTGGGTCGTGAGGTGGACGCTATCCGCTCCCTCACGCATCCCGCCTGCTCTTTCGCTAGCATGACAGCTTCGCAGAAGGAGGCGACCACTTCCCATTCCGTCTCACCCCGCAGCATAACCTCGAACAATACCGGGTGGGAGAGGTCGCGCCTATCGCCTCAGTGCGGTGCTCTGGCCAAGCGGAGCAGACCTGCACCATATTCTCCACCGTATCCTCCGGGCGATCCGGCTTGCAGTGGCAGGAAATCGACCCCTGCCATATTTTTAGATGAAACTGCATTAATTACGCCTAATAAATAATGTAAACTATTTTTTTTTTTTTTAAATTCCCACAGCCCACAAGAATGCGACCCTTACCATGGTAACCAAGAGACATTTAGCTATATATCCTCAAGGTTTGATTTATGTCCGCCGTGGGTTTTTTTCCCATACAATTCGCCCGTTTACCTTTAAATTAATTCATCATCATCAGCCTATAATGTTCCCA
Source organism: Agrotis clavis (assembly GCA_954870645.1). Classification (NCBI taxonomy): domain Eukaryota; kingdom Metazoa; phylum Arthropoda; class Insecta; order Lepidoptera; family Noctuidae; genus Agrotis; species Agrotis clavis. The sequence continues at coordinate 26,032,472 of OX940928.1, read as the reverse complement.
CTGCTGGGACACAGGCCTCCTCTCTGTGAGAGGGATTGGGCCATGATCCACCACGCGGGCCCAGTGCGGATTGGTGGATGTCACATCTTCGAATTTTTTGTTCTAGGACATGCCGGTTTCCTCACGATGTTTTCCTTCACCGTTTTGAGAGCAGTGGTGATGAAATAAATTACACAAAGTAATGCGCCAGGCGGGGTTCGAACCCACGACCTACAACTCGTAAGTCGGGACCGATACCACTGGGCCACCACTGCTCAAATTAATTAATCCTAACTAAATGCGGTAATAAGCTCGTTTGTTTACTTGTTACATATTCACGACTAAATAGCTGAACCGATTATATATAATACTAGCTGTGCCCGCGACTTCGTTCGCGTGGATGTCGGAATTTAACAATGTATTTTTTAGTGCGAAGCGCTTAATTCTCGCCACGTTTTTCTTTTATAAACCCTGTATTTAGAATTCAAGAATATTTGACGTGTTTGTTATAAACGCCCTCTGTTGTTCAAAAGCAGTACCATTTAATTGCTATTGGATAAGAGTAGTTTGTATATCGACAAAAAGACACGCTCCACTCCACTCCACCCGCTCCGCTCCTCTCCACCCGCTCCACTCCACTCCACCCGCTCCACTACCCTCCACCCGCTCCACTCCACTCCACCCGCTCCACTCCTCTCCACCCGCTCCACTCTACTCCACCCTCTCCACTCCACTCCAACCGCTCCACTCCTCTCCACCCGCTCCACTCTACTCCACCCTCTCCACTCCACTCCACCCGGTCCACACCACTCACTCCACTCCACTCAACCCGCTCCACTACACTCCACCCGCTCCACTCCACTCCACCCGCTCCACTCTACTCCATCCGCTCCCTTCCACTCCACCCGCTCCACTCCACTCCACCAGCTCTACTCCACTCCACCCGGTCTACCCCACTCCACCCGCTCCAATCCACTCCACTCCAGTCCACTCCACTCCACTCCACTCCACTCCACTCCACCCGCTCCACTCCACTCCACCCGCTCCACTCTACTCCATCCGCTCCCTTCCACTCCACCCGCTCCACTCCACTCCACCAGCTCTACTCCACTCCACCCGGTCTACCCCACTCCACCCGCTCCAATCCACTCCACTCCAGTCCACTCCACTCCACTCCACTCCACTCCACTCCACTCCACTCCACTCCACTCCACTCCACTCCACTCCACTCCACTCCACTCCACTCCACTCCACTCCACTCCACTCCACTCCACTCCACTCCACTCCACTCCACTCCACTCCACTCCACTCCACTCCACTCCACTCCACTCCACTCCACTCCACTCCACTCCACTCCACTCCACTCCACTCCACTCCATTCCATTCCTCCACTCCATTCCATTCCTCCACTCCACTCCACTCCATTCCATTCCAGTCCAGTCCAGTCCAGTCCATTACATTCCAGTCCAGTCCAGTCCAGTCCAGTCCAGTCCAGTCCAGTCCAGTCCAATCCAGTGCATTCTATTCCATTCTGTTCGATTCCTTTAAATCGCTTTAATTAATTTCGGGTGTGAATTGATTACGATGAAACAAAATACCGTGCATAAATGTGTCGCTTAACTTCAAACTCGGATAAATCCAATTCTGAGATTTTTTAAGATTTTGGTGTCAAACGAAAGGGAAAAACAAATGTCTTTAATTTTTTTTATCAGTTCTGTATACCTAAATCCGCATGGTTCTTGAGAAATAAACCGTCAAAGTTATAAAATTTTGTCTAAGTCAGATAGATCCATGAGACAGTTTTTTTCAAATGTAGTTAAGTCCATGAGAGCCAATCAGCTAATTGCATTTTTTAAACATGGCCGTCAGTCAACGTAACTCTGTGACAGTAACACCATACATTCACACGCTGATTTTTTTCAAAGATAGATAAATCGCATTCCATTCTACCAAATGAAGGTAAATCCAATCTAATTATTGAATTTTTGAAAGGATGAGTGATTTAAATACTGAATTGGCTAAACAGGATTGTTTATATACTATACTGTGTTTGTAATATATAATACTGTGTTTTAATTCATGAAAATAAGACTTTTATCACTTTTTTTTTAATATCTCGTAACGGGGTAAAGTGGATTTATCCGAGTTTGAAGTTAAGCGACACAAATGTTACTTCAATAACACCAGGTTTTCTTTAAACGCCATCTGCCGTGCGTTGAAATAATTATGTTTAAAATTATTTGAATATAAATAGTTTTTCCATTCGAAGCTAGATCGCGCTACTGACCTGCGCGTCTCGGTGTGAACTGACCGTAATTTTACTTCTGGAACACTTTAAATTCAAATATCTTTTGATAGACTGAACCGATTCCAATGAAACAAAAACTAAATGTTACTTCAAGTTACGGCCAGTCGTTGTATATTAAAGTTATCTACAAAGCTTTCGTACATTTTACGTGATGCCCGAACAAATAAACATACAAACAGACAAACAGACAAACAGACAAAAATTCTAAAAATGCTAGAAATGGGTTCTATTGGTTGTCCTTTAACACCCTGGCTATATTTTTTGAGTTTTTTTTTAATGTACAAAAATTACTTTTCTACAGTTTTATTATATGTATAGATTTAGTTATACAAATTGTTTAAAAAATATAAACTTTTGTACAGATGGTAAAGGGCCACTTCTTTTTGCACTAAACTTGAAGGAGGGTGAGGCGGGTGAGTAAAGCGGTGGGTAAAAGGTAATAAAATATACTTTCCTAATTTATAATTAAAACTAAATTATTGCACGTAACCGCAGTCTTCTAGAATAAGCTTCGGATCTAGCTCGATAGATGGCGTTGTTAGTTAAGCGCAAGTTTTTGAATCGCGCTATGGTTTCGTTACCGTCAAAAGATGACTATCTTGCGAAGTCCTCACCCACGTAGTATAGCGGCAATTATTGAATGTTATTGAAAGAAAATGCAGTACTCTAGGTGTTTTGATTTTTGGTAGATTGTTACTGTAACAGATAAACAATCTAGATCAATATTCTAGAGATGGATGGATGTGGACGAGTCGTTGACGGTTTTCCCGTTAACGAAACGTAAGGCCAGGTTCACACGGCGACCATTCGATTCGATTTTTTCACGTATACGGTTTTACCGTATACGATGCGATTCGATTTTTTCGGGCCACGCATGCGAGTGCGTACGATTCTCGAATGGGCGAGTCGTGTGAACGAGACAACATGAACATAAGCGCCACTGCGTGTCGTATTCGATAAAATCGTTTCGAGACGCGGCGTTCCAGTGACAACTTCGCACGGTATACGGTAAAATATATTTCTCGAACGCGGGATTTTCCCGTATGAACGCCGTGTAAACAATTTTTAAGTTTTCATAAATATTCTGTTGTCACAACTCTATTCGATAAAATCGTTTATACGGTATACGGGAAAATAATCGCCGTGTGAACCTGGCCTAAACGTTGATTTACGTTTGTCAGCTGGTTAATCAACTAGTTAAATTCGTCAACGAGTTAACTTACTACTAATGTCAACTTGCAACGTAAACCGTGCATTAATTGTACGGCCCGCGAATACGTTCAAAATAAGCTGTTTCTCACGGGCGAGTCATTAAACATTTCTTCTGACCCACAAACTTACAAAAAATACAATAGTACCCACCGCTTCGCAACTTGTACGAATTGGCCGCTCTATTGATTTTCCCTAGTTCTTACACACCGAGGTACAAGACGAGCCTCGTGTGAAGACACACCTGGTAGCAGGAGGATATTCATTTATAAATATAGCAGGGAGATACACGTTAGTACTGCAAATTTTGTTTGGTTGAACGTGCAAATCTCAGGAACTACTAGTTCGAAATAAAAAAATATTTTTGTGCTAGATAGTCCATTTATCGAGTAATGCTTTAGGCTATATAACAGTGGTGCCCTAACGGTCGATCGCGATCGACCGGTCGATCGCGAGAGGTGCCACCGTCGATCTTAGAGGTGAAGCAAGTTAGTACAGCTACAAGATTTTATTTTCGATAATGTATAAATTACCTACTGAGCATTCCGATCGTTTTTGTTTCAATTCATTTATTTATGTTACGGCGCTATGACTGCGTGCGTAGTGCCCAAGGTAGAAAGAAACTATGTAAAACTGCTAATAATTATTACTTATTATTACAACATAAAAATAAATGATAATATAAATACGTGTTATTATTACTAACAGATAATAAAAAAAATACATAAAAATAAAGCCGTCGATCTTAAACCCTTAACATTTTCTCAAGTCGATCTTCACAGCAAAAAGTATGGGCATCTCTGCTATATAACATCACGCTAAGACCCATAGAAGCAAGTGAAATCGCAGGGAGCGGCTAGTACATAATAGCTTAACCTTTTAACCGCCAACGTCGGATATATCCGACAAATATTTTCGGGCCCATTACGCCAGAGTCGGATATATCCGACAGAGAATATTCATATTTATACATATTTTACAAATCGGAACTTAAGAGGAGCAGAAAGAGAGGAACTTGTATTTCACCGATTCGTAGCCTGGCGCTGGGGGCACGACAATTGATATGAAGTCTGGCGGTTAATTAAAAGGTTAAAATATACCTCCAATGTAATTATTAAATAAAAAAATGTAATTTGTATTTGTTCGCCAAGTAATTAATTTTAATCATAGCCCCTTGTGAACCAACACATGTGCCGAGGGAGTGTTTATGAGATACACCCACTGGCACGGGGATGTTTGTTATTGTAAGAAAATTTCATGTTATTACTATCAACATCGTTATTTTTTTATTAAACTTATGTTATCATGATCTACTTTTTTCAATTGGAAGTTTTAATCATTAAATGAGTCCACCTGCCCTGCGTGGAGCGAAAAGTATTGTCACTCTTACGGACTAAAAATACACTATTCCTTCACATATCGTATGCGTTCTAGGGCCGCGGTAACCTGCTTAAATAGCCCCGCGACTCACATACGCTATTATTACGAGAGGTTTTGTAACTTACACAATTTCTTCATCATTCACACATCATCACAATTCATTCGCTTCATCATCAGCCGGAAGAAGTCCACTGCTGGACATAGGTCTCTATTATTCGCTTATGTGAAGCTTAATAATATTTAAGAAAAAAAGTGCTAATAAAAAAAATTCATTGGGATATTTTTTAACCTTATACGAGAATAGCGGACAAAAACTTGTAGAAAATAAAGAATACGAGTAGTAGAAGCTCCTTGACCTTCGCAAAGGTATAAGTGGATAACTTTTTTTTGAGATAGGTAAATTTAAAAGAAAGGAACGTTAAATATACCTGTTTATTCAACATACATAATAAAGTATACCTATAGTTGGAATTTCCACATTCGCCATTGAAAAGGATGGGTCCTTTCGACCAGAAGAGCATTGTGTCTGGTGAGCTACTATCTGGTTGTTCTACTGGCTATTATACTTATCCGTTCAGAAAACTGACCTCATTCAGGTTAGGAATTCGCATGTATAGGGCCTGAAGTCTGCTATTATAATAAATTGGTCAGATTGGTCTATCATTGATGATTTTGACAAGTTTTGGTAATCTAGACTAGTCTACACTAATCTATATACACTAGTATCATAAAGAGGAAAGATTTGTATTTGTATGTAGGTGTGTGTGTATGTTTGTAATGAACAAACTCAAAAACTAGGTACTGTGCCGAATTCAAAAATATTTTTCAACATTAGAACGTTAACGTTTTTCCGTATTGTAACCCTTTTCATGTCGCCTCGCATCTGATTTTTTTTCTATCTTCTTTTACTCTTGTCACAAAATAACGTAGCTAGTGAATTCGGCCGATCTTTTTGTGACTCGCCCACCATTAGTCGTTTGATCCCGATGGTCGACCCGAGTTGAGACACAAATGACGGTGGCGGCCAATTTACTGCCTGCCGAAATGTACCCGTCGCCATTATTGATGGCCAGACATAACATATGGATCCCTAGACGTTTGTTTTCGATTAAAGGACGATGTACGGCGAAACGTTTCATTTTTTTTTTATTTAACGATAGGTTCGTCTTTGAGCACCATCTCGCTTGATGGTATGCGACAATGTGGTTGAGTTTGAATCATGATTGCCTAGAAGCAATTTATTCACCCTTAACTTGAAGACCCCAATTTTTTAATCGTTTTAGTATGGTGTGTATTTACAAATATTTGAACTCACATGAAGTCGCAGCCCAGACCATTGCGTGAATAGAGCCTTCGACACATAAAACAGCTGCCAATCGCTCAACTACACCAACCTTGCCGTCAAATACGTTACATTAGGCATCTCATGACTATGATAGGTACATTTCAAGGGTCACAAGGTCTACTCTTAGTTCGTCAACAAAGATACGGGCTCATTCAAAAGTAGCTTGAAACTTTGAAACGAACCCCACTCACTATTTATTTCTGAATCAGGGTTTAGTTCGCTCAACTTATATGTATGTCTGAAGTGATGCGCACTAGGTAACGCCCGTAACTTTGACTGAGAGTACGTGTTTCGAGCTGAGAAACGGCTTTTTTTATCGTGGTAAAATCATCGAATAATTCGTCCCGTCCAAGGATCAATTCCTCCCGTCCAAGGCGGAAGACTGTCAGACACATACTGAATTAAATCCACGTTGTTCCTTCAATAGCCCTTTCAGTTTCTGGGTCACAGATACGGACAGTCCCGATACCCCGGCAAATAGAGCTATGCGAAGCAATGTTGGGCGAACGTGCAGCCTAAATGTCACCCCGACCAAACGACTTATCAATTGCACTGGCATGCTACTGCATCATCTTGTTTTCCTTATTACCCCGGATCCCAGCTACCATCTATATTGACATGTCTGTCTAATTTACCGCTCCGTTGGTCTGAGGAAGCCATCCGTCTCCTGTGACGTCACATCGTCACAGAGAACAATTTATTGAAGCCACAGACTCAATGAGAATCGCTTGGAGAATTTGTCGATGGATTTTATGTTTGGTTAATCAGCATTCAGCAGATTATCTAACTGATTAAATATAGTTTGAATGTTTGCTAAGTATGTTATGCTTGGTCGAGGGACTTACTGAATTACCGTGACCTTGGAACGTAAAGGATTATTGAAGGACACCGTGGATTTTAGTCAGTACGAGTCTGACAGTCCCTCCTGCCCTGGGTGGGAGGACTCATTTGATGATGTAACCAAGCTAAAAAAATAATATGCTATGCTTTATCTTTCTTAGCTCAAAATGAGGTCCAGCGCTCATTATAAAACGTGCAACATAAAACGTCCACCCCGGTTCTATACCTAAGCATTTTTAAACAAGGCACTAAATAAGTGGAAAATATAAACGGTCACATAACTTTTAATTCCTTGGTTAATAACCTAGTTATGGTGCTTTAATTTTTTTCCCCTTAGCCTGTACTTTAATTTATTATTATCAGCTAATTTTTGATCTCACTCTACGGCGTTATTTATCGATAGCATAAATTGAGTCAGCGAGAGTGACCACCTAATTAAAAGGATCGTCGCCGCACAAAATGAAACAGGGTGATTCATCTACACCCCGACACCACACGCCCCCACCCCCGCGCCCCCGGTGACAAAGCGATGGCCGGATTAATCACCGGTGATGAATTGATGTGGCTCATTACTTTGGGGTTGCTGATTCGATCTCTGTTTTTTAGCCTCTTCGACAATGTTTTAGGTACCCACGATTGTTACTTACTTATCGGGCTTGCTAAATGATTTTAAGAGCAATGACGACTTTTGACGACACGGCAGGCCCAGTGGCTGAGCGATCGACTGTTGTGCAGTGTGTAGAGGGTTCGATCCCCGCACGGAACAAATATTTGTATGATCTGCAAGTAGTTGTTCCGGGTCTCGGTGTTTGTGTATGTGAGTTTCTATGTTTGTAAACGCACCCACGATTTCCTAGTATGGGGCAACGTCTATTATTTAAAAAAAATGCTTTCCCAAAGAAAAAGGCTGCGAGTGGGACTCGAACCTGCGATTTACAGGATAAGCACTTTCTGAAAATCTTTACGATTTGCGACGCAGACATTGTTGCGTACAAATATTATACCATTCAGTGGTTTCTTATAAAAAAACAATATTCATACTACGTAATGTAAATATATCACTCTAAGAAAACTAATGTAATAATGATTGCATTACGAAAAGCAACATTATGCCTGTATTCAGTAGCCCTCTCTAGGAAACACATTCTACCACTATTTATTGAAAGAACAAGATTATTATTTCGTGTGTGGATTGTCCTAAAATTGGGTAATACTAGACAACCTAACCGAAAAGATTAGTATAAAAATAAACATTGAAACCAACTTAGAGGACAGAGGTCCTGGGGTCGCGGGACTGCCTTTTCAGGTAACCGGCCCGAAACGTAAAGAGCTATTGAAGGACACCGTGGATTTACTCGGTACAAGTCTGACAATCATCCCGTTCTGCCTTGGGTAGGAGTACTTATTGAATGATTTTATCACGTAAAAAAAAAAGAGAACAGAGGTTTAAAAGTCTATTTGGGAAACGTGCAGATAGAAATTCCATTTTGCCATAAATCAAATCGAATCTACGACATTTCGCCATTATCCATCAAACCACTTACCTCGTTCCTGACTCACTCCGAGAGGGACATCTAACCTATCTAAAGTACGCGGTATCCTTTCTCCTGCTGATCACGTAGCTACTTGGCCGTTAAGCCTCGCAGCTGCGTCCCTTGGAGGATATTGCCACTAACTCTTAATATGGCCGAACTACCCCCGAGGGTGGCGGGGGGCGTTGCAAGGAAAATTAACTCTTACGGTCAAAGTGCTGCTCGGGTTATTTATGTTTCTATAAGGAATAGATGCGTAGACAATAGTAATTACTATGTCTATTGTTTAAGATTATATATGCCTTGATTATTATTAAAATAACTATGAGGTAATGATGAATAATTATTAAATTGTAAAGTAGATAAGATTTGAAACTTTTTTCACAACAATCCAGTTCTCCAATCCGCTCTATGGCAACGTCTATAATGATAATATACATGACTCACAAACTCGTAAATCACGACCTTACTATAAAGTTTTTGACGTAAGCTTTCGAAAAACCTAACTGAATTGTTTTTTTTTCTGAACCTCTATTTACTTACGAGTACATTTAATAACTACACAGCTCTGCAAAGAAACAATTAGAGCTAAGCTTGCTTATCAAAATGCATGGAGAACGATATTTTTAATAAACTCCACTAGTAAATTTAAATATTACTTGTGAGGGTAGTCTGCACCCCTGTAATTGTATTACCTCCCCTTGTCTTGTATGTACAGCTGTTTAGGAGTCAACAATCGCATTAGTTCTGGTTAAGGGGATATCACAACATTGTAAGATGCTGTTAAACCATCATAGTTTAACATTAAGATGTTAATCAATTAGAGGGCTTTGATTAATCAGTGTATTATTGGAAATCATAGCCGAGAATAGCATGGCTCGACTCATGTGAATAAGTCAATCTGTAAGCTGTGTGGCTATATTGGGGACTCAAGAAATCAGCAAATTCTTTCCACCAAGATATTTGGCCTGTAAGATACTGGCCTGTTGGTCTAGTGGTTAGTGACCCTGACTGCTATGCCGGGGGTCGTGGGTTCGATTCCCACCCAGGACATGTTTGTGTGATGAGCATGATTATTTGTTCTGTGTCTGGGTGTAATTTATGTATAATATTATGTATGTATTTAGAAATATATAAGTATGTTTATCAGTTGTCTAGTACCCATAATACAAGCTCTGCTTAGCTTGGGTCTGGATGGCGTTGTGTGATAGTTATGGAATATTATTATTATTATTTTAATAAACGTTTTTGGTTTGGCTTACAATAACTTGAAAGGTTTTTGAGTTTAAAAAAGGTCGTGGTTCATTTTAAAATTGACACGTATTTCAGTCTCCGGGTGCGCCCATTGATTCACAGCTCTGTCACATCAGGTGCTGCGAACGATTTGATGTCTCCATCACTGACTGCAGGACGGAGCAGTGGTGATGGGGACGCAGTGGTGATGGGGAGGCAGACGGAGAAGTGGTGGCCCAGTGGTATCGGTCCCGACTTACGAGTCGTGGTCGTGGGTTCGAACCCGCCAGGCGCATTACTTTGTGTAATTTATTTCATCACCACTGCTCTCAAAACGGTGAAGGAAAACATCGTGAGGCAACCGGCATGTCCTAGAACCAAAAATTCAAAGACATGTGACATCCACCAATCCACACTGGGCCCGCGTGGTGGATTATGGCCCACTCCCTCTCACAAAGAGGAGGCCTGTGTCCCAGCAGTGGGAACATTATAGGCTGATGATGATGATGATAGCACATAGCGTGACCTTTTTTGACAGTTTGCAGACCCTTAGTTGCCAAATTAAGCACTTGCTCAAGCAAGTGCTAATGTCAACATTAGCTCAACATCCAACATTTATGAGAATAATATTGCCAATGTACGGCAGTGAAACGATGTATGAAATTATATGGAACGAAATGAAATAAAAATTAAATGGAAACGCTACGCACTGTGCGGCGGGCATTAAAAACTATTAATAATTATGTGTCTTTATAGTAACAATCAAAACAGTCGCATCTTGCATTGCAAGGCAAGCACTTGGACATGAAAAAGCGTCTCACACACTTAACATTTCAACATTGTTTTCGCGAAGATACTTCTAATCCTGATAAGAGTGGAGCGCAGTCAACACATCCGGCTGATATCGATTTCTTTTTGTCTTGAGCTAGTTCCCTATCGCTGACTCGGAAACTCGTGAAAGGCGATAAGCGTGGCCTTGGCATGAGAAGAATCTAATTACAGACTGAAGTTTACAAAATACCTTGTTACCTGCGTTGAGACCTCACCGTTCTTGTAACTTCTAATACTTAGGTATCTATGTTATTTACCTGAACATTCACTGTGATTTCTTTTAATTGACATTAACTTTACATGTTTACGTCGTACAGAAAACAACTGTATTTAATATTAATAAAAAAAAAAAAAACGACCAATATTTATTCGTCAATATGGTATAGAACTGAAAAGTGCTATTATGGTGTTGTTTCACATGTACACCACGGTGGTTTCACCCATGTTTTGGCTTTAATTGCTCATAACGTGATTTTATATAAGCTATAGCCTTCCTCGATAAATACACTATCCAACACATTGTTTTTTTTCAATTCGAACCAGCAGTTCTTGAGATAAGCGCGTTCAGACCGAAGCGAAGGCAGAAAGCGGGCGTTTCAAGAGAATGTCTTTTGTAAATTGATATCCAAAAAGTGCTGATTATACTCGTAAGATTAGAAAAGTGGGTTGACTGATATACCGTTATTTGAAGAGTATGTATTATTGTTGCAGCATGGGGCGAATCCCTGCTGTCGCTGCCGAAGCGCTGGCTCAGCACCCAGGTGTATGGGTCAGACGACGAAGACTTTCAGGTAAAACTTTCAGTCAGCAGGCCATTGATGATATCGTATAGGTGCTGACAGACTTGAGCATTCACGTGTAACAGAATTTAGAGCATTCGCCGTTTTTAATTTCGTTTTACAAAACAACGAACAGAGTTTTCTATAATGTAATGTAAAGGTAAGCGTCCACAGGTTCGCATCGCACGTATCGGACGTATCGTACGTAACGGATTTTAGTTTGCCTTGTATTAAAACTCATACAACAGCGTCCACTGATCCGCATCGTACGGACGGCTCATCGGCAATGCCTACATGCGATGCGTACCGATGACGTCATACGGAATGCCGATCAGTGGACGCGCCACGCACGCTTACTAAACCATTTGTTCTTTTTTTTTCTTGCATTCCTCTTCCGCTAAATAAGCAATAACAACTTCTGCATCGCTTTCCTCCTTTCTCACAAACACTTTCCGAACGTACGATCACTAAAAAAATCCAAATGAAGGTGGATGCATCGGCAATCCGATTGCTGATACTCGTGTCGGCAATCCGATCGCTGCCGATACAGTGGACGCAGTCTAAATAATCCATTTGATGCGATGCGTCCGATACGTACGTTGCGGACCTGTGGACGCTTACCTTTAATGTAATTCGTAAGAATTCTCGTATCAAGTGAATGCTCAAGTAAATATTGGAGCAAAGTTAAGCGACCGTAATTTTGAGGGGACCATGACAGCAGACTTTAATAGATTGCTTTTGAATGAAGGATAAAACAAAAAAAAAAAACAAAAATCCCTAAAGAAAAATAGTACGTACATACAGAAATATTGATTGTTATTAACGATATTTTGGCACTGCTCGATTGGCACAGCCGTTGTTGGTCATCCTTAAATAGTAACGGTCTGTTACTTTCTAAGACTAACTTACGAAGAAAAATACAGAGCAATAAAAAACGTTCTCATTCCAGAATGTCCAACTACCGAAGTTACCAGTTCCGGAGCTGGAGACGACGATGGAGCAATACCTGGAGTTTGCCTCCGTGGTAGTGAGTCAGCAGGCGCTGGAGCACTCGCGCGGCCTAGTAAGAGGCTTCATGGAGGAGCTGGGCCCGCGCCTGCAGGAGACGCTCACGGATAGGCAGAAGGAGATGGATAACTGGGTAAGATAGTCGACAATAGAATAGCACATTACATTACGCATGCAATCGTAAGGTTATGCACTGGTGTACCCCTGTAGTACAACCATATTTCGCAAGATGTGATAGGAGGCAAGCGTGCAAGCCGTACACAATGGCAAAATGATGAATAGAAAATAAGGGTTTGCTTTTTAAAATAGCGATTTTGCGTATTTATATGAAAAGACCGATCATTGATTAATCATGTATCGTTCGAGGTTATATAATACCAATAGGCAATAACAATGGCATTGTGTCCAAAATAACAAAGCACTACGTAACTTATTTATTAACAAAAGACAATACAATTGGTCTGCAGGTTGTTCAAAAGATATTTGCTGTAACTGCATTTATTATAATCCCAAAGATCTTCAACATTTCAAAGAGCAGTAGCGGTACCTAAAACGAAACACACGCCAAAGCGCTTATCGGAGTTTTTAAGGATTTCCTCTACAACCCAAAACATAGTTACGTCAACACTATTGTTCTTGCTACTCGGCCGCGCTCATGCCTTCCAACATGACGCCTTTACAACTACCAACTTAAAATGAAAACCAAAACTATAATAATTCTTCTGTGCTTCGTAACTCATGTGCTTCAAAGTAACGGATTGATACAACTCAAGAATTCACTAGCGAATAGTGACAGCCCGCTGTTGAAGAAGATCCTAGAACTAGTGGACGACGCAATCAATGATGAACATTTACTCCAAGTAACGCTCAAACTACTGCGAAGCCTCTGTATTTGTATGCGGGAAACCTTAAGAGCAAAAGAAGACAACTTAAAAATTTACCAACATCCTTTAGAGCTCAACGAGCATAGTGGCACGGAGGGTAAAGTATTCGACCTCTATAAAAATATTTATAATAATACATGCTTTAATTTAAGACAAGACTTGACTAATCATACTTATAAATTCATTGTCGATGAAGAAGATGAGTTTCTTAATCATACAAATTGTGGAAAAGATGAGAGAAATGAAACTCTCGTTAGTGACGATAAATCCCCGGCTGTTAAACACTCAATACCGTCAAGACTAGAACAAGTATTATATAACACACTCATACTAACAAAGGATCTCCATGAATATAGATTAAGAACGTACAATCCGTTCGGCAAAGGGACGCCGAAAACGAAAAGTGCTTTACAACATATCCTTATAGTCATACTGACTCTGTATCCTGATAAACATGATCTGTCTTTCACAAAAAGCAACATTGATGAAAATGATTTAAATAACACAATTCATACAAAATCACCGATAGATATAGATTTAATAGGCACTGAGTTTGCTCAAAGACGTAAAGAACAAGATGGGTCTATTAAAGCAGAAATTATTGCCGAATGTAATTTACAATCACTGTACATGTTTTTAACTGAAAGTGATCGAGATAATCTCATAAAGGTGTTTAAATTTATTCGTAAACGAAATACTGTAAAGATATATACAGAAGTAAAAATTGTACAAAACCAAACGGATTTAATCAACGTTTGTTGTAAAAATTATACTAAATATCTGCAGTGCAATAAACATTTCAAAAATAATTTTGTGTCACAACCAAAGTTCATTGATGAAAATTATAAAAATACAATCACAAAGATTAGAAATCTTGTAGATCAATACGAAAACAATTTAAATGACACCACGTATTATAATACATCTACTATAATTGAAGATGAAATGAAAGAAGGAAACATAATTACAGAATCTGTAACAAAGCAAAGCGAATCTACCACTGATCGCATTCACAGCAACGAAAAACGCATTGACGTGTCGGTTACAAATTCTCAAGATTCTAGCAAACTTGGTGAAGTTACTCAGGCTATTATGTTGCTTAATGATTTTGTGGCAAAACAAACTACAAAAACGTATACGCAAATTGATACAACGGATTCCGAACAGGCGAAGTATAATGTTTTAAAAAAAGAAAAGCAGAAAGATATCACTGCTACTGACATTGGCACTGCATTGGATACGAAAGATCATGATGAAAAATTTAAGATTGAATCAACAAGCTCCATGACGCTTAATAAAAATAACAGGCTTGAAAATAATGGAAACCACTTACCAGAAAATGCAGAAGACACTACGACGAGTTTCGAACATCAGCATAGAAGTAGCAAAAAGGACATAAATGAACGTGTAGCTGTCATCTTACCAATTATTCAGGATAACCATGACACTCAAACAGAAATGCAACAAACTTCTGAATATTTGATAGACACACCTTCCACGGTCAATTTTGTTGCGACGAGTAATGATTTGAGCACAGATTTGTTTATCGTTAAAAATATGGTAAACAAAACAACAGTAAGTCAAGTAAATATTACAGCGGCACCAACACTTTATAATAAAGACAATTTGTTAGAATTATCAACACCATTACCGACTACTGAAAAAACGTTGATACTTGATTTAAGAATACAAAACAAAGTAAAAGATTATAAACCGTATTTCCTTGGGCAACCTATAAAAGTTCGTAATAGAAGCAGTACTACGATTTCATCTAGGGATCAAAATAATTCCACACCATTATACTATTCTCCAGGTATGAATTTAATAAGTCTTACAAATATTACGACGCTATCGCCAACACTGATTTTCGGCCATTCTCTTTATGGTGCAGCACACATATTAAATGATGCCAAAAATATTCTTGAAATGTTAACTCTTGTTAATTCTACAGATATCACAAAAAATACTGCTGAAAGTAAATCCACAAACATATCATCTGCAACAGAGCAAAGTAAACCTAATATCAGTAATGTTAAAGTAAATTTGATATCGATAACGAAGAATGGAAATGAAATTGGTCAAAATTTATCTTTAGGTGAGTCAATATTAGATGACGTAGTAAAACAACTAGAAACAAAAGCATTCATTTCAAAATTACCCAAACCAAAAAACATTTTAGAAACAACAACGAAAACTATATTTCAGACAGTCGCACTAAATATGACACAGCAACAGTTACCAACACTTTCAACCATGGAATATACAGAATCATTCAAACAATTATTTCCTGGTCATATGGAGGATAACAAAATTGAAAGAGAAACTTTGGCAGAATCAACGAGTACCCCTGCATCTTATGTAATAGTTGAGACGCCTAATGAGCTAACAAAAACAAGTGCCTTAAGTACAGAATCTCTTGAAACAATTAATGTTTCAGTAGCCACAATAAAACCAACATTTCAAAATATTGCAACAGAAACGACACCCGGAATTTTAACAACGTTTCCTTCATTTGGGATTTCAAATTCCGACAGTCAAGCAGTTTCTCATATAATGAAAGATATACATCTTACTGATACAGAAACCGAAGCAGAACCATTGAGAACAATTACTTCTGATGTGACCGAATTAGATGGTTTAGTACAGGAAACTGAAATCAAAACCTCTATTTCAGAACCACTTACAGCCGCAAATACTTTAGGAACCACAGCAATGTCTCAAAGTACTGTATCAAATGTGACACAGAAATCATTAGCCGCACTTTCTACACTTGATTTTACTAGTTCGCAGAGTTCAGTTTATGATGGAATCGAAGAAATAAATACTACTGATACAGTAACCAAGGCAGAAACAAAACATAGTTTTACTTCTCAAACAGTGGCTGATGAACCTAATGAGCAAACAGATACAAAAACTATCACTTTAGAATCTCTGGGATCAAACAACATTTTAAAAACAACAGAGAAAGCAAATTTTCAGGAAATCGCAACTAATATGACACACAAATCGTCAATAACTCCTGATTTTGAAAAGGAGGTCTCTTCAGTCTTCACAAATAGTCCAATTGTTGCACAAGGCACAGTTTTTGCTTCGTTACAAAATATAATTGACAATGGAATAAAAACGAAAAGTACAAACAAAGTATCATCGGAAGAAGAACTCAAAATGACAACCAACTCTATTATAAAGGAACCTTTCACCGTTAATACCACATTTCAAGATACTTTTTATTACACAAATACTGACTCAAAAACTAATACGCTAATAGTTATGACGACTGCCTTACCCGTTGATACTGAGAAACCTACGATTGCTGCAGAAGACTCTAATTTTATTTGGTTAGAAAATGTTTCTGAAAATCAAATATTAAGAATTACAGAACCAAGTGCACTTGAAAAAAATCCTACAACGACAACAGATTTTGGTAAAAATGATTCTGATAAAAAATCATATTCTAAATTTCCAGCTGTGATCACGACTAAAAATGACCCAAATATTGATCTAAAACCACGATCAGAAATTTTATCTACATCAAACTCCCCAAAAAGTATGAATGAAGTTGATAAACAAAATAATCTGTCCACTGAGTTGCTTGAAAAGGCACGTAGCACTGAACCATATACTAAGATCGTACGTGAAGCATATACAACATTTACTACAACTTCAAATCAACCTTCAGAAAACATAAGTACTCCCAAAATTACAAGTGAGAGCATTAAAAATACCGAGGATTTCGAAAATTTGATTTCCGAGACAGTATCTACTGAAACTGTTTTTGATAATACTGATTTTAACTTTAATGAAATTAACAATGGGATCACAAATTATCTCGAAGGGCCAGAAATCCAATCTACAAACACAAGCATAGTAAGTGCAAATCTTGTGATTAAAAATAATGAAAGTCGCATTACACCTGAACCTGGAAATAATAACATACATCGTCAGTTTGATAATACATTTATTGTAAATGAAACAACAATATGTGCAGACGAGGGCATAGCCAATGAGGTGCAAGAAATCATGGGCCCAACTACAAAAATAGAATTCACAAAACACACCCAACCTTCAAAGCTTGATTTAAAAGATACTGTCCAAGAAGAGATGGAAACTAAAGTGACTGTATCATTAAATGGTACTTTTGATGTTACAACTGATTCGGAAATAAACAGGATAAGTGATGAAGCATCGAGAAATAATATGAAAGTATTTCCACAA
Source organism: Agrotis clavis (assembly GCA_954870645.1). Taxonomy (NCBI): domain Eukaryota; kingdom Metazoa; phylum Arthropoda; class Insecta; order Lepidoptera; family Noctuidae; genus Agrotis; species Agrotis clavis. The sequence continues at coordinate 26,014,929 of OX940928.1, read as the reverse complement.
AAAGAGTTAGTTGATGGCAAACTGGAGTCTTCATCACAATATCTCATCTCCACAGAAATGAAACCAACTGATGTTCCAGAATTCACTCGTGAATATGTCACAATGGCGACAGAAGATTTATTTGCAGAACACTACGTCACATCCACATCATATACAGAAGCAAGTACGACCTCAGAAAACATAACAAAACAGCAAACCAATGACACCTTTACAGACCTCAATTCTACAAGTTATTTTACAAATGAATTAAACAACACGAACGATATGGAAGTAACTTTGGGAATAACAACACAGGATCGGACAGATGAATCACTTACAATGCCAACATCCACAAAAGCTGTAGAATCTTTGTTAGAATCCATAACTCATTCTACTTTTAACCTAGAAGACATGGTTAGCGTGCCAAAAATCAGAACTACAAAACACGAAAATATGTTAACAGACAATTTTAAATTACATAAATTAATATCGTCCCCAACGAATATAGAAACATCGACTTACTTTGAAAATAACGGCACGAGTTTAACGCTGGGAAACGAATTTAGTACAGAAAAGAATTCAGTTATTGAGACAACTAAAAGTGTCTACACAGTAAATGATTTACGAGAAATAGTTCCACACAAACCAATAACAGATCTTAAGACTACACCTATAATCACAACAACTAAGAAGGCGAGTGTCCTCGAAACTCTTAATGAAAACAAAGTGCCATTTACTCAAACATTTTCGTATAACGTTTATACTAAAAAGCCTTTTACTACAGAGTCTGAAACCATTAATATAAAGAATGACAGACAAGCTGCAAGGATAAAAGAATCAAAATTATCAACCACAGAATTAGCAATCTCAGATTTTGAAGTGCCGAAGCCTACCTCTTTAAGTTCAACTGAGGTAACGCAAAATACTAGTACTAGCAACCAATTTACAATATCAGACATAAACACGGTGCAAATATCAGAAAATCCTTTCATGGAAACGACACAATATACTTCACGGACGAATTCTGCGTTAGCTGATCCAATACTTGGTGCAAGTGAAGTGTCAAAAACAGAAGATATTATTATAGCTGATCTAAAGGATATTCTGACGCGGACTACAGCTCAACTACCGGGTTTTATGAGTCAACCGTTTACTACTAATGAAAATTCATCCAATGAAGAAATACTGTCTTCAATAATACCAACTACAATAGAGTCAATCAAAATGCATTTTTACTCCGATGAAACCAATATTACGACCGTTACCGATACAATCAAATCACTAATGAAATGTAAAGAAAATGCTAGTACTGAAACATTTTTTACTACTACTACTGCGAATGAACCATTATCGTCTGATGTGGTGCAAAGCACATCAAAAATATTTCAAAAAAGTAAGTCAGCGTCCACGGAAGGTAATAAAATATTTACTGAAAAAGCAAAACCCAAACGTTCAAGAACTCTAAAAGATAAAATAAAATCGAAAAAACCTGTTGCATTTGAATTAAACATTCGAGTAGGAGTAGAAGCGAATCAAGATGGAATCAAGTTTTCAGTGCTTGGTGAAAAGCAAACAGTGATACATGAAAAAAGTGAATTACCGATACCACCAACTACTTATTTTACTTTAAATCAATCTGCTGATAATGATATCAAAGGAAAATTATTGAAATCTGAAATTAAGTCTGCAAATAAGATGGAAAAGAATAGTACAAACTCGTTTACAAATGAAAACATGAACTCTATTAAAAATTCTGACATCATTAAAAATAAAGACCTGAGTCGTATCACAGAAATACTGAAAAAACTGTCATGGGATGTACCGGTGAACAAGAAACCGCAAAAAAAGTTGAAATTGTCACAGCTTTCGAAAACAAGAAAATCTTTTGGAGAAAATACGACGATTGCTGAAAATATACAACAACACGATATAAATACAACTAGTTATAATGCGACTATAACATCATTACATAAGAATTTCACACACATTAAACATAAAAGCATAAAACCTGGTGTTCTTACTGAAGAGCTCGACATTTACAATTTATCATCAATTTACAAAGAACAGTTTGAAAAACTTAAAGAAAGTTTGAATTATACGGGAAAAGGCAATCAAAACGCGACCGACGTTATTATAAAACCAATGTTAACATTACCAGAGTCAGAAAATATGGGATTAAATACGACTAGAGTGAATACTACCTTGAAAGAGAATGAAAAAATGGAACACATAGCAACTAGCTCAGGAACATTACTCAGTACCAAGAAAAATTTAACCAAGTTTGAGTCAAGAGTTAATAAAAATAAAATAAGCACAACTTTAAAGCTTATAGATAAAAAAATAGAAATAGTGCTTAAAAAGTTACTGAAGGGCAAAAAAATAGGCAAACGTCAACTACTGATGTTGAAAAAGAAATTGTTAAAGAATCTTACAAGTAAGAAAAATGATACAAATGTACACAAGCATCATGGCTCTGTAAAACAGAAAAATAACTTAAATATGACGAGTGATACAGTAATACAAAGTATAACTTATACTTCTACTACATCAAAAGCTAACAATATTACAAAAATACAGGAGATGGAAGCTACAATCTCAAGTTCAGATAAAAAAATGACTAACAACGACACAGATTTGTTTAAAAATAATAAAACTCTAAGTACGGTTAAAATAGAAAATGGAATTACCGAACAAACAATGGTGGAAAAACTACTTAACACCACTAGTAAAAACATTTTAAATGCAAGGCGGCTTTTTGTCGCGCTTGTTAATAACAGCCTATCGTCTCAAGAAATAGAACAAAATTCATCAAATTTCAACCCTGAAACTACATATCAAAACAATATGTTCACAGAGACGAACTTTAGTATGAATGTGAAAGCCAATACTTCTAATGAAGAACCATCTCTTTCAGAAATTATTCTTAACGAAATGGATTATGATTTGTTGAGAACTGAAAATGAATCGATTCATAAACCTAGTGATACTTTAAGCGATGATAATGATAATTCAAATATAGCGTTAAATATAACAGAAGTAAAAAATGGAACATTAAGTTTATTTGACTCTAATTACAATAATTTAATGGAAGAACTAAATGTCAAGACATTGACACAACAAAACAGTAAAGAATCTTCATCATTAAATGGTGTTCATTTAGCAGTAAATAAAAAAAATAAGGATACAGCCAATGATGACACGTCTACTACTGTAACTGACACTGACAATGGGATAGTGATTACAAACACGTATAATTACAACAGTGCAACCAAATATGGTACAAGTGAGGAAATAGTTACAATACCGACCCAAACAACACCTTTACTCGAAGAAAAATTTGAAAATGTTGCACAGAATGAATTCACCAATGGCCAGCCAAGGACCACTGATAATTCAAATACTTCTGAGAATTCTGAATTTGTTTCAAAGAATAAAGATACTGCAGTAATTTTTCCAGTAACAATAACAAAAGTAGCGCCACAGATAAATGAACCCAATAACAAAATTACACAAGACATGTCAAATATCCATGATACAAAACATTATTTTATAGATGATAACTTTGATGAGAATCCGGGCCAAAGTGCAAGATCAGGTGACATTGAAGATTTTCGCAGGGCAGAAAATTTGAAAAATATAACAACATCTGCACAACAAATACCTGCTGTTTTGAGTACACCGCTACCACTTAAGGAAAAAGGCCAATCGTCGACAGTAATTCAAAAACTTACTTTCACCGGAGTGCCCAGTACCAGTGGTACAACAAACCACAGTCAAAATATAATATCGACTACACCACGAGATTTTGATATTTTATTAACATATCACACTGACGAACATCCTTCAAATCCAACAGGAAAAACACAAAATATAGAAAAAAGAGGCAACATCAATGATAGAAGTATTTCTGAGAATGGCTCAAGTAATTTCAACGACAAATCTTTCACAACTAATAACTACAATAAAAGTATTATTGGTGAAGAATTGAGCATAACTGAGCAAATATTTAATAGTTTAAGCACGGTACTTCCTGAAGCTCAGTATTTGAGCATTAACAAGAATATGTCAGCTAGAAATAATGTCACCAGCACTGCCGACACTTTTAAACTAATAACAAACAGTGTTGACTCCGCCAGCACACTTAATAAAAAAATATACAAGCAAACCGACATTTTAAATAAAAATGTTTCAAAAGAACTAACAAATAAAGGTACCGATAACTTTACAATCACAAATGCCTGTACTTCTACACAGCCCTCAAACACCACTATGAACATAAGTGAAGAAAACATAGCATGTCTTAGAACAAAAAAGAGTGATGAGTTTAACACATCGTCAACTATAATTCAAGATTTAAACATCAATACACAACAACCAAATGGAGAATACTTTATTAACTTTGCAGACGTTAAAAAGGATAAACAAACAATTTTTTTGAGTACTTTAGCTACGGAAGAATATGTAGGAAAATCTACAGAAAAACCTGAAATTCCTGCTTCAAAACTTTCACTCACTGAAATTCCATCAAAAATATTGAAAACAGAGGACGTAAATGAAGGTCGCGTCCATGATATACAAATAATAAATACTATAACTGCTCCTAATACTACAACAATAAAAAGTACTGAGAAGCAACATTTGTTTACCACAACTTCAGATTTGACCGAGAAGAATATTAGTTCCGATGAGACATTGAGAATAGACCAAGAACTTTTACCACCAGAAATAAAATTTTTCAATAGTTCTGCCATTGGCAGTACCGATCTACCATTTATATCAACAAATGGAAATATGTCTTCTATGATTCCAGATCCTTATCTTTTAAATCCCTATACAGGACAAAAAGTCCTTAATCAAAGTATTGAAAATAAAGATGATCTTACGACCGTAACTTATAAAACGCTTTTGGATAGCGTTACTAAAAGTAATAAGGTTAGTAACGAAAGCACCCTAATTACAGTAACTAATGCATGGGCACATGCAGATAAGACAAGTGCTAAAGAAATTAAAGAACCTGAACAAATATTGATAACACAGTTAAAAGAAGCTAACAACACGCAACTGATTCACTCAGTAGACGAGTCAGGAAATGGGACTAAAACTGAAATAATAAATAAAATGATTTCATACAAAAATAACGTACTTGATAAACGTGATTTTATAACATCAATTTTACACAACAGCACAAAAATGTTACAAAATAAAACTACCAGAATTTCTATTAAAAACCCTGTGTTTTTAAAGGTTCATGACGGTGAAAAAAAAGTATCAGACATTGGTACACCACAATTAAGTGATTTAAACGTTACAAAAATGAATCCACTCAACAAAACAACAGTTAATTTGAAACCTGAAGTACAAAAACTTGTACTAATAACAAGTAATAAAGCAAAATCAAAAACAGACCAAGCAAACAGAAATGGAACTAAAGAAAAAGGTTATCAGAGCAATTACACCAGTCTTTTTCCAAATGTAAGGAGTGGTAATTTTAAAAGTAAAAAAGGTATAGAAATATTTAGCTCACGACTAAATAGGCAGCATAATTCACCGACGACAACTGCTTGCACGAAAAATATAAAGTACAACACATATCGGCCAATAACGAAAGAAGAGCTAGAAATACTGAAGTACTTTAGCGATCCCATTCTCAAAACAGTTCTCCATAAGCAAATTAACGACAAAACGCCTTCTCAACAAGCAGCAATTGATAATTCTAGTACTGCTATAGAAAGTGTTCACAACAGATCGCAGATAGACAAGTCTAAAAAAAATCTAAAAGCTGGCAACTCTTCAGAAGACAAGCAAAAGGCACATGCGGAAAATCAAGATCGTGCAGACAAAGACATACATCTAGGAATGAATGGCAAATTAAATGAGTCCATTGAAATATCTAAAATTCCACATTCTTCAGAAATAAGTAGAATTTCACATCCAATACTTGAAATTAATATTAATTCACCACAAATAAGAACTAACGGTAACATACCGCCAATGATTGAAATAAATGGAAATCCACTTCCTATCGAAATAAACAGAAATTCAGTGCCGATGGTAATGAATGGAAATCCAATGCCGATGGGAATGAATGGGAATCCAGTGCCGATGGAAGAAAATGGAAATTCTATGTCGATGGTCATGAATGGAAATCCAATGCCAATGGGAATGAATGGAAATTCTGCGTCAATGGCACTGAACGGAAACGCTGGTTCGATGGGAATGAGTGGAAACTCTGCACCGATGTCTCCAAACAATAACTATGTGCCGATGAATGAAAACTCTGCGCCGATGTCAATTAATGGAGACTCTGCATCGATGGCAATGTACGGAAACTCTGTGCCCATGGCATTGAATGGAAACTACGCGCCCATGGCAATGAATGGAAACTCTGCTCTGATGGCAATGAATGGAATCTCTGCTCCAATGGCAATGAATGGAAACTCTGCTCCCATGGCAATGAATGGAAACTCTGCGCCGATGGCAATGAATAGAAACTCTGCGCCGATGGCAATGAATGGAAACTCTGCGCCGATGGCAATGAATGGAAACTCTGCGCCGATGGCAATGAATGGAAACTCTGCGCCCATGGCAATAAATGGAAACTTTGCGCCGATAGCAATGAATGGAAACTCTGAGCCGATGGCAATGAATGGTAACTCTGCACATATGGCAATAAATGGAAACTCTGCGCCCATGGCAATGAATGGAAACTCTGCGCCGATAGCAATGAATGGAAACTCTGAGCCGATAGCAATGAATGGTAACTCTGCACCTATGGCAATAAATGGAAACTCTGCGCCCATGGCAATGAATGGAAACTCTGCACCCATGGCAATAAATGGAAACTTTGCGCCAATAGCAATGAATGGAAACTCTGAGCCGATGGCAATGAATGGTAACTCTGCACCTATGGCAATGTATGGAAACTCTGAGCCGATGGCAATTAATGGAAACTCGGTCCCAATGGTAATGAACGGATATTTTGCGCCGATGGGAACTTTTAAAAACTCTGCGCCGATAGAAATTACTGGAAATTCAGTGCCAATGAGAAGAAACGGAAGTTCAGTGCCAATGGGAATAAGCGGAAACTTGCTGATGATGGATATAATTAGAAATCCAGGGCCAGAGAGAGTCAATGGAAATTCACACACTAATAGGAATTTAGGGTCGAGGGATATGAATGGAAATTCGCTAATGTTGGATATTACTAGAAATACAGTACCGATGAGAATTAGTGGGAATTCAGTGACTATGAATATGAATGGAAATGCGATTCCGACAGATAACAAAAGAAATGCATTGCCACCGGAAATCAATACGTATTTGATGCCTACTGGAGTCAACAGAAATTTAAAACCCGAAGAAAACAATGTAAATTTATTGCCGATAGGAATTAATAGAATTCCAATGACGATAGATATTAATAGAAATCCGGTGCCACTAGAAACAAATAAAATGTTCATACCTGCGGAAAGTAACGGGAATTCAGAGCCAATAGAAATTAGTCGCAATCCGGTGATGAGAAATTCAGGAACAATTGATTTTAACAAAAACCAAGTACCAGTGCAGACAGAACTTAACAAAAAAATAATTTTAGAAAATAACAAATACTTCATTCCTGAGGAAACCAAGAACAGTTCAGTTCCAAACGATATTAATAGGAATTTTATTAGGACGTTTGAAATTAGTAGGAACCTAACTCCAGCTTCCAAATTAGACAGATATTCTTTTGTGATGAATTCATCCTCAAATGTTGACAATGATAGGAAATCTTCACTGGCTGACCGTAAAAAAGATTTAATGGTGAGCAATAAAAACTTTTCTTCGACAAAAATATTTAACAATAATGGGAACTCTTCTACTACGATAGACAATAATTCGAATTTACACCAAACATTTAATGAAGATCAAAATTCACTATTGCTTTTAAACACTAATAAAAAAACACCTTCAATTATTGATATAAATAGATACACACTGGTCGTGAACAAGGATCATCCTATAATAGTTCACGATGAATGGAATTTATCATCAATGATGGGTAATAATAGAAAAGCACCATTAAAGGCTGCCAACACTATAATACATTCAATCAATGAAAATAAAAAATCGACTTCAACACCTGGCAATAATATAAATGCACCCTCTATGAAAAATATGAAGAACAGACCTTCTGGGATTCGGGACCGAGACAATAACAAGAATTTACTTTCAAAAGTTGCGAATGTTAGTTATCCGCCTACAGTGGATGACTTTACTTTACAAACGACGATGAAAACTAGTGAAAGATCAACTCTATTGAGTTTCTTCAGTCAGATTACTCATTCAACGGTCAAACCTAACATAATTTTAGCAGAAACCAAAACATCAAAAGCTAATATGGCAGTTAATAAGAAACAACTTCCAATGAAAGATATAAAAAGAAAACCATTCATAACTTTTGATAAAAATAAAAAGCCAGTTTCGATTTCTGGCAAGAAAAAAAATACGCATGGAGCTTTAGAAATAAATACACATTCAAAAGTTGTTAGGAAGAACTTTAAAAAGATTGGATCACAAAAAGAAAAACTTTTGGATTCCTTTGAGCATATGAATCCTTATACTGCGAAAATAAAGAAGCCAAATGTAGAAAACAAACTAACAAACAAGCAAACGGAAATGGGTACTAGAAGAAAGGCAGTGAAGACCCTCAACACACAAGACTTTCTCTCGCAACGTCGTAATTTGCCACCACAAAGTGTTTTGCAAAAAACTACTAAATCATACCCAATGTTCCTCAAGCCCCAGCCATCGCTTCTAAAATATAAAACATTAAGACCGAAATTTAGTACTATAGACAAACCACTGAAAAGATTGGCACACAAAATGAAGCCCAAACTTGTAATGACAAATAAACGTTCGGGGCAGAATGGCCAACGGATGATGCCAAAGAGAGCAAGAGTCAATAATGTGCTGGATATGTCAATAAGGCATTCAACTTTGAAGCCAAAGTTTACGAATGATGAAATGGATTTCATGTTTAATAATGACTACATGAAGATAACGCGACGGCCTTCAGTAGGTGACGTATTGGATTCTGATTTCTTCGGAGACAACTACAATCCTTCTGCATCCTACAGGAGAAGTCATGTGGAGCAACTGACCACGGAAGCTGCCAGAAAGCGTCACCAACGGAGGACTATATTCTTTTTAAGTCCCACTGAATCTTATGACCAAGATGAATATGAATAGGTTTTACAAAACAATATACTTAGATATGTGTTGCGTAATTATTTTTAAGATATGCGATAAGTAGTCAATAAATGAACTTTATTTTATAATATCTAAAAGTTTCATTTCAAGCATTTTAGAACCTTGATCCTATCGTCATCCTTACTTAAGTTCTCAATAAAATTGCAACCCGATATAATCCTTAAAGGGGAAAGATATATCGATATCGAAAGATTTGTTCCATCTCTTTATTATTGCAATTAAAATTACGCACAAGTAGACACGAGCCGGTTAACTACAAATATCATCATGTCAGCCGAAATACGTTCAATGTGTGTAGGCTTTCTTCAAGAGGTGCTAAATCATTAGAATTCCGGGACCTGCATAAGGTTTATTGGTATACCCTGTAGACCCTATTAACATCAACGATGCTCAAAAACTTCTTGAAATTCAATTTCGTTTTATTTTTATTTTACGATAGGTTCTTGTTTAACCACTATCTCGCCTGATGGTAAGGTGAACGGTGGTGACTGTGATGACAAATGCTTATTGTTCTCAAATAGTGTGTGTACTAGTCCTCTCTCCACTACAAGCTGTCTTGTCCCAGGTAACGGATTGGTGGCTAGACGACATGTACATGAAGGTGCGACTGCCGCTGCCCATCAACTCCAATCCTGGCATGGTGTTCCCTCGCCGCCACTTCGCCAAGATGGAGGAAGTGGCAGACTTGGGCGCACTGTTCATCGACGATCTGCTGGACTATAAGGAGATGCTGGACAGGTAAGGAGTTAATAGTAAGAAAATGTTAACATAGAAATTAACAAAGGCCATTGGTATTGTTAGCATCACCACAGGCATCACGACTAATAAATTATTCACCGAAGAATCCTTGTTGCACTGAATAGATTTTATTGCATGACAGCGCGCTGGAGAATAGGCAGGCGCTCCCAAAATGTTTAAATAAAAATTCTAGGTATGTACCTAATACAGTTAACGCTGACGCTTCAGATGTATATGCGCAATTTAGATTCAGCGTTTACAATTACTTGATAAATGCAATGACCAAATCACTAATGAGGTCAACAAAATCAACGTTCTACACGACCGACAATGCAATGGTTACCAATCCGAAATTCTTATGTAACCTAACTAGATAGGCCAGATTGGTACGCCCACATCAAAGTATTTTAACTTGAATAATCTGTTACATTTCTACCGCTAAGTCTAACACATAGGGTCTCATCAAACTACAAAAAAAAATGGTTCTATGAAACTTGTCCTGTTTCAGAGGAGAGCTTCCACTCGAACGTGCTACCAATCGCGAGAAGGGTCAGCCTCTCTGCATGGAGCAGTTCTATCGTCTGCTGGGGGTGTGCCGCATCCCCGAGGTCGGCAAGGACAGGCTGGAGCTGCCACAAGTCAAGCGAGGATCTGAGGAGTCGGAGGAGCTGGTGGTGGTCGCTTGCAGGAACTATGTAAGTATTGGAAGATGACTAGTACTACTTATGTAGTTCATCATCATTTTCCAGTATTGTCCCATTGTACTTGGGGTTGGGGGCAAAATGTTTCCTTCTGCCATTCTCCACTATCGGGCGTCTCATCATCATTTACACCTTTTTCTTTCATAATATCATTGCATATCACACAGGCTATTCATCTTTTCTTTGGCCTCTTTATCCATTTATTAGTAGGCGTGTTTGTTATTTATGGACGATGACGATTAGTGGCTCTGTGAATTCGCTGTGTGTGTGCTAGAACTGTATACGGTATGTGCTCAGTCGGTGATGTGGTGGGGACTATAAAATCAATCGCAGCGCGCGATGTGACAGAGATGTGAATCAACGGGAGCATCCGCGGAGTGAATAACGTGTCAAGTTCATTATACACCATAACCTACCCTTTTAAATACCTACTTTTTTAGGTTTTATTTAATTTATAATGATAAACAAGCCGATGTTTATTAAAATATCTAGTTGGCGTGCATTGGCAGATCTGATGGCCCCCGTAAAGTGGTCACTTTGAGGCGCTGAAAATTCGTGGTACTACATTTCTTAATGGAATTTCATGTAATGACACACTAGCGCCGCGTCTAAATGTCATGAGTGGTGGCGCGGATTCTAGTTGCTGCACCCACATTTCAGCAGTTAGTTACAGATATTTAGAGCACCAGAGTTGAATGATTCGAATAGAAAGTCGTTACATAACTTAGTGGGCAACAATTCTCCACGGTTAAAACATTTCTATCCAAAATTAAATTACAGCAAGACTTCGCGGTAAATCTGGCGAAACAAGAATAACTCCATTATGTAGGAGACGGCCATGTAACTTAGTTATCATTTAGAAACGCCGCCGTGCACTTTATCACTTACAACAGAACTTAGTTAGGGAACTGTCCTCTAGTATGAATATCTTAGTCTGTTTTGTGTTGGAAAAGTTTTGAAATGCAGTCTTGAGGGAAATACATTATTTATTGGAGGTCTGAATTCATCGTAGTATTTTTGTATTTATCTGTTCTCGAGTTGAGATCTCAAATTGGTAAACGTAGGTTGGGATCCTCAGGCAAGGCGGGGCGACGTTGGGATCGTCACCAAGTAAAATGGCGTGCGATCGGAGAGGCCTATATCCAGCAGTGGACTGCTTTTAGGCTATTGACGAAGACTATCTCCTTCTATCTATCTTCTTTCTTCTTCTATCTATCTTTCTATAATATAAAAATGGATCGCAAAATGTGTTGCTAAGATCATAACTCGAAAACGGCTGGACCTATTCGGCTAATTCTTTTTTTGTTGTGTTTGTAACCATCAGCGCCAGGTTATAGAGGAAAATCGTCATGTCCACCCATGCGAAGCTGGGACGGGCCGCTAGTCTGTTAATAAATACTGACGACTAAAGAAATATACCGTCAAAGCTGTTTAAATAATTTGCTTAAGTTCATTAAGCATTCATTAATCAATGGTTATATTAAATTGTTAAAATATCGCTGGGTGTTGTGATTAAATATTAAGCAGAAGAAGATTTATTTAAGACACATGGTGCCAATTTTATTAGTCATGCTATTTTCAATATGAGATCTTGTGAACATCGTCCAACAAAAGTTTAAATCGTTTTTCTTTTCACCCTTATTGGGAAATTAAAAGTAGTAGCCACAACTACTAACACGCTGATACATTAGGACGCTGATACAATTGTTCAGTGTCCTTACGAATGTATTGTTTTCCTACCTATTGTTCGTAACTTGATAAAATACTCGATAACGAGTCGACTTTATCGAATAGTTGTAGCTGTTTGATTATGAAACTTAATCGAATAAATGTTTTTTGGTAGCTTTCTATAATACTTGGATGAAGCCCTACGGGTGTAACTCTTTTATCCAGATTTGTCCAATCGTTCTAGCGTAATTGAGTAACAAACATCGCGATTGATAGAATCTCTAAGTCTGTCTATATGCACATAAATTCCAAACGACTGCACCGAGTTGGACATTCTTTTTTTGTTGTGCTGTCAGGCCAAAATTATTAAGAAAGAACATTTTCGGAAAATCCACTGAGTTTGTCGAAAGTTTGAAGCCGGAGCGGTCGGCTAGTTAGATTCAAGCATCTTTTATTTTTCCCCACAGTTCTACCCCATCCCAGTGAAGGCAGCAGATCGTGGAAGACTAACTCCTGGCGAGATGCAGGCTCAGCTGCTGCACGCGCTGGTGGACGCGGCCGGGGCTCCTCCGGCGCCCAGGGTCGGGCTACTTACATCTATGAACCGGGACCAGTGGGCCAGGGCCAGGGAACAGCTTATAAAAGGTAAAAGTTCTATCATCGGACTACAAGACGCACGGCAATATGACGACAATGCGCCATCGATAAATGGGTCCACCACCCATACGTACAAAGCGTTTTGCCAATACTTTCATTGTGCATACAGCTAAGGAGTGAAATTCCCTGCCGTGTGTAAGTTATTTGATAGCTACAACTTAGCAAGGCAAGCATGCTTAACCGTCGACGTTTAGAATTTCAGTATCGCTTCATCCGGCGAGATAGTAGTCGAACGAGAGCCTATATCCAAATCAAAAGTATTAAATTCCAGGGCAAAGAGGACTTGTATAAAGACGACACGACACTAGAAGCTTTGTTTAAAACTGCTCATAAATGCAATATGAGAAACCCAATAACGCACACATAGAAAAAAACTTTTTCTAAAAAATGTGACCGCCTTCAAAAACAACCACAAAAATGGCAAAAGAGACAATGAAATTAATAAAAAAGTCACCGACTTCCGAAAGAAAAGTTTTGTAGGTAATTTTACCCTTTTTTCTGGTTGTTTTTGAAGGCGGTCACATTTTTTTTAGAAACATTTTTTATTTTACTCTTTTTAGTTTGAATATTCAACCAAAAGTCTTGTCAAATACATCATTTTCTTACATGTGCACTAGAATTTTGTAATCCGTAGCACCGGTAATAACATCGTTAACATCTCTTTCATTCATTCCCTATCTCAAAAACTACTGAACCGCGAAAAGCACCAGCTTTAGAATAAAAAAAGAATCATGAAAATCGGTTCACCCAGTCGCAAGTTATGAGGTAACAAACATAAAAAAATACAGTCGAATTGATAACCTTCTCCTTTTTTTGAAGTCGGTTAAAAAGATAGCTCCTTTGCTTTTAAAATGCCACACACAGTAAACAAATATAGCCGTCCGAGAATCTTAACTTACTACTTACGAACTGATATTTCACAACTTACCTGTTTACCCCAGATGAGATGAACCGCATGAATCTGGAGCTGATCTCCCGCGCGCTGTGCATCCTGTGCCTGGACGAGGGAGGCGGCGACCGCGCCGACACTGATGCCGACACCAACGCCATGCTGCGCGCCATGCACGGCGCGGGCACGCGGTACCACTCCGCGAACCGCTGGTTTGATAAGACTGTACAGGTGAGGACCATGGAAAGTATAAGGATAGAGGGAGAATATTGTAGAATCAACTGTGGTGACGTAGAAAAGGCTGGACTGGCTGGCTAGAAATATGTGGAGGACTGTTTGTTGTGCCGCAGCACATTTACATTTTTTTTCTGAAAATTTCTGGTTCATTGTGTAAAGATACTGTAGCACTATGCGGTTCAATTAGGAAGTTTAAGCTAACGACATACTGTACCGTAATGTACGCTTATTTAACGCACTTGAAACATTATTTTGAGTTACCGATATTTCGGCGCTGTTGCAAGCGCCATGATCGCGGGTTGACTGTAGAATGCGGGTAGATGAAAATAAATTGTTAGAAGCAGATATATTTGTCTACCCTCATTCTAACAGTACGAGGTTAATAATAAAAGCGCGTATTATGAAAGTTGGCAACGTCACAAATAGTTGTCAAATATTAACAAGTTTTAATTAATTTGGCAATGCTCTTGTATGGAAATAAGAAATATGGCTTTGTAGTGCACTAAAAATTGATAAAGAAATGCAATAATTAATATCGTAACACATATCATACACAATAAATATAGTTTTAGAAGTAAAAAAAGAATTTGGGAACTTTCCAAATGCCTTTTTTACATCTGAAACGGTTACAACATCAAATTCAGTGTTTTGATTGCATTCATATATCAATAAAATTGTTTAGTGCATTATAGAGCCATATCTCTTATTTTTATACAGTGCCGAATTAATTAAATATTTGACAGCTATTTGCGACGTTGCCAACTTTCAAAATACGCGCTCTTAAAACAGTGATCACATTTTCCTGGCTGATATTGTTTCCTGAGATCAAAGCAGATGAGAATGCGACTTTTCTTCTAACTACAATATAAACTCTATCTCTTCCAGCTCATCATCTCATCGGACGGCACAGTAGGTATGTGTTACGAGCACAGCGCTGCCGAGGGTGTCGCAGTGGTCCGCCTAGCCGAGCGAGCGTTAGCCAGGGCAGAGGTGGCAGACAGACCAGCTCCACCACCAGCCTTACTGCCAGCCCCTCAAGCCATGAAATGGAACGCCACTCCAGATGTGCAGAGGACTATCGAGGCTGCTGCCAGGGATCTTGATCGGTGAGGAGTTTAAGGCAGACATTTTTGCCCATGAGGGCAGGTAGAAACTAAAAAGTACCTGCTACCGCGTATGATCCTTACATTAGCGGCCCATCCACTAACGTTCATTCCTTCTGACTTATCTCGTTGTGCAAACTGTACAGAAAAGCGACGAGATAAAATAAAATCGTTGAAGCCAGTAATTAAACCACAATCCTACGTTTTTTCCCTGACTTGAACTTTGACCTGAAGGATTGTTTTTCAAGGCGTGTTGTGATAAACAACACGCCTTGAAAAACAATCCTTCAGTGACCAAACACACGTTTAGGTACATCGTCCTTCGCGACGGAAGGCGATTCTTTCTCACTCTTGCAAATACACTGGCGTTCACTCCGTAAGGATTGTAGATTCTGGCAGGAATGAACGTTAATGGATGTGCCGCTATTCTCTTTTCGCCATGGTATAACGTAGATACAGTCATCCCTTATAAAAGTAGTAGGTATTTCAACATTTCTTATTTACTGTTATAGAAATAAGACCAAAGAAAGGAGTTTCAAGATTTATGATCCTTCACAATACAAATCTCCTACTACTAACACTGCATGCTGTATTTTTCTCTATTTTTTTCTAATTATCTCTCGTTTGTATCGCAGCGCCATTTCAGACCTGGATCACAAGGTGTACACGTACCGCGGCTACGGGCGCGAGTTCATGAAGTCCTGCCGCACCAGTCCTGACGTCTACATTCAGCTCGCCATGCAGTATGCTTATTACAAGTGAGTACGAAATTAACATTGATGACGATCTGATGACCGACAGGATGTAAGAGTTATTAAAGGCTTATTTACAAATTTTATCGAGTAAAGAGCCATACTATGCTAACTACTTACTATTTTTGTTGACAGTGTATAAGCTACAATATTATTTTCAGCTGCATCTGATTTGAAATGAAATGGACCCCAAACAAAAAAATGGGAGTTAGGCAAATGATAGTGACTTACAAGAACTTCTATCCTTCACACTGCCACTGACACCATTTTAAACTTTCGCGATGCGATTTCTCCAAAAGCTGAACTAAGATCTTCGTACTAAACCACACCCCCACCATCGTTTTATCCTCCCCAGGATGTACGGCTACCTAGTTACCACATACGAGTCCGCAAGCCTGCGACGATTTCGCAACGGTCGCGTGGACAACATCAGGTCCGCCCACGCCGCAGCCCTGGCCTGGGCGGCTGCTATGTGCACCGCGGAGACACCGCCCCTCAATGATGCAGGGGACGACGGCCAGAAGAAGGTGTCTTTCAATTTGTATGGGGTGAGCATAGATTCGGTTGTAAAGCTTTTTGGGAAAATGAGAAGGAATTAGAAGGGTGATAGAAGTTGTTTTCAAGACATTATTGTGTAGTTATTGCGATTGGCGAACTATATTAATAAATTTTGGAACAAATTTTTAATCGCTGCACCTAACAAGATCTTAGTAAAATGAGTAAAATATAGTCTTAGAAAATTTTGCCGAATAAATATTTGGTCATAATCTATTGTCAATTCTCAAGCTAGCTGTATCAATAACCGAAGCTAAATAACGACGAGATGGCCTCAAAACGATGACTTAAATACTTTCTCCCAAAACCAGGAGCAAAAGAAACTAGAACTGTTCGAGGAAGCAGCTCGTAAACAGACGTCGATTATGGAAGCCAACATCCTGGGTAAGGGCATCGACAATCATCTGCTGGGGCTGCGCGAGGCGGCGCGGGAAACGCTTGGTGAACTACCACCCGTTTTCTGCGACGCTACCTACAAGCAGATGATCGAGTTTAAACTAAGTACTAGTCAGGTGAGTGAATTGGCACAATTTAGAACCAAAAATAAAAAGACGTGAGATTTACCAATCCACCACATTTGCGCGCTGTGTGTTTGATCAACGATGAGCATATTTACAAAATAATTGTCTCTCGTGTTTTATAAGATGTCATACCCATTGCAGTTTGTAAATGTAGGGTCTGTCGCCAATTTCGAAACACAACAAACCTCCCTTCACAGTCTCTATACATCTGTTTCATCTACCTTTCTCCTTCAGGTGACGACCACGACTGACGGCACATTCATGGGCTATGGGGCAGTCTGCCCGGACGGCTACGGTTGCAGCTACAACCCGAAGAAGGACAGCATCATCTTCTGCATATCCTCCTTCACCTCCTCAAGCGTCACCAACACAGAAGCCTTCAGGCAGTCCCTAGAGGAAGCCCTCGACTCCATGAAACTTATGTTCCAAGCTCGGAAGCAGGAGAACTGAGGAGTCGGTGAGGGGAAACTAAAGGTTTCCAAGTATTGATTAGGCAAGCACAGGTTTGGTATAATTTGGTGGAAGGCACAGTTTTATAGCTTGATGTTTTAGAGAAGAAATGGGTAGTACAGAGTGGAATGATCTATACGTGTTAGGTGTTACGAGTAGATTCGGTGTTATAACGTTAAGTATTATGAATGAACCCCTCCTATGCCTCAAGGGCTGATCTCAATCATTTTCATATTTAAAAGGATGACCGGGAGTAAACTGATTAGTTTTAAATGCTATTTATAGTCAGTGCAAGTTATATAAAATATATACCTATTGTATATAAAACACAATTTTATATAGGTATACAGTCCAATTTATTTATGCATTTTCGCAAAAAGCTTTTGGCAGATTCGATCTGTTTTTGTAAATAATAAATCGGTTTTGGCACTTATTTTTCAAAAATATATCTATTGTTGATTTGTTGCAAGGAATCTATATTATAAACTATCTAAGTATTAAAAAGTAAATTATGTGTAATAATATATAATACACACTATATGTATAAGGAAACTTGAACATATCATGAGAGGACTTGTTGGAATGTTAAATTAAGGATCTCGAAGATTTTTACAAAACTTATTATAAAAATTATGTCGTTTTACGGTAAAAAAAAAAAACAATTATCATCATCAATTATTACGGTTAAAGTGTGTCCTTAAATAAATTGAAAGATTTCCAAAATCGTCAGAATTAATTATATTCAAGTACTTATTGTATTTTATAATCGCTTATTTTTGCTTAAAAATCAGTCTAGTCATATCAAAATTATACTCATATTAGGTATACTAGTTTTAATAACTGCTATAGTTTTATAAAAATATTGCCGTTCTAAAGTCTTATGCCTTTTTAGGTGTTTATTCACTATTCTATAGTTTATTTATTGTTGTTATTCTAATATTCTCTGTATTAGGAAAAAAAGTGGAAATTATATTATTCTAGTCATTATAATAAAAAATTTCTCTTTGCTTTTTAGATTTTAGAGAAAAGAAAAAAAATAATGGGAAGAGTGTAAATAAAAGATCTGACAACATGAAACCGTTCAAGTACTAGTTAAGAAAAAATCGACATGAAATTAGGGAAGAATAACATTGAAAAATTATTTGATTTCATTTCATGTCTATGTAATAATAATGTCATATCATGGAAATATAAGAAATATTAGGTTTTACAGTATATAGGTAAAGCACTATATGTTAGAGTAAAATTATAAATAAATTAATCTTATTACTATAAACGATCTTGCACAAAGCTTGTGCTATCGCCAATTTATATTTATATATAATTTAAATATTTATAATATAATCTCGAACCCTTACATGGTTTACCTTACATATCAAAAATCTTAGCCAATTAATTTTTATAGTGATATATGTTGAAACTTTAGAGCTTTTACACTTTATATTTATACATTTGTTGTTGATCTATCTCTACTTACTATATATTTTATTGGTTAGGTTGTAGAATAGAGAATGTTAGGCGAATATACTACGATGATTTATTCAGATTTTCAAAAGATGACGTGGCCTTTTGTTCTAAAATGTTTACTAAAATGGAACTTCAATTGAACTGGAAATGAAAATGACGTGGTTCACTAAAATCTAAACATTATTGAAGATGAAAAACTTCACAAGGAATAATACTCATGCGCACGACCCAATGCCGAAATTGAGTATTGAGTATTGAGCCGAAAGTAAGCCAACGATGTCCAGGCACAAAACGCAGACCCTAGAGGGGCGCAGAAACCGCCTGATCAGAACCACAATTGGCTAGACTAGGGCGCAGTTAAAAAAGGTCGCACTGGACGAATAAAATGCTAGTAACGGCACTGATTGGTACGTTTAAATTTGTCAAAGCTAGAAAATAAAAAAAATGCTGCACACTAGCGGCATCAAACACAGTTGCAGCAGCCTACGTAGGCGTAGCAACAAAAAATCTGTAGAGAGGTCAATTCTGTACATGAAATATATTTCCAAAATAACTATCAGGGGGTAATTAAGGATCGATACTGATGCCAAATATGCAATTAATAAAATTATTGTCTGTCTGTCTGTCTGTCTGTCTGTCTGTATAACCGTTATAGAAACAAAAACTACTCGACGGATTTTGACGAAACTTGGTACAATTATTTGTCATACTCCTGCTCTGGTTATAGTATACTTTTCATCACGCTTCAATCAATAGGAGCAGAGCAGTGAAGGGAAATGTTAGGAAAACGGGAGAAGTTACTCCATACACGCTAATCTTCGGAACTACTGGACGGATTTGATTGTTTTTTTTTTTTGTTGTATAGTTATTAAGTCTGGGCAACATATAGGCTATAATTTGTCTTGGAAACTTGAACACCTGATGCAGAACTGCAATAGATCAGCTAAACTATAAGAGATACAAAAATAGCGCCATAGCAAAAATTGTTCCGCGCGATGAGCATTTTCTGCTGACAAAATTAATTTGAAGATATGGAACACCTGATGTGGAACTCCAAGAGCCCAGCTACACTATAACATATATAGGAATGACGTCTTAGCAAGAGTTGTTCAGCCTAATGAGCACTCTCTGTTGACGTATGAAAATTAAGATCTGGAACAACTGATGTGGAATTCCAAGAGCCCAGCTACACTATAACATATATGTCGGATCCGGTCAATAGTACGGACAGCAAACGAATCGTAAGCGCGCCATTTTGAGTATCACGTGGTCTGCGTGCGCTTATACAGAGTCGTGATGTTTCATCGGGGCTGGGAGGAGCGCATTCAGTGCCTGACCGCAGCAGTGTGAAGACATCCCGAAACTGTACTCGATTCGTTGTGCCCATTATAAGTGGAGTGAGTGATTAAATAAAAAAATTGTGTTTGATTCAATTTGTGATTTAAAATTAAAATAACCAAGTGAACCGCACCCAGTGTATTTTCATTGCACGAGACCCAAACTCTGCCCACATGATGCCTGAATCTGACGGAACAATACCGGTGGCTCCGACATCAGAAGTGGGATCAAATCGTGCTAATGAAATTACACGCGGGAACAGTGACAATAACAATCAGTGGAAGTTAGTTACTTTTTGAAATGCAAAACCAACAAACTTTGAAAACGCAGCCAGTGAAAAACAAGTTTTTATTGCCGGAATTCGACCCCGACAAACCGGATTCCGATGCGCGGTCCTGGTGCGCCACCACCGACTTGTGTTTTAACGGATGTGCAGTGGAGGGATGCCAGCTTATTTTGACGCTGAGCAAGGCGCTAAAGGTGAAGAATCAACCTGGCTATCTCAAATAGCCTAGAAAGGAATTTAAGGTACTTTTTACAACAAGATTTATTTCACAAAGGCGGGTACCCTCATAAAAAAAAAATGAGTGGTGAAAAACCAAGTGACAAAGAAACATTACCCACGTTCGCCAGTCGTTTCATATCTGATGCGAAAAATGAACACTATCTGTGAATCATCGAAAACAAGTGACACCAAGCGAGGAAAAATAACGTCAAATAAGTGTTTTAACTGTGCTAAAACGCCCATAAGCGTATTGAGTGCAGAAGTAAGGCGATGGATACGAAAGGAAGACCTACAGCATCAAGTCAAGTTACGCAGCAGCCGGCATCACACGGCACACCTTGGTGTGCTTCAAATGTGGCAAGCCAGGTCACATAGCCGTGCGCTGTACGAGCAGTAGTGGCGGCAGTGGCAACGGACCAGTCCAAGGCGCGGCGCGACGCGTCGATGTCTGCATCGTGCAACCAACATCAGACACGTTACAACACAGGTGAATCGTTTCATTTTTACTTACGCCTCTGGTGCCTTGTGTTCTTTATGTTGACTATCGCTGGTTAAGCGTTAGTGAATAATATCGCTGGTTAAGCTTTTTTTATTATTACTGTCTAAGTGATAGGATTTGTAACGCTGGTTAAGCGCTACAATGTTACGAACTGGTTAGTAGTGATGCATAGTGCTGGTTAAGTGCTGTGGATTTGGGGGGAATGCCTGAGGTTCAAGTACCATTTTGAAGTAGAGATGTTGAGTTGAATGATAGTGTGGAATCTTAGGTCGGCTGGTCGGACCGTACCAGTAGCTATTTCGTAGCCGTAATCCGTATCTTATTGACATCTCGGTGTCCATAGAAGCGCGGTGCGCGGATGGCACTGGCGGAGGTCGTGTATTGTGCGTTCATGGTGAACGGTGTGAAACAAACAGAGGTTTGTTAGTGGGGCTAGTGTTAGCCACAGGCCACGAATTTGATTCCTGCTGTTTTGATTACAATATTGCTGCATTGTGATAATACAATTGCAAAGGTACTTGAATGCTCTGGGATTTCCGATCAGTCTTAATTAGATCCAAAGTTTAAGGGTCTGTTTAGAGTGATAAAGATTTTGAGATGGTGACCGTTACACATTGAAACCCTTGAATTCCAAGTGTACCTACAAACATTCCAACGGGTCATGTACCAGTCGAAGTTACCATAGATTCTGATTAAGTTGTGGTGAGAGGTCGAGTAAAACGGTCTATTGGCCGTCTTGTTTTCGACTGTACCAGTAGCCATTTCGTAGCCGTAATCCGTATCTTATTGACATCCCGGTGTCCATGGAAGCGCGGTGCGCGGGTGGCTCTGGCGGAGGTCGGGGTCTTGAGAGACCATAGTGTGTAGTCAGCGGGTGATGCACTCGGGCGATCCACGTGGTGGATGCGCACAGAAGTTCTGATCCATGCATTGGATGTGTGAAAGCAATGTGATTGCTGGTCGGCTAGAGAGCCGTGGCGTTAGAAGTTTTACTCGAAAGTTGAAGGTCACTGGAAAATCGGTAGTTTTTTGCAATAGAGTTGTGAAAGTAGATTCGAACGACTGTGGTACATGGCCCGGGGTAGTTGTTGGTGGCCCGGGGTGGTTGTTAGTGGCCTAGGGTAGTGATTGATGTATTTTCAATTGGCTATTCCCAATGTTTGATTTAGTTAAAGAGTATTGGTTTTAATGGTACAGTAGAGTTGAAATTTCCTTATTTTCAGCAAAGAACTGAATATAGAGTTTGGTCAGGAATGACCGAGTGGAACAGTATTCTGTCGTGGACTATTTTGTGTTTCAGAGTGATTATTACACGTGGACGAGTGAAAAGAGTTGAAGGAGGCCTACACTGAGGTGGTTGAAAGAGGCTGAAGAAGAGGAAGAACATCACACGAGGACGTGTGAATCGCAGGATGGCCGTGTCGGATCCGGTCAATAGTACGGACAGCAAACGAATCGTAAGCGCGCCATTTTGAGTATCACGTGGTCTGCGTGCGCTTATACAGAGTCGTGATGTTTCATCGGGGCTGGGAGGAGCGCATTCAGTGCCTGACCGCAGCAGTGTGAAGACATCCCGAAACTGTACTCGATTCGTTGTGCCCATTATAAGTGGAGTGAGTGATTAAATAAAAAAATTGTGTTTGATTCAATTTGTGATTTAAAATTAAAATAACCAAGTGAACCGCACCCAGTGTATTTTCATTGCACGAGACCCAAACTCTGCCCACATGATGCCTGAATCTGACGGAACAATACCGGTGGCTCCGACATATATATGAATAACATTTTAGCAAGAGTTGTTTGGTCTGATGGGAATTTCCTGTTGACATACAAAAATAAAAGATCTGGAACGTCTGGAATCGTCATGCGCGTCCCGTTGTTTTCCCGTCCCCAGGCTCTAAGAAATTCGACATCAGACGTTTCAGATCTTCGATCTTGACGACCCCATTGTCGCTGGCATATAAGCAACAGGATCCGCGTACGAAGTCGCTGGCAGAAGCTAGTAAATAATATTTTGAAGAGGCCACAATGAATACGTCTAAAGGCACTCCCTCACCGGGAGCATTCGCGTGTAATGTAGGTAACATTATAGATTTATTATATTATTCGACTTTGAGCATTACATTACTATATTTATATTTATATATATATATATATATATATATTCCACAACTATCACACAACGCCATCAAGTCCCAAGCTAAGTAGAGATTGTGCTATGGGTACTAGGCAACTGATAAACATATAACTTATATATTATTTCTAAATACATACCTAAATATTATAGATAAATTACACCCAGACACAGAACAAATGATCGTGCTCATCGCACAAACATTTGTCCTGGGTGGGAATCAAACCCACGACCTCCAGCATAGCAGTCAGGGTCACTAACCACTAGACCAACAGGCTTGTCAACATTACAATACTACCTCCCTGCCTGACGAGCATTCGCGTTCATTTAGTATAGATTTGATACAAGGTGCGCATTGTGATGCTCGATTGTCTGCCTCCACTGATGAAATGTTCGAATCTGTAACGTTACATTACAGGTGAATGCTCGCGGTGAGGGGGCGTCTTAAAAATCAATCGTACTTACGAGTAGTATAATCCCATTAGAAAACAAGATATTATTAGAGTTTAACTTATAACTTGATATTCCCTTCTACATTTATATAAAACGATTGGAATTGTCCAAAAACTTTAAATTATTTCTTAGTTTTACTTTGCGTAAGGAACTGTGAATTTAGAAACGTGAGAGCTAAATTATTGATCAAGTAAATCTTAAAATAGTAGATGCATCTTTTGACAGGAAGTCATTATTTATAATTATAATAATTTATAACGACCATATTTCTATCCTGCTACAAAGGATCTTATTTGAGTATACCTGCTTTTTAAATCCCTATCGATTTATTGCAGAAGTATTATAGCCAAATATTAAACAAAAACAATTTTATATATTTAAGAAAATCATAGTGTGTAGATTAAACATGCACATTTAGGATATAAAATAGAAAAAAAAATTATGTTAGTTACACTACGAGTAGCTAGTATTTATTTATAAGGTACTTATTTAAAATATATATTTACACTTCTTTCAAAAAGTTAAATTATATTATTATTAAACATTATATAATCGATTGTTCCCAAGTCAGTTTTTGGAAAATAACAAAGTAGCCTTGCTACACTAAGGGATACATTTACTATGTATAAAAAGAAGATGGAAATTTAGGTACCTACTACATGAGAAAAGACTACGTCATTAATAATTAAAAGTGGTTTAAAACACACTACAGGAGGGTTATAAATACAATCGTTAGTTGACCACCGTTCATACATATTCGAAAAATAAATTCGAGTATTATCGGTTAAAAATTATTACTTCAAAAAAAAATATATATGTAAATTAAAGAAATTATAGGTACTTCTAGATGAACATCTTTTGGAATTTTACCATGCAAAATTGTTGAACATTATTAATAATTAAATTATCATATAATGATGTTAAATCAAATTTACTGTTTAAAATATAAATGCCTATACTGTTATTTATTGCCATAGCCATATAACAGGTTTGAAGACGAGTTTCATTTATTCAAAGATTAATTAAAGCGCCAAAGTCGTGGTGGTTTCTTTAAAATTGTAAGTCAATTGTATGTATAAAAAATATTAAAATATGATTTATTTATATTTTCAAAATAAGTTTTTAATGATTTTATTTTAAAGTAAATATAAATTATACTTGAAACAAAAAAAAAAGAATTAATTATATACTTGTTGTTTTAATTTTAATAAGTATAATTAAGAGTAACGACTTCATATAATACTTTAGCAATTAAGTAAAAATCGTATACATATCGGCGATGTTGACTGTCATGCTCGACATGGCCAGGAATATCAAAAACATATCAAAGTGTAGAATTAAGGCTAGGTTTAATCAATTAGGTACTATATTAATAAGATATATGTAAGTAATCCTAAAAGTCAATTCGTCAGTATTTTAACCATTTTGTCATAATTTATTTAAGGACTGTTCACTCTCACTGGCTGAAAAAAAGACTATAAACAATATTAAAATTTATTTGGACACATTAAGGATGTGATAAAATTAATTGAACATTATTGATTATTATGAAAAATATTCACTATGAAGTTTTTATTAATTTATTCTATGAAAAATGATTTTAATTTTTGATATTTGATGAAATATTAATAAGACACGTAGGTACCTATACATATTTTAATTAGGTAAATGATTACAATTTTTGAGATAGTGTTGTTTTTTTTTGTGTAGGATAGTTAAAACTATTATTTATATATTATATATTAACACTTTCAGGCAGAATGTTAACAGTTTTTTTTTTGAGACAATTTTGTTATCTTCGATTTTGATTACCTACACACACATTTTATTTTCATAATATATTTTTATGTTCTCAAAAAAAGAAAAAAATCAATGTAAGTAACTGAATGTTAGTTTTAGAGATAGTTACTAAGCGCGCCGCGAAGCACAAGTACTTAAGAGTGGTTTAACACCTGATGAGAAGAACGGTAGCATTAACTTGCTGTGTCTTGGATAAGTAACTTATACAAACTGCACAAAAATATTTATTTATATAAAAATTATAAATAAAATTATATCGTTGATAATTTAAAGTGTTTATTTGCTGTCAAAAGCTGAAATCAACGAATATATTTTGCTAAATAATTTAGAATTATCTGAGCAAAGGTTACTTTTATTATAGTCTCCGCCAGATAAGCCTGGAATAAAGATCATTGACCCCCGTGTACCAATGTATTCCAATATTTCAAAACGATAAATAAATTGTAAAAAAAAGTGTAGTAACACGATCAAACAAACGAATCGTGGTAAGAGGCTACTTTGACCTTATTTTATTTTGAAATTCGAACGATGCATTATTAGGTTCAATGACCTAAATTCCAGACTTATCTGGCGGGGACTATAGTTGTAGTTTTGAAATTATAAAACTGTAGGTATTAATATTTAATTCTTGCTATATAAATAAATATTTTATTAAATGTTGCATTATTATGATGAAAGGATGATTATAATTTTAACGTTGGAAAAAAAATGTATAAAATCAAAGGGAATCTACATATATTACCTATTTATAAATATTTATTTCATATATTATATGTATACCTGCTTTATAATATTTATTATAATAAATATATATCGCACCAATAGGTACCTATAATATTATGAACTAAATAAAGGTAATCTGATCTCGAGTTATTCAAAACTCCTGATATTATAAATTATGCTTACTATGTAAGAACTTATACTGATATATTGTTGTTTAATTATTAAAATCAATGTAACCTTACCCTTAGATAAAAGTATATACACGCCAAGCTTTTTACCTTATTGTAAAGCTATTCATTGATCTTTAAATGGAAAATTATCATGTAAAAAATAATTGTATAATGTTGAATAAATTAGATTCTTGTTTAGCATTAATCGTTAATTGAATTGTGGTGTTAAATGGTGAATGTTTAGAATGTTCGTAGGTATTTAGGAATATGAAAGGTGGGTTTGTGCAATTTATTTTCGTGCAGTTTATATCATGGGGACAATGTGGATCTATGTGACTCTACCATAATAAATTGAAGATACCTAACACTTAAAGTGCTTCATTGGTAGCATTCCCCTGTAATGTAACTTTACAGTTTTTAGCATTACGTCAGTGAGGGAGTAAAATCGAGAGTTACAGCGCGCACCTTGTAATGACACAAAACGAGTATTACATCATTGAAGGAGGAGAACCGAGCATTACAATGTGCGCCTTGTAATGATACAATGTGTAAGTGTAATAATACCTTGACACAACTTGTGACATCAATGCGCCCCACTTCTAGTTGAATGTTTCAGACGGGAGTACGCAGAATCTATGTTCCATTACACGCTAAGCTCGTCAGAGAGGTGGTATTGTTATGTAATGCTCCAAGTCGAATCTGTTAAGTTATATTACACGCGAATGATTCTGGTGGGAGCATCTTTAGATATAATTTGTTGTATGCAAGTTATGTAAATGTTTGTGGATCCACAAAAATCTTGAATTGACTTGTAATGTGGATTTGGAGTCACTTTCAAGGTGACTCCGCTGTTACGTTGGAGCCAGCCTCCCCATTTGGTTTGTATATCACGCGTGTAGCACATGCATAGTGGGTTTATATCTGACGAGATGTATTCATGTTCCTAGTTTGTATTAGATATCACTGTTTGATATAAGGGAACATGCATTATTATCTCTTAAATTGATAAAATTAAAATGAACAGCAAAAAATACTTAAAAATTATCTAAAAAATTATACAATTGCATTTTAAATGTATTAGAAAATCTAAATGTAACCCTTGCCATTTGTAATGTAAACATATCAAAATTGCTTTTATAGTATTATACGATTGTATTTAGCCATAAATGTTAAATGTTTACTTAGGTGTCACCAGTACCTGTCCGTACTAGGTCACAGAGTGACAAATATCAGTAGCACAAGAGTACAGTCACGAGCAATTCTAATTACTCAGAAGAATTCAAAAGCGCTGATCTCCTACCATATTGATTAGCCTTTTGCGTTTTTTGGAAGGAAATTTTTAAACACAAAATAGGTCTTGTTTCTAAGTAAAAATGAGTTTTTAACAAGAAAATCACGTTAGAATTTTGTTAATTGCATACATTTTATTGCTCGCCACTGTATAACGATAAAACTTTCCAAAAAGTCAATATTTACGTACCTAAACACAAATTAAAATTTTGTCGCCGATCTGAAATAGTGTCACGTGTCAAGGTACAGAGTCGTAAATTATTTATGAATGTCTTTTTCAATTTAACTAAAATTAATAAAAATAATTTTCCACTTGTTTCTACTTGGCAATCAATGTGATGATTGTGTTACAGATATTTGTTGCTCCGTGGTAACTCAAACATACTCGTATCTGTAGCTTGTAAGTGTATCCGTGTCAATTGAATGTTGCTCTCAATAAATCAAATTTTTCGTTGGAATTTTGCACTTTCATTGAAACTTCCTGTATAAATACTTTATGAAATATTTACTCAAGCAGAGTGCAGCACCTTACTATGCTGTTCAATTGGAAAGGAAAGGAAAATTGGAATAGAAGGTTTACTGACGCCATAATTATTATTTCTACGACACGCTTTTTTATCACTTCCGCATTTATATAAACAAAATATGTGAAAGTAACTCTAACAAGATATTGAAAATTTAATTGCAAAAAATATTTTATTGCTATGGTCATTGACATATTTTCTTTTTTAATTGAACTGCATAGTGCGCACACATACTGTATGCCCGCAGATGGTGTGCAGTGGATTGTGTATTTATGTCAACAATACGGCAAGTCAAGGCAATCCCATACGGGTAGGACACACAGACAGGATAGAATATGTCTTGTAGTAGGGTAAAATTAAAACAACAACTTGCTTAGGAAAACCAATTGATATATTTCCACGTCTTGTCCGATTAGGTACATATTTCTATAACATACATTACCTTTTTAAAATTTCATAATTAATTTAACAAATCATTTTGATAGTTACAAAATTTTCACTATCTAAAAAGTATTTAATTTATCTTTTTATCTACTATAAACGAGACAATGTTACAATATTTTTCAATAAGATTTTTATTATGCAATTTCATAAATAAAAGTTACCATCACAATTATTAAGTATCATCCTCTATTTAATTATTACTTAGGGCTGATTTTTCAATAGTCAGATAACTTTTAACTGAGGAATAAAAATGGCGGTTTGACAGCTTATCTATAGAAAATATGTCAAACCGCTATTTTTATTCCTCAGATAAAAGTTATCTGACTATTAAATAATCAGCCATAAGGGAAATACTCGTAACTTGATAAAACGATTGTAAATGCACGACAATTGATTTTATTCAAATCTTATTAGAACTTGCTCATCGTTTCTCCCTTTTAGTAAAATTAGACAAGTTCTCAATTTCAAATTCGCAATTCATAAACCTTATATTCAAAAAGTTGCGCAACAGTGTCGCAACTAAAATTATCCTCCTCTAGAACCAACATATACATTTATCACTTTAAAAGTGCACTTATCACATACATAGGTACTCATTATCATATATCTAATAACATTCTCTATATTCAAATAAAATTCTTCTGTATTTCATTGTTGATAAGTATCAAAATATATATTTTAGCCTTTATTTACACATATTATAACTTGTTCAGGACGACTCAATAGGCCAATCAATAAATTGTAACTCTTATTTATTAGTACTTCAGTTAGGCCTACTTAACTGTCCACACGTCGTCTTTCGTAGGATGCATTTAACCTACAAATGAAGATAGGCGTATTTTGCATATTTGTTATGTCCACGCTGCTTCATGCAATAGTCAGTCACGCTACAAAAGGTCTCAGTTTTCTTTCAACTAGCATCGAAAAAGGACGTCTTTTGTTGTAAAAATGCATGACGAACGCAACACGAGCGGCTGACGCTACGTTGCCGCTTCGCGGACACAGATTTCATTGTTTCTACGCAAGATGCAAGTATTCGTCTTGCAACCGTCAATAGACGAAAGCGTGTGTATGACGTGCGGTTACGTGGACAATGGGTCTTGAAAAATAATGGACAAGTATTTTTTTTTTCTTTTGTTAAATTAATGCATATTTATAAACATATAGCGCTTCGAAGGTGAGGGCTCGAGAAGTCGTCAGAAGCAAGTAAAAACCGGCCAAGTGCATGTCGGGCCACGCACAGTGTAGGGTTCCGTAGTTGCCCAACAAAATACTTATGCGAATTAACTAAACTGATTCGCTGAATTTAATTTTAAAAAGAAGAATTTTCAAAATCGGTCCAGGAATCTTTGAGAAATCGGGGACAATACATAAAAAAAAAAGATTACGACGAATTTAGAACCTCCTCCTTTTTTTGAAGTTATTTAAAAATAGTTGACGATAAAAACCTACCTATCCCCAAAAACATACCTATAAAAGCTGTAAAAATAAAGTTGACAAACTTACATTTGCACTTGAAAAGCATGTTCTCCGATACATTTTGTTTAAGAAAATATAATATCCAAGTACATTTTATAAGTTGGTGGACTATTACTCGTAAAGTTGTAAAGCCTACTCAGTCATGA
This sequence comes from Agrotis clavis, assembly GCA_954870645.1. Lineage (NCBI taxonomy): Eukaryota > Metazoa > Arthropoda > Insecta > Lepidoptera > Noctuidae > Agrotis > Agrotis clavis. The sequence continues at coordinate 25,984,458 of OX940928.1, read as the reverse complement.
TAATTTTCTTTTAAACTTCGTTATATATACTACTATTATGAATTTTTTCACACCCCCAAACATAACCGTTTAGCTGGTAGAGGGGGGGGACACTCGAGTCGAGCAAAATTTAGCACTTTAAAGCTTAATATTTCACAAACGATTTTTTTTATCAAAAAATTGTTAATGGAAACTCTCATTATTTTTTAAAGACCTATTTATTGATACCCCACACTAAGGGGTACGCGAGAAAGAAAAAAAACATCCCCACTTTACGTGTACAGGAGGTACCCTAAAAAAAAATATTTTTCGAGATTTTATTTTACCACTTTTTCGGCACAACAAATCCGTATATTTACACCAAATTACAGCTCTCTAGTACTGTGCGTCTCTGAGCTAAACTGCGGACAGACGGACGGACGGACGGACGGACGGACGGACGGACGGACATAGCGAAACTATAAGGGTTCCTTGTTGACTACGGAACCCTAAAAACTGTACTTGCTTATGACGTATTGGGAGTTTTAAAAGCGTCGTATCTTCGTCAATTTTGATTAACCTACGTAATAAAAGAAAAAAGATGTCAAATATTTTTTGGTCATTTATGTGACGGAATTATATTTTTTCAGTCATTTATACCCTATTCTTATTTAAATAATGTGTTTTCATATTCTTTTTAATTTGTTCAAGACGACTCAATTTCTATTTTAATAAAGTATACATATTCTTTTATCTCTATTTTTGCTCATTATATCGTATCTTGGTTATAGTTCATAGATTTAATGTTTTTCACAGTCTACCTATGTATAACTAAGCCAATGTAGGCACATAAAAGTCAAGAATTCAAAATGCACACTGACGAAGAGAATTTATACATAAAGCTGACACAATAGATGCGGGACATTTCTACGCGACTATTGTTTCAACTTTTTATCTCAAATAGTTGCCTAGCTTCTTTATTGTTACGATCACGTAAACCGCTCAGTATTTACCTCAGGGGGGTCCGGCGAGTGAAAGTGACAGAGCTATTCAAGTCGTCTAGCGCCATCTCGTTCACTTACTAGAACAAGACTGGTTTTAAGACGTTGTAATACCCCCATGGTGGCCTACGTCTTAAAGCCAGAGAACAAGAAAGAGACAGAGCTATACAAGTTATTTAACACCAACTCGTTCACTCACTGGAACTACTACTGGCTTTAAGACGTCATGGGGCCTACCATACCTGTATGTTCGAAGCTTTATAGTCGTGAATCCCATATAGTTGTTGGGATAAGTTCAACTAGTACGAAGAAAATTATAGTTTCTAAGTATTATTTATTATGCGATTACAAATCATCGCATTATTTTTTATGAAAGCACAATTTTACATATAAAATATTTAGTTGAAATCCTGTAATGGCACATTAATTTGATTTTATTTACATTCATGGCTCAGTAGTAATAAAATGTACAGACGCCAGTACATCAAGCTACCACAATCAGTCACATTTCTGTAGTAGATTTTAAACCTTATCACAATAGTGAAAGATTAATTTTGATTGGTAAAATTGGACAGATTGGGGTAGGTTGACCTGCTGGTCTGAACCTTCTGTAAAAGCTACAATATTTATTTTAAAAAGCTATTTAGGTGACTTTTACAATCGGACAGTCTATAGTCCTCGAAAGATCACCAAAAGGAATTAAATTCCAGATATCATTAATTAAGAAACACATTTCATTATTACCATAAAAACACGAATAAACTGTTATCAGACATCGAATCGAATGATTTGCGCGGATGAATCAATTTTGATTCATTTCATTTACTAACAAAACAGTAGATGAAGTGTCTGATAACAGTTTTAAAGAAATACATTTAAAAACCAAACAGTGGAGTGTTTGATAGCAGTTTTACAGAAATACATTTAAAAAAGGTGACAATACACGAGTGACTTTATTTTATTAATGTAACAATATTTTACAATAAATAGTGTCAGTGATTTTTCATTACACATTATGCAATCAGTTAACAAGACAGTATAGTTTTTAAAATCACAGAGTAGTTAGCAAATGGAATACTGTGGAACTAAATGACCACCTTAAAAATGAAATCGTTCTTTATCAATATCATATTACCAACTCTATCTATAGAAAAATCTCACTTTGTATTTACAAAATTCGTAACACGGAATAGTCTACTCTATTCTTCAACCAACAAATTTTTCAACATTGATAGGTATTATTAGTAGCGCTGCTAAAGTAGCCATTTTAGATTCGCTGAGCCAATGAAAATTGATCGACTTAACAATTAATTATTGTATTTTGCCGACAAATCAGTTACTCCATTTACCTACTTCTCCGTTTAAAATATAATGCAATAAATACTTTATATTACACATTAAATATTCCATTAAAACTTTCGTATAACAGAAGATCATTTAAAGATCAGTTAACTGGCCTAGAAGTCAAGTTATACCTTCAATTGGAGTACCAGGTACTATTACCTTTGCTCAAAACATAGTTATATTCCCCGGAGGGATGGGTAGTGGTGTATAGAAACACCGACATTTCCCATGGTAATAGCTAACAATTCAATGGTTCGCCTAGAGGACTAGTTGTTGTATACAGATCTACCAGGAACAGTTTGTGCTTCGGCAATGTTCATCATCTCCGGAAATACAAACGCGTGATAGAGCTTCGACGAGTGGAAGTAAAATGCGACAAAATAGACACTTGCACGCACTTATATAAACAATTTATCAGAATTAAAATACAATTAACAAGATAATAAAGCTTTAAATTAAGTATTTTTTTGCTAATCGTAATTTCCAAGTGACAGTGTTGACAGATGGATGTCATTGACGGGGTCCTTGTATATTTTGTGGCATTGAAAAGACAACTGAAGTGTTGCTTCTGTGGGGAAATACTCTGTGTCGCAACGTTCGTGTTGATTCGGAAATACGAGTTTACCAATATGCATTCTTTTCCTAGTTCAACTATATGTTTATGATATAACCGAGTGGAGTTACAGCTCATGTCATTTTGTCATTAGGAATCCTGGCTCGCAGTTACAGTCGTTTTCATCGGATTTTACCTGGAAAAAATTGCTATAGTTTCATATATTTTTATGGCATTTGCTTTACGGAATAATAATGTATACTACTCGCACCTACGTACGACGTATAATGAATAAAATAATAGATGGAAGAAAAGTGATGACTTACTTTCATGAAAATGAACAAAGAAAAAAATTAATAAATGTTAGACATGACAATAATAATGCTGAATAAACTTCATTTATTTCTCGGCTGTAGCACGTTGTTATAGCATAAACGGGTGAAAAATTTAGGTGTTAAATCCGAGTAATGGACCACGATAATGAACCTAGCAACGACGATATAGTACTAGACTCCGCATGCACGATCTAAGGAACAAAAACTATTCTATCAACTCGCTGAAGTACTACGTAAGCGAGGGGGACGGGGTACTGCGTTGTGATTGACTAACTCAAGGTCTGTTCTGTCTCAACGTATGTTTACGGCTCACAGGAGTGGTCGAAATGAGACGGATATAAGACTTTTTTGCCTAATGTGTTGGCAGACATCGGTCGTCTGTTATTAGGAGTCTAGTAATATATCGTCGTTGGAACCTAGTTTATTTTATCGCTGGGTTCATGATCCAATCCTATGTAGAAAACACATATCATACAATGAACATGTTAATTAAACAAACACAGTGCTGATTACCCAACTAGCAAAATAATCCTGGCATGCGATTAAAGAATGCTACCTGGACTTATAAAGCTCCTGAGAAGGTTTTGGTAGTTGCTACTACGCTTTTAACAGCATAAATACGTGCTGTTTTTACTCAAGTACGTTTTATCCGATAATTTGTACTTATATCCGTATATAAAACCATATTTCCTGACATATTTAGGATCAGGACTCCTATAAAAGCATGAAATAAGAGTAGTTACACTCAAGAGTAATTACTCCGGTAAGTTAGACTTATATGCGCCTATAAGATAACGTCTATTCTATTCTATTTTTTATTATGGCAAGCATAGGCTGGGTCGGCCATTTGCCAATGACTAAAGCCGCATTTACATTACGAAAGTAGTGTCATGCATGATAAAACTACTTTCGTGAAACTAGTTTCAGCACAAGTGAAAGTACTTTCGTTAAAATTTTAGTGTCGTGAAATTACCAGTATCGCGGAGATACTGGCCCTGTCAAGATCAAAGCTGTATTTCATTTATGATGCAAAGCGTCATTGTAGAAAAGATAAAATATAAAATTTATCTCGGAAAAAAGACGTTGATAAATCCACCAACGGCTTTAGTTCCATTGTCTAGTCCCATTATGGAATTACTCGAGGCAAAAACTTGAAAAAAAGCATCTGGGTGCAACACAGTTAATCTCTGAATTAGCAGATGATCCTAAAAGCTATGCAAATTACTTTCGTATCGGTAAAAATCATTTTAATTTCAAATACCACACGTCCACTCAACGCAGGTGCTGTCGCGACACTACTTTCGCGTCGTATTTACATGATGAAAGTAGTTGCATGAAACTAGTTTCACCAAAAATATGCGCATAGCACGAAAGTAATTCAGTGTCACGAAAGTAATGCATGCATTGTAAAACTGAACGTTTACACGTGAAATTAATGGTGAAAGTAGTGTCATGAAAGTACTTTCATGCAACTAGTTTCGTAATGTAAATCCGGCTTAAGATTCTAGATGAACTGGACAAGCAGGAAGTGTGCTGAGAAAAAAATCACAAATTTAGAACGGTGGAAGTGTCCGTTCAATGATACTGTTGGACTTAATGTTGACCTTCTGGTGTTAGTATGGGACTGAAACAAACAAATAAAATTACTTAAATAATAATATAATGGTTAAAACATAAAAATATACCACATGAACACAGGTGGGGAATGGCGGGGGAGGGTCATAGCTTAATATTATTGTGACGGATGAAAATCATCAGCGTCACAAACAAATCTGGGGAAGAATGGGTTAACAGGGAGGGGAAATTGATCGGGAGTGGGATCTTAATTTCAGAGAGACGGCTATATAAATCTAGAGAAGGGATATTGTTAGGGCATTCAAAAAAAATGTGGTCAAGTGTGCCCTCCTCCAATCCGCATTCACAGAGCGAGGAGTCACGTATACGCAATTTGGTGAGGAATACTGGAGTGCAACAAAAACCTATGCGGATTCTACATATGACTGAAATGATAGTTTTAGATGCTTTTTTGAATTTGAAGAACCATGGTTTTGGTATTATAGACGGTTGTACTGCATGGAAAAACCGGCCTCTTTTTTTGCTGGAAACATCCCATTGCTCCTGCCAGGACCGGAACAGATCAAATTTTGGAAGGGACAATAGGTCGTAACCCTGATGTGAGTTATGTGTGAGGTCTGACGTTACAGATGAGCAAGCATTTTTGGCCAAAGCATCAACATATTCGTTACCCTTGATACCACAATGACCAGGAATCCAAACTAGCTGAACATCCCTTCGACTATTAGCGCAGGAGAATAAAGAATTTTTGATTTTCAGAATAAGAGAACTGTGTAATTTGTTCTTAAATGGGTTTTGGGCTAAGGCGAGTAAACAACTGAGAGAATCTGTGAAGATAGCGGCTTTTACAATGTTGTGGTGTGATTCAATGAAACGACAAGCTTCTAATATAGCCACGCACTCACCAGTGAACACCGAAGACTCTTTGGGGCATTTAAACTGTAAGATAATTTTGGAGTTTTGGTAGTACACTGCCGCGCCGGTGTGACTAAGTTGAGACTGTTTCGAAGCATCCGTGAAAAATAAATGAAAGCCGCTCCATCGTTCACCCACCGTCGCATTGAAGGTCGAATTTGCCGAAGGGGAATTTTTGGAAATACCAATATTGAGGATGGTTTTTGGAATGTAATTTAAAACTTCGTAGGCAAAATTGAAAAGAGGTAGGCTAGGATATTGGACGATGGGACATTCTAGATTTCGTATAATTCTAAAGGATTTTAAAATTAAGGGAATTTCTTTATTTTTCCAGTAATTTGAGTTTCTGCACATGGCGTCTAACTCGTGCAATCTTTCTATTAAGGGATGAGAGGATCTGCATACAAGTTTGGATAAAAAACGGGAAGCTAGGTATTGCCGTCTAAGTGCAAGGGGAGGTTCGGCGCATTCGACCTGCAATGCGTTAGTGGGAGAAGATTTCATGCAACCCGAGATGATCCGAAGGCATTTGGACTGAACTTTGTCCAGTCCAGCCAAAGCACCTTTGTTACAAGGAATCAGGTGATATGTTCCATAATCTAACACACTGCGAACTAAGGCATTATAAAAAAGTTTCATGGTGTAAGGGTGGGCACCCCACCAAACACCTGCCAGAACTTTTAAAATTGAAATAATTCTTTCACATTTTTGAATTAGAAAGTTTATGTGATGTTTACCGGTTAGTTTCGAGTCTAAAATAACGCCTAAAAATTTAACTTTACTCACTACAGGAATGTTATGGCCTAAAATGTTCACTGAAATATGAGGGATAAGTCTTTTACGAGAGAAGATAACTGCCGAACTTTTTGGTGCAGATAGTGATAACCCATGACTCAAAAGCCAGCGGTTCAGAGAATCCAAAGAGAGACACAGAGATGACGCGGCGTCAACAATAGAGGGATCTGTCACGTAAAGAACAATGTCATCGGCGTATTGCAACATCTGACAGTTGGAATTTAAGCAGGACCCAATATCAGCCGTGTATATGTTGTAGAGGATGGGACTGAGGACATACCCCTGTGGAAGACCCCTCCATGTCTGCCTCTTGTCGAATTCCTCGCCTGGGACTCTCAGAACCACTGAGCGAGACATTAAGAGTTCACAAATACATTGTATCATCTTTCCCGGGAGTCTCAGCTTTTGCAATTTTTGCCTGAGAATGGGAAGAACAACGTTGTCGTAGGCAGAGGTGATGTCGAGGAAGGTGGCTACTACGGATTCATTTTTGCAGAACGCCAAACGGATATCCGTAACTAGTATACCAACGCTGTCCATCGTGCTAAGGCCTTTTCTAAAACCAAATTGATGGTTCGGCAGTAAATCTCTCGATTCGACTATCCACTCGAGACGGTTTTTAATGAGGTGTTCAAGTAATTTGGCTAGAACTGAAGCCAAAGCAATTGGTCTGAAGCCATTCGGATCATCTGCATTTTTGCCTGGCTTTAGCAAAGGTATGATGATTTGAAGTTTCCATTGATCAGGGACCCAACCATGACTATAGCAGTAATTCAGAATGTTTAAAAAGTATGATTTAGCTGTTTCACCGGAATGGGTTAAGAAAGAATATGGTACACCATCAATACCAGGAGCAGAGTCTCTGACATGCTGGAGCACCACATTCAGTTCTTCCAGGGTAAATGGGGTATCAAATGGATCCTCAGACACATTTAATAGGGGGATAGATTGGAATTCAAATAAGGAAGGAACATAAGGCGGAGCTAATTTGTCAAAGAAATGTTCAGCTGTTTCCCTAGTAATTGGGGAAGAGATTGATGGGGAACATCCGCGTCTGAATCGGTTGATGCTTCTCCAAACAGCTGAAACTGGGGTGGAGGGAGAAAGGGATGAGCAGAAATTAACCCAGCCTGAGCGTTTCTTCTTGCGAAGAAAACGTTTGGTTCTGGCATTAATCCGGCAGTACTCCAAGAGGTTTTCAGTGCTCATGTCTATGTTGTAACGCCGCTCTGCATCTTTCCTCTCTCTGATAGCCGACGTGCATTCTGAATCCCACCAGGGTGGAGAAGGGATTTTATTGCGTGCACAGTTTTTTAAAGGAAAGCAGGAATCTGCGCTGGAGGTAATTGCACTTATGAAACTATCATAACAGACCTTGGCATGGTAGTGGTCAGAAGGGTCTGATAAATTTGAATTTAAATTTGGAAGGGCGTCAATTTTTCCCTCCAATGATGAAACAAATTTAGTCCAATCTGGTTTGGACAGGTTATATTTCAAAAGTGGAGGGGAAGATTTTTCTAGATAAAACTTATTAAGGAAAGATATAACTATAGGATAGTGATCGCTACCATGCGACAAGGTAGTGCAGTCCCAGTGAGCCGAAGCTGCTAACTCGACAGAACAGAAAGTGAGGTCAACACAACTCTTTTGTTGGCCTGGAAGTGATCGTCGTGTTGGACAGCCATTATTTAAAATGCAGAGGTCTAAGTCGTCCAGAACTTCAACTAGTGCCACACCAAAGGCATCACAGCGTTCCGAACCCCATCTATAATGATGGCAATTAAAGTCACCCATGACCAGTATCGGACCATGTACATTGGAAAAAATGTCTTTTAAAATGGATACAAAGTTGAGGTGAGGGTGTGCAATATAAATGGAGAACACTGTGATGCCCTCAACCTTCCCTGCAGAAATGCTCATTTCACTTGTGAGTGAAGGAAAAGGAACAGGCAGAAGAGGAACCCGGTTATTGACCAGGAGGGCAGATCCTCCATAGCCGTCTGATCGATCGCACCTGAGGATGTTGAAATGTGGCATACGAAAACTGAGACTTGGGGTGAGCCAAGTTTCAGCTATAGAGCAAGCTAATGGTTTGTACTTATTTAAGAGGAAGATGAGGTCGTGCTTCTTATGCCACACGCTCCTCACGTTCCATTGAAGGAAAACTTGGCGGGACGCCATTTTTGAAATCTAAAAGTAGAGTGATAAGTTGATTGGCAGCGTTGGACGGTAATTGAGAACTAGGAGACGAAGAAGAAGAAACAAGTAGGGGTAAAAGTTTAATAATTGTGTCAATAATAGAGGAAATACCATTGTTGGGAGAGATATTACTTTGGTTGAGAGCGCAGCCATTGGGCTGTGAAGGTTGGGGGGAACTGATTAAAAGGTTATGAGCAGATTTGTCATAAGATGGAGAAAGGGGAGCATGAGTCTTAGGACGTAGGGTAACAGTTTTCCGGTAAGACTGAGAAATTGGGGCCTTGGTAATGTTGGCATAATTGCGGGAGGCTGCTGGAATAGATTTGCTAGCTTCAACGTAGGATATAGATTTCTCAGCCATGACAGTTTTTATGGTCCTCTGCCTACCATGCTCAGGGCATGACTTGCTATCCGCAAAGTGATTCCCCGAACAAAGAATGCAGAAGGCCTCGCCCTCAGAGATGTTGCAACCATCACCTGGGTGATCGTGGCCACATTTGCTGCAGCGTGGTTTTGACCTACACACGTTTGCCACATGTCCAAATCGACAGCATTTGCGACATTGGATGGTGGGGAAAATATATTGTTCCACGGGGAGGGAAGTGTAGCAACAGAAAATTCTCCTAGGTAGAACTTGACCGTCGAATGTGATCACGCAGGTTTCGGTGGGTTTCCATTCATAGGTCCCATCTTTCTGCACCTTTCTGTTAATACGCCGTACCTTCAGTATTTTCCCACATCCCGTGGGGACAGTTAGCAGTTCCATGGTTTCCTCTTCTGAAATGTCCGAAGGGACACCTGTGACAACGCCCATCCTTGTGATGTTGAATGTAGGGATGAATGCGTTGTAACTATGTTTTGGTAACAATGGATTTACTAGGAAAGAGTTTGCATCCTGAGGGGAAGCAAACTCTACAGAAACACGGTTTCTACCCACTTTTTTAACACCACCAAGAGTTACATTTGTGATATTGTTTTTAATTAAAAATTTTCCTAAATTAACCGGGTGAAGGGTGGCACCAGAGTTGGGTTGGGATTCAATACGGGAAACGTGGACGAGGTATGGGGCCTTATCGATTGCGGAGTAACGTAGTCGCCCAATTTGGCTACGCATTTGTTTGCTTGGGGGGATAGGCGTTGAAATTGTTTCGTCTCCGTGGCGTTTACGGGATGATTGATTGGGCTGTGACTGAGATGTATCCATCTCTGAGACAGTACAAGCAACCTCCGCGAGTTGGGATAGTGGGTTAGGGGAGAGTGGGAAAGGTGGCGATGGTATGTCAGGGGGATCCGGGTCGGGGGGTTTTTTTTTGTTCATCTTGGATAGGTTACTTTGTGTAAAAGTAGGACTATCACAATACAAACCTTTTAACACACACAAGAACAACACAATACACAATAACAAGTAACAAAAGAGTATCAACAATCACACAAAATCCGCAAAAAGATTCGAACACACGTGCTAGCCAGAACACCGTCGAGCGAATCCCCCAAGTCAAAGATAACGTCTGCGGGCTATTTAAATCCTCATACTCTTGCAGAAGCATGTACCAGGAAGATATGGACTGAGGAGCAATTGCTCTTGTTATTTTTACTTTTAGCCTCATATAAGCTAATATTTTGTGGCCAATATAAGTAAATTAAAGTTTAATCACTATAAGTCATTTATGTATCTGGTATGGTTCAACATAAGCTTAGAAGTAACTGTTAAATGAATTTCATATCCACGTTTTATGAATAATAAACACCAAGATTATAACAGCACTCGGTATGACAAAATATTTTCTGTATTATATATTTTTTTAGTTTTATCATATGCCGTTTTAAACCTAGACATATTTATATTGGCATTCCACAGTAGTGTTATAGTCTAAGTAATCTCAAACAATCCTGGTTAAAACTCTTATGAAGCCACTTTTGCTTGTAACGACCAGTACAGGCGAAAACACGCTTTATATAGTTTTGAGAAATTCTATTGTAGGACTTGACATCAGCCATTTTGATTACAACAGTGTGACGACCGTTTTGCGAATTTTAGCGAGGGTTCCGGACATGGCACATTTAGAAAAAGTTAGAACTACGAAAGTACCAAGTCTATGAGCGATATTGAAAGTGAGGAAGAACTTTCGGATTATAACAAAAATTTAGAACTGTGTCATTCTATTAAAAACTGGGTTTACACTTCAATATTTCTCATTCTGCATTAAACTCTTTACTTAAAATTTTAAATATGAGATTAAACAATGTTTTGCCTAAAGATGCACAAACATTACTGGATACCAAGAAAGAAAATCTAAACATTAGTGTTTCAGCCCCAGTGCACTATTGGCACATCGGTTTGGTCAAATGTTTGAAAAAAATAAAATGACAATGTTTCTTATTTACCAAATGAAATTTTTCTAAACATAAATGTTGATAGATTACCAGTTTTCAACAGTTCGAGTTTTGGCTTTGACAACCGGGACATAATTATCTCAGATAACAAGAAATGTGTAACATTCCAAGGCCATTTTAAGTTCTTTAAAGATCTGAAATCTTTTTTGGTTAAAAATCGATCAATATCCAGGAACATCGGCATAGTCTTGTTTAAATCGTCAGTAACCTATTATATAATTAAGTTAAACAATGTTTAACCTAGCACGTAGGACAAACCTGTTTAAAAATATGTTTTTAACTTATCAATATAATATCAATCGATTTCATTTGGGCACATTGCGGAACCCTAATCGGTAACAATGGCGAATATGCTTCGGTTTTGAGATATTCCAATATAGAACCAACATACTTATATTGGTCCTATATTACACTTGGACATGCTAAAAATACTTATTTTAGCACTATGTTACACTTGGAAATGCTTACTAAGAAAATGTCGGCTGCCTTCATAATATTAATTTAATATTAATTAATACTAAAATGTAAATAAGCAAATTTCAAGAGGCGCTTAAAAATTGTAACCCAAACCACCACAGATTTCACAGAAAATTCATATTCCCCTATGAATAAGCTACCTACTATAAGACTAACAATAACTTTTTCTATTGTGGTTGACATTAATAAATTCTGATTCATATAAATACTTAAACACAAGAAGTTAAAAATATTTTCACAGCGCACAACAACTTCCGATAGTCTCGTCGACTGTTCTAATTATGAGCTTACAGCAGCATTTCTAGGAGCGTATTAATCAAATTTACTACTATAACTTACTTATATTGAGATTAACAGGAGTAATTGTATTGACGTAATTCTATTTAAGGAGCAATATGGGCGTAGATGGCATTTCAGCGGACTAATATAAATACGTTATAAGTAAAAGTAGACTTATAAAGTGGGCCCTTTTCGCGACTTATATGTGGATATAAGTCTCATATAGTCCTCGATAAATGTGGTTCTAGGATAGCATTAAAACCACTTTTTGCTAGTTGGGTATATTAGTATCATGCAGTGAGTACACTTACCATAAGGAAGTGGTGCAGCGTCAGTGTCTCAGCCCGGGGCCGCAGGTCGGGGTCGTGTGTGAGGCACGACAGGCAGAACTGCTGGCCCTCCGCAGACAGACTCGACGGGATCTCGGGACGTCCGCCGGACCCCACCAGGAACATTATCTGGTAGTTGCTGTCGTACTGGGAGAAGGGACGCTGTGGATAGAAATATATGGGTTTCATTTAAGATCGTGGCTTCGGCTGGTCGTCAATGGGTCCGTACGGTTCTCTAATGGAGATCCGGAGAGAACGCAGCATAGGATGACCACATACAAGCATTTTTTTATCGTGGTAAAATCATCAAATGAGTCCTCCCACCCAGGGCAGGGCGGGACTGTCATATTTGTACTGACTAAAATCCTCGGTGTCCTTCAATAGCACTTTATGTTCCGGGGTCACGGTAATGAGATAAGTCCCGCGACCCCGGCAGGCTTTGGCCCTCTAGAGGGGGGCCCCGTCATCATGCTGACACTCTTTGATGCGCACGTGGGACACAACGCGCCGTCGACACCCGGGTCGATACCCGGGTATGGTCCATGGTCGGACAGCGAGTCGCCCATTACTCGCCGTCCACATACAAGCATGACAGACGATCTGATAAAGACCACTGGATCGGACTGAATGTAAGTAACTTCCAACCGGTCCTTTTGGAAAGCTAGGGGAGGCCTATGTTCGGAAGTGGCCATCTTACGCTCAAGTCGTAAATCCTAAAAATCCTATAAAAAATATTTAGTTTCTCAGTTGGATTCGCGGGACTGTCTCATCACGTAACCGTGACCCTGGAACGTATAGGGCAATTGAAGGATAACTGTGGATTTTAGACAGTACAAGTCTGACAGTCCCTCCCGTCGCACTCTGGTCCTCCAGACTCAATTGATGATTTTGCCACGATAAAAATAAAAACTTTTTCAAAAAAAATGTAACCGCCTCTAAAAATAACCACAAAAAAGGGTAAAATAACCTACAAAACTTTTCTTTCGGAAGTCGGTGGTTTTTTTATTATTTTCATTGTTTTTTTGCCACCGACTTCCTTTCGAACAAAATAGTTATTTGTTATGCAAGGCTGCAAAGTTGATTTTTGGCGCGAGTACTTGAATTGAAAACTGAGCGAGCGAAGGATTCTAAGATTGAACCGCGAGAGAAACGAGCGGTTCAAATATAGAATCCTGAGCGATGCGAAGTTTTCAAAGGTACGAGACGCAGAAAAACTTTGCTGCTGAGTGCAACACACAACTTTTCACCTCACACAGCGAGGAAATGTAGTGGGGGCGGCTCGCCTGCCAGTGTAGAAAAGAAGAAAACAATTGAATACAAGACGTGTTCGAATTTTAAACAACACTTTGTGCTCTAGAGCACAAAATGGAGTTTTGCGCTCAGATTTTGAATGAGAAATAGAATCTTTCCGAGCGGGTGAGGTGAAAAAAATATTTTGAAAATCGGTTCACAATTCACGGAGTAATCAGGTAACCATACACACAAAAAAAAACATACCGTCGAATTGATAACCTCCTTCTTTTTGAAGTCGGTTAAAAACACTTAGTTGTAAGGTAATTAATAATAAATTAGTGTTTACCTTGCCGGAAGCCATCTCAGTGACGACACAGCCGAGTGACCAGATGTCTGCGGCGCGACCGTGTCCCGACGACTTCATGAACACCTCGGGAGCCATGTACGCTGAAATTAAAATATTAGTATTAATTTATGTAATAAATTAAGTAGGATCCTGATAGTTATTTTTAGTAATTGGGACAAGTTTTCCTTTTTTTTATAAAACATTCATCAAAACTCGAGAAACCTAATAAAAGTGAAGTATCGCAAATTGTATATCTTCGTCAATTTTGGCTTCGCGCGCAACACAAGCAAAAAAAATAAGGGTAAAATAATAATAAGTACTCAATAATCTCACTGACGGACTATTTCGATTTTTTTCAGTCACGTTCATGTGAAATATAATTTAAAAAAAAAAAACATTTGATTATGATTGTCTATTACAAAGTTAGAAACACAGCAGGCTGACAAATTACTGTCATGAATGTTTTATAATAATCACGCAGACAACTCTATTACAGCTTAAGGCCACGTTCACACGGCGATTATTTTCCCGTATACCGTATACGAGATTTTATCGAATAGAGTAGTGACAACAGAATATATTATGAAAACTTAAAAATTGTTTACACGGCGTTCATACGGGAAAATCACGTGTTCGAGAAATATATTTTACCGTATACCGTGCGAAGTTGTCACCGGAACGCCGCGTCTCGAAACGATTTTATCGAATAAGACACGCAGTGGCGCTTATGTTCATGTTGTCTCGTTCACACGGTTCGCCCATTCGAGAACCATCCGTATTCATGAAAAAATCGAATCGAATGGTTGCCGTGTGAACGATTGCATCGTATACGGTAAAACCGTATACGTGAAAAAATCGAATCGAATGGTAGCCGTGTGAACCTGGCCTGTATGTATTGAATGGTTTAAGTGTAGCTGGTGCAATATTGTCCTACAGCATTACCATCTTTTACTATATTTAAGTTGTGAGTAAGAGATAGCTATATTGTATTGTTAGTGGGCTCCGTTCGGCATTTGAACTCGCAGGTGGTCCGTTTTACGTGAGATATGAGCCAACCCAGCTCCTTCAAGAAGCTGAGAAGTGTCCTGGGATGTCCACAGGCTTCTTGGAGCGACTTCGGAAGACATAGCTACATGAACCAACCTTGCGTGCCCACGAATCCCTGCAGCTCCCCGGGCGCGGTGGTGTTGGCGCGGATCTTGACGGCGCAGCCGAAGTCACCCAGCTTCAGGCAGTGGCCCTCGTTGGTCAGGAAGATGTTGCCGCCTGAGAAAGGACATAAAAATAGGTAACTTTGGGTAAAGTAGGTGACGCTGATGGTAAGGCAAAATAATAGGAATATCCAAGACGGAGTCCCGCTATGCAGGACTCCTATTTCTATCTATAGAGTTTAAAGGAATAAAGTGCGTGCGCTGTATTCTGCTAGACAGGGAAGCATATATGTTACTGGGTACTAACTCTTGATGTCCCGGTGCGCGATGGCTCGGGTGTGTAGCTCCCGGATCGCGGACAATAGCTGCTTGGTGTACTTGCGCACGGTGTGCTCGGCCAGTGCACCTGATGTCGCCACCAGAGCCTCCAGCGAGCCTTCCACGCACAGTTCCATGAATAGAAGCATTTCCTCCTAGAAAGAAAAAAGGGGATATTATTAGTACAGGGTGGACACTTTAACATCTCTATTAGTTGGTAGAATAATTTCTACCACTTGATAGAAAAAAATCTACTGCTTGGTAGATACGTTTCTAGCGCCTGATACTAACTTTGCTACTGGTTAGTAGAAACGCTTCAACCGCTTGGTAGAACCGCTTCTACCGCTTGGTAGAATCGCTTCTACCGCTTAGTAGAACCGCTTCTACTGCTTGGTAGAACCGCTTTTACTGCTTGGTACTTGGTAGTAACGCTTCTACTTCTTGGTTGAAATGTGTCTACCGATTGATAGTAAAGCTTCTACTATTTGGCAAATAAATTTCTACCACTTAGTAGATAATTTCTTTCATTTGGTAGAAACTTGTAGAATTTGAATCGCATGTAATTTGAGAACTTTGTGGCAAATAGTGTTCGCAGTTTCATGGTGAAACTTTTGCACATCAAAATGATCATTGGCCGCTCTGAATGTATCTGAACATGCTCCGTACCCGGTGCAGCTCGCAGCCGTAGTACCGCACGAGGTGCGGGTGCAGCACTCCCTCCAGCACCTTCAGCTCGTTGGCAGCTCGCTGCAGCGCCCGCCTGTCTCCCACGCCCACGGACAGCTCCTTCATCGCCAGGAGTTGGCCGCTCTCCGTGTTCACCACTGTGTACACCTGATGATGGGAAGAAATAGTTTAAGTTACAAAAAATTATGTAGGTATGATTTAAAAGTGCATGTAGCATTAGCCTGGGCTCGTAGCTGGTGAGCGGGGCTCCTAACACGTGTCCTACATACCTTCCCGAAGGTGCCGGCTCCGATCTTGAGTCCTCGCTGCCACTTGAAGGTGAGCTGCCGCAGCTTGGGCTCGTAGCTGGTGAGCGGGGCTCCTAACACGTGTCCTACATACCTTCCCGAAGGTGCCGGCTCCGATCTTGAGTCCTCGCTGCCACTTGAAGGTGAGCTGCCGCAGCTTGGGCTCGTAGCTGGTGAGCGGGGCTCCTAACACGTGTCCTACATACCTTCCCGAAGGTGCCGGCTCCGATCTTGAGTCCTCGCTGCCACTTGAAGGTGAGCTGCCGCAGCTTGGGCTCGTAGCTGGTGAGCGGGGCTCCTAACACGTGTCCTACATACCTTCCCGAAGGTGCCGGCTCCGATCTTGAGTCCTCGCTGCCACTTGAAGGTGAGCTGCCGCAGCTTGGGCTCGTAGCTGGTGAGCGGGGCTCCTAACACGTGTCCTACATACCTTCCCGAAGGTGCCGGCTCCGATCTTGAGTCCTCGCTGCCACTTGAAGGTGAGCTGCCGCAGCTTGGGCTCGTAGCTGGTGAGCGGGGCTCCTAACACGTGTCCTACATACCTTCCCGAAGGTGCCGGCTCCGATCTTGAGTCCTCGCTGCCACTTGAAGGTGAGCTGCCGCAGCTTGGGCTCGTAGCTGGTGAGCGGGGCTCCTAACACGTGTCCTACATACCTTCCCGAAGGTGCCGGCTCCGATCTTGAGTCCTCGCTGCCACTTGAAGGTGAGCTGCCGCAGCTTGGGCTCGTAGCTGGTGAGCGGGGCTCCTAACACGTGTCCTACATACCAGGGTCATCAATCTTCTAACTAAAAGCCTGGCACGACTTAGATCATTATACTAAAAAATTGTGGAGTACCAAATGTAACTTATACATCTTCTTAGAGATGTATTTTTTAATTTAGTAGTATTATAATACGAGAGTTTCGATCTGATCTATAGAGATGTCGCTATACCAAAAATACTATTATTTATCATGTATTTTATTACGTTCCTAGTTTAATGTTTAGTTATGTTTTTAATTGTGTCGTTTTTCAATATTTACATAATATGTTTTTCTATTTCAATATTTTCCCAAATTATTAATAGAATTCTATAATTATTTGGGCTACCTACTGGTAACTTTAATTTTCACACATTCGCACCTTCGGTGCAACAAAGACGTAACAGCTCATTTTGAAATTTTACAGGAGAAGACTTTTAAATTTTTTTTGCATGTTTTTCCTCGGTTCTGGATAACTATCTAAAGAAGGTTTGAAATCTTTACATTTAATTAATTGTTTTTTAGTTGGCTATAGTTATACGTAAAAATCTTGTATTTAATTGCCAAAGAAATCCTAATAAAAGTCATAACAAAAAAAAATGTCCTGAACTGTGTCTTTGTTGCACCAGAAATTATTTAGTTTTATCACTTAATCCACATCACAATACACACTAAACACTCCAACTCACACCTCACACCCCATACATACCTCACCACACACCCCACATATCACCCATCTCATCACATCACGCACATTACACCGCATTCCATGTATGTAGTTTATAATGTAACAATAATAATTGTATGAAAGAGCGGAGTCCTCTAATACAGGAATTGTTTGCCTAAAGGTGGGCTCCAAACACGACTCATGTAAAATTATCTTATTGAGACAATAAACTATTTTGTATTTTTTTTTTGTATGACTGTTATGGTTTATGCCTTTGTTGCTCCAAGATTTTGAGCGAAAAAAGACCTCAATATAAGGTCGCGGGCGAGGGGGCACTACTTACAATGAAACGGTGTCGGCCCAAAACGCATGGAAAAACCGCCAATAACCACAAAGGCACTTCTGCCATCTAGTGTAGTTTCAAGATACTTTCGCGGATGTCTTTGTTGCCCCAAGTAAAGGCATGATTTAGAAACAATTTGGCATACTTAGGTCGATTTTGCAGTTTTGGCTATTAGTGACTTTGTTGCACCGAAGGTGCGATGTCTTTTCAATACGTCAATAAAATGTCAGTGTCACATTGCACTTTGCTGAAAAAATTTGATTCTCGTTTGGTGCGGTTCGTTATTTTCCTGCATTTTCTGCTTTTGGTGCTATTCTAAAGTAGTGTATCCGTGTGTTATTTCCATGCTAATAAAATTCTTACTGGAAAGCAAGATACTATCAGTGACACCGATAAATATCAAGTAATGGCTAGAAATTACTGTAAAAAACACTGTAAAAGGCCTCATAGTTGATGAAATACATATAATTACTTAACAAATTTGTTTTATTTTTTTACTAATGTAGGCATATAGTTATTAATAGTCCATTAAAACACTAAAAGGAATGAGCAAGCTTTGTATAAACCTATATTTATATAACTATATACAGAAAAGTTTTCGTCGACGAACACTAGATGTCGCTGTTGTCCATTGCTCGAAAAACCCGTGAAGTTGGATCTCTATGCCCTATTAATAAAAGTACTCTGTGCTACATACCTTCCCGAAGGTGCCGGCTCCGATCTTGAGTCCTCGCTGCCACTTGAAGGTGAGCTGCCGCAGCTTGGGCTCGTAGCTGGTGAGCGGGGCTCCTAACACGTGTCCTACATACCTTCCCGAAGGTGCCGGCTCCGATCTTGAGTCCTCGCTGCCACTTGAAGGTGAGCTGCCGCAGCTTGGGCTCGTAGCTGGTGAGCGGGGCTCCTAACACGTGTCCTACATACCTTCCCGAAGGTGCCGGCTCCGATCTTGAGTCCTCGCTGCCACTTGAAGGTGAGCTGCCGCAGCTTGGGCTCGTAGCTGGTGAGCGGGGCTCCTAACACGTGTCCTACATACCTTCCCGAAGGTGCCGGCTCCGATCTTGAGTCCTCGCTGCCACTTGAAGGTGAGCTGCCGCAGCTTGGGCTCGTAGCTGGTGAGCGGGGCTCCTAACACGTGTCCTACATACCTTCCCGAAGGTGCCGGCTCCGATCTTGAGTCCTCGCTGCCACTTGAAGGTGAGCTGCCGCAGCTTGGGCTCGTAGCTGGTGAGCGGGGCTCCTAACACGTGTCCTACATACCTTCCCGAAGGTGCCGGCTCCGATCTTGAGTCCTCGCTGCCACTTGAAGGTGAGCTGCCGCAGCTTGGGCTCGTAGCTGGTGAGCGGGGCTCCTAACACGTGTCCTACATACCTTCCCGAAGGTGCCGGCTCCGATCTTGAGTCCTCGCTGCCACTTGAAGGTGAGCTGCCGCAGCTTGGGCTCGTAGCTGGTGAGCGGGGCTCCTAACACGTGTCCTACATACCTTCCCGAAGGTGCCGGCTCCGATCTTGAGTCCTCGCTGCCACTTGAAGGTGAGCTGCCGCAGCTTGGGCTCGTAGCTGGTGAGCGGGGCTCCTAACACGTGTCCTACACTCTTGTTGTTCCGCAGTCTGTTGTCTCGCTCGGTGTCAACACGCTCGATCGCAGCGAGCACGCGCCGTCTGTGCGCTGTGGAGGAAATATTTAAATATTAATACTACAAAATTATACAAATTGTAACACAGGGGCCTAGTTCCAGTTCCTGCCTCCCTAAAAAATGCGAGGTGTAAAACAAGTAGGCGGAGCAAAGAATTTTAAAGTAGAATCCGGAGCGTAGCGAGGGTTCTTAAGTAGAATCCCGAGCGTAGCGATGCGTCTTTAATTTTGAAGACAGAAGCGTACTTACCATTACACTCGATGGCCTCGGGCGGATAGTTGAGCGGGTCTGCTTCCATGGGCGGCGGGGTCGGGGGGGTCGGGGCCTCGCGACCGGAGCTGTTGTTGGGGAACGGACTCTGAAAACATATTAAAATGGTTATTATTATTAAAAAGTGAGAGCAACATTGTGTTCATAGCGAGACGATTTATAATAGATTCTTTAAAATAGTCGTTGAAGGTTAACGTACCGGAAGCCGTGGACGCGGCCGAGGCGAATGAGATGGCGGGTTCGGCGCAGGCCGGGAGCCAATAACGTGTGAGATACAGCCATCCATTAAACTCTTTAACTCCTGAAATACCATAATTAATGTCAATGGTTACATAGCTTTTATAAAAGAGAAATGTCAGTGTAAGAGAAATGTCACTATCAACATTACCTCAAATTCTTCATCACTGAGGTGCTTCGTATTTCGTGGGTCGCAGGCCAGCATTAAAAATTCTAAACCTTGACTTGCCCATCTGTAACAAATATTAAGAATCTTATAATTTGTGACATTATGAGGTCAGAGCACAAGTTTGCCATCATTAAACGACTTTTCCAACTCTGTCAAAAGCGGACTCGACGTTTACACGTTTTTAGGGTTCCGTAGCCAAATGGCAAAAAACGGAACCCTTATAGATTCGTCATGTCTGTCTGTCCGTCCCATGTCACAGCCCTTTTTGACGAAAGTTAAGAGCTATCCTGTTGAAACTTAGTAAGTAGATGTATTATGTGAACCGCATTAGAATTTTCACACAAAAATAAAACAAAAACCAAATTTGGGGGTACCCCCCGTACTTAGAATTGAAATGAAAACATTTTTTTTCGCCTGAACCATACGTGTGGGGTATCTATGAATAGGTCTTGAAAAATGATATTGAGGTTACTAACATCATTTTTTTCTAAACTGAGCGGTTTGCGCGAGAAACACTTCCAAAGTGGTAAAATGTGTCCCCCCCCCCCTGTAACTTCTAAAATAAGAGAATGATAAAACTAAAAAAAAAATTATGATGTACATTACCATGTAAACTTCAATTGAAAATTGGTTTGAACGAGATCGAGTAATTAGTTTTTTTTTAATCGTCATAAATCGTAAACCGCAATTTACCTTTCAAAGTTACAACCAACTACAAGAACTTATAAATTATGTTACTTGCTGCTACGGAACCCTTTATGGGCAAGTCCGACACGCACTTGGCCGGTTTTTTTAGTAGGTGGTGGAGTCTATCAAATCGATCGCAGAGCGCGATGTTATAGAAATGTGATTTACTAGGAGTACCCGCGCAGTGATGTACGGTAAGCTTCAGAGAAAACTAACTCCTTTTTATTTTTTATTTATTTATTTATGGTTTACCAACAGATGTTACAACAATACATACAAAAAATATGACAATCTTAAATCCTAGTTCTACTGCACACCCAATTACAGGTAAACACAACATGTTAATTCTATTTTATAAAAGATGGTGATGAGATGATGTCATGCAGTACTAAAATGGGTGAGTTTTATCTGAAGCTGACTGTACGTGTACAATATTAATAAGTATGCACTATACCTAACTTTTTGAAGTTATTTTTTTTTTTTTTTTTTAATTTAAAAGCCGATAATCTTTAGCAAAATAGTTGGGAAGAACCGCCAGATTTTAACCGAAATATCCTGGTGGCATACCATGACGTCTCAAAGTGTGTATCTTTAGGCTGTGGGATAGAGACAGATCTATACAAGTCGTCAAGCGTCATCTCGTTTTCTGAGCATGGTAGGCCACCTGCGGCCCTATTACAACCAACTAACCAGGCTTGTTCCGGCGAGTGAAAGTGACAGAGCTATACAAGTCGTCTAGCGTTATCTCGTTCACTGGTGTTATTTTCTGAGTGATGTTCCTCACCTGGGCCTCAGTCCCCGGCCCCGGTCGCAGCGCTCCACCACGAACAACATCCAGCAGCGCGCGAACTGTATGACCCCGCGCGCCACCCGCGCGGCCCACTGCCGCTCCTCACAGCTGGCGCTCCTCTCCGGCGGCGCGCGCAGCTCCACCTCCTCCTCGCTGGGGGGCACGGCCCCGGATAGGATCAGCTCGATGCTGCTTTGAGTCTGTAAGAGATATGGAGACATGTTATTACGCGTCGAAGTCATCAAAAGTTAAACCAAACCGACGTATTTAATTAAATTTTATTTTTCAAGGATGCGGTCAAAGCCTGAATGACGCCAGATAGAGTGAGTCAGCAAGTCCGAATTTCACCTGAATTGTGTGAAGCTGACCTGAACGTAATAATATTAATTATTCACCAACAATATTGTCTCACAGTCTGCCCATAGGCTTCTACCCTTTTTTGCTATACAGTTTTCTACGGCCAATCTCGCAAAAACGCATCTAACGCCCGAATTTAATATTCGATCTCAATCATTTCTCATTCCTTTGTTTTTGACGGCTGGTTCTGCTTGGATATCTTAAAAACCCGGATAGGTAAATTCAGTCTTTGATCGGTTAAAGACAAAGATAGCAACCAAGATAGATTATAAGTTTTCGGTGTCGTCTGACGTTTCCTAGGCCTCCCTCGACAATGGCGCCCGGCTTTCGGCACCTACTGCGTGACGACCGTGGCCTGTACATCCTGACACATTGACAAACATATGTCAAGCATATTGTGTGTCAATGTATCACTGCACTAAATAAATGTAACATTAAAAAAAAATGGGTAACTAAAGGTAGGGTAACTAGGGATAACTTTGAAATGTGTTACTAACCGGATTCTCTCCAAAGTTGTGAATATTATCGAACAGTCGCTCGTCGAACACGCTGTTCTCGTATTCATCCACGATGCTGTCCGAGCGCATGAACCGCGTGCGACGGATGGGGGGCGCGTGAGGGGGAGGGGGGGGGCGCGCGGCGCGGGGGGGCCGCCGGGGGGCGGGGGGCGTCCGACACCAGGCGGTGCAGCTCCTTGTGGATCTGTCGGTTATTAGAGATCTTTGTATAAGATTTTGGGCAAAAAAAATGTCTTGTGAGGTGAAGATTTTAAATTGAGCATGCTATTGGATTTTTTACTATAAGCACGAAAAATTGGAAGTTATAAACAAATTCTTTAATAATTTATGTTTTGAAATTTTACAAAATCACGAACGTTATCTCAGATTTTTACATAATAATATCAATAATTACAAGTATAATTAGTAGAGTATGATCTAATTTTATAATATTAGTGCAACAAAAAGCAAGCAGCAAAAGTAAGAAAACCAAGCCACACAAATAACACAAACAGTAGAATATCGAACCACTTTCAACTTAAATCGATCTTCATTAGTCCTACCTGCTGTAAAAACGCACAAATAAGCGACAACAAATAAACAAAGATGGCTGGAACCAAATGTAGTTAAACTAAAGTCTGTATGGATATCAAATTAGCAACAATTCAAACCAACAACACAACTAAAACAAATAACAAATCCTGTCGGAATCTGCAAAAACTGTAACTATTCAACACATAGTTAGGACCTCAAACGAGAATCTACTACAACTAGAAACCCATAGGTCTCTTAATTTTAAAACAAGTATCAGATTGACGTCAACGCGACGTTTACAAGACGTCAATATAGCGCTCACGAGACATTTTACGTCAGGGTGGGTATACGCTTAGAAGCACAGTACGAGACGAGTAAAAATTCGTGTAGTGTAAACCGACTACTTGTAGCCTCGAACTTGTGCTCGACTGTGTTCCACCTTTTGTTGGTTTTTTGATGAGCAAAAAGTCGTTTCACGAGTGAGATTTTTAGTAGTTGCTCGGCTTGTGCTCGGCTCCTTGGCGTTGACCCATCTTAGCATTTTAGCAATGCTGCGTGTGCGCTACAACAACAGCGCTACGCTGCGTCAACGTCAGATCTATGTTATCACACCACTATGGGTTGTTTACACCACTATCCTCAAATGCGTTTAGATGTCAACAAGGATGAAATTCACCAATGAACGATTGCACATAAAATTAAGTTATTTCGAACACAGAAGTTTTTATATATCGGCGGTTTATATGTGCTGATTACTATTTTATAGTGAATAACAACCTTAGCGAGCATGCGCATGACGCGATGCAATACTGAATTGAATCGATTGACTATATCGGTCAGACATCGTACAAAATAGCCGAAGAAAGGGGTTTGCAATTTTTAGTACGGAGCTTGGCATCATTTTTTTTTTCTTTCGCCAGTGATGAAACTTTGGGCATAATTAGACTACTACCTAAGAAGTCCATAGAAAAAAAAATTAAGTTTCTAAACCGTAACCAACCAGAGATATGGCGGTTTGTATTTTGTTCTAATAGGGAGTTATTTTTTGTAGGAATCCATTGATTTTTTTATGTACTAGCTTTTGCCCGCGACTTTGCCCACCCCAACCACCTTTATGTTTAGTCTATAACTGTTTCTAGAGTCCCATCTATCTCTGTACCAAAATTCATCAAGATCTGCTCAGCCGTTTTGACGTAAAAATGGAACAGACTTATAGACTTAATTTCGTATTTGTAATATTAGTAGGTTAACGAAGAATAATGAGTGGTTGCTTAAAATAATGTTAAGATCTCTTTTATCGGCTTAAAAAAAGGAGGAGGTTCACAATTCGTCGCAATATTTCTTTTTTATGTATGTCCCTAGATTTCTCAATGACGCTTTTTTTCATCTAATATTCATCTAATGAATCCTCCCACCCATACTGTCAGACTTGTACTGACTAAAATCCACGGTGTCCTTCAATTAGCCCTTTACGTACCGGGGTCACGGTAATTCGTGAGCCCCGCGACATAGTGGGTACAGACATAGTATATTGTTTTCAGATTGCGTAAATAATGCTTAAATATCCGTTGATTTTCTGTAAGTTTTTTTCCTAGATTTCCTCATTATCCCGTCATCATTTATTACCACGATGGATTTTAGTCCGTACGAGTCTGATAGTCTCTTCTGCTCCACCCAGGGAGGGAAAACTCACTTTCTGATTGTTTTTAACCGACTTCAAAAAACACTAGGTTTTCAGTTCAACCTGTGTGTACGTATATGTATGTATGTATGTTTGTTTGTCCGCGATTATATCGTGTTTGGCTAAAACAATTTTAATGGGGTTTTTAGAAAAGTGTTCGTTACATTCTGGGGAAGGTTTTCGTATATAACAATAATTGATATCTTGTGAAGTTGCCCGTATAGATTCGTTTTTGTTGCTCACTAGGATTGTAGATTTTAAAAGACGCCGATTATTATTATGAAGATTTTTGTTGAATATCTAATCTGGTTTTGAAGTTGGTTCCCTTTTTTACAAAAAAAAAATCAAAGTTAAAAACAAGACGATTTTGTTTTACCCTTTTTAGTAGGTACAGGCGTAATAATTAAAATGTTGTGTGTTTGCGTAAACAATGTATAGATATGCGATAGCAGCAATTGGAGATGATGTTTTGCTGTCATTTATTGAAGTTTCCTCGATTTCTCCAAGATTCCATCATGACCGAGTGGTTTATTCCACTTTGTTCACCTGGGTGATATCACCTGGGTGAACAAAGTGGACCACTTGGTGTCCTCAATTCACCTCGGAAAAATATCACCTGAGTGATATCACCCAGGTGAATTGTGGACACCAAAGTTGTCCACTTTGTTCACCTCGGAAAAATATCTGGGTGAACAAAGGCGACTTTTCTTACGCGATTTAGTGGACGTTGGTGTCCGCAATTCACCTGGGTGATATCACTCAGGTGATATTTTTCCGAGGTGAATTGAGGACACCAATGTTGTACACTTTGTTCACCCAGGTGATATCACCCAGGTGAACAAAGTGGAATAAACCGACCGAGTAAGGCCGAGACTCCACCAAAGCTGTGCGAGTCGAGACGTGTTTTGAACAACCAATAGAATTGCGATTCCGGAGTGGAGCTGTGTCAATAACGCAATTCTATTGGTTGTTCAAAACACGTCTCGACTCGCACAGCTTTGGTGGAGTCTCGGCCTAACCATTGCTAAGATACCCTTCAAACAAAAGAAGAGTTACTCAAATCGCTCCAGGCGTGTTTCAGAAATAAAGGAACAAACATAAAAAAGTTCCGCCGAATTGTGAACCTCCTACTTTTTTGAAGTCGGTAAAAATATCTTCTTAACAGTGTTATAAACAAATCACTCATTATTTCTCGTAAACCTACTAGTATTACAAATACGAAATAAGTATTAAGGTATGTTCCGTTTCTACGTCAAAACGGTTGAAGAGATATTGATGAATTTTGTTACAGGGATAGATAGGACTTTAGAGACGGTTATAGGCGACACATAGAGGCGGTTGGAGTAGGCAAAGCCGCGAGCAAAAGCTAGCACATCAATAAACCTATGGATTCCTACTAAAAATTACTCCAGATTAGAACAAAATAAAAACCGTCATATCTCTGGTTGGTTACGGTTTAGAATTGTTTTATTATTTTTTACGAACTTCTTATATTGCGGTCTACTAATGGCCAAAATTTCATTGCTGGCGAAAGAAAAAAAAATTTGATGCCAAAAAGTTGCAAACCCCTTTATGAATAAACGATTATTTATAAATTTTCGAGTGTTTGCTAATGCGTTACCCTGGATTGACGATATTGCTCACAGCTCTGCTCGATATCGAATTGCGTGTAACATGCTAATGACAATGCACACGATTTTGGCGGATCTGGCGATATTTTTTGCTAAATTGTAAAGACTAGAAACCATTTAATATTGACAACGCCCTTATGTAGTAAGGAGGAATTTCGTAGTTGGCGGTCAAATTGCATGAAATCACTCCATTATAAAATATGTGCGAGTTGAATCTGAAATCGCCTTGCGTCATGAGCAAATTCGCTTAGTGGTTTGTGGCTTAAAAAAACAATCCTACATGAAAACCCAAAAGCATCACACCCCCACACCGTGTCCCCTACCATCGGATTAATAGACTCATGCACGATCATAGTCTCGGGTCTCTTCCGTCGCTCCACGACAGGCGTGCGCACGGGCTGCAGCGAGGCGGGGCGCAGGCGCCGCAGTGAGGGGTCCTCCGGCCCGTGCACGTGCACGAACTTGTACAGCTCTTTGTGCAGCTGCGGACAAGCGTGCGGGAACGGACATGCTGTTAGAAGCTGCTGAGTGCTTGTGTCACGTAGGTAAATAATAAATATATGCATAGGGATTAATATAAGTGGAAACGGGATGCACTGGTTTCACTTTCATATACTTGCATACATTAACATAGGCCTCTCATGGGGTAAGTCCACGCCTGCGCTAAAGCTTCGATTACACACAGCGACTAATCGCTGCGATAATGCTATCGCAGCGATTAGTCGCTGTGTGCAATGCTGCACTGCGAGTAAAATTGAACAACGTTTAATTTAAATCGCGGCTAGTATTCGCTGCGAACAGCGAATCTGGCTACGAGTTGACATTTGCAGCGATTAGTTGCTGTATGTTACCGAAGCTTAAGCGTCAATGTACCGTCACTTTCCACATTCGCGGGTCTCTCGCGAAAATATTCAAAAGTTACTGTAATTACTAAAATGCATGCGAATAGCAATAATTATGTGCAGGTGTGGACGAATCTTAATGTTCAATTTTTACTTTGTAAAAAAAATAGGTTAAGTGGTTCTCGAGTTATAAACATACAAAAAGGAGAAAAAATACAGATTTTGAAACATTGCATAACTATAACAATCTGTGAGAAAAAGGAAAGAGCAAGAACGAAACCTTTGTGTTTATGAAGCACATCATAAAATAATAGTATTTTAGTTTAAACAAATCAGAACTTTGACACCCACAAAAGCAGAAAAATAAATCAAAATTTAGTTTGTTTTGCTGTAGAATAAAAAATATTTTTAAACATTGTGCATAAAAAGCTGTGTTAGCAGTTGCATAGTGAACATCGAACATGCACCTTAACGTAAGATTACAAGGTCTATTCTCAAGTCTCCAAGACCTATTACCCAGTAGGTTACAATAATTTGCAAGATATCCAATATATTGAGCGCTTTCACATTACACGATAACGATATCGAACCGATATCGGTAGGATGGATAATTTCGTACATTTGTAGGGAAAATGAGCGAGAGAGAATGAATGATATGCTATGTCGTGTCGTTACCGCTTATCGTCTAATGTGTAAACGCTCATTCTTGCAAGACATGCTTTTCAGATTACCTACTTGTTGTAAAAATACACAATTAGATGTTTTGTTTGCAAGCTATCCACGCGTGTCACATATCGAATTTGAAATGCCATTAAGACTGAATTAATCTTGGTGAATGTTCGAGAAGAAAACACGGAGCTATCTGAAGCTATGATTCTCTATGAATGTCAACAAGATCGAGACCATATCATAAGTTATCCCCTTTTCAGTAGTAAGTAGCATTTGTAAGTAGAGAAACCTAATTCATGCGAAGATGCCCATTTAGATCTGGGTACATGCTATAGATGCCTGTCCCTCACCTCGAAGCCCAGCTTGAACATCTGCAGCAGCAGCTCCCGCACGCGCGTGGCGATTGTCTCGTGCAGCTCGCGGTGCATGTCCTCGCTGGGCGACAGGCGACTCTTGTCCAGCACGAACCCGATGTGCGCCGTGATGAAGTCACGGATCGCCATTATGCTGTTCTGTGGTGTTCAAAAAAAAGGTTCTGGTTAGACAAAAAGGTGGAACGAAGTTTAGAAAAGTCGCTTTTTTATTAAGTTCCTAGAAGTTGAAACATTTTTAATTTTTTTTTATAAAAATAATTCAAATCCTACAACTGCTAAGGCAGCTATTCCACTGGCGTTTTACTAGCGTTGGCGTCTCTCCAACGTCTGCTCATCGTCAACGTTGCGCAGACGCGACGTTGACGCTGCGTCGCTGACGTCACGATTCTCTAGTGGCAAGCGTTAAGGATACGCCAACGCTATCGTAAAATGCCAGTGGGATTCAACCTAAGAGCCATTGTTGCGTAAGGTGTGAAATGTGGGAAAGAGCAAATCTAATCTAATATCTTTAAACGAGCAATTCTTGTATATTTATATATAATCAGGATCTCGAAAACGGCTCCAAGGATTTTCATGAAAGTTACAGATTAGGGGTTTTTCGGCTCAAGGAATCGGTTTATCAAGGTCCCAGGTTCGAGAAAAGCTCGATTCCCAAGATATAGACATTTTAAAAACCGAACGAAGCTCGGTCAACCAGATGTTGTGTTAATTATTTATGCCCTCGCATTCGTGGCCTACAGCGCTGGTGTTTGCAAAGAAGCTGAGTTTAGTTTAGCTTCTTTGCCATATTTGTGGTTGTGAATCACGTGTTTACTCACATGTTATTATTTTATTCTTGCGACTGTTTTCCTGTCTTGATTTCCCATGTCGCCTACCATTACGTGTTAAAGCCAAAGTAGTTCCAGTGAGGGAACGAGATGGCATCAGACGACTTGTATAGCTCTGTCTCTTTCCCACACCGGTACTACTCTGTAGTCAGACGTCTGGTGATTAAGTTTCTGTGTATGATACTCACAAAGATCTGTCCCCGCTGGTGCATGTAGGCGGGTGGCGGCGCCCTGGCCAGTCTCGCAGCCAGTGCCCGCGCCCACTGCGCGGCCTGCAGCGCGGCGTCGCGGGAGGACGCGTACATGCTCTGTGCGGAGCGACACACCGCGTAGATGGCGTGTCTGAGGATATACACGAACATTACTACTATTGACAATCATATGAGTTTTGGAAAGGTCTCATTTATGGACATAAACCTGGGATGTGAGTAAACAAAAGTAATTGGGAATTTTTTTCATTATCAAAATCACTAATATACTAGTGTCAAAAAGTCTAAAGACAAGAAAAGTATTAAAAAATAAGTAATACTTGTCGCTAAAAAAATAGAACTCTTACAATTTTCTACTACACTTCAAATGTTAGTGACTGTCACAGCCATATTGTGACGTCATTATGCAATCGCTTTCTTGTTTACATTTAACTTTTTATGTTACAATTTTACTAGAACTTTTTATGCTACAATTTTACTAGCTGTAGGTATGTGATTTATTCAAACGGAATCGCAATAACAATTTTATCATACACTTTACAGTGAAATGTACAAGACGTACTGTTAACGAATTACGTATTTATTTGACACATGAATTGTCTCGTCACTACCGGTACTTTCCACCGTTTAGTTTCACCAAAAACGCATAATTTTTTATGATATCTATAATGTAAAGTAAATAATGAAATGAAAAATCAAACAAGTGCACCACATTGTTTCTATGGTCCGATACAAAGTATGTTTAAAAAATAATAAAATATGAATTTTATGTTTATGAGGAGACCTTTGCCCGGTATCGGTAGTAGGACAAAATACTCGTATTTATTTAAAAAAATCCACTTACTTGTCGGGATTGTCAATCTGTTTCTTTGCCTTGCTATTCTTGATGACACTAAACTCCTCCTCGTACGTCTTCAGTAGCCTGTTCAGTTGATTACATGTGATGTTTCTGAAAATTAAACAAAACTATAAACAACAGTACTCTTTGGAATGCTTTCTGGAGAAAAAATCGTTGTCCTATTCTCAACTATGCTACAGTCGGTTTCCAGTTTAATTAAATGGTTCCCAGCCTCGCCGCAAGCGCGGCTCTTTGAGGAGTGGCTGGATAGACGTCACGGCGTCCTGACCTACCGCATGACGCAGGTACTCACCGAACAGGGATGTTTCGAGAGGTACCTGTGTCTGATGAGGGAGGGGGAAACGTCTGGGTGTCACCATTGCGAGGATCGCCGTCGTGAGGACACGGCGCGCCGTGTCCTCACGACGGCGATAGGCGGAGACCTCTCGCGCCCAGCATTGGTCGAGGCCATGCTGCGGGGCGAGACGGAGTGGGAAGCGGTCGCCTCCTTCTGCGAAGCAGTCATGCTAGCGAAAGAGGAGCCGGGCCGCGTGAGGGAGAGGACAGCGTCCTCCCTCCACCCCAGCCGCAGTGGTAGACGCCCACGGCGACGCATAACAAATGGGACGGGAGGACTAACGTAAAGAGTTATTGAAGGACACCGTGGATTTTCATCAGTACGAGTCTGACAGTCCCTCCTGTCATGCTCTGTATGGG
This sequence comes from Agrotis clavis, assembly GCA_954870645.1. Taxonomy (NCBI): domain Eukaryota; kingdom Metazoa; phylum Arthropoda; class Insecta; order Lepidoptera; family Noctuidae; genus Agrotis; species Agrotis clavis. Next base: position 25,953,569 of record OX940928.1, on the reverse strand, counting down.
AGGACTCATTTGATGATTTTACCACGCTAAAAACAAATAAAGTTCTCTCATTGCGACCACGGACCGGAAGACGCAGCGTAGGCAGGCCTCCCACTAGGTGGACCGACGACATCGTGAGGGTCGCGGGCAACCGATGGATGCAAGTGGCGAATTGTCGTTAGGCGTGGTGGTCTAAGGGGGAGGCCTATGTTCAGCAGTGGACATCTTCCGGCTGATGATGATGATGATGATGATGAAAAACTATTAAAAGTCATACAAATATTTGTGCAGCAGTCAAACGTTTTGCTACTGCGCTAATCCTGTCGCCCGTAGAAAAATGACATGGACTAAGAAAGGTTACTCACGAGAAGGTAAGCGGTGCGAGTACAGCGGCGCACTTGATCCTCTTGGCGAGCTGCGCGGTGAAGGCCCACTCGGCCTGCAGGCGGGAGCGCGGCATGTGTTCGGTGACAGACATCGTGGTCAGGTACGACAGGTATTGCTGGGGAAAGGACAAATATTAATTCGAGGTCCTTGAAATTCGGCAGTGGAAGATTTTGTATGAAATTTCAATGTAACGACAAGGAGGGATGATGGAGGTAGGGATTGTGTACAATAATCGTGTTAATGGAGGTCAAAACAGTAAAAAATGGCAGCAAACTAAGAATCATTAGTTTAGCGACCAAACAAGCGAAGGAATTATTTATTCAATAGAATAACATCAAATGTTTATAATTTTATTTTTAATGGATTTTCGACTAGTATTGTATATTTGTCCGCGATTTTATCGCGTTTGGCTGAACCGAGTTTGACGCGTTTTCAAAAAGTATTTGCTACATTGTCGTTTCCAACAATTGGTTGTTTTAATTGTAAATAGTAGCGACCATCCCTGTTTAAAAAACTAATCGATTTCTTGCAGAAAAGCTACTACAGTCCCCGCCAAATAAGTCTGGAATAAAGGTCATTGATCCTTATATTTGCATCGTTCGAATTTCTTAACATCATCGTTCGAATTTCAAAATAAAAATATCGCCTCTTACCACGATACGTTGCTTTTAGTCGTTCTACGACATTTTCTTTACATTTTTTCGAATGGTTTTGAAATGTTGCAATGTATTGGTACACGGGGGTCAACGTATTTTATTCCACACTTATCTGGCGGAAACTATAGCAAACAAATTAACCATTGCCTCTGTGATACCTACTCCACCATGACGTCTCAAAGCCAGAGTAGTTTCACTGTGAGAAAGAGACAGAGCTATACAAGTCGTCTAGCGCCACCTTGCTCCCTCGGTCTCCTGATGTACGTACTTTGAGCAGTGTCTCCACGGTGTTGTCGAAGGTGTTGGTGAGCAGGATGAGGTCCTGTGCAGCAGCTCCAGCAGCTCGTCCGCTGAGCGCGGCCTGCACGTGCAGCGCGAAGTCCGCGCGCATCTCCGACGCGATGTCCAGGCCCTCGCGCAGCTCGTGGATCAACTGGACGGTGTGAGGAGGTTATGTACTTCTTAATAAGGGTAGTTATGATTAGAGATGTGCCTGATGGCAATATTCCCACTGCCGGCAATATTCCCAATATTGCCACTGCCGGTAAAATACCAAAATTGCCGGCAACTTTGGCAATATTGCCAAAGTTGCCAGTCAAATAACACCAGTATATTTTATTATTACTGCAGGTGCAGTTTATATTACTGTAGATAATACGTTGCGGCATTAAGTCCGCCTTATAAAAACTACTAAGTTGTTACTCTAAACGGTGATTATGTAAAAATTACCGAAACAAATGCATTAAAATAATGTTATTTTTGTTGATTATTTGTAGTTTTGACAGAGATTTATACTTCCATATTGTATAGGTACTTATACTCGTTGTTTTTGCTATGTGATTTTGCATGAAAAACTAGTAACCCTCTCAACGAACAGTTATAGAGGGAAATTCTTGGAACACGATTTTGGACTACGTTACTTTGTTTGAACTAGTTAGGAGGTGAATATAATTATCAAAAGTCCCCGCCACTAGCCCTTGAGCTGTGGGGGAGGGGGGTTTAAAGGTTCCATTTTTTGATTTTTCACTTATAACTCGGAAACCATGCCTCCTAGCGGCATGGTTTGTATGAATAAAACAAAGGCTGAATAAATTTCCTATAAGTTTTATTTAGTAACCATTTCGATTGCTTGTATAGTTTTCAAAAAACCATATTTACCTTTTTGCATTCGGAAAGTCTTATTTAATATTGCCATAAATCCAGAAAGCAGCAGCAGTCTTTTCAGGCTCTCCCTGTAGTACCTACTCCTCCGTGTATTTTTGTGGGCAACTCACACTTGACCAAAAATTAATACCTACCTATACGAAAATTGTTTACAACAAAAAAGAACTAAAGTTTCCAAAGATAGTTTTTCCGCATCTCTTATGGGTGCGGATTTCCTCCTACATAGTACAGTCCTACCTAGTCTGTAAGTACCTAGTATAATTTAAATGAGTCTCTAAGCTAATTTTTACTGCTCCCTCGGTGGGGGAAGACAAGACATATCAAGCTTGATGGTGGTCACCGAATTTAAGAACTACTTATACCTGGTGGAAATTGAGAGATACCCGAAGGGGTCTCTCTCAATGTCCGTGGGCCTCCAGATAAAGATCTGGATTCCCATATCACCTCAAGATGCAGCATGCTGGGTCTGTTCATCGCAGGTGGTGAAGGGAGGGTCTGAATCAACTGCTACTGCTTTCTGGATCTATGGCGATATCAAATACAACTTTCCAAATGCGCGAAACTAAAAATGTTTTTTCCCCTAAATTACAGACTTTCAAAAGCGGATACCTCGAAAACTATGAAAACTCGAAAACTTACAAGATATTGAAATGCTTACTGAGTAAAACTTACGGAAAATTGATTTAGTTTTTTATTTTGTACACACACGCTATGCTGCTAGAACGCATGGTTTTCCGAGATGTTAGCGAAACACCAAAAAATGGTACCGTCCACCCCCCCCCCCCCAGAGCTCATGGTTTTGATATGTTCACCTCCTAACTAGTCCAAACAAAGTTACGTTGTAAAAAATGTGTTTCTAGAATTTCCCTCTATGCTTTGAGCATTCGTTGACTAGATTAAACTACAACATTAAAATAAATTATTCGAATTTATGCCTTTTTATTCAATATTTATTCAATATACAATGATCGTCAATTCTTATCTTAGAATGTATGTGTAATTTCTTATATTCACAGTCGTGTGCGGCAACAATGGGCAATATTGCCGGTAAAATACCGGGAATATTGCCAAAATTGCCGGCAATTTTGGCAATTTTACAAAAAAAAAAAAAAAATTTGTATATAATGTATACCATGATCTGTAAATGCTAATTTTAAGTGTGTTACATAGTTTTCGCACTCACTTTGACTTAAAATTAAGCAATATTCCCAAATATTTCCAGTCCCGGCAATATTGCCGGCAATATTTCCACCTATATTCCCACCTTGGGCAATATTGCCGGCAACGGCACATCTCTAGTTATGATATACGAGTTAATTTAGCACAGTTTAAATACACAAAGTATTATAATTAAGGATGACACACCACTTCTTGCAAAAGGCTCGGACATGATCGTGTCCGTCTCCGAACAACTGAAGGGTTGTTAATTTGATGTAAACTGACCATCTTGCATGTACGCCGCTCGGACAAAAATTGACGTATTTAGAAGTAAGGTTTATTTAGTTTGCGAAGCCTGTGCTTGCTCGCTACAATAAGTATAAACTTAATTATGCCCAGTTATACAGAAAATCAGTTCCAAAAGGCGAAGCAGGAAGGTTGTACTGGGACATCTTTCTATTCAATTATGCTTAACCTCAACCCCCGGTCATTTTAGGGCAATTACAACCCACACCGCTTTGTTACTGTTCATAAACATCAACAATATACATAATAAAAGCTAAAGAAACCATATATATCTAAAAGTGTCAAATTTATAACCCCCTCAAATAAATTACATTTTCTACATAAGTCAAAAATTAGTATGATGGTCGCAGGAACACTGGGCTCTGCGTAAATGTCCAAAACCCCACTGAAACATCCAGTCTGATGTATGCCTTGCTTAGGGCTGGGCGTGCAGGTAAAGATAAAGTAGGTCACAAGCAGTTCTAGAGTAGAAATATTCTCGGGCACATACGTCACAAGTTGCGACCGGTGGCGGTGGTGGTAGAGTACTCTGTCGCTCAATCATTGCTTGAACGACATGAGGTTGACAGGCAGTCACTACAGTCGCATGAAAATGTTTTTTAAATGTATACCAGTCCTGATTCTCGCACCTATTGTTTCCTAGCTAGTATTTATTCCCAGCAGCAGTCCACGTTACCTGCTTGACAGTGAGGCAGGAGGGCTGCTCGGGCCGCGCCTCCAGGCGGAAGGACAGGTAGTCGTGCACGGCCTCCATGCACAGGCTGGACAGCAGCAGGAAGTGCGCGCGGTACGACGGCAGGCGCATGGAGATGCACTCGGGAGACCAGCAGCCGTATCTGACGAAGAAAGGATGTTTTAAACACTTTTTGACATCATTTTTTTCCATTGTAACTTTTGATTATTATTATTATGATATGTGTGATTATTATTAATCCTGTATTCGACAGAAATGTATTTTTGTTCAGAATAAATAAATAAAAGTAGTCAAACATATTATACTCTTTAACGGCACGTACACAACTTTAGTCGTCCACACAACGACGTGGTAAAGCGCTGTTTATGCTGTAGCGGTTGGCGGCAGAACTTCCCAATGCCGCACCGCTCTACTTCATAGCATCGCACTCATTAGCTTTTACTTTTATGAGCACTGTCTTGAGAAAACCGCCACAAGAACAAGGTAGTGAACGGGCCGCAACGCCTCTGTCGCGAATCACAAGATTTTGTATTCATTGGACGTTTTTCCACTAGCCGGCACGGCACCGGCACTACGCCGGCGCCGGCGTAGTGCCGGTGAGGGGAAGCAAAAATGTATGAATGAATGAATAATTTATTTGCCAGAATATAGGTGTACAATTACATGGTAAATTAAGGTTTAAGTCTCACTATATTCGACTTACAAGTCGTGCAAATATTTAAATTATTTAAATTACTGACATGCATCACGGAGAAGTTGAGGATTTATTGATATTACAATTATTACAATCATGTCAATGAAATTAAAAGAATAAATGTCAATTAATAATATTACAAATCAATCACATTAAATTAAAATAAAATAAAATATAGTCTAGTGTTATTAAGTTAGCACAATCAATACATGTCAATAAATTATTATGAAGATAAAGGTCAATTTTAATATTTAAATAAAATGAATCTATTAAGTTAAGGTAAAATACAGTCAAGGGTTTATTAAATTATTACAATCTTTATATGAAATTGTATGGCTCGCGAATGTTGTATGGAAAACGCTCATTCGGTCTCTTGATATCGTCGGTCCACATAGTGGGAGGACTGTCTACACTGCATCTTCCAGTTCAATTAAATATCTCACACAGTTAAAATAAATTTTAATTAAAACTTTGCCCCACACTAGGAATTTCTCCTGCCTGTGCGTTTACAGACATAGAAACTCACAACTAAAATATATGGGTAAGCCAGTAAGACTAATGTACTAACCTCCTAAGCTCATAAGTTTTCATCTCATCCTCATCCTGCATGGAGGAGTCAGCACGCTCGTTCGTGGGGTCGTCGAACACCTCCTCGGCGTCCTCTTCGATGAAACTTTCTGTCTGTTGCTGTTTGTAAGAAAATACCTAATTAATTATAATAGTAATGAACTTTGACTTTTATTGGTAGATAAGTGAGTTACTTTAGGAGTTCAAAAAACGAGACCTAAGGGATGAATTACGTCGGGGATGCGGACTGCAAGTAATGAGGTGACTCGTCGTCCGATCATAGTCCATGCCCAGGTCGTACTGTAAACTTAACTGGCCAAAAAAACCCAGGCAAAATGCATTTATTCGGCATTTATTTAATTCACCCAATATAACCAGGCTACGGCCACCTCATGACGTTTCCCTTCACCATTTTCTGTTCCACCACAATATTTAAATAAATCTAAAATGACAAAGAGATGTTTTGGAAAACCATGAGTTACATTTTATGCATCAACTTTTTTGATAGTAATACTTACGTCAGGTTTCTCCAATGTGAGGTAGACTTTATCCAAAAGGTTCAGTCGCATCTTGTATATGAACATCATACATCGGCGGACGCCTTGAGTCTTCAGGATTTCTTGGTGGTAGTCGCTGGAAGATAGGATATAATTTTATTATTGAATCGAATGTCTAAATATATGCGAATATCCGCATGATGCGAATGCGAATATTCGTAACATCTCTAGTCCAGACCTAGTTTGGGGTGTAAGGACTAGATCTGTGGCAATATGTGTATATCCTCACCGGTACAGCGACACCTCGCACTTGTCCAGCAGCCTCATGTGCGTGAGCTCGCTGAGGCCCCCGATGTCGAAGGCGTCGTTGGCCACGGGCGGGCCCTCGCTGGACACGTAGCCCGACTCGTTGGACGTGTGCGGGTCGCCGAACTTGTGCGCGCTGATGATCTCCGGGGTCGACAGGCCGTTGCTTGAGGCTGTCAGCTCTGGAAGTTCAATTATTTCATTAAATGGACGTTTGGAGTAGACTCGTGACGAAATAGTACGTATAATATTGCGAAGATGGTCTGCAAATGGGTCAATGTCCGTCTTACTAAGGACTACTACGGGGAAAGTACTGGTTTTTGGAGGTCAAATAGCCAGTCGCTCCATGTAAAATGCTAATGTTCAGCTACATTCGTTTCGACTCGAAGGCGACCTCAACCAACAGCAATGGAGATAAGCATAGGCACTGCTTCTTTAGCTCAAGTGGGTAAAATGTGGAGCACCGACACAGCCAAAATGAGAAAAGAGCAAATCTAGAATATGAAATTACGCCAAACGGTGAGATCATAAAAAATTTCGCCAATTTAGCGTCAGGCGCTGCAAAATATTAATTTATGAAGAAAAACAAATGGATTTTTGCAAGATCTTACTGGTATCGATCCCGCTGTCCTGGTCGTCAGTCTCGTGTTCCTCCTTGAGGTCGGTTAGCTGGTCGTCCTTGACGGAGCAGGCCGACTGCGAGCTGGAGTTGCTGCTGCTGGGCTCGGACGGCTCCGACGGAGTCACGTTGAAGCGGACCTGACACGGACGGGTGCATTCTGACGATTCTCTGCGGAAGATAGCATTGAAATGGAAATGATATTTATTTTTGCAAGTAGGTTAATATCAACACTTTTACACGTCGTCTTTTATAAACTAGATGCAGCCGGTGTTTCGTTCCTGACTTCTCTGAGAAGAAACAGCCGAAACAAACTCAGAGGTAACTGTCTCTTTTAAAGTCCAGACATTATATATATACACACATCAAAAGTGTCTAGGGATCAAGCATTTTTATGCGGATTTCTTGAGATTGAGATGTGGCTTTGTAATAAATTTATGATTTTATAAATTTATATGGATCCTTTTTGGTGCATTTCATAATTTGAATCAGGAACTGTAAATCAAATTCGAGTAAAAGATGAAAATCAGCTGTCAATATTTTCCCTATAAAAACATACAACGCATTGAAGACATTATTAGTGCTACTGTTTCCCTACTACTGATTAAAACCAACGTTATTATGGAGCGGCGACGTCATTTAAGCAGGGAAGAAATGCTCAGAGCCGTGGGAATGATAGAAGCTGGTTCCCGGCAACGTACTGTGGCTTTAGCTCTGAATACAAGTCAGAGTGTTATCAGTCGACTTTGGACACGTTACCGAAGCACTGGTACCGTGGCTGAGCGCCATGGAGGACGGTATCGCTGCACCACACGGAGACAAGACCGATACATTCAAATCTTAACTCGAAGAGCTCCAACAATAACCGCCATGATGTTAGCCGTGAGGCTTCATCACTCTTCAGGGAACTTAAGTAGCGACCAAACAGTCAGAATCCGCTTGCATGAAGTGAACCTTCATTCCCGAAGACCGCTACGGGTACCACCTATAGCAATGCACAATCGTAGGATTCGATATCAATGGGCTCTTGAACACAGAAATTGGGCAGAAGAACAATGGCGTTTCGTGTGCTTTTCTGATGAGTCTCGTTTTGGTATGAGACCGGATACAAGACGTATACGACACTGGAGAACCCCTGGACGCCAACAGCGATTAAAATCCTGCCAGGAAGTCCATCCTTATAGTGGTGGAACCATCATGGTATGGGCGGGTATTTGGATCGGCGGAAGAATTGAGTTGATTTGGATCAGAGGCAACCTCAACGCTCAAATTTATGCTGAGACGATTGTATCAGACGTCATCGTTCCTCTACAAGTGCAAATCGGTCCCTTATTTCAGTTAATGCATGATAATGCACGACCGCACACCACAAGAGTTGTAAGACAGACTTTCGCCGCAGCTAACATCAATGTCCTGCCCTGGCCTGCTCAGTCGCCAGACTTGAACCCGATTGAGCATGCATGGGATATGCTACAGAGAAGAGCTCTGCCGAATATGGAGGGTATCCAGTCGCAAGAAGACCTTTTTTTGTTGTTGCAACGAACATGGGCGGCCATTCCACAGCGTGATTTGGATGAACTCATTTTGAGTATGCCAAACCGATGTTCTTGTGTTGTTAGTGTTCGCGGTAGAAACACGGATTATTAATTGTTTAAGTTACCCAATAAAATTTTAAAGAAAACTGTTATTTCAGTCTTTTTTTCGAACTTTAATGTTAGTGGTTCAAATGTCAAAAATCCCTTTATTAGGAAAATGGCAAATTTCTTTATGAATGCAAAGGTGACTTGGTTTATCGTTACTGTGACAAACGATAACACTTTATTTGATGAATCCTTAAAGAACATTTTAATTAATATCAATCAGGAGAAGAGTTATTGCAAAAATATATGTTGATCCCTAGACACTTTTGATGTGTGTATATAGGTTAACGACCATTGTAGAAGAAATCCTTTTTTTTCGTGAGTATTGACAAAGTGACAAAAGTTGACAAAACCAATGACCAGTGAAAACTGAAAGTCATGGGGAGAGGCTTTTGCCCAGCAGTGGGATAATGTAGGCTAGCAGTATCAGTATTGACAAAGATTTTTGTATTTTCGTCAATTTTGGTCAACGTAACAATATAATAGAAAAAATACAGGTCAGACTGTTTTTTTTTTATAGTCTGACTGACTATGCAAGATGACTGAATATAACGTAGTAGTCTAAAAAGAAGACAAACTGAATTTACGAAACCGAAATTCAAAATCAAGTATTACAATAAATCTGGTCACGGGACTGTCTTCAAAGAGCACTGCGGCCATAGAACGTAAAGGGCGCGTAAAACAGTAGGTTGGTATTAGCCAATACGAGTCTAATAGAGGGTCTATTAGACTCGTATTGGCTAATACCAACCGATCGATCCTCCCAGATTGGGAAGACTCATTTGATGATTTTAAAACCACCCCCCAATAAAACCCACCCCCAAATAAACACCCCCACACCTTCAAAGCTGTGTTAATAACAATCAAAATTCAGTGAAGGTTTCGACCCAACATACCTGCTGATACTGGAGTCCACTGAGGTCCTGTGATGAACACCTCGCCTGCGACTCTTGATCCTGATGGAGCGCAACATTCTGCGCATGGCCACCATCTTGAGGCGCATGTGGAGAGCTGTGTTGTACCAGAGGCACATTGCCTGGAATTAAAAGAAGATCAAGTGGTTCGTTGTGGAGGTTATTGTTAAGATTATCCTACATACTTTTTCTTCAGCAAACCGTCATAATGATATGATAATATGTTGAAAAAATGTATTAAAACTTACGGTCAGAACCTCAATTTTTCTACTATTACAAATGCGTACGTTTGTGAGGATGTATGGATGGAGAAATGGATATCGTTACTATTTTTCGTAAAAACAACGGATTTGAATGAAATTTAGAAAACAAATAGTTTGTAACACATCCTTCATTATAATATTAGTCAGTCAACAGATTTTCAAGACCAGTTGAATACGGCTTGCATCCAGCGCAACCCTGTGGTCTACATCAGATCGTATGTCTGTCCACTTTATGGATGGACATCGGTCGATGTTACTTATTCGTGTGTGGTCTCCCATTCTCTCTATTTCAGCGCTCCCTAAGCGCTGAAATAGAGAGAATTTCAGCGCTTAGGGAGCTTTTTATTTCGGTATGACGTTTTCGTAGGATAATAACCACAAAGCCCGAGGACGCTGTGAACCAAAGCCAGTAATATACAAATTCATCATCAGCCCATAAATTTGCCCACTGCTGGGACACGGGCCTCCTCTCTGAGAGAGGGAGTGGGCCATAGTCCACCACGCGGGCCCAGAAAACTCACCTTAACCCTATTTTTGAACTGGCTGGTGGCGACCAGCTTGTGCTCCTGCGTCATGTTCCCGGAGGAGGGGTACAGCGACACGGCGTTGTAGAAGGAGTCCAGCAGCGCGCCCACCTCGCGCATGGCCGCGCCGATCGCGTCCGAGCAGCGCTGGCAGTCGAACGACAGGCAGCCGTACATCTGCTCCTCTGGAAGGAGGGACATCAGTTATGTAACATCAGCTGGCCTACCATGACCATGTAGTTCCAGTGAGGGAACGAGATGGCGCTAGACGACTTGTTTAGCTCTGTCTCTTTCACACAATGGAACTACTCCTGCTTTAAGGTGTCATGGTAGACCACCAGTATACCTTGTAAATAGGCAGATATTAATTACCAAACGGTACTGAATTACAGAGGAGGGAAACAAACTGTCGCAAACCGAGTAAAAAACACGGGTTTTTACACTTATATCTTCGTCTCTTTTGAGAAATTTCCTTCTCTATGCACTAATTTCATAAAGCTTCGATCACACACAACAACTAATCGCTACGAATGTCTACTCGCCGCGAGTATTCGCTGTATTGACAGGCTATTCGCAGCGAATACCAGGCGCGGTACGAATTGAGCATGTTGAACTTACTCGCAGCAAAAATGCACTTCGCATGGAGACTACGACTGCATTGCTTGTAACTGTACGAGTGATTTTCGTTTGGGTTTATACAAACTCTCACCTTTCCCTAGTTCCGACAGGGGAAAAATAAACAGTAAATTTTCCGTGATAAAGAAAAAGGAATTTGTTTGTAGTTTAAAAACATACTTGGCACTTAATTTTATATTCTCACCTTCATTAGGTTCATCATGTGCAGTCAGATCTTCCTGAGACGTCACCGCGTCTAGAGAACGTTTGCAGTTCGCTCGGCACGGATTTCTGTTCACAAACCTGGAAAAACATTCACTTACTGTAGACAAAGTGTGACCGCACATAATAACATATGCTTGAGGGCTAACAGACTAATAAATTGTTAATAAGGCCAAATAGAAAATCAGAAAATAGTTCTTAAAACCCCTTCTTTAAGTTTGGAATGTCATCAAATGTGTTCTCTGGCTCTGGGTGAAGCGGAAAGGACTGTCGGACTTGATTCACTAGAAACCAATATGATCTTTCATTTGCTCTTTACGTTCAAAGGCCGCGTTCTAGTTTTAAGACAGACCGGCGACCTTCTTGAAACCCTTTAGACCTAATTAAAACCTAAACGATCTTTCCGTCGATCCGGTGTGGCAATGCAATCTGATCGAATGCGATCTCTGTAAAGGCAGAACGCGATGCTATCTGACACGTAAGAAACATATGGACATCCATTGGGTTTCAGAGATCGCTGGGTTCAGATCGGGTCGTCGCTCGGAATGGATAGACTGTAATAAGACGTACCTATACTCAAAAATATTATTAATAATCTTGGGCACGATGTTCCTCTGCGCGCACAGGTAGGCGTCCTGCTGCGCCAGCGTCCTGCCCGCGATCTTGGCCTGCAGCTCCAGCCAGATCAGGTCCTTCAGCTCGTTCTGCCACACCTGCTCCTCGCGGCTTATCTGAAAGTAGTAGATTCTCGTGATTGGTGTTGGTACTACGTTTTTTAGATGACCTGCATGCGTAGCATGACCAATTATTTTTATGACTATTCTTTCACGAATAGATAAGTCTAAGCACGGCCCGTAGGCTACCGAAGAATAGATAATTACTTTTAAATTTTATACTACGCCTTGTTCATGACGAAAACACAAACTTTTTTGTTTAGATAATAAACGTTTGTCCAGAATATAATTATGCATGCTTCCCCTTCTTTTATATTTACAACTTGTCCAAAGGTTGTCTGGACACATCGCTTTCAATGTTACGAATTATGAACCTAGTCTATAGGTTTTAAGTGCATTGAAAAAGAGTTATCGAACAATTATGTGTACTATTCGGAAATTGCGTCATATTATGAAATATGAAAAACACGTTTACAGCAATGACATGAAATTTTTTGAATCTCGTGTTTCATGTTTTTTGATGAGCGATATATTTAGAAATATTGTAAATCATGCGTTGGAATACAGATAGATACTCTCTGAGTTGCATACACTTGAAAGTTTTTGTTTATGTTATTGTTAATTGCCCGATTACAGTGATTCCAAAGGGTAATTTAAAGAATGGGTGTCATTTTATTAAATCGAATAACTACAGCTAACATTGCAATTACAAATTATATAATGTATTATCTATATACTTTTTATTACTAATATAATAAATAGGAAAGTTTTGTATATTTGTAACGAATGCACTCAAAAACTACTGCACCCGCCAAAAGCAAGCTTTGTAATAATTTAGTTTAGATCTAAACATTAAACGACTTTTTTCACATTTTTGATGAATCTAAAATAGCAGACGAAATTATGTGTTTCTGGAGAGTTTTACCGTTTTTTTTTTATTCATCATAAACACTTAGCAACAGCAAAGGACACTGGATTCGGGAGACTCATTAAATTATGACATTCAACATCTCATTAAAAACTTGACTGGTCTACTACGACTTCAACATAATATTAGAGTTAGCTTATTAGATAAGTTATTGGTATAAATTACTTACGGCTCTCTTACAGCCCTTTTCAATATTTCCCATATTGATGAGCAAGCTGAAGGTCTTGTGGAAGCTGACCCGACTTGGAGGCAGGTCCTCATCACCGTCGCAGCGCCACCGGTCTTCGCCATCCGGAGGCATCAGCGTCTCAGGACCGATGGCTTCCCGGCACTTCGGCTTGGAGGTCAAAGACATGAAGCGACTGCATGACTCCACCTGCGAGTGCAACTGTTTCTTAATGTTGATGAAGAACTCTTGTGGGGATTGGGGATATTGATGGCAGAAAACTAGTTGATAAGCAGTTCATTGTAATAGAGAAAAGATAATTCTGAATATTATGGACTATTTACAAGATAACCATCATCTTCCTGTTCTTAGCCCATTTGACTTGTGATCAGCGCAACACGTTTTTTTCTTCCATTCTTCCCTTTCAGACGTCACAGTATCATTTACTCTTTTTTTTTATAAAATCATTCCTTCAACAGTCCATCCATCTTTTCTTTGGCTTTCCTCTTCCTCTCCATCCATCAACAATTCAACATTCATACTCATCACTCTCTTAGTCACAAGAGTGTCATCCCTAATTTACTTACAAGATAACGTTGACTCTTATATCAGAGTCTTAAGTTATTAGCATTTAGCAGTGCATGACTGCCTTCTATTAGGTTAATAAAACCATGAAATGACTCCTCATTTGATGTTTTTTCCATCAAATGAGGGGTCATTTGATGGTTTTATGACAGTCGTATCCTTTCCCCTCCTAGGTGTAGTGGTCATTTCATTATTTTACCACGACAAGAAAGGGAGGGACGACTTCCTTTGCAAGTTATCGATTTCTAGTCCAACGTCGCTATTTGGTCGCAGGACTAATGGGTAACCCATCACTCCGGAATGTAAAGGGCTATTGAAAGACATAGTGGATTTTAGCCAGTACAAGTCTGACAGTCCCTCCTGCCCTGGGTGGGAGGACTCATTCGATGATATTACCTGCACGTACAAAAAAAAGGTAGCAATTTCATAGTATTAGGATTGTGATATAAACAGCAGTGAGGTCCGTCTCAACTATCTATTTATTAAATACTTACTAAAGTGGGCACGGCCGGCATGGGGTTGGGTGAGGGCAGCGAGTCGGCCCTGATGTCATGTGTCAGGTCCTGCTTGCTGTCTCGCGCCCGGGAGCGAAGCAGCTTCAGACTGCTTCGCTTCTTTAGGCGGTCTGGCACTGAAACGGGAGAAAAATTTGAGTTATGTATTTCCGAGACATCAAAGCTACATTGATAGTTTTTAACGTGGGTTCTTTACTTTTTTTTTTTAATGTTGAATGAATTGTATAGTGGGTGTGTTTACAAAGAGAAACTCACATACACAAACACCCAGCAGAACAAGTACTTATAGGTCATACAAATTTTTGTTCCATGCGGGGATAGAACCCGCGACAAGCTGTGCAGCAGTCGATAGATAAACCACTGCGCCAATCGTGCTGTTAATACATAAGGCAGTTTTTATATCCGTGGGATAATTTTTGAGTAGGCGAATAGCTAGTCATAAATAACAATGAATCATTAATTTAAATTAAGACTTCATTCATAAACATAATTGTAATTTTATACACTAAACATATAGGCCTAGTACTAGTATTGTTATGTGAGCAGCAATAGTTTATGTTGACGTCAGGTATGACCCATTACTTTTACATAATAAGGTATACAATAACTAATTAGGTGATTAAGTCTAAAGGGAGCATAGTAAATGAGGTGACTAAGATAGGATAACAGCTCAATTAAATCTAAAAGAAACTCTAGAACTTTAATCACAGTAACAGTTAAGGGCTTCACACACAGCAGCTATGATGTAAAGATGTACATTATAGCACGATACATCTCATTACATCTTTCCATAGAAATTCGAAGATGTAAAAATATACATTATAGCTGCAATGTGTGGTCTCCTGACGATTTCTATGGAAAGATGTAATGAGATGTATCATGCTATAATGTACATCTTTACATTATAGCTGCTGTGTGTGAAGCCCTTTAAGAATAACGCCTGAGCCTGTAGCCAAACGGCAAGCGACAATCGTTAACGTTCAGCAGTCGCTAATACATTTTCAACTTTATACCCCATCGCATAAAGTTGAAAATCTAGTAAAGACTGCTGAGCGATAGCGAACGAAACAAACGAAAACGATCTGTAATCTTTGATAGATTTTCAACTTTATGCCATGGGGTATAAAGTTGAAAATGTATTAGCGACTGCTGAACGTTAGCGATTGTCGCTTGCCGTTTGGCTAAAGGCTCTGTTATCCCTGAGGGCTTAGGCAGAGTTGTATAATGTATATACCTGTTAACACAAACATTTCGCCATTTATGTTTAATTTTCATGTTTCAGGGCAAACTGAATGTCATCCGCCACCCAGACACAAATCCAGTAACCTGCTGAGTAATTCCTAGTGGAAAAACCTAATAACATTTTGCCCAACCTGGGAATCGAACCCGGGACCTTATGCTCAGCCATCAGGCTTGCGACTACTAAACTAAGAGGTACAGTACCCGGCACGTAAGTTGGCAAGATTATGGTGTAGTGGTGGGTATATGTAAGTTTGCGCATCGCATTTAACGGCACGCAAGTGTAAGCGAGAGCGCGTATACTGGGTGCGAGGGGTAAAGACGAGTGACGCACCAATCGCGTGCTCGGATCGGCACTACCTCATACCCCGCGACCCGCATGACCACCAAAGAGATCTACAAAATGACTTCTGCGCATCTAACGACTCTTGCTAACTTACGTGCCGGCCACTGTACACAAACTTAAGAATAACTAATGAATCAATAAAATTATTGTCTGCACGGTTGGCGCAGTAGCCCAGCGCTGCATGTCGCGAGTTATGGAGCTTACCCCCGTGGCGCGATGCGACGCGATTCAACCGATTCCAACTACAAGTGAAAATCAACCTTACCACTACGACATATGACATAAAATGCGCGATTGTATACGGGTAGATGAAAAACAAAACACGATCGCCACGTCGACGTCAAGTCAATCGAATTGCATCATTATATCGTAGTAGTAAGGTTGATTTTCACTTGTATGTGAATTGCAATCGCATCGCGTCATGGGTAAAGTCCCTACATTTCCTGAACATTTATTTATTTATTTATTTATTTATACTTTAGTTCCTCATATAGATGCAGGGGTGCAGGTGGATGCCGCTTATTTTGATTTTAAGAAAGCGT
Source organism: Agrotis clavis (assembly GCA_954870645.1). Taxonomy (NCBI): domain Eukaryota; kingdom Metazoa; phylum Arthropoda; class Insecta; order Lepidoptera; family Noctuidae; genus Agrotis; species Agrotis clavis. Next base: position 25,937,369 of record OX940928.1, on the reverse strand, counting down.
TTGACCTAGTGGATAACGATGTCTTATTATCAAAGTTGGCGAAGGCTGGCTGCACACCGCAATTGCTCAAATTCTTCGCGAGTTATATGAGGAACAGGCAACAGTATGTGGAGTACGCTGGATGCCAGTCAGAGCCGTATTTCACTAGGTCAGGCGTGAGCCAAGGTAGTAACATAGGGCCCTTGGAATTTTTAGTTATGATCAACGACTTGCCTGACGTAGTGGAAGATGCCAAATGCCTACTGTTTGCTGACGACCTAAAGTTGCTCCTGGCTGTCAAGAACGAGGACGACTGTCACCGTCTTCAGCAGGATATTGATCGAGTAGTTCAGTGGAGTCGAAACAATAAACTGCAGTTCAATGTTTCGAAATGTTCCGTTCTGTCATTCAGTCGGGCAAAGCTGCCACTCCATTTTAGCTACAATATGGAAGATGCACCTCTGAAAAGGGAGGAGACAGTGCGGGATCTAGGCGTGCGTATGGATACTCAATTGAGATTTCGGGAGCACATTATCAATGTCTGCAAAAAGTCTTACAAGCGCCTGGGTTTCGTGCTTCGCAGAGCGGCAGGTTTTACTAATATTAAAGCCATTACGCAATATGATGCTCTTATTAGGAGTCAGTTAGAGAGTAATGCGGTAATATGGGCTCCACACGAGACTAAATATAGTCTCATGTTGGAGCGCATACAAAATAAATTTGCAAGATATTTGTATTTTAAACTATACGGAGTATATCCTTACTACCCCTTAATGTATCCAACCTTGTTTGTGCTAGGCATGGTAGGATACAACAAGTTAGAAACCAGGAGGGATCTGGCGCTGGCCTCTTATGTCCTTGCGGTGTTCCGAGGTTATAAAAATAATCCAAGTTTACTACAGTGGATCGGTTTGTGTGCGCCCGATGGGTATGTGCATCGCCGCCGCCGGCCCAATTTGTTTGCAGTCCCGCGCTGTCGAACAAATCTTTTAAGTAACACCCCACTCACGCGAGCACTACGCACGCTTAATCTAGTTGCTGGTAGAGTAGATTTGTTCTCCTGTTCACTGAGCGAGTTTGTAAGAATAACATTACATGTTATATGTTTCTCGTGATCTTTTGTGTTTGGTTTTTTCGTGATAATAGTGTAAGAAATGTTTTTGTATTTTTAAAAGTTTATGTTTTCTACATTATTGTTAAATGTTTTTTCTGCACTATCGAATTGGGAAACTGTAATGATAGCTGTATGTATGTATAAATAAATAAATAAATAAATAAATAAATATTTGTATGAACTACAAGTAAGTAGTTGTTACTAGTCTGTGTGTTTGTGTGAGTTTGAATATTGCAAACGCACTCACGACATAGGAGAAATTCCAATTGTGAAGGGGCAACGTTTTTTTTTTTTAATAATAATATGAATACTTACTGGCTGTAGTCTGGTCGTAGGTCGGGTGATCTACTACGTCCTTTCTCTCTCGGAGTAGACGCTGGAAGCCTGGAGTGGCATCCAGGTGGTTCCTGGAACAAACATACGATCCATTAGTATTTAACTTCAAACAAATTGTTTCAATTATTTTATTTTTTACTAGCACTTCGCCCGCGACTTCGTCTGCGCGTGTTTCTAACTTCAAACTCAGTGAATTTAAATGCCAGGTAACCCTCGTTATAGGATACTTTTAGAAAATTTAAAAATGGTCTAGTCCTGATTTTTTTTTTTTTTTTATTAATGATAGGTTCGCGTTTGACCACTATCTCGCCTGATGGTAAGCGAAGATGTGGTCGACGGTGAAGCACGCTTGCCTAGAAGTAACCTGTTCACTCTTGAAGACCCCAAGGTTATAGCTGTCGGGAAATACAAATGGCGGCAGGGAATTCCACTCCTTAGCTGTACGTACAATAAAGGTATTGGCAAAACGCTTTGTACGCACCGGAGGGATGTCCACCATATATCGATGGCGCATTGCCGTACGTCTTGTAGTCCGATGATGGAAAGGGCTAGGCGGAATCAGGTTGTGCAGTTCCATCGCACACTCTCCGAAATGCAACCGATAAAAAACCGACAGGCTGGCCACACGGCGACGATGTTCACCCCGTTAGGGATTTTTTAAATATAGATGAATACGTATCCTTTATTTATTTGATTGAGAGATTATTTAGGCCATGTTTTGTATTTATCGAAGCAAGCTTACAATCCCTCCCTTAAAACGTAATCACCCATTTTCACCAATGTAGGGGGTGATTTGCGAAAAACCCAAAAACACGTGTTTGATTATATTTGATCTAATTTGTATATACGGAGTTTCAAATTCATCGGTTCGCACGTTATGATTTTCCTATACAAACTTTAAAATCATCTAGATTACCAACGGAGGGTAGTTTTGATAAAAGAATAAAGTCCATCTTTTTTATTTACTTATACTCATTTTCGTACCAAGTTTCAAGTTTATAAACCCAAGGAATAAGTTTTACATACAAAGGTTTTCACCCCTTTTCACCCCCTTAGAGGTAGATTTTCGCAAAATCCTTTCTTAGTGATCACCTACATTATAAACTGCAACTACCATCCAAAATTCAGGTTTCTGCGTTTAGTGGTTTAATATCCTCCCCTTAAAATTTGAATACCCCTTTTCACCAACTTGAGGGGGTGATTTTCGAAAAATCCAAAAACACGTGTTTGATTAATTCTTATCTAGTATATAAATGCCGATTTTCAAATTCATCAGCTCACGCTATGATTTTCCCATACAAACTTTAACATCGTCTAAATTACCAATGGAGGGTAGTTAAAAAAAAATGTTGCTATTCTTATTTATTTACTTGTGTTCTTATTTTTGGTAAGTTTCAAGTTTATAAACCCAAGGAATAAGATTTTTCATACAAACGTTTTCACCCCTTTTCACCCCCTTAGAGAAGGATTTTCGCAAAACCCCGTCTTATTGCTACCCTACATGGTAGACTGCAGCAACTGCTGTCCAAAATTCAAGTTTCTACGTTTAGCGGTTTCGGCTGTAGTCGAGTCTTAATAAAAAACCCTGTTCTTTTATATACTCGTATATAGATAACTGTGAATTGAACATGGTTTCTAATATTTTCTTTCTGATTATTTTACATAAACCAAAAAAAAAACCTTCATGGTTCAAAAATTCAAGGTTGTCTCTAAATATACTCAGCGGTCTGTGCGAATATATTTCCAAATGTTCACATCATCATATTTTATAGGCTATTGTTTATAAAGTTCTAACTATCCGTTTATTAATTTATAAATCGCGGGACTCTATAAATAAACAGGTAACCGTGACCCTAGAACATTAAGGGCTATTGAAGAAACACCGTGTATTTTAATCAGTACGAGTCACACAGCCCCTTCCGCTCCACCCTGGTCATCTTCCAAAGGCAAAAAAGTCTGATAACGGGAGAGTGGAAGAAGAAAACGTGTTCCCAAGTAGAATGGAATAAGGGCATGAAGATGAATTAATAATAAACATCTAGATTTTAGATTTTAATACATACATAAATTCACGCCTTCTTCCCATGAGGGTAGGTTCCTCCTATAAGATTTACTTTTTTTTTAATCAGACCTTCGTATCTGACCCTGTGTAGCTGCGTAGGAAGGCAAGTCTGCAGTCTAAGAGAGTCTGCACTTGAATGGATTCGCTATAACGAGTCAATTACATACACTAGCGAGCAATGACTGGCTGAAATAATGCTGAATTACGATAGGTATACAAGAGAGGAAATCTGCATACGTCACGACGCGCCTGAGATGGGTGGGCGGCGGTTAATCATTGCTTCCTATTATAAATTACGGAAATATCAGTTTGGGCTTATGTATTCTGTGGTTTGGTAAAGTTCTAGAACTGTCTAGTTTGCGAAAGTTCTAGAAAAGTAAATGAGAAATTGTGTTTGTAAGTGTGACGGTTTTACGCTTAAACTACTGAACCGATTTTGATATAGATAGACGGGAATCTTGAAGCATATTTTTGCCTAGGTAGTATAAAAATGGTGAGAAACAGTGGTGCAAGCGAAGCCACAAGAAAAAGGTAGTATTCGATTTTTTTTTATAACGCCCTATCGCGAAATAGACTAGCGAATAAGACTAATATTATAGTATTTGAAATTTTTTATATTTTAAGTGTTTGAAAGCATAAAATTAGATAGCAGAGTTCGGCGCGATTAGCAACAGGCCCCCTATGGTTTGGAAATGAGGCTGTTGTACTTTAAAGAGCATTTCTACCTCGGGGATCACAGGCGTCAAGTATTAATGTCGTGTTAAAGGTAAATAATTATAATAATTATGTTTGGCGATCAGTAGGACAATCTTGAAGCCCCATTTAGACATTTAAGCAAATATTTCGGTATTTGTTTGGTCAACTGAATTCATTGTCCATCAATGGTCCGCAATGTAACGGAAAATCGCATGTAATTTCTTGCATTGTCTAATTGAAGCTATACAGAGTAAGTCATCATCATCATCATCTCAGCCATAGGACGTCCACTGCTGAACATAGGCCTCCCCTTTAGATCTTCACATATACCGGTTGGAAGCGACCTGCATCCAGCGTCTTCCGGCGACCTTTATAAGGTCGTCTGTCCATCTTGTTGGTGGACGTCCTAAGTGTAAGTGTATGCCAAAATTTTACCAGCTAGTAAATTAAAGCTTGCTGGATTAAATACCAAAACAAGCTCAAAGGTCAAGGACCAACGTATCACGCTGACGCAGCGAATGTAACCCACATGTTTTAGACATTATCGCAAATCGCAGCGACACGCGACCACGCAGATAAGCGCAGATGTGAGATGTAGCAAACGGATAAGACTTTATACAATAGTCTAGTTGTCAGCATCAATAAATGCCGCAATGATTTTTATAGAAATCTTTTCATATGTGTATAATTTTTATAAATTCATTTCCACAAATCTTCTTTTGTCGTTTTTTTTTTAATGGATGGCCATCGGCAGAACAGTCCGATATTAAATCAAACAGATTGTACCAAAATGCAAAGTCAACATGAAATGTAAACAATCATTTTGATAATGTTTACAAAATACTACTGTCACAATCATTACACACATAAATAATCATTTAATTTGAGACTAGTCAAGGACACAAATGATTATAGAGCATCAAACGAAATTATATGACTTCAATTATGTATTCTAACTTAATATATTCCCAAATACATATGAAATATGTACTTAGGTAAATACATACATAGGATTAACTTAGCAAGTAGTAGGTAATTAAATTATTTACTTCCTAGCATTAATTGCTTGTATTATTCAAAGACATTTTATTTAATTATTATTCACTAACATTATAAAGAAGTAAGTAAACTTTGTAACTTAGTGGCGAATAAGATCTGAAACTACTGAACCATTTTTAAAAATTCTTTCATGAAATAGAAAGCTATATTATTCCTGTGTAACTGGAACAAAGGAGGAGTGCTACTTCATAATAGCATAACATCACGCCAGCAATCCCAAAAGGATTAAGCTGAGGCGTGTTTTATAGTACCTTACCCTCATTTTTATCCAATTAACTATCTATATTTCAAGTCTCATGTAAAATAAATGATACAAAAACGAATGGCATGGGTTTTGTAAACATAATATTTGGTCACGTCAACCTGCCTGAAAGCCGAGGTAGTGCCCTCGCAGAATATTTGTACCACTGAACTACTTAGATAAATTTTATTATTGACATGCCACGATGTGACAAAATATTTCAAGTCATCAATAATTATTACTCTGCTAAGTCTGGGTCATACTTTATCAGCTCTTATTTAGTCTACACTTTACAAGATGATTGGTTTAGCGCAGGCTAGGATCTGAACCAAAATACTAATCCATTTTCTTTGACGGCTACACTGATTTGACATCTCACTAATCTTCTTAATATTATAAACATGAAAGTTTGTGAGGCTGGATGGATGGAAGTTTGTTAGTTTGTTAGTCTTCACGCAAAAACAACTGAACGGATTTTAATGAAATTTACACGGATAGTTTATAACCTGGATTAAGACATAGGATGGATCTTTAGACTCGAACAATAGATTTTAACAAAGGCGAAATTACTCAGTGTATTATGAGCATTTAATGTCCCACTGTTGGGCAAACTGCTGGACTGACGACCGACTGTGGCTTGACCAGACTGGATGCGGAACGCGGAGTACAGGGTGATGTGGCGCAGTCTGGGAGAGGCTATGCCCAGCAGTAGACTGTCATATACTGGTTGCTGGGTAAAAACCTCCCTTCCCTCATTCCACATTTCGCGATGATTATATTTTATCAGCACTTGTGCAAGTATAATTAATTTTGAATGAAAACCTCTTCATGTATTAGTGTACCGTAAAATTTATCGAGCGTCGAAAATGGGTAGATAAGCGTCATTAATTACAATTCAATAGACTATGAAGCGTGCGTTAAATAATAAAACATTTTTATATGGTCATCGTATGCTTTCATTGAATTATACATGGTTCGTAGAATTTCAAATACAATCAAAGTAGATATTGATAGATAGCTACGTACTGTCACATTTTTACGTATCATGCTAATAAAGTAGTGCACTTCTTATTAGATAGTAAAGGTAACGAAGCTGTTCCCCATGATTTCAAACCCGCTGCTCGTCTCCTAATGGACGCAGCATGATGGTATATAAACTACAGCCTTCTTCGATATATTGACTATCCAAAACAAAAATAATTTTCCAATTTGAACCAGTAGTTCCTGAGATAAAAACGTTCAAACAAACAAACAAACTCTTCAACTTTATAATATTCGTGTTAATCATAAGTTTTTTTACATCATCATCTACAACATGTAACGTAATTAACGCACACCCTCAGACACCCCAATTAGAATATTATGTTATAATCACAATAATATTGAATTTTTAATTTAACATGTAAATGCATTGTTATTTAACTAAATTAGTTATTTTGCAGTAAGGTTTATTTTTCTTTTTTTTGTATTGAATGACGGAATTTGTATTAAAACAAATAAAATTGCACTTTTAAGTCTTGTTGCCTTGATTTACGGTCTAACTTAGTTTGTTTTGACTGTAAAGAGGTCTAGGGGGAATTTCCGTAGTTTTAATTATGTTTGAAAAAAAAAATTACCTATATTAAAAATAATAGAAATCGATTCAGTAAACGATTCTGAACAAACTAATTTCAGGATGTGCGTTAATTATGTTACATGTTGTATATACAGGGTGTTTCTTTAAAATGGGACAAAAGGGAGAAATCCGAATCCATAAGAGATACGGGAAAACTTTCTTAGAAACCTTTAGCTCTTTTTTGATGTTGACAATTTTGGCGGTTTTATTTTTTTGGTCAAGTGTGAGTTGTCCACAGAAATGAGTGAAATTGGTCAAAAATTTTTTTAGTGCCTTTCGACTCTGTTTCATGTAAGGATCATTTCACTGTATCACAAGAAAAAAATCGGGACGGCGGATGTTGGTCAAATTTTGCTCAATATGTTTTCATACAAATTGTTTGAACGAAAAAATTATCACTTTTTTATGATGTTATTTTATTTAGTGTCTATTAAGGATCATTTCATTGTATGGAAAGGAAAATGTCTGGGCAACAAAAGTGGGTCAAAAGAACAGTAAAGTTTCTTCTAACAGCATAAAGTTTATCAGTAGTAGTCAGTATTTCATTAGATTTGACCAATATAAATTTCAATAAAACGTTCCTTACAAACTTCGTTTGTCCTTGATATCCGTATCCTTCGTAATCGTCGTGGAAATTCGAATTGTTTTGGAATTTCTTAAGTTCCACAATCTTGCATTGTGTGAATGCCGCGAATATTTAGAGGTCGAAACCTCCAAAATCAAAATAAGGCTCTCCTGCTCGCAACTCTACATCTGCAGCTTGTATGTAAGTAATTAATCATTGCACGTTATTAACATTCTTAATCCAGCTGATAATGATGTTTAGAGTATTATCTCGGTTACTTTCCGATAAAGACACTAATTTTGTGTTTTTATTTTTTTCAAGTTAGAAGTCTCTGAGAGTACCAGTTTCGTTTTTCTTATCGGCAGACTTCTGGACCAAGAGTAACCTCACGAACTAATTTCTAACTCACTTAATGCTATTTGCTACTAATCAACAGATAGTGAATGCACCTTTCACCGTTATCAATTAAAAACAACAAAAACACAGGTGATTCTGAGAAATTCTCGACAAAAAACCCACAAAGAATTTATATTGACGAGGTAAATTGCAGGTTTTCTTTGAATAAATCAGGTTTATACAGTAATATTTTAATAGTATCGATCAGCGCTGAGAACTTATCGTCATCAAGGCAACAGACGTAACATTGTTGTGAATGGACTATGATCACAGTCTATGAAGTATTTCGTAAAATATTACAACATAATTAAGAACTCATAAAGTCATTAATCAACATTAAAATGACAGCTAAAAGGCACTAATACATTATACAATGTGTCCGTTTTGTGAACGCTTCGTGAAAAGCGATCATAAAACAAAAATGGCTATCATTCAGGAGGGGTTGGATTCCGACCCAACATGTAGAATAATTATTTAATTGACAGAAACAATTGATAGAATTGAGCAAGCTACCTCCCCTTTAAGAAAACTGGCATGACAATCGACTGGATAGGACACTCCATCAAACCCAAAACAACCGTATCCAAGATAAATTACGATATCATTCATGATCCTCATCTACAAAAAAAAGCTATCTTATACTATTCAGAATATAATAAAAGCATCTCTGAACAAGTATTTACTCTCACTCTCCACGTATGTTCAAATGACGTGTCGCCACATAACGCAATATTATTGAAAATAATATAATAATGGCGAAACATTTACCGGTAACAACTATCATTGCCTTGTCACTAGCCAAGAGATGACCTTGCAGTAATTCAGTAGATACGTACCTGTACATTAATTTCGCGGGTCATGTTTGTTTATTTACGGCCGAATTACTCACCAACGTGAATACAGTCAAGATTCAATTGCTGGCCGATATGAACAATTGGGTTCTTGTTTTGGGTAGCAATAACTTGAAGGCAAGCTGGTCACTGCTGCGAATACAATATACCTACGTAATAGTTGTGGAGCGTTGCCATCACAGTTGAAAAGTTGGTGTGAGTATCGCCTAGTGAGGTCTCATAATTATATTGTTGTTATATTAATAAAACCTATACTTAACTTACAATAACACAAGGGTACAGTTACAATGCTTATTTAGGTATAGTGGTGTCAATGGGCTTCTCCGGAAAAGTTCCTTGAACAAAAGTATACTTAAAAGCTGTTTGTACGGACTAATTGAAATAAAATATACAAATAGAAATAATAATTGAAAAGAAGTTAAGTCTGAGTATGGATGCCATGGAGAATAATGTGCAAGAAACTAAAAACATTATCGACTTGTGATCTACTGAGCGAGTAGAAAAAGTACGGTCTATGCGAGCTTCGATAAACTTACCAACAATGAACTCCGGTACACGCGAACCGCTCATAAAGAAAAGATGAGAATATTAAATGCAATAGGTAACACTATAATTTTCCTAATTGTGAAAACCCTGAACTTAAGAGCTGTGTAACCGTATTCATAAAAGCAGAGTGTATGCTAAAAGGTGAAAAGTCACAATACATACTAATACACTCAACAACATAGGAATTCTGACTGGCAATTTCTAAGCTAAGCATGGTGATTATGCCAGAATCGTTCAAGTTCATTTGCAACCAATACTGAGCAGTTAATAAACTTCAAGGCCAAGTTCGGCAGTTGATCAGTTCAATCAACTTTATAACAACCATAGCTCTTGTCCACCTCTTTGTGCAACTTTACCTTGACATTGAGGGACTGGTCTTAAGCTACTACGTTGGTAATGACTTGAGCAGTCGAAGTTGACGAGTTATCTTAGTACTAATATTATAAATGCGAATGTTTATGTGGATGGATGGATGTTTGTTAGTCTTTCACGCAAACGCTACTGAACGGATTACACATATAGTTTATAACTTGGATTAACACATAGGATAGTTTTTATTCCATTTTTATGTTCCTGTGGGACAATTTTCTAGCTTTAGCGGGCGAAGCTACTGGCGACAGTTTACTATAAGAATGGCACAAAATGGAGGAGGCCCAAACTCAACAATAGATGGAACATGGCGATGATAAAAATCGACAATATGAAGCAGAAGAATCAAATAAACAGTGTCTAAGTGTTGTGAAAATTTCCACAAGAAAAAAACCAGTCTTGGATCCAGGATGCAGTCCTCCCCTCATGCATATGCACATGTGTGATGCTGTCTCAGTCTCCCGCCCTCATGCATACGCACAGGTGCCCAGCAAAGCGGATCATAATTATAGATGTTGACAATTTCGAGATAAGAATAGAATTTCGATATTTTTAACATAAATAAATCTACATAGGCACTTATAAAACGTTTACGGGGAATGGTTCCTTCTCTACGGAAAAGAACCGGCAAGAAACTCTATGATTACTTTAAACATTTTTTATTAATATCAATATAATTAAATCGAAGCTTCTAAGAATCTACAAGAAGTAGATAGGTAATATAATGTTAACACATTCACAAACAATCCAATCATGAACCTCTATCGTGTTCCTCTCCAAGATTGCCAACGCCAAAATCTAAATACGTAATCAAGAGGAAAAAGATAACATTCAACTTCAAGATCATCTGCAAAACTTAAGGAATGGAACGGATCTAACGATAAATAAAACTCCGGTATCTCCAATATATTATTTTCGCTTCTAGGTAACCATCATAATCGTGGCTCATGAATATTGTACGAGTATCACTACGTATCGGTGGCCTACTTAGTATTACTAGATCAACCGTGTCCTCCGAAGCGAGAGGTGACTCATATCCTGAAAAGTGCTTATCATGAAATGTTATCAACCTTTGGTCCACTCAATGATAATGATAATTTATTTACTATTTATTGGGAATGTCTGAGTCATCTGCATTCTTCGAAGAAAGTGTAAAAACGTTGTTGTTATCCTCATATAATGCTGCTAATCTTATTTCTACAAAAGTGAGAACATCCTTCTGCAATCTGTTTTGTCCGTCTGAAGTAGAAATGGGTAATATCGGATCGGATGCATTGAACGAAAGGCATTTCCTTTCGCCCAAGCTTTTTGCCCAGTTCAGTTTCTGTTTATTTGTTTACTAAACAATGTTACTTATTAGTTTTTATATGCCCAGTAACGTGACGGGGCCCCTCTATAGATCTCCAAAGCCAGCTGTTCATATTTTTTTGGCTTCGACTCATCTCTAGTCGTAGAAAAATTAGATGAACATGGTTCATTAATGGTCCGATCAAATTAGACCTGAAAATAGTGATCAAATAACAAAAACTCCGATACAGCTAAGAGATCTTGGGGACACTGGCCACAGAACACTATAAATACTCTACGAGGGAGACACTGGCAGAAATAACAAAGCAAAAGATTCAAGATTCAAATTTATTTGCGTTCCACAATGTTTTCTTAGGTGGTAATGTTATCTTTACATATAATAAAATCGTAGAGCTGTCATTCCTGTACATTGAATATTTTTTTCTTTTTGTATTTTTTTCGAGATGAGGGATCGATTCTGATGCCAAATCAAGTTTTTTTTTTTTTCGAAATTTTTTATGTTTTTTTGAGTTGATCTATCTCCGAAACTACTGTAAAGTTGTCGATCAAATTTTCCTCAAATATTCCTAATAATATGCTTCTGTTAATAGGCTATGTATTATTTCGCTATTTGCCCTGGGAGATAAGCAATTTTGAATTTTGTTGTTTTTATATGTTTGTTGGGAGTTGGAAGCTAAACCACTGGATATTATTTATTAAATTTTTCCTTAAATATTCCTTGAACTGCTCTTCAATTAATAGGATATGTATAATTACGCTATTTCCCTTGGGGGATTAGCAATGTTATAATATGTTGATTTTCAGTCATTGTTGACATTTGTATAAGAACCGCTATTTGAAATCTACTGTCAGCGAACCAGCCAGTCTGGTTGGTAACCCGCTTGACTTTCGTGCAATAGGTCTCAAGATCAAATCTTGAAATTTTCTTTTTCACTTTTTGTTTCTTTTATTTTTTGATTTAATTATCCTGACAGTTTCAAATAATTAAAAAAAAATTATGCATACTTTTATCTCAATATTATTCGCAATTTTAATTTATTACTAATTTTTTTCAATAGTTCTCTAGGATATATTTACGCTGATTTAAATTGTAGGTAGGTAGTAGGTAAGTTAGATATTTTTTTAAATTGTAATTGTTTCGAGGTGTAAGAATTTTAAAGATTCGAAAACAATCAGTGTTTCTATTATTTTGTGTTTATTTATGTTTTGAATTGGTGCTCAAAACAGCGCATAGATTTTGTTTTAAACGACGACAAGTTGTACTCATCGAGTTAAATAATTAGCTATTTTTAAGAATCACGCGGTATGCTAAAGGGAGAAGAGCAATGCTATCGTTCGTTTAATTTCGTTAACAAATTGCAGCGATACTGTAAATTGACCAAAAAATTATAGTCTAAAGTTAAACATGGATCTTTGAAATTAGTGTCGCTCAAATGGTCAAAGGATGTTTCCTATGCAAACTATGTACCTATAACAGTATGATCTAAACTAATATTATAAATGCAAGTTTGTTGGTTTTTTACCTTTTCACGCCTATTACTGAATCGATCGTCCCAAAATTTAGCAAATACGTTGTCAGGAGTGTAAACACGGATATAGGGTATCTTCCAACCCGAATAACAGAAGAGAGCTGTTGCCGAGAAAACAATTACGTTCATATTCCAGATGGCGCCACTTACACGATCCGTATTGTTTCTCAAATTCTAAATTAACGCAAGCGAAGCCGCGGGCAAACACTAGTAAATAATAAATAGATCATTGTGGACCCTGTCGGGCACAGCAAAAACATAAAAAAGTCCCCGTCGAGCTCATAATTATGTGTTAAAAAATTTATTTCAGATCAAATGTCAGATGAATGATCATTTCAGTTTGTTGGTTTTCTTTTACAAAACGGTAAGTTTTATAAAAAAATGCCCACACACAATAAGTATTCTGTGCCCTGACTAAATTGTAGATCACAAAATTCTCTACTAAAATGGCCGTCATGGATTTTTCCCAACCCACACAAAATCACGATTCCCAAAAAAAAAAAGTTGTTCATTTACGTGATATGCACACAAATGCCATGATATGCAATCAGGAACTTTTAATAAGTTTTATAAGTTAGAAGACCTCTGTGATTATGTTTAACTAGCTTTAGCCCGCGACTTTGTCCGCGTGCAAATCGGTTATAAAATAACCTCCTTTTTTTGAAGTCGGTAAAAAACACATCATCCCCCTTTTCACCCCCTCGGGGATGGAACGTTTTTGTTACTAGTGTCCAACCGAAACTGAATTTTCAGCCGATATCTAGGTATGCTACAAGCACTTTTCTGGTCACTTGTAGTTTTTTTACACCTGTACAAAAACTTCCCTCTATTCCTTCTAAAAGCCATTTTTCTCTCTTCATGTTTATTTAATTTAGTGGTGAAACAACAACTAACATTTACGTAGTAATTTATACAGATTTGTGTAACCTTGGATTTTTCTCAAATCAGGCATGTCTGGCTCTCGTCAAGATAATCTACATAAAGTTCATGACGTGCATTTAAAGGTAATCTTCTTCCCACAATCTGTCTGATTCTATTCTACCTTAGCAATAACGCCAGAAAGATTTCAACTAATATTTTTGTTCACAATCTAATCTCCTCTCCTGCGTCACTAGACTTGAATTTAGTAGGTTCTCGTTTACCTAAAATCACTAGTTTTAAAACTGAATGTTTGAAGGACAAAAATCAAATTCAATTGTTCACAGATATCGAATAAATTAAAATGAAAAAGAGTAAGTATTGACAACCGTGACATTTAATTTTATAGGTCTTAAAATGGTACTTCTAAATATAGCAACGAATGATCACGTTTTGGCTGAGCATAAACAGCTTTTGATTAATTTGTTTTTGGTTTTTAAAATCATCAAATGAATCCTCTCGCCCTGGGTGAAGCAGAAAGGATTGTCAGATTCTTACTGATTAAAAATCCAACCTGTTCCTTCATTCGCGTTCCAGGGTCACGGTTGCCTTTACAGTCTCATAACAACATTATCAGCTGCAAAAGGATATTTGTTTGTAGACATGAAAACGTTTGAATACTAATTAAATTTGGACAATAGTTAAAAAGGGAGTGCTAAGATCATAAATATAGTATCAAAGAAAGAACCAGATCAAAGAAAGTAAAAAGAAGTTTACGAACGATAAAAAGATCAACAATGTAAAAAAAGCAGAGAGTACGCTAGGATACATTAACAAATTCAAAATGAGGAGCCCGCTTTCTTTCAACTTGGGAACCATTTAGGTCAAAGATAATGTACAATAGACAGACAAAGTTGAATTATGACCCACCATAAGCTTATATTCTTACAGACATTCAAATACAATTAGGTCCACATTCGCGTAAATATACATAACCATGGTAACGACTTTGATCTTTGTTATTTTGACGGATTCAAACGATTCATTGCCAAAATGGGTCATGATTCAACTTTGTCGATTGTACTACCTATCAAATAAAATTAAACCGTCCACGGCTCGAAACAAAACAACAGCTCGATAAGAAAAGGAAGTTTATTTGTTACAAAAACACGTGCATACAAAAAGATAAGAGTAATCAGAAAAATAATGAAACAAATCAAATCTATATTTAATCACGAACAGAAATCGAAGGCTTCCACTAAACATAATGCTGTGTTATGAGGGACCTACAGCACAACGCTTTTGTCACCCGAAAAAGACGTAAATACAAGCCATGACACAAGGGCCACATTCACGGTAAATGTCGTTGATTATCACGTTAATGGACATTAATACGAACATTTAAAGACTATTATTGCAAAAAACAACGGAAAATGCCATTAAAGTGACCCGGCTATTAGAAGAAGTAATTTCAGTAAGAGTACCTGTCCTCCTCAATGATGGCAAAGTAAATAAACACAAAACCACAAACTGTCACCCACAATCAACACAAACGATCACGTTTCACTCACAAACACAATCATAAACCCAGTCCAAACAGTATACAAATTAATACTGAGAGCGTATTACATAAAATATTAGGCGCGCCACTTGGCCGGCCCCCGCCCCCCCCGGCTGACGTCACAAGAAGACCAGCGGTAGCCGTGTGCGCGGTTGATCAAACAGACTGGGTACATGATAATTAATGATGTACTATCTGATGAAGTGATGATATGACGGAATACGTGTGTGGAGTACAGGATAGAGGCAGATATTTGTTTGAGTTTGTGGTTGGTGATTATTGAGTTGTAAGTCCGAACACAGCAACAACGACAGCTAGACATCAAGGAATGAAGGAAGATACAGACTAAGATGAATATTTAATTCTGATAACACGGTGCCCCGAGACAGGGACGCGAGGTCGAGGTCACGATAGTTCAAGCAAAAAGAGAGATCAACTGGATAGGATCCAGCCGAATTTGAAGGAGGACATACTCGTACACAGGATCCAAGATTAGGATTAATAAAGAATGATTTGAGTAAATACCAAAATTATATTCCAGAAATGGCGATATTGCGAGCAAAAGGTACAAAAAGAATTTAAGGAAAAAATACTGTCAAAACAAAACATTCTATTCCAAAAATAACTAACTCCCCTTTCCGTATTGACGTCACACTTATCAAACACTGGATTTTTAATAGGTATTGATATTTCTATTTCTGTAGTAGAGTCAACAACGGGGCAAGTAAAGTCGTTAAAAATATTTTGTCTTCTTATCATTCCTCTGTCACCAAGTATGCGATGCGTAGTAGAGTACGATGGAGATAACGCTATCTTACATTCATTGTAACCATAATATATTAAATTCTTGTCGGCGGAACTACTATCTGCGGTGTACAATTTATCATAAAACAACAGGTTTCTTCCACAGTATCAGTAATTTAAGAGGAGAAGAAAAGGCAATGTTACGTTAAGAATTTCATCGAAGACTGTCTGAGGTTTTATTTAAGAGTTTATCAGTATCAGCCACAGAGATTGGGTTTTGATCCTACACCAGAGTCACCCTCTTTACATGAGCTATAATAATTTGTTGAAATGTTGGTTGTACTACTACTCTGGTTTATTCCTCATGGATTTATTCTTCGTGATTTTATTTATTGGCTTCCAACGCTTGCGAAGTTTTCTTGTATTCATGATTTTGTGTCTGTACTTGCAATTACATCTCTTTAAGTGGATGCACAATCAACACAGAGGGCATCGGTGAGAAGACCAGTGTGCAAGAAATTAATTATTTTATTCGATTGACCAATCTCAATACTGTCGTGCTTTTCCAAAGTGTTTGAAAGTATCGTCTGTCCAATACTAACAAAGCACACTAAATCTCTGATACGCATACGGGTGGAACAGCACGGCTTTCAGGAAAACAAATCTGTTCTTACCAATCTTGTCTGGAATCGATAGGAACCAGCAGGTTGATTCGGTTTATACTGACTTTGATTGTGTTGACCACAAACTCCTAATTAGTAGGTTGCAAAGTCAGTTCGGTGTTTGTGGATTGATGCTGAGTTGGTTTGAATCATATCTCCGAGATCGGGAGCAGGTCTTGGCTGGATCTAACAAATACTTTGCCACATCCGGAGTACCACAGGGGTCCCATCTGGGCCCAATACTGTTCTTATTCTTTGTTAACGACATCGTGTTCGAAATCCACCACTGCCGGTGCTCCCTTTTTGCCGACGATATGAAAATCTCACTACAGATCAGTTCAGTCGATGGCGTCCGTAGTTCATAGTCCTGCCTATCCTGTATGGAAATATACATGATCTATATTGTTCGATAGCGGCAGGGGCAGCGCACGTCGAAAGTCCCCCGCGACTTGGTCATTAATATTAAATAACATTAACAATTCATTAATTAATTAAAAGGAAGGAAAATTAAATTAAACTTTCCTGTTTGTCAATGATGCAATTGTGAGTGTTATCGACCTAACCTAATGTTGTACCAGTTGGGCAAATTCCTGTTTCGTACGGAAAATCTGGGTCATTCAACTTAGGTCAAACAGAGGTGCATCCCGCATTGGGAGGCAGGAGATTTGTTGTTTCATATCCATTGACCGCCTTACTGTTCCCAGACTACTATAACTCCTAGAAACTATAATCAACAGTGGCAACCAGAAAAGAACTGAGGCCAAAAGATTCGATAAAGACCCGGAAAAGTATTGGATTTGATGAATTAATCAAAAAGGACAGCGGAGCATTACGAAGGACAAACAAGGTCAATTAGGTTACATGGCAATGAAGGTACAAGAAAAACTGGTATGGCTGGTCCCTTTGCTTAGCATTAAGAAGAGAGATTTAACATAGTATACTGGTTGTTTGCAATATTATCTCCCTTTTTCTTTGTTTCAGCTATAGTCGAAACTGACTGAATGTATCGAACATTGAAAATAATGAAAACGAATTTTAAAATTAGTTATTACATAATATTAAAATTTGCATTACTGGTGATATGTGTCACAATGTCTAGACTGACAATGCAGTTATGTTTTTGCTAAAAGATAGTTTAGTAAAGTTTTCGACGTAACTGCATTTGATTAACCTGGAGCAGACCTGAGCTTGGAGATGGCTAACCAGATGATCATATTAAGATAATTCCCATGTACTGCAGAGTTACCAACATAAGCAAACTTAAAGAAAGAGTTACCGTACCTCCTGCCTCGTTCCTTATCCCGGATCCTGGAGCGAGGAGGCGTGGTGCCGAGGAGATCAGCCTCGGATCCGTCACCAGAGTCAGCCAGGAGGAACCTGGAAGACTGGCGCGGATTTCTGAACACCACATCTTTGGTGTCGCTGCAACAAAACAGAAATAGACTTTAGAACTTGATGACACTAATTTGATTTCGTTTCGTTTAATGACAGAGATAGTTAACGACTGTGACGAAGATAGAGCGTTTATTGGAATGTTGTCGAGTGCTAAAGGTACGTTTTTGAAGTCGACCGCAGACCGCAAACGGCTTCAGGCGGCATTATAAAAAGAACTAGTGGTCTGGCGTTGCCTTCGGAACTACATCTAGCTCATCATTCTCCATCCTAAATCATTTAGGGTCCACACAGCATGTCTTCGGTTTCGATACTTCTCCATAGCCATTTGTAAAGCAGCTCTAAGTCTTAAGTTTGAAACTTAACAGTCCCTGCAAATCCGACCATAGTATGCCCAGGTTTTTTATAACTGTGTTGAGGTTGGCTTTTAGTTTAATCGTATGGAGCCGAACAACACTATGTATTTTACATTAAGCAATTGGGCATACTGAGGTCTTACGGCATAAAACCAAAGTGATGGATATTGTACCAAAACTGTAGCAAGCTGAAGTGGCAGTGGGTTGGTTATGTCTGATTTAGAACCAAAGAAAGTTGTATTAAGAAGCTTCTCGAATGGATTCCATGCGTAGGTAAACATAGTGTGGGACGTCCCCTGGCAAGATGAATGGATGATATAGAGAAGGTGGCAGTGGATGGATAAAAAAAACCGGGAGATCGTGAGCAGTGGCGCTCCTTGTCCTGTGAGGCCTATGTCCAGCAGTGGACTGCAATAGGCTGATGATGATGAACTTCTGAACTGAACTGAACATAATACATGCTATATGGACCGTCGCGCGTCGTAAGCCCCTCAATCTGAACTACAGTCTCACCAGTTAAGGTCAGAGTCTCACAGCCGACCTTGCTCAGCAGTTATCATGCGTCTATCACATGAAGCGATAGCAGACGATACGATAACACTGTTTATGTGTGTTTTATTAGTTTATTACTAATTAGAATGTCGTGTAAGAGCTATATCGTCGTTTGTCAGATTACCTGTGATTTATGATGGTAGTAAGGAAGAAAGTCTAAGTAGTTACTCCGATCTATTTGCTTCAGGGCTCCAGGAAACTGGAAATCAGAGTGTATGTATATTTCTAGCAATAGCTTACTTTGAAAATACCAAGCTGTTCAAAATCCCATTGCTGATTTAGCAAGACGCCTTTGTGTTCACTTCTTACATGTTCAGTTCTAACTATTTACACATTGTTCCTTATTTATTTACCATTACCCGCCGTTTAGTCTGCACGGGTTATTCCGAGAACATGAAATGTGTGAGAAACTTTCTATTTCACCTATTGATGCGTGCGCAGCTCAAATGCCGACGCGTATTGTGAGGATACCGGATGCACTGTTAACTTTTTAGAATTGTTTATGAAGACATGAGGATATTATTACGTTCTTCTTTTTTTTCCTTTTATAGCAGATTAAATCAAAGTCAATCTAACGCAGTGCACTGCTGGATAATGGGATCTTCAAAAGCAGGGCCTAGCACCCAATCCTCTGCCTTCGAACTCCTCCTTACTAAAACAACATGTTCGTATTCTCCGCAATAAGTCAGCAGGACGAATGCTCCAAGTTTGATGACTGAAATGGTGATCATTATTTTAAATTTTTGAACTATGACATGACGTCTAAACAAAATAATCCTTTTCCATCATCATTCTAATATTCAAAGTAGACGCCACGAAATTACTAATTTATAGTGACCATCACAGCCTTATCTTAGTGAACTTTAAACTTAGTGAAAAACCCATGTTTATTTTGTTGTATGTAGTTACTAGGTACACCAACGTAACTACCGGTATTTCAACCAGATTCTGCCAACAATAGTGTTTTTTGTGCACATAACAAACGGCCTTCACATCAAAATAAATACAGACGCAGATTCTTGTTCGTTAGAATTCGATCTGCGTAAAACATGGACGGCATGAGTTGACTGAATTGCAAAAATTCGGTGGAATTCAAATTAATAAACATGATCAGGGTAAAGTGTTGTCAGTTCCTGGATTCACAATCATTTACACTCATTATCCTCTTGAATTTTTTAGGGTTCCGTAGTCAACAAGGAACCCTTATAGTTTCGCCATGTCCGTCCGTCCGTCCGTCCGTCTGTCCGCAGTTTAGCTCAGAGACGCACAGTACTAGAGAGCTGTAATTTGGTGTAAATATACGGATTTGTTGTGCCAAAAAAGTGGTAAAATAAAATCTCGTAAAATATTTTTTTTAGGGTACCTCCTGTACACGTAAAGTGGGGATGTTTTTTTTTTTCTCGTGTACCCCTTAGTGTGGGGTATCATTAAATAGGTCTTTAAAAAATATTGATAGTTTCCATTAACAATTTTTTGATAAAACATTTCGTTTGTGAAATATTAAGCTTTAAAGTGCTAAATTTTGCTCGACTCGAGTGTCCCCCCCCTCTACCAGCTAAACGGTTATGTTTGGGGGTGTGAAAAAATTCACAATAGTAGTATATATAACGAAGTTTAAAAGAAAATTATCATGACTAAGTAGGCTTTACAAGTTTACGAGTAATAGTCGACCAACTTATAAAATGTACTTGGATAACATATTTCCTAAACAAAATGTATCGGAGAACATCTTCTTCAACTGCAAATGTAAGTTTGTCAACTTTATTTTTACAGTTTTAATAGGTATGTTTTTACGGTATGTTTTTTGGGGATAGGTAGGTTTTCATCATCAACTATTTTTAACTAACTTCAAAAACAGGAGGAGGTTCTAAATTCGTCGTAATCTTTTTTTTTAATGTATTTTCCCCGATTTCTCAGACTCCTGGACCGATTTTGAAAATTCTTCTTTTTTAAATTAAATTCAGCGAATCAGTTTAGTTAGTTCGCATAAGTATTTTGAGGGGAACTACGGAACCCTACACTGTGCGTGGCCCGACACGCACTTGGCCGGTTTTGTTTTCCTTTTATTTAGCGTAACGTTCGCGTTTGACCGCTATGTCGCCTGATGGTAGGCGAAGATAATATGATCGACGGTGAAGCATGCTTGCCTAGAAGAACCCTCCGAACCTCGAAGACCTAATGTATTCACACTCGACTTAAAAACCCAAGGTTCTTTTTAACCGACTTCAAAAAAAGGAGGAGGTTATCAATTCGACTCATCGACTGTATTTTTTTTATGTTTGTTACCTCATAACTTGCGACTGGGTGAACCGATTTTCAAAATTCTTTTTTTATTTGAAAGCTAGTGCTTCCCGTGTGGTCTCATTGTCACCATTTCCAGGATCTGATGATTGGATCTTGGAGAAATCGAGGGCAACCCTCAAATTTTATTGGCTCACACATAGTTTTTCGCAAATCTTATGAAGTAACTTAAGTACTTGCGTATGGAAATCATCATCTCATGTAGCTGAGCTGATGATGGAAGGTACAACTCGTCTAGTAAGGACTCGGCATCGACTGATTAAGTAAATTATGTTAGTCTTTGCTTATCTCCGGAACTACAAGTCCGATTTAAGTAATTCTTTTTTGTTGTACTAGGTATCGTTCAACACAGGAAATACTGCAAGTTTCATCAAAATCGGTTCAGTAGTTTTTGAGATAGGGAATGAATGAAAGAGATGTTAACGATGTTATTACCGGTGCTACGGATTACAAAATTCTAGTGCACATGTAAGAAAATGATATATTTGACAAGAATTGTGGTTCAATATTTAAACTAAAAAGACTAAAATAAAAACTTTTTCTAAAAAAATGTGACCGCCTTACAAAACTTTTCTTTCGGAAGTCGGTGACTTTTTTTATTAATTTCACTGTCTCTTTTGCCACCGACTTCCGAAAGAAAGGTTTTGTAGGTTATTTTATATTTTACCCTTTTTTGTGGTTGTTTTTGAAGGCGGTCTCATTTTTTTAGAAAAAGTTTTTTCTCTGTCTTAAATGGGCGCAGCGCAGTAGAATGTTTTCCAAAATCTCTGTCAGTCGATAATATCTTGATCCCTTTTCTAGCCATAATATGGATTGGACTTGTTTGCTGATGAATGGAAAACGATAATGACGTTAGGATGTTTGTAGTTTTGATGACAATAATGGATAACTAAATACTGTTCCTGCCTACTTATAAATAAATAATTTTATTAATGAGGTAAAAATAAAGACTAGCGCAGTCATGGGTGACGTACTGTACTTACAAGGGCCAAGAGAGGCCCATTTGCTTATTCATATCGATGAATAAGCAAATGGGCCTGTCTTGGCCCTCGCCCATAACAGAAAACTACATTCTACTAATAAATCAATTAGTTTTAAAGTGTATTTTAATTCCCATAACGATCAATGTTGTTATGATAAGTAATCAATCAATGTATTTACTTTACAGCTGTTTGCTGTTCAAACTGACACATCGGTCAACCACTTCACAGATTATAGTTCAAAACATTATTACTACAAATATGTAAGTAAAGCCAGTAAAGCCTAACCAAGTGGTGGAGCAGAATTTAAATGAGGTGATGATGATTTAGTGACAACTAGAATAAGTTTTAAAGAAGGCCGCTTTATTAACGTGGTGAATTCTGTATGATCTGATCTGTAATGACCTCCTTTTTCGAAGTCGGTTAAAAAAATTACTCCTCCCACCTAGGGCAGGGCAGGAGGGACTGTCAGACTTGTACTGACTAAAATCCACTGTGTCCATCAATAGCCCTTTACGTTCCGGGGCCACGGTTACTCGTTAGTCCCTCACCCCGGCAGGCTTTGGCCCTCTAAGGGGGCCCTGTCATTATGCTGACAGCTAGAAGGCTACCGCTAGGGCATGTCTTCTAGGGCAGGTGATGTCTTCTTATGTTTAATGGGTGGGTGGGTATTCGGTGTTTTTTAGACCATTTCTCGTCGAGCGAAGCGTCGAAGAGCCGTTCGCTTCTCCTTGACGGCTCTGTTCATCACCGTGTGATTCTTGAACGAGGCCTTGGCCATATCAGCTTTAGGGCCTTGGAAATATTTAAACAGGGTACTGCGGCTCTGGAAACAAATGTCAACTGAAAGAATAGGGTAGTTTTTAGTCAATACGAGTTTGACGGTTCTTTCCTTATACCCAGGTCCAGTGAACGACTCATTTAATCATATTCCACCCCAAAAAAGCTTATCAGCTTTCTGATCACCGTTTCCTTTGAACTACCTATGGTGAACTTCCAGGATACTGCGATATTATGACTAGAAAGAATCCTCAAGTATCGACCTTTGCTAAATTGAAGGTTCAGATTTGGAAGCTGAAATTATGTTAGTTATTATTGTGAATCAGTCAAAGACAGTCACATCTTAGACTTAATAGTTATAGCAGTACTTCCTGAACTTTAATTCTACATATACCGGTCGCCGATTAGGTACAAAACTAGTGTAAAAATAAGGAAAGCGACGCTCTCTTAATGCACGTGTTTTTGGAACGCGAATTTTAGCGATAAATGAATAGGAAAGTCTATTTTTAGGAAAGACGAAATTATAACTTCCGTATAATAGCTAGGTATAATAGCATCATCAAGTGCAAACGATGGATTATCCCAGATTCTAAGTTCTTAAATCTGCGGTCGCGGGACTTATTTCCTTACCGTGACCCCGGAACATAAAGGGCTATTGAAGGACACCGTGGATTTTAGTCAGTACAAGTCTGACAGTCCCTCCCGCCCTGCCCGGGGTAGGAGAACTCATTTGATGATTTTACCACGCTAAAAAAAAAGTTCTTATATCTGTAGGGTTATAATATAACCACTAACTATCAGGATTGATCTGGTATGAACCCAACCTTCAAACAACGCGAAAACATCAATATTTGAAGTTATAATTACGCCATAAGGAAAACATGAACGTCTGGCCTTTACCACAACTGTTCATTCTTAAGAACACAAAGCTTGTTCGTCACACCACATTATAAAACGGCCCTCAGTCGACGGAAGTTTTCATTACAGTGACATTGTGGGTCTTCCCCGGCTTCGCAACTTCATTATTGGAAATCAAAGAAAATGTTGGCTTCTAAGTCAATTCAGTTTAACCTCCCTCGCTGAAAGAAGGGTGTTGTTCAGTTTGAATTGTCTGTCTTTGTGCTTCTTGCACCGTAGATAAAGCCTCCTCCATCCATGACATTAAACGTTAGGAAAAAATCATCATCATGTGATTTTGCATAATTACCGCATCATGCATCCAAGCTTGGATCTAACTTTGAATTATTTTTAAACGCATGCGACGCGCACCGTAAAGATGATTTTGAGGAAATAAATATTCTAATATGGCCTAATTGGTAAGGCGTTTGGAGTACTTATCCAGAAGACTAGGGTTCAAATCCCACTTGCAACTGAATTTTCTTTTCCTTAAAAATCAGCCCAACTTTTAACCTACTATTTTTCGTTGGAATGTGACGTGTGATCACGATGATTCTTAGCCTTATAACATTAATTTATCTTTTACCCGACTGCGCCAGGAGGGTTATGTTTTTCGAGGGTATGTATGTATGTATGTATATTTCTTTGTGTTGCTCTGCAGCCTAAACGGCTTGATGGATTTTAACTTGAGAGGTAGAGGTGTCGTTAGATTCGTCTTAAACGTGAGAATGTCACTGGGTACATAAAACTGGCCAAGTGCGAGTCGAACTCGGGTGCAAAGGGTTCCGAACTAAAAATATTTTTTTTTTAATCTCTCACATTCTATCAAGTGGGGTATCAAATTAAAGGATTTTAAAAATGGTTTACCAAAATATTATATATATCTTACATGTTTCAATTTAATTTGGACTGATAAATGCTAACAAAAACTACAAATAGTAAAATAAAATAAATATTTAAAAAAAAAAAACCCGACTGCGTAAAAAAACTAAAAAGAAAGAAACAAGGCCAGTAGTTTAGACTTCACTCATTCACACTCACAGTCGGGGCCCCTTGGGAAGATTTGATTGGTATAATTTGAATGGGCCCCGACTGTGAGTGTGAATGAGTGAATTCTAAACTACTGGGCTTGTTATAATTATTCTGTTAGGCGTTTGATGATCATATGCACATTTCCTACTTCAGAAAAAGGTCTTCTTTCACAGATGCGATTGATTTGGAATTTGCTTTATATCTTGCTTCTTAGTTCTATGTTCTTTATTATTTTTTCTCGTAAATAAAATTATCTGCATTATTTTATGGATTAGCTTCAAGGGCATTCAATTTTAAAACCTGTTTCGAAGAGCAAAATTAAAATAAAGTTTTGAACCGAACTTTCGGCTCAACAATTAAAAGAAAAACAAATTGAAATCCCAAGGTTTTTATTCATACCATCAATCTGATTAAGTGCAAATAAAAGGGTGTGGGTACATATACATCACAAAATAGTTTTGAAAAGATTCGGGAATTCTTTAATTTAAGAATGAATTCTATTTCTTATTCATAAATTAAAGTTTCAACATACCTAACTACTACCTCTTTAGGTAAGTTTTCAGAATAACAAAGCAATAAAACTCAATAATTTGGTTATTTTTCAGATCATTTATGAGTTATGGTACCATATAAGTATCTATAAAAACAGCAAAAAAAATATAAACATGTCTGTTGCATGGGAGTCCCTTTAAACATTTATTTTTCTGTTTTTTAGTATTTATTATTATAGAGGCAACAGAAATACATTAAGTATGTGTCAAAATTTCAACTGTCTAACTATCACAATTCGGACCACCTTTTTACTTATAATATGATTCGGACGGACAACACAGACGGGTACGGTACCCTAAAAACGAGTAAAAAGCGCGAAGATAAGTACGCACGTCGCACAGGCGATTTATTGAAACAGCCCATTACTTAATGATTTTGTGACGTTCCGAGGATCCAGTAATTATGTGAATCCAAAATACCTGGAGCAGTGGTGGCCCAGTGGTATCGGTCCCGACTTACGAGTTGTAGGTCGTGGGTTCGAACCCCGCCAGGCGCATTACTTTGTGTAATTTATTTCATCACCACTGCTCAAACGGTGAAGGAAAACATCGTGAGGAAACCGGCATGTCCTAGAACCAAAAATTCGAAGACATGTGCCATCTACCAATCCGCACTGGGCCCGCGTGGTGGATTACGGCCCACTCCCTCTCACAGAGAGGAGGCCTGTGTCCCAGCAGTGGGAACATTATAGGCTGATGATGATGATGATGAAAATACCTATTTCATTATGTGATCTCAGCTCTTTTTCATCATACAGTTATTTTATTACGATTACTTACTGATAGGAACAAAATACAGGAAATGGAATAGCATGAAAACTACATTATGTTTATCTAAATATTTTGGGTCACATTTTGTGTCACTTTAATGACGGGGGCAAATATTACTCAAGGCTATTTGGTAGTACAGTCACGAGCAATAGTATGTATACACTAAGCATTATTCAAAAGCGATGTCCTGCTACCATATTGATTAAACTTTTGCCTTTTCATTAGACATAAGCCATACTATTACGAAATAGGTCCTATTTCAAAGTGGAAACCAGTACCTATTTAACGAGTTAATTGCGTTTGAATTTTGTTAAGTGTTTACATGTTATTGCTCGTGACTGTACCCGGTAGTCTCCAAATTCAAATACTTACCAATATCGATATAATTAGTAGCCAGAATTAAGAGATGAAAATAGGTTCGGAGCACTCCGTTACGGAGGTTTATAAAGTAACTGTGGGTGTGGGGTTGTAGTAGATAACTACACCCCCACACCCACAGTTACATAATAAACAGCAAACAGGGACAACTCCCAAATTGTTAATTGTTACATATTTAGGCCATAAACAAGAATTTTTAAAGTCAATTGTAAATTGATACTGTAAAATATCAGTCTATTTGGTATTTTCAAACTAGGTTTGGACTTTCTATAAATAACAATTTAATCAGAACTTGCATGACAAATACATGTTAAAAACATTAAGATTAAGTCTTTGGAGTGTTTTGCCATTTTTATCTGGTGGTTGTCGGTACCATTTAGGCCAGTACTAAAGTCAATCACATCTGTACAGAACACGTGTTTAGAACACTAACATGACCACTTAGATAGAATTATATTAGAATTATGAGTCGAGCTACACTATAACTGACAAATGCTTGCACTGACTGGACAGGTCCACTCAAATCTGTGTAACTAGTTCTTTCTTCAAAAGACCATCTCGGACATGGCCCTCGTATGACTACCAATTTTTAACCGACTTCAAAAAAAGGAGGAGGTTCTCAATTCGTCGGAATCTTTTTTTTTTTTTATGTATGTTCCCCGATTTCTCGGAGACGCCTGGACCGATTTGGAAAATTTTTCTTTTGTTTGAAAGGGTATACTTTCCAATTGGTCCCATGATCATCAGGTCAGGATCTGATGATGGAATCCAAGAGAAATCGAGGGCAACCTTCAAATTTTATAGGCACATAGTACCATTTTCATATATTTTCTAAAACTGTTCAAGTATTTGCATCTGATAATCATCATCTCAGGTGGATGACCTGATGATGGAAGGTACAACTCCTTAAGAGTAAGGAGTAGGAATCAATTGATTTACTTTGTGTTCGCATATCTCCGGAACTACAAGTCCGATTTAAGTAATT
The DNA here is from genome assembly GCA_954870645.1 of Agrotis clavis. Taxonomy (NCBI): domain Eukaryota; kingdom Metazoa; phylum Arthropoda; class Insecta; order Lepidoptera; family Noctuidae; genus Agrotis; species Agrotis clavis. The sequence continues at coordinate 25,909,903 of OX940928.1, read as the reverse complement.
CTTTTTTTGTTGTACTAGGTATTATTTAACTTAGAGGATGCTGCAAGTTTCATTAAAATCGGTTCAGTAATTTTTGAGATATGGAATTTTATTAGCTTATTGTGTACATGAGTGATGTAAGTACCGGTGCGAAGGATTACAAAATTCTAGTTCACATGTAAGAGAATAATGTTCTTGACAAGAATTAGGGTTGAATATTTAAACTAAAAAGAGTAAAATAAAAAACTTTTTCAAAAAAAATGTAACCGCCTTCAAAAACAACCACAAAAAAGTGTAAAATAATCTACAAAATAACTTTTCTTTCGGAAGTCGGTGGCTAAAAAGACAATGAAAAGAAAAAAAAACAAAGGCACCGACTTCCGAAAGAAAAGTTATTTTGTAGATTATTTTACACTTTTTTGTGGTTGTTTTTTAAGTCAGGACTTTAACAAGAGACAGTGACCTCCGAGTTTGCTTCGGCTGTTTCTTCATAAAATGTTCTTTTTCTTTTTGTGTAAGATTGTGGCTATCCTCAGGATAATGTTAATCAAGCCAGCTCTAGGACCTACAGGCCACTGACATGATTTGGACTTGCATATTGTATTATTTTATTTTTTTTATTTTTTTTATTTCGTCATGATGTTTTCCGCCACTGATGCAATGTCAAAAATGAACTTTTCCAGGCTACTTACCAAATACAAAATGATTTTTTGAAATCCAAATGGATTCAGAGATTATTGCATTCAAATATTCATTCTTTTATTTTTTTTTATGTTTGGCACTAGCCTACTCACATTATCCAAGATGAAAGAAGTCATCAAGATTTCAAAAATTACTTTTTCATGTCTTAATTTGACAGATAAATTAGAAAAATTAACAAAAGGGTTTTAAAGTAAGAACATAAAGTCACTAAAATAAACCGTATATATATTATAATGTATAAATATATGTATAAATATCAGTAATTTGTGCAAAAAATGTAGGTACGTGAGAGTGCTTCAAAAATCAAAACTCTGAACTTACAACATTATAAAAAATCCAAATAAGGAAACTCTTCATGAATTCAGTAACAGTTCCAGTCACAAACACGTCTAGATGCATTTGTTTGTTTTCTCATTTAACATCCCATTACAGTGAATCACATGCGTAGGTTAAAACGTAATGAGATAACAATGATAGAGGCAGGCTGATAAATGTAATCTATGCTTTAACAGGCATTGATGTCCATGAAATAGCTGTGCAATGTTAAGTGGTTTTTATGAAAGCAATCAGGTAATAAATTGCAAGTGTTGGCTTTTCAAGTGCCATAGAAAATAAAAAGAGTATCAAACAATGATTGCCTCATATTTTTCTGTCAGTACTCACCAAAAAAAAATTTACAAATCATGATATGTCATGAGTTTGGGTTTTTTCCATTAATAAAGAAAACAGAATATTTTAGTGGATGTTTGAATTATTGCTCACATATCTTTTAGTACATGTTCTAATGATGGTTAATGCTTGTAACAGCTTCTTATTTATTTACGAAAACAGTTAAAATCTTATTGTTAGCAGTACTCATCAGGTATAAAAGACACTGGAATATTCTAGGTCCAAATAAATATGATAGTTAAGTGTTTTAATAGCAAGCTATGCAAAACTAGTATTAGCTGACCGTTCAATGTGCGGAAAGATCATATAATACCAGTCCAAGACAAACTGGTTTTATATCTAGCTTGATGTGTAGCCATGTGTACCTAGTGTAAGTCCGAAGTAAGAATTCAGCATAATATCATGTCAATATTTCTGGAAAACTCTAGTTAGTAAATTGGAGAAAAACATAATCAATTTGGCAACTAAACTTTAACAGTGATTGACGGCATACCGTCACAAAGCTAGTTGCTTTACTTTGAATGACTTACTCGCACTGTAAAAATTTAAAGCAATGTTGTTCAGCTCTGGAATTTGGCCTTATTTTATAGAAATCTAGGATGTATAATTTACAATATTTCTTCTCATTCCTTATCTGTGGTTGAGTGAATGTGTCGCTAGTTACATTCAAGATGTGATAAAATATTCTATTTGTAAATGAAAACCAAATGTTTTGCACAACATTTAATTTCATTACATGAACTCGCAGGCTTATTAAGAAATATTTGTTCTCTTTAGTGTGAAACTACGGATCATTGAGTACAAGTTTGCGGTGTAAGTAGGTTTCATTTATAGCCCATAATTAAATTGGAAAATAATTATGTGAAAATAGATAGGTACCTTAACAGAACATGATTATTTTTAGCAATACAGGAAACTACAAAGCAAAGAAACAAAAGGAAATGTAAGACAATGTGCTGTTTACTGTTAAAAAGTATCCTTGACTTGCCCTTCAGTACATGTGAATGATGGACATATTACAGCATGCTGCACAGTGTTAATATAACAAGCACATAAACAATAAAGATATGGAGATTTATATTCTCATGCAGGAACTAATCAAGCAGAAACTTAGGATTTCATAATAGTAACTGATAAGCCTGGATTTTTTGTGTCGGTTTTTAACACTTATCGCTTTATCAGGTTCATCAAAGTATCCAGTGGATTAATTTCCGATATTTCGAACTCTAAAGTGGGAGCAAGTGCGGCGCATTATCACTAACTCGATAATCTGATTAACACTTACAAATCATCGTCGGAGCTTCCGGAGCTATAGTTAATCGGGAAACCCATGGCCGTTTTCCAATCCTTGTCCGTGGAACTATCCATTTTGAAAAAAACACGGAAACTTGACTTTATCAGAAACGATTCCCGCTTCACGCAAACATTGTCACTATAGCACTACACAAAACAACATTAATCACCCACGGAATTTTCACAACACTGCTTAGATACGAACTTTACAGTAAATCTCATGTTTGTACATTTATTTTGTAGGGAAAGAACCGGTATTTATTAAAAAAAAAAAATGTCCACAAAAACAGTGCCCACGTCTTACCGTGCGAATGACAGGCTGACAATGTGTCAAATTTCAAAATTGTCAAATGTCTCGTCACAATGTCAAATTGGAAAATTAGAGCTGTCCCCGCCACAGACAATATATTGAATATTTTATCGTTTTCAGAATCGATTGTTTTTTATAATAAAATTATTAATGATTACTGTGATTACTAGTAAAAAACAATAATCTTCATTTAGATCAATTGTAGTGCGTTAATCACACTGCCACACGAAGCTGCTTACTCGTTTCGAGGTAACGAGGTTCTTTGCCTCAGTGTTCTATAAAATTATTTTATCCAATAATTGAATGTGAAAATTATTAATTTGGCAATGAGGTATCTAATTCACTTTACTTTGATGTTTATTGTTAAACAATAGCAGTTATTGTAATTAAGAGATTTGCAACTGCAAATCACAATGCTAATGGTAATATGTAATTGTTCCAAGCATATGTTCCAAGTGCATGTTTGTAGATATCAAAGTGCCGCAATTAATGAGTAAGCCATTAATAGCCAGTCAAAATATTTTGAAACAATTATTGGGCAATTAATTTTATATTTGTCAATCGTTTTAAAGCTATGTTGAAATTGCCGCATCTGATAGACCTGGAAGTTTACTTGGGAAAAGGCTTATAGAAGATGATTGGTGATGGTGACTTAAGACCTAGTTTTTAAAGAAGCTAATAAATTATTTTGAACTCCCCATGCCAAATCTCACTTTACTTGACTTACGTACCTAACCTACCTAATAATTTGTGTGAAATGTAGTGTGGGCGTCCGCTTAGCCCCCGGCCTCGCACCTATAATAAATTACAATTATATACTTGTGGTATTTGATGAGTGGGAACTGAGAGAACCTAAGAAGCCTCGCAACGCTAATGCCGCCGACAATCACAAATCTAAGTCAAGGGCCTCCACTGCTCGCGCGAGGCCCCATTTTGCAAAATAACTTGGTAGGTAACGTTTTTTTTACTGGAAACTAAAAGAGTCCAACAGCCAGGCCTCGCAAAGTTGATTACGCTGTCACACCACAGTCACTTTTTAATTTTGTTATCATAGGTGACTTGAAGGAACCAAGCCATCTTACAAAAAGGGGCCTTGCGCCATCAGGGGAGAGAAGTTATATTTATCGTCCTGAAAAAAAAAGGGCTTCGCTCATCAAGCGTCTTTCCGGCACTGATCAAAGTACTCAAGTGTGGCAACAGAGACAATGATATATGAGGAGTTATGTATCGACAATAATGCCAATGCTTTATACCTTTATACTATGTGGAGGTATCCGCTGGTCTCTACTTCAAGCTACATATTAAGGAAGGAAATGCTTTTGAATTTAATTCCACATGCAGGTTAATTTATTAAAGTGTTATTCTTCAGAAATATTCACATTTACTTAGACTAAAAATTGCTCATCATGTTGTGGTAGGCGTCGACTGTAAACAGGGCTAGTTTTTTGTATTAATGTTGCGTATAATAGGTACCTAGGTACATTTAGTTAGTACAACATTGTACCGAAATAAAAAAACACAAGCTAAGTAGAGGTGGTACAGGTACAACTTCATAGACATAAAAGTTTATTGTACCTAACCTACTTAGAGTTGCACAGAAAAATGAAGTTTATTGGGTAGGTAGGTTGGAGGTACCAGTTTATTGACAAAATTGCAAGAGAACAAAGTAAAAAAGTACGAGTCAACAGATAAAAGCAATGATAAAGATAAAAATACACAAGTGTACGATGAGATTACGCACCGCTCTCGTCCTATCTATCTACTGAGTGGTGATCAGCAGTTATTCAAAACCACACTATCTCCCCAGTTCGAGAATCGAGACAAGTGTTCAAAGCAACACATTGAGCCAACTAACAGGTGCAGCATGTTTACGAATTATTACAGCTGATAGTTTATTCATATAGGCAAAAATAGTTAGTTACGATACTAGTGCGGTAAGTTGGTTTTTACAAACGAGTAGACGAATGTAAGCCCGAGCGAAGCCGAGGGCTTACCATAGTCACGAGTTTGTAAATACCAATTTCTGCACGTGTGTCATACAATGTTTTTCAACACATTTGCGAGAAAACAGTACAACATGTAAATAAACAAACTTTTTCATTTGACTATTTTTAACAAAATAACCGTTTTCTGCAATTTGCGCCTCATTCAAAATATCAGGTAAACTAGATTGCATACTTATTAATATCAGATTCCTCGCTTGAACTCATATTATTATTTGGTTTATATATCAGTGGGAAAGTCGCAACAATTTTTGAAGTTTCTACTAAGAAAATGGCGCGAATTTGCAAATGGCGCCACATGCACGAGGTGAAAAATTGAACTACATCTTTCGTCTCATTTACTCTTTAGTATTAAAGTGAGACAACGTATTGAGCAAAAGCGCTTCCAAGGAGGTTCGATCAGTCAGGTTGTTTATTCTCATAATGTGAAACTCTTTGGTGGAATTCTTATTTTTTTTAATGGAAATTAAAAAAAAAAACCGTAAAGAAAACGCACGGTGCTATACAACCGGGGTGTGCCGTAAAATAGGTACTTAGGTGAGAGTACCTATTTTACCGCACGCTCCGTTGTATGGTGCGTAATTTTTAACTTTCGAACAATGTATACAGGCTTCGTAAATGAATTTTTCGAGCAAATGTTTTGAAAATGCATTTTTCGAGCAAATGTGTTGAAAAATAAGTTATAGGTTCCCATTACAGCAGTGTGAAACTGCGCACGCTCTTGCATCCATTTCATTGCACTAAAAGCCTTACAAATTGATCGTTACATAGGTATTAGGTCTTACCACCTAATATGTAACGATCAATTTGTAAGGCAAAATTGGGATGTATTTGAGGTACTTACACTTCGGCTAGATCTTTTCAGGATAACAGGCATGACAGGGAGCAGGGATGAGTAACAGGAAATGACGAGAAAATGAATAACAAAAAACTAAAAAACCTAGAATGTTTTCACTAACTAGTTCTATCAAAACAATAAAAAATAAGTTAAATAGTACGAGTACCTAGGCAGTTGTTAACCTAGGTAAAGCATATTCTCATAAATGGTGAAGGTGAATATACCTTTTTTTAATGGAAATGGTTCTATAATATTATCTAAGTACCTTTAGTTTGTATTATAATAATTAGGTATGTATCACATTTTATAATTCGTTGATAAAAAATATATATATACTCGTAAAAGAATACATCGATTACAAATTATAGTCATCATGCTTGTGCTGATTATATGACATACCAAATAGGCTTTTTCTAGTTGCCAAAATAAATATACTTAAGCCTATTTTCTCCGCTTGACTGATTCTTTTCCAAACAGACACTCTGCCAACAACGAATAATAATACCTACTCTAAACTTTTCTATCTACTAAAGTATAAAGGCCACATATACCCTGCCCCGTCACTCTTATATCCGGGCATCCAGGGCCATGCCAACCTCGGCTGCGTGTCAATCATATCTGGAGGAATGTCACATTCTTCACAGTTCTTATAAAGCCTAAGAGACGCCGTCATTATTGGTAGTATCAAGAAGAACTTCACCAACGCCTGTGAGAAAAATAAAAGCAATAAGTTGGAGAATTTAGTTATGTCGTTTTGATCAACAATTATAGCTTTTTTTTTTTTTTTTTAGCGTGGTAAAATCATCAAATGAGTCCTCCAACCCCGGGCAGGGCGGGAGGGACTGTCAGACTTCTACTGACTAAAATCCACGGTGTCCTTCAATAGCCCTTTCTGTTCCGGGGTCACGGTAAGGAAATAATCCCGCGACCCCGGCAGGCTTTGGCCCTCTGAGAGGGGGGCCCCGTCATAACAATTATAGCTAGGCGCTATACTATAAATATCTAGCAAAATGGTCATAAATGGTTACACAGTAATGGTAATTACAGTGGTTTGCCATGCAACGTGAGTTGAAATATTTGAAGATAGTTGGTAGGTTGAGAAATTTTAAGTTCTAGTCTACATCGTCCCCGCGTCGCAGTCGTAAAGGTCTTTCCCCATGAAATCCATTTCTTTCGATCCAGAATCGGTAAAGGATTATTAGTCGTTGGTTTTGTGCAGCATAATTTTCATGAAATGAAATGTTACTTACAAAAAGTTTAATATTAATTCTCATTTTATTAGAGATGACAACAGTAGTCATTAATGCACAAATCTCTATTATTTAGGGATCACTTAGATACACAATTACACATTATTTTGTGAACTTAACATAAGCATGAAATAAACATAAACTTATCATCACAATAATAATGTCCACCTCTTATTAAACGCGAGGTTTTTCTGAACACATTGTTGAATTACATGTTTCTTTTATGCAGATATTCGAATTGCTTTCTTTTCAATGCAGCTGCATCGAAACAAAGGTTTAATTTTAAGATTATGAAGTAACGTCTTAGTTCTGGGCTGTTAGTGGAAAAATAACATGTAATTAAGTATAAACCGTATAACACTTTGTACGGGCTGGGAATCGAAACGTATACTTACCAGTCACACTGATGGCTACCACAATGATACTCATCAGTGACGATAAACGCTTTAATTATTCAACGAATGGGACGAATATCGACCTTTAAAAAAATTTTGAACCTGGGTAATATCACCCAGGTGATCTTTTTCCGAGGTGAATTGAGTACACCAAAGTTGTCCACTTTGTTCACCTGGGTGATATCACCTGAGTGAACAAAGTGGAATAAACCGAGCAGTAATGAGGTATACGTAAATCAAAATTGAATAGACGAAAAAAAAACAAAAAAAGAAGCTGACATTTTTATTATTTATCTTACTTTAAAAAAATCTTTAGTTTAATTAGAGGTAGGTAGTACAAACATACAAAAATGCATTGTTAGTGTCAGTGGTCATGATCTCTAATCCTAATCTTTTCCTTATACTCTCGACTATCATGATCATGACGGTCGTCACCTTTGTTCATCTCCAGCCAGTCTTTTGCCTTATCTTTCTTTATCTTCTTCTGGTACACCACATACCCGTCCCTCGTGACATACGAGACTACAGGAGTGAGGACCTCTCGTCTCCTACTGTTCTTCGAAGATGACCTTACTTTATTTCTATTAGAGCGCCGATATTCAGCGCTCTCCGAACAAGAGCCTTCACTGGAAGATGAGTCCATGTTGATACGTTTACGTTTAGGCTTGCGACTCTTCCTCCGAGATTTATCAGCCTTCCTCGAGTGATGGGGCATAACAACCATGGGGAGCCTGCCCCCGTTCATGGGAAATGCCATTGGCATGGGCATGGGGCCTGGAGGCATTCCTGGTAGACGGGGCATATGAGGCATCATGACAGGTGAGTTAGGCATCGGCATCATTTGTACTCCATTGGGCACCTGCATACCCTGACCACCATTAGGTGTCTGCATCATGGGGCCACCATTGGGCATCTGCATCATTTGTTGGCCGTTGGGTATATGTACCATGTTCATCGGAGGCTGCCCCTGCTGGTATTGGTAAGGGAAAGATGGTGAAGACATGAACTGGGTCGTGGTGGTCGCGATTAGGAGCAAGGCCAACGACTGAGCCATGAAGTGATGAGCCATCTGAAAATGTTCAAATTACAAACTAATTGGATTAGCAGTCTAGAACCTGAAAACTCTCCTTGAAGTAGGTCATCTTATTTGAAAGTGTTTTTACCTTTATCATTTTCGGATAAAACTTATGTGTCAAGAACAGAATGTAGTAACTTTATAAAACTTCTGAAACTTTTACGTGGTAGTAAAAGTAGTAACAATAGCTTAAGATTTGGGAGACGATTGTAAGAAAAAATGAAAATTTAGGCCTTAAATAGTACAGGTTTAATATTACGGCACAATGCTTTGCTAAAGAAGTTATAAACAACATTACATAAATACAAATGGCCGTAGGTGCATAATATGGTAGCTACCTCCTTTATTCACCGTTTTTATTTCTATTAATAGATTTAAATGATGATAAGTAGCAGAATAAGTTGAGTAATTTTTTTGCTCCTCTCCATCTCTTTTTGGTAGATGAGTGATCATCCGTTATGATGTTGTTATGAATTTCCTCAGTGTTTCGTTTAGCCGTTGGTCTCTTCTGTCATTTGAAGATCTATTTTCAGGTAGTCAGTATAGTGGCCCGATAGTCCGCTGTGAAGCAGTCTTACAAAAATTCAGTTAAGTATAGTCGCTTCATGTACGTAATGTACTCCATGTGATATTCAGTTGCATCCTAAGTACTTAGTAGAAGATACTTACGTAATACTCAACCGAGTTGAGAAATGGATGATCAGATGTTGGTGTGCCTATTGCCATGTGTTGTTTCAGCGAGAGGCTCAATAAGTTATCCAGTAGATGATCCACTTATTATAAAAAAGACAGCTGATGATGACCAAGGTTAATTTCATACGAAATTGTGCAGCTGTAAAGTCATTTATCAGCAATGTGCTCCCGTTGTCATTACATAACATCAAGATTATTCATTGCTACGAACTGTTATGATTATCAGAGATCCAGTTCACTCCAAAAAGAAAAAGACTACCAAAACTGGATATTGAATAACCATGTTTTCAGTTAAAAAGTTGTAAATCAATGACCATGCGTAAGAGCCATTGTGAAGAAATTACGCAAAAATCAGCATTAATTTCCGCGCAATGGGTTTTCGGTTCTATTGTTTTGTTTTTACAGTCAACACCTGCACAGCACAGGTTTACAAAAGGCTGTACTCAGCCACTAGGGGATCCATTGGAGTCCTTGAATCTGGCTCCGTCGGCGTCGGTTACAACTGATGGACGGAAGTGAGTTTGTTTGTGTATTGAAATAACGTTTAATGTAGGCAGATTAAACGTGAAGTTATTTTTGGTATAATATTAAAATAATGCATTGTTTACAGACAAAAATGAAGAAAATACTGCATCGCTGGTGGCTGGCTTGGCTGATTAGTTTATCTACTGCATTGGCAGCAGATCAGCTGCCTCTATGTCCTACCAATCTTCAGTTTTTTCCACAAAAACTACCAATGCACTGCAGGTTGCCAAGAAATACAGATCCCGAGGCGTTCCCAGATCAACCACAGTTTCCAACGTTACCTCCGTTACCAGAATCATTCTATCAAAGTCCGTCTCCAGATAAACTGCCTCCACCAATCCCAATTCCCATTCCACCGTTTCCAGGACAGCCAATGCCAGGACCAATGCCCGGCCCAATGCCCGGCCCTATGCCAGGAATGCCAGGAGGCATGCCCATGCCAATGCCGATGCCGGTACCAATGGTCGGTGGACCTCCGCACAAACTGCCAGTCATAGTCATGCCGTTTTACTCTCAAGATCACTCATTTAAAAAGCCACGAACAGAAAAGCCCGGTAAACACAAGAAGAAGAAACCCACTAAGAAGAAGAAAAAGCGCGAATCAACCGAAACTGAGTCCAGTTCTTGTGAAGAGTCTGGTGAGTCTGATCACACCGATTCGAATAGTTCTAGTGAGTACGGCTTTTGGAAAGGCCGCAGAAACGCGCGGAGGAAGATGGCCAGGAGATCCAACCGACAACACAGGACTAGGAGGAAACAATACAAAAATAAGAAAAATGACTTACTGACTCCCATTCTCCAGTATGTTACAAAGGATGGGTATGTTATTTTTGAGAAGAAGATATCAAAAAATGAAGCAAAGGACTGGTTGAAAGAGTTCAGACCAAAAACTGAGATGACTGAGATAAAAGAAGGAAATCGAGAAATGAAACCCGAATCCAAACCTGAAGAGAAACAGCATGAAGAATACTTTGATCCAAAAAGTGCTGAGCAATTTTTCAAGTTAGATGAAGAAGAAAAACGTTTTAAAGATATGCAACTCAATAAGGCGATCAGTAAGGAGTCGGTGACCAGTAAGGAAGTGGAAGCTACGACAAGAAAAGGCAAAAGGCAGCATCGACCTTTGAAATATAATCCTTTTTTCAGTAAAGATAAGGAAGTCAATTAAGTTAATATTAATGTAACAAGTGATTTTATATTTTTATATGTGTTTTCTGTACGCACATAGACCTTTTAAGATGTAAGAAATAAAATTGAAAACATTTGACTGTTTTTTTTTATTAGTTACACAAAAAATCTTTAAAAACCATGTACATGTCGGAGAATCAACACAGAAGCACAACAATTTAGAATAACACCATCTATCACTCATTGGAGGAACTATGTAGTTAAAGACATAAATAACGTTTAGGAACGTCAAGTTAGTGATAGCTTGGGGATGGTTAGCGTGGGGAGTAATGGCAACACCGAGCGAATAGTCGAGTCAAATGTCGATCGGAAGCTAAATCAGCTATTCGATATAGACAGGTACTGACGTTGACAGATATGTTGGCTAACCTGTGTGGGGTAGGCCACATGGGCGGTGACAGTTGAAAGTCTTCACTTCAAGACATCTTCAAGGCCCGGGTGTCACCACTGCGAGGATCGCCCGGAGGACACGGTGGAGCATACGGTGCAGGACTGCCCAGCTTGGGCGGAGCACCGCCGTGTCCTCACTGCGGCGATAGGCGGAGACCTCTCGCGCCCGGCATTGGTTGCGGCCATGCTGCGGGGCGAGACGGAGTGGGAGGCGGTCGCCTCCTTCTGCGAAGCAGTCATGCTCGCGAAGGAGGAGGCGGGCCGCTTGAGGGAGAGGATACCGTCCTCCCTCCGCCCGAGACGCAGTGGTAGACGCCCACGGCGACGGATGTCGCGGGACGATCTCCGGCCACCGTAGGCGCGGGCATGCGGGCGGCGAGTAAAGGGCAACTCGCTGTCCGACCATGGACCATGCCCGGGTCGACGGCGCGTTGTGTCCCACGCGCGCCTCAAGGAGCGTCAGCATAGTGACGGGGCCCCCCCTATAGAGGGCCACAGTCCTGCCGGGGTTGCGGGACATACGTATACCGCGACTCCGGCACACAAAGGGCTACCGAAGGACACCGTGGATTTTAGTCAGTAGAAGTCTGACAGTCCCTCCCGCCCTGCCCGGGGTTGGAGGACTCATTTGATGATTTTGCCACGTAAAAAAAAAAAAAAAAAGACATCTTCAAGACTTTGAATCGGTCCGTCAAGCTGGGTAGACATCTTGGTTGCTTCTCCATGCTAAACCTCCCGCGTTCCTAAGTTTTTAATCGAGCCATATCTCGAGCATCCTTGATTATTTTGTATTCAGTGTGTTCTAGCCACAGAAATATTAAAAAGATATCTGTGGTTCTAGCAAGTAATTAAAAGTGTTAACGAAGGTTTTGTGAGTGTTATTTCCGATAATCGCGACCCCTCTGATAACGATTCTCCGCTATACATTACATAATATATGTTTTTTTTTTCGATACCTTACACCTAGATGCAAAACATAAGTCAGACGAAAGCAAGTTTTTTTTTCAATGTACCCTTATTGTCCTACTGCTGGGTATCGGCCTTTCCTAAATCCTTGTTCTTCGCTCGATGTCTTCTCGCCCGTCCAGGAGGTACCCATCCAAGACGTCCCATCATCTTCTCCTCTATCTGCCGACTCATGGATCTTTCGAGACCTAGACTGCGGTCCCGCAATCCACATTTATATTTTGGGTCTGTCATATTTCCCTCAGCTCCATTCATGTGAGACAATGTCAGTATCCGAAAGTCCAAGCCTGATATTCAGAAGCAACTTAGGCAATATAGGAAAGACTTCTTTTTTCAAAATAAAGTAGGAAAGTTTTGCAATGGGAGATTAAAATAATGCCTCTTCTCACTCTGAGTGGCGTTGAAGCTCTTACCGACTAAAACCGTTCCTTCTTTCAATTTCTGTTAGCTTTTCTGGATCGCAGCAATCTCTTAACACATTCCTCCAACGCTGTCTGAGATTTGGTCCTATCAAAATTACTTGTGACTTGGGCCTAATCCATAACTAACGATGAATAGATGGCTATCTGTTGTTTACCGTCGGTCCGCAAACCTACAGTGGTTGAAAATCATCTCACCCACGGTATGGTGGCTGGGGCGTAGGTATTGCCTCACCCTAACGAGTTCTGACTTCTCATTATCTCTCCTTCACACCTGCTGAAGGTCTTTAGTTTAACCGCTGTCTTTAAGTTCGTACACCCACTTATTACCCACTTACGTTATATCTTACGACCAGACCAAAAATGTTTGGCTTCCTATATTGCCAGGCCACACTGAAAATATTGTCATATATTGCAGTCTGGCTGCAAAAATTGCTGGCGATATTGCCGGCAACTGTATTGCAGCCATATATTGCTGTTAAAATAATATTGTCTGTTGAGACCCACTTTTTCATGATGACAACATTACTAGCAGAAGCTTGCCAAGTTTTGTTTTGGTAAAAAAGGTAGAGATTACTCATAGGTAGGTAAGCACTAAGTATCTGTATCTCCTTTTTAACTAACTTATTTGTCTTACCTACTAACTTTACTGAGACACATCAGTTAAGTTAGTTATACAGACAGACACGACCTGTACCTACTGTGGTTTTTATAAGAGGCAAATACGGAATCGTATTTGACATACATATAAAGCACCTGAATTCACCCACACAGCTGGTAAACCAAAACAAACACAAACTCTTCTAATGAGGGTTCTTGTGAGAAAGTTGTATCTATGTTAAAACATTAACATTTTGATAGCAGAAGATGTAAAAAGAATTGTTTATTGACAACCTCAAATAATATAGAACAAGGGCAGAAAGATATAGATGATAATATTATCGAAGTGACAATTAGACAGTTTAGATCGACGTCATTTATAGTAGCCATACACCATCCTGCCTATCGAACGATAGATTTGACGCTTGCAATTGTTTCAAATTGGCAGTTTGTCCATATACCCCATACACCATACTGCCTATCTATATTTGCAGCGATACTGTAAATCGACCAAAAAATTATGGTCTAATGTTTAAGATAAACACGGATCTTTGAAATTAATGTCGCTCAAATTAAGGATGTTTCCTATGCAAACTATGTAGGTACCTAGGTATAACATTATTGATCTAAACTAATAATAAAACTGCAAGTATGTTTGTTTTTTGACCTTTTCACGCATTACTACCTACTGAATCGATCGTCCCAAAATTTAGCATATACGTTGTCAGGAGTACCTATACACGGATATAGGGTATCTTTCATCCCGAATAACAGAAGCGAGCTGTTGCCGAGAAAACAATTACGTTCATATTCCAGATGACGCCACTTACACGATCCGTATTGTTTCTCAAATTCTAAATTAACGCAAGCGAAGCCGCGGGCAAACACTAGTTAAAAATAAAATAAAACATTAAAGATGTGCAAATCTTGGACTTCTAAAAGAAATAACTAGTGAAGCACATAATAACGAGGAAGGAGATACAAACTACCAATAATACCAAACACAGATAGCAAGGCGGTATACTCTCTCCTTTTCTATTTTCACTTTTTATAAATTCCATTACTGACGTCCTCAAATGCTCTTACCATCTGTATGCTGATGACTTGCAACTTTACGCTCAAGCCGATGTCAGCGGTTTAGATGACTGCATTTCCGCCCTAAACGATGACCTGCGTAGTATTAGTGACTGGTCCAGGCAGTTCGGGGTATCAGTCAACGTGAGCAAATGTCAAGCCATTGTAATAGGTAGCGTGTACCATATGCGTAGCCTCAATATTCATGGTCTTGTACCTTTAAAATTTAATAACACAATTATTCCTTTATCTCCTCACATTAAGGATTTGGGTTTACATATCGACGATCGACTTAGCTGGGAAAAGCAAGTCAGTTTGGTAAGTCGGAACGTTTCTTCCACACTGCGATCTCTCTATAGATTTAAGCACTTTCTTCCGTCTAGCACTAAACTACTGCTTGTCCAGGCTCTTGTGCTCCCTATTATTGATTATGCGGATGTTTGTTACTCTGATGTATCCCAAAATCTTCTAAACAAATTGGATCGTATTCTGAATAACTGTATCCGCTTTATATTTGGACTTCGAAAATATGATCACATTTCCAGTTACCGTTCTCAGCTTAAATGGCTGCCTATCCGCCAGAGAAGATCCCTCAGATCACTCTGCTTGCTTTTCTCTATTATGAACGATCCTTGTGCTCCTACTTATTTAAAAAGTTCTTTTCAGCTCCTGGGTAGCTCCCACGATCGTAACCTTCGTGCTGCTGAAAATTTGCTCCTTCAGATACCTTCTCACCGTACAGGTTTTATTTCCAATTCCTTCGTGGTTACGGCAATTAAACTCTGGAATGCGCTTCCCCTTGACATCAAAAAAGCTCCGAGTAAATTTTCTTTTAAACGTCAAGTTCGGGAATACTTTTTGAAAACACTCGTTCCTTAGGATTCTTAGTATTTATAAATTAATGGTCGTCGTCATGTCATATTATATATCTATTTATGTTATATATTTTATTTAAATCTGTGTAAAAATATATCTGTGTATTTTATTTATCAAATATTTGTTTATAATATATAACGGTATATTTAATATAGGTACAATATATTTTCGTATGTATTAGTATATTATTTATAATTAGATGTAGTAGTTTTAATTTTTTCGTATTGTACAGTTGCACCTATTCCAGCTTCTTCTCCATTTGACCCAAAGGTTGACTGGTAGATAATGCCTTGTGGCATTAAGTCCGCCTTATGTACCTCAATTGTACGTGAAAGTTTAAATAAATAAATAAATAAATAGCTGAAAAGATAATTCATATTGTTATAACGTGAAATATCAAAATAAGAAAGTTAATAAATTTTGAAAATTTTATGTTTTCTCATAACTTATAACGCCATAAAGTAGAACCATAAAATAGTTACGAAATAAGTTCAACTGTGCACTTGTGTTCGCGCCACAATGCACCGATGTTACGAAACGAATTTGATGAAAGTATAAAAGTAGCTGTCATGCACGCCATTGAAACGTTGATATTTTGATTTGTCGCAGTTATGATTTCAGTAAGTTATATTTTGTATCACTAAAGCCAAGTCTCTCTCTCAACAATTGCCATTTATAATGCTGTACGATTAAATGTCTTTTATTTTTATGTAGTTTAAATGTACGAGTACGTGTCTTTGTTTCTGTTTAAATGAGTTTTAAGAATAGGTATTTTCTTTTCTCTGTAACTTGTTTATTACACATTTATGTTAATTTAAACTATTTAGGTCACAATTTTTGTTATAAATTTGCATGCCATTGGTATGGCAGAATGTGTCCTGCCCTAAAATATGATTTAACACCTTTTGTATACCTACCACATTTTATGCAAATAAAGAATACTTACTTACTTACTTACTACTTTTTCTTTAATTTAAAAATAAACAATAGTCTTACTTTTTTTACAGTATGTATTACAAAAATGGACTCTTCTGTTTATCATTTGTTTGACCATCGTGCACCCGCAAATGATGCCGCTGGGGTACGGGTATGGCGGGCCAATAATGATGCCGGCACCTATGCCGCCTCCCATGCCTATGCCAATGCCCATGCCCTTCCCGGTAGCTGTGCCGATACCGTACCCAGAGTCTACTTCTACAACCACCACTACCACCACCGAAGCAAGCAAAGATGGTGGCGGAGACAACGAAATGTCTATAGCTATCCCAATGCCAGTGCCTCATTTTGTTCAAATTGCAGTACCAGGCTTTATGTCTCAAGTTTGCACGTCTAATAATAAGAAAGAAAAAAGAAATAAAAATTGTCCGCCATGTCCACCATGCTCGTGTAATCCCTGCACTCCGTCATTCTTTTCCTTCTGTTCGCCTTGTCATCTAGAGTGTAGGTGTAAGAACGGCAAACCAAACCCCATTCCGAAGGAGCCAAATCCTCCTACAGCACTGCCTGGGCCGGCGTACCCGATGCCAATCCCTTTTCCTGGTCCGCCACCAGTGGTCATCGTTCCGTTCCCACCACAGTTCAACCGCCCAAAACGACCCCCCGAGTCTGACTGTGAGTCTCGGCCCGCCAGCAACTCTTGTTCAGAAGAATCAAAATCACAAGACTCTTGCGAGAGCAATCAGAGTCGAAAGAAGAAACGTAAAAAGAGAAAGAAGAGACCAAAGTATGACATAAACAGACGAAATTTTGACTTGATGAAGAGAAATCATGATGACAACGGACTTGTTGAACCCGTGCTAACCTATATGTCAAGAAATGGGGATATTAAGATCAAACGGCGTCTTACTAATGATGAAGCGGATGCTCTGCTGGGAGGGAGAGAATCGTATGATAATGTGCAGTTGATAGCAGGAGAAGATGAGAATAGAAGGTCGAGAGTAGTAGTCAGGTCTAAACCTGGTATGAGAAGCCAAAGACGGAGACAGCAGTTCTTCACCAGTCAATCTCCGCACTTTCTCGGGGACGGAAAGAAGGAGCTGGTCTTCAAAACTCCAGAAAACAAAAAGATAAGCAACCTGTCGGTATCATTCCAAATAAACAAATAGATTGTAATGGTTATGGTTTTTGATAATTTATTTATTTATATTTTGTATAAACGCTGAATTAAATCTTAAAAGTTTACTGTTGATTGGTTTAATTTATTGCTTTTTACTTTAATTCTAGAAATTGCTGATACATGCATTACGCGTTTTGGTTTAAATAAATTTGAAAATTGACGCGTTCAGCTATATCCAGTAAGACTGGATCACGACAGCGAGAGTCTCTCTAGGAAAAGGCTAGGCTAGATGAAAATCATCTGATCATCAAAAGACCAGCAAAAGAAATCATACCAGATACCAATACTATTAAATCAGAGCATAGTTATTACGTTGATTCATAGGAAACTTGTGGAAAAGCCATCGTACAACTAGTTATGAAACCAATAGCAACAATGGTTCCATTATTACTTCTTATGAATGAACAATTACTTTTTATGTAACAGTTTCTAGTTCTTTCATGACTGTCGCCAACTTGAGCAGTCAGAATTATATTCTTGAGGGCAAAGCGCGACGCTCCTTGTAAGAATCATTGGTACATAAAAATTGTAGTACAAAATAAGCTAATCACGGTAAATTAATATGTGTGTTTAGGAGGAGAGGGCTTTGCCTTTCAGTGAAGTGATAAAATCACAGTAGATTTTATTTCATACATAATTATCTGGTACCTAATAATTTTGACCGTAGTGTTCCCTAACATGCCAAAGGCGCGTCTATACGAAATTGGCTAGAGAAAAATATATAAATGAAATAGTGGAAGGTTGTAGTAGAGATTTATTTAACATAAGATTATCTTATTTCAGAATCATGGCCTTCAGAACGTTGGTTCAAATAACAATAACAACGAATGTGTTAGCCTTCAACTTTGAAGACTTCATGAAATCCCTACCAGTTCCTGAAGATTTAAAAGATGTTATCGTTGACATGTATAAAAAAGAACCAGAATTAAACATGACTAATATAGAGGACGTTGCTTCAATGGATTTCAAAACAACAACTCCTTTCATTGCAAGAAAACCCATTGGATTGATCAAGCCTAAAAGTGCGGTGGTGACAACAACTGTGGCAAAGTTGAAAAAGTCTGTGGCGCCAAGTAAAGGATGGTTCAGATCATCAGTAACATTAAGTCCTAGCTCTAAGTGTATTTTGAAAAAGAAAACTACAGTGAAACCACCAGAAGAAACGATACCACCACCACTTCACCAGCATATACCAATATCGATACCAATGCAAATTCCTATGTACGCCAGTGTACCTGTCATAATGCCGATGAGAACATATTTTGAGCCTGTAAAACATGACCACCCACCACTTCACAAGATACAAACATTAATAGAAGAAGAAGAAAAGAAATGGAAAGAAGAAAATGGAGAAAATGGCAAAGAAGCCTCAATGGAGGTAGCTTATAGCGATATGAGTTCAGAGCAAAGTACTGAAACGGAAATTGATACAGATGATTCTGAATACAATGATGTGGACCACGAATATTATGATGATGTCATTAAAATTAATAGGGGAGACCATAGATAAGATAAGATCAAGATTTATTTTTACTTTTGTACAATTTTATAATTAACGATTGAACTTTATTATTATTAGAAAGAACAGTAGTTTTATTTTAACTTGAATTACCAACCAAATCAAAGCATTTAATCATGCATTAAAATGTATGTGGAAAATCGTTCAGTTTTATTACTGGCTGATGATTAATGGCTTCGTCCTTTCTGTGATAGGGTGTGGCCATAAAGACCAATAATGCAGCTTGATGGATTTCACATACCTACCTACGAATTTGATTATGTTTCTAACGTGTTTTGGCGATGTCTTACATTAGTACGTCCGGCGTCTCTCACTGTTTTCGAGCTATTGCATTCATGGATGCTACTGAGTCTAATGTGCTTGCGTACAAATGGAAGAAGATCAAAGTCAAAGGAAGAAAAAAATTGAGATGTATGGAAGAAGACATGTAACGCCACCGCCGCGCCGATACATTGGGACAGCAGAATGACTGTAGTGGTAAATTGAATTTTGTATAATAAACTTTAGCCATCGTATACATAATGCTAAACCTTTCAAGTAGCATAAAACAAAGTGGCTTGTCTTTATGTGCATATTTTCCAAATGAATGCACGGATTTGGAGTCTCAGGTCGAGGTTTGTAAGCTGTGAGGAAAATAGGGGTGTGCCAACGGTGACCAGGCACAGACCCGCAGACCCTAGAGGGGCGCAGAATTGGCCAGACCAGGACCGCAATTGGTCAGACCAGGGTCGCAATTGGCCCGACCAGGGGGATATTACAACGACTTAAAACCAGGCTTGTTCCAGTGAGTGAAAGTGACAGAGCTATACAAGTCGTCTAGCGCTATCTCGTTCACTCACCGGAACAAGCCTGGTTTTAAGACGTTGTAATAACCCTCTAGGACCGCCATTGGCCGGACCAGAGGCCTTACCACGAGCTCTTACTTAACGCGATCCAGTTTAGGCTGTGAGAAAGAGACAGAGCTATACAAGTCGTCTAGCCCCATCTCTTTCCCACAGCTTAAACTGGATCGCGTTGAGGGTTCATGGTAGGCCACCTGGGCGCAGTAAAAGAAGCTCACACTGGGCGCATAAACTGTTTACTGTAAGTAAGTTAGAGAGAAGCCGGGGTGGCGCTAGTTATGAATAAACAGTCATCTACTAGCTCGTTACATGAGCTTGCTTGTGTCAAGGCAAAGTAGTGGAGTAATCATAATAATTGCAAAAATATGTCGGTGTAGTTGACCACTATGATAATTATTAATTACAGCTTGTTACTTAGCATTTATTTAGAGGAGCTCGTGGCTAAATAATTACAGCCGCACAGGCCGATCTTCCGGGTTAAGCCGCGCTTGCCGAGGTTGGCCTGCGGATGGGTGACCATCTGTCATAGCGAGTTTCCTCCGTGCCTCGGAAAGCACGTAAAGCCGTTGGTCCCGGCTGTTATTTGTAGATCTTTGACAGTCGTTACTGTTAGTCAGAAGCTCTAAAGTCTGACAACCAGCCATGGGGTATCGTATTACCCAGTTACTGGGTTGTGGAGGTCCGACAGGCAGTCGCTTCATGTATCTTATTATATCTTCTATTCTATTTAAATAAATAAATAAATAAATGTAAAATACTGATACTCAGCTGCATCTGGTTTGACTGGAAGCCGACCCCAATATAGTTGAGAAAAAGGCTAGGCAGATGATGATGATGACTTAGCATTTATTTACCTATTCTACCTACTTTTCATATTAAACTATCTAATGTTTACTTTATAGGGATTACTGTTTTTTTTTTTTAAATTCTATGATGCAGTTTCAGTTTTCATTAAAATCGGCCTCGAGACTCCTTTCAGCATTTTCCATAATCCTCATAGTTTCAGATGTAGCCATCTACGCTCTGTTGGAAAATTCAATCTGAATATGGTCTTGAATTTTAGTAGTAATTGCAGTTTATTACCCGACTGCGCCAGGAGGGTTATGTTTTTCGAGTGTATGTATGTTTCTGTGTGTTGCTCTGCAGCCTAAACGGCTTGATGGATTTTAACTTGAGAGGTGTCGTTAGATTCGTCTTAAACGTGAGAGTGTCACTGGGTACATAAAACTGGCCAAGTGCGAGTCGAACTCGTGTGCAAAGGGTTCCGAACTAAAAATATTTTTTTTTAATCTCTCACATTCTATAAAGTGGGGTATCAAATTAAAGGATGTTAAAAATGGTACCAAAATATATATAACTTATATGTTTCAATTTAATTTAGACTGAGAAATGCTAACAAAAACTAAAAATAGTAAAATAAAATAAATATTTAAAAAAACAAAAAACCCGACTGCGTAAAAAAACTAAAAAGAAAGAAACAAGCCCAGTAGTTTAGAATTCACTCATTCACACTCACAGTCGGGGCCCCTTGGGAAGATTTGATTGGTATAATTTGAATGGGCCCAATGTTTCTTTCTTTTTAGTTTTTTTACGCAGTCGGGTTTTTTTGTTTTTTTAAATATTTTCTTTTTATCACATAAATACAAAGAAGGGATTTATAAAAATCAAACTTTTAAGGGGGAATTTAAAAATAAAAGAACAATCAAGTTGGAAAGGGTTGAACTATAATATAATATTAAAATAATAATTTATTAACAGAAAGGTGGGTACAATTGATCTATCCTATTCAAAAACAGTATACAAAATCATGTTTTTCTTTTAAAAGATAGAGTAAACGGCGATGTCTGTGCTAGTATTAACTATGTGACAAACATCGGCGCATTCCTCTTACAGATTTATAAGTGTAAAGTTTAACACAATTATCCATAATATAGCAATATACTGCAACAAACAGATTATAATTTTGGTACAAAACATTTTTAATTAAATTAACAACATTCTTCGGTATCAATGAATTCGTGCATTCTGTTTTACTATAGACCTCCCCCAATGACTTTTAGTTTTATCGTACCAGGGAAGTAGGTATCTAATGCAGTGCTCTTTAAAGACAGTTCCGCGACTTTTGATGATGATGATGTGATACGACCGATTTCAGTCAAGGCGATTTCTTTAGCTCCGCTGTAGTTGTCGTTCGTGTGGCCGCATGGCATGGCGTAACGAATCTTTGTAAAGATCCTCGCACATGCGGCCATAAGAGCACACCTTCTGTGTAGTTAAAAAAAAACATGACCTTTTATTGGATATGTAGGGTAATCTGACGCTTGTAGGTGGAATAGTGCTTGAGATGGAAGAAAGAAGTATATCTAATAAAGCTTTATTATTCTTATGAAATACTTTTTACAATACATTACGTTCTAAAACCACACCTTTGGATTTAAGCTTAAAATTCAATAAAATATCGATCAAACTGGTTCGGACAAATTGCGACAGTTAAGGACATTGACTAATACTTTAACTACTTATTTTTAGGGAGGTGTCCATGTCCTCACCGGTTCCCAATTGTCCTTATTAGTTTAACTGAACGTTTAAAGTTTCATTTAACTATCTCTAATGGAAGCTCAGGATATATCAACTTCTCTTGAACGGCGTTTTTAAATATCATCTCGTTTGTTCTGCATCTCGAGTTTAGGTATAACTGCCGTAGTACGTATCCCAGGAACGCTAGACCGATGAGAAACGATACTATTTGGATGCAAAACACTATGTAGGGCGCTACTTGGTAGACCAGCACGAATTTGCTCATCGTCGCCTCAGTCATCTTTGGTTGTTCCTGTAAAAACAAAAATTGTTTTACACATGTCGACAATATTATATGAAAGACTTATCTAATCGACATCCTTCACCGTGGGATCAGCATCTGCCTATTCTTTTTGGGGTTAGTTTCCAGTGTAACCGTACGCAGCTGAATATTAGTGTCTCACATGGAGCTGATGGAGCGACTGCTTATCTGACCTCCACAAATTAGTAACTGGGTAATACCATAACCTTGGTAAGACTTTTGAATTTAATTAGTACCTTTAATCATAGGTAACATTCAAAGATCTACATATGACAACAGACCAACGGCTATACGTGCTTTCCGAAACACGGAAAGCACGTATAGCCGTTGGTCTGAACACTTGCTATGATAGAGTCCCTTTTTTACAGATCAACTTTTCAAACGCGACTTGAAATTGAAGATTGACCTGTGGAGGTGTTGTTTTAGCCACGAGTTGTTCTTTAGCTTCATCCTCGTGCTGCTAATTCGTGAGACATACTAGAAAAAGTATCATCCCCCGAGTGAACGTAAGAAAAAATTTTTCTGGTCTGGTTTTCATTTCATTATTTTGTTGGCGTGATTATCATGTAAGATCAATGCAAATTACAGTTTTCTGGTACTAAGCGTAACTGAGCTAAGGTGCAGACAGAATATGAACATGGCAAAACTTAACTGAACAAGACATTGTTATAATGGACATTTTGCTTTCAAGTTACAGATATCAGCTATAACTTAAATATCACGTAGCTTGTAATCACCTCTGATACAATAATTATATGTCCCACATGAATGTGTTTTATTTCTCTGCTGCAATAAAATAAAGTCAATCGACTCTTGAACCCAGGTTTTACCAACACTCTTTTACTTTTATAACATTCAAGTTCCGGATTACAATAAAGCTGCTTGATTAAGGAAATAACGATATTTTGCGTTTCTTTTTTGAGGTCTAATGTCCTTGGACCTACTGAATTACACACGGAATTAAAATGCACTTTCAAAGCCTAAAATTACATACAAGGTTTCGGTTAAATTAATCAACGGACATTTCTAATTATTTGATCATAATCTCGTCAATCTATGTATAATACATTATTCGTTGATTAATTACATACATGTATTATACATAGATTTTTGCTCATTTGCTCATTATTGCTCAAATTATTATAATAGCTCGAACTGCGATATGAACTCCTAGCGATTACTTTCTTTACTCTTTAAGCTTCGAATCTGTAACGTTACATTAGGTGAATGCTCGCGGTGACGGAGCGCCTTAAGAGGATCGTCTACCGAGCGCTCGTCCATACTAAAAGAGAAAACGTTTTCCTACCTCTAAATGTTATCCTATCTCAATGATTTTTTAGAATGCTTCTGACACAGTAAAAAACTAGGAAAATTTATAATAGTTTGAAAGTTACAGGCGCCTGAGAGTTAATTTTGAAAAAAGAAAACCTATAAACCTAGTTTTTTACTGTGTCAGAAGCATTCTAAAAAATCATTGAGATAGGATAACATTTAGAGGTAGGAAAACGTTTTCTCTTTTAGTATGGACGAGCGCTCGGTAGACGATCCTCTTAAGGCGCTCCCTCACCGCGAGCATTCACCTAATGTAACGTTACAGTTTCGAACATTCTAAGGCAATAGAGCATCAAATTGCGCACTTTTATGTTACACTAGCAAACCCGGCGAACTCCGTTTCGCCACCAGATGGCTTCGTTTTTTTCTTTGCTGTAAACCTCACGGAGCCCGAGACCTTTCCAACGAATGCAAAACCGTGGAAATCGGTTCGTGCGTTCTGAAGTTACAGCGTCAGGAAGGAAAACCCGACTTATTTTTATAAAGTAGATTACAGGTGAATGCTCGCGGTGAGGGAGCGCCTTTATGTCTACCTGTGGATGGCGTTGTGGGTTATATTAAGTATTATTAACATTGATGATGATTCTATATTGCAACTATTTGCTATTCCATTCAATAAAAAAAGAAAAAAAATCTTTTTAAGAAACTTCAAGCTTAGCCCGCTCCATAACAATATTTCCCTTCATCGTTTGAGATATTTATTATGAGGTGACGAAATATATGGTAACGGTAATATAATTATGTACTTTGTTGTATTAAAATATAGAAGTGAACATACTTTTAATTGCTTAATTTGCAATAATGTCGGTTCAGGGAGCACTGAAACATTGTGAAAAATGAAACGGCGGAAGTCTGCCTCGTTTTAAAATGGTGTAGGTCATACAAGTCAATCAACTAGCTTTATCTAAGTACGTCATTATAACATTAATTGTTTATAATTTAAACAATTTCCTGGGATTTTTGTACTGAACAACAAGGTAATTTTAACGAACAGGTTTTTGTGCTCATTCAAAAGTACCTCCAAATAGATTACCTACCTACTTGAATTAAATGTTATGACTTTCAGTTTTTGTTTTCATTTTTAGACACGTAATAACATTTGATCTTAGATCGCTAATGAGTATGTAGGGTTTTTGTTGTAAGTCCAGATAAGTTATGCTTTGAAATTACATCATTGCCTTATTGTTTTAATCGACGGAGTACTTTAGTAGCAATAATAGCTTTTTGCAAGGTTACAGTTGAGATTGACGGCACGTGTAGTGCTGTGGATGAGCGATCGACAGCTGCGTAGGGTGTTGCTGGTTCGATCCGAACACGGAACACATAATTTTGTACGACCTAGTAGTTTTTCTGGGTCTGGGTGTTCGTGTATGCGAGTTTCTATGTTTGTAAACGCACTCACAATAGAAGAGAAATTCCTAGTGTGGGGCAATGATTTTTTATGTGGTGTGTGGTGTGTCCAGGCACAGGGCAAAGACCCTAGAGTGGCCAAACTAGGACCACAATTGGTCAAACCAAGGCACAGTTAATGAAGCTCGTACTGGACGCATAAAAGGATAGTTAAGGTACTGGTACTAGATAGTCATCGCACAAAACCGCTAAAAGTCAAAAGTTTTGAAAGAGCCCTACTTCACTCGGCATTGGGACTTTGGTAACTATAGGTTGAAGTAGAGAAAGAGATTATAGAGAGCCTGTCAAAAACTGTGTCTGAATAAGCCCCTTCGTACACTAGGCGACGCAAGATTCCGATACCTTACGATTTTGGTATCCAGATGACTATCCATAGAGCAAAGATATTTTTAAAGAAACGAAAAATTAAGATTGCGAGCAGGGCTCGAGCCTGCGTCTTCTGGATAGGTACTCCAGACGCCTTGACCAACTAGGCCATCGCAACCACTACTCACAAAGCTGAATTTCTCGTTCACTTGTTTTTTGAACGCTGTTTACACGTTCAAATCTATGGAGGTTCGTACACAGTCACGCGTCAATGGATACCAAAGTCGCAAGGTTTCGGAGACTTGCGTCGCCTATATTGTAACTTACCAGTTGAACGTATGCGATGGGTATGACAGAGTGGGACATGATCTTCGTGAGGCTGTTGGAGCTCATGTCATCCAGTATCATGGACAGCTGCATGGACAGCTTCGTGTTGTAGGTGATGCTCGCTTTCTACGGAATATTTTATATTGGAATTAGTTCTTTGAACTTAATTCCAAGCGTGACGAATTGAAAGCCCGACTCCCTGCGGCGATCAATAACTAGATACCGAATAACATGCAACATAAAATATTGGAGAAATATGAATGCAAATATGCAACGAAAAATATCTGAAATATATAACAAAGTCGCTAAAAAGTAACAGTTACATATTTCATAGTTTATTTTCATTGAGTAGTGACTGACACTTGACTGAAAGCTTTTGTTCTACATTTACATGCAACAATCATTGGCACATTTTTGCAGTATCTTGTTTAGTTTAGTAACTGAAGCAATCCCTTTGGCCGCAATCGGTTGGATCACATAATATTCATCAATTAGTTTTGGAGTGAAAATGGCTATAGACTTCAAAAAAGGGTGAAATTCTTGCCTCCACCAGGTAGGAATTACTGAGACCAGCACTTACACGATCTATTACAATTTCGTTGACGTGTACTTTTCTATCCGGTTTTAGTCCTTCAACACGTTCCATTACTTTGGGGTCGGCATCCAGGAAATGTCCTTTGGATATTACAAAAGGTACATCTGCAACACAAGCTCGGTATTATTTCTTAATTGACAACTTATGAAATGTAAGTAGGGCTATAACAAATGAAAGTTGTTTTCAATGCGTAACAATACGTTTTTGAAGGCAACCAACTTGGTAAACAGATAATATTAACTTATTAAAGTGACACGAAGATATAATTATTATTCTGTTCAGTTGGACAGAATAATATGACACAAAACACCAAAAGTGAATAGACTTGGAAGACCTACATAAATATTGGAAGGCCACTGATTGAAGAGAAGAATACACTATAGATTAGTCTATAATAATCTTCATCTATACTTATAATAAATTTGTAGAAAAGTTGTGTCTGTACAATGGAAATATACAAAAAAAAAGTAGCAGGGGTTGTTATTTTATCGATGCCGAACCCGAAAATGTAGTTAACTTTTTTTTTGTCTGTTTGTCTGTTTGTCGGTTTGTCTGTTTGTCTGTTTGTCTGTGTGTTTGTGCACGCTAATCTTCGGAACTACTGGACGGATTTGAATGATTTTTTTTTTTGTTGTATAGGTATTAAGTTCGGTTAACATATAGGCTATAATTTATCTTGGAAACTTGAACACCTGATGCAGAACCGCAACAGACCTGCTTAACTATAAGAGATACAGAAATGGTGCCATAGCAAAAATTGTTCCACGTGATGAGCATTTTCTGCTGAGAGAATAAATTTGAAGATCCTGGACACCTGATGTGGAACACCAAGAGCCCAGCTACACTATGACATATACAGGAATGACGTCTTAGCAAGAGTTGTTCAGCCTGATGAGCACCTTCTGTTGATGTATAAAAATTGAAGATCTGGAACACCTGATGTGGAACTTCAAAAGCCCACCTACACTATAACATATACAGGAATGACGTCTTAGCAAGAGCTGTTCAGCCTGAAGAGCACCTTCTGTTGATGTATAAAAATTGAAGATCTGGAACACCTGATGTGGAACTTCAAGAGCCCAGCTACACTATAACATATACAGGAATGACGTCTTAGCAAGAGTTGTTCAGCCTGATGAGCACCTTCTGTTGAGGTATAAAAATTGAAGATCTGGAACACCTGATGTGGAACTCCAAGAGCCCAGCAACACTATAACATATAAGTGAATGACGTCTTAGCAAGAGTTATTCAGCATGATGAGTACTCTCTGTCAACGTATAAAAATTGAAGATCTGGAACACCTGATGTGGAACTCCAAGTGCCTAGCTACACTATAACATATACAGTAAAGACGTCTTAGCAAGAGTTGTTGAGCCTGATGAGCAACCTCTGTTGTCCAATAAAAATTGAAGATCTGGTACACCTGATGTGGAACTCCAACAGCCCAGCTACTTTATAACATACTAGCTGTTGCCAGCGGCTTCACCCGCTACAACTCGCAAATTATCCCACGGGAACATAAAATTGGGATAAAAACTATCCTATGTGTTAATCCAGGTTATAAACTATCTGTATACCAAATTTTAGCCAAATCCGTTCAGTGGTTTTTGCGTGAAAGAGTAACAAACATCCATACATCCATACTTACAAACTTTCGCCTTTATAATAGTAGTAGGATATAGGAATGACGTCTTAGTAAGAGTTGTCCAGCCTAATGAGTACTCTCTGTTGACGTATGAAAATTGAGATCTGGAACACCTGATGTGGAACTTAAAGAGCCCAGGTACACTATAACATATACAGGAATGATGTCTTAGCAAGAGTTGTTCAGCCTAATGAGTACTCTCTGTTGACGTATGAAAATTGAGATCTGGAACACCTGATGTGGAGCTCCAAGAGCCCAGCTACACTATACTTAATATACATACATAGGATTGACGTCTTAGCAAGATTTGTTTAGTCTGATGGTCATTTCCTGTTGACTCACAAAAATGAAAGATCTGGAACGTCTGGAATCGTCTCGCGCATCCCGTTGTTTTCCCGTCCCCAGGCTCTTAGAATTCGACGTTTCAGATCTTTGATTTTGACGACCCCGTCGTCGCTGGCATAAGCAACAGGATCCGCGTACGAAGTCGCGGGCAGAAGCTAGTGATATTAATATGTCCTTGTTTCCCTTATTTAAAAAATTCTAAGCTTATTTACAAGAGAACGATTCACACAACGTATTTTTTCATGATTCATGTTTCCAGCAATGTTATTCACATGATGTATCGTCTCATAAAATCGCGTCTATCAAAAAACACAAATTATGTCGTAAAATTTAGGTGACCGACACGTGACCACAACACGATTCAGTATCCAGTCCATCCATCATGACGTGCTTTTTGACGATTTTTTCAAATATTGGGATACCCTAGTATAAATGAGCACTAAGATGAAGAAGGGATTTCTACTGTATACGAGTAAGTATGATCGAAAACTATTGATGAGCACTTACTATAAAAACACTCAGCTATATCCATGAGTCCATCAGGATATGTCTTTGAAGTGATCGGATTGACATTGTTCATAAAAGTGCTGTTACTGATGGTGTAAACCAAGGCCTCTCCACCATACTCCATGATCCTGCTGCCGATGTTTTCCAGATGCCAGGTCTTGCAGACTCCCTGGCGGTAGAGGTTCAGGGGGACGTCTGGGGTCAGCATGGGAGGATAGGCACCGCCTTCATATGTATCTTCTTTGAAGGTTTGCTCGCTGAAAACATAGCATTATGCACCTAAAATGTTCCCATTGCTGAGGAAGAGGCCTCTAATGTCCTCTCACTGATAGAGGTTGATTTAATCACGAAACATCATACAGTTTCAGAGCAGGATAAGTTGAGATTCTTACGATGGATACTTTCATTATTTTTAAAATCGTGTTCATGCACAAAATTAGGTACGTAAAGTGTATGGCTGGGCTAGATCGGACTTCAACAAAAACTTCGAGAGAATCTTATAAGTATATACGAATTGAAATCTAGTAATTCAAGGACATGACGGACTATGTCAGCCTTTCAATGGAAGGAAACCTCCGAAAATCCATCCACTTTGTATTTCCGCTCGTAAAATTAAATGCTCGTAAAATTACATGTTTTCTCAGACGTGTACCTTTCTTCAACATGACTGAAAGCATTGTCTTCTGTGTGGATGTGTCTGATCTTCTTCACCAACTTGATCTTGAATCGGTCCTGGTAGGTGGCGCCAACTACCACCCTGTAATCTGACTCGTTCTCGTATAGCTGTAAATAAATTAAATTGAAATTCAGTATAGAAGATGAAGCAGGCGTTTCAAGAAATAGAAACAAAAAATATTTCATTGTTTCTGAGGATATTTCTAGGGTCATTGTTGTTTTTGCGGCAGAATTATGTTCGTCACGAATTTGTTTATAAAGAGCTGTCGATGTCGTCAAAATGCCGAGGCCAATCTGCGGGCGCTGTTTACATAACTTTAGTCATTGTTTTTGTGACACAGACTTTTTATACTAAATTGTCAAATGTTCATCAACAGAGCCCTACAAAAAATTCTATTCAAGCGCCAAAATAACGATGACGCACTTTACTTCTTGCCCCCTTTAACTCACCCTGTCAAGGAGTCCAAAATTATTAAACGGCACAAGTCCAGGGGCGAGACTGTTACACAGCACGATCAGAGGGTTCTTGTAGCCATACAGGAAGCTATGGACGGTCATGTCCATGAAAGCAGTGGCTCCCATCTGGGAGGCCAGGACGTTGAACGAGTAACGTATGAGGCTGGGGTAGTTGGACAATACTGCTACTGCACTCTGGAACAATAATGAAGAATGAGAAGGAGCTTCTAGCGTGGCTAGTGTAAAATAATGCAAGCCAGTCCACACAGATTGCCATAATCTTTTAACTTATGAAGAGGTTTTATGTGCAAGACGATCTTTCATTTAATGTGTGTGTTACTGCTCATGTCTTTTCTTTCATTGCTGTAGATTTGTTTGGTGTTATGAGAACCGCTTTGGCTTTTACCAGCTTTTTTTTTTTTTTTTTTTAGCTTGGCAAAATCATCAAATGAGTCCTCCAACCCCGGGCAGGGCGGGAGGGACTGTCAGACTTCTACTGACTAAAATCCACGGTGTCCTTCAATAGCCCTTTCTGTTCCAGGGTCACGGTAAGGAAATAATCCCGCGACCCCGGCAGGCTTTGGCCCTCGGAGAGGGGGGCCCCGTCATTATGCTGACGCTCTTTGAGGCGCGCGTGGGACACAACGCGCCGTCGACCCGGGCATGGTCCTTGGTCGGGCAGCGAGTTGCCCTTTACTCGCTGCCCGCATGCCCGGGCTTTTACCAGCTTGGATGATATCAATGCCAGAACACAGACTTCCTTTTAATGAAAAATAGTTTTCCAATTTTCGTATGTGGCGCTAGTGTGTCTTAGTAAGACCTATATATATATGAAAAATTTAAATCAAGTAGAAATCAAGTAGTATCATCGTAAAAACAAAATCAGAATCTAAATGAAAAGGTGAACTTCTATTAGTAGTTAGTGATGAACTCGAAAAAGGTACACACAGTAGACAAAAACCATTGAAAAGTATCGTCGGTTATGTTGAAAGTTATTCCGCTTCTCCTACGTCTATAAAGTAGAGTAGGTACCTAGATAATTATGACAAGTGGTCATTGCTATGATAAAGCTACCCAGTAGTCCTTACTACCAGTTATAAAGTAGGTTATCAATGATGATGATTATGATAATGATGTCATCGGACCGATTATGGCCAGTACGAATGCATCGGCTTCCACAGATGATTATCTAGAGATTCTAGAGCAATAGTCAGCAACCTTTTGATAGGCAAGGGCTGCAAAATCAAGTAATGGCGGGTCAAACGAAATTTTATTTATATAAATTAGGTAACCTATCTCCTTTTTTAGAGAAGAAAATCTTCAGTTTACAAAACTGCTGCCGCTGCCACGTTGGTCTAGAACAGTGATTCCCAAAGTGGTCCAGGTGGACCCCCAGGGGTCCACGGGAGACTTGCTGGGGGTCTACGTAGGTGTGAACAAAGAATGGGGGTCCATAAGATGGTAATGGGGGTCCACGAAAATTTATCTGCTTTTGATAGTAAAGAGCAAAAATGTAAGCATAGTTTTTATAAGTGCCTACCTACATTAGTCGGCGCGAATTCTCTCAATTTCAATGTATTGATGAGGATATCCATAACTACAGTCAACATTTAAGTGCCCTGCATGATGACTTCAAAACCAGGTTTTAAGATATGCTGACGATGGATATACCACCATGGATCATAAATCCATTTGATGAAACGGAAGTGGTCAATGTTGTATTACAAGAGGTGCTGCTCGAGCTAAGCACCAATGAGGAGCTTAAGGTGAAATTTAGAAAAGGCTACCAAACATTTTGGCTGCAAGCATAAATACCCGAAAAATATCCTGGACTGTGGGAAACCGCAAGGAAATTTTTAATAGATTTTCCCTCGTCATACCTTATCGAAAGGAGTTTTAGTGCCGTTACAAACCTCTTAACAAAAAAAGGAGCAAATTAAAAATCACAGAGCGGGGGGATTTGCGGTTATTGCTCACAAAAATAAAGCCAAACATTGATCGTTTGCTAACGCTCCATCAAATACATCCTTCCCATTCATTAAAATTATGACCTGAACCTATATTACCTTATTAATTTTTTCTTGTAATTCTTTTTAATTAATAAAAAAAAGTGTTATATTATGTACCATTTTTTTCGTTTTTATTTTACCTATCGGAATATATTAGGGACAGAACTCAGAAGCGACACAATTTTTATTTTTTGGCGACTTTAAGAATGTGGTAGAAATGTAGCAGCAGGGGGTCCACCGAAACCAGTAAAATTTTGAAAGTGGTCCACGAAAAAAATAAGTTTGGGAACTACTGGTCTAGAGTTTTGTTGTGATGCTTTTTCATAAAATGTTTTTAATTAAATAGAATAATTATCCACCTTTAGACGAATTTCTCCTAGTGCAAAGCGGACTGTTCTAAGCTAATGTTCTGATTCATTGAAAAATTAAACTGTTGATTATGTGGTGTTGATATTTTGATTGTTGATGTTTTAGTTTTTGAAGTTGAGTATCCCACCCACATAGAACACCATTGTTCAACACCAAAGTGATATCTCTAGGTGGTCTAGCATTCAGATCATCGTAAGGTAAGACAATATGACTCACAAGAAAGGGTAAATTAGGCAGAGTGAGATGCATGTCATTGAGATGGCCTACAGAAGCTTCTGGGATGAATTCTGATCTGATCCTCGGTGTCATCCCCATGCTCTTGCCATCTTCACTCATCTCCAGGTCGATGTACCAGCGGTATTCTCTGTAATCAAAGTCTGAATTGATCAAATTGTTCAGCGTGGATTTCAATATTTTTATGTGGATTTTAGTCTGCATTATCGCTCCAACTTTAAAAGGTAACTAGTTGTTAACTCAATATACCAAAGGGTAATCAAAGGACGTGAGACTTAAAAGGATATTGCGGCCCTGGAACAATACGATATTCAGGTACGAGTCTGACAGTACCTACTGCTCCGCCTAAGACTATATCTGATGGTTTTTAAATCTTAAAGAAAAGGGGTACTAAACGAGGTAAAGGTGCGGTCATACGGAGTCCATGTAGACCTTTGACATTCAAATTCGGTGGGGCTTGTTTCTGTTAAGTTATATTGTATTGTGGATAGCACTAATAGTGGTCGATCAATTGCTATTCGAGTATTTGACATTTGATCGGGTTAAGTAAACCCTTCGTTAGGTTAGGCTAGGTTTATTATTATAGAACAGAGACACCTGGAGTTATATCACCAGCGTTTTAACGTGAGAAACAGAGTTGGACAAAAAGAGGGATACCGCTGGATAAATTCTAAAGACCAAAAGGATTTTTGCACTTGGCCGAAATGAGCTCAGACACTAAAAATTACTACTAATCGTGTTGCTGCTACTATCTAGCAAATCAAAGATAATTCCAATATTATTCACGCAAATACATAGTAAAATAAATTACAATTTAAGCCATAGGTATACAATAAGCCACAAATGTTATTTACATTAAATTCATTAATAACCCATACATTAATAGCAATTATTGTCATTTCGGATGATTTACGACAATTTCGGGATTTCTGGAAAAACAAGCATGACTAAAACGGTCACTATAACAACATCAAAAATTCTTTACTTAATGTAATACTCTATAAATTATGGAATCAGGCGTTACTTTGCGGAAAATTCATGACATTAAATGTTATGAAAAATGTTATTGCAATAAACAATGTTAAAGCAATTATTCTATTAAATTTTTTTTTTTTTTTATACTTGGTAAAATCATCAAATATGTCCTCCCACCCAGGGCAGGACGGGAGGAACTGTCAGACTCGTACTGACTTAAATCCAGGGTGTCCTTCAATAGCCCTGGACGTTTCGGGGCCACGGTTACCGGATAGTCTCGCGACCCAGGCAGGCTTTGCTGAAAGCTCTATGAGGTGCGCGTGGAACACGACACGATAGTCGCCCATTACTCGCCGTCCGCGTACCCGCAAGTAATAACATTGCTAGAGTGGCTGTTTTTAGATCCCACAAGAACTTACTGAAACACGAACGGCCCGACCTCTTCTACTTTTAGCTTGTAGTCCTCTCCGGAGAGGAACCTTTCAGAATTCGTGATGTTGAAGATATAGATGGACATCGTAGCGGCTGGGATCTCATGCTGAAGGAGATTGTACAGGATCGTGCCTTTGGCTAGCCTGAGTTTCTGAAACAATGTAATGATATTACATGACGGCATATTATATTGAAGTGGCAATGGGCAGGCCACATCGCTCGTAAAACTGACAACCGATGGGGAAGAAAAGTTCTCGTGTGGCGACCACGGACCGGAAGACGCAGCGTAGGCAGGCCTCCCACTAGGTGGACCGACGACATCGTGAAGGTCGCGGGCAACCGATGGATGCAAGTGGCGAATTGTCGTTCGGCGTGGCGGTCTAAGGGGGAGGCCTATGTTCAGCAGTGGACGTCTTCCGGCTGATGATGATGATGATGATGATGATATTATATTATTATATGACAGCACGGTTGGCGCAGTGGCTGAGCAACTGCTGCGCAGTGTGTCGCGGGTTCGATCCCCGCACGGAACAAATATTTGTATGATCTACAAGTAGTTTTTTTGGGTCTGTGTATGTGAATTTGTATGTTTGTAAACGCACCCACGATACAGGAAGAAATGCCTAGTGTGGGGCAAGAGAAAAAAAAGATATTGCTTATTATCTTTTGTCCGCTCGTCGCCCCCATCCAGTTTTTTCCTTTACACTTATTTATTACATTTTTTAATACTTTAATATAATAAAACAATCCATAATAATTTAATAATTATTATCATTACTTCGTATGACATTATCTCCTCATCATCAGCTTATAACACAGGCACAGGCCTCCTCCCCTTGAGAGGGACTGGGCCATAATCTACCACGCGGGCCCAGTGCGAGTTGGTAGATGTCACAAGTCTTCGAATTTTTGATGCTACGACACATGCCGGTTTCCTCATAATGTTTTCCTCAAGCGTTTTGAGAGCGGGCACGCCGCAATTGCGGCGGTAAGACCCCTCTTTGAGGAGTGGCTGGAGAGAAGTCATGGCGTCCTGACCTACCGCTTGACGCAGGTCCTCACCAGACACGGAAGTTTCGGGAGGTACCTGTGTCTGATGCGAAAGGAGGAAACGCCTGGGTGTCACCACTGCGAAGATCGCCCGGAGGACACGGTGGAGCATACGGTGCAAGACTGCCCAGCTTGGGCAGAGCACCGACGTGTCCTCACGGCTGCGATAGGCGGAGACCTCTCGCGCCCAGCATTGGTCGCGGCCATGCTGCGGGCCCCGAGCGAGAGAGGACAGTGTCCTCCCTCCGCCCCACCCGCGGTAGTAGACGCCCACGGCGCCATAGGCGCGGGCATGCGGGCAGCGAGTAAAGGGCAACTCGCTGCCCGACCATAGACCATGCCCGGGTCGACGGCGCGTTGTGTCCCACGCGCGCCTCAAAGTGCGTCAGCATAATGACGGGGCCCCCCTCTCAGAGGGCCAAAGCCTGCCAGGGTCGCGGGATTATTTCCTTACCGTGACCCCGGAACAGAAAGGGCTATTGAAGGACACCGTGGATTTTAGTCAGTAAAAGTCTGACAGTAAGGGGTTGGAGGACTCATTTGATGATTTTACCACGCTAAAAAAAAAAAAAAGCGTTTTGAGAGCAGTGGTGATGAAAAAAATAAATATTAGATGTGACAAATGAACTTGTTGGGTCGCTTTGTCAGCCAGAAGGCAGAAGTAGGTTCAATGAACGAAGACCGTACATATGTACTTGTATGTATATTATTATGATTTTGAAAGATAACTTTGGAGACACAAAAAATGAATACATTACGCTATAAAGGACATTTTCAAAGTTAATTTGACTTACTGTTATTTCGACATACACGAATGAAATTACGCAATAGTTTTTTTTTTTTTGAACATGCACCTCTTTTGTACAATACTCGTTTTTTTTTCTCTCAACTCAGATCTCAACAAGAATTGTTATTTCTCGATAAATATACAAAAAGATTTTTTCAATTCGAACCAGTAGTTCCTGAGATTAGCGAGTGCAACCAAACAAACAAACTAAACAAATTAATATTTGATTAGATAATTATATTGATTTCTTGTCTTCACATATTTATTAAGTCACAGCACGTTTGGTATAAAACGAGGAGTAGACGTACATGACCCGGTTCTGTCGCAGTAAGAAAAATAATAGTAAATTAAAGCACTTTATAGATACCTATCCTTTTACTATTAACGAGCGATATCCTGTATTCTGTATATCTAACTATAGATATAAAAATCAATGCCACTTTTCGTTGTAATTTTATTTTACTCAAGAACAGGGTCACCTATCCAAACCAAATGTGTAGGCTTTGTTCATAGTTTATGTGAAGTTTGCACAAAATCGGTAAAGCGGTTCTTTTTTGTGACAAATGAATTCAATAAATGGCGGATCATTTTGTTAATGGGGATTTTGCTGTCAAAGTAGCGAAGCACGTGCCGGGCCGCTAGTTATGTTTATAAGAAGAAACTTCGTAACTGACTGATGGATCAATGCACAGCTTAAACCATCTGTTGACGGTTGCATGAAGCAAAACCGGTGTGCACTAAGAACGGATTAGGGATGAGAGTTTGGATAAAAAGTATTTTTTTCATTCAATTTACTGGAAACTTCGAATGCAGACGTATCAACCAAATTTAATGGATAAAACACGTGTTTCAAGATTCTTACTATTTCCAACCAGTATTTGAAAACCATTGGGGTAAATACGAATCCTCGCGGATGAAGTCATAGGCTATTATTATTTAATATATGTTTATTTATAAAAGTTTATCATTTAGTAAACTTCATCACAAGCGGACTTAATGCTTTAGGCATTTTCTACCAGTCCACCTTAATGCAGAGAAAAAACACAGCAGCTGCAGCATGATAACTGTTCATGAAAATATTATAATATCCGAACAAAATATTAAAATCTCAGTCGTGCTAGAGCCGAAGATGTATGAAGTCGCGATAACTAGCTGTTACCAGCGACTTCACACGCTACAACTCAAAAAATATCCCACGGGAATATAAAATCGGGATAAAAACTGTCCTATGTGTTATAAACTATCTGTGTACCCAATTTTATTCAAATCCGTTGAGTAGTTTTTGCGTGAAAGAGGAACAGACATCCATTCATCCGAACAACCTTCCACGTTCATAATAGTAAGATATGTATAGTTTTTAATGATAATACGGATACTTACGTAATTTACTATCATAAATATGGGGTCTAAGATGATGATCATGAGTGGTATTAACAGGAACACGGCCCCCGTTAACAGTGTGGCCAGGATTCTGTCTGAAACAAACATGATCAAAATCAAAAATCAAATATTTTTATTTCACATAGGCCCATGAGGGCACTTATAAACCGTCAACTGCAGGTGTAGGCCAGTCAATAAAACCTGTGAACCCTAAATAATTATTTAGGGTTGGAAAGGACTGTTGTAACTTGACTGGCCGGTAGGAAGAATTTTAAATGTAATGCCTGGTAAAGATGGATGTGTTCGTGCCTTAGAGGTTAAGACATCAAGGGGATCTGTCATCCGAACTAGTGTTATGAAAGTATGTCCTTTTCCTATTGATTACGTTAATAGTTTAATTAAGTTTTAGAATAGTTTAGTTTTTTGGGTTCCACTGTTTTGTGTAGAAGGCCAGAGGCGCCCCCAGTATGTTCGTATCCGAACATAGATTTTAAATATTTTATTTTATTACGCTGGCTACATGCCATTTTCTTTTGTTACTGGCAACAAGGTGTTGCGAGAAACAAAGGAAGTCAATAAAAATGATGGTGGAATAACGTTAAAAAGTGAAAGGTGTGCGTTTATAAAAATTATAGATCATATCCAATAAAGTGATTCTCAATTGATTTCACAAAATAATTTTATTTATGTTTTCGCCACGAACATAAATTTGGTAATATATTGTAACATATTATTGTTACTAATTATAATTAGTAACAGGCTGATTTTTTAATATGTTGTTGGGGACGGTGAAATATGAATACAAAAATTTTCCTACCCTCCAGGGTGGGTGCTAAGGGATGTAGAGGGTGACAAAGTTAATTTGTTTATAACTTTGTCAAAAAAAGTCGGAAAAGGTTGGAAATTGGAAGGAAGACGTAATAAATAATTACCTTCCTTGTATTAAAATTACAACCTTTTTTAATAAGTGCAATTTTGTTTATTTATGAAAACTGAGGGTTTTTGAAGTGAAAACTTCTTTAGCGGCGTTGTACACTTTTTCTGTAATGGGTAAAAAATTTAAAACTCGCGTCAGGGTCACGTGACCGTCAGGGTCACGTGACCGTCAGGGTCACGTGACCCTGATCGAAAATGAGTAAGACGTCATTCAAATTAAAAATAAAACATAGTAACAAAAAAGTTTTCACTTCTACCGGCACTCCTGGAGTGCAACCTTTTTTTTTTTTAGTTAATAGCGAGTTTCCTCCTTGTCTCGGAAAGCCGTTGGTCCCGGCTGTCATTTGTAGATCTTTGCCGGTCGTTACTATTAGTCAGAAGCTCTAAAGTCTGACAACCAGTCTTACCATGGGGTTCGTATTACCCAGTTACTGGGTTGTGGAGGTCCGATAGGCAGTCGCTCCATGTAAAATACTTATCAGTATTATTATTATTCAGCTGCATTTGGTTCGACTGGAAGTCGATCCCAATATAGTTGGGAAAAGGTTAGGCAGATGATGACTGCTAAGACACAGTCCTCCTGTCCGTGCTGTAGTTGATAGATGTCACATGTCTTCGAATTTTTGGTTCTAGGATGTGCTGGTTTCCTCACGATGTATTCCTTCACCGTTTTAAAAGCAGTAGTGATGAAATAAATTACACAAATTAATGTGCTTGGCTGAGTTCAAACCCCAACGACACATTTCTATTCCTGACTAGCTGACCGTGTCAACTTCGTACCGCCTTAAAATCACCTTGCTGGCACGTGCCAACAAACACCGACCGATTTTAAACTGTATTTGTAGAAAGATAAGTCTTAAAACGGTGCTTGACAGATGGTTGACGTAAATAATGGCGGTCCCTGAGAGGT
This sequence comes from Agrotis clavis, assembly GCA_954870645.1. NCBI lineage: Eukaryota > Metazoa > Arthropoda > Insecta > Lepidoptera > Noctuidae > Agrotis > Agrotis clavis. The sequence goes on along the minus strand of OX940928.1, from coordinate 25,870,661 downwards.
TAAACTCTCCCTGGACTTGCAAAAATAATTCAAAACCAAAATTAGCCAAACCGGTATAGCCGTTCTCGAGTTTTGGCGTGACTAACAAACAGCAATTAATTTTTATATTATAGATTATGACAGATATTATTTGGTTTTTAAAATTCAATTTTTGCAATAGATTCGCCCTCATTCGGACAGGGACATTTGATGTGTCTCTGAATTGTTACCTTTCCCTATAAATAAGAGCAGTGGTGGCTGAGTGGTATCGGCTCCGACTTACGAGATGTAGGTCGTGGTTGCGAACCCAGCCAGGCGTATTACTTTGTGTAATTTATTTCATCGCCACTGCTCTCAAAACGGTGAAGGAAAACATGACGAGGAACCCGGCCATATCCTAAAACCTAGAATACGAAGACATGTGACATCCCCCTTCTGCACTGGGCCCGCGTGGTGGATTATGGCCCACTCCCTCTTACAGAGATTCTGCCTGTGTTCTAGCAGTTGGAATATTAATAGGCTGATGGTGATGAATGTGACCTTTAAAGAAAAATATTTTTACTCACTTTTACTAGTAATCTGGTTGTTGATGGCATCTCTCTTCCTTAGAAGCACCATGGTTGATACTGTCTTCACAATATTATCACTTCACTATTTTCGCACTACACATGTATTTCCTGTTAAGAGGAGACTCTTGTGACAAAATGGGCACAATCCGTGAGCATTATATTTATACAATCGCAAAATTTAAATCTTAATTATGAAAGAGAACGTAAATAAAGTGTCAAATACTTTGACACTGTTCAACGTAAGCAATACAAATTTTTAAAATACCTTGATTATAATTTTAAATCTGTAATTATTTCAAAAAGCCCCCACAATAACTTTTATTGACACCGACAAAAAGCAAAATAAAAGAAATACCTCGTTACTTAAAATATTTAGCGTACCGGTACAAATCCTACATAATAACTAAGTTTAATGTAGCTTTTACCCTGTATATATAGGCAAACTTTTTATATCATCTAATAATTTAAATATCTTGTATAAGGGCGGTTACAGATTAACGTTAGTTTGACGTGTAACGTATATGTGCACACGCATCTCTTACGAGGGTTGACGAACGTATTAAGCGCGTAAACAGAGAGCTTGCACGCACAATAAAATACGCTGGTCTTACACCACTGTCAAGGTGACGAATTGAATTGTTTATTTGAATATTCTAACCAAGGAAAAAACAAAAAATTGCAATGGGAAAAACCTTTTATTACGAAAAATACAGTTAGGTAGGTACCAAAGAGATTTATATACTACTTAGAGTTTAATGTCTTTGGTAGGTACCTACTAAGCATTCAGTTTTTTGCGTAATAAATTATGATAGAATAAACAAAGAATATAATGGTAGCCATACACCATACTGCCTATTTGTCAAATCGGCATGATACTGCCAATTTGATCAGTTAGAATTGACCGTGTGTGGGCGTGGAATCCATAAAATTGGCATGACATGCCAATTTGATAGGTGATCCGATCGATTTGACACAACTTCAAATCGGCAGCAGTGATGCCAACTTAGCAACTTTATAGCTAGATCCAGCTATTATTCGGTGACCGATAGCTACAATTTTATAAAGGTGCTAGAAAAGTACCTAAAAAGTGTAACTTGTGGCTAAACTTTTTAGCTACATTTCTAGCACCTTTTCATTTCATAATGAGACTTTCAAAATTAGTCAAGTATTAGTGTCCCTGCCTGCCGGGGTCGCGGGATTTAATTTCCTCACCGTGACCCCGGAACATAAAGGGCTATTGAAGAACACCGTGGATTTTAGTCAGTACAAGTCTGACAGTCCCTCCCGCCCTGCCCGGGGTGGGAGGACTCATTTGATGATTTTACCACGCTAAAAAAAAACAAAATAGTATTAGTGTCCCGAGTGGAAAGACAAGATAATGCAACAGTGGCTCATTCTGCATATAAATAATTGGCATTCTGAAGAAATAGTTCAGTTTTGGGTTTAACTAAAAAAAAATGAAATTCTTCCGGTTACAAAATATATCTGAGAACGCTACAAACGATAGTGAACGACCTCAAAGAGCAATCAAATTCATTAAAATAAAAAAATGCTTGAAAAAAAAATATCGTCGTCGTTTTTAATACCGAGTACGCACACGAAATTCCTGCAGTTAATTTTTTAACACTTTGTATATTTAAATAATATATTTTGTCACCGGAAGAATTTCATTTTTTTTTTTATTTTAACCCAAAACTGAACTATTTCTTCAGAATGCCACTTATTTATATGTAGAATGAGCCACTGTTGCATTATCTTGTCTTTCCACTCGGGACACTACTTGACTAATTTCGAAAGTCTCATGATGAAATGAAAAGGTGCTAGAAAAAGTAGCTAAAAAGTTTAGCCACAAATTTTATAAAATTGTAGCTGTCGTCACCGAATAATAGCCAGATCTAGCTAGAAAGTTGCTGAGTTGGCATCACTGCTGCAGATTTGAAGTTTTGTCAAATCGATCGTACGATAGGCAGTATGGTGTATATGGACGAACAGCCAATTTGAAACAATTGCAAGCGTCAAATCGATCGTACTATAGGCAGTATGGTGAATGGCTACTTTAATATTTTGGGTTCTATTATTATATCTACGAGGGAAATAAACACACCTTGAACAAATATATGTAATAGCTAAGTATAATTAATCTATCTATCGAAGCCAGAATTTTAAAGAGTAAAAAATAAGAAATACATAATATGTGTTTTTTAAAAATTAAAAAAAAAAAACTGTTTCACCTATGTAAACAACAGTATCAGCTAGTAACATGGGCTAGGTACTTTTTTTTCTCCTAATAAGACATTATTTTTAACCAATTTCAAAAAGGAGGAGGTTTTCAATTCAGTGGTGGATTACCTGGTGGCCTACCATGAACTCTTAAAGCGTGAGTCTTTAGGCTGTGGGAAAGAGATGGCGCTAGACGACTTGTATAGCTCTGTCTCTTTCCCACAACTTATTCTGGATCGTGTTAAGAGCTCGTGGTAAAAGGCTCCTGTAGGGCAATTCACGTAACTAAAGAAGTGCTGTTGCAGTGCAGTTGCAGTTAAGTTTCGATCAAAACAACGCTTTTCGTATTCTCTGTCGCTGTCAGACACGCTCGCGTCAAGTTCGCGTCACGCGTGCGTGTTTTGGATCTTTGGATCGCAACATGATCGGTATTCTACTATTCGTTTGACGTTTCAAAATGACAGTATACAAGTTTCAATTCGATCAACGTGCAGTTTTAATGTCATATTCATTGAAATGTAATCGATTCCATTCGATTATTCAGTGGGCAATAATTTTTCTCTCCTGGTTTGGTTGTCGTACAGTTGACGTGCAGTTCACGCGCAGCTTACGCGCAGTTCAAAGATTACATACCGTTTATCACTCGAACGTGAACTTAACTGCAACTGCACTACTACTTCATCGGCGCGTCATAAAATTACGTGAATTAGCCTTCTGGTCCGATTTCTGTGATTATTTTTTTTTCGATGTAGTTCACTTGTGGTTTTGCCCCGTATATTTTATTCAATTCGGTTCAGTAGTTTTGTTTTTATTAACAATTTGTTTTTGCTTATTGCTAAAGTCTAAAATGACTATTCTCTCGAATTGGCGAAAAAGATAATGAATTAAATAAATACAAAGCCTCAGACTCCCGAAAGAAAAGTTTTAAAACGTATTTTACACTTTTTGTGTTCATTTTTAAGTCAGTACTTTTTTATATTTATAATGAGACATATTAAAGTCTCAGATTTAATCTGTAGCGTATTGTTTTCCTTCAACATTTCAAATCTTGGGTTAGCTAAAGTAAACACTTAAGGGTTCAGTGAAGGGAAATTTCTCCATACAAACGTAATACCAAAATCATTCGCGATACGAACATTTTACCGACTTAAAGTTATGTTATTCGGATACAGACGGTATTTATCTAGGTTCCTATTAAACTTTAAAAAAAAAAATACTATTTACGAAATGCGAGCGAATTGCATTTCGTACATTTTAACACCGCTAACAGCATGTTTTCAGCTTAATTATTCTGTATTAAAAACATTAATGTTCCTAATATTATTTTAATAGGAACATAGCTTATATTGTCTAGTTGTAGATTATCAAAACTTAAATGGAAAAACATCAACTTTTCATTCATAATTTTTGGTATTACGGAACACAAACAAATTTATCGCAAATCTTGAACGACAGACGCTCTGTCGCATCAATCATAACTGTGTTTGTGTGCGTGTACGCTTGTAGTTGGTGATCGCAGAAACTCACACTTTCGTAAGGTTGTGTCGTAGACTCGTGGCTCGTGGTCTGGTCTTGGGTTTTCAATGTTACATAGTTATGTATTTGACTGTGCTACGCGTGCGTTATTGTTTGCGAAATTGTCTTTTCACAACATTGTAATAAAATCGTAGAGCTGTCATTCCTGTACATTGAATATTTTTTTCTTTTTGTATTTTTTTCGAGATACGGGATCGATTCTGAATTCTGATGCCAGATCAACTTTTTTTTTCGATTTTTGTAATGTTTTCCTGTTTTGATCTATCTCCGAAACTACTGTAAAGTTGTCGATCAAATTTTCCTATAATGTTCCTAATAATATGCTTCTGATAATAGGCTATGTATTATTACGCTATTGTCCCTGGGAGATAAGCAATTTTGAATTTTGCAGTTTTTTTTATACATATAATGTTTTGAGTTGGATATTATTCATTCAATTTTTCCTTAAATATTCCTTACTGCGCTTCAATTAATAGGGTATCTATAATCCGGGCATGCGGGCAGCGAGTAAAGGGCAACTCGCTGCCCGACCATGGACCATGCCCGGGTCGACGGCGCGTTGTGTCCCACGCGCGCCTCAAAGAGCGCCAGCATAATGACGGGGCCCGCCTCTCAGAGGGCCAAAGCCTGCCGGGGTCGCGGGATTATTTCCTTACCGTGACCCCGGAACAGAAAGGGCTATTGAAGGACACCGTGGATTTTAGTCAGTAGAAGTCTGACAGTCCCTCCCGCCCTGCCCGGGGTGGGAGGATTCATTTGATGATTTTACCACGCTAAAAAAAAAAGGGTATCTATAATTACGCTATTCCCCTTGGGGGATTAGCAATGTTATATGATTTTCAGTCATTGTTGACATTTGTATAAGAACCCCTATTTGATTATCACTGTTAGCGAACCAGCTAGTCTGGTGAGTAAGCTGCTTGCCTCTCGTGCAATGGGTTTCAGGATCAAATCTTGGTAATTTGTTTCTCACTTTTTGACAATTCTTTATTTTGTTTTTGTTAAATCCTGTGAGAGTTTTCAATAATAATTCAAAATAATTTTATGCATACTTTTATTTCAATATAATTTGCAATTTTATTTTTTTCTAAAATTTTTCAGTAGTTTTCTAGGATAATTCTGCACTGATTTAAATTGTAGGTACCTAGGTAAGTTGGATATTGGATATTATTATTATTACTGCGATTTTTGCTTATGCTTATGCAAACAACTGAAACTTACTGACTAAAATCCACGGTGTCCTTTAATAGCCCTTTACCTTCCGGGGTCACGGTGATGAGATAAGTCCCGCGACCAAATACAGAAAACTTACCTTGAATTCTACGTACCTACCTATTTGATCGTACAGGCCGTACAGCGTAGGTAGCTTTTACTTCGTAATAAACAAGTAAATACAGGTACCTGTATTTACTTGTTTATTACGAAGTAAAAGCCTATGACCAAAAATGTATGGAAACTGGTGGCCACAACCACATCAAAATCGCTTCAGCCAAATGTGAGATAATCGCGAACAAACATACATAGTCATACATACTCGTAATTGTACAAACAAACATACATAACTCGAACTGAGAACCTACTTTACTTTTTTTTAAGTCTGATACAAAAGCCACCAGTTTCCATACATTTTTGGTCATAGGCTTTTACTTCGTAATAAACAAGTAAATACAGGTACCTGTATACTTCGTAATAAACAAGTAAATACAGGTACCTGTATTTACTTGTTTATTACGAAGTAAAAGCTACCTACGCTGTACGGCCTGTACGATCAAATAGGTAGGTACGTAGAATTCAAGGTAAGTTTTCTGTATTTGGTCGCGGGACTTATCTCATCACCGTGACCCCGGAAGGTAAAGGGCTATTAAAGGACACCGTGGATTTTAGTAAGTTTCAGTTGTTTGCATAAGCATAAGCAAAAATCGCAGTAATAATAATAATATCCAATATCCAACTTACCTAGGTACCTACAATTTAAATCAGTGCAGAATTATCCTAGAAAACTACTGAAAAATTTTAGAAAAAAATAAAATTGCAAATTATATTGAAATAAAAGTATGCATAAAATTATTTTGAATTATTGAAAACTCTCACAGGATATAATAAAAACAAAATAATGAATCACAAAAAGTGGGAAACAAATTACCAAGATTTGATCCTGAAACCCATTGCACGAGAGGCAAGCAGCTTATTCACCAGACTAGCTGGTTCGCTAACAGTGTTAATCAAACAGCGGTTCTTATACAAATGTCAGCAACGACTGAAAATCAACATTATGGTCACGCAGACTTTATTTTAGAACTTTTCATCTATATCAGGAATAATTCCGTAGTAAGTACATAATTTTTACGTAACTCTAACGGTTTACGCAACGGAAGCTTTCGAAAAGGAATACAATAATTATGTTCCCGATTTTGAAAAATTTCTCATTGCTGCTCTGCTCTTATTGGTGATAGCGTGATGTTACATAGCCTAAAGCCTTCCTCAATATGGACTATCCAAATATATATTTTTTCATTCCTACTAATAGTTAGATTACAACAGATAAATCTCAAGATAAATACCTACGTTATACCTACTCGACGTTTATTTTATTAGATTTTAGATAATGTCCTAAAATCTTCTAATGTAGCCATTGTAGAGTTATTTCCAAAAAACGCATTGTTGGTTTGTGCGTTCACTAACGATTCCCCAAATTAGTTAACAAAAATAAAGCAAATGTTGAACAAAATTAGTACAATGAAATGGTTTTCTGTCAATAAGAATGATTCGTTACAAACACACACACGCACGCATACAGCTGCGCGCTGCGCTGCAAAAAGTCAGACAGAGATAGCAATGTTTCGTCCGATTTTTGTGCTCGCCTCGAATTGCAATTGCGAGCTCCCTTCACTGGGCTCTTAATTAAAAAAGAAAAAATATTTTATTTCCTCCAAGACCTTGTTACCTTGTTTTTAAGTGATATTATCATCAAATGAGTCATCCTGCCCTGGGTACAGCGGAATGGACGGGCAGACTCGTACCGACTAAAATCCACCGTGTTCCTTCCATTATCCTTTGATTTCCATGGTAACCTGCTTGTACAGTCCAGATTTTTTGGGTTACATTAAAAATAACTATAGGACATTTAAATCAGACTTCAAATTCTGCTCACGTCTAGGTCATTCGTCCGTTTATACTGGTTTGACTCAGTACTGCATTTTTTAAGCTTTAGTATTCAAAATTTCGTTTGAGTATATTAGTCACTGGCTAACAAGAAATGAACAGGGTTCACACATCGTTATTTTTTTGGTCATTGGCCTTTGTAAGGGCGGTTTCAGATTGGAACATCCTAGTTAGGGCTTGTACACAAAGAGCATCGGATCGTTTTTAACGTAAACGTTGTATTAATGTTATGTTTAAACTCCGTCATAACATAGGGTATTTGCCTGAAAAAATAGAACTAGGCCCTTAGATTATCAAAATATACAGGGTGAAATTGAATAGATGCGACAAATTTAAATATACTATTATATATTAAAATTCATGTTGTCAACAAAATGTATAAAATATCAAATTTAAAATAAAAAAATAATTGACCAGTTTACATACACTAGGAACGGCAACGTTTAATAACATGAGTACTCCACGACGAATTGAAAAGGTACTGCGATGAGTCGGACGAGATTTTTTGATACTTTAATTTTTCTTATTTATTTTGCATATTAAATTCTGGAATACCGATAATTCGTACTTAAATAAAGATAATAACATCAATGGACCTTTTGAACACGATAATCGCGTATTTTTTTAACGATTTAGATTGTAGAAAAAACAGTTTATAATTACTATGTTACTGTAACTGAAGTTCCCATTTCATTTTGTCGCATTTATTCAAATTCACCCTGTATTTGATACGTATTTTGTCGCATTTATTCAAATTCACCCTGTATTTGATACGTATTTTGTCGCATTTATTCAAATTCACCCTGTATATGATACGTATTTTTATTTTGTTAGGTACGTAAACCAATTTAAACAAAATAATAAAACTGGCAAAACGTCACAAGCAAGTATAGTTTTTAATTGCTTCTGACGTCACGTTACAAAGATATAACGCATCAAAATTCGAGAGCTTTTTGGTCCACTTTTTTCTTGTTACAAAAAATGTTATAACTACATACATTTCCATGACCTCTACACTATTCAATTAGTGGAGTGCCTTAAGGTTTATACCTCCCTCGGAATCCAGGACCAGTCAATGAATCTTCATATAAATTTTTGGAATGTACACATAACATACACATAAAACATACCTACTTATAGAGAAATGTTAAAAAAAAAATTGCCCGATCTCAAGTTTTTAAATATTTTTTCATACAAATTGTATGAATGAAAAAAATTGGCAATTCTTTCCAATTTTTTTGTGATGTTGTTTGATTTAGTTTCATGTATGGATCATTTTATTTAAGGAAAATGTCTGTGCAACAGAAGTGGGTCAAATCTAATGAAATACTGACCACTACTAATACGACTTTTTGCTGTAAAATATTTTGGACATTGCCCATTCTTGTATGGGACTTGGTCCAAATGCTGCCCAGGAATGGGAGTACGTGCGCTGTGTACCTGGCACTAATGTCTGTCTACATACGAAATATTTGAAGAATCTGCCCTGGGGTTCCTGATTTATTTACATGTTTATGTCGATGACTCTATTTTTGTCTCCGTGTTTTTTATTTTATTGTATTTCACACCTGTCCGAATGCTGCCCAGGACTAGGAGTACGTGCGCTGTGTTCCTGGCACTAATGTCTGTCTACATTCGAAATATTTTAAGAATGTACCCTTGGGTTCCTGATTTATTTACATTTGTATGTTGATGACTTCCTACATTTTGTCTCCATTTTTTAATCGTTTTTCACACCTGTCTAAATGCTGCCCAGTAATGGGACTACGTGGGTTGTGTTGCTGGCACTAATGTCTGTCCACATACGAAATATTTTAAGAATGTACTCTTTTGTTGCTGATTTATTTACATGTTTATGTCGATGACTCTATTTTTGTCTCCATGTTTTTTATTTTATTGTATTTTACACCTGTCCAAATGCTGCCCAAGACTAGGAGTACGTACGCTGTATTCCTGGCACTAATGTCTGTCTATATACGAAATATTTAAAGAATCAGCCCAGGGGTTCCTGATTTATTTTCATGTTTATGTCGATGACTTTATTTTTGTCTCCATGTTTTTTATTTTATTGTATTTTACACCTGTCCAAATGCTGCCCAAGACTAGGAGTACGTACGCTGTATTCCTGGCACTAATGTCTGTCTATATACGAAATATTTAAAGAATCAGCCCAGGGGTTCCTGATTTATTTTCATGTTTATGTCGATGACTTTATTTTCGTCTCTATGTTTTTTAATTTTATTGTATTTTACACCTGTCCAAATGCTGCCCAGGACTAGGAGTACGTGCGCTGTATTTCAGGCACTAATGTCTGTCTATATACGAAATATTTTATGAATCTGCCCTGGGGTTAATGATTTATTTACATGTTTACGTCGATGACTTTATACTTGTCTCCTTTATTTTTTTTATTGTACTTTACACCCGTCCAAATGTTGCCCAGGAATAGGAGTACGTGCGCTGTGTTCCTGGCACTAATGTCTGTCTACATTCGAAATATTTTAAGAATGTACCCTTGGGTTCCTGATTTATTTACATTTGTATGTTGATGACTTCCTACATTTTGTCTCCATTTTTTAATCGTTTTTCACACCTGTCTAAATGCTGCCCAGTAATGGGACTACGTGCGTTGTGTTGCTGGCACTAATGTCTGTCCACATACGAAATATTTTAAGAATGTACTCATGGGTTGCTGATTTATTTACATTTTTATGTTGATGACTTCCTACATTTTGTGTCCGAAAAACCCATCCCTGGGCAGCGTTTGAACAGGTGTACAGTACGACAAAAAACATGATGACAAAAATGAAGTCATCAACATAAAAATGTAAATTAATCAGGAACCCTAGGATAGATTCTTAAAATATTTCGTATATAGACAAACATTAGTGCCAGCAACACAACGCACGTAGTCCCATTACTGGGCAGCATTTAGACAGGTGTGAAAAACGATTAAAAAATGGAGACAAAATGTAGGAAGTCATCAACATACAAATGTAAATAAATCAGGAACCCAAGGGTACATTCTTAAAATATTTCGAATGTAGACAGACATTAGTGCCAGGAACACAGCGCACGTACTCCCATACCTAGGCAGCATTTGAACAGGTATAAAGTACGATAAAAAAACATGGGGACACAAATAAAATCATCGACATAAACATGTAAATAAATCAGGAACCCCAGGGCAGATTCTTTAAATATTTCGTATATAGACAGACACTAGTGCCAGGGACACAGCACATGTACTCCCAGTCCTGGGTAGCATTTGGACAGGTGTAACCACGTTAAAAAAAACATGGAGACGAAATTAAAGTCATCAACATAAAAATGTAAATAAATCAGGAACCCCAGGATAGATTTAAAAAATATTTCGTATACAGACATACATTAGTGCCGGCAACACAACGCACGCACTCCCATTCCTGGGCAACAGTTGGACCGCAGTTGGGCAATCTCCTTTGACTAACTTCCGCCGTTCAGATTTTTTTCTTCCAATACAATGAAATGATCCTTACATGAAACAGAGTCGAATGGCATTAAAAAAAATTGGCCAGTTTCACTCATTTTTGTGGACAACTCACACTTGACCAAAAAAATATAAACGCCAAAATTGCCAACATCAAAAAATAGTTAAAGGTTCCCAAGAAAGTTTTCTCGTATCTCTTATGGATCCTGATTTCTCCCTTTTGGCCAATTTAAAAGAGAGTCTGTATAATTACATAATCATTTATTTTAATAATAAAAAATTTAGATCGGGCAACATTTTTTTTTAGCATTCATTTAAAACAATTGTATGAAGATTCGTTGACTGGCCTTGGAATCCGAGGTTTTACTATTTTTACGTCCAACGGCACTCCACTAAATGCTTTCTTTAGCAAAAAGTTTTGATGCAGTTGACATTGATCAAAACATGTTATTTCAAACCAAAACAAAAAAATCAAGTTCTATTAATACTGTTAACATTGAGTTAATCAAACTTATTTAAATGAAGAATGGTAAGATGTCGGCTACTTGACGGGTACCCTATATAATAATTTTACATCATTATCTGTCTGCCTTTTCCCAAATATATTGGGGTCGGCTTCCAGTCGAACCAGATGCAGCTGAATATTAGTATTTCAAATAGAGCGATTGTCTATCGGACCTCCGCAACCCATTAATTGGTTAATCAATATAAGACTGGTAAGACTGGTTGTCAGACTTAAGAGCTTCTGACTGATAGCAACGACTACCGATGATCTACAAATGACAGCCGGGACCAACGGCTTTACGTGCTGTGTGAGGTACGGAGGAAACTCGCTATGACAGATGGTCACCCATCCACAGACCAACCTTGGCGCGGCTTAACCTGGAAGATCGGCCTGTGCGGCTGTTATTATTTAGCCACGAGCTCCTTAGTTTTACAATCACTACATTTTTGTGAATGTCTGTCTGTCTGTTTGTAATGGCTAATCTCTGAAATGGCTGGGACAATTTTGACGGGACTTCTATTGGCAGGTAGTTGATGTAATAAGGAGTAACTTAGGCTATTTTTATTTTAGAAAAAGCGGAGACAGCCGCGACGACAGATTCAACCTTATTATTGTAAGGATACAATCTTATTTTTAAAAGCACTCCCGTTTCTTTAACATCATATCATCATCAATTATATACGCCGCTGGATCGCGTGAGATGCCTAAGTTGCTATGCGGATCTGATGCAGCGATGGCGACGGGCGCGCTGAAACACTCTCCTCGTCATACCGCAAGATTTTTGTCTTCTTCATGCTAAAACATCAGAGCTAACTTTACTGAAATTAGGTCTGAAATATGCCCAAGAAAAAAAATCTTTAGATACGCCGCGCTGTGCCGTCAGTACGGGACATCCCGGGCCCTTGCACTCATCGTCTGCTTGCATTGTGGCTTGCAGATGCTTCTTAGTTTATATTTATCCTAGCTCGGTGTTACATTTCGCGATTTCAATAGATTTCTTCATCTGTAATTTTTCTGGACACGTGATTATCATTATTGTGTTCTCTGTTTTTTTGTACCTACAAATGATTTTCCATTATGTTTCCATAGTAACACCGCGATATTAGTTAGTAACAACTTTTTTTTTGATTTCAGTAAAGTGGGTGTGTGCCGATTTTAATGATTCTGACGTCAATCGACTTTTTGCAAAGTCGATTGACGTCAGATTTATTTCTTATTGTAAAAATAAATTGATGGTAGATTGGTTGAAGGTCTCGGACTCAAAGACAGCGGCAGCGACACGAGCGGTAGCGACGCATTCAAAGGAAGCCTACTTGTCAGTTTTGCCTCTTTGAAAACGCCGCTGCGCTGCCTTTCCGCTTTCCGCTGGCTTCGAATCAGAAGCCTAAGTATCTAGGTACTCTTTTTTGACTGCTCGTAATAATGATTTTTAAACGTTCTATTCTTTGTATATTATTATGTTTTTCTAGTGTCCCCTTTTTTCCATTGTTTTTAAACAGTAGCTCAATAGGTTCGGTCAATTTCGGCCCAAAAAAGGTCTTAAACTCACAGAGCTGTTGCCTGCTTTCAAAAAGTCTCAATTCGTTTTCCAATTGACCCACACAGAGCACCAGTTGGACATGATTTGATGCTAAAACATGTGTGATTAAACTACGAAAAATGAATAGATTAATTAGGAGATATAGACCAGAATCTGAAAATGTTTGTTTTAGGTGTATAAAATTTTTAGAAACACCTTTTTGAGGGTTTGCAAACTTGGGTGTACAGACCTACCTGATCCTGTCAAAATTTCCGAATTGAGCGTAAACCTTCTTGTTTTGTGATAAAGTTGAAAATGTATTCCAAAAATTTGACAGATTTTGATAGGTAGCTTGATGTTCTGACACAGCCCTAATAGGTCCAAACAAATATCAAAGATACATCAATAAGGTATATGCTTTGCGAATTTATTGTTGGGGTTGACTGGCTTATTTTCTTAGAGACATATAATTTGTTGCATTTAATGTTCTTTTCCTTCATAACAGTGTTTATTTTTATCAACACAGAGCGAGTTATTAAGTCTTATGCATATTTATTATTATTATAAAGATATTTATTTACAATTTACAAGTAAAAAAAAACTACACTAAACTTTTTGAAACATTTTTCTTTTTGGAAAATTTTGTTTCCTGTCTAGTATGTAAATTATGCATTAACTTTTCGAAATAAATAAAAATGTTAATTTGTGTCGCAAACTATTAAAAGTCAAATCCGATATGACTTCTTGCAAAAAATATTCGCAAAGTTTTTGAATCATAGTAAGGTACGTACGTACGACGACATTGAAATATCTGCCAATTATGATCTCTAAACACTAATGAATGTTAAGCTGACAACATATTATTAATTTGATTAAGTAAGTAGGTACTTAACTTTTTTCGCAATAATGTATATACCAAAAAAGGTAGTTTTCTAAGTATTTTATGTTTCATAACGTGCGGTGTTGCTCAGGGGAGTTTTTTCAGACCAAGCTTGTTCACATTGTTTGTAAAAAACCTGGAAAATTTTCCTCTAAGCGAACTCTGTGTGACCTCATAAGCTGACGACATGGCCAGTTTTTACAAATTTTTATTTCACCTGCAATGTTTGTTTGTATGTACTTATTTATTAAGTAAGTTGTGTAGATTAAATCTTACAAGCTGACTTAGAACCACTTCCTCTTATCTTTGAAATTAAAGCGTTGCATGTTTACGTCATACGAAATCTCAACACAGCTTAATAATATGTATAAATGACAGTTGTTGATTCCAAGGGTAGGGACGAGTGTTTGGGGATTTTCACTTGAAGTTTTTGCCTGGTTAAAGGAATTTGCATTTGTCTTTTTAATTAAGGAAATAAAAACAACTGACCATGGGTGAACATCGGCTGCTTAAAATCAAAACATAGTATCTCCTTCCAACAAAAATTTTCAGGAGAGCCAAAAAACTGGTCGGCTACTTTGGTTCGTTTGCCCGAAGAAACCAGAAGAGATAGCGATTTGGATGTTTGGCGAAAAGTTGTGCTATATTGTTGACATTTTAGTATGGTCTGTGGTATGGTATACTTGCAAACATTTTAGCGTATAGTTACCCTTGAATCGCTCATACTTTATTTTTATTTGTGAATTTACCCAAATATGAATGTAAAAACAATATCAAAACTTAGTAAGTCTGCATAAGGTAAGGCATTCAGTATATAACATTATGGATATCTCGTGAAGTTGCCCGCAAATATCCGTTTTTGTTGCTCACTAAGATTGTAGATTTTCAAAGACGCCGATTATATAAAGATTTTTAGGGTTCCGTAGCCAAATAGCAAAAAACGGAACCCTTATAGTTTCGTCATGTCTGTCTGTCCGTCCGTATGTCACTGTCACTTTTTTTCGAATTATCATGTTGAAACTTTGTCGGTAGATGTATTTTATGTGAAATGGTTCATTAGGATTTTCACACAAAATAAAAAGAAAAACTGGACTTACTAAACGAAATTTCATCTATTTTACAATCGGGGCCAAATTCAAAACATAGCAAGTTGGTTTTTCAAATTTATAACTTAGTAAGTCGCTTGAGTTGCTAGGGTTTTAAATTTGTATTTGGACATACTAAGTTTCAAATTTGTACTTCAAGGAAATTTTCGTAATCATGCCAAATTGCTTAGACTTGCTAAATTATTTTTTTAAAGTTACGTATGAAACTAGGTGTTTTAAGGTCCACATCATTTCGATACTGTCTAGTAAGTCGAAAAATGCCAAAAACCGGTTTTTCTAAAAATCACCTGTTACTAGGTTTTGAATTTGGGCAGCCGACATGAGTGATGATACTGTGTTAAAATAAAAAATCAAAATGTTGGCAATCATTTAAAAATTTAATAAAAAACAGAACTAATTCATGTATTTTTATTCCTAGTTGGTATGTCTTTAATGTACCATTCTCGTCTTTTATAATTAATCCAATTACCTATGAGGGCAGAATTATCTAATTTGTTTTAGAGCACGCACTTTACTCAATGTAACATTGAGACAGCAAAATCAAATTGCTCTCATCCGCCATAAGTCTCTTTCCCTGGGGTGCTATGACAGGAAACCTCCACGTGCGCCCGTGGACTGGAGTTCCCTCTCGGATACGTCCGGGGGGAAGACCAGTTTTTCGGGCCGGTGCACCCTGGGATGCGGGCAAAAACTCTTCCTTAGGCACTGTGTGCCTAAGGGGTCTCTTTGCCCGTATGCGAATAGCCTGTCGTGTGGACGCTCCAACGCGTGTCCCTCTGATCAGCAGAGGGCACAGCGGTGGAGCGGGCTTGCGGACGGTGAGTTATGGGTAGCTCGCCGTCCGACCAAAGACCAAGCCCGGGTCGGTGGCTCGTCGTGTTTCGCGCCAAATGCCTGCTGGGGTCGCGGGTTTTTTCTTAACCCAGGTTACCGTGGCCCCGGAACGTAAAGGGTATAGGAAGGAACACGGGTGGATTTTAGTCAGTAAGAGTCTGACAGTCCCTTCCGCCCCACCCAGGGCGGGAGAACTCATTTGATGATTTTACCACCTAAAAAAAAAAAAAAAAAAAAAAAGTCTCTTTCCCTATAAAGAGCCAATTGGGAAAAGTACCTAATGCCATCCTCCCCTATTCCGGAAATAGTGCGATACTCTTACAATCGGCGATTCTTCTCTCATATATCGACGTTTATAGGGGAGGGTAACAGTCATGTAATGTCATACTTGGCCCGGTTTCCCATAAAGCGGAGACGAGAGGAAATGTGTTTTGAATAATCATCATCAGCCGGAAGACGTCCACTGCTGAACATAGGCCTCCCCTTTAGACCGCCACACCAAACGACAATTCGCCATTTGCATCCATTGGTTGCCCGCGACCCTCACTATGTCTGTCGTCGGTCCACCTAGTGGGAAGCCTACGCTGCGTCTTCCGGTTCGTGGTCGCCTTCCGAGAACTTTTCTTCTCCATCGGTTGTCAGTTCTACGACGGATGTGGCCAACCCATTGCCACTTGCAAGTTTTTTTTTGTCATGAATAGCCAATCAGGTTTAGTTATTTCTACATTTCCTCTGCTTAGCTTCGGTGATTCCCTATTCAAAATACATCTGTTCTCGTCTTTGATCCTCTTCGCTTTCGTGGAAACCGGGCCTATTACTTACTGTCAGTGGTTCTTAGTCTAAGTAGGTCTAGGTTTATTTTCTGACAAAATAACTATCTTAAAATATCACTCAAGGGGCTCTTTTAATACCTATCACCAACATTAAGTTAACATTTACCTTTTATCAATGTTAAAAAAAAACATTACCTAACAGTCTCACTATGTATAATAAAAATCCGGCAATTTAACAGTACCTTTAGTTAACCGCTTATGTTTAGTGACAATTTATCATTCAGAGAGCTTAGGCATACTAGCAGGAAGTTCATTCACGTCGTCCATTATTGATGAAGTTTTTTATTTTTTTGTAAAAACCCTAAATCAGAATCTTAAAAACCGCTCAACCTTTCAATATATTAGCTTTAAGGCAACTAAATCGAATGTGACTTGCCAAACGAATGATGTTTTATTCCTTGTGTTATTTATCCGCAAGTTGCGTCCAGTAACAAGACTATTATGCGACCAGCGCAAGCTTCTTTAACAGCGAACTGATCTGGCCAATTGTGGTCCTGTGGGGGTATTACAACGTCTTAAAACCAGGCTTATTCCGGCGAGTGAAAGTGATAGAGCTATACAAGTAGTCTAGCGCCATCTCGTTCACTCACTGGAACAAGCCTGGTTTTAAGACGTTGTAATACCCCTTTTGGTGGCCTACCATGACGTCTTTAAGCGTGAGTAGTTAGGCTGGGGGAAAGAGACAGAGCTATACAAGTCATCTAGCGCCATTTCGTTCCTTACCTGAGCAGGCCACCTGGTCTGGCTATTTCTGCGCCCCTCCAGGGTCTACACCCTGTGCTTCGACACCGTTCGTACACCCCTATTTTCTTCACTGGTTGTGTGGCGAAATGCCGTGCACCATTTATTTCTACATATTTTTTTTTCACATACATCTAGATTGGTGAATTTGGTAAGTACTGGCATAATTAGTACATAACTGTACCCTTAATTGTATAAGGTAGTCGCTAAACGCATTTCCACTCTTACTGCAAGAATTTCAAGTTGTCAAGTTACCTTATTGAAGAAAGACTTTTGATATACAGTTGACTGTTCTGAGTGTTCTGACTGCATACTAATTTCTTTAAGGCTTTAGTCTTGTTTTGCACTAAATTGAATCGCGTTCGGCCAGTTGATACGTCGTACGTCAAATTTCGGGCTCCCCGCAATCCCCCGCATACATCCTGCCTACTGAATTATTATAAAACAATTTTGATACGGTAGGAACATTGCTCTACTAAGGATTATTTAAAAGGAGTTTTGAAATTGTTGCATAATAAGGAGTTTTAATATGACTTGCTTTGTAATAATACGAGTATCACACGAGTGTTTCAATACTATTTAAATATTCTCATAGGTTAAATTCTGTTAGGTTGAAAAAAGGTCAGTGCAGCAGTCATGCTGGCGAAGGAAGAGGCGGGACGCGTGAAAGAGAGGACAGCGTTCACCTTACATCCCAGCCGCAGTGGTAGACGCCCACGATGACTCGGTCACGGTAACAAAAATTATTCTGTGAACTCCCTGAGGTACTACGTAAGCGAGGGGGACGGGGTACTGCGTTGTGATTGGCTAACTCAAGGTCTGTTCTGTCTCAACGTATGTTTACGGCTCACAGGATTGGTCGAAATGAGACGAATATAAGACTTTTTTGCCTAATGTGTTGACATACATCGGTCGCCTGTTATTACGAGTCTAGTATTATATCGTCGTTGTCTCTGGCCATCGTAGGCGCGTAATGGGCGACTCGCTGTCTGACCATGGACCATGTACGAGTCGACGGCGCTTTGTATTCCCTTGTAAACCCAGAACGTAAAAGGCTATTGAAGTACACCGTGGATTTAAGTCAGTACAAGTCTGACAGTCCCTCCCGCTTGGCGTGGGGTAGGAGGACTCATTTAAAAAAATATAAATAAAGTGAACCACAGTAATATCCAAGGACTGCACTCCATGTCATAGTCACAGTCCATTACCACCTGGAGACAGAGAAACCAGCGCTTTTGTTACTTGCAGTGGTACCATAATGTGAGTGAGGTTGAAGGAATAAATACGCCACATTTTTATATAAAGTAGTTTATTACAATGCTTTGTGAAGTAGTTACTAAATCTATATACTTACAATTAAACTAAAAAAGTGTGTTTGTACATTGAATATATTTACAAAATAATAATTGAAGGAGATTAAGAAACATTAATAGAACACGAATCTAAAAAAGTCTGTCTCTTTGTACCTGCTTAACTCCGAAACTACGGATTCTAATGCTGTTTTTTGTTATTTAACCTGGCTAACATATAGGCAATAATTGATTTTGGAAACTGGAACAGCTGATGCAGAATCAAAACAAGCCAGCGAACCTAATATAAGAGTTATAAAAACTTGCTATCGTTAAGCAATTAAAAAACATGTTCAAGCGATTTTCTTAACAATTATGCAAACACTGGATTTTAATGAAGTAGCAATGTTAGCGAATGAGAATAATTGAGAAAAAACAAACCAAATTTTAAATGTCAATAAGGTCGAAAATCGCTTGAAGCTGTTTTTTTAACTTGCCATCGTTAAGCAATTTAAAAAACAGTTTCAAAAGATTTTCGACCTTACTGACATTTATGCAAACACCGGATTTTAATGAAGGAGCAATGTTAGCGAACGTGAATGTGAGAAAAACAAACCAAATAAATGTCAATAAGGTCGGAAATCGCTCGAACCTGTTTTTTTAGATGCATTTCACTGCATTTCAGCCCAAACACGATATAGCGTTGTGTTGAGGAACTCTTGGGACTGAGTTCAAAACATAATAGGGATCCGGATCTTGATCTGATGGTGGTGACGCCATCATGTTACTTCTCCATATCTCAGCTATATAGTGTAATTATTATAATGTCCTCAGGACTACATTATGTTAACTTTATTTCAACATAATTGGTTCACAACTGAAAATTCTGTAGGAAAATTGATAATTAATTCCTTTTTTTGTGTTGTACTTTCTAGCACGGCCGTAAACATATTCACTATAACTTTTTATGGTAATAAATTCATTTTAATTTATACTACTTTATATCACTAATTTTAAATTTTGTACTTCTCAATTACCGTAGATATGCAGGTCGTGCTAGGAAGGTTGCTTCCCAGCACGACCACGCTAAAATTCCAGCTGGCATTGAAGTTGAAGACACGGGAGCCTGCCTAATATTTTTTACTTATTATGTACTCATATTTAATAACCGATAAAATGTAAATGTAAGAAGAAATTATTAAAAACCGGCCAAGTGCGTGTCGGGCCACGCACAGTGTAGGGTTCCGTAGTTGCCCATCAAAATACTTATGGGAACTAACTAAACTGATTCGCTGAATTTAATTTTAAAAAGAAGAATTTTCAAAATCGGTCCAGGCGTCTATGAGAAATCGGGGAAAATACATTAAAAAAAAAGATTACGACGAATTGAGAACCTCATCCTTTTTTTGAATTTAGTTAAAAATAGTTGACAATAAAAACCCAAAACATACCCACCTATTATTGCTGTAAAAATAAAGTTGACAAACTTACATTTGCAGTTGAAGCACATGTTCTCCGATACATTTTGTTTAGGAAAATATGTTATCCAAGTACGTTTTATAAGTTGGTCGACTATTACTCGTAAACTTGTAAAGCCTGCTTAGTCATGATAATTTTCTTTTAAACTTCGTTATATATGCTACTATTCTGAATTTTTTCACACCCCCAAACATAACCGTTTAGCTGGTAGAGGGGGGGGACACTCGAGTCGAGCAAAAATTTGCACTTTCGAGCTTAATATTTCACAAACGAATCTTTTTATCAAAAAATTGTTAATGAAAACTATCAATATTTTTTAAAGACCTATTTAATGATACCCCACACTAAGGGGTACGCGAGAAAAAAAAAAACGTCCCCACTTTACGTGTACAGGAGGTACCCTAAAAAAAAATATTTTACGAGATTTTATTTTACCACTTTTTCGGCACAACAAATCCGTATATTTACACCAAATTACAGCTTTCTAGTACTGGGCGTCTCTGAGCTAAGCTGCGGACAGACGGACGGACGGACGGACGGACGGACGGACGGACATGGCGAAACTATAAGGGTTCCTTGTTGACTACGGAACCCTAAAAAATTCTGCGACTAATAACGTCATCTAGTGTCAAGTATAAAAATCAATATGAGAACGTGCACGACGGCGGTGGCAGTAGTACTATTCGATTGCAGCGCTCATGGTGGCGAAAAGTAGAACTAATGAGGGATTATCTCAGAGGACATTCAGTTTTGCCAACTGCTAAAAACGCGCTAATCTCAGGAACTTCTGGTTCGAATTGAATAATTCTTTTTGATTAGATAGTTCATTTATCGAGGAAGGCTATAGTAGTCAATTTACTAACATTAGTAATAAGTTATAATATTGTTTACTAACACTATGGATCATTGTTGTCCGAAATAAAGAATATTATTATTATTATAGCCTATTTAGCATCACGCTATGACCAATAGGAGCAGAGCAGCAATGAAAAATGTTGTCAAATCGGGAAATTCTTCTTGAGAGCTTCCCTTGCGTACGCTGCGTAAACGGTTTATATTACGCAAAAATGATGTATGACGGAATTGTTCCTCACGAAACGTTCTAAAATAAAGTCCGGGACAGCATATGTCTATCTTTTAAGATTAACTCACCATAACCTTTCTTTTGGAAATCAAATTGGTTTTAAAATATACATTTCTTGCGACAGTGTTTTAATGAATATAGTATTAATCTATATCCAAAAAAATGCGTTAATCCTTACAAGCATTTAATTTTAAACAAAATTGCCCTTGACATCATTTGATTTCAATGAATATCTGACGTGATATCGTAGTTTCTTCAACGGCAGGTGTTGGGGCGCAGTCGGAATACGACGGCTCTGACATTCAGCTCTGTCGTATGTACGTAATTTTTTATAATCGCGTTATTCCGCTGGCAAAAATAGTTGTTGTGTTGTAAACTGCAAGAATACTAGCAGAAAGAGTAAATTTAAGTTTTATTGATTCCCAAGCGGTTCTTGGAAAGATGAACAATGCAGGAGATGGTTAGCTGCCGTGAAGAGAAAAAGTGAATAACATCATAACCCTAATTTTAATCCTTTAATTGATATTTTTCTTATAGAATACAGTTTGCCTATGCTTATTTAATTTTGTTCAGTGCCAATGAATCGCCATGGAATCCAAAACCAAGTGATTTATTAAAGAATCTGATTTCAATTAGAACGGTCAGAGCCCCTAAAGTTGCGAACGCTAGGTGGCGCTGATGTCGTGCACGTTCTCAATAGGCAGATTTTTTTAAATATTTTTTTCTTACAACTTATGACATTTTACCTTAAGAGTACATTATGAGTAAAAATATTAGGCCTGCTCCCGAGACCTCAACTTCAATATCAGCTGGAATTTCAGCGTGGTCGTGCTGGGAAGCAGCCTTCCTAGCACGACCTGTTTATCTACGGTAATTGAGAGGTACAAAATTCCTAATAAGTGGTATAAAATAGTAGAAATTAAAAGAAATTTATTACCATCAAAAGTTATAATGAATGTGTTCACGGTCGTGCTAGGATGTATAACACCTTTTTTTTTCTACCCTTAGAGGTTTAGTTGTTTAGTGTTTAGTTTTGATATTTAAATGGGACCAACTTTCAGATACACTCTGTCCAACAAAAAAAAAAAAAGAATTTTTGAAATTGGACCACGTTATAAAAAGTTATGCGTGGTAATACAAAAAAAAAATGTACATGTCGAATTGAGAACCTCCTCCTTTTCTTTCGTCGGTTAAAAATTATATTTTAACATTTTAAAGTAGAGCAATCTGAGATGCGTAACTGTGCGTAATCACCGTTAGAGCGAGAGAATGTGCGAGCGAGAGGGACCAATAAAAATTCGTCGTGGACCTCACGTCCGATCGTTCCGGCCGTTCACCGGCCTCTAAGGAATTTCTCTTGCTATTCTCGTTTATAAACACTTTTTAGAGGTTATTTGAGATATTTTTTATTGTTGAATAAAAGCGCTTTAGGTACATTTTTTTTTGTATTTGCTTTAATGATATTGTTGATATCAAAATAATCTAAATATTACATACCTACGATGCATAGTTCTTATGAAAAAGACTATTTATTAAGAGATAAAATCCGAGAATTTTGATGATATTCTGACTTCTTAAATTAGAAAATGAAGGATAAATACAAAAAACTAATCAGCGCAGTTTGAAGACGAGAATATTGCAGTCATGATGCGCTGCTCAGATTTTTAAATTAATTCTTCATTGTCTCAAATTGAGTGCACCAACGTAACTCGAAATGACGTTGGTCACGTAAGAGCCGTTTTGAACGCTTGATTTACCTAATATAATCCAATTAAATCAACTTTAAAAAAAATAACTAGCTGTTACTTATAAAAAAAAAAAAACAAACAAAGTTACGCAAATAATTCGGCGCGAGTGAATTTTACAAGACCGCGCCTTAACAGTCTTAGCAATTACACACACTGTGTATATCAGCCTTTGAAATAGGCATTTAACATTGGGTACGGTAAGCCGATACAATATCTGAGCAGGGGTGCGTTTAAATCTTCCGGCGGTATTTCGCCGGTAAAAAATTAAAGTAGCGAGGGTTCGCTGAACGGAGTCATAAGTTTCTGTCAATGTTAGTTGTCAAATTCAATAGACAGCTCAGTTTATTGAACAAATAATCAATTTGCCGGTTTAATATAAATCCATAATCCTCAAATAATATTTACCCTCTCCAAAAATAAAAATAATATTCGTTTTTACGGCGCGAATCGAGCAAAACAACAAAACTTAATGTCAGTCTGACAGCAGGATAAAATTTTGCGAGGTAAAAAGGTCGCAAAAAATTATTCCATTTAGTAAAAACTTATACCAGCGGACGACCGTAAACGGGGTAGATTAAATTTTAGTTAGCTTCACTTTTCACCACGCGGTGTATTTAAACGGGGTGTTTGACATTTAGTCAGTATAAATTTAAACTGGATAAAGGATTTAAACGCAGCCCAGCACCAAAAGAAAAATGGCGAATGCTGAGTAGCATAGGCTGAGACAGCTGTCAAAATGCTTCACTCTCGTCCGAACTCAGCATGGTTTCAGCCGATAATTTAGTCAGCATAGGCTGAATGCTGTTAAGCACTCTCGATTTCTGTCCAGCTTTTGTATCGGCTAACCGTACGCCATTTAATTCCACTCTATGGACAGTTATTGATTCACAAAAAGTTTTCAAACACTTTCAACAGATGGCGCTGATTTAAGTTTCACAAACATTTCCACAAATTGCACTATTTGAAATTATCTGTTCATAAGCGGTTGAGTGCTTGGTGTTTCTTTCACATTTATCTTCTCATCAAAAGTGTTATTTTTTCTTCTTGCACATATCCAATGGCAGTAGAGAAGTCTTGCGGAATGTGCCAGCAGTAGAAGACCTAAGAGAACTAAAATTACTTGTGTGCCCAGGGCAAAGTAGGGCATGAATATGTGGATCATTCTTAGTGCTTCTATTTGCTCGTTTTGCATTCTTGGTTGTACCTGAAAAAATAAGTGGAAATGTTTGAGGAAAACCATTTGGAATGTAGCTCTAAACTTTGATAATTTAATTAAATGTAATTGTGTTAAGGTTTTACAAATAGGTTTACCAACAGTTCAACTTAAAGTTTATTTTTTCA
The DNA here is from genome assembly GCA_954870645.1 of Agrotis clavis. Lineage (NCBI taxonomy): Eukaryota > Metazoa > Arthropoda > Insecta > Lepidoptera > Noctuidae > Agrotis > Agrotis clavis. Next base: position 25,846,367 of record OX940928.1, on the reverse strand, counting down.
AATTGGACAATGTCTTAAAAGTTTTTATGAGCAAAATTCAAAAAGTTATGTTAACAAGAACAACTTAGATTATAATAACAAAGTAAAAACGTTTATTGCCTGATGTAACTGCTACAACTTCTGATGGTCGTAAGTTCAAATTCAGGCAGGCGCATTACTGTCTGATACGATCCACAAAAAACTTTTTCAAAAAAAATGTAACCGCCTTCAAAAACAACCACAAAAAAGTGTAAAATAATCTACAAAATAACTTTTCTTTCGGAAGTCGGTGCCTTTGTTTTTTTTCTTTTCATTGTCTTTTTAGCCACCGACTTCCGAAAGAAAAGTTATTTTGTAGATTATTTTACACTTTTTTGTGGTTGTTTTTGAAGGCGGTTACATTTTTTTTGAAAAAGTTTTTATTTTACTCTTTTTAGTTTAAATATTCAACCCGAATTCTTGTCAAGAACATTTTCTCACATGTGCACTAGAATTTTGTAATCCTTCGCACTGGTACTTACATCACTCAGGTACACAATAAGCTAATAAAATTCCATATCTCAAAAATTACTGAACCAATTTTGATGAAACTTGCAGTATTCTCTAAGTTAAGTGATACCTAGTACAACAAAAAAAGAATTACTTAAATCGGACTTGGAGTTCCGGAGATAAGCGAACACAAAGTAAATCAATCGATGCCTACTCCTTACTGTTAAGGAGTTGTACCTTCCATCATCAGGTCATCCACCTGAGATGATGATCATCAGATGCAAATACTTGGACAGCTTTAGAAAATATATGAAAATGGTACTATGTCCCTATAAAATTTGAAGGTTGCCCTCGATTTCCCTAGGATCCCATCATCAGATCCTGACCTGGTGATCATGGGACCAATTGGAAAGTATACCCTTTCAAACAAAAGAAAAATTTTCCAAATCGGTCCAGGCGTCTTCGAGAAATCGGGGAACATACATAAAAAAAAAAAAAAAAAAAAAAAGATTCCGACGAATTGAGAACCTCCTCCTTTTTTTGAAGTCGGTTAAAATGGAAGTGAATTAGGGAGATGTGTTCAATGTAAGGGGATAAATAGGTGAGGTCTGACAGGGGTTCATAACATTCCTAAATAAGCACATTAGGAATTAATTATTTAGGAATTATTATGATAGGCTCATAGAATCCCTAAATAAGCCCATCAATTCGACGACATTGTAATAAGCCATCGGTTCGTCAGATAACAGCCGAGAACCTCTTTCAAAGTTCTGTGTTCTAGCACTGGAGACGTTATAGTCCGATTAACATGCAAATCGGTACGATATGATTTTAGAAAATCAGCTGGAATAAATTGGATAGCTTCTTTATTTCTTTCTTTCTAAATTGGATAGCTTAAACTGGAGAGGCTTTTTTTACGTGGTCAATTCATCAAATGAGCCCCCTGTGTGGAACAGAATAAGGGACTGTCAGACTTATACTAACTAAAATCCACGGTGTTCCTTCTATACCTAGCCCTTTACTTTCCGGGGTCACGGTTGCTTGTTTAGGCAGTCAAATTGAAGAAGCTTGAAGGGACAAACGGCTTAAGGATAAAAAAATAATGCTACAGATGGATACTCACAATTTTGAAATAGCCAATAGGCAGGAACATGTTTGAGAATCTGCTGATCTTGTTGTTGAAGCTCACGTCGTTCAGCATCACGCTGACTTGCACGGAGAACTTGGTCGTCATCACCATACCGATCAACTGAAGGTAAGTAACAATTCGTTTTAATAAGAAAAAGTAATATTTTGTATACTATTTTTTTATAGCTTATTATTTTCCGAGTGACTAATAACTTAAAAGTCGACTAAATGTTTGCAACAAATAAAACAACTTGCCAGCGATTAAATATTTTCGCGACTATAATATTATTTATGGTTCAAAATTATGGGTGTTATAAAAACTAAAAACTAGCAGCTGCGTTTAGGTAGCAAATAAACTATACCAGTCAATTGAAATATTAGGCGAGGAGCTGTATATAATGACTTGGCGACTAATAATGTTAGTAGGGTGGCATTCGCCGGTAATGTGTGCAACTAACACGTTAATGTTTAGTTTTGTTTATTTTGTGAGCCAGCATGACAGGTAGTAGGTAATCAGTTATTTGACCTAGGATGCAAGAGCGAGCGAAGCAAGCTCGGGACTTGGGGCACCCCGACACGGACAGGTTAGGTTCGAAGGGGATGGCGGGGTCTGAAAGACCCCGCCATCCCCTTCGTGTTAGGTTACTTTAAACCCTGTACGTAGAAATAGGAGCCCCGCGAAGCGGGGCTCCGTCGAGCATTCTGGCAGGTGATACTGATTTAAAGCTATTAAAAGTCACACAATTATAAGCTAGTTTATATTTATTCTTCATACAAACAATTTTAAATAGAATCTGATTTATATTATTTATGAATGCCCATTTTCTATTTTATTTTCGCCATTAAGTTTCCGCTTAGATATTAATTCAGTTCCCAAAAGAAAAACTTGATGCTAGTTTAAATTAAAACGGAGCTTATTTCTGATATATTAATATGCTACCTATTAATTATTACGATACTCCTTATTAGCTGCCAACCCATTATATATGGTACCCACTCTATTATTTTTAGGGTTCCGTAGTCAACAAGGAACCCTTATAGTTTCGCCATGTCCGTCCGTCCGTCTGTCCGCAGTTTAGCTCAGAGACGCCCAGTACTAGAAAGCTGTAATTTGGTGTAAATATACGGATTTGTTGTGCCGAAAAAGTGGTAAAATAAAATCTCGTAAAATATTTTTTTTTAGGGTAGCTCCTGTACACGTAAAGTGGGGATGTTTTTTTTATTTCTCGCGTACCCCTTAGTGTGGGGTATTATTAAATAGGTCTTTAAAAAATATTGATAGTTTCCATTAACAATTTTTTGATAAAAAGATTCGTTTGTGAAATATTAAGCTTTAAAGTGCTAATTTTTGCTCGACTCGAGTGTCCCCCCCCTCTACCAGCTAAACGGTTATGTTTGGGGGTGTGAAAAAATTCACAATAGTAGTATATATAACGAAGTTTAAATGAAAATTATCATGACTAAGTAGGCTTTACAAGTTTACGAGTAATAGTCGACCAACTTATAAAACGTACTTGGATAGCATATTTTCCTAAACAAAGTGTATCGCAGAACATGTTCTTCAACTGCAAATGTAAGTTTGTAAACTTTATTTTTACAGCTATAATAGGTGGGTATGTTTTGGGGATAGGTAGGTTTTTATTGTCAACTATTTTTAACTAACTTCAAAAAAAGGAGGAGGTTCTCAATTCGTCGTAATCTTTTTTTTTATGTATTTTCCCCGATTTCTCAAAGACGCCTGGACCGATTTTGAAAATTCTTCTTTTTAAAATTAAATTCAGCGAATCAGTTTAATTAGTTCGCATAAGTATTTTGATAGGCAACTACGGAACCCTACACTGTGCGTGGCCCGACACGCACTTGGCCGGTTTTTTAAAACCTATATTCAGTTTACTTAGTTGCCGCATTAAATACATGCCTTTTTTTATTAATTTAGTTTGAATTTGCGGTAACGAGATTTATGTAGTTGGAATCCCGGAGACCGTTATAGTGCGAGAGCCGGCTGCAAAAATACCTACCTTATCGGCTACCCCAATAGGCTATGTATAGATCGTTAACCGACACCTAAACACGTAAAAAAAATCAGGTCTGCCAGAGCCGATCCTGCCGGGTCATAGAAATAATCGAGATTTTTTGACGTAATTTTTTAGTAAAAATTACGTCATAAGATACCCGAATGAAAGTGCTGGCAGCAGTTAACCATTGATTAGTTATGTAAAAAAAAGTGGGTCTGCCATTGCGCACCTTGCCGGAAGTACTTGGCAGACCCCTAAAATATGCCCTTCTGAAACACTAAACCTACCTCATCGAGTACCCGGATGGGACCAACGCTAAATAATAACCAAGATGCCTCTGATAATGGATCAAAAGGTCTGCCAGGTCTAAGCTTGCCGGAACTTAGTGTTCAAAGCATTTGAAGTTGATAGGGAGCATAATTTCACCTGAAGTCAAAATAACATTTAACATTAAAATAACATTTTTTAATCATTATTTTGTTTCTAATTTTATACAAATTTATGAATATTTTTTTTTTTTTATCAAAACATTAAATAAAACATCAAGTGTAGAGATACCAGTAAAAGATGTACATTCAAAATTTAGCAACAATCACTACGAGTTCAATATCATGCTTACAACTTATATACTTACAACTATCAAAACTTAGTTTAAGTTGGCATTAAAATTACCTGAATTCTGTATATATGTAGGTTTAGGGAACTAAGTAGGCTTCCGAGTGTAGAACCTGTTATTGCGTAAGTCATCGTAGGAACGCCGAAAGGTAGTCAACGCCTAATCAACCTGACCACCACCAGGATCTTTCTAGTCCACCGAAATCAGGTCAAAGTTTAAACATTAATGGTTAGGTTGACTAGCCATTTACTGTCAATACCTGAGTAGGTACGATAACTGTATAAATTAAAAAAAGACGAGTGTTTGTGTGTAGTTTCAGTGAACGAGATCAACGACGGGCTACCGGAAACTGTCCTCACGGTAGGGTCTATGTTTTTTAGACCCTGCCGTAAAGATAGACCTCATAAATTGACCGAGCAAACCATAAACCTCATGGCTGAACGACGCTTGCTACAGTTGCAGTCTTCCGATGACGTTAAGTCATATAGGCGGCTCAATAGACCTATATCTAAGTCCTTGCGACACGATCTGCGTCTCTTTAATACGAATCGTGTTAAAGAGACCATACAGCGAAACCAAGGCTCTAAAGTGAAGTGCTTGTATAATAACGCCACCATGTCGGTCCGAGTACAGGAGCAGAGCACGAAGGCGATTCCAGTGAGAATAGGCGTAAGACAGGACGTTATCTCTCCGAAACTGTTTACTGCCGCAATGGAAGACGCCTTCAAGCTCCTGGAATGGCAAGGACTTGGCAGCAACATCAACGGCAAATACGAGGACATCACTCACCTTCGGTTTGCCGACTACATCGTAGTCATGGCAAAGTCGATGGAGGAACTCAGCATGATGCTCGATAGCGTCGACCGAGTTTCACAACGGTTGGGCTTGAAAATGAACATGGACAAGACGAAAATTATGTCAAATGCCATGCCCACCCCAGTCTCTGTTGGAAACTCGGTACTCGAAGTTGTTGAACATTATTATCTACTTAGGACAAGACAGTAGTCCAATTAGGTAGGTCCAACTTCAAGAAAGACGTCAACCGCCGAATCCAACTCGGTGGGGCAGCGTTCGGGAAACTACGCAATGTCTTTTCGTCCGACATACCTCAGTGCCTCAAGACAAAAGTCTTCAACCAATGTGTATTACCAGTGATGACTTACGGCACCGGAGGAAGTCATGGCCCGAGCAGCAGTAGCGGACGACAGCAACGCCATACCGCCCGCATCACCATGCTGGAGCGAAGCCTTGTTAGTCTCGTCGCCTGGTGACCAACACGAAGGCCAACATGGTGCGGAGGAAGCGGAGAACCTATCCAATGGATCCTCCTCCGACTAACTCCACACCACCGCCATCACTGCCGATCCACATCATCCAGACCAACCTCCAACATAGCCAGACTGCCACGGCTAGCTTACGCAGGGCCCTGGAGGTAAAACCCAGAACTATCGCACTGATCCAAGAGCCGTGGATCAGAAACAACAAAATCTGCGGCCTCAGTAACATCGGAGGTAAGATAATTGTTGACACACACAGAGCAGACAAACCAAGAACATGCGCTTACATACCCAAAGAAATCCCCACCGCGCCCCTCACTCAATTCTGTTCCAGAGATCTGACAGCCGTCAGGTTGCAGACAGGAAACGACGTCCCTGATGTCGTGCTGGCCTCAGTATACATGCCAGGCGAGGACACAGACTGCCCGCCGAAGGAAATGGCTGACCTAGTGCGACACTGCGAGGACGCCAAACTAGACCTGATCATATGCACCGACTCAAATGCGCACCACCCACTCTGGGGCAGCGACGCACCGAACGCCAGAGGAGAGGTACTATCCACCTATTTATTCTCTACTAACCTTAACATCGTAAACCGGGGCTCTGAACCCACTTGGGTCACAGTCCGAGGACAAACGATCATAGACCTAACGATTGCTACAGAAAACGCGACTAACTACATCACTAACTGGCACGTATCAGACGAGCCTTCCTGCTCTGACCACAGAAGAATCCGCTTCACATTGACCACCAACACAAGGAAACCCACACCGAGGCGAAACCCGCGGCGCACTGATGTGCCCGGATATAAACGCCTCCTAGCCTCCTTGCTGGCTAGACACCTATCACAAGTAACCATAAGAGACCCAACCCAACTAGAATACACAGTAACAAAACTATCGGAATATCTAACAGAAGCTTACCATGCATGCTGTAAACTAAGAGCGCCAAAAACCAGTCATGAGAGGAATCCCTGGTGGAACGCTGAACTTGGTAAACTCAGAGATGCATTACGTAAGCAATTCAACAGAGCCAAAAACACTAGACTCCCAAACGACTGGGAACTATACAAAGAGACCCAGTACACATATAAAAAGCAAATCCGAATAGCCAGAAAGACAGCCTGGCGCAAATTCTGTGAATCTATTGAGACCAATAACGAAGCCGCAAGGGTAAGGAAAATCCTCTCAACCGACCAGGACCGAACCCTTGGAACGCTGAAAAAACCCGACAATACATATACACTCACGGACCTGGAAACCAGTAAGGTCCTTCTGGAGACTCACTTCCCCGACTGTAAACTCCTAGAGGACAGGACATGGGAGGCAGAGCCAGACTGGACCCCAACGGATACGGACTGGTCCAGAGCCCACAGCATAATAACGGAAGTCCGGATAAGGTGGGCCATTAACACCTTTCAGCCCTATAAGTCCCCAGGACTAGATGGCATCTTTCCGGCCCTACTACAGTGGGGGGTTGCACACCTACTACCATGCCTGATGGAGATCTATCAGGCCTGCATAGCACTTAGATATAATATACCCCAAGCATGGCGGGAAGTAAAAGTCATCTTCATACCCAAACCTGGCAAAACGGACTACACCCAACCCAAGGCTTATCGACCTATAAGCCTCACATCTTTCCTACTGAAGACCCTCGAGAGACTCTGTGATAGGTATATCCGAGACGGACCTCTTCGGGAAAAACCGCTTCACAAACAACAGCATGCATACTCCACGGGCAGATCAACGGAATCCGCGCTACATAGCGTAGTATCCAAGATTGAATGTGCAGTGGACCACAAATGCTCAGCACTGGCCGCCTTTATTGACATTGAGGGCGCCTTCGACAAAACCACGTTCAACAGCATCAACATGGCCTTAGACAGGCACAACATAGACCCGACCCTGAGCGGATGGATCAGCAACATGCTCAAGCAAAGAGCCGTACAAGTTACAATAAATGACACTACAAGGGCCATCGTGGCGAAAGGCTGCCCACAAGGGGGAGTCCTCTCACCGCTACTATGGAACCTGGTTGTAGATGACCTCATTAAAACACTAAATGATAACGGCTACTTCACTGTAGGGTATGCCGACGATATAACCATAATAATAAATGGCACTCACGAAAATACCCTGTGCAACCTCATGCGCCAAGCATTGAAAATAGTGGAGGACTGGTGCAACAAACACCAGCTATCAGTAAATCCCTCAAAAACCGAGCTGATTCTCTTCACGAAAAAGAGGAAGCTGACGACTCTACAGCTTCCACGTTTCTTTGGAACCACCCTAAGCCTATCAACTGAAACCAAATACCTGGGCATCTTTTTGGATAAACAGCTGAATTGGGCAAAACACATCAACTACATTACTACAAAAGCCAGCATATCCCTGTGGCAGTGCAAGCGAATGCTTGGCAGGAATTGGGGGATCAGTCCCAAGACCACTCACTGGCTATATACCACTGTCATACGACCAACAGTCACGTACGGCTCATTGGTCTGGTGGCCCAGAACAAACCTGAGCACAACCCAAAAAGACCTCGAAAAGCTGCAGCGATTTGCCTGTATGGCAATTACCAGCTGTATGAGAACTGCACCCACCGCTGCCCTACAGGCAATGCTTGGACTGCCACCTCTACACCTCATCGTGCAGAAGGAGGCGGCCCTAGCCGCCTTTAGGCTTCATGCCTTGGGAAACCTAAACAAAGACTCAAGAATTAAACACACACGAATCAAGAATGATGCTATCGAACAACAGCCAATGATGGCATCACCCTGCGACAAAGCCCCAAGACAATACCACTTTGCAAAACACTACAGTATCACACTTGCAGAAGAGCAATGTGACTACTCAGGCCCGAAAGAGCTGAGAATATACACAGATGGATCAAAGAATGACTCCGGAACCGGGGCTGGAGTTTTCTCACACGACCTTAACATAAATATATCCAGCCCGCTGGGAATGTACAACACCGTCTATCAGGCGGAATGCATGGGCATTATACAAGCAGCATATGCGATAGAGGCCAGAGGAGTTACGGACACCCATATACGTATACTCTCTGACAGCGCCTCAGTCCTTCAATCGTTGGAGAAACAATATACCACTTCAAGCTTAATACTAGAATGTCACAATGCACTAGAACGTCTAACGGTATCTAGACGCAACAAAGTGACACTACAATGGATCAAAGGACACAGCGGATCACTGGGCAACGACGCGGCTGATGAACTAGCTAGGAGAGCATCCAGCGCATCAGTTTGCGGACCCGAACCCATTATACCCATCCCCTTCAACCAAATACGTAGATGGCTGCAGGAGCGCATCCTCACACAAGCAGAGAGATTGTGGACCTCGACACCAGGCTGCAGGCAATCCAGGGAAGCTCTGCCATCCTTAGATGGCAGGCTAACCAGGCGTCTTTTACGCCTGGACAGGACCGGCATGCGTCTGCTGACAGGGACCATAACGGGACACTGCTCCCTAAACAAACATTTCCACACAATAGGCATAACGGACAGTCCCCTGTGCAGGGCTTGCATGGAGACTGAGGAAACCGTTGCACATGTGCTCTTCGAGTGCACAGGAGTCACCCAGATCAGGACAGCGACCCTCGGGACACCCAGGACCTACACAGATGTTCTCCACAGACCAAAGAACCTAATCAACTTCTGGAGGGAGGTGGGCTGGTTGGAATAAGCCACCAAAGGCCACTATGGCCCACGCACAATGGTCCACATGAAGGACTAAGTGCGGAAACCATAACCCCTAACATAGAACATAGAACTTACGGCACCGGAACGTGGTCTTTCAGTATCGGCCTCATCTCAAAGCTCAAAGTCGCTCAACGAACTATGGAGAGGGCTATGCTCGGTATTTCTCTGCGTGATCGAATCCGAAATGAGGAGATCCGTAGACGAACTAAAGTCACCGATATAGCCCACCGGATTAACAAGCTGAAGTGGCAATGGGCAGGCCATATTGCTCGCACAGCAGATGGCCGATGGGGTCGAAAGGCACTAGAGTGGAGACCACGGACAAGCAAGCGCAGCGTAGGACGTTCACAAACAAGATGGAAAGACGACCTTATAAAGGTCACCGGAAGACGCTGGATGTAGATCGCTTCCAACCGGTATATTATATATATGTAGAAATCTAAAGGGGAGGCCTATGTTCAGCAGTGGACGTCCTATGGCTGAGATGATGAGAAAGATCCTGGTGGTGGTCAGGTTGATTAGGCGTTGACTACCTTTCGGCGTTCCTACGATGATTTACGCAATAACAGGTTCTACACTCGGAAGCCTACTTAGTTCCCTAAACCTACATATATACAGAATTCAGGTAATTTTAATGCCAACTTTAACTAAGTTTTGATAGTTGTAAGTATATAAATTGTAAGCATGATATTAAACTCGTAGTGATTGTTGCTAAATTTTGAATGTACATCTTTTACTCGTATCTCTACACTTGTTGTTTTATTTAATGTTTTGATAAAAAAAATATTTAATATTCATAAATTTATATAAAATTAGAAACAAAATAATGATTAAAAAATGTTATTTTAAATGTTAAATATTATTTTGATTTCAGGTGAAATTATGCTCCCTATCAACTTCAAATGCTTTGAACACTAAGTTCCGGCAAGCTTAGACCTGGCAGACCTTTTGATCCATTATCAGAGGCATCTTGGTTATTATTTAGCGTTGGTCCCATCCGGGTACTCGATGAGGTAGGTTTAGTGTTTCAGAAGGGCATATTTTAGGGGTCTGCCAAGTACTTCCGGCAAGGTGCGCAATGGCAGACCCACTTTTTTTTACATAACTAATCAATGGTTAACTGCTGCCAGCACTTTCATTCGGGTATCTTATGACGTAATTTTTACTAAAAAATTACGTCAAAAAATCTCGATTATTTCTATGACCCGGCAGGATCGGCTCTGGCAGACCTGATTTTTTTTACGTGTTTAGGTGTCGGTTAACGATCTATACATAGCCTATTGGGGTAGCCGATAAGGTAGGTATTTTTGCAGCCGGCTCTCGCACTATTATTGGTAACTATGTAAAAAAATATGGTACCCAATAGAGATGCAATGATAACGTACAGGTTCAATGGTGAAGCTGCTGCCATGCTGCTCTTCGTTGGGTGCCATACCCTCAATTCGCTCATACAAGACAGGGGGAGAACCCAAAAAGTGAGCATTCGACAGGACCACGGGTAGATCTGGAACAAATAAATAGTAGTTGAAATCAAAATCGAAATTCAAATGTGACCATTATAACCATTATCTCTAGACTCCTAGCATTTTTTCTGTAAATTTATTTGCTATGGGTTGGCTCGGCCTCAATCTCGCCCATAAGCAAAGATGAGGCCTAAAACGGAGCGAGCTGAGAAGATACTGGTCACCAACAAGGCGGTCGTGGTGAGCCTACCATCACCGATAGGATTGCTCAGCCGTCAACGCTGGTTACAGGTAGTCTGCCGTGCGAATACCTGGGGTGGAACCAAAAATTCGAAAACATTCACATGATCATCTTTGCTTCTGGGCTAGATTGAGGCCAATAGCCAATCCAAGGCAAAAAAAAATTTAAGAGTCTAGAACGTTATTTTAGTGTTCCGGTCACTGGAAACTGGTCGTGAATATTACTATTCACAATCAGGGCCTCAAGTCTGCTAATTTTATTTAACTCACATGCTATTGATATTCAATTGAGACTCGATCACGACTCCATTACGATTAGAACTTTTTTGGTAAGTCCACAATCGATTTACATACAAATGAACCCCACGATTTAAGAGCAGACTAGCAAATATTCTGATCGCAGTTCAATGGAATGTCACTGGAAAACCATTGGTCTTAAATTAGTAGCAGAATACCAAATGTAGTTAAAACTGCTACTGAGATCCAATTGATATTCAATTGAGTCATTACTAAATTAGCAGAATTGGGGCCCTGTTCTGTGAGTATCACTATTCACAACTAGTTCTGTGCAACCAACACTGGAAACATTACCAGTCTGATGAAATTCACCACACATACACACGCTATGGAGCTGCCTACGCTTAACCCCAAGTGTAGCATAGCTTTAAAGGATAAATCAGGAACGTAGTTATCCGGAAAATAATCATAGTAACTGTACATGTAGCCTGCGGAGTCAACTGATGTGGCAGAGGACTGGCCACGCTTATCGAAGGACCAATGGCATGTGGAGCAGACGAGTCCAAGATGGACCGCCAGCCTTAAAAAGGTGATATTGCGCAGCCTGGGAGAGCTGTCCTCCTGTCCTCTGCAGCCATTGATGACATTTACCAGGATCTAGACCAAAGCTTACCATAGAAGCAAGGTGACAAATCCGAAATCCCTTCATAGCACACCCCCTTAGTACACAAACACTCATTCTCAGGAATCTTGCTGTAACTCCTGTTGCTGAACTTGTAAGCCATTCCCTCAACTCCGAAGTCCATGGTCCTACGGCCCACGTACTCCAGCTCCATTGTTCGGCAAAGGACATTGCGATAGATCTTCAGGGGACGGTCGATGGTCAACTCTGGGGGATAGCTTAAACCCTCGTAGCTGTTGTTGAAGCTGTTGCAAGGTGAGCTGTAACACAAATAATTAAGTAAGTAAGAAAGTAATTTATTCCAGAAGATATTGAGTGGTATTGTCGTGGTTTATTCCGCTTTGTTCACCTGGGTGATATCACCTGGGTGAACAAAGTAGACCACTTGGTGTCCTCAATTCACCTCGGAAAAATATCACTTGAGTGATATCACCCATGACCCAGGTGAATTGCGGACACCAAAGTCCACTAAATCGCGTAAGAAAAGTCGCCTTTGTTCACCCAGATATTTTTCCGAGCAGTACCCTTAGCACGAATTTTCACTCCTTTACTTTACAGCGTCTTTGCAGTATTTACAGCGTTTCTTGTATGAAAAAATGGAACAGCGCCTCTGGTGTGCGAAGAAGGAACTAATTTTTTCCTTGAAAATTGTCAATTTCAAATTGTCAAAGTTCGAGTTTACTTTACGTCTCAAATACTGAAAATTCGTGCTAAGGGTACTGAACAAAGTGGACAACTTTGGTGTCCACAATTCACCTGGGTGATATCACTCAGGTGATATTTTTCCGAGGTGAATTGAGGACAACAAGTGGTCCACTTTGTTCACCCAGGTGAACAAGTGGAATAACCCATTGTCGTAGTCTCTAATCTTGTTATGTATCTGACGATTGGTTTTGACAACCAACAACTGAATTCTCTTACGGTAGGTAAATCCTTATAAAAATATTTAAATATCATATTTTGTCTGAATAAATAAAATAATTGAATTAAAATCCAGAAGTAAATATTTCTATCTTTAAATCGTTACTGTGGGCATAATTCATGTCAAAATTGGAGATAGTCTTTTCTTTATGTACATATAAAAAACAATGCTTTCATTTGCTTCCGTTTCAAAAAAGAAATGGCCTTTAACTATCTCCACTGCCCTATCTGGGTCTGTATCAAAATTCTAGTACAGAAGAGACAGATTTAGGCGTGAAAGCGTAACAAATTTCACAAGTTCCACATTTGTAACAGTCAGCATATTATTGCATGAAAGTTAATCCCCTATCTTGATCAAGTATCAGACAATAAAGGAGTCTAAGTACCTGTTCTCCGGATACCCCCAAAATGGCAGACCACCGATTCCGTTGACAGACTTGATCATGAACTTGTCCTCGTTATTGGCGCTGACTTCTAATCTGAATGCCTTCTTGTCGTACAGCTAAAAATAAAATAGGACAGTTCTGAATCTTTCATAATTGCTAGCTTATAATCTGTTAGTTACTCTGTTGTGCTCTCAGCAACGCAACAAGGAGTTGTGGAAACCGGCGAGAGTTCAGCTCGATTCTGTCAGTCCCTCATGTTCCGCATGATTTTACCACTATAAAAAGGCTTATGTAAATCTTATACCTATATAAGTCAATGTAGGAATAGGAAGCGCTTCGATATCGATTACGACTAATTACGGCCATTTTTGGGTCTAGAAAATCATCAACTTTGTTCTCCCGCCCTGTTAGAGCCGAAGGGACTGTTAGACTCGTACTGACTAAAAACCCTGTTTCATCAGTTTGCCTTTGCTTTCTAGGGCTGCAGTACCTCGTTTAGACAGCCTATCGTCCCCGACAGGCGCCTATTACGGCCTCCACGTAGGTATAGGACCTGAAACTAATTTCAGATCCTAAACCTACCGTTCGAAACATCAAAGTTACAGTAATGACCGATTACAATGATAGCTATAACCTTAGGGTCTTCAAGTCAAGAGAGAATAGGGTACTTCTAGGTAAGCGTGGTTCACCAACGATCACATTAGACGAAATGGTGGTCAAACGCGAACCCTTCTACACTAATTTTAAAAAGAGGAAAGATTTGTATTTTTGTGTAGATGTGTATGTTTGTAATGAATAAACTCAAAAACTACTCAGCTGATTTCTAAAATTCGCCGCTAGTTGTTAAATAAAATTAAATAAATAAATAAACTCACTCTATCCAAAAGCCCCAAAGTATCGAAGTTGATCCATCCCGGCAGGACAGTGTTGCCCAGCCTGATGAGAGGTTCATCGTACCCCCACAAGTAGTCGTAAGCGGACATCTGGACGGTGGCGTTGCTTCCTAGTCGGGAGACCAGCATGTTGAAGCCCATCTTGGCGAAGAATCCGTAGCTGGTTACTGCTGATCCCATACTCTGTAAAACAGAAGGTTTTATATGACGATGGAGTATAAATGCTGTTTATACCCGGTTTAAATATAGCCATGGAACGGAGCACAGTGGCCGTATTACAACGTCTTAAAACCATGCTTGTTCCGGTGAGTGAACGAGATGGCGCTAGACGACTTGTATAGCTCTGTCACTTCCACTCGCCGGAATAAGCCTGGTTTTAAGACTTTGTAATACGGCCGCAGATTGGCTATCACTGCTAGCGACGAAATAGTTATTTGTTATGCAAGGCTGCAAAGTTGATTTTTGGCGCGAGTACTTGAATTGAAAACTGAGCTAGCGAAGGATTCTAAGATTGAACCGCGAGAGAAACGAGCGGTTCAAATATAGAATCCTGAGCGATGCGAAGTTTTCAAAGGTACGAGACGCAGAAAAACTTTGCTGCCGAGTGCAACACACAACTTTTCACCTCACACAGCGAGGAAATGTAGTGGGGGCGGCTCGCCTGGCAGTGTGGAAAAGTAGAAAACAATTGAATACAAGACGTGTTCAAATTTTAAACAACACTTTGTGCTCTAGAGCACAAAATGGAGTTTTGCGCTCAGATTTTGAATGAGAAATAGAATCTTTCCGAGCGGGTGAGGTGAAAATGTCTTTTCAAATCATGGCATGCCGTGATGTCATTGTTTCAAATGGCAAACGTGCATGTAGAATCAGTTCACAGTCAAGTAATAGAGATTTACAGAATAATAGGAATAGATTTACCGGCCAATCGGCAAGCAAGTGTAGCGGGCGGAGCCGCTGGCAACAGCTAGTCTTTATCATAAATGTACAAAACTCACCATCATAGCAATATTCGGCATAGTAAGGGTCATGTCTTTTGGATCACCAACTGACTCCTCGGGCAGGAAGGCGACCCTGTGTCGAGGACTGTACCTCATCACGCCAGCCTTCTTGTCTATCTCCAGGTCATCATTTGTTCGGTTCTCTCTGAAAATAATTGAAAAAGTATGTTAAGTTCATCATAATTATTCATTTTGTTTCACCGAAGCAAGGAGCAGTGTTGGCCTAGTAATATCTGCTCCGACTTACGAGTTGTTAAGTCATGGGTCCGAACCGAGCCAGGTACATCTTTTGGCTTAACCCCTTTGGGTTTGAACATTTTTGTATGGGGAGTGTAGGTACCAGGTGCCATCCTCCATTTTGATTTTTTGGCAGCCACGTCTGAAACGAGTTATGTCGGAAACGTGACGTTTTACGAGATTTTGCCTATTACTTTTATGTTTGTATTGATATGATCTATCCTGTGGATCTATCGATCTATGAATGTTTCAGACGTGACTGTCAAAAAATTAAAATGACGGGTGGCACCTGCGTACAAAAGGCACAAAGCCTTTAGTGTAATTTATTTCATAGCTACTGCGCTAAAAACGTTGAAGGAAAATGTCGTAAGTAAAACCGGCCAAATAATGTTCTAGAACCAAAAATTCCCCGCACTGGGCCTGCGTGGTGATTTATGGCCCACTACCTCAGACACAGAGAGGAGCCCTGTGTGTCCCAGCAGTGGGAACATTTCAAGCTGATGATGAAGTAGAATTTAAATAGTGCTGTAGATTTTATACGCATTTAACGCATGTGTCGTAAAGCATTACACAGAAAGAAAAATTCGAGTGTGCTATAACTTGAATTGTTCTATAACTTCATTGCAAGACTTACAGCAATTGGAATGAAAGATTCGACCTCGCCAAGCAGTATTGCGATAGTCTAGTTGGTAAAGCTTTCTGAGTACTTATCCAAAAGGCCGCAGGTTCGAGTTGTACTTACAGTCGAATTTTTCTTTCCGAAAAATAGCTTTGCGCCTTGATTACAAAGAAAACAAAGAAAGAATATAGCTAGCTCTTATTATGATTCCGGAATAATTATACAATGTGCTGATCTGCAACCTAGTCAAATTCAAGGACTTGTTGTGATTATACTCATGATTCTCGACCCAAATCAACAATAAAATGGTTAGGTATTTTTTTATTTTATTTTTCCTTTTTACTGAAATCCGTAAGTGTGAACTAGTTTCTTCAAGAGTAGTAGATTCAATTCACGCACACCAGCTGCTCATCGCTGTGTGCGTACGCGCGGACTGCGTAGTCGGGTGATTCTCTTTCATTTGTATTGAATTATGGGTATAATTCTGAAATACTGTAAAATTTCAACAACAAAAAAAAGCAGCCCTTATTAGTTTTGCCCGGTACTGTACTTTCAATTGATTATTTATGACTTTTGTGACAACCACCTGAAGTTTGACGAAAATGCAAAAAAACAGCGTGTATAAGGGTCACAATTATTTATAAAAACTTGAGAGGTGTCAAGGGCCACCCGGATGGAACGAAGTTACTGTATACACTCAACAAAAATAATCGTCGCGACTCCACTCCACTCCGCTCCGCTCCGCTCCAATCCGCTCCGATCCAATCCGCTCCGCTCCGCTCCAACCCGCTCCGCTCCGCTCCAATCCGCTCCGCTCCACTCCACTCCCCTCCACTCCATTCCACTCTTTGAGCTCTAGCACCCTTTCGCAACGCGCGATAAGGAACTTCGTTCCAAAAAGTGTCGTGAAAACTTTTCGTAAGAATTTTTTCCGTCTAGCCCCCTTTCACAACGCGCGATAAGGAACTTCGTTCCAAAAAGATGTAATGGAGTAACTTAATAATTTATATCTAACAAGAAAAAACTACTGAGCGTGCACACATGAACTAAGTAATTTATTATGCCATTTATTGTGGTTGAATTATAAAGAGATTATTATCTTGATGAAATTAAAAGAATATAATTCATTTATGTACGATTATGTGCAATTCAAACAAGCTAGATGATAAAGATATATTTTAATTACTAAATTATGGTACTTCATTAAAAAATGTGTAGTTAAAAACAAATCCCATGTCTACATTGTCTACCAGGAAAACTGATCTTCGCTACATGTAAAAGTGCTCATTAACATAATGAGCAATTTCTCGTAACGATCATTCTTGCGAATGTTACATTAGGGTGCTCCCACATATCTATCGACGCGGAATCGGCTTTTTCCGTCGCCCTTTCTCTTTCTGTCGCTTAGAACTGCCATTTGCTAGACCGAGACAATGCGATAGCATGCGGCCGCCTCGAGGATTCCGCCGCGTGCTATCGCATTATGCTTTCTGTCTCGGTCTAGCAACTGGCAGTTCTAAGCGACAGAAAGAGAAAGGGCGACGGAAAAAGCCGATTCCGCGTCGATAGATGTGTGAGCACCCTTAGGCGCGGGAAACATAGAAAAGACGTAAGACGCAGACGGGGCGGCGACATTTGTCGCTTCGGCGTCTCTTTCATACAAAATGTTAGAAGCGTCGCGAGCGACGTAAAACACACAGAAGAGATGGGGCGCGGACGCGACTCTCATACATTTTCGCACGTCCGCGACGCGTCCTCGTCTTACGTCTTTTCTATGTGGCCCGCGCCATACAGAAAAACAAACGAGAGCGTTTCAGCGAGCATTCTAACGAAAGTTCTGGCAAGCTTTTACCGATTCGACTGGTTAAAGTCTGACATTTTCATGAAGAATTTTTTTTGACGACTGTCGAGTTGAGCGTTCGCTAGAAAGATCGTGATAATGTTCGTTGCTATGTTTGGATCGTTGTTCAATTCCACAAAGTTAAAACGCGAATGCTCGACGTTCTGTTCCATGATTGTTAATGCTCATATCTATCAGCACGTTTATACACACGCTTTGGTAGTACGAACTGCTTCATTTGTTCTAGTTATAAATCTGTTGCAAACAAGTTTATTTGTTAGTAAGATCTGTTGCAAACAAGTATATTTCGACAGGCCTGTTGGTCTAGTGGTTAGTGACCCTGACTGCTATGCCGGGTCAGAGCCCATTCGTCCCCTAAAATTCGTACCCCAGCATAAAAGTTGTGGATTCGGCTCCTATATAGGTGCCCATTGGTCTCCTGGTAGGGTACCAATTAATATTTTAATAAAAAATATTATTTCTAAGGTGCCCATTCGTCCCCTCTAATATAATACAATATAAGTTAAAGATTCGGCACCTATTCAGGTGCCTATTGGTCCCCTGAGATAAAATTAGCTATATTTTACATAAGAAACGGTTAACAGAGTACACTTGTGAACAGTTTATTAACGGAATTAATTTAATAAAATGATTTATTAAATTAATTCCGTTAATAAACTGCTCATTGAAAAAAGAGCTATGATGAATGATATCCGTCATGATAATAATATAACCTGTCGATAGGCTTACGATGTAAAATTGTCTCTCTACGAATGGCTTGTTATAAAAAACGGGTTACAAAATTAGATAAGGTGTTTTATTTGTATGTTATGGCTGCCTCGGTGACATATTGGTTCTTGAAAGTGACTGCGAATACGAGACTGTTCAATGTGTCTTTGGTCTTTTATTAAATGAAGTTCGCCTAACGAAATATTTTTTTTATTTTTGTCACTGACTTTCGAAAGAAAAGTTTTTTGTAGGTTATTTTGAACTTTTTTGTGGTTGTTTTGAAGTCGGTTACATTATTTTTTGAAAAAGTTTTTTATTTTATCCTTTTTAGTTTCACTATTCAACCCAAATTTTATGGGGCCAAATGGCAGATATACTAAGTATATCGAACAAAAAAAGAATCATCGAAATCGGACCAGAAACCTCGGAGTAATCGGTGTAGACAAAGTTGAAAACTTTTTAGGTTTTTGTTGATTTTTCAAAATGTGTTAGTCCGATTTCGATAAAATTTTAATGGGACTATTCCGGAAGTATATTTTATCTAACAAAAAAGAATTTTTCAAATCGGTTGTTAAACAACGGAGTTATGCCCGAACAAACATAAAAAAAAACACAAACATCCGAATTAAGAACCTCCCCCTTTTGGAAGTCGGTTAAAAATAATGAACGTTCTAACATTAATTTTGTTTTGCTCCAAAAATTGCGTTAAAATTGGTAAGTACTCTACAGATGTGCGCGGGGTGTGGAATGCCGAAGCGGGAGGGGTAATCTTAGCCACAGTATCTGCGCGCAAGCAAATTAGATTTAAGTTATTATGATTTTGCATTTATGTAGTTGGTAAATATAAAAAAAATAAGAAGTGATTATTTAGGTACTGTTGATATGTGTTCTATTTTTTTTTCATATTTTATATTCAATGTTGATTTATAATTATGATGGTCAATCAAGGCTGATTTTTGTAAAAAGAGTTGAATTTTGTTAGTTTCTAGGACATTGTGATTTTGCATGTGTATTTGTTGTTAGTAAAAATGTTGGTTTTACATAGTTGTTAAAGACTGATTTTACTTTTTTATATTTCTTTAATACAAAGTTATTGTGATATTGCATTATTTTGTAGATCTCTTTGACTGTACAAAGTACTAACAATTAATTGTTATTTTTGTTATATTGGTATTGATATTTGGTTATTTGTTTGTACACTGGATGTAAATTTATCTAAAAATTTGTTATTTTACTGAGATTTTATTTAAATAGTTACACAGTTTTATTTTACTGCATAAAGATCAATAAACGTACTCGTAGTTATCACATATTTTGCTAAATATTTACAAATGTACAAGAAACCAAAAGTTGATTAAGTAATTATTTTGAAGACTGACTTAATGCCTAGAGCCTATAGGCATTTATTAAACTTAATCTTATTTGAAATAAACATGATATCTACCGAATTACTATATTTTTTTTATTTTACCCTTTTCTGCGCGACTGTACCAGGACTACAAAGCTGCAGTATACACATGTACATGTACTTATATTAGAAGAATGAATAAAAATAAATATTCTTCAGGAGACGAGTGGGCCCCTCAAAACTTCCAGGGTACGAGTGGGCACAGGGTGCGAATCTTAGGGTACGAATGGGCTCTGACCCGCTATGCCGGAGGTCGTGGGTTCGATTCCCACCCAGGACAAATGTTTGTGTGATGAGCACAATCATTTTTTCTGTGTCTGGGTGTGATTTATCTATAATATGTATGTATTTAGAAATATAAAAGTATGTTTATCAGTTGCCTAGTACCCATAACAAAAGCTCTGCTTAGCTTGGGACTAGGTGCCGTTGTGTGATAGTTGTGGAATATTATTATTATTTTAATATTCGTTAGTTTTTTTTTTAATTTATCTAATATTGCAAGTGACAGATGACGAAGTCCCGACAAAGAGAAATCTTAATTCATCGCTGGACACGCACTTTCGCACCATTTATCCTTTAACACGTTTTATCCTTTGATGTAATGTGTGAATCGCCTTACCAAAGCACATAAGTTTTCTGACTAAACTGTACCTAAACTAAATACAAAGTACAAACTAAGACATGTATGTATTCCGTGTATGGCCTTAATTACTATTCAGTCATTGACTGTTAACATCTAGATTCTAAGACTTATTTGGGTAGCTGTATCTATTCAGTGCCTATGTTACTTAAGACTATCGTCTACCGAGCGCTCGTCCATACTAAAAGAGAAAACGTTTTCCTACCCCTAAATGTTATCCTATCTCAATTATTTTTTAGAATGCTTCTGACACTGTAAAAAACTAGGTTTGTAGGTTTTCTTTTTTTCAAAATTTATAATAGTTTGAAAGTAACAGGCGCCTAAAAGTTACTATTTTTATGACAAAATCTTCATTGAAGTAAAACCTTTGTATTTTAAAATCAAAGAAGTTTTAAAAAAAAGCAAAACCTACAAACCTAGAATATAATATGCTGAAACGATTGACACTAGAATCTAAGAGATTGGACGTGATTTAGTATGTGAAACACGTTTTCTCCCGAGAGACAAATTTCATATAAAAAATACTCACAGTCAGCCGCGAGCTGCAACGCTCTCTATCGCACGATCAGGGGTTTTTCAACGAGCGAGAGGGACAGCATGAGTTTTTCTAAATACCTTTTTTTTGAAAAGGCAGCCGCTATACAATCCTCTTAATACCACATAACGCAAAACCTAATTGGATCAGTATTATTTAATCGATCAAGTGGTCTCCCAATTAGTTTATCTAGGTTTATTCATTATGTATTCTAAGTCTTAATGGCGGTATTTAAGTCTTTATGCTACATTTGATTGTGATTGAATGTCCTAAATATTATAACCATTTATGTAAAAACCTAGGTAATTATGCTCTGTGGCCGTAATTCATTTGATTTTATGTTTAAACGAGTTCTACCTATATCTATACTTTATATTGTAAAGTTGAAGAGTTTTATTGGTTGAACGCGTTCATCTTGGAAACTATTGGTTCGAAATAAAAAAATCTTTTTGCGTTGGATATTCCATTTATCGAAGAAGTCTACAAATACATCGTTACGACCAATACTACAGTACAGTATATCTAAAATATATCTTAAAAAAAATATATATATAAAAAGGTCTTGTCAAATTGTCTTGATAATTTCTATTACATAAATGCTTGAAAAAACTTATGACAATCAAAATTAAACTACTAGTAGCAACTTACTGGTAAGTAAAAGGGCCAACCTCTTCCATCTTGATCTTATCATCTTCACCGCTGATGAACCGCTCAGCGTTGGTGATGTTGAAGAGGTAAGCAGAGAGGTGGATGCTGTCCACCTCCTTGCTTAATGCTTCGTGGGCGTAGGTGCCGTAGTCAACACGTGCGATCTGGAAAAGAGAGAAACTTCCAGTCAGCATGAAGCACAAATAAAAGATTTTCAAAGACCTAAAAGAAAATAGAAAAAAGAAAGAAGGAAAGTAAGCAAGAAAAATGAAAGAAATGAAGAAGGAAAAAAAAAGGAAAAAAAAGTAAGAAAGAAAGAAGGAAGTAAAGAAGGAAAGATAATTTTATTTAGATACATGCCACGAGTGCATTACACAACATTAACAAAACTAATGTAGGTACACTATTTTAAAGGAAAAATAATGAACTCTGAAACTTGTTATGTTGCGGCAGCTCCAAAAATTTAAACATAATAATGTACTTAATCGTTTTTTTTTTACATAATTCTAATAGGTACCACACGTCTTTGAATTTACGTGTACCAACCGTCACTGGGCCCGTATGGTGACGATTGGTTCTCATGCAGAAAAGGATGAATGTGTCCCAATAGAGAGACTCTCAGTGACTACAATTTTTCGGAACTTCACATTTGTCAGTACTTGGCAACTTGATATTTTGAAATGAACTTTTGCTTGTTTCTTCATAAAAACTAAATGAAAACAAAATCTATGTACTTTATAAATTGGTGGTGCATATAGGTCGCTCCCCAGAGACTAATTATTTCACATCACGCGCTGCGATCGATTTGATTGTTTCCACCCCTGAGTTTGCACATAGCGAATAGGGTACTGATATCAGGGTTATAAGGCTTAGTAAGCATAATTATCAATTATTATAGCATATCAGAGTAAGGAATGTACACAAAATGGTTAATTACCATGACGTCCGAAAGAAACCGAGCTTGTATAGCTCGGTTTCTTTCACACACTGGAATTACTTTCGCTTTTAGAAGTCATATTAGGCCACCAGGGCGCAGTCCCTGAAACCACAATTTTCTACCAGAGTGCAGCTAACGAAGCTCGCACTGGGCCCATAAAAGGATAGTTACGATACTGGTACACTGCTTATGTTATGTAAATTTTGGTATTTACTTACGTAGATAGCGAAAAGTCGCACTGGGTCTAATATCACGATCAACATGGCTGTCGCTAGAAATGTCACTCCCAGCATTAAACTCACCGCGAACTTAACTGGAAAATGGCAATTTATTAGGTTTAATAAACAAGTTATTATTTTGTGTACCTAATTTATTTTATCAACACTGCTCTCGAAACGGTGAAGGAAAACATCATGAGGAAACCGGCATGTCCTAGAACCAAAAATTCGAAGACCTGTGACATGTACCAACCCGCACTGGGCCCTCGTGGATTATGGCTCACTTTTACAAAGTCCCAGCAGTTGGAATATTATACCTAGAGTGATGATGATGAAATCAATTATATTTCATATAATTATGTCAAGGCAGAGTAACTTTCTGTTACAATCTCTCCACATTTATTTAATTTTTATCTCTAGCTTTCAAAGCATACCCGCGGTGGTAGACGCCCACGGCGACGGACGTCGCTTGATGATCTCCGGCCACCGTAGGCGCGGGCATGCGGGCAGCGAGTAAAGGGCAACTCGCTGACCGACCAAGGACCATGCCCGGGTCGACGGCGCGTTGTGTCCCACGCGCGCCTCAAAGAGCGTCAGCATAATGACGGGGCCCCCCTCTCAGAGGGCCAAAGCCTGCCGGGGTCGCGGGATTATTTCCTTACCGTGACCCCGGAACAGAAAGGGCTATTGAAGGACACCGTGGATTTTAGTCAGTAGAAGTTTCAAAGCATTATCATAATGACTGTAAAGATAGATGTTCACAGATTGAGTAGTGAGTATTTGAGTATTCATGGTTGTTTACTGATTTATACATTTTCATTGTCTTACTGCTAGGTTTAGGACTTTTCCAAATCTTTTTTTCCAGTTCGGCATCCAGTGAGTAAAAAAAAAAATACATGGAACTTACTTTTCATTGCCCTATTCCGTCCATCGCTTCCTTTAGTGATGTACCCCATGTTCAGCTCTTCTTTCATAACTTATATATTAATTTAAATCTGTGTGTACACAGCATTCCTCCCGGGATCTGAAACAAAAATAAATAATATTACTAGAGACAAGAAAGGATAAAGTAAGGAACTTTCTTTTTAGTTGGCCAACAAGGGGAAAACCGCATTCACATGAGATTATGAATGACTTTCATTAGAACCTTAGCTCTTTTTTGATGTCAACAATTTTGGAATATTTATTATTTGATCAGTGGTGTCCCAGTGGTATCGGTCCCGACTTACGAGTTGTAGGTTGTGGGTTCGAACCCCGCCAGGCGCATTACTTTGTGTAATTTATTTCATCACCACTGCTCTCAAAACGGTGAAGGAAAACATCGTGAGGAAACCGGCATGTCCTAGAACCAAAAATTCGAAGACATGTGACACCTACCAACCCGCACTGGGCCCGCGTGGTGGATTATGGCCCACTCCCTCTCACAGAGAGGAGGCCTGTGTCCCAGCAGTGGGAATATTATAGACTGATGATGATGATGATTATTTGATCAAGTGTGAGTTGTCTACAAAAATGAGTGAAATTGCTCCTTTTTTTAATGCCTTTAAATTTTTTTCAGATTGAAAAAAATGATAAATGATTTCATGTTTGGAAAGAAAAAAAATCAGGGCGGAAGTTGGTCTTTAGAGAAATATTTTCATACAAACTTTTCGGGTTGTGTTTTCGCATGTTATTCAACAACTTCTGCTAGACCGAATGTGCTGAATGAAATAGTTTTGTAGCAGTCATTGTGCGATTTTGATCACCAAAGAATAAAATAGAATGTACAATACTGTTACGGCCCATTGCCTCACGGATAAAAAACACTACATCCCATCGATCAGTGACTAGTTGCTAATGTAATTTTACAAGGCATCGTACTCTGCTGCAGTTCCTTCAAAACATGTATGGCTATAGGCCACTCCGCTACCGACGCTGGCTGTACTGTACACGTGAATCTAAAATTAAATATTTTTTACATTATGTACTTGGACTTTAATAAATGGGCCTTATATACCTATATTCATTATACATATTCTATGTCTCATCATGTAAACGTGACCTGGAACGTAAAATACTATTGAAGGATCACCGTGAATTTTCGTTAGTACGAATCTGAAAGTCCCGTTCCGCCCTGGAGCAGAAGATAAAAAAAAAACTAAGAACATAATATCATTTTGCAATATCTGAACTAATATGAGTGCAATAATATAATTATAAAATTATTAAGAACAGGCAAAAGTTGAGAATAACCTTTAAATTAAAAATTAATTTTAAGCCCTGACATGGATTTTAGTAGTACCTAATAATAAACAATTAATGAAGTTGTTAGATGATAAACTTTAAAGCTATTAATTAAGGTTGGAGCGTCTCGGGCACGCCGCAATTGCGGCGGTAAGACCCCTCTTTGAGGAGTGGCTGGAGAGAAGTCATGGCGTCCTTACTTTCCGCCTGACGCAGCTTAGGTCCTCACCGGGCACGGATGCTTCGGGAGGTACCTGTGTCTAATGCGGAAGGAGGAAACGCCTGGGTGTCACCACTGCGAAGATCGCCCGGAGGACACGGTGGAGCATACGGTGCAGGACTGCCCAGCTTGGGCGGAGCACCGACGTGTCCTCACGGCTGCGATAGGCGGAGACCTCTCGCGCCCGGCATTGGTTGCGGCCATGCTGCGGGGCGAGACGGAGTGGGAGGCGGTCGCCTCCTTCTGCGAAGCAGTAATGCTCGCGAAGGAGGAGGCGGGCCGCGCGCGAGAGAGGACAGTGTCCTCCCTCCGCCCCACCCGCGGTGGTGCACGCCCACGGCGACGGACGTCGCAGGACGATCTCCGGCCACCGTAGGCGCGGGCATGCGGGCAGCGAGTAAAGGGCAACTCGCTGCCCGACCATGGACCATGCCCGGGTCGACGGCGCGTTGTGTCCCACGCGCGCCTCAAAGAGCGTCATAATAATGACGGGGCCCCCCTCTCAGAGGGCCAAAGCCTGCCGGGGTCGCGGGATTATTTCCTTACCGTGACCCCGGAACATAACAGGCTACTGAAGGACACCGTGGATTTTAGTCAGTAGAAGTCTGACAGTCCCTCCCGCCCTGCCCGGGGCTGGAGGACTCATTTGATGATTTTGCCACGTAAAAAAAAAAAAAAAAGGTTGGAGCGTCTGTTAATGTGCTCCCACACAGCAGTTATATAACGTTATACAACATTGTGTAACACGATAACATTTATAATAGCGTGTAACAATACTCTACAACATGTTAAGAAATGTTATATGTTATAAACGCTCCCACATTGGTTGAACTCGTTGTATAACATCGTATAACATTATGTTCAACCAGTTTGGGTTTGTCTTTGGTTTGTCGAGGAATGATGATGTTATACAACAAAAGTTATATTTTGTTATATCATATTGTAATCAGTTGTAAAACATTTTGTTAAATGAAGTTCTACCTATAAAATCAATAACAATTTATTATAATTTGTAACAATTTATAACTTTTGTTATAATTTGTTTAAAAAAGTCAGTCGCTAACGTTATATAGCTGCTGTGTGGGAGCACCTTTAGCAATACAGCACATTTATCAAAAAAATTATACGTTGTTTTTGAAGTAATAGTTTTACAAGTAGATTGGATTTTGACGCAAAATTCATTAACAGATGCCTGAGGGAAAAATTTACAAAAATAATATCAGTGATCCGTGCGAAAACGAAAATCCGCTACTCGCGCGGGCGGAGACGCTGGCATAAATAAGTATTTGATAAAAATGATAATTTTTGAGGTCGTACATAATTCGCTCAGTTATTGGCTTCTTTTAAGGTCAGTATTTTATATGACACGAGTGTCCATTGGTACTACAAAACAAAGTCACCAAGTTATCTTTGTAAGACCGCTTATCAGACTTTCGGGATGACCACATAAATACATAAAAAAATGTAACCACCTTCAAAAACAACCACAAATAAGGGTAAAAAAACCTACAAAACTTTTCTTTCGGAAGTCGGTAGCAAAAAAGACAATGATATTAATAAAAAAAAGTCACCGACTTCCGAAAGAAAAGTTTTGTAGGTTTTTTTACCCTTATTTGTGGTTGTTTTTGAAGGCGGTTACATTTTTTTTTTGAAAAAGTTTTTATTTTACTCTTTTTAGTTTAAATATTCAACCACAATTCTTGTCAAATACATCATTTTCTTACAATGTGCACTAGAATTTTGTAATCCGTAAGACCGGTAATAACATCGTTAACATCTCTTTCATTCATTCCCTATCTTGAAAACTATTGAACCGTTTTTGATGAAACGCCAAGTCCTTAGGTACTAGATGAGTCGTACCTTCCATCATCAGCTCAGCTACATGAGATGATGATAACCATACGCAAATACTTAAATTACTTCATAAAATTTGCGAAAAACGATGTGTGGGCCTATAAAATTTGAGGATTGCCCTCGATTTCTCCAGGATCCAAAGGTAAACAAGAAAAGAATTTTGAAAATCGGTCCACAATTGGCGGAGTAATCGCGTAACAAACACACAAAAAAAAAACTTACCGTCGAATTGATAACCTTCTTCTTTTTGAAGTCGGTTAAAAAAGAAGTAGTTTTAGACTAAAATAAAATTTATCAATGGGAAAATAAAACCGTAAGAGGGCATCAAGTCCTTAATAGGTGTTAATTTAATAATATAGGCATTATTGTATTATTTATGGGTCCACCCTTTATAGCAGAACTTTTTACGTCATAATTTTATTTTGCATAGCAACGGATAGCATAAACCTCTTTTCGCAGAAAATCGTTTGGCATATACTCATTTACCATAACACCGAAACCCATAATTTTGTAAGTCAGAATCATCTTTAGGCATAAATTTCATTTCCATAATAATCACTAAGTATAACCATCATATCGTAGAAAGTTCACAACCAGAATCATCTTTTGGCATATATTTTATATCCATAATAATCAAAAGTATAACCATCATATCGCAGAAAATTCACAGCCAGAATCATCTTTTGGCATAATTGTGTGGTTTTTATTTCCCAGACAGTAAGATGATGCAGTAAGCATGCAGCAAGCATTCAGCATACAAGCATGCAGCATGCAAGCAAGCAGCATGCAAGGTTGCAACATGCAGCAGGCATGCAGCAAGCATGCAACATGCAGCAGGCATGGCTTCTGTCACGGCTCCGGCGCTGCGGGTCTCCGGCGGTCCCACGCGAGCTAATCGTCGCAGATGATTTTACGCCCACCACCGCAGCTTCGGCTTACTGGCCGGCAAGCCGGCCAGCCTCAGCCGCGGCGGTGTGCGTTAAAACCACCTGCTCCTCAGCTCGCGGGCCGCCTCGCCCCTCCGCGCCTACGCGATTATAAATTACACTCTAGGGGTAGGGCAGACAAGACTACGTGAAGTCGGTTTTGCAGCGATTCTTTTCTGTCACTAACTTTTGTAGCACACCATATTGTATTTATAAAACAATTTTTTTATTTTTTATTATGACTATTAAATTATTTATATTCTGAAATTCTGTGATCTTCGAAGTATACTAAGTCAAATTATTCCAAATAATCGGCGCTCTAAATAAACGATAAGCTAAATGAAAATATGCAAAATTGTAACTCTGACAAAGGTAATTATGCCCAATACAATTCTGCCATCTTAAAAGTATCCCAAATTAAATTCGGACATAAAAACATTTGGCCAAAAAACAATTATATTAAATATTTTTTATACCATAACAATGTTCGTTTAAAAAAAATTCTGCCAAGTGAGTTCTGCCAAATAGGTTTCGGAGCAACAAGTTTCTGCCAGATAGAGGGCACCCATTATTTATATTGTTATTTGTAAAAATCTAAATTATCACCGTTAATGATCGCTCAGAACCCTGAAAAGTGGGTAAAACTGTGCGTATATAGTTTCTTTTTTTTTTGCCCAAATTCAATTATTAGTATATCAATAAGCTGCTTATGTACCTACCTACATCTAAGTACATTATTTATTGTGATTTTTTTTGCTAAGTATCTACTTAACTTTGACAATACACATTGAAAAGCTTTGTTTATAATTACTTATTAAATAAAAATAATTTACTTAAATTATTTTTAACTATATTATCTAACTAAGGTCAGAATAATCTTTTTTCAGCTATGACGCAAATCAACTTTGTATTAATCGTACAAAAAACGTATTGTTAATTTGAACTCGACATGGGAAAATATTTAATTTGATTATTATTATCATTAATATTCTATCAATTCTAAAATAGAATTCAAAAAAATATTCTATTATCTCATTAATATTTTATAGCATAATATTTTAAAAGCCTCGTTTTTGGGCGAAAAAAGAAAAAAAACCTATAGCGAACTAAAACCGTGTAAACTAGAGATTATTAAAAATAATTATTTCTTAACCTACGCTAATATTATTAAGGGGGATGCTCCAACCAGCCCGCGAAATTCATTTTTTTTTACGTTTTTTGCAATTTGCAGGCCAGTGACATGTTGTAGCTTTATAAATATATGTGTTGCGGTAATAACAAGTATAATTTTAAATATAAAAATTATCAAAAAACTCGCTCCATCAGCTCTCACATAGAAAAGGTGCATCATGTTAAAATCTCCGAAATCTAACTACGATGCACCTTTTCTATGTGAGAGCTGATGGAGCGAATTTTTTGATAATTTTCATATTTAAAATTATACTTGTTATTACCGCAACACATATATTTATAAAGTTACAACATGTCACTGGCCTGCAAATTGCAAAAAACGTAAAAAAAATTGAATTTCGCGGGCTACATCGAAGCAATCACCTTAAGAGGCAAGATTTGTTCTATGTGTGCGTATGGTTATGTAATGAATAAACTCAAAAACTACTGCGCCGATTTCAAAAAAATTCTCACCATTTTTTTGTAAGCTTCATTCACCCTGAGTAATCATGTCCAGTCAGTTGTCCACCATCCACCGTCAGTCCAACTAGTCCAGCTGGTAGAAACGCGTCTACAACAAGGTGTGAGGTTTGGCGGGAACAGCTCAGACCTCCTGATGGCTTTATCGAGCCTTCTGAAAGCCTTCCACCTGGTCACGCGTTGCCGTGGTCCACTTGGAAGTCGCTTAATAGACTGCGAACCCAGGCCGGCCGCAGCAAAGATAACCTTCACAGATGGGGATTCACTGACGGCTCAGACCTCAAATGTATATGCGATGTGTCCCCACAGACAATGGCTCACCTTCTCTCCTGCACCGCAAGTCCTGTCACCTCCCAAGTAACACAAAAAGCATTATAACAAACGAATATTAAACTTATGTAGAGCCTACGATCCTTATAGAGTCGTATATAAGTTCACCGAGCGTCTTGTCGCTTTATATTGGCATTTTAAAATTATTATAATGCTTTACTCTGTATAATGGTTGTATAATGGCATATCAAAATACTGTTATAAAACCTGAGGTTTTAGTGCAGCAAGCCACAACGAAGCTGTACAGCTTTCAGCTGTTGTTAGTGCTTTTAGTTGTACAATAGCATTTTAAGAAGCAAATTAATGCCGAATGCTGTTTAATAGCATTAACGTGAACCATTATAATGCTAGTCAAATCCACTATACAGCTTTTGGCTGTTTTTAGTGCCTTAGGGTCTACAATGGCATTTCGTGAAGTACATAAAGGCCTTATGCTTTTTTATAGCACAAACGTGAACCATTATAATGCCACTCAAATCCGGTATACAGCTTTTGGCTATTTAAAGTGCCTTAGGGTCTACAATGGCATTTTTAAATGCTATGTAAAAGCCTACGGCCAATGAAGGGTGCCAACCTGAATCAATGTAATGCCTGCATTTTTAAAGATCAACTGAGTTCTGTTGTATGGCTAGCAGCTTTTACGTGAGTTATTGTAACGCGTAAAGCTGTATAAACATTCATATTAATGTTTTCGTAAAACCATTTATCGGCCATATTGGGGAAAAGCACATTTTAATAATACAATAACATCTGAACATTTTGTCTTCAACCTTCTACATGCAAGCAAAAACCGGCCAAGTGCGAGTCGGACTTGCCCATGAAGGGTTCCGTAGCAGCAAGTAACATTATATAAACGTTCTTGTAGTTGGTTGTAACTTTGAAAGGTAAATTGCGGATAACGGTTTATGACGTATTAAAAAAAAACTAATTACTTGATCTTGTTCAAAC
Source organism: Agrotis clavis (assembly GCA_954870645.1). Classification (NCBI taxonomy): domain Eukaryota; kingdom Metazoa; phylum Arthropoda; class Insecta; order Lepidoptera; family Noctuidae; genus Agrotis; species Agrotis clavis. Next base: position 25,815,357 of record OX940928.1, on the reverse strand, counting down.
CAATTTTCAATTGAAGTTTGCACATGTACATCATAATATTTTTTTAGTTTATCATTCTCTTATTTTAGAAGTTACTGAGGGGGGGGAGACCAACATTTTACCACTTGGGAAGAGTCAGACTGTGTGTGAAACTGATCAGTTTAGAAAAAAACGATGTTATAAACCTCAATATCATCTTTAAAGACCTATCCATAGATACCCCACACGTATAGGTTCGGAGAAAAAAAATTTTTTGAGTTTCAATTGTAAGTATGGGGGCAACCCCCAAAATTAGTTTTATTTTTATTTTTGTGTAAAAATCCTAATGCGGTTCACTCAATACATCTACTTACCAAGTTTCAACAGGATAGCTCTTATACTTTCGAAGAAAAGTGGCTGTGACATACGGACGGACAGACAGACAGACATGACGAATCTACGAGTATAAGGGTTCCGTTTTTTGCCATTTGGTTACGGAACCCTAAAAAGTAGGTACCTAGATCCATCTGTGATAACCCATATGAACTATGTACGTACACCGTCGTTGCTTATTTCATCGATGTAACATTCTACATGCGTACATGTTTTTTTTTTATAACATATTATTGGAAATACGTAAGTTGTAAAGAAATTGTAAGAAAAATGAATTAATTTCAATAACTTTTTGTTTTCTTAATAATGCGACTCCAAATCTCTATGCTTTGTGTCATTTGGATGATGGGTTTTATTGCTTTGCTTAATGATCTCCAAAATTGCGTTCAAGTTATGGTACTATTACAGTCCACATCAAGTCTACTAGTATACCGGTGAACCCTTTTAAAACTACTTTATAGACAATGGCATTACAATGGTTGAGCTTAAGTCTTCTTTCTGGCCTCTGGGTTGATGATTGTTCACATGTGAGTATTAATACTGCTGGCGGCATTAATTCGCTTTTTTAAAGCTTCACCGGGCTGCTATAGACCGACACCATTTTGGAAATATTTTCTAACCTAAAAATATTATTATTCAGACCTATTTATAAAAGAAATAAGCCTTTATAACACTACAACTTAATTTAATACTGCCCAAACTATACTATTATGTGAATTATGCAAAATTTGTTCTTTAATAGAAATACATCATTGTTTTGGTTATTTCACACATATCTTTAAATAATATTTTTTATCTAAATCACAAAATATCGAAGGCGCGTGAAAAATATCCATAAAACTTATATAGATATTAACAGTAAACCACACTGCGCAGTAATATTTGAAGGCAGAAAGCAATTTCAGAGAGTCTAAACTTAAAATTTTGTTTTAATGCAAATAAATATGGTGTCATCATTTACGGTTTGACAATGTTTGTCCATAATAAAAAAAGCAAAGTAGTCAAGTTACAACGATAATTCTATTATAAAATTTATACCGTGGTAATAGAGACGTTTTTGCAATGATGTGGGATTTATTCAAGTTCTAACTGTGAACACTTCAATGGCTACAATCATGCTTTTACTTCACTTTTATGCTCCTCTAATGCATTAGTAATGCTATTAACATCTTCACTATTAATAATAATACTAGTATAATGCTTTTATAATGCGATTGGCATTTTCATTGACCGTAATAATGCTTTTATAATGCGATTGGCATCTTCATTGACCGTAATAATGCTTTTATAATGCGATTGGCATCTTCATTGACCACAATAATGCTAATATAATGCGCTTATGATGCAATTAAACAACTATGTGAACCCATTTAGGATCTAAAGCCGTAAAATTTGTGCCCAAATAAGAGTTATATCAGCCGTACAAACGTTTGTAGGGCTAATATAGGGCTACCTTCAAAATGCTTTAACGCTACAGAAATGCTGTAAGACTGCCGATATAATGCTTTGATGTGTTACTTGGGCTGTACACTTGACGACCTTATGATTGCATCAGAGGGCGGGGTTCGCGTAGCTGAATTTTGGGCTAAACAAAATATATAAAATCATATTTGCCATCGACACGCTAAGAAGAAGAAGTTGTCCACCCGTGCGAAGTCGTACTGGGCCCGCTCCCTCTCACAGAGAGGAGGCCTGTGTCCCAGCAGTAGAAACGTTATAGGCTGATGATGATGATGATGATGACCCGTGCGAAGCAGGGACGGGCCGCTTGTGTTTAATCTATCTTCTATTCTATCTATACATATAATAAAACTGTAAAAAGTAATTTATGTACATAAAAAAAAAACTAAAAAAATATACCATAGAACATTATTTTAGTTTTTGTTTCATTGGAATCGGTTGCAGTCTATCAAAAGATATTTGAATTTAAAGTGTTCCAGAAGTAAAATTTTATTACGGGTGCACTTGGTCTCACAATTTGATTTCGTACGTCAGTCGCGCGATCTAGCTTCGAATAGAAAAACTACATTATTCAAATAATAAATCTAAACATATTTGTAAGTGGAGTGGAGTGGAGTGGAGTGGAGTGGAGTGGAGTGGAGTGGAGTGGAGTGGAGTGGAGTGGAGTGGAGTGGAGTGGAGTGGAGTGGAGTGGAGTGGAGTGGAGTGGAGTGGAGTGGAGTGGATGTAGTAATCATTTTCCTTTTCGAATTAGGTACCTCTTAACTTACTCGTATTTACACAACCTTTTCAAAGCTTAATTTTGAAAGGTACCTACCTACACCTTAACTCAATTATTGGTTTTGGAAGGATAAAAAAGGAACTATATTTTTTGTCACCAAAATTTATATTTGTCATCAAGTTGTATCACCTAATAAATAGATCTATCGCCACGAAATATTTTCGTTCTCAGATAAACAAAGAGTGTTCCCAGGTATGAATTACCAAATTATTGTTAATATAATGTGTAAAATATGAGATGGATTACCAATAAAATTGTAGTGCATTACATGAATATAAACTTCGTTCTTATAATAATAGTTTTATTACTTAAATAATAGCTTGGTGCTCAAAATGGTAGATCTGTCACCAAAAGGTGGTAGTCAACAAATGAATAAAGATGATTCTGACTTACAAAATTATGGGTTTCGGTGATGGTAAATGAGTATCCAAACGATTTTCTGCGAAAAGAGGTTTATGCTATCCGTTGCTATGCAAAATAAAATTATGACGTAAAAAGTTCTGCTATAAAGGGTGGACCCTTGAGGGGTGCCCTCTATCTGGCAGAAACTTGTTGCTCCGAAACCTATTTGGCAGAACTCATTTGGCAGAAACTTTTTTAAACGAACATTGTTATGGTATAAAAAATATTTAAAAAATCAAGCTTTAAGAGTAGTAGGGAGTTTTATAAGGAGCACACCAATACATGTTATGGAGTGCGAGCTCTGTGTTCCTCCACTGCATATTAGGAGAAAATGGTTAGCATTCAAATATTGTTTAAAGTCGTATTCTATATCCGATAATGTTATAATCAAACTACTACTAGACCTTACCGCTCTTAGTCACATCAGATATTGGGCAGGTAAAAAGCTTCCATTACTCATTAGTGTTTTTGAAGAGGTCAGGGAGGAAAGTATAACGTCATCTCCGATTCTAGAAATGTTTTCTTTAGATACATGGGTTACTATGATTAACGTGCAGGACATAATAAAGGTTAATTTAGAATCAATCAAAAAACCAAAAAATTCATATGATTTAAACTCAATTAAAGCAGAAACGGTGAGAGAATTGTCTAATAAATATCATGATTATTATAAAATCTATACTGATGGGTCTAAGAGCGCTAATGGTAGTGGCGCTGCTTATTACGATCCTATGAGATCGAATAATACAAATATTTGTTATAAAGTAATTTACTATGTTTCAATTATGTCTTTGGAACTTTTTGCAATTTCAGAAGCGCTTTCCTATATTTTAACCATTAATAATAACAGAAAGTCATTAATTTGTGTAGATAGCAAAAGTGCACTACAACATATAGCTCGGTGCGCCTCTGGGTGCAGAGGTGCTCCGATAGCTTATGAAATTATTTCAAAAATATTTAATCTGTCTAAAAGGGGTATCGATTTGAAATTGCAATGGGTTCCTTCACATATAGGTATAAAGGGTAATGAGGAGGCTGACCGATTAGCAAAGTTGGGTATTGTTCAGGGATGGGAAAAAGATATTGGAACTAATTATATAGAATTACTGCCTAAATATAAAAATAAATGTTATGAGATTTGGAAAGAATATTTCAATGAAAGATCTAAAGAAAAAGGTATTTGGTATAGGTCTATAGTTTCAGAGCCTCCTCATATACCGTGGTTTTGTAACACTAGGTTTAGCAGGAAACTTTTAGTAACAGCTCACAGACTGAGATCTGGACACCTGCCGCTCAATAATTTTGGTTTTTTAATGATTTGGATTTGAATTTGGTTTGTTTTTGGCCTAATCTTTTTATGTCCAAATTTAAATTGGGATACTTTTAAGATGGCAGAATTGTATTGGGCATAATTACCTTTGTCAGAGTTACAATTTTGCATATTTTCATTTAGCATAACGTTTATTTAGAGCGCCGATTATTTGGAATAATTTGACTTAGTATACTTCGAAGATCACAGAATTTCAGAATAGAAATAATTTAATAGTCATAATAAAAAATAAAAAAAATGTTTTATAAAATCAATATGGTGTGCTACAAAAGTTAGTGACAGAAATGAATCGCTGCAAAACCGACTTCACGTAGTCTTGTCTGCCCTACCCCTAGAGTGTAATTTAAAATCGCGTAGGCGCGGAGGGGCGAGGCGGCCCGCGAGCTGAGGAGCAGGTGGTGGGCGTAAAATCATCTGCGACGATTAATTCGCGTGGGACCGCCGGAGACCCGCAGCGCCGGAGCCGTGACAGAAGCCATGCCTGCTGCATGTTGCATGCTTGCTGCATGCCTGCTGCATGTTGCAACCTTGCATGCTGCATGCTTGCATGCTGCACAATTATGCCAAAAGATGATTCTGGCTGTGAATTTTCTGCGATATGATGGTTATACTTTTGATTATTATGGATATAAAATATATGCCAAAAGATGATTCTGGTTGTGAACTTTCTACGATATGATGGTTATACTTAGTGATTATTATGGAAATGAAATTTATGCCTAAAGATGATTCTGACTTACAAAATTATGGGTTTCAGTGTTATGGTAAATGAGTATATGCCAAACGATTTTCTGCGAAAAGAGGTTTATGCTATCCGTTGCTATGCAAAATAAAATTATGACGTAAAAAGTTCTGCTATAAAGGGTGGACCCCTCGTTGAGTTAGTCTTAAAGGCCAGCAGTTAAAAACATCATTAGATCACAATAAACCCAGGGTTATGATCGGTATTGAGGTTACAAAAACAGGTTTGTTTATCGCCAATTTTTTATTTAAGGAAATAAGTATTTAATTTTAGCAATAACAAGATTTTATGATTACATTTTATCAGCATGAGTGTGTAGAATTTATGTCAGACTATATATAGTTTTGCTCACATCTAGTTTGTGAAAATAAACACATAACAACCAATTTCCAGAAAACATTAAACAGGTTCTTTCTTTTAAGTTGGCCAACAGAGGGAAATCCGTATCCATAATATGTATATAGAAAAACTTTGTTAGGAACATTTAGCTCTTTTTTAATGATAGAATTTTTGACATATTAATTATTTTGGTCAAGGGTGAGATGTCTCGGGCACGCCGCAATCGCGGCGGTAAGACCCCTCTTTGAGGAGTGGCTGGATAGGCATCACGGCGTCCTGGGGGGGTATTACAACCTTTTTTAATTCCGGGCAGTTTTCAGGCAGTTGACTTTACGGCCATAAGCAGGCTTGTTCTATTTCGTATTATGACGTACGTAATTCTGCAAGGAATCATCCTGGATTATTTGTCTCTGGATGATTACGACGGGCTAGCGAATTCGTTCAAAAATCGAATCGACAATTTACCGATGATTACCGGTTTTATAAATTATGTGTGAAAAATTTCTTTTTGAATGTCAATTTAGGAGATATTTGAGTTAAACTGTATTTTAATAACAATTTAAGTATTAACAATCAAATTGAGCAACATTTACTGTCATTTTATACAAAAACTTAATACCAAATATTCAACTCTCGCAAAGGGGTTTGTTTCTGAATGATCGTATTACGATATTTTTTTAGTTTGTGGCGGTTTTGATTACCAAAACAAACAAGAATATCGTATTTTATTTATTTTTAATGCCACTATGTAGTGCTTTTTACTGCAATAATAAAGGAGCACACCGTTTTCCTACCGCAGAGAAAGTAAGGAAACAAAATGGACTAAGTAAGTCATGAGCGGAAAAAATTGAAAAATGGAGCTGTTTCAACAATGTTCTAATTTTTAAAACAAGAGGCTCCCAAATCAAAGAAGCACCTAAGATATGAAGCTAGAAATGTTTCAACAAGTGAAGGAATGATAAAACCTAGGCCGTTTATTCAAACCGAAAGACAGTGTACCTAGTTCTCTTGAAATTGGCTGCGAAATTGTGGTACCAGAAGCAATCGAGGAAGTGAACTTAAAAATGTCTGTTGATACATCAAAGACTGTACCATTTCTGGAATGATGCTGCGCGAGGCTATTAATTTTAACACAGGGTTTAAGTCCTATCATACATTTTATTTGGTTTATTCAACCCTACGTCCATTGGTACGAAATATTACTTATTTCAGTCACCATGTCTCAGATCTAAGCTCTTGATATTTTTTTTCTTACACTGATGGAACTACGACCTACGACAGAATTTATAAAACAAATTTTTCAGTAGAAACATGTTTTTTATTTAAAACCATATATTATTATATGAGTAAATGTTTACGTACATGAATCTATTTATTGCTTATCGTTCAGTAAATGAGTGTATATGTGTCGTAAAAGGTAAGAACTTTGTCATCTTTATAAAGCTCGTCAGCTGACATTATAATCGTGTATTCACTCTCCATATTCGGTAGTGCCTCCATTATTAATACCAAAGTTTAATTTAGGCAGTTTAAACTGTTTATAGACAAATTAAAAGAAACAAGTCAGTAAAAGTTAGGTACTAAAAAGTGGCGTAAACTGAATGATTTTGGAGATGCCAATTTTGACAGTTAATCCGGCCTTGAAATGTCATTATGTAGCTTGTAATACGAAATTTCCAGGCACAAGCACAGGCAGAAGTTGGTAAGATATCACGTGACCGTTTACTGACCGTCAATGTGTGATCGTAATACGACTAAGCAAGGCAGTTCACTTTAAGGCGTAAACTGACAGGAATTAAGAGGTTGTAATACACCCCCTCACCTACAGCATGACGCAGGTCCTCACCGGACACGGAAGTTTCGGGAGGTACCTGTGTCTGATGAGAAAGGAGGAAACGCCTGGGTGTCACCACTGCGAGGATCGCCCGGAGGACACAGTAGAGCATACGGTGCAAGCCTGCCCCGCTTGGGCAGAGCACCGACGTGTCCTCACGGCGGCGATAGGCGGAGACCTCTCGCGCCCGGCATTGGTGGAAGCCATGCTGCGGGGCGAGACGGAGTGGAAAGCGGTCGCCTCCTTCTGTTTATTGTTTGGGAAGAATAAATGGGGAAGGCGGAAGTTAGTCATACAAATTTGTAGAAAAGTAGTGACTGTACAATGCAAATATACAAAAAAAAAGTAGCAAGGGTTGTTATTTTATCGATGCCGAACCCGAAACTGTAAGTATTTTTTTTGTCTGTTTGTCTGTGTGTTTGTACACGCTAATCTTCGGAACTACTGAACGGATTTTTTTTTTTGTTGTATAGGTATTCAGTCCGGTTAACATATAGGCTATAATTTATCTTGGAAACTTGAACATCTGATGCAGAACTGCAACAGACCTGCTAAACTTTAAGAGATACAAAAATGATGCCATAGCAAAAATTGTTCCACGTGATGAGCATTTTCTGCTGAGAGAATAAAATTGAAGACTCTGGACACCTGATGTGGAACTTCAAGAGCCCAGCTACACTATAACATATACAGGAATGACGTCTTAGCAAGAGTTGTTCAGCCTGATGAGCACCTTCTGTTGATGTATAAAAATTGAAGATCTGGAACACCTGATGTGGAACTTCAAGAGCCCAGCTACACTTTTACATATACAGGAATGACGTCTTAGCAAGAGTTGTTCAGCCTGATGAGCACCTTCTGTTGATGTATAAAAATTGAAGATCTGGAACACCTGATGTGGAACTTCAAGAGCCCAGCTACACTTTTACATATACAGGAATGACGTCTTAGCAAGAGTTGTTCAGCCTGATGAGCACCTTCTGTTGATGTATAAAAATTGAAGATCTGGAACACCTGATGTGGAACTCCAAGAGCCCAGCTACACTATAACATATACAGGAATGACGTCTTAGCAAGAGTTGTTTTGTCTGATGGGCATTTTCTGTTGTCTTACATAAATGAAAGATCTGGAACGTCTGGAATCGTCTCGCACATCCCGTTGTATTTACAAGATCTGAGTTACCAACATAATTAATTCATTATGTTCATTCATCATCAATATTATAATATTATTACGTAGTTGGCATTGAAGTAATAAAGATATAACATAACTTAAACAAGTAAACATAAATTGTCGACACGGCTGGCGCAGTGGCTGAGCCAACGACTGTTGCGCAGGGTGTAACGGGTTCGATCCCCGCACGGAACAAATATTTGTATGATCTGCAAGTAGTTGTTCCGGGTCTGGGTGTTTGCGCATGTGAGTTTCTATGTTTGTCAATGCACCCACAATACAGGAACAAATTCCTAGTGTGGACCAACGTTATAACAAAAAAAGGTATTAGCCCCCGGGGTCGCGGGACCATCGAGTAACCGTCGCCGCTGCACGTAAACGGCTATTGAAGGACACCGTGTTTAGTCAGTACAAGTCTGACAGTCCCTCATATCCAATGAGATTTTATCATGTATAAAAATGGTAATAGCACGGACAGACAGACATAATCACGTACCTACTTGTTTATTAGTTGTTTGTGAATCAATTCCGTTTAAAATAACGGAACACGTTTAATGATAAATTATGGTTGGTATAAAATATCTTAAGGCCGTTTTTAGAGTTCCGTAACCGAGGGCAAGTAGCCCTGCGAATAATTGGAACATGCAATGTATTTCTTCTTTCTTTTTTGGCAATATAATGAATTAAAATTCAGCAATTCAAGTAGAAGCACATTCTTTTTCAGGACGGGGGACCATAACCATGACCCTGGAACATAAAGAGCTATTAAAGGAATACCGTGGATTTTAGTCAGAAGTCTGACAGTCCCTTCCGCTTCATCCAGACTGGGAGGACGCATTGTATGTTTTTATCACGTTAAGAAATGGCTTGAAATAAAATAAGCTATTGCCTCTTCTTAATAATCATAATTTGTATTCATATTAGTTCAAATGTTGCAAAATGATATTTGTTTACTTTTTCAAAAAACATAAATATTTAATAATCAACTAGGTATAGGAAAAGTTCGTTTTGATATTGGGATTAATTATTATTTTCTACCACGGACGGAACCGTCAATGTGCGTGGTCCGAGACGCACTTAGCCAGTTTTTTTTAAATTAACACCTCAGTTGACCTCATGGCAAGGTCAAGGGACGTCCACTCATAATATGAAGAGAGTGAATAAATTTTAATCGAAGGAGGATTAGTTAAGGCCACACGTGTAAGGCGCGTAGGTTAGTGCCCTCTATTACCATGATGTGCCATACCGATGCGCAACTCGATCTATGCAATGTATGGACACACGCTTACATAGCTACACTCTAAGATTTTAGAATTGCCGAATTCCTGGTATGAAACTAGGAATTGAAGCCAAAAAAGGAAGGAAAATACCACTTCGTTCAACCCTATGTCACACTCCAAGGAATTGCATTTAAATGTGTGCGTGGAGCTCACACACACGTTTAAAAAGTGGCTTCAAATTTTTCATGTTTTGTTTTGAACACGAAACCTGTACATTTTATAGTCTATATAAGCGATCTCTCTATACAAGCGATCATCCATATTACGCATTAATATTCCATAGCACACAGTAACACAAAAAAGCGTAAAATAACTTTTATTTTGGAATTAGGTAGCTAACGTTAAATAATTACTTTTCTTCGTGAAACCGGTAGCAAAAAAGACATGAAAATAAGAAACAAAGTCGCTGACTTCCGAAAGAACAGTTATTTTACATTTGTTTTGTGTTTTTAGGGTTCCGTAGCCAAATGGCAAAAAACGGAACCCTTATAGATTCGTCATATCTGTCTGTCTGTCCGTCCGTATGTCACAGCCACTTTTCTTCGAAAGTATAAGAGCTATCCTGTTGAAACTTGGTAAGTAGTTATGTATTATGTGAACCGCATTAGGATTTTCACACAAAAATAAAAAGAAAACTAATTTTGGAGGTTGCCCCCATACCTACAACTAAAACTCTAAAACTTTTTTCATCGGACCCATACTTGCAGGGTATCTATGGATAGGTCTTTATAAATGATGTTGAGGTAATTGTTTTCTAAACTGAACAGTTCCCGCGAGAGACACTTCCAAAGTGGTAAAATGTTGGTCCCCCCCCTGTAACTTCTAAAATAAGAGAATGATGAAACTAAAAAAAATGTATGATGTACATTACCATGCAAACTTCAATTGAAAATTGGTTTGAACGAGATCAAGTAATTAGTTTTTTTTTTAATACGTCATTAATCGTAAACCGCAATTTACCTTTCAAAGTTAAAACCATCTACATGAACTTTTAAATTATGTCACTTGCTGCTACGGAACCCTTCATGGGCGAGTCCGACTCGCACTTTGCCAGTTTTTTAATAAATTTTTATAACTTATTAGCACCACCGCTGCTCAGGTCCTATTGGTCCTAGTGTGGTATTTCGATACATCCACTATCAAATGCAAAACTAATATTTCATTTTGAACCAGTAATTCCTGAGATTAACGCGATCAAGCAAACAACCTAACTCTTCACCTTTATAATTATAGTTTTTTTTTTTAATTACCATTGATCGTTGATTGAATATTAATGCCAGATTTTAACCTAGAAGAAACCAGTTTTTACGCAACAATTATATTATTGTTTACGAATTTTAAATACCTAGTACTGATTCTGATTTCTAGCGTTAATCTTGATTTTCAAATTGATATAAGTGGCGAAGTGTTTAAATCTATACCTGCTTGCCGTTGGGGTCGGCTTCGAGTCTAACCGGATGCAGCTGAATATCAGTATTTTACACAGCCTATCAGACTTCCACAACCCAATTAGTACGGCATAATAAGATACCCCTTTGACTGAAGACTTTTAGTTCGACTTTCAGGCTACTGAATAGAGTCCGCGCCACCACCTCGCGGGGCTTCGAGATACTACATTTTTATTATGCAATGACATGGAAATTACCTCCACGTCAAAGGGATTTCAGAGCGTGGCGCGGACTCTACATGTAACGACTGTCAAAGATGTACCCAAATGACGGCCTGGACCAACGGGTTGACAATTGACATGCTTTCCGAATAAAACCTTTAAAAAAAAAAAATCAAACCGACGAAACATCGAACTGAAAAGCAAAAAATAAATTTTGAGGCGGCGCCAAACAAACAAACATATAAATTAACTATTTGAAGAGCAGAATAGCTCGTTGTATAGCTTATCGTGGTAGCTCGTCGTAGCTATTCGTTGATTGTTTCTTTGGCGCCGCCTCAAAATTTATTTTTTGCTTTTCAGTTCGATGTTTTATTTTTTACTTTTGAGTTTCCTATCTCGTGTCAATTTCTGTAACTAAAAACTCTCAACGACTGTCATACCCCAGCTACGTCTAAAGTTCTCATCAATATGAGTAAAATGAGCCCAAATACGATATAGTTGCTGTTAACTGTTAAGGATCTCTTGCTACTGCCCTCTGTCACCATCCTCAGACCCTCGATGACAATTATACCCCAGCTAGGTATAAAGTTTTCATCAAGACTAGTGAAATGAGCCCAAACACGATAAAGGTGCTGTTAACTGTTGTACACCTCTTGCCCCTGCTATCCGTCACCATCCTCAGAACCTGGATGGCAATGATACCTCAGCTAGGTCTAAAGTTCTCATCAAGCTGAGTGAAATGAGCCCAAACACGATATAGCTGTTGTTAACTGTTAAGGAACTCTTGGGACTGACTTCACAAAATAACAGGGATCTGGAGTTGATCTGATGATGGTGACGCCATCATGTTATGTTCTCCACATCTCTGCTATATAATAATGTCCTCAGAATTACAATTGTTAACTTTATTTCAACAGAATCGGTTCATAATTGAAAATTCTGTAGGAAGATTGACAATTAATTCCTTTTTTTCTAACCTTAGGGTGCGTCCACATCTGGCGAATGTGCCGCGAATGTGCAGCTCGCGAGCCGTTTGCGAGCTGCGCGCCTGCAGTCACTGCAATGGTTTGGTGCGCCTCTTTAGCGCATCTCATACAAGGCTCGTATAGAGCGCGCGAGCGGCGTGCGATCTGCTCGCACTCAGTTCTCGCCCTTACATTTCCGTTTACTGGCTCAGTACTATCGAAGATGTCACACGACACTAGTGTTTTTAATATAATTGCTGCATCATTAGCTATTATATTACTGACAAAAAGGAAAAAAAGAGACAACGGCGTTCGTGGCAAAATCCTATTTTTAAAAGAAAACAGAATATATATATATTTTTTTCTATAGTAATATTGATCTTTAGGATCCCATAATTCTGGAAATCTTTTATATGTTTCAATTAAGCGTAAACAATTCTCCTCCGTCCACTCCATGACAACACGTACTTAGCCTCCAGTAATCAGAAACGAACTGAGCGAAATAACTAGCGCGCCGCCCGCGCGCTGATCGCGTACGGCGCTTAGGTCGCGCGCAAACTGCGCGCGGGCGGTGCAGAAGCGGCGCACGAATAAAAATGCACGCGCGCAGCTCGCGGGCAGGTCGCAAACGGCTCGCGAGCTGCACATTCGCGGCACATTCGCCAGATGTGGACGCACCCTTAGAGGCCGAATTTAGTTTTGAAATTTAAATGGGACCAACTTTGAGATATACTCTTTCTAACAAAAAAAGAATTTTTGAAATCGGACCACGCTAGGAAAAGTTATGCGTGGTCATACATAAAAAAAAAAAAAAAAAATATACATGTCGAATTGAGAACCTCCTCCTTTTTTTTCGTCGCGCGTCGGTTAAAAACAGAGAAAAGTGTATTCATAAAGCTGATTTAATATTTAATATTGCTTTATTTGTTAGGTATAGAAATGACTAAACGACAGATTCCATACAGTCAACAAATAACAAAATTATGTGAGCTGTTAGGTACTACATTTCATAATTTAAAGATATAATTATTTTTATGTTGTTCCACATAATACTCGTAAATTTCTCCTGTGACTTAGATATTTTTACAAATATTAAAACACACATAATAATAAACCAACCGGACCCGGAACAATAACTTGTATAACCCGGTTCATTGAAGAAAGGAATCTAAAATGGCGGCTTGTACTTGCGTTGACAGATAGTACAGACAGCATATATGATTTCAAGTTAAAGTTTTTTTTTTAAATTAAAAATAATAAAAACAAGACTGGATCACAATAATTTCTCAAACTTAACCTAACAATAAAACAAAATTCAACAACAATAATCAATACGTTACAACGGAAAAATAACAGAAAACTATAGTACATATTCTTAAAAAAGATCACAGCGCTTCAAGATGTCAAGACTATTTTTTTTCTGCTTACGCTACGCGCGGGAATGAATAAAGACGGCACTAGTGCGCGAGCGAGAGAACACGATAAGCGCCGCCATCTAAGATTCTTTTCTTCAATGAACCGGGTTATAGAAAGAATTTTCATATATTTGACGGAGGTTCGAGCGGCTGAGACACCACGTGTCGCTGTTTTTCCGACATCAGTTGGTCCTCCATTATGGGCGTGTTGGTGCAGGTAGTTGAAAAATAATATTCACAAAATATCTCACTTAGTTTAACTTTTAATATTTCAACAAAACTTCACCAAAATAACTAATGATTACAATAATAATTACTGATTAAATAACGGAGAGAAAATAAAACTTTACTCTAGAGCCAATGGGTTTGTGCATGTCAACCTCGGCTGACGGTCGCATCAAAAGTGCGCGTCACCGCCGCCAACAACTCCATTCGGTGTTACCCGCTCTAAATTAAAAGTACCAATAAAGAAATAATTCTTACACCACAGTAAAAAGTAAAAATAATCGATTACAACTTATAAACAAATGTTAAAATAAATCAACTAAATTATCGCGCGCCGTCATATTTTTTGTTCCGAGCGAGAACCGTCGTCGATCGCTCGGCCACTCCACCAACCATGCCATCAAATTCCTTGTCCACTTACTGACAAACTTATCCACTTCACAAAGAAAGATAATAATCAAGGATTTAATTAATTTGATACTGACGTTAACATTAATAATGTACAGCTGAGCTGAGCTTTGAACATAGATTGTATAATCTTATGGACTGGAAATACCTACACAAAAAACGTGTATATCAAGTTAGCCGGGCACATAAAATGGCGGCCAATGATAGGGTTGTGCCAATCAAGAAACATAGTGTTACTGTAACGAGTATCGATACTAGTATCCCTAGTACTTTTAGGATTACATCATAATAGTATTACGACTAGATACAATGATTCACATGATTGAATTATAACCCATGTAGTTACGTGAAAATAATATGATTTTTTATAATTATTATGATGAACTAAGCAACATTAAAAGAAAATTTTCTTTTAAATTTTGTTTATTGGTGACAATAATATGATTTAAAAATTAAGCTTATTTGAATTTTGTATATAGGTAGCTGTACTTGTAACAGTTATGTATTACCTATACAAAATTCATAACATTTATTTCAAGCAGACCAGTTAAATACATTTTCAATTGTCACTAGCATAGGTCGGAATTAGGTAGAGATAATCATGTACTTATACAGCGAAAGAAAAAAGTGGATACTTCCGAAACCCCGGAATTACTTTTAAAGAGCAGAAAAAATCCGATGAAGAATTTTGTAATCCGTAATACCGGTAATAACATCGTTAAAATCTCTTACATTCATAATTTCCTATCTCAAAAACTACTGAACCGATTTTGATGAAACTTGTATTCCCTAAGTTGAACGATACCTAGTACAACAAAAAAAGAATTGCTTAAATCGGACTTGTAGTTCCGGAGATATGCGAACACAAACATAATTTACTACGCGGCTTTGAATGACTCATTATACACTCATCAACAACAACAACAACTTTTTACAACGGAATCAACCTAGAAATCATGATGGAAAAATACAATCGTAAAACTCAAAAAAATATGTATATAGGTAATCGGTTCTCAGAAGAAACCAAACAAGATTTAAAACTCGAGTTAACCCTCAAAACAATGCAAGGCCTTAATTGAATCAATTGCTGTTTGTTAGTCTCACTAAAATTCGATAACGGCCGGACCGATTTGGCTAAATTTGGTTTTGAATTATTTTTGGTAGTCCAGGTGAGTACCTAAATATGATGAAAAAAAAAAGATTCAGGGGCTGTACGAAGTTTGCCGGGTCAGCTAGTTAAATTTTTATATAAATAGATACCAATTCGCATAGAGCGATTTAAGAGCTAATCAACTCTCTATCTGCGTTTGCGTTTCCGAACGCAAACAACCCGGATCTCTGACTGCTATTGAAAACAAACACAACCCTTTAAAAAAAAATATGCTCAAGATTACGATTACGATTAAGGGGGATGCTCCAACCAGCCCGCGAAATTCAAATATTTTTACGTTTTTTGCAATTTGCAGGCCAGTGACATGTTGTAGCTTTATAAATATATGAGTTGCGGTAATAACAAGTATAATTTTAAATATAAAAATTATAAAAAAACTCGCTCCATCAGCTCTCACATAGAAAAGGTGTGTAGACTTTCAGGCGCAGGGATTAAGGCGTTTGATCAGGGAAATAACACAACTCTTGAGGCTTCTTGAAAAACACTTTAATCTTCAAATACTATTTTTCTTGTACACAAAGGTTCTTATTCACTACACAGTTGCTTCTACACAGGGAGCTTGCTCAGGAGACTTCTTTTCTTCACGGCGGACGAAACTGGACTACATCGTGGCGCTTTTTTTTTTTTTATGGATACGGGCATCTCGCAGGTCAACCTATAAGAGGTTGTGTGCTGCTTAACCGGACTTTCCTGTGGTTGCCATAGATGACTCTAAGGCCTCCAGCCAGGGGCTTACAAACTAAGTTAAAAACTAAGTGACCACACGATAAGGGCACCCCCTGTGGGGTACGGACCTCGGCTTAGGGCGTCACTGACAGAGGACAGCAAGGGACAGGCTGGATAACAATATTTCATTATTTAGGGGCTAATTTAAAACTACAGGCTCAGCATCGCGGGCTGGCTCTTGCAAGGGTCGGGGGGGGCATTGACTTGGGCGTCGCGACGGGCGGCCTCGGCGGCGAGGGCGGAATGACGGAGTCGGTCTGTGTCTGTGTTTACGCAGCGTACTGGTTTCCCTACGGCTCTCCTGGAGGAGGGTGATGGGGTCGTCGGAGGTGATGAGGGTATGCCTTGGTCGGCGAACGGAACTAATACGCGATGGATCGTATCGAGTGGACGATGCTATTAACGGGTTGGGGTGCCTAACTGCAGTTTCAAAGAAGCGCGTGGTAATGCGCTTCATGAACTGAGCGATGGTGGGGATCCTAAGGTCGAGGTGAAGGGTATCATTACGGACATAGTACGGGGCTCCCGTTATTTTCCTAAGAAACCGGTTTTGGAGGACCTGCATTTTATAGAGGTGGCGGGGATTGGAATGCGCAAAGATGGCACACGCGTAAGTCATGATGGGGCGGATTACCGCGGTGAATAAGCGCATTTTGCACTTTCGGGACAGGGGACTTTTCGGAATGAGCATGAAGTGGAGCCTACCCATAGCAAAAGCAGCCCGATTACGAGCTGCTTTGATGTGGTCGCGGAAAGAGAGGTGACTGTCGAGGGTCACACCTAGGTACTTGGCTTGCTTCTTCCAAGGAATAGGCTTGCCGTACATAGTGATCGGGGTGGGGTCTACTGGTCGCTTACGCGGTTTGGTGAAAAGGACCGCCTGGCTTTTATCGGGGTTAACCTCAATTCTCCATTTCCTGAACCAAGCGCCTAGGGCGTGTTGGAATCCCAACACTAAAATATAAATTGTTAGTTAGTCGATTGAAGACGTTCACATCACTAGCGCGTCTCTATACGCATAGTCGCATAAAACGAACCACTGAAGTAGTAGCAATCTAGCCATCGTTCGGGCCACCACGGAAGGAGTTAACTCTGTTGTGTGTGTCCGAAATAAAGTGCCTCCATTTTACAAGTGCTTTATTCTACAAGGCTCCTACTCCCCGCCAGGGCGTTGGCTGAGGTTTGGAGGGTTTGGGCTATAGCGGTAGGACTTTGGCCAGTGTAATACAGGGCCGTGTCGTCCGCGAAGAGAGCTAACTGAGCCTTCTTGCTCTTGGGAATATCGCTAGTAAACAGCGAGAATAGGTGGGGCGAGAGGACTGCGCCTTGAGGGACACCGGCTAGAATGCGGTGTGGGGAGGAGAGGGCGTCGCCTATGCGATAGCGAAAGGTGCGATTCGACAAGAAGTCTCGTATGATGAGCACGAGACGGTCTGGCACACCCAGTTGGTAGAGCTTATATAATAAGCCATTGTGCCAGACTTTGTCGAAGGCTTTCGCTATGTCGAAAAACAGAACACCAGTCATCGCACCGCGCTGAAAGCCCGCGCTAATGTGCTCGACTATACGGTGGACTTGTTGGACACACGAGTGTCCGGCCCTGAAGCCGTATTGCTCGTCGGGAATGAGGCTCTTAGCTGCGACATAATCTTTGAGTCGCTTAAGGATAAGCCTCTCTCTCTATTTTGCCGAGAACGTTCAGGAGACTGATGGGACGGTAACACGTGGGCTCAGACTTGGGCTTGCCTGGCTTGGGGAAACCGATTACAGTGGCCTCTTTCCACGCCTGGGGAAAGATATTGTTGCTTAGAGCGCCATTGAAGATGGCGGTCAATAGCATAATGAGCTGGGGAGGGAGGAGTTTAAAGACGTTATTATTAATACCGTCCGAACCGGGGGCTTTCCGGGGTCGGAGCCCTTTTATGATGTCATGCACTTCGTCGGGAGTGACTGGAGGCAGAGGATCATCAGGGTCTTCTACAAGAGGTAAGGCGGTCCTACGTTCTACTTCGGAGTCTACCTTGAGGAGGTGACTGTTGTCTATCGGTTGGGTGCTCGGAGTGCACTCAGCTTCCAGGCAGTCGGCTTTCTCGGAGTCCTCGAAAGCGATGGTCTTGTCGGGGCGAGTGACACCGTGGCGCGCAACTGCCCCTCTTTTATTCGCTCGAGCGCAGGCGGAACGCGTGGGAGGACCGCGCCCACACGTCTTTCTCGCTCTAGCCAATCGCCTGCGCCCCGTGCTCACACGCACACATAGACGTTGCGCACCACGCTTTCCTCGTTCGTCCGTCGTTTAGAGTACATTTTTACAGTTTTTCTAATTTACATAGTGGACAATAATCATCAGAAACTTAACTAATTAAAAGTGGACAATAGTCTAAAAAAGGGTGTAGATATGTAGACAAGTTTAATTTGACTTAAAACTATACAAATCACAATCAAATTACACACTATTTACAACTATTGTGGTAGGTTGCTGCACTCCACGACTGTGCTCCTCAACAAGGTGCATCATGTTAAACTCTCCGAAATCTAACTACGATGCACCTTTTCTATGTGAGAGCTGATGGAGCGAATTTTTTGATAATTTTATATTTAAAATTATACTTGTTATTACCGCAACACATATATTTATAAAGTTACAACATGTCACTGGCCTGCAAATTGCAAAAAACGTAAAAAAAATTGAATTTCGCGGGCTACATCGAAGCAATCACCTTATGAGAACTTTTACTGTGTGTTCAAATTTAATTTTTCATTAGGTACTCATACTCTGAACGTAGGTCATTACATGCCTGATGAGCGGGTTGAAAGGTATGATACGATACGATATCAACCATTTAACCCAAATTCTTGCCATATAATTTTCTAACATGCTCGTTAGAATTTTGAAATCCACTGTAACGATAACATCGTCCAAATGAACAATAAGGTCGACGGCGCGTTGTGTCCCACGCGCGCCTCAAAGAGCGTCAGCATAATGACGGGGCCCCCTCTCAGAGGGCCAAAGCCTGCCGGGGTCGCGGGACTTTTCATCACCGTGACCCCGGAACATAAAGGGCTATTGAAGGACACCGTGGTTTTTAGTCAGTACCAGGGTTGGAAAAAAAACAGTTTTTTTTTAATTTTATAAAACAAACAGTTCAAAATGTTTTAAACAAGTGTTTTTTTTTGTTCTTTTTAGTTTAGGGCATTATTTTAAATTAATTCGACTATGTTTCATTTCTAGACTACATCTTTATAAACTCGCCATAATAAATTAAATATTTACAAAAAACACCATCAAAAGGTAAACATTCATACTGCACGCTTCACATTCACCCCGTACGTTCTATTGTTGATTTTTAAATTGGGCGACTTTTCGGCAAATTATCTTTTATCTATGAACTATTCTACTAATAGATAAAAAATATAGGGGAATAACCATTAATCCTTTGAATTAGGTACTTTCTTTCGACAGCCGACATTAGGGTCACAATTATGATTTTTTAAATAACTATTGTTATTATTAATGAAAATTGTTACAATATTAATTAGTTTGAAATTATTTTGTGCTAAAGTTTAAAAAATAGTTGGTGTCCCATATATTACTTAGATATTTGTACTTAGGTACAAATAGGTAATATTTGTTTGGTTGAATGAAATACAAACAAAAAAGTAACGTTTTTCTGTTTTAGTTTATTACAACGCCAATTAAAGTTAAAAAATATTACATAGCAATAGTATAGACTCAACTGGTTTTATGTTGAACTATTCACTCTAATAAATTACTTTATTTTCATTTTATATCCAGTTATGCGCAATGTAAAGTAGTTTTAAAACATGTTTTTTTTCTTATTGTTTTATACAATGTTTTAAACGTGTTTTTATCTTTGTTTTTAAACATGTAATAAAAAACACTGTTTAATTTAAAACTGTTTTAAACACTGTTTTAAACATGTGTTTTAAAACAACTTGTTTTAATCATGCCAACCCTGGTCAGTACAAGTCTGACAGTCCCTCTCGCCCTGCCCGGGGTGGGAGGATTCATTTGTTGATTTTGCCACGTTAAAAAAAAAAACAAAACAATAAGGTGAAATGTAATGCTCGAAAAAAAAAACTGCTAAGCCAAAATGGATTTAAAAGGGATCAAAATGAGAAACAAAAATGCATGGGACCTCCTTTTTGAAGTGGGTTAATTATGTTTACAGGGAAGGAGTATTTTCAAGGTAGATGTGAGGGGAAACCCTTTGTGTGACTTTGACTTTATTGGAGACTGTTCTCTACAGAGGTCAGAGGCCTTACCACGAGCTCAGTTTAGGCTGTGGGAAAGAGACGGCGCTAGACGACTTGTATAGCTCTGTCTCTTTCCTACAGCCTAAACTCTACCAATTGTACCTTTGCCACCGGAGTGGTATGCGTGGATTGGAACTAATCGAAGCAAGGACGAAAAACAATAAGTATTACAAATTACAATACATTTGAGATACACAGGCCTCCTATCTGTGAGAGGGATGTGTACATGTCCATATAATTAATATTATAAAGCGATACTTTAACTATTTTGGATGGATAGATATTTGTTACTCACTTCAGAGCGACTTAACGGATTTGGATGACAACTGCTAACCCCACTGTCCATTGGAAACTGTATTGCACGTCATTCATAAAAACCGCATAAAAAAGTAAACATCAGAATAGGTATGTTAAACAGTTTTGCAAACACATTTTAGCACTGGTTTTTAAACATGCAATTAACATTAAAATAGGCATTGTATAATTAGATATCTTTTTGTTAAAGCCATGTTAATACTGACGTGTTAATAAATGATTTACCTAAAGATTTTTCGAGGTAAGGACAGCAGGACAACTTCTGTGCTTAATTTTTTTCACTTCAATATATCAAAATTAAAATTTGAAGGTTTGTTCCATTAATGTCAATAAATTCTCCATTTATAAAGATAATTGAGCATAAACTTCTTTTTTATCGTGGTAAAATCATCAAATGAGTCCTCCCACCCCGGGCAGGGCGGGAGGGACTGTCGACCCTGCTTAGGTAGATTTTTTTTTATTACACCTCGTTATGACATATTTTAATGAACATATTTTGGTGCACATTCAGTATATTTGGTGGAACACAGGCAAAATTAGGTAAATGAAATGGGAATAAATTGAAGTACTTTTAAATCCCATCAAAAACATAAATGTGAAATGAGAGCCAAAGCCAAGCATAATAGTTTGGTATTATGCCTTGGTTGTTGACTTCAACAAAAAAAGAAGTGAAATCTAAATGGGTGCCAAGTTCAATGGTCAGTTCTGAAATTTATTTAAAACAACATAAAATAGATTTCTTTTTATAACTAAGGATCATACATTGTAGCCTAATTTCTGACTTGGCTATTTTGGTCACGATGAAATAATGAAAACTAGGGAAGGGTAATAACGCTTTTCCAGATTGTTAAAATGAAACTGTATTTAATCGATTTTTACTAATGTGATTTAAAACGATTTGTTTTCTGAAATTAAGAATTGGCGTTGAAACAGTATTTGGCGGGAATCGATAGATTCAGAGTCGTTTCGTTGCTCTTTATTGTGTTTTCATGCGTTTTGATTCGGAAAATCAGATTGTTTTAAAGTGATTCGTCCACTAAACTCAACTTTATTATTTTCGTTAAAAGCTTTGGAATGAGCTTCTTAGTTTAATCTTAGTTCATATTTTGTGCAGAATAATATTAACTGGACAGGTTCCGTCTGAACTGGAAGGAAGACGCCCAACATCGTGAAAGGTAGGAGTGGAAAGAGAATATTGCCCAGCACGCGTAGCGTGGCGATTCTATCTCTATTCTACCAAGAAAAGACAAAGTTATTTCATCGTTATTTCTACACAAATCGACTGTTTTTTTGCACAAATATGACACCATTCGTACACTATTGAAGATAAGAACGTTTATTTTCCATATTTTTTACATTACCATGCTTAAAACGCTAAAAATATTTCTACGTTCTGTCATTTTGCCTATTCTTGCGTCGACAAAACCCCTTTCTACGGCGCCATGCTACACCAGCTGGAGTGGGAGAGAAAAAAAAATAACTGAAGTATGATCGATACTACTTTCTAACGATTTCAATCGATTCTTTTATGGCTTCTGTGACACTTTGAGTTCAATCCCATCTTTAAGAAAAAAACAAACGTCAGACGTCGTTTGAACGCTCTGCGCTCTGCTTATTAATATTGTTCGTTGTGATTCTTTCATTTTGCTTTTCCTTGACTCCCGCTTGTTTATTGAACTTCCTGCTTGCAAACCTACCGACCTCTCACTTCTCGACTCGGACTTGACTTGTATACAGTGAATCATGCAATGCATAAACTGTGGTATATCCACGCGAAGACTGCGGCGTCATATACACTCGAGAGGAGCTCGTGGCTAAATAATTATAACCGCACAGGCCGATCTTTCAGCCAACATTGTCATCCTTGTTATGAACTGCTGCATTCAGTAGCAACTGGTGAAATTCGTTTATTCGGCTATTCAACGGAGTGCTTAACTTGTGGTTGTTCTGTGAGAACATTGCAAGGCCATCGCCATGTAGTGGAAAGAAACAGTTCAAAGTTGCAGAAATTAACAACATCACACCCAGATTTCCATCATCACGTAATAAAATGACATTTAAACACAGTCCGTCGCTTCGTATTCTTTCAGACTTTATTTATAAGAATCACAGATTAACGAATAAATATAGTATTTCCTATTTTTCTTGTTTCATTTCGAAATTGTTAAATGTATCCTTAGCTAATTAGAGGGTTCAACAACGAGTTCAGAAAGGATTAATCAATTAACATGTTTTCCAAAATGAAAGCGCCCAGCGCGTTTATTTGACTTTACCGATATAACTAACATAATATTATGAATGTGGTTATCATTATTAGATAGATTAGTTCTTCCAAACAGGTTTAGGTATACTGTATTCAACTATGTAAATCAAGTAAACGATATCGTTTGTTTATCATTACAACTACTTACCTACTTATATCGTCTGTGAAAACTGTCTTTATTTAAGTTTAAGCACGTATCACATTATTTGGTAAGTAGTTTGAAGATGTTTAATTAATCTGAGTGGGTCACAAATGTGGTCATCAATAAATAAATACAATCGCAGATACATAAAAGTAAACGCCTAAGTAAAAGTTTATAGCAATATCAATATTTGCAATTTTTGTAGTACTTTTAATGGTAGGTGTTCACGTTTTTTTTTATCATGGTTATGAAGATATAACAAGTTTTAGAAACTTTTTTTATGTGAAATATTAATATTGAGCTACTCAGCGTTATATAGTGCTAGGTCCCATTTCTATAGCCGTCTGAATTTTTGCACATACTTGAACTTTCCATCTCCTTTGACAAGTCTAGGTTAAATAGTTTTTGAGTTATGAGGGGCTAAAAAGTGCCCCCAAATGGTTCGTGTAATATTACACACTGTGAGCGCGCCTTGCTTTGGCTGGCCACTCTCCCGCGTGTCTAGATACCATCCCTTATTCTTTACCCGCTTTTCATATCGAAAAGTTACATAGTTAAATTAATTAATTTACATTAAGAATTTTAATTTATTGACGTCATGTTCACTAACACTACATAAAAATATAGTAATTATAAAAGTATAACTTTAGTTCGGTTATACATAACATATAATTATGTATATGACATAAATAACCAAGATAAATAAAATGTACGCATACCATTAATTTTAAATTTGTTTTATCATTTTAGGTTCTTATTATTTTTTTGTAATATTCCCAGTATGAATAAATACTAATATTTTAATATGCAGTAGTCCATCGTTTACTACGTATTTTAGAATGTTCCTTTCCTGCCATTCATTACTTCATTGGACAGTAGGAATTTCTTCTGTATCGTGATTGTGTTTACAAACATCTAACTCATATACACAAACACCCAGACGCAAGATAAGTATTGTTAGATGTTACAAATATTTGTTCCGTGTGGTAATCTAACTTTTCAAACAAAATACAGGCTGATTAGTTTGGGTGCATTCCTTGAAAAGGGTGATACTTTTTTTTTAGCGTAGTAAAATCATCCCCGTTTCGGGGTCACGGTAAATCGTGAGACTCCGGCAGGCTTTGGCCCACTAAAGGGCCCTGCTGACACTCTTTGAGGCGCGCGTGGAACACAACGCGCCGTCGACCCGGGCATGATCCATGGTCGGACAGCGACAGCAGATAATAGGACTATTGGTAGATTTTTTATGTTTGTCAACCATTAATAGTAGCCATACACCATCCTGCCTATCGAACGATAGATTTGACGCTTGCAATTGTTTCAAATCGGCAGTTCGTCCATATACACCATACACCATACTGCTTATCGTAAGATTGATTTGACACAACGTCAAATCTGCAGCAGTGATGCCTACTCAGCAACTTTATAGCTAGATCTGGCTATATAAAATTTGTGGTTAAACTTTTTAGCTACTTTTTCTAGCACCTTTTCATTTCATCATGAGACTATCGAAATTAGTCAATTAGTGTCCCGAGTGGAAAGACAAGATAATGCAACAGTGGCTCATTCTACATATAAATAAGTGGCATTCTGAAGAAATAGTTCAGTGTTGGGTTGAAGTAAAAAAGAATTGAAATTCTTCCGGTGACAAAATATATTACTTAAATACACAGGGTGTTAAAAAATTAACTGCAGGAATTTCAAGCATTTTTTTATTTTAATGAATTTGATTGCTCTTTGAGGTCGTTCATCATCGTTTGTAGCGTTCTCAGATCAGATTATATATTTTGTAACCGGAAGAATTTCATTTTTTTTTAGTTAAACCCAAAACTGAACTATTTCTTCAGAATGCCACTTATTTATATGTAGAATGAGCCACTGTTGCATTATCTTGTCTTTCCACTCGGGACACTATTGACTAATTTCGATAGTCTCATGATGAAATGAAAAGGTGCTAGAAAAGCAGGGATCGGATTACCGTTATTTTTTTTTATGACGTTACGAATTATCGTTATGGTAACGATAAAAATGTAACGATATTAATAACGATATCTGTAAATCCGTTACCTAATAACTAAAATGAGTATCGGTAAAAGTAACAATACATATACCGGTAATTTATATGCCTATCTCTTTCTAACGATGTCGGTAGGTGGCGCTAAATTGCGATGTAATTTAGTTACAAAATTGTCGGTCGTCGCCACCGGCCACCCCGATTTTCTTTCATTACCAAAGTTCACAATTTAGTACTGTAGATACAAGTACAGACCAGTAAATAGGCAACGACCTGTTAGGCGGCAGCCGCTGATTGTCTTTTAGAAAAACTGCACCA
Source organism: Agrotis clavis (assembly GCA_954870645.1). Classification (NCBI taxonomy): domain Eukaryota; kingdom Metazoa; phylum Arthropoda; class Insecta; order Lepidoptera; family Noctuidae; genus Agrotis; species Agrotis clavis. The sequence continues at coordinate 25,789,817 of OX940928.1, read as the reverse complement.
AGTTCTTTTCACAAAGTTTATTGGAAAAACTACAGTCACGTTTTGAACCTCACTTTTCTTTATGCGAGTATTGGAATTTAAAACGCGGGAATGTGGATTGGTTGCTAATTTGCTACTGAGCTGTCCGCATGGACGTAAACGGTTTAATAGAAAATATTATGTTTTGTCAGCAATTGCGCGACTCGCGTACAAGTTATGAATATAACAACAACAACAGACAGACCGAATAATTTTCGACCTCATCGACATTTAAAATTTAGTTTGCTTTTCCTTACATTCTCATTAGCTAACGTTGCTCCTTCATTAAAATCCGGTGTTTGCATCAGTGTCAATAAGGTCGAAAATCGTTTGAAGGTCGGAAAACATTTGCTTAACGATAGCAAGTTAAAAAAAGTGGTGCAAGGGATTTTCGACCTTATCGACATTTAAAATTTAGTTTGTTTTTCTCACATTCTCATTCGTTAACATTGCTCCTTTATTAAAATCAGGTGTTTGCGTAAATGTCAATAAGGTCGAAAATCGCTTGAACCTTTTTTTAACTTGCTTTCGTGGTCCCTTGACAACTCTCAAGTTTTCAACCGTATTTTGGTTTAAAATAAAATGAATAACACTTTTTTACGAGTGTACATGCGACCCATGTGCGAAAAGCCTTAATTTTCCTGGTAAGGCCACGTTCACATGGCGATTATTTTCCCGTATACTGTATACGAGATTTTATCGAATAGAGTAGTGACAACAGTATATAAATAAAAACTTAAAAATAGTTTACACGGCGTTCATACGGGAAAATCCCGTGTTCGAGAAATATATTTTACCGTGTACCGTGCGAAGTTGTCCTAAAAGTGGTCAACACTATTCGATAAAATCTCGTATACGGTATACGGGAAAATAATCGCCGTGTGAACGTGGCCTAACCGTCCCTGTAGAAAAGTAGCTAAAAAGTTAAGCCACAAGGTCACTTTTTAGGTTTTTTTTTAGCACCTTTATAAAATTAGCTAACTAGCTACAAAGTTGCTAAGATGGCATCACTGCTGCCGAATTTTGACGTTGTGTCAAATCGATTTGATGACCTATCAAATTTAATTGGCATGTCATGCCATCAAATTGGCATTCCTCGCCCATACACGGTCAATTCTATTTGATCAAATTGGCAGTATCATGCCGATTTGACAAATAGGCAGTATGGTGTATGGCTACCATAAGAGGTTTTTTTATCGTGGTAAAACCAACAAATGAGTATTCCCACCCAGCGCGGGGCGAGAGGAACTATCAGACTTGTACTGACTAAAATCCACGGTGATTCTTTATAGCCCTTTACGTTCCGGCGGCGGCGCCACGGATACCCGATAGTCCCGAGACCCCGGCAGGCTTTGACCCTCTAAGGAGGGCCCCGTCATTAAAATAGCTCTTTGAGACGCGAGTGGAACACAATGCGCCGTCGACCCGGGCATGGTCCATGGTCGGACAGCGAGTCGCCCAAAAAGGGTGATACTAGACCCAATTTGCAACAATTTCAACCCCGGTAAGCTGGGGTCGAAACTAGCTTGTATTGAACTGCTTATTGTGAAAAAATGCGACGGTTACCGTTTCAAATTAATTACTTTTCTGATAGCATATGAACAACTGAATTCAATTACCGCACGTCTGTAAAAAAATCAACGACATTTTGGGAAATTTTGGGCTTTATGGCGTTGTTCCCGTGTTTATTTTTTCTTAAATCTTCCCCTGTCTTTCTTTCAAGGTATATTTCACACAATAAATATATGACACTTAATTGGCAAAATACCTATTTCAAGGAATACAAGTTTGGATCGCCCAGTTAAAAAAAAATGTATCCACGTCCGTATACAGACCTACAGGTTGATTTGTTTTTTTGGGCGTCGCAACTGATTGTTTTAAACTGGGTGTTCCTAGCTAGACTTAATAAATTGAGGTTGTGATGGTTTAGACTTTTGTCCACCTGAGGAACCAAATAAGTAGAAAAATAATAATCAGAAGAGGGGACCCTACAACTAGGACTCCTTTCCCCGTCTGTGTGTCTATCCGTCTCTCACCAGGTTGTATCTCATGAACCTTTCGCAGATGATGTACTTCTGTTGCCGCTTTAGTGACATACTAAAAAACAGGAATCATAAATATTTTAGTGGACTCTCATACAATAAGCGTGAAATTTTTTTCGTTATCGTCCTCGTGCTCAAGTACCACTCGCCTTTGACTTGTTTTTATCATAAAATGTATGTTACCGTGATACCCAAATAAACAGTCGAAACTGTGTCTCCTCAAATACAGATTAGGTACTATTAGGAGAGCAGAGCTTCACCCAACTGTTCGATACATAATCTATACATCTCTATTTATAAATAAAATTGGAGTGTCTGTTTGTAATATTGAAAAAAACAGCATACGAATATTATATACGGTACATAAACCAAAATAACATTTTTTTTCTTTCTGTCTGTTTGTATTGCCTAATCTCTGAAATGGCTGGGCCGATTTTGACGGGACTTCTATTGGCTGGTAGCTGATGTAATAAGGAGTAACAGCTACGTTTATTCTAGAAAAAAAAAAGAAAAAAATATACATTGTTGAGTTCCGACATCCACGCGAACGAAGTCGCGGGCACAGCTAGTTTATTTATAAACAAAACCCTCGTGTACTGTATGTTTCTTTTTGTGATTAAATTAATATATTATGGAGTAGGCTTTGATTTTTTATAATGCTTCCTATATTTAGATCAAACTAGCTGCTGCCCGCGACGTCGTCTGCGTGAATGCGTTGAAGAAATAAAGGTTTACTGCTCGTTCCCCGTAGATGATAGCGTGATAATATATTATGCCTATATGTTGACCCGATTTCTGAATAATATTCCTGCCAAATTTGAAATAAATCCATGCAGTACTTTTCCGGACATATACATACAGACAAACAGACAAAAATTCTAAAACTTATATTTTTGGCTTCGATTTCGAATCGATTGTAGATCACACCCCAAGTATTCTTTAAAAAAAATATTCAATGTACTGTTTTGACTTTCCTACCATAGACATAAAAAGACAATCGTACCTCAAAGTTCCGAAAGCCCATCATAGTTTGTGGTCGCGGAACTTACGATTTACCGTGACCCCGGAACGTAAAGGCTATTGAAGGACACCGTGAATTTTAGTCAGTACAAGTCTGACAGTCCCTCCCGCTCTGCTACGGGTGGAAGAATTCATTTAATGATTTAGCCACGATAAAAAAGCCCTTAGCTTGCATTAAAAAAAATGTAAGTTAAACACATACCTCTAAAAAAACACCATAAAAATAACACCAACAATACACATTCACCAACAACCGTCACAGTTCTATAGAGCAACCAACCAACCCGTAGACTGGACAACCGCGCACATAAGATCAACCGCTCAACATCGCATCGTGTCAATTGAGCACAGACAATCACCGACCGCTACTGATCTGAGGACAGAGATACACTGGTATATAATACTCGATAATCCGTTGTGATTCGGTTAAAAGCTTGGTTTCTGCTTACTCCTTAAATGGTGGATGAACATGGTGAAGAAAAATTATACTAGTCCTAAAAAGGTCTCATTACTGATAGTATACATAGGGCATTTATATATTAGGGGTCCTAAAAACCAGTAAAAAATGAATAGGAAATTTGAATCACGAATCAATAAAAAATTTATTAGCTGTGAAAAGGCGATTTTCCAATAGATTTTGTATGACTATAGTAGATTGTGACGTAACTAACTAGTTAAATCAATGAGTTTACTATTTAATGATTTCAGGGCTACAACTTGATTTATTCTCGTTGAATCCCACTTTTGGATCCCATTTTTAGGAATTCCCGATGAATCCCATTTTTAATTCCCGTTGAATCCCACGTTATAACAACATGTGTACATATCAGAAGAAAAGTGTTACCGGCGACTCGCTGTCCGATCATGCACCATGTCCGGGTCGAAGGCACGTAGTGTTCCATTCGCGTCTCAAAGAGCTATCAGCAATATGACGGGGCCCTCCTTAGAGGGTCAAAGCCTGCCGGGGTCTCGGGACTATCGGGTATGCGTGGCACCGGAACGTAAAGGGCTATTGAAGGATCACCGTGGATTTTAGTCAGTACAAGTCTGACAGTTCCTCCCGCCCCGCCCTGGGAGGACTCATTTGTTGGTTTTACCACGATAAAAAAACCTCTTAATGGTGAAAAATCTCCTAGTCCCACTATGGGGGTAAGGGTCCCGTTAGTGATACGTATACTTAGGTTATAGAATTTATTATATTGGTCTTTGCAACCCGAAATTAATTAATAGTGAATCGTGAACCACAAATGAATTGACATACTTTTTACCCGACTGCGCCAGGAGGGTTATGTTTTTCGAGTGTATGCATGTATGTATGTATGTATGTTTCTGTGTGTTGCTCTGCAGCCTAAATGGCTTGATGGATTTTAACTTGAGAGGTGTCGTTAGATTCGTCTTAAACGTGAGAGTGTCACTGGGTACATAAAACTGGCCAAGTGCGAGTCGAACTCGTGTGCAAAGGGATCCAAACTAAATTTTTTTTTTTAAATTCTCACCTTCTATCAAGGGGGGTATCAAATTAAAGGATTTTAAAAATGGTTTACCAAAATACATATAACATATGTTTCAATTTAATTTGGACTGATAAATGCTTACAAAAACTAAAAATAGTAAAATAAAATAAATAATTAAAAAAAAAACAAAAAAAACCCGACTGCGTAAAAAAACTAAAAAGAAAGAAACAAGCCCAGTAGTTTAGAATTCACTCATTCACACTCACAGTCGGGGCCCCTTGGGAAGATTTGATTGGTAGGTATAATTTGAATGGGCCCCGACTGTGAGTGTGAATGAGTGAATTCTAAACTACTGGCCTTGTTTCTTTCTTTTTAGTTTTTTTACGCAGTCGGGTTTTTTGTTTTTTTAAATATTTATTTTATAATGAGTTGTAATTTGTTATTTTTTATTTTGTCTCGTGTGTAAGTTCTTCCTGTGTCGTGAGCGCGTATACAAATATAAAAACCGGCCAAGTGCGTGTCGGGCCACGCACAGTGTAGGGTTCCGTAGTTGCCTATCAAAATACTTATGCGAACTAATTAAACTGATTCGCTGAATTTAATTTTAAAAAGAAGAATTTTCAAAATCGGAGGCGTCTTTGAGAAATCGGGGAAAATACATAAAAAAAAGATTACGACGAATTGAGAACCTCCTCCTCTTTTCGAAGTTAGTTAAAAATAGTTGACAATAAAAACCTACCTATCCCCAAAACATACCCACCTATTATAGCTGTAAAAATAAAGTTGACAAACTTACATTTGCAGTTGAAGAACAAGTTCTGCGATACATTTTGTTTAAGAAAATATGGTGTCCAAGTACGTTTTATAAGTTGGTCGACTATTACTCGTAAACTTGTAAAGCCTACTTAGTCATGATAATTTTCCTTAAAACTTCGTTATATATACTACTATTGAAAATTTTTTCACACCCCCAAACATAACCGTTTAGCTGGTAGAGGGGGGGGACACTCGAGTCGAGCAAAAATTAGCACTTTAAAGCTTAATATTTCACAAACAAATATTTTTATCAAAAAATTGTTAATGGAAACTATCAATATTTTTTAAAGACCTATTTAATGATACCCCACACTAAGGGGTACGCGAGAAATAAAAAAAACATCCCCACTTTACGTGTACAGGAGGTACCCTAAAAAAAAAATATTTTAAGAGATTTTATTTTACCACTTTTTCGGCGCAACAAATCCGTATATTTACACCAAATTACAGCTTTCTAGCACTGGGCGTCTCTGAGCTAAGCTGCGGACAGACGGACGGACGGACGGACGGACGGACATGGCGAAACTATAAGGGTTCCTTGTTGACTACGGAACCCTAAAAACTCACAAACACAAACACCCAGACCCGAAGCAACTACTTGTAGATCATACAAATACCTACTTTTTCCGTACGGGGGTCGAACCCGCAGCACCTTGCTGTGCTGCAGTCGATCGCTCAGCCACTGCGCCAAACGTGATTATCCCATATATTTTGTATGGCTAAAGCAAATTCTGACGCCGGCTCCACACGTTGGCCGTGTTGGCTTCGGCCAACACGGCCGAAGGCGTGGCATGGCGTGGCCCAGAAAGCAAGACGCAAATAATTCTATCTCGTTTCTTAGTATAGCGCCGTCTCCCTCTGTTCGGCCAACACGGCCAACGTGTGGAGCCGGCGTTACGTTTCTAATTATTTAACTCAATGAGCTTACTATTTAATTATTTCAGAGCCTCAAAAAATCCTATATAACAGCTTTTTGAAAGTTAATCAGAGTACAGACCTAGCTAAAATAAGTGTGTTTTTAGAAAAATAGTATTTTGGAATTATTGTTCAAATAGTTTCAAGTAGCCAATTTTATTTAAAGTTTTTTTTTTACGTTTCGTGTTGCGTTTAGAAACATTAAACGTTTAGAAACATTAAGCGTTTAGAAACAAACAGCCAGACCGTTAAACAAATATTAGTTCCGTGCTGGAATCGAACTCACAATGTCCAGTACAGAAGTGCAAGCAGTTAATCAGTCAACCACTGCGCTCATTTTGTGTTTTGATAGAGGGAGAGATTTTATTGAATCTTACGTATAGTTTAAAAAGCCTGAATTATTTTAGCGTAATATAATTATCAGAGAGGAGGCCTGTGTCCCAGCAGTGGGAACATTATAGGCTGATGATGATGATGATAATTATCAAGCCTATTATGACTCGGACTAGGCATTGCTGCAATTGCACTGCCCTACCTGGAGATCAAACCCCAGACCCCCCCTAGTGACAATTATCATCATCATCATCCTATTAATGTTCCCACTGCTGGGACACAGGCCTCCTCTCAGTGCGGGTTGGTGGATGTCACATGTCTTCGAATTTTTGGTTCTAATACATGCCGGTTTCCTCACGACGTTTTCCTTCACCGTTTTTGAGAGCAGCGGTGATGAAATAAATTACGCCTGGCTGGGTTCGAACCCACGACCTGGTACTCGTAAGTCGGGGCCGATACCACTGGGCCACCAGTGCTCACCACTATCACTCAACCACAATAAAGAGTGATCTAGGCACTTGGGTATGCGTGTTTGTTCGTATTATGCTTTGTTTCAGTTTGATTATTCATTGTTCCTAGTCATAACTTACGTTTGTATAATTTTTAACCGACTTTGAATGTATGTAGATACAGAAGCCAGCAGGTCAGTCTACCCGAATCTGTCAAATTTTACCAATCGAACATTAACTTTCCACTATTGAGATAAGGTTTAATTTTTTTTTTAAAAAGACAGAGTGAGGTAGGTGGATGTGCTGTGTGTTTGTCCGTAACTGTGTCTTGTTTGACTATACGGACTTTATTACATTCTGGAGAAGGTGCTGGTTTTTTTTTTATCGGGGTAAAATCATCAAATGAGTCCTTCAAAGACGGGAGAGACTTTTTTTTTTTGGGACAAACCCACCACACTATTCCCAACCATTGCAACTCCTAAAAGCCAGAATCAACAGTGGCAACCACCAGAAAAGCGCCGAGACAATGAAGCTCGACGTGTCCCGGAGAATGAATTTACCTGTTTTGGATCCTGCAATGAAATTAATCAGAAAAGAATAGTGGAGGAGTAGGAAAAAATATGTGTTCCCACTTCCCTCCATGCAAGCAGGAGACAGAACAAAACAAGGCCAATAGGCACAAAATGACATTACAACTGGGAGAAGCCCAGTTGCCTAGCACCACGGGTAAAATGACTACTAATATTAATGGGTCCTAAATTGTGAGCTGTTCAATTTGATTCCAATAATAGGTATGGCAAAAACACTTGAAGGCACGGAAGTTTGTTCGAGTTTCCACAAGGTCCGGTAGTAAATGACTCCAGTTGTAGTCTGTACAGTATCCAACATAATATTGCGTTCGTTCTGCCAACGAATACACTCCCATAGAATAGACGACGGGAGGGACTGTCAGACTACTATTACCAGTCTTTATTCAGTCATTGGTCGTCACGATTGCTTTACTGAATCGCGACTCACGAATCAATGACATTACCATGAGTTATCATTACGATACTCGATCATACGCATCGACCGCGTTTGGCGCTCTCATTGGTTGAGAGTTCATACAACCTTGGAGCGGGCCAATTAGAGCGCCAAACGCGGTCGATATCGATGATTGAGTATCGTGATGACAACTCATGGTAGAGGCTCTGATCAAGATACTTCATCATCATATCAGCTGTAGGACGTCCACTGCTGTACATAGGCCTCCATAGATTTCCAATAGGACCGGTTGGAAACGGCTAGCATCCAGCGCGATCCTGTGATTTTCATCAGATCGTCCTTGTTGGTGGACGTCCTACGGCCCCATCGGCCATCAGTTCTGCGTGCTATGTGGCCTGCCCACAGCCGCTTCAACTTGAAGATACTTATGAATTGCTTAAATATTTCTCTATCTCTACGGGGTTCTTGCAACTTTGTGATTAATCTTTAATTCTTTTAGTCGTATATAAACGGCCGTGATTGTACTCTGGTGCTGTCTGACATTCCAATTTTATTGGTATTTTGAACATAAAAATGAACCGGTTTACACCGCCTACCTGCGTCTTTTAATAATATTTATAATTTTGAATTAATTAATAATTTGAGTTTCTAACTTCGTTGATAACAAGCTCAACACTTCAACAGTTATAAATAATCCTTCGCCTTCCACATGGAAAAGGTGAATTAACATAAATTCATTTCGGGTATCAAAACAACAATTGAGTAACTTGACAGTAACTGGGAATTCCCCGTTACCGGGGTCATAACATAAACGATTTTTGTTTACAGTTGTATACAAGTGCATTATACAAGTTACTTGTTTAAAAGTTGTAAAGTTTAAGTATGCAACTTGAACAAACTTACATAAAAGCTACAAGTTACAAATAGGTGTACTTGTACATTTTGTTTTAAGTAACTGTCATCCTATTCAATTGAACTATGCTAGTAAAACCTGCACTCAATTTGCACACTCTAGAAAAACATGTTTCCAATTCAAGCTACTTGTATGCAAATGTGATGTCATACTTGTATGCAAGACTTGCCTAAGGCCGTTTCCATTATACAAGTTACTTAATTACAAGTTGCGACATTTTATGCAACTTGAACAAACTGCATACAAGTTACAAATACAAAACTTGATCTTGTAAACCAATTTGACGTCATACTTGTATGCGAGACTTATCTAATGTAAACGCGCCTTTATGCTTAGCTTCAAGATGGGCCAATTAAGCTGGCTTCTCACGGCGCGTGATATCACGTCTTTCTAAGCGATGAGGATGATGGATGTTCACTGAATTCATTTGTACATTAGCTGTCATTTCAACATCTATATCCATTCTGGCTATTTGATCTTTGACACGATTTATTATTTGTCTAACATTTTCCCAAATATTCCGGGGTTACACTTAAGCTATTGTCAAATAGACAGGCGAAGCAAATGCGATCCGACGCGTTTTATTTGTAATGTATGGAATTGTATGAATCCAGTCACATAGAAAAGCGAAAGCAATCCGATAGTCTATGTGACTGGCCTCAAACAATTCCATACATAACAAACAAAAACGCCTCGCTTCGCGTTCGCCACGCTTAGCGCCTGTCTGTTTGACAATAGCTTTAGTGATTGCTTGTCTTCGGGCCAGACAGGCAATCACTGACAGACAATATTGTTAGTGGCTGTGAGATTCTCGAGCTTTTAAATATGCTAAAATACAAATAATTACCCTGAAATAGACACTGCATTAAAATAGAAATTATTTTTAAGTAGCAAAAGCTTTTAGAGGGCCAAAGCCTGCCGGGATCGCAGGACTCACGAATTACAGTGACCCCGGAACGTAAAGGGCTGTTGAAGGACACCGTGAATTTTAGTCAGTACGAGTATGACAGTCCCTCCTGCCCTGCCCTGGGTTCATATGATGATTTTACCACGCTAAAAATAAAACAGTAGCAAAAACTTTGTATATCTACTTGAGTTAGCAAAACAGGTACTTATTGAAGGTGATCTAGTCAAAACTTGGTATAAGTAATAAATATCAGTTTTTATTTGTAGAATTTCGAAGAAACTGTCATGCGTTCTACATTATTATACGTAAAAATGTATAAATAGCTGTGAATACCGTACTAAGATGCTCTAACTAACTAACTTGCTACAGGACGTTCTGAGTAACAAAAATTGGAATGCATTTTTGTGAACTTAGCGGAAATACAGTGACGGATAAAAATATAGTGAGTGTCAATAAGTTTTAGAAGTCGGCGAATTTTACTTGTGTCACATTTTTTGAGTTCCTTCCGAATCGTATTCACATTGAATATATTATTTTTTATAAGTCGGTCAAAATGCCAAAGAACAGAATTTTGAGAATTATCGTACTGAGATAATAGATGTTATATTTAGTGGTTATTATAATTATTATGTGCAAGTAACTAGATTTTCAACCGAAACGAAGACCGAACTTTCGGTCCTTGACCCGGTTTTGGCCAAAGACCTAAACCGAGAACAAACCTTCTTTTATATTATCATGTTGTATTTTTATACAAATAAAAGGTATGGTAATAAAATAAAAGGGAAAAGCATCTTGTTCTTAACATAATTGTGATTTTTTAGGGTTATAAGTAACCCTGTCTCGGCAATCGGGTAAAAATAGAACTAAATTACACTAATAACAATAATTAGTTTGAGAACTTAAAGTTGTTTTTTATTTGCAAAAAAGGTTACATTGTCCCTTTTTTTTACTTGTGAATATATTAAGAATTTAAAGGTACTTTATTTCGCAACAAAATACAATATATTTTTAAAAGTGACGTTTCCAGTCTTATTTATGGGGTATTTAGATAGCTACTAATTAAATAGGTAGGTAATAATTGTTATGTTTACTTCCTAGACTTCAATTTAATAATAATGATGTCTATTTTAAAACGTAGATAGTAATTTTATAAAGATTGTTGCATGCAACATGATATTTATTTTTGAATACAAGAACAAAAATTAAGCCGGTTTTAACAAAAAACTAAAAACAGTTCCAGTTCAGCCCTATTATATCTATAAATATAAGAAGATATCGATAACCCCTATTTGTAATTATCGCTTGAACAAAAGACATGGCAACTAAAATAAAACTAGTTAAATGATAATGAGATTTAAATGTTGTGCAACTGCATTCATTTGTAATTTAACGTATAATAAACATTCTTACAAATTATCACAAAAATAAAAACTAATTATTATGATGTCATGTCAACACAAAGTCTTCTCTATCTTTATAAGTTAAAAAAAAATGTGCATTTATTTGTAGGAGAAATTAAAACAAAACATTTCTCAATCATGCAATGACGCAAAGGTCGTAAATAAAAAACATGTTTTTGTTCTGTTTAAAAATTATATTAATTAACACTAAGTAAGTACGTATAAGTAATCTTAGGATAATAAGTTGTTTCTTTCACGAGGGTATTGAACTATCTGATGGCAAGAAGAATGCTGCTACGGCGCCACCTTAAAAGAAGAGAAAAAAACTGGTTAGACTAAAATAGTAAGTTATTATTCTACTTCTACTGATTTACTGCTTGATTTGACACGATGAGTCTAATGGCTCGTTTACGTAATGGGACCTAGCGTAAACTAGCCATGGGGTTGAAGTCCCAGTTTCATTCTTAAAATCATCAAATGATTCCAACCCAGGGCAGGGCTGGAGGGACTGTCAGACTCGTACTGACTAAAATCCACGGTGTCCTTTAAAAGCCCTTTACGTTACAGGGTCACCGTAATTCGATAAGTCCGGCGACCCCGACAGGCTTTGGCCGTCTAGAGGGGGCCCCGTCATTATGCTGACACTCTGTGAGGCGCGCGTGGTACACAACGCGCCATCGACCCGGGCATTCTATATGGCTAATGAAACAATCAGCAAAGCTCAGATCAATTTTTGATCTGAGCAGCAAAGCATACTAAACCATGCAGGGCCTCTCTTGAAGTCGTTTTTCAATTAGTTTCTTAATTTTCTTAAGTTTTTAATTAGCTTTTAGTCGTTTGTCGATTACTTTTTTACTTTTGTTAACGGTACCCCATTTTTTTCATATACACAAACAAGACCTGGAATTACTACCTATAACCATTAGTACTACCAAACAACAGTACCGAAATACTGGAAAGTCAAAACCAGTAATAAACATGGTGGTAAATATGCCGTTTTTGAGTTCTATATGCCCCGGGGTTGCAGGACTAACGAATACCGTGACCCCGGACCATAAAGAGCTATTGAAGGACACCTTGGATTTTAGTCAGTACAAGTCTGACAGTCCCTCCCGCCCTGCCCTGGGTGGGAGGACTCATTTGATGATTTTACCACGATAAAAAATAAGTTCTATAAGCCAGTTGGATCGACGACTTGTGATAAGCAACCGGCAGATACCTACTGGACGAGGAAAAATCAGGACCGGGCTCAGTTCCGGACATTGGGAGACGCTTATATCCGGCAGTTGACGAATACAGGCTGATGATGATGATGATGATGAAGTTCTACAATGTGTCCGGTTTCCGTCTGTACAAACTTAAAGGGGAGCTTTCTCAATTTTGACAATAAATAGGGTCGGAACCCAACCCCTGCTGACTGGTAGCCATTTTTGGATAGTCCAGTTGAGATAGCTTTCTCAATTTTGACAATAAATAGGGTCGGAACCCAACCCCCGCTGCCTTTTATGGCTCTTTTGATCCAGGTTATTAGTCTTCGGGTATACTTACTGAGTACAATACCAGCTCCTGAATACAACGCAGCCGAGCAGTGGTCCGTCATGGCGCCGCTTAGTATGTTGGTGCCTGCGAACGCACTGAGCCGCGCCACCATCATGCCCAGACAGGCGATCATACCCCTGGAGACAAAAAAGTATCATATAAGGTATTAGCTATCAAATAAATTAAATCCTGTTTAACCTCGAGTGGAAATTAAACATGTTTCTCCAATATTGACAAATAATAAATAGCCCACGTTTTCACAGGTTTTTATCAAGACGTTGATTTACTTTACTGATAGTTATTTGTATGTAGCATTTTTTTTAACTCAGGTTTGTTATATATAGTGCGCATATTTTGGTATATTAGAGCTTAACGAATTTGCTTTTATATTATTGCTTAATTAACAATTTTTTTTTTACCAATAAATACTTACATAAAAAAAATAATAATAAAAAAAAATTATTGCAGAAACTTGTACAACTTTTACAATAAATCTTACACAGGGACCCCCTTTTAAGTAAAAAGTATACCTGTGCTAGGAGGCCCCGCTCCTCGATGACATCATACTTCAGTTATCATTTGCTACCAGACTTTTATTTTAAAACAGTTTTTTCCCCGAATACGCATAAAACGTTCGCATGTTGGCTGAAGGTTTCTTTTTAAAACGGTTCGGAATTATTAAAAAAAAACTGCGTCCGGGAACGCAAAGTACAACTGGAAATCCGTGTGGTTTTTGAGCAAAACAAGTCTCTTTCACTTCGCCCAGTGAGGAGACAATGGACGATTCAAAAAGATATCTGTGGGAATGTATTCTATTACTGAGATAGAGAACCATTGAAAAAATATCCGACCTACAAAAATTCTTTGTTTTGTTTTTTTTTTCATATTTGTAGGTATATTAAATTAACGGAAAACCCTGAGTTGTTGGTTACGATTATTCATAAATATTTACTGCACAGCCTTGTGTTTATGGTAAGTAATAAAAAAAAAAACATTTTATGAATAAAAAAAAACTTATTTTTTACCGTCGCAAACTGGTTAATCAATAAGACACAAAAAATAAAAAAGCTCATAAAGTAAATTAAACTGACACGAACATTAAAAAAAATAATATCTAAATATTAATTTCCCATATCTTTAGAGTTTTAACTTACTTACAATTTATATTAAAATTGTGGTAATCTTTTGGAAATATTTTATATTTATTTGTAAACTGTCATGGAGGCCAAAAGGTTAATCCACAGAGTTCGAAACTATCTTGTCGCCAGAATCGCGGTTTCTCAGTATTTCCACTGTCTACTCGTAGTTCCATTATGGAACTAGAATAGGTACCTCTTCAGATACATACCCTGTAGTTGAACTCAGGGCTACCTAGTACTTTTGTTTCTAAGCTTTTCGTTCTGAATTATTTAAAACATACCTCGCACTTAGCCTAGTACTTTTTCTGGTTAGTAATATTCTTTAAAAAAAAATCAGAATACAAGTAGTTCCATGGATTGCGAAAAATTACTCTAGTTCCATGGAACTACTGGGTGAAAAAAATCCCAGTACTTCCATGATGGAACCAAGACAATGGAACTTCAGAGATACCGCCACCGCCGGAATAGGCAGACGCCTTTTCCAAATACCAAAGATTCGCGAGAAATGTTTCGGCTTTACTGGCACTATCACCTATCAGACATGATATCACATGAAGTTTTTTTTTTTATATTTACTTCGGACACTTTGTAACTTGCCACATCGTTCTATCACATAATGTACCATCTGAAAATGAAGGATGTAACAAAGCTTCTGTAATCATTTTGGCGATTGAAAAGAGTGTCCATGGAGTTTCTTGCCCATTCTTCTCTATAGAGATCTACGCTTTGGAATGGGCACCTACGGTACTTTCACAGTTATTGTGTCTTGTGACTGGGACTGTAGCACCATAACTATTTTTATTATTTTGTTTTTACAATTCAAAAGTGCCTGTAACTGGCCTACTTGAAATAAATGCTTTGATTTTGATGGAAGGACGAAACACATGACAGTTTGGCGATGGTCTCAGTCAGGATTATGGTCGCTAGACAGATGGCACTGGTAAACCTTATCATCGTCAGTATTATCGCTCTGACGTCACGTTACGTCAGGTAGCCTGCGGTGACGTGACGATGACTCTGGGGTGGAACGCTAAAGGGTGCAAACCACCTAAATTAAGTGTAATTCCACCACCTAAAAAAACACCTAAATGGCCAGCTTACCTGTAAGACGTCGGATACAAGTCTACGAAGTACGAGGAGATGATTCCGAAGACCATGGCTGTGGTGAGGAAGATGTAGAAGAGGATCAGGCCAGAGAGGGCTTCACCTGTGTTGTTGATGCCAACGCCTGCTACCGCTGCTATCACCAGGATTATGATGGTCATGGGCTGAGAAAAGAAATAAAACTCAAATGATGATGTAGAAAGTTGTATTCCTGCCCGGAACAAATATCCTAATATGACCTACAGGGTCTGGCCGTTTGTGTATAGGATTTAAATGTGTGGGACCCACGATGCAAGAGCAATACTTACTATTGTCTTTTTAATTAAAAAATACGCCCTAAAGACCTTCACCCAAAGAGCGCGATCTGTTCCGGCGATCCGATCTGGCGATACGATCTAAACTCATGCGTTCTGTACAGGCAGAACGCGATGCGTTCTGACGCGAGTAGTGAGAAAGCACATTATGGACATTCAAAGGTTACAAAGATTGCAATGCGATGTAAAGGCAGATCGCGATACGATCTGACACCGGTATCGGTAGCGAGAAGTCACATCCATACGTTACAGAGATCGCATAACGATCGGATCGCCGAAACGGATCGCACAAAACTCTGGCCGGATACACGGCAACGATAAAACTGCTCAAACGAACTGCACAGTTCATTTGAGTAGTTTTATCGAACGTATGTAAAAAAATCGGCGCAGTTTTTTTGGTTGGTGCAAGCCAGAGAAAGGATTAAAATCTATTCGATAAATCATACACTGCGCAAACCGACTGCGCAGTCAGATCGCTACGATAAATCGTTGTCGTGTATACCGGGCTTAACGATACATTTCAATTCGATTCGATTCGAATTTAGCCTGAGCAAGTACATGTGAGATATAAGTCCGTGCAAAATATGTACATGAATAAAAACATTCTTGATGGACAAACAATAAAAAATCTTCATAATGTCGTAAAAATGGCATGTTTTTCTTGTTCACAATCATAGGAATGACTTTATAAATATGCAAAATAATCTAAATAGTACCTTATCACTTCACTACATAGTATAAAATAAAGTTGCTTCCCGCTGTTTGTCTGTCCCTGCTATGTCATAATTAGGTATGTTTAGATCTTTAAAAGTGCGCAACGGATTTTGATACGGTTTTTTTCAATAGATAGAATGATTCAAGAGGATGGTTTATAAAGTGTATACAGGGTGGAATTTTGTAATGCCACCTGGAGGGAAAGTACTCTTAATACTGCTAGTACTATTATATATTCTATGATACTGCAGATAGAAAATTTCACTCAAAGGAAACAATCCTTTATTTATGAATAGTAAAGCAAACTGCATTCAAAGATTTTCGAAAATTCTCTTCTCCCACACCCGGGAATTGGATCGGCTAAAATGTGAAATAATTATACCCTCTACTTTTATTGCATCGATCATTAGGATCAATTATAAGGATGAAATCTCTCTAACAAACATGATAAATTAAATGAAAGGAAAACCAGGAAATTTGAAGTTACAAATTCAATGAGTCAAGTTAAAGCAAATAATTAAATTAATTTAAGATTTCCTGGTTTTAAAAATCTTTGAATGTCATCATTTTAGTATAAAATACCGTCAATCAGTTTAGTATAAAATACCGTCAATAAGTTTAGTATAATTTAATACCGTCTAATTTGGGAGAACCGGACTTGGATGTGCTATTATTGGCAAAATGTTTTACTAATTCATCTCAGTATGTGAAAATATATTAAAGTTAGAAGGTGATAATTGAATTAAAATGCGATCCGTTCAGGATTGTAATTATTTACAATTTAATTTGTGAGATAATAGTCATGATGACATCATCAATAAATTGCAAGTGTTGTTTAACAATGGACACGTTTTTTTGATTATAATAATAAATATTGACAAAGATAAAACGCATTATATCGCGGGCATATGGCGGCAAGTGATGTCAGAAAGCACAAAAAAAAACAGAACGGGCGTGACTCACTTAGAATTTTAAATTAAAATCATTGTTTTCTCGTCAATTTTGTTATTCATAACAAAATTTAAAAACGTGTAAAATTATTTTTGATAATTAATAATTTAACTGACGACGGAAAAAAAAACTAATCGTTTTTTTATGTCATCTTGCCAATTACACAGTCAAACCTGAGCAATTATATCAATGTTAAGTATTTTTTAAGTTTATCTGAATTATACTCACAGTTTAGTATAGGTTTACAGTTTAGGTTCATTAATATTGAAGAAAAAAAAAATAATAAAGAAAAATACAGTCGGAATGATAACCTCCGCCTTTTTTTGAAGTCGATTAAAAAAAATCCGTGACGCGCCCAAAAAGCTAAGTAGTTGTAACTAGTTATAACTTTTATTATAAGACAACAATTTAAGAAGTAATTAAATAATGGCTATCATGATGAATCTTGGCTAAATTAGAAGCAGGCTTTTAAATATAATTAAATCTTCCGTACAATTTTGCTGGAACGGTTCTATTGACTTTGCAAAAGATTAAAACAAGTAATTAGCATTTTAGCATAGCAAAAAAGTATTGCATTTGTCAAACTTTACAGCAATTTGATGTCTCTTGCACTATCCGATTCCAAAAATAAGTTTTCCATCTAAAAAAACGCCTGCCGTGTCAAAAAGTCCTTTGACAAGTGACAAAGTCATTCAAATGAACTGACACAGGATATTCGGTGTTTAAGGCTGCGTTTCCACCAGAGATGTGCGAGGATGCGTAGCGAGGGATGTGTTTGTAGAGAACCAATAGAATCGCTTCATTTACCTCGCCTCGGTCAGCACAGCTCTGGTGGATACGGCTCAGCGGAGCTAGATTTTTGTGCATACAAATCAAGCGAGGTATTTGTGCGATTTGTGTACGCGGGATGTGTGCGAGGGATGTGTTACGGGGGATGTGTACGAGGGATGTGTGAGTGGGATGTGTTACGAGGGATGTGTTGTGTCTCCGCTCCCACTACACCGCACCCACGTCGACACATTTCACAGCTTCGCAACGCATCCTCGCACCACACATGAATGCGCATTTTCACAGCTCCGCTACACATCCTCGTAGGCACATTTTCATCGCACAGCTTTGGTGGAAGCCCCCACACATTTTCACAGCTTAGCTAGACATCCTCGCACGACACATTTCCATCGCACATCTCTGGTGGAAACGCAGCCTAACTCGACCCCCAAATCGCCATTTTTGTGTTAGAATGTTGCATAATTACTTTTTAATCGATTAGTAGTACCCTGTGGTTAGCTGTTATTAGCAAGGATTTTAATGAGTAAACTTGTTTCAAGGCAACACACGAATATGGGGTCAGCAGCTAGCCAACGTATGTTGTTGAACCAGATTGTTTAATCACATAATTTGGTGTAATTATTCCATGATTTGATTTATTTACGTTAGTCAATTTTGCGCTATTAATAACATTGATTCTAAGAAATAGGCTGCAATATTTTTACAAATGAATTAATTATTTATGTGTGTGTAAAAATGTTAAAATTCATGGTTTTCCTTTTATTTCTGTCTCTATGTTATTTAGCCTTTCGATCAGTATGATGGGGGTACAGGGTAATTTTTTTCTCGTGTAGCGGGTTCGATTTCCGGGAATAACCATGTCATTATTTATAACTCTATGAATGCAGTTTAAAATGTTTTTTTTTTTTTTTTTTTTTTTATGAAAATAATGTCTTCTTTCAGTAAAATGTTCCATGTACAATATTCAAGGTACTTTACCCCCATGTGCCCGATAGCCGTAGGACGCCCTGTATAGGTAAAGGACAATTTTAATTTACAATAAATAGTCGAAACTAGCTTCTGCCAGCGACTTCGTACGCGGATCTTGTTGCTTATGCCAGCGACAATAGGGTCGTCAAAATCGAAAATCTGAAACGTCTGATGTCGAATTATTGGAGCCTGGGGACGGGAAAACAACAGGACGCGCATGAAGATTCCAGACGTTCCAGATCTTTCATTTTTGTAAGTCAACAGGAAATGCCAATCAGACTAAACAACTCTTGCTAAGATGTTATTCATATATATGTTATAGTGTAGCTGGGCTCTTGGAATTCCACATCAGTTGTTCCAGATCTCAATTTTCATACGTCAACAGAGAGTGCTCATTAGGCTGAAGAACTCTTGCTAAGACGTCATTCCTATATATGTTATAGTGTAGCTGGGCTCTTGGAGTTCTACATCAGGTGTTCCAGATCTTCAGTTTTTATACGACAACAGGGAGTGCTCTTCAGGCTGAACAACTCTTGCTAAGACGTCATTACTGTATATGTAATAGTGTAGCTGGGCTCTTGGAGTTCCACATCAGGTGTTCCATATCTTCAAATTTATTTTCTCAGCAGAAAATGCTCATCACGCGGAACAATTTTTGCCATGGCGCTATTTTTGTATCTCTTATAGTTTAGCTGATCTATTGCAGTCCTGCATCAGGTGTTCAAGTTTTCAAGATACATTATAGCCTATATGTTGCCCAGACTTAACAGCTGTACAACAAAAAAAACAACAATCAAATCCGTCCAGTAGTTCCGAAGATTAGCGTGTATGGAGTAACTTCTCCCGTTTTTCTAACATTTCCCTTCACTGCTCTGCTCCTATTGATTGTAGCGTGATGAAAAGTATACTATAACCAGCGCAGGAGTATGAAATATAATTGTACCAAGTTTCGTCAAAATCCGTCGAGTAGTTTTTGTTTCTATAACGGTTATACAGACAGACAGACAGACAGACAGACAGAAAGACAGACAGACAGACCGACAGACAGACAGACAGACAATAATTTTATTGATTGCATTTTTGGCATCAGTATCGATCCCTAATCACCCCCTGATAGTTATTTTGGAAATATATTTCATGTACAGAATTGACCTCTCTACAGATTTATTATAAGTATAGATAGATATAGAAGATAGAAGATAGATAGATAGATAGATAGATAGATAGAAGATAGAAGATAGTGAACATACTCGTATTTGGTAAGGTAAGCAGATATGTGGTAGGGTAAGCACCGGTGGGCCTTGAGCTGCGACGCAGTAGGTCTGGGCCAAAACTTCATGCGAACAAAGTTGCGGGAGATATTAGTGTTAGTTTAAATAGGTACCTTTCTCTTGCCGGCGCACTGTGAGATAAGCGCGTTGAGGATAAAGAAGGACATGCCGTGCGCACAGCCAGCCCAGATGGTATTGTCTTCCACGCTGTTCTTACATTCTGACACCTCCTGTATCTGATAAGGGTTGAAATGTTAGTTTGAAAATATATGCTTGTAGGTTCTTTGCATGATCAAAATCAAATCATTTATTTCAAGAAAATCACAGCAAGTAAGTTACATGCACTTTTGAATTGTCAAAAGACACATTTTTTTTACTAAAATAGAACAAAATTATAGTGCTACAGTGGGACTATAATTTTGTCACAAGACACAAAAACTGTGAAATTATTTGAGATACACAGTATTTTATTTTTTTTGTCACTTGGCAATTCGAAAGTGCTTGTAACCCATCATCAGCCTCGCCTTTTCCCTACTATATATAACGGCGCGGCGCCATTCAAACCAGATGCAGCTGAATATTAGTATTTTACAATGAGCGACTGCTTGTCTGAGCTCCACAACCCAGTAACTGGGTAATACGGTACCCCTTTGATAGAATATTTGTCTGACTTTCGAACTTCTGGCTATCAGTAACTACTGTCAAAGATGTGAGGCATGCAGGAAAGTTGCTATTAAAAGATGGTCGGTCACCCGTCCACAGTCCAATCTCGGAATTAACCTGGATGATCGGACTGTGCGGTCGTATTATGACGTCTTAAAACCAGGCTTGTTCCAGTGAGTGAAAGAGACAGAGCGATACAAGTCGTCTAGCACCATCTCGTTCCCACACAGGAATAACTCTCGCCCTAAGACATCATTGAAGGCCACCTGGCCTACTTTATTGATTTGATTTTGGTACAGTTTAAAACTGCGGCCGTATTATAACGTCTTAAAACCAGGCTTGTTCCAATGAGTGAAAGGGACAGAGCTATACAAGTCGTCTAGCACCATCTCGTTCCCAAACTGGAATCAGTCTCGCCTTAAGACGACGTTACGTTAATAAATGCTTTGATTTTGGTACAGTTCCGTTCTAGCAGTGACTGTGAAGTGAGAAGATTTTGATCAAAGTGAATATTGTAATGTTCATCACCTGTTTGACTTCCACAACGGTAGCATTGCTGAGGTGGAACAGGTCGCAGAAGGAGGCGTCAGCAGCACTGGTAGCGTACGATGTGAAGAATATGTTGAAGATCGTCGGCAGTATGATGGCGAAGCTGTTGTTACTGTTGGTGAAAAAAAAAGGGTTAATTTAAAAAAAAACTAGGTTTTATTTACGAGTAAATAAAGACTTTGAAATACTATAGATATTACTCCTATGTCATGGCTGCGATGTCAGTATTATGACGGGACCCCTCTATAGAGGACCAAAGCCTGCCGGGGTCGCGGGATTAACGAATTACCGTGACCCCGGAACGTAAGAGCTATTGAAGGACACAGTGGATTTTAGTCAGTACAAGTCTGACGCTCCCTCCCGCCCTGCCCTGGGTGGGAGGACTCATTTGATTTTACCTAGCTAAAAAAAAATGTCATGGGTGCGATATCAAACTTTCAACCTCACAGTTACATTTAGATCATACATCTAATCATCAAGCCATCATCATAATTCAGATCATAATTTGCGAGTATTTAGGTGTTCCGGAACTAGTTGTATGTGTATGTGAGTCTTTATGTTTGTAACCCTAAACCCACCCATAGATACAGGAGAAATACCTAGTATAGGGCAAAACTTTAAAAAGTAAATACAAATGTTTGTTCCGTGCAGTATTCGAACCAACGGTTACGACACACCTAGTTCAGCTCTCAATCTCTCTACCACTGCGCAGGCCTTGCCATAAACATATTTCAATGAACGTGGATGAGAAGAAAAGTTGTGTCAAGATAGTAGACAAGTGACTCCATCCAATTAAACTTGTCTTGAAAAGATCGCTTTTAGCGACAAGACCGCCCATTATGTCACCCTATGTATAAGATATACCTGTAAATACCCATTATTTGTGTGGTGTGCATAATAAAGAGTATTCTATTTATCTAAGTAACTAAATTTAGCTTCTACCTACCTCCATAGGAAAAAGTCGTGAGGTTGTGTATGTTTACAAAGTCAGCTATCAAATGGCAGACAGCAACGTAACTCGTTTCCACATTTCATAATGTGCACCGGCCAAACTTTGCTATTTGAGATTATAAGGCGTATTTTTTTCTTGTTCGGATAGTGTTAGGCCCACTTGCACGAACCCGAGTTATCTTTTAAACTCAGAGTTAGTTGCTAACACGAGGTTAAATTGACAATATTGTATGACAAACTGTCAATTTAACCTTGTGTTAGCAACTAACTCTGAGTTAAAAGATAACTCGGATTCGTGCAAGCGGGCCTTAATGTACTAAAACATGTTCCGGTAAAAATCAAAATCAAAATATATATTTTATTTTACATGGGCACTTATAAAACGTCGAGAAGAAAAAAATGGCATAAAAAGGGCCAGAGTCCTTTATGGGCGAGTTGTTTGATCATTAGTTATAACTACGCGATCAGTATCAATTTTACTACGCCAACTGCGCTTCACATTGTGAAGCGCAGTTGGCGTAGCGGATCGTATATTGGCTACGAAATCGTAGCATTCGTAGCAGGAGCAGGCTACGCCGTAGCAACTCCAGTGTTTTATCCCAGTTTTTGTTTATTTACCGTGGAGCCCCGTGTGATCTACCCCAAAAAGTTAAATGCGTATACAGCGTGATTTGTAATTGGGTGCATTCCTTGAAATAGGTGATACTCGACCTTATTTGCAACAATTTTAACCCTGACACCATAGGGTCCAAACTGACTAGTTTTGGAATAATCAAACTTTTAGGATTTTTCGCATAACTTCCACCTCTCCATCATATTGTTAGATATTAACGATGGTCACCACTTTGAATTCATGCTTTTCTGAATATGACTGAATCTAGTGAAGTTTTCTGTAATTTTGCCAACCAAGTTTCATACATTTATTTTGAGAATTATGCCTTGAATGACAAAGGAAGTTTTGAGAAAACTTTAATACAAAAGTTTATGGCACTTAATTTCCCAAGATATGATAAGTTTTGTAACAATCTTGTATTCACTAGGTTCAGTCGTTTATATTGAGCTGCATCCAGTAATACTAGAAGCCGAGCCCAGCTGATGATAAGTTTGTTCTTATACTCTTGTATCAAAAGAAAAAAAAATGTTTTTTTATATAGGCTAAACTATTAATTAAATAAAATTTTGCCTAAGGGTGCGTTTACAAATGTTTTTTTAGTAGTTTCATAAAATCTGAACAAAACAGTAAGTATCAAATATAATTATCATGCTCACCTACTGGGTCGCGGGACATACGAATTATCATGACCCCGTAACGTAATGGGCTATTGAAGGACACATCTGATTTTAGTCAGTAAGAGTCTGACTCTAAGATAGAAGACAGTCCCTCCCGCTCTGCCCAGGGTGGAAGGACTCATTTGATGATTTTACAACGATAAAAAAATGCTACATTCTACTTATTCTTTTCTCTGCATCACCCTAAGGTAGACTGGTAGAGAATGCCTGTGACATTAAGTCCGCCTTAGTACGAATTTGTGCATAAAGTTTTTCATAAATAAATAAAAAAAGTTTTGACTTACGCAATATAAGTGACGAAGGTGAGATAGTACAAAAGCGCAGTCTTCCCCAATAGAGGAGGCTTGAACAGAGGTGCGATCTGCACCCAGAGAGAGTGGAGGGAGAACTTCCCCACTTCTTCCTTGTTGCCATCTTCTAGATAGATCTGTTTCACCTGCGAAAAAGAACAGAATTACTTTTCATATCAACAGCTCGCACAATCGCTGAACTCGCGCTGGGCCCCGTGCCGAAATACGGTCAGTTCACACCTAGACGCGACGTGGCGCGACCTGACGCAACAATACTTCAAATGTGTATCATTTCGTGTAGTAAAAAAAAGTTTGATTTTGAGTCGCTATCAAATGCAGCGCAGCGCAACGCGGCGCCGCGCTGCGTCGTGCTGCGTTGCGAAAGGTATATCTTTGTATCGTGTAAGAAATAGAGTTTGATTTTGAGTAGCTCTATTGAAATGTGCGCTCAGCTTCGCGTCCCGGTCTGAGCTGACCCTTCTAAGGATCTCTGGTATTAAAGTAGATTATATCCGCAGCAGAACTTAGTAGATTATGCTAAAGAAAAGCTGTTTGTGGATAGATCTGTTTTTATATCAAACAATATTTATTAACAATAGGTATTAAAAAAAATGTTTCGCCACACTAGTATTTTCTTCTGTATCGTGGGTGCATTTACAAACATTTAATGTCGCATACACAAATGGCCAAACTCTGAACAACTTGTTGTTCAAATATTTCCGTGAGGGAAACGAACATTTTCACCAACTGAACCACCCAATTGGCCACGTCAAGTGCCTATCGCGCCAAACCTAGTTATGACAGAAAATGCTTGCAATCAACATCTTGCTATGACATTTTTAACATAAACAACACATGAGAGGAAAAAAATCTATACTTAATTTTATAAAGCAGGAGAGTTTGTTTGGTAGAACGCGCTCATCTCAGAAAAAGCAGGATTGGAAATGTAGTGGGGGCGGCTCGCCTGTCAGTGTAGAAAAGTAGAAAACAATTGAATACAAGACGTGTTCGAATTTTAAACAACACTTTGTGCTCTAGAGCACAAAATAGAGTTTTGTGCTCAGATTTTGAATGAGAAATAGAATCTTTTCGAGCGGGTGAGGTGAAAAAGACCTTGTCTTAGTCATTCCTGACCTAGACTAAGGTCAAGAGCAAACCCATGTCACAAATAAAAAAATAAAAAAAAGGGTTGGATACTCAATTTATTTAGGAAGGCGCTAGGATTATTGGAGCCGAGTACTGGGTAAAACGACGGGGATAAACTAGTCTAGTTACATAAAAAGCTATACTTACAGGAAACTCATCCCCTTCATATCCATTAGCCACATACATCCTCTTGAGCACCTTCACAGCATCCTCATTCCTTCCCACGTTGGCGAGGAATTTGGGGCTCTCGCTAAAGAAGTAAAGCATCAGTGCAGCCAGCCCCAGGGGCAGCGCCATGAGCAGGGTCAGTAGACGCCAGGGACGGTAGACGATGCCCAGCAGGTAGATCGTGAAGTCTAGCTTCATAATGAGGTAGGCGGTCACTGGGAAAATAAAGGTTTTAGGTTTGTGGGTATTTGCAATTTATTTTTTAAGAGTTATTCCGTTCTGATGGCCAAAAACGTTCCCCTAGGGCTAGGGGATCAGTTTTATTAAAAATTATTTTCTATTCCACTCCGATCCCCTGTAAAGTCAATTGTTATTTTTTTTATTCGGATACCCTGACTCAGTTTTAGGACAGTCAGCAACAAAATATTTGTACAGGTTGTCTAAAAACTGTTTATTTTAACAGTTTTTCATTTGACTGTACTAGTGTCCATTAAAAAAAGATGTAGGATCAGAACGGAATGATAAATTACAGTGGATCAGAAAGGAATTAAAAATATTTGACAGGGGATCGATTTGGGAGATCAGAGTGGAAAACTTCTTTTTTTGAGGACGCATTTGTAAATGTTTTTTTTTTTTTTTATTCAAAGTGGGTTTGCTCTTGGCGTCAATGAAGCCCAAAAGCAAAGGGTTAATATTCATGGTCACCGACGGAACACAGTAAAATTATTAACACCGTATGTGTCATGTCTCGCATTTTTCAGTTTTTAATTTAATTTTATTTTTCCGTTTTTAATTTTTTTATTTTCAGTGTTTTATTTTTTCATTTTGTTCTTCTAATAATTAAATTCAGAAGCCTTAGCACAAGATTTCCGTATTTTACTGTACATTTTGACGTTAATTGTGTGGACATTGGAAAAACGCCTCTAATGCATGAACGAGGAACTAATTTAATCGATCAAATTAACATTACATCACAGTTACATTCAAACTTGTGATTTTATTTCATTTTAATTTTTTTTTTAAACTTTGCCCCGCACTAGGCATTTCTTCCTGTATCGTGGGAGAGTTTACAAACATACAAATTTGCAGACACCCAAACACGAAACAACTACTAGTAGATCACACAAATATTTGTTCCGTGCGGGGATCGAACCCGCGACACACTGCGCAGCAGTCGAAAGCTCAGGGGCCTTACCACGAGCTCTTAACGCGATCCAGTTTAGGCTGTGGGAAAGAGACAGAGCTATACAAGTCGTCTAGCGCCATCTCTTTCCCACAGCCTAAACTGGATCGCGTTAAGCGTTCATGGTAGGCCACCTTTTTTTTTTAGCGTGGTATAATCATCAAATGAGTCCTCCCACCCCTTACTGTCAGACTTGTACTGACTAAAATCCACGGTGTTCTTCAATAGCCCTTTATGTTCCGGGGTCACGGTGAGGAAATAAAATCCCGCGACCTATATAATCCCGCGACCATGGTAGGCCACCTGGCGTAGTTAACAGATAGCAGTAGTTTACTAAGAGCAATTTCCCATTTGACATTCTTTGAGCTATCATATCTGTTAAGAGTACTGCTTACAGCTTAATATTAGTAAAAATAGCAAAAGTAGTGATTGACTCACTATAATACAGTGTAGGTGTGATCATGAGGGCGCTGGTGATGAGCAGCATGTACTTAGCGCGGACCTTGGTGCCGCAGCACTCTCCGATCAGCGCGTACGTGGCCGACTCGGCTGCACTGGACCTGAAGATATCAGAGATGTGGATTCAGATTTGTCACAGAACAATACCACGGTTTAGCAGACGAAAGGATTATCAAAAGTGGGAATGATAGTGGTTCAGAGAAATCTCACCCCTATCGTAGTAATGTCACTACCAAAATGGGTGAGTTTTCTCCATACAATAGCCTTATTGACAGCATCAATTTTAAAATTTAATTAGTCTGTTATTAAGAGTTTTGAAAAATAGTGAATTCGTATTTTTTCTTTTGTCGAATTAATACTTTTATAAAATTCGCACCTGCTTGTGATGTATTGGCAATTTTGAAAATGTCGTATCTGTGTCAATTTTGGTATACTTAGGAAATGAAATAATACGTGTCAAATATTCTTTTTAAATGTAACTTACGGACATCTATGTTTGTTTCAGTCAAATACTCTATTAAAATTAATAGGTGTGTAGTATAGGGCAAATTGATAAAAAAAACACCACTTTGTAAAAGTTAGCGTTAAGTGTTTTTTTTTTTATTTGTTTATGTAATTACACAGAAGTAAGTTCTAAACTGTCATACTTACAGAGCTGAGCTGATGAACCTGAGAGCAGCCAGCACCTGCCAGGTGGGAGACAGACTGCTGATGGCCGAGCTGATGAAGCTACCGCACATGGCCCACATGAGCACCAGTCTCCTGCCCCGGGTGTCTGACAGGTAGCCCCACGGGTACGACATTACTATGATACCTGGAATTACGAAAATATCACATGGTTAAAGGTATATATATTAATGTTGTGTGGCTGAGCGATTGATGGGCAGCCCAGTGTTATCGGCCCCAACTTACGAGTTGTAGGCCGTGGATTCGAACCCAGCCAGGCGATAGTAGGTAATGGTAGGTGATGGTAATTTATTTCATCACCACTGCTTTCAAAACGTCGAGGGAAACGTCGTGAGGAAACCAGCATATCCTAGAACCAAAAGTTTGAAGACATTTGACATCTGCCAACCCGCAATGGGCCCGCGTGGTGGATTAAGGCCCACTTCCTCTCACAGAGAAGAGAGCCCTGTGGCCCAGCAGTGGTAACATTATCTAGGCTGATTATGATAATGATGAAACGATACCCTCAGTAAACTTACCAGCGAATGACATAGACGACAGGATCCCAATCTGGCTGAGGGTTAGGTCCAGGTCACAGGTGGCAGCCGTCACGATGATGCCCAGTCCGAAGATGTCAATCCCCATGGCGATGATCAGCACGAAGCAGGTCAGGAGCAGACCGTAGTTGTACTTGCCATGACCTGCGGGAAGAGACTGGTTAGATGGTTCTGGTTAGGTAGGATTTTTTTGAGAAAAGAAAATAGTGATCCCGAGATTTGAACCCGCAGCCTCCGGATTCAGTACAGACGCTCTTACTAACCGAGCCATCGAGGTCTCCTGCAAACATAATGTGTACCTATGTGTACTGGATCTATTTTCAAAAGTACTCAAAAGAATATAATTTTGACGGAATCCTGAAAAGAAATAATTATGACGATTTAAATTAAGGGTCGAAATAGTTCTTGGTTTTGGTCAAAGACTGGTTAAATTCTCTATGGTTTTGGTCTAATCATTATATTCGTTTTAAAAAATTGTTGCTCATCCATATACCAACCTTGGCGTGAATGACTTAACCTTGTAACCACGAGCTTTTCCACACTGGCTTAAATTGTGGATTAATCTTTTTAAAGTTAGCTGACATCATTTGTAAAAATTAATAAGTAAGTACAGTGACTAAAAAATAGGTAGCCAAAACTGGTTTTTTTAATCAAATTCTTATCCTCAAACAAAAACTAAGTAAACGCATAAATTAAAAAAAAAGAACCAGTGTGAATCAATACATTAGCTTACACAATGCATCGTAAAAACCATATCGATGATAAACAAATATTTTGTTCAGTTCACTTCAAGATCATTTCGAAATATTGTGATAACATCTAATATTGTTGTGAGATAAATGTCCACTTTGAAGTTGATAACCTCTTTCGATCATTGAATGTCCAGATTACTAGTAGGTGATTGAGAATAGAAGCCCAAAAAAAGGAGGAAAATGGTCTCCTTCATTCGATTCCTACGTAAAACAAGTGAACATGTCCAGGGAAAATATTTGAAGTGTGCGTAGCGCTCACTCATACATTTATAAAAAGTGGCTTCACGAAATACATTACGTTTTGTTTAGAACATGAAGTCTAAATATTGTATAAGGCTGGTGTTTTAACGCCTACCAGAAATGTACATAATATATTTTAAAAACCTAAAAATCTAAACACATGCCAGAACGGATAAATGCTCATCAGATTGTGTTGGAGGAACCTGATCAAACCAAACTTCGGGTTGTCCCTGAAATCTTGCTGAAGCGAGTTTTAGATACACTTACCATATCTAAAGCAAGATTTCAGGGCATTTATCCATTTCGATATCCAAAAAGAATTTTTGACTAGCATTCAAATTGTAGCCATTTTATAATCTAAAATAACCTCTTTAGATCACATGGTCAGTATTCATCACCAATATCTTTAGTTGGATTTATTGATTTTTATCAAAACAACTCTCGTGCTGGGACAGGGGCAATATTATTATCTTTGTGATATACACATGTCACAAAAGTAATTAATGTCAATTTTAACAAGAGAGACGAGATAAAAAGGGAAGATGTAAACAATATGTTTACTAAATAATATATCCTTTATTTGGCGCTCATTGTATATTCAGGATGAAAATCTATTGCCATTATTCATTTTTTTTTTGGAAGATCTGTCTGTGTGGCAGTGATTATCATCAAAATACTGACATTCAGGTGTAACCGATTAGACTGTAAACCGACACCAATTTAGTTGGGAAACGACTTTTTCACCATTATTTTAAAAATAACTTACGATAAAGGAAAAAAGATCGTCAAGAAAATTACAAGGTTGAATGAGCAGTAGCGAATAGCTATATTGTCCTTACAATGTATTGTATATTCGACTTCGAATTACGACGTATGAATTTATTACCGACTTCTTTTACATACGAGTAGTAATTAGCATTACAAAGTAGCTGAAATAAATGTGATGTGGAGTTTAAATATTATACATAAACAGTTTTAATATTATACTGGTTTATTTTTTACATAAAACAGGTTTATTCGCATGTTTTTATAACTTGTTATATGCAGGTAGTTTCCCTTAACAGGTACAACAGTCGGGTGACATATTATATTAATCTTAGTTTTTATCTCCTCCAAATACAATATTCTTATGCATTTGTTTTTCAAAAAATTGATTCGTATCGCTTGAATTGTTTATAAATGATTTATCGTAGGAAAAGTGGTAAATAGCCAAATGAAATGTTTTTCGTATTTCTTGGAAATGTATTTTCGTTTTAATTTTAGTCCTTGAAGATGGTAATCATTTTTGAGCAATAGGTAGAACTAGCTTATGATTTTGATTTAATTTAAATGTTGCTTACTTGAGGAAGCGGAAAACTGAGGCCTTATCACTAGATTTCTGTACCAGAGGCCTTACCACGAGCTCCTAACGCGATCCAGTTTAAGCTGTGAGAAAGAGAAGGCGCTAGCCGACTTGTATAGCTCTGTCTCTTTCCCACAGCCTAAACTGAATTCGTGGTAAGGCCTCTGATATGTTTACTGTGTTTACAATACGGCCGTCGTATCTTGGCGAGTCTGAACATAGGCTCTGCGAACTTTAGCGCATGTACAATCGTGAAGAAAACTGTTATTAGCAGCGTTTTACCTGAAATAAAACGCATATTAAATACTTACCTCACTGGAAGCTTTATTATTGAGAGAGCATATCCGTTTCCGTCGATTTCTTATCTGTTTTAGTACTTGTGTTGACCTACCCAGTGGCGCCACCTGGTGGTTGCTTGTCATTTTAGTTTTGTAAAATGTAAAATGACAGAGCTAATTTTTTGTTCATTGGCTCAATAATAACCAGGCAGAAGTAAAAATAAAGCTTCCAGTGAGGTAAGTATTTAATATGCGTTTTATTTCAGGTAAAACGCTGCTATTAAATGACTTGACCGTCACTGGAAGCTTTATTATTGAGACCTGTTTGTTATCGCCTGGTGTCGCCACTAATAATGTGCTAACGCCAATGTGATAGTATTTAAAAACATAAATTTTATTAGAAAATTTATTTATTATTAAACATAAAAAGGTATATATTTATTTAATTGATCTGATGGTGATCTAATCACAAAAACTAAAATATAATAACACAAAAATTAATACAGTTAATTGACCGGATTAAACAATTCTGTCACATTTATATTTGAATCACCACTTCTTGACACTTCTCTTCTGTAGAATTTCTGGAATGTATTGGCCGATTGCCAATTTCCTCGAGATAGGATTTCGTCTAGGGGATGATTTTCCAGCCAACTTTTAGAGGCTACTGCAGATCGAGTACTTCCTGGAGTTGCTGTGATGCCAGCTTCTTTGAAAAGGGTTTTTACCCAGCCTGCGATTACAGTGCGTGAAGCAGGCTTAGGCATACCCCTGACTGTAATAAACAAATTAAATGATTTAGCAGCATTACGTCTTTCATTTAATAATTGTATAGTTTTTTCTATCCAAAATTATAGGATTTAAATTAACATCATTGGGATTTGTTAGTAGTTTCCAGCCGGATTGTCTGCGAGTACTACAATCTGTTTTCGAACCAAATTGTGGCCATAATGTAACAACATCATCTGATCTAATATAATAGTCAGAATCAACTCTAAGCAGCGTCAAGTCATGGATGCGTCTCCCTGAGCAAAGCAGTAATATAGTAGCAGTATGACGTGATACTTGAAAGGGATTATTTATGTCTACGCTACGATTAATTGCTTAGATAGGTGATTAATTTACTAACATCCCAAATTGGTGGTTTAGAACACTTTGGATTTTCAAGAGCAATTGATTTTAAAATATGTTTCACAAGAACATGTGAACTTAATTGACTTGATCTTTCAACATTGCATAAGGTGGAAACGACAGATTTATGTAAAATAATTGTATTATATGACAATTTATGAATCAGATGCAAATCAGATAAAAATTGAGCTAATTGAGTACCTGTAGGATTATTCGTGTCAATGTTTTTAGACGTAGACCAGGAAGTCCAACGTTTCCAAGCCACCTCGTAAGTTTTCAAGGTGGATTTACGCCAGGAATTTTTGAGCAATAACTGTTGTTCAGGGGTCCATGTTTCTATTGCCTCGGACCACCCCCACATTTCCAAACTTCGAGGATGATTTTGTCCACTTTCGGTGGTGGAAGCCCTGTCGATGTGTCGATCAGGTGCGTCTGTAAGTTTTTCAGAGTTAGTGGTGGAGCTAGCGCTCGGACTTTGAGGTCTGCACGCCAAAAAACTTTCTCCCAACGAGGTACTATTATTAGGAATATTCCCGTTGATTGATTGAGGTGTGTTAGTACTTTTGGAATTAAGAACGGAGGTGGGAATACCCACGCGAGTGGATAGTTCCATGGGACACTGAATGCATCGTGAAATAGAGCTCGCCGGTCTTTCAGGTCTCGGGATACATAATTGTAAACTACGTGAGCTGTCTCCGAGGCAAATAAATCTATTATTGGGGTTCCCCACTTTGCAAACACTATTTCCGTACAAGCTGGTATTAGGTGCCATTCCGGAGGTCGGCGAAAACGGGACAAGTGGTCGGCGTGATTGTTGTACTTGCCTGGAAGATGGTGTATGCTGAAGTGTATTTGAAATTGGTCCAGTAAATTCAGAATTTGATATGTTAATTCTATTAGGGGTAATGATTTCGTACCTCCTTCGTTCCTTAGATAGCTGACAGCAGTCCTGTTGTCGCACTGTATCAGGATCGAGCTGTTGCACAGTAGATGAGCGTTGTCTCGAAGGGCGCGAAATATGGCCAACATTTCTTTTTGATTGCAGTGCAATGTCTGTTCCTCTTGCGACCAATTGCCCGATACAGACAGATTGTTCAGTTGCGCTCCCCATCCCTGGTTTGATGCGTCTGTTGTCAGGAAGTTTACAGGCGGGGGATAATGTAGAGGTGTTGATGACTGACAATTCAGAGTCCACCATTCCAGCTCCTTTCGAACTTTTTGTGGGAGTGGGTAGGATATCGATAATTGGTCTGGTAGCGAGTTCATGAACATCAATAATTGCCGGTGATTTAGTCGACCTCGAGGAACAACGTAACTGGCAAAGTTCAGGAGTCCTATTATTTTCTGTAACTCTTTTAGAGTTATCATTCCTTGATCGAGAACAAAATTGACTTTTTTGATAAGCGATAAAGTCTTTTCTTTCGGCAGGGATTTTAAGTTGTCCCAGGGACTCCACAATATCCCTAAATATATCATAGTTTTTTGAGGACAAAGAACAGATTTCTCGAAATTTACTTGCCAGCCAAGATTTTGTAATGTGTCTAATGTGAGCTTCACATGATCTCGAAGAACGTGTACATTTTGATGTACTATTAAATAGTCGTCGAGATAGACTATGATTCGGATGTCCCAGCGTTCTCTTAATATTTGGGCAACCCAGTTCGTTAGTATTGAGAAGGTTTTGGGTGCAGTGCTTAAACCGAACGGGAGGCAGGTCATTTCTAACAGTTCTTGGTTGTAGACAAGGCGAAGGAAGCGCCTGTGTGATTTTGATATTTTCAAGTGGAAATATGCCTGTGATAGGTCCACTTTGCACATCCAGTCTTGTGGTTGCAGAAAGTCCGGGATGCGATACATGTTTATTAAATGAAATGGTTGGGCCTTTACAAATTCGTTTAATGCTTTCAGGTTGAATATGGGACGGGCTGATCCGTCGGGTTTTGGTGTCAAAAATAGAGGGGAAATGAAACTCGGTGAGAGTTGAACCACTTTTAGAATGCCTTGAGATTTCATTTTGTTTATTATTGCAGACATTTCTTTTGAGACAGGTGTTTGAAAGGGCCCTTTGGTTACATTTGGGTATACCAGAGGAGGTTTGTGGATAAATGGTATGCGATACCCTTGAATTAATTTTAGAACAATCTCTGGCGCCCCCATTTTCTTCCATTTCGAGTGGTAGAGCGCTAACTGGCCCGCTCGAAAACGCTTCGAGTCATTGTTTGTATCGTTTTTGGTTCGCTCGAGAACTTTTTGAGTGGTTTGAACGTCCTCGACTTCGGTTACCTCCACGATCGGGCCGCGAGCCACGGTTGTGAAATGAACCTCTGTTATTAGTGTACTGGTCGGATTGAAAGGATGACTGACCTTGACCTTTGTTTGTATGATTGGTGCGAAAATATCCACCCCGCGAGGGTGAGTTGTCATAGGCATGCATGTGCATCGGTATGCCTGGTTCATGGCTACAATGTTGAGCTTCACGCGATGAAGCTATTGGTTTATGTACGCCTAGCCCCCGCGAGGGGCGGTGATTAGATTGATTAGGTCTGGTATGAGATTCAGTTTTAGGAGGCCAAAAAGCTTTGCGTACACCGCCAGCTTTCTCTAATGCCGTTGTAAAAGCATCAGGACTAAACAAATAAAAAGATGATGGGGGAATTCTATTTAAAGAAGCTTTAACTAATGGATCTCGAATTTGACTAGTAATTGTCTCTCGACGCATTTCTATGCTTTCGGCTCGATGGCCACAAACTATTTGTAACAAGTCTGAGGAGATTTTATGTAAATCACCTTTTTGAAATAATTCTTCAACCTTCCCGCTTAAATTATCATAATTGACTTCGGTACTTTTAGCCCACAAAAGGAGATTACGAATAGCTTCTTGTAAAGATTCCTTTTGTTTTAGGATGCAAAAAGTAATTGCTGCATACGATTTATCAGCATGTGCCAGGTGACGTAAGGTATCATACATTTTAATCTCTTCATTTGTGTCCAAGTCTACGAAACCTGGGCTATGGTTATAGAGCTTTTGAGTATCAGAATACCTTACATCAGACCAAGCTGTGCTACCTAAGCGCTGGACATCATGTAGCATTTTTAAAAAGTTTTCAGGAGTTTTCGGAACAGATGGTTCCTTAAGCTTTGTCTCAATATCAAAGGTGAAGTCTAAATTTGAGTTTTGAGCTTCAAGATCAGGACATTCAGAGCAGTGTTCTTCAATATTATTTTGGTTATATAACTCCCCACTGACCTCGGAACAAACTGATACCCCCTCATGGTTATCGTTATGCATATTATTTGCAAAAACTTGTTCGCGTAGCTCATGAACTTCTTTTATAAGCTTGTCCAATGTCCGGTTAGACTGTTGGGCTCGCTTATTCTTTTTGCGACGAGAGCGGCGCGACCGCTTGCTACGTTTAGCAGAAGATGAGCTTGAAGAGCTACTACTTGTCGTGCTGCTACTAGAGCAGCTAACTTTTCTTTTTCGGGACATGCCACTCGGGCCGGCCACAACTTCTGGCTCGGCAGCCGAAACATTAACGTGACCATCCATTGTCACAATACAACTTTTATATAAAGTCTCCTTGACACACACTAAAACTGTTAGCACACACACACAAATATCAAAAAACCAATAGCAAATAATAAATCTTAGTAGTGATCCGAACGGAAAAAAAAACCGTTTAAAGTAATGATCACTTACTTTTAAAAAAGTAGGGTACTTACAGTTTTCTTCTTCAAAATTAACTCACCATTAAATCAGCACTATATTTTTAAATTGATTATTGAATTCTTTAAAATAATCGTACGGAAAAACCGTTACGAGTATGATCACTTTATTCTTAGACCAAAAAAAAAAAATATAGTGCAATTTTCTGGTATCGGTCGTGCACCGATGCGCACAAGTAGCTTCGACGGAGAACGAAACGCCAATGAACAAAAAATTAGCTCTGTCATTTTACATTTTACAAAACTAAAATGACAAGCAACCACCAGGTGGCGCCACTGGGTAGGTCAACACAAGTACTAAAACAGATAAGAAATCGACGGAAACGGATATGCTCTCTCAATAATAAAGCTTCCAGTGACGGTCAAGTCATTTAATGTCATTTTATTATACTGGTTTATTGTACTGTGTAGTGCCAACTGACACTTTCTTGCAAATAACACACAAAACGATCTTAAACACTAAACAAACACCTTAACAATACTAATAAAACTTAATAACAGTAACAACAATCTTAAAAACTATTACAGAAAAGGTCATCGGGCGCAATCCGACCCGGTCGCGGACATGAATGAAAATGGTCTAGAATGAAAGAGCATAATTCACATAATAATACACCCAATTATTTTTGTTGTAATCCATTGGAGAACAAAGTTTTAACCAAAAATGTATTTATTCCAAAAATCTCCGTTCATTGCCTTTCCTCTTGATCTGTACG
Source organism: Agrotis clavis (assembly GCA_954870645.1). Lineage (NCBI taxonomy): Eukaryota > Metazoa > Arthropoda > Insecta > Lepidoptera > Noctuidae > Agrotis > Agrotis clavis. The sequence continues at coordinate 25,753,669 of OX940928.1, read as the reverse complement.
TTTCAGATTCTCTTTTGTTTTGATCGACTAGATACAATAGTTTACAACCCACTAAATCTGATTTTTAACCGACTTAAAAAAAATAGGTACTCAGTTCGACCTGTACGTATGACGTATGTATGTTTGTCCGCGGTTATAGACTGCCGATTTTGATGCTGTTTTCAGAAAAGTGTTCCTAACATTCTGGAAAAGATTTTAGTATTATAACAATCATGGATATCTCATTCCCCGCATAGATTTTTCCGCCCTTTTTTGTTGCTAACTTGGATTGTAGATTTTCAAAGACGTCGAATATACGAAGATTTTTGTTGAACATCCAAACTAAAAACAGTAAAACAAAAAAAAACTTAAAAAAAGGAACCTACCTACTTCAAAACCAAACACACAAAAAGGATAAAATATTTTTTCTTTCGAAGTCGGTGGCCATATTCGATGAAAAAAGGGTAAATAAAAAAAAACGATATCCAGTCTAGTCGGTGGCTTTGTTTTTTATTTCACCGACTTCCGAAAGAAAAGTCACACTTTTTTATGTTTGGATTTGAAGTCGGTTCGTTTTTTTTAGTTTTTACTGTTATTTTTGGAATTTCTGTAATAGAAGGCCGCCATAAGACATCTGTATGCAAAATATGAGGACCAAGTTTTGCCTTTTCTCATTTAGTTTTAGGATTGTAAAGATGTATATTTTTGATGTTGTCAGCAATTATCGTGGTCTAAAAAAATGGACGGATGACAGCTTTATAAAGACGCAATTTGCACTTGATTGACAATTTGCTTCTTGCTGTAAGCAAGAAATGAAGTCTACCTCCGGTAAAGGCAGCCGAACGCGAACTGCCTTTACGTGGGCACGGAAGGTAAGGAGACTGTAGAGGGTCAACACCTAAGTATTTGGCTTGCTTTTCTCAAAGAATAGACTTGCCGTACATAGTGATTGGGTTCATATCATAAGGCGTCCGAGGGATGAGGTGTGGCAGGGGACTAGACCAGTCCAGCACGTGGCAACATGTTTTTAGATAGTCCTAGAATCCATTGCATTGCACACTTCATAAAACAGATTGCGGTCCTCATATTTTGCAAAAGAAATGCCTTCTGCGACCTGCTTTATGATTAACGTATTTAATCCATGTTACGTCGCAGAAAAAACATACTTTCAGAACTGTTTTTATAATAACATTGGAATCACCTAGTGTTATTCACTAGTTAACTTACCTCGTGTAATACAATAAATAACACCACACGCACTAAGCTTTATATAAACATGCTTTCGATATCGTTTTGTGTATCCCAAATGCAGTAATACATTTATTTATTAAATCGCGTGAGACTGAATCGAACATTTAAACTGTCAAGACAATACTGTCTTGTCGGTTCACTGAAGAAGCTTTATGGCATAAGAACAAACAACAAACAAGAAAAGTGAGTTTATAAAAACGTGGGAAAAATAGGGCAGGGACTTTCAGACTTTGGAGGGAACGACTGTCGCAACCGAGGTTCGGGCACGCCGCAATCGCGGCGGTAAGACCGTGGCTGGAGAGGCGTCACGGCGTCCTCACCTTCCGTCTGACGCAGGTCCTCACCGGGCACGGATGTTTCGGGACGTTCCTGTGTCGTATGGGGAAGGAAGAAATGCCTGGGTGTCACCACTGCGAGGATCGCCCAGAGGACACGGTGGAGCATACGGTGCAGGACTGCCCCGCTTGGGCAGAGCACCGCCGTGTCCTCACAGCGGCGATAGGCGGCGACCTCTCGCGCCCGGCATTGGTCGAGGCCATGCTGCGGGGCGAGACGGAATGGGAAGCGGTCGCCTCCTTCTGCGAAGCAGTAATGCTAGCAAAGGAGGAAGCGGAACGCGTGAGGGAGAGGACAGCGTCCACCTCACGCGACGTCCGTTGCTGTGGACGTCTCCTGAGGCGGCTAGATCGTGAGGTGGACGCTATCCACTCCCTCACGCATCCCGCCTCCTCTTTCGCTAGCATGACTGCTTCGCAGAAGGAGGCGACCGCTTCCCATTCCGTCTCACCCCGCAGCATGACCTCGAACAATGCCGGGTGGGAGAGGTCGCGCCTATCGCCTCAGTGCGGTGCTCTGGCCAAGCGGAGCAGACCTGCACCATATCCTCCACCGTATCCTCCGGGCGATCCGGCTTGCGGTGGCAGGAAATCGACCCCTGCCATATTTTTAGATGAAACTGCATTCATTACGCCGAATAAATATGTAAACTATTTTTTTTTTTTTTTTTAATTCCCACAGCCCACAAGAATGCGACCCTTACCATGGTAACCAAGAGACATTTAGCTATATATCCTCAAGGTTTGATTTATGTCCGCCGTGGGTTTTTTTCCCATACAATTCGCCCGTTGACCTTTAAAAATACCAATAAAACTTAACATTAACAACGAAAACTTTTGTTACCGACTGCGCTCAAGACAGAGATAGCGACACCAACACGACACCGACGCTAACGTGTGACCGAGACAATATCGTGTACCGAGCATTGCCGAATACGCACGAAGCTTTACGAAGTAATCAAAAAGGGATGTCCAATACGCGTGTTCTGAGGGTGTTATTTTATCGATTATCTTCAAATCGATCGAAATAAAGTTTCAATAATATATTTATTTTCAATTAAGTAAAGAGGTTTTAAATTTCTCAAACAGTTGTTACTCAAGTAGTCATGAATAACTGATATATAAGTTAATCATGACTTTCAACTAAGAAAATACTTTTTTTTTTACTTTATTTTTATACTAAAGTCGAAATCTCATTCATTTGTAAATCTTGTTTCGTTTCATATATTACATAAACAAAAATCAATATTTTCTAAATGAAACTTATGGATTACGATATTTGATCGATAAAGGGTCGATTGTATTAACGTATGGTCAATCTCTAGCCTAGACCACCGCTCCCGCACGTCGCCATTTGGTTCCTAAAAAAGGTTATTGCGCAACCTTCTGCGCGAAGTTCGGACTCGCCAAGTTACGTCGGCCGTATTGTACATATTGTGTGAAAAATTTAAAAACCGTCTCTAGTGGGCTGCAGCTGCCCGGGTCGACGGCGCGTTGTGTCCCACGCGCGCCTCAAAGAGCGTCAGCATAATGACGGGGCCCCCCTCTCAGAGGGCCAAAGCCTGCCGGGGTCGCGGGATTATTTCCTTACCGTGACCCCGGAACATAAAGAACTATTGAAGGACACCGTGGTTTTTAGTCAGTAGAAGTCTGACAGTCCCTCCCGCCCTGCCCGGGGTGGGAGGACTCATTTGATGATTTTACCACGCTAAAAAAAAAAAAAAGTGGCTGCAACTGAAAATCAGCGTCAGGTGGCAAACTTTGTGTTGCCATCTGGCATTATGCTGACCTGAGGCCTTTTGGAATTAAATTGTTAAGTTAGTATTTCATTTATTCCCACGTTTTTATACACTCACTTTTCTTGTTTGTTTATTTGTTTGTCTGTTTGTCGTTCCGGTTGGACTTTTGCGACTCAATTTTGAGGCACTTCCCGACAAGCTAGTAGGCTGAAATTTTGCACACGCTCTGAGTTCTGATGACAATACATGACTAGCTAGGAAACGTCATAACAAATCCAATATGGCGGCCTCCCCAAGATGGCGGACTGGCTGTTTGAAATCCATCCCCATGATATGGATATCAAATGAAAGGGTTTGCTGTCACGAATACGAAAAAAATAGTCACGTGACTTAAATCTAATATGGCGGACGTCCAAGATGGCAGACAGGCTATGTTTGCTGTCAGGAGTACGAAAAAATAGTCACGTGACTTAAATCCAATATGGCGGACGTCCAAGATGGCAGTCTAGCTGTTTGAAATCCACCCCCATGATATGGGTATCAAATGAAAGGGTTTGCTGTCAGGAATACGAAAATAAAATATTTAATAGATTTAAAAAAATCCAAAGACCCACGTTTTTAAATGTCCTAAAAATAAGAAAATAACCCTACGGGGCAGACCCTACGGGACAGAGGACATTTAAAAACGTGGGTCTTTGGATTTTTTTTAAATCTATTAATTACTGAATATTACTCTCTTTATAACTTTATTTGTATTGTTTTATTATAAGTACACAATTTTCTTTCTTTCTTTCTAGTGTAACGAACTAGGGACATTTTTTTCCTCCAAATTAATGTAAGTTCCAGTTTACGTCGAAAAATCGTGAAAAGTCATGCTAGGGCTTCCGATGTGTATTTGCATCAACGACCTTGAATACTATCATTAACAAAATGCTAATGATTTTAACATAGCCTCGAAGCATGTAATTAATTAGAGAAACTGGCTCTTGAAACTGCCAGTATAAAAAAACGGGCAAGTGTGAATCGAACTCGTCTCCCCGTGGTTCCCATACCAACTTGTAAGTTGACTTTTTGCGGGCGGTATGCACTCATTTTGTGTGAAACAAATTACAAAGAAGAAGGGTCATCTGTGACCCAGCCCCGGCGCAGGAGTATTTACGCCGGGGCTGGGTAAATTTTGTATGGACCCTTCTTCTATAAAATACCAGAGGCCCGGTACGTGGTTCGCTACTTTGACAGCAAAATCCCCACTACAAAAAGATTCGCTGTTTATTTAATTCGTTTGTTACAAAAATGTGATAAATGAAGAACCGCTCGACCGATTTTGTGCAAACTTCACATAAACATCAACTAAATAGTCCGAACAAAGCCTAAACATTTGGTTTGGATAGGTGAGCCCGTTCTTGAGTTATAAAATTACAACTTTATAACTCAAGAACGATTTTTATACAATAGATAAATTACCAATTTTAGAAAAGGGTCTGGATAGACGGACAGTAAAATGCTCCTGTAAGGCTTTACGTTTTTTTTTTTGAGATACGGAACCTTAAAAAGAAAAAAACTCACGTATTTGTAGAAATAGGTCTAGTTTTTATTGCGTTATAATATTATATAAGAGGAGTTATCAAACAATCTTAATCTGCTATTATAAATGCGAAATATTCTGAGGCTGGATGGATGTTTGAGGACAGACAGATTTTTTTAAGTCCATGAGGGAATTCAACCCGCCCAGGCAATGTAGCAGTAAATCACTCAACCACTGCGCCAACCGTCGAAGACAGTCCAGATGATGTTTGTCTAATTAATACGGTAGTCAACGCCAAAGTCAGCCAGATACACCAGTGCGCCATAACTATTCAGTTGCTGCCAGCTTTAATAGTTAGAGTCAGTAGTGTCAGTACATACCGAGAAGCGACTGTCTGCAAATGTCTTTTCGTATAGTAAATTTGTCTTTGACTGTCTTTTGGTCTTTGACTGCTGGCCTTTTAGAGAGACTAAGAGTCACTCAACGAGCAATGGAAAGAGCTATGCTCGGAGTTTCTTTGCGGGATAAAATCCGGAACATGGATATTCGGCGAAGAACCAAAGTCACCGACATAGCTCATAAAATTTGCAAGTTGAAGTGGCAATGGGCAGGCCACATCGCTCGTAGAACTGACAACTGATGGGGAAGAAAAGTTCTCGAGTGGCGACCACGGACCGGAAGACGCAGCGTAGGCAGGCCTCCCACTAGGTGGACCGACGACATCGTGAGGGTCGCGGGCAACCGATGGATGCAAGTGGCGAATTGTCGTTCGGCGTGGCGGTCTAAGGGGGAGGCCTATGTTCAGCAGTGGACGTCTTTCGGCTGGTGATGATGATGATAGTAAATTTGAAATGAGCGCGTCTTGCTCTGAATTGAGGGGTCGTTCCCAACAGGTCCACAACAATTTTTGTTCTAAGACTTTTGGAAATTCGCAATAAAAATTAAAAAAAACATAGATGGGCCCGATCAATTTCTTATTTTGCATGAAAAACCATTTTTTTTGCAAATTTGCAAAAGTCTTCGAATAAAAATGGTTCAGTAACATCATGGGCTGAGAGGTTTTGCGCATTTGGTGTTACACGATGTATTGTGTATATATGTATGTGTGCAAGTTGCCAAAGTCAGCAGTTGGTTAGCGGCTGTGCATACTAATAAAATGATGTAAGACATCGCTACAAGCGATAAGATCGCAGCTGAATGTAATATAATATGTAGAGTCTAAACTAAGAAAGTAATTTGGTTTGTTTGTCTGTTACCTTTTAACACCCAAACCACTGAACCGATCATCATTCAATTTTGCTTATTACATTGTCAGGTTCAGAGAAGGACGCAGGGTAGCTTTAATTGCGAAAAGAATTAAATTCTTATATTGCAAAAATAAGTACATTTCCCGAGAGAAATAATATACAATGTGTAACGCCAAAAGCGCAAAACCTCTCGTGGGGTGGGTAACTCTGCCCATGTTACTGAACAATTTTTGTTCTAAGACTTTCGGAAATTCGCAAAAAAAATATTTGGGTTTTCACGCAAAATGAGAAATTGCTCGGGCACATCTGTATGAGCCCGACCAATTTGGGAGGTTTTGCGCTTTTGGCGTTACACGTTGTATACGTTCACATGATACTATTAATAGATGAAGCCACATATTCAATGCAAATTGATTCTCAAATTATAAATTAACGCGAGCCAAATCGCGGGCAATAGCTACACAAAAGTATGTATAAAATAGTTGTGTAACAACTACTTTCTTCATCTTGTCAAACAATAATCCATTTAATACTGCTGAAAATAATAATATTTCCCATTAAAACCCAAAAAAAAAACAATTTGGAGCGACGTATGAAAGTTATGCGCATACTTAATTACATATTTGAGATTATTTATTATTATATATATAGATAGGTTTCTTTCTACATTACATCACTTGAGAAGTGGTTTCGAAAAACTAGATTTTAAACCAGATTGCAATAACAAAATGTTGAAAAGTCAAAAATTTAAATAATATAATAAATAAGCAAGCAATTATGAGCTTAAATGTTGCAAAGATGGCCCGCTAAAATGCTTTCCGTTGATGCAGGTCACATATTTTATATGATTTTTTTTTTTTACTTTTCCCCGCTCTAGGAATTTCTCCTGTATCGTGGGTTCGTTTACAAACAAACTCTAATACATAACTGCCAGTGAGAGCAGTGGTGGCCCAGTGGTATCGGCCCCGACTTACGAGTTGTAGGTCGTGGGTTTGAATTCAGCCAGCCACATTACTTTGTGTAAAATATTTCATCACAACTGCTCTCAAATTGGTGAAGGAAAACCGGCATGTCCTAGAACCAAAAATTCGAAGACATGCGACATCTATCAACGCGCACTGGACCTGCGTGGTGGATTACGGCCCACTCCCTTTCTCAGAGAGGAGGCCTGTGTCCCAGCAGTGGGAATATTTATAGGCTGATGATGATGATGATGATACCAACTGCCAGGCCCGGAACGACTACCTTACACGTCCCATAATCAGTCTATTATCCACTAATGGGATCTAGCATTGTATCTTCAAGGTCTCCATAGTTCCTATGGTCACTATGATCGTCAGAAAGGTCTTAGGAAAGACTACTTTTCCTTATCGTTGTGCTGTTTTCCTTTTATCCTTACGTGAAATTGGTACAGAAAAACATCCTTTGATATTATTATCAAGGTTCTGTATTCATTTTTTTCCTTATTCTTTACATTTTTGAATATTTTTACAAACAAAAAAAAAAAATTAAAGAACACAATAGGGGCCCACCCGTATCCGGAACAGGGTCCAAGCTGCCGGTCAGGGCTCAATGCGCAATTACTGCTTTCTGAAAATCAGGCCCTTGATGCAGCTGCCTAACAAGAGCCTCCTTAAATGTTGGTCGAGGCTCTAGGTTCTCGAGGCTTGTTATCATCATCATTAGTAGCCCAAAAGTTTCCATTGCTGGACGTTGACTAGTGTTGTGCTTTTTACATCTACGAGTATCTGTTTGCCAAAGTCATTGGCCAGCAACTTGCCTCGTAACTAAGTTTTAACAAAATTGCAAATAAGCGAGATTTTCACTTCATCTGCTTGTTGGAACGAAGTTCCTTATCGCGCGTTGTGAAAGGGGGCTGGATGAAAAAAAATCTTACGAAAAGTTGGCACGACACTTTTATCCGACTGCGCGACGCAAAGGAGTGGAGTGGAGTGGAGTGGAGTGGAGTGGAGTGGAGTGGAGTGGAGTGGAGTGGAGTGGAGTGGAGTGGAGTGGAGTGGAGTGGAGTGGAGTGGAGTGGAGTGGAGTGGAGTGGAGTGGAGTGGAGTGGAGTGGAGTGGAGTGGAGTGGAGTGGAGTGGAGTGGAGTGGAGTGGAGTGGAGTGGAGTGGAGTGGAGTGGAGTGGAGTGGAGTGGAGTGGAGTGGAGTGGAGTGGAGTGGAGTGGAGTGGAGTGGAGTGGAGTGGAGTGGAGTGGAGTGGAGTGGAGTGGAGTGGAGTGGAGCGGAGCGGAGCGGAGCGGAGCGGAGCGGAGCGGAGCGGAGCGGAGTGGAGTGGAGTGGAGTGGAGTCGCAACGATTATTTTTGAGTTGAGTGTATACAGTAATTTCGTTCCATCCGGGTGTCCCTTGACACCTCTCAAGTTTTTTTTTTGAATTTTTTACTCATGTCCTCAGTGACACCTAAACTGATTAGGAAACTTATTGTTTTTTTTTTTAATAGGTATTACATACATTCGAGGCATGATTATCAAGTCAGGATCTGATACAAATCAACCGCGATCGCTGCTATCGCATTTCCATGCATTGTTTACGCAAGCACACATAATATTAGCCATTACCCTAAAAAAGGGTAAAAATAAAAAAAAAATATCAAAATTTGGAAAAAGTAGATAATCCATTTTTTTATACCTACCTATAATGTTTTTAGTTTTAGCACAGAATAATTTGTAAATATTAAGTTAGTAATATTTGTAAATTTTTAGTTTTAGAAGTGCATAATTTATGTTATGCAATTTAGTTTCGTCGCTAGTATTATATTATCTTTCTTTCGGGTCTGGGTGTTTGTGTATGTGAGTTTCTATGTTTGTAAACGCACCCACGATACAGGAGAAATTCACAGTGCGGGCAAAGTTCAAAAAAAAAATAGATGTCACATGTCTTCTAGGACTTGCAAGAACCGGTTCTTTTTAAAAGCCGGTACCGAAGTTTCGGTACTGGACATGGAACCGGGATTTCCCGGGAAATTCGGTACTTTCGGTACTCACGTACAAATGTCGCTATTAACTTATTGTATGAAAGGCACGAGCGTGCACACTAACTACATGACGTATGTAATTATCGAAATAGATTGACAAATGAACTCATTACAAATGTGGGTGGGATGGTGTAGTTCATAAAACATTTTTTTATTCGTAAATCTGTAATTGACAATAATCATCGGAACACAATCTCAAGGAACCGAATTTAAATGCTTTTTTAAGCTGTTGCATAGCTTTCATCGCGGGCTCTGTTCGCGGCGACCAAATCAAGACATTCCCAACAAAAACATAACGAAAATACCTAACACCACGCATCGTATAACGTCTTTTCAGTTCGGGAGACTTCGGCAATCATAAAAATATCCGTCATAAAAACAATTTGCTTTATCTTACTGATTCTAGACGACTAACTACAAAAGGTGTTTTCACAATGAAACCTGCTTATAAAATTCTCCTGCAACAAAGAAGTTCTATATTTACAGTAGTGCATCACAAACATTTCATTTTCTTTTAAAATAAAATAGTAATTTGTTATGCAAGGCTGCAAAGTTGATTTTTGGCGCGAGTACTTGGATTGACTGAGGGTAGCGAAATTTTTAAAGGTACGAGATGCAGAAAAACTTTGCTGCCGAATGCAACACACAACTTTTCACCTCACTAAGCGAGGAAATGCTGTGGGGGCGGCTCCGAGGCTCGCCTGCCTGTGAAGAAAATAATTCACTACAAGAATTTTGAACAACACTTTGCGCTCTAGCGTGCAAAATGGAGTTTTGCGCTCAAATTTTTAATGGGGAATAGAATCTTTCCGAGCATGTGAGGTGGAAAAAAGGTAGCTTCACCGCGGCAATTTCCGAGTGCCACATGTATTTTTTTATATTGAAATAAAAAAGCTTTTAAATATAAGAATTAAAATATATCAGGACTATATTTGGAAATTCCTACTAAATTTTGAATTAGGAATAAGCCTATAACATACATTTACAATAAGTCTAACATCACATAGTGACTTTGTTCCTTCTACTATAAATAAATATCATTAAACAAACAGCAGCTAAACAAATATAGTATAATGCTTTTTCGAGATGAAAAAAAATATAAAACTGAAGAAAAGAGGGTAACAAGCGCTATTTCCTTTAAAATATGATAAAACAGTAAAAGCTTTTTACAGATTAATAAACCAAATAATTATAAAATACACAAAATCTGAGCATGATTAAAGTTATTCACTTTATTATGAAAGTAATGCAATAAATGAAACAAATCAAAAATCTACTGACATCTATAAGTAGATTTTTGATTTGTTTCATCATATCTGACCCCTTACTTACATTGCTGATTAGTTTTATTTATGAAATTCTCATTATTTTGAAATAAAATGTTTTATATCAACAATATTGTAAAAGAATATGTAGTTTATTGGATATGATACGTTACTTTATATTGAAAACAAGAAAGAAAATAATAAAGTACCGAAAGTATCGAAAGTACCGGGACTACGGGTTGAAGAACCGGTACCGGATTGCTTAAAAAATTCCCGGGATTTCCCGGTATTTTCGGTACCGGGATTTCCCGGTTGCATGCCCTAATGTCTTCTAATTTTTGGTTTCCTCATCATTTTGAGAGCAGTGTTGTGATATCAATTTTATCTATACATCTACTAGAACTTCTTTATCTAAATGTGTGTTAGCCGCCTGACCTCCGCGTCTATCTGTCTGTCTGTTATCAATTGAAATGGATGCTACTCATCATTTAGATTGAATCTCTTGATCTGGATTTATTGTAATCAGTAGATTTGTTATTGAGAACAATCTTGTCAAAGTTTGTTTACCTTATTGTGATAGACGCTCGAGCAAGTACAGGTAGGGGAGGTTAGCCTCAGGCTTTTCTACCAGAGATGCGCTATGCTACGTTGCTGCGGATGCGTTTGATATCCACCAATCATATTCATTGGTTTACATAATACAGCACTGGTGGAAACTATTCAACTAAGCTGTTTTTATATGGAAGGTTGCGTACTATGGATATGGATTTGTGCTACGAGAAGCGTAGCTGCGCATCTTCGTAGCGTAGCTACGCTTCTCGTAGCGCAGCTACGCATCTCCATAGCACATCTTACTCGCACAGCTACATAGCGTAACATCAGTGGAAACGGTTACACATTTTCGTAGCTAACGCCGAATAAGTTCGCAGTTTCGTCTATCACCTGCTGCAGTAGTAGGTGCTGGTGCAGTCGCGGGATTGCTTAAAACGCGACCTGGAACGCAAAGGGCAACTGAAGAAACAGGTTGGTTTTTATTCAGACAAGTCTAAGAGTTATTTCCGCTCCACGCAGGGAAACTCTAGCTTTTGCGCAGTAACCCATTGTTAGTTGTCAAATTCGCACGCTGAGCACGACATTCTAGGTTCAGTTCTCGGGTTGAGCAAAGAGTTATTGGGTTTTTCAATCAGTAATTCTTTTAAAGCAGCAACGAAGCCTAGATTTGAGCCCGATTGATGAAGTCTATGTATTTTTGGACCATTTTACAATTTCCTATTCAAAAGTGTGTAACAGATTAACTGTGTGTTAAGGATTGTCATAATAAATTATGAATTGTCAATTGACGACACGGTTGTCGCAGTAGCTGAGCAGTTGACAGCTACGCAGCGTGGTGCGGGTTCGAACGAAACAAACATTTTTATGATTATTTTTTTAATATTCCACAACTATCACACAACGCCATCTAGTCCCAAGCTAAGCAGAGCTTGTATTATGGGTACTAGACAACTGATAAACATACTTATATATTTCTAAATACATACATATTATAGATAAATTACACCCAGACACAGAACAAATGATCGTGCTCATCACACAGACATTTGTCTTGGGTGGGAATCGAACCCACGACCTCCGGCATAGCAGTCTGGGTCACTAACCACTAGACCAACAGGCCAGCCAGTTGTTTCGGGTCTGGGTGTTTATGCGTATGTAAATTTCTGTGTTCGTAAACGCACCCACAATACAGAAGATAATGCCAGTGTGGGACAACGTCCATTAATAAAAAGAATAATTGATGTCATTTTTGGATTTTCTGTAAGATTCATTATTAAGATATCACTTTTTTTTCCCCAGCCTGCTTCGGCCCTCTAAAGGGGGCCCGTCACAATGCTGACACTCTTTGAGGCGTGGGTGGAGCACCACACGCCGTCGACCCTGGCATGGTCCATGGTTGGAAAGCGAGTCGCCCATTACTCGCCGCCCGCATCTACGGGTGGCCGGAAATCGTCTAGCGATTACGATATCTTTTTTTTTCTTTTAGCGTGGTAAAATCATCAAATGAGTCCTCCCACCCCGGGCAGGGTGGGAGGGACTGTCAGACTCGTACTGACTAAAATCCACGGTGTCCTTCAATAGCCCTTTATGTTCCGGGGTCACGGTTATGAGAAAGTCCCGCAGGCTTTGGCCCTCTAGAGGGGGGGGGCCCGTCATCATGCTAACGCTCTTTGAGGCGCGCGTGGAACACAACGCGCCGTCGCGTCGACCCGGGCATGGTCCGTGGTCGGACAGCGAGTTGCCCTTTACTCGCCACCATTATGATATCACTAAAGTAGCTTTTTCAAACCCGCTGTTAAACAGGCACGTGATTTGTAATCTAAAAACTGATTAAATTAGTTTTGCAATGCAAAACATAATAATATAAAAGAAACTTGGTCACGTGCAAATGAGTCGATGGCCTTCCAAAAATTTTTAAGAATAATATTTTTTGGTAAATTATGTCGAATCTTGTTTGGAACCAGTTTTTACAATTTGTTTTCCTTATGCAAAACACGGCTAAATAAACCTGAGGCATTATCACAAACTTTTTTTATTTTATTTACAGCGTACTTGAAGTATTTACTGCGTTTATTGTAAGGGAAATTTTACTGCGTTTATTGTGAGAAAAAACTTTTTCAAAAAAAAATGTAACCGCCTTCAAAAACAACCACAAAAAAGGGTAAAATAACCTACAAAACTTTTCTTTCGGAAGTCGGTGACTTTTTTTATTAATTTTATTGTCGTTTCTGCCACCGACTGAAAAAGTTTTTATTTTACTCTTTGATGATGTGGTCGACGGTGAAGTAGGCTTGCCTAGAAGTAGCTATTCACTCTTGACTTGAAGACCCCGGCAGAGAATTCCTCCCTTAGCTGTGCGCACAATAAAGTATTAGCCATTTTGCCAATACTTTTTTCGTATGTATCGCAGCGATGTCAAATAACGATGGCGCTTTTCCGCAGTTATTGTAGTCCGAAGATGGAAAAGACCAGGCGGAATCAAGTTGTGCAGATCTAAAGAAGTTTGGTATTCCTGCAGTAGTGGCTGTCTTCTTTGGCACAGACTGTGTTCGAGGACAGGAGAGGGAAATTAATACTGATATAACAATGTAACTTGATTTTAAAGCGACCAATTAACCTCCAAATTACAGAATTTAAAGTATTACCTCGTGATTTCGGCCCGCATCGCGTAAACATGCTAATTAATGTCATTTCTTTATCTGTTTTAGAAAAAGCTATCACCACCAACATGACCTTTCACGCTGGACGCTTCTTCTTTCCCGTCAACTGACAAACTATCACTTGCATCATCAGCACTATCATCAGCCTATAATGTTCCACTGTACTGTTGGGACACAGGCAGTTCTCCACGCAAGCCCAGTGTGGGTTGGTAGTACATGTGTTTGAAGTTTTGTTTCTTTACCATTACATGCCGGTTTCCTCATCATGTTCTCTTTCACTGTTTTGAGAGCAGTGGTGATTAAATTGCACCAAGTAATGCGCCGGGCTGGGTTCGAACGACCTGCAACTCGTGAGACGGGCCAGATACATTGGGCCAACACTACTTTCTTCTTTACTAGCTTATGCTTTTTTATTATTATCTTCCTTTCTTTGGCCTTCTTCTCTCTCCCCGTTTATCCATAATACATAAACATAATTATCAAATAATAATATAATAATATTCCACAACTATCACACAACGCCATCTAGTCCCAAGCTAAGCAGAGCTTGTGTTATGGGTACTAGACAACTGATAAACATACTTATATATTTCTAAATACATACATATTATAGATAAATTACACCCAGACACAGAACAAATAATCATGCTCATCACACAAACATTTGTCCTGGGTGGGAATCGAACCCACGACCCCCGGCATAGCAGTCAGGGTCACTAACCACTAGACCAACAGGCCACTCAATAATCACTCATTTCATCGCCTACTCACGCTAAGACCGATGATTCTCTGTTCTCAAGTATTTTGTCAGTTTCACCACTTTCAAACTTGGTCTTACTATACTTCTTCTAAACCTAACTTACGAGTATGTTAGAATTTGAATTTGTTTAATCCTAACTTTATATTTTAATATTGTAAATGTGAAAGTTAGTTTTTTTTGTCGATTGAAATTACTTAGTGTGAATTGGTTGAATGGCAGTACACTATCCCCCTTATTAATAAAACGAGAAGTAAAGTTACGCCAAAGTTAATCCTTAAAAATGTATGGTTAGTCCGAAGATTATCCTGCACGCGTAGCATGACCACCGTAGAAACGAGTTATATCGACGGGAGAATCGACAAACTGACAGATTGAAGAAAGATCTCTATCGTCCTAAGCATGGCGATGTTTGACAAGTAGAAAAGAAATGTTTCTTCTCTACGATAGAAAGAAGTCTACAACGTCGAGCATGGCGACAATAATTTTCTCTACTTTTGACACTTGGGGGAAGACACATTTCTTCTCTACAAGAGAAACTTGTCTACATCAAATCAGACCTAGACAAGATTCTTTTTATAATATTCTTGGTGTTTATCAACTTAAATTTGTTTTAAAACAAGTAAGGGTCCTCCCAACTCAATCGAGTTAGTTTTTAAGCGTTAAAGAATAAAAAAAGGCTGAATGAAACTTATTAGGAAAGTGCATCAAACTTTTTTTAATCCGAGGTCCATGAAAAATTATAAAATGAGAAACTTTCAGTGAAATAATGCAGACAGCTAATCTTTCCAATGTTTTATTACTAGACAAAAATATTTTATTTTAACAAGAATCTACGCGTCATAGACATGCAGCATGGACCCAACATTATCTGTCTAAAATTTCCATAATCACAATTTATGATCATTATAATAAATATCTGTCTCCTTTATCAATAGATAATGTTCTACACTTGTTTTTCTCTCTTTCTAGAAAGTATGTTAATTTTATTTGACATTTGGCTAGGAAAGACTCGTGTCCAAACTGTGTGTCTATGGTGTGGAACCTTTTTGCGTTTTGTTGTCTCTTTGATTTATGTGCAAAACGTTTTTTGTAATTGCAAATGAATGCACATATTACTAGAATTATGGATAATTCTGTCTGATTCCAATAAATCATTTTAATTGTATTGAAAACTTAAGAGTTTTACAAGATTTTTTGGATAACTAAACGTTTTAGTTCATTCACAGCTCAGTCATTCGCCGTTGCTATGGAAAGAAAACTTATGTCTTGTCTTCATAGAAATGCGAGTCTACAGGTCGCGCCATGCTCGGGCAGAAGACATATCAAGTGGGATAGAAAGAGCTTTGTCTTTTCTTGGTTGAATAGAGATAGAATCGCCATGCTACGCGTGCTGGTTGTAACTTTAGTCCACGTTTATTAATAGGGGGCTAAAGTTTAACAATTAAAGTTATTATCATAATACATGTATTCGCGCCATCGCTCCACCTGTAATATCTGAAGGTTTAAAATGGTGAGCAATATCGCGAATGAATCACTTCGTGAATGAAGAGCCATAGACGTTACTGGAAAAGCACGAATTGAATTATTAATCATTAGGAATAATGCTTACATTGGCGGTTTTAGACCTGCAATTGATCGTCAAATTAATGCGAGTCAAGCCGCGGGCAAAACGCTAGAATAATTTGTTATATCAATAGTTTTCATGTTGAAGCTGGAAGTTTTTGTATAGGGTTTTATTTATAACTTCTATGATATTATAATTGACTTACCGGTGATTTCCAACGCCTCCTCATAACTGTATTGTAGTTTACTGGGTTTTGTTGGAGACCGAATCATTTCTATATCATCCTTTCTTTTACTTATATTATAACTATTTTTTGTTGGCGCCATTTTTACTTAATATAATTACTTACTTATTTTTAGTTTAACTTATTGTTTTGTTTTCTTTATCTTACTTATTTTATTAATGCTGTTTATAATCTGGTCACCATGTTTGTATTTTGACTTATTTATTATTACTTTACAACACTTGGAATAAATAGGTACACTGGCGTCTTTTAAGTAACTTAGTTCATCAAACTCATATTGTTTTAACTTTTTATCATAATCACTTTGACACAATTCTGTGGCCTTTTACGATTGTAACAATGCGATGTTTTTTTTACGATATTATTTAAGTCTTAAAGGAAAATGAGTGTTTCTGCCACAGCACCGCACGTCCGACTGATCAGAACTAAGTATCGGCTGGAAGGTCAGCTTATCTTAGCGTTACGATACCGCGTTCTTTTTTACAATAATGGTGCAATTTTATTGTTTGTTTATTCATTCAATATTTATTCAATTGAGAATATACATAATTATCTCATTCTACTAATATTATAAACGTGGAAGTATGTGAGAATGGGTATATGGATGTTTGTTACTCTTTCACGCAAAAACTACTAACCAGATTTCAATGAAATTTATTTATCACAGATAGTTTATAGCCTGGATTAAAATGTAGCATAGTTTTTATCCCGATTTTTTACTCCCGTGGGATAATTTTCAAGTTGTAGCAGGTGAAGCCGCTCGCTAA
This sequence comes from Agrotis clavis, assembly GCA_954870645.1. Classification (NCBI taxonomy): domain Eukaryota; kingdom Metazoa; phylum Arthropoda; class Insecta; order Lepidoptera; family Noctuidae; genus Agrotis; species Agrotis clavis. Next base: position 25,736,786 of record OX940928.1, on the reverse strand, counting down.
GAAACAGTTTTTAATACGAGTGATGTAAGCGTAAATAATTTAATGATAAAATGTCTAGATCATTTCCTTTCTCCATTGGATGTAATATTGTAAATGTATGCGTTTTTATAGATGTAGAGTATCAATAATGAACACTGATCGCTTCTTTTAAGCTGATGCGGTTAACCATAGACCACAGAACTATTTTATGCTTACGTAACTATTTACTTACGAATATAATGATATGCTACTATCGTTATTGTAAGACTACATCATTTCTAGCCGCCCACGGCAGCAGACGTCGCAAGACGATCTCCGGCTACAGTAGGCGCGGGCAGCGAGTAACGGGCGACTCGCTGTCTGACCATGGACCATGGCCGGGTCAACGGCGCTTTGTGTTCCACCTACGCCTCAAAGAGTGTCAGTACAATGATGAAAGGGGGCCCCACTTTACAGGTCCAAAGGCTGCCGGGGTCGCGGGACTAACGAACCGTGACCCTAAAACGTAAGCTATTGAAGGACTCCGGCTCTGCCCTAGGTGGGGGTCAAATTTGGTGATATTACCTCGCTAAAAAAAACTACAAAATTCCACTGTTAGACAAAGGCTCCAATACCTTATTCCTCCGATCCAGAAGTATTGTTGGTCAATTTTATCTTTAACTAGCTGTTCCCTGCGGTTCTACCTCTGCTGTTCAGCTCCTATTGGTGATAGCGTGATGTTATATAGTCTACAGCCTTCCTCTATAAATGGGCTATCAGCCACAAAATGAATTTTTCAATTCGATCTAGTGGTTCCTGAGATAAGCGCGTTCAACCAGAGAAACTCTTCTGCTTTATGATAATTTAGAATAGAATTTTGTTACGTGGTGAAATCACGAAAGGGACGTGAGAGAGTGACAAACTGCTATTGAAGGATCAATAGCAGTTTACATTCCAGGATCGCGGAATAAGACAGTCCCGCGACTATATTAGTATAGATAAAGAATAGATTATGTCAAGCTGGTCCCATCATCTTTAATGCCTGCACACACATTTCTTTAGTACACCCAAGTTTCATGTTATTTCTGTAAAGAAAAGACGCACGGCAAATTACCATCCTTACCTAATAGCTAGGTATACCACCAATTCGCACTAAGCGTTTCCAAACGTCTTTTGTAATGCGGCCAGCGAAAGAGTGGAACTCTCTGCCTGCGTCTGTGTTTCCGAACGCATACAACCCTAATCTCTTCAAAGTTAGAGTGAACAGGCTTCTTCTGGGTAAGCTCGCTCCATCATCGACCTTGTCTTAGTCACTCCTGACCTCGACTAAGGTCAAGATAAAACACGTAAAAAAAAGAAAATAGTTCATTTACCTTCATCATTTACCTCAATAAAAATCACAACTTGTGAAAATAAACACATTAGCCTCCTTTGCGCCGCGCAGTCGGGTAAATAGATACGAGTATGCAGACACAATGGTGTTTGCAGTCAAATCGATAAAGACGAGAATCTTACGAGATCATGCATTGGTCCAGTTAGATAAGTTCTCTGATTGAATATGTAGATTATGTCGTCTATTTACTTCGTCAATTTGTGTATTTCATACAAAGCGCAGACCGTCATAGATATGATACAAATTGAGTATTCATATATCATTCCACAATTTCCCAGCCTCACTAAATTTTATTGGGTTCGGGGTAGTTATATGCTTTCTTCTTTTATTCCCATCTTTGGGATGGATGAGATCCATCTTCTAGCGATCCTACCCGGGCAACGGCACCTTAAGCTACCAGCTTAGCTAAGCTAGCACCCGGGGACACGGATGAGCAATCCCAATGGCGGTATTTGACCTCACCATGTAAATGGTAAGTACCTATGCTATTCCCTATACTCCTAAGCTTCAGTGACGCGGCCGTTCTCAGACTATGTATTGTCTTTAAGGCATTTTCCATTTTGAGCTCCATCTTAGGCTCCATCTTTGCTTCTGGGCTTGATTGAGGTCAAGAGCAAACATAAGAAAAAACTATTTCATTTTTCGATTTAATGAACTCCTGTTAAGTGTTTCCTCGATCTGTCGATACTTTTATTGCAATCTAAATCATATTCAATGTTAAGATTTTTCAAAATATTATCCCAGATAGAAAGAGCATTTGTCACGCTTGCTTTGTCTTCAAGTCTGCGTTGATATAATGAACAAATGAAAAAACACACACAATGATACTTCTATCATAATTATTATTAAAAAATATAAGAGGCTATTTAATTTTAAATTGTGTCCATGAAAAAATGTAAATTAAAATTTGCTTGCCACGACGTGACACTCATACCTATTTTATTTTTCAAAAGGTTGTAAGTTATAAGGTAAGGTGCAATGTGTTATTTATATCATATTTAAGTTTTATTGTGAGTAATGACGTCTTCAACAATTGTTTTTAGACTTAATTATGACAAAAAATAAGACTGGTTGTCAGATTTTCTGGATACCAACTGTACAAAATAATAACAGTCGAGAGAGTGCGGGAATAAGCCCCTTTATACACAACGCGACTCTATAAATAGTCTCCGATACTTTACGACTTACATAGACGGACTTACGTACATGGGCACGCGTCAATGGATACCAACCATTGACGCGTGCCTATAAGTACGAACCTCTATGGATTTTTATTGCGACAGTCGCCTGTGTTGTGAGGCCTTTCTTGACTAACGTGCTCTTCGAGGCACTGAGGAAACTGGCCTAGCCTAGACATTATACAAGGGCGGTTTAGCCAGTGCCAACTTAAACCAACTTAAACCAACTTAAACCAGCCAACTTAAACCAGTGTGGAAGGGCAGAAGACTCTCAGTCTTCGGCACGGTTGGCGCAATGCTTGAGCGATCAAAGAAAGAAAGAAATAACATTTATTTGGTACAGTCAGGGCACACATAATAACATACAAAAGAGAAATAAACTAAAAAAAAACTTAAATCTATTTGTACAGACGACAGGACATCAACTTACCTCAATCTGTCAAATTTCTTTAAAAGATTTTCAACCTTATCATAATAGTAGTAGAAGTATAATATTCGACTGGTAAAATTTGGCAGATTCGGGTATGTTCACCTGCTGGCGTCTGTAAATTATTGTTTGCCCCACGGCTGCCCCAAATAGGTCCAGTTCAGCAAAAATGCCAGACAACTAGTGCCTGATGACGCTGATTTTCAACTGGATCAACTGAAAAAATATTTGTATGATCTACAAGTCTGGGTGTTTATGTATGTGTAGTTTCTAAATTTGTAAACCCACCCATGACACAGAAGAATTTCCTGGTGAGGATCAGTTTTAAAAAAACAGTATTGTTTTTTCTATAATGTTTATTTTAAAAAACTTACAACTATTTGAGACCTTATTTCTATTAGAGCTTGTAACTATTTTTTCCGTATATCTGGTGGTAATAGGCATGAAAATGCTGCGGCCACTGAAACAAAGGAACATAAATTAACTTATTAGTTACTTAACTTGACCTAAAAGTGATGCCTACTTGTGGTATTTTGAGCTACAATAGATATATTTCAAACTTTGACATGCCTCTCTAGCCTTTTCCCAACTTACGGTCAGCTCAGACCGAGACGTGACGCTGCGCGCACTTTTCAATAGAGTTATTCAAAATGTAACTCTATTTTAAAAGACAAAAGATACACCTTTCGCAACGCAGCTCGACGCCGCGCTGCGCAGCGCGGCGCCGCGCACGTCGTTCAAAATCTGACTTTGTTAACTACAAGAAAAGATACAAATTTGAAGTATCGTTGCGTCACGTCGCTTCGCGTCGCGTCTCGGTGTGAACTGACGCTTAAACACTGTTTTAGGCTATCACGGTTTGTTTCACAATTTAAAATTATCATGTGTCATCCCGCGATCATGGCGCTTGCAACAGCGTCGAAATATCGGGAACTCAAAATAATAAATAATCACGGAGATATCCCATAAGTGACATTTTTTCCCAACTTTATTGGGGTCGGCTTCTAAATGCTTAGAAGCCGACCCCAAAGGGTTTTCCTAAACCTTCTCTAGAATTAAGATGAAAAACCAACTTCCTCTTTTTCTATTTGAACTGGTCAAATGGACAAATCTAGAGAATTTCCATAAGAACTCATACTAACCTAGCATGAGTCCCCCGCAGACGAAGAACATGGAGGTGCAGTGTGACATGATGAAGGCTCCCAGGACGTTGACCCCACCCAGCGCGCTGAGCCGGGCCACCATCACACCTATACACGCTGCCATACCCCTGGATAAGGAAAAGAGTGGTTTAGAACGAGATGCAGTATCGTAACTAGCCTTTTATGCACCCGGTGCGAGTTCCTTTAAATACTCCCTGGTGGCCTACCATGACCCATATATGAAAGTAGTTCCAGTGGGGGAAAGAGATGGCGCTAGAAGACTTGTATAGCTCTGTCTCTTTCCCACAGCCTCTCGCTTTAAGACATGGTAGGCCACCTGGTCTGGCCAATTATTATGATCCTGGTCTGGCCATTGCACCCTTCCAGGGTCTACAGCCTGTGCCGGGCTCCGGTGTTACATCCCCATTTACGGCGTTGAAAATGTAATGGCAAAGAAAATAGAGAGATTGTGCTGAGTATGTAAAAACTTCAGAGCAATGAGTCGCTTGCAGGCAATTGAAGTGTGTTTAAGAATTATGACAAAGGCGCTGATTGCAGCAGATGAATGCGCGATGTAAAAGTCAAATTAATACTCCGAATTTGAAATTGAGACTCGAATTCATGAAGGATATAAATTGTCCATTTTCATTTTGCTAATTGATAACAAAAGGAAGGGAATAGTTCAAAATTAGCAATTACTTTTCGTCAATTAATTGTTCATATTTATTTCACAGGACAAGTGTGAAATATTTCGCACAACATTACATCACTTATGTCAGTCAATGAAAATCCCGTAAACAAAATTATGCAAAACAATTAATAATTTTCTTTACCTAACATTATAAAGCTGAAGAGTCTGTTTGGTTGAACGCGCTTATTTCAGGAACTACTGGTTTAAATTGAAACATATACATACACCTATAACATCACGCTACAACCAACAAGAGCCGAGCAGCGATTGAAGCAGCTGGGGGCCAATCATGACGTTTTATAGTGAAAGTAGTTCCGCTGAGGAAAAGAGATGACGTTAGACGACTTCTATAGCTCTTTTTCTTTCCCTCAGCGGAACTACTCTCGACGTCGACGTCGACTTAAAGACGTCATGGTAGGCCACCAAGGGGGTATTGCAACCTCTTAAAACCAGGCTTGTTCCAGTGAGTGAACGAGATGGCGCTAGACGACTTGTATAGCTCTGTCACTTTCACTCGCCGGAATAAGCCTGGTTATAAGACTTTGTAATACCCCCCCTGGTCATACTAGAAAACCACAATAACTCACCGATAGGACGTCGGATACATATCAACAAAGTACGTATAGATGATTCCTATGCACAGCTCATTCGTCAGCAGTCCAAAGAACATGATAAAGCTGGTCAGGTTATCTTTGATGAGGACAGCTCCAATCGAGGAGATGCCAGAGAAGGTCATGACGATGATCATCAGCGCCTTCTTCCTGTGCGCCAGTTTGGTGATGAATAACATGATGATCACGAAGGAGACGCCTTGAGCGAGGCTGGCCCAGACCAGACTGATCTCCATTGTGGACTTGCATTTGATCTGTGGAAATAATCAGATTGTTTTATTGTATTTTAACACTCTATAAGTAGTTTTTTTAGAATCTTTATTCTAGAAGCTTTCTCATCGTTTGGTTGGTTTCCAGTTTAATCTGAAGATCCACCTGCAAACCAGTAGTTTAAATGAAGTGACCGCCTAAGTGTAGCGTCAAAGTATTTTCCTGTAGGTTAAATTTTTCTACGTAGTAGGTACGTGTTCCTCTGACATTTACTCGCTATTTTGATGAAAACAAAGTCATATTGCCAAAATAGAAGACTTTCATCTAACATTGTCCTATTTATATTTTTGTCTGTATTGATACTTTCAGTTTGTAATGGTACTTTTCAGTTTTGCTAAACTGCTACTGTTTAGGTTTTAGGAATTGAGCATATAAATTGCAAATTATGCTAAGCTATGCTTTTATATATTTATTTACCAACATGATAATGAAATATCTGTTTTATTATAATTTGTCTGTCTGTCGGTTTTCTTCAGATTGTACATTGGTGAGGGTGTCTAAGAACTCCACGACCTCATCTCATCAGCCCAATTCTATCATCGGACATCTAGACGCGCTGGGCAAAACTATCCGTTAAGAATATTAATTGACAAAGATCAAAACCCCTTACATTTTCTGCAGTAACATTAGTATTCCCGACGATCATCTTGCAGAGTCCGGTCTCATCATCAGCCTCCATCGCATTGAGGCCGGCGGAGAACTTCTCCGCCAAGTAGGGAAACCAGATGAAGAAGCTGTTGTTTCTGAAACAATTGAGGTAGAGGATTAGACGATTACGAGATTGTTGGAAATGAACAGGTTGAAATCAATATGAATTTGCTACCGTGATTTGATAAGGGATCATTTCCAAATGTTTGATAGTTTACATCAATGCGACTGAGATTTATTGGATGTGAAAGATAGGCAGGGATGTCCAGAACGCGCAACATGGCGTCGTAGAAACGAATTTAGTCGACTAAAGAAAAGACAAAATGACACATTCTATTCTTCAATGGTGTAAGGATCGTGTCATACTTGATCGTGCAAAAACACAGTCGAGTTGTGAGAAATAACGATGAAATAAGTTTGTCTATTGGTAGAAAAGAGATGGAATTGGTCATTCATGCTACGCGTGCAGCAGAGAACTACAAAATTAAATAGTTAATTAATGATTAGAGAAGTTAAGCTAATAAGGACGTAGTGTTTCCAAGACATTGGGAAGACAACGGTGTTTAGGTAATCTCAATATACTCACGTGCTAAAAATGACAGCAGTGAAGAAGTAAAGCATGATACTCTTCCAGAGTAAAGGCGGTTTGAACAGCGGCACGATTTGCTCCCACAGAGACTGCAGCAGGGAGGCATCCTTGCGCCGCTCGTTTCCTACCTCGTTGAGGATTATCTTTTTGACCTGAAAGTAAAAAAAAAACAATCAGCATCTGCCTAGCCTTTTGGGGTTGGCTCCCAGTTTAGTTGATTTTACATGAAGTGAATGCCTATCTGATCTCCACAACCCCGTAAAAAATAAAAAAACAAATTGATAACTGATTGAAAGAACACTCAATTAAATATAATTATGTTTTTTTTTTTGTCATATAAATATCGCAAAAATTATTTTTAAATTTTTATTTTCTTAACAAAGTTGCCTTCAACCCCTTTGAAACTCGTATTATGTACACGGCAGGGTCCATATTAGATTCAATGTTTTTAGATATCAACTGCTAAGTATTGAGCACAAGTCAAGACGGTATTTTTTTCTTTTTAATAACCCTTTTTCCCACAGCTCCATAGCTCTGCTACAAAGGTCTACACTACACCATAACCTACCACACTTGCAATCTCGCAAAAACGTATCTTAGTCATCATGCTAGCGTTTTCCAGGCCCTGATTGGCAACAACGCAAGGACACTACTAACCGGATATTTCTCCCCCTTCCCATTATTTCTCCTCCAAATCTTCCTCAGATTCTCCACGGCCTCGTCATCCCGCTGGACGTTCACCAGGAATTTGGGGCTCTCGTAGAAGAACTGCGTACCAAAGGCTCCGAAGCCCAGAGGTAGGGCTAGCGCCAGGGCCAAGAGACGCCAGGGGGTGAATGTGATAGCGCCCAGGTCGTAGGTGAAGTCCATGTTTAGGATGAAGTAGGCTACGGCTGGAATTATAATGATGTTGATTTAAAGTAATGTTCACAAGACCATGCCCGGGTCGACGACACGTCAAAGAGCTGTCGGCAATCTGGCCCCAATAGGGGGTCAAAGCTTGACGGGATTGCGGGACAGTTTTAACAGGTAAGGGGACGCTGGAACGTAAAGGGCTATTGAAAAAACACTGTGGATTTAAGTCAGTGCAAATTTGACAGTGACCTAAAAGGTCACTGTCAAATTTGCACTTTGCTACACACAGGGCGGGAGGACTCGAATCATTTGATGATTTTACCCCGAAAAAAAAGGTAGGTATGTTTGTTTGTTCAAATGACTGCTTAGTGTTTTTTTCTTTTTTTCTAACATAGTAAATTAGTCGATTCCCATGCCATTATCTTGTAAAATCCAGTTTTTGATTGTAACTCAGTAACAAAGTATAGTTTTGTATCTACTAATCCGTCTGCTAACACATGGCTGGTGGCATGGCTGGTAACAGGTGGCCTACGTTTCAGTGAGTGAACGAGACAGAGCTACAAGTCGTCTGGCGCCATCTCGTTGGAACTACTCTGGCTTTAAGACGTGATGGTAGACAACCAGAAGAAGACACAGAATGGCAAAACAACTATAAAATAGATTTAAATAAAGATAGAAGATCTGAATCTGTTCTCACCAACATAAGCCGCCAAGCTGAAGTCCAACACGCTGGTCATGATCAACATGTAGGAGTCCCGCACTCGCTCCGCACAGGACTCTCCCAAGAGAGTGTACGAAGCTGACTGCGCGCAGCTGCAACTGTGACGAAAGAGACATACACTATAATAAATTAGTATCTTCAAAGGAAATGGTCCTTTGATCTTAGAGAAAGAATATTTTCCCAGTCTTTTCACTGTTATTAAGTTTTTGATCAGGCCCCTAGTGTGACTTTTTACGATTTTGTGACGTAAATTAAAGTGAAACTTTGAAGTTAATTTGGTGGAAAAAAATAGTTTCACTTTTTCAGATTTCCATATAGTAAACGCAGCTAAGATTTGAAGTACCCTTTTTTTCTTACTTTTTTTTTTAAAGTACCTACGCTGTAAATGTAATACAGAAATCTCGTGATAAGACCTCAGGTACAGCAAAGGAAAATTGATGAGCTATAATTGAACAAGGACAAATTACTATTAAGCGTACAAGCACAGTGTCTGCAATTGGACACACTTCTGGAAAACTCATGTAAATAATGCTGGCGATACACCATACTGCCTATCGTCCAATCGGCATGACGCTGCCGATTGGATCACTTAGAATTGATCGTGTGTGGACGTGGGTTAACATGACAGTTAAAGATTGGCTTGATCATGCTGATTGGATCCTTCCCATTGGAACGTGTATGGGGGTCGGTTTATTTGATTTCGACGTCGCTGCCGATTTGAAAGTTTGATCAAGCCTGAATCGTCATACCGATTGGACGATAGGCAGTATGGTGTATGGCTAGAATAAGAGGCTTGATTAGACTCTCATATTTGTTAACTTAACTGTGTCCCTGAGATTCCAGCACTCTTCCAAGTGTCTTAAATCTATCAAATTCACAGTCTCCCAAAAATCTAAAGATACTCACAAACTAGTACTAATAAACTTGAGCACCGCCATCACCACCCAGTTGGGGCTGAAAGCACCTATCGTGGCCACGATGAAGCTGACCCACATGGCGATGAGCAGGCTCCTCCTCCGACCCTGCGTGTCTGAGATGTAGCCCCAGGGGTATGCCATCACTATTGGACCTGGAATGAAGAAAGGTTGAGCTGATGAGATTGAAAACCTTGAAAAGCTGAAGAGTTTGTTTGACAACAAAATATGGCCGTGGGGTCCGAGTGCCCACCAAGTTTTTAAAGACATCGCTGAGCGTATAGTCGACGATTCACGTGACCAGAGCTGGCATATTTCTTGGTCTAAGTATCAGCATTGCCATTCAATGCTGCCAGCGTTCTGGGCACTTTCCCTATTGACAACGATGTGGTAGTATTTAAGGAGGTACGAGTACATACTCGTACCTCCTTAAATACTAATACTTTGTCAGTTAGAAGAGTTACCAAAACAGCAATACTTTGTCAGTTAGAAGAGTTTGCTTTTTTTGTTGGTTAAACGCGCTTATCTCAGGAACTGCTGGTTGGAATTGAAAAAAATCCTTTTGTCCAAGATAGCCCATTAATTGAGGAAGGCTATAAGTAATGTAACATCACGATACAACAAAAGGAGCCGCGGAGTGCAAGTGAAACCAAGGAGAACAATTAGGTTTTTTCTATGCATATAAGTGACATTAATACGTAATATACAAATAATCGATTACGTATCGAATGAAAATTGTACAAAATGGTTTATGCTTAAAGAAGCGGCGTTATTATAAAACAAAGTCCCTTTATTTTATAATATACTATTGAACTAGAGTGACTTGTATCCATAAGTATGTTTCAATGCGAGAAAGCGATTCATATTCCGTCATTCTCAAGCCATTTAAGCCAATTGAAATAATTATTAGCAATTGAAATGTGTACTACAGTTTGTTTGTGGGTTTTATTTAGTTTCGGCAACATACACAGCCACTGTCTATTAGCTGTTTAGAAAACCTAGCAGAACATTTTTGACGCGTTACATAAAATACAGAGGCTTAACACAAGATTTCTGTATTTTATTTACAGCGTACTTGAAGTATTTAGTGTATGGGAAAAGCGCTTGAAAAAGTGTAGAACCAAGGATTGTATATTTTAATTTTTCGTCACAAAATCGTGACAAGTCATGCTTGGGCTACTGAAATCTAGTTAGTTGCCTAGGCTCTAACATGAAAAGAAAATCATGACACATCTATGGTATTCCGAGTTTCGGAAGTTTTCGTCAACATATTCTTCTAGCTAGAGACTATTACACTGTCAACTTTAAGAACATGATTGGGACTGACTGAAATGCAAGAAATGGGTCGTAACACTGCTTGAAAACGTACCACGGCCCTAGATCGCAAAGGTCAATAAAAACATTAATCACTGTCCAAAGTGCGATAATCTTGAAACGTGGACGAAGCAAAAGAGTATAGGTAAAAAGATCGATTGAAGCGGGTCGCGGAACTGTTCAAACGGGATACCGTGATCCTGGAACGTAAAGGGCTACTGAATAAACACAGTGGATATTAGTCAGTCCGAGTCTGACAGTCCCTTTCGCTCTAGAGGCGGGAAGACTTATTTGATGATTTTACTCCCAAAAATATGATAGAAGCATCATCAGAAAAAGCCGGGACTTCTTGTTCATATAATTATAAACTCACCAACAAAAGGCATTGACAATAATATGCTGGTCTGACTGATCCCCAGACCGAAGTCGCAGGTGCATCCACTGACGATCACGGAGAAGCCGAACATGTCCACACCCATGGCCAGGGTGCAGATGCTGAGGGTGATCAGGAGACCTATACTGTAGCTGCCGTTACCTGGAACAGAACGTAAGGTAAAATTTTACAAAAAAAAAAGGTTGCACTCCAGGAGTGCCGGTAGAAGTGAAAACTTTTTTGTTACTATGTTTTATTTTTAATTTGAATGACGTCTTACTCATTTTCGATCAGGGTCACGTGACCCTGACGGTCACGTGACCCTGACGGTCACGTGACCCTGACGCGAGTTTTAAATTTTTTACCCATTACAGAAAAAGTGTACAACGCCGCTAAAGAAGTTTTCACTTCAAAAAGCAATGTAGTTGTAATAATTAAGTATAGCTTTTATTAACAATCTGATAAGTTTTATTATCACTAAAAAAATGTAAAAGTTTATGAGAACTGTTAATGTTCTTGAATATGGTGTGGTGACGTAGTTACTCATCGACTAACCCAACAAGAGCATCAATCAAAGATTAGAATTTTTATATTTTTACCCTTTTGATTTTGTTATATTTTTCTTTAGTGTGGTATTATCTTCAAATGAGTCCTCCCTCCCAGGCCAGAGCTGGAGTGACTGTCAGACTTGTACTGACTATAATCCACGGTGTCCTTCAATAGCCCTTTACGTTCCGAGGTCACGATAACACGTTAGTCCCGCGACCCCGGTAGGCTTTGGCTCTTTTAGAGGAGGGGGTTTGTTATCTCAGCATGCACACTTGTTTTTCCAGTTCACTGTCTTTGGCAGAATAGTTAACATCGGTTGCCATATACCAAAAATAGAATAGACTAGAATAGTAATTCATCGGTACTTAACACGTTTGTCCGGTTATAATACTGAATATTATAAAGGCTTACCAGCTAAATTGATGGCTTCAGCATATGTGTATATTCTATCTTCATGACTACTATTTATATTTATTACGCTATTATTTAAATTATTTATGTTATCTCCGTGCCCATTCTGCTTAGTGTCCGTTTTCGTCGTCATTTTCACTCTAGTTTTACCCTGAAACAATTCGTTGGTTGTCAACTTTGCACATATGAAGCCGCGGGCATGATTAGTTCAAATAATTTTATATTTTATGATTTATAACCTGGCAGGTTTAATTTGAGCTGGTAGGTAGGTATATAAAATTATTTGAACTAATCATGCTCGCAACTTCACTTGTGCAGAGTTAAATAATTGTAAAATATATTGTAAATAATTAAGTAGCCTAATATTATGCAACTTAAAAAAAAATAAACAATACATTAATGATGGCCGCAATCGCCGATGATTTGCTGTAATCATCCATTCCCTCGATTTTTCCATGATCGTGACCTGATTACCATGGGACCATTTGTAAGACTGAAGAAAAATCTATTTTTGTTCGAAAGGGTATAACCCCTTTCGAACAATAATAGATTTTTCTTCAGTCTACCAGTCGGTCAGTTCTAGCAGTCGCCCTCCTTCTGCGAAGTAGTCATGCTAGCGAAGGAGGAGGCGGGACGCGTGAGGGAGAGCACAGCGTCCACCCCACGACCTAGCCGCCGCGGCAGACGCCCACGACAACAAACGTCGGGAAGCAATTTCTGGCCGGCGTTGGCACGGACAACGAGTAGTGGGTAACTCGCCGTTCAATCATGGACGGACATGGACAAAGAGCTTTCAGCAATCTGATGGGGCCCCGCTAAGAGGGATAAAGTCTGCTGGTGTCACAGGACTGTCTCATCAAAAAGAAAATAAGGTTATGTACCTAATAAGGAAGTGGAATTTGCATGCGTGTACGGTAGATCAAGGAGAACAATATTGTAAATAATGTTAACACCACTTTATGTAAAACTTTGATCAGCAAATAAACAATTATTTGACAAGCCTTAGGCACACAAATAGGACACAACACATCAGATTACCATGACCCTGGAACGTAAAGGACTCTTGAAGGATCACCTTGAATTTTAGCGAGTACGAATCTGACAGTCCCTCCCGTCCCGCCCCGGGCGGGAGGACTTATTTGATGATTTTAGCAAAAAAAAAAAAAGAATGTTAATTGTCAGGGTTAAAATATTTTTGTAAATCATTTCAAGGAAAACACCCAATTACCAATCACCCTGTATAAAATAGTTTCTAACGCAGCCAAAGGGATTCTCACGTTACCGAGGCAGTACGAACACGTGTACAGTACAATGCGTTTTGTATTGAATTTTCGATAAGAGTACCTATTGAGTATAGCATGACCATAGAGCATGACCAATCCCTGTCACCAAAGAGTTAGGCAGAGATTTAGGCACCTAATAGTTGGCACTCCCATGAAGGGATAGGAGCGAGCCTGTTGCCATTAACCGTGCAAAAATCTAACAATACAGGGTATCTTTTTATCTACATAGTTCAGATTTTTTTTTTTATTGTTCAGGTAATCAGTAATGTCATGTCAGTAGGTAATAGATGGAGCCGCAGTGGACTTTTCAGATAGTCTTGAGACACCCGGCAAGAGTTCGGGATGACAAGTGACACGTGGCACTAGAATGTGACCGTAAAAATATTAAAAAAAAATGAAAACAAAGTGTTTAAACTTTTTTTTTTTCAAAAGTGCCTGTCACTGGCCTACTTGAAATAATTGTTTTGATTTTTGATAAAAGTGTTTATTTAAAAAAAATTGTTTAGATAACGCATAAAAAAACAGTTGATTAGAATTTCGTCTGGAATAAGAATGTTTCAATAATTTTAATTGTTAATTTTTGTGTGCGTAGTGGAGACCACTTTCCAGGTTTAAACTAGCTCAACCGGCCACAAATATTGCAAAAAATATTTGATATTTGACATAGGTGATTTATCACAGAGGCTTTAACGAAAACAACAACGATTAACCTGTATTAATGGCGTTAGAATTAAATATTCTTGTTTTTTACTAATTTAATGTGATGTTTTAATTGCCTATAAATCAGTTTAACCCTTTTAGAAAACTCAAATAAAATTAACTAAGTGATTTCATGTCCAAATTTTTTTTTTGTTCGTCCCACTGTGTCCCAAAGCTGGACAAAGGAGACGAAGGACGGAAAAGAAAGAAGAAATGTGAGAGGAAATGGGTCATAATCCACCACTCGGGCGCCTGCGGGTTGGTAGATGTCACATGTCTTCGAATGTTTAGTGGACATAGCGTTTTCTCATGATGTTTTCCTTCACTGTTTTGAGAGCAATTCTTCTGATTACTAAAAATTCCTACCTTAATTACATTTTCTTATTTGTTCAATTTTCTAAGATTATCAAAGAACGGTAAAAAGGTAATAAAACCATGAAAACTGCAATATAATGCACATTCATTTATTATACGGGAAATAAAAGTGTAATCGAAGGCATATAAAAATTAAATGATATGAAATAACTACTGTGCTGAGAAAGGGTCGGTTTCCGCTTCAGAATCTCCTACCTTCGGCCAAAAATAAAGTTTATTCCACTTTGTTCACCTGATTTAATCCCAAACTTTCCTATTCTGGGTGGATCGCTAGGGGGTGGATCCCACCAACTCCAAAGTGATTCAAGAGACCAAACCGCATGACTTTCCATTCAACGTGGCAAAAGTGCTGCCGGTCTTCTGAGCAGGTTCCCGGATTACAGCAATTATGAAGAGCACTTTAAAGTTCCATAAGTATGTCTTTTTGTCGTCGATGTATAGATATACTCAGTTTTGTTTTTGTCTTTGTTTGTCGTAAATAATTATTTATTTCTTAGTTATTATTTTTAATAAATTTTGAACAACAAATAAAAAAAAATTGTAAGACCAATGAATTGCAGCGTAGTTACTTACCTAAATCTATTTTTTTGGTCAAGAAGTCATAAAAGGGTTGTTGTACATTTGCCACAAAGTTAATTCGACACGAAAAAAAGTATGTGTAAATTCACCACACTTATTTTGATAACTATAAATAAGCCACATTGCTTTTTCCGCACGGATAACATAAAAATAACATCTAGGTACAAACTTACAGAAAATGCAAACACAATGTAGAAACCCTATCAAATACTGATTTAATATTATGTAGAGCAATAACTTATAATTGAGTTTAACTTTTAAATCGTTACTAATAAAAAACTCATTATTGCGGTACATTTTATCTTGATGACGTTAATTTTAGACTCATTAATTACGAAATCAATTTAACTGTTAGTTAATGGGCATTAGATTATTATTATGTTCTTATTATCATTTGGTATCCGTTTGCCAAACAGGGTTATAATTTTAAGGAATCTTGTGAAAAAATGCATTTATTTTGAGGAAGTTTGAGTATGTTTTATATTATATTCTGTGATATAATTTAATAAAAACTATAATTTATAAAAGTTTAAAAATATGATAATGTGTTTTTTTTTAATTCTTCTAAATATTTTCTTGAAATCATTGACGTAGAATTGTCGAGTACGTTCTAGAAGAAAAACAAGTTGCGTGTGTCAATGAATACAATTTTAATTGGCAAATAATCTTTTATTTATTAAATCACACGCCGATCCCTACATATAAATAAAAACCGGCCAAGTGCGTGTCGGGCCACGCACAGTGTAGGGTTCCGTAGTTGCCCATCAAAATACTTATGCGAAATAACTAAACTGATTCGCTGAATTTAATTTTAAAAGAAGAATTTTCAAAATCGGTCCAGGAGTCTTTGAGAAATCGGGCAAAATACATTTAAAAAAATGATTACGACGAATTTAGAACCTTTTTTTTTGAAGTTAGTTAAAAATAGTTGACGATAAAAACCTACCTATCCCCAAAAAACATACCGTAAAACATACCTTTTAAAGCTGTAAAAATAAAGTTGACAAACTTACATTTGCAGTTGAATAACATGTTCTCCGATACATTTTGTTTAAGAAAAATATTATCCAAGTACATTTTATAAGTTGGTCGACTATTACTCGTAAAGTTGTAAAGCCTACTAAGTCATGACAATTTTCTTTTAAACTTCGTTATATATACTACTATTGTGAATTTTTTCATACCCCCACACATAACCGTTTAGCTGGTTGAGGGGGGGGACACTCGAGTCGAGCAAAATTTAGCACTTTAAAGCTTAATATTTCACAAACCAATTTTTTTATCAAAAAATTGTTAATGGAAACTGTCAATATTTTTTAAAGACCTATTTAATGATACCCCACACTATGGGGTACGCGAGAAAAAAAAATAACATCCCCACTTTACGTGTACAGGAGATACCCTAAAAAAAATATTTTACGAGATTTTATTTTACCACTTTTTCGGCACAACAAATCCATATATTTACACCAAATTACAGCTCTCTAGTACTGTGCGTCTCTGAGCTAAACTGCGGACAGACGGACGGACGGACGGACGGACGGACGGACGGACGGACATGGCGAAACTATAAGGGTTCCTTGTTGACTACGGAACCCTAAAAATGAAATATAACTAATATTTACCTGTTAATTGCTTTTACAATCCTAATTTAAACAAGAAACCATGTTTATTAAAAAACAAAATATACCACTGACGCAACTAAAATCACAGATTCAATAATATGAAATTAAAAAAAAAAACACTCAAAATTAAATAGAGCCTATGTTGATACAAAAATAATAATTATACGGAACTCAAACGTAAATTATTCACGCATTCTAAATACGCATTCTAAAGTCACCACATATTTTTAGGAAGCGAAACGACTCACGCGCACTGTGTTGTATGATCAACTGCGCCTGTATGAGAAAATAATTATTTATTTCGTTGTTCTCTTCAAAGATTATATACAATACTGCCAGGAATTTACTATTTAGCATAGGGTTTATTATTTACTAAGGCATATCGTTCTTGGTTCCGATAAATTATGTCAATTACGGCCTCGTGTTTCTAAGGAATTGTTGTTACGTTGGCGGTGACTAACGGGCGTCGGCATCCGTATGCCTGAAAGTTTGATAACAAAATACTACGAGTTATTATGATTGACATCCTCTTGCTATGATGTTCAGTAATTAAATAGGTATATTTAAGGCCAGTGGAGCATGGCGTGACTATGTGACATTCCATAGAATTACGATTTATGGATTATAAAAATGTGTAGAGTTTCATCATCATCAGCCCTTAAGAGGAAACACCAAGGGCTGGAGAATTGAAAAATAGGTATTTGTAAAATCTATTGTTGTCGCGCAGTGCCCCCAACAGAGTTACAGAGCGCGATAGAGACAACTGCAGCTTGGACCGAAAATACCTTATTAAATCAGGTAATCGAAGTCGCGGGCAGTAGCTTATAGTAACCTATATACCTACTCTAAAAAAGAAGAGTATAATTAAATAACGAGTACTGTTTGTTTATAATCTTATCAGTCGCAGATGAAGGAAAGAGATAGCTCTGTCCCATAGGTCAAGAGCCAATGACCGCGCGAAAATACATGATTCACCGAATGAACTTGAAAATGAGAAAATAGTGATAACTCTAGTATTATTCTTTATTTATTTTAGTACTTATTTTAGGCTGATTATTAGACGACGCTTGTCCGTGCCGTGCAGTGATAAAGTGGATTTCACGTTGATGCCTTTGATGCATACCGCTCGACCGCGCGGACGAGTGGCGTGCACTGCCTTTCCGCGCGGTTTGCTATTATTTAAAACACGATATTCGTCTGTTTTTATTTAAAAACACGAAACAAACAAAAAAAAACCTACCTAACAAATACTTCTGACATGCGAAACTACTTCTAGTTAAAAAAATGCTTAATCTTTCGGTTTTACTCTACTCTACTCCTAGATCTAAAGTATGGTTGTTTACAATTACCTGCGGAAACAATATTGTTGCACCGTTGTTATGTACCTAAGTATAACAGAACTAACCATCAATAGCCGATTAGAAACCATTGTACAACAGCGATAACACAATTTGACAAGCATACATGAGTATGATTACTATAATCCATAATTGTGTGCTAAACCTATTATAAAAAGGCAAACGTTAGGTGGGCATCCCCTCCGGCAATGTGGAGCGGCGACCTTCTCAAGGTGGCCGGTAACAGCTCGATGACAGTAGTCGGTGATCAAGTGAAAAGGCGTGCAATTGGAGAGGTCTATGTCCAGAGCAGTGGTGGCCCAGTGGTATCGGTCCCGACTTACGAGTTGTAGGTGATGGGTTTGAACCCCGCCAGGCGCTTTACTTACTTTGTGTAATTTATTTCATTACCACTGCTCTCAAAACGGTGAAGGAAAACATCGTGAGGAAACCGGCATGTCCTAGAACCAAAAATTCGAAGACATGTGACATCTACCAACCCGAACTTGGCCCGCGTGATGGATTATGGCCCATTCCCTCTCATAGAGAGGAGGCCTGTGTCCCAGCAGTGGGAACATTATAGCCTGATGATGATGATGATGTCCAGCAGTGGACCGCTAGAGGCAGATGATGATGAAATCTACTTTAATAAATCTACTTCTTCTATACTAAAGGAAGGCAAGGCTGTGATCGCTTAGCTAGTTGATAATGCTTCTGGATTCAGACGGTCAATTCCTGCTCGCAATTAGTTTTTCTTTCCTTGATTTTTTTCTTATGCGGTAAAATCAAATGATGAGTCCTCCCCACCCAGGGCAGGATGAGAGGGTCTATCAGACATGTATTGATTAAAAATTCACGGTGTCCTTCAATCCCTTTACGTTCCGAGGCCACGGTTACCTACCTGTTATGACAGAACCACGACCCCGCCACCACAAACTCAATCTCTGTGGTATGTATTCACACCCACCATACCACCATTACAATGGCCACCATAGTGGCCGCAATGGGGTGATTTGTGTAACAGCTAATCCTCCTGTACTTCTATTTAAATCTTCTCTTAGTCTTAACTTCATTGTGACGCCTGGGTGTCACCACTGCGAAGATCGCCCGGAGGACACGGTGGAGCATACGGTGCAAGACTGCCCAGCTTGGGCAGGGCACCGACGTGTCCTCACGGCTGCGATAGGCGGAGACCTCTCGCGCCCAGCATTGGTCGCGGCCATGCTGCGGGGCGAGACGGAGAGGGAAGCGGTCGCCTCCTTCTGCGAAGCAGTAATGCTCGCTAAGGAGGAGGCGGGTCGCGAGCGAGAGAGGACAGTGTCCTCCCTCCGCCCCACCCGCAGTGGTGCACGCCCACGGCGACGGACGTCGCGAGACGATCTCCGGCCACCGTAGGCGCGGGCATGCGGGCAGCGAGTAAAGGGCAACTCGCTGCCCGACCAAGGACCATGCCCGGGTCGACGGCGCGTTGTGTCCCACGCGCGCCTCAAAGAGCGTCAGCATAATGACGGGGCCCCCCTCTCAGAGGGCCAAAGCCTGCCGGGGTCGCGGGATTATTTCCTTACCGTGACCCCGGAACAGAAAGGGCTATCGAAGGACACCGTGGATTTTAGTCAGTAGAAGTCTGACAGCCCCTCCCGCTCCGCCCTGGTGGGTGGGAGGACTCATTTGATGATTTTACCACGATAAAAAAAAACTTAACTTACTAATGATGAACGGAAAAGGAATCTCCACCAAGTAATGTAACGCTAAGTAACAGTTCAGTGCGGAAGACAATGCGTGTTATTAGACTTATACTTAAACAGACAACGTTGTCTCAAAGGTATCAATTGAATCTTTACAAATATTGACCACTGAGCTTTTAATAACAATTATAACGTTGCACATGGCGGATGAGTTAGGCATGTAAGTCGCCATGCGTTCAGTCAACGACGATAATTATAATACTAGACTCCGCATGCACGATCTAAGGAACAAATATTATTCTGTCAACTCGCTGAGGTACTACGTAAGCGAGGGGGACGGGGTTCTGCGTTGTGATTGGCTAACTCAAGGTCTGTTCTGTCTCAACGTATGTTTACGGCTCACAGGATTGGTCGAAATGAGACGAATGTAATACTTTTTTGCCTAATGTGTTGACAGACATCGGTCGCCTGTTATTACGAGTCTAGTATTATATCGTCGTTGCGTTCAGTACTTTGGTCTAAGCAGTGAACGGAGCGAAGGGGGCGGCGCGAATAAAGCTGAGAACATATTATCGGACGCGTCCGTCCGCGGCTGAGGGACGCGGCTTAGCATCGCGCACGGTAGATCGGAAGACGTCTTTGGATACACAAACATCAAAAGTCAAATCATTTATTTCAATTAGGCCATCAAAGAGGCACTTTTAAACGTCGATTTTTAAAATTAAGGAAATGGGATGGGATGGGATTGAATCTACACCCATTCGCTAAGGTAGGTTGTATGAAGAAGAATGGGCAAGAAACTCCATACTTACTCTTTTTAAAAACGTTTAACAATATTTTTATAACATCATTTAAAACAAAGAATGTGAAATCAATGTACCTTGAAAATCTAGACTAAAAATATAAAAATAAATTAATAGGAAAAATAAAAAAAGCAAAAAGGTACATGGTGTTCACATTTTCACAAAAATATTGCAATTACACAATTTATAAATAAGTGTGTGAGCATTCAAGTTTCAACCAGCTTGATTTCGTTTAATCCCTACATTGTACTATGAAGCAGGACCAGCATGTTTCCAAACATTTTTATCTTGGATATAATCTTCTAATTTATAATATGCTTGTTTAGTAAGTGTGTTTTTTATATAGCTTTTAAATTTTCTTTCATTTAGAGTTAAAATTTCGTTAGGTATTTTATTGTAACATTTAACACAGTACCCCATAAAAGACTTTTGAACTTTAGACAATCTAAAATAAGGTTGATCAATTTTATCTTTATTTCTAGTATTAAAATTATGTCTATCGCTTATTTTATTAAAAAGGTGAAGATTTTTCCTTACATACATTATATTTTCATAAATAAATTGACAAGGCACTGTCATTATGTTAATATTTTTGAATAGTTCCCTAAGAGATTCGCGACGACGTAGATTGTAAATTGCTCTGACAGCTCGTTTTTGCAAAATAAAAATGGATTCAATGTCAGCTGCCCGGCCCCACAGTAGAATGCCATAAGACATTATGCTGTGAAAGTAGCTAAAGTATACCAAACGCGCAGTTTCAACGTCTGTTAACTGTCTTATCTTTCTAACAGCGTAAGCGGCTGAGCTTAATCGTCCCGCAAGAGATGCTATATGGGGGCCCCATTGCAATTTATCGTCTAGCGTGATTCCCAGGAAAACAGTCTGATTAACAAATTCCAGTTTTTCTCCGTTCAGTTTGATGTCACATTCGCTACTTCTAACATTTGGTAAAGTGAATCTCATACATTTTGTTTTTTTTTCATTGAGTACAAGATTATTCAATGTAAACCAATTTTGAACCTGCTGAATAGCGTCATTTACCGCATTCAGATTTTGTGAACGTCGGTCTATTTTAAAAATTAGAGAGGTATCATCTGCAAATAATACCATCTTTGGTTGATTTTTAAGTAAGTGAGGTAAATCATTAATGTAAACTAAGAAGAGGAATGGACCCAGAATCGAACCTTGCGGAACGCCCATTGTCATTTTAGACCCTAACGAGTTCATTCCGTTTACTTGAACTTTTACCTTTCTATCTTTCAAGTATGATCTGAGTAAATCAAGAGCAGTATTTTTTATCCCGTAATGCTCCAGTTTCAGCAGAAGTGTTTCATGGTCAACGCAATCGAACGCCTTTGAGAGGTCGCAAAAAATTCCAATGGCATCTTCTGCTTCCTCCCAGGAGTTAAAAATGTTCTTAAGTAGGGTTACACCGGCGTCAGTTGTACACCGTCCTTTGGTGAAACCGTACTGATGTTCATGAAAGATGGAATTTTTATTAAAGTGACGTAACATTTGAGTAAGCATCAACTTTTCAAACACCTTACTTAAAACTGGTAAAATTGATACAGGTCTATAATTGTTTGGTTCCTTGCTATCACCTGATTTGAAGAGTGGGACTACTTTACTGTGTTTCATAAGATCTGGAAATACCCCTTGGTCTACACTGTTGTTAAATATAATAGCTAAATAAGGAGCAACGGTTTCTATTACAGATTTACAGACTTTAACAGACATTCCCCAAAGATCTTCTGTTGACTTAATTTTAAGATCTTTAAAAGCTTTAATGACAGCTTGGGGGTTTGTGTGATGAAACCTAAACTCCACGGGACATGCCTTTACATTCTGCCTAAGTAAGGCAGAAGAGAGCATTGCAGAAGAATTTAAAGTTTCAGTCGTTTTAAAAGGTATGTTAGAAAAAAAGTTTTCAAATTCCTGAGCTATTTCTTTGTCATTATTTATAGGGCCATGTGCAGTTT
The DNA here is from genome assembly GCA_954870645.1 of Agrotis clavis. Taxonomy (NCBI): domain Eukaryota; kingdom Metazoa; phylum Arthropoda; class Insecta; order Lepidoptera; family Noctuidae; genus Agrotis; species Agrotis clavis. The sequence goes on along the minus strand of OX940928.1, from coordinate 25,714,377 downwards.
CTAAATTAAATTCAGTATTCCGGTTTTTATTTCTACCTGTTTCATTATTTATTATTTTCCAAGTAGCTTTTATTTTATCATCAGCAAATTTTATTTTATTACTAATATAAAGAGCTTTCGCTGTTTTGCACACGGTTTTAAAAGTTTTTGAGTATTTTGCTACATACTGACTAAAGCTAGTAGTTTTTATATGATTTTTAAGACCGTATAATTCATAAAGTTTTGCTCTGCTTTTACGAATACCAGGGGTTGCCCAATCACTAAACAGGAACTTTGTACAGACACTTTTAGTTTTCAATGGAAACGTACTACTAAATTGCGTGTTTAAGATGGAAAAGAACTCTGCGTAAAACTCATTTGGGTCAGTTATTTTGTTAAAGCTACGTTCACATAATTTACTTGATAATGTATTATTTAACTTCTCTAAATTTTTACATGTAATAGGCCTAAACTTAATCTGTGTTTTTTGAAATGGAGTGTAAGCACAAAATGTTATTGTTTGACCACTGTGATCAGATGGTAATTTATTTACTATTTCCTTATGTAAATAATCGCAACTGGAAAATATATTATCTATACAAGTGGCAGAAGAAGCTGTCACTCTGGTTGGTTCTATAAAAACATTTGATAAATTAAATGACTTAAAAAGACTCAACAATCTAATGCTATTGGAGTTGTTATCTAATATATTAATGTTAAAATCGCCACAAATTATGACAGATTTACTACTATTGCTTACTTTATTTAGCACATCTTCCATTGTAGAATCAAACAAAGGTAGATTCTGGTAATTTGGGGGTCTGTAGACACATACTATAACATGCTTATCTAGCTCAACACAGGACAATTCAATGGTGTGTTCAATAGACAGTCCAACAATGTCATTTCGCACTTTAGATTTAATAGACTTCTTTAATAATATCAATGACCCGCCATGTAACATATTTTTACGGCTAAAATAGCTAACTACAGAATAATTATCATAATTAATAGACATTACTTCATGATCTTTTAACCAATGTTCTGTAAGGCAAACAATATCAAACTTGGTTGATTCTAAAAACATTTCTATTTCGAGTAGTTTGGAAGAGCACCCTTGAATATTCTGGTTAAACAATTTTAAAGTGTGTTGCTCTCCATTTGATATTTTATACTTAACTAATTTGCTAGAAGAAACCTGTTCATTGTTCACTAATAAAGAGTTACTAACTGTAGAGGTTTCTTCTGTTGTCTTACAATCTAGTTTAAAATACTATCCGGAGTGACCTCCAAAACTGAACCATTCAGTGTACCAGCAGGAAGGGAAAACCCAACCTGACTAGTAATGGTCTCCAAGACTGGTGGTATTTCAGGTAGACCCTCCTTCGTACAGCATGCAGGTACAGAACACTGTATCACTATGTTGTTAGGACAACTTAACAACACAGATTCGTCACTTAAACTACTACTTAACCTACTTAACCTACAGTGAAATAAATCAGCAACAACATGGTTAATATTGTATGCTATCAACATAGCAATCAACTTTCTACATTTCAAGGACATGGATAAAGTTCCCTGGCTCAATACAAAACTACTAACAAATCTGTTAGAATCAAAATACAATAATTTATCACTATGACGACATGTCAACATTTGAATAGTCCTGTTCAACTTATACAGGGTGTCTCACGGCAGAGTTAGGATTTTAAATTTGAATATTGAAAAAACCGTTGCAAGTAAGCGCGGGGGGAGGAGCGCAGTAGCTTCGTCGTTCGTGCGGATTCATTAGTCACGATGTCGCAGTGGTCGGGTGAGCACCGCGCGTTCGCTATCGAAGCGTTTTCGAAAGGTGGAGAATCGTACGTTGTGGCTCGGAGACAGTTTTGCTCTCACTACAATATCAGACGTTTACGTGATGGACCAAGCGAAAATTTAATTCGTAAATGGATTATCAAGTTTCGAGCTACCGGTTCCGCTATAAATCAACCGCGTCCGGGCCCAAGCAGAACTTCAAGGACGGAAGAAACAAACGAAGTGGCAGCTAGCGTTCGTCGCAATCCACGCATGTCAATGCGCAAAAGAGCGGCACTGTTTCTGGTGAGGTGTTTCGGCAAATCATATCCAATTATTTTATACTCCAACTTCAAGAGCATCCAGCCTACAGCTCAAGAACGTGGTTTCAGCAGGATGGAGCCACTTGCCACACTGCAAGAGCCACTATGGACCAACTTCGTGAATTGTTTCCTCAAAAAATGATATCCCGATTTGGTGATATCGCGTGGCCTCCGCGATCACCAGATTTGACCCCCATGGACTTTTTCCTATGGACCCACCTTAAGAGCAAAGTTTACGTCAATACTCCGAGGAATATCGCTGAGCTAAAACAAAATATCCAACGAGAAATACGCGACATCGAGCTGACTTTGCTTAGGCGCGTTATGCAAAAAGCGATGAATCGATTCCGTGAGTGCGTGCTACGAAATGGAAGACATCTGGAAGATGTAATCTTTAAAAAGTAAAATCCGCATTATTGCTCAATAATTTTCAATAAAAATGTTTTCACAAAAATATGCAAATTGACTTTTATTTCATTTCAAAATCCTAACTCTGCCGTGAGACACCCTGTATATACGGTTGTTTTCACTATCATTAAAACTGTCTGAATAAGGAAAAGCACACAACATCAGCTTTCCTATGTTTAATTTTAATAAGGTGTCCACACCATCCACTATGTCCTTTCCAGACAAACCTGTACTATTACCTAATAGGAGAATCCACCCGGCCATATTCTGTTCGGACGTCCGAACGCTAAAGGTCACGTCCGCATCTTACGACCGACATGACAGTTTGCACAGTGTAGTATTAAATGTACTGGCTAGATATGAATAAGGAGCTTCTCTCAGCTGCGGCTGACGGACGCGTCCGAGAATTAAAGCTTAAGCCCCTTCGTTTCAGGGTTGCCATCCGTCAGGATTTCCCCGGATTATTCCTTGTTTTGAGGGCATCCGGGGAGCGTTCGGGGGTGCTTCACTTGTTAGTCCGACGGAGTGGACCACGCGCGACACACACGCTTCATCGTCCCCCAACCCCTCCCGACGCAGTTGCCACGGTGCACACTTCGACTCATGTCCGGGTTCTGAGGCCTTACCACGAGCTCTTAACGCATTCCAGATTAGGCTGTGGGAAAGAGACAGAGCTATACAAGTCGGCTAGCGCCATCTCTTTCCCACAGCAACTCTTAAAGCATGAGTCTTTAGGCTGCCTAAAGACTCATGCTTTAAGAGTTCATGGTAGGCCACCTGGACTCTAAAATCCGGGGTTTTCACGCGTATTGTCCTGGTTTCCAAATTTTAGAGATGGCAAAGTTACTTCGTGTACCTACTAGTCTTCACAAGTCTCTATACCCTTTGTCTTTGGTGTACATTGACGCGCGCCTGTGTACGAACCTCTATGGATTTGCATTGCGATAGTCAGCAGGATACAAAGTCGTAAAGACATTATTTGCTTTGTGGCTTGTTGGAAACACTTCTATAAATATTATTATGTAAGTCGGAATTATCCCACACGAGCGTTACATCAGAACAAAAAGTACCCATGCTTTAAGTTAAAACTTTAAGGCGCTATTTCGTGAAAGAGTTACAAACATCCATCTGTTTTCTTTTCATACATCTTTCCATTCTCACAAACGAGACTAGAGTTGAGTCCTTTAGGAGGTACAGAAGTATATGGGAATAGAAAGCAGTTCACTTTAAAATCATTCAGAATAAAATAACAAAATCATGAAATAATTAATATGGCGTCTAAGAGATGACCAGTCCTCACTGAGGTCTTCATACACCAGCATGAGGAATGAATCAGCACCATTCAGCTCAAACACAGAAATGAACTAACTCGGACCGGTTACATAACATTACTATCAGTCTATCATATCTTTAATTCTACTTTATATCTACATAATAACAACTGTTTAATTGTTTCGAAATACAGTAATACGAGTATAACATCTAATTCAACATAGGTTTTGTTTATTTTTTACTTTTCTCAAATGAGAGACCTTGTCCTTCTGTTTTTTTATGGGTATGCCTTGTTGTAATTAATGTTTCAAATCATGCGAAAGTAAAATTTGTTATGATTTTACGTCTAAATCGCTGAAGTGATTTTGATGAGTTTTGGTACAGAGATAGATGGGACTTTAAAGACGGTTAAATACGCTACTCTGTTTGCATAAAACTAGAAGAGGAACAAGGGGGGATGGGGATGAAACTTGTACAAAACTAAGTTTTGTTAGATCCATTTTTTTTAATATTATTTAACACCCAGAATTGATTAACAAAGTCTATATGTATGAGTATTATCGCTAGCAAAGCCTAATAAAACCTGTGACAAAACCTTTATGCCTTTATAAAAGAAAAAAAAACTCACACAGTAGTTAATGTAGTAATGTCATAATTAAACCCTTTAAAACTGTTCAAAATTTAAAATAAATGACAATGTGTAGGACGAGATAACGGCGGCCAAAGACACGCTGCATTCATGGAAAACCTATTTACTTAGCAATAAAACATTATACATAAGTAAACATAAGAGATTCCTACCTAGGTAGCAGCTCAATTTTCAAATCATAGTTGACTTAGTACTCTTGAGGTCATAGCAGCTAGGGGTTAATGAACTTGGGTCGATGCACTAGTTCCGTTTTCACCATAGTTCCTCTCCTTCTATGTCCCGACACTGATTTTAGCTAGACTCACTAAAAAAAAACATTTAAACCTATTTTACTATTACTCTATTAGACAGAACATAAATTGCCCGTAAATCTGTGTTTCTGCATATATTATGAGTTTAGATATTTGTAAACGCATTCAAGACACAGAATATATTCCTGGTGTGAGGCAAAGTTGAATAAAAAGAAACTTCACTGAGCTAACGTAGACCACAGCAGCGTCTTCCCTCTAAGACGATTCCAAGCCTGTCTCTCCTTCATGTCAAGAATTGCCGAAAAAATACCACGTTTAGGGCACGGTATTGTGCATGTCTCTATTGTTTAAAGGGTCCATTTGTGATTGTACTAATTCAACTCAAAATGCGACTTTAACAGTATATCAGCTGTGCTTAGAAATCGTATTCAAATTCAGCCAGGCGCATTACTTTGTGTAATGTATTTCATTACCACTGCTCTCAAAATGCTGAAGGAAAACATCGTGAGAAAATCGGCATGCCTTAGAACCAAATATTCGAAGACATGTGATATCTGCCAACCCTCACTATGCCCGCGCGCCGCGGTATCAATTATGGCTCACTCCTCTCAGAGAGGAGGCCTGTGTCCCAGCAGTGGGAACGTTACAGGCTAGTGAAGTGTTAACGAGACTGTGTCAATGTCAAATACTTTGGACGAACATTAGTTAATCTCTCAGACACGCCAAAATAAAACATAAATCTGTTCTGTAAAGTATACGCAATGTCTATTTGTCTATTTCTGAACGTTGTGTCAACTAGTCAATAATAATGTTATTTTAGCATAATACAAACTTTACCTTCATTAGCGTTTGAGCAAATAGTTATGATAAAATTCATGCAAATATTATTCCTTGTAATCACATAAACTAATTAATAAACTAAACAAGTACCGGTCTAGATATATTTATAGTGAAAATGTTTACAGACATTAACAAGTTGGTCTAGTGGTGGCAAGCATGACTGCTGAGCATGAGGTACTGAGCTTCAATTCTCAGGTCGGATAATTGGATTTTTAGCTAGGCAAGAAATTAAACAAAGATCATCAGTCCTATATTTTACTTAGTGAGTTTTTAAAAATTAGATTTCTTTGGCTTTTATATCAGGGGGTAAGAACATCGCCACTGCAACACCGCCTGTAAACAAAATATTGTTTTAATAAATCAAGATTTCAACTACACTAGTCGGAAATAAAAAAAAAAGTGTAAAATAACTTTTTCAACACACTTGCTAATAAAATGGCTCTAATTTCACCGCAATTAGGCACATAATGACACCTGTCTAACAAACTGTGACTTTTTCTTTACTATTAATCACAAGTGAGTTAAAGGTTTTTTTTTTAAATTGGTTGAGTTGCTTTGTTTTTAAAAAAGTTACGAAACAAAAAAGATCGTGTTCAATAGTACAAATAAATTAATGCTTCCTACCTATTGCTTGCTAGTTTCATGCAACTTCGTATTTAAATAAGTAGATAAATTTCAACTTGTACGTTTTTAATAAATACAACTTTCACTCAAATATAACTTTGTTTTTTCTGTGATAAAGAAAACTTTGAATTACCCATTTTGTACGTGGCTAAAACGCTATCCGAGAAAAGCCAAAAAAAAACCTCATTCTTTTAGTCTATGGCCGATCTGTTAGATGCGCGCGCATAGGAAAACTAATTAATTTTTCCCGCCATTGCGCAAAAATTTTCACAACTCGTTTTCACTGTTTGAAATTATAGTTATTTTCTTCACAAGTGTGTTGAAAAACGTCGTATGATACACGTGTGTATTGATGATTACCGTCCTCGGCTCTCTTAAGACCCTCACCTAACGGTTCGGGTCTCAATGGCGCCTCAGCGGTAATCACCAACATTACCCACTTGTACCATAATGTACTATTCTTTCAGTACATAGTCGGTAGCAAGTAGCAAAGTTTTTGTTGTCATTTATGAAGTCGGTAGGAATTTTTGTCAATTTTTTTTCTTCTGTTTTAAACGCTAATCATGGACTAACATCAAACCTCCAATTAAGCTAGAAAAGGAACTTACTCATCAGATAGCCAGTGAAGATGTAGAAGGTCATGGTACAGTGCTTCATCACGAAGCTACCCAGGAAGTTGACTCCAGCCAGCCCGCTGATCCGCGCCACCATCACCCCAAGGCATGCCACCATGCCACTACATACATATAACGAGCAAAGCCTTATACCAAGATAACATTATTATCAGATAGTTCAATACAGGTCTAGAGAAAAAGAATTAGGTACCGTTAGGTTCGTTATTTCGTGCACCATTGAAATATTTAACTAAAATGGCAATTCAAGAAATTGTACTTTTTTATTAACAGTCTTTGAAAGAAAAGGGTGAATCTTGAGAGGCTAATTTTACGTTGCCGAAGAAAAAAACTACCAATCATACAATATAGTGGCATAAAAAAAATATTTTTTTTATGCCACTATTTTGTATGATCTTACTGTTGCACGATAGTTTTTGTGTCTAATTTGGTTCTAAACAGTCGAAAAAAAAATCCAAAAGGCTTAAAAATTGATAACCCTGGCGCGTCCGCTGCACATTTCGCAAACAAAATACCAATAAAACTCTTACTTACGAACGTAAACAAAATAAACAGTGTGGTCTAATCGCTACCAGGATTGTTGTAGATATATTTTAAAAAGAAACAGCATGTATATTCATGATAGTTTTTTTTTTTAATTACAATATAAAGTTTGTCCGAGACTAAAAAGTGATTCCCGTGGCGTCACAAATCTTCGTATATCTTAGTAGAATTTTATAGAAGATTGTCTCTGTGCCGTCGCATGTGCGCTGCTGGTAGAGCTTCGTACGTCTTTGTGAAAGATTACGCCGCTCGTTGGTCCAGGACGAAATTATGAACATAAGTATTTGATTCCCCTGATTTTGGTTTCGCTAGCTTGTTGATTACCCTGACCACGTTTTCAAATGCAATTTGTGATTTAACGATTTGTGGTCGGGTATTGAAAGTGATAAATTGTTAACGAGACTGGTTAGTATTATATAGAGGCTACTTTAAAATAGTAATAAAACTTGATTTTCCTCTACCTTTTTTTGATTCCCCTGGCCAAAAAAAATTAAAACGCCATATATTGGGAACCATCCGGCCTAAAGTGATGCCAATTCATTAATGTGTTTAAATGAAGCTAAATTTTATATAACATTGTTAGTTATAAAAAATCTGTTTAAATAAATTTCGCCAAGGGAATCACCTCTCAGGATACACCCAAAAATGTAAAAGGACAATTTGTCGTTACTAAGTGAGTGGTTGGTAGAAGAAAACAGCAAAACTAAACGTTAAATGGGATAGTAAAGACCAGCGGTATGTACCGTACGTATTAGGACACAACAAATTCCAAAAAAACAAAGGTTCAGAAAGCTATTAATTCCAACATAATTTTCTCGTAAATAACGCTCCCTAAAATTTTATTTAAATTACTGCTTACCTATAAGACGTAGGATACAACTCCACATAATACGAAAACAGGACTCCCATGCACAAATTCGTCATCGTCATCCCAACAAACAGTATCAGACTCGTCAGTTCCCTCTCATTGAATATAGCTCCTAAGCTTGAGAGGGCAGGTATCAAGAGGAACGTCATCATCAGCAGCTTCTTCCTGGAAGCTAATCTTGATACCACCAGGGTTATGCCCGCAAAGATCAGGCCGTGGGTGATGCCAGACAGTAAGGTGTGAGACTGGATTGATGGTGAGCAGGTTACCTGGAAGATGAGGTTTTAATTGTACCTCCGTTTCAGTCATCAGTTCCATTTTAAAATCAGGCGTTTGATATCACGGGAATATCTTAGGATGTCGCTGCGGCCGCGAGGCCGTGGAACGCCAAGGATAAAAGGAACAGGGTGGTTTCTAGTCAGCCAAGTCTGTCAGGACAGAGGACTAATGATTGTCCCAATACAAAATGGCTACTTTGATGAGAAAAACCCAGAACCGTGATTTATATAAGAATGGAAAGGAGGTTAATAAATGCCCATTAGTGGGTCATAAAAATAGACAGCATGTAGCCCAGTAGCAGCGGCCTCGACTTAAAAGTTAGGTCGTAGGATCAAAACCAGACTGGCAAAATTTCAGCACGATTGCTCTTAAAAGTTCAAAGTTAAAAGTTCAAAATAATTATGGCAAAAGAGATGTACTTTAAGGTACTTCCCTCATCAAGAGCATTCGCGTGTAATGTAACGTTTGCGGTCCGCCGAACACATGTAATTACAAGTAGATCCCAGTGATGTTACAAGTTGTATCAAGGAATTGTACATTGTATCATTACACGGTGTTTGCTTGATTTTCCTCTCTCTCTGATGTAATGCCCGGATCTGTAACGTTACTTTACAGGCAAAGCTACCAATGAGGGAGTTCCTTAAAGAATTAAATATTAACGATAGACTAAATGTAATTTCATAGCAACGTTACTACTATCAACGTTTCAATTTGTAGTTGTGGGCGAGTACTTACATTATCATAAGATTGCGAAACATTTGCAGTAGACTTAAGGATGCTGCACAAACTTCTGGAGATATCCCCTGAAGATGAACTGTATCCAGCCGTGAAGGCTTCGATGATGTACGGCATCCACATCACCAGGCTGTTGTTACTGAAAGCCAAACATTTTCTATCGGATAAAACATTTTGGAAATGCTTTATGCGCACACAGCTACGGAGTGGAATAATTCCCGGCAAGAGTCTGTGTTTCTTGATAGCTACAACCTTGAGTTCTTTAAATTAAGAGTGACTAGATTACTTATAGACAAGCGTGCTTCACCATCGACCACATCCTCGCTTACCACCGGCGAGATACTGGTCCAACATGAGGCTATCCTGTGCTATCGCTTAATAAATGAATAAAATAGTAATAGGGACTCGATTCGTCGTAGAGTATTTTAGGAAATAGCATAGCTGGCTAGCATAGTAGGCTGTAAGTGGAAACATTTTATTCCCACTCCTCCACTATTCACCATCATCAGCCTATAATGTTCCCACTGCTGGGACACAGGCCTCCTCTCTGTGAGAGGGAGTGTGCCATAATCCACCACGCGGGCCCAGTGCAGGTTGGTCAGATGTCAAATGTCTTCGAATTTTTGATTCGAAGACATGCCGGTTTCCTCACGATGTTTTCCTTCACCGTTTTGAGAGCAGTGGTGATAAAATAAATTACTCGAAGTAATGCGTAAGTCGGGGCCGATACCACTGGGCCACCACTGTCACTATTATTTTCTGATTAATTTCGTTGCAGGATCCAAGACAGGTAAATTCATTCTCCGGGATACGTCGAACTTCATTGTCTCGGCGCTTTTCTGGTGGTTGCCACTGCCTATTCTGGCTTTCAGGAGTTGCTGTGGTTTGGGAATAGTTTGGTGGGTTTGACCCCAATCCAAAAAAGGTCAAAAAACCTGTCGATCAATTGAGAAACTCACACGCAATAAGTGACTGCAGTCAAGTGGAAGAGCTGCAAGGTCCTCCAAATAAGCGGTGGCTTGAACAGTGGCATGGTTTGCAGCCACAGAGACTTCAATATGTGAATATCCCGGCTTTTAGAGGTTCTCTCTTCATTAAGTACTACTTTACGCACCTGGAAATATATAATGGCTTATGTTTGAATTTAGTTTTGCACTTTTAATACATGAGATCATTGGCATTTTCGATCTTATCGTAGTCGGGCAGTAAGATGAATCACCAAAGATATAAACCGATGGTATCGTCACCGTCAACAGCCTATAAATGTTCCCACTGCTGGGATACAAGCCTCTTCTCTGTCTCCACCACGCGGGTCTTCGAATTTTTGGTTCTAGGACATGCCGGTTTCCTCACGAAGTTTTCCTTTACCGTTTAATGCACCAGGCTGGGTTCGCCACTTGATCACCACTGCTAAACCAATAGGATTCATCAAAATTACGCGTTTTTATTTCAAATATACGTAGTGTATCTATGCATACCGGGAACTGACTCTTCCTTCCATTCCTAGTCCAGATCTTGCCAAGATATTCCAGAGCCAGTTCCTCTCGGTCAACATTCACGAGGAACTTCGGGCTCTCGTAGTAGAAGTGCAGCAGGAATGCGCTGATGGCCAGAGGAAACGCCATTAGGATGGTCAGGAGCCTCCAAGGAGTGAAGGTAAGGAAGCCCAGGTCATATGCGAAGTTGAGTTGAAGAATGAAGTAGGCTGGGACTGTGGAAGTAAAAAACAAAATAATGTACAAATAAATATTTTTTAAGATCCGTGTAAAGCGGGTCCCAATTTCTAAGACTCCGCTGTTCGTCCGTCTGTCACCAGGTTGTATCTCATGAACCGTGACAGTTGGATGGTTGAAATTTTCATAGATGATGTATTTTCTGTTGTCTCTTTTACAAAGGATTGTTGTAAATTTGTCACAAAATTAATTCGCCACGAAAAAAAAAGTATGTGTAAATAGCCACAGTTTTTGTCTTTACAATTATGTTTAGTGTAAATTCGCCCCATTTTTTTTCAACACGGACAGCAGAACTATTACCTACATGATAGAATCCAGCACAAAACTACAGAAAACGAGGACATAACGTGGAATCTGGACAGAAAATGCTAGGAGAACAGGATCATGGAGGTCTTGGTGCCGCCTTTTTCAGTAAAAATTATATGAAATGAAAATATGTGGCATTATAACTAAATCTAGCTGTGGCAAATTAACTTTCAATGTACTAATGAGGTTTAAAAAACTGTGGCAAATTAACTTTGTAGCAAACTTACAACAAACCTTTACAAAAAGTACTAAAAAAAATTGAATAAAATATAAACTTTTGGGGCCTCTCATACAACAGATGGATACAAATTAAAGGGATCCTTGCATGCGCAATACCGACTCGTACTTGGCCGGCTTATTGTTTTGTTTTAGCGATAGCATCACGTTTGACCACTATCTCACTGATGGTACAAGCGACGATTTGGTCGATGGTGAAGCATGCTTGCCTAGAACCGCCTTAATCTGCTTTCCATACAACATTATTTTTTGTTTATGCGAAACCCGATTCATCTGTCCAATATTTTTGTGTAAAAAATCTATGTTCAAAATTTTAAAACCGTATCATGAAAAATCACAAAGTTATAAGCTTGTATATTACCTGGTATTCCGTTCAAAAACATGCTCATTTCGCGGTACACCCGCGTAAACCGCGTCTCCTGTGTTATACACTCGTGATAATAGTTTGGTAATAGGTACCTAACCGTACGGTGATTGTATTGTATTTAACTGGTAATAAAATTTAATTAAAATATTTTTGAAAAAAAAAAATGTTGTAAAAATTATTCGAATCGAATCAGTTACTGATTCTGAACAAACTCTATCGCACTGCGCTCGCGCATGACTCGTTGAGAAGCGCGTATGCGCCTGATTGGACAGCGCTGCAACTTTTCACACAAACAATTATTATATTGAAAGCATTAATACAATAGAGCACCACTTAGGTGATCTACTGATAGAGATTAATACAGTAGAACACCTAATTGCTAATGATCTCTTACTTGGTAGATAGGTGATCCCTTAGAGAACCAAAGCCTGCCGGTGTCGCGGGACTAACGAGCTACCGCGACCCCGGAACGTAAAGGGCTATTATAGGACACCATGGATTTTGGTCAATACAAGTCTGACAGTCCCTCCTGCCCTGCCCTGAGTGGGAGGACTAGGTATTTGATGATTTAAACACGCTAAAAAAACACTCTTAAAATACAAAACAATATGGTTGATGGAGGTATAAGCATGCTTCCTAAAATGCTTCCTCTTTGTATGAGCTAGATGCCTGCTGGGATCGCAGCTCTGTGACCCCGGTACGTAAAGGATTATTGAAGGAATACCATGTATTTTAGTCAATGCGAGTGTGACAGTACCTCCCGGCCCACCCTGGGTGGTAGGACTCAAATAATGATTACCCCAAACAAATAAAAGGCTTATAAGGCCGTGCCATAAGGCCCTTATGCGCAACAATTACAAGATGATTAGAGTTTTACATTCCTAAAATGCTGATTTCTTCACAATATCAGCGTCCAAGATTCCTGTAATGGTGTCCCCATTACAGGAATCTTGGACGGCTAAAAACCACCCTGTTCCTTCAGCAGCGACCAATTTACCATCTCTCTACATTCTATTACAGGATCCAATTGAAGTGACGATTCCACAATGGTCCACAGTGGGCCATACATTGTGAACGCAACAGAAATAACTATTGATGTAAAGGATCCTTGTTGTGCTGGCGCTGGTGAAGATAAGGTGTATAACTATGAAGAGGCTATTAATTTAACAGGTAAAAGTAATACGTGATTATTTAAGTCTGAAATATGAAGGAAACATTACTAAGTCAACCCCTAAGTCAGGGTTGGTTTCATCCACCTCGCTGCCCCTGTCAGCGGGGTAGATGGGAAAATAGTTTCATCGGCGCCGCTATAGAGTATAGGCATGTAATTGGGAGGATGGCAAAGCATAAAATTGGTTTAGTCGCATTTACTTCTGCTGTTGCCCTTCAACGGGATTGATAGAAATAATTTTCCGAAAGAAGATCAGGAGCTCGACGGCTCGGAAAAAATACGAAGGGGAAACTATTGTTCCCATATACCCCACTGATGGGGCAGGGGCAGCCTGGTGGAAGAGACTAACTCCTAATTCACAGGTCGCAGACTTCTAAAAGGAGTTTAAGAGAAGTTAAATAAAGAATGTTTTGTTTACCGCCTTAGTCTTAGTGATAGTTAAATAATCAGTAGCCACTTCTGTCAGATATATAATGAATCCCAAATGCCTAAAACAACCACTGGAAACAAAATACTAATTTATTTATCAGCCATTTGTCCCACTGAATAACGAAGGCCTCCCTTCCCTATTTCCACTTAAACAATGGGAAATTCTATATTGTTAAGAACTTCTTCTCATCAGGTAATGGCTACTACAATTGTGGCCTCCTCGCAGTCCTCAGCCTGGGTCTGCTGGGAATGGGCATCGACATCTTCGGCTTCTCCGTCATCGTGACCGGCAGCGCCTGCGACTTCCAGCTGGAGCACTGGCAGAGAAGTGTCATGCTGTCCATGCCTTTTGTTGGTAGGTATTTGAGAAATATTTTCCAGAAAATGAAAATCAAGCAATTGAGTAGTGCCAAATTCGTTATGAAATTCATGGCAGATACAATTTTGGAATGTTTTACATAGTTAGGCCTCGATTAAAGGCACGGCTCCGCCTGAGCGGTCGATCCTTAGGCGCGTCCACAAGTCCACACTGAGCGAGCAGCCTTGCGTGGCATTTGCCGCGCGAGGAAACTGCCTCCCGATGCTGCTCGCTCTGTGTGGACGCGCTTATATGTTTCTTGCATTGATGTCATCACTTGATGACATCAATGCAAGAAACTTGTACCTACTTACACCACGTGAAACTTGATGATCATGTTTCCAGGACCAATTCTCACATCATTAACTTGGGGCTACATATCAGATACGCAAGGCAGACGGAAGGCCTTACTGATAGGGTTATGGGGGAGCTTTCTATCTTCCTTCATCAGCGCCTTCTCCACCAACTGGGTCATACTGGCAGCCCTTAAAGTTTTCAGTTCGAGCTTGTGAGTATAATTTAGCAAATTCTTCGATCTGTCATGCCTGCCTTAATCCCATTTATGCTTAGGGTCAGTGGTTTTCTTCGTCCAGTCTGCCAGTCCGACAAATAAATTCTCCTATTTCTGATGGAAAATATTGTGAAGAAATCAGCATTTTAGGAATGTAAAACTCTAATCATCTTGTAATTGTTGCGCATAAGGGCCTTATGGCACGGCCTTATAAGCCTTTTATTTGTTTGGGGTAATCATTATTTGAGTCCTACCACCCAGGGTGGGCCGGGAGGGACTGTCACACTCGCATTGACTAAAATACAAAAGGCATGGACAGCATGACACTTCTCTGCCAGTGCTCCAGCTGGAAGTCGCAGGCGCTGCCGGTCACGATGACGGAGAAGCCGAAGATGTCGATGCCCATTCCCAGCAGACCCAGGCTGAGGACTGCGAGGAGGCCACAATTGTAGTAGCCATTACCTGATGAGAAGAAGTTCTTAACAATATAGAATTTCCCATTGTTTAAGTGGAAATAGGGAAGGGAGGCCTTCGTTATTCAGTGGGACAAATGGCTGATAAATAAATTAGTATTTTGTTTCCAGTGGTTGTTTTAGGCATTTGGGATTCATTATAAATCTGACAGAAGTGGCTACTGATTATTTAACTATCACTAAGACTAAGGCGGTAAACAAAACATTCTTTATTTAACTTCTCTTAAACTCCTTTTAGAAGTCTGCGACCTGTGAATTAGGAGTTAGTCTCTTCCACCAGGCTGCCCCTGCCCCATCAGTGGGGTATATGGGAACAATAGTTTCCCCTTCGTATTTTTTCCGAGCCGTCGAGCTCCTGATCTTCTTTCGAAAAAATATTTCTATGAATCCCGTTGAAGGGCCACAGCAGAAGTAAATGCGAATAAACCAATTTTATGCTTTGCCATCCTCCCAATTACATGCCTACTACATGCCTACTACTCTATAGCGGCGCCGATGAAACTATTTTCCCATCTACCCCGCTGACAGGGGCAGCGAGGTGGATGAAGCCAACCCTGACTTAGGGAGTTGACTTAGTAATATTTCCTTCATATTTCAGACTTAAATAATCACGTATTACCTTTACCTGTTAAATTAATAGCCTCTTCGTAGTCATACACTTTATCTTCACCAGCACAACAAGGATCCTTTACATCAATAGTTATTTCTGTTGCGTTCACAATGTATGGCCCACTGTGGACCATTGTGGAATCGTCACTTGAATTGGATCCTGTAATAGATTGTAGAGAGATGGTAAATTGGTCGCTGCTGAAGGAACAGGGTGGTTTTTAGCCGTCCAAGATTCCTGTAATGGGGACACAATTATAGGACTTCCCACCCCAAAAACATTTATGGAGCAAGGCAATCTACAAACCCAGAAGAACTTAAAACTGTATATCCGAAATTTCGGCAATGTTGGAAGCGCCTGTTTTAAATAACTCGTTTTAAATGATGTTATAATGACTGTCACCTGCCTAGCCTTTTCCCAACTATATTGGAAACGGCCTCCAATCGAAACAGATGCAGCTGGATATCAATATTTTACATGGAGCGACCACAATCCAGTAACTGGGTAATACGATACCCCATGGTAAGAACTGCCATGGATGTCAGACTTTCGAGCTTCTGACTGTTATTAAAGACTGTCATAGATCTACAAATAACACCCGGTGCTAGCGGCTTTACGTGCTTTCCGAGGCACGGAGGAAACTCGCTATGACAGATGGTCACCCATCGACAGACCAACCTCGGCAAGCGCGGCTTAACCCGATAGATCGGCCTGCAGATGTAATTATTTAGCCACAAGCTCCTCATGAAATGATTTTAATGACTAAGTCAGTATTTTTTTTAACGTTTTATCCATACTAAGAATTTCTCCAGATCAGGAAAAACTACGCGAAGAGAACCCATGACTCTCAGCACAACAGTCAATTGCATAAGACGATGTATTAAGAAAAGAACTACGCAGATTTGAGTGCCACTAAAATATACGAAAAAAGTACTCACTTCACTGTATTATTAACTGCCAAAAGTTAAAAATGAAAATTGTTTTAAGATAAGATGAGTAAACATAAACAACAACTAGAGTAACTTTACTACCTGACTGTTGTGTCCAAAGTGACTACAATCGGCTGCGTTAAACAGGCTCAGAAAAAAATGGAAATATTGAGCTGAAATATGCAGCGAAGGTTCCGTATAGTTTTCTTTCATTAATACCAGGTGTTCCAAAGAAGCCACTTTAGTATCAGAATAGTACCATATCGTGTTACGACGGCCCCCATCTGTGTATTTCTGCTTACTGAGGCACAGACGCCAGCACATCAACCTACCTCAATCTGTCAAATTTATAGATTCTCAACCTTAACAGATTACAGTGGAAGGTTAATGTTCGATAGGTAAAATCTGACAAATTCGAATGGTTGACTTACTGGCGTTTGTACTTTTTACCTTCTTCAGAATCGAATCTTCTTTCAAAGTCGCAGAAAATGGATTTAACGTGCCGGAACCCTAAACAATCAATTATCTTTTAATACTGTGGAAACCAATTTAATGCATAGTAATTTAAGTGTAATTGTTAGTTAATCTAAATCTTAAAATAACTGTAATAAGTACCCGCGTAAGCCAATTACAGTAACTGCGTAATTATTCGGTACATTTTCAGCAAATCAAAAAAATAGTATTGAATGAAGACTTTCCAATCAAACATTTAATTGATCATGAATCTAAACTGGGAGTGAAGAAGATAATTAAGTCTACTAGATGTGCTGAAAGAGTTAGGGTCAATTCACAGATCCAGATTTTTGTCTCGCGGAATGAATACTAAATATTTTTCATAACATTTAGCGGTTGCCAGGACTTTCACACGCTTCAACTCGAAAATAATCCCACGGGAACATAGAATCGGGATGAAAACTGTCTCATTTGTTAATCCAGGTTATTAGAGCAGTGGTTTTTAGAGCATGTGGAACATCCATCCATCTCATTTCATCGATTCTCTATAATCAGTCCCTCATGTCTGAAGGTCGAAGTCAGCTTGGGAGCATGTGGAACAGATGATCTGCCTCCACCGGGTGCTGTCCAGCGAATCCCTTATCACCGAGTAGAAAGAAGACGATGATTCCTTCACCTGATCGGTCCATTGAGTTGATGAACGACGACTGTGTGATCGTTTGCCTTTGCTGTTCCCAACAGCAATGAGATAAGCCAAACTTATTTTTTTTTAAATCGTGACCAGGTTCCATCCGAACTGGAAGGAGCATGCTCAGTATCTTGAAAGGTGGAAGGAATGGAGGGAGGCCTTTGCCCAGGAGTGTGATAGAGCAGGCAAAAAAATCGTTGTCCCACCCTAGGAATTTCTCCTGTATCGTGAGTGCGTTCACAGACATAGAAACACACATACATAAACACCCGGACCCAGAACAACTACTTCTATGTCGTAGGAGTGGAACTCACTTCCTGCACCGGTCTTCAAATGCACACAACCCGAATCTCTTCAAAGTTAAGAGTGAACAGGCTTTTCCTGGGTAAGCTCGCTCCATCATCGTAGACTTTGTCTCAGTCAACTTTGACGTGGACTTGAATCAAGAGCAAAACCTTTTCAAACACAAATATTTGTTCCGTGCGGGGATCGAACCCGCGCCACGCTGCGCGACAGTCGATCAGTCAGTCACTGAGCCAACCGTGCCGTCAACTTCATCGCTTCTGTGTACTATGTGGTCGAAGTAGAGGAGAATGCGTTAGTAATCCTTGACATTAAGGAAAAATAGAGGTTTAGGGTCAGTTCAGACCAAGACGCGAAGCGACGCGACGATGCGCTGCGCCGCGCTGCGCATCCAGACGCCGCGCGGTGCAGCGGAGTGTCTAATTTCGCCACGTGCTTCCCGCCCCACCCCCCACCCTTCCGCAGTTTACCATTTCGTCGTAGTCGTAGAACAACGACGGTTTTGATTATTTTCAATTTTTGCTTTTTTACGTAAAATGAGCTTATATGCCGTGCTTTATTAGCCAATAGCTCTTTTTTTAGAATATTATTTAAAATAACTCAGATACTGACTAGGAATACTGACGGATTTGATTTCTTAACGCAGTAAAATGACGTAATATTCTATTCGCCCATGTACTACGCTGCCCCCTACCCCCCGCGCCCCGCTTACGCCCGTGAGCGCCTGTCGGATTGTTAGTTCCGCCCATGTTCTGAGTAAGGTTGCGCGTGGCCTTCGCTTTGCACTAATTATTACGTTAGCTTATTTTTATTTAACTCTTAGGCTATTATTGCATGTCCCATAATATTAATTTCTTTGTGCAGATTTTCCTAGAACAACGACGGAAACCACTTTGCGTCATGTAATTACCAGAAAAATCCGCAAAACAACGACGTATGATAACATACGACACACAAGTTTTCATAAAACAATGATATTTTATAAAATTTAGCCGTTTTAGGAATTTATCTTGTTGGTCAGATTATAAAAGTTCAGAAACAGAACAACATGTCCAAATTTCAAGCTTAGCGGATCAGCGGTTTCTAAAATATACCCTTAAACTCCATTAGAAAACTTTAAAGCGCCGTACTGTAAAGTTACTGATTTACAGAACCGTCTTTGTTCTACGACTGTGACGATTTGGTGTCAGCTACATAGTCCAGGGGCTAGAGGTATTTGAGTATACAAAATCCGAATGAAGGCAACTATGACCGAATTCTTATACCTGAGACCCTAAATACTGACAAAACATATCCTGCCTGCATTAAGTATGTGTATCTTTTCGCTTGATGAAGTAGTCCACTCATTTAGTTCAGTACTTCATTTAATTCAGCAAATCAGAACAAGTTCCTAACTGATTGGAAAAAATAAAAAGCAAAAAGTTGGTTGTGAATATAATTATTTAATAGATATAAAAATATAACAGTATCACTAGGACGCTCACGTGGTCGGCCGCTCGGGGCGCGTGCTCTTTGGCAGTATTATACACAGCAACCCGCTCGCTGGAACAGACAGACATACAATTAAGGAAAACAATAGAAAATGATTCGGAAAGAGATACTTTATTGGTGCGAAAGAGCTTCAATTAAACTGAGATCTTCAAATGTTAGTTACAATGACGGCTCGCTTAACATAGTCGCTCAAATAATTTGTTATAACTTACAACGATACCAAAAACAGAAAGACAGGTAATTAATGCTGATAAAGATATATTTTTGTACGCAATAACGCCTGCGTCGCGTCTTCGATAAGATATTTTGAGTAACGAAAAATTCAGCTGCGCGCAGGGTTTGGACCTGCGTCTTCTGGATAGGTACTCCAGACGCCTTACCAATTAGGCAATCGCAACCACTACTCTCGAAGCTGAATGTCAATGTGGTTGCGATTGCCTAATTGGTAAGGCGTCTGGAGTACCTATCCAGAAGACACAGGTTCGAACCCTGCTCGCAGCTGAATTTTTCGTTACTCAAAATATCAATGCTGATAAACTTGGGGATTCACTTGCAATGAGCATTCTTACGAATGTTACATTGTAGGTATTGGTTAAATTACAGAAAAATAAACTAGAGCGTTTTAGCGAACATTGTGATGGCGAGCTTTTTGCCGAGCCCACTGTTAAGTATGACATTTTAAACGATCGCTAGAAAGATCGTAAAAATGCAAGTACATATTTGGCTCTACGCTTGGCGCTGCTCGTTGTTGAAGTTCGATAAATTGGAAAAGGGAGAATGCTCGATGTTCTGTTACAAATGAATGCTCACTCAAGTCTATCTGCACCTTAAAACAAGTACTTACTTATTAGCAACGTTCCAAACATGTAGATGGGCACGACACAGTACTGGTCCACCAGAGCGCCAAATATCACGTTACCCACGATGGCTCCTATCCGGCCACACATTACTGTCACCGCCATAGCTGTGGCACTGGAAACAAAAATACAATCATGAATACCGACAAGTAAATAACCATCTTTCTGGCGTAAATAGAATGCCTTGGGAAGTGGCATGGTTTGTTGTCTACGGTGAGATATAACAAATCAATCAGAAAGTCTTCTTTTAGGCGCGGGACAAATACAAGTGGCGACTGGCGGTGGCGAGGCGCGGGCGTGGTGCAGGTGCGACGCCACTTCTTTGATACTCGTATTTCGAAGTGGCGAGGCGCAAGACATACTGAGATGGCGCGGCACGGGCAGGGCGCGGGCGTGGCGCGGGCGTGCCAGTATGTCTTGCACCTCGCCACTTCTATACATTTTGTATGAAATATCAAAAAAGTGGCGTCGGTTGCCAGGTCTTAAAACCGAAAAACCGGACACACTAGTCAGTCTAGCCGGATATTTAGGTGAAAAGATCGGACCCTTTTAACTTTTTGTCCTAATGTAACACAACCAATTTTTTAAAATTTAAGCAAAGTTCTTTTCAATTAGACGGTTCCTCTCGCCATGATAGCTGTATAAGGAGAAACGGGCAGAGCGGAAACCAATTCAAAACCCAACAAAGGCCGGACAGGCAGGATACGGTCTGATTTGACCGGACGCGTATCCAAAAAGCCTAACTGTGTCCGGCTTTATGCGGACGCCTGGCATCGCTTCTCACAGTTCACAAACCCACGCCTACGTTCGTCGGAAATCAATCCACAATGTCCGACGCCCTGGGCTTGGCAGTTACAAGAAAGGAATTTTTTGAAGCATAAGCAATACCGACTTTTTAGCACACGGTAGTCATAAAAAAGCTTTATCGGATTTAGACCATTCTCTTGTCTTCAAGTTCATAAGACGACATAAAAGTTACGTGCAAAACGAAAAGTAATGGAACGTTGTGCACACATGCAATTTAATTACGTGTGAAATTAAAAAGTACGAAGTCCAAAAGTGAAGTACAATTTTGGATGTACACAAACACCCACCAGTCCAAAAATAAACAAACACCTGACAAATCTGACGCTGCATGTCATTACTCTGATGAACAATTCTATAAATTGGTTCATGCGTCAACGGTCACGCATCTTCGCATACAAGTCTTCAGCAAAGCCAATCATCGGAGCACCTGATGGATTTCTGACATTCCACTTGTGTTTCATAGAAGCAGATATATAGGACAGAGTAGACGGGAGATGATCTTGGCCCTCATCCTTAGTACCAGAATTTTGTTTGCTGACTAAACAGTTGATCAACATGTGAGCTGTTTAAAAATATCACTCTTATCTTGATTACCAGTAAAGAATTAGTCACACCCTTTTTAGAGAGAGAGTGCAATATAATTGAATTCTGTAATAATTCTGGCGATGTAAAAAGAGTGTCCATAGAGTATAATGTTCTTATCCAAAGATGCCTGTAACTTGCCCACTTGAAAGAAATGATTTTCAAATCATTTAGGGCAAGTTATTCATAAATGAAATTAATGTGTTTTTTTTAATGTGAGTTGAAGGAATCATCCCTTACTAACTAAAAATGCATTCTGTTTCTTCCCTTTGAGACAGTCTAACGAGTGGAAAGAGTCTTCTCTTCCCACTCGTTAGTCTCAAAGGATAAAAATGTGGATACCTCTCATAATTATCAATCGCCAAAACGACCTATGCTCTGATTTTAACACACAGCTCTAAAAATTTCTTTACAAGGTTCTTCTTTACATAATAAAAATATCGATTACTTCTAGGCAAGCGTGGTCACTGTCGACGACATTGCTCGAGATACAAACGTCAAACGTGAACCTTTAGCAAAATAATAAAATAGACCAGTATCTGCGGCCGTCCATCAGTGTTAACGGCATCAATTTTTCATTTTGTAATTTAGTCATCAGAACTGCTGCAAAATTGCTATATCGGGAGAACACTTCAAAAATATACCTTCTTCTTCTTCTCGTTCCTCTCCAATCACTGGAGGTTGGTCATCAGACTTAAAAATCTCTCTTTATCCCTGGCGAGGTGGAACAGCTCTGCAAAATTGGCAAAATTGCGGGAAAACGAGGAGTTGGCCGAAGAAAAAAGTCCTGGCTCCGCAACATTCGGGAATGGACCGGAATCAAAAATATACCTATAATATAAAAATCAATTGCTGTTTGTTGGTCTCGCTAAAACTCGAAATCAGCTGGACCGATTTGGAAACTTTTTGTTTTGAATTATTTTCCGGGTCAGCTAGTTAACATTAATGAAGAAATACTCACGCGACTTTAGTGGGAAATATCTCGCAGATGACACAGAACAGCACAGCCTCCGTGCAGCTGACGATGGCTTCGAACACGCACGACAGGATCAGATTCTCCAGCGATGAGCGCACCAGGTTCAAACCCAGCGCCGCCAGACCCGAGCTGATCAACATCATTACTGTGGAAGGGAGGTTGGATTTGGTTGAAATGGACAGATTTCTACTAAAATTAAAACGAGGTATTGTTTGCATGAGGAAATCTCCACAACGAAATAAATTATATGGTATACTAGCTGTTGCGAGCGACTTCACCCGCTACAACTCGAAAATTCTCCCACGGGAACATAAAATTGGGATAAAAACTGTTCTTTGTATTAGTCCAGGTTATAAACTATCTGTGTACCATATGTATCATTGCGTGAAAGAGTAACAAACATCATCCATCCTTCCAAACAAACTTTTATGTTTATACTCGTAATATTTAGTAGGATCATGCAGATTAGAGAAGCTACTCGTATCACTCTATTAACTGTTTTTCTATATAGTCAGAAAAGCCAACGAGCAGTAGTGAGTGGTCATGGGATTGATCCATCAATTTATTTCATTAACACTCCTCCCAAAACCGTGATAGAAACCATCGTGAGGAAACCAGCATGTCCTAGAACCAAAAATTCTAAAACATGTGACATCTACCAAACCGCACTGGGCCCGTAAGGTGAATTGTGTATTTGTGGAATGTTATTATTATTATATTCCTAGCGACCCGCCCCGGCACCGCACGGGTGCAAATTATTAAAATTGCGACTATAATTTCAGATTTAAACTATCCTATCTCTCAAGTTGGATCGAACTGCACATGGTGTGCGAATTTTATTATAATCGGTTAAGTGGTTTAGGAGTCCATTGAGGACAAACATTGTGACACGAGATTTATATATATTAAGATATAGTGGTGTTTGGCGCCAGACTTCGACAGGATGGTGGTCGCAAACCATGCGGCCTTAGTGCCGGTTGAGATTACTTAGCTGTCGCCTTCTTTACTTAAAAACCTCTCATCATTCCTTTACCATAAATGGTCAATAGACACTTACCCAACATGAGCTTCTTGCCTACAATGTTGATGGTGAGTCCCACCCACAGCGCCGTAGGAACACAACTCAACGCCACCAATAGCGTGTGGATGTACACCTTGTCATCCAATGGTGCCTCACCCTGGAGAAAGATAGGAGGTTTAAAAAAAAAACAGCGATAAAAGGTTATAAACTGATTATGAGACATTTGCTGGCAAAGACTTAAAAAGACTGACAGTAAATAGGGACCATTAACCAGCAGTAGATCAGAAAAACAGATTTAAAAAAATATGACTACATTTTTTTATCGTGGTGGAATCATCAAATAGTTCCTCCCACCTGATCAGATTGACTAAAATCCACGGTGATTCTTCAATAGCACTATAAGTTCCAAGATCACATTTGGCCATCAAAGGAGGAGGGCGGGGGGTCAAATTGCTGACAACTCGCTACGTTAATTTCCGTGGACATCTCTCACGGCAGCTGGGTCGTGAGGTGGAAGCTGTCCTGTCCCTCACGCGTCCCGCCTCCTGCTTCGCTAGAATGACTGCTTCGCAGGAGGTAACTACTTCTCATTCCGTCTTGCCCCACAGCATTTCCTCGACCAATGCCGGGCCAGTCTATGACTACTTTACGTTGATTTCCAGCATAACTTTAAATTGCTGATTTACATATTAAAAAAATAATTGGTTTGTGATCAAAACAACACGACAGAAGTGTACTCACAGTTGTAATATAAGCACTATCATTGGCGACTTTCTGCGACACCTCGCATACACCAGCAGACACGTCCGGATACAGCGACGAGAATTGACTGAACCTCTCAAACAGGTCGGGAAACCACATCATTAATGTGTAGTAACTGGAACAAGAGATGGGCTTGATCAGGTTATTGGTATATTTTGACTAAGCACAAGCGACTGATCCGCACTGGGATTATGGCCAACTCCCTCTCGCAAAGAAGAGGCCAGTGTCCAAGCAATCATCATCAGCCTATAATGTTCCTACTGCTGGAAGCTGGGACACAGGCCTCCTCTCTGTGAGAGGGAGTGGCCGTTCCCCAGCATTGGGAACATTGTAAGCCTATGATGATGAAAAAACGACTGATGCGCTGCGTGTTGCAGGTTGAATTCCCGCACGGCACAAATATTTTCCAGATTTACGTGTGGTAGTCCCAGATTTGGTTGTGCTTGTGACTTTAAATCTTGTGAATGCATCCACGATACAGGAGAAATTCCTAGTGTGGGGCAACGTTTAAAACTAATAGTAATTACCTGAACATAAGTCCAAAATCAACGAAACAGCAGAGCACCAACAGGCCGATGTAAGGTGGCGTGACCAGCATCTTCTTCCGGACCCAGAAAGCGTCCCATCTTTGTGCCCATGTCAGCGGCACCTTGGTCTCATTGCCATTGTTGTCTGCTGACACCACCTCCTCTTCATCGTCGCCATAGGCACTTATCATTGACTCAACCTGGAAGAGATGGTTTGTTTATAATTTCAATTCAATGCTGTCAAAGCGCTTGAATTTTCTTACAAAGAGTTATGCATAGAGTACATTTGTATAGAGTTATGGAAACACTACTACGCAGTTGTTATTTCAGTTCAACTTTGTTCAGAATGCACATACCGCAATATGCGAAAATGTCTCTTTTTATAGAAAACTGGCGCAAAATCGGATAGAGTGGAGTTAATATCTTCAAAAATCGCGAATAGATTCAAAATTTGATTCGCACACGGAAGGTTCTGCATTATCTACATAATTATAAAAAAAAATTATAAAAACATGTTTATTGTACGAGTATAAAGGGGCCCCCTTTAATATTTATTTTATTCTGTTTTATAAATATTTGTTGTTATAGTGGCAACAGAAATACATCATCTGTGAATATTTCAAATGTCTAACTATCACGGCTTAAGAGATAGAGCCTGACAGACAGATGGACAGCGAAGTCTTAGTTATAGGGTCCCGCGTTATCCCTTTGGGACATCTGCCTAGCCTTTGGGTACAACATCTGCCTAGCCTTGGGGTACAACATCTGCCTAGCCTTTGGGTACAACATCTGCCTAGCCTTTGGGTACAAAATCTGCGTAGCCTTTTCCGAACTATTTTGGGGTCAGGTTCCATTCGAATCAGCTGCATCTGATATGAGTATTTTACTTGGAACCTATCGAACCTCCATAACCCAGTAACTGGGTAATACAATGGTAAGACTGGTTGTCAGATTTTAGAGCTTCTGACTAATATTAACGACTGTCAAAGATCTACAAATGACAGCCCGGAACAACGGCTTTACGTGCTTTCCGAGGCACGGAGGATACTCGGTCGGCCTGTGAACCGAAACCCTAAAAAAGTCTTAAAACTAATTCAAAAATTAAATGAACTCACCGGAAAGTCTTTGGGACTAAGCTTAGTATTTACAACGAATATCCTCTGCAGCACTTGCAGAGCCTGGTCAGCACGGTTCGCGTACAGCAAGTATCTGGGGCTCTCGGGGAACGGGAGCAAGAGTAGCACCACCAGCAGGCTAGGTATACCGCAGGCTGCCACGAACACCCGCCACGAGGTGTAAGTGAAGTCCGCGCCAGGTTCTGTTAGGTCGAACCGATCGTCTTGGATGATGAGGTATGCGATACCTGAAATAGCGTAATGGTCATGCCGTATACTGGTGAGGTGTGCAAAGGTCTACAGGCTGCGTCTGACTTGCATGCGTCTCATCGCGTCTGTATCGCTGCAAACGCGCATCAACGTCGCGTTTAAAAAACGTGGTGTGCATAGGCTCTAAACTCACAGATAACTTCGATTGCGCCGTTGCTGTATAGATGGCGCTGGTGTATTTTATTATGATAGTAAAAATAACCTGCTTAATACCTATTATATTTGTATGCCGATTATTGGCCGAACATACAGATCAGCTAAAATGTATAAATAACTCCTTTTTGTACTTATGTTCACAAATAAAGATTGATTTGATTTGATTTGTAGTTTTTGCTGACGAGTATGTTCGTTGATCAGCTAAAAACCGGTCAGGAAAAAACTGTGTCCATCCATTAAAAGTGAGTTAGGCACGTAATTCATCATAATCAGCAGCTTATAATGTTCGCAGTGCTAGAACACAGGCCTCCTTTCTCTGTAAGAACAGAGGGAAAAGGTCAAAATCCACCACACGCCCCTTTGCGGGTTGGTATAATATGTCATCTATCTTCGAGTTTTTGGTTCCAGGACCCGCTGGTTTCCTCACAGCGTTTTCCTTCACCGTTTTGAGAACAAGGGCGATTAAATAAATAACTCAAAGTAAGAAAATTGTTTATCTTTGTTATAACTCGATATTTATGTTTTCTGAATCTGTTTATATTGATATTATATATTATGTTGTCTACAAACACTCCTCTGGTATGTAACGGGTCGCCATCACAATTGGCAGCCGATGTCATCCCGGCCGTGACTGTGCCAGCGACGATATCATTCCGGGTGACCTTAGTCGCGGCGCTGACATCCAAATTCTTTATTGCACGAGTCGTACGATAAGAAAATCAATTTTAGCTATCATTTGTGCGTTACTTAAGAGTGTGTTCGAGGAAATATTGAACGTCGATATTAAAGAAAATTCGAATTACTCAGCAAGTTGAAATGGCAGTGGGCAGGCTGATGGCCGATGGGGTGTAATCAGATCAGGCTAATTTTTAATTTTGATTTTGGTATAACTGTGATTTTGACCACTTATTATTATAAAAGAACATTACGCCTTTAATCCGGGATGTGCAAATTATATTATTATCAAATGATAATTACTATATGATATATAGATATTTAAAAAAAATTAAAAATCATAATTAATCCGCGGTCGACGTGGTGGTCTAAGTAGGAGACGTTTCTCCAGCAATGGACGTCTTCCAGCTGATCATGATAATGATCATGATGTTATAATCCGTGAAGTATTGACCTCAAAGGTGTGCCTACAGTAAACCCTGAATTACCGAGATAAGTTTGTCCCATTTAATAATAGGCGAGTCATCAACAAGACACAGTAATATCTACTCCGCAATAATTGCACCAATATTATAGAATATTCCTTACCTGGCAATAGAATAGTTCCAAATGTCCAGAAAACCTCCAATCTGCACAACATGACGTCCCGGTGCCGGAGCGACAAGAAGTCTCCGAAGTAAGGGAAGACCAGCCCCGTGGCCCCGATGATGCCGAACCCAGAGAAAAACCTGCAAGAGGCCAGAGTCTACAACGAATAGTTACGCCTAGATTGGTACAAATATGACGCAAAGTGATTGAGAAATAATTTCATTCAGATCAGCCTGTCCCTTGTTGGTTCGTACCCCACAGAAGGTGCCCTTAGCGTGTCGTCACTTAGTTTGTAGTATTTCAGTTGTAAGCCCCTGACTGGTGGCCTTAGATTCATTTAAGGCATCCACCGAAAAGTCCGGATATGCAGCTCACAACCTCATTTAGGTTGAACTGGATGCCACTCAAAAAAAAGAGAAATATTTGCGGAATAGTCGTTAGAGTCGATTTCCAAAGTATTGAATGTTGTTAACTAGTGTTTTTATGGAGAAAATGCCAATCTGACTTTCTCTTGTGATGACAAGATATCCCTTAGTAACGTAGTAGCTGATGGTAAGACTTTCGCCCCATTACGACTATCAAAAACTTGAAAACTCTTGAAAACCCTTTTCCTGGGGCTTTAGCTGGCACATTTTTTTCTTCTTTTGCTACTTTTTAGTGGAAATAGTGATTCAATTGAATAGTTTTAAGAGAACAGACTATCGATGCACTGGAAATCGGCAGTTTAATGTTTTTGAAGTGTAATAATCAAGCAGTTATATTGTAGATACCTGCAAGCCAGGAACGCGGGGAATGACTGCACCACACTGGACAGGAAGGCAGCTAGCGCGTCCAGCAGTAAGGCACCGATAATGGCTTTCTTGCGACCTCTCGCGTCTGCCAGGTTACCCCAGAAGTAGGAGCCTACGCACATACCTGGAAAACATTCATCGAGAAATTTGTATTTCGTTTTTGGGCAAAAATAAATTACATACTATAAAAGCTAATCATTTATACTCGTTGAAATAGTACAGCCGCAATATAATTACAAAGCACCGGTCCAAAATTAAAAATACAGAAAGGTGTCAACCCTATCTCCCAAACTATTCACCAGTACCCTAGAAGAAATCTTCAGGAAATGGGCAGCCGATTGTAGGGAGAAGGGCATTGTCCTCGGTGAGACGAGACTGTCGAATCGTTTCGTGTCAGTCATTTCGCCGATGACATTGTTCTCTTTGCATCTTCAGCCAGAGAACTCCAGCAGATACCAGGCTAGTACTACCATATCATGTTAGAATTTAATTTTTCTCTATAGAAGTTAGGGAAACTAGGAAGTATGGCAGTAGCAGAATTGTCTTTCCAACGCCTTAGCAAGGCAATATTGTGATTGTTACTTTTTGACGCATGTTTTGTAATTTAGAAGTAACAACACCTGGCGGGAATTGTTACAAGTCCAAGGGATTGTTAGTTTCTGGTAATCCCAACTGGTGGGGATTTGTCAGTGTAATAGACCAATAAAACTCACCAATAAGCGGCGTGGCAGTAAGACTGCCTTTGTCCGTGGAGGTCAAGGAGAATTCTGTTTTCGCAGCCGGCAACACGAAACTGAGTGTGGTGGTGCTGAGCGCACACACCGCGTAGATGGCGCCACATGACATCAGCAGCAGCCATTGGAAGCAGCCGTAACCTGGAACGAGGAAGATAATATTGTTATTGAAAATATGTGAATGTCGCTTGTATGCATACCTAATTGCAAAGTAGATGTCGTTACTGTAGCAGTTTTGAACACTGTTGAGACATTTAGCCCACTGGCCGGGCAATCGAGGAATCGTGTCGTGGGTGCGATTCCGGCACCGTACAAATATTTGTTCGATCTACAAGTACCTAGTTGTTCAGAGTCGTGTTGTCTGTGTTTATGAGTTTAAAATGTTTGTAAAATCACCCACGACACAAGAAAAATCCTAGGGTGGGACAATGTTTTTTTTGGGGTTCCGTACATACCCCAAAAGAAAAAAACGGAATCATTACAGGATTACTTTGTTATCCGTCTGTCAAGACTGTTTTTCTCAGGATCGCGTGAAGGTATCAAGCTGAATCCCAGAAAAGAAAAATAGAACGTCTTGCGTAATTACGTGAACGCAGTCAAAAGATACGGGCGTATTTATTCTATTTTGTAGCATAATTTTAACGCTCGTAAGCAGCAACAGAAATACATCATCTGTGCAGATTTCAACTGTCTAACTATCACGGTTCATGAGATACGGCCTGGTGACAAACGGATAGCGGATTTTTAATAAAAGGGCCCCAAATAAATTTTAATTTAATTATAAAGGTTTCCACTGGCAAACTTGACGCGGAAAACACAAGTGGTCGCTTGGTGTGGATAAAAAGAGTGCTGACTTTGAAAAAAGTTTACAATCCATGTTTCTACCCTCATTTAAACCCAATCACAAGTGCACCAGTCTACTTATTTACATTATGAACATAAATAATAAGTCACAAATCAAGGACAAAACCATACATATCTATCACAGAGGTTTTTAAAACCTATTCTAGACATTGGTTGTGAATTGAATCGATATTGAGATCACTTGAAGTAATAGGTTTTAATAGACGCGGATGCACTCATAAATTATTGTTCGATATGTTTATTTATGCGTGTTGTGGCGCTATTTCCGTAAAATCAAGTTTTTTATATCGTGGTAAAATCATCAAATGAGTCCTCCCACAACGCGCCGTGGACCCGGGCATGGTCTATGATCGGACGGAGAGTCATCCATTACTCGCCGTCCGCATAAACTTAACTAATAAATGAGTTATAAGCACCACTACAACCTAAAGACATATTTGAAGAAGTATAATTATATTTTATAGGCCAGTTAGCCAAGTACCTGTATATGTATATTATATCTATAAGTACATACATGTAAATAAAATTGGAGTGTCTGTTTGTAATATTGAAATAATCGTTTGTTACAACATGCATGTAAATATATCTATATACGGTATATACACCAAAATAACATTTTTTACAATTTCTGTATGTCTGTCTGTCTGTTTGTAATGGCTATTCTCTGAAATGGCTGGGCCGATTTTGACGGTACTATTGGCAGGTAGTTGATGTAATAAGGAGTAAGTTAGGCTACTTTTTTATTGCTGGCCTACTTGAAATAAATGCTTTGATTTTGATTTTTGATTTTGATTTGAAAAATTCATTTGTTAAAAAAAACATTGTTGAGTTCCGACATCCACGCGAACGAAGTCGCGGGTACAGCTAGTCACAAATATATATGTAGTAGTAAAAACAATAATCTGTTACATACACAGTTCTCTAAGCCGCTAAGTGAGCTAGCTAAGCACGGCCACAAATTAGATTTGTGTCCGACGAAACCGAATCCAATTAATCTGGGAGGCGACGGTAGGGCGGCAGCCGGCAAGGGACGAAGCAATCGCTGAGCTACGAGGGTGTCTACGCACTTTATGCATACTCATAGTGTTTTAAAATGATAACTCCATTTGCCCGTTTATTCCCAATTGTCACCACTGGCTTTGTAACCACTGGTGACAAATGGGAAAAAAAATCCTGATCGCTTCTAAATCTACGCGTGGTAATTCAAACACGGCGGTTAAGTACATACTAAGCACGCGCACCAGCGGCAGCGTTCAAAAGAGAGGGCACCGTGACCCAGGAGCACAAAGCTGAAACTGAAGGAACGGAACAGGTTTTTAGTCAGTAAGTGACACAGGCCCCCTCCGCTCCATGATAATTATTACCCCCAAAAAGGCCTTCAAAGAGGTGCTTCGCTGATTGGCAAAGTCAGGAGGTTAAAAAACTTACTTAATTTTGTTATAAACTCAAGTTTACAGATTACTACGAAAAATTAATTTACTATCTGTATAAAAAATTGCAATTTATGCTGAAAACATGACCTTGCAATTGCGTTATCTTTGAAAACAAGTACAGCCTTGAACATGTCATAAAAAATATGTAAACTATACAATAATATAGCTATACTTTCACTTTCAAGTACGAACGAAATATTATCTACCAAAACATTACGAGTACGTTACAGATAGCTTCCAAGGTCACAGAGTAAAAAATATTCCTCAATGACAATAATTGGTCTACTCGGAAAAACTGTTTCGATTGTCCAGTCCAGATTGTGTCCAGTTTTTTTGGACCATGGTTAAAAATATTGACGAGATAATTTTACGGTTAAACCACGTTAAACTGTGAGTATCTGTTTGTAAATTAAATTGGTATAAAAATAGACATGTAATTAGGTAATTTTAATGGTTGATGATGACATCTGGATGATTTCGACCACAGCGATTTGCAATCGATGGTTTGTCTAGCAATCATCATCAGCCTATAATGTTCCCACTGCTGGGACACAGGCCTCCTCTCTGTGAGAAGGAGTGGGCCATAATGTAACACGCGGGCTCAGCGCGGATTGGTAGATGTCGCATGTATTCGAATTTTTGGATCTAGGACATGCCGGTTTCCTCACGATGTTTTCCTTCACCGTTTTGAGAGCAGTGGTGATGAAATAAATTACACAAAGTAATGCGTCTGGCTTGGTTCGAACCCACTAGCTACAACTCGTAAGTCGGGGCCGATACCACTGGACTCCCACGCTCTTAGACCACCACTGCTCTTCTTGTCTAGCAAGACTGATTGAGAACTTTGGAATGCTGTCCTTTCATCTGCTCTCGAGTGACTCTCATAACCATTTTTTGACAAAAAACACCAAAGAAAACACAAAGCGGACATAAATAAGAACACTATTGATGATTTTCTAAGTTAAAGCAGAAAGACTGTTAAGGCAGAGAAAATAAGACACCAGAGAAAAATTACTAAGGAGGAAAACCGCTGTTCTTTAAACATGATAATATAGTTTTACTACCCAGCTATTCATTGAAAGATCCCATAACCTTTAGAAATTTTCATTACGAAGCCAAAAAATTAACTACAATTTTTCGATAGTATTTCTGGAATTTTAGAGGTTATAAACCTTTGAAATTGTCATTGGATCGCTGAATAAAATAGTAAATAAATAGTTTTATGTACGTCACCGGTCTAATAATGTCGTTCCGATGTCACAAGGGACTGTGCACTTTGGACAGTGCCCTTCTCCGCTATTTTATTTCATAAACATCAGCTCTAAAAATAAATTTCATTAATGATTTTTGTGCTGTGATTAATACTTGTCTTGATTGCGTAATTAGTTAGGTGATCATTTCACGCTATATTTCTTTATTCCGGTTGAAGGTTTTATTCATCGTAAATGTGTTTTTAACCGACTTCAAAATGAAGGAGGTTGGTTATCAATTCGAACGGTATGTTTTTTTTTTTGTGTGGTTGTTTCGCGATTACTCCGCCAATAAATTGTGGACCGATTTTCTAAATTATTTTTTTGTTCGAAAGGAGATACTTCAGGAGTGGTCCCATTGTCACCATGTCAGGATCTGATGATTGGATCCTGGAGAAATCGAGGGCAACCCTCAAATTTTATAGGTCCATACATCGTTTTTCGCAAATTTTATTAAGTAATTTAAGTATTTGCGTATGGTGATCATCATTTCATGTAGCTGAGCTGATGATGGAAGGTACATCTCCTCTAGTAAGGACTTGGCATCGACTGATTTAGTAAATTATGTTTGTGTTCGCATATCTCCGGAACTACAAGTCCGATTTAAGTAATTCTTTTTTTGTTGTACTAGGTATTGTTCAACTTAGGGAATACTGCAAGTTTCATCAAAATCAGTTCAGTAGTTTTCGAGATAGGGAATGAATGTATGAGATTTTAACGATGTTATTACCGGTGTTACGGATTACAAAATTATAGTGCTCATGTAAGAAAATGATGTACTCGTATTTGACAAGAATTGTGGTTGAATATTTAAACTAAAACGAGTAAAATAAAAACTTTTTAAAAAAAAAATGTAACCGCCTTCAAAAACAACCACAAAAAAGGGTAAATTAACCTTCAAAACTTTTCTTTCAGAAGTCGGTGGCAAAAGAGACAATGAAATTAATAAAAGAAAGTCACCGACTTCCGAAAGAAAAGTTTTGAAGGTTATTTACCCTTTTTTTGTGGTTGTTTTCGAAGGCGGTTAGGTACATTTTTTTTTGAAAATGTTTTTTTTTAACTTAAGCATTCACTTGCATTCTTCCGAATGTTACGTTACAAAAAAACAAACGAGAGCGTTATATCGACTATCAATTCTGACATCTTCACAAAGAAAAAATTTTTGACGACCATCCATCGACTCGAGTGTTCGCTAGAAAGATCGTAAAAAGGTACGTAGCGATATTTGGCTCTGTTTGTTGTCTAGTTCGACAAAATTAAAGACGGTGAATACTCGTTGTAAGATGACTTTAAAAAGATAAGTCTGGAATTCTCATTTCTTTCAACTAAGATCTACCGACCGGACAGTTCTCTTTCATACCCGATTATCATCAGGCAATGATGGGTCAAATCATTTTGCTCTACAGTACCCTTAGCACGAGTTTTCAGTATTTGAGACGTAAATTAAACTGGAACTTTGACAATTTACAAATTGACAATTTTCAAGGAAAAAATTAGTTCCTTCTTCGCACACCAGAGGCGCTGTTCCATTTTTTCATACAAGAACGCTGTAAATACTGGAAAGACGCTGTAAAGTAAAATAGTGAAAAGTCGTGCTAAGGTCGTGGGGTGCTAAGACAGGAAACCTCCACGTGCGCCCGTGGACTGGAGTTCCCCCTCGGATACGTCCGGGGGGAAGACCAGTTTTTCGGGCCGGTGCACCCTGGGATGCGGGCAAAAACTCTTCCTTAGGCACTGTGTGCCTAAGGGGTCTCTTTGCCCGTATGCGAATAGCCTGTCGTGTGGACGCTCCAACGCGTGTCCCTCTGATCAGCAGAGGGCACAGCGGCGGAGCGGGCTTGCGGACGGTGAGTAATGGGTAGCTCGCCGTCCGACCAAGGACCAAGCTCGGGTCGGTGGCGCGTCGTGTTTCGCGCCAAATGCCTTCTGAGGTCGCGGGTTTTTTCTTAACCCAGGAAACCGTGGGCTCGGAACGTAAAGGGCATCCGAAGGAACACGGGTGGATTTTAGTCAGTAAGAGTCTGACAGTCCCTTCCGCCCCACCCAGGGCGGGAGGACTCATTTGATGATTTTACCACCCGTTTTTTAAAAAAATAAAATAAAATTAAGGGTACAGGTCGTATGGAATCCTATATTGGATTTATTCCAGGGGCGATTTGGAGAATGTCGATTGTAATATGCCAAAAAAATCTTATCTCAATTTGAATCCATGGCATTTTATTTGTTTGTAGGCTGCTTTGTTAAAAATAATTCACATTTACCACATGCAGACGGAGATTTGAACGCCTGGCAAGGTCACTAAAAATAGGTGTACAGAATCTGAACATCTGAAGTAAATTCTTGGCAGCAGTACCGGCCGCCCTGATACTGACACCTAGTTCCTACTCATACCATCGTCAGGCAGCCTCTCACCTTTCTTCTACTTACATAATGAGTTCGCTGGCACTGTTCAATGCCAAGTACTGGTGAGTGCAAAGTCTGATAGATATACTAATATTGTTTACAAAGTGCTGATAAATTTAAGCATTTACTTTGTAACGAACATTCTCGTGATTGTTACTTTACAGAAAGACAAACGAGAGTGTTAAAAGCTTAGGTTTCCTAGGAAAGCGGTGCCGTCATGTAGCGGCCGTAATATTACGAACGCATAAAGGCGGCCGGCTATACAGTGACGGAGTGACATGTGCAAAGTTCCACGGCCGTTTTAACACACTGTAATTTTTTTAAACAATCGAAACGAAACCATCTGACACCGACAAGACGGCCGTTATGAAAATGGCTGCACCGCTTTTAGGCGTTACGGTGTCAGATACCGCGCCATTTTGTGTACATAGACAAAGTTCTAGTGACGACATTCACCGCTCTATTACGGTGGCTTTACAACGGCACCGCTTTACTAGGAAACCAAAGCTTTAGCGAGCATTGTAACGGCCGTTCTGGCGAGCTTTTTTCTGAGGACGCGTCGCAGACAGGCGTATATGTATATTTTGCGTCACGACGCTTATATACATTTTGTATGAAAGAGACGCTGTAGAGACAAATGCTTCCGCCTAACCCTGTCAAGTTTGACATCTTGATGAAGAAAAAATTTTTGACGACCTTTTGACTAGAGCGTTCGGTAGAAAAATCGTGAAAATGTTCGTAGCGATGTTTGGCTATATGCTTGGCTCTGTTCGTTGTTTAGTTCGACAAAAATAAAGAAGGCGAATGCTCGATGTCCTGTTACAAGTGAATGCTCAAGTCTATCAGCGTCTTTTTAGTTGAATCATATGATATTGATAAGCTGTTGATGTTGGGCATGTGGTTTCCATAATTTTTTCGATGGGCACGATCCCTACACCAGTAAAGAATAAAAAAAAAAAATATCTATTTTAAAACAATACTATGCTTAAAACGGTATAAATCATTAAATGTTCTGTAATTTTGTTTTTTCTTCCGTCAATGAAAATCATTTCCACGGTGCCTTGCCGCGCTTGCATGCAGCGTGTTGAAAGCGGCGCGACGGCTCGGGCGTACTTTAGGGCTCCAAATGGGCCACAAAACGCCGTCACACGCCCCTCGCGCGATTCCGCACGCCTCTCTCTCTTACCTCAGTAAAGCATTGGTTAAAAAAAGTAGCAGCCAACGACCGCAAGTGTCGACCACCGGCCACAAATGGCTGTCACGCGCTTCAGGTACCTCTGTAGCCGCGTCTAGCTTCTCGTGGCGTTTGTGGCTGTTGCGATTGGCTCGTGTGCGGCGACACGTAAACTTGACGGTGTATGGCTATCATTATGTATGACAAGTCTGCTGTCATGCTATAGAAAAACTGACAGTCTATTTTTAGGAGACCTTGACCAAATATCTGAATAACTAGATGTCATACATAATAACTATGACTAAGTTTCAGCATGTATAACTTTTAGCATATTGTTTAACACCAACAATACGGTTTAAAACAAAAGGCAAAAGATCTCATTTATGTTGTCACGTAACTTGGTAGTTACGACTATTTTGAACTAAGCTAGATTATTTACAAATACTTTGTAAAACAATAAAGATTTTCAAAGATTACTGTAAATATCTCTGAGTTATTGTTTGTCGAGTAAAAAGTAAATTATAGGTCTCTTTTGTTCGTTCTACAGAAATGAAGGTAAATAAGGAATTATTTATAAAAAAAATATAATATTGATGGGTCCTAATTCATGAACAGGAAAAGTTTGTTAACTGTATGGACAATAGGCTAGTTTCCAGTTTCAATAAATTGCAAATCAAATTAGTCCGTTTGTTCGAGTTTCGAAAAATATGGATAAGTTCTTGTTTATTCTTTTGTTAATCAGTGAATATTTACAAAGTTGTAACTTGTAACGCATTGATTCACTAAAAATTACCCTATGGCATGACGTATTGTAAATTTTAAATCTTTGTAAATTTTAGTTTACGTATATTATTAAATTACGTTGTTAAATTCTTGGACATCCATACTAATATTATAAAGAGGAATTTTTGTTTGTAATGAATAGGCTCAAAAACTACTGGTCCGATTGCAAAAATTCTTTCACCAGTTGAAAGCTGCTTTGGTCCTGAGTGACAAAGACAATAAGAGGGGGGCGAGCAAGGTAAGTATAATAGTCTACAACTTCGAGAGTATCATTCCCAACAACAACCGGTACGGGTGCCACATGGACATTCGACATGACTTTCGTCTTGTCCATGTTCATTTTAAGGCCGACCCGTTGGGAAACGATACTGAGGTCGCTGAGCATAGCATTGAGGTGCTCCAACGATTCTGCCATGATGACTATATCATCGGCAAAACGAAGGTGAGTGATGTATTCGCCATTGATGTTGATGCCGAGTCCGTTCCATTCCAAGAGCTTGAAAACGTCCTCCAACGCGTTCGTGAACTGCAGTTTCGGAGAAATGACGTCTCCCTGTCTCACGCCTTTCTGCAATTGGATTGGTTTCGTGCTCTCTTCCTGAAGTCGGATGGACATGGTGGCGTTTCTATACAAACACTTCAACACTTCGATTTACCTATAGTCGGTATGACATCGTTGGAGGGACTGCAATACTGCCCAGGTTTCGATTGAATCGAAGGCTTTTTCATAGTCCACAAACGCTAAACACAATGGCCGATTATACTCCTCTGTCTTCTGTATAATCTGGCGGAGCGTGTGTATGTGGTCTATAGTACTAAAACCTTTTCGGAAACCGGCTTGTTCGGGAGGCTGGAATTCATCAAACCTGCGTTCGAGACGGTTCGTAATGACTCTTGAGAACAGCTTGTATACATGGCTCAGAAGTGAGATTGGCCTGTAGTTCTTCAACAAGGTGTTGTCACCCTTTTTGAAGAAAAGAACAACCACACTCCTGTGCCATGCCTCTGGCGTAGATCCTTCGAGTATGACGGAATTAAATAACTTCTGGAGGACTAGAAGTACCGGTTTTCCACCCGCTCTCAGAAGTTCTGTTGTGATTCCGTCCTCACCCGGCGCCTTGTTATTCTTGAGCTGTTTAAGAGCCATTCGAATCTCGTACAGGCTGATTTCCGGGATATCCTCAGTGTAGTGACGAGTCAGTTTAGCTCTTGCATCTCGAGCTGTACTGACACTGGGTTGTCGTGTTGATGTGTACAACGGTCCATAAAACCTCTCAAGCTCTCTTAGGATCTCCGGTTTCGTCGAAATGATGCTGCCGTCGTTAATCTTCAGCTTTGTCATTTGGCTCTGCCCAATAGACGAATTCTTTGCGAAGAATTTTGAGCCCTGGTTCCGCTCGATTGCCTCTTTGATCCGTGCCGCACTAAAGGCACGCAGGTCACCTCGCATTGATTTAGAGATTCGTCTATTGAGTTTGCCATATTCCGACATATCAGCTGAAGATTGCAGCCAGCCGGTCTTGCATCAACTTGATGGTTCCGTTCGAGAGCTTTTGAGGCTTATTGCGGCGCGGGGTCTTAAAGAACTTGGACCCCACAGCTTGAACAGTTTCCACCAACCCATTGTTAATCTCGTCCATAGTTTCGCATTCGGTTAGGCACTGGAAGCGATTGTGCAGTTCGAGTTGAAAGTCTTCGGGGTTCCGGATGTGGG
The DNA here is from genome assembly GCA_954870645.1 of Agrotis clavis. Lineage (NCBI taxonomy): Eukaryota > Metazoa > Arthropoda > Insecta > Lepidoptera > Noctuidae > Agrotis > Agrotis clavis. Next base: position 25,675,642 of record OX940928.1, on the reverse strand, counting down.
CAGGACCAGGTCGGAGCGTGGACTTCACCAGACGAGACCTTTCAAGCTTCACATTGATATTCAGTGTGCCTCTGACAATTCGGTGATCGCTACCGGTTTTTACCTTGGCGATCACAGAGACGTCACTGAATATTCGCTTCTTGGTCGTCATGATGAAGTCGATCTCATTTCTGGTAGTACCATCGGGGCTCATCCACGTCCACCTCCTGGATGGCCGCTTCTGGAAATAGGAGTTCATTAAATGAAGTTCTTCCTTTTCCATGAAGTCGACCAGTCGCTGGCCCCTATGGTTTCGCTGCCCATACCCAAATGGCTCCACTCTCAACTCATCGCCATTCCGTGCGCCCACCTTCGCGTTGAAGTCATCATCATCATCATCATCGGTCGGCGCATATACCTGTATGACCTTCAACGAATACCGGTTGGTCTCAATTCTTCCTCCAGCTCGATAATCTTCTCATCGGTCCTCAGTGTGCGGATGATGTGTGTTGCCAGGGCCAAAGTCTGTTGGCCCTGGCGGGGTATCTGCCGGGGATTCTTAGCACCCCCTGCTCCGCCGTTACCCGATCCGCTACCCAGACCAGGAATAGCGGAGCTGCCGGGGACTGGGGGCCGTGTGCTATTATTGTCAATCATTATGGGTTTGCCATAATCTCCACGTTTGGCAGGCGGCTTGGGGATCGCAGTAGGGTCACCGTAAGTTTGCAAAGGACGCTGCTGCCCGTCCTTCGGTGGCTGGACGTAGTTTAAGGACGTACCCGGGTCCGCCTTTCGGATACCCGGTCCGGTGCCTTAAGATATGCTTAAATATTACTAAATACTCAGCTGGGCATTCGATACCATTCGTACCCGAACCCATTGTTAGTTAAATGCGAGCAATATCGAAATTTATAAAAAAATGTGCATGCAAATCAGCGTCCTACTCCATGGAATCGCCTGTGTTTTTTTTTTATTTCTTTACCATCTTTTATCTGATCTTGGTCTTTCGTACATACAGTATCGTTCACGACCTTGCTACTGTGAACGGTGACTAGCGGGGCGGCGAGCAGATGTGTAGAAATGTTTGAAACACGCCACGAAGCGCCACCAGAGGTAGATTCGAATACTTACAAAGTAATTAATGTCTTATTCGCACCGCCCGCCTCTCTGCTTACAACTTAGACCAAATTTCAGAATGGATCGTAAAGGTCGTTATAGCGACCAATGACCCAATATAACAATAGTACGATATTTACCTACGAAAATAAAAAAAATATTATTCCGAAAAATATTGCCAGCCAGCATAAATTGTCTAGACTAATCTCTGAAAGACATAAACACTGAAGAATTTAATCTATTAGATCATCCTCAATAGTTCGTGTCGTGAGTCCCGAAGACGTACGGAAATAGCCGAACGCGTTAAAATGACCAAGACTAGGTCGTATCTGATAGGGGGTTTTGGCACTTTGACAACTTTTATAGTGGAGAATGAGACCAAAATGTTATATAAAAAGCAAACAATGCAAATCGTTACATACTAGTTGGTCAGTTTTTTTTTAAAGATGAAATATAAATGTATATATTTATATCATAAAGTTGAAGTTTGTTTGTTTGGTTGAACACGCTATATTATCTCAGAAGGTACTGGTTGTCCGATCAACGAGGATTTTTTTGTATGAAGTCTTTCGAAAAATTCTTTCGGCGCTGAAATTTGGCATATGATGAGAGCAGGTGATACAGATTATAGATGCACAACAATCCAAAAGTTTTTTAGCCAAGAAGTTCTGTTTTTTTTTTACCAAAACATGAAAATTGCTTTTATCTCTCTGCGAAAAATTCCTCAGCCTCAAATTCTTTTTGTATTTGTTTAAGGGCTGATTTTTCAATAGTCAGATAACTTTTATCTGAGGAATAAAAATGGCGGTTTGATAGCTTATCTATAGAAAATATGTCAAACCGCTATTTTTATTCCTCAGATGAAAGTTATCTGACTATTAAAAAATCAGCCCTAAATATATTAGTTAGAATAGGGAAGTATAAAAATCCAACAAATCGATTTCAGTGTCCCTCCAAATTAACTTTTTACTTAACGCGCTCTAACTTCTAGTGAAAAATTGCTCTGCCGATTTTTATTTTTTTTATGTGATTTTATCTTAAATACATAGGTTTGTTTCGTAATCCAAAACTTTTTCCTTTTTAAACAACATTATTTGATGTCAAATCAATCAAATAATGACGTTTGAAATTTAAAAAGGTAACATACCTATGTATTGAAGGATAAGATATCACATAAAAAAATAAAAATCGGCAGAGCAATTTTTCACTAGAAGTTAGAGCGCGATATGTAAAAAGTTGATTTGGAGTGACACTGAAATCGAAAATTTGTTGGATTTTGATATTACTTATTCTAACTAAAACATTTAAGCAAATACAAAAAGAATTTGAGGCTGAGGAATAAGCAATTTTCATATTTTTGTCATCTCGAAAAAAAAAGTTGGATTATTATTGTGCATCTGTAATCTGTATCACCTTCATTCATCATACTCGTATTATGCCAAATTTCAGTGCCGGAGGGCTATAAGTATTTATGACGCTACTACCAAAAAAAGCAAAGCTGGGGGCGTGCTACTGTTTTATATTTTGAAATCGGTTTTTTTTTATATTTTTTACCTACATTAGATTTCAATAGCTTTGTTTTCACTATACTATATCTCTTATATATAAAATTTCCGTGTCACAATGTTAGTTACCGTACTCCTCTGAAACGGCTTGACCTTTTTTTATGAAATTTGGTATGCATATTCAGTAGGTCTGAGAATCGGCTATTATCTATTTTTCGAACTTTTTTTTTTCTAGGAAAAATTTACCTAAATGGCAAAACAACGTTTGCGGGGTCAGCTAGTATTTATATACTATATATTTCCTTTATTTGATGGTATAGATAGACTTTTTTAATCCCTAGCGCATGCACGACATCTCACAGCTGATTGAAATTTTGAAAACCACAAACGTAGTCCTAACACATACCTAATTGTGCTGATTTCCATCTTGATATTGTAACATTTCAATTTCTCACATTAAATATGTAGATATAAATTAATGATAGAAGTCATAAAGTAAAGTCCATTAATTTCTGAAGTAAATAGAACTCTCCATAGGACAGTTAACGAAGTCGTTAAAATCAACGAAGTCGTAAACTCAGTTTATGATCGTATACAAATGACAACGTGCTCCAGATGGATGTATGTATTTTCTTGTTTGTGCTGGCAGGTTTTCATTGGGAAGTATTCAAGAGATATTTCTGGATTTAAGACACTTTTTCAGTGTTACAGAGCAATGAAAAACATTTTAAGTGTTTTCAGAACAATGTATGAAAGCGCATCACCAGAACAGTTATTTAGCTAAGGAGTTTTTTTTTTGTAGTCTTGAAAATGTCAGAAAAAGGTTTCTGTGGAAGAAAAGTAGTGTTTTAAGAAAACTATTGTTGTTTAGTTTTTAAGAAAACTATTGTAAGGCGTGGCATCTTGCGAAGTTGCAACACTAGCGCCGCGCCAACTGAATTCACTCAGCTCCGAAGAAACATAAAGGCGCTGATAAACTGGAGCAATAACTTGCAATGAGCATTTTTTGAGAAAAACAAACGAGAGCGTATTAGCAGGCATTCTGTCAAGCTTTTTACGGAGCTGATTATCAAGTTTGAAATCTTCACTATGTAAAATTTTTTGACGACCCAACGACTAGAGCGTTTGTTAGAATAACCATGAAAATGTTCGTAGTGATATATGACTCTATGCTTGACCCTGTTCGTTGTTCAGTATGAATGCTCGGTGGTCTGTTACAAGTGCTCAAGCTTATCAGCACCTTTATGTAGATCAAAAAAGCAGCCATTTTTTTCCATTTGATAGATAATGCGTTTGATATTTTTCCAAAATGCGATTATAGATTTTTGTGTAAATTGTGTACTACGGTGTTGGTAGATTTAAAACTCATCTTCTATCAATGAGTACAACAACCTTTTACCCCATTCAACGTTTTATTTACTTAAAATTATGGCTTCTGAAACATTTCTGCCTTTCAGAATGTCCATTACACAGCATTATTTATTTACCCAACGCTCCTTCATTTGCAGAAGCACGTTAAATTCTTTGCTAACAAACTACATGTTCTAAAGATGTTTAATTCGCGTAAATTTAGAACAATAAAACGTTTGATCTGAACATTTATTATAAAGAATTTGGCAGAGAATTTCATTGTTTTTCGTCAATGTCTTTGAGTAGGTCAGGTATAGTCAACATTCTTACTTTTATCTTTGAAGAATGATTATTTATGTTGATGATTTCTAATGACACCCACATTGCTATTAAGCATTCCGTTTCTCATTAAATCTTGTTATAATACAAAATATTATTTTTCTGGTAACCCTGCTTGGACATTTAGGACATTGTCATTATTTTTAGGCGCTGATAGACTTGAGCATTCACTTGTAACAGAACATCGAGCATTCGCCGTTTTTAATTTTGTCCAATTGAATAACGAACAGAGCCAAACATCGCTACGAACATTTTCACGATCTCTCAAGCGAACGCTCTAGTCGATAATCGTCAAAAAATGTTTCTTCATGAGCTCGACCGAATGCTCGCTAAAACGCTCTCGTTTATTTTTCTGTAATGTAACATTCGCAAGATCATGAACTAGTAATGAGCACATTACAAGTTTATGCTCAAGTTTATCAGCACCTGTATACTTTATTATGTAGTCTCAAAGCAAAAATAAATTCTACTACCTAGTAAAATATTCGACTTATGGTATCAATAACCTACGGATACCTACAGCTTAATTGATTTTATTTTTAGCGTAATACAGGTCGAGCCTAGAACGGATGCAATTAAAATAAAGAGTTGTAACTATTATTTCTTAAGAATGCAGTACAAAAATAAACACCGCAGCAAGAGAGAATTGATTATTTATCTGACTAAAATAGCAACATAGAAACTTTATTTTTTTTATCAATGAGTTTACAAAGAACACGTGAATCAAATAACAGCTGTTGCATAGACGGACAGAAATACATGTTTTTTATACACTTAGGCGACAAGAAAATTAAAGTTTTGTGGAACGAAAACATCGATTGCGAGCAGTACTTTCTGAATAGCTTACAAAAAAGCGACAAAGCTTAGAAATACACAGGTGGTGGTGGAAAATGCGAGGTCTGTTCTTTTGTTTTATTTATGTAAGATAATGTGTATTTGTGGAAATAAAACAATAACTTTTTGAAATAATGGTTAATTTTTTGAATTCTAATCATCTTTACGCAAGAAAATGGTAAAAATTCCCTCACACTGAAGACACGTTACATTACTAATACATTACAAGGCAAAACCATACTAAACCATACATAGCTAGTTAGCTAATTTAATGAAGATTCCATTGATATATGTGCCAGCGGGCTAACTAACGGAATTTCGGAGATATCGTCGTTTTAATCAGACGCGCCGAAATTGCATTCGTCCCCCCAGAATGACCCCACAGGGTGGCGCTAGGGTCGTTTTTTCGAGCCACAGAACGAGGGCGTACTAGCTGTTCCCCGCGATATCACTCGCTGCTCGGCTCCAATGGATCGTAGCGTAATGTTATATAGCCTGTAGCCTTCCTTTATTAATGGACTATCCGAACGGAAAAACTTTTTTCAATTCGAACCAGTGGTTCCTGAGATAAGCGCGTTCAACCAAACACACTCTTCAGCTTTATAATATTAAGTATAGTACAGATTGCTAGCTAAATCTCCGAAGGGATTTCCTAAAGTCAAAGTCAAATCATTCAGTTCAATTAGGTCACCAACTAATAAACGTCGAATGTTAAAAAATACACGAAATTGGATTGGTTGGGATTAATTCTACACCAAAAATGGTAGATTTTCGAATCTTTGGTACCCACTAATTTTTGGAGTCAACTCTTATGTAAAACTTTAGTGGATAAGGCTCTACATTGTTAGTCAGTGCCAGATAAAAGCGACCTTGTTATTTCTTTACCCCAATTTAAACAAATATTCTTTCTTTTATCATGCAAAACTAACGGAAACTATTCTCGTTATGAATATGTCTGAAAATATGATAATTGTCAATTAACATATCTATGAGTTTTCCGATTAGTTAACGTCACTTCAAAGAATAAAGAAAAATATCTTGAGGAAGCAATATACGAGTAAAAACTAAGTTTATTTTTATTATTCGACCCAACTTTAAAGAATTCTTGAGTCATATTTTTGTAACCAATTACTTTTAAAATGTTTCATAACACAGAATACTTAATAGATAATACTCCATTGAACGGGTCAGTTTTCAAGGTTAAGCTACACCTGCCCAGGTTGGTCCGTGGATGGGTGGCCGTCCATTACTCACAGAGTTTTCTCCATGCCTCGAAAAATACGCCGTCGCCATTTAATTCGCCTAGTAGACCAATCGTCATTTATTGCCTACATGATTCGGAAATTCGTTGATCCCTGTCCTTTGTAGATCTTTGACAATCGTTAAAGCTAATCCGTCCGCCGTGGAAGACAGCCAAGGCAACAGACGTCGCGAACCAATTTCCAGCCCCCGCAGCCGCGGAAATGCTGACGGCGTGTAATGGATGACTTACCGTCCGATCATGGACCATGCCCGGGACGGCACGTCGTGTTCTAAGTACGTGCGCCTCTAAGAGCTATCCGTAATTTGACGGCAGGCTTTAGCCCACTAAGGGGGCCCCCCTAAGGCCCGGTATCCACCAAAGCGGAGAGGAGAGGAGATAATATATGTTTGAATAACCAATCAGATGTCCACTGAAGCTAAGCGGAGAGGAGATGTGGACATCTGATTGGTTATTCAAACACATCTCCTCTCCTCTCCGCTTTGGTGGATACCGGCCTAAGAGCCCTTAGGCTAATGGCAATAGTTAGAACTAGCATTTTCCCGACAGCTGAAAAATTCCTGGTATTCCCGTAATCAAAATATTTTTAATCACTAACCATTTTATACAAATGAACACACGTAGGTGGGATTTTTTACAGACTGGCCGAGTGCACGAGCACTAAGGTTTAACACATTGAACCACAATATTTACAAAATAAAAACTAAACTAGATTGATTTCTTTACAAATATTGCTGCTTTTAATGTTCAAAATGTTTCATTTCAAATGCGTTTATGACGGAATGACGAAGGTTGATAGACTTGTTTATTTAGGTAAAGAAAGGTGAAAATATTGTAGAGGTTCTTGATCCCAGATCTACTAACTTTGTAAACTTTATTTAGACTAGCTGTTGCTTGTGACTTCGTCGACGCGTTTTTTTTTTAATGATGAAAATTAGGCTTTCTCTAGATTGTGAATTTTCTGGGTATTCAATAAAATCTGTTAGCGATTATGCTACACTCGTAGTGTTACTCTATCAGATGTTTCCCCTGGCTTTGTTCGGACATAGGTATCCTACAGAATCGTATTACCTAAACAACCATTAATGTATTAAAAAAAAAACTGATAATGAATAGTCCTCCTGAGCGATTTCGGCCTCGGCGGCCAGTCTCAGCGGAAATACCATCTGCGCCGGACATTTAGTGCACTAGTAGTATATGCGCAGGCGCACTCTCTGTTCCTTTACTCTCATAGTCCTATGGGACGGCAATCCGACACGACCGGAGAAAGATCAGGCGCATGACCAACAACGCCTGGACCCCCGTGCTTTCCAAAGTACGGAGATAATATACCACCAACTTCCATCAAACTCCGGGCTGCTACTGAGAATCCCTATTAGAAAACCCAATAGCACCTTTTGCCCAAACCGCGAATCGTACCCCCACGCTCAGCATTCGCCCTTCCTACCACGACACCAACAGGTTAAAAGTCTGAGTACTTTACTATACCTACATATAATAAAATGGCAGGAAAGTCAAAACCGTACATTGAATATTTTTTTTAAAAGAATACCTTGAGTGTGGTCTACAATCGATACCGAAGCCAAAAATATAGTTTTTAGAATTTTTGTCTGTTTCTCTGTATGGAAGTCCGGGAAAAATCAAAAGTACTGCATGGATTTACTTCCACGAGTATTATTATGAAGTCGAGTCAACATATTATCGGCTACAAATTATCATGCTATCACCTACGGGGAACGAGCAGTGAACCTTTATTTCTTCAACGCATTCACGCAGACGATAGGTGACGTCGCGGGCAGCGGCTATTTTTTTTTTTACTAGCCTGCTCTGTCCCACTCCTGAGCAAAGGCTTCCCCCCATTCCTTCCACTTCTCTCGATGGTGCTCAGCGGCTATTATCTAATACTATTAGTATGGACGTCTAAACCGGAGTAAAGTACTATGGGTGTCATAATAGTAGCTATAACTACAGCGCAGTCGTCAGTCATACGTCGTAAACGGATCCATCTAACGTAAATTAAAAGGTCGACTGGGAACTTTCCGTACGGAGGAAAACGTTTCAGTTTAATAGATCGTCTACTTACAACTGAAAAAATATTTAAATCTTACCGTGCCTGTTTAAGCCACTTTGAAATTGTGTGTCGACTTCCAATCCATAAGAGTAGGAAGAGTAGGAAATAACTTTTTTTAACCAACTTCAAAAAGAAGGTTCTCAAATCGGACGGGTTTTTTTTAATGTATGTAGGTACGCCGATTACTCCGAGATTTCTCGTCCGATTTGTGTGATTGTTTTTTTTTGTTCGATGCAGTATACTTGTCACTTTCCAAATCACCGTTGTTTTTGCTGGACAGTTTGTAAACTTTATTTGTACTTGAAGTTTTACGACGTAAATTGTATGGAGAATTGAAAAAGCACCTCTAGTGTTTGAACAAGGAACTAATTTCCAGCAAATTAATATCAAACTTCCCGTTTACTTTACGTCAACAAAAACTCGATTACTGTTACATTACAGATGAATTCTACCAGCGTTTGAGGGACTTTACAAAAATAAAAAATTACCATTTCAAATATTATTTTCCACCGCTATTAAAACAATTGTCAGTTGTCATTAACGCCCTGAGGCCTTACCACGAGCTCTAAACGCGATCCAGTTTAGGCTGTGGGAAAGAGACAGAGCTATACAAGTCGTCTAGCGCCATCTCTTTCCCACAGCCTAAACTGAATCGCGTTAACAGCTCGTGGTAATGCCTCTGACCATGTTCTGTCAAACCACTACTAAACATGTATAGTGTTAGTTTTCGTAGTGCAGTAATTGATACTTTGCTCACGACCGTGTTTTCAAAACATGCTGCCAAACGCGGCACTGTTTCAGAGGTATTTATTACTATGGAAAATTACTGAATGGCATGGAGTGGACATTAGAGGAAACTCGTGTTTATTTGTTTGATAATATGTTAGTTATTTGTTTGGACTCTTTTCCTTAATAATTTCTGGGCCATGAAAACAATTTATAAAATATTAAGCCCAGTACCAGTACATTTTGTAAAGAAAAAAGTAGCGTATATCTATGTCTTATGCAGATGTGTTCTGCAGCCAGTTGGACCGTGGAAGGGTACCTAACACCAAGCAGAGCAAGGACTTTTAGCTTTTTACGACAAATATTATTTTGGAAGTTACATATATCTACTAGTATGAAGCAGGTCTTACCTCAAAGTACCCTTCAAGAGAAAATCGTTTTATTATTGCTAAACGTACTTAAAAAAAACTTAAATTTTTGTAAACGTATCCACAAAAAAAAACTTAAATGTTTGTAAACGCATCGACAATGTAAAAGAAATTCCAAGTATGGGGACACTTGAAATATCTCCTGTAATTTTGGTGCGCTGACAAACATTTAAACTCACGTACGAAAACACCCAGACCCTGAACAACAACTTGCAGATCATATAAATTATATTTATATGATACACACACTGCACAACAGTCGATCGTTCAGCTACTGCGTCAATCGTGCCGTCTTAATTGAGACTTGACAGATTTGAAACAACATTATTAAATCCACATTTTGCTATTAATAATTAACTTCAATGATATAGGGGATCTTAAAATTTGCAAGTTGAAATGGCCTTGGGCAGGCCACATTGCTCGTAGAACTGACAACCGATGGGAAAGAAAAGTTCTCGAGTGACGACCACGGACCGGAAGACGCAGCGTAGGCAGGCCTCCCACTAGGTGGACCGACGACATCTTGAGAGTCGCGGGCAACCGATGGATGCAAGTGGCGAATTGTCGTTCGGCGTGGCGGTCTAAGGGGGAGGCCTATGTTCAGCAGTGGACGTCTTCCGGCTGATGATAATGATAAAGGGGACCATTCTATTTCATTCAAGCGGGCTATCAAAAGTCTAGCCCAAATTAATCCAGGAAGCTCCAATAGGCCATAAAAGCTAAAGCCCCGGCTATCGTACGTCGCGTCTGTTATCAGCACGTGTATTATCAGATATCAGTCAGACAGAAAAGCTGTTGTTGTACTTGAGTTATCTATTTTTATGTCGACAAATTGTTGTGTTGTCGTAAATTGTGAATTAAGTGATGAGGCGAGTGATCAGTTGTTTGAAAGATGAGTCATTTAGTGTCTTTTAGGTGCAAGCAGTCTTGCATGCTACGTTGCCACATTATTAAAAGTGGAGAGTTTACTTAAAACGGAACGCACCCACCTATGCTTCGTTGTAACTTCCTCCCGCGCCGCTTTTTCATCTGTCATTGTTTCAAGGAACACAACTTTCATGAAAGGTTAAAATCTGAAACATTTTGGGTAGGGTTTTAAATAGAATGAGAACAAGATTACTTCACGTAATGGGGGATCAGACGTCACTTGGTAAGTTAGTCCGATCTTTATAATTATGTTAGAGCTACGATGTAGATCTATGCTCGGAGTTTCTTTTCGGGATAAAATCTGGAACATGGATATTCGGCGAAGAACCAGAGTCACCGACATAGCTCATATTTGCAAGTTGAAGTGGCAATGACGAGCGATGTGGCCTGCCCGGCCACATCGCTCGTAGAACTGACAACTGATGGGGAAGAAAAGTTCTCGAGTGGCGACCACGGACTGGAAGACGCAGCGTAGGCAGGCCTCCCACTAGGTGGACCGACGACATCGTGAGGGTCGCGGGCAACGGATGGATGCAAGTGGCGAATTGTCGTTCTGCGTGGCGGTTTAATAGTAGCCATACACCATCCTGCCTATCGACGATCGATTTGACGCTTGCAATTGTTTCAAATTGCAATTGTTTAAAAATGCCAATTTGATGGCATGACATGCCAATTTGATAGGTCATCAAATCGATTTGACACAACGTCAAATCGGCAGCAGTGATGCATTTGGCTATTATTCGGTGACGACAGCTACAATTTTATAAATTTGTAGCTATCGGTCACCGAATAATAGCTAGATCTAGCTATAAAGTTGCTAAGTTGGCATCGCTGCTGCAGATTTGAAGTTGTGTCAAATCCATCAGTTGTCAGTTCTACGAGCGATGTGGCCGGGCAGGCCACATCGCTCGTCATTGCCACTTCAACTTGCAAATATGAGCTATGTCGGTGACTCTGGTTCTTCGCCGAATATCCATGATCCAGATTTTATCCCGCAAAGAAACTCCGAGCATAGATCTACATCGTAGCTCTAACATAATTATAAAGATCGGACTAACTTACCAAGTGACGTCTGATCCCCCATTACGTGAAGTAATCTTGTTCTCATTCTATTTAAAACCCTACCCAAAATGTTTCAGATTTTAACCTTTCATGAAAGTTGTGTTCCTTGAAACAATGACAGATGAAAAAGCGGCGCGGGAGGAAGTTACAACGAAGCATAGGTAGGTGCGTTCCGTTTTAAGTAAACTCTCCACTTTTAATGTATATGTAACCATAAGGGGGAGGCCTATGTTCAGCAGTGGACGTCTTCCGGCTGATGATGATGATGAAGATGATACGATCTAGAATAGTAAGCTGTCTACTGAGACATTAATTTAGATTCTTCATGGATATTGTAGATATTATGATGATGAATTTCACAGGTATTAGCGAAACATACAAATCGTATTGCTGACAATAACGACTACTGCTACTCGTATTGCCATACAAACGTAAGGTCAAATTCTGTACATTTCATGAAATCTTCAATTTATCAATCAAAACACCTAAATGACAATTTAGAGGCCGAGTGGCCTTTACACCCCAAACATTATCTACTATCACGCGATACTTAATCTTTATAACAAGGGTACCTATAAACATAGGTGTGTCTAATTACCCTTATACATAATGGTTGATGTTAGAAATATTGCTACATTGAGAGAAGCGACCAGTGGCTCTTGTGTATAAAGGGTCTTCCCATCATGGCCCATCTTATGTCATGAAGTGTTCCTGGTGATTAGGCCTCTCTAAAATTTAGGAACCAGGACATGACGCATGAAAACCCTGGATTTTAGAGTCCAGAACCCGAACATAAGTCGAAGTGTACACCGTGGCAACTGCGTCGGGAGGGGTGGGGGGACGGTGAAGTGTGCGCACCGTGCATACGGTGGCCCTGAAACGCAGAGGATTACTGAAGGAACAGGGTAGAGAAGAGGTAAACAGTCCGCTCCACTCGGGGACAATTTAGCCACCCAAAATAGGTCCAACTTCAACATTGTTTCATCCTGCCCAATACTCAATTTACTAGAGGTTGGCGCAGCCTATCCTCTTAATTAGCTTTCTAGGAAATATTTTCAAGTTTGAAAAAGGCCAGTAACCTTTTCAAGCACAATCGTTCATTCTATTTACTTAAAGCCTTTCTATCTAATAGAAAGTTCTTCAGTCAGGTCAACAATAAAAGTCCTGTCTACTTAAAACAAATGAGGGCGAGTAGGTAGGCAGTTATCTACACACGTCATACGTTTTACCCTATATTTTTGACACGCGTTTATTGCTTAAACGTTTTCAATATTCATTCATGAAATGAGATCATGGAGAATAATAAAATATTTTTTATTTGTCAGAAAAGAGGTCATATTAGCACGCATTAAAGCATTTCATGAAGCTAAAAGACTTTGCTGAAACGTTTAAGCCGGAAACACATTATTTAACACGCCACGCGACGCAACGTGTCGACACCCGGATTCAGTGAGCGCGTGTCGTCGCGTCGGGTGTTTATAGTGTGATTCTGGTCATAGAAAACAATACATTTGATTTGACCCAACACGCATCACATTTCGTCGGGTGGCGTCGGGTGTTAATAATGTGTTTCCGGCTTCAAAATGCCAAGCAAACGGGATGGGATACGGTGTAGAATCAATCCCATCGTATGCCATTTCCTTTAATTTTAATATTCGACGTTTAAAAGGCCTCTTTGATGGCCTAATTGAAATAAAAATGATTTGACTTTGACCATAAACTCTTACAAACAACCACCTGAAAGCTGTACAAAAAAAAATGATTCGTGCACCGTGATCCATGAACATGCTACATCTCTCAGCGAATGCGAAAACTTTGGCTTGGATAGAAGATCAAACTGACTTGTGATGGAGCGATTGCGTAGAGTCAGTAATGATAAGTCCAACTGGTACGGATATAAAGCGGCCGCGGTCAACTGGACTTGCCCAAACAATATTTGATTCGTTTTACATTTTTTGGTGATATACTACTACACCTAAAAACATAGTTACCATTATAATTACACACTTAACTAACGTCGCAGTAGTAAATTTACTAAAACCAAAGAATACCCCAAAAGATTCTTCAAAAGAAACCTTTAAATAGCTACACTTTGATCGCCATGACAGTTTGTTTTGGCGGCAAAACGTATTTATGGTGACGTTTGGAGGCCATCTTGTGTTGCGAACATTCAGCCTGACTGCCACAGAGTATGTATCGAGCCTTGGGATTTGCGTAATTCAGTAAAACACACACGGTATTTTGGATTTTAGGCTTTTTGCAATTACAGAGCCAATTCGTCTGGAGCCAGCAAGGTATATTCTAAACAGTGATATTCTAGTTTCAAGTGCGGACTTGCCTTATGTCGCATATTTTAGGTAACTTTGCACGCAGAAGAATGCTTCAAAGTTATTCCAATGAATTGAAAGCAACAAGTAGAAAAAGCCCAACAGGTTCGTCATAAAAGCTAACATAAATATAAAGGTTTAAAACAACAAAACCAAACTAACTAGGTTTCTTATTATAATTTTATCCTATTTATAATTCAACATCTTATTTTATGTACCTACATTCTAAGCAAATAAAGACCTATTCTATTCTATTTAGTTTCACGGGTTTGTAGCGAAGTTAGGGTGAGCAACTGAGTGTGCATTATTTTTTTTAATGCTTAAACGAGGCTCTACCAGGCAGGTACCATACATTTTTATCCTAACTTGTGTTTAATTAATGATCAAATCAAATCCAAATCACAGAAACCAATAAAATCATCATTGTTTCTTGAAACCGCCACATTCAGCCTCCATGCTGACCTTATAAAACCAAACCGCCATAAAGAGACACGTCCACCTTCTATATTTATCTACCGACTACACTAATAGACCGGCCTTGCCTTACAACCTTGATGACGTCACGTGTCCCACCCCTAGTTAACTAAAAGCTTGCCACTAATGTAATGACGCTTGTTATGACCACCTCTAGCTAATGATGGGGATGATTGAAGGTTGGGACCTTGAAGAGAAGGTTCTACCTGTTATCTGATGCGTTTGTTATGGCCCTTGACTTTGATGAAGTGGTTGTTAAATTGAAGTGATAAAAATAGACAGTAAGGTCACGTTTCGCCAATACTTTCATTGTGTGCACAGCTAATATGTGGAATTCCATTCCGGGGTCTGTGTTTCCTGATAGCTATAACCTTGGGGTCTTCAGGTCAAGAGTAAATAGGTTAGTTCTAGGCAAGTGTTGACTACATCATCGGTTACCATCAGGATAGTGGCCAAACGCAAAACCAATCATTAAATAAATAAAACATAAGGGCTAACAATAGCTTCGCGTATGCTCCTGAAATTAATCGCCCCTCAAGAGTATCAAATTCTGAGTAGTAATGCTGTATGGCAATCTTAATTAAATAGCATAAAGTAAATCGTTTCAAAAGCACCTGGCAAAGTATTAAATCCTGACTTAAGAGGATCGTCTACCGAGCGCTCGTCCATACTAAAAGAGAAAACGTTTTCCTACCTCTAAAGCTATTGTCAAACAGACAGGCGTGACAAACGCGAAGCGAGGCGTTTTTGTTTGTAATGTATGCAATTGTTTGAAGCCCGTCACATAGACTATCGGATCGCTTTCGCTTTTTCTATGTGACCGTATTCAAACAATTGCATACATTACAAACAAAAACGCCTCGCTTCGCGTTTGTCACGCCTGTCTGTTTGACAATAGCTTAAATGTTATCCTATCTCAATGATTTTTTAGAATGCTTCTGACACAGTACAAAACTAGGTTTATAGGTTTTCTTTTTTTCAAAACCATCTCTTAGGCGCCTGTAACTTTCAAACTATTATACATTTTGAAAAAAAGAAAACCTATAAACCTAGTTTTATACTGAGTCAGAAGCATTCTAAAAAATCATTGAGATAGGATAACATTTAGGGGCAGGAAAACGTTTTCTCTTTTAGTATGGACGAGCGCCCGGTAGACGATCCTCTTAATAATCTGGCTTATTTATTATTAAAAGGTGCACAAAGTTTTAAAATGGCACAAGGGTCTTTTTTTGAGGAAAATTTTACGGGTGAATACTTCCCGCTTCTCCCTGACCATGTCTTCAATGTTTGCAGTGTTTACGTATTATTGGATAAGTATCCACCTTGTCTCAAACCCTACCAATAATAATGTCAGCCAGCTCTCCCTTGGAATAATAGTAGTTCGAGGTCCAAGTCAACATTTTACTAACTTACTACGAAAAAGATACTGAGTGCATAGCATGAAAGAAGAAAGAAAAATTATTTATTTTGTCACAAACCTGCCGTGTAACCATTCAACAAAAAATGTATATATGTATAACAGAAAAATTACAAAACTATCTAAATAAAACAAAAAGAAATACGAGTACATAAAACATAATAGGCAGCTGTACGGTCAGCCAAGAAAGTGGTGTACCAGTTTTGATTTAGTTTCCCGGTCATCGAAAATTACAACAAGGTTCGTTATAAAAAGATAATATTACTGAAAGAGACAACATTATCATGACGTAAACCTATGTATTTAGTATTCATACGTCATATGTCACATATAAGTACATGACATTTTAACCTTTAGTTTAAATGAAAAGGACATTAGTTTCTACAAAGCAATTGAAATTTTTCCAAACAAAAGTAATAAAAACTATTTAAATAGACAACCGAATTCCATTTGAAAAAGAAAACTGACAATTGACATTTTGTCAAATATATGCAAAAAATCGATATAATTTCCGTGTTATTTTTCAATCAACTGCATATAAAATCATCTCAATGCCTGCCAACTTGACCATTGCCGAAAGAGCACAAATAATTGCCCAATTTAATGAGGGAAGCAGTATCAGTGCGATATCCCGGAATTTGAATATATCGAGGCGTTCTGTCCGCTTTTGGATTCGTCGTGAAGGAGAGGAGGGAAGTTTGTTGGATCACAGAAGAAGTGGTCGCCGGCCTGCACTCTCCAATAACGATAGAGAATTCATGAGACGGGAATATGAAATCAATGGTTTTAAGCCCACAAAACATTTTGCGGAGATGTTCGATGTGAGTGCCCAAACAATAAGGAATCATCTACATTACATGGGGTTGCACCACAGGCATTACGCCAAGAAAATATATTTGACGGATGCTCACAGACTTGCTCGTCTGAACTTCGCCAGAGAGCACTTAGAGTTTGATTGGTCTAATACAGTGTTTTGTGATGAAAAAACGTTTAAATCCAGTCAGCATGGACGTCTTCACCTTTGGCGATATAATTCAACACGGTATAAAGATGATCATGTAATTCCAAATAGAGAATCAGGTCGAATTTCCGTAAATATTTGGGGCTGGATGAGTGCGGATGGTGTAGGAGAATTGTGTTCTCTACCTCCTCGAGGGACGGCTGTAAATTATATCGACGTGCTTCAGAATGCAATGCTACCGACAGTCCGTAATGTTTACCCGGAGAACGAAGTGCCACAATTTGATTTTGTTCAAGATAATTGTTCAATTCATAATGCGAGGATCGTAAGAGCCTGGTTTCGTTCACACACTGACGTAAGGGTAATTCAGTGGCCCTCAAGATCGCTGGACCTCAACCCGATAGAAAATCTTTGGGGCCTTATGGTCCAACGATGGTCGCATCAAAATGAAAGAACCAAACAAGCTCTTATTAGTCACTGTAATTATATTTGGGAGGAAATGCGGGGAACCGATATTTGCTCACGGCTTGTTGGTTCAATGAGGTCTCGTCTTTTAGAGGTTATAGAGGCCAACGGCGCACAGTGGGCTGAAAATCGATCTTCATAGACTTAGGAATCAACTTTGCAAATCTGTATTTTTGTTGGCAGGAATGGGTTCAGGTATAGTATATTGATCAATATAATGCTATCTCGGCTTTTGAATAAACGTTTTTCTTTACTTTATAGCACTTGGTTGAAAAAAATGTATGGAGAAATATGTTAAAACGGATCTAATTCAATTTTGGCACGAGTGCCCCTAGTTTGCTTTGGCACGATTATACCCCTTATTTTTCTGCATTTTTTGACATGTCACACTATGCGCGCACGCGTGAGAGTTTGGACAAAAAAAAAAAATATGTTTTTAAAAATCAAAAAGGCTTTTAATCCATTTAAAATTGACACTAGATACTTAATGATTATAAATTAATTAATTTATGAACAAAAAATTAATATCTACCTATTAAAAGTTACAAATTTCATAGAAATTAATGTTTTTTTTTGTAATTAAATTTGTAAGGTAACGGAGCTGATATCATCAAAAACTCCATTGTGCCGATTGGAAATCTATCTGAAGAAGCGTCTGAAGCACGTAACAAAGATTTTCGCAGATACAGAGAGCACCATTCACGTAAAATAAATAGGAAGAGCACGAATGAAGATGTTATGAAGATGATGCTTCTGACATCCGATCCTTGCCTTTCTGCAACACGGCCAGTAATGCATCGTGCTCAGCATAAAACAGAAATGAGGCAAGAAACCATAGATCTGCTAATTATTGAGCCGATGCAACAGGATGTTATTGAGTTCTGTGATATACATGAGATTGATTATGACACAGAGTCTGATGAATCTGATATAGATGTATGATTTTTTTTGTTTAAATATGTTCAAGTTATTATAAGTTACCTAAGTTTATATTATGTAATTGTGGGTCAGTCATTCCCATTTTTTTTAAAATAATTATTAGTGGAAGGTCTCATTATTTAGGAACTCTCAAAAATCTGTAAATTATTATCACGTGGCTTGTTGAATGGATTGATATTCGGCTCGATCGATTGCATTTATGCATATACATTTTTATAATCCATATATAGTATAATCATTTAGTAACTAATGTCAATTTAAACAGATTAAAATGTTTTTGAATTTTAAAAACATATTTTTTTTTTCGCCCAAACTCTCACGCGTGCGCGCATAGTGTGATATGTCAAAAAATGCATAAAAATAAGAGGTATAATCGTGCCAAAGGAAATTAGGGGCACTCGTGCCAAAATTGAATTAGATCCGTTTTAACATATTTCTCCATACATTTTTTTCAACCAAGTGCTACAAAGTATGGAAAAACGTTTATTCAAAAGCCGAGATAGCATTATATTGATCAATATACTATTCCTGAACCCATTTCTGCCAAAAAAAATACAGATTTGCAAAGTTGATTCCTAAGTCTATGAAGATCGATTTTCAGCCCACTGTGCGGCGGTTACACCCGTTTCTAATTTTTAAAAATTTTCAATATCTTCTAAATATTACTATTTATGCTATATTTTTGTTTGTTATAAGTATTTTAAAATTGATTGTAGAAATTTAATAAAAGGATAAATCTATTTTTAGCTTGTTTTTTATTGATATTGTAATTACAAGTTTACAGAAATTGTAGGTTTGTGGATTCGCCTTGTGCCTTTACAATTTTATGTAACTTGTTGATTACAATTCTGAATTTGTAGATACAATTTTGTCATCAAAATCTACAGCCCCCCCCGCCGTTGATTTTACGACGTCATTGGTTCCATCAAGTTCAAACTAAGAACAGCTGTCACGTTACAAACAGTAATAGTCGTTATCAATAATCAGATAAAGACAGCAATAGAAGTTGTCAGATCGATCTGCAAGCGAAACTAATCTTTATCACCTATGAATCTGCAAGCGATATTCAACCTTAGGGTGGTACACCACTTTCTTGGCCGACTGTACGTCATTACTGTGACAAGAAAGGCTTCCCATTCAGGGTGATGCTGGGGGGGGCACAGCACAGTTTTCAGTGATTTTCAGCATCGACGTACAGCATTGATTTTATCCGGTTATTAAAAAGTTCAACAAAATTTACTTTCAGCGTTTGAAACTTTCACGCGCCGCTAGCCACAACGGGATGATACCTTTTCACGATTTTTCACGGTCATTAACCTACACGTGTGCTGTAAAGGTCACCATTTTATTAAAGCCTACGATGAATATTAAATATCCGAATTAAGTAATATACCTAACTCTTCATAGTTCAAAACAGGGTTATTTATAAACAAGCTGAAAGTGAAACTGAAAGTACTTATGTAACCATAAGTACTTACAGCCCATGGAGACTTGTTAAATTTTTAACTATATAATTGCGTGTTTACGTTAAAAAGAAATTGATCTCAAGTTATACGCGGTAGACGCCGCTACATTTCGTAACGCAATGTACATGCACCTACCTTCACACGTCTTACAAAACCGATCTGATAACCTACCCCCGTATTAACCCTTAAATTCCTGCCAAACGACCCTCTAACATCTACCGTCCTATAGATCCCGCCATAGCCGCGAGCTGACACGCAAGGGTTTCCCAAACACCACGATACTCCGTAGTGCACGGGTGGAAAATCCCATAAGTTGAGGCGATCATTACTTGCAGTAAGTTGCTGGATCGAAGCTTTGGCGATACTGAAACTGTTTTGGCAGTAAAAGGATAGTTGTTGCTATTTTCCTTTTTAAAGTGTTACCTAGTGAATATTAATTGATAGATTTTCAAGACTTCAAGTCTTTGACAGTCGGAAGTGAAGTGTGAAGTTTTAAGGAAAATATATTCACATAATTGCGCCATTTTGAGCTAAAGGAAAAGTCATTGAAAAACTAAACGAAATTATATTTCCGAAAATCTCTGACAGCAATAATTACCTTGAAATTAGATAAAGAAAGTAGATAACCGTACTAGATTAGTAAGTTTTTCTCTCAATAATAATAAATACTGAGAAGACAAACATTTTTTTTTTTTCTGTATGCCCAGTATCAAATAAGCATTGTAAAATTAGTAACTAAAATAATAATTACGCCACAGATCAGTTCTGGGTTTAAATCCGGAAAATGTGATGGCCAAAATGGCGGCCACAACAAAGCGGTTAAAAAGATTTACAATGAGAATAACAAAGAAATATAAACAGTTGCCGAATGATTGGCACTAGTAGTTGTAGGCTGTGTAGTATCAACGTTTGTAACTTAAGATTTATGTACTATTAAATGCGGATAACTGGGGTTTTTTGTTTGTAGAAAATGGAATTGAAAATGTTAACAGTAGCACAAAAAGTTACGTACGACATTTAATAGCTCAAAGACGAATGTAAAGTTCATAAGCGCAAAAAGTCTATTTCGCAAAATGGCAACCTAGTCGCAAAAGGACGAGTTCTCAAAATTGCCAATTCTCGAAAATCTACAAATTAAATAAAATATGTGGCTTTGAAAGCTTGTCAAGACGATTTTCTTCACATTTTTGTACGACTTTTAGGAAATTGTGATGGTGCCAAAGTTGTGAAACACAAAAAAGTTATAACAACGGGATAATTACATGCAAGCGCTAATAATATCGGAAACTCTAGAAACATGGTCAAATATCCCGTTTTAAGTACTAATGGCAGACAAGTTCTCGGAGAAATGAGATATTACCCAAAGATTCTTGGTTACCAATATTCCCCGGAAGCAATAATGTACCAGTACCCTTGTATGCAAATAAATAAAGGATTTGATATCCGCGTTTCCATAATACAATTTACTGGTACGTATACAAGTTGAAAGTTATATGCAATTTGAACAAACCTGCTTACAAGTTGTAAATAGGTGGTTTGAACTGTAGATTGTGTTTCTTTTTAATTCAACAATCTGATGTTATGCTTGTATGCAAGAATTGCCTATTAATGGAAACGCGCCTTTAGAGTTTTCTGATTTTTTGCTAAAATATTCCTAAAAACCCAGGTTCTAACGATTAAAAACTATTAGGTAACTGACAAATCTGATAACGCACGGTTCAGTCTTGACCGAATTCTTTATGTAGCGCACAAACAATCGTACGCACGTAAAACGCGCAAATTGTATGTTTATGTGTTTAACTTTGTTGAAAACACGAGTCTCACGTAATTATAAAACTAAACGGTTTGTTGATTCCTGATTTATAATACAGCTTGTTTTATCACATAAATGTTTTGCACCAAACAGCTGGTAGGATGCATATTTTTGCCATTACATGTACCTACCTATTTAAATCTACAATATTATAAAGAGGTATAAAAATATAAAGCTTACATGGCTTAAAAGTAAACTTATATTGACTAAAAAAATGTCACTTACGGGATATCTTCCGTGATTACTCGTATTCATGATTTTGAGCTCCCGATATTTGGACGCTGACGACGAAAATTTGCAAAACGTGACACTTTTGAAAGCGTGTACTAAATGTGGTGTGCAAATTTTCAATGGCAAGTTTAAGTACAATTTTTGTTTGTTTTATGTAGACTAAATAGGGAGTGATCTCCGGAACTCTAAATGTGTTTATTTTAATCCAAATGATGGAGGAAACAATAGGATTTTAATCCAAACGTTGAGGAATGTGACTCATCTCATTGGGTGTTAAAATCATCAAATGAGTTCTCACACAAGGCAAGCCAGGAGGGTCTATCAGACTTGTGCTGACTAAAATCCACGGTGTCCTTCAATAGCCCTTTACGTTCCGATACAACATACATAGGTACTAGAACTAGTTTCGTTCACAGGTCCTAACAGAATGATCGTTTACCTTTCTCCCAACAAACCTTTAAACTATATTTCTTTTCTTTCTTTCAACATTTCATTCACCCGCAAAGTAGGAACATGCGTCACGTGGCCCCAAAATACTTGTGTTTACCTGTAACTCTGCTCACCCACAAACCGTGACACTGCCGGTACACAAACAAGGTTAATTGCGAGCCAGCGACCGAATTAGCTACAGACTAGACAAACAAACGCCCCGAGAAATGCATTGGAGCTTGTGAGAAGTTAGATGAAAAGTGTAACAGGAAAATTAGCTTAGAAATTTTGAGTTTCATGTTTTAATTTACCCTGATCGAAGTTTCTTCAAGTCTGGGAAAATGTTTCAACTCGTATTGGATTGTTAAAACTGAAACTCTGAAGAAATACCCCCCCGCTGCTCGGCACCTGTTGGCTTTAGCGTGATTTTATAATAATAACCTATAAATGCAATCAGATCATCCAATATAAAAATCTTTTTTCAATTCGAACGTTCCCGAGATTGGAAACAAATTTTTCAGCTTTATAATTATTAGTATAGTATACACAAATATTGTCTTGTCCCTGGTGAACTAGTTGCATCATTTCGCATTACCTACTGCATGCATAGGTAACGTTTTGAGAGACTTTTAAGACTCTATCACTGAGTTGCCTGTCTCACAAAATAAAATAACCTCCCTTCACCCTATAGTAGTATGTAGCGAAAACAAACGCAAAAAGTCTTTGATAAGGTAATTAAAAAAAAAACAAAGCTACAGAAAACTCCGCAAAAAATTTCCTCAGCCTAAAAATAAGCCCTAAAAATATACTTAAGGTAAAAATGCCGTGATCATTACTTTGAAAGTTCCCTTTGTATGCGTAAGAGTCCCGCGCAATAATGTTACGTGCGTGGGCGCAGGTCAATGTACCCTACCAGCACCCGAAGTCCCGCGATATAAATCTAAGTGAGAAATGTGCTGAAAGTGTCATCGTCAACTGAAAATAATTTATTTCACAGCAAAAATAAAAGAATTTATAACATGAAACAGTTTGTTTAGATTTAAAACGGGATATTCACTATGTTTATTATTTGTTTTCCCGTTTTGAATCTAAACAACAGTAGTAGTGACCATATAAGTTTAAAAAACATGTAAAACAGTTTTTTAATGTGGCGAGGGTTAGGTCTATTTCATTTTGTTATAAATGACATTGTTGTTACGCCTACGCTGGACAAACGATTGTGAAGGCGCCCTAAGCAAGTTTGCATTTGCATTCGAGGTGATCTACGTGTCTCTATAATTAGAAAGCCTTTTCATTGGTACCTCAGATAGTTAAAGAAACGGACAGGACAGGGGTAGCCATATTAGCAGAACACCGCAGCCCTAAAACGTAACAGTAGGGTCGGAGACTTGTGTGGCTTGACCGAGATTTTAACAACTAAAAAATTAACAGCAGAAACAATTAACTTCACTAAATTCAAAAATAATGGTAAAACTCATTCGTAAATTATTGGTTTTGAGATAGAAAATGTTTTTCTCAAAAATCGATTTGTTAAATCATCAAACAGCCATCATAAAGTTACTAATGTAGCCAGACTGGTCAACCTCAAACCCAAAGATATCGCAGACATAAACAAAAACATGAATTTGTGAGACATTGTTGTTTTTATTAGACATTGTTTAACAATATGACGATAGTCTCGAGTCTGCCTCGCCTTGATCGACAGTCTGTAGGCAGGAATTATTAGTTCATTGTGAATAATAATGTGCTATAAACTACACAGTATTTTTGCTGTATTTGATAATTTCCTTCATCTGTGAAAGTAGGTACTACATAGAGTAGTACTTTCACAGTTATGATAGCACCATAATTATTTTAATTTAATCTTTAATTTTAGTCTACTTGAAATAAATGCTTTGATCTTGACCTCTTCTGTTTGTTTTTTTTTTAGCATAACCGTCGCGTCGTTTAATTGAGTCTTATAATTAGGATTAAAAAATAGTTGTTTCATATAAAATGGAATATATTTTTTGGAATATTTAGGTTTGGTTTCATAGTAACAGTTGTTTATAAACATATAAGTACTTTCAGCTCATGAAAGGCTGTTAATGTTTTACAAATAAACCTGTATGTGTTACGATAACGAGCACGTAAATGCATAAAGAATTATTGAAAATTGATTCCCCTTTTGCAAGTAAATAGAGAATTCATGTTTGAATAGTATTTTGCTCTGTCATAACTGATCCGGTAAATTTGGCACACGTCTTTTTTTTTATATAAGTCGTTTTCGAAACCACATAAGTAATTTTCACATTATTTATTTTCTCTTCGTTCGGTCCAGTCTTCTTTAAAAAATATTATAGCTTGTAAGCGATGTCCCCCACTGCGTAGGCAGTAGGCACTAGGCAGGAAAAACCCATCACTAATGTGTTAAATCGATCCCTCGTCTAGCCATCGACGCCATGCGTCGGAACGTGAAACATATCCAAGCCATTCCCCTTGTCGTATATTTCATTTTGAACAAATGTTTTAAAAAGAAGTACGTAATGGACAGCCGACTAAAATCTAGGGAGAAGCGTGATGCGTTGACATTTAGAAAAGAAGGAAAATGGTGGAATTCGATTAAACATTTTTGATTGCAGGCGCAGTCGCCGAGAGAGTAGGTGCACGGAACAAATGTTTGTCCAGTATTTCATGTATGATACAGGAAATTCCTCATCATAGAAGTCTTTTGTTTTTGTGCAGTAGTTGAACCTGTGACACGCTGCACAGCAGTCAATCACTCAGCCACTTCGCCAACCGTACCGCCAAACACTATCATTTCAACTCAAAACGGGATATTTATCATGGTTATTGTTTTATTTTTTTATCATGGTAAATCTAATCCTCCTACCTTAGGCGGGATAGGAAGGACTGTCAGACTTGTACTGATGTTCCAGGGTCACGGTTCCCTGATGAGACAGTCCCGCGACCCCGGCAGGCTCTGGCCCCCGTCAGATTGCTAACAGCTCTTTGAGGCGAGCGTGGAACAACACGCGCCGACGACCCGGGCGTGATCCATGATCCTACAGCGAGTCACTTAACTCGCCGTCCCGCGCTGGCCCGCGCAACATGTTTATTGTTTACACGGAGTTTTTGTTATTACGGCAATTTACAAAGGAAATATCCAGTTTTAAGTTCTATTAACTACGTTATAAATATAAAGGTCATCTAGGCGGAGTCGCGGCAGACATAGGAGACGATAGCGGGACGCTTTGGATGGCTTCAATGTGAATTGGTGTGAAGAGGCACACCATCGAGAGGAGTGGAAGGATTGAGGGAGGCCTTTGCTCAGGAAAGGGACAAAGTAGGCTTGGAAAAAGAAAAACCGGCCAAGTGCGTGTCGGGCCACGCACAGTCTAGGGTTCCGTAGTTGCCCATCAAAATACTTATGCGAATTAACTAAACTGATTCGCTGAATTTAATTTTAAAGAGAAGAATTTTCAAAATCGGTCCAGGAGTCTTTGAGAAATCGGGGAAAATACATAAAAAAAAGATTACGACGAATTTAGAACCTCCCCCTTTTTTGAAGCAAGTTAAAATAGTTGACGATAAAAACCTACCTATCCCCAAAAAACATACCGTAAAAACATACCTATAACAGCTGTAAAAATAAAGTTGACAAACTTACATTTGCAGTTGAAGAGCTTGTTCTCCGATACATTTTGTTTAGGAAAATGTTATCCAAGTACATTTTATAAGTTGGTCGACTATTACTCGTAAAGTTGTAAAGCCTACTTAGTCATGATAATTTTCTTTTAAACTTCGTTATATATACTACTATTGTGAATTTTTTCACACCCCCAAACATAACCGTTTAGCTGGTAGATGGGAGGGACACTCGAGTCGAGCAAAATTTAGCACTTTAAAGCTTAATATTTCACAAACGAATTTTTTTATCAAAAAATTGTTAATGGAAACTATCAATATTTTTTAAAGACCTATTTAATGATACCCCACACTAAGGGGTACGCGAGAAAAAAAAAAAACATCCCCTCTTTACGTGTACAGGAGGTACCCTAAAAAAAAATATTTTACGAGATTTTATTTTACCACTTTTTCGGCACAACAAATCCGTATATTTACACCAAATTACAGCTCTCTAGTACTGTGCGTCTCTGAGCTAAACTGCGGACAGACGGACGGACGGACGGACATGGCGAAACTATAAGGGTTCCTTGTTGACTACGGAACCCTAAAAAGGTGTAAAGGTTAAAGATTGTTTTGGTCACTCACCGGCGTGATGCAGCGCGGTCTCGAAGGGCGCCCTCTGCACTCGCTCCTTAGTCTCTGCCAACAAAATATAAATACATGAGACTCGGTGCCAACAGCTGATCCGACACAACAACTCACGCGCATGAGGTGCGACGAAAAAGGAACGTTACGGTTTTCGTTTGGAAATTATTATTTTACTTGACTCATTTCTATGGCTTATTTTTGTACAAAGTCTGTTGTTGCTTTGATTATGACTTCGTATGCGTAGAATTTAGGATCAAGCCCAACCCAGTCCAGTAATGTTAAAAAAAGATGTGGAAGGAAAAAGCTAAGAACACAATTTTTGACTTCATGACATTGTTTATCAATGTATCTTTTGTATTTAACTAAATTACGACATAAATCAAGTCCAAACAATGTTTATTTTGACTAGTTATTTCACAAGGACGCATTTTTTTTTTTTTGTTAGAAAGCCGAACAGGGGGTGTATTACAAGCTCTTAATTCCTGTCAGTTTACGCCTTAAAGTGAACTGCCTTGCTTAGTCGTATTACGATCACACAATGACGGCCAGTAAAACGGTCACGTGACCTCATACCGACTTCTGCCTGTGCTTGTGCCTGGAAATTTCGTATTACAAGCTACATAATGACATTTCATGGCCGGATTAACTGTCAAAATTGGCATCTCCAAAATCATTCAGTTTACGCCACTTTTTAGTAACTTTTACTGACTTGTTTCTTTTAATTAGTCTTTAAACAGTTGAAACGAACTAAATTAAACTTTGGTATTAATAATGGAGGCACTACCCAACTAGCAAAAGATGTCGTAAGAATGCCAGCAGCACGTTTCTCATTCGGCTATTGATCGAGAGAAAAAGTCAAGAGATGGATCCGACCACGTTCTCTCGACGCGATTTGGGCGCACTTCTCTCAGCTATTTAGTGCTGTGAACATCGTAAGATCATCTTTGAATAGCCAAATTGTCGAAAGAATGTAGAAAAAATCGCAACTCGAAAGCTATTTAGTATCATATTAATCGGAAGAAGCGCTTTCATTCGACAAATTTATCATAAGATAGCAGTGCGGTTGCAATCTCTCGACTCTTTCATCGAGTGAATGCATCCAACTGGCATTCTTACGACATCTCGATCGACTCTCGATCTGTGCATGGGTGTTTGTGAAAAGAAAATTTATAATTCAATGTAATTATTAAATTTTTCATTATTATTTGTGCCATACAATTTAGTCTTAAAATTCGTGACCTAAAGTTAGCTCAAAGGCTTTCATGTGCGGGGTAAAATTTTTCGTCGATATTCCTTACATTTTAGTTAATATTTTCATGGGCCGTAACAATTCTTAGTAAATTATAAATTAAAAATAATATTAATTTAATAATTTATCCAATTCGCCATTATTAGCTATTCACTTATCATCAAAAAGCGTTCACTCGGCTTTTTAGCTGAGAGATAGAAATGCGGATTCCATCTTTCGACTTCTAGGACCGCCATTGCAGTTAGTTTGGGGTTCCTTAGCGTAAAAAGTTAAATCCATAATATCAAAGAGGAATTTGAAAGAAAATTAGATATAAACAAAATATTTTCGTGATTTATATTATAATATGACTGACTGCTATTGGAATTAGTCTTGATCAGCGGCGATATTTTCAAAAGTGGAACTAGTTGATGGTTCGCAAATTTCAAACAAATTATCTACAGAACCCGCACTTATATTTAATTTCTCTTCTGTGGATGCGGGCAATGCAGATGTTGATTCTTTTAATCTTCTATAAAACTTGTTCACTTTTCGCCGGAACCCTCCGCTTCTTTTAATTTTTTTCCACTGTTTGTAATCCATATTTAATTTACTCAACGCAGTACGGTAAGCGTACAGATGTCGTAACAAAATGGCGTATATGTTGTAAGAAAGCTTTCAAATTATGTTTTGAGCACCTTTTGGCGCTGAATTGATAATTTGAAAGCGTTTTCTCAACTTCAAAAATTTAGCGGCATGAAAGCCGAGTGAGAAGCTATCTTAGGACATTAAGTGTCGGTATAGTAACTGAGGTGCTATTTGGTCGAATGAACAGCGTTTTCTCGATAAATATGCTGTAAGAAAAGCATGTCGAAAGATAGCATCATGAAAGCTACTCTTACGACAAATTAGCGATTCAGTTGCTTTCAAAGAGCTTTCATAGGACTTACGGTTGGTTGCTCATAGAGCTAAAAAGCGCTGAAGGCTAAAAAGTCGAGAGAGCTGCTTTTAAACGGCTTTTTGAATTATGGGATCTTTCATACGGCTGTCTTTCGATCTATAGTCGTAAGAGTAATTGCTCATAGGATCTCTTTACTAGTTGGGTACAGAATATCTGGAGAGTGCATACACGATATAATCTCAGCTGACGAGCTTTACATAAAAAGACGACAAAGTTTTTACCTTTTACGACACATATACACTCATTTACTGAACGCTAAGCAATAAATAGATTGATATACGTAAACATTTACTCATTTAGTAATATATAGTTCTAAATAAAAAACATGTTACTCCTGAAAAATTGTTTTATTTGTCGTAGTTCCATCAGTGTAAGAAAAAAAATATACAGAGCTTTGATTTGAGACATGGTGACGAAATAATTAATCTTTCGTAGCAATGGACGTAGGGTTGAATAAACCAAACATAATGTAATTATGATCAACTCAAACACTTAAAATTGATAGCCTCGCGCAGCATCATTCCAGAAATGGTACAGTCCAATGGAGCCAAAACTTGTGTTCAATATTAATTTGGGTACATTGGGCAGTCTTTAATGTATCAGCAGACATTTTTAATTTCACTTCCTCGATTGCTTCTGGTACCACAATTTCGCAGCCAACTAGGTACACTGTCTTTCGGTTTAAATAAACGTCCTAGATTTTATCATTCCTTCACTTGTTGAAACATTTCTAGCTCTTGCTTTAAAAATTAGAACATTGTTGTGTTGGAACAGCTCCATTTTTCAAAATTTTCCGCTCATGACTTAGTCCATTTTGTTTCCTTCCTTTCTCTGCGGTAGGAAAACGGTGTGCTTCTTTATTAATGCAGTAAAAAGCACTACATAGTGGCATTATAAATAAATTAAATACGATATTCTTGTTTGTTTTGGTAAACAAAACCGCCACAGACTAAAAAAGTATCGCAATACGATCGTTCAGAAACAAAACCCTTTGTGAGAGTTTTATTTGGTATTAAGTTTTTGCATAAAATGACAGTCAATGTTGCTCAATTTGATTGTATATATTTAAATTGTTATTAAAATACAGTTTAACTCAAATATCTCTTAAATTTACAATGAAAAAGATTTTTTTCACACACAATTTATAAAACCGGTAATCATCGGTAAATTGTCGATTCGATTTTTGAACGAATTCGCTAGCCCGTCGTAATCATCCAGAGACAAGTAATCCAGGATGATTCCTTGCAGAATTACGTACGTCATAATACGAAATAGAACAAGCCTGCTTAAGGCCGTAAATTCAACTGCCCGAAAACTGCAAGGAATTAAAAAAGGTTGTAATACCCCCCCTGGTATCTTCTAAAGATTGTTGCTTATGCTTTATAAAAACCAAACAGACAGAAAAACAAAGAAAAATCTAAAGATGTTTTATGAATATGAATGATATGAATATTTAATCCACCTAACCCTTAACTAAACTTCGCTAAATATCACAGCTGAAAAACGAAATAATATTAAGTATAGGTAAACAAAATAGAACTAAAATACACGCGATAATTATCCAAGTGGTGACAGATTTCATGCCTATCGTCTATAAATCTAAAATAGCCCACTTCTCCCCGTAAATTGTTCAATTTAGAACGATTCATGAGTTCAAGAAACTCTACAAAGTTATTTATTTATAAATCTCAGCTTTTTCTCGAATGTGGAAGATTTGTTTTAAATGTATAAATTGTTTTATGTCGAATAGAGAGGTGAACGAAGAATGTTTTATTTCATCTTAATTAAATATCTCGTGAGAGAATGTTGTATTGCAGGCCTTGACCCTCTACAGGCGAAAAAGGACACCTAA
The DNA here is from genome assembly GCA_954870645.1 of Agrotis clavis. Lineage (NCBI taxonomy): Eukaryota > Metazoa > Arthropoda > Insecta > Lepidoptera > Noctuidae > Agrotis > Agrotis clavis. The sequence continues at coordinate 25,645,224 of OX940928.1, read as the reverse complement.
ATACTGAAATAAAAACTGAAAACACGAAGAAAAAAAACAGAAATTACTTGCAGAGATAACAGTCCGGAAGAAACACCACTTCAACAGTGTTGCATTCGAAACAGAAGTTCCTGATACGCGCGTTCAACCAAACAAACAAACAAACTCTTCAGCTTTATAATTATTGGTTTAAATATTTATTTTTAAAACTTCAGTACCCTTCTCCAAAGGGGTGACTAAGAACTAAAATAGGTAAGTATAGTACTTAGTACTTACCTAATTGTGAAGCCACACAATCAATGTTATTAATTGCTTAACATTGTGAAACAAAAGTAATATTCTCATAATAAATTAGTAACGTGTTTACATATTATTTCAATACTATGTAGTTCCAATGATTTTGTTGGGCACCTGATAACTATTGGTTTGTCAAGAAAATTATTATTAATTAAACAACAAGAGTTGTTATTAAATCTCAAATAAGAAATGAGAGTCGGCTTTCAGGTAACTAATATAAAGATATCTTTATGTTCGATCCAACAAAGGTTATATACCTATATGTATAATTATCATATACCTTACCCTTGATCATTTTATACAGCAACGCATAAATGATCAAGGCTAAGTTCAAGTTTTGTAGGATTCCACCCCTTTTTCCAAGATGGCGGCAGAAACCATCTTGGAAAAAAGGATGCGGATGTAAATATTTATTTGAAAAACTAGTTGTGGTACAGAAAAGACAATTTTTAGTTGCAAATTAAATTCTCTATATTTTTTTTTGATCTTGCAATTTTTAGTCATTGAACAAAAAATAAAAAGATCGTCGATTTAGCTCAAAATTGATGTAAAGAGACGTCATGAGATATAATTTCCAGTTTCTCCATGCTTTTATAGGACCTGACAAAATATAACAGTCTCTTTTTAAAAAAAAAATCAAAAGAAAGTTCAAAAATTGTTTTTCTTTTATAACTTTTTCAATTTAATGGACTATAACCTTTAAACTATAATTAATCTGTTTGTCACTGCAATCCGTACTTACTGACGTAAGCACTAGGTACTATTTTGAAACGCGGTCTTTATCAATGACAGTTGTCTAGGTTACGTGTTGCGTCGCGAGTTCAATGAACTATTTCACTAAAACTTTGGGATATTGAGCTTTTTTTTATTTAAATTATTATTATTTGATTTTATCAAAGGATAAATAATCATTATTTATAAAAATCAATGGCACATATGGTGGATAATTTTGTTTTGCTGACAACGTTGATGTTGTAACATCACTGATTAGTATGCTCACCAGTAGTGATTATAATTTATTATCTATGCCATATTATTGTCTATGCTTCCGGTTGTCCATTCCGTCATTGTACCGGGACGCATCTGTGAGCTCCTGTGAGGGTCGATCTCCACAGGCATTTTTTTTCGTGTCGGGCTGAATAAACCCATTTTAAAATTGAAAAACGTTTTCAAAATATTTTTTATATGCAGTTCAGTGTCTAATCTACCTAGCACAAGGCTAATATTATGAATAAGTTTATTTAAAATATTTAAAAAAAAATCTTAAACCCTAAAATCCTGATCGCTCTGAGTTGTCCTCACTCCCGATTGAATGAAAAAAATATTCTTTATTTTTTTAATGAGAAGCTACATATGAAACAACTTATTTAGATTACATAAGAAATAGTTAATCTTCATTGTTATAAAATACTTGTAGTTTTATTATTAATAGTTTTGCCACAATTTGAATTTAAATTCGTGTCCAGGCATTTTATCTCATCGCTCTGCGCTGAGGTAAAACATCGCGCTCATGCCTAGTTACGCGTTATAGACACTCTATTCCACTCTCGCTGGGTAGCACCAGCAGTGGTCTAACCGTTGAGGAGGATACCTTTGTGCCACGTATCCGAGAAGGTAAGTTCACGAAGGCAAGTTTATGATTACTCTGGATTTGGTTCTCGAATTTTATGATTGATATGGCACGTTATTCAAATTAAATATTGAGCTTGTAAATGTGTTTTTTATGTGAATTAGGTGATCTTTATGATGGTTTTTATGACACGTAATTATAATTTTCTACTGCTTTTAAATTCGGCTATATTCATGATTTTGTGACTTTTTCTGATCGATATGGCTGTGATTGCTCTGTCCAAAAAGACCAGAGCAATGATATTTTGCATTTTTTGTACGTTATAAAACTATTTATCCATCTTAAAAAAAAGGAGATTCGCAGTTCGGCCTGTATGTGTGTATGAATGTTTGTCCGCGATTATCTCGCGTTTGGCTGAACCGATTTTGATGCGGTTTTCAGATAAGTGTTAAAAAGGAACCGACTTCAAAACCAAACACAAAAAAAGTATAAAATAACTTTTCTTTCGGAAGTCGGATGGCCATAGTCAGTGAAATAAAAAACAAAGCCACCGACTTCCGGAAGAAAAGGTATCACTTACATGGTATCTTGTTACACGTATACGAACGGAATATGACTAAAAACGCCAAAACTAATAAATTTTTATCAATATTCTTTTTTTTTTAAATTGGTTTGACCATATATGATCGCTCTGGCACCAATTATGATTGCTCTGGTCGCGAAATTTTTTGAACTTAAATATTTCCATAACTGTTAGTGTAAATTTTGAAGGCCAAAAGTTAAAACATACTATTTGAATATCATACTTTTTAATGAGATACATAATTACCGTTAAATATTAATATCTGAGAAACACCAGAGCGATCACACGAATACGCCCGTTTTGGAGATCCACCCGTGAACTGTACGAGTAATTATTGTGTGTCTGGCTGCAATTAAAATTGTCCATCAAGCAACATCTTTTATTTACAACATAATATAACAGTAGCGAAGCACATAATCGGGCCGCTAGTTCTTTCTATAAATATATTTTCCGTAGTGCCAGAGAGAGTACATGTATTTAAATTATATTTTTAAACAATTAAAAATTATCACTCGTCTCATCAATGCTGCTCAGGGGGGGTATTACAACGTCTTAAAGGCTTGATCCGGCGAGTGAAATTGACAGCAGGCGCGGTCCGAAGGGGGGGGTCACAGGGGACATGACCCCAAAATCTAAGGTCACATTGAAAAATCTCAAAAAATTGCCAAATAATAAAAGGAAATCGAACTATCCCCTAACGGCGATAAATTTATAGTTTGCTGACATCTTATGCAATATGTCTTGTGCAATAATGTTTATTTTATTCCAGATTCCTATTTTTTATTAGTGTAGTGAGTGACCGGGGGGGTCACTCACTACAAAATTTTAAACTGCGACCGCGCCTGATTGACAGAGCTATACAAGTCGTCTGGCGCCATCTCATATACTCACTGGAACAAGCCTGATTTTAAGACGTTGTATACTCCCCCAGGTGGCCTACCATGACGTCTTATAGCGAGAGTAATTCCACTGTCGGAAAGAGATAGAGCTATACCAATCGTCTGGCGCCATCTCATTCACTCACTGGAACAAGCCTGGTTTTAAGACGTTGTACTCCCCCAGGTGGCCTCCCCCAGGTGGTATTTCCCGTTCGTTTGTCCCTAGTGTAAAAAAGGCACCGTGGACTGACCATAAGGCGAGGAAAATCGCAGGTAAAAGCTAGTAGTAGCCAGCTAACAATATGTAATTTTATGTAATGCTTACGTGATTACTGCCGTTGCTAAGAAAAAAATAATGATAAGAACACAATAAAACTCAAGAAAGGAAACACATATTTAGAAAACAGTATTTGACGATTATTTACAATTTCACAGTTATATACTCGTAACCAATGTAATGACCAAAAGTTCCTGAGATTAGACCGTTCAACCAAACAAACAAATACTTCAGCTTTATGTGATGAGTACCTATAGACACAGAACACTTATTTTATTTTATTTTATTTTATTTTTATCCTTTATTTCAGGCAACTATATAAGGCCCATAACATACTTAATAGTAATTTTCAGTTCTACGAGTACGACGTACCAGATTTCTTTTGATACTCGTATTTTCCTTATCCGTTGTATTGAAAACATAAATAAAAAGAAGTCTAAAAAAATATCTGGACAATGTTTTGTGGAAGAAAACAGTAGCTATGGCTACCACTAGAGATCCGATTATACCCTGAACATTTTAGGCTTGTCGAATGCCCGATAAATGCCCGTAAACATCGAATATATATCTTAAGCCCGGGCTTTTTGCCCAGTCAAGTTTCTGCTATTTTTATTTAATACTAAACAAAGTTACTAGTTTTCATGACCAATGAAAATGATCGGGCAGTTATTTTGACATAAACTCATTTATGCCCAATATCCCAAGTGTGTACCCAATATGCCAAGTTTATGCCCAATCTGTTCATAAATGTTTTCGCCCTCGACCCATCTTGCTACTACCAAACTAAGTTAGAAGAAACAGTATCATTCTTTTTAATTATCAACTTATAGTCTGTAATCTATGCTGTGACTGAACAATTATTAGTATGTTTTGTCTGAGACAGTGATGTTTCATGTCTTTATCTGAATGTTGCTAACCTGACTGGGTCAGTTTTTGAAAGGTCACTGCCGATATTAACTCTCAAAATCTAATGACATGTGGAAATATTTTTTTTTATATACTTACGACTGCATTTTACAGGAATCTCAGCTAAGTGATCAGGTTTTTTCTTATTTATTAACAAAAATGAGATCAATAGTTATTGATCGAAGGCGACGAATATAACTTATGGATCAGGTTAAATTAAAAACACACACCTAATGTAAAATAAAAACTGTAATGACCGAAAATAACTATTTAATCTCTATCTGTCTGCCCTATTTATTGCAATAACTATAAACAAACGCCTCACCCTTCACGGATTACAGAACTGACGCAAAACAGCGTTATCATTAATCCAAACTTCACTAACAAGGCGCAGCTTCAAGTACCACATCATCCCGCCATAAAGCTCTCATGAAACAAAACGTAAATTAAAAGCAAACCAGTTAACTAAAAAACAGAACAATTACACATATTTTGTCTCGAGCGGCATTCGTTTAATCTTAAATTAATCCCGTGACAAACATATCAAAACCAATCAACTTTAATTGCAATCTATCTTCACAGTCACTGCACTACTTGCACCACCGAAGAACCAAAAAAATCCTGCCAGAACCGGTTAAATCCAGTTTCGCCCAGTTCGAAGTGGTTGAAACAAGATTGCGCGCGCGAATTGCTATTATATGCACATGATGATTGGTGACGTTAATGATTAAATGTTGTCAGAATGAATTGGTGCTGTCTGGCTGTTATGGGAAGTGATAATATTGCTGATGGGTCAATTAGTTGGCGGGGAAATGTGCAATGTTGTTGGTGAATTGCGTAAGTATGGAAATAAAACATTAGCAACCTCTGCTTAGAGGTTAAATAGTCAGTCGGGCCTTGAACAGCTACAACGGTTAGACTGAAAGCCGACCTGAACATAGTAAAAGGTTTGGCAGATGATGATAACTTGGACTCGCGAGTTGGATTTGTAAGCCATTCCCTCACAGAAGAGAAACCCGTGTCCCACTTGTGTAAACTTGTCGCGGGACTGTCAATACAGATGACCGTGACCCTGGAACGTAAAGGGCTTTTGAAAGAACACCGCGGATTTTAATCAGTAATACCTCCCATGTTGGGAGGACTTAATGGGTGATTTTACCAGGTAAAAGAAATGTGTAAACTTTAAACTGACCTATTTTTTTAGAAAACCCTGTTCTATGTATAGTAAATGCTAGGGATGCATCGATACGCCTTTTCGCCAATACGATACCGACACCGATACTCTTATAAAAATATCGGCGATACCGATACCGATACTTACGTAAACACGCTCGTTTACACTATAACATCTTTAAATTAAAAAGTATCGATCGGTCATAAAAATATCGTCGTACCGATATATCGGCTAACCCGAAGTATCGCCGATATATCGGTATCGGATGCATCGCTAGTAAATGCATACCTAATTAAGACTGGACAGCTAGTCAATCAATATCAATCCATGAACGTGCATTCAGTTTCAGCAATTATTTTTTCTTCTTTATCATAATGAACCATGTCCTACGACAATATCGTCATCAAAACACAATAGGCAGGTTCATAAGTAGTTCTTGAAAGAATTTAATTAATGACAATGTAGGAAACAAACAAAGAAACAATTAATAAATCTTTCCACTTAGTCTAGCTAGCCAGAAACTGTAGCAAAAACTAATGATGCAGATTTTACTTATTAACATTGCATCATAGATCCGCGTGTTAATTGATTGACATGCAATGCTGAGCTAATACGATAGGATTCTTTTTAATTCGATATAGGATCAAAGGGAAGAGTGGAAGATTATGAGGGAGACCTTCGCCGAGCTAAAGCCGAATAAAAGAGGGTTTATCTCTTTACCTCAATTTAGCTAATTCGCAAAGATGAGGCCTAAGATGGAACAGTTCATCCAGAAGAAATTAAAAACCTAACGCACCGACTGATCACTAAATAAACTTTTTGACGCCATGACATCGACAGAATGGTGGACTCCGAAAAGATCCTAGGCAGATTGTGGTCGTGAAACAGCTGGTGGCCTTGGTGAGGCCTACCACCGTCAATAGTACCGTCGCTTGGGGAAGCCCATGACTTGGATTCTGTACATTGCCGAGTTAATAACTGTCTATTTTTTGGATAAAAAACTTTTTTCAAAAAAAATTTAACCGCCTTCAAAAACAACCACAAAAAAGGGGTAAAATAACCTACAAAATAACTTATCTTTCGGAATTCGGTGGCTTTGTTTTTTTATTTATTTCGTTGTCTTTTTGCCACCGACTTCCGAAAGATAAGTTATTTTGTAGGTTATTTTACCCTTTTTTTAAGTTTTTTATTTTACTCTTTTTAGTTTAAATATTCAACCCAAATTCTTCTCAAATACATCATTTTCTTACATGTGCACTAGAATTTTGTAATCCGTGGCACCGGTATTAACATCGCTCAAGTACACATGCCAATAAAATTCCCTATCTCAAAAACTGCTGAACGGATTTTGATGAACCTTGCAGTATTCCCTAAGGTGAACGATCCGAAATTTGAGAACCTCCTCCTTTTTTTGAAGTCGGTTAAAAATGCAAACTTTTTGGAAAAAGTGAGGCCTATATTGAGCAAGGGGTAGAACAAGGCTCCCATTGATGATGATGACGAGGAACAACTTGCTAAACAAGAACTTCTCTAAAATTTCATTATGTAAATGAAATTACATTCGTCTTGAATTCGATCAATGGATCTGGTACATTTAAAATGGATTTTCTCATTTCAGTGTTCCGAGTAGCTAAAGATCCTGGTTCTATTTGTGTTAACATTATCTTTGCAAAAATGTTAACATTTTTGTCAATAGGTATGGAAGTTTTTTCCTATGGGAAAAAGTGCCATTTCATCATGCCTATAAAATTGTGAGAAAAAAGCCCAGTTTTGTCTGCATAATACCGGTATTTTGAAAGATATGATCGTATCGTGAGGCGGTCGAGTGGCTGAGTTATTAACTGATATGCCGGAGCTATACTGTGGCAATCACCTTGATACTGACATCGACGCACTATTATGGTTTTACTTCCTTTTTCATCCAAGCGTAATATAAATATAGCACAGAACTGGTGTTGTTACACAGGCTGATCTGTCACAAAGAAGAAAATACTTCGAACAGCTTGAAGGAAGAGGTTGGAAGAAATTGAACCGCTTGACTAATCATGAGATATCCCACCGCACTATTTCAAACGATTGCAACTTATGAAAGCCAGAATCAACGAGGGCGACCACCGAAAAAGCGTCACAAGACAATGAAGGTCGACATGGCCAGGAGAATGAATTGAACTATCTTGGAACGAAAGAGAAAATTGATCAGAAAAGAATAACGTCTCTTCTATTAAATCACTCAGCTTACTTATACGGGGCATTTCTTTTAAATTGGCCAAAAGGGGATATATGAATCTATAAAAAAACCAAGAAACTTTGTGACAAGACTTTTGCTCTTGCGCTTTAGTAATTTGGCGTTAAAAAAGACCGTGTATACAAAATCTATCAACATTTTACCAATCAGCCGACCTTTTCATTATGTCAATCGGTGCTTCAACTCTTTGTTTACAGCACTTAGTGAGGGGTTACATAAACATTACCTATTTGTTTATTTATTCAGTTCGATGTTCGGGGCACTTTCAGATAGGCAGACAGTTTAACGACACTATCATCAGTAGGTATTATGTTATAATTGAGTCATGAGGTCAGTAGACTTGTGTTTTTGTGTCATCTTTTTATCTGTGGCTTTTGGGAATTCATTTTTATCGGGTACCCGATGTTAATTTTTGTTTTTGGCTTTTGCAGTTTCTGGTGAGAAAATATGATTTTAAGGTTCCGTACACAAAAGATAAATCAGGACCCTATTCTGTCTGCCCGCCTGTCACCAGCCTTTATGGTGGTGAACTTATGATGCTGTAATCGCGATTTATTAACCCACATGATCCGTTACTCTTTTCTATGGCCCTCCTCTCTCCCTATACCCGTAAATGGAAATTCATTAACCTTATTGTCACATTCTTCCTCGTCACGTACTCATATCAAGTAGGTATTATGTTTTCAAATAACATCATCAAAACAAAAAATGGGCGGAAATTAATACTTACATCAAAATCAAGTCAAATACTTATTCAAAATAAGCTGATCTTATCACCACTTTTGAAGGTAAATTTTTACATAAGAAAGTCCTGCAAAGCGCCCACCCTTCGACAATCCTTATTTTTTTGGCTGGGAAGAAGCTCCCCAGCAACACATCTGTCTGTAAGGTTAGAAGAACCAAGAGTTCATACAATTAAATAGAACATTTCATCAATTACATCTATGTTGTGACTAGAAGGTATAAAATGATAAACTACGACGTTTATGATAAACAATGCCTACAAGACGGATCCTGAGAACTTGCTGCCAGTTTTCCACCAAACATAAACTGAATTGGTCCTCGTATCATTTCGATTGTTTCACAATTTTCTTTTCGCATAACATGTTATCGATATAACATCATAACAAAAGTCATTGAACTACCCCTTTGACGTCACGAACTGGGTATACTATTACAATCGCATAGCCTTATTTACCTTTTACGTTTCTAGAATAAAAATGACAATAACTATATCTGCAATTACAGGGTCAAAAGTTATGAGTTTTTTGTCAATCTATCAATATCGATAGTAAGTAGGTACTTCGTGCTCAGCAAAGTACCTACTATAAACCCAACCGAACATTGTTTTGGGAAGATAAACAAATGAAATTCCGGGACCAACAAAACAAACGAGTCGGCCTTGAAACGCAAAAGGCAATCGAAAGAACAGGTTGTTTTATCAGTAAGGTCTGACATTACTTTTCGCTCCACCTAAGGAAGGCTAGGAGGACTCATTTAATGATTGCACAACATAAAAGGATATAGTCTACCTGCAAATCAAGGTGTCTCCCGTCTATTTTGCCAGATAACAAACTCATACGCACATCTAAAGGTCGGGTTCAAAGAACATCACAATCCGAATCTATCAACAAACGAATCGCGCGCAGAATGTGTCTGAAACTGGGTCATCTGTCGACACCTTTACTAGACGATAACCAGCTGAGACGAACTATTTTTATTCCCATTTCCGTAACAGCATGAAAACAATCAATTATTTCTACTTTATGGGGAAATGACGTAAAGGAAATTGTTACTTTATTCTTTTCAGTTTCTTAGCTCTATTAGCGTAAATTGTTTGCTAAAATGATTGCCTTGTGGCATATATTTTTGGCTCTTTTTTGGTAGGAAATTATCAAAAGAATCCTCCCGCTCTGAGGGAGGGCACAAGAAACTTTGAGATTACTTGAATGCCGTTAACTACCGACAGAGTTCTAACTCAAACTTTTTATGAGTACATTTAGTTGTTAAATTATTAAGGATAGGGCACGGCAGCATAACAAAGTAAATCCTATTTGAAATTAAATAAACAAAATTTTATAAGGCCTGTGGGTCATACTGAATTCTTGGTTTAATAAAAAGCTTTTAATACAACTGCAAAATGAGTTTCATGTCAGAAATCCTAAAACTCATAATACTCAACTAGCTATCCTGGTGAAATACAATAAAATTAAATGTATTTATGTTATTCTTCATCCGAAAAAATAACTTCAAGAGAACAAAATAGCACATGCCTCGAGCTACAACACATTCTTTGACACGACCAACCTGTTGATAAAATAACGCGGTATTTTCATCCCAATTCCCCGAACAGCGTGCAAGCAACAAAAGCAATCAATTAACAACACGGTTCAATAAAGAAAGCGGCGGCGGCCATGACAGTGTGATGTCTATTTATATTACTAACGACCCACAAGGAGGGCTCACATAATGTCCACGTGTTTATTTACTTGGATGATATAATCATGTTTTTACCTGTTAGTGGGGGATATGTGGGAATTGGAGTTTGTACATCGATTCTTTATGGAAGTGCGTATATACTGTGCGTATGTACATTCAACTTTATACACGTTTAATCTAATATACATATACAAATCAGAATCATGCCAGAGGTAAGGATGCATAGCAGTTTGACAACAATGGTCGGGTACAAACGTCTGGTGTGAAGATCCTTTTGAAAATATCCACCTGAAGCCCTAGCATGAATTTTCACGTTTTTGTGGCGTCTGGAACTTTGACGTTAGGTAATTTGATTGATGGTTCCTCCTAGAAGCGCTTTTTCATAGTACAATAAACGTAGTAGGTAAATGCTTCAAGTACGCTGGAAATAAAATACAAAAATCTTATGACAAGGTCCCTGATTTCATTTAATTTCCTTTTTTTGAAAAATTAAAAAAAAAATATCTTACTGCTAATCTCTTACATGTCATTTTTTAACCGACTTCAAAAAAAGGAGGAGGTACTCAATTCGGTCGGTACCTATGTTCTTTTTTTTTTGTTTTTATGTATGTACATCGATTACTCCGAGGTTTCTAGTCCGATAACTGTGATTCTTTTTTTGTTCGATGCAGTATACTTGCAGTGTGGTCCCATAAAAATTTCATCCAATTTGGTTAAGTACTTTTTATTTTGTGAGCATTTTTATTCATTTCGGCTACTTGGATGACATTACTTTTTGCGTGTTTGTTACGCGAGTACTCCGCCAATTGTGGACCGATTTTCAAAATTCTTTTTTTGTTGTACTAGGGATCGTTTATCTTAGGGAATACTGCAAGTTTCATCAAAATCTATTCAGCAGGTTTTGAGATAGGGAATTTTATTAGCATGTGTACATGAGCGATGTTAATACCGGTGCCACGGATTACAAAATTCTAGTGCACATGTAAGAAAATGATGTATTTGACAAGAATTTGGGTTGAGTATTTAAACAAAAAAGAGTAAAATAAAAAACTTTAAAAAAAAAATTAACCGCCTTCAAAAACAACCACCAAAAAGGGTAAAATAACCTACAAAATAACTTTTCTTTCGGAAGTCGGTGGCAAAAAGTCAACGAAATAAAAAACAAAGCCACCGACTTCCGAAAGAAAAGTTATTTCGTAGTTTATTTTACCCTTTTTTGTGGTTGTTTTTTTCTTCAATATCTATCTTTCTCATTGGCCCCACAAGTCTGTCTCTGAATAAACCACATTTTATAACACCAGCACCCCTTAAGGCACATTCCCACGCACGCAAGATCATTTCCTGTTCCACTCTAATTATTTGTATGATCTACTAATATGTATATTCAACGTGCAGTCTGTTTATATATGTTGGCACTTGAGCCAGGTAGCCCTTCCTAAGAAGCATTTATTTATTTGTTTATTAAGAGTACATAAATCTTTCGAAATGTGACGTCATTATAGAAACTATGAAGTTGGGTGTGAGCTGGTTTTCCCCGATTTTAGTAGTTTATTGGTCTCAGTTCATTTGTGAATATACTGCTGAACATTTATATTTACCTATGCACCATTTAACACGATTCCTGGCAACTCTCATGGACTTTACCAGGGGGAAAATGTCTAACGTGTGGCATTTTGTGACTCGCGGGACCGACTGCCTCAATAGAGAACCACAGCCCTGGAACGCATAAAGCAATTGAAGGAACAGAGTAGACTTGTAGTCAGTAAGAGTCTGACAGTCCCTTCCACTTTATCCATAAACTTTCAGAAACACAAGAGTTTCATTAAAATCGGCTCAGTCATTTCGTAAAATAAGAAATTTAAAGTTTGACTGAAATGCTCTTCCAGCGTACACGTCACTCTTGAGCTATAACCAATCAAAATTTTATAAAAATCGATTAGTTTTGGAGATTAGCAAGTATCTACAAAATGGGCGGAGTTAACAAGAAGAAGAAAAATTACATCAAAATCTTAGGTAAAATTACTTCGAGTATTTCAGTTGTAAAACAAATAATTGTTGACATAATTAGTTGTATCAGAAAAACATGCAATCTATCTACGATTCTACGCAGTACATGCTCTTTTAGTATGCGTCCGGACAAAAGAGATCGATGACTGAACTTTTAACTGCGAACGTCCGTCTATTATGAGCTATGCGGTGACGAAAGTCACATGTCAAAGTGATAAGCTGTTTTCGAGGTACGAAATAGAATACAAAACAAACACTTTCTTTGTTTTTATTGTTAGGTAGGTATATTGCGTGTTTAAGTAATTTATTAATTAATGAGTCATAGAGCTTATCGAAAAAAATTACAAAATATTTTTTATTGGTTGGTACTAAGATTTTTTCGTCTAGAATATTTTATCTTCTATTGTACTGTATTTTTAAGAATTAGTTTTCTTAGTTTTCTCTAAGAGCTCGTAGCTATTTAGCCCGCATAATTTCACCCGCACAGGTAGAGGTTCCAGGTTACGCCGTGCTTGACGAGGTTGCTATATTGATGGACCTATCATCAGCGAGTTTCCTCCGTGCTTCGGAAAGCACGTAAAGTCGTTGGTCTCGGTTATTATTGTAGATCTTTGACAGTCGTTACTCTTAGTCAGAAGCTTGAAAGTCTGATAACCAGTCTTACCAAGGGATATTGTATTACCCAGTTACTGGGTTGGTGATGTCATATAGGCAGTCTTTTCATGTAAATGACTGATATTCAGCTGCCTCCGGTTCGACTGGAAATTGATCCCAACATACTTGGGAGAATCGAGTAGTAAGGCATTTCTAATCTTTATCTATAAACAATAATTATAATCCAGGTTTACTTTTTCAATGGTATTCACAATTTCCAAACTCAATGTCAAGTTTAATGTTTTGTAGTAACCTTTTTACGTGCCTTTACTTTGTGTGTTTATTTGATTCCGTTTAACAATGTGCAAAATATGTGTTTGCACTAAATCTTGTGAATGAAATATTGAGTAAGCAGCAAATACTCGTAATATTGTAACTCAAGTCGTTATTACATTTAACTATTTTGTTTTCCTTAAACTTCAGATGTGTATTAATGTTTACAGAACACCGAACTTAAGGATAAGAATCTAAAATTATGTAACCCAAAGGTGACTGACTATAGATAGAGATATAGACTGTCGGACACATAAAGACTTTTCTAATTTGAACCAGCAGTTCCCGAGATTAGCGAGTTCCACCAAACATACTCTTCAGCTACGCTCTCACTGTAATCGTGCTTTCTTTCCATATTGCTAAGATACAAATTTTAAACGACTTGGTATGTTTAGAGTTCCATACCCAAAGAGTAAAACAGTAGGACACTATTTAGACCACGTTATTACTATTAGACTTCGCTGTCTGTCCGTCTCTCTGTCTGTCACCAGGCTGTATCTCATGAACCCTGACAGTCAGACAGTTGAAAATATCACAGATGATGTATTTCTCTTGCCGCTATAACAACAAATATCATCATCATCAGCCTATAATGTTCCCACTGCTGGGACACAAGCCTCCTCTCTGTGAGAGGGAGTGGGCCATAATCCACCACGCAGGCCCAGTGCGGGTTGGTGGATGTCACATGTCTTCGAATTTTTGGTTCTAGGACATGCCGGTTTCCTCACGATGTTTTCCTTTACCGTTTCGAGAGCATTGGTGATGAAATAAATTACACAAAGTAATGCGCCTGGCGGGGTTCGAACCCACGACCTACAACTCGTAAGTCGAGACCGATACCACTGGGCCACCACTGCTCCTCACCAACAACAAATATAAACAAAATAAAATTAAAGGGGATCCCGTACAACAGATATGTTTTTTTTTGTTGTTTTTATAAGTAACTAGCAAACCCTGCGAACTCCGTTTCGCCACCAGATGGCTTCGTTTTTTTCCTGAATTTTCTTTGCTATAAACCTCTCGGAGCCCGAGACCTTTCCAACAAATGCAAAACCGTGGAAATCGGTTCTTGCGTTCTGGAGTTATAGCGTCAGGAAGGAAAACCCGACTTATTTTTATATAGTAGATGGTTCGGTATCCTTCATGCGCAGGCTTTTTAGGGTTCCGTAGTCAACAAGGAACCCTTATAGTTTCGCCATGTCCGTCCGTCCGTCCGTCCGTCCGTCTGTCCGCAGTTTAGCTCAGAGACGCACAGTACTAGAGAGCTGTAATTTGGTGTAAATATACGAATTTGTTGTGCCGAAATAGTGGTAAAATAAAATCTCGTAAAATATTTTTTTTTAGGGTACCTTCTATACACGTAAAGTGGGGATGTTTTATTTTTTTCTCGCGTACCCCTTAGTGTGGGGTATCATTAAATAGGTCTTTAAAAAATATTGATAGTTTCCATTAACAATTTTTTGATAAAAAAAATCGTTTGTGAAATATTAAGCTTTAAAGTGCTAAATTTTGCTCGACTCGAGTGTCCCCCCCCTCTACCAGCTAAACGGTTATGTTTAGGGGTGTGAAAAAATTCACAATAGTAGTATATATAACGAAGTTTAAAAGAAAATTATGATGACTAAGTAGGCTTTACAACTTTACGAGTAATAGTCGACCAACTTATAAAATGTACTTGGATAACATATTTTCTTAAACAAAATGTATCGGAGAACATGTTCTTCAACTGCAAATGTAAGTTTGTCAACTTTATTTTTACAGCTTTAATAGGTATGTTTTTACGGTATGTTTTTTGGGGATAGGTAGGTTTTTATCGTCAACTATTTTTAACTAACTTCAAAAAAAGGAGGAGGTTCTAAATTCGTCGTAATCTTTTTTTTTATGTGTTTTCCCCGATTTCTCAAAGACTCCTGCACCGATTTTGAAAATTCTTCTTTTTAAAATTAAATTCAGCGAATCAGTTTAGTTAGTTCGCATAAGTATTTTGATGGGCAACTACGGAACCCTACACTGTGCGTGGCCCGACACGCACTTGGCCGGTTTTTTAAAACTAAAATCGAGGTTTCATTAACATTTTCCTAAATTTAGACCTTTTTTTTTACGTCGTAAAATCATCGAATGAGTCCTCCCACCCAGGGTAGGACGGGAGGGACTGTCAGACTTGTACTGACTAAAATCCATGATGACATCTTTGAGGCGCGCGTGGAACACGACGCGCCTGCGACCCGGGCATGGTCCGTGATCAGACTTAATTTAGACCTGTAGGTCTCGTGGGGCATCTCGTGGGGAGGTGCTCGTGGGGTGTACGTGCTACCCCACGAGCACCTCTAGCGCTTACTAGAGGGGGCTAGACCAACAAGGCATGTTACTAAGGATAAGAATAAATACTCAATTATTGTAAGTACCCATATAACTATTAACCTTGAAGAATACCATAACGGACCGTCACGCTATTACCTACATTTCATTTTATCGTATCAAATCAATTAGGAAATTGTTATTAACAAGGAAAAACAAGTAGAACAGGGGTTTTCCATTCGTAATTGACATTCTTTATTATTTAATTACGTATTGGCGCAGAGTTTTTAATAGAGGAAGACCAAAGAAAAGATAGATGGATTGTCTAAGGAAATTATATGAAAGAAAAAGGAGTAAATGATACTGTGACGTGTGATAGGGAAGAATGGAAGAAGAAAACGTGTTGCGACGACCACAAGTACAATAAGAAAGTCCTCATCACGTGGAACATTTTTTGCTGTTGCGCTATTTATGTATCTCTTATAGTTTAGCTGATCTATTGCAGTTCTGCATCAGGTGTTCAAGTTTCCAAGATAAATTTTTGCCTATATGTTGCCCAGACTTAATAGCTATACATAAAAAAAACAATCAAATCCGTCCAGTAGTTCCGAAGATTAGCGTGCATGGAGTAACTTCTCCCGTTTTCCTAACATTTCCCTTCACTGCTCTGCTCCTATTGATTGTAGCGTGATGAAAAGTATTCTATAACCTGCCCAGGAGTATGAAAAATAATTGTACCAAGTTTCGTCAAAATCCGTCGAGTAGTTTTTGTTTCTATAACGGTTATACAGACAGACAGACAGACAGACAGACAATAATTTTTTTAATTGCATTTTTGGCATCAGTATCGATCCCTAATCAGCCCCTGATAGTTATTTTGGAAATATATTTCATGTACAGAATTGATCTCTCTACAGATTTATTATAAGTATAGATAGATATCATTGGATAAAACCCATTTCTTCGGTGGTGATGCTACGCGTGCTGAACCACTCATATATTACTTTTATCAATTTGCTTAAAATTATTCTGTGTTTCTCTATTATTTTTTTGTTTTTATAAGAAATTGCCTATTTTTAAGAATTACCATCTTTTATTTTCAAGTGTCTCTTCTTCTTCTTCTCCAATCAAAGACAGCTTTTGTCAATTTTTGTCAGTTCTTTCATAAAATCTGCCATTAAAATGTCATTTTTTGTCATGTCTGCCATAAAATCTGACTTTACAAAAATGGTGGTGCGCAATGTACTCTAACCTATAGCTGCAAAAGTGTGAATGTTTGTTACTCAATAACGTCAGAGTGGTTGAATGGTTTTCGATGAAATTTGGCTCAGAGACAGATCTAAAAAATCATTTACCACATAGATAGAATCTTTCAGGTATAAAAATGAAAAAAACTGCTATCCCTCTACTTCATAAAAACCGACCAGTTTTTATTAATTTTTGCTATAAAAACAAAAAATAAGGGTGGTTCCTTTATCAAATTACATCATAAGCTAAATAAACGCATTTTATCATAGACATATTATACATCCATCAAAAACAAATAAGTAGCATGACAATACGAACGATCATAGTCTACCAATGCTTTGGTGCCAAAGGTTGATATGACTTGGATCTCGGCCCACCTCACCAGGAAAAAAACAGCGCGCGATAAATAAACAACAAACAGTTAAACAATAATGGTCAAAATTTAAAAATAAAACATCAAACTTGATAATAAAACGCGATAATAGTAACTATACTTATTCATTAATGATTAAATTAATAATACAGCATCACTAAACCGTTGCAAGGTCTAAAAATAACTCTATTATGAAATAATATTCAAAACATTATAATAATAGATCGCAAGCATCGATTCGAGAACAAAACAAAATACCCTGGAACATTCTAGAACATTTTTTTTCTGTAACATTACCAAAATCGGTGCAGTAATTTAAGAGGTCAATCTTAACACACAAAAATGCTACATGAAAAAAAATAACATTTTATCAAAAACTCGAGTAAATAAAGTTATCTACCTACAAGCTATAAACTTCTATAAATGTACCATCATTTGATCTTTATAAGTACGTATTAAGACAATGGGCTATTACACTAAAAGATTGGTAAGGGAGTGTCCCTTGGACTCCTTCATCAATTTACTAATCTATGACGTCACATCATCTACAGCCATTTTCAAGACGTCGGCTTTGAGCTATCTAAAAATATTCTATTTTTCAGGGAGTGAATAAACATTACGAAAGAAGGTAAAAAAATGTGGAAAATTTTGACATGGTATTTGTTTTTTTACAGGTTTACTGTTTTATTCCGCAAGTGATTTAATTTCATGGCCATGGTTTGAAAAGTACGTTTTATATCTTATTTTTAATCCGTAAAAAAAAACAAAAATATCAAACTCACCTCCGTGCTCCTCCATAATAAAAACTATCCACTAACACTAATAAAAAAAAAGTTCCTAAAACTAATATCACACGAAGAAAAAAATCGTTTATCGACAAAATCACCTGCTGCAATCACCACTTTAAGTTTGTCTTCACCACTTTAATAATCACCAGTTTTCGAATTTATCCCATTTGTTTGGGGGCTTAAAAAAAATTAATACTGGATTTTTAATTTGACTCGCGTGCGGTAGTTTGGCGGCATTTGTTTGAATGCGTGTGTACTCTGCTACGTTCAGGGCGGTACTGAATGTTGGACGACATTTTCAGCGCTGAAAGACAGTGGCATTGAGTCAAGTTCGAAGTAGCGAGCGATGGGTGATGAGAGTGATGCGCTTTTGTCCATTGTTCTTTATTTATTTGTGTTGATTTTCAATATCCTTTAATTTTGAAACTGTGAATTTGACAAACTGGCAGTAAACTAGATTTTAGGCTGTTTTTGAACTTAGTTTCTTCGTAAAGATTAACTAAATTTTGTTTGATTCTCTCTCAAAGCACTTTTTTTTAACGTTTATTTTTATTTAAATATTATTATAAAATAGGTATACCTCTAGGAATGCCTAAACGTAAAAAGTTCTGAAAGCTCACGACTCTATCTTATGAGAACTATACTGTAAAAAATTAAACTAACTTCTTAAAAAAAAACCTTACAAATGTGTAAGATAACTTTTCTTTGAAAGTCGGTGACTTTGCTTCTTATTTCTTTAGCTATTTTCGCCATCAACTTCAACAGCTTTGCTGTCATTTACTGTAGAATGCGCTCGATCTCTCCAAGATTCCGTCATCAGATTCTGACCTGATAATTATGAGACAATCTGTGAAGTATTCTTTCAAACAAAAGAATTTTCTAAATCGCTACAGGTGTAATCAAAGAATCGGAGAATATACATAAAAAAAAGATTCCGACGAATTGAGAAACTCCTCCTTTTTTCGAAATCGGTCAAAAAGAGCAGAAACGAAATTAAGACTACCTAATGTTTGACTGGGTGTCGAGTCTGCTAATTATTAGTCAGAATGGCACTACAATTGAAACGCCATTATGGCGCCATAATGGCGTTTCAATTGTAGTGCTTATTCGAACCAGCAGTAAAAAATGGTTCGAATAAGCACTACAATTGAAACGCCATTGTGGCGCCATTCTGACTAATAATTAGCAGACTCGACACCCTGGCCTGTTGGTCTAGTGGTTAGTGACCCTGACTGCTATGCCGGGGGTCGTGGGTTCGATTCCCACCCAGGACAAATGTTTGTGTGATGAGCACGATCATTTGTTCTGTGTCTGGGTGTAATTTATCTATAATATGTATGTATTTAGAAATATATTATAAGTATGTTTATCAGTTGTCTAGTACCCATAACACAAGCTCTGCTTAGCTTGGGACTAGATGGCGTTGTGTGATGGTGGTGGAATATTATATTATCTGGGGGCACGGCAGTGCCCCGCCAAGTCTCGAGCAAAAGGGCACGGCCGTACCATCTTTTCTCGAAGCGATTCGCGGCTGTTTCGCCCCCCCTATGACTTCGACGTGGACAAAGCTAGGAGTTTAGGTTTTCGGTGAATAATAGTAGGCATTAGAACAAGCTTAAGTTCGAAATTACATGCCAATTGAATGAATAGTTTAGGAGTTACGGTCGATCAAAGTTACACCATTTTGTCACTCACTCACTCACTCACTGACTCACTGACCGATCATCAAAAATCTAAGGTACTTCTAGCAGACTTAGAAACTTCAAATTTTGCACCAAGATAGGTCATTAGCCACATATAAAGGAAAAATTATAAAAACATTAAAAAATAATATACCTTAAAAAACAATTTTATATTTGCGGTTTGGCAAGAACATTGTGTATGGATTTTGACTGCATTGTTAACTTTGTTCGTTGTTTAAGTTAGTATTCAATTGGATGAATACATACATCTTTTCTCGAAGCGATTCGCGGCTGTTTCGCCCCCCCTATGACTTCGACGTGGACAAAGCTAGGAGTTTAGGTTTTCGGTGAATAATAGTAGGCATTAGAACAAGCTTAAGTTCGAAATTACATGCCAATTGAATGAATAGTTTAGGAGTTACGGTCGATCAAAGTTACACCATTTTGTCACTCACTCACTCACTGACTCACTGACCGATCATCAAAAATCTAAGGTACTTCTAGCAGACTTAGAAACTTCAAATTTTGCACCAAGATAGGTCATTAGCCACATATAAAGGAAAAATTATAAAAACATTAAAAAATAATATACCTTAAAAAACAATTTTATATTTGCGGTTTGGCAAGAACATTGTGTATGGATTTTGACTGCATTGTTAACTTTGTTCGTTGTTTAAGTTAGTATTCAATTGGATGAATACATACATAGAATAGAAAGGAATAATATAAATGTAATACATAGACTATAATTAATATAAATTAATACATAAAGTTCATAATTCATTAAATTAATAAAGCTAAAACTCCATTGTTTTGCGATAAATATTGTATGCGCGCTCGATAGATGGCGTTGTACCTGTCTGAATCGCGCTATGGTTTCGTTACAGAGCGCAGTCTAAGTAGTACTTTAAAATAATTCAATAATTTTCATTTGATAGCGCCATCTATCTATGAACAACCATTTCGAAACTAAAAAAATATTGTAGCGATATTCGGAGTAGATTTATTATTGTTACTGAAACAGTTATTTAGGAAAATAGTTTATTAATATAACATAGACATAGTTACATATCTAGTTGTTTACGTGTTATTTAGTTTAGTTATATTTTTAGTTTGTAAGATAGCAGATATATATTTATTTAGTTATTTGTTAGTTAGTTTAGTTCTATTTAGTTTGTTAGATAGAGAATGGGTCCTAAGCAAAAAAGTAGCTGAAGTCCAAGAAATTATGAGGACACCTAAAAAAAAGAAAGAAATACACTTACAAAAAATAAATGAGATCCCACCAAAAACATTAAATGTAAAAAATGCCAAGTCTCTTGATGCAGTCTTTCCATCGTAAAAAGTTTTGAGATCTCACAGAAGCCAAGTCCTATTCAAATTATTTTGTAGTTATAAATCAACATTTAGTAATTATATCAATAGTTTTCTTTATATTATAACTATTGACTATGTGCGAAGTGGGTGGTGGGGAACGGCAAATCGATCGTAGCGCACGACGTGGCAGAAATGTGAATTAATTCTGGGCTGTCATGTGTCAAGTTGCTTTATTTTCATAACTTTCTTTATAATTTAATACGAAAACTTTAACTTTAACTTTTCCCGTTCGTTCTAAGCTCTTCCACTTCTCTCACATGCTGTGCTAATACTAATTTTTTCCCTTTTTGCTCAGTTTGAGGTTGGAAATGTATTTTATGCTTAACCGATTCAAATCCCGTGCGTATTATAATATCCATATTTTCCACGAGGAAGAAAATCGCTAGGTATAATATACACACTCACTTTTTACACTATTTTTTCAATTTCTTTGAAAAACTAGTCGAAATTTAATATCACAAAGATATCTTATCATCTAGTTGACATGATTTGACAGATGACAAGTCCTGAATAGTTGCGGCCACTAGGGGCGCTGTCATCGCGCACACAACGAATAGTGACTTGGCAATGAGCACAAATGAACTTGCTGCCTGGAATTATGTGCAAATGTTACTGAAGAGACCTGTGATCAGATTATTTGTTATGTGTGAATCATGATGGTCACTACCGACTACATGTTCCAATACAATAATTAAGAATACCTTACGGGCCATCGCTTTATGAAAGTAAATGATGAATGTTAAGAGAATATATAAAGTAAAAGAGAATGTTTACGCATGCGGTGTGTGTAACTTTCAACTCCTCCAAATATGCCGTTTTATTTGTTTTTACTTGTGCTCATTGCCAAGTCACTATAGTTATAATATAAAGAAAACTATTGATATAATTACTAAATGTTGATTTATAACTACAAAATAATTTGAATAGGACTTGGCTTCTGTGAGATCTCAAAACTTTTTACGATGGAAAGACTGCATCAAGAGACTTGGCATTTTTTACATTTAATGTTTTTGGTGGGATATTATTATTAATGAAACCTAATCGGAACTGAATCTTTTTCAATACGGAAACAAAGCGGAGGTTATGATGACATCATACTATGTTAACAATTTTCCTGAATTTCCATAATTCCTATGGCTGATATCACGTTTCTCGGAAGACGACCTCAACTCACTAATACAATAATTATACGACCTTCACCTATTATATCAGCTGCTGATAATAACATTTGCTAAATGTTTTCAGTACTTTTTCTTTTTGTTTTGAGTTAATGTATTTGAAGCAGAATAGATCTGTGACTAATTGACTGATTGGATTTCATTATACAGTTTATATTCTAGACTGAATTTCCTGCTACATTTTTTTGTTCGACATCATTGGCAATAAATTACATGAAAAAAATCGAAAAAAATAAAAAAAACAAAAAAAAAAGAAAACTTTACGAACTTAATGATTTTTTAATAGGACCAAATGACCTGTACCTATACTGCATCGAACAAAAAAGAATTACACATATCGGACAAGAAAGCTCGGAGTGATCGGTATAACTGAAAAAACATGAATAAAAAAACATCATCATCAGCCTTTAAATGTTGCCACTGCTGGGACATGGGCCTCCTCTCTGAGAGTGGAAGTAGGCCATAATCCACCACGCGGGCCCACTGCGGGATGTCACATGTCATGTCTGATTTGGGAGATTACAATAAAGTAAACTGAGTACCTGGGGTCGAACACACAATCTACTACTCGTAAGTTAGAGCCATTAGCTCTGTGCCACTACCGCTATTACGTCATAGTCCATTCTTATTTTGTCAGTCCATATTGTCCAATACTTATGTACCTACTTCAACGCTGCGTTATTGTGGTTCTTTCTTCAGCCCAAGCTGAAGTAGTCAGTCGGTTAAATGGATACTAAAACGTAGTTAAATACTCTTAAGTATTTACCACTGCACTCTCGGTTCCATCAAGCTCTCGTCTTAGACTCGGGTTGCAATCGCTTCTCAAGAGCCATGAGCAATGACAAACTTTACACACACATAAAAAAATACTCTTATACCAAATTATCTTATTTATATTGTTGTTACTTTTGCATTTGAACCACAATCAAATAAAAAGTTACTCTATTTTATTTTTGTTTGTCACTGTGTACCTAATAATTAAAAACCATCAATCTGTCATCACCATTTCAGCCTATTGCAGTCCACTGGTTTACATAGGCCTCTCCCAGGGAGCGCCACAGCGCACGATCTCCCGCTTTTTTCATCCAGCCACTGCCAGCCACCTTCTTCAGGTTATCGGTCCGTCTTGCCAGGGGGCGTCCTATCCTAAGTTTACCTACACATGGTCTCCATTCGAGAACCTTCCTACTCCACCTTTTGTCGGTCCTGCGGCAGACATGACAAGCCCACTGCTACTTTATATTCTCATATTCTGTTCATTGTCTACTGTCTCATCGCGATGTTGTTGTTTCAATGAAACTGAACCGAGCAACTGTCTCAGCACCTTCAATTAAGAACCATAATACCTTTGTAGCTTTTTCTATTTATCGAGACGTGTCATGTCATGTTATTCATTCTGATCTACTCTGATCCTAAATCCCACCTGTTGCAACTGCCACAACTACTGAAGATCGAGCACTGAACTCTTTCAAATGTTGGCAGGCTGCCAAACCGTAACGTAGTTATTAACCTTTAACCCTTAGTTGACCTTTTCGACTTGTTGCTTTATAACTTTGATAATCGTGGGGTGCAGAAACTATGGAACGCTATATGAGACTTTGCCCAATTCGGGAGTCGAACCCGGGACTTCATGCTCAACAGGCGCAACGACCACTAGACCAAGTGCATGTCACACAGAGGCAGTCAAGAATCTGAGATGTGGGTGTACTACTTACATAATTAAAATGCACTGACGGGAAGTTATTCATGACTTAAAGAAACTTTTTTTGTAGGTATGTCATTGTGTTTATAACTAATAATAAAACTAGATGCAAATATTTACAAAAGATACTAAATCAAAATTAAAACTAAAATATAACTGACATTAAGACATTTTTAAAACCTACATTCGGGAAGCCTATTATCTACTGCAGACAACTTCCCATCACAATGGCATC
Organism: Agrotis clavis; assembly: GCA_954870645.1. NCBI lineage: Eukaryota > Metazoa > Arthropoda > Insecta > Lepidoptera > Noctuidae > Agrotis > Agrotis clavis. The sequence goes on along the minus strand of OX940928.1, from coordinate 25,621,061 downwards.
CCAAGGTTATTTTAACCAAAACTGCATTCAAGAGCGTCATCATCAGCCTATAATGTTCCCACTGCTGGGTCACAGGCCTCCTCACTGTAAGACGGAGTGGGCCACAATGCGAGACGCGGGTCCATTGCGGATTGAGTACATGTCTTTGCATTTTTGGTTCTAGGACTTGCCGGATTTCTCACGACGTTTTCCTTTAACGTTTTTCACAGCCATGGTGATGAAATAAATTACACAAAGTAAAACGTCTGGCTGGGTTCAAACACACGACCTACAACTCGTTAGAGACTGATACTACTGGGCCACCATGCTCTCTATAAGCATCAATCAGCAAAGATGATGTCACTACTACTTCTTGGAGGCGGTCTAGATTTGCAGATCACATTCAATTAAGGGACGTAAAAAATCCAATCTAATTAATTATCCCTAACTACGAAATCATGATAACTATAGCCACTATCTTCCGCCCCATAAACCTGACTACAATGTTCTATATCGGTGTGGCACGACCAAAGCCAAGGTCACTCCACCGGGGCCTGGCGACGGCGGGGCGAGAGGTGAAGTGCGGGAGGAGACCAAAGTCAACAGCCATGTCATCTGACCTCACCACCCCCTGCGGTTGCTACATGAAGCATTTACCCTTAAAACTGTGTATGATGAAAATATGTTGGTTTTATTTACAGTCTTTGTACATTGCATTTGCATTTGCATTTACTTGGTTATGGCTAATGTGTTTGAAGTTGTATGACATGTATTAAAAAGTTAGCATATTAGGTAAGTACTTTGTACCACATCTTTCAAAAACCTAATAAAATCGTGTGGAAACCAGTATGTGACAGAACCAATGAGGACATCCAACCCATACTGTGCTCGTGTTAATATTATCCAATGAATTTAACATGCTGAAAACGTCCTGGGTGGCCCCACCCAGGACGTTTTTAGCGGAGGGAGGGTCTGTCAGATTTCTACTGACTAAAATCCACGGTGTTAATTCACGGTTACCTGTTTAAACACTTCCGCCACCCAGGCAGGCGTTTGGGCCCCGGCAGATTGCAGACAGAACTTTCAAGCACGCCATGCTCGGACGGCGACTGAACCATAACTCGCCGTACCCATTCCCGAGCCTACGGTGTCCGAAAATCGCCTTGCGACGTCCGTTGCCGTGCGTGTTCCCCGCGGTGGCAGGATAGTGAGGTGGAGGCTGTCCTCTACCAAGAGCCTTGGATAAGGTAGAGGTGTACACATTTCACCGTTATTGTATACGTCCCATTGTATTCGGAGATAACCTATTCCCATCATCGGACACTAACACTAGATTGTTGTCATCAAATTCCTGGTGGAAACCCTAACAGTACGTTGGCAATCAATGACGAAACGGTTAGCGCAGTGGCTGAGTGTTAGGACTGCTGCACTTCGAGTCACGGGTTCGATACCCGCACGGAGCAAATATTTGCATGATCAACAAGTAGTTGTTCCGGGTCTGGGTGTTTGTGTATGTGAGTATAAAAAAATAAAACACTTTTTCAAAAAAAGTAACCGACTTCAAAAACAACAACAAAAAAGGGTGTAATAACCTAATTAATAACTTCTTTCGGAAGTCGGTGGCTATATTTTTACCGACTTCATTATTTTTATTGATTTTTGCCACCGACTTCCGAAAGAAGTTATTAATTAGGTTATTTCACCCTTTTTTGTTGTTGTTTTTGAAGTCGGTTACTTTTTTTGAAAAAGTTTTTATTTAACCCTTTTTAGTTTAAGCACTAATCTTGTAATCCGTCACCACATAAATATCCATATCTCAAAAACTACTGAACCGATTTTGATGAAACTTTCAGTGTACTCTAAGTTGAATAATACCTAGTATAACAAAAAAATAATTACTTGAATCGGACTTGTGGTTCCGGAGATATGCGAACACAAACAAAAACATACATACATACATAGGTACGCTTTCGAAATTTGGCACAATTGTTCAGACGCTTAAATAGACTAACATATTCGAAAACTGGACAGTTCTGGAAATATTACATACATATGGGTCGAATTGATAACCTCCTTTTGAAGTCGGTAAAAACGAACACGGTAACCAGCGTTCGTCACCATTAGATAATGATCTTTTCAATGTCATCTCCCTGGGCCGTCACACCTTATAAGATTTTTCCGGCCGAATTTGAAATCAATCGACATATTCTTCCGCTCTAAACATAGTAATCTGTTTGTTTGATGTACAAACAAATACATGAATACGGATGAACAGACATACTTTGTTTACTCATCTACTTTACACATTACTTAGTGGTTATATTTTTCGTATCTACAATCACGATTTTTGATTTACAAGACGTAGGTACATAGAACGGTGGCACTTGCAAAACGAAATTACAAGTTTTTTTTTTATTGTACTCAAAAATGCTACTACTTAACAATTATGGAGTTGACAGCACGGTCTGCACAGTCTTACAACTATCACAACTATCACACAACGCCATCTAGTCCCAAGCTAAGCAGAGCTTGTGTTATGGGTACTAGACAACTGATAAACATACTTATATATTTCTAAATACATACATATTATAGATTAATTACACCCAGACACAGAACAAATGATCGTGCTCATCACACAAACATTTGTCCTGGGTGGGAATCGAACCCACGACCTCCGGCATAGCAGTCAGGGTCACTAACCACTAGACCAACAGGCCAGTCGACAGTGGCTGAGTAATCTTTGTTTATTATACAAATAGTTATTTCTAGTCTGGGTATTTGTTTATTTCAGGGCCCCAAGTCTGCTAATTTAGTAATGACTCAATTGAATATCAATTGGATCTCAGTAGCAGTTTTAACTACATTTGGTATTCTGCTACTAATTTAAGACCAATGGTTTTCCAGTGACATTCCATTGAACTGCTATCAGAATATTTGCTAGTCTGCTCTTCAATCGTGTTACAATTGTAAATCGATTGAGGACTTTATCGGTATTCTACTCTCTAATGGCAATACTTATAACTGCTCAACTGAGAGTCAATTACAATTACACTACGATTCCATTACGACTCTATTGAGCTTATACAAGTTTTTGCAGAATACCAAATTTGTTCTAATCATAATGGAGTCGTGATTGAGTCTCAATTGAATATCAGTAGCATGTGAGTTAAATAAAATTAGCAGACTTGAGGCCCAGTTTTAATGTTTGCAAAGGCACCCACGATGCGGGAGAAATAACAAGTGTAAAGTTATATTAAAATATAAAAGAAATTAATCTCATCTGAGCTTAATTATTTCTACCATTAATACATTTTTCTAATCAAAAATAGAGTTTCGCTAAGCGGTACAAATACATACACAATCACATTTAATTACAATTAATTTTTTTTTATTGTAAAGGCGCTGCCTCACCGCGTGCATTCACCCATAATATAACGTTACAGTCTCGAGCATTTCATCAGTGAAGGAAAACAACCGCGCATCACAATGCGCACCTTGTATCAAATCCTACTATAATAATATTATAAATGCGAAAGTTTGTGAGGATGTAGGTATGTATGTATGAAACACACACAGCATGTAAGTATGAAAAAACATGTTGAATTTTCACATAACTTTTAGTCAGTAAGCATTTCGATATCTTGTACAGTTTTCGAGGTATCCGCTCTTGAAAGTCTGCGACTTAAAAAAAAAATATCTTTTCGCATTTGGATACAGCGACTGATTAAGAGTTCTGACCGCCCTAGGCTAATTATGAAGACGCGCCCCCCGCCAGGCTTGTTACGGACGACGGCCTAAAAAGTAGTACTCGTAACTGAGTAAATAGTAGTGTGAAAATTTTAACATGGTCATGGTTCACTATCAGATACTACCTATAAAATCTATAAGATCGATCTGCAACCGAAATTAACATTTTTTTTTAATTTGCATTACATTCAACTTTTTTTTTCCATAGTGGTAAAATCATCAAACGAGTCCTCCCAGCCAAGGCAGGGCGGGAGGGACTGTCAGACTCGTACTGACTAAAAAGGACAGCGAGTCACCCTTTACTCGCCGCCCCCACACCCGCGCCTACGGGGAGGCCGGAGATTGTCTGCCGACGTCCGTCACCGTGGGCGTCTACCACTGCGGCTTGGGTGGAGGGAGGACGCTATCCTCTCCCTCACGCAGCCCGCCTCCTCCATGCACAGCATGACTGCTTCGCAGAAGGAGGCGACCGCTTCCCACTCCGTCTCGCCCCGCAGCATGGCTTTGACCAATGCCGGGCGCGAGAGGTCTCCGCCTCTCGCCGTCGTTAGGACACGGCGGTGCTCTGCCCAAGCGTGGCAGTCCTGCACCATATGCTCCACCGTGTCCTCAGGGCGATCCTCGCAGCAGTGACAACCAGGCGTTTCCTCCCTCCTTATCAGACACAGTACCTCCTGAAACTTCCGTGTCCGGTAAGTACCTGCGTCATGTGGTAGGTTCGACCGCCCGGAGGACACGGTGGAGCATACGGTGCAGGACTGCCCTGCTTGGGCGGAGCACCGCCGTGTCCTCACGCAGGCGATAGGCGGAGACCTTCTCGCGTCCGGCATTGGTCACGGCCATGCTGCGGGGAGAGACGGAGTGGGAAGCGGTCGCCTCCTTCTGCGAAGCAGTCATGCTCGCGAAGGAGGAGGCGGGCCGCGAGAGAGAGAGGATACCGTCCTCCCTCCGCCCTAGACGCAGTGGTAGACGCCCACGGCGACGGATGTCGCGGGACGATCTCCGGCCACCGTAGGCGCGGGCATGCGGGCGGCGAGTAAAGGGCAACTTGCTGCCTGACCATGGACCATGCCCGGGTCGACGGCGCGTTGTGTTCCACGTGTGTCCACGCGCGTCTCACGAAGCGTCAGCATAATGCCGGGCCCCCCTATAGAGGGTCACAGCCCTGCCGGGGTTGCGGGACATACGTATACCGCGACTCCGGTACACAAAGGGCTACCGAAGGACACCGTGGATTTTAGTCAGTACAAGCCTGACAGTCCCTCCCGCCCTGCCCGGGGTGGGAGGACTCATTTGATGATTTTACCAAGAAAAAAAAATGTGGTAGGTCAGGACGGCGTGACGCATTTCCAGCCACTCCTCAAAGAGGGGTCTTACCGCCGCGATTGCGGCGTGCCTGATGACATTCAACCTTAGGGTGGCAAACCATTTCTTAAGCTGACCGTACATAAAGGCATCTACCTCACGCATTATAAGACCAAAATCATGACAAGTGACTGCAGGCTACTAAGTAGAAAACCAAATCTATGTCGTGTTTGACCGCATGACTTATATTGGATATTAAAAAAGGAGAGGCATCATCATAGACAAGATTTCAGCGCCCCCCCGATCCTCGCGCCCTAGGCTGCAGCCTAATTAGCCTAAGGGTAAATCAGGCCCTGTTTGGATAGCATATTAATTTCGTATCTCCATAGCTCAAAAATGGAATAACAGTCTTTTTTAGACCCTACCCACAGGTTAAAGTAATCCTCGAATTCGGTGGCCACCATCATGTTTGCAATCTCTTGTCTTCCTCCAACCGAGGGAGCAGTGAATAGAGTTCAAAAACTCATTTTAGATTATACTAGCTGTGCCCGCGACTTCGTTCGCGTGGATGTCGGAAATTAACAATGTATTTTTTAGTGCGAAGCGCTTAATTCTCGCCACGTTTTTTTATAAATCATATCGTTTTCATATAATCCCTGTATTTAGAATTTATTTTTCAAGAATATTTGAGGTGATTATAATAAACGCCCTCTGTCGTTCAGATTCAGAAGAATTGCTACTGGATAAGAGCACCCATTCTATCTCATTCCATCCCACTCCATCCCCCTCCATCCCACTCCATCCTACTCCATTCCACTCCAACCCACTCCATCCGACTCCATCCCATTCCATCCCACTCAGTCCCACTCCATCCCACTCAATCCCACTCCATCCCACTCCAGCCCATTTCATCCTACTCCATCCCACTACATCCCACTCCATCCTAATCCATCCCACTCCATCCCACTCCATCACACTGCATCCCACGCCATCCCACTCAGTCCCACTCCATCCTAATCCATCCCACTCCATCCCACTACAACCCACTCCAACCCACTCCATCCCACTCCAACCCACTCCATCCCACTCCAACCCACTCCATCCCACTACATCCCACTCCATCCCACTCCATCCCACTCCATCCCACTCAATCCCACTCCATCCCACTCCATCCCCCTCCAGCCCATTTCATCCTACTCCATCCCACTCCATCCTAATCCATCCCACTCCATCCCACTCCATCTCACTCCATCCCACTCAGTCCCACTCCATCCTAATCCATCCCACTCCATCCCACTCAGTCCCACTCCATCCCACTACATCCCACTCCAACCCATTCCATCCCACTCCAACCCACTCCATCCCACTCCAACTCACTCCATCCCACTACATCCCACTCCATCCCACTCCATCCCACTCCATCCCACTACATCCCACTCCATCCCACTCCATCCCACTCCATCCCACTCCATCCCACTTCATCCCACTCCATCCCACTCCATCCCTCTCCATCCCACTCCATCCCACTGCATCCCACTCCATCCCACTCCAACCCACTCAATACCACTACATCCCACTCTATCCTAATCCATCCCACTCCATCCGATTCCATCCCACTCCATCCTACTCCATCCCACTCCATCCCACTCCATCCCACTCCATCCCACTCCATCCCACTCCATCCCACTCCATCCCACTCATTCCCATTCTAGTGTGAGTCTAATAAAAACCTTTCCTTTCTTTCCATTCCATCCCAAACCATCCCATTCTATTCCATTACACTCTACTTAACTCTACTCTACTCCACTCCACACCACTCCACTCCAGTCCACAACATTATTTGAATAGGTATGTAGTTTTTCTATTCCAAGCTAGATCGCGCTACTGAACTGCGCGTCTCGGTGTAAACTGACCGTAATTTTACTTCTGGGTCTGGAACACTTTAAATTCAAATATCTTTTGATAGACTTAACCGATTGCAATGAAACAAAAACTAAATTAGTCCTCAAGTTACGCTCGATCGTTGTGTATAAAGGTTATCTACATTGCCTTCGTACATTTTACGTGATGGAGCCACAAATAAACAGACAAACCGACAAACCGACAAACAGACAAACAGACAAAAATTCTAAAAATGCTGGAAATGGGTTCTGTTGGTTGTCCTTCAACACCCTAACTATTTTTTTTGGATTTTATTTTGATGTACAAAAACGATTTTTCTACAGTTTTATTATATGTATAGATTACGTACATGAACAAGGTCTTGATTTTGGGATGGTCAATAGGGCGAAGTACGAATCCAGAAGATATACGGATAAACTATCTATATATATAAACCTCTAGCATTTTTTAGAGAAAAACATTTTTGTTTTTTTTTTTTTTTTTTGGTTAAAAGTGGTAAGGTAGGCGTGGGTGTGCGTTTACAAACATAGAAACACACATACACAAACACCCAAACCCAGAACAAATACTTGTAGATCATAACAAATGTTTGTTCCGTGCGGGAATCGAACCTGCGACACGCTGAGCAGCAGTCCAATCGCTCAGCCACTACGCTAACCGTGTAGTAAAAAAAAATAATTAAAATTATGATTAACATTAAAATTTTTGATTCATGTTTACAGTTTTCGTTTTTTTTTTTCAATTTGCGTTTAGCTAGGCCTTATTGGCCGTATCTACCTTAGTTGTCCACAAAAATGAGTGATATTGCTATTTTTTTAATGCCTTTCTACTCTATTTCAGGTAAAATCATTTCATTTTATAGTAAAGGACCGCTATCGTTTGTCCCTCCGGAAGCTTTAGGACACGCTTGCAAAGCGTCATTATAAGGTACTGTAGAATGAGATCGTTTATGAAATCAAATAATTTAATCATATCTATACATATAATAAAACTGTAGAAAAATCGTTTTTGTACATCAAAATAAAATCCAAAAAAAATAGTTAGGGTGTTGAAGGACAACCAACAGAACCCATTTCCAGCATTTTTAGAATTTTTGTCTGTTTGTCTGTTTGTCTGTTTGTCGGTTTGTCGGTTTGTCGGTTTGTCTGTTTATTTGTGGCTCCATCACGTAAAATGTACGAAGGCAATGTAGATAACCTTTATACACAACGATCGAGCGTAACTTGAGGACTAATTTAGTTTTTGTTTCATTGCAATCGGTTAAGTCTATCAAAAGATATTTGAATTTAAAGTGTTCCAGACCCAGAAGTAAAATTACGGTCAGTTTACACCGAGACGCGCAGTTCAGTAGCGCGATCTAGCTTGGAATAGAAAAACTACATACCTATTCAAATAATGTTGTGGACTGGAGTGGAGTGGTTTGGAGTGGAGTAGAGTAGAGTTAAGTAGAGTGTAATGGAATAGAATGGGATGGTTTGGGATGGAATGGAAAGAAAGGAAAGGTTTTTATTAGACTCACACTAGAATGGGAATGAGTGGGATGGAGTGGGATGGAGTGGGATGGAGTGGGATGGAGTGGGATGGAGTGGGATGGAGTGGGATGGAGTGGGATGGAGTAGGATGGAGTGGGATGGAATCGGATGGAGTGGGATGGATTAGGATAGAGTGGGATGTAGTGGTATTGAGTGGGTTGGAGTGGGATGGAGTGGGATGGAGTGGGATGCAGTGGGATGGAGTGGGATGGAGAGGGATGGAGTGGGATGGAGTGGGATGAAGTGGGATGGAGTGGGATGGAGTGGGATGGAGTGGGATGTAGTGGGATGGAGTGGGATGGAGTGGGATGGAGTGGGATGTAGTGGGATGGAGTGAGTTGGAGTGGGATGGAGTGGGTTGGAGTGGGATGGAATGGGTTGGAGTGGGATGTAGTGGGATGGAGTGGGACTGAGTGGGATGGAGTGGGATGGATTAGGATGGAGTGGGACTGAGTGGGATGGAGTGAGATGGAGTGGGATGGAGTGGGATGGATTAGGATGGAGTGGGATGGAGTAGGATGAAATGGGCTGGAGGGGGATGGAGTGGGATGGAGTGGGATTGAGTGGGATGGAGTGGGATGGAGTGGGATGGAGTGGGATGTAGTGGGATGGAGTGGGTTGGAGTGGGATGGAGTGGGTTGGAGTGGGATGGAGTGGGTTGGAGTGGGTTGTAGTGGGATGGAGTGGGATGGATTAGGATGGAGTGGGACTGAGTGGGATGGAGTGGGATGCAGTGTGATGGAGTGGGATGGAGTGGGATGGATTAGGATGGAGTGGGATGTAGTGGGATGGAGTAGGATGAAATGGGCTGGAGTGGGATGGAGTGGGATTGAGTGGGATGGAGTGGAACTGAGTGGGATGGAATGGGATGGAGTCGGATGGAGTGGGTTGGAGTGGAATGGAGTAGGATGGAGTGGGATGGAGGGGGATGGAGTGGGATGGAATGAGATAGAATGGGTGCTCTTATCCAGTAGCAATTCTTCTGAATCTGAACGACAGAGGGCGTTTATTATAATCACCTCAAATATTCTTGAAAAATAAATTCTAAATACAGGGATTATATGAAAACGATATGATTTATAAAAAAACGTGGCGAGAATTAAGCGCTTCGCACTAAAAAATACATTGTTAATTTCCGACATCCACGCGAACGAAGTCGCGGGCACAGCTAGTCATAAAATATATTCAGGACTGAGACGCATTGTTGAATATATAATTACACTTTTAACGATTATTTTCCTCCTAGTAGAACAATAAAATTGAGACAATTTTACTTTTTCTTTCAATATTTCAAAAAACATTTGAGCGGCTTTAAAAATCCTATCTGAGGTTTTGTTCTCACAGTAAAACCTCTACAGTACTCAGTGGTACTACAATAAAGGCGTCGTCCTACTCATCATAGGCGTCCCTTTACTCTTTATTGGCGTCGCCCTACTCATTATAGGCGCCGCCCTAGTCATTATAAGCTTCGACCTACTCATTATTGGCGTCTCCCTAGTCGTTATAGGCGTTGCCCTTCTTATTATAGGCGTCGCCCTACTCACTATAGGCGTCACCCTACTCACGAAAGGCGTCGCCCTATACATTAAAGGCATCTTCCTATTCATTATGGGCGTTGCCCTACTAGTTGAGGGCGTCTCCCTATTCACTATTAGTGTCGATTTACTCACTATTGGCGTCGCCTAACTCACTATTGGCGTCACCCTACTCAATATTGGCGTCGCCCTCCTATTGTAGGCGTCGCCCTACTCAATATTGGCGTCGCCCTACTCACTATTAGAGTCGCCCAACACACTATTGGCGTCGCCCTACTCGATCTTAGCGTCGCCCTACTCACTATTGGCGTCGCCCTACTCATTATTGGCGTCGTCCAACTCGCAATTGGCGTCGCCCTACTCACTATTGTCGTCGCCCTACCCACTACTCGCGTCGCCCTACCCACTATTCGCGTCGCCCTACTCACTATTGGCGTCGCCCTACTCACTATTGGCGTCGCTCTACTCATTATAGGCGTCGGCTTACTCATCGTTGGCGTCGCCCAACTCGCAATTGGCGTCAGCCTACTCACTATTGGCGTCGCTCTACTCACTATTGGCGTCGCTCTACTCATTAAAGGCGTCGCCCTACTCATTATTGGCGTCGCCCAACTCGCGATTGGCGTCGCCCTTCTCACTATTGGCGTCGCCCTACTCACTATTGGCGTCGCCCTACTCATTATAGGCGTCCAATAGTGAGTAGGCTGACGCCTTGTCACGAGTGTCGATGAAAGTGTCATGAGTATCCCATGTGTGTCACGAGTGTCATAAGTGTCCGGTATGTGTCACGAGTGTCAGATGAAAGTGTCATGAGTGACCGATGTGTGTCACGAGTGTCAGATGAAAGTGTATGACATCGGCGTCATCAAACATGACATCAAAATGAGTGCCCGATATGTGTCACGAGTGTCAGATGAAAGTGTCATGAGTGTCAGATGTGTGTCACGAGTGTCAGATGAAAGTGTCATATGTGTCCGATGATAGTCACGAGTGTCAGATGAAAGTGTATGACATCGGCGTCATCAAACATGACATCAAAATGAGTGCCCGATATGTGTCACGAGTGTCAGATGTGTGTCACGAGTGTCAGTTGAAAGTGTCATGAGTGTCAGATGAAAGTGTCATGAGTGCCAGATGAAAGTTGTAACGTTGTGGATTACCAACGTTGCATTTCAAAACTATAAATAGTTCATTATTATAAATTTGTAGGTATCTAGTAAAATATTCTTGAATTACGTCGAGACAAAAAGTAATTTATAGGTGGGTAGTTCTAAACTGGTAGTAACAGTTGACAGTTAAACTGTGGAATGTTCTAGCCGCGGATAAGTGAGTGGCAATGCTTATGCTGTCTCACTCTCACGCGTGCAAAATCCAATTCCCCTTCTCTCTGAGCGAGGCATTTTGTAGCAATCAGCTGGGACTTGATTCAGTACAGAAAAATATCACCGCGAGCTAACACTACAGCAAGTAGTTCCTTATATTAGGACTATTTAATTTTGCTCGTCTCAGACTTGGACAGTTTTAGTCAATTAAATATTAAAATCGTGTTAATTCACCTGTGATTGTAGTACATCCCCGTATTTAGGGTAAGTTGCCAAACCAAACCTTTATAACTGCTAGCTATTGTGTTTCTATATTTTTGTATTGAGCAGGTACCTACAGACTTATTATTTTGTGTTCTAATTTTTCTTTGTCTGTTAGGTTTTTATTTCGTTAAGCCTCGAATGTTCCATACGCTCGTAGGCCTATAATAATGTTGTGTTAATGTTTCACGCTAATTTAATATTGTGTATTTACCATGTAAACTCCGTTCTGCTGATGACCAAACTCACAAACGCCTCAAGCGCTTTACGTCCTAGGCTTACGCTTACGCTGCGGGGTCATCATCAGAGAGGACTTACAGTGGACCTTTTATTTACCGCTGGACGTTGATTCCAGGGAACAAGATTGGGGTTTGAAATACCCATCCTCAACGTTCGTTGAGTTCGACAGCTGACTCACCCTACCGAACGTTCGAGGCCTGCGCACTCACAGCACCTAGCTGCGCACACCGCTGACCTGCCACACACACCCAGCAGCGCACAGCCGACCTGCCGGCGCATCCACCATCCCGTCCCTGAGGTCTCTCTCACCTCGGGACAACTCCTCGGCATCGTGTCCCTGCTCTACGCGATAAGCCAGGGCAGTACATAGTGCGCCTACTTCCACGGAACGAATAAATACCGAGTGACGGCTGTGAACCACGACCTTTAATAAATTAATTGTAAACGTTGGTGGGTTCTTTTATTTTAACCCACCATTAACCGTTACATTGGCGCCCAATTACGTGGTTTTTTTATTAAGGTCACTTGTTTTTTTTTGTTCTGTGGAGGTAGTAAGTGTGTTATTTTGGTGTTTGTGTTTTTTTGTGTTTTTGTGAAACGTTTTTTGGTTTAACGCAGCCAAAGTGTACCCTACCCTACACAATTTTTTTTCTCTATTTTGGTTTGAAGAAGAAAGTAACGATTTTTTTTTACTTTTTGACTATTATATTTTTTTTAAACTCATCGTAGTAGTAGGGCACTTGTGAAGGTCCGTCCGGGGAAGTACTACCACCACACTTATTGCAACCGCAAATCATTTTTATTTTTCGGTTGTAGGGTGTGGGTGCCGGGATTCTATTACAGGCACATATATACAACCTTATCACCTGGGTTCGTCTGCCTATAAAAGAATTTTTACTTTCTTTTCTTTTATATAGGTAAATTGTTTTTGTTTTTTATTGGTTATTGCAGACCCTACCTCATTCTGTCAATACCAACAACATTTTTTTTCTCAATTCATTTTGTTCAATAGTAATATTTTGAAACAACTTAACTTTTGTAAACAGAACATAATTGCAGACTATCTCAATCTGTCAATTTTTTTTTTGTTCTCCTCTCAATTCGTATTCAAGTGTAATTTCATTTTTTTAAACAACTATTTTTGTAAAACCTAGGTACATATTATTGCAGACCCTACCTCATTCTGTCAATATTCTGTCAATTTGTTTTTTCAATTTGTTTTAAATTGTAATTGCTTTTTAAAGCTTAACCTTTTGTAAAGCGTACACATTGGTTGCATTAACTCCTTTTGTGTGTTTTTTTTTTATTTTCATTTCGGTGCAATTGTTTTTTTGTGCTTGTTTTCTAGATTGTTCTCAACCAAAACGTTATTAGATTTTTAAATTCAAATTGTAACAGACGGAGTGTTAGTACACATAACCGTTCATTTTATTTTTCTCTTTGAATTTTTTTTTTGTTTTGGCACTTACCCTACACTTTTAATTTTTTTTTTTGCTTTTGAAAAGTTTTAAATCATGACTTATCCAGTAACGTTTATGTCGCTTCATAAGTCTGAACTTGAGTACGTAGTGAATATTATAGGCGTATCACCTTCTGTCACGGTACAGGACTTACTACGGATAGCTAAATATGGACCATTATTTCCATTATGACATATTGGTTAGTCTTTTATCTTTATAACTTTAACTAAATTTTGACATTCTAGTAGTCTTTCATAATTATAACTTTAACTTTATTATTTTGACATTCGTAAATATACCCGTAAATTTTAAATCTTAACTTCTTTTTTAAATTTTGAATACCTATTACTATACCGAACCTATCCAATCTACCATTGCTTTTCTTTGTTATTACTTTCGGTCTACCCTATAGTTATTTTTGTATAATGATGGCCTACCCCATTCATTATATTTTATTTTTTATACCTATCGGCCCTACACCGAAGGTATTTATTATATTGATCGTGGCTCTAACCCATCGATCACTTTGGTTTTGTAATACATGGTTGTGTTTTTTTTTCACGGTTGTGTTTTTCTTTAGAGCGGTAGCAACTCTTTAAATAAGCCCTTGCAGGAGCGGTCGATTACTCCATAAATAAACCATAAATCATAAAGCACAACTGTGTCTATAGAGCGGTAGCAACTCTTTAAATAAGCCCTTGCATCATAAAAAACACAACTGTGTCTATAGAGCGGTTGCAACTCTTTAAATAAGCCCTTGCAGGAGCGGTCGATTACTCCTTAAATAAACCATAAATCAAAAAACAAAACCAAAGGACATAGCTTGTTCACTTAATACTGATGGTCTACACCATTCGTGTTGTTTCTTTAGAGCGGTCGCAACTCTTTAAATAAGCCTTTGCAGGAGCGGTTGGTAACTCCGTAAATAAGCCTTAAACCAAAAACATAATTTTATCATCTAAATTTAGATTCAATTACTTACAGTAAAATTTAAAACTGGTAGGTGGATTAGTATTGGTCGGTAGATGGTTAAAAGGAAAAGAAATAATTTAACAATAATATTTTATTGAACTCGATACATACGATTGCATTATTCTCTCGCTTAGTACACTTTCATCTTTGAAGAAAACTATTGTAAGGCATCAGGTTAATGACAACAGGATTCCTATATATTTTATATTGTGCGACAGCTATCTCTCGTATCACTGAATACAATAGCTGCCGCTGGTTATGATTGCGAGAAGTACGAATGATGATTTTTTTTTGATAGGTAAAACAATAGTTAGATCTAATTCTTCGTGCGGATTTTGTCATTATAGAAGACAAAATCCTTGACTGCGCGAGGGGGTATTGTAACGTTGTGGATTACCAACGTTGCATTTCAAAACTATAAATAGTTCATTATTATAAATTTGTAGGTATCTAGTAAAATATTCTTGAATTACGTCGAGACAAAAAGTAATTTATAGGTGGGTAGTTCTAAACTGGTAGTAACAGTTGACAGTTAAACTGTGGAATGTTCTAGCCGCGGATAAGTGAGTGGCAATGCTTATGCTGTCTCACTCTCACGCGTGCAAAATCCAATTCCCCTTCTCTCTGAGCGAGGCATTTTGTAGCAATCAGCTGGGACTTGATTCAGTACAGAAAAATATCACCGCGAGCTAACACTACAGCAAGTAGTTCCTTATATTAGGACTATTTAATTTTGCTCGTCTCAGACTTGGACAGTTTTAGTCAATTAAATATTAAAATCGTGTTAATTCACCTGTGATTGTAGTACATCCCCGTATTTAGGGTAAGTTGCCAAACCAAACCTTTATAACTGCTAGCTATTGTGTTTCTATATTTTTGTATTGAGCAGGTACCTACAGACTTATTATTTTGTGTTCTAATTTTTCTTTGTCTGTTAGGTTTTTATTTCGTTAAGCCTCGAATGTTCCATACGCTCGTAGGCCTATAATAATGTTGTGTTAATGTTTCACGCTAATTTAATATTGTGTATTTACCATGTAAACTCCGTTCTGCTGATGACCAAACTCACAAACGCCTCAAGCGCTTTACGTCCTAGGCTTACGCTTACGCTGCGGGGTCATCATCAGAGAGGACTTACAGTGGACCTTTTATTTACCGCTGGACGTTGATTCCAGGGAACAAGATTGGGGTTTGAAATACCCATCCTCAACGTTCGTTGAGTTCGACAGCTGACTCACCCTACCGAACGTTCGAGGCCTGCGCACTCACAGCACCTAGCTGCGCACACCTCTGACCTGCCACACACACCCAGCAGCGCACAGCCGACCTGCCGGCGCATCCACCATCCCGTCCCTGAGGTCTCTCTCACCTCGGGACAACTCCTCGGCATCGTGTCCCTGCTCTACGCGATAAGCCAGGGCAGTACATAGTGCGCCTACTTCCACGGAACGAATAAATACCGAGTGACGGCTGTGAACCACGACCTTTAATAAATTAATTGTAAACGTTGGTGGGTTCTTTTATTTTAACCCACCATTAACCGTTACAAAGTGTCAAGAGTGTCCGATACGTGTCACGAGTGTCAGATGAAAGAGTCACGAGTGTCATAAGTGTCCGGTATGTGTCACGAGTGTCAGATGAAAGTGTCATGAGTGACCGATGTGTGTCACGAGTGTCAGATGAAAGTGTATGACATCGGCGTCATCAAACATGACATCAAAATGAGTGCCCGATATGTGTCACGAGTGTCAGATGAAAGTGTCATGAGTGTCAGATGTGTGTCACGAGTGTCAGATGAAAGTGTCATATGTGTCCGATGATAGTCACGAGTGTCAGATGAAAGTGTATGACATCGGCGTCATCAAACATGACATCAAAATGAGTGCCCGATATGTGTCACGAGTGTCAGATGTGTGTCACGAGTGTCAGTTGAAAGTGTCATGAGTGTCAGATGAAAGTGTCATGAGTGCCAGATGAAAGTGTATGCCATCGGCGTCATCAAACATGACAACATCAAAATGCGTGCCCGATATGTGTCACGAGTGTCAGATGAAAGTGTCATGAGTGTCCCATGTGTGTCACGAGTGTCATTTGAAAGTGTCATGAGAGTCCGATATGTGTCACGAGTGTCAGATGAAAGTGTCATGAGTGTCCCATGTGTGTCACGAGTGTCATAAGTGTCCGATATGTGTCACGGGTGTCAGATGAAAGTGACGCCAATAACGAGTAGGGCGACGCCTATAATGAGTAGAGCGACGCCAATAGTGAGTAGGGCGACGCCCATAGTGAGTAGGGCGACGCCGATTGCGAGTTAGGCGACGCCAATAATGAGTAGGGCGACGCCTATAGTGAGTAGAGCGACGCCAATAGTGAGTAGGGCGACGCCGATTGCGAGTTGGGCGACGCCAATAATGAGTAGGGCGACGCCAATAATGAGTAGGGCGGCGCCAATAGTGAGTAGGGCGACGCCAATAGTGAGTAGGCTGACGCCAATTACGAGTTGGGCGACGCCAATAATGAGTAAGCCGACGCCTATAATGAGTAGAGCGACACCAATAGTGAGTAGGGCGACGCCAATAGTGAGAAGGGCGTCGCCAATAGTGAGTAGGGCGACGCCAATAGTGAGAAGGGCGGCGCCAATGACACTCACAAAAAATGAGTGAGTAGGGCGCCAATGACACTCATCTGACACTCGTGACACATATCGGGCACTCATTTTGATGTCATGTTTGATGACGCCGATGTCATACACTTTCATCTGACACTCGTGACTAACATCGGACACTCATGACACTTTCATCTGACACTCTTGACACACATTTGACACTTATGACACTTTCATCTGACACTCATGACACACATCGGACATACATGTGACACATATCGGACACTCATGACACTTTCATCTGACACTCGTGACACTTTTATCTGACACTCATGACAGTTTCATCTGACACTCGTGACACTTTAATTTGACACTCATGACACTTTCATCTGACACTCATGACACTCGTGACACACATCGGACATTCATGACACTTTCATCTGACACTCGTGACATACATCGGACACTCATGACACTTTCATCTGACGTTCGTGACACACATGGGACACTCATGACATATCGGGCACTCATTTTGATGTCATGTTTGATGACGCCGATGTCATACACTTTCATCTGACACTCGTGACTAACATCGGACACTCATGACACTTTCATCTGACACTCGTGACACATATGGGACACTCATGACACTTTTATCTGACACTCGTGACATACATCCGACACTCGTGACTCTTTCATCTGACACTCGTGACACACATCGGAAACTCATGACACTTTCTCTGACGCTCGTGACACACATCGGACACTCATGACACTTACATCTGACACTCGTGTCTCACATCGGGTACTCTTGACACTTTCTCTGACGCTCGTGACACACATCGGACACTCATGACACTTTCATCTGACACTCGTGTCACACATCGGGCACTCATGACACGCGTGACACACATCGGACACACAAGACACTTTCATCTGACACTCATGACACATATCGGACACTCATGACACTTTCATCAGACACTCGTGACTCTTTCATCTGACACTCGAGACTCACATGGGACACTCATGACACTTTCATCTGACACTCGTGACACACATCGGACACTCGTGACACATATCGGACACTCATGACACTTTCATCTGACACTCGTGACTCTTTCATCTGACACTCGTGACATACATCGGACACTCATGACACTTTCTCTGACGCTCGTGACACACATCGGACACTCATGACACTTTCATCTGACACTCGTGTCACACATCGGGCACTCATGACACGCGTGACACACATCGGACAAACATGACACTTTCATCTGACACTCGTGACACGTATCGGACACTCTTGATACTTTCATCTGACACTCGTGACACACATCTGACACTCATGACACTTTCATCAGACACTCGTGACACATATCGGACACTTATGACACTCGTGACACACATGGGATACTCATGACACTTTTATCTGACACTCGTGACACATACCGGACACTCTTGACACTTTCATCTGACACTCGTGACTCACATGGGACACTCATGACACCTTCATCTGACACTCGTGACACACATCGGACACTCGTGACACATATCGGGCACTCATTTTGATGTTGTCATGTTTGATGACGCCGATGTCATACACTTTCATCTGACACTCGTGACACACATCGGACACTCGTGACACATATCGGACACTCATGACACTTTCATCTGACACTCGTGACTCTTTCATCTGACACTCGTGACATACATCGGACACTCATGACACGCATGACACACATCGGACACACATGACACTTTCATCTGACACTCGTGACACGTATCGGACACTCTTGACACTTTCATCTGCACTCGTGACACACATCGTACACTCATTACACTTTCGTCTGACGCTCGCGACACACATCGGACACTCATGACACTTTCATCTGACACTCGTGTCACACATCGGGCACTCATAACACGCGTGACACACATCGGACACACATGACACTTTCTTCTGACACTCGTGACACGTATCGGACACACTTGACACTTTCATCTGACACTCGTGACACACATCTGACACTCATGACACTTTCATCAGACACTCGTGACACATATCGGACACTTATGACACTCGTGACACACATGGGATACTCATGACACTTTCACCTGACACTCGTGACACATACCGGACACTCTTGACACTTTCATCTGACACTCATGACTCACATGGGACACTCATGACACCTTCATCTGACACTCGTGACACACATCAGACACTCGTGACACATATCGGGCACTCATTTTGATGTTGTCATGTTTGATGACGCCGATGTCATACACTTTCATCTGACACTCGTGACACACATCTGACACTCGTGACACATATCGGACACTCATGACACTTTCATCTGACACTCGTGACTCTTTCATCTGACACTCGTGACATACATCGGACACTCATGACACGCATGACACACATCGGACACACATGACACTTTCATCTGACACTCGTGACACGTATCGGACACTCTTGACACTTTCATCTGACACTCGTGACACGTATCGGACACTCTTGACACTTTCATCTGCACTCGTGACACACATCGTACACTCATAACACTTTCATCTGACAATCGTGACACATACCGGACACTCTTGACACTTTCATCTGACACTCATGACTCACATGGGACACTCATGACACGCGTGACACACATCGGACACACATGACACTTTCATCTGACACTCGTGACACACATCTGACACTCATGACACTTTCATCAGACACTCGTGACACATATCGGACACTTATGACACTCGTGACACACATGGGATACTCATGACACTTTCACCTGACACTCGTGACACATACCGGACACTCTTGACACTTTCATCTGACACTCATGACTCACATGGGACACTCATGACACCTTCATCTGACACTCGTGACACACATCAGACACTCGTGACACATATCGGGCACTCATTTTGATGTTGTCATGTTTGATGACGCCGATGTCATACACTTTCATCTGACACTCGTGACACACATCGGACACTCGTGACACATATCGGACACTCATGACACTTTCATCTGACACTCGTGACTCTTTCATCTGACACTCGTGACATACATCGGACACTCATGACACGCATGACACACATCGGACACACATGACACTTTCATCTGACACTCGTGACACGTATCGGACACTCTTGACACTTTCATCTGACACTCGTGACACGTATCGGACACTCTTGACACTTTCATCTGCACTCGTGACACACATCGTACACTCATTACACTTTCACCTGACACTCGTGACACATACCGGACACTCTTGACACTTTCATCTGACACTCATGACTCACATGGGACACTCATGACACCTTCATCTGACACTCGTGACACACATCAGACACTCGTGACACATATCGGGCACTCATTTTGATGTTGTCATGTTTGATGACGCCGATGTCATACACTTTCATCTGACACTCGTGACACACATCGGACACTCGTGACACATATCGGACACTCATGACACTTTCATCTGACACTCGTGACTCTTTCATCTGACACTCGTGACACGTATCGGACACTCTTGACACTTTCACCTGCACTCGTGACACACATCGTACACTCATAACACTTTCGTCTGAGACTCGTGACACATACCGGACACTCTTGACACTTTCATCTGACACTCGTGTCACACATCGGGCACTCATGACACGCGTGACACACATCGGACACACATGACACTTTCATCTGACACTCGTGACATATATCGGACACTTATGACACTCGTGACACACATGGGATACTCATGACACTTTCACCTGACACTCGTGACACATACCGGACACTCTTGACTCTTTCATCTGACACTCATGACTCACATGGGACACTCATGACACCTTCATCTGACACTCGTGTCACACATCGGGCACTCATGACACGCGTGACACACATCGGACACACATGACACTTTCATCTGACACTCGTGACACGTATCGGACACTCTTGATACTTTCATCTGACACTCGTGACACACATCTGACACTCATGACACTTTCATCAGACACTCGTGACACATATCGGACACTTATGACACTCGTGACACACATGGGATACTCATGACACTTTCATCTGACACTCGTGACACATACCGGACACTCTTGACACTTTCATCTGACACTCGTGACTCACATGGGACACTCATGACACCTTCATCTGACACTCGTGACACACATCGGACACTCGTGACACATATCGGGCACTCATTTTGATGTTGTCATGTTTGATGACGCCGATGTCATACACTTTCATCTGACACTCGTGACACACATCGGACACTCGTGACACATATCGGACACTCATGACACTTTCATCTGACACTCGTGACTCTTTCATCTGACACTCGTGACATACATCGGACACTCATGACACGCATGACACACATCGGACACACATGACACTTTCATCTGACACTCGTGTCACACATCGGGCACTCATGACACGCGTGACACACATCGGACACACATGACACTTTCATCTGCACTCGTGACACACATCGTTCACTCATTACACTTTCGTCTGACGCTCGTGACACACATCGGACACTCATGACACTTTCATCTGACACTCGTGTCACACATCGGGCACTCATGACACGCGTGACACACATCGGACACACATGACACTTTCATCTGACACTCGTGACACGTATCGGACACACTTGACACTTTCATCTGACACTCGTGACACACATCTGACACTCATGACACTTTCATCAGACACTCGTGACACATATCGGACACTTATGACACTCGTGACACACATGGGATACTCATGACACTTTCACCTGACACTCGTGACACATACCGGACACTCTTGACACTTTCATCTGACACTCATGACTCACATGGGACACTCATGACACCTTCATCTGACACTCGTGACACACATCAGACACTCGTGACACATATCGGGCACTCATTTTGATGTTGTCATGTTTGATGACGCCGATGTCATACACTTTCATCTGACACTCGTGACACACATCGGACACTCGTGACACATATCGGACACTCATGACACTTTCATCTGACACTCGTGACTCTTTCATCTGACACTCGTGACATACATCGGACACTCATGACACGCATGACACACATCGGACACACATGACACTTTCATCTGACACTCGTGACACGTATCGGACACTCTTGACACTTTCATCTGACACTCGTGACACGTATCGGACACTCTTGACACTTTCATCTGCACTCGTGACACACATCGTACACTCATAACACTTTCATCTGACACTCGTGACACATACCGGACACTCTTGACACTTTCATCTGACACTCATGACTCACATGGGACACTCATGACACCTTCATCTGACACTCGTGACACACATCAGACACTCGTGACACATATCGGGCACTCATTTTGATGTTGTCATGTTTGATGACGCCGATGTCATACACTTTCATCTGACACTCGTGACACACATCGGACACTCGTGACACATATCGGACACTCATGACACTTTCATCTGACACTCGTGACTCTTTCATCTGACACTCGTGAGATACATCGGAAACTCATGACACGCATGACACACATCGGACACACATGACACTTTCATCTAACTCTCGTGACACGTATCGGACACTCTTGACACTTTCATCTGACACTCGTGACACGTATCGGACACTCTTGACACTTTCATCTGACACTCGTGACACACATCTGACACTCATGACACTTTCATCAGACACTCGTGACACATATCGGACACTTATGACACTCGTGACACACATTGGACACTCGTGACACATATCGGGCACTCATTTCGATGTTGTCATGTTTGATGACGCCGATGTCATACACTTTCATCTGACACTCGTGACACACATCGGACACTCGTGACACATATCGGACTCTCATGACACTTTCATCTGACACTCGTGACACGTATCGGACACTCTTGACACTTTCATCTGACACTTGTAACACGTATCGGACACTCTTGACACTTTCATCTGCACTCGTGACACACATCGCACACTCATAACACTTTCGTCTGAGACTCGTGACACATATCGGACACTCATGACACTTTCATCGGACACTCGTGACCCACATCGGACACTCAAGACACTTTCATCTGACACTCATGACACATATCGGACACTCACGACACTTTCATCTGACACTCGTGACACATACCGGACACTCTTGACACTTTCATCTGACACTCGTGACACACATCGGACACTCATGACACTTTCATCTGACACTCGTGACACACATCGGACACTCATGACACTTTCATCTGACATGATGTCCATCTGTTTATGGACATGTTATGTTATTAAAACAGAAAATGATAAATATTAAAGGGGCATCCTATACATCGCCCGTTGACAGCTTGGTAGGAGATCCAAGAGCCAAGCTGTCCCGACATTATACCGAAGATATCCCGGACATCAGTCTGTACGAGATTAGGATGGCCCTGAAGCAGCTTAAGAACAACAAGGCGCCGGGCGAGGACGGAATCACTTCAGAGCTTCTGAGAGCGGGTGGAACACCGGTACTTAAAGTCCTCCAGAAACTCTTTAATTCCGTCCTCTCCGAGGGCAAAACGCCTGAAACATGGAGTAGAGGTGATGTGGTGCTGTTCTTCAAAAAAGGTGATAACAGCCTATTGAAGAACTACAGACCCATCACGCTTCTAAGTCATGTTTACAAGCTGTTTTCAAGGGTTATCACGAACCGTCTCGAACACAGACTTGATGACTTCCAGCCTCCCGAACAAGCCGGTTTCCGAAGAGGCTATAGTACCATAGACCACATCCATACGCTGCGGCAAGTTATACAGAAGACCGAAGAGTATAACTTGCCATTATGCTTAGCGTTTGTGGACTATGAGAAAGCCTTCGATTCGGTGGAAACATGGGCGGTACTTGAGTCACTCCAGCGATGCCATATTGACTATCGGTACATCGAGGTGTTGAAGTGCTTGTATAATAACGCCACCATGTCGGTCCGAGTACAGGAGCAGAGCACGAAGGCGATTCCATTGAGAAGAGGCGTAAGACAGGGGGACGTTATCTCCCCGAAACTGTTTACTGCCGCAATGGAAAACGCCTTCAAGCTCCTGGAATGGCAAGGACTTGGCATCAACATCAACGGCGAATACATCACTCACCTTCGGTTTGCCGACGACATCGTAGTCATGGCAAAGTCGATGGAGGAACTCAGCATGATGCTCGATGGCCTCGACCGAGTTTCACAACGGGTGGGCTTGAAAATGAACATGGACAAGACGAAAATTATGTCAAATGCCAATGTTGTGCCCACCCCAGTCTCTGTTGGAAACTCGGTACTCGAAGTTGTTGACTCATATATCTACTTAGGACAAGTAGTCCAGTTAGGTAGGTCCAACTTCGAGAAAGAGGTCAACCGCCGAATCCAACTCGGTTGGGCAGCGTTCGGGAAACTACGCAATGTCTTTTCGTCCGACATCCCTCAGTGCCTCAAGACGAAAGTCTTCAACCAATGTGTGTTACCAGTGATGAGTTACGGCACCGAAACGTGGTCTTTCACTATCGGCCTCATCTCAAAGCTCAAAGTCGCTCAACGAGCTATGGAGAGGGCTATGCTAGGTGTTTCTCTACGTGATCGAATCCGAAATGAGGAGATCCGTAGACGAACTAAAGTCACCGATATAGCCCACCGGATTAGCAAGCTGAAGTGGCAATGGGCAGGCCATATTGCTCGCAGAGCAGACGGCCGATGGGGTCGAAAAGTACTAGAGTGGAGACCACGGACTAGCAAGCGCAGCGTAGGACGTCCACCAGCAAGGTGGACAGACGACCTTATAAAGGTCGCCGGAAGACGCTGGATGCAGGTCGCTTCCAACCGGTATCTGTGGAGATCAAAAGGGGAGGCCTATGTTCAGCAGTGGACGTCCTATGGCTGAGATGATGATGATGATGATGATCCTATACAACAGACAGGTTTTTTTACCATTTTTATAGATAAATAATACGGGGCTCTTTGCACTAAGTCCGACTCGCCCTTGGCTGGTTTTTAGATTAGAGATTTTATTTAATTAAAAAATAAAAACCGAAAAGTTTTATCAAAAAATCTTATAGCAAGAACTGACAGATGATCTCTTCGTGGCCCATAATAATGTGATCATTAGGTGTTGTCATCCCGCACATATCGTATTATAGGAACAAAAAGCAGGAATGGTCAGCGAGTACATTATTGTACGGAAATGTACTACTTGTAGCGTCAGCATGCGCTTCTCGCGTGGCGCTAACAATCAACTTTGTTCGGCTTCTCTGTCACAAATGTCTGTAGTGATTTTTTGTACGGTCGGCAGATTAAATTGATGAAATCAAGGAAGTGTTTTGTTTTTTACCGACTTCAAAAAGAAACCGAGTCACAAAAGAGCAAGCTCTCAAAGATGGCAAATTCTCAAAAATCCTGATTTTCAAAATGGTAGATTCTCGAAATGCCTTATTATTTATAAAAAGATAAAATGAAAAAAATATGATGGTTTTTGATTTTATTTTATGATATGACATGTGGAGGAGAATGTATTCTCTGTAGTTTAATAACATGATAAGTCAAAAAATCCTGCTTCGAACAAATTAGACGAGTTCGACAATATAAATGAAGCTTATAAATACGAAATAATTAAGCCTAGGAAAAACTGTCCTGGGTTGCGGGACTTATTGAATTACCGTGACCCTGGAACGTAAAGTACTAATGAACAACACCGTGGATTTTAGTCGGTACGAGTCTGACAGTAGGGTGCGGACTCATTTGATGATTTTAACACGATAAAAAAAAGGAAAAAGCTGTCCTACGGTCAGTTGGCAGCTTGGTGTGACAAAATTTCCCATTTCTTAGATAATATGACTGTAATTTCTGAAGTATTGGGCAGAAGTGTATAATATCCAGGTGTGCAATAGTACATTTTACCAGATAAAATGTAAGTATAATACACCTTTTTACCCGACTGCGCCAGGAGGGTTATGTTTTTCGAGTGTATGTATGTATTTATGTATGTTTGTATGTATGTATGTATGTTTCTGTGTGTTGCTCTGCAGCCTAAACGGCTTGATGGATTTTAACTTGAGAGGTGTCGTTAGATTCGTCTTAAACGTGAGAGTGTCACTGGGTACATAAAACTGGCCAAGTGCGAGTCTAACTCGTGTGCAAAGGGTTCCGAACTAAACATATTTTTTTAAAATCTCTCACATTCTATCAAGTGGGGTATCAAATTAAAGGATTTTAAAAATGGTTTACCAAAATATAATATATAACTTTTATGTTTCAATTTAATTTGGACTGTTATATGCTAACAAAAACTAAAAATAGTAAAATAAAATAAATATTTAAAAAAACAAAAAACCCGACTGCGTAAAAAAATTAAAAAGAAAGAAACAAGCCCAGTAGTTTAGAATTCACTCATTCACACTCACAGTCGGGGCCCCTTGGGAAGTTTTGATTGGTATAATTTGAATGGGCCCCGACTGTGAGTGTGAATGAGTGAATTCTAAACTACTGGGCTTGTTTCTTTCTTTTTAATTTTTTTACGCAGTCTGGTTTTTTGTTTTTTTAAATATTTATTTAACCTCTATTGTCCTGGGCAAAGGTGTATAAAACAGACCCATTTGGTACAGGCCAAATATTTAGTTTATAGATATTTAGCTTTACTTGCTAATTGAAATATTTATTGTCTCATTCGTATAAATTATCATCTGTTTCCGTAAACAAAAAAAAATAGAAGTAAGTCGCCATTTCTTTTGCCTTTTAGTTTTATCTAAAACACGAATATAACTTTTTTGCAATCCGTACGAGATAGACTTTACCCGCGAGTCGAAAGGTTGTCAGAGCGATGTGTTTATTGAAGGGCGAAGTCCAAGGAGACTCCAACCCCCATGCTTATGGTTTCTCTGTTTTATGGCGTTTCCGTTCAATATCGTTTGCGTTTCGTCTAATAATAGACTGCTTTGGTATGTCACATTCATGTCTATTTACTTTTAATTAAGGCATTCATCCATTGATTAATTTTAACACATCATCATCCCTTGCTTAGCCTTTTCATATTTTGTGGGCTCAGATTAATTATCACTCAATTATAAGAATTAAACTCAAACGTTGCATATCTTTAAACTTCGACATCTGATGAGTCCTTGTCACACGATTTCTGTACTTTATTTACAGTGCATTTATTGTAAAAAAATGATTAAGCGCCTAAGTGTACGAACGAGAAACTATTTTTTTACCGACTTTAAAAAAAAAGGAGGTTATCAATTCGACCCGTATGTATGTAATATTTCCAGAACTCCCAGTTTTCGTATATGTTATTTTCCGTAAAATTAACGTCAAAGTTCCAGTTTACGTCACAGTAACTGGAAAATTCATGATAATGCCTCTGTTGCTATTATTTCTAAATTGAATGCAATTGGAGTGTCCTATATCCATTAGTCCTGAAATAGACTAATGGCAAACTTGACACAAACATGACTGGTCTAAAAGCTTATTTAACCCCGTACAATGTAACACTGTGACATTGTTGTGTGTTAAAATAGGCGGTCATTGTCCGTTATCTGCGTGTAACGTAACTGTTTGTGTAATGCGCTTGCGCAGCACGTGGGTATGTGTGTAGTGATAATGTACGACGACGGAGGTGTTCTCCTGCACGCTTAGTATTACTAATTCTACCTATCTATATGCAAATCGAAAAAAATATCCCCGATTATGGAACGACCCGTTTACGATTGTAGAACTAAACATAATTTTAAATAGGTACTTATGATGATAGAAATCTTTCTAAATTTTGTCATTTTATCTATTCTTTCGTCGGTCGGACGGATGTCGACGAGAGTAGATAGTCAGTTCTACGACAGGATGGTTAAGAATTTTTTTACAGAATGCACGATCGACTGCTATACTACGTGTCGCGGGTTCAATAGAACCATAGAACAAAGATTTGTTTGACCTAGGTAGTAGTTGTTGTTTCTGATCTGGGTGTTTGTGTATGATGTGAATGTCAATGTTTGAAAATGCACCCAGAATAATTATGGCAGAAGTCCTAGTGTGCAACGTTTCAAAAAAAACATTTCAGACCAGGAATTTTTGTTTAAGTTTAATCCTTGAAATAAAATTGTTTACAGTTACAAATCACATTCACGAATATCCAGTTTGGATACAAATCTTTATCTGAAGGTACAGGCCTCACATATTTTTGTCATGACGCGGGAATCAAGCCCACGACCCTGACAACGTCGCCTTTGTAAAAGATAAATGATGAAATTTTCTTGTCATTATGGCGCGATGTTTTTGTGTGTTACAGAATAATGTATTTATTTAGAGGGTTCCGTGATGTATGAAATTATTTTTTGTACCCTTTAAATCATTTTATAGCTTTTTTAAAAATAATAGTGACGATCTGGTGGCCTACCATGAACTCTTAAGGCGATCCAATTTAGGCTGTGGGAAAGAGATAGCGCTAGACGACTTGTATAGCTCTGTTTCTTTCTCACAGCCTAAACTGGATCGCGTTAAGAGCTCGTGGTTAGGCTCCTGATCGTGTTCGCGGTGCAAACATGAGCAGAAATTGTCTAAAATAGAGATGTTTGGAAGGAAAAAGTGGGGGCCTTTGCCCAGCAGTGAGACACAAACTAGGCTAAAAAGAAAAGATTGAAGTATTTCTTATAATAAAGAGGCATCAACTCAGAGTTTGAACTGATCACTGGGATGGTAATAAACAAACTCCTATTAATATTCAACGTGTAACGTTAATAGCGCAAAACCTCTCGTGGGGTAACTCAGCCCATGTTACTGAACAATATGTTTGTTCTAAGACTTTTGGAAAATAAATAAAAAATAAAATGGTTTTTCATACAAAATGAGAAATTGATCGAGCCCATCAGTATGAAAAATCATTTTTTTTCCATAAGTTTTAGAACGTACATTGTTCAGTAACATGGGCTGAGTTACCCCACGAGAAGTTTTGCGCTATTAACGTTACACGTTGTATAAATACTGTAACTTGGCCCAATCACTTTATCAAAATCGAATCTTCATTCTCAGAAGCAGAAGGCGATTTGCGATCACTTAATCACTGGATCAACGATGATCTTATTAATAAGTTTGAAAGGCCAACCGCTCTAATAAGTTCTCACTCGTGGGGTACAGGATCGCGGGGTACGATGACAAAGGGAACCGAAGGGAGGACTCATTAAAATGATCGTTGTATAGTTCAAGAACAAATATTTGTTTGATCAAAATCAATGGGGCAACTTAAAAAAAAAGGAAAAAATTCTACTACATACAGTCACGTTCATTAATATGTTGGCACGTCTAGACTTCAAAAATATATGAACATCAAAATAATACAGAATATTGTGACAATTACAAGCATCATTAAATATTGTGATCAAGATTCTAATTCATTAATATATGACTACTTTTTTTCAGTAACATGTATACAGCCAAAGGGACATTATTATATGAACAACTTTAAGATCATAAGTATCCGAACAGTGTAAGATTCACAATTATGTAAGCTGCTATACTGTCATTTCTATATCAATGTAAACTGGATCTTATTTATTCGAGCAAATAGTATTATACTTTCCTCTGAATGTAGAGATAATTATGAAGCTTACCCTGCTCAGATATTATTAAAGCTAATACAGTATAGATATATTTTTTGGAAAGGTGATCACATATTATTGCCTAATGCAAATTGTATATTATTGAACCGGTCACTTGAAGATATATTTTTGATCTACAGATTCTGTATTAAATTTATTGAGCTTACCAACGCTCACAATATTTTGAATCGTTGACATTGCCAACATATTATTAAACTCGACTGTACAATGTTAATTTTGTTTTGAATGCACATAGCAAGGAACGCGACATATTTCATGTACCTATGGGGCTATGGTTGTTTACATTTCATCAGTTTGACACGATATTAAATAATGCAAATGATTGTTTCCATCAGACGGCAATATTTGTTCTTGTAAAGATGTAAACAATAGTTATCAGAATCATAATCTAACATAAGGGTGTTGTGGCATTATGAGGTAACAAGATTGATTACAGTAAGGCGCAAAAAATGTCTGTGGAAAAATAGCATTGCAGTTAAATATAATCACAAAATACCTAACAGAACCTGTACACCAATCGATCGAATTATTGATGATGTCGATAGACGCTAGAGTCGATCGATCGACGTCGAATCCGTCCCGCCTCAAGGTGGCCTGGGGGTCTTCTCGAAACCCATGGTTTCGACCTTAGTTACGGGCATTTTGACAACGAGCCCAAACTACGAATCAATGATAGTGCGATTTGAGAGATAGCTCCTTAGAGTCCGCACCACCATTAATGACCTGCAGTAAAATTCGTGGTACTACATTTGCCCACGTTTTTAAACACTCACTTTTCTTGTTTGTTTGTCGTTCCGGCTTGGCCTTTTGCAACTCAATTTTGAGGCACTTCCCGATAAGCTAGCAGGCTGAAATTTTGTACACGCTCTGTGTTTTGATGACAATACATGACTAGCTAAGAAACTTCATAACGAATCTAATATGGCGGCCTCCCCAAGATGGCGGACGGGCTGTTTGAAATCCACCCCCATGATATGGGTAATATATATAGGAAATATGTAGATGAATCTGTATATAGCAGTAGCAATAGAGATCGTATAACAGTTTCCTGATAAACAATCTCTTTACCTTTATCTATCCATAACAAAACATAATCATAGGACCTATATTTGATTATGATAGGTCAGTGTCGCGCTTCCACTTTCATTCTGTTTACGTTTTCCGACTTTGTGACGTCATGAGCGTTGTGTTTTGTTCACCAACACGTTTTTGAGGATCGATTTATTAAGGCTCCATAGTACTTCAATATAATCTTACTCGCTCCCACTTGCACGTACCACGCACTATTGCTTGCTCTTTCTTTTAGCTGTCTACACGCAAATCTATTTATTTTACGGCGAAAAAGAAAAGAAAATTCAAAAAAATAAATAACATAAATCCTGCTTTATAGTTAGTTCAGTTAGTATAAAAAGTTTCATGATCTAATCTTAAGTATTACATGATTACCAGCGTTTTATTGTTCAATTTAGAGGTAACTTTGGGATTTTTTCTATCGAGAAAATTTTATGGAATCATGTTTTCGCCAAACATAAGACCTAACATTAATCCTCAACTTTACCATATATTTATTTCAAAAATTATGCTGCAGTATTTTCGACGTATCACAGGATTCTGCTAAGTCATTTGAGGTAGTATGGGCTCTTAAACCACTAGCCGCTCACCGCGGTTTCACCTGCTACTCAACTCTTATTGGTCGCAGCGTGATGTTATAATTATTATAGCATAAAGCCTTCCTCGATAAATAAACTATCCAACAAAAAAAATAATAATATTTCAATCTAAACTAAAAGGGAACTACTGGTTCCTGAGATTAGCGCGTTCAAACAAACAAACTCTTCGACTTTATAATATTAGTATAAATTCGACATTATCAACTTTCGTTAATTTAAATTTCGGTTATAGTCGTTCGATATTTAATTTTTGATGTTTTGAAAATTAAATTCTTTAGCAATTCCGTAGATTTATTTATTAATTTTCGACATTCAAATACATACCCACCAACGGGGCAAGAAAAATACTTTTATAGAAAGTTCTTTTTACGACCAAAAACATTTTTAATCAAACCTTGCTGTAAGATAGCTTAGCAGACTTAAAATTCGCCAAGAAAATTGCAAATAATCCCTTCAAAATCCTAGGGCTACCGAACCACAATCCATAAACCAATTTCATACAGCCAAAGTCGAAGATAAAATCTAGTTTTATCACCAAACATACATATTAACTAACAAACTGTTAGCATAATGAGATATAAACGCTACTATATTTGTTGTACACACTGAACAAATCCTTTGCAAACGTTTCGGTATAAAATATATATCACTATCATTTTGATAATACCTCATTACTCCAAGAATGGTCTTTTGGTACAGTCATAATAATTATAATTACCGACAGTTAGATATTCGGTATATTAAAGTAGTTATTATTTAAAATATTCAATAAAAAATGGTGATGGCGAAGAGTGAGGCGGGGATGACGAGGGCGGCCGAGGAGATACCTCATGATCATCTCTTCAAGGTAACAGGATTATCTTCCACGAATTTGGAGAAGATGGCACAAGGTAAGTTTTTCTAATACTGTGACGTCATTGTTCCATATCATCGTTATAATATCTACCTGAAATCGCCAACTGCTAGGTACTACATAACAAGCCTACCCTTTTTTACCTGAGATGATACGCAGACGGAATATATGCGTTTAAGGTGCGAGGTTTTTTGTGCAAACCAATGGTGCCACTTACGATATCTCCAAAACTAGTAGTCCGATTTAGATGCGGTTTTCAGTGATAGGATTGAGTTTATTTATAACTTAGCGTTAGACTCGCATTTGACCACTAAGAGAGAAAGCAATGACGTGGTGGACGGTGAAGTAGGCTTACCTAGAAGCAACGACGATATAATACTAGACTCCTAATAACAGGCGACCGATGTCTGCCAACACATTAGGCAAAAAAGTCTTATATCCGTCTCATTTCGACCAATCCTGTGAGCCGTAAACATACGTTGAGACAGAACAGACCTTGAGCTAGCCAATCACAACGCAGTACCCCGTCCCCCTCACTTACGTAGTACCTCAGCGAGTTGGCAGAATAGTTTTGTTCGTTAGATCGTGCAATGCGTAGTCTAGTATTATATCGTCGTTGCCTAGAAGTAACCTACTTACGAGTACTCTTGATTTATGGACCCCAAGGTTGTAACTCTTAGGACATAGAGACCCCGGTAGGGAATTCAGCGCCTTAGCTCTGCGCACAATTTAATGTTTTGACAAAACGCTTTGTGTGCGTAAAGGTGGGATTAATTCCAAAATATCGATCACTGTCTATGAAAGGCACTGCAGGTTTTCTGGGCTCAGAAAATTACCTATCTTAAAAAAAACGAGTTAATTGGTTTAATTCACAAATCCGTGCTCCACCTTAGGCTGCAACATCGTTTCACATCAGTTGGGCAAATGAAAGAAAGAAGAAAGAAAGAAAAAACATTTATTTGACGCAAATGGACCACGATAGACACACACATCCATTCATCTATCTATACTTATAATAAATCTGTAGAGAGGTCAATTCTGAACATGAAATATATTTCCAAAATAACTATCAGGGGGTGATTAGGGATCGATACTGATGCCAAAAATGCAATTATTTAAATTATTGTCTGTCTGTCTGTCTGTCTGTCTGTATAACCGTTATAGAAACAAAAACTACTGGACGGATTTTGACGAAACTTGGTACAATTATTCTTCATACTCCTGCGCTGGTTATAGTATACTTTTCGTCACGCTACAATCAATAGGAGCAGAGCAGTGAAGGGAAATGTTAGGAAAACGGGAGAAGTTACTCCATACACGCTAATCTTCGGAACTACTGGACGGATTTGATTGTTTTTTTTTTGTTGTATACCTATTACGTCTGGGCAACATATAGGCTATAATTTATCTTGGAAACTTGAACACCTGATGCAGAACTGCAATAGATCAGCTTAACTATAAGAGATACAAAAATAGCGCCATAGCAAAAATTATTTCGCGTGATGAGCATTTTCTGCTGAGAAAATAAATTTGAAGATATGGAACACCTGATGTGGAACTCCAAGAGCCCAGCTACACTATTACATATACAGTAATGACGTCTTAGCAAAAGTTGTTCAGCCTGATGAGCACTCCCTGTTGTCGTATAAAAACTGAAGATCTGGAACACCTGATGTGGAACTCCAAGAGCCCAGCTACACTATAACATATACATATAGGAATGACGTCTTAGCAAGAGTTGTTTAGTCTGATGGGCATTTCCTGTTGACTTACAAACATGAAAGATCTGGAACGTCTGGAATCGTCATGCGCGTCCCGTTGTTTTCCCGTCCCCAGGCTCTAAGAATTCGACATCAGACGTTTCAGATCTTCGATTTTGACGACCCCATTGTCGCTGGCATAAGCAACAGGATCCGCGTATGAAGTCGCTGGCAGAAGCTAGTTTAAAATAAAATAACACATTATAGGAAGCAGAAAAAAAAACTTATATCTTTTGTGTGTCCCACGGCTGCGCCAAAATGCAAGCGTGTTATAAAAAATAGCGAGTTAGTGACTCAATTGCGAAAGTTTGATATATAATTTTAGGTTTAACCCTACGGGGTTGAGAGAGGGGCCACTCAAAACGTGGGGGCGTATCTTTGCAAGTTACACCCACGATCACACACATGTAATACACCCATGATACACTTCATGTAAATATACCTATCCCATTAATAATCCCTTAAATAATATACGCCCCCATGTTTTAAGTGGCCCCTCTCTCAACCCCGTAGGGTTATTTTCTTATTTTTAGGATATTTAAAAACGTGGGTTTTTAGATTTTTTTTTATATCTATTAATTGTTTTTCAATACTGTATCTGACGGAGAGGAAAAACCATACTTCGTTGAAAATC
This sequence comes from Agrotis clavis, assembly GCA_954870645.1. Lineage (NCBI taxonomy): Eukaryota > Metazoa > Arthropoda > Insecta > Lepidoptera > Noctuidae > Agrotis > Agrotis clavis. The sequence continues at coordinate 25,586,603 of OX940928.1, read as the reverse complement.
ACATGAAAATATTATGTTTTATACGAGAAAGAAAATGTCTCAAATCATTATACAGAAGCAAATTCTTCATCAATTGGAAACTCATTTTCTCAACCTTCAATACTTGAAACGGGCACATAAATAGTGTCATAATATATTAAAATTAGCCAACAGTAATAAAGGCGAAGTGAGTGACATTTATTAGTAAAAGGCGAGGAGACTACGGTACTGGCAGAGTTCCAAGTGTTCGAGTTATAACCAGACTGGTTTCAGACGTTTTTGTTTTCATCGTCACGTAAATTTGGCATATTTTACCGTGAAATATATTTGTTTTTACTCTGCAATTGCGTTGAGTTTTGCAGACGAGTTTTTCTTGGGGTTTGGTTTTACTTTGGCGTAGATAATATGATATTTCTGAAGCTGTAGCATATGGCGCAGGCCGCATAGAAAAGACGTAAGACGAGGACGCGTCGCGGACGAGCTAAAATGTATGAGAGTCGCGTCCGCGCCCCGTCTCTTCTATGTGTTCTACGTCGCGACGCTTCTATACATTTTGTATGAAAGAGAAGCCGAAGAGACATATGTCTCCGCCCCGTTTGCGTCTTACGTCTTTTGTATGTGGCCCGGACCTTACAAAGATTGGATATAATAATAATTAACATTCTGGATATAATAATAATTATATCCAATCCTTGTCAAATGTAAAAATATAGAAATAATTATCCCAACTAACTCTTAGTAACCTAACTTAGAATTTTATTCTCGTTGAATCCTATTTTTTGAGCCCAATTTTAGTTACGTGTGTTGTTATTTCTAAAAGTTGAGAATTAAGCAAGAAAACAAGATCAATGCTCCCCAAATTGTAATTTGGATAGCATTCGATTTTACTGAGCAAATGACGCCTTACTAAAATTAGAAAACAACAGTTACCTATTTTACTAAAACCCCTTCATCATCCTTTCAGAACCTGAGCCATCAGACTTCGAGGAAGCAATAGCAGCGACAGGGTACGGCTGGTTCAACATTGCCCTGATGCTGTGCACCATCCCGGCCTTCTGGAGCGCGGTCTCCGTGACCAGCTCCATCAGCTACATCTTCACAAGGGCTCAGTGCGATATGGGACTCAGTCTGTTGGATATGGGGACTATCACCGCCATGACTTATGGAGGTAAGTTTAAGGAATACGGACTACTTGAAGCTTTCAGTAAGTACAGGACGGTTTATTCCAGAAATCCCCACTGGTAAATTCCCACCAGTGGGGATTACTATTTTTTCGAAAAATCCCCACTCTTAAATAAATTTATCCTAGTGGTAAATGTTGTTCTAATTTAAATTGAAATAACGCAACATAGTCCCGCTGCGTGGTGCTCTTATTTCTACCTGCAAGGTTCAAAGGAACCTAACCAAACCGACTTCGAACTGACATCGGTCGTCAGTCTTGACCACAATGTTCTTTCAGTTGCCCTTTGCGTTCCCTGTCCCGGTATAATACGCACTATTTTCTTTAAAAAATCTTTCAGAAAGACCTTTTCGCATTCTGCCTTAGTAGTCTTTTGTTTGGCATAACCAAAAATGATCTTAAAGGCTTCACACACAGCAGCTATAATGTAAAGATGTACATTATAGCACGATCCATCTCATTACATCTTTCCACAGAAGTTGTCAGGAGACCACACACGACAGCTATAATGTATATTTTTATATCTTCGAATCTCTATGGAAAGATGTAATGAGGTGTATCGTGCTATAATGTACATCTTTACATTATAGCTGCTGTGTGTGAAGCCCTTTATGCGAGTTCATAAATCTGGGCTGATTATAAATTAATGTGCAACACATGCTCCTTCATCAGTGACGGGGGTGTGTCACTGTGTTGACGAATGCTAATTACGACACACCTTCATAACGGCTAATAAATATAATCTTATCGCACTAATTATAGTTAAGTACACATTGAGTTTTCCACTTCATTACGTGAAAAACATGACCTAGAGTATCTTAGGCCTAATGTCAGCCCAGATTCATAGTGGTGTTTTGTCGATGACCAAGAAGAAATCAAATAAGGGAAATCCCTTTACAATTACAAATTTATACCCATTTTAATTGTAAATAGAACGTTTTACAATTAAAATGGGTTTGCTATTGGCCTTAATCTAGCCAAGTAGCAATGTGTCTGACTACAGACTACTGTTTTGAAGTCGGGTTTGGACAGACTATAACTGCATTATGCCATCCGCGAGAAAACTCGGAACAGAATATGGGTATCTGACTGTTTGTGTTGCATCGGCGTTTATATTTACGCTCCCCGGCTTGTGACCACCACCCTAACATTCAGCAAACGATTTCCCGAATTAATAAAAGATAACAAGGCTGTCAATCCCCAAAGGTTTGAATTTTTTGGTCATAAATTATAATGAAATTAAACTATATGATGAAATAATATTTTTTTTTATAGATGTCACTGTCCCTTTTAAAGTCCTGACATTACATTGGTCATGTCATGCGAGGACCAAGTAGGTTAGTGTCTGAGATGGTCTTTTGAAGAAAGAACCACAAAATTTGAGTGGAACTGTCCACCGTCCAGTCAGTGCAAGCATTTGTCAGTTATCGTGTAGCTCGACTCATTACTACTGACTATACCCAAACCAAACACCGTCTTGATAAAATTAACAAAACCTACTTATCACGTTTTTAAAATGACCTTATCACAATGACATCAGTCTTTCACCAAAGATCACCTTTCGTCTATTTATCCATGTTCCACAAAACACAGTGATTTCCCTCCGCAAATAATTGTGTTTTCCTCTAAAACAAAGAAATATATCAATAACATTACAGTTATAAATGTTTCGCACACAATATGGTGTGATTTGCATCAAATAAATATGTACAGAAGACTTGGTCTTGTCAATCTCTGATAGCAACATGGACTAGAACAAACAATAATAAAACATACAAATAAATGTTATCTATTTTTAGTATTATTTCACATACACATTTTATTTATGTAATTGAGGAAAAGCACCTTAAAAGCACCTAGTTCCTAAGCGGCTGATGGCAGTTATGTCAGGGAGATTGAACTGCCGGATGTCGCACAATATGAAGCTGCTCACACATAGCCGGATCCGACTAGTTTTTATTTAATCCGGAGCTCCGCCAAATGCCGGATCTGTTATTGTTTGAAGGAGCTTCGCCTCGTTCGCCCTGCGTTTGTCACACACTCTTGCCCCGCGCTCTCTTTGTGGCGGGAAACAATACTCTAGTTTACTTGCCGAATCCGATCTTACGTCCGTAATCCGAATTCCATCTTTTATCTTAATACAGACACGGATATTTTGCTTTCTAGCTAGAGTTCTAGTTTTCTTTCTTTGTCCAGGGCGCGACGTAAGGACTAATAGACTCGTACTGACTGAAATCCATGGTGAGCCTTCAATAGCCCTTTACGTTCCAGGGTCACCGTCACCTAATGGGATAGTCCCGCAACCCAACTAGCTTTTTTAATACCGGTCATAACATTTCACGGCCAAATAATTTCATAAATCTGATTAAATGTTATGTTGTAATGTGCCTTCTGATCATTTTCTTCAGTATCACCTTATGATAAACACAGTCTATGTTTATTATTTTTTAAACAAACGCCGTTACGTGTGATGTGGGGCTGTGGCGTGCGTGGCTAATGTCATAACAGACACATTGCTTTTGGACCGATTATTATAGTTAGCGAGAAAAAAATAGACTTTGTTTGGCAGCTTAGTTGGTGCAGTTAGTGAGCGATTGACTGCTGCACTCCGTGCCCTGGGTTCAATTCCCGCACGAAATAAATAATATTTGTATGGCTTACAGACGTTGCATATTTGCTTGTTGGTAATGTAAGTTTAAATGGTGTAGATGGCGTGGTTAAGTGATAGGATGTTTTGCAAAATGTCGCAACTTCGAGTCTCGCGCGAAATAAATAGTTGAATGGCTTACAGATGGTTATTGCATGTTAATAAACTCACCTACGATCTATTAGGACAAAGTTTAAAATAAAATCGCGTTGTTCAAATTTCAAATTTCCTATTCTATCCACATAAAGTAGGAATACTCACTGTATTAATTATCACCGACTTGGTTATTTGGAACCAGACAGACGGCATATGCCTGTTATATAGATACATAAGATTATTTATAAAACGATTACGTTTTATCTGCGGCGATCCAGCACGTGTTTCGATTCCTAATGGTTTATTAAGTACACTATTAATCATTTTAAGAGCTGTGAATTAATTACTTTCGTCTAGCCTTCACATCCCACAAATAAATATAGTTTTTAAAGATGCAATAAATTAATAGTAATTATAAATAATACTACAATTCAGAGTGCCCATACTCCGTTATTTAATTACTTTTAATTCAATTGCGTTTTGTATTCCTCAAATGGCTTTCAAATGAATTGATATTAAGCCAATGAGCTGATTGACCCAAACTTATTTGTGGATTTAGTCAATCCAAAACATACATCTAAATAAATATTATAAAGCCGAAGAGTTTGTTTATTTAACTGGAAGATCTAATCTGCGTAACTACACGTTCGAATTGAAAAAATCTCTTTTTGTTCGTTTTTTTTTAAATCGTTGCCCACACTAAGAATTTCTCCTGTATCGTTATTACATTTACCGTGGACAGCAGGACTAGTCTTACCATGGGGTGTCGTATTACCCAGTTACTGGGTTGTTGAGGTCCGATAGGCAGTCGCTCCATGTAAAATACTGATATGATCAGCTGCATCTGGTTCGACTGGCAGCTGACCCCAATATAATTGGGAAAAGGCGGCAGATTATGATTTATCGTGGAAAGCTATATAATATAACACCACGATACTACCAAAATCCAAAGTCATTTATTCAAACAATACTGATAAATCAGCTCTTTAAAAAAAATTTATGATATGAATAGAACTACTATTTATCTCTAAGCCTTCGAATTGGAAACCCCAATATTCAGTTCCACGTTTCATCATCAGGTGACTTTGTCTAAACCTAGTTTATTGAATCACATCATTTCAATTCCTAGACATGATGTTCCACATGATATGTATGTTACAACATCAACTGTGTACATCACTATCACGGATTTGAGCAAACAATGTGAAACTGTGCAGTTTCCACTCAAATATTGAATTTATGACGACAATGTGTGTTATGTAAAATACATAACTATGTGATTCAGTTTCTTGTATGTATTGCTAATTTTGAAATAATTTTGTAATACAACTGTGATACACGATAACTAGTTTTTTCTTTATGTTTTTTTTATGAAACGTATCTAACCCTCTTATCTCTTCGCCGGAATTCTCATATCTTGTTTCAACTCTACAGTATTCTGTTCAATCCTAAAACCCCCTCTTATCTTAAAGAACGTTTCAAGTTCCTTCATGACACACATAATAGATATCTTAGGTCCTCGGAAAACTTGAGACTGGTGATGCCAATGCACTCTACGAGCTTTTACGACAAATCTTTTACAGTTGAAGCAGTGCGACTATGGAATACGTTGCCCATGTCAGTAAGGAGCGCACAAAACTTGTCAATTTTTAAAAATCTGCTCAAGAAGCACTACCTCTCTCCTTAACCATGTGACTATAATGCTTCTTTTCTTTGTTTTCGTGATTATTACATGTGTATATGTATATATATTTATATATGTTTGTATGTGTATGTATGTATTTATTTATTTATACCTATATATATTTTTATCTTGTTTAATTGTTTAATTGTACACCACAGTACTACCAACAGTAAGTCTCTCTTTCTTCCTAATCCATCCAAAGGTTGTCTTGAAAAGATCGCTTTTAGTGATAAGACCGCCTATTGTGTCACCCTATGTTTAAGTTATAATTTGTAATGTTATGTACCTTTAAGTTGTATGGTGTGCATAATAAAGAGTATTCTATCTATCTAACATAACATATCTACTGTAAACCCCAGATTTACTTTTTTCAGCCATTATCAGATTTTCTGTTATTTTGTGTTTGAGGAGATATTTTCCAGGGTTGCGGGACTGTCTATACAGGTGACCCTGGAACGTTAAGGGCTATTGAAGAACACTGTGTATTTGTACAAGTCTAAAAGTCCCTTCCATCCAGGGAGGGAGTACTCATTTGATGATTTTACCAGAATAAAGAAACCGGCCAAGTGCGTGTCGGGCCACGCACAGTGTAGGGTTCCGTTGTTGCCCATCAAAATACTTATGCGAACTAACTAAACTGATTCGCTGAATTTAATTTTTAAAAGAAGAATTTTCAAAATACATTAAAAAAAAGATTACGACGAATTTAGAACCTCCTCCTTTTTTTGAAGTTACTTAAAAATAGTTGACAATAAAAACCTACCTATCCCCAAAACATACCCACTATAGCGGGATACTTCAAAAAAACAACGTTCCCCTATTTAAAAAACGTATAATTTTGAAATATTTTCAAAATGTAAAAAATATAAAAAATAACAGTTAGGATGCGATTGTGCCAAGTTATCAAAAGTAACTAGTATTGAATTATAAAACAAATTGGTTGCACACAAGTAAAACTCAGTTAGTATGCGATTATGTCAGATTAACCAACGAAAGTACGAATTAATTGTTACTTAATTTACTAAGGGAAAACCAAAATCTTGAAATTTAGAGGTAAAATAATCAAGCGAACCTTGCGGTAATTAACTAATTGGCCAATGCTAATTAACGCGCCTCGGTAAGAATAGAAAGATAATGAAAGATAGTGGTTTTAAAAGCCTAAATCCTCACACATACCCTGAGTAGGGGTTGTATTGCTAAGCCTTACATAAAAATAACAATTTAAACATTAAAAGAAATAAATAAAACAGTAAAATGGAAATGCTCAGCTTGATCCTGTCAGGATGATGAGACGCGCTGCAGGTCTGCTGCTAACCTCGGTCAACACAGAAACAGGTCTTCGAACATCTGGCACTGGATCACATTTGCCGGCTTAAGAGCCTGGCAAATTTAGGAACCGGAAAGGCTGTACGCGACCACACCGGGGCGCGGTGGAGCGTTGCTCCAGACTGCTAGCATATAAAGTTGCGGGTGATGCCGTACTCAGCGCTTCCGAACCACTAGAAAATTTTCAGATCACGCCATTCCGGCGAAACGAACAGCAATAAACAGCATAATAACTTAATTTTTCACATTCCACTGATTTAACCAATGATGAAAACGTTCAACATAAAGCCCAGATTTAAACCAAAAATAAAAATTCAGCGATTAAACGTCTCGGGCAACAATCCACATCCAACTGACACAAAGAAAAAAATCTTCACTTTTTTCCAAGAACAGAAACAAATTCAAATTTACAAAGATTCAGAACTTAAAAAATTTTGACTCAAGGCTTCCGAAAACAGGTTGCATAACAATTTCCATAAAAAAGGTGCTACTCAAAAATGTAGTGTGAAAGTAGTAGTGTGAAAGAGCCAAAAGAATAAAGATAAAACCTAAGGTAAAAATAACACCTAGTTGACAAACGCGATCGGTTGAAAATAATCTAACAGCTTCGGACAAAGAACACCATGGCCTAAAAATCGACACCAGACAAATCCATAATGAGTCTATAAAGGTGACTTCGGAAAAGAAAGGACAACAAACAAAAAAAAAAAAAATATCTCAAGTCAAAAATAAGGCTTGGACATAAGACAAATGAACTACAGTTCGAACAAAGGAACGTGAGTCTTAGAGAATACAAAAATCAGCGTTCAAGTTCAAAGATACAACTTGAACGACCAAGTAGTACTCCGGTTCAAACCAGGAACGGGAGACAAAGGGAGGTTTTGGAAAAAACCGGACTCAAGATATAACTTGAGCCTAAAGTCAAATCAAGTAACATTCGAACTTAAGAAAAAGTTTCAAATCGAAGATAAAAAAAATTCGATAATAGATTTTATCGACACGTGCGCATCACTAAAGAATGCACCAGTATGGCTGAGTTCAAAGATTAAGAAAGTCACAAGTCTACCATTTCGGATAGGTTAAGCACAGTAATTAATTAACACAACGCCCTACCAAATTGTGAAACACGCCATCTATAAATCAATTGTTTAACTAGATGCATCGAAACAACCAAAGAAGTTTTAATACAAAATTTAGAATAACGCCATCTATGATAGAACTAGCTATGACGCGACTTGACAAAATACTAGTATAAAGTTTAGAAAAACGCCATCTATGTACGTTTATTGGAACTAAATGCTAGCGACAACTCGACTAAAAAAAGTTCCAACACAAAAGTTAGACCACTGCCATCTGTAATTATTTGTTGTTATTGAACCAATAGGCAATTTCTAAGGATCAAACTGAGCGCGATAGAATCGCTTGAGTCCCGTACAAAATATTTGAATAAAAAGATAGAGAAAAAAAGTTACTTTAGGATATCTTTAATATGATATGTACCAGAATGTACGGAATCACAGTCCTGTAGCAAATAAGTAGTCCTAGAAATAATTTGCAAAACACGACACTTAACAAAACGTGGAGCAAGCTTTCCAGAGAAAAAGTCTTCTCCAGATGACCTGGAGAAATTACGTCTCCATACAGTGTCACCAACATTTAGAGTAATAGCCGACCGATTGGAGTTATAAGCTCGGGAGTTACGGAGGAAAGCCATAGAAAGATTATCAGCCACCTTCGCATATACCTCACGAAGAGAAGACAAATTCGAGGCGTTTAATCGCTGAATTTTTATTTTTGGTTTAAATCTGGGCTTTATGTTGAACGTTTTCATCATTGGTTAAATCAGTGGAATGTGAAAAATTAAGTTATTATGCTGTTTATTGCTGTTCGTTTCGCCGGAATGGCGTGATCTGAAAATTTTCTAGTGGTTCGGAAGCGCTGAGTACGGCATCACCCGCAACTTTATATGCTAGCAGTCTGGAGCAACGCTCCACCGCGCCCCGGTGTGGTCGCGTACAGCCTTTCCGGTTCCTAAATTTGCCAGGCTCTTAAGCCGGCAAATGTGATCCAGTGCCAGATGTTCGAAGACCTGTTTCTGTGTTGACCGAGGTTATCAGCACGGTGCTCCGCAGCAGACCTGCAGCGCGTCTCATCATCCTGACAGGATCAAGCTGAGCATTTCCATTTTACTGTTTTATTTATTTCTTTTAATGTTTAAATTGTTATTTTTATGTAAGGCTTAGCAATACAACCCCTACTCAGGGTATGTGTGAGGATTTAGGCTTTTAAAACCACTATCTTTCATTATCTTTCTATTCTTACCGAGGCGCGTTAATTAGCATTGGCCAATTAGTTAATTACCGCAAGGTTCGCTTGATTATTTTACCTCTAAATTTCAAGATTTTGGTTTTCCCTTAGTAAATTAAGTAACAATTAATTCGTACTTTCGTTGGTTAATCTGACATAATCGCATACTAACTGAGTTTTACTTGTGTGCAACCAATTTGTTTTATAATTCAATACTAGTTACTTTTGATAACTTGGCACAATCGCATCCTAACTGTTATTTTTTATATTTTTTACATTTTGAAAATATTTCAAAATTATACGTTTTTTAAATAGGGGAACGTTGTTTTTTTGAAGTATCCCGCTATATATGGCGCCCGAACTAATAAAGTAAGTATTTTTCTTGTCCATACTACTTGTAATTTAACTCTACATCACATATTTTTTTTTTTTTTTTGCAATTTCGAGGGTGGTAGCTCACTCCAAGTGAGCTAATAATTTCCTCCACTGTGTGAGCTAATTCGTTCTCTGTTTATTCCTATTGTTTGTTTCAGGACTTTAACGTGATTACCCAAGTGTCCAGTTTAAGAGATTCCTAGAGCCTGGACTGTTCCCATGGTGATACATCACGAGCCCTGAACTACAGATACGATCACGAAGAACTGGCAGGGTATTGTTCTTTGTTTGCTTGTGTGAGTTGTAATTATTCATCATTTATATAAAATAGTTTTGTGAACTATAAAACACACAACCCTCTTTTATTTCTCACCCATCAAATACATAATTTACCTGATTATTTTCCCCTGTGTTTAATTTGTTTTTCCTGTAGCTAGCGGTTGTTAGAACCCGTAGTGTATGAGTGTGTTGTATGAACTTATAGGCGTCGTGTTGCAAAGGTAAGCTCCGTATGCACGGTTGTTGTCTGTTCTTAGTTGTGTCTTTTGTTTCCTAGCTTGGCAATTCGTCTAGTTTTTTTTTGTGTTTAGGTCCAGCTGTACTTGGGGTGCCTATTTTTTGGGATTAGATCTTAGGATCAAATCGACTTTTAATTCACAGCCGTCGTACTTACTCTAGTTTTATGCTCGTGTTTGCCTAGGGTTGTATTAGTTTTATTTACATCATGTCGGAAGAAGGAAATTCCATTGGCGAGACACCGCATCGTGATAGTCCTATCATCTCTCGACCGCCACCTCCTATTCCACCTAGAGTCTCTCGTGGTTCCAACCAGTCTATGCTGCCTTCACCAATCAAATCCGATGATTGTCCACCGTACGTCAAGCAGTTCTCACTGTCAAAATGGAAAATTTCTTTTGATGGCAACACTTGTGTACGCGATTTTTTTTCTAGTTTGGAAGAATGCAGGGAGGCTGACAATCTAACGGATAGTTATCTGGTTAGGCGTTTTCACGAGGTTTTTTCTGGTATCGCTTTACAATACTATAGGTCCATTCGTCGACCCGGTCTGACGTTTGTAGAGATCAGACAGGCTTTCCTTAAAACATTCGGGTCGGCTGATTTTGAATTCAGGACTGGACAAGAGGTCCGTAATCTTAGGCAGAGACCTGAGCAGTCTGTGAAGGAATTTGTTATTCGTGTGACGTACCTTAATGCCAAACTCGTCAAACCCATTGAGGAACCACATATATAGCGGGATACTTCAAAAAAACAACGTTCCCCTATTTAAAAAACGTATAATTTTGAAATATTTTCAAAATGTAAAAAATATAAAAAATAACAGTTAGGATGCGATTGTGCCAAGTTATCAAAAGTAACTAGTATTGAATTATAAAACAAATTGGTTGCACACAAGTAAAACTCAGTTAGTATGCGATTATGTCAGATTAACCAACGAAAGTACGAATTAATTGTTACTTAATTTACTAAGGGAAAACCAAAATCTTGAAATTTAGAGGTAAAATAATCAAGCGAACCTTGCGGTAATTAACTAATGGGGATGGCAACTCAAAGCTAATCGTAGATGGCGCTGCGATAGTTGGTCCCCACGTCTACCTTGTACAAAAAAACAAACAAGATTATTTGTTATAAAAATTGAGTATAAATACAAAACAAATATGGAAAATTATTCGTCCATGCAAGTACTATATACTAAAAGAAGAATTAAGACGCCGCGGCGCATCTACAAGAGAAAAAAAGTGATTTAATTGAGTGGTTATACATTTGATTTTACCGTAATAAATCCACAATTACTTGTAGTTGAGGTTTCAATTTTTGAGTTTAGGTATGTTTTACCTGTCCTCTCCTTTATCAAGAATATAATGCTGCTTTTGACTTTCTATTTTGATAAAATATCATAATGTTTTAAGTCAGTAATTTTAACCTTTTTTTCTATTTAGATTCGAGAAATATCACAATATATTTAATTTCTTAACACCACAACTATTACAAAACTCGTTCCAGGTGATAATTCTTCGATTTTCGAGCGATGCAATACTGGTACATAACCTCCAAAAGAAAAGTAGATATTATTTTGAAAAGTGTATTCCATCATTTTTACAGCTTATTACACAACATCTAGTCATTTTACATCAATAAATGTTTTTTTTTTCAGAAAATTCCTTTGATTTTACAGTTCTTTGGGGACCAAACTGTCATTTTCACTTTGACACTTGCCTTCCCCATTGGCCAATGCTAATTAACGCGCCTCGGTAAGAATAGAAAGATAATGAAAGATAGTGGTTTTAAAAGCCTAAATCCTCACACATACCCTGAGTAGGGGTTGTATTGCTAAGCCTTACATAAAAATAACAATTTAAACATTAAAAGAAATAAATAAAACAGTAAAATGGAAATGCTCAGCTTGATCCTGTCAGGATGATGAGACGCGCTGCAGGTCTGCTGCGGAGCACCGTGCTGATAACCTCGGTCAACACAGAAACAGGTCTTCGAACATCTGGCACTGGATCACATTTGCCGGCTTAAGAGCCTGGCAAATTTAGGAACCGGAAAGGCTGTACGCGACCACACCGGGGCGCGGTGGAGCGTTGCTCCAGACTGCTAGCATATAAAGTTGCGGGTGATGCCGTACTCAGCGCTTCCGAACCACTAGAAAATTTTCAGATCACGCCATTCCGGCGAAACGAACAGCAATAAACAGCATAATAACTTAATTTTTCACATTCCACTGATTTAACCAATGATGAAAACGTTCAACATAAAGCCCAGATTTAAACCAAAAATAAAAATTCAGCGATTAAACGTCTCGGGCAACAATCCACATCCAACTGACACAAAGAAAAAAATCTTCACTTTTTTCCAAGAACAGAAACAAATTCAAATTTACAAAGATTCAGAACTTAAAAAATTTTGACTCAAGGCTTCCGAAAACAGGTTGCATAACAATTTCCATAAAAAAGGTGCTACTCAAAAATGTAGCGTTTTTTTAAAAACGCTGCACCACCTACTATAGCTGTAAAAATAAAGTTGACAAACTTACATCTGCAGTGAACATGTTCTCCGACACATTTTGTTTAGGAAAATATGTTATCCAAGTACGTTTTATAAGTTGGTCGACTATTACTCGTAAACCTGTAAAGCCTACTTAGTCATGATAATTTTCTTTTAAACTTCGTTATATATACTACTATTGTGAATTTTTTCACACCCCCAAACATAACCGTTTAGCTGGTAGAGGGGGGGGGGACACTCGAGTCGAGCAAAAATTAGCACTTTAAAGCTTAATATTTCACAAACGAATCTTTTTATTAAAAATTGTTAATAGAAACTATCAATATTTTTTAAAGACCTATTTAATGATAACCCACACTAACGGGTACGCGAGAAAAAAAAAACATCCCCACTTTACGTGTACAGGAGGTACCCTAAAAAAAATATTTTACGAGATTTTATTTTACCACTTTTTTGGCGCAACAAATCCGTATATTTACACCAAATTACAGCTTTCTAGTACTTTTTTTTTTTTGGGACAAACCCACCACACTATTCCCAAACCACTGCAACTCCTGAAAGCCAGAATCAACAGTGGCAACCACCAGAAAAGCGCCGAGACAATGAAGCTCGACGTGTCCCGAAGAATGAATTTACCTGTCTTGGATCCTGCACGAAATTAATCAGAAAAGAATAGTGGAGGAGTAGGAAAAATATGTTTCCACTTCCCTCCATGCAAGCAGGAGACAGAACAAAACAAGGCCAATAGGCACAAAGGGACATTACAACTGGGAGAAGCCCAGTTGCCTAGCACCACGGGTAAAAATGACTACTAATATTAATGGGTCCTAAATTGTGAGCTGCTATATTTGATTCCAATAATAGGTATGGCAAAAACGCTTGAACGCACGGAAGTTTGTTCGAGTTTCGACAAGGTCCGTATAATAAATGACTCCAGATGTAGTCTGAACAGCATCCAACATAATATTGCGTTCGTTTTGCCAAAGAATACACTCCCAAAGAATATGATGTGCTGATTGTTCATATTCACAGTCAGGTGTCGAACATTGACAAAAAGGCGAGGGAACAAGCTTGAAGGAAAACAATTTACTTTTAAAGTTACCATGTCCGGTGAGAAATTGGGCAACACAGTGATCCACCTCCAGCCACGTCCTAGCCAGCCGCTCACGAACGGATGGAAAGAACTGGTAGAGGTGCCGTCCCTTGATAGAATTATCCCACCTATTTTGCCATTCGGATAAAAGATCCTCCCAGACGTCGCTCTGGGGTTTGAATAATCGAGATATCTTATCACGGTCACGTTGCGGTAGAAAATCAGCGTCAGTGGTCTCCCGTGCGGAAAAGTACATTGCAGCGCGTCGTTGCACTTCAAGATCTACTGGTAGAACACCAGCAAGTACCGGTAAAGCTTCAGTACTGACGGTCCTATACGCTTTACTTAAGAATAACAAAGCCAAGCGCTGACTTTGAAGCAATTTACGTCGTGCCGCACCTATGGTGGCTCTATCGGCCCAAACAGGTGCCCCGTAGCACACACAGCCCAAGTAAGTAGCCCCATAAATAGTTTTTAAGGTTAAAAATGACAAACCCCAAGTAGATTTAGATATTCTCGTTAGGGCATAAAAGTTATTTTTACCTTTTTCACCAACCGTTTTTATATGTTCTATGAATGTGAAATTCCTCTCTAAGACTAAACCAAGATAGCACACCGATTGTTTTCTCTTAACGGGAACATTATTGAATTTAATACTAGGCCACGATTTAAGGTCACCCTTTAAAATGAGTTGATAGGTTTTTTGTGGTGCAAAGGTCAGGCGGTTTCGATCACCCCACTGAGATATTAATCGTAGGCAAGTGTCAGCCAAATTCTCGAGTCCAGCACGAGTACTCGACTGAATGAGCAGAAGGCCATCGTCCGCATAACCAGTTAAAGAACAACCACTTGGAAGAGGAATCGCGAGGAAATCATCGAAGCCTAGATTCCATAAATGAGGACCGATAACCGAACCTTGAGGACAGCCCATGGTAAGAGGTTTCGATACGGAATGATGTCCGAGCTTAAGTTTAGCGGATCCATTAGAAAAGTACGAATAAAGAAGATTAAATATATTTTTATAGCAACCACGAGCTTTTATCTTAAGTAGTAGCATTGGCCACCATGCGTTATCAAAAGCCCCGGAAATGTCTAGAAAGATTCCTACTACGTACTTGTGCTCGGAGGTATGAAACATTTTTCTAACAGAAAGTGCCGCGTCAACGGTTGATTTGCCGACAGTAAAACCGAATTGATTTTTATGGAATTTGGGTCCGTCCGGTAACAATCGTGGGACGATAAGACGCTCCAAGAGCTTTCCCAAAGATGGTAATAATGTTATGGGCCGGTAAGACTTAGGGTCATCTGGTGGCTTGTCGCCGCTTTTAGGTATTATTCGTATAAAGCCATGTCTCCATATACGAGGAAAAACACCTTCAGCAATACACCGGTTGTAAACAATTAATATCGCGTCGGCCGCTGTTTTACACGCTTCTTTTATCATACGATTGGATATTTTATCTTCACCTGATGATTTGTTAAGGGGCAGCCTCCTGACAACATTAATGAATTCGTCAATGGATGGAAGGTCTGACGCTGGTGATTCAGGCGGGACTGTAGCCCATGCTCTAATCTGTTGGTGGTAGTCAGTATCATTAACAGGTGAATCATCAGGGATAAGAGTATTTAATAAAACTTCCGTTGTTTCTTCAATACCGGTGGTGTGTTTATTATTTACTTTAATATTCTGAACATACGCGAGGTCGACCGATCGATTGGCTTTAAACTCATGATATAAAGGAGACCACGGACCTTCCTTTTCTAATTTATCCACTACTTTGCGCAACAATTTACCCTTAGACTTTTCAACCGATGCTCTGTAACGGGACCTGGCAACTCTAAATGTATTTAAAGCAGAGGTTAGTGAGTCTCCGGTGACTTGACGTTTTTTAAGCTTATTAAGATGTTTACGGGCTCGACGATAAATTTTACGCTGTTCGGTTAGGTAGTCACACCACCAATCACATCTACGTACATTGGTCATAGGTCCGCGACCAATAGCAATGTCAGCACAGTAAGTGAAGGTGTCTGACATAATTTCAGCACTTTCTTCAGCTGACAGCCCATCACGAGTGAAATCTTTGGCATGACACGCAAAAAGCGATCTAAAGAATTCCCAATTAGCACCCTTACTTTTATACCTAAAGTTACCAATTACATGTGAAGAACCATGAGTAGAAACCGGAACAAACTCGTACACAATCAAGCGATGATCACTGCAAGACGCGTCCGGTAGGACACGCCACCTATCCAAGCGTACGTCGGCACTAGAAAGTGTGACGTCAATACAAGATTCGCCCATTGGGCTGCAAAAAGTAGGTGGTGCATCGGGGGTGTTATGAATGGTTAAGTTCATTTCAGCAATGAAGTCTTCAACAGCGCAACGCCGTACGTAATCCGTGGACCGGACTTTGCCATACCACAGGGACGAAGACGCATTAACGTCTGCGCCAACGATAACTTTGCAGCCCGCGAGTGACCGCAAGACGTGACGGAGGTTATGTATGTGAGGAGCAACAGGGTCTGAATATTGAAAATAGCAGCTGACAACGTAAACTTTAAAAGTAGCTGATGAGACTTCCGCAACTGCACAGTGAGGCGTCATCAGATTACGTAAAGACGTTACTGTATAGTTAGAAGAACGCGACACGTACCTAAATTCCCGCTCGTGCCTTGCTATCCAACTGAACTACCTTGTGACGTAAGCGCGTGTTTTGGTATTGTTCTTGAACCAATACAATATCTAAGTTATAATCGATAATTAATTTGTCCAGGTCTGAAGTCGCTACCCTATCGTTATGTAGATTCAATTGACCTATTGTTAAACTATCCATTATATTAGTAATTAGTGTTGCGTATTAATTGTTCGAGCCTAACTTTATAGGTGGCACACTGTTGCGACCCACACCGATGGTCAAACGGTTTTTTAGAACGTTTACACGCCACACATACCGGTGTAAAATCAGAATTATCCTTATGCGGGCATTCTTTTGTTTCATGTCATCATCATCATCATCATCAGCCGGAAGACGTCCACTGCTGAACATAGGCCTCCCCCTTAGACCGCCACGCCGAACGACAATTCGCCACTTGCATCCATCCGTTGCCCGCGACCCTCACGATGTCGTCGGTCCACCTAGTGGGAGGCCTGCCTACGCTGCGCCTTCCGGTCCGTGGTCGCCACTCGAGAACTTTTCTTCCCCATCGGTTGTCAGTTCTACGAGCGATGTGGCCTGCCCATTGCCACTTCAACTTGCAAATTTTATGAGCTATGTCGGTGACTCTGGTTCTTCGCCGAATATCCATGTTCCGGATTTTATCCCGCAAAGAAACTCCGAGCATAGCTCTTTCCATTGCTCGTTGAGTGACTCTCAGTCTATCTAAAAGGCCAGCAGTCAGAGACCACGTTTCAGAGCCATAAATCATCACTGGCAACACACACTGGTTAAACACCCTTGTCTTGAGACACTGTGGGATTCTCGATGAGAAGATATCACGTAGCTTCCCAAACGCTGCCCATCCGAGTTGGATTCTTCGGGCGACCTCTTTCTCGAAGTTGGACCTACCTAACTGAACAATCTGTCCAAGGCAGGCCTGGGACACTCCGCGGTGTAGGTATAAAACGGCACGCACACACGCGCACACCGTTCACGGGTCGCCACAGATGGCTTTCGCGCGCCGCCCGTATCGCACGCGCTCCGTGTCGTAATTATTTGTACAACCACAGTACAACTAAAACTGAATTTATTTAATAAAAACGTGGGAAAATATGATAAGCAAATACTGCATAGCTTTTAGTTGCCTAAACGACAACAGAGACAAGAACCTCACGTTTCATACACTACCGCGTGACGTCGAAAGGTAAGAAAAAAAAGTGATAATATCGAATGTTTATGAACAGTGTTATTCGTACATAATTATGTTTATGAATCTAGGGATAATTACGAGTATCAATTACCTATCTACCCACTTGTGATACGCTTATTTATTAAGTCTTTCAAGTAGGTACATACTTACATAATGTTCCGCTTAACAGAACACGATTAGGTACCTACCTAAGTTACAAGTTCGGAAATGTATCGAGAGTGCGTAGTACTATTATATTATATTCTATGATCGAGATAGGTAGGTACCTACCTACTCGGGATGCGAGCCTGAGCCAGAAAAATAGACGAATATCAAACCTGACACTCACTCACCTTATCGCTCGGTAGAAAGTAGAAAGATGTTTGCATTGTTGTTTAAAACTCAAGTTCAAACTCAGAAAATGGCCATACTACGCATTCAAGGTCAGCGATCGTAATTCGTTGCGCGACTTTTTTACCATTTACAAAGACCCGCAAGTCGCAACACACTAGGTTTAAAGGTATTCTACTCGATCAAAATTCCAAACCGACCGCTAACAGAGGTGACCTTGGTCCAGTTGGTGCGATATTTAAAAATATACCTACATAGCAATAATAGGTAGAAAAGATAATATTATTATATATAATTAGCTGTTGTCAGCGGCTTCACCCGCTACAACTCGAAAATTATCCCACGGCAACATAAAATCGGGATGAAAACTATCCTTTGTGTTAATCCAGGTTATACACTATCTGTATACCAAATTTTAGCCAAATCCATTCAGTGGTTTTTGCGTGAAAGAGTAACAAACATACCTACATACAGATACATACATCGTCACAAACTTTCGCATTTATAATATTACTCGGATTATTCCTCACGTAAGGTGCCGTAGGTATGTGTATGTACCTACTATTAACATTCTGTGCTACCAATCGATAATGTATGATGTAATCGATGACGAAACCAAAAATATGTAGGCTGATGATAAAAAACCAAAAATCCTTGAAGAACATAAGTATTTATGTTAATAACGTAATTTAACAAATGCATAAAAAACGTATACCTACCTAACTGTGCGTAAACTCGCGAGTCGCAACCCTATTGAGCTTGACCGACAGTAACCTTTTTATGTCGTTGGCATCAGCTAAACTAAAATAAACTCTCGCGCGTAACCATTCAGTACATTTTTGCTTGCGTACGGGAAGTTTAGGCTATTATAAAAGTAGGTGGGCGGTACAGCTGCAAGTAAAAATGTACTTTATTCGCTCGTACATAGATTTTAAATTTGTTTGATTTTTTTTTGGAAGTGTCATTTCTTGTGCGTAGTACTATTATATGTTCTGTGTCCAAGGTAAGTATAATGGTCTACAACTTCGAGAGTATCGTTCCCAACAACAACCGGTACGGGTGCCACATGGACATTCGACATGACTTTCGTCTTGTCCATGTTCATTTTAAGGCCGACCCGTTGGGAAACGATACTGAGGTCGCTGAGCATAGCATTGAGGTGCTCCAACGATTCTGCCATGATGACTATATCATCGGCAAAACGAAGGTGAATGATGTATTCGCCATTGATGTTGATGCCGAGTCCGTTCCATTCCAAGAGCTTGAAAACGTCCTCCAACGCGTTCATGAACAGTTTCGGAGAAATAACGTCTCCCTGTCTCACGCCTTTCTGCAATTGGATTGGTTTCGTGCTCTCTTCCTGAAGTCGGATGGACATGGTGGCGTTCCTATACAAACACTTCAACACTTCGATATACCTATAGTCGATATGACATCGTTGGAGGGACTGCAATACTGCCCAGGTTTCGATTGAATCGAAGGCTTTTTCATAGTCCACAAACGCTAAACACAATGGCCGATTATACTCCTCTGTCTTCTGTATAATCTGGCGGAGCGTGTGTATGTGGTCTATAGTACTAAAACCTTTTCGGAAACCGGCTTGTTCGGGAGGCTGGAAGTCATCAAACCTGCGTTCGAGACGGTTCGTAATGACTCTTGAGAACAGCTTGTACACATGGCTCAGAAGTGAGATTGGCCTGTAGTTCTTCAACAAGGTGTTGTCACCCTTTTTGAAGAAAAGAACAACCACACTCCTGTGCCATGCTTCTGGCGTAGAACCTTCGAGTATGACGGAATTAAATAACTTCTGGAGGACTAGAAGTACCGGTTTTCCACCCGCTCTCAGAAGTTCTGTTGTGATTCCGTCCTCGCCCGGCGCCTTGTTATTCTTGAGCTGTTTAAGAGCCATTCTAATCTCGTACAGGCTGATGTCCGGGATATCCTCAGTGTAGTGTCGAGTCAGTTTAGCTCTTGCGTCTCGAGCTGTACCGACACTGGGTTGTCGTGTTGATGTGTATAACTGTCCGTAAAACCTCTCAAGCTCTCTTAGGATCTCCGGTTTCGTCGAAATGATGCTGCCGTCGTTAATCTTCAGCTTAGTCATTTGGCTCTGCCCAATAGACGAATTCTTTGCGAAGACTTTTGAGCCCTGGTTCCGCTCGATTGCCTCTTTGATCCGTGCCGCACTAAAGGAGCGCAGGTCACGTCGCATTGATTTAGAGATTCGTCTATTGAGTTTGCCATATTCCGACATATCAGCTGAAGATTGCAGCCTCATCTCGGACCGGTCTTGCATCAACTTGATGGTTCCGTTCGAGAGCTTTTGAAGCTTATTCCGGCGCGGGGTCTTAAAGAACTTGGACCCCACAGCTTGGACAGTTTCCACCAACCCATTGTTGATTTCGTCCACAGTTTCGCATTCGGTTAGGCACTGGAAGCGATTGTGCAGTTCGAGTTGAAAGTCTTCGGGGTTCCGGATGTGGGCAGGACCAGGTCGGAGCGTGGACTTCACCAGACGAGACCTTTCAAGCTTGACATTGATATTCAGTGTGCCTCTGACAATTCGGTGATCGCTACCGGTTTTTACCTTAGCGATCACAGAGACATCACTGAATATTCGCTTCTTGGTCGTCATGATGAAGTCGATCTCATTTCTGGTAGTACCATCGGGGCTCATCCACGTCCACTTCCTGGATGGCCGCTTCTGGAAATAGGAGTTCATTAAATGAAGTTCTTCCTTTTCCATGAAGTCGACCAGTCGCTGGCCCCTATGGTTTCGCTGCCCATACCCAAATGGCCCCACTCTCAACTCATCGCCATTCCGTGCGCCCACCTTCGCGTTGAAGTCCCCCATAACAACGGTGAAGTATGTTTCGGAGGCATGTATGGCCTCGGATATCTCCTCATACAATGCCTCTACTTCATCATCAGAATGTGTCGAGGTCGGCGCATATACCTGTATGACCTTCAACGAATACCGGTTGGTTATTCTGAGTATAAGGTATGCTACCCTACTCGACACACTGTCGACTTTCACAACGTTGTTGATGAGGGACCTGCGGACAAGAAATCCAACACCACCCTGGGATTTACGGTCTCCTTCCCGGTAGAAGAGCATGTTGCCGGAATCTAGAACTATCGTATCCTGACCCTCTCTTCGGATTTCAGATAATCCCAAGATATCCCATCGCATTTTGCTCAATTCTTCCTCCAGCTCGATAATCTTCTCATCGGTCCTCAGTGTGCGGATGTTGTGTGTTGCCAGGGCCAAAGTCCGTTGGGGGTGGTAGCGGGGCATCTGCCGGGGATTCTTAGCACCCCCTGCTCCGCCGTTACCTGATCCGCTACCCAGACCAGGAATAGCGGAGCTGCCGGGGACTGGGGGCCGTGTGCTATTATTGTCAATCATAATGGGGGGGGGGGTTGCCATAATCCCCACGCTTGGCAGGCGGCTTGGGGATCGCAGTAGGGTCACCGTAAGTTTGCAAAGGACGCTGCTGCCCGTCCTTCGGTGGCTGGACGTAGTTTAAGGACGTACCCGGGTCCATGTGCTTCTGAGCAATTAGCACAGGTAGGCGATTTATTAACGCAGTATTTTTTCACGTGACCAAACTGCTGGCAATGTAAACAACGAACTACATCGATATCATCAAAAAATCGGCAAGTCGCGAAGTCAATAAAAAGCTTCTCTTTGGTACTAACTAAATGCTTTCGAATGGCGCTGTCGATTTCGATGCCTACCCACTTCCGACCGTTATCTAATACACGTCTACGTATAATTTTTGTCGACTTAATAAATTCTTCTTCACTAATTGCCAATTCGTCTTTTATATTTTGACGGAACAACGCATGCAAAAAAGGTTTGTCTTCCATTGAGGATGGGACGTCTTTAATTAATAAACGTGGCCTGCGGCCTTTCGGTTTTTCAAGTCTTAACCCGGCGGTCTTAATAGCATCAACCGATTGAAGTTTATTTAATTGACTGTCGTTAGCGACACGTAATACAACGCCCGATTTCGCGATTTTTTTCATGCCTACAATTTGGAAACCGTCGTCAGTTGGGTTAATCGCTTTTTTAAGCGCTTCTTTAGTGGCTGAGGAAGTTGCGAATTCAGCTGACCTTTCGTTGGAGGGGTAATAGCTATTAAACACGGCAGCGGTGGTCTCGACTCCATCGCTGGAGCGACCTTCGGCAGACGGAGTTTCAGAGAATCTGAATAAGATAATTTATTGGAATCGGTTTTTACAATGCTGACATTATTATTTAATTTAACTCTGTCCAATTCGCGCTCAACATTGGCTAACTTCGTTTCATTAGAAGAAGACCGTAAGGCTAACAAAGAAACAATGGACGTAATCCGCTGTGTCATGTCCATAATCGCGGATTTATTGGCTACATTAATACGAGAACCCTGATCATTGACAAGGTCGTTTATTTTAGACAAGTATGCAGACGCCTGAGTAACTAAATCGCAGTAGTCTTCGTTTGAATTACTGACATTATTTATTGATAACGGCGATTTCTCGACAGAATCGGTCAAATGTTGTCTCTTCGGCCAATCCTCGGGTGTTAAATAGGACGGAGACATTTCGGTAAACAAGCGTTTAGAGTAAACGGAGGTCGGTGACCTGGGAGGTTTAGTTACGCGTCGCGAAGTGTTTTTTCCGCCCCCGTCCGGTGGATCATCATTACTGAACAACATTTTTAATGCAAAAACACTAAAAGATCGCAAAAACAAGACGAAACAACAAAAGATTTTTTTTTTCTTCCGCGGTACCCACACACCCAAAAAATAAAAAGTACTCACCGAGCGCTGATGAACTAATTTAAAACTATATTTACCAATTAATTACGCGTAATAACACTTAAAAAACTTACAATACCACCACTAAGCACAAAGGCACACAGTTATGATCAATTCACGAGCCGGTAATCGATAACGAGACACGAGAAACGTAATTATTAACGGCACCGATACAAATCACATCTACACCTTCTTCTTCAGCTTTCTAGTACTGTGCGTCTCTGAGCTAAACTGCGGACAGACGGACGGACGGACGGACGGACGGACATGGCGAAACTATAAGGGTTCCTTGTTGACTACGGAACCCTAATAAAAAAGGAGATATTTCAGGAAGTACTTTCCTTTCCTCAAAAATAATCCACCCTCCGGTTAGTGTCTCCAATTGGATCCACGCTTTGTCAATTATTTTTTATCCTTTTTTTTTCGTGGTAAAATCATCCAATGAGTCCTCCCACCCCGGGCAGGGCGGGAGGGACTGTCAGACTTGTACTGACTAAAATCCACGGTGTCCTTCGGTAGCCCTTTGTGTACCGGAGTCGCGGTATACGTATGTCCCGCAACCCCGGCAGGACTGTGGCCCTCTATAGGGGGGGCCCGTCATTATGCTGACGCTCCTTGAAGCGCGCGTGGAACACAACGCGCCGTCGACCCGGTAGGCACGGTATTTTTTTTTTTTATCCAATATGGCTCAATACTGGTCTTTGTCGGTCCCTGAAATTGAACCTAAAACTAAGGAGACACTTGTAGAAAAGTGAAATTGAAACCTTGTAGATTAACTGAAATCTGCGAGTTTATCCACGGCTTGTTACGATACAGTCTGTAGCTTAACGGTCTACATACAGTACACAGCTTAACGCTGGATTTGTGGCCTAAGCTAATTACGACGATTTATTTATGAAAATCTATTATACTTTACTATTACGACTTGTTAGATTCTTTTCAGTATCTACTACTTACTATGAACCAAAATGATACATAAAGTACTTTTTTTTTTTTTTACGTGGCAGAATCATCAAATGAGTCCTCCAGCCCCGGGCAGGGCGGGAGGGACTGTCAGACTTCTACTGACTAAAATCCACGGTGTCCTTCAGTAGCCTGTTATGTTCCGGGGTCACGGTAAGGAAATAATCCCGCGACCCCGGCAGGCTTTGGCCCTCTGAGAGGGGGGATACATAAAGTACTATATACGAATTACCGAAAACAAGACTTTAATAAAACCAAATTGCTCTCTTGTTTACCAACTACACCTGGCCTGTTTTGTATAATGACTCACAAATTATTGTGCAACGATAGCAAATTCTTGCGGAAAGATACCTAGAATTGCTTTCAAAAACAATAAGTAAATAACATGTTTTGTAAGCATTAATTACGCTCTTTCCTCTAGAATATGGGCACAGAGCCAGATTCAGTTCATTTTGTTGTCAATCCAAGAGAAATGGGGCAAACAAATCGGGTCACACTCATACGCATTCCTTGGATTTAATGTGCTACGGCGTAGCAGTGGGACCAATGACGTCGTCGCTACGTCATGGGTCGTGTTGCTACGCCGTAGGCTGTCGTAGCGCGTAGCAACCGCGTAGCGGATTTTTCAGTTTTGCAATTATTATCTAGTGAAAAGGGGTACTTGAATTGTTTGGTGTTTATCCCGTTAAGAATAAGAAAAATGTACAGAAAAGTATTACAATATCCTTGAAATCTTTTACCGCCAGATGGCACTTCAACCATTACGATAGTCTATGAAAACAAAAGTAAAAGACTTCCTCGTCTCTAAGAACCAATAATAATTTTAATGAAAACTTTTCCTCAATAAAACCAGCACTAACCAACCAACCTTGCTTACAAATGTTTATGAAATAAATCAAGACTGAATACGACTGTTTGTAATCAGTAAACGTATTATAAATTATTTTGCGCAATATAAAAACAGAATCCAGTGGTTTTTGGGGTATAAAAATCATGAAATGTATCCTCCCGCTCTGGGTGGTGCATCTGCTCGACCCGGGACTGTCAGGCTCTTACAGACTTCAGCTGCCGTTTGCGCTCCAGGGTCACGGTTACCTTTAAAGGCAGCCCCGCGATCATGATAAAGGGTATAGAAAAAATCCTGACAGACTAGACCAATAATGATAACATATCAAATCAAATCAAATCAAATCAAATCAAATCAACGTGGACGCAAGTCAGTTTGCGTTTCCCGCTCCATTTGCTCAGACATGCCGCGCACGACTGTAGATTTAAAAAAAAAAAACAGTGTCACTATGATTACTTTTGCTACTTGCAAAATGTATTACGAAGAGAACGATTGTCCACGCGAGCCTACATACTGCTGGATGGGATGTTCGCAAAGTCTTTGGTATAAAATTCTCCATGTCTATATCGATCACTATTGATAATGTGGCGATTGCTTTTAGAAAAAAAGGTCCCACTTTATATGTATAAGTACTAGCTTCCAAATATTCTGATATATTGCACGAAGACGTACGTCCGGACCGCTCAATCGCCCCGCTGCTACTGTAATTGCACACTTACATCATATCCTGTTCCAGGCATGATCTCCTCAGCGATGCTATGGGGCTTCCTGTCGGACACCCTGGGGCGGAGGCAGATCATGGTGTGGGGCTTCTTCTGCTCCGGCCTGGTGGAGATGACGGCTGCGCTGAGCCAGAACTTCGCCATGCTGCTGGTCATGAGGTTCGCCAGCGGTTTCCTGTGAGTTTGCATTGATAGAATTATTATTTTATAGCTGACTAGCGATCCGCCCCGGCTCCGCAAGGGTGCAATCTCTACTACATACACACATCAAAAGTGTCTAGGGATCAACATATATTTTTGCAATAACTTTTCTCCTGATTGATATATATTAATTAAAATGTTCTTTAAGGATTCATCAAATAAAGTGTTATCGTTTGTCACAGTAACGATAAACCAAGTCACCTTTGCATTCATAAAGAAATTTGCCATTTTCCTAATAAAGGGATTTTTGACATTTGAACCACTAACATTAAAGTTCGAAAAAAAGACTGAAATAACAGTTTTCTTTAAAATTTTATTGGGTAACTTAAACAATTAATAATCCGTGTTTCTACCGCGAACACTAACAACACAAGAACATCGGTTTGGCATACTCAAAATGAGTTCATCCAAATCACGCTGTGGAATGGCCGCCCATGTTCGTTGCAACAACAAAAAAAGGTCTTCTTGCGACTGGATACCCTCCATATTCGGCAGAGCTCTTCTCTGTAGCATATCCCATGCATGCTCAATCGGGTTCAAGTCTGGCGACTGAGCAGGCCAGGGCAGGACATTGATGTTAGCTGCGGCGAGAGTCTGTCTTACAACTCTTGCGGTGTGCGGTCGTGCATTATCATGCATTAACTGAAATAAGGGACCGATTTGCACTTGTAGAGGAACGATGACGTCTGATACAATCGTCTCAGCATAAATTTGAGCGTTGAGGTTGCCTCTGATCCAAATCAACTCAGTTCTTCCGCCGATCCAAATACCCGCCCATACCATGATGGTTCCACCACTATAAGGATGGACTTCCTGGCAGGATTTTAATCGCTGTTGGCGTCCAGGGGTTCTCCAGTGTCGTATACGTCTTGTATCCGGTCTCATACCAAAACGAGACTCATCAGAAAAGCACACGAAACGCCATTGTTCTTCTGCCCAATTTCTGTGTTCAAGAGCCCATTGATATCGAATCCTACGATTGTGCATTGCTATAGGTGGTACCCGTAGCGGTCTTCGGGAATGAAGGTTCACTTCATGCAAGCGGTTTCTGACTGTTTGGTCGCTAATTAAGTTCCCTGAAGAGTGATGAAGCCTCACGGCTAACATCATGGCGGTTATTGTTGGAGCTCTTCGAGTTAAGATTTGAATGTATCGGTCTTGTCTCCGTGTGGTGCAGCGATACCGTCCTCCATGGCGCTCAGCCACGGTACCAGTGCTTCGGTAACGTGTCCAAAGTCGACTGATAACACTCTGACTTGTATTCAGAGCTAAAGCCACAGTACGTTGCCGGGAACCAGCTTCTATCATTCCCACGGCTCTGAGCATTTCTTCCCTGCTTAAATGACGTCGCCGCTCCATAATAACGTTGGTTTTAATCAGTAGTAGGGAAACAGTAGCACTAATAATGTCTTCAATGCGTTGTATGTTTTTATAGGGAAAATATTGACAGCTGATTTTCATCTTTTACTCGAATTTGATTTACAGTTCCTGATTCAAATTATGAAATGCACCAAAAAGGATCCATATAAATTTATAAAATCATAAATTTATTACAAAGCCACATCTCAATCTCAAGAAATCCGCATAAAAATGCTTGATCCCTAGACACTTTTGATGTGTGTATATTAACATGTTATATACATATCAACCTTCCTCTTGAATTAGTCTATCTATTAAAGAAAACCGCATCAAGATTCGTTGCGTATGTTTAAAAATCTAAGCTTACAGACAGACAGGGAAAAGACTTTGTTTTATACTATGTAGTGATAATGTTCGGTCTTAGTAGCTTTAGTCAAAAGCTCGTCGTCCGATCAAGGACTAGGCTCAGGTCGACAGCGCGTCGTATTTTCGCAAACTGACGGGGCTCCTAAATGCCAACCAGGGTCGCGGAACTGTCTAAACAGGATGCCGCAGTTCTGGAACGCAAAGTCGCGTCCCGTCAAGAAGGACTGCAACACTCTAGTGCAGTATGTCTGATATTCATTCAATCTCCTCTGGTTAAAATTATATTGGATACTTTCTTTAGGTGCCAAGTTGTAATTTTTCGTTGCAGTTTACAACTGTACTATAATTTAGATTGAGATTAATTGCTAGAACCGATCGCGTCTTAATGTCAGACGCGTATCTCAAAATGATATTCACATAAAATAAATAAAATGCCATTTGTAAGACATCCTTATTTGAGCCAAGTTTCTGTCAGAGATTATCGTTGAGATCAGATCTCCGATCTCTATCTCATCTCCATAGCCGTGAGTCTCACAATAATAATAATAATAATACAAAAAATACGGCAGTTATTGTGCCGATAGTCGTATCTGCCAATGGCTTAATTGCCAAGAGCCTCGACCAACACCTGAGGAGGCTCTCGCTGGGTGGCTGGATCAAGCGCTTGATTCAGAAGGCAGTACTCTTGGACACGGCGCGTATTGTTAGGAGGTTCCTCTCTCAAGAGCCCTGACCACCGGTAGCCCGGACCCTGTTCCCGGTACTGGTGGACTGCTATTTTTTATATTTTTAAATGTTTTTTGTTTCTTTTTGTAAAAATATTTAAAAATGTAATTTATAAGTTAAAAGAAAAATAAAGAAATAATAATAATAATAATATTCCACAACTAACACACAACGCCATCTAGTCCCAAGCTAAGCAGAGCTTGTGTTATGGGTACTAGACAACTGATAAACATACTTATATATTTCTAAATACATACATATTATAGATAAATTACACCCAGACACAGAACAAATGATCGTGCTCATCACACAAACATTTGTCCTGGGTGGGAATCGAACCCACGACCTCCGGCATAGCAGTCAGGGTCATGCACTAACCACTAGACCAACAGGCCAGTCAATATTCAATGATTAGTAATTGTAAGTCTTTTAAATATTTTGCTTTCTTTATTTATGTTGTGTGTACTTATGGCATGTGTCAATGAACGTTTGGCCGCTATCCCACTGGCGTTTTACGAGCGTTGAAGTAAACGTCGCGTCTGCTTAGCGTCGACGCCGCGCAGACGCGACATCGTCGCATGGCAAGCGTTGACGTCCGCTGAACGCGAGGTTAACGTCGCGATGATAATACTATGGCCAACAAACGCGACTTTAACGTTGAGCAGAGGCGACTTTCACGTCGCGTTAGGCGGACGTTAAGAGGAAACACCACGGCCGTTTTTCCATACAAACGTAGTCCCCTGTTTTCTCCCTGGATAATGCCAGTAGAGCAATAATTTTGTTACAAAAAATCTATGACCACTATTGGCATGTCTCTATGTTTTCCTTTTTTCCATTAATTAATTATATAAAGAGATATGAACATTCAAAATCCTAAAAAAATGGTCAGATTTTCCGCTGTGTTCAAATATCCAGAAAACAAATTTGACGAGATTATATAAAAAAAGGAAAACATAGGAACACGGCCAATGCCTTTCTTTATATTTTAAAGAAAAAAGTAGTGAAATCGGTTAAGTTTTAGTTGGAGGAGTAATCAGGGGACTACGAATCGTTGATTTTGTGCCATTTAATAAGGTATTTTCGGTCCAAGCTGCAGTTGTCTCTATCGCGCTCTGTAACGCCGTTGTGGGCACTGCGCGACAGCAATAGATTTTACAAATACCTATTGTTCAATTCTCCAGCCCTTGGTGATTCCTCTTAAAGATTACCACGCGACGACGCGACCTCAACGTCGCGTCTGCGCGGCGTCGACGCTGAGCAGACGCGACGTTGACGTCAACGCTCGCAAAACGCCAGTGGGATAGCGGCATTTTATCTTTCTTTCACCTTCTCCTTCTTTCTTTATCGTGTGAGTCACGATCTTCACATAGGAAACGATATCTATCTCTAAAATATGTAGTTTATAAGAAACTGTAATAGTTAATACCGCTTGTAATTCATAGGAAATAATAATTTTGCTTATTGTTGCCCGAAGAAAGATATTATGACCACATAAATCGATTTCCTACCTTTGCTGACGTCAATCCGAATTAGTACCTAGTTCTCAAAGTGATGGCCAACTTTTATGAGGTACGTTAGCAAAGGTTATTAGTTCTAATAAATCTATATAAGAAACAGATTTTAGTACACCATTGTGCCAAGTACGTGGCTGAAACTTTTGGTCGTTTACGACAGACAAGTAACTATCTATAAGATTGTCTGGTGAGCTTTTGATGTCGATAAGGTATCAGAAATACTTGTATAGATTTACGGAAAAATATTACAACAGCTCATTAATAGTCAATGTTTATTAATTTCCTCGTTATTTCATCATGAAAACATCAACATAGTATAAGACAATTTGTAGATGTGTCAAATGTCCGATAACCGATGGGTAGAACTAACAACGGAATTGGTGCAAAAGGAGAAAGCTCGACGTCGTGGCAGGCCCATGAGAAAATGGTGAGACGGTTTTGTTGGGCTCAGCCCCTCCCTGACCCCCTAAAGAAGGGCTTGAAGTTGGAAGGAGCGCAGAGAAGCCTCTGCCTAATGGTATAGATATTATAACTCTATTCCTCCCACTGCTGAGTAGGACTTCATCTATTTTGCGTCATTAGGAAACTATTATCAAATCTATTATAATTACGTAGGATTTTACAAACAGTCTTTACTTTATACAGAAGACGGTAAACAGGATGTGGCACTGATTAGGAGAGGCATATTACCCCTGCTTTCAGCCGACAAACTTACTGGACTATTTACCCCACAGTAAATTTTTGAAACCATATTATATCTCTTGCCATTTCGAAGAACCAGATGTTACAAACGCACGTTGGCACCACCCACGTCACAAGGTCATGCGATCAATAAGTTATACTGTTTACTCTCTGATTACCTACAAGTGTCTACCATGTGCACTTGTTTGATTAATAGTACACATCATTACTAATCACTGTCGACTAATCAGTCTGTAAACAGAGTTATCTGTTTATGGGATTCTGATTATTATAATCTTTCGCGGAAATAAAGCCTTTGTTTTTTACGCCTACGTCTATGGGGGTATTTTTATGTGTGTCTATGTATGTTTGTAATGAATAAACTCAAAAATTACTGTGCCGATTTCAATTTTATTTCACCTTTACAATGCTACATTCATTCTGAGTAACATAGGACACCGTGTGAAGCCGGGACGAGCCGCTAGTAGTTGATATTTAAACACGATAAAGTATTTGGGTCGATCTCCAGAGGCATTTTTTTTCGTGTCGGGCTGAATAAACCCATTTTAAAATTGAAAAACGTTTTCCCAATATTTTTTTATATGCAGTTCAGTGTCTAATCTACCTGGTACAAGGCTAATATTATGAATAAGTTAATTTAAAATATTTAAAAAAAAATGTTAAACCCTAAAATCCTGATCGCTCTGGGTTGTCCTCACTCCCGATTGAATGAAAAAAATATTCTTTATTTTTTTAATGAGAAGCTACATATGAAACAACTTATTTAGATAACATAATAAATAGTTAATCTTCATTGTTATAAAATACTTGTAGTTTTATTATGAATACTTTTGCCACAATTTGAATTTAAATTCGTGTCCGGGCATTTTATCTCATTGCTCTGCGCTGAGGTAAAACATCGCGCTCATGCCTAGTTACGCGTTATAGACACTCTATTCCACTCTCGCTGGGTAGCACCAGCAGTGGTCTAACCGTTGAGGAAGATACCTTCGTGGCACGTATCCGCGAAGGTAAGTTCACGAAGGCAAGTTTATGATTACTCTGGATTTGGTTCTCGAATTTTATGATTGATATGGCACGTTATTCAAATTAAATATTAAGCTTGTAAATTTGTTTTTTATGTGAATTGGGTGATCTTTATGATGGTTTTTATGACACGTAATTATAAATTTCTACTGCTTTTAAATTCGGCTATATTCATGATTTTGTGACTTTTTCTGATCGCTATGGCTGTGATTGCTCTGGTCTTTTTGGACAGAGCAATCACAGCCATAGATATTTTGCATTAATTGTACGTTATAAAACTATTTAACCATCTTAAAAAAAAGGAGATTCGCAGTTCGGCCTGTATGTGTGTATGAATGTTTGTCCGCGATTATCTCGCGTTTGGCTGAACCGATTTTGATGTGGTTTTCAGAAAAGTGTTAGTTTTATTCTGGGAACGGTTTTAATATAATTATAATTACACGAACCGTCTCGAACACAGACTTGATGACTTCCAGCCTCCCGAACAAGCCGGTTTCCGAAGAGGCTATAGTACCATAGACCACATCCATACGCTGCGGCAAGTTATACAGAAGTCCGAAGAGTATAACTTGTCATTATGCTTAGCGTTTGTGGACTATGAGAAAGCCTTCGATTCGGTGGAAACATGGGCGGTACTTGAGTCACTCCAGCGATGCCGTATTGACTATCGGTACATCGAGGTGTTGAAGTGCTTGTATAATAACGCCACCATGTCGGTCCGAGTACAGGAGCAGAGCACGAAGGCGATTCCATTGAGAAGAGGTGTAAGACAGGGGGACGTTATCTCCCCGAAACTGTTTACTGCCGCAATGGAAGACGCCTTCAAGCTCCTGGAATGGCAAGGACTTGGCATCAACATCAACGGCGAATACATCACTCACCTTCGGTTTGCCGACGACATCGTAGTCACGGCAAAGTCGATGGAGGAACTCAACATGATGCTCGATTGCTTCGACCGAGTTTCACAACGGGTGGGCTTGAAAATGAACATGGACAAGACGAAAATTATGTCAAATGCCAATGTTGTGCCCACCCCAGTCTCTGTTGGAAACTCGGTACTCGAAGTTGTTGACTCATATATCTACTTAGGACAAGCAGTCCAGTTAGGTAGGTCCAACTTCGAGAAAGAGGTCAACCCTCCGAATCCAACTCGATTGGGCAGTGTTCGGGAAACTACGCAATGTCTTTTCGTCCGACATACCTCAGTGCCTCAAGACGAAAGTCTTCAATCAATGTGTGTTACCAGTGATGAGTTACGGCACCGAAACGTGGTCTTTCACTATCGGCCTCATCTCAAAGCTCAAAGTCGCTTAACGAGCTATGGAGAGGGCTATGCTAGGTGTTTCTGTACGTGATCGAATCCGATATGAGGAGATCCGTAGACGAACTAAAGTCACCGATATAGCCCACCGGATTAGCAAGCTGAAGTGGGAATGGGCAGGCCATATTGCTCGCAGAGCAGATGGCTGATGGGGTCGAAAAGTATTAGAGTGGAGACTACGGACTAGCAAGCGCAGCGTAGGACGTCCACCAGCAAGGTGGACAGACGACCTTATAAAGGTCGCCGGAAGACGCTGGATGCAGGTCGCTTCCAACCGGTATATGTGGAGATCAAAAGGGTAGGCCTATGTTCAGCAGTGGACGTCCTATGGCTGAGATGATGATGATGAACGGTTTTAATATACATATAAAACTAATGGATATCTTGTGACATTACCCACATACATCCATTTTTTTGCTGACTTGTAGATTTTCAAAGACACCGATTTAATTGAATATCTAAACTAAAAGGGAAAAATAAAAAAAAAGCTTTTTCAAAAAAAAGGAACCGACTTCAAAACCAAACACAAAAAAGCATAGAATAACTTTTCTTTCGTAAGTCGGACGGCCATAGTCAGTGAAATAAAAAACAAAGCCACCGACTTCCGGTAGAAAAGGTATCACTTACATGTTATTTGTTACACGTATACCAACTGAATATGACTAAAAACGCCAAAACTAATAATTTTTTATCAATATTCTTTTTTTTTTAAATTGGTTTGACCATTTATGATCGCTCTGGCACCAATTATGATTGCTCTGGTCGCGAAATTTTTTGAACTTAAATATTTCCATAACTGTTAGTGTAAATTGAAGGCCAAAAGTAAAAATATACTATTTGAATATCATACTTTTTAATGAGATACATAATTACCGTTAAATATCAATATCTGAAAAGCACCAGAGCGATCACACGAATACGCCCGTTTTGGAGATCCACCCATTTATCGTAAAACGAATATCTCTACCAGGACTTCACTAGGAATTTCTCTATTACTTTAAAGTTTGAATTTCTGAGTAGTGAGCAGCATTCCCAGAGCCTGGATTTTGTGTTTGGTTAATGACAAAAAGGGGCAGGTTAAGCTTTGACTAACTCATTTTCAGTGAGACTTTTCGTTAAATTAACTGAAAATAAAATCACATCGTTGGTTTTAAATACCAACACGTTTCGTCGTTTGTATTTTTAAGATGGGCCTATGAAAATTGCCATTCATTATGGCAATTCCGCGCCTGTTTCTTGGGCATTATTAACAAATCATATTACGACGAAGGAGCTCATTTTGAGTGTCCGTTTCTACCGCGCGGCCATGACGTTTTTTTTAAATAAAAACCATCCCAAGTTTTTGTAAAAAAATGTAAAAGTCGATTCCCATAAACCATAAATTTGTCAAAGCAATGGTTAAAAAGTTATAAGGGTTTGAACGTGACCGCGCCATCGAAACTTTCCGAACCGCGCGGCCATGGAGATCTTTAAAACTAAGAGTCGCAGAGACCTGAAATTTTGGGAAATAGTAGATTGAATTTGTAAACCAAATGTAAAAATATAGAAAAAAATCCTGTGTTTGTATTTTAGGAGTTTTAAGGATAAAACCTCATGGCCGCGCCATTGAAACGGTGACAAAAACGTTATCGCCGATATCTCACTGAAAAAGAATCTCAGACGTCTGAATTTTTTTGTAAAACACAGATTTTCATTTGTCAAAACTAGTAAAAATACGACAAAAAATCCTAGGTTTATATTTCAGGAGCTGTAAGACTAAAACGCCATGGCCGCGCCATCGAAACGTTGAAAATTTAGTTTTTCGCCAATATCTCGCTGAAAAAGCATCGCAGAGGTCTGAAGTTTTTTGTAAAACACAGATTTGAATTTGTCAAAACTAGTAAAAATACAACAAAAAATCCTAGGTTTATATTTGAGGAGCTGTTGAAGAAAATCTTCAATGCGTCTTGAATATGTCGATTAGGGTGACCACGGATTATTATTTACAGAGAAATTTCCACCCTTTTTATTAAAAATGATATCCCAAGGATTCGTTGAACAATATCTTTAAAAATCACATAAGTTAGAGATTGTTCGATTGTTGGTATATGTTTTTTAAAAAGTAATACTTAAATTAAAAATTCAGGTCTGTATCAGGCAGGTGTAAGACGATACATAATTTAACATATGGTTTAATCGATGACTATTAATTAAGATATTAAACAATAGGAGAATTTTAAAAACTATAGTGAGAATAAGCTCCATTTAAAGACGGGGCTGTCTTTAAATGGAGCACTCAACATCGAACAATCTCTAATTTATGTGATTTATAAAGATATAGCCATATTATTGCTCCTCATTGTTCGACGAATCCTTGGGATATCATTTCTTATGAAAAGGTGGAAATTTTCTCTGTAAATAATAATCCGTGGTCACCCTAATCGACATATTCAAGACGCATTGAAGATTTTCTTCAACAGCTCCTCAAATATAAACCTAGGATTTTTGTTGTATTTTTACTAGTTTTGACAAATTCAAATCTGTGTTTTACAAAAAACTTCAGACCTCTGCGATGCTTTTTCAGCGAAATATTGGCGAAAAACTAAATTTTCAACGTTTCGATGGCGCGGCCATGGAGTTTTAGTCTTATAGCTCCTGAAATATAAACCTATGATTTTTTGTTGTATTTTTACTAGTTTTGACAAATGCAAATCTGTGTTTTACAAAAAAATTCAGACGTCTGAGATTCTTTTTCAGTGAGATATCGGCGATAACGTTTTTGTCACCGTTTCAATGGCGCGGCCACGAGGTTTTATCCTTAAAACTCCTAAAATACAAACAGGATTTTTTTCTACATTTTTACATTTGGTTTACAAATTCAATCTACTATTTCCCAAAATTTCAGGTCTCTGCGACTCTTAGTTTTAAAGATCTCCATGGCCGCGCGGTTCGGAAAGTTTCGATGGCGCGGCCACGTTCAAACCCTTATAACTTTTTAACCATTGCTTTGACAAATTTATGGTTTTTGGGAATCGACTTTTACATTTTTTTACAAAAACTTGGGATGGTTTTTATTTAAAAAAAACGTCATGGCCGCGCGGTCGAAACGGATACCATTTTGATGCCAGTAGTTCAGTTCAATCACTCTTGTATTTTTAGGTGTTCTTTAAACAACTTCCCTTTAGTAAAAAAATAGCTATAAGTTATCTTAGACCCTACGAGACTACGACAGTACATTATTTCTTCTCTTTCAGTTTCAACGGTCCCTTCGCAGTTCTGATCTCATACCTGGCCGAGCTACACAGGACGGAGCTCCGGGCTCGTGTCATCTTGCTGACCAGCTTGTTCTTCACGTTCGCCAACACCACCTTACCGCTCCTCGCCTGGGCTATCCTCACTAAAGACTGGGACTTCCATTTTTTCGGAGATTATATTGGTGAGTAACGTATATAGACGTATAAGTCTATTTTTTTTAACATTAATGTTTAAGCAATATCACCTGCTTTGTGTATCGTAATGCTTTCAAGAAAGAAAAAAAAAATCAGCTGCGAGTGAAAAGTTCAAACAACTACGAAATATTCGGCCCCGACGAGTGGAGTTGCGATGGTTGAATATTTAAACTAAAAAGAGTAAAATAAAAACTTTTTCCAAAAAAAAAATGTAACCTCCTTCAAAAACAACCACAAAAAAGGGTAGGTAAAATAAATTTTCTTTCGGAAGTCGGTGACTTTTTTTATTAATTTCATTGTCTCTTTTGCCACCGACTTCCGAAAGAAAAGTTTTGTAGGTTATTTTACCCTTTTTTGTGGTTGTTTCTGAAGGCGGTTACATTTTTTTTAGAAAAAGTTGTTATTTTACTCTTTTTAGTTTAAATATTCAACCAAAATTCTTGTTAAATACATCATTTCTTACATGTGCACTAGAATTTTGTAATCCGTAGCACCGGTAATAACATCGTTAACATCTCTTTTCATTCCCTATCTCAAAAACTACTGAGCCGATTTTGACGAAACTTGCAGTATTTCTTAAGTTGAACGATACCTAGTACTTACAATAAAAATACTTAAATCGGACCTGTAGTTCCGGAGATATACGAACACAAACATAATTTACTAAATCAGTCGATGCCGAATCCTTCCTAGACGAGTCGTACTTTCCATCATCAGCTCAGCTACATGAGATGATGATTTCCACACGCAAGTACTTAAATTACTTCATAAGATTTTTCGAAAAACTATGTGTGTGCCAATAAAATTTAAAAGAAAATGATGTATTTGACAAGAACTGTGGTTGAATATTTAAACTAAAAAAATGTGACCGCATTCAGAAACAACCACAAAAAAGGGTAAAATAACCTACAAAACTTTTCTTTCGGAAGTCGGTGGCAAAAGAGACAATGAAACTAATAAAAAAGTCACCGACTTCCGAAAGAAAAGTTTTGAAGGTTATTTTACCCTTTTTCGTGGTTGTTTTTGTAGGCAATCACATTAAAAAAAAAAAAATTATGTCGGTTAAAAATAAGTCTTATCACACTAGGAATTTCTACTGTATTGGGTAAGTATCAGGCAACAGCGCCTCATGCTACGTATAACCTGATGTGGCGGCTGAGTGATCACAGTAGCGATGGTGGATCTCAACAGCGCCGCCTAGTTCGCAACCGCCATTCTGTCGAAGTCCGGTGCTAAACAGTTTTTACCCGTTACGTCTTGGTGCGCAGGAGTTGCA
The DNA here is from genome assembly GCA_954870645.1 of Agrotis clavis. Lineage (NCBI taxonomy): Eukaryota > Metazoa > Arthropoda > Insecta > Lepidoptera > Noctuidae > Agrotis > Agrotis clavis. The sequence goes on along the minus strand of OX940928.1, from coordinate 25,549,433 downwards.
ATTTCATTCCGGATGAGAGCACTCTATCTTAGGTCTCATCTTTGCTTCTGGGATTGAGATAAAGAACAAACACATGGTAAATAAAAAAATAGTTTTGTAGCTAAATATAATTCTGTAGCTAAAATAATGTAAATAATTATTTAAATGTTCCAGTAATTCATTCGTGGAACCTGTTCCTGTTCGCCACGGCGCTGATGCCACTCATGACAGGCATAGCGTTCCTCTGCCTGCCGGAGAGCCCCAAGTTCCTCATGTCCAGGGGACGGAATGAAGAGGCCATGGCCGTATTTAGGATCATCTACAAAATGAATACGGGGAAACCTGCTGAGGATTACCCGGTAAGTTTAAAAAAAAAAGCTATAGATAATCTCAACCAAAATAATTTAAGAGACATTATTACTTTGAAATTAAATAGTTTTTTACACAATATGTTTTCCAAGGTATTTCCATATACTTATTTCTAAAGTTACTCTTGATCTCCGCTGTATAGAACAACGGCAACTTGACAAAATAAATTGAAAACTGGAAAACATATTGCTAAATTTGTTAACACCACAAAGAATTTAGGTCACCGTGATTTTTTGACACTTATAGAAACATAAACATAACATGAGCTCACGTTTTTTTTTGTATGGAGGTAGACAAAAACTACAGAACGCCATCTGCTACCATCGTTATAGAGCGGGAGCCACAGAGAGAACAGATTTACGTGACCATTTCCCTCTCAAGCGATAATTAGCAGACTCATGCAGGAGTCGTATCATAAAGATTCGTTGAAGTCAGCTGCGGTTCCGTTGGTGGTTATTCCATCAACGGAACCCTCACGAGTCTGCTAATTACGGCTTGAGAGGAAATCACTGACGAAATGACTTTGCTCCCACTCTATTACAAATTCTTTTCGCCTAGAGAAAAAACTGGGAAGTTATTATGATTTTTGAGAACTGATAAAAAATCCTAAAATATTTCAAACCCATGTATTCTAGATAAAAGTCCTGGTAGAAGAGAAGCAAGAGCAGCAGGGTAAGGGGGTCGCGGCCTTGAGAGGGGGGTTCGCGCAGCTGGCGCCGCTGTTCAGGCCACCGCACGCCAAGTGGCTTTTCCTCATGTGCAGCATCCATATGGGATGCATGTTCGGGTATGATATCTTCTTAACACATTCGCGTTCACAACGTATGGATACGTAAAAACCGGCCAAGTGCGTGTCGGGCCACGCACAGTGTAGGGTTCCGTAGTTGCCCATCAAAATACTTATGCGAATTAACTAAACTGATTCGCTGAATTTAATTTTAAAGAGAAGAATTTTCGAAATCGGTCCAGGAGTCTTTGAGAAATCGGGGAAAATACATAAAAAAAAGATTACGACGAATTTAGAACCTCCCCCTTTTTTGAAGTAAGTTAAAAATAGTTGACGATAAAAACCTACCTATCCCCAAAAAACATACCGTAAAAACATACCTATTACAGCTGTAAAAATAAAGTTGACAAACTTACATTTGCAGTTGAAGAGCTTGTTCTCCGATACATTTTGTTTAGGAAAATATGTTATCCAAGTACATTTTATAAGTTGGTCGACTATTACTCGTAAAGTTGTAAAGCCTACTTAGTCATGATAATTTTCTTTTAAACTTCGTTATATATACTACTATTGTGAATTTTTTCACACCCCCAAACATAACCGTTTAGCTGGTAGAGGGGGGGGACACTCGAGTCGAGCATAATTTAGCACTTTAAAGCTTAATATTTCACAAACGAATTTTTTTATCAAAAAATTGTTAATGGAAACTATCAATATTTTTTAAAGACCTATTTAATGATACCCCAGACTAAGGGGTACGCGAGAAAAAAAAAAAACATCCCCTCTTTACGTGTACCCTAAGGAGGTACCCTAAAAAAAAATATTTGACGTGATTTTATTTTACCACTTTTTCGGCACAACAAATCCGTATATTTACACCAAATTACAGCTCTCTAGTACTGTGCGTCTCTGAGCTAAACTGCGGACAGACGGACGGACGGACGGACGGACGGACGGACGGACGGACATGGCGAAACTATAAGGGTTCCTTGTTGACTACGGAACCCTAAAAAAACGAGATACGATGTCGCACAACGTATCGATACGTCAAATTTTATATTTTTCTATCATTCAGTACGTAAGGAAACGTCCAATTCTCATTGAATGCTCGTATAGTGACGTCACAGTGCCACAACATATCAAAATCTTGATTTCGTAGTGTCACACAGCATCGACATTTTAAAGCGTTTTGTGGGTGCTTCTCACACATACAAAGACACCTACCCACAAACGCAGAACGTCCATAGTCGTCAACTGGAGTATGCTCCGCCATACTGTCAGCCGGGCTGTGCGCTGTTACGCGACCCACGTGTACAGTAGTGTGAGCTCCAGGGTGACGAAACTTTAAAATCGTAAGTTATCACATATTTTATACTGGATTTAAATAATAGAGTGTGAATTATATAAAATACAATAATTATTTTTATATTTGAGCAACTAGAGTAGTTTTATTTTAGTTCTAATCATAGAAATTCCATTGTTTTAGATGAACAAAACAAAGCGAGCAAGAAGGAAGAAAAACATTAAAAAAGTGACAATACAAACTCGGATCCATCACAACCATGTTCTTCGGGCATTACAGTAAATACTAAATCTTGTTTATATAAGATTTAAACACTTTTTGACTAGAAATGTTAATTTGACTAGCTTTTATTTATGTCCAACTATTACAGTGTCGCCAAGACAGTTTGTGTGTGTCTGTAATAAAATCTAGTAAATTACATTTGACCTACGTCCTGTTGGCTGATTGAAATAATATTTCATGTGTGTGTATTTCATGTGTATGTATATATAAAATATTTATATACCGATAATTACACTTACTTTAATTAATTTCATTTATTTGTTGTAGATGGAAACGAATTTGATGAAACTCTACAAACGATTAAAACGCATTAAATTATACGTTTTGTATAATTTAATAATAATAATAATATAATAATTTATTTTCAATTTATCGGACAACAAAAAATCCATAGTGTTAGTAAAATACCTTAAATTTCTAGTGTTAGTAAATAATATAAAATTGTTTGAGAAGCATTTTGCACAGAAGACGCAACAAGTTTTTTTTTTCAAGTAAAACAAGTTTAAACCTTCATCTTCTCCACAAAATGCCTCAGGAAAGGAGAAAACACACTCTCGGCCACTGTTTTTAGAATGCTGTTATCACTGGCCCGAGTTCTAGCTGCCAGAGACGCTATTTTCTTCCGTACGACTGCGTGGAATCCGTCAGTACGATTCAGTGTAAACATCTCTGACGCGCTACAGAACCGGGGCAGTCCCAACAGCATCCTAAAAATATTGTTGTATTGGACGCGCAGGACATCTAGCGACCTTTTGGTGTAGCTGACCCATAGACCCCCCGCGTACAGACCCTGACAATACGCCTTGAAAAGTGTTATTTTGACCTGGTCCGTACAGCGGGCGAATCTACGCGCCAGCATATTACCGCGGACCGCCAGTGCCCTGCGCTCCCTCTCAATATCAACATTATCTTTCAGGTCGTCGGTAAGTATATGTCCCAGATATTTGAATTGATTTACTCGTTTTATGTTCAAGCCATTTAGGGTAAGGTTAGGTGAATAATCTGTACACTTACCGGCGACCCCAAAGATCATGTACTCACATTTCCGTACATTATATACGAGCCCGTGCGCAGCCGCGTAGTCCTCGCAAACTTTCAACATCTCCCCGATAGACCCCGCAGTCGGGCCCAGCAGCACCATGTCGTCCGCATAACTGATGCTATTAATATTAACACCACCTACCGAACAGCCGACACGCATGCTGCTGAGCTCGACCATGAGGTCGTTCACATATAGGTTGAAGAGCCTGGGAGACGTCAACCCTCCCTGTCTCACTCCGCACTCCAACCCATAAGCCTCGGAGAGAGTGTTGGACCACCTTACATGATTAGTTTGGTTCGCATACCAAAATTGAAGAACTTTAATAATTTCCGCCGGTACACTCCTGTCCCCCAGCTTCTTCCAGAGCACATCATATGACACCAGATCAAAAGCTCTGGAAAGATCCAGGAAACAGGCATACACCGGCGTTTTACATTAATGCGTTTTTAAGGATAAAATGTGGCAGAACGTAACTGCACGTCGACGTATCGAGACGTAGTGTTTAGTAAAAAAAATGAAAAATGATTATATATTGCAGAACGTCACCATACGTCTAAAAAAAATATATGGGGGAAAACAGTGCTCCATCACATGTTTCGAAAAAGTGAGCACCGCGCGCGAACGTGTTAAATAACTAAATAATCTTTTTTATACCATAATGGTGTCAAACCCTATGTTATGGACGTCTGCAACACGAGAGTCAACCGTCGCGGCTTAGAGACCTTACATTTTTTTCACGCAGAATGTAGGAAGGAATGTGTGATGACAGATCTTTAATGGAGTCGAGAAAAATATGACAGTCAGTTTCTATTGCGAATTGTTTTACTACTGTAACTTTCAACAAACATTTTCATATTTTCATAATCGATGTATTTCAAACGTCATTCATTTTGTGTTATTACATCTTCAATTTGTCCACTGCTTAATTTTTTTAAGTTTTGATTGAAAAATCTAACACTATTTTGTAAATTATAAATGCGAAGTTTGTAGGGATGTATAGATGAATGTTAGTTCGTAGTATGACGAAAAAACAACCTACTGCACGGATTTGAATAAAAGACACATAGAATACATCGTTTATTACCTAGATAAAAAGTTAAAACAACTGATCTCAACGCAGGCAAAGACGCAGGCATAACCCAGTTCAATCTAGATCATTAACTAGTGACCGACCGAAATTTCGGTTTCGGTTTCGGTTTCGGCCGGTTTCGGCCAAAAAATCTAGTTTCGGCCTTAGTTTCGGTTTCGGCCAAAATATAGCCGAAACTTTCGGCCCCACCGAAACTCAAGTGTTCGTGCCTTTTCGTGCGTCGTTCGGTAAAATTCGTAGCTTCCACGTGCTTGCTCACCGGCGGGGCCACCGTCCATTTAATCGTAAATTGAGGTTATCTTTTTTTAGTTTACTGCCAAGAGTAAGTCTTGTGCCCGGAGGACACAGTGGAGCATACGGTGTAGGACTGCCCGCTTGGGCAGAACACCGCCGTGTCCTCACGGCAGCGATATGCGGAGACCTCGCGCCCGGCATTGGTCGAGGCCATGCTGCGGGGCGAGACGGAGTGGGAAGCGGTCGCCTCCTTCTGAGAAGCATCCATGGAGGCGGCGGGCCGCGTGAGGGACAGGACAAAGCCCTCTCTCCGCCCCAGCCGCAGTGGTAGACGCCCATGGCGACGGACGTCGCAAGACGATCTCCGGCCACCGTAGGCGTGGGCATGCGGGCGGCGAGTAATGGGCAACTCGCCGGCTGACCGTGGACCATGCCCAGGTCGACGGCGCGTTGTGTTCCATGCATGCCTCAAAGAGCGTCAGCTAGATGATCGCGGGGTCAAGGGACTTATATCATTACCTGACCCTGGAACGTAAAGGGCTAATGAAGGACACCGTGGATTTTAGTCAGTACAAGTCTGACAGTCCCTGCCACCCTGCCCTGGGGTGGGAGGACTCATTTGATGATTTTACCACGCAAAAAAAAAAGTTAGTCTTGTATATTCATGTCTTAATAAAATACGTTAACGGTTTCTTCTTTGAAATAATGCTCTTTTTTTTCAACATAGTAATTTCGTAGGTAGGTATTGCAGAATACAGTAAAAAAAAACCGAAATCAGCGGTTTCGATTCTTGGCCATAATTTTTGTTTTTTATTGTAAAATCCAATTTTTTGCAGTTTTAGTGATCGTCAACATCGGTGTGAGAGCAGTGGTGGCCCAGTGGTATCAGCCCCGAATTACGAGTCGTAGGTCGTGGGTTCCAACCCCGCCAGGCGCATTACTTTGTGTAATTTACTTCATCACCACTGCTTTCAAAACGGTGAAGGAAAACATCGTGAGGAAACCGGCATGTCCTAGAACCAAAACTTCGAAGACATGTGACATCTACCAACCCGCACCGAGAGGAGGCCTAGTGTCCCAGCAGTGGGAACATTATAGGCTGATGATGAACATCGGTGTCGAGACTACATTCAAGGTTTCACGATACTCCTCTTATGTATAAAAATAAAGTTAAGGATACCTAGCCACCCACGCCCTGTTGATTTTATTTTTCTTATGAACCTTTTTTCTTATGTGTTAATAATTGTTAAAAAACAGTAAATTTCAGAAAATGACCGAAATTTTAAATGTGTTAAAAAGTTTCGGTTTCGGTTTCGGTTTCGGCCGAAACTGAGAGCAGGGCCGAAAGTTCGGTTTCGGTTTCGGTTTCGGCTGAAAAATCAGTTTCGGTCGGACACTATCATTAACGCTATTGTTCAACATCGCCACAGTCAATCAAAGACGAGTGTCCGTATCATCAACACATCGAATTCGAACTAGTTCGTCAATAGTTTCTAGCAGTTATAGGCAGAAAATCCTCGCCATTGTTAATTAAATGTGGGTCAATGTTGTTACTTTTATGGTTTTGCGTGGTTACAAGTGGTTTAGACAAAGATACTGCTGGGAACGTTTGGAATGTTATCCAGCTTTTAATTATTACTATCAAGTCATAAACGGCTTCTAGAATAACTGCGGCATTTTCAATTAGATTTATGTATGTTTTTTGTTGGGGATGATGAAGAACTCTAACAATTGAAGACAAGCAACGAATTTATTTACTTAGGTCTACATCAGCAATTTTATTTTCATTGTGTTTTAGCCTATGCTGTCCCACTGTTGAGCTTAGCTCTATCAATATATTGCAGGAGCTCTTATCCTTTGCCTCCTTGAACCAGCCCTTATGACCTACACTACATCATAAGCAAACATTAAATACTTCTCTCAAAATGGTTTTTAGATCAACTGCAGTTTCAACCACCAATAAAACCATGACCGAATCATGAAACCTCGTTTTCCGTCACCTCCGTCACAAAACTGTTTTTTTTTTTCTGTGCAATCATAATCTGCCTAGCCTTTTTCAAACCATATTGGGGTCGACATCTTTTACATCTTTTACATGGAGCGACTGCCTATTTGACCTCCACAACTAAGAATACGATCACTAGTACTTCAAAAACTTAACCAACTTCATCCTTACTTCTAGCTCTAACACCATCCGCCTCTGGTACCCTCAATTGGCCGCTATGATCAGCAACGATGCCAAGGGTCTGTGCTCCGCCATCGCGCCTCCTTCCACGCCGGTGGCCGTAGACGATGTCTGCGTGCCCATAGTTGCTGACATGCTGACGTATCTGCAGAGCGCCTTCGTTGGAGCTGGCTCCGTGTTGACTTATGGGATTGGAGGAGCGCTGGTTAACAAGTAAGTCAGAAGAACGGATTTTGTTTTGTTCTTCATAAAAGTCTAGACTTCTAGAGTCATGAGTTCGAGGAAGTTATAACCAGGCTAATTTTCTAGTGGAAATATCTTAGAGATCTAACACTTAGAAGCTACTTTACTATTAGAATTACTAACGATTATTTAGGAAGTAAAAACCAAGTACTACCAATACCATCGTAGTATCTTGCACTCGTCAAAATCCGCATCGCGATGCCTATTTCTTAAAATTCTACAGCAATTAATTTCTAGTTCGCATCGGAACATCAGATGGCATTTCAGTACAAAGAGCACCATATTATACAAAATTGATGAAGCAGGCTTTTCAAATTGAAACAAGCCCGTCCGATAACTTGTAACTACCGTAATACAACATAATTTTTAGCGATAGAAGAAACATAATATTCAGTACTCAGCACTTGCACAATTATATTCTTCCAGATGTGGCAAACGCCTTGTATCAGGGTTTTGCGGCGTCACCAGTGCGTTCCTGATCATCTTACTTCCATTCCTGGGCACCAGTGCGGTCGCCGTCGTTGCCATGGTAACCATCGCGCTTGCCTTCACCTCGCTCTGTGGTGCTTCACTCTCCAGCATCACTGTTGACTTGTTTCCGACTTCGCTCAGGTACGATTATTGGATCAATTCTTGAGCTTCAAAGAATTATATATATTTATATATTTTATGTTTTGCTCTGTCGTGTCTGACTGTAGTCTTGATAAGACGTGACAGAGAAAAAATCTAGGATAGAGTGATCAGTGAGCCAACCCAGAAGAAGCCTGTTCACTCTGTGTAGAGATTGTAACCGACTTACTACAAAAAAGTTTAACATCAGTCTGTTGAACACTTGTCTAAAAAAATTTAACTACAAAACGACCCATATGAGGATCGTCTACCGAGCGCTCGTCCATACTACAAGAGAAAACGTTTTCCTACCCCTAAATGTTATCCTATCTCAATGATTTTTTAGAATGCTTCTGACACAGTAAAAAACTAGGTTTAAAGGTTTTTTTTTTCAAAAGTAACTCTTAGGCGTCTGTAACTTTCAAACTACATATTATAAATTTTGAAATAAGTAAACCTAGTTTTTTACTGTGTCAGAAGCATTCTAAAAAATCATTGAGATAGGATAACATTTAGGGGTAGGAAAACGTTTTCTCTTTTAATATGGACGAGGGCTCGGAAGACGATCCTCACCGCGAGCATTCACCTGTAATGTAACATAAAAGCACATAAAAGTGCGCATTTTGATGCTGTATTGTCTTCGAATGTTCGAATCTGTAACGTTACATTACAGGTGAATGCTCGCGGTGAGGGAGCGCCATTATGTCAACGTCAAATGCCGTTTTGTGGTATGACGGTTTAAGTTTTTTTGAAGTGAAAACTTCTTTAGCGGCGTTGTACACTTTTTCTGTAATGGGTAAAAAATTTAAAACTCGCGTCAGGGTCACGTGACCCTGATCGAAAATGAGTAAGACGTCATTCAAATTAGTTAATTTCATATCTGTACTACTCCAGTTTTAAAATAAAACATAGTAACAAAAAAGTTTTCACTTCTACCGGCACTCCTGGAGTGCAACCTTTTTTTTTTTTTTTTTTCTTTCTTCTTTGGCAACGAGTTGCTTGACTACTCTGCCAGTGTCATGTGACGGTTTATGTTTCCCGCAACTACACTTTTGCAAAGATACCCTATGTAGGTACAGAGCACAAACTAGAGTTACACGGCCTATGATTTCAGACTTGTCTTTAAATACTCTTCCAGAGCAATGGCCATGGCTGTATTCCTGATGAGCGGTCGCATTGGCACCATCACGGGTACCGTCATATTCCCCGCACTTATCGACTACGGATGCCTACCGCCTTTTATCACAATAGGTGCCGTGTTAGCAGGTAAGCTTTATTTTAAAATAATTTATTTATGACTCACTCAGTGTCTTTAACAGTCCTGTTTGAGACCACAAGAGTTTTGGGCATATTATGGTCTTGGCGTCGTCGCAAGTGTTAATGGGATATCCATCGGAAAGATAGTAGGTACGAGCACGATTTGCATTTGTGTTCGGGTGATGCCAATGCCACAGATCAAAATTTCATCATTCAAACATCATTTACCTAAATATAAGGAAAGTTAATTTTTGCATTCGAGACAGAGTTCGCACCCGAACCGTATAGGCAAGGAGAGGGTTATAGGAGCCGAGACAGCAATAACAAATGCTCTAATTTGGACTTAGTTTATCTATGGACATGTTACTTCACTTTCACTTCACTTTCTTGTTTTGTGATTACGCACACGTTAAAAAAAAAAATCAAGAGTGTGAAATAGAAATCATGTTGAACCTTGTCGCAGTGCGATAAGAGTCAGTTTTCGATGAAATATTTTTGGAAACCGTTTCCTCATCTTTCAAGAATTACAGATATTGTCAACAGTGTGATAGACTTATTACTATCACACTGTTGATAATATTACATAAAATTACACACAGTTAAACGTATTTTCAGCAGCAGAACAATTCAAAAAAGACTCTACAAAATCTTTTGATAATTAAAAAAAAATTATCGTGCAACGCCCTCTACCAGAACTTAATGGTATCAACCAGTTCAAATCCAACCGACCAATAGGAACGCTTATTCAATGACGAAGTCTTAATAGTTAATGCAGCCTTTGCTAGATGGCGCTGTTTTAAATTCTGTAACTTACTAACTTTGTATAATTTTGTTTCAGTTTGCGGAATGGCGTGTTTCCTCTTACCAAATACTACTCTCAAAAAATTAGAGTAAAAATTAGCTTTATGAACACTTCGAATGATTGTAAATACTTGTATGTTTTTCTTGTATTTTGTGTTAATCGTGCGTTTATTAAATAAAGAACTTAGTGTGTGTTTTAAAGTAGGTATTAAACAAAGTAATTTTCCTGTTATTTTTCGTTAATTCTGTGACTGAAGCTGAATTTGTACCTAATATTGTTATAGTATTGTCCTGTGATGTTTTATGACTTGTATGTAATATTTATGTTGTGTTAATTGTTTTTGTGTAAATAAATTGATATTTGAAGGATCGAATGAAACGGCGAAAGATTTAAAAATATTTCTCTTTTATTTATAATTTATCATAACCTTATCTCATCCATCTTCTCAGTCAAACTCACAACAATTTACCGGCGAATCAGGGAGAACAATTACTATCTACATTATTCAATTTTATATTATTTTAGCTTTAATTTGACATATTTTTAATTACTTTGAAAAAAGGAATCAGATTAAAAAAATTGTATAATTTATACAGAATTGAAAAAAATATATATAAAAAAATCAACAAAATATTGATCCCAATGTTATAAAAATGAACAAATAATTAAAAATATGTCAAAATATATTTCGTTTAAGACGCTACATCAGTCTAATGCAATGACTAAACAGTTTTTACCCAAAACATTAATAAATAAATCATAATTATGCTTTTGTGACTGCATAAAATACATTTTACTGTGAACAAGCTGCCATTCGCATTATGTACATGAATTTTTCGAAAATTTCTAGTCTTATGAATAAAATGTGGGTTTTTGAAGTTTTAGTTCGTACAAAAAATTTATAAAGGCTAATTTAAAAAGTTAATTTTCAAAACTGTAGTTACATCAGAAAGGATTTAAAAATATCTTAGGTCAAATTTTATAAAGAAATTGAACGCGGCAAGCATAAATTTAAACCGTGTTTATTAGCCGCCACTATAAAAAAATCTTTTTAAAAAAGTGACGTTAACGGAACTTTGTTTTAAATGAAATTGAAAATTTTTACTAAACGACGCACGTTCACTTTCAAAATAAAATTTAAATAATTTACTGTGATAAAGTAAGTGGGTATGATTTGAAAGCCACATTTTATTCAAAATTCTACTAGTAGAGGAAATATTTTGAATGTCCGACATTGTCCGAACCTGCCCGACTCGCGGCGACAACTCAACGACAAAGCACAGTTGCTACGTAGACTAGATTTTACTTCTTATTGTCCAATCACTTTGTCTAAGCGATTATACACTTAAATTCGAGGATTTTTTGCTCGCTGGCTATTATAGCGTAAAAAAGAGACATTGAAATTAGATAAAATATTAATTTTATGAAGAAAATACATTGCTGTTAAGGCGATTCCAATCATACTTTTTTTCTTATTTTGGTTTTTATTATTGTATAATAACGTAAATATAATTAGGTATATAATACTAAAAGTGTATTTTTTTCTAAAAAAAACTAAGTTACACTATAGTAGACAGCAAGCTTCACAATAAAAATCATAATAAATGTATATAAATGTATAGAATTCTTATAGGCCAGTGAAATTGACTGTTACTTACATACGACAGGTTTACCCCAATTAATTATTATATTATTATTTCATTATAACGCAAGGCACATTTTTATCTGTTATTATAACTATTTAATTCAATAAGATTGCACTTTTACAAAAGTATTATATCGGCAGATCTTTTTTTTTAACTTAAAATTGTTTAAAAGTCTAAGCGATTCCATATGTTGCTCCCATAACTCACAAAAACTGAGATAAATTAGAATAATTTTTGAGAGAATTTTAATCATCCTTGTTATTAGTTCATTGACTATTCGTTTTATAAAATTCAAAAGCAAGATCATTAGAATTCTCTCAAACTTGACCGTTTGATTTTTTCCATTTGAAGTCAATAAAAATGCTTTTCACACAGCCTTCTTCACTTTTAAACGAATTCTCCAATACAAAATATTGTGTCAAATTATATTTTCAATAATGTTTATTCTTTTGTAAAAAAAAATGTTGAAATTATACACTAACTCTTAAATAATTTACTTGCTAAGGTAAGGCATATTTCATAATTATAAATAATTAATTACAAATATTTATAGTACATATACATGTAACATTATATATACAGTCTCGCATGTCTTAAAGCCGAGTTTATACAATATGTACAATTTTAGAAAACTTGTATAGTTGACTATACACCACATGTTAAGGCCTAAATACCAGTTTGAATACAAATGACAGATCTGAGGGTAAGTAGAAGTAGGTACTCCACAACTAAATTGGCTAGCTCCAATCTAAGAGAGTAGCTAAAATGGCACTTTGATAAAGGAGTAATGATTTTAATGATGTTAATGATTAAAATGACCTGATGAGTGGAGAATGATGAAACGATTATGGAAATAAATCTTACGATGTCCCCAGATTCTTCATTTGTACCAAAAAGTGTTGAATCAACCAAACACCGGTCATTTCAAACAAGGCCCCTTTAATTATAACGCACATTAGCCACCTGCATATTTACATTATTATGGTAAATGTCAAAAATGACTGTTTAAAAAAGTACACATTTTGCCGTCCCGATACCTTTATACTCAATATTGAGTAAAGTATCAAGCTTAGTATCAAGTAGACTAGTCTATTAAGTCTCTAAAGAGTTAATAACGGCACAATGAGTAATAGTTTAAGTAACAAATCCATAATGATAACAAAAATTAATGTACCATTATTCCCAACAACATGTAAAAAATCACCCAGTTCTGGGTTCTAATAACGTGCAAAGCACTATACAATCAAGACCATGAAAAACTGATCAGCTAGAAAAACTATTATTTATTCTATGTGTTAGCTACTTCATAAGTAATGTATATTTAATGCTCTACTTTTTAAAGGGAATGAGCAGATCCCCTATTGCTTTTGTTAATTACGAGTATATTTCTAGGCGAACACTTTTCCATGGCAATGAGTGTACGACATTTTTAATATTGTCCAATAAACAAAACTTCACTGAGTTCATTAGGAAATGTTCACTTCACTTTGTGGTCCGTTTTCCACTGTTTTAGTTCAAAATATGTTTGTGTGACTATTTGTCTTGGGAGAAATGGATAATTTATTTGGTCCTTATAAAGCTGCCAGTATTTTCAATAATTTTGAATGAAATGGCTTTCATTCACACTCTACCTACGCATTGTCAACATTTTACTTTCAACTGTAAAATGTTGACAATAGTCAGCCATTTATTCTACAGAAATATCTCTCAATTATCCCAAGATCAAATAGGCACACAAAATCCACATCACTCTATTTGCGTCAGCTCGGAGGAGCTAGCAGGACCTCTAGCCAACAGGGGCACGCAGTCACATCCCGCCTCGAGTACTTGGGACCCCAGCCTTTTGCGAACGAAATCCTCACCGACCTGGGATCTACAGGACCGATGTGGGGCAGTGAGACTGCAGGAGGAGGGCAAGAGGGGTCGAAGATGCAGAGACAGTGGCCTGGAGCTACCCTCCAAACTAGGAGGGCCTTGGCAGCCGCAGCGTCCAAAGCTGGGGAGCTGACAAAGACAGGCTCCTGGCTTCGGTTGTAAAGCCATACCCCATCTGATTCCAGTGACAGAGTGACTCCCAGGCCAATCTTTGCTCTCGTTTTTCGCACCTGGAATGAAAAAGAAAGAACATTATAACACTATCGACAATGAGATGGGTTGTTTTTGCACTGCAGTGTACTGTTGCCAACTTTCTTCTTATCCGTCCAATTTCTTATATTTTTAATCTAATCTTATAGATTAGTTGTCAAAAGAAAGGTGAACGGTGTATGGTAATCACATTGTGAGTTACTATAGTAATTATCCGCTATCATGCCTCGCCTAGTTTCAGAGGTAAGCAGATTAAATTGGTCATCTACCTACAAGATCGATAGACGTTTACTGCAATGTTGTTCTGTAAAGAAAGATACATCCTTATGTGCAGCACTGCATCAGCGCCCAAAATACAGTTTGTTGGACATTGTTGGACTTCTAAAACTTTTATAATCGGGGTTTGTGTTTAATAAGTTTAATAAATACTCCTTGGTGCACATTATTAAAAATGACGCCAACAAGAAGAGTTTCTTTACCAACAAATCTCATTCTCAACATAATTTGTACTTTAAACTCTTTGCTAAAATCGTTGAAAATCACTTATAATATCGCATTAAGTCCAACAAAGATTCAGTGTTCGCGCAGAGGTTATCGCGGGTTATCGCTTCGCCTTCCTACTCTCAATCAATGTAGCTATCTACTACCATTGTAATCGCCAACACTTTCCAGCTTTTGGCTTTAATTACTTATTACAATCTGACTTAAAAAGATTTACTTGTAGAGTTTGAGAAAACAGCCTATTTATTGATTAGGGTTGAAATGAGTGAAGTCGATCAACACCCCAATGCCTATACAATCTTAGAACAGTTAGGCCGAGACTCCACCAAAGCTGTGCGAGTCGAGACGTGTTTTGAACAACCAATAGAATTGCGTTTTTGAAACAGCTCCACTCCGCAACCCGTGCCGCAACGCAATTCTATCGGTGTAAAGAATATCATGTAGGTCATTTAACGAATCTTAAAAAACTACCAATGTTTTATGGCACGACCAACTGAAATCTCTATAGCTAAAATTCAGTTCTAATTATGTAATAAAGTATTGAAACCAACCTGTTCAGCCTGCGGTGCATCCCCCCTCTGGTCTAGAGCATCCAGACATAGCCCATGTCTCCCTGAGCCACACGCCCCCCCACCTCCTCCAAACACGTCCACTGCCCTCATCCGGACACCGAACTGGCGACCCACACGCTGGGTCAGCTCCCAGTATGCTAGTCGACACCATTCTGACTCCCAACTCTGGCGTTCTGTAAAAAAGAAAAGATTGGGGGTTAATAGGAGATCACTGGCACGAATTAAATATCCTCAAAAATGTCTGTGAGAAACAGGTTTTAACATAAGACAGTCATCTCAATTGATCGAGGTGGAGAGAGGAAGATGTAGAAGAACAAACAAGCAAGCAACACTAACAGTCTTATGAAGATTTAAGTTAAATGCGACTACTGCCAAGCCACTCAAGTCAAGTTCAATATTGTTCCCCAAAAATTCAGAAAGCAAAAATATGTCTCCAACTAGCAATTAATAATACCATCCAGACATTTCCATTCATTTCGGTACCCTGACATCACATCTCCAAATCTTGGCTCAGTTAGCCCTGAGTTCCGTTCGATGCCAGATGACGACCGACCATCGATATATCCGCGCAGTTCAGTTAAACCAGTAACATGACGCCAGTGCTGATAGAAAACGATTGTTTTAAAACTATTGTTACGACCAATGCCAAAAGTTGAAACTGGAAGTGATGAGTTTTGCATCCGATCCTATGAAGTCATTGTTGGTTTTGAAATAGATGTTGATGTATTTCATGCTGATTACTATTTCTTGAATGATGGGTCTAACGCAATACGATTGCGAAAGATTAAGATGGTTATTATAACCCTGATTTAAAGCCAAGAAGATGCTAAAGATACAATATAATGTTGGCCACATGATCTGGATAGCAATTTAATAATTGCAACCGTTCGCGTTGGACAAAGATTTAAAAAGTCTTCATGGACATCGATGAGTCTGCTTGCATTGTCCTTGATATAAGTCCATATAATATTTACTGTAACTAATCGATATTTTCATTCATATTTGACCACTGGCCTTTGTCTGTCGACCGAATGTGCGAGTTGCATACTTTAAATCTTTTTGCAATTCACATACTTGAAGAGCAGATTCAAAGGATACGTATTAGTTAAGAGAATCGTTTAGAAACTACGCAGTTATTTGAACGCTGTAAAGAATCAAGAACCCTTCGGCATTCACAATTACTAAATCCTTCGCAATAAAATCCCATGTCAAATACTGCGCAACAGCATAAAAACCCACCCAGAAATCAAGTCTACAATCCTTGCAAAAAAGTGTATTACGAAACCTATCGAAATCCCATCATATAGCCAAGACAATACCATCACGGTTCGATCCCACGACGGTGTAGTGGCGCCGTGGTGGGGTGGCGCCGACGAGGCGAGCGCGATCGATCGTCAAGGTTACCGCCATCAGACATGGGTTCGGGACACCACTTAGCTAACTGGTGGTGTTTGCGTGGTGGGTGGGTGGATGTAAATACAGGAGAATGTGGGATTTTGTTTTGGTAAATGGGTTTTGAGGAACTACTGTTTATACCACCACAGTTATTTATTGACAAAAGCTAGAACTTTTCCTTATTTTTCCTGGAATAATTTTAAAGCATTTGCAATTTTCTGCAACGTTTGTATCAAAAAAGGTATTGAGATTACACTCGTACATAGAAACAGAGAAGATTTGAAAGCTACTGTTATTGGAAACACACCATACCTTAATAATGCAGGGCACACCCTAGACAAACAACACCGATGTCTTGCAGTTTTAATGACAAGGCAAAAGCTACCACTTTGGTTCAAGTGGAAAATCACCTACTACTTATAATCCGCGAAGGATTTAGCAGTTAGCCCGATCAAACTGAGAATCTAAGACAACAGTTTCTAATGTTGTTGAAAATTGACTGCAGAAATCATCTTTGATTGATTATTAGGGTTAATCAGCGTTATAATTCTCACTGCTAGGACCAAGGCCTATGTGAGAGGGGACGTGCTTTCCACCACTTCATGTGGGTGTATGTAGAAATCCAAGATATTTACCTTCACCGTCAGTAGCCAGGGAGCCGGATACAAGCCGCTCGTGGTCCGTCCTCCTGGCATCCTCTGTGCTCTCGCCATGCTCTGAGGACAAGAGACACCATGATATCAGTATGATGCCACGCATTCAAGGGAGGCTGGAAGAGAACGGAGTACAACACTTTGGTTAGAGGGTGGAGTTGTAGGATGCTTTTGAAATATCGGTTCTGGATTCATAATTCAGGAGTTCAATATTTAAATTATTTGTAATGAAAGTTCTAGTAATTTTATGGATTCTTTAAACTGTAGTTAAATAAGATAATTGTTATTCATTGTAATAAAAGCAGAATTATAGTGACTGAATGAAGAGTTTAGAGGACTGATGCTTGATCGAAAGTTATTGTGCCAATTTTTGGACATAGAACCTACATCTCAAAAGATAAACGTCCGGATACTTTCAAAATCATTACGCATGTCACTTTCCTTTCCATATTCGCGGGAAATAGACCGACAGATCATTAAAAACTTATTTTCCCACAAGACAACATGTTTGAACAAGCTACGAAACCATTAAAAAAATAATGGCGATCTTTCTGACAGGTTTTGGAGTGACATCACAGATTGCACTAACACATAGACAGACACACCTATGTATCATAATTTATTACATACATGTAGATATCATGTTTTGAGTGTGAGTGACAATTCAATTTGGTTTTTGGGGTCCTTTGGAGGAGCGCAAAACTTATGACAGTATTTTTTTTTTCTTTGTGTCTTTTTCCTTTTTATTTCTTTAATATAGAGTATGGTCTCTTTTGACTAACTACTTCTCAGGTTTTAGCTTTGGCCCATTACCCTATTAAAGTGTTTATAAACAACAATAAGGCACTCGATAAATAATTAAGTATTTAGGTACCGTTGGTGGTTAAGCCAGACATTCACTGCCTGCTACCTAGAATATTAACAGTAGTTAGTTAGTGGTCAATGCAAGTCCAGTCACAACTTTATTAATTAATCAAATATTCACCGCATTAAACCCCACACTTATAAGAAGGCGCACCATAAATTATTGTGCATACATTTATATTTATTAAGCTGTACTTATTTAAATTTTAATAGTCCGCTATAGAGTGGGTTATGGCGCCTAGCGCTTATCTGCTGTCTCACACAAAATTATTAATAGTTATTACAATTATAGAATTTATTTAAGTCTGTAGTGTTACGCCCGCTGTTTGCTGGGAGGTGAGCAGGTCTCAAGGGTAGGTGTTGGCGCCACCGTGTATATGCGGAAATATCGTTAATGGTGATAACATTTGCTTCCGACAGGCGTAAAGGGCGATTCTCTTGGCAAGTTTGGTGTTAGGAAGGTTAATTAGGTATTTCTGTCTTAATCAGGCATTTGGAATTACCTAGACATGTCTCATTGTGAACAAAACACAGAGCTACGCGCTAAAAGAATTCCAGTTGGAGAATATTCTCGCAGTAAAGTAACAAAGTTGGGCCATAGGAAAAGTTTTAGCATAAAAAGTTATTTTTTACCGAACGATAAATGCTTGATGTGCCGTTTTTCTATTAATATAAATGGTAGACAATCTCTAGGTAGCAACAAGCGTTCACAAGTTTAAACCATGAAACATAATCTTCAATTTGGTCAAATATATAAATAATGTAAAGGCATATGTAAATATAGTTGTGTATGTAGCGTGGCGTAGTGCGTAAGATAGCATACATTAGCATATTGCCGATCAAATCAAGGTCGTATACCAGCCGTGTATAGTATACATACATATTTATGTATACCACTCACTAAACAATTAAGTGTAGAAGGCAAAATAAAATTGTACAAGATGTCGTTTAAATATTGAAGCACTGCTGAAGAATTTTTCGATTTTTTCTTGTCAGTTTTTTTCTATTCATTCATTCATTTTTTTAGAATTTACCTAATTATTTGGAATATAAGCTTTTGTTTTCTTTATTGCCATACCAAGGCCCTATTATACCACAGAAAGAGCTAATAAATCTATCCAGCCAAGTTAGTGCCTATAAGTGGTTTTAAGTAGTGGTCAATGCATAATCAGTCATACCGTTATAATAAATTGTTTTTTTTTTGTGGTTTCAGTTTCCTAGGATATTATGTAATATTTTTAAGTCTGGAGCTAGCTAACAGGTTATTCTAGAATTATCTACAATCTTTTGTTTACTAGAGTTACGTTTTCAACTTAATTTTCAGTGAAATCTTCATGTTCTAGTAGAATTCTTGAATCAAATAAAAATTGAATTTTCGTGAAGTAGATTCTACTATTCTAGCATCTTTATTTCTTAGATGTGGGTCTTCTGCTTATAATTTATTTTACTGCTAGGCCACACTCGTCGAGAAAGATATCCTATTAAATGAAATTTAATACTTTGCTGTATTTCTGAAGAGATGAATGTTAATGTGTGTCTCTCTGTAAGTTAGCCTTAGTCTATAGAGTATCAAAGAGGAATATTTGATCCCTAAAGAGTTAGATATTACGTCTTGATTCCTTACTAAACAGTTTATCTTTGTCACACGCGACTACCTGAATTGGATTGTTCGTATATTCTTGACAAACGGGACCAAATATAATTTTAATTTGTGTTGCTAAAAGTAAAACAATGTTGGTCCCAATATAGTGCCTTGTGGAACAAATAAATAGTAACTAGCCTCCTTTATACGGTATTTATAAAAACAAACAATTTGATCTGCTGTTACAATGATCATCTAGATATTTAACTCCTTTCTATTTATTCCATATTTTACGTCGTCCATTTAGCGATTATGTAGTCTTCCTAACTCTCAATAGCCATCGACAATTCATGAATCATAATTTCTCTCACATTTTCCTTATTCTTCTCCATCACTTTGTTCTTATCATGACAGCTGATTTCTGCACGACTTTTGTAGTCACTAGGGGAAGAATCTACTATGAGGGACATACTTTAAGAGAATTTTGTACACTAACTACTTCGACAATAGGATCAGCTCTTGGTAAAGTCTTTTTAGTATTATTAATGAATTCTCAGTTAGTAACAACTATTCATATTCCGTATAATATACATAATTATGTAGATAGACAAGTCCACAGTACTATGTTTGTCAATTGAGACACTTCGACACGTGTAATGGAAGTTTACAACAATTCGCGCGTTCCTGTACAACAATATTTAATATTAGAACTTATTGTGTTAGGTCCTCGTGTGACACTGTGTTGCTACGAGGGTGGGCAGAGTTATGTGTAATGAAAACATAAATAGAGATCAGTCTGCAGCATGAGTTTGATTATGAATGAAAAGATGTTTATGTAAAGCAAAAAGAGATCATTCATAAATTGAAAATATCGTTATTATAGCATGTAACACATGCACTGTTAAACATGGATCACCTCAAGTATTAATGCACAACTCTTATTTGTCCTTTTTTTGACTACTCTAGTTGACTCTGCAAAAAAGTTCACAAATGTTGTGAGATTGTTAGACTTACGTATAACGTATACTATACTCTGTCTCTTAATATTATTTGGAGGACTATCTATAGCATCCATCTAATTTGGATTTAAACCAAGATGAGAACATGTAGACCACAAATACTAAACTTTTCAGAACAGGTTTTGGCTGAAAGCCAAAGAATTAGGTGGAGTAACAGGTCCCTACTAGGACTTACACACAAATATTCAACAAAATGTAACTTGAAGTAAAAGAAAACTACAAATAATAAAGACAATAACAAAATTCCTCAAACATGCTCTTCATAATCACTAAACACCCTACTTAACAGAAGAAAATTAAATATCTTCCAGCTTCTAAACATTGTTGTAATCTGTTCTTAAGAAAAAGCGAAGGAATTCGTCAGCAATGCGACTTGATAGGCAAGGTTCCCGCCGAATAGTTGAAAGCTCAATGACACCGCTTTGGTCTGCTTTAGAGCTTACGACATTGACACGACTGGATTTACTACTATTTTGGGTATTTTGATGAGGAGTTTCTGTTTGTAAACGCATCCACCGTTACAAGAGAAATTACAAGAATAAACAACAAAAAGTTTCGCTAGATTTGTATTGAGTAATGATATTTCGATGAAGAGTTAACAGGGTTTTGTGTTGAAATATAATTTTCAACAGAATTTACATAAACTTTTCACTTTTTTACTTTTAAATTACTGATGGAATACTGAGGCCTGCTAGTGTTGCTAAGAATCTATCTCTAAACATTAAGCTTTTTATTTTCTACAAGTTTGTAAAAGTTAGTGACGCGCTTAGTCGCTCTACCATTGTAAGGTGTCAATTGCTTTGAAATAAATCAGCTTAGTTATTAAATTCAAAATCTGTTATTTCTTCAATATTGTAACACGTTTTTTTTTAAACTTGATAAGCAAACATCAGTAGTTTTAACATTTACCCTTCAAAATACCCTCATTTATTCCTAACTCCCGAAATCTCAAGTCGTATCCGTCCAGTGCCCGCATCGTGGTATGTAAGCTGCGCGAGCGCATGACACAGAAACGCGAGCGTTTTATACGGCTTGTTTACAAGCCGACGCTGCGCGGTTCCCGAGCTCGGCACAGATGATACAAACATACTAGTACTTGTGTGAGATGGTGCAGTGATGCTGCGCTGTGTCTGTGGTTTGTGCGCAAGAGTTGTTTGTGGAAATATTGTTAAGATCAAATTATGATACTTTGTCAATTTGAACTGAATTTTTATTTTTGGGAAAATTTTACGTAACTGGCGTAATTATGTTCATTTTTGCTTAAACCAACAAGGTTTTCAGGCGTAATCATTTTATTGTTGTATACCTGCTTTTGACTTCAATCATCACTATACATAATTATAATAGTGATCGATGTCATAGACTTCATATATGACTTTTATTAATTGATGATCCAATCATCAATTAATAAAAGTCATATATGAATGGAACGAGAATGCTCAGAAGATTCTTGTTCAGTCTTTGAAGGGTTTAGACAAAACTTAAACCATAAGCATAATTAACGAAAAGAAAAATCAAGAAGTACATCTAAAAACTAAATTCGAAACTCATTGGTATCATTAAAAAAAACTCAATTATAGAGTACTTTTAAACACTTATCTAACACATTACTAGCACGCCATCTCTCTGCCGTTACCCTTGTGGTACAACCGTTAAAAAGCCCAAAAGCACTTAAAAATACCATTCTGTAAGATTACAATGAACACTGATAGGCAACGTAACAAACTAGAATAGACTATAAATGAAGATGCGAAAGTTCAAATTTGAATAAAAAGAAAACGATCGTAGGTGAAAGAAATTCTTACGATCCCTTAAATTAGGTATCGATTTACAACTAGCTCTTTCACTTTACTCTGTTTGTTTCTGAGTCTCTTTTTTATTCGTTTTTTTTACTTACAATACTTTTTTAATAGGTCAATTAAATTTATTGGAGCCATCACTTAGTCAAAACAATTTAAGTGAGATCATATGATAACAGAAACGAATGACTTTTCTAGTTAAGAATTCTGTTTCTATTAAACTTTGCACAAGATTATGAATATAGTATCCAGAACTAGGATCGTCATCATTGGCCTAGTCTAATCTAGTCCTAGTTTTTTACTCTTCTCTTCTTAGAAACTTCCTATCAGATCTCCACAAACCTGGGAAATATTAACTAATCTGTCCCATGGTAGACAAAAATCATACACTCCACAAAATCCAGACATTATGCTGACGATACTACTTTCCAAGACGAAGATGATGATGATGTATGAGCAACCTACAGTAAAACCTATTCATACAATCCAAAAGGTTCCACTAATGACGTCTCTAATTCCACTCACAATCAGCTGATCATCAAAGATAATAATAGTGAAGGGGGTGTTAACGATAGTCACTCGCGTCTATTACCAGCTGATTGTCATTATCACACTATTTTTATGATCACCAACGTCACAGACGCACTTAACTTTGAGTATGTATCGGATATTGTCATGCTGTCAGGTTATCGGGCTATTAATGTACGATGGGAAAAAGGTTCTTACGTTGTGAGGAATGATTCACCTGGTTTGGAAGTGGGTTGTTGACATAGGTATGATCAGCATGTAATGTTTCCACTGCTAGGAAACAGCCCTCCTTTCTAAGAGCGAGTTAATGGATATCACAAGGACGACGGTCGAGGGAATCAAAAAGGAAACAGTTAAGTAAATAGGCTTGTCATAGATGAAAAAGATGGCTATGATTATATTTTAATAACTTAAGGCATAACAGCTAGAAATGGTGGTATTGCTACTACAATACCAACCATTTGACAACTTTTATCGTGATTACTTAAAATATACCAAAAATGGTATCCAAAAGATTCTTAAGACATTTCAGTTTTGAAAGTAAACATTTTTACAATACCACCATCTCTAGCCACTGATTTCAAATAATTTAAAGAAGATTCACTAAATGTAAATACTCAATTAAATGATAATGATCATATTCAGAAATTACATATGTAGGCATTCATATACGACTGAACACACGCAACTGTTTCGCACGGACAATTTATAGATATGACAAATTATGAAATTACGTAACACGATAAGATCTGTTCGATATGAAATCCAAAACAATTCAGAGTCAGGGGTTATAAATATGAAATATTGTGATTTTACATACAAGAAAAAGAACTTAAGCGAAATAAAAATATTTAATGAGGTACTTGAACTTTTGCTCTCGTCAAAACGGCAAATAAGAAGACACTCACACAGACTAACTGCATAAAGAAAAAGACAAATACTAGCAGTATATTTGTGTCACCCGAGCGGCGCCGGCGCCTCGATAAACGCAACGATACCAGCACGATAACGTTAATGGACACACTCTTTATCACGGCACGCACACAACAACAGAATCACCATTAAGCCTACCGAAAATAATATCCCCGCAAACTAACAACGCACTTCAGACACCAAAAACAAAGTCCAAAATTGAGAACCCAATATTTGGTTACATTAAATATTCTGCACCACTCAAAAAGTAACTTAAAAACCGAACAGAAAGGCACAAAATCGAAAGGAGTGAAGCCAGATGATTTTAAGGTATGAATGGATTCGGGGAAGTGCGGTAATGGGTCCGACCGGAATGTCAATGTCAGTCCTATCTGGAAAAAGGATGGGTAGAGGTCCCATTCAAAAACAGGATATCAAGGTCTGAACCGTAAGTGGTCTGATATAGCTAATGTATGCCGGAGCCGTTGTCACATTTGTCTTAAAACGTAGTGTGAGAAGGATTCCGCTACTCGACCAACATCCTCCCTTTTTTGAGATGACATTTGAGTCACCAAATACGTGGAACACAAATATTTAAACAAAGTAATTGTCGTCTTTTCCAATTGAACTTTTAGAATTTAGATTCAGCTGAGCTTCCATAATTATGTAATAAAAACTAATAATAATAATATGTAATAGAAACTATCATTTAGAGGTGCTTACTCACGAATGACTCAAAGTAATCACAATGTAAGTCTAGTTTTCGATCCAAGCCATCACTCAAGGATCCTAGTATGAGTGGAAAATGTGGAAAGGCGTGGAACCTTTGCAATAATTTGGTTATCTGTCCATGGATTAAGTAAAATCTGGAATCCAGGTCAAAATCACCGCGTAGATAGTAACAGGTTGCCACCATTAGCAATAAAAGTAAAGATGCAAATTCTTGGGAAAATTCCCCAAAAATCGCTCCCCAAATAATAAATCAAAACTCCGAACATGTCGCTATTAGCCAAAATAATCTTAACCCTAACAACGTGAGCAAACACAACAAAAGGGATTACGGCGCGACAGGCGCCGAAAGCAATGAAAAACGAGGGTTAAGCCAGGAATCATGGGAAATCCTATGATGAACTTGCTGAGGGAATCCCGGCGATAAAGAGTGAATTTCGCACCCCTATGCTTGCATGCGTTGATTGTGCAGGGATTTCCGGGATGACCGTGTTTAAAGGGTTACGCCTACAATTAACGTTATGGAAAATGTGGCACGGAATGTTGGAGTGTCATTATGGAGATTTCAGGTTTTTATACGGGACATCAGGAATAAGTAAATTTATTAGCTTGAAGGCAAACAAAAGTGATGATGTTTTGAGCAGTTGCGGTTAAAGTCACTGAGGGTCTAAAACGGTCAATTAGCATTATTCCTAATCATTCACTTAATTGTTATTGAGTAGCTGATTCGTTAGTCAGTAATAGAACAATAGCCAATGGCATACAATGGCGTCTGCTAGAAATTCACGAAGTGACCCTCTACTCTCTTAATTAACTTCGTACTTTTTTAGATCTAAACAAGAATTTAGTGTTACGATAGTTAACCTGTCAACAACATTAAAAAAAAAAACTTCCCAATCACAATTCAATGACCAATCGAAGATCTAAAAGCACGTGCCTCCCTCATTATTCAAGCCCAAATCCCTATTACTAAAAATAATGCGGTAACATCATCACTGGGGTCTTTATTATAAACAAATACCGTGCACCGCGTGGTGCCTTCAAAGAGACGTGGATAAAACTCCCAAGTCCGTCTGTTGAGCGGCGCAAGCATTAATAATGTAGTTTAAAGATGGCGCTGGAATGCGCGCGCAGGCTGCGACGGTGGGGATGCGCGGGAGTCGATAGTGATGTGCGTTTTGGATTTATGTTAGGATATTTAGAACAGAGTTTTGAAGAATTTGTCTTATAGATTTTGTTGTATACATAAAAAAGATCGTGGAGTATTCGTGGTAAAGTAACGTTGGGTACAAAACAATTATTACCGTTATGAGGGAAGTGATCACTTCATTTAACAACAAGTAATTAACAATATGCTAGTTCCTATACAATCACCGAAATCATAGAGTATTATCAAAGAAACGCAGGCGCACGACCGCTGCAGACTCCGGGCCTATTAATTATGTAGTATTTAATTAGAAGCGATAAGTGTGTTTGCGAACTTCGTAGTTATCGCTGCCATTATCTGTTTGTATGACAGAAATTACGTAAACATGTGATTTTTTGTTACAAAGATTCTGTTAATTGGCTACATTGAATGAAGCGGTGATTTTTCTTCTGATACATATTTGGTTTTCAATGAAGTTTTTCCGAATTATTATCTTTTGCTTGATAAAGCTCTCAGTGTTAAAATATTTATTTGAGATTTTGAGGTTCTTTTTGGTTGTTTGACTCTGATAACAACTGTATCTTTGTAGTGGATAGCAATAATTTCAAGACGGTTGTTTTATTTTTTACATGAGATCATAATAATTTATATAGAGTTACATTTATTTTAAAGGTACTCGATGTTATGCGTTGATGTTATGACTAAAAGAGGAACATGTTTTTCAACAAGTTTTATCATTACACAAACAAGCTAGAAAACTCATAAAAATCGATAGAGTCGAAAAAATCACTTAAGGTACCACACTACGCATCCCTAATTTCCAGGAAGCTGCGCGGGCGCCAATGCGGTCGGATTCCACGATCTACCGACTTTTGTCAGTGACCATCTTTGATCTATTATTTTATAATGCCCGCACTCTATTTCTATTAGGAAACTGGATTAAAATATTGGTATAATAATACACAATAGGAATTAATATATCATCGAGATAAACGTGGTCAAGAAATATGGCCTAACGCAGAATGAATTGGTTATAAATCTTTTTCTATAATTAGGTTTATCCTTTATGAGCATTTTACGACAAAACTTATGAGACATTCTTAATCTATACTAATATTATAAAGCTGAAGAGTTTGTTTGTTTGTTTGTTTGTTTGTTTGTTTGTTTGAACGCGCTAATCTCAGGAACCACTGGTTGGAATTGAAAAATTCTTTTTGTGTTGGATAGTCCATTTATCGAGGAAGGCTATAGGCTATATAACATCACGCTATCACCAAAAGGAGCGGAGCAGCAATGAGAAATGTTTCAAAATCGGGTTTTTTTTTTCCTTTTCGAGAGCTTTCGTTGCGTGCGCTGCGTAAACGGTTAAAGATACGCAAAAATTATGTACTACGGAATTATTCCTCATAAAAAGTTCTAAGATAAAGTCCGCGGGAGCATATATCTATCTTTTAAGATTAAGTCACTATAACCTTTTTTATGGAAATCAAATTTGTTTTAAAGTAATGCATTATTTGCGAAGGTATTTTCATTAATATGATATTAATCCTTATCAAAATAAATACATTAATCATCACAAGCATTTAATTTTGAACAAAATTGCCCTTGACATCGTTTGATTTCAATGAATATCTTAGGAGATATCATAGTTTCAAAATAAAAACACAACAAAATTATTACTGCCTGGGCAATACTCAGCTTATCATGATTGCGCGTGAGGGAAATTGCACCCTCTACCTCTCACCCGAGCCACCGCTGAAGACGCCCAGGGCATCGGAAATAGTGGGTCATATTCCAGCCGCTTACGCACGGAGAGTAATGGGTTGCTTGCCGTCCGACGGCATGTATTTATAAAGAAGCACTGGCCAATCTCCGCTGCATAGACAAGTCAGGGGGCGGTATGGATCCTGTATCGAATGGGGAAGGAAGAAACGCCTGGGTGTCACCACTGCGAGGATCGCCCGGAGGACACGGTAGAACATACGGTGCAGGACTGCCCCGCTTGGGCAGAGCACCGCCGTGTCCTCACAGCGGCGATAAGCACTGGTCGAGGCCATGCTGCGGGGCGAGACGGAATGGGAAGCGGTCGCCTCCTTCTGCGAAGCAGTAATGCTAGCAAAGGAGGAGGCGGAATGCGTGAGGGAGAGGACAGCGTCCACCTCACGACGCAGCCGCCGCGGGAGACGCCCACGGCAACGGACGTCCTAAGACGATCTCCGGCCACCGTAGGCGCGGGCATGCGGGCGGCGAGTAATGGGTGACTCGCCGTCCGATCATGGACCATGCCCGGGTCGACGGCGCGTTGTGTTCCACGCGCGCCTCAAAGAGCTGTCAGCAATCTGACGGGGCCCCCTAAGAGGGCCAGAGCCTGCCGGGGTCGCGGGACTGTCTCACTTGGTAACCGTGACCCTGGTACATAAAGGGCTATTGAAGGAACACCGTGGATTTTAGTCAGTACAAGTCTGACAGTCCCTCCTGTCCCGCCCTGGGCGGGAGGACTCATTTGATGATTTTGCCACAATAAAAAAAAAGGGGCGGTATGGAGGGAGCGACTATCGAAACCGAGGTTCGGGCACGCCTCAATCGCGGCGGTAAGACCTCTCTTTGAGGAGTGGCTGGATAGGTGTCACGGCTTCCTGACCAACCACCTGACGCAGGTCCTCACTGGACACGGAAGTTTTGGAAGGTACCTTTGTCGGGGAAGGAAGAAACGCTTGGATGTCACCACTACGAGGTTATGGGGGGGGGTGGGGGTCTAAGGTAGAGCATACGGTGCAGAATTGCCCCGCTTGGGCAGAGCATCGCTCATGTCCTCACAACGGCAACGGTGATAAGCGGCGACCTCTCGCGCTCGGCATTGGTTGACGTCATGCTGCGGGGTAAATTAGAGTGGGAACCGGTCGCCTCCTTCTGCGAAGCAGTCATGCCAGCGAAGGAGGAGGCGGGACGCGTGAGGAAGAGGACAGCGTCTACCTCACGACCCAGCCGCAGTGGTAGACGCCCACGGTGACGGACATCGCAAGACTATCTCTGGCCAACAGGCGTAGGCATTCGGGCGGCGAGTAATCGGGCGACTTGCTGTTCGATCATGGACTATGCCCGGGTCGACGTCCCGTTGTGTTCCGCGAGCGCCTTAAAGAGTGTCAGCACATGACGGAGCCCCCCTTAGAGCGCCAAAGCCAGCCGGGGTCGTTTGACTTACGAGCTACCGTGACCCCGGAACGTAAAGGGCTATTGAAGGACGCCGTGGATTTTAGTCAGTACAAGTCTGACAGTCCCTCTTGCCCTGCCTTGGGTGAGAAGACTAATTTGACGATTTTATGACGCTAAAAAAAGCATCAAGAAAATTATTTGTATCGGTATCCTCCAACAGTGCTTCGCACTAAACAATACATTGTTAAGATCCGGCATCCACGCGAACGAAGTCGCGGGCACAGCTAGTCAATGAATATAATTTTAAAATTTTGGTCAAACTTTTGCAATTCATTCGATTTAATATTATCCCAAATCAGACACTTAGATTCGATTCAGATTATTTTATTAATTTGGTGTGGAGATCTAAGATATCAGTAACTTCTAAATCTGACCAAACACATTATGAAAATCCAACGAAGGGTATTGATTGCCTTTATGGCTATGGGAACTAAATTAAAGCTTTATTTTTGCACTAATGGAACTTGATTTTTGTAATCAAGTTCCGTTAGTGCAAAAATAACGCCAGAGACAGTAGAGATTGAAAACGTCAGTCATAAATTAGTTAAGGGCTTTCAAACACCCTGAGGGCCTCCTTAAAACGAAGTTTAATTAGCAGAATATTTTAATTGAAGTTAAATGAGAATATCGTGTTGCAGTTTAGAAGAAATAGAAGATGCTTTACTCAATAATAAAATGATATAAAACTCTTACCTTTTGGTTTGAGGTCTTCCATTGCGTAACGACTGTAAGGTGGAGGAGGGGTTTCTGTAAAGAAAGAGAGAATATCGTTATTAAACATATTTATTAAATCCACTTTAATTATTTTACACTAAAAAGAGAGTAGGTATAATATTGCTTTTGATTCTTCATCGTATCGAGTGTTCCAAGAGTACCTATGTGCTAAACAGTTGATTGCATTCTGATGAACTTGCATTGTGTCATCTATTAAGAAGTCTTGTTTGAATTCCTCTATTTCTTGAACGTCAATTAAAACGGACTTGAATCACCATTGAAGTTACGTGATAAATTCACATTTCAGGTTCCCAAGTTGATTCAACGGAAAAATTAAAAGAGGAATGCAAAACTTTTTTCAATCGCCACTAATCACCCGCGTTACCCGTCTCAACCAAAAAATAAAAGATATCCAACTTAAAACAAACAACACGTAACCGGATCAGGTAAAAACAAAAACGATCCCAGACCGCCCGCAATTATGTCCAACCGTGGAATCGAACCTTGATCACCAGCTAAATAATGACTAACCTATATTTTGACCCCATAACGACAGTTGTAATGCGCCCTTTTGGTACGAACGCGCCGCTGTCATTTGTGACGAATATGTAATTTTGTTCAATCAAAATAGTTTTCGACTTAAAATTACGAACACGCCGCATACAATTTTTGTGAGGGATCGTAAATTCGTAACGACTGAATAATAATTCCCCAATTTCAATAAGTAGGCTTCGAGAATTAACCAGGAAAAGAATACAAACACCAAAGTAACGTTAAATAATGTCGTTTGAATCCGGAGCGCGATCTATTCCATTTACGAGCGAACAGGCACGCGCTATTGGTCATTTAGAATTTCGAACGCCATTAGTATTTTCGAATTCCGAATGTGAATTGTGCAATTGTCATTTGCAATTCGGCGCCAGGCGGCGTTGGACGTGTCAACATTGTTTTTCAACAGAATCGATGCCGCTGGACATTTTGAATACAAATTATGCGACCATTATTATTATCACTGAATTCAATATGATTTTATGATGCACAGTATAGGTACGCGCCGTTCCCAGAAGTGTTTAACGGCGTTTGCACAAGAAATTTCAAAACAATTGTCAGTGCATGCACCTGCATAACGAGTGGATGATAAAACTTGGAATTTTGGAAGACGCCTCATAAATCATGTGAGAATTTTATTAACATTTTATTGCGTGGTACAATCGTTAAGTGCGCTTAAATTCATTTTATTATATCTAAACAGTACGATTTTGTTGACAGCTACATAGATTCTAAAATAATGTTTGTCGACAGCATCTCAAATGAGATTAAAGACTGTGGCTTTCAGTGTTATGAATACGATAGCATGAGTCACATGTTTTCGCCACACTCCCGACACATTGCAGCTGAAAAAAAGAGTGAACGATGCAAGAGTAAATGACCCTAAACGCCTAGCGTAGCATCTAGCAGATATAAATAATATCGTTGTTGAACTTTATGTCCATACGAGTGCGCGCGCGAATAACCTTGCCTCCGATGAACAGCCAAAACAAACTCTAATCTGTTGTGATAAAACCGATATTTAAATCACCGACGCCAGTGATATCTCACCTTTTTGCAACAACAAAGTATAATATATAAATATATAAAGAGTGGCGTGACTGAAATTACTTTTACAACTGTTACGTCATAAACACCATACAATATTAATGGAAAAAAGACTTTGTCGTGACCGATATAGAGTGCAGTTTCCTAACAGCTTTAATTAGAAATCATTAGTTTATTTGCTTCGAAGCTTAAACTTGCAACGAGTACAAATTGATTTGTATCGAATGTCGAGGGGCGAGGGCTTAGATTTCAATCTGACGTGGTGGTATATCGTGTTTCAATTATTGAAGGAATCCGTCAATGAAGAATGGATCCTTTATAAATTTAGATAGAGTGTAATTTTGATGTGCACATGATGGAATGCTGTCTGATGAGGTAGATAAGTATTACGGTAGGCGCGTATGTGTAATTAATCTAAACATTCAATCTATAGCAATAAATACCGTAGGTTGTCAGTTTGTCCTTCGATTACTATGTAACTGGCGAACCGGTCAGCCTGGCCGGCTACCTCGGCGTCTATTGCTCTATTCACAGTATATTCTGCAACCAGTATGGCGGCGATAATAAATATCAAAAAATTTATTCAATTGCTTTGATCAGTGCAGGACAGTTAGCCTATTAAATGGTACAGTTATTGATAAGCCTGTTTTCTTGGTTTATTGCAATGGCTTACAACTTTATGTTGGCTGGACAGCCATGTAAAAAGATGTTTATTTCTACACTTTAGTCATAAAATCGATCTAGGTAATCTAAAATTGCCGCAACAGTATTTGATCCTGTTAGTTTAAGGAAATTACCTTCAGCTAAAATCACAAGTGAAGCAATCGAGAACAGATTAGACAATGTTGTAGGGACAATTTTAGTGCGCAAACATTTCACATTAATCAAAGCTTCCATAAAAGCAAAAACTGTGCAAGCAAATAAATCAGAACCGGGTATAGAAATAGAGTGGAACGATTTATAAGTGTTGTACAATCAAGTAGCGTAGATGGGCTGCCAACGCGGCGCCGCCGGCGCACCGCTACACCAAATTGTAAATATGCACTGATTCATAGTTATGTTTAGAAAATTATTGACTTTGTTATATCGTGGAATTTAAAATATTTCTACATTTGTTTTCAGTGAATTACTTTCTGATAATGTGACTACGTTTAACTGCTTTTGGAAATATATTTTGCTTACACTGTTAAGATGTCTTGATACTGGTCACCCACTTATTTAGATAACCGAATCTAGTTCGACTATAAATCTTGAACCAATTTTAAATTTGGTACTACAACTATTATCACTAAAATATTTTTAGAATCTAGATGTATTGTTCGTATGTCCGTTTTGTGCTGTTTATTCATCATTTAATTCATCTTCAAACCTAACAGGTAAGTTAATGAAGAAGCTGACCCAATCTATCTACGTTCTTTTCTTCTAATCTTTAGACACATTTATTTTATTAATTGTATTAGCCATCACATAGTCACATGCATGGCCTAAATAGTCATCTAAGCTAACTATTCCATTAAACATTTAAATGCTAAATGAACATTTCCTGCGTTTAACTACGTTTAATACATCAGTTATCTGAGTCTTAAGAAGTTTTGATGAAGTTCTTTGTAATTTGTAGGTATATTTATTAAGAAACTAGCTTCTTTAAGGAATATGATGATTGAAGGTGAGGTGGATGATTGTAAATTCACGGAAAAAATTGTTTAACAACAGGAAAACTATAGTACAAGATCATGCTGATTTGCAGTGATTAGAGAAAAGATCCTTACCAAAGAATAGGGCATGAAGTGAATACCAGAAGATACGTGAATTGTGAATGTGTTTGTAGCCAAATCCACGTAGGTACATACCAGTATTCTAGGTGGCAATGATCTTTAAAAAGTAGGAAGCATGTAGAATGTACATACTCTTAAAATCTAAGCTGTACTTTTAGACAAAATAAAAATCAGAAGACTCTGCCAACATGCGGGCGGTAGAAAGGTGTGTGATAATGTCCCCTGAGCAGAGAGTACGCCCATATTGTTGACTGAATATTTTCTACATCACATTGCGTATCAAATGACGTCGGTCGTCGTACCACTGACGTGCCGTTTGGCTCACCACCGCATGTCATTGCTAAAATAATTACATCTATTTGTTTTTCTCTTTCAAACTTTTAAATTCCGTTTTAAACTTCAAACGTGCCATCACAGTTGATTTGTTTTAAGCTTCACAATGGCACAGCCTGAATAATGTCAGCGATAAGTGACTATCGTGTTAAGTTGCAGTTCTCATTCGTTTCCGCCTCAGTTTTCATCCATCATTCATAAATGTTTTAGTGTAAGGTCTATCATAGAAAAATAAACATTGTTTAAATTGATAAACAGACTGAACTACAAATCTGTCTATTACTTGAGAAATCTAAATCGAAAACAATAAACAATCAATAAATCCACTTTAATACACCATAAATCTGCCAGAAAACTGTAGAAACGCGTCAGCGCGCCATCACGTAGTCGTCTCAAGGACGAAGCCACGCGCGTGAACATTCCCGGGTCTCATCATTGTAAACTACAACTCCACTAAGATTTTCTTAACTCTAAAGATTTAGATAACTACGAGTATTACGCAAAAAAAAAACATCAACGAGGAACTTGCAGATATTTTCGGAACAAACGATGATCACCAGGACGCAAATGATTGCCAATTGGGACAAGTTAACAACAACAAAATTTGTCAAAGACGTAGTAAACCAATTAGAGAATGAACATCTTCGACAGGAAGAGTGATGATTAGGAGTATGCTAAAAATAAAACAGGAGTTTTGCGATGAACAAAGGGACTAACTACAATTGATTTTGCACAGACAGTGCCAAAGAATTTAGGGTCCTAACCTAGCAACAAAAGTCTAAAATTCAAAAAAAAAGTCGGTTATACGCACGGAACGTGGCGCGCGCGCGTGTGAATCGACGAAAATAGCCCGCCCGAATTATAACAAGTCGGATGGCGCCTCCGACGGCGCCCGGCGGCCGCACGTCGGCAGCTCCCACGCCGACGCTAGGATAAACCCTAGATACCATTGCTTATTCACCAAGGTTTTTCTGGTTAACGCTATCCATGCAGGACCTTGGATTAAATTCTTTTGAACTGAGACTATTAGATTAGGAGAGCTTTGTATACTCAATGATGTTTTGAGCGAGTAACCTTGCTGAACTGTTGTTATTTTTCTGATTGTTTTTGTTTTTTTATTTTACATATTTGGTTTAGTCCTTGAAAATAAGTTAGTAGTGTAATACATTCACATATGACTATTAAACAAGGACAGTGATTTTTTTATTCAAATTCTAAGAACCAATCTAAGAACTATCGTCCTTACTGCATTGTTAAACGAGTCAATAGTTATGTCATTTTTGATATAAAAGAATATTAACTAGTTAAGAGAATTAAAACTAGATGGCGCCGTAGTCGATTGACGTAAGATGTCATCGTGGACCTTGCTTGTCGGCACTGTACAGGACCGGAAGGCGATGACGTACAAACAATACGAGGTGAATTTATATGATGCAAATAGTCCGGCGTTGATTGATCGATAAAATTAAATGCAGGTATAGCCAATTGTAGAATGGACACGTGCAAAGCTTAATAATTAAGCTACCAAGGCAGAATAAAAAAAAAACTACAATAACTTGGTAACGAAGAGTTGAGTAGACTCCATAAATCTAAAAACCGTTGACGTCGATGATGAAACCTGAATTTGACAAGTTGAAAATTTATCACAATAAATTGACTGGATTTCAGTTACAATATCAAGGCAAATATTGTAACTGTGAATATCAAGACAAAAATCATGCATAATTTGTAAATATAAAAATATTAAAGTCACCTTAACAGACTCTAAAAATTTTCATTAACTATCTTGAAAAGCTTTACTAGAACTAGTTCCAATTAGGCATCAATATGAGTTGTCAACCAAAATAAACATAATAAAGATGACACTTAAAAGAGTATAAAATGTTGATAGGAGACTTAAAAGTTTAAAGGGCTCCGATTGGTCCAAAAACAAATTATAACCAATTATAGTGATCGAAGCTCTAGCTATCATCTCAGTTAGTTTACATATTAAAGCACCGGCACTCTTGATGATATAATTAACGCTCATTAGTGAAACATAAAACGTAAAGTTAAGCATTCATTGAAATGGTAACGTGAGAGAACTTCCAAGGTTCGTGCTGTTTCATAATCATCGTGTTCATGGGATGCTCATGTTTCTTCAAATACTTCAGCTACCCTTTGTTTGCCATTGTTAACTTTATGTAACCGATGAGTGTAACAAGGAACATTATGTTACATTGATGACTTGATCAGAAATTCTCATTCTCAATTCTAAACACAATCGGAAGATCAAACAGTTATTTGGACAAAAATTATGGACACTTAATAAGCATTCTTTAAGAACAATTTCATTTTAATATATTATACTCAATTGGTAACGACTCATCTAATCCCCAAAAAGGCCTCTCCTAAGCGATAACCTGCCGTGCCGCCGAAATGCTTATAACATTACGAAAAATATTGTGACTCAAGTGGCTATCACCAACAGTTTTAAAATTATCTCCTGCGTACCAATTCCTAGTCTTCAGCTGCCTAGGAACTGATTCATGGATGAAATGTCTTTGAAGGACCATTAATTACTAAATAACTGCACGTTGAAAACAATGTGACTGCGACTGCGACATCTAAATGGCAACATTTCTTCCTTAATTGCGCATGCAAGATTATAATTTATTCAGAGTATCAATTTGCCAAAATAATTATGACATGTCTTCAAAGCATTCCATGAATTGAAGAAGTGAAAGATGAAATGAAAAATGAGACATTACTAAAGAATGTTAAACATTAAGTAGCGGAGAAGTAAATAAAAAATCGGAACTGAAACATATGAAGACTTCCTAACAAGCAGTGAAATAGGCGATCGACAACACGTCGCTCGGCTCTGCGGTACGTGTAGGTAATAAAAGACGACAATTTTTCCAGTTTCGCAAGAGCCGCCGACGGGAGCGACCGGTTCTGTCACAGGTGCCGCCAGTCAATGGGCTATTTTGTGACACAGTCTGCGACCACGTACTTAACTCGATGATATCAAATCTGAAAGTAAACTCGCCTGAGATTAATTACGTTTGTCGATCGTTTATCTGAATTTTTTAAAATACGAACGTCACTCACTTCTCCATTAAAAGCTTCTCTGTATTATCGTACTAGCGACTACCGAATAAATAAGCATCGATGAGCAACCACAAAAACGTTAGCTGTAAACGACTTCTTTTAATGCAAGCCTATTCTCGGGCGGGCATAATAAGAGAACCATTCACAAATTCAACAAAGCAACCCAAAAACATGACCAGACTACAATAAAACGAGAAAAAAACCGATCACGAAAATCGAGTTGAGCTTACGCAGTGCGGCGGGCGTACCTGCGCCGGCGCAGGCGCGCCCCGCCTCCCGCTCTCCCCGCGCGCTGCCCGCCGGCCCCCGCCTGCGCGGCGCGACACGGCGCCGGCGCCAGTCAGCCGACAAGCAATTATGGCTAAATAAATATCGGCCATGCCGCCGCCTCCGACGCGTCGCTAACATCAACAGATGGATTCTCATACTGCTATCTAGACGACATCATTAAATTTTGGACCCCACTTGTAATGGCTCGGTGAAATGGCGTGTGGGCACCAAATTACTTGTAAATGGTAGTTAGAATTCTTGGTTAATGTTTGTCCGTCGTGGATGTGGGTTTAATTGCCGGATGTGGGTGACTGATTTCCGTACTGGGTATGAGATGACAGACCAGTGGATGGTCTGGTGAACGTGCCGAAGCGCTGCGAGTTCGTGGCAATCTTTGATCCTGTGAGTCGGCCGCGTCGCGTCGGCGCCTGCGCTCGATAAGATAAGAGCCCCTCTCCTCCCACCAGCAGGCGCTCGAAAAGAGCCGGCTCGCATAAAAACATTCACAAATAGAGGCCCGCGCCGCTTGATTGCCGGTGATTGGCGACCACGCGCCCCGAACTTGCTCTGCGATTGATCTGCCTTAATAAATTGGATGCTTGCTATCTAACTGGACAAGGATTTCCTGTTCATCTTGTTCGTCCAAAAAAAGAACACGTCTCAAGTCTCGACGGACAAAACAAAAAAGTGATGAATCAAACTGAGCAGGTGTACGACAATAAACATATCGATAATTAAATTTACGATGAGCCGTATTACGAACCACAAGATCGTAAAACTGAAATAATTACCCATATTACTGGAGTTTATAATAGATCTTCAGTGCAAAATTGCGTAGTAGAGAATGTTAAATGGACCAAAACTGGTAATTAGTAGTAGAATCGAATTAGAACCAGACCCAAACACAAGCGGGAGAACTGTTGATTGTTGCGTCGGTTGGCAATGTGCACACAAATCAAATGTGCTACGAATAATGGTGACTATATTTAGTAAGCGCGATACGGGAACAAGAGGGGAAAGTTTACAAAAACAGTGGCGTCGAGGTCTTGTCGCGACAGAAAATAGAAAAAAGTTCACCTGCATTCGTGCGAACTGCGGGGACGACCCAATGGAGCCGACCCAGTCAGGTGGCGTTGCGAACTTACTGATCATTATCTCTTCATTAGTTCAACAAAAAATGAAAACAAACGAAGCCGAATTCAGGAATGCAACCAAACTACTTTCAAACAAACACATTTTCGCGGATGTTAGTGAAATAGGAAACAATAGCAGTAACATTGTTATTGATGCTATCCCAAATTGTACTGTTGACTTTCCAAGACCTAAGGCTATCTTCAGCACACTTCTTGGTCTGTTTTATGAATTAAATAGGTATATATTTAAACAGTCCAGATCAGAGGCAAAGATAAAACCTAAAAATCGCCTATAACCTAACCTAACCTGAAATGGCCTCACCCAGAAGGAATAGGAATTACTCGTACTTCGTACCAAAGCAACACAGTTAAAACTGTTTAAGGTTGGAATACGACTGGATGACGGACAAGAGGCTGGCGGCCCTAGTGAAGTCTACCATGGACATTCGGATCGCTCAATTGTCACCGCAGATCAGGTAGCCTGTGGTGCCGTTGCCCGGGGTGGACCTAAAGTGGATCGGGTAAGTGATCTAGAAATCAAGGATAAACCATGGTTCAATGGTAGACTAGTGCAATGGTATAATTTTAGCAAATTACGCAAGCTCACAAGCTGTAATGCCTGTGCCAAACTGATTTGATCAATTTGATGTACATTTAAGGCGATTCCGTGGCGAAAGTGAACGGCAAAAGGTCTAGACACTCAGATTTTATCGCGTTAGTCATGTTTTTGATATAACATCAGGTACATTTCTTAGTCAGCACTTAACATTTAAGATTCTAGATCTTTAAAATGTTAGGTGTACTTTCAAAAAATTACAAATACAAAATGTGGAGAAGAAGAGAAAAATTAAATTGAGGAATTAAAGTAAAGTTCAAGTAACACGTTCCACCAGCAGGATTTCAGAACAAAAACTAGGTATGATATAATTTGTTGAATAATTTTATTATGGAATTACAGGACATAACACACTAAAGAGATCTGCCTTATCGATAATAAATAGGGTCATACAAGCACCCAGCTAGCCAGTCCTTTCCTCATAAGGAAACATAAATATTCATATTTTTACTTGGCTTTCTTCTTAATTAATATGCTAACAGGCATTGTCAGCACACCCACGGGTAGTGAGAAGTATAAAGTGGGCGTCGATCTCAAGTAGGCGACGCGAGTTGCGCGTGAGTCGATGTCATGGTCACTCATTAGTTTGGAAACATGAGTGAATCTCTATTACTTCACTTGCCCGTTATGGTGTAGTTTTATTTGAACGTTTTTGGGGGAAATTTATGAACTGTGACTACGGAAAATATTTATGATTTTTTGGGATTTGGTCTTGAAATGATGGTACGAACTGTAATTTTCGTTCATTTCGAGGTTTAGAGATAGTGAAACAGCTAACAATCACAATTATCAATAAGAGACAGCAATTGCAGGTGGTTAAATACCCTTACAAGATAATTCTGGATTATAAATGAAATTAGGTACTTATAATTTTGCAACTATCAATAACGATTAATTTAGAAAAACACCTTGATAAAGCCCAAAGAGAAATAGATACCTAAACTAAGAGACCAAAATTGATATTAACAAAAAGGAAAAAAATACTTACAAATAATTATAAAAGATAAGAGAAGCACCAGAAACAAGTTTTGGTCACATCTAAATTAAGACGCGATTAGGTAAAAGAAAATTTACATAAATTATAACTAACATGACATCACAGAAGTGATTGTCAGTCTCGATGTAGAAACGAGCCGAAAACATGATTACACCCAAGTATCTGCGATGATATCATGTAAGGGTCATTTGTACGACCTCAGGAAGCGCCAGGCGGCGGAGTGTAGCTATTTACCTAACAAAGGCTGACGGCTCGGTAGCGCCATTGCCTGACAAATTAAAAAGTTAACGGGCTGCGCGCGCCGAGCGTCGCGGCACGCCGGCGCCGGCGACTCGACCTTGTCTAGTTATCGCGAACGGGTGACCCTCGCCACGGCAGATTAGGCGAGCCGCTTTTTACACACCCCGACTACACAAGCACGCCTCAGGGAATATTAATCACTGCTCAACATACCTAATTGCTGGAGCACTTTTACTTTTCGACTCAACTCCGAAAGAGCAAACACCTTTGGTCAATCAATCAAAAATACCAATTCGAACATTGCGGCCATTGATAATTAATGTAACTGTGGACGTCTGCTAAATGCTATAGAGTAGAAGGAAAGTGTTGATGTCACAGCTATAAATAGATCGCCGAAGTCTAATGTTTACACTAACAATCTAATGTAGGGATGGTGTTATGTATCGCACTTGTGTCAAATGCCGGTGGAGTATGTGACCGGAGCTGCCTGACGTCACTGGCAACGTAACTATAGATACAGAAACAAACAGTAGCGATAATACAGTGATAACGAACCGCACTGATAAATAGGTGCAACCCGCGTGAACGAATGTACGTAAGTATGTTCACATGAATATTAAGAAATCCAAAGCATCAGGAACCAGGGATTCACATTTGAGAATGTAGTAACTCCTTGAGATCACTTAACAAACAAGTAAAGGCAATCGGAATTAATGCAAGGCTATCTAGGTTATGTTAGGTTAGAAGAGGTTAGGTCGAATTAGAAACGTTCCAATGATGGCCGAAAACTTCCAACAAACTTGTCCCCAGCGACGTTCTTGATTCAAATCACAATCGGCAGCGACCATTCATTCGTTTGATCATCCATTCACATAAACTGTACGAGCGAACACATTCAAAACACGACATAGGAACACTGAGCCCAAGATTCGTACGACATCGATGTTTACTTGATGCACTTGTTGCGCGGGTCAACGTCCTGCTCACGTCACACATACCGGGCTTGCAGAGACGACTCCAGTGGTACGGGTTGCAGCACTGCTGGTCAGCGCAAAGGGGCAGACGGCGGAGTTCGCTGGAGTCTCTTAAGTCAGGGAACCTGAAGACGCGGGTGACTGCGAGCCGAAGTTGTGAGGCGGCGTGACCGGCCGGCACGCACTCCCCGCCGGCGGCGCCCGCGTCCAATGCCCTGGCGAGCTGCCGCAGCTGGTCGTCCGGCAAGGAAGGCGCGCCGGCCGCCACCAGCCGCCGCCGCAGCGCGCGTCTCCGGAACATCACATGCCGACGACGGGGTCACAAGTCGCGCGGCCGTTCGCGCCACGCGACACACTCACGCAGGCGGCACGACATCGCTCGCCGCGTGCGGGCACTCGACTGACGGACACAACGTTCCGCCGGCTAGTGCAGTGACGCGGCTCGGTGTGCAACACCTGAATTCAATTTACCCTCAATCTAATACCCTGCTTATAAATTTTGGAATAATGGAAACGTTTTCATGCTCCTTAGGATCACTGGATGTTTTGCATGTTTCTTCCATAATTTTAACTGAATTTTTATCAAATTCCTCTGCCAAACATTCATTCCTTTCAAGTTACTTCCTTCCTATTCTGTCATACTTGATTCATTGGTTGTCTCTTTTCATATTCTAATTTTAACCGTACTTTTAAATCTCTATCTTCAACTACACATTTTAACTCTACCTTTAAATTTATCGTTCAACAATCTCTTTTCTCAAATGTTGAATAATTGAAAGGTGCTACCGTGGTGTGCTAACAAGTTGCATACTTTTTCTCTTATATCTTATCGCAGTAGACATATAAATAAAAGAACAAATCCTTTAAAATCGTGACTTAAAGAAAAAATATCAACGTCCATAAACAATCAGATAAAAGTCACCAATGAAAAAATTATTAAAGAACACATACGAAAAATACATAATTAAACGAAATAAGCAAATATCCCAAAAAAACATCAAGAATACCCAAATCTAAATCACCAGAACATTTATCAAAAATCTCCCCAGTTTTCTCTCGCACACTGAAATCTCCCGCAAATCGGGTAGACGGTTGCCAACGTCTATCAAGCGCGGGTGTGAGGGACGCGAGGGAGGGGGCGCGGGGCTGGCGCCACCGGCGGCGTCAGGTGCGCGCGCCTGTGTGCGTGCGGCGCCACCGAACACAGACGAGCGCCTAGCCCACCGTATAGATGCGACAAGGAATGCAAAGCTGGTGGAGAATGATATCCAACATCTGTGAGACTTAGATTGGGGCATTTGAGTAAGATTGGATGTAACTCGTGGCTGCTAAGGGAATCTCAATGCATGCAAACGTAATTTAGACCATAAAATTTAAATATTGCTAACACTTAACTTAAGATAAGCGTTTGAATGAGTCAATAACTACAAATGTTCATTATCTGGTGGTCTATATGAGTACTTAGTCTCCTAGGACCAGTTCCAAAGTCAATAATTAAAATAAAATAAAAACATTATAAATCAAACAGCGGATTTCTTCGAGTTTAGTATTGAAAGTTAGGGATGCCGCAAGGGTCTTACTCGGGACCTCTGCTAAATATTTTTATCACATTACCAGCATAAAATGTTTCAAAACATAAATTGTTATTGTAACAATCTGGATCTAGATTGTTTACAACAACCAGCCTCCTCATAATTTTAGTGATTAGCTTTAGAGCATAATTATCAAATACGAATTCTGGTTTCATTAATAAAAGCTGAATATAATTTTTAACTTCTTATGAAGATACTTAGCCATCTGAATCATTGTCTTAATCTATGACCGCTCATGGGTCGGAATGCGCAGAGCTAAAAGACACATCAACAAAATAAACGTACAAGATAACTAGCAGCGTGCCGCGGCGCCGCTCACCTTCACGCTGGGGCAACTGCAAGATAGGCAGAGACAGATCTAAAGAGCATGGCGCCTAACATTTAACTTCCTAGAATGTCAACCTCACCTGCAAGCGGTATGAACTCGGCCAATGATCGAGGTATGTATGTAAATGAGGAGTAGGTACATGTATAAGTACTTTGTTCACTCTCATACACGTCAGTTTCACCTGCTTGCGCCTGACAAGACTCGAACGATTAACAGATGGCTTTTACTGGGATAAGTAGACAGCTGTAGGAATAAGAATCTTTTCGATCAGCTGCTTGCTGCGAGATTACGGGCATTACTTTTTTCAACTTTTTTGGATCATCATTGCTAGTTTTGGGGAACTCTAAACGATACTCTTGCTTGACTTCATAAAGCTAAAAGTTTTTTTACCTGTACCTGACTGTGGCTCACCAGGCATATTTATGGTCTTTAGTAGATTTTAATGAACCTATTTAGGATGTTTTACAGCTGATGGGACTCCAAATAACCCCAAAAATCTCAAAAAGTTTTTGATTCAAAGTTACTACAGTTTCAACAATTAGCAATTTATCATTAATCATTTAATCCTGCAGATTGGTTTCTTGTAGCGGAAGTCTCTCAATATTTAAGGCGTAGCTTGTGATATAGCGTCAAGGTGTAGAAAAATATATTGTGTTTGTCCCATTTAGTTAAATTCAGGATAGTTTTATGGCTATGACCAACACTAGAAATGTAGAATTTGTTGTAGTCAAAACAAAACATTACAAGATGACTACTTCTTTGGTAAGTACTTCGAAAGTTAGAACTGTCTTTGCATGTTGTGTCTACAATTTGTGGTAGATGGCGCTATATGTCTATTTCCAGCGAAACAAATTATTATAAAATAAGTGGTAGTTTGATGGCTAATCATACAATCATTGGGTCAAACCAAACAAAATTGATTGGTTGTCAATGACAATAATTAAGAATTCCACGAGTTTTTAAATTAGTGAGTAGTTATGTACTGAGATTGATGTATTTTTTCAGTTTCTGAATATAGCCATCGTTATTTGTATCATCTATCGGAGGTTCAAGGGATTCTTGAACTCTTAGTTAGGATATTTCCCTCAGATAATGATCGTTTGACTGCAGAACTGCTTAAAATTAACATCCACGTGCACCATCCTCATCGTCATTTGAATCGCTTTCAGCATTACCTCCTGTGATAATGAAAGTATTCGCATAAATGGAGCAATATTCTAATAAG
Source organism: Agrotis clavis (assembly GCA_954870645.1). NCBI lineage: Eukaryota > Metazoa > Arthropoda > Insecta > Lepidoptera > Noctuidae > Agrotis > Agrotis clavis. The sequence continues at coordinate 25,505,780 of OX940928.1, read as the reverse complement.
AGAAAAGTTTTCTTTGTTTGTTTAACTTTCTGCAAAAGTATCTTTACGATAGCTATGAAACTTACCTACATTACAATCAAAATGCTTTTGTAAATATTGTGACGATCGTAGATATATACCTTGTTCGCATGTTATATAAAAAATATTGTCATTGTCTTTTTGATCAGACATGGTTGAATGGAGTTTCTACTTGTTTGTTTTTCACTATTATTAGTTATCTTCTTGTTCTTTTCTGTTGTTTTGTTTCTGATTAGGTATATTTTAGATTTTTAATTGCTCTTGAAATGGAGCTGTATTGAAGCCAAAGAAGAAGGGGATAAAATATGCAATAATATATGTTTACGACATTTTTTGCCTTTCATCTTTCAACTATTTCTGATTTGTGAGTGACATTTTAACAAATAGTCATAAAAAGAGCTTTCCAGTATCCTCCAGAGAGAGAATCAAGAGGCAATCACTTTTGAAACTGTGACAAACTGAATGATTTTTCAGTATTTTGATAATCAAGTGAATTTCTAAATTTTTCAAATCTACAGTTACCGCTACGTTCTGAATACAAGCATACGATACGGCTAGCCCAATGGAAAACGGTCACCGTAGTTTATAGACGCCTCTAACACAAGAAGTTACCGCTGATAGAATCTCGCTTTTTTTAAAGCTCTTTGCTTGGATGCCCCCATTTTAAATTATAGAATCAGGCGTTACTTTGCGAAAATCCATGATATAAAATTCCGCGGAATTAAAACTATATATTTTTTAACATATAATGGCCCACATTTTGTAAAACTCTTCTCTACTCCTCTAAAAATTTATCCATGTTCGCTAAGACAAGCACAGCATTTGAATAATATTTTTCAATTTTTTACACTTACATCCATATCGTCCCTAATCTTTCTTAGTAGACCTCAAGAACTCGATCTAAGAGATGTTTTTAAAAACCCCAATAATACTCATATTAAATGTTAAATGTCAACGTGTTATTGCGTATCTGTACAAAACACGGAACTGGTCAGTGGCGCTTATGCTGTTCTGGTCCTTACCAGGGGAACAGACGTCAGAATGTAGACAGCCGGTTGTGGATGACGAAATGTCTTAAGAGACAAGAGACTATAATTGGAAATTTTGTTTTGAAGGAGTCAATATTGAGATTGATGTTTGATTATTATATGTTTAAGCATGTTTGCTTAATAGAAAATTGTTGATTTTAAAGAGGAAAAGAAAAACCAGTGGTCTTGGGGCTTTTTGGAGAGGTCCCTACACTATTAAGTCTAGTATTGATGATTATGATATACCTAACCTGTCTCATCTGGCAATCTGAAAAGAGCAAGGCCTCATCAGTAGGTGATGGACTGCCTTAAGTACCTACTTTCATAAAATTAGACCTTATTGTCTTTTGACAATTCAAAAGTGTAACTGGCCTACTGAACATAAATGCTTTATTTTTCGATTTTGATAAAGAAGCTATCTAGCCTTAATAAAGTATGCCACAGATTACCTTATGCCGTGAAATCCCTGCTATTTAAACTGTACGCTACATAATCCTAGCTGCCTTATGTCACCTAATAGTTTATGTAAGTATCCTTGCCACAACAATCGACATTTTCACATTGCATAAAAAAATATAAGACAATGGCAAACAGTAAAATCTACATTGACAAGCATTGCATTGTGTTGTCTTTCTAAACACGTAGGAACTAGCAAATAAATAACTTTTAACAATTTTCTTGGCGCCACCAGGGTCATAAAGTAAACAGCTGTACTTGTGAGCATTACACTCAAATTGAAATAAAACTTGTTTACATCTATTAACAAATACAATATTTCAACAATTATGACGGAGAATATTTTAATTTGCCAATGGGAAGGCGCCAAAACTAATATAAAGGAAATATTAGCATAGCCAAGAGATTTATATCAACATTGCATTTTAAGCAGTGGTGGGCGCCGTTTTTTTATTATACAAGGCGTAATAAAATTAATACAATATAAACGCAACGACAAGGCTAAACACAAATCAAAATAAATAAAGGCACGGTTTAAATAAATTGATATACTCGTATTTTAAGTTTCCTCCAGTAATTGCACTTTGCTTTTATTATTTAAGTAAAAAAAATATTTCAAAAGCTTATAGTGAAGTACCTAAATGAAGCATCAGGAAAAAAAACAAAAAGTTGATTTTCGTAATATTTATTTGTTTCGAACTATAAAAGTTTTTCAATACCTATCAAATAAAATAAATAAATATTATGTACTTATATTTACCTTTGTCGATAGTCTACAAAGCAAAAGCGTTAAAGCAAACAAAAAGAAAAAAAATTGTTTCAAACTTTACGATTTTATTTCTTAAAAAACTTACCTCATAAAATCTCAAATATCCTTAAAATCATCCTTATAGTACACATAAAATTTCCACTAATTCATATATAACAATTATCTTACATTTACAATATATTAATTACATGAAAACTTCTATGTGTATATTGTCGTGAACAAATTCGTATGGTTTCCAATATGGCTACGCGTGTCATGGCTGCCGGTCGGCGCGGGAATGGCGCGAAAACGCGGAAAATCGCGCTATTTATGCATCTACGAACGGGAGTACTGAATGAAACTGAATGGGATTGTAAACCCCGCGGTATGAGTGAGTAAGCACGCAGGCGGTCGGGAAGTAGGGGAATGGTTTGTAAGTGTCAATTTCCCGTACCTGGGAAAAATAGGAAAAACTTCAGAGTATTTTCTTTAGGGCCTGATTTGAAGCTTTTTTGGAAGTGTGCTAGAATTCTATGTTTGACACTCTCTTCATTTTAGACTATTTTATTCCACTGGAAGAGGGTAGTTAACATTCTTCTTCTCTTCAGTTTTATTACTTCTAAAACACATCAGCACTCGTAGCATTTTGGGCTTAAATAGATAGATGAATGACTTCTCTAATTTCATGAACATTGCACAGTTCTTTATAAAAACGAACTGCTTGTTGGGTTTTTTAGTTGTAATCGGCTACTCACGCTTGTAAGCTGTATTCAATCTTAGGTCACTAAGGCATATTTTCAGAAAACTTCCATATTGATTGAAGGAAAACTTAGATAAACCAATTTTAAAGAGATTTTGTTTCTTTCGTCTGGCGAATAGGAGAGCTCCTAATTTGCTAGTACAGAGTAGGCCCATCTTTACTTCATTTAACCAAAATTATGGTCGATATGATTGTAATTTATACAACATTATTTTTTGTTTATGCGAAACCCGATACACCAGCCTGTCCAATATTTTTGTGTAAAGAATCTATGTACAAAATTTTACAACCGAATCATAAAAAATCACAAAGTTATAAGCTTGTATATTACCTGGTTATCCGTTCAAAAACATGCTTATATCGCGGTACACCCGCGTAAACTGCGTCTACTGTGTTATACACTCGTGATAGTAGTTTGGCAATAGGTACCTAACCGTACGGTGATTGTATTGTAATTAACTGGTAATAAAATTTAATTCAAATATTTTAGAAAAAAATATAACATTGTGTAAAAATGATTGGAATCGAATAAGTTTCTGATTCTGAACAAACTATATTCAGGTTTCGCATATACTAAAAATAATGTTGTATACTAGCTGCTCCCCGCGGTTTCACTCCCGCTGCTCAGCTCTTATTGGTGGTAGCGTGATGTTGTGTGGCCTATAGCCTTCCTCAATGAATAGACTATCCAACAAAAAATATTTTTTGAATATCGAATCAGTTATTCCTGAGATTAGCGCGTTCAATGAAACACACTTTGATTTTCTTTTCCTTTATTTTTTATTGTGGTCGATTGCAGGGCATAATCTTATTGTTTGTAAAACTCATTGATGCAGAAGAAGCATGAACTTTTAATCAGTAAATCAACGCGTTCCTATTTTCACATCACCCCAAAGGTTACAAAGAGGAGGTTCCTTATGAACTAGTAAACTGAGATAGGCTGGCAAACTGCCACTGTAGTACTACTTCAGGAACTGTTGACTCCCCTTTCTATAATGGTGTCATAGTATCATTGATTTATAATGTTCCCACTGCTGGGACAACTATTTGTGAACGAGAGTGGATTATTATCTGCCATGGTAGGTTTACGCTAACTTCTCGAAAAAGAACTCCCAAAATGTTTCTAGATGCTCTTTTCCCGCGCCTTGTACTCGTATTGTTAGTTGGCAAATTCTTTCAAAGCCTAATTCTCAAAATGGCCGGTTCTCTAAAAGTCATTTTGAGAATTTATCATTTTGCGAATTAGTTGCCATTTTGCGAGTTAGGCATTCTGCGCCTAAACCACCCATTACTAGCCATCGCCATCGGCATAATAGTACAGGTCATCTTGCCATATCTTTCTGGGCCAGTCTCGTAAGACCCTTTTCGTCCAAAACTGGAATCCACTACGTACCAGCCAATTAAAACAAACTGCATATCCTTCTAGCCTTTTTCCCAACTTTATTCAAATATTTTGTACACTGTAACGCCTGAGTCGTGAATAGTAAAGCCTTTTTGAGAAAAAGCGTCTGGAGATCCAGAAGGATGCAGGATCGAGTCCTGCAAGCAGTCATTTTTTTCTTTCCTCAAAAAGGTTTTTTCAAATCAGTTTTCATTTTAAAAAGATGCAGCTGGACAAAACTGATACCTACTAAAACATGAAGAGAATTTCACCAAATACAAACTACTTTATTGGAGTACACAATAAAAACTACAATACTCAGTATAGATCGCTACATAGTAAATAACATTATCTCAACACTAAGAGACGACTGCCGACTGATATTAATATAAAAAGCCAACAACAGACTAATTTGTCAGTTTCACGGTCGAATGCGTCCTGGAGCAATGTAGCATCATCTTGGATAACGAATAATAAAGTAACGAACTGTAGATTGGCAGAGATCTTGGTGTTGCTAGCTCTGGCGAGGAATTCGTATTTATTTTTTGTACAAAAATGCAAAAAATCTATGGAACAGTACCCCGCGCTAGTATCTTGGGTATATTTACAAATATTTTAACTCACAATCACAAGCAAAACAGTTGCCTATAAATATTTCTTCCGAGATAGAATCGAACCCACGACTCGGCAGTACCGTCGTATCTGTGTTTAAACTTGATTCCTCCCATGAGTTATAGTGGCTCAGGGGTAATTTCTGCTTCTTGCTCTCATCAACTTTGTTCAGTCTTGACAGTATTTAGCATAATGATTTATCTTGAAGCTTAAGATTTTGCCTATTTCAAAGTTAACGACTACTAAGCACTTATTATGCTTGTGTTATGTGGGTAAATGTACTCTTCAATTTCTTGAACGTTGCGGCTTATACGACATCCGACAAAAACCTCTTTATTTTTCTCTTATCTTTAAGCTTCCAAAATTACCGACAACGGATGCCCCAGTCAACAAGTTTATTTTTAATAACCGACCTCCTTAAACTCAGTAGGTGGCTAGTGATGTTATCTGGCAACCCTCGGCATAGGTGACCGGTTCGGCGGCGCACAGTCGGCACCGCGCGCCATGTCGACGCGCCCCCGCGCCGCCACATGCGAGCCATCCTGTGCCATCCGTGGGGGATGCGGAGATGCGGACGCTTTTGGGAGTTAGTCGAAATGTAGAATTAGGGAAGGAACTGTGTATGAATGGATTGGTAACAAGGTTTGTAAATGTAGTTTCAGGAATGAGAGGATAAGCCTCAATGGGGAGTTATCAAGCTATTTTCAAGGAATTAAAAATCATGAAGTTGAAATCATTGCGTTTTAAAGTGATTGTGAATAATTTAGTAAGGCCACTATCATTGTAGACAGTCATAAAGTATGAATTTGATGTCAGGAAATAGTAAAGAGCAAATTCGAAGTTTGTTCGAAAGTCAGTTAAGTTAACATTGGTACTTTGAATGCTCTATACTTAGTATTTGAAACCTGTTCATCTAAAATGATTCACCTTATCAGGAAGAGACTGAGTTTAGATTTGTACTCCTAACCCGTTGGAGAGCCGGCCTAGCCATTATTTGGCGCATCCCATCAATTTGGTGTTAGAAATGCCATAATTTTCCACAATTATTACAAAATCACAGCATCTCAGTGCACTTTGCCCACGAATTCTTATCTCGTGGTGCCCCATAGGTCATCCCATCGTCCGGGCGTCGCGGAGTCGACGTCGGCTCGTCGCGCCGCACCGACGCGTCTCGGTGCCGCCTCGCCGCCGCGCCGCGCGTCCGGCCTGTTTATCTTCACGCTTTATGTCTCGAGGGGTCGCCAGTATTGGCTGGTAATTAGATGCATAAGGGTAGTTGGGGTAAATAGAAAAATAGGGGTTCGGATGCAACCTCCGCTAAAGTGACGCCTGTTTTCCCTTCTAGTACTTTTTACGTCTCATGTTAAAGGCGCGGGCAACCCAGTGATACTAGGAGTTACAGGAGATGCCTATCATGTACCCAGTAACTGCATTGAGGAGGTCGGATAGGCCGTCTGTCCATGTAAAATATATGTATAAGTACTATTCAGCTGCATCTGGTTAAACTAGAAAACCAAATCTTGGGAAATGAATTTTAAACAGACTTTAGGTTCTTGGTCCGAGGGGCCTTCCTAAGGCCATGACATTTATCGGGGTCGCGGTGCTGTCTAAGCAGGATACCGTGGTGAAGAACGCAAGTGGCAACTGAAAGAACAGGGTGGTATTTTAGTTAGTAAGATATCCCTACCGCTTCACCCAGGGCTCGGGAGGACTCATTTGATGATTTGCCACCCCAAAATGGGCACCAAAAACACAACTACAGCTTACTTATATGTTGCTAGATACTGTGAATTTCTTGCGAAAGGACTTTTTCCAACGTGGAAGATGATTGAAATAAGTTAATCCCCAAAGTCTTCCGGATATATCTGCAAAACATCAGTATCAATTTTACATTGCCAATATGACTGACCTAAATATTTTAAAACTGCAAATATATGACGCTTTACAAAAGACAGAGATGATTGAAAGTCAGTAAACTTAGAGAGAAACTAGAAAAATCTGCTCTACTCCAGGCGTTGCAGACCACTTCACTTCCGATGTCTTATAGTCCAGTCTGGTGTAACGTGTAATGTAACACGAATTCTACTTGTGGACGGCACTACGAGCGTTATGTTGTCTGGATCCGACTTTATACAACGTGTAACGTTAATAGCGCAAAACCTCTCGTGGGGTAACTCAGCCCATGTTACTGAACAATGTTTGTTCTAAGACTTTTGAAAATTCGCAAAACGATTTTTAATACTGATGGGCCCGATCAATTTTGTCATTTTGCATGAAGAAGCAAATTTTTTTTTTTGCGAATTTCCAAAAGTCTTGGAACAAACATTGTTCAGTAACATGGGCATTACCCCACGAGAGGTTTTGCGCTATTAACATTACACGTTGTATATACTTCTCATGACTTACGACGATATTCTCACTCGTCCTCTCCGCTATCTCTTGTCGCTTGTTTTGAAACTGTACCGCTACAGCAACCTGTCAGAATTGGGGTTGACTGATGATACAGATGAGAAATTAATACCAGCAAGCGTGTTGCAGCTCTATCTTAAGTACTTAAGAGCTTATAGCGAGTGATTTTGATCGAACAGCATTGGACAATCTATAAATGATTGACCTAATTTCGCTAAGTTACTTCATTGGTTATTGCGTTTGTAAGTGAAGCATTAGTTACGTCAACAACAGATTTTACAGCGCCATTGTCAGATACTCAAGAAAAGAAACATATTTAAAATTCTGCGAGAAGGCAGTTTCCCAAATATCACGACAATTCGTCATCATCATCATGGGACACAGGCCTCCACTCTGTGAGAGGGAGTGGGCCATAATCCTTAGGCTATCATAATGCTTTGAGAGCAGTGATGATGAAATAAATTACACAAAATAATGCGCCTGGTTGGGTTCGAACCTACGACCTACTCGTAAGTCGGGGCCGATAACAATGGGCCACCACTGCTACACGACAATTAGTATGATTTACATTCTAATGACATTGTTATATAGTTCACTCAAAACTTTGAAGACGTAGAGTCCTCTATAGAAGACCTCTCTACATCATCATCTGCCTATCCTTTTCAGAACTGTGTCGGGTCGGCTTCCAGTCGACCAATATTTTACCTGAAGCGACTGCCTATCTAAGCTCTACAACCAGTTAGAGGGGGTTAGAGGGGTAATTAAGATACCCTGGGTAAGACTGATTGACAGACTACTAACTAACCACAAACTAACAATAAGATCAAAAATCTACAAATGACAACCCGTACCACCGCAGCTTAGCATGCTGAGCTACCAACCTTGATGATAAATATAAGTATTGAGTTTCTTTTATTTAGCCTTTGTTGTTCCACTGCTGGGATTTGTCGTAGTCCTTTCTCCATTCCTTGATTCCAATAATGCTCTACTTCTTTGCAATTCTCAAGGAAGACATCCACTCCATTCAGTCATCTCAAAGAACTTGAATCAAAAGGTATAATTTCTTTGACCAGTTGCCCCAGTTTCATTTAATAAACCATCTTCACCAATCTTCCAAATCAGGCTACCTACCACCATTTCCAAGACAGTCGTCCGGCGACAAACAGTCGCAAGTCTGTCGTGGTGTCGCGGCGCAGTGTCGCGTCCCATCGCCGCCATATTACGCATCTGTCGCACGTGGTGCGGTGTAAACATCACGGTGTTTACATCATGGGGACAACATGCAATATGGGGTTACAGATAAGCTGGTTTTAAAAGTTTTAGGGTAGTATAACTATCAAAAGAAGGGTTAACGAGAGGGTGGTTTATTTTTGAGATCATGAATTTAAGAGAACGTTGGAGGAAAATGTCGCACTTTCTTCAAGTTCCGTTCTATGTCGACTCCAAATTTTGAGGCAATTTCGGGGGAATGGAATTGATAAATGATAAAATGAATATGCAGTTATTATTTAATCGCCACCCAAATAGTGAACTGGTAGCATTTTTATTTCAGAGGACCTTCACAAAAATTGCAATTTCAATGCCCACCAGACACTACACCCGTCTGGTCGGAAGGTACCTTCCTATTCCGGGGTATCGAGGAACTTTCCACCTTTTCGTCCTACCCCAAAGTTTTTACGGCTTTGACTTTTAAAGAAAAGCAGTAAAGCTTGTGCAGTTTGAAGCATGTATAATGTTGATCCTATACATCTTTATCATTGCCATCATCAGTATGGCTGAAAGAACGTCACTTTGTATTGGCTGTTTGGTTTAAAATTATCGGGCTGCTCAGTCGATCAATCGTGCTCTAAAATAGGCTGTTTTATGTCTGAATGTAGGCCTCCTAATAGCTGTATCATGAAACAGTCAAAACTAAATCTTCTACTTCAAAATTCATTTAGCAACAGAATTTCCCCTAATAGAGAGTATACTCGTAACTAGTAAGTAGGTATTACAAAGTACCACATTTTCACGGCTGCTTACACCCTACAAACTGTTACACCCCATAGATTCGTATAAAGGACAGAGGAAACTTTCTCAAAGTTGCCTGGAGCCCTGCCCACCCCTGTTGGATGCCGCGTGAGGCAAAAAGATCACAAACAGTCGGTCACCTTTGGCTACAAGCCGCGCCGTGTCGACGCCTCTCTATTGATGCAGTTTCATTCTTATAATAGATGTAATTGGGAAAAATAATATGAAGATATTTGTTATGAACGACTGCCATAAGATTAATTAAGCTTGTAACTTATGGCAATAATTAAATATTTTAGAAGCAAATTGCAAATTGAGGTTTTAGCAAGCTTAGCTTAGTAGTTAAAGTAAGCAATAATTTCAAAAATCGTAAATCTGTATTCGCATACCTAATTATAATGTGGTCTCTAAATATTACACACCCCACACTAGCATTGAACATTCTGAATACAGAAATCCACATCTATATTCCAACATGCAAATAAAGACACAAAGCGGGATTCGAACCTGCATCCCTTCTCACCTTCGCATTTCCTGACCTTCAGCTGTTTTTAAAGCGTGAGTTCCATGGTCAGCTATAGAATTTACGATCTTAAATGACAAGAAAGAGGAACAAATATGCAGTATTTGTTATTCTTTTATTTCCTTATTAGCATTGGCGACTCGATGTCGGTACTGATGGACAGAAAACTGCTTATTATGGTAAATAGGAGCTAATTATATACATATTTTGATAGTTATTTATGCGGAAGTGCTAAGGCTATTGTTTTACAATCAAGTTTTTGTTACGTAGCAGCTTTGATCAACAATCGAAGTGATGGTTTGGAATTGAGGATAAAAACAATTGATGGGAAGATAAATTTTATTTGATGGGTTGGCTTTCAATTTATTGCACAATTTACTATGGATAAACCGTGAAATGATGATTCGGTGTCATTTATTGAAGAGTTCCTTCGATTTCTCTAAGACCCTGTCATCAGATTCTAATTTGATTACCATAGGGACCATCTGTAAAGTGTACCCTTTCAAACAAAAGATGAATTTTTGAAATCAGTCCAAGCAATCGGGTAAGTCGGTTAATTACACGAAAGAAATAAAAATAATCCTATTTTTCCATTCATCAAAGAAATGATCCAAGTGTTCTGGTCCCAACACAGGCTTTCAATTTAAAGTCATACGCAATCAGTGTATCAACAGATTCACAAATAAGTTAACGGCATGCGCATGACTGCAGCAGTTGCTGATGCGTTGTGAAATCACAGCTTTGATTTAAATAGAACTTTTTTTGACCACCTAGGCACCTACCAAGTCTGCTTCTGAGTAGGGTAATACTAGATAATACGCCCTAGTTGACAAAACGCCCCGTCATTCTAGCATTCAAGGTCACCACACTCGAGGGTGGCCGATGTTGGCGTACAACGTGGCCCTCGGCCTGTTGATACTGACGTTATGACGGGACGTTTTGTCAACTAGGGCGTATTACCTAGTATTACGCCCTAGTTGACAAAACGTCCCGTCGATATTTTCAAGAATGGCATAGGTATGACAGAAGCTTATTCATATCCATAATTATATACGGAGTTTAAAAAGACGTCTTAAAAAGGAAATATGAATGATTCACTAAAGGAGCTGGCGACTTCAGTCCGAGCCGGGCGTCTATCTGTCGCGGGCGCCGGCCAAACTACAATGTTTTTATGATATCTCTACTAACTATTTTGTACTTGTAGCATTACTGTTGGGTTGGACAGGTAAAGTACTACTAAATTGAAATATAGACTTGTTTAATTTTTCTGCAAAAATAATGGAGATTTTTAATGCGTTTCGCTCTTGGCCTCAAATCCATCCAGAAGCAAAGAGAGTCTATTATAGTCTAATGAGGTCTATAAGATAGACCGACTCTGACAGGAAGTCAGTCTCGAGGCCTGCCACTGCCAACGATTTTTCGGTCGTTACCGCAGGTTACAGGTAGCTTCCGCCGCGGTTGACGACTAGGGCAACAAACGTCGCGAGGCGCTTTCCGGTCACCAAAGGCGCGGGCATGCGGACGACGGCCAGTGCCGGATTTATGTTTTTTATGAGTGTAGGCTACTTTATTTCCGCCGCCACATGTACTTACAGCTTGGCCAGAACGGATTGAAACGGAACTAAAATTTTTATTTCTGACAGCGTTTTAAAATCTTTGATATTTGATGTAAACAAAGACCGCAGGTTTGTTAGATTTATTATTGTGCCATAAAACTAACGTAATAAGTTAAAAAAATGAAATAAAATCATTCAAAGTGCTGGTAGCACGAAGACAGTGGCGACTTCCGGTTTTCTACATTTTTATGTCGAGCTGTACATACCTTTCTAAAATAATAATTTTCCATTTTTAGTAAAGAAGGCCTTACAGTTAAATAAAATTAGAATTAGTCATTAAGAAGGAGCGTAATGAAGTAAAAATCAAGATATACATTTTTTTACGGGCCTTTTTAATAGCAAAATCATTAATAATATCATCATAGTTTATGGTGTTCATTATCTCGGTTTCTACAGCTTGACATAAAAATGTAGAAAACCGGAAGTCGCCACTGTCTTCGCGCCAGCACACGATTTTTTTTTTTTCACTTATTACTTTAGTTTTATGGCACAATAATAAATCTAACAAACCTACGGTCTTTGTTTACATCAAATATCAAAGATTTTAAAACGCTGTCAGAAATAAAAATTTTAGTTCCGTTTCAATCCGTTCTGGCCAAGCTGTATGTAGAGAAGAGCTAGAGAATTCATTTTTTCTTGAGACAATGAAGACCTTTGATAATTCTTTACGCGTTTTAAACAGGAAAAACTCCTTTCACCAGAACAATTTGTAGCAGGAGTGGAAAGTGCAATGCGGAGAGCTATATCCAAGTTAGGGTGTACATTGCGCGGGCATGCGGGCAGCGAGTAAAGGGCAACTCGCTGCCCGACCAAGGACCATGCCCGGGTCGACGGCGCGTTGTGTCCCACGCGCGCCTCAAAGAGCGTCAGCATAATGACGGGGCCCCCCTCTCAGAGGGCCAAAGCCTGCCGGGGTCGCGGGATTATTCCCTTACCGTAACCCCGGAACCTAACAGGCTATGAAGGACACCGTGGATTTTAGTCAGTAGAAGTCTGACAGTCCCTCCCGCCCTGCCCGGGGTTGGAGGACTCATTTGATGATTTTACCACGCTAAAAAAAAAAAAAAAAAAAAAGTTAGGGTGTACATTAGACAGACTTTGATTCCTCAAAAAAGTTGAGAGACTGAGTAGTGAGTTTGATTCAGGCTTCACTGCACACTCTGCAGTTTTATCAGAGGGAATGTGACTGAAAATGCACACATTCTTCGATCAAATCGTCCTCTAAATCATTGGTATAATATTTTACGAGAGACTGAGCTTTTCCTGTAACTATTTGTGTTGAAAGTTCAGTCATTTTTAACCGACTTCAAAAAAAAAAGTAGGTTCTCAGTTCGACCTGTATGTATGTATGTATGTATGTATGTTTGTCCGCGATTATCTCGCGTTTGGCTGAACGGATTTTGATGCAGTTTTCAGAAAAGTCTTGATTACATTCTGGAGAAGGTTTTAGTATATAACACTAATAGCTATCCCGTGACGTTGCCCGCATGGATCCGATTTGCTTACTTGGATCGTAGATTTTAAGGGACGATTGCATGTTTGTCCGCAATTATCTCACGTTTGGCTGAACGGATTTTGATGCAGTTTTCAGGAAAGTGTTCATTACATTCTGGAAAAGGTTTTAGTATATAATACTAATAGATATCCCGTGACGTTGCCCGCGTGGATCCGATTTGCTTACTTGGATCGTAGATTTTAAGGGACGATTGCATGTTTGTCCGCAATTATCTCGCGTTTGGCTGAACCGATTTTGATGCAGTTTTCAGAAAAGTGTTTGTTATATTCTGGGGAAGGTTTAAGTATATAACAATATATGGATATCTCGCGAAGTTGCTCACATAGATTCGTTTTGCTTAATAGGATTGTAGATTTTCAAAGACGCCGATTTTATGAAGATTTTTGTTGATTATCTCAACTAAAAAGGGAAAAATAAAAAACTTTTTGAAAAAAAAAAGGGAACCGACTTCAAAACCAAACACAAAAAAACTATAAAATAACTTTTCTTTCGTAAGTCGGTGGCCATAATATGTCAATGAAATAAAAAAAAAACAGAGCCACCGACTTCCGAAAGAAAAGTTATTTTATAGTTTTTTTGTGTTTGGTTTTGAAGTCGGTTCCCTTTTTTTTTCAAAAAGTTTTTTTGTTAAAAATGAAAATTGAAGAAAATGGAATGAATGTTTCTAAAGGGATTTATTTAAAGTACTTATAAAAACCATGAGAAAATCAGTGGACGTGTTTGACTTTTATCCTCTTAAATCGAGTGACCGTCCTTTGAAATCTGCCGCCCCTAGGACGCTGCCGCCCCTAGGCCGCGGCCTATGCGGCCTATTTATAAATCCAGGACTGACGACGGCCAATAATGAGCGACTGGCTATCCGATCATGGACCTTGCCTGGGTCGACGGCGTGTCGTGTTCCAGGCGCGCCTCAAAGAACTTTTTTTTTACGTGGTAAAATCATCCAATGAGTCCTTCCACCCAGGGCAGGACGGGAGGAAGTGTCAGACTTGCAATGTACTGACTAAAATCCACGGTGTTCTTCGAAGGCCTTAACTTTTCGGGGCCACGGTTTCTTGACAAGACAGTCCCCGACCCGGCCAGGAAAGATGAGGCCTAAGATAGAGCGAGCTCATCCAGAAGGAATTGACACTCCTGCGCACCGACGATATAACTGTTTGGCGATGGCGATGGTGACAGGATGGTGGTCGCGAGACTTAGCATTCCAACGTTAGTTATAGATCGCTCGAACGTCAGCGCTGGTTACAGGAAGACTAGCTTGTTGAGAAACTTAAAGGGCTATCGAAAAGACACGGTGGATTTTAGTCAATACTAGCTTCCGCCCGCGGCTTCGCCCGCGTGGTGTTTTGATAGCCTATGTTCTTTCTCAGGGTCTAAAGATTGTCTGTGCCAAATTTCATCAAAATCGGTTGAGAGGTTTAAGCGGGAAAGCGTAACAGACAGACAGACAGACAGAGTTACATTCGCATTTATAATATTAAGTTTGGATTAGTCTGACAGTCCCTCTGCTCCATCCAGTGTGTGAGGAATTATTTTATTGATATTAGGTACACACGGCTACATATCAAGCTATGCATACTAGTATAAGCTGACCGACCAATGTGCGAAAAGATCATATAAAGTGGGTCCAAGACAAACTGGTTTTGTGGCTTGATGTGTAGCCGTGAATACCACACATATTTAATTATAGAAAAATTATAGACAAATGATTGAATGCATCCCAATCCCAAGTACATTTCAGTCATAATGACGACATAGAGAAAAGCGATAAAACTATGGACAACTCGCTTACTCATACTCTTGCAGAAGTATTGTCAACAACTCTTGTTTACCGACCGCACTAGTCTACAACACAGATAGTGTATTATATAATTTTCCAAACTTTAACATCTTTCACAAGGAGGTTATTAATTTGTGACAAAACTATACCTAGCTACTGTTGTTATTTTTCATTGTGAAGTAGTACATTTCGATACAAGATACAACTTTTTTTTAGCGTGGTAAAATCATCAATTGAGTCCTCCCACCTCGGGCAGGGCGGGAGGGATTGTCAAACTCGTACTGACTAAAATCCACGGTGTCCTTCAATAGCCCTTTACGTTCCGGGGTCACGGTAATGAGATAACTCCCGCGACCCGGCAGGCTTTGGCCCTCTAGAGGGGGCCCCGTCATCATGCTGACGCTCTTTGAGGCGCGCGTGGAACACAACGCGCCGTCGACCCGTGATCAGATAATAGAGTATTGACAAATAATGAACATGTACTTTTTGTATTTTTTTAAAATCAATCAATATTAACAAGGATATAAAGCTTCGAAATTGGGATTTGGGAGCTGCTGACGTCATAACGCCTGTAAAATTATACCGACCGAGTGACGTTTCGTGATTTTTAAGAAGCGTTGTTTCTTCGTCAATTTTGGTTTCCGTAACAAAAGATAAAAAGCGTGTCAAATAAGTATTTTTTGATAATCTACCTTTCAGACTAAATTATTATTATTTATTGAGTAAAATAGCCCGAGCCGCAGACGAGGATGATATAATAGCCGAGAACTGCGCGTGGACGTTGAAGTCCCTGTATCAAAGATCCACCAAAAATTTAATATTCGCACATCAATTAAACATGTTTTATGGTAAACGGTGGCGTGCCCATGATTTATTCACAAGTTTTCATCGATATTCAGTTATTTTGATTTACGGCTTCGTTTGAGAGAGTCACGGTTTGGGAATCAATCGGTTGGAACTTACCAGACACACCTAGGTAACTGTAACACGTTTCGGGAGACTTCAACCTGCCTAGAAATGTTTTTAACCGACTTCAACAAAAAAAGTAGGTTCTCAGTTCGACCTGTATGTATGTATGTATGTATGTATGTATGTATGTATGTATGTATGTATGTATGTATGTTTGCCCGCGATTATCTCGCGTTTGGCTGAACGGATTTTGATGCAGTTTTCAGGAAAGTGTTCATTACATTCTGGAGAAGGTTTTAGTATATAACACTAATAGATATCCCGTGACGTTGCCCGCGTGGATCCGTTTTTCTTACTTGACTCGTAGATTTTCAGGGACGATTGCATGTTTGTCCTCAATTATCTCGCGTTTGGCTTAACCGATTTTGATGCAGTTTTCAGGAAAGTGTTCATTACATTCTGGAGAAGGTTTAAGTATATAACACTAATAGATATCCCGTGACGTTACCCGCGTGGATCCGTTTTGCTTACTTGGATCTTAGATTTTCAGGGACGATTGCATGTTTGTCCGCAATTATCTCGCGTTTGGATGAACCGATTTTGATGCAGTTTTCAGAAAAGTGTTTGTTACATTCTAGGGAAGGTTTTAGTATATAACAATAATGGATATCTCGTGAATCTGCTTACATAGATCCGTTTTGCTTAATAGGATTGTAGATTTTCAATGACGCCGATTTTATGAAGATTTTTGTTGTTGATTATCTCAACTAAAAAGGGAAAAATAAAAAACTTTTTGAAAAAAAGGGAACCGACTTCAAAACCAAACACAAAAAAAAACTATAAAATAACTTTTCTTTCGGAAGTCGGTGGCCATATATTAATGAAATATAAAAATAAAAAACTTTTCAAAAAAAAGGGAACCGACTTCAAAACCAAACACAAAAAAACGATAAAATAACTTTTCTTTCGGAATTCGGTGGCTTTGTTTTTTTTAATTTAATTGAGTTATGGCCACCGACTTCCGAAAGAAAAGTTATTTTATAGTTTTTTTTTGTGTTTGGTTTTGAAGTCGGTTCCCTTTTTTTCAAAAAGTTTTTTTTGAAAGAAGTTATCACTGTTGACTGCAATGACATGCGTAACGTGAGGGCTGCGATGCGACTGGAAGAGCGAAACGAGTTACACATGTAATCGCTGTTGTACGGTGTTGCAGCCTAGAGTAGCTTCAGCCTAAGAGGTGGCGCAGCACAGGAACTCTTGGAATAACTTGGGGGACACATTTGCCCATCACAGGCCAGCACGGGCTAGACAAAGAGAAGTTGCAACCGGTTCTATTGAATATGAAGTCCATGGACTTTATTCAATAGAACCGGTTGCTGAAGCGGAGAAGCGGTAACTTATGGGAGTAGTAAAAAATAGACCAAAAGTCTGCTAAAGGTTGCAGTCAAAACAGTTACTGCAGCTTCGGAACACAAAGTGGAAATTTCTCCACTTTTACAAACATTTAAACTTAGATACATAAACACCTGGGACACCAGGAACATGTAAGCCTTACAACGTTTTTTTCTGTGCAGGAATCGAACCTGTGCGTGAAACAGCGAAGCAGCCAAACGTTCCGCCACTGCGCCAACCGCGACTTCCGTAAATATTTTCTATCATTCGTTGTTTTTCAAATAATGGTATTACAAATTAAAACAAATACTTTTAAACTGAAACGTGTAAGTTTCACACCTCTGTGCTGAAAGCGGATCGCGATCGGACTTGCTAATGAGCCCGCTGTAGCCTGTAACGCCTAGCTGCGATGAGATGTGATCAATCATTATAGGTACACCAATATATCTGTAGGTAAGTAGTTAAAAAGCGTGTGAAATGTTTTCAGATCGAGAAAATAGAGTACTTTCTTTTTTATCGAGTAAAATCAACAAATGATTCTTTCCGTCCTATCCTGTGTGGAGCGGAAGGAATTGTCAGAATAGTGTTGACTAAAATCCACGGTGAGCCTTCAATAGCCCTTTACGTTCCAGTGTCACGGTTACCTGTTCAGACAGTCCCGCGACCCCGGCAGACTTAAAATAGAGTAGGTGCCTAGAGATAGATATATTATGACGGGAAACTTGTCGTAGTTATCATCAGAATTATATACGTTACATTTTACTATGTTAAATGGTTTTGATTACATATTTGTTGTATTTACCAACTTTTATGACTGTTTTTTTTGCAATCAGTCTTTATTGAGTAGGTACTAAAGTTTTTTGCTGCTTGCTTTAATATGACCATTTTCTTTATTCAATACGTATAAATAAATTGACAATTGTTGGACGTAGCTTCCTCCGCAGGCTCCGGTAAGTTTTAGCCTAGGTTTTCACCCAATTATCGCTATAATTAATTCCTCTACAACATCTTTATTTATAAGTCTACTATCCATCAGTACAACCAAATAATTAATCAATAGGAAAACATAACAAAATTATTAGCAGTTGGCTGAATTGTTTACGTCTTGTGCCCGCGACGACGCGCCGCACCGACGATACTTTTTGGCGCCAAATTCAGGCGCCATCGCCATTTTGACACATTCACATGATTCTTGACAATAAAAATAATTTGGATCGGTAATGTGTTGCCATTGATATCTAATAAGTAGGTACGTTTGTTTCGTTTTATTTGGTCTAGATATAGTAGATACGGTATTTAGATTTTTCTGTTTCTGTAGCGTATTTACTTTTCTTATTGTTATATTGGGGGCTTGTTTAAGTTTTTTAGGCAACTGTCTTTACACAATTATAGACCACGGACCATAAATGGCCATGACAATTTGATGATTTTAACAAGTAGAAAAAAGGATTTTCTCAGAGTAAAAGTACCTACTAAAAATGCGCATAGATTAATGCGAGTGGTCTATTCTTCAAACAAATACAAACGCTCTCGCCTGTCTTTTTTTGCTGGATATTAGCCATACAACAAATATTTTTACATATTAATAAACATTTACTTCTTCTATGCCTTTATATTTTCCGTTTCGATGACATGACGTGTATGATATATGTATGCTCGTAGAGCGACTGTGATAGCTAGATTCTTCAAATACTTAATTTCCAAGTCGGGAGACTTGCATTTCATCGTATGTGTATCGCGGAATGAGTGAGCAATTAAGGGGAGACCCTATTGCCATCGAACAGGTAGGTACGGTACATCGGTCACTTCCAACAATACTTTGCAAGTCCTGAGACTTGAAATGAGGATCTGAAGCTCTACGTAGCTTTAGATCCAGAGGTAGATCCAGCGTATGTGATCACCAGCAAGAATTGTGGCTGTGTGTGGTTCTGATATCTATCCGTATCACCAGTCCAAAAAGTTGGTTTCATGGACTTCACAAATAGAAATTTACGATTAGTCTGAAAGTCGTAGAATTGATAACTTATGAGGAAAACTCAAATATTAGTAGAAGAAGGACGTCGTCAACGCATCAGTGATTCTGAGTGATGTGAACGAATGAACGGAATGGAGAATATTATTTACTTCCTTTTAGGACTTTGTGGACTGTAAACAAAGTATGGTGGTATGGTGAATACACGGTCCGTTTTATTCTGAAGCTGTAGGCTGTATCATGTTGATAAGCAAGTTAAAAAACTCCAAACTGTGTATTTTTATAAAGCGTCGACATTTCATTTGGTAGGAATATAAGTAATGGTTCTGAGAGAAGGTATCAGTATCACTATTTACCTAACTGCCAGATAGTGCTATAACACCTCAACAATGTTAAAAATACACCGAAAGATTCTTCCTTTCAGACGTAAGGTTCTTTATGGGTAACATTTTCCTGCACTACCTACTAAAATCTTATCCTCACCTATTTGCTGGAAATAACTGAAAGCCCCCTTGATTTCCAAGAAAAATTAGGCAGCTATAAAATCATTAAAATTCCTCCTAAAACTTTATTATGAGGCTATGACTAATAACTTCATCATTATCGGCAGGAGACAGAAGGCACTTTAATAAAAAGATAAATGTCGTCGGCAGGTCATAAATAAAAGAAAATCTATGTGCCTGAGTGACTGCTCAGTCAACAATGCGGAAACGGGGTGAAACGAAATTCTCAGTCAATGAGTTCAAACCTGTCTACCACTACTTATAGCCTTACAGTCATTGTGAAATCGAGATTTTTAAATAATATTGAATACATTATGCAATTTTTATTTTTAGTCATTCGATGATTTTGCTAGAGCTGAATAAATTAGAACTACGGTTGAAAGAGAACGCAGAGCGCCTGCAAGAGCTACTGGTCCATGATGTTGTTAATTAAGGATGACCTACTACCTTTACCCCTGAAGGCACAGGGCGCACGCCCAGGAGGGGGCAGGAATGGCCAGATCAAGGCCACAGTTGACCAGATCAGGGCGCATAAAAGGCTAGTTAAAGCACTGACCTATATATATACTGGGACAATGTAGATAGAATAGAATAGAATAGAATATACTTTAGGTTAAAAGACACTGAAGAAACGATGGATGAACTGAAACTCTACTTCTATACGTGGCAGCTGAATACTCCAGTGTTACTTCGATTATTTTTGACCGGTGCCGCAAGCAGGAGTGTGCCATGGGGCGCAAAAACGGCCAGATCAGCGCAGTTAAAGAAGCTCGCAATGGGCGCATGATTTATGGGTGCGCGATGATTCATAAACTGGTGACTCCGGCTATTACATAAAAACCTGTGTGTATAGGACCTAATTAAGCAAGAATTGCACAACTTGGTTCAGCTAAGTTCTATAGGCTATGTTTTTATAACTTCAAAATAGTTTAACCTAGTTTCCAATGAACCTCGGTCTAAGTTCAAACTTGTTTGTCTTGGCAGCCTGTAACTTTACTAACTTATTACACAATTCCAATACGCTAAGTTCAAAGGTTCCGATGACTATTAAACAATAACTTAACGGTCTTATTTTACAATTTAAGTGACACTGGAATACATTACATCCATCATACATGAAACGATCGGTTAGACATAAATCACTGATAGAACAATACTAAACTTAACAAATCAAGTGATTTCTATTTTTAGCAATGACATTCGTTCTAGTTGAGTGTGCTCAGCGGATATTATGTCCTCAAGGGATGACTTTCATCCCCCTAGCGGTATGTTAAAGGATCAATAAATCCCCCCCCTCTTTTCCTCCTAATTTATATAATAGTGTCACAATGCAATGCAAACATTCAAAAACTGTTGGACAGCGATGCGGAGGCCATCAAGTTAGCGAGTAGGTGATCTGCAATGTTTTCCACAATCATGCACTTTGTAGTCTATTTTCCTTTAATTTTCTGGCTTTGAAAATAATGTGCTACCTATTTTTCTTTTCAAATTCTAAAATTAGAGTGATAAACTCAAGTAGGTATATTACGAAGACTATAAAGCAAAAACTATGTATCACACCTCCACAACATACTATGATATACAGTTCTTTATTAAACCGTAATTTAATTTACCGACATTGTCATCACACATCAACCGTAATTGAATTCTACGTGATTAATATCAAGAGTTGCCTGATATCAATCGGGATGAAACAATACAACTTGCACTGATAAGAGTAACTAAGTAGAGTAGAAATAAAACCACAACTTGTCACTTGTACTAAAAGAATGTTGTAATTGTTCTCAATAAGTTTTACATCGTTGGACCTATATACTACGGCGAGAGACTCTCGATAGCGCGATTCAGAAAATCGTACAACGCCATCTATCGAGCAACGGGTAAACTTTGTCTCAATACTTGGGTTTTTGATTCGACGGTTAACATGCCGCCCACCATGGACATTTAGTGAGGAAATGTCCTTCTTAAACATACATGAACTATGCAGTACATTAAGAAATAAATTGCATTCAATAAATGTTTGCTCTAGAGGTTTGATTTACATTGTACTCGATAGCTCTCTAAATCCTTAATGGATTGTATAAAAATATAAATCGAGTTTTAACAAATATCAAGTAAAAATAGGGTAACAATAAACAAGTGTATAATATTTGAACTAAAATTGTAAAAGGTAAAAATTATAAAAGTTTAACATGCAATAAAAACAAAATAAATAATGTAACGTAAATTAATCTAAAACTGGTAGAATACATAATTTCGATGTTGGTCTTTTCAACACTGAAGAACCCGTACGCAATGTGACTACACGAGTGATTTTATCATCACCTGGATGTTTTTGTTCGATACGACCTAATAGCCAGCGACTCGGTGGTAAATCGTCTTCTTTAATTAAAACTATGTCACCGACCTTAGGTTCCGGTACCTGCTTAGCCCACTTATATCGATGCATGAGATTTGAAATATATTCTGAAGACCAACGTCTCCAGAAAGATTGCAACATTCGTTGCACGAATTGCCAACGCGTCAAACAACTTACGTTTGAGTTATCATACGTGCCGTCAGGTACATTTAAAACAGGCTCTCCAATCAAAAAATGTCCTGGAGTTAATGGCGTTAGTTCACCAGGATCAGTTGCACTACTGATGCTTATCGGCCGCGAATTCAAGCAAGCCTCCACCTGAGCTAGAAGTGTACTCATTTCTTCGTAGGTAAGAGTTGATTCGCCGATTACACGTTTTAAATGGTACTTGGTGGATTTCACTCCGGCTTCCCATAACCCACCAAAGTTGGGACCATGCGGCGGAATGAAATGCCACTCAGTACCGTGGGATTCCAGGTGCTCTGCTATTTTGGGTTGAATAGCGGTTAGTTGCTGCAGCTCTTTGGATGCTTCTACAAAGGTGGTGCCATTATCGCTCCATAATTTAGCACAGTGACCTCGACGGGACACAAATCGCCTGAATGCTGCAAGGAATGCTTGAGTGGTCATGTCACTAACAATTTCTAAGTGTAGGGCGCGAGTGCACATACACACAAAAAGGCAGATATATCCCTTGTATGCATGATGACCACGACCCTTGGTAGTGCGTATTTTGACTGGACCAGCGTAGTCAACTCCGCTGTGCAAAAATGGCCTTGCAGGTGTGCAGCGAACTGTTGGAAGTGAACCCATTAATTGGTGCTGGGAGCTTTGCCTATATCTAGCGCATTTTACACACTTTGTAAAGTGTTTTTTAACCAAGTTCTTTGCTCCTATAATCCAATATGCCGTTCTCAGATAACCAAGCATCAGCTGCGGACCTCCGTGCAACGTTTTCAGGTGGGCATCTGCCACAATGAGCTCGGTTAAATGATTATCACTAGGTAATAATATTGGATGTTTAGTTTGCTCTTCTAATTCCGAGTTTTGAAGTCTGCCCTTGGCCCTTATTATACCTTGATTATCGAAATAGGGACACAAAGATTTTAATTTGCTTTTTACCGATATAGGTTCGTTCTTTTGTAATTGTAAATATTCTTCATTAAAACTTTCTGCCTGTGTCTTTTTTATACAACTATTTAATGCATCTTCTAGTTCGCTCTTTTGTAAATAAGTTTCCTGATTTTTGCCCTTTTTTAAAAAACGCCGACAATATGCTATCACTCTAAGCAATCTCGACAATGAAGAAAATCTTTCAATAATAGAATTATCTGGTACTATAGCTACATGTACTCTAACAGATTCTTCTAAATTAATTTTTAAGTTTTTTGGCCTTTCATATTCTATAATTTTGTTCATTAGAAATGACGGTCCCGAAAACCATACTTTGTGTTCCACCAACAGACTAGGTAAAAGACCTCGTGAGGCACAGTCTGCGGGATTGTCCTTTGTAGAAATATAAAACCATTGGCTAGGTTTTGTTGCTGATAATATTTCTGAAGTACGGTTAGCAACAAACGTTTTCCATCTGCTTGGGTGATTGTTGAGCCAAGCTAGAACGACCGTAGAGTCCGTCCAGGCGGCAATCTTTTCCTGGGGTATATTTAATATTTCAGCCGTTTCCAAAAGCAGCTGCGCCATCAGCACCGCTCCACACAACTCCAAACGAGGGATGCTAATTTGCTTAATGGGAGCCACTCGAGTTTTCGCAACCAGCAAGGAAACGTGTACCTGTCCGTCCGCGTCGACTCCACGTAGATATATGACAGCTGCATATGCTACCTTAGAAGCATCACTGAACCCGTGTAATTCGAGATCAGTGGTTGGTTTGATTCCTAGCCAACGTGGTACTTTAATTCGGGTGATGAGTGAGAGCTCTGCACGGTAAGTACACCACTCTTGTATTAAATCTATGTTTAGTTCCTCATCCCAGCTGACCCCTGCGAGCCACAATTTCTGAATGAATATTTTGGCTAACACCACACATGGTGCTAACCAACCCAGCGGGTCGAACAATTTTGAAATTTCAGAAATTATGGCTCTCTTTGTTACAGGTGCTGTCAACTCGGAAGGAAGGTTAACGGAGTACTGAAACACGTCTTCTCGACGATTCCAGGTAAGGCCTAAGATTTTAACTGTACTATCTAACTTTATTTGTATATTATTTTGCTCTTCATTTTCCTCCTTTGTGTGCTCTATTATATTTCCCTTTGTGTGTTTGCTTGTTTCATATTTTTGCTCTGTTGTCTTATCCCTTTCCATTGCTTGAATAACTTCTAACATGTTTTTTGAATTACTATTCCACTTCTGCAGTTCAAAACCCCCGCTTTTCAATAATGCTGTAATTTGCTTGAATATTTCAGTTCCTTCTTCAACGCTGTCGCACCCTGTCATCAGATCATCCATATAAAACGCGTTCAAAACTCTATCACGAGCCAGTGGATATTTATCTCCTTCGTCGTAAGCAAGCTGCTGAAGCGTACGAACTGCCTGATATGGAGCCGAAGCGGTACCGAATGTAACAGTCAGCAGCTCGTAGTCTTGTAGTTGCATGTCCGGGCTGTCTCGCCATAAGATTCTTTGAAATATGACGTCTTCCTCAGCTACCCATACCTGCCGATACATTTTAACAATGTCAGCTACAAGACCAATGGTGTGTCGGCGCCATTTGAGAATGGTGTGCCGCAAATCAGCCTGCAGCCTGGGACCAACCATCAGTGTATCATTTAATGATACACCTGTATTGTTTTTTTCAGAGGCGTTGAATACTACCCGAACTTTCGTAGTAGTTTTGTCCTCTCGTATTACCGCATGGTGGGGTAAATAAACTGCTTCTTGTCTTTTTGTGTCATTTTTCCTTACAGCCTTCATGTGTCCTAATAGTAAGTACTCTTTGATTACCTTTGTATACTCTTCCTTTAAGTTTTCATTCTTACTTAATCTTTTTTCCAGAGACTTGAACCTTGATTCAGCTATGCCGCGTGAGTTCCCTGCCTTGCATAGAGGATTCACATCTCGAAATGGAAGCCTGACCACATACCGACCGCTTTCGTCTCGTTTTGTAGTTTGTCGGTACAGTTCTTCACATTTCTGCTCTTCCGGTGTAAGTAATTTATTTGTTTTAGCCTTTTCTTCTACTTCCCAAAATTTCCTAAGACTTTCATCTTCGTTAATCTGGGCGTGCATGACACTAATATTTCTTGCATTGAGGTTTTCTTTATTTTCAGTACTAACAGTACCAGACAGGATCCACCCTAAGGCGGTGCTTTGTGCGATCAAAGTGCCATGTGGACTCTTTACGAACCCTTCCTGTATGATACAGCTGTATACATCTGCACCCAACAGAATGTCAATCCTATTGGGCGTGTTATATTGTGGGTCGGCAAGGTATAAACCCTTGGTTTTAACCCAGTCGAAATTGCACGTGTCGATGACCTTCTCTGGCAGGTACGTTGTTATTTTCTTTAACACGTAAGCGTTCACGTGAAGCTGAAAACTTGGGTCGACACGGGACTGGATCGTGATCTGCACTACATGCTTGGCTATGGTTGACTTGCTATTACCTAAACCAGTGATGATGCCATGCACCGGAACTTTTTTCAGTCCTAACAGTTGTACTGTAGTTTCTGTAATGAAACAAGCCTGTGAGCCTTGATCAAGCAAGGCTCGGACTGTCTGTGGATAACCCTTCTTCGAATCGACCTTTATTAGAGCCGTGGCTAATAAAACCGATCGTGGTTTTAGAAAGCTGGCGGTACCCGTTGAATGGCAGGACACTATGGGCTCATCGTTGGCTGCAGGAGCAGACGAATCAACGGATGCGTCGGCATTGTTCACGGGGTGTAACAAAGAATGATGACGCTTCTTACACACTCTACAGGTGGCAGGATTTTTACACGCAGATACGTTATGATTGCTGCCTAAGCAGTTAAAACAGATATTTTGCTTGGCTACATAATCACGTCTCACTTCTAACGGTTGTGTAGCGAACTTTTTGCAGAAACAAAGTTTGTGTGACGACTCCTGACAGTATTCACAACGCTTAGCTGATGAATTCGTGGCCAACAAGGCTTTAGGATCGTGTGAAGTTGAAGCTTTACCCTGGTGAGCTGACGACCGATTTGGTTCAACGAACTCTAACGCGCGATACCTGGTTTCTATAAACTTCTTAAATTGTTCCATGGTTGGCAATTCATTGCCACTGAGGTGACCAATGCTTAATTCCCACTGCTTACGCGTTTCAAAATCCAATTTGTACGATACAATGTGAATAATAATTACGTCCCATGTAGTCACATCGACGTTCAGGTGCGCAAGCGCTTTTAAACAATCATTGGTGGTGTCAAACAATTCTTTAAGACCCTTACCAGACTCCGTACTTAAACGCTTTTGAGCAAACAAACGTTTTAAAATACAGTCAGCTAAATGTCTTTTATTATTATAGCGCTTTTCCAAAATTTCCCAACACTGACTATAGTTCGCGTCACTTATTGGAGTGTATCTAATTAACTGCTCGGCTTCTCCAGTAAGATGATCTTTTAAATAATGTAATTTCTGACAATCACTCAGAGATTCATTATTATGTACCAAAGCTTTAAATAAATCGTTAAAAGTAGCCCATTCACTATACTGACCCGAAAATGTAGGAATTGTAATTTTGGGTAATTTAACAAAGACATTAGATTTTTTTTGTTGATTTATCTGTACTATTTTCTTGACCTGACACTTTTCCTGACATCTTATTGAGCATTGTTTTCATGTGAGCCTTGTAATTTATATAGCTATCTTCCGTTGATTCGTAAATATTATCTACCTTTTGACCTATTTGTTCAGCACTATAACTTTCATATAATTTACAATGTGTGCTCTCAAATTTCGACCAATTTTGTTCTAGTAGTTCCTTTCTTGTTTCTACATAATTATTCTAACGTAAGTCTTTCCTTTGGAGTTTTCTTAAAATTAATAAATCCTTTTTCTATAGAAGTTTGTATTTTTTGCAAGACATTGATCAATCCCTCCATTGTAAAATTAAAAGATGATTGCTACCAAAACTAACTAGACTTAGCAATAAAATATGCAAAGTTTGATTCAATAATCACTACTTAAAAGAAACTGTTATTTTTATTGTTTACATGTAAATCTTCTGATCTAATTTCTAATAAGTAAATTGTGCCTAAATATTTTCTAAGTTCTAAATTAATTACTATTGTCTATCAACTGCTCAAAATTATTCTAAGTGTCAGATACTTTTGAAAAATTTACAAGTGTTTTAAATTACAACCACTGTCGCAGGAAATCGGGCATAGAGACCACGTTCCCTCGTTTTTTTTCATAAAATTAGCCTAAGTCCTTAACCAAACATGCATCACATTACCAAAGCTACATTAATTATAATTTGCTAAGTCCATTAATACTTTTTAAACTTCTGAGTTGAAATCTTGATGAGAATAAAGTTCAAAATTGCTGCTGATGGCCTCGAACTATTAACAGTTTAAATGTACTCACGTTTGCACTTGTCACTCACAACACGATTGTCCATACTGGTGCTGCCCTCTATGATGTCCCACGATGACTCCAGATCACGTGCTCTTGACCTCACGCGATGATTCGACCTCACGTGCACTGTGACATCTCACGAGGAATCCAGGTAACGTGTTCGATGATGTCACTCGATGAACCCAGACAGGTGACGTGCTATGTGACGTCACACGCTGATTCTAGGTGACGTGCTCTCTGACGACACACCCGAACACGATGATCTTCAATCGATGTTATGACGTCTGCTCTGACCTCACTTGATGCCCTGCGATCCCGCTGCTTGCACTAGGCTTGCTCGCTACAAGCCGCTTCAAGCGGGCTACTCTGCACCGCTCACGCTGCTGATGACGGAGCGCAGAATCCCTGTACCTTTGCCGCAACAATCCGCTGCGAGTACAGGTGGTCCTCTCACCAGGACCGTGGTTTCCAAAAATCCGGCTCGAAGGACCAATGATTAATATCAAGAGTTGCCTGATATCAATCGGGATGAAACAATACAACTTGCACTGATAAGAGTAACTAAGTAGAGTAGAAATAAAACCACAACTTGTCACTTGTACTAAAAGAATGTTGTAATTGTTCTCAATAAGTTTTACATCGTTGGACCTATATACTACGGCGAGAGACTCTCGATAGCGCGATTCAGAAAATCGTACAACGCCATCTATCGAGCAACGGGTAAACTTTGTCTCAATACTTGGGTTTTTGATTCGACGGTTAACACTACGAAGCATTTACTCCACGCTACGTACTCAGAAATCGCGCTACATCCGGTAATTCAGTCATCAGTGTATCATCATATCAGTAGCTGGAAAACGTCCTTTAGGCTCTATTCACCTGACGGGGCCCCCTTTGAAGAATACAGTTAGAATATTTTCTGATCTACATATTTTCTAAACTTACTGTTATCAAAATAGTTGTTGAACTTAAAACGGGGCCTCCACAGAGGGCCAAAGCCTACCGGGGTCGAGGGACTATCTTATCAGGTCGTGGCTCCGGAACGTAAAAGGCTATTGAAGTACACCGTGGATTTTAGTCAGTACAAGTCTAACAGACCCTCCAGCCCTGCCCTGGGTGGGAGGACTTATTGGATGATTTTACCATCACATAAAAAAGGCTCAGTTCACCGCAATAAGCGATGGGATTTGCGTCTAGCTACACTAGAGAGCTTCATCAGCTGTTTCATTCTACCTGCGGGTAACCGTCTAAAACGATCACACAGCAATATTCCTATTTATTTCGTGAATGAGTAGCTAACGACGTTGCTAGATTGTTTATACCAAGTTGAACACAACAGTCAAATCAGAATAAAGAGAGGCGCTTTCTGTCGTCGGCATTTGCCAATTAATCAAAATATACGACAGGTAGATTATTATTTGTAGCTTTGCAAGCTCTATAGTAGAGCTTGCAAAGCATTGTTTCTTAGGCCATGTCTGATGTTATGACTTATGATACCATAACATGCTCTAAACACATACCAGGTGCAAAAGAACTTTTTTCATTTTTATTTTCGCAAACAGAGACAAACTTCAATTAGTTACCCTAGTTGATGATATGCTCGCCGTCGGTTTCCTGGCCACACCTCAAAGCGCCGCCGCGGCACTACGCAGCCGGCGCCGGCGGCGGCGCCATCGCGACGCTGCGATCGCTCGCCGTTTATTATAAACAACTACACTCACCTAATATTGATTATTTTGGTACATTAGCCAATGGGAACATGTGTGACGGAAGATGTGAGGGTGCGACAATTTGAAGGAAGTTATGGTGCCGGATGGGACGGAAAGAATTTCAGGAGTTAGATAACAAAATATAAATTTTAGGGTGACAAATATTTTAAATGAAAACATTCATAATTGTGAATTGGGTAGGACGATCAGTGGTTGAATTGAAACTTCAGGAAGTCATAAACATCAGTCAGATGACGCAGGCAAACGGTAACAGATATTGGGTAAGCTTTATAACACAACTGCTATAGTCCTTCAAAGACAAACAAATAAAACAAGTGCACGAAAGGTTCCATGTATCATCAACATCAACTATAAAAACGGCAAAAAAAACATACCTGTTGTATGGCGGCAACAGAAGACAGAAATATATCAGTGAAAATTTTAACTATCACAGGTGCAGCCTTATGACAGACGAAGAAATTTGCAATCAAGAGATTTTCCAAAAAAAAAAATACAATTTTAAAAATAATGAAGAAAACAACAGGTTACCTTATCATTCATCATCATTAACCTAGAACTTTCTAACATCAATAAAGATGCACCAGTAATTAACAAAGCACTAAACAATAGACATACAACTCAGACCGTTAGTGCATGGAGTATCATTTAGCTGCTACAGAATGTTTGGCACGCCACCACGTCCGCATTCCGGGCAGTCTTACACCCCTGATAGACGGACAGACGGCGCATTTACATGTGTTGCTTCCTTAGACATGTTTATTAACACTGCCTGCGCATACGCAAACACTACTATTGAGATAATATAGTAGTAGTGGCACAGTGGTACCTAACAGCGCCGAAATCGTAGGTTGAAATTCGGTCTAAAGGTGCTCCCTAACTGGAAGCATTCGCCTGTACGTCTTAAGTGAGGGAGAAAAATCGAGAATTACAATGCTTACGTCCTTCACCTTGTACTCTCAAAGCGCCAGCGGTCATGTAAAACATCATGAGGAAACCAATATTATTAAGACTAGCAATCTAACAACCCGCATTGATCACTATGGTTTGTCACAGGCCACATCTTCGCTTACCATCAGGCGATAGAGGTCAAACGTGAACTACTATCGTAAAATTAAAAAAAAGACAGGTTTTTATGCTTAAACTTAATTATATGCTGAATTTTCTCTGAAAATCCACTAAACTGGGTCGACTTTCAGCCTAACTAGAGCTAGCAAAATTAAAAAGTTGCGTAGCAAGTGGCGAATTGTCGTTCGGCGTGGCGGTCTAAGGGGTAGGCCTATGTTCAGCAGTGGACGTCTTCCGGATGCAAAATTAAATGAATATTAGTATCTATGAAATGGATGAAGCAATGCCTATCCAAACTCTATAATAGACCTTGTACACCAGTAAGACTGTCAGACTTTCGAGCAACAGATTTATCAATGAATGCGTAACAACAAAGACTTTCTGGTAAGACTGGTCGTTCAAACCTTTTTACTAACCTCTTTTGTTGTTACACTTACCAGATGCAAAATTCCCCGTCCACACACAAGTTTTGTTCTGTCTCCTGCTTGATATGGAGGGAAGTGGAAACTATGTATTTTCCTACTCTTTCACTATTCTTTTCTCGATTAATTTCGTTGCAGGATCCAAGACAGTTAATTTCATTCTCCGGAACACGTCGAGCTTCATTGTCTTGGCGCTTTTCTGGTGATTGCCACTGTTGATTCTGACTATCAGGAATTGCAATGGTTTTGGAAGTGTTTTTTTTTTTAAAGGGACACTCCCTATAAAAAAAACACATACACAAATACAAACAAATCACGCAATCGATCATGATTACTCCCTACAAAGTGGGGCTCTCGTCATCCACTTAGGACGTGGGTGCATCCTGGCGTGGTGTCGCCGCTGCGCCGCGCCCCCGTGCCGCCGCCCCAAGGTCACTGGCCCATCAGTCACCACTTAACACCATCATACACAAGTATAGTCTTAATGGTTGCAGCTATTGGACTATGAAGGGAAATAAAATAGGGTTAGCTTTTGAGATATCTGCACATCATTTTTTTTTAACTGTGAAGTTCTTATGCTGTAGGACCACAGCCGAACATAGGCTTTCCCTATCGGACCGGTTAGAAGCGGCTTGCATACAGCTCGTTCCTGTGGTTTCATCAGATCATTATTCCACCTTGTTGGTGGACGTCCTACAAGGTTAAATCGTCAAATTATGAGTCTCTCTTAATCTCGTACTAACTAAAATCCACGATGTTCCTTCAATTCAATAGCCCTTTATATTCAAGGGTCGTGGTTACCTGTTAAGACAGTCCCGCGACCCCGGAAGCCTTGGGCCCTCTATGGCGGCCCGTTTCTAGTTTTACAACTATCTAGACCACAGTAAGTTTAGAAAATAGATTCGAAAATTCTAACTCTATTCCCATCTGTCAAAGTTTTTATACACCCTTTGTAACAAGTTTTATAGCTAAACTTTACAATTCACTAAAACACAGAATTGCAGCCAAGCGTGCCAAATCTAATTATTTTAAAGTAAAACAGAATAGAAAACGTTTTACTGGACTCAAGATTTATGTACGTGAGTCACAAATTATTTTTATGAGGTTCTATCTCAATTTGCAATCTTTTGCAGACAAACTTATAGAGATAGTAATTTAATAGGACAAGTGGAAGCATTTTCGTACGCAAACATTACATGCATTAAAAAAAACGGATCAACAACTTTGTTAAACTATTAACTTTATTAAACTAATTAACATTAAAGCATTTTTAAATGTAAATATTTCATTTGTCAGGAATTGAAGGCGCGATGCCAGCAATGCTAACCGATGAGCCACTGCACCATCGTTCCTCATTCTGTTTAATCTTATAAATGTTCTTTTTGAACATTTTTATTTCGGGAAATATTTAATTAAGTACCTACTTATTGGGGTGCTATGACAGGAAACCTCCACGTGCGCCCGTGGACTGGAGTTCCCTCTCGGATACGTCCGGGGGGAAGACCAGTTTTTCGGGCCGGTGCACCCTGGGATGCGGGCAAAAACTCTTCCTTAGGCACTGTGTGCCTAAGGGGTCTCTTTGCCCGTAGGTATGCGAATAGCCTGTCGTGTGGACGCTCCAACACTAGTCTAAGATACGTATATAGAACGACCTTCACCGATCGAGTAACCGGACGAAATGTGTTTTTTATGAATTAAAATATGTTGAAGAATGTGACGGTGATGGGTTGCCTCATAAAATCCTGTCAAGGATATTTTTAATTAATTTTATAAAAAGTCATTTTTTTTCAATACCTTCACCAATAGAGTAACCAAAGAAAATTAACACCAATTGAAAGTCCGAAGTCTATAGAATATGCTAACGTAGGGTTGCCTATCTTTTTCTTGTCAAGGATATAGGGTTGCCTAATTTGAACAGGTGATAAAAAAATGCTACCTTCACCGATCGAGTAACCAAATAAATTATATATCAAAATAAAGACATTTTTTTTACGAATACGATGGTATACGGTTGCCTATGAAAAACTTGTCAGAAATTAGGGTTGCCAAGCGTTGAAGTTTGAAAATTTTAGACGGTTGGAAGCACATGAGTAGATAAACGGACTAAGCTTATTATGAACGAGCAAAATTGTTACATTTTTTGGTAGGGTTGTCACAATGGGCCATAGGGTAAGACAAATTAAACTAAAAATATGTTAAATAGTTTTATTATCTAGTATGATAGAATCGAATCAAATCAAATAATTTAATGCAACCAAGACAATATTGAATTGTCAAAAGACCTAAAATAAAGTTAGTACAAAAATAGTTATGGTGCTACAGTCCCAGTCACAAGACATAATAACTGTGAAAGTACCGTAGATACCCATTCCAATAGTCCAGTCAACGAGGCATATGTGGTCCGAAAAAATTTGGCATAATAATATGATGAAAGAAGGTGATTGTCGGCGACGAGACCCACGCAACGACAAGGGGTGCAAGTAGTGGGAGGGCCTTTGCCGTTGAACAGTGTGATTTATAAGGTGATTTTTAAGACAAGTGTTTTCTAATCAGAATCCAGTGATTGTGTTGTGTATATATTAGATTCTTATTAGATTATCTTTTACGTTCTTATTACTTTCTAATTAGATAAGTTTTTTAGTGGAAAATTGTAAAAGTTTAAAACTTAGATTATTACGTAACTTGAAAACTCATTTTTTTGTTTATGTATGTTTTTCAATTAAAGTATTTAAAAGGGTTGTGTTTCTTTACAAAAATAGATCCACAAGTTGTTTCATGAAGATCGGTCCAGTAGTTTTTAAGTTATTGCAATTTTTGTGAAATCAAACTTTAGTTCTTGTGAAACTTTAATAGTTTTAGTTTTAGGATTTTTTTATTTATTGTTGTATGTAAAATATGTTTGTTTTATATAAAACTAGACGTAAGGACAAATTTAGAAAGGTATAATACATAGCTGTAAGGATAAATTTTATAAGAAAATAAAGGCTACGAAGGTCTCGGTCTTAGCAAAAATAAAACGGCCAAGTGCTTGTCGTGTCGTGTGTTGGATATAAACATCCAACATATTTTCGATTTCAGTGTCACTCCAAATCAACTTTTTACATAACGCGCTCTAACTTCCAGTGAAAAATTGCTCTTCCGATTTTTTTATGTGTTATCTTCTTATCTTATCCTTAAATACATTAGGTTTGTTACGTAATCCAAAACTTCTTCCTTTTTAAACAACATTATTTGATGTCATACCTGACGTTTTTAAATTTCCTAAAAATAAGAAAAAAAACCCTACGGGGCTGAGAGAGGGGCCACTCAAAACGTGGGGGCGTATATCATTTAAGGGATTATTTATGGGATATATTCACATGACGTGTATAGATCGTGGGTGTAACTAGCAAAGATACGCCCCCACGTTTTTTCAAATCTATTTTTTTATATATTACTTAATTTTGAATACTTTATTTTTCATATTCCTGACAGCAAACCCTTTCATTTGATACCAATATCTTGGGGGTGCATTTCAAATAGCCTGTCCGCCATCTTGGACGTCCGCCATATTGGATTTAAGTCACGTGACTATTTTTTTTCGTATTTCTGACGGCAAACCCTTTCATTTGATACCCATAACATGGGGGTGCATTTCAAACAGGCCATCCGCCATCTTGGGGAGGCCGCCATATTGGATTTGTTATGACGTTCTTTAGCTAGTCATTCTTTGTATTGTCATCAAAACTCAGAGCGTGTGCAAAATTTCAGCCTGCTAGCTTATCGGGAAGTGCCTCAAAATTGAGTTGCAAAAGTTCAACCGGAACGACAAACAAATAAACAAACAAGAAAAGTAAGTGTATAAAAACGTGGGAAAAATACAACAAATACACAAGCCTATTTCGATAAGATTAAGAAGAACCACTACGACCGCGTAACGAGCGCATGTCGCGTTGAACGTCGCGCGTAACCTTTTCGACGACAGGCGCGTGTAGTCTTTTGGACGACTGCGCCGGGGCTAAAACAATTGCAATCTATGGAGTGGAGAGAGCATCCCGAGTGACGGAATATTCTTTATTTTACTCCCAATGACATAGCTAGAGGCTACTATAAATGAGAAATACATGTGATGAGTAGTAATGATAATATGAACGAAAATGTAAGAAGCGCGGTCTATTTGACAACGCGCGCCCTCTTGAAGGTAGGTGTTTGGTCTCTAATATATTGGTGACCAAACATCTTTAAAAATGTCTTTTGACAATTCAAAATTGCCTGTAATTGGCTTAGTTGAATTAAATTATTTGATTCGATTCTATCATACTGAATAATAAAGCTATTTAATATTTTTTTGTTTAATTTGTCTACCCTATTGTGACAACCCTACCAAAATAGGTAACAATTTTGCTCGTTCTTAAGAAGCTTAGTCCGTTTATCTACTCATGTGCTTCCAACCGTCTAAAATTTTCAAACTTCAACGCTTGGCAACCCTAATTTCTGACAAGTTTTTCATAGGCAACCGTATACCATCGTATTCGTAAAAAAAATGTCTTTATTTTGATATATAATTTATTTGGTTACTCGATCGGTGAAGGTAGCATTTTTTTATCACCTGTTCAAATTAGGCAACCCTATATCCTTGACAAGAAAAAGGTAGGCAACCCTACGTTAGCATATTCTATAGACTTCGGACTTTCAATTGGTGTTAATTTTCTTTGGTTACTCTATCGGTGAAGGTATTGAAAAAAATGACCTTTTATAAAATTAATTAAAAATATCCTTGACAGGATTTTATGAGGCAACCCATCACCGTCACATTCTTCAACATATTTTAATTCATAAAAAACACATTTCGTCCGGTTACTCGATCGGTGAAGGTCGTTCTATATACGGATCCTGTACTACACGTGTCCCTCTGATTAGCAGAGGGCACAGCGGCGGGGGTAGCTCGCCGTCCGACCAAGGGCCAAGCCCGGGTCGGTGGCGCGTCGTGTTTCGCGCCAAATGCCTGCTGGTGTCGCGGTTTTTTCTTAACCCAGGATACCGTGGCCCCGGAACGTAAAGGGCATAGGAAGGAACACGGTTGGATTTTAGTCAGTAAGAGTCTGACAATCCCTTCCGCCCCACCCAGGGCGGGAGGACTCATTTGATGATTTTACCACCTAAAAAAAAAAAAGTACCTACTTATTGCTCAAATAAAATACTTGGGGGCAATTTGCGAGGGGTTATTTTAAGTTCGCCACAAAAATTATTCCCATCAAAAAATACATAGTTTTGATCCTGTTCTCCTAGTACTTTCTGTTCAGATTCCACATTGTGTCCTCGTTTTCGGTACTTTTGTGCTGGATTTAATAATATTTTAATTGTTCTGCTATCCCCGTGCGGAAAAAAGGGTCGAATGTAAAATAATTATAATCAAATTTAAAAAAAAACCTTTGGCATTATACTTATTTTTTTTCGTGGGGAATTATTTTTGTGGCGAACTTACAACAACCCGTCGCGAGACTGTCGTATCAGGTAACCGTGACCATGGAACGTAAAGGGCTATTGGAGGATCACCGTGGGTTTTAGACAGTACGAGTATAAAGGGATTCACACACAGCAGCATCTTTCCATAGAAATCGTCAGGAGATCACACACAGCAGCTATAATGTATATTTTTACATCTTCGAATCTCTATGGAAAGATGTAATGAGATGTATCGTGCTATAATGTACATCTTTACATTATAGCTGCTGTGTGAAGCCCATAACAGTCTCTTCCGCTCCCGCGATTCGATCACGTAAAAAAACAAATATTAAAAGGCAATATTAGTGTTCGAGAAAATGAGCATAAATCCTTCCATTTTCACATTTTTTACTAATGAAATCCTTAATTGACGTCCAAGTTCATCAATGGACATCAATGAGGTAGTCCTACATATCGCATGTAGGAATGTTAATAGCAGCTGCTTACAATTCTGCTCGAGTTTGGCTCGTAAAGGGAGGGTAGTGACTGGGTGACGCCGAGAGCCGTTACTAGCGTTGCCAAGCCTCCGGATAAATCCGGACACAGTCAGGCTTTTTGGTAGACCAGCTTTTATTGGGATTTTTTTAATTTCTTCATACATATATTTTTCATGTTTTGTATTCCGCTCCGCCCGCCCGCGCAGCTAAAACTATTACTCTAGCCGCGCACGCTTTTTTTTTTTGGCGTGGTAAAATCATCAAATGAGTCCTCTCAGTCCCACCCCGGGCAGGGCGGGAGGGACTGTCAGACTCGTAATGACTAAAATCCACGGTGTCCTTCAATAGCCCTTTGTTCCGGGGTCACGGTAATGAGATAAGTCTCCCGCGACCCCGGCAGGCTTTGGCCCTCTAGAAGAGAGCCCCGTCATCATACTGACGCAAGCCGCGCTCGCTTGAGCTGAATCGAAACTTTTTTCATTTAAAAAAAATATCGTAATAATTTAAGGTCCCAAAAAATAAGTTTTCCAGTAAATGTAATGAAAAATATTTAGTTTTAATTCCGCGACAAAAAATTCCGCTTTGTCGCGGAATTAAAACTAAATATTTTTCATAACATTTAATGTCATTGATTTCCGCAAAGTAACGCCTGATTCCATAATTTATCTTAAGTTTTCCAGTCTTCTTACTCAATTAATGTCCGGCAAAAAACTGTCTGATCTGCCCGGCTTTTCTTTTTTAAAACCTGGCCACCTTAACCGTAACTATCTGTCACTTCTGCGTTATTGTTATCTTTAAACTCAATAGCTTGTGTGGTGACTGGACGTGGAGAATGTACTAATATAATAACCTACAACTTATGCAAGTTAACTTTACTTTATGCCATCGATGCTCCTAAACTCCACCTATGTTAGTTGGGGGTTGTTGTACCTACCCATAAAGTTGATAACTGTCAAAAGCAGTGCAGTTACTTCAGTAATGTTGAGATAAGATGAGTAACCACGATTTACGAGCAAGAGTCGTTCAGAGTCCATGAAATCTATACATATAATAAAACTGTAGAAAAATAATTTTTGTACATTAAAAAAAAACTCAAAAAACATAGCCAGCGTGTTTAAGGACAACCAATAGAACTCATTTCTAGCATTTTTAGAATTTTTGTCTGTTTGTCTGTATGTCTGTTTGTCTGTTTGTCTGTATGTCTGTTTGTATGTTTATTTGTTCGGGCATCACGTAAAATGTACGAAATCTATGTAGATAACTTTAATACACAACGACTGACCGTAACTTGAAGTAACATTTAGTTTTTGTTTCATTGAAATCGGATCAGTCTATCAAAAGATATTTGAATTTAAAGTGTTCCAGAAGTAAAATTACGGTCAGTTTACACCGAGACACGCAGCTCGCAGTTCAGTAGCGCGATCTAGCTTGGAATAGAAAAACAACATACCTATTCAAATATGGTGTGGACTGGCTTGGAGTGGAGTGGAGTGGAGTAGAGTAGAGTAGCGTGGAATGGAATAGAATGGGATGGAATGGAAAGAAAGAAAGAAAGAAAAGGTTTTTATTTGACTCGCACTAGAAAGGGATGGAATGGGATGGAAGCGGATGGAGTGGGATGGAGTGGGTTGAAGTGGGATGGAGTGGGATGGAGTGGGATGGAGTAGGATGGAGTAGGATGGAGTGGGATGGAGTGGGATGGAGTGGGATGGAGTAGGATGGAGTGGGATGGAGTGGTATGGAGTAGGATGGCGCGGGATGGAGTAGGATGGAGTGGGATGGGGTGGGATGGAGTGGGGTGGAGTGGGATGGAGTGGGTTGGACTGAGATGGAGTGGGATGGAGAGGGATGAAGTGGGATGCAGTGGTATGGAGTAGAATGGAGTGGGATGGAGTGGTATGGAATGGGTTGGAGAGGGATGGAGTGGGATGGAGCGGAATAGAGCGGGATGGAGTGGGATGGAGAGAGATGGAGTGGGATGGAATGGGATGGAGTGGGATGGAGTGGGATGGAGTGGGATGGAGTGGGATGGAGTGGGATGGAGTGGGATGGAGTGGGATGGAATGGGATGGAGTGGGATGGAGAGGGATGGAATGGGATGGAGTGGGATGGAGAGGGATGAAGTGGGATGGAGTGGTATGGAGTCGGATGGAGTGGGATGGAGTGGGATGGAATGGGATGGAGTGGGATGGAGTGGAATGGAATGGGATGGAGTGGGATGGAGTGTGATAGAGTGGGATGGAATGGGATCGAGTGGGATGGAGTGGGATGGAGTGGGATGGAATGGGATGGAATGGGATGGAATGGGATGGAGTGGTATGGAGTCGGATGGAGTGGGATGGAGTGGGACGGAATGGGATGGAATAGTGGAATGGGTGCTCTAATCCAGTAGCAATTGAATTGCACTGCCTTTGAACGACAGAGGGCGCTTATTACAAACACGTCAAATATTCTTGAAAAATCTAAATAAATTCTAAATATAGGGTTTATATGAAAACGATATGATTTATAAAAAACCTGGCGAGAATTAAGCGCTTCGCACAAAAAAATACATTGTTAAATTCTGACATCCACGCGAACGAAGTCGCGGGCACAGCTAGTTAACAATAAAATTACTAATTAATGACAGATATCCTGTCAATTTTATTGTTACCATTGCCTAAAATAGGTGAACCATCGGTGGCCAGGCACAGGGCGCAGATCATAGAGGGACGCAAAAATGGCTAGATCAGGATCATGCAATTAGCCAGATCAGAGAGCAGTTAGAGGCTGGTACGGGCGCATGAAAGGCTTATTACGGCATTGCAGGATATACAAGACACCCTAATTTGTGGAGCTAAGTGCCATTTTCTTTGTTTTTTTCTGGAAAAAAAGTCTAAATTCATTTAGGAAGATAGCTAATTTGCGGTCAGAGCTATTTGTTCTACCATTAAATTGTGTTATTTGTTTTACCTAACCTTTATAAACTTAGTTATTATTCTTTTCTTCATCTTTGAAGTCATTCATGCGGTATGTAAATGATGCACTTCTGAGAATCAGGCAGCAGGTTGGGGCCGGTTGTAATTATCTATAGTTGTTTTGTTTTAAGCGCCGCGGTCGCCAAGGGTCAATCAAATGTTATGCCATTTATTTTTATTTTTTAAAGAGATACTTTGCTAATTAGTTATCTTTGTTTTTAGTATGTATGTACGTAACCTACTGCCTACATGTGATTAAAAGGTGATGGCGGGCCGACTTTAAGCTTGTCGATGATATCAGTGAGAACTAAAGTGCAGTGAAGGCACGGACAAATTGAGGAAACAGAAAGACTCTAGGTGGCGGTTCGCGTCCCGACAGAGATTAATCGACTGAAATAAGAGACTGACTGGTACAACTACAGCATCTACAGTATCTGTTAGTCCCTACCCAGTATCCGCACCAGTTGTAAGAAATTTTACAATAAGTATGACTAAGTATTGCTCGACGTTAAGCCAACAAAATATGAAGGTAACAATCATATGCTCTAGTTTCTACAGAGGGAGGTAGCTAACGATGTCCGAAGTGCAGGAACAACACTAGCGAGTAACAACAGTGCGTGGCGCCTACTTATTTGTGCGCGCCGGTGCCGGCGTGCCGCGCCGGGCCGCCGCCGCCGCCGCCGGCGCCCCGCGGTCCACGCGAATGTCAGGATGCTGGGACTGAGATAAGAGGGAGCGGGGTTTGGATGTGCTGTTTATGAAACATCTTAATTTTGTAAGAATGCTGTTTTTTTTCTTGAGGATAGATAACGAGAGAGCGGGTATAAGATAGAAGGAACATGTATGAAGTTACAAGACTCATCAGAGAGCAGATGAAGAAACCTCAAGTTATGACTATCAGTAGGTACTGAAAATACGGGTGTGCCATCGATGTCCAGGCACAGGGCGCATTAATGGCCAGAACAGGACCACAATTGGCCAGGCTAAGATGCAGTTATAGAAGCTCGCACTGGGAGCGTAACTCTATATAAGTACTTATAGTTACAGTTACAGCACTATGACTATAGTTCAGATCCGGAAGATGGGCATTTTAATGTAACTGGGTAATGAAACAATTTTATCAATTGATTATTTATTACCAAAGAAGAAAGAAAATAAGATTTTGCCTAGGTGTGTGAATTTTTCAAAAATAATTTAGGTACCTACACGTTCTTACAAATATAACAAAAAAAATTAAGTACAATGGTTAAGTAAACGTTGCACCTTCAAAAATGAGTTCATTCTATTCAATTACTCAAGCAATAGAGTAGATAGTTGTTTTAACAGTTTTAGCAACATTGATATTAGCAACTTTACCAAAGTGGCCAATTAAAATATGAGCCGCTCCTCGCTATCTCTCCCGCGTCCGGTCCGCTCGTCCCTCAAACCCTCCTTTCCCAAAGCCCCACTAATGATTGCTCATGATTTATTTGCCCAGCTTATTTTTATAGTCGCCTGATTCCACACGATGATGGAAAGGTGAACGTCTTCATTCCTTTTTACTTTGTCTTCGAGCGATTGTGGTAGCATTTTGTCGGACATCATTATTTTGTTGTAAGTTTGTGCTTTATCAAGTAAGAAGTTTGAAGGTATAGTTCTTGTTTGTTTCTTTGTTAGGTAATTTTGGAATGAATCGGGGATGAAATAGGTAGGTATATTTTAAGCTTGGTCTTTGGTCCCCCATGTGGTGTGTTTGTGAACATTTTGCTTTCTTTATAACTTTTCCCGCCACTAGTAATTTCTTCAGTATCGTGGGTGCAATAACAAACATGGAAACGCACATACACAAACACCCAGACCGGAACAACTATGTACTTGCAGATCATGAACAAATATTTGTTGCGTGCGGGATTCGAACCCGCGACACGCTGCACAGCAATCGATCGTTCAGTCACTGTTCCAACTTAATTAACAAAATGATATTGGCAAATTGTGTAAAGTGTAGGAATGTAGTGAGGAATTAATACAGCGTCGATCAATGTATCTAGCTAGGTGATAG
The DNA here is from genome assembly GCA_954870645.1 of Agrotis clavis. Taxonomy (NCBI): domain Eukaryota; kingdom Metazoa; phylum Arthropoda; class Insecta; order Lepidoptera; family Noctuidae; genus Agrotis; species Agrotis clavis. The sequence goes on along the minus strand of OX940928.1, from coordinate 25,464,102 downwards.
ATTTTCAACCTCATTACAATAGTAAAAGGTTAATGTTCGATTGATAAAATTGGACAGATTCGGGTAGGTTGTTGGACAGATTCGGGTAGGTTGACCTGTTGGCGTCTGTGCCTAAATGAAAATCTACATGACGATGGAGGCACTATCAACACTGCTGACAATCCGTTACTCGGCGATGACGCTCTGGACGGTTGACGCATTGGTAGACTAGACATGTGAGTACGATACAGAAGAAGTTTATAGAGTGAGGCAGCTTTTAAAAAAGAAAGAAATGTATTGCCAAGACTGTCTTTTGTTTCAGAGCACTACTATCGGCTATATCACTTGTGACGCCTGCCATTCGCGGGACTATCTTTATGTCGCATCGCGGTCCCGGAACGCAAAGGGCATGTGAAAGAACAGGTGTAGAGACTAGAGTAGCCAGTTAGTCTGACAGACTAAGAATCCCTTCCGCTGCACCAGGAGCTCAATTGAAGATTTTTCACACATTCCAAATAAGATCTTTCTCAGTGCATTCAATCCAGGTAAACTGTGGTAAGTACTCCACAGATTTGAAGAGATGGGTACTTAAATACTATTACAATGAAACACGCAAATACATCTGTTTAATTTATTAAAAGTAAAAATTACTTATCTAGTATACCACAAAACAAATTCATTCCTTCTGTTTCACAAAAATAAATCAAATTCCTTTCGTGATGCAGACACTGCGACGGATAGATTAGGTTTGGTACACACTTGCGTATACAGCCCTTTTTAAATTTATTATTTTATCTCTATTGGCCACATAATAGCAACCTTATTGTAAGGGTAATTATGACTATGATGTTATACTATACTCCCATGCCCAAAGCACGCGGATCTTCGCTAAAAAGATTGGATACATAAGCCATATAGCCCAAGAGCCCGTGAACCCCAGACCTACGTTATTTTATAAAGGCTGAAAGTTTGTCAGCGGATGCTCCCAACACTGGTAAGACCGATGGACCATTTATGGAGTTTGGGTTATGGTGGCTTTGGCAGGTAAACGGTGCTAAAGATGCGTAAAATATAAGTTTACTTACGTCATAGTATAAAAGCTGATTTTTATATATAATACTCGGGTAATAAGTAGATGATGTTTCCTCATCAGCCAGACACTTATCATGGTGGCAACCCCTTGCCAGACACCCTTAATGTTCACGAAATTATAAGTTTACTTACGTTATAGTATAAAAGCTGATTTGTTTAAATGATACTTGGCTAATAATATGTAGATGATGTTTCCTCATTAGCCAGACACTTTTGATAGTTCCAACCCCTTGCCAGACAAACATTCTAAATAGCCCAGTCAACTGATGTTCAAAACAAGGTATAGAGGTAAAGTCTTTCAACACAATTTTTGACTACGCATCTTTGTTTGGACTAGTTAGGAGGAGAACATATCGAAAGTCCCCATCCCTAGCCCTTGAGCTAAGGGGGAGGGAGGGGTTCGTAGGTACCACTTTTTGGTTTTTCGCTTATATCTCGGAAAGTCGGAAACCATGGGTCCCAGCGGCATAATATATTTGAAAAAAATAAATGCTGAATAAATACCCCATAAGTTTTGTTCAATAAATGTTTCCAGGTCTTGTTTAGTTTTCGAGCTATCTGCTCTTGAAACTCTGTAATATTGTGAAAAATCATTTTTATCTTTTTGCATTTGGAAAGTTGTATTTCATATCGCTAATTTAAAGGTCCAGAAAGCATGAGCAGTCTTTTCAGACCCTCCTTTTACCATCTACAATGAACTAAGCCAAGTGAAACCTGCATCTTGAGGCGATATGAGCTTCCAGCTAAAAGGGTCTCTTACAGTGCTCACAAAGTTATAAAAAATTCTTGAATTCGCGGTAGCCACCATCAAGCTTGATATTTTTTGTCTTCCTTCCACCGAGGGAGCAGTAAAAATAGCTCAGAAACTCATTCTAGATTATAATTACATATTAGGTAGGTACATGTACAGGGTTTTGATTCTAAGTTGACCAATAATAACGAAATACGACTTAAGTTGTAATGTAGGGGAAAGGTGTACGAGATGATCCCTCGAGGCAAGATGATCCTTTTAGATTGCAACGAAACCAGTAGCGTCATCTAGTTGTTTTTATTGGTAAAATGTAGCCCGCGATATCCCCCCGCCTCAGTCAAACGTAATGGCGTCGTGAGTGACAGTCGAAGTTTTTGTGGAAGAAAACAAAAATTGAGTGACTTCGATCTAAGGTAAGGTTCACTTTAAGTTCATGTCTAATGTGTTCTAGGTACTTAATTGTTGAGGCTGTTATATTAGTTAGCTTTGGATATTGCTCTATTTTGTTTTTTTAGCAGCATGGTAACAGTTGAGACCGCATAGGTTATGTTATCGAACATTGAATGAAAAAGTTTATGTTGGGGCGAGATGATTACGTTAACGGTGTACAAGATGATCCCGGGGATCATCTTGTACACCGGTGGCATAATCATGCCTACTATTACGGGGATATTTTTTAACTATTAGTAGGTATGTTATACGTTTCAGTTTATGTATTTTTTTTTTTCTAATAAATGTAACTTAATTAATATGACCTGCCTGCATTATTAAAAAATAACTTATTTGTTTTAGACCATGCCTCGTAATTATATGAGGAAAACAAACCGCGGGTTGTGGTCGGAAGAGTCAATGCTCAAAGCGCTGGACGCTGTTGAAAATGGCATGCCATTTAAAACAGCAAGTAAGCAGTTTGGCGTGCCCGTAATGTCATTGAAAAGGCGGGCCAAAGGCGCAAATAAAGTGGCTGTCGATGCAATAAAATATTTAGGCGGAAAAAAAACAGTTTTTACGCCAGAACAAGAAATTGAGCTTGTGAAGCACATCAAAGATATGGAAACGAGAATGTATGGCTTAACTCGGAAAGATGTTGTATCTTTAGCTTACCAACTTGCAATCAAAAACAATATCACCCATCCTTTCCACAACGAAAAAGCTGGATCTGATTGGCTAAGAGGATTCCGTCAGCGGCATCCAGACATAGCGCTTCGGGCACCGGAATCGACTTCAACTGCAAGAGCACGGGCCTTCAATAAGCCAGTTGTTGACAAGTTTTATTCCACATTAAAATGTGTCCAGGAGGCGAAAAAACATCCATGCCACCGAATCTACAACGTTGACGAGACTGGCATTTCTACGGTGCCTACCAAAAATACAAAGGTGTTTGCAACAACTGGACGTAAACAGGTAGCACGAGTTACATCAGCTGAAAGGGGGGAGACTACAACAGCTGTAATTTGTATGTCTGCTTCGGGAACTTTTATTCCACCCATGTTCATCTTTCGAAGGGTTCGTATGAAGATGGAACTATTAGATGGCGCACCGCCAGGCTCCGCCTGGGCCTGTAATTCATCTGGTTGGATGAATCTGGAAGTTTTTACCACATGGTTTGACCATTTTTTAAGCCACACGAAACCATCTGCGGAGGATCCAGTGCTGTTGATTTTAGATGGCCATCTTTCACACACAAAAAATTTGCAATTGATTTTAAAAGCTCGAGAAAACCACGTCACTATTGTTTGTCTGCCTCCACACTGCACCCATAGACTCCAACCTTTAGACGTCAGCTTGATGTATCCCTTGAGCATTTACCACAATCAGTCACTTGAAAAATGGATGAACAACAATCCTGGCAGACCAGTGACTGTATTTCAGATTGCAAAGATTTTTGGAGAGGCTTATTTAAAAGCAGCAGTCCCATTGAATGCCATAAATGGGTTTGCCAAAACCGGCATATATCCTTTCAACCCGGATGTATTTACCGAAGCTGATTTTATCGCTGCTGCAACAACAGAAATGGAATTTGAAGATGAAGACTCCAGTGTTATAGAAGTACCAACAACGGGTTTAAATACAGGTCAACTACCAGCAACTGATCCCTCACCACAAACCCTCACATCACAGGACTTTGTAGATTTGCAGAATAAAACACCGTCACCAACTCCTGTAAATGATAGGAATGTTTCATTTCGCAGTCCTTTGTCCCCATTACCATCTACGAGCTACGCACGCAACTCAAGTGTATCCCCATCTATCCTTGAAGATAGTCAATATGAACATTTTAATGTAACACCAGCCCAAATTCATCCATTGCCAAAAATTGTGGGTAAAAGAAGCCATCTTAAGAGGAAACGAATAGACACGTCAATATTAACTAGCACGCCATACAAAAAATATTTAGAGGAAGAAAGAAATAAAAAGACTGAAAAAGAAAATAGAAAAACAAATAAGAAACAACAAAATGTAAAAAAAACTCATCCTAAAACGAAAGGGAAGGGAGTAGGCAAAGGAAAGTCAAATAAAAGGAAGAATATTGCGTCAGAGTCGTCTGAAGAAGAAGAAGACGCAGAATGTCTTTTTTGTACGGAAACATTTTCCAAAGACGATAGGGGCGAGGGATGGATTAAATGTTGTGGATGCCAAAGATGGGGCCATGAAGCTTGTGCAGGCATAGATAGCGATGATGATGAGTTTACATGCGATTGGTGTAGAAATGTAACGCCAGGAAAAAAACGCTTAGAACTATAATTTTGTTAAAGGTAGTGAAGACATTTTATTTGTTTTTTATTTTTCTTAAATGTTGATTTTGGGTAGTAAGATTTGTTTTACTTGATTATTTTTAGAAGATAAGTTTAGTTACTTTAAAAGAATGTTTAATTTTGTTAAAACTTTACTTACGACTATACGACTGATCTCTGTGATGATTGTTTTCTAGAAATTTAATTATAGTTGAGACTGACTGTTAATTATTAATAAGACAGGTTCATTACGTCTACTGGATTAGTTTTAGAAGATAAGTTTGGTTACTTTAGGAGAATGTTTAATTTTGTTAAAACTTTACTTACGACTATACGACTGATCTCTGTGATGATTGTTTTCTAGAAATTTAATTATAGTTGAGACTAGCTGTTAATTAAGACTGGTTCCTTATCTGCAGTAGGATATTTTGATTTGATTTAATTAAAGATATAGTTAACTCTGATTATGGTTTTATTTAGATAATTCTACCCGAACCTATGAAAATCCCGACATGGGAGCGGGGCAACATGATCCTGGGATCATCTTGCCCCTACCGCAAGGATCATCTTGGACACCGGGGTGTACAAGATGATCCTTTGATAAAGTTTTAAAAATGTGTTTTTTTAATAGTAAAGCATCTAAAAAATTAAAATTTTGAGTATGCCAACAATAAGATAGATAAATTTACTATGTATATACGTATTTACATTCGCGCTAAGTAGAACATCATTTAATCTACAAGCAATCTCCCTTAAGGGGATCATCTCGTACACCTTTCCCCTACCTAATATAAATTAAAATGACATTCTGCGCAACTTGGAGGGTCTGAAACACTGATGCTGTTTTCTGGATCTTTGGCGACATCAAATACAACTTTCCACAAAAAATATCAAGCTTGATGGTGGCTACCGCGAATTCAAGAATTTGTTATAACTTTGTGAGCACTGTAAGAGACCCTTTTAGCTGGAAGCTCATATCGCCTCAAGATGCAGGTTTCACTTGGCTTAGTTCATTGTAGATGGTAAAGGGAGGGTCTGAAAAGACTGCTCATGCTTTCTGGACCTTTAAATTGGCGATATGAAATACAACTTTCCAAATGCAAAAAGATAAAAATGATTTTTCACAATATTACAGAGTTTCAAGAGCAGATAGCTCGAAAACTAAACAAGACCTGGAAACATTTATTGAACAAAACTTATGGGGAATTTATACAGCATTTATTTTTTTCAAATCTGGGGGCACGGCAGTGCCCCGCCAAGTCTCGAGCAAAACGGGCACGGCCGTACCATCTTTTCTCGAAGCGATTCGCGGCTGTTTCGCCCCCCCTATATCTTCGAAGTGGACAAAGCTAGGAGTTTAGGTTTTCGGTGAATAATAGTAGGCATTAGAACAAGCTTAAGTTCGAAATTACATGCCAATTGAATGAATAGTTTAGGAGTTACGGTCGATCAAAGTTACACCATTTTGTCACTCACTGACTGACTGACTCACTGACCGATCATCAAAAATCTAAGGTACTTCTAGCAGACTTAGAAACTTCAAATTTTGCACCAAGATAGGTCATTAGCCACATATAAAGGAAAAATTATAAAAACATTAAAAAATAATATACCATAGAAAACAATTTTATATTTGCGGTTTGGCAAGAACATTGTGTATGGATATTGACTGCATTGTTAACTTTGTTCGTTGTTTAAGTATTCAATTGGATGAATACATACATAGAATAGAAAAGAATAATATAAATGTAATACATAGACTATAATTAATCTAAATTAATACATAAAGTTCATAATTCATTAAATTAATAAAGCTAAAACTCCATTGTATTGCGATAAATATTGTATGCGCGCTCGATAGATGGCATTGTACCTGTCTGAATCGCGCTATGGTTTCGTTACAGAGCGCAGTCTAAGTAGTACTTTAAAATAATTCAATAATTTTCATTTGATAGCGCCATCTATCTATGAACAACCATCAGGGTTGGCATGATTAAAACAAGTTGTTTTAAAACACCTGTTTAAAACAGTGTTTAAAACAGTTTGAAATTAAACAGTGTTTTTTATTACCCGTTTCAACTACTTTTCAAGGCAGATGAATGCATATAAAATGAAAATAAATTAATATTCAGGAGTCAAAATAGTTTGACATAAAACCTTTTGAGTTTAATGCCATTGTTACGTCATATTTTTAAGTTTTAATGGCATTGTAATGAAACAATGCATAAAATTATTAGAAAAAAAACATCACATGTTTTTTTTCCATTGATCATTTTTCGTAAAAATTTCATTGCAAAGGGCGAATTTGAAAAGATGTAGTCTAGAAATGAAACATAATTGATTTATACGTTTAGACATCAACAAACAAGGTGGAATTAATTTGAAAAATACCAGAAACTAAAAAATAAACAAAAAAAACACTTGTTTAAAACATTTTGAACTGTTTGTTTTATAAATTTGAAAAAAAACTGTTTTTTTTCCAACCCTGACAACCATTTCGAAACTAAAAAAATATTGTAGCGATATTCAGAGAAATTAAGTTAGCCGGATTAGATAGTAGATTTATTATTGTTACTAAAACAGTTATTTAGGAAAATAGTTTATTAATATAACATAGACATAGTTACATAAATCTAGTTGTTTACGTGTTATTTAGTTTAGTTATATTTAGTTTGTAAGTTAGTAGATATATATTTATTTAGTTATTTGTTAGTTAGTTTAGTTCTATTTAGTTTGTTAGATAGAGAATGGGTCCTAAGCAAAAAAGTAGCTGAAGTCCAAGAAATTATGAGGACACCTAAAAAAAAGAAAGAAATACACTTACAAAAAATAAATGAGATCCCACCAAAAACATTAAATGTAAAAAATGCCAAGTCTCTCGATGCAGTCTTTCCATCGTAAAAAGTTTTGAGATCTCACAGAAGCCAAGTCCTATTCAAATTATTTTGTAGTTATAAATCAACATTTAGTAATTATATCAATAGTTTTCTTTATATTATAACTATAGTGACTTGGCAATGAGCACAAGTAAAAACAAATAAAACGGCATATTTGGAGGAGTTGAAAGTTACACACACCGCATGCATAAACATTCTCTTTTATTTACTTTATTTATTCTCTTAACATTCATCATTTACTTTCATAAAGCGATGGCCCGTAAGGTATTCTTAATTATTGTATTGGAACATGTAGTCGGTAGTGACCATCATGATTCACACATAACAAATAATCTGATCACAGGTCTCGTCAGTAACATTTGCACATAATTCCAGGCAGCAAGCAGCTTTTAATTTGTGCTCATTGCCAAGTCACTATAGTTATAATATAAAGAAAACTATTGATATAATTACTAAATGTTGATTTATAACTACAAAATAATTTGAATAGGACTTGGCTTCTGTGAGATCTCAAAACTTTTTACGATGGAAAGACTGCATCGAGAGACTTGGCATTTTTTACATTTAATGTTTTTGGTGGGATATTATTATGCCGCTGGGACCCATGGTTTCCGACTTTCCGAGATATAAGCGAAAAACCAAAAAGTGGTACCTACGAGCCCCTCCCTCCCCCTTAGCTCAAGGGCTAGGGATGGGGATTTTCGATATGTTCTCCTCCTAACTAGTCCAAACAAAGTTGCGTAGTCAAAAATTGTGTTTCAAGACTTTCCCTTTATACCTTGTTTTGAACATCAGTTGACTGGGCTATTTAGAATGTTTGTCTGGCAAGGGATTGGAACTATCAAAAGTGTCTGGCTAATGAGGAAACATCATCTACATATTATTACCCAAGTATTATTCAAACAAATCAGCTTTTATACTATAACGTAAGTAAACTTATAATTTCGTGAAAATTAAGGGTGTCTGGCATGGGGTTGCCACCATGATAAGTGTCTGGCTGATGAGGACACATCATCTACTTATTACCCGAGTATTATACATAAAAATCAGCTTTTATACTATGACGTAAGTAAACTTATATTTTACGCATCTTTAGTACCGTTTACCTGCCAAAGCCACCATAACCCAAACTCCATAAATGGTCCATCGGTCTTACCAGTGTTGGGAGCATCCGCTGACAAACTTTCAGCCTTTATAAAATAACGTAGGTCTGGGGTTCACGGGCTCTTGCTCTAATATGCGAGCACACGAGAGGCAACTACAGTGGAGGTGAAGCAATCGCCCTGGCCGAAATCGGTCGGATCACATCATCATCATCAATTTATGACTATGATGGTAATTTTGAGTGATTCAAAGATCAGAGTTAAAAATATCTGTAAAACGACTGTGTTCTTGCCTTGGAAGCCAACTCAATTATTCAATAATAAATTGCAATGTAATTTTATTGATATACCTATGTATTTTGTTTGTTGCTGTCTACACAAGAGCAACACAATTTGACGCAAGTGCATACCAGACTTTATTAAAAAACATTGCACTTCTATTAAATCAGATCTGTGCAATAGTTATTTGTTATGCAAGGCTGCAAAGTTGATTTTTGGCGCGAGTACTTGAATTGAAAACTGAGCGAGCGAAGGATTCTAAGATTGAACCGCGAGAGAAACGAGCGGTTCAAATATAGAATCCTGAGCGATGCGAAGTTTTCAAAGGTACGAGACGCAGAAAAACTTTGCTGCCGAGTGCAACACACAACTTTTCACCTCACACAGCGAGGAAATGTATGGGGGCGGCTCGCCTGCCAGTGTAGAAAAGAAGAAAACAATTGAATACAAGACGTGTTCGAATTTTAAACAACACTTTGTGCTCTAGAGCACAAAATGGAGTTTTGCGCTCAGATTTTGAATGAGAAATAGAATCTTTCCGAGCGGGTGAGGTGAAAAGATAATTTCGTTCATATTTATTTAAATCAACTATGTATTGCTTTATATATTTCTATTACAAACCATTCTAAGTGACGTCCAATAAATCTCTTGTAAAGCAGATAACGTATTAAACCTTAATTCATGTAGTAATTACATTTTGAAAAATGAACAAATTGGAAAAGTGTATATCGGTACGTTCATGACTGCCACTGTGAGCGTGACTTAACGCGGGGCGACAAGTGGTAAGTCATCAAATGTTTAGAGATGTTTGAAACACGCCACAAAACGCCGCTACTAGGGAATTCGCGTACTTACAAAGCAATTAATGTCATTGTTGCGCGCCGCTCCGTTGACCGCTTTAGCGGGTAACGCTATCTGCCTGTCGCTATGTACTTACAATACATTTAAAAAGTATAGCCGCAGTGTCCAAATTCTCTCGTAAAATTTTGTGCGGGTAATACATAAAAATACTTTCGTCCAGGTAGAATTTACAAACAAACCAAGGTATTTAAAAGGTACAAAAATAACTTTGGACCCAATCCACTCTAACGCACATTTATATAAAGGATTTATAGATAACTAGTTATAATTTAATTATTATTTAGATACAACATCTATATACCATGTATTGTATTAAAATGTAATTAAAAAAGGTGTTTCGTGCATTGGATTTATATGGCAGTTTCTATATTGGAAGAGTTGAAAAATATTGCTATATACTTGGTATATAGATGTTGTTTATAAGACTAAAAAGTTATAGACGATTAATCAGCATTTTCTAATGACTACATTACACTCGGTGAGATTTTCAACTATATCAGAAGTTTTTGTAAATGACATTGAAATATATTTTGTCCGATTACTCGTCTATGTATTCCCAGCCTTATTTCAAGTCTCTCGTGAGTTTCTCCGAATTATTTATTTCGTTGCAGATAATGTAATTTCGTATGAAAAAATACATACAGGGTGATTTTTTAGTCACCATCCAAATTTTAATATATTAATCTTTGGCGAAAATCATTGAATACGTGTTTTTTCTTTTTGTATCAATCAATACAAAAATATCGAGATATCACGTCTCAATGTTATCTATAAAAAGTTGATGAACCTGGACACCGCGCTGTGATGTGTCGCTCAGGTGTAGCGGGGCGGGGCGGGGGGTCAGCGGGGTGCGCTCTGTCCGTTTCATGCGTCGCACAGTGTTTCAGGATTGCTTGGGAGCGGACATGCTTTAACTAATAGCATATATCGATGTAGTAAGACCTAATAACAAAAACTGCAAAATAAACCCTATGTCAATTATTCATAGTTTTCGAGAAAAAAAATGCTAAAGTTGCTAGTTCAGAGTATGTGTCAAATAGTAAAACTGTGTTTTTTTCTTGAAGAGTCAAAACTAAAAGTAATATTTAATAACCTCGTTTTAACACATAAAATTATATGTTATTTAAGCTTTACAATAGCTATGACATGTAAGTAATTACGAAGAAATTAGCAAAAAAACGAATTTTCGTGTTTATTTTTTATTATAATAATGACATCATTTCCGCGCCAAATTTTCTCCTTAAGGGTAAGTTGACCTTTAGTTCTTGCTGTATAAAAAAAATTAGCCATATAACCCGCAGTCTGATGAAGTTATAATTTTTTTATGAAAACACTTAACGCCTATATTTTTAGAAATAGCAAAAGTACTGTGTGATTTAGTTTGCTATTAAAAGTAAGGCAGAAAATTCTATATTTGTTTGATTGTCTTAGCTTAATTGTAAGGTACGTTAGCCAAAATTCTCATTTATTCTATTTTAAAGATTAGGTATAATCATATTTGTTTGATCGTCTATGTTAAATTGTAGGCCTGTCTTACTTTTAATAGCAAACTAAATCACACAGTACTTTTGCTATTTCTAAAAATATAGGCGTTAAGTGTTTTCATAAAAAAATTATAACTTCATCAGACTGCGGGTTATATGGCTAATTTTTTTTACACAGCAAGAACAAAAGGTCAACTTACCCTTATGGAGAAAATTTGGCGCGGAAATGATGTCATTATCATAATAAAAAATAAACACGAAAATTCGTTTTTTTGCTTATTTCTTCGTAATTACTTACATGTCACAGCTGTTGTAAAGCTTAAATAACATATAATTATATGTGTTAAAACGAGGTTATTAAATATTACTTTTAGTTTTGACTCTTCAAGAAAAAAACACAGTTTTACTATTTGACACATACTCTGAACTAGCAACTTTAGCATTTTTTTTTCTCGAAAACTATGAATAATTGACATAGGGTTTATTTTGCAGTTTTTGTTATTAGGTCTTACTACATCGATATATGCTATTAGTTAAAACATGTCCGCTCCCAAGCAATCCTGAAACACTGTGCGTCGGCAAGTGTATATTATTAACGTTTAGCGTGGTTTAGCTTAGTGACCACACAGAGCGGATGAGAAAATGATTTAATATGACAATTAGACGTATCGATTTTTTTTCAAAAATGGGTTTAGTGATTGATACCTAATGCATAGAAAAATTTTGGACGGTGGTAAAAAAAGTCACCCTGTATAATTAAGTACAAAATAATACGGTCATTGCAGAAATCGGTTACCAAATCAGCCGCAATCAGGTTTAAAATACTGTCTTTTCAGTATGTTTAAAAAATATAACTTGTGTGAGAAAAACTCACAAGAGAATCATGTTTAAATTAAGATTAATAATAATATCCTTTCAGTAAAAAGCGATGTTTCAATTGTTTTTCGCAATAATCGTCACCAATATGGTGTAAAGTATTCTTGTCGAAAAATGAAGTAAATATCTCAAACATGTTATAAAATAGTGACGAGCGCAATATCATGTAAACGAGGGAACCACGCAAAAAAAAAAAAGCCGAGCTCCCTATTTATGCAAGGTTAAATTAAATTACAGAAACTGCGTGCTACAGGAAAGTCAATTTCATCGGACCCTTTTTTATTTTAATTGCGCAAAGGTATACGAGTACTTTCCACTAAAAATCCCACTAATATTATAAATGCGAAAGTTTGTGAGGATGTATGTATGTGTGTGTCAATGACAATAAAGCCTCTTGACTGCTCATACGGGCGACTCAGGCTCACGACACATCAGTGAAATTGCACTTATATTAGATGAAAATATGACTGACCATTTTAGTTTTGACCAGTTAATGGATCTCTCCACACGCGATTATTTTGATAACATTTTTAAATATTTCTGCTTAATATCAAATTAATTAAGAGTTCTTGTTCAATTAAATGGTGTGGGAAATCGTCTAGAACATCTAACTACAAAAGGGTGGCATAACTTTTCATCGGTAAGTAAAATATATTTATAATTTGATAATATTATGAATAATTGCAGGGCTCAAGCTAAACTGGTTGGTTACGTTTAAGGCACACAAAATGTACACCGCGTTGATGTCTTTTTGAAAAGTCCCTTACTCTCACTAGGTATTTTCAATAAGTGTGTCCCTTTCTATCTGTAGGCATAAATAGAAAGAGACAGATGCATTGCTGTAGTGTTGTGATAACTTCGAAAATAAGTCTTTAAAATATTGTCGATAAAAATAACGATGTTCCCTAACTGTAAAAAAGTAACGTTACTTAATGTTTACATTTTAGATTTCCAAATATACCAGAAGTGAAAGAAAAGTGGATCAATGCTGTCAACAAGAAAATTGGTTCAAAAAAAATATAGCGTTGTTTGTTAAAGGCATTTCATGGAAGATTGCTTTGAATCCTTAAAGAACCGACGCCGTTTATTTAGTTCAGCAACACCGACTCTCTTTTTGCCTGTTTTGGTATGTTTTATTTTACATATTATGTATTTCAGTTAAATTTTGTATGTTTTTAGAAAAAAAAAAATAAGAAGTACCTACATGTAAAATAAAAACTTTATAACTTACAGGCAAATAAGACGGCTGATCTAAATAAACATGCTTCTAATTTACCCGGGCCTTCCCATCTAAATATCTCACAAGTAAGTTAATTTATTCTAACGACGTGATTCGTGATCCTAGGCCGCATTGTTAGAATATTTAATGCCTGATGTATAATTACAGGGCTTAGTATCAATAGGACAAATTAACGATCAAATACCCTCCCAGAAATGCAAATATGATCATAACGTACCTGGAACTTCCTATGATAATGTCCTCGTTGTAAGTTAATTTTAAAATAATTGTCTCGTACAGGAGGATCGTCCAACCTAGGCGCAAAATGTTTTCTTTTGATTTTTTTTTACGATTTTATTAACCTTGATTTAATTTTAGCATTAATTTAAATAAAGTTAAAACAGAGTTACGTAAGTGTTTTATTTGCACCCAGTTAACGCCCAATCACTATAGTAAATAAAAAAAAAAGAATAAGCAGACATCGATAAGTTCGATTTTATCGATATTAGGTATTGTAGCAAAACTGACTTGTGCATCACTATGTTTGGAACATTCGTCCTGACATTGTTGCATCGGCCAATCACAACCGCTGTTTTTTCTTCGTCCCCCGACCCGCAGTGGTGAGTCGTGTGCCTAGACGAAATCGGTCTATGAGCTCTCAAGTGGTTTAATTCTCTTTGGTGTGTGTGTAGGTATGTTTGTTACTCTTTCACGCAAAAACCACTAAACGGATTTGGCAAAAATTTGGTACACAGATAGTTTATAACCTGGATTAACACATAGGATGGTTTTTATCCCGATTTTATGTTCCCGTGGGATAATTTTCGAGTTGTAGCGGGCGAAGCCGCTGGCAACAGCTAGTCTTACATATTCGTGTAACCGCTGTGAATTGTAAAAAAACCATGAGAGTTTAGAGAAATAACTCTTCCTGATGGTATTGACGCCGAAGTTACGCTGGGTAATTTAATCTAACCTTGTTTTTTCTTAATTGTAATTTAAAGAAATGTAATGAGATTTTATGAATATAATTATACAATTATACTGGATGGGTAGTTTTTTTATTAATACATAAAATATAAAGTCAAATTTATTGACGATGATCATGACAGATGAGTGATGTTTGTTCTCCTCTTACCTCATTCTTGTGTCGCTGTTTATATACTTTGAGATGCCTAAGCGCACATTTCAAGCGTAGCAGACCGCATTTAATATAAAGAAAATACGAGTGATAGGGAAAGGATTACATAGATTGCAATGCGGTCAACGCAGTACGTCACGTGCGTAATACAATTGCTTCAAGTGTTTTAGACTTTTGTACTATATAAACCTACTTACAGGCACATGCAAAATTGCATTCGGGTTTCGAAGATTTAGTGTAACAACACATAAAGGTATTTGCGTACAAATAGTTTTTTATATTTTTTTTTTCTTAAGGAAAAAATGTACTTGGGAAATGACAGTCTCGAGTACCATAACTCAGAGTCATATTATGGGAGACTAGCTCGAAAAATGCTGAAAAACAGGCCCTAAAAGGTTTTTAAGCCTCAGTATAATAACCTGTCTATTTAATAAACATTCTATAAATGTAAATTGGTGTTCAAACTAGGAACTAGGTTATTATTATTAGTGTGGGCCAAAACTAGTTTAATATTCAATTATTTTATTGAATATATTCAATTATTTTAGATGCTAAGCCTAATTCATTACTACCGTAGTCGCCATTCTTTGAGGATATAGACCAACAGGAAAAAAAAAAGAGTTTTTGTATAAATAATCAAAGCGTCTTGAATAGTAATTTCTGGGCCATTTCTTGTTTACTTATATTGTTCAGCATTTTCCCAGCTACCTACCCTTCCTTGGTATCAGCTCAGTAGTTATTCCTGAAGCTCCTGTTGGGCTTGAAGCCGCCGCCGCCGCCACCACCGCCTCCGGGTGAGGAGTTGAGGAACAGCTCGATGTAACGGTGATCCATGTTGTTCTTGTCGCGTCTCATGGCCTGATGAAGGAAAATGGAAATAAAATTAAATACCGAGGAACCTCAGAGGAGCTCGTGGCTAAATAATTACAGCCGCACAGGCCTATCATTCTGGTTAAGCCGCGCTTGCAGGGGTTGGTCTGTGGATGGGTGACCATCTATCACAACGAGTTTCCTCCGTGCCTCGGAAAGCACGTAAAGCCGTTGGTCCCGGCTGTCATTTGTAGATCTTTGACAGTTGTTACTGTCAGTCAGAAGCTCCGTATTACCCAGATATTGGGTTACCGAGGTCCGATAGGCAGTCGCTTCATGTAAAATACTGATATTCAGCTGCATCTGGTTCGACTGGAAGTCGACCCCAATATAGTTGGGAAAAGGCTAGGCAGATGATGACCGAAGAACCTCAGACGTTATGGAAGTCAATGATAGTTGAATTCGATATTAAAATTTTATTTGTCCCAGTGTGCTGTTACCTTTTTAGGTGTTAATGTTATAAATTCAAAAGTAAGTTTGATCGTTTGTTTGTTACATATTCACAAACTGACGGTCATAGGGTTCCTTTCATCCCAAAAAAGTACTGTTCCCGAGACACGCAACAATAACTGTCACAAACAAAGAATGTCACATGAATACCTACTTAACAGCACAATGTTGAGCGACAAATTGGAATGCCAACAGCGCAGTACTATCTACGCATTCAATTACATTTGGCTTTAGTTGAACTGAATACAGGCAGCAGGTATAGTTCTAAATCGTACAAAAAGTATCAAATTGAAATCTTGCATTGTTTCGTGAACGTCTTTTTAATTACGTAAATGTAGTTGTACTCACTCTCATGGCGTCCTCATGGCATTCGAACTCAACGTCAGCTTCACCAGACGGCCGGCCGCTGTTGTCGTACAAGATGTTGATGTTCATGGGACGAATCGGCTTGAAGAACTGCAATCAATTGAAGGTTTTATTATTAATTTAGTAGAACAATATGTAACATAAAAAATTGGGTAACAATATTATGCTTTTATTAATCAAGTCTTGGAGACCGCGTATCGGCAGGCAAGCAAGCGTAATGGTACGATTCCACCGAAATGAGGTGCTTCACATTCTACACAGTGCGAGCTGTAGGGTATCGAACCGGGAAATCCCGGTCCCGAAAATCCCGGGATTTCCCGGTTCTTGAAGTATATTTTAAAACCCGGGACAAGCGACTGAGAACCGGGAAATTCGGGATTTTCGGGACTCAGAAAAACAGTACAAATAGTTTGTTTAAACTTGTTAATTCTTTTATAGAACAAAAGAACCAAATTGGATGTAAGGTATTTATTCACTTCGTCGTTATATACGGAATAACATGTTCAGATACAGGTGTGGTTGATAGAGAAGAAAAGTTGATAATGTAGTACTGGTTATATCTCGAAAGCCTTTGACAGGGTCTCGAGACAAAAAGCTTCCTTGCTTTTGTTATCCCAGTTGATTTTGACAGTTTTGTAGCTGGATACCAGACTTTCTTAGTGAACGATCAATCAGAGTTGTCGTTGATGACTGATCCTTTGAGATTTTGGTTATTGACTCTGGAGTTCAACAGTTATCTGTTTTCTTTGCAACTCTTATTTTGCTGCACATTTCTTACCCACTTCAGTCTGGTATTGTTGGATAGGTAGTTATCAGTACTGTTTCAGTGACATACTAGACTAAATAAAAAAATCTACTAATCTCTCCGCTGCTCTGGTTACGTACTATGCCTATGCATACGCATGGTTAAGCTACGGCGTAATATTATGGGGAAATAGCACAGACGCACCCACACTTTTCATACTACAAAAACGACTGATTAGAATACTAGCCAACATAGATAACACCGACAGCTGCAAACCCCATTTTCAAGAATATAAACTTCTAACCCTACCTTGTATTTATATCTTGGAAATGTGTAAATTTGTGAAAAATAATGAAAAACTCTTCACTACACGAGAAAAAATACAGACTCACTACACACTACGACACAAAAATAGACTAAACCAGCCAGGTTCTAAACTTAAAATACATTCCACAAGCACTTTAGTAATGTCAGTTAAAATATATAATAAATTACCAGATGACATTAAAAATGAACAAAAATTTAATATCTTTTTAGATAAATTAAAACAATTTCTAATCCGTAAATGTTATTATAGTGTACATGAATATTTAAATGATAAATTTAATAAATAAATAGTAATACCGAAAAACGCAATAATAATAATAATCTATAATATAAATAATAATAATACCTACATGTATAAATTAAATAAATATTGCTGCTTAAATTCAATAATAATATATAAGTCGCAAAAATTATGTGATACATTTAATTATTTAACCTACCTACACAAAACGAAAGAGTATAATAATCATAGCTCTAAAGAAAATATTAAAATTGAAGTTGTGAACAAATATTTATAATAGCCCTCCTCCTAATTCTTATGTTGTTATGCCCGACAGGGCCCACAATGCTCCAAAACTATTGTATGTATCTTTATGTACCTACCACCTAAGATCACATTGTGGAATGCAATAAACGTATTGAGTATTGAGTATTGAGCCCACTGAAAAAACCAGTGGGGATGAAGTTCATTACTTCAGAGAGACCATGGTAGAGCGAACAGATTTGATACTTAGTATCCCAGTGAGCGAACAAGAAACTTCTCTCTTTTAACGCCACCAACATACAGGCGTATATTTCCTTAGTGAAGTAGGAGTAAATCGAAACTACATCTTTTATAGAGTAATTTGGACCAACTCCTATTTTTCCTGTTTCTGTAACTGATAACCTTGAGCTTCTGGGCATGGAGCTGACATCCAGTGTCAACTTTGACGTGGCCATCCTAAATAGAGTGAAGCGATACCTTACACCTGGATAGCCTATGTGCAAGCCCATTTCTGCATAAGGTGATTGCGTCGTAGTAGCCCGCGAAATTCAAAGTTTCTTATGTTTTTTCTTACGGAGTATTGCAGCAACCCTACTCAACTTAATCATTGGGATGGCTCAGATAAATACAACTTACAGCACTAGACCCAGTGGAACGCAAAGCTCCTTAGAATAATTGGCAACGTGAAACTGGTGGATGGTTACTCTACAGCTTAGCTCATCTCATCGACGTAAGCTTACCCTCTTTTCGTTTTTTTTATTGGGTTCGCTCGTGGCTAAGATGAGACCTAAAATAGGTCGAACTCATGAATTCTACAACCTCTTTCCACCGGCCTACTTGCATTACATCTAATGTCCAGTATTGGACATCTAGATTAACTGCAAGTTTCCATCCATTTAAATTATTATAGTTAGTACAGTTAGAGTGAATAGATTTGCCACCTCTGAATAGAAAAGAGGCTATAGCAAACCCATGTCCATGAGGCCGACGAATAAGTTGGTTGTATGATTTTAATCAGAATAAATACTATACCCTAAAGTTATCTTATTATTTTCATTGTTTTCTAATGCCATGGAAAAAATGCATTTTAGTCCCGAAAGTCCCGAAAATCCCGGGATTTCCCGGTTCCTTGGACGCCTGTCCCGAAAATCCCGGGACTTCCAACAAGGACCGGTTCTCGATTCCCTAGCGAGCTGGCATGCGAGCTGACCGAGTCAGTTACTGAGGTGCAGCTACTCGCACCATGTGACCGCATCATACCGAGTATTGTCATGGGCGAGTGGGACAGTTGCTCGCGTCCGAGTTACTTCAACATTTTTTGTTTTTACTCGCTACTCGCCTTCCCCCACCGCGCCACTCGCACGCCGCTCGGTCGTCAACTCGCACGATTTTGCGAAATGACAGTAGCTCGTACGCTCGGGTCCACTCCAGGTGCAGGGTTTCTTGTTTCGGCGTCAAAATTCTTTGCAGCCAATTCCTGACCCAAATACGTCTTTTCTTCTTCTTTTTTTGTATAGCTATTTCAATTCTAAGTATTTGAACACAAAGTATTTTCGTGACCGCTTTTATTGTGGTACTAGCTTCTGCCAGCGACTTCGTACGCGGATCCTGTTGCTTATGCCAGCGACAATGGGGTCGTCAAAATCGAAGATCTGAAACGTCTGATGTCAAATTCTTAGAGCCTGGGGACGGGAAAACAACGGGACGCACTTGACGATTCCAGACGTTCCAGATCTTTCATTTTTGTAAGTCAACAGGAAATGCCCATCAGACTAAACAACTCTTGCTAAGACGTCATTCCTATATTATGTTATAGTGTAGCTGGGCTCTTAGAGTTCCACATCAGGTGTTCCAGATCTTCAGTTTTTATACGACAACATCCCGTGCTCATCAGGCTGAACAACTCTTGCTAAGACGTCATTACTGTATATGTAATAGTGTAGCTGGGCTCTTGGAGTTCCACATCAGGTGTTCTATATCTTCAAATTTATTTTCTCAGCAGAAAATGCTCATCACGCGGAACAATTTTTGCTATGGCGCTATTTTTGTATCTCTCATAGTTAAGCTGATCTGTTGCAGTTCTGCATCTGGTGTTCAAGTTTCCAACATAGATTATAGCCTATATGTTGCCCAGACTTAATAGCTATACAACAAAAAAAAAAAACCAGTCAAATCCGTCCAGTTGTTCCGAAGATTAGCGTGTATGGAGTAACTTCTCCCGTTTTCCTAACATTTCCCGTCACTGCTCTGCTCCTATTGGTTGTAGCGTGATGAAAAGTATACTATAACCAGCGCAGGAGTATGAAAAATAATTGTACCAAGTTTCGTCAAAATCCGTCGAGTAGTTTTTGTTTCTATAACGGTTATACAGACAGACAGACAGACAGACAGACAGACAGACAGACAGACAATAATTTTATTAATTGCATTTTTGGCATCAGTATCGATCCCTAATCACCCCCTGATAGTTATTTTGGAAATATATTTAATGTACAGAATTGACCTCTCTACAGATTTATTATAAGTATAGAAGATAGATGTATTGTGATTAAACGTGTATTTTGCGAAAACATTGCACGAGACATGATACAGACGAAGTATTCGAGTACACTCATGCAGTAGCTGTCTTGTCCGACGCCAGCAGTTTGCATAGTGTGACCGAGCGAGGCGAGTCGAGCTACTGTCATACGAGTACATAGACACAGTAGCTGTCTACTGTCACATCAGCTCCTCGCACTGTGCAACCTATCCATTAAAGATTCGGACTGGCAAATTCGGTTGATGTAGATAGACAAAGGTTAGGATCAAAATTTACGATTGAAATACATTGGCTGGAAGACAGGGTGAGAACATCTAAAAAGTTTACTTACGTAAGCGATATCTTGCGGGGAAGCCTTGAAAGGCAGTCCGCGCATGTGGACACAGTGCAAGCCACCGCCGCGACGGAATCCTCCACGGCCACCGCCGCCGCCGCCGCCGTATCCACCACCTACACAAGAAATAATAATCAATTACATACGATGTTTGGAACTCTTTTACGACTTTAATATGTTGAAAGTCGGGTCTGAAGCTCCAAATTTCTATAGCTAAAGTTTCGTTTGTATGGTTGAACACCAAAAGGGAACAGCTAGTTGCCTACACAAAAACATGAAACCTGTCCGTTGGGACAAATATTTTATGTAAGGCCATGCCCTTGAATGTTAGCTAACAATGTTGTGTTAGTATTAAGGTGACATCATATTTTATGATGGTTTTATTAAAGGCTGGTAATCGAAAAATGTATGGTAATTATGATCATAATTGAAAATACGATTTTGCAACATTACAAACAGAATCTCGTCTTATCTCATGTACGATTCGATTCGTTCATTTGGATGCAATAAGTACCTTATGAACTAAGGAGCAGTGATATGATTTTCATAAAAAATGAGCATGCAAGAGTCGATATAGGTAATCTTAGGTCTAAAAAGCAGTTGCAGTAAGCCATAAGCATAGGAAATCACCACACTTAACAGGAATCGCCATTAGCTGATGCAAAAGAGATTTATTTTACCAGGAATTAAGAATTAAGTGTCCTACTCCGAACCAGATACCGTCTTTTATTTTCTATTGCATGGACATCAAGCTTTCTTTACTTGGACAAGACCCGAAACAAAAAAGAGGGCAAAAAAACTAGATGGGGATCTAAAATCATGTTTTGCAAAAAATATACCAACTTTTGCCCGCAGCTAGTCAAGTAAATAAGTGTGGTAACTTCTTCAATAAATACCCAGATTCCTCTCAGCAATTTAAAGCATAACCACCACCAGTAGACTCACCCCTACCAAAAGAACCTCGACCTCGTCCTCCAAATCTGCCGGAGAAGCGATCATTCCTGTCATACGGGGTTGGTCGGTACCCCCTCGAGGATCGGAAGCCGCTTTCAATGCGAGCGGAATACGCGCGTACCTCGTCTGCAGAGCTCAGGAACACTTCTATGTACCTGTAGGGGAGGAAAATGGGGTTATAGAAGAGGTATTTTGTGGTTTTACGGTGGTTGACTTGTGTACCAGCTCTGGGAATACCGTGTGTGTATGTGATGTGTACTGCATGTGGGACTGGGCTACATATACTTATAGCCCAGTTTCGGTGAAACCAAACCGCCATTGTTGCCCCAATTTAGGACATGATGACCGAATGGTTGTCCTTATACAAAAAGGTCAACTTGGACATAAAG
The DNA here is from genome assembly GCA_954870645.1 of Agrotis clavis. Lineage (NCBI taxonomy): Eukaryota > Metazoa > Arthropoda > Insecta > Lepidoptera > Noctuidae > Agrotis > Agrotis clavis. The sequence goes on along the minus strand of OX940928.1, from coordinate 25,442,230 downwards.
TCTTGCTGTGTGGCACTGTCTTAACCTATGATATGCCAAGGTATTAAGGACTGGGTACTGAATGTTATGGTAGACAGAGATTTGGGTGTTAAAAAGCAACATAGCAAATGGTAAAGATTTTTATTTTGGCAGTCAGTGGGGCTAAAACGGCCACTGATCAATGATTCACTTCGTGCATTTCGAGCAACATCATTTCCTATTAAATAACAAAGTTAACATTAGGAATGTTGGTTAAATTGGCCGTTTTAGACTCGCTGTTCATTTTGAGACTTGCTCTGTAAATAAAAACAATAGTATAGGTAATAAGTTTTACAATAATCTGAAAAATAAAAGATTAAGTAACTATTCTTTTTTTTAGCTTTTTACCTGACTATGGGAAAGCCGAAAAGAATGGTAATGATTTTTTAAAGTAATATTTACGATAAATATCATGTTTTTTTCATTAAACAAGTGTAATCATTTAGCTGGTTTTAATTAACAAGTGGTTTATTTGCATGTACTTATATCAGGAAAAAACAATTAATTTTAGCATTATTAAATCGTTTAGGGAACTGTTACAGCGATAATGTTATCGAAGTTGGAAAAATTGCAAATACTAGTTGTGTTTTTATGATAGATTGCTAATTGGTTATTGTGTTTTTGCCTTGTACATTATTTTTTTATTACTTCGTTTGCAAGTGATTAATTTACAAAGGGAGTTTAGTCTACTAATAAATAAATAAAAAATACTAGGATGTTTGGGGAATACACAGAAAAAATATCATTTTTTGCCACTTCGGAAAGGCCTCTCCTTGTCATATTTCCGATTTCGCTCAACATTGTAATAGCAATAATTATATTAATGCACTAACTCTCTAAAACTATTACCATATTCCTCACCTAAATATGTACAAGTACCTTGAAGATATAATTGATAGCTGAAACTGCTTAAATAAAAACAGGTAGTTAGGATCTGTATTGTTTGAATCTATTTTTCTTACAAATACATACATATAACCTGAAAACCCTTATACTAACAAATACCACGTTTTTACGTAAGAATATTATAATGTAGTGCCCGCAGTCCATCTTGCCCGCTTCGTCTCTTCGCCCCGCCTCCCCTCGCCCCGCGCTCTCCCAACCTTTGACAACTCAACAACCAATCACTAGTACCACTCCTGAATGCCACCTTTTGGGGATTAGTCATGATGATACGGAATTATATTCAATGCCGTATCTAACAACTAACCCGGTAAAACACTTTTATGTTTAAGTAATTTTTGTGTTAGATATTAAATAAAAAAAATAAAAATGAAATAAAAATTGTTTGTACCCAAAGAAAAGCAGTTTTTCGTCAGTTATTTATACGACGATGCCTGCGATGTAACTTAAACAGAAAAGTGCGACACAAAGGTAGCATTAAGAAAGTGTGAAAATTGAAAATCTTCGTTTTATTTCTGTACAATTTCTTCATTATACAAATAATCCCAAAAAATTCAACTATTACACCCACCATTCTGTTACTGGCCATTATGATTTTTATCATTCTCATATTCCATTAAAATGTCACCAAATTAAGTCTCTTTTTTACCATAAATAAAAAATAAAACCATAGAAGTAGACCAATAACATAGGAGGTCCCAAACTTATCCCACTACACCAAATATAATATTGCCTTCATGGTTTGTTTTGCTGTGGTGGGCAAATAGGGCTCTGATTATACAGGCTGTATCAAAAACTCTGTTGTTCCTTCTACCTACGTTTTAAGAATTGGTATACAAACGTAATATAGTGAGTAATTTATGAAAAACTATTAATAAAATTAATTAAAATAAATATTTAATTATTAATGTTTGTAATATTTAACTAGTTTGTTACCTCTGCTGCAATACTGCATGAAGCGATGTCGCGAAACCACAAAGAGTAACGCTACCGCCACTCTCTTTGATCGATGCCGCTGAGCCGCCGCCGCGCGCCGCTGGCGCAAATAGGTATCCAACAATTTTTCTACACAAGTTGCTATAATCACTTTTACGAACCAGTTTTTGAAAATGTTGGATTAGTAGGCGGTATTTTTATGCACAATTGATTAATTTTTAAAATTACATTTAACACTTTCACTACACTTAAAATGTCGTCGAGTGTGTGTGTCGAATGAACCTATTAATTTATTATGACATCAACTTGACGGCCACGGAGATGCTGTTCGATGTGACCACCTTCTGCCTCTACACATTTGTGACAACGTCTAATAATTGTTTTCGCGCACGCTTCGCAGAACGGAGGTATCGGACTTGATGTGGTCAAATGCTGCTACTATGCGTGCACGCATTTCGACCTCCGTATCGCACACCGTTTTGAATACCTGTTGTTTTACAGTACCCCAAAGGAAAAAGTCTAATGGCGTCAGATCAGGTGATCTTGCAGGCCAATTGATGGGTCCGGCGCGACCAATCCATCTGTCTCCGAACTCGGTATCCAAATAGCTTCTCACATCGCGGGAGAAATGTGGCGGCGCGCCGTCATGTTGGAACCACATACGTCGCACGATATGGAGGCCTAATTCGTCCAGTTCATCACTCAGCTGTTCTTGAAGGAAACGAAGATAGTTGGCACCGCTCATTGATTGGTCTAAAAAACAAGGTCCAATAATTTTATCACCAATAATTCCAGCCCAAACATTAATCCGCCACCGATGTTGAAAATGACTGGGTTTAATAGCATGCGGGTTTGTGATCGACCATACGTGTTCATTGTGTGAATTGAACACACCTGTTCGAACAAATGAGCACTCGTCGGTGAACAGTACAGAGTTCAGGAAATCATTATCTTCTGCAAACTTGTCTAGTACCCATCTACTGTATTGTAGTCTTGGCTCATAATCTGAGGGAAGTAATGATTGGACGCGTCGATAGTGGAATGGGTGCTGGCCATCTTCTTTGAGGACTCTCCACACGCGCATATGGTTTACTGCGAGTTCACGTGCCACTGATCGCGTACTTCGCGTTGGATCGTGCTCAAACAAATCCAAGACTTGCTCTTCAATATCGTCTCGAGTCCTCGGTCTGCCTGCGTCAGCTCGATGTTGGTCTCGTCCGTGGACACTGCCGGTATTGAACTGGCGCATGTGCAAACGTTGGAATGCCATCGCCGACGGTAATGGTAAATTCGCAAAACGTTCTTGGTAGAGTCTGCGTGCTGCTGCATAATTGCAATCACATTTCCCAAGACACATCAACATATTAAAATATTCTGCGTTAGAAAAAGACATGTTTACGTAAACAAAACACAAGTCACTCACTACGCGGGTCAACAATCACATCCGTTCGATAGGAAGTTGCGCAGGCGACTAAGGAAGAAGGAACTAGGAAGTGATTTGCGGGGCGGAGGGCGGGGGATAAAGGGTTAGTTAGGCACGTGCGCCGCCCGCGGTAGCGTTTGTCGGCATTTTTTGTCAAAGTCAAAGAAAGCCGCGGAGCTCGTTGGCTATTTATTATTAAAAATGTACTTTTAAAGTCAGAGATTGTAAACATTTTTTTGAATATGTCGATTTTACTAGTTATTTGATTATGACAAACGGACCAGTAAATATTGTTTTTTTTTTAATTCTATTTTCATAAATGTTATCCTTATAGGTATATGTATACGTCCCTAAAAGGAACAACAGGGTTTTTGATACAGCCTGTATATATAAACCTACAAATAATTAATTTTTACCCTCGAGTTTACCCATTTCCTCATGCAAAAAAAAAAGAGTAGTAAAAAAAATGATTGATTAAATACAGCATAAATAATTTAAATCTCAAATACGTAGTGTCTAATATTTAGTAATTACTGCTAAATACAATCCCACCAAAGCAATAAAGGTAACCATGCATAACTGACGATGCAGTTTGCACAACAAAACCTTAGATTTTTAACCCTAGATTCCCACCACAGCATTATATCAAACCACGGGCACATTGTAAATAACTTTGCCCCCCACCTGTGTCCTATTTTCTCCCTGTCCCTGTTGAGAGCCTCTTGTGCGCTCTCCTTGTCTACGAAGTGTACGAACGCCTCTCCAGAGGCCCGCCCCGTGACGTCGGAGAGCAAGTGGACCCCATCCGTGGCGACCGTCAGCCCTGCCCCATCCGACGTGCAAATAAAGATCAGGTTATATGCCTTGGGGTAATGGTAGCTGGCTGGGGGTAATTTCTAACATGGAGGATAAAAGTAATCAGAATGTGAAACTTTTTTACGTTGATTATTAAAATAGATTTTTTTTATAAGTTTACTTTGTATGCATGCCTTTTGGTTGAGTATCTATGTTAACAATGCAAGTTTATTAAAAAACGAAGATTAGACTATGAGAATTCTTACTGATATTTGTGTATTTGTAAAGTCATAATTTTACCCTCAACACAGCTACCCAAAAATTGCCTACAGCCCCATACAGAGTACTTTTCATAAAACAACACATTATCATCATTCTTACCGTCGAAGAACTGGACAACTTCTTCCTTGTTGCATCCAAATGGGAGGCCTCGCAGCTTGACAATACCCATGTCATCAGACACGTTGGGTATGGGGCCATCAAAGCCACCACCATTGTCAGACTGACGCATTGCACTCATGGCCCATTCCATGTCTGTTCGGTCAGTGGAAAAGACTGCAATAAAGATAGTTCATCATCATCATCAGCCTATAAATGTTCCCACTGCTGGGACGTAGGCCTCCTCTCTGTGAGAGGGACAAAGATAAAGATAGAGGATAAGATAAAGAGGGATAAAGATAGTCAATTTGGTCAAAAAGGGGTTTGAAGATTTTTGAATGGAGGGTAGCCCTAATAGTCGCCTGCTATTTTACAATGAACTTTATAATATTTACTAGTATTTGCGGGTTGCGCGAGCTGCAAGCAGCTCGCGTGGTCGTGTTTTGGAGAAGTATTCCTAACCTTAATAAAATTTTGAAAATCCATAAGAATCTTTAAATGAATTGGAAAATCCATAGTCCTTAAAAGATTTTGTAAATTATTAAATTATGTCAAATATTTTTAATATTCTGAAAACCCTTATAACTAATTCAATAAAAAAAAGAAACAAAATTAAAAAAAAAAAAACAAAATAAATTGAGAATTCCTTAGGATAGTTAAAAGAATTTTAAAATCCGTTAGAGCACTTAAAAGATTTTGAAACCCCTTAAGAATTAGGGGGTCCATAAGGGTTTCAAAATCCAATCTAAAACCTTATTAAGAACTCAGAAGGGATGCCTCCCTTCTAAGGGGCAACATTGAAAAACGGAAAAAAAAATACTTTTCCGAGCCTACTCTATACGAATCCGTAAAAAAAAGGACACGGGTCTCTTTAGTTTCTTAGATACGATTGGGAGGGGGGGGGAGGGCAAAAAGAGGAGTCTTGGTACTTTTGCCCTACTCATGAGAGTTACTTGTAAGTTTGCTTGTCGTCACCCCTGAGTTACGCTTCATCCACTCAACCTTCGTTACGTCCATGATGAAACTGATGAACATTTCGAAAATTTTCGAAGCCGCCATCTTGGATTTTGATTTTAACCTCACTATCGGCTTTAGCATCGTCGAAAACCATGAAAACGATTCCCATGATGAAATTGATGAACAATTCGAAAATTATAGCAACCGCCATCTTGCATTCTTATTTTGACCTCGCCATCGGCTTTAGCATCCTCGAAAACCATGAAAACGACTCCCATGATGAAAATGATGAACAATTCGAAAATTATAGCAGCTGCCATCTTGGCTTCTCATTTTGACCTCGCCATCGGTTTTAGCACTCTCGAAAACCATGAAAACGACTCCCATGATGAAATTGATGAACAATTCGAAAATTATAGCAGCCGCCATCTTGGATTTTGATTTTGACCTCACTATCGGCTTTAGCATCCTCGAGAACAATGAAAACGATTCCCATGATGAACATTTCGAAGATTATCGCAGCCGCTATCTTGGATTTCGATTTTGACCTCACTATCGGCTTTAGCATCCTCGAGAACCATGAAAACGACTCCCATAATGAACAATTCGAAAATTATCGCAGCCGCCATCTTGGATTCTCATTTTGACCTCGCCATCGGTTTTAGCACCCTCGAAAACTATGAAAAGGACTCCCATGATGAAATTGATGAACGATTCGAAAATTTTAGCAGCCGCCATCTTGGATTCTCATTTTGACCTCGCTATCGGTTTTAGCACCCTCGAAAACCATGAAAACGACTCCCATGATGAACGATTCGAAAATAATTGCAGCCGCCATCTTGGATTTTGATTTTGACCTCACTATCGGCTTTAGCATCCTCGAGAAGCATGAAAACGATTCCCATGATGAACAATTCGTAAATTATCGCAGCCGCCATCTTGGATTTGGATTTTAACTTAGCTATCGGCTTAAGCATCCTCGAAAACCATAAAAACGACTCCCATGATGAAATTGATGAACAATTCGAAAATTATAGCAAACGCCATCTTGGATTCTCATTTTGACCTCGCTATCGGTTTTAGCACCCTCGAAAACCATGAAAACGACTCCCACGATGAACATTTCGAAAAAAAACGCAACCGCCATCTTGGATTTTGATTTTTACCTCACTATCGGCTTTAGCATCCTCGAAAACCATGAACATGACTCCCATGATGAACAATTTGAAAATTATCGCAGCCGCCATCTTGGATTTTGATTTTGACCTCACTATCGGCTTAAGCATCCTCGAAAACCATGAAAACGACATCCATGATGAGAACTTCGAACTTTTTGCAGTCTGCATCTTGGATTTTGATGTTGAACTCACTATCGGCTTTAGCATTCTCGAGAACCATGAAAACGACTCCCATGATGAACATTTCGAAAATTATCGCAGCCGCCATCTTGGATTTTGATTTTGACCTCACTATCGGCTTTAACATCCTCGAGAACCATGAAAACGACTCCCATGATGAACAATTTGAAAATTATCGCAGCCGCCATCTTGGATTTTGATTTTGACCTCACTATCAGCTTAAGCATCCTCGAAAACCATGAAAACGACATCCATGATGAGAACTTCGAACTTTTTGCAGTCTGCATCTTGGATTTTGATGTTGAACTCACTATCGGCTTTAGCATTCTCGAGAACCATGAAAACGACTCCCATGATGAACATTTCGAAAATTATCGCAGCCGCCATCTTGGATTTTGATTTTGACCTCACTATCGGCTTTAACATCCTCGAGAACCATGAAAACGACTCCCATGATGAACAATTTGAAAATTATCGCAGCCGCCATCTTGGATTTTGATTTTGACCTCACTATCAGCTTAAGCATCCTCGAAAACCATGAAAACGACATCCATGATGAAAACTTCGAATTTTTTGCAGTCTGCATCTTGGATTTTGATGTTGAACTCACTATCGGCTTTAGCATTCTCGAGAACCATGAAAACGACTCCCATGATGAACAATTCGAAAATTATCGCAGCCGCCATCTTGGATTTTGATTTTGACCTCACTATCGGCTTTAACATCCTCGAGAACCATGAAAACGACTCCCATGATGAACATATCGAAAATTATCGAAGCCGCCATCTTGGATTTTGATTTTGACCTCACAATCGGCTGCAGCATCCTCAAAAACCATGAAAACGACTCCCATGATGAAATTGATGAACAATTCGAAAATTATAGCAAACGCCATCTTGGATTCTCATTTAGACCTCGCCATCGGTTTTAGCACCCTCGAAAACCATGAAAACGACTCCCATGATGAACAATTCGAAAATTATTGCAGCCGCCATCTTGGATTCTCATTTTGACCTCACTATCGGCTTTAGCATCCTCGAAAACCATGAAAACGACTCCCATGATGAACAATTCGAAAATTATCGCAGCCGCCATCTTAGATTCTCATTTTGACCTCACTATCGGCTTTAGCATCGTCGAAAACCATGAAAACGCCTCCAATGATGAACATTTGGAAAATTGTCGAAGCCGCCATCTTGTATTTTGATTTTGACCTCGCCATCGGTTTTAGCACCCTCGAAAACCATGAAAACGAACGACACTCATGATGAAATCACAAAAACTATCCATCACATAAACAATTTGTCAATTCCAAACCAAACAAAACAAACTTTTCAGTTCAGATAAAAATATGACATTTCAAAATATTATTGTGTTAGGTACGCGCTTACTGCCCCTCGAACACTCTATGCGGTCATAGATGTGTGTGAGTGGGGCGACCGCGTCTGTCGCTGTGTGAGTAGCGCTTCAATACCTAATTTTCACAATTAACACGGGTCTCTTAGTTTCTGAGATACGATTGGGAGGGGGGGGGGGAGGCCAAATAGGGGAGGCTTGGTACTTTTGCCCTTCTCATGAGAGTTACTTGTAAGTTTGCTTGTCGTCACCCCTGAGTTACGCTTCACCCACTCAACCTTCGCTCCACTCGGGACCCACCTACTACCGGAAAGCTATCCTGACCTTATCCTCACGCTACGCTACGCTTCGCTTTACCGCTACCTAGTTTCCGAGATACGATGGGGGGAGGGGTGAAGATGGGGAGAGGGGGAGTTTTGAAAAATTATTTTGACATTCTCTGGGTCTCTTGATATGAATCTGAAAAAAAATGTTCCAAGTCTCTTCTGAGATCCGCCTGAAGGGGGGGAGAAGGGGGTCAAGAGGGGGAACTTTGAAAAATGGTTTTTACTTTTCCGAGCCTCCTCTATACGAATCCGTAAAAAACAGAAGACGGGTCTCTTAGTTTCTGAGATACGATTGCGAGGGGGGGGGGGGGGGGGGGGGCAAAAAGGGGACGCTTGGTACTTTTGCCCTACTCATGAGAGTTACTTGTAAGTTTGCTTGTCGTCATCCCCGAGTTACGCTTCACCCACTCAACCTTCCTACCACCGGAAAGCTATCGTGACCTTATCCCCACGCTACGCTACGCTTCGCTTTACCGCTACCTAGTTTCCGAGATACGATGGGGGGAGTGGTGAAGATGGGGAGAGGGGGACTTTTGAAAAATTATTTTGACATATTCTGGGCCCCTTGATATGAATCTGAAAAAAAAAAATGTTCCAAGTCTCTTCTGAGATCCGCCTAAAGGGGGGGAGAAGGGGGTCAAGAGGGGCAACTTTGAAAAATGGTTTTTACTTTTCCGAGCCTCCTCTATACGAATCCGTAAAAAAACAGAACACTGGTCTCTTAGTTTCTGAGATACGATTGCGAGGGGGGGGGGAGGCCAAAAAGGGGACGCTTGGTACTTTTGCCCTACTCATGAGAGTTACTTGTAAGTTTGCTTGTCGTCACCCCCGAGTTACGCTTCACCCACTCAACCTTCGTTACGCTACGGAGGTCGCCGGCTCGCTTCGCTCGCCACCTCCCCCCTTCGCTCCACTCAGGACCTACCTACCACCGGAAAGCTATCGTGACCTTATCCCCACGCTACGCTACGCTTCGCTTTACCGCTAACTAGTTTCCGAGATACGATGGGGGGAGGGGTGAAGATGGGGAGAGGGGGGAGTTTTGAAAAATAATTTTGACCAACTCTGGGCCCCTTGATATGAATCGGAAAAAAAAAATGTTGCAAGTCTGTTAACTTCCGAGATCCGCCTAAAGGGGGGAGGAGGGGGGCAAGGGGGGGGAACTTTGAAAAATGCTTTTTACTTTTCCGAGCCTCCGCTATACGAACCCGTAAAAAAACAAAACACGGGTCTCTTAGTTTCCGAGATACGACGGGGGGAGGGGTGAAGAGGGGGAGAGGGGGGAGTTTTGAAAAATGATTTTGACCAACTCTGGGCCCTGATATGAATCTGAAAAAAAAAATGTTGCAAGTCTATTTACTTCCGAGATCCGCCTAAAGGGGGAAGAAGGGGGGCAAAACGCATTTTTCAAAGTTCCCCCCGAACTTTGAAAAATGCGTTTTACTTTTCCGAACGTCCTCTATACGAATCCGTAAAAAAAACAAAACACGGGTCTCTTAGTTTTCGAGATAATAGAGGACACTAGACAACCAAAAATGTATATATAATTTACATAATGTTTGACGACACGTTTGGCGCAGTGGCTGAGCAATTGGACTGCTGCGCTGAGTGTCGCGGGTTCGATCCCCGCACGGAACAAATATTTGTATGACCTGCAAGTAGTTGTTCCGGGTCTGGGTGTTTGTGCATGTGAGTTTCTATGTTTGTAAAACGCACCCACGATATAGGAGATATTACTAGTGGGGCAGCTTAAAAAAAAAAAAAAAAAGTCCTAAATCATCAGGTTTAACAGTTTTTGGCCAAAAATAAACAACTTTTTTGTTCGTGCAGGTATTATATTTGGAACTGTGTTTTATTTCTTTTTTGTACCCAACAAGCATGAAGCCTAAAATACTCTACACTTGGTTTCTTTTAAATCTCAAAAAGTACCTCCGTTTTGAGATTTTGGCAGAGTTGAGGGTTGGAGACACCCCTCATGCAGAGTGAATTCACAACAAAACTTACCCTCAATGTACCTCTTCCCCATGTTATCTTTGTCCTTCTTGAGAGCTTCTTCAACATCCTGCTGGCTTTCAACTTCTACAAAACATTCACCAGATGGTCGACCTGGACGTACTTCAGTCAAATGCACTCCTGCAACCAAAGCATTTTGTGAGAACTCTTTAATAAATTATTTAATCATCATCATCATCATCATCAGCCGGAAGACGTCCACTGCTGAACATAGGCCTCCCCCTTAGACCGCTAGGATGCAAGTGGTGGATCCATCATCCATCATTAGGTAAATTATTTAATAGAAAACTATATTATGATTTTAAACCATAACCCGCGCAATGTTGAACCGACAATTTGGGCTTTTATAACCGGTTTTTTTAACCAATCCCAAATGGTCAACAGAACATGGTATATTGGTTTAAAATCATAATAGCCATGTCTGTGGCATTGACACTTCATAATGAAATTGATTATTACTCCATGTTTCACAAGTGTTTTATTTTAGATTTAGGTGGTAATTTTACTCAGTTTTTAATATTTTAAATGTTAGTAACTATTTTAAAAGTTTTGCTTTCATGCTTCTCAAGATTATGAAACATACTGTACCATTACTGACATAACTTATACTGTAAAACAGAATTGTAATGTGTACATACTACGTAAATCATAGCAAAAATAGGCGTGGGTCGAAATGACCGCGCGACCCGCCAACATTCAATGAAAATATAAATATGTAACAGGCAATTTAATAAACCGCACGTTTCGCATGCCTGAGCACTCGAAACCGGCTGGAATACTTTCAAAATAACAGCTATACAATGTAACGTAGTGAATTTATTAGATTCATATTCTAGTTTCGCATTAATACATTTTAGTTGGCCGGAAATCATGCAGACAGTCGAACTTTCTCGATAAAGTAGTTGTAAATGTATCCGATAGTCTAATATCCGGCACATTTTGGCAAAAATCACAAAGACACGGGGACCAACAAAATTCGGACAAAACAAAGGTGCCATCTTGAGATGACAAAAGCGAAAGAACTGCCCAACCTATATGTATATTTATTTCAAAAGTAATCTAGAGTTCTGCTTACCTTCTTTGCCATTACACACGTTGACGCCGCTGAGGAAATCGAGAACATCTTCCACCGTGGTAGTGAAAGGCAATCCGCGCAACTTTATGATGTAGCTACTATCCCCCGAACCCAACATTTTGGCAAGTGAATTAAACCAACGCTCCAAATGATCCTAGTAGTGAAGACAATAATATTAATAAATAGAAAATTACGCCACTTCGACGTTATATTGAAAACTGATTTTTGCGACAAGCGTCGGTCACCCGCTTCGCTGATCGGCCATTAATTTTTTTTTTTTACTTGTGTGGTTGCCAGTGCCAAAAAAAAAATGTATTAATTTGGAAAGATGTACTTTCTGTTATTTTCATTTCTACAAGAAAAAAATGATTAACGATATTATTATTAATGATTAACTTTGGCATATAACAAGGAAAAAAGCACTGAGATAAAAACAAGGATAAAAATACAATTGGATCAGCAAGTGGCAACACCATTCTCGCTTTGACAGCGCAACACGCCGCGCGCCGCCATGAAGGTATAGATAAAACTGGAGACCAAACTCCGAATACCCACTTGAAGCTAAAATAATGTATCGCCATCTCGCTTTCTGTGGTCTCACTATCTCTTTCTAATTAGGATGACCCACAGATATCTTAAAGAAGGAGAAATGGCGTGGAGTTTAAAATGTATAGAAAACCAGTGAAGCCGCAAAAGCCCCACCATAACGATTATATTGCGCATGTAGTTCTATCAAAACAATCCTACGAACAAGTGCACACACACGCCATCGATAACTCAGTCATTTAAATATAAACCTTATTCTTTAAACCACAGCGTACTTTTTCCGTTTTACTCACACTAACAATTATCATTGCGTGTTGTCGCGACACGCGGGGGGTGGTACTCACAGAACATATATACCCCTAAAGGGGAAGAATGACGACTCCGTACTAATTTTGTGAGGAAAATTTTTCTTACCGACCAGCGCCATCTATGTTTAGCCCACGAAAACATGGCAGTAGAATCCAGGGCGGGAATTTCAAAGACTACAAGTACTTACAGGTTCTTTGTATTGCATTTTATGCACAAGTACATTGCGCTTCTCGATAGTTTCTTTCAAATTACTATCGAGAAACACAATGTACTTGTGCATAAAATGCTGAAAGATAATAAGTAAGGAGCAGTTTAGTAAAACAAACGATTTCATTTGACTTCTTTATTCATAGCTACAATGACTTATTTTACTAAGGTTCGGAAACCGATGTAAAGTGATGCTGGTATCTTTAGAAGGTGAAGTTCCACACATAGCACAGATTCTAGTGTTTTCTTCCTACGAACTCATCGGGAATAAGGCACAAAATCAAACAAGAGTCACTGTCTCAACACCGGGTCTATATCTCACAAATACGCACTTAATTTCACCAAAACACAGTCACAGAGGAGCAAGCTCGACTCACATTAACAATATTGTATGTAGAATTAAATGCAACTGTTTTATTTATTACAAATAAACACAAGAACAAGATATAAATAATGGTGCGCAAGCGATGGCAGACATTTTTTCCTATGACGTCAAATAGCCAATAGACAATATGGCGTTCCAGTGTTGTCATGTTGTCATATTATTATCTCCTTTTTGTTTTGTGTATTCATCAATTTAAATGTTAAAAAATTCATAACAAACATTTTCTCGCATCAGAATAAAAGCAAAAATAAATTTTAAGGATAACATACTTTAAAATCAATTAATAAGCCTATTATTAGATTGAATGTGATTGAATGTGGAATAGTATTTTTGTCAATGATTTTTGTTGGCAACATTATGTAATTCATCTCTTTTACTCTAATGTTGATGTCTCTTTCTTGTTTTCTAGCCCACCTACATCTTGTTCGTAGAACAAAGTCGACACCCCCTGGTGGTACTACTCCCGCTCAAATACAACGGACGCACCACGCGACATTACGGCTTGATGAGGTATCGATATGTCAGTTTTACATTGCTTGTCCAGTCACTCAGTGATAGAGTGAGGTGGTTGTAAAAGAGTAATGTATTTAATGAAAAACAATACAGTCGGAGTAATATAGGAAACAAAAATAAAGTAGTCCAAGTCCAAGCTGGCCAAAACGCTCAGCACCACGTAGTCACCGATACGCCCGCTTGCCACTTCTCCTGTTTTTGATATTTCTGTGGGATGACCCCTAATGCCCCTATACCATTTTTCCCAGGACATCACTAAATAATAAATGAACATACAATGGTTAATTCAAATAATTAGATATTCTACTGACCTGCAGGCTATTCTCTATAAAACAGCCTGTTCACGGCGCGGCCGCAGCGCTCACACTAGTCACACTACCATGGGACTAAAGTTCGGGAAGCCACACGCGTTATCGAAGAAATTGAAGAGCACATCGTAGATTCCAGCGATGAGATTTCTTACAGAGAATAGCATAACTGTGAACTTCTAAGACCTAGCCCCAATTTTTTATAATTATGTCATATTCAGAAAACTAAAAATAAAACAAATACTTTCTGTTATAAAAACACTAGCACTACGCCCGCGACTTCGTCCGCGTGATTTTCGAATTTTGCCTTTGTTTAACCTTGATTGTGTACGTCAAATAAAGGGGAAAATGTGTTAGGCACACTGTTTCTTGTATATTAGTACACAACGCCTCGATAGATGGCGCTGTGCAATTTTGTAGATCTCGGTATTAAAAGTCGCCACCGTTTAGTATATAAGGACCAATGTAAGTAGCCTAATTCTCTTTCTGCGAATAAACACCGTTGGAGCAGGGTTGCTGTCATTTCATTCCCTGATTCCATCCGAAGCCCTGCGAAGACCCTGACTGACATCATTGGGTCGACCATGGTCCTTCGGAGTCGGATAAACAAGTAGCGGAGCACCCTAATGGTGGTGCATTTTTGCGTGACTGAGCAGGGGCGGAGTCTTCCGAGCAAGCAGACCAGCTCGTGAGGAGCTGCTGCAATAATCAGGAGCCGGGTTTGGTGGTGAATCCTGCCTTGGACTTCGAGACAGCCGCAGGCTGTCAGGATATGGGAGCCGGAAGACACCTGAAGAATCACGGGTGATCAGGTGGAGTGACGTCATGAGTTGGTGCAATCGTGAGTGAGTGAAACAAAAAATAAAAACGTGCGTGTGTGAACATTTTAAATTCGTGACAAGAGCTGTCATACAAAAGTGACACGGGCTATTTAAAAAACAAAAATTGAAGTTTTCATCGAAGAAAAAAGGTTCTAGACTTTTTAGTTTTAAGTATTTACTTTTTTCTTGCGCCTATTTGTTTATTATTTTTTTTCACTATGGAATCCAAACTAGCACTTCAATATGACAATTTGAATAATATTGTAAAAGCTAGACGAAATTTCAAAAAGGCTCCTAAGGAGAAAATTACGGATGTTTACGTTCATGTGAGATTAGAAGCTTTAGAAAAACTATGGGATGTATTTGCTGAGACTCACAGAACGTTAATAGAAAAATTTGGTTCTAAGTTATGTGATCACGAATATATAAAAAACGATATGTATGATGAAGCTGAAGAATGTTATCTAGAATATAAAACAGAATTGAAATCTATCTCTCTCTAAAAAACTTTAACTTCTCAAATTAAAGAAAATTGTAACGTTTCGGCTCATTTCGACCCCAAATTACTGACTCAGAATTTTAATAACGCTAGAAACATATCCCACTTGGTGGAATCTAAGTTAGGGGAAGGTGACATAAGTGGTGCAGCCAGGATTCTCTTCAGCAGCGATGTGCTGGCACCGTGTTCTCCAGATACACTGGCAGCCCTGGAATCTAAACACCCTGCCCCAGCTGATGACCTTTCTTTTCCCGACCCTCCTGACCCGGACATTCACTGCCTCACCATTACAGGTCGAGAGGTGATCTCAGCCGTTTGCTCCTTCCGGAGCGGCTCCGCCGGCGGCCTCGACGGCCTAAGTCCCCAACATCTTAAGGACCTTATCTGCTTGGGCGCCGGGGAAGCTGGTGAGTCGTTGTTGAGGGAGCTTACGGCTCTGATTAACCTCATGCTCTCCGGCAATGTGAGCGAATCTGTCATCGACGTTCTGTATGGGGCAAATTTATGTGCCCTGCGCAAGAGGGATGGCGGTATTCGCCCCATTGCCGTGGGAACAACCTACCGTCGTATGGCAGCCAAGATTTGCTGCAAATTGATTGGTGAGGCTGTTTCGGAAAAATTTCAGCCCCTGCAGCTAGGTTACGGCTCTAAAGGGGGCTGTGAGGCTGCCGTACACGCTTTGTCGACCTACCTAAATTCTGGCAAAGGTGAGGTCATCTTGAAGGTTGACATTAAGAATGCTTTCAATTCGGTTAACAGGGACACCTTGTTGGCTGAAACTAAAAAAGAATTACCCCAAATTTATAGTTTTCTTTGGCAGTGTTATAGGCACCCATCTAAATTACTGTATCGGGACAACCTTTTAGAATCTGCTGTTGGTTGTCAACAAGGTGACCCCCTCGGGCCAGTGATTTTCAGCTTGGCTATTCATCCCATTGTTCGACAGCTAAATTCTAAATTCAACGTTTGGTACCTCGATGATGGGACCTTGGGTGGCGATGTTGACACCGTTTTGAATGACCTAATTTTTTTGAAGAATGAACTTCTTTCCATTGGCTTAGACCTCAACCTTTCGAAATGTGAACTTTTTTTAACGGACAGCACCGACAGACAATTAACAATTCCCAAATTTAACTCAATAGCCCCAGACATCAAAATTATTGACAAAATGTCTCTTCGCCTCCTGGGGTCACCAATTTTCGAAAATTCTTTTCCTGACTTCATTGACGAAAAAATTCAAAATTTTGTTGATATTTCAGGTAGATTGCTCGAAATTAACATGCATTCGGCCATTACTCTAATTCGCTATTGTTGTTTCGGCCCTAAATTGATATATTTCCTTCGTGCTTCCCATTTATGGAAGTTCAATCATCTTTTGGACAAAATTGACGTCATTATCAGAGAAACACTTTCATCCATTTTAAATGTGGCTTTGGACGACCGAGCTTGGATCCAAGCTACCCTTCCCATTCGCATGGGTGGTCTCGGCGTTCGCAAAATTTCCAGTATCAGCTTACCGGCGTTCATTTCTTCGGTCCACGGCACTGAAAAATTAGTTAGGAATATCCTGGCTTCCACACTAACTGATTTTGATGTGCCGTGCTTCTTGGAGGCTTTGGACGCTTGGAAAATTGCTTGCCCGAATACCGATTTACCCGGCAATCCATCTTCCCAGAGACAGTGGGATGAGCCGCTCTGCGGTGTAGTTCAGAATAACTTACTGAACACATCTGCTACTACTGCTGAGCGTGCGCGCCTACTGGCTGTGGGTAAGTGGGAGTCGGGTCTTTGGCTTCATGCACTGCCGTCGTCGAGCATTGGTACCTCACTCGACGATACCACCTTCCGGCTCGCTGTTGCTCTCCGCTTGGGATCCCCACTCTGCTCTCCTCATCGCTGTCACTGCGGTGAAGCCGTCAACAGCCTCGGACATCATGGCCTGTCTTGCGGCCGCAGCGCGGGCCGTTTTGCGCGCCACGCGAACATAAACGACATTATTCGACGAGCTCTTGTTACCGTCGGCGTTCCAGCTGTTTTAGAACCCAACGGCTTGGCACGCGACGATGGCAGGAGACCGGACGGTATGTCTTTGTTTCCTTGGAAGATGGGTAGGCCTTTAGTATGGGACGCTACCTGTGTCGATACTCTTGCGCCATCCCATCTTCCAAGTTCATCGTGCTCTGCTGGCTCTGCTGCTGCGGTTGCTGAGAACCTCAAGCGGCGTAAATATAGCAACCTTAGTGGTAACTATATATTTGAGCCGTTTGGGGTTGAAACTTTAGGGCCATGGGGTCCGAGTGCTCACAGCCTCTACAGAGATATCGCAAAAAGACTTGTTGACGCTTCCCGTGACCCAAGAGCTGGCTTTTACTTTGGCCAGAGGCTAAGTATTGCTATTCAAAGGGGCAACGCCGCCAGTCTCTTGGGCACATTACCAGCTGACAGCGTTGAGGATGAATTTTTCGATGCTCTGTAATAGTTTAGTTTAGTTTTATTTTAATTTAGTATTTTATATTTATATAGTTTAGCTTAATCACAGAATATTTTCAAAATGTCTTCCATAAATAGATGTTCTATTTAGATATACAATTTCTGTGAGATAACGTTGGCAATGTGGCAATTTTTACATCGTGATCTAACTCTGTTTAGAACAGTTTTCTAGAATTTTCTCTGTTAGTTGGTGGAGATTCAAAAGATAAACACGTGTGCGCTGGGACTACATACGATGAAACAAAGTCTCAGACCGTACAATTGCCAAAGATAGTTATTTCTAAATTCTCTGGAAAGTATGAAGAATGGATTTGTTTTAGAGATTTGTATATTTCATTAGTTCATGATAATTCAAAATTGAGTAATGTCCAAAAAATCCATTATTTAAAAAGTTACCTGACCGGTGAAGCCGAGCAATTAATAAGGCAAATACCGATTGCAGACGACAACTACGAAAGATGTTGGTCGTTATTAAAAAGTAGGTATAACAATAAACGGTATCTGTCTCATAATATAATCAGGCGACTTCTTAGTCAGAAAAACATCACTGCAGAATCAGCGTTTCACTAAAAGGAATTAGTTGACACTACCAGCGACTGCTTAAGTGGGTTGGCAAACCTCGGAATAAATGTAGCAAATTGGGATATTATGATTATTCATATTCTAACTTTAAAACTAGACTTGGAAACGAGAAAGCAATGGGAGTTTGAATATAGTAATAACAACAGTTCCGATGACTTGCCAACTTACCAGCAATTCAAAGATTTTTTAACAAATAGATACAGGGCCCTAGAATTTATTGATAATAAACATTCAGCAAACAACGAACAGTAACTCAAATTTGAAAACATTGCACGTGTCAGAAGTTATGTGTCCGTTTTGTTCCGATTCACATAGATTGAATACCTACCTGTAAGAAATTTGCTCTTGAATTCACTGAAAAACGTCGCGATTTCGTCATGAAAAATAATTTATGTTTTAATTGCTTAGGGAATAATCACTTGTCGAAGGTTTGTCGCGTAGGGAAAAAATGTAAATTATGTAATCGTCGTCACCACACACTATTACACCCAAAAAGCTCAGATACGCCTGAGACCACTGATGTCAATTTAAAACGGGGATCGGGCAAGAGCGTTTCGCAGGAGGAGCCGGAGCCTTCTACAGGAGGGGGTTCTGATGAAAAAACTGAAAATCTAACGTCCGTAGTTAGCTGTTTTTCGACAGGTAAAAATTATAAGCAGGTTTTGCTAGCGACGGCGCTAGTCAAGGCCGAGTCGAAATTCGGTAATAATCACGTTTTAAGAGCGTTACTGGACCAGGGATCGCAAGCAAACTTTGTTACAGAAAATACGGTTCAGAATCTGAAATTAAAAAAGATTTCATTAAGGACTAAGATTTCTGGTCTAGGGGGAGATCAAGAATTAAGTTCGAAATCAATAGTTTATATGAAAATTCGATCGAGAGTCAATCCATATTGCATATTTTCCTTTAAGGCTCATGTTCTGTCCTCAATCACTACTCTTCTTCCAACGAGGAAGGTAGATGTATTGGAATGGTCAGAACTTGGAGGGATTGAACTTGCTGATCCGAATTATCACCAGCCTAATAAAGTTGATCTTTTATTAGGAGCTGACATGTACAGTCAGTTAATAAATGAAGGGTTCATGCGAAGTCCTACAGGTTCTCTTATTGCTCAGTCTACAGCTTTAGGTTGGATTTTATCTGGAGTTGTAGACTCATCGGTTACCCAAACCGAAGGTGTACTGGCATTACATTGTCAAGTGCAAAAAGAAGAGGACTTGTTAAAACGATTTCCAGAACTAGAACTAAATCAAAAAGCATCTAGTCAACGGAAACTGACAGATGAGGAAATAATAAGCGAAGAGTTGTTTAAAGTTAAGGAAAGCTTGCTACTAGGACACATGAAGCCAGTAGCCGAAGCGGATATACAAAATAAACTTGTGGGCTACTTAGCTAATCATACGGTTGTTAAAAAAGACAGGGATAAAATAAAGGAGACTATAATTGGTAAAAAGGGTAAAGGGCAAGTAAGGATAGGTATAAAAAAAAAAAACACTGGGACTTACCTGGAATAGAAGATCGGACACCTTCCAGTACTCCGTCAAGTAGTCTCGGCTGCAAAAACCTGTAAAGTAACTAAAATAAAAGTACTATCGGAAAATTATTATAAAAATTAAAAAGATTATTGGACCCTAAAACAGTTAGCTCCCGTGATTGTACTTACCAAAATACTAATTCAAAAATTATGGATTTCTGATATAAAAGGAATATGAAATATTAAAGAAATGGTATACTTACCGTAGTAATTAGGCGAGATGAAAAAATTGCGTTATCCAGGGTAGGTACCAACTCGAGCACTGCTAAATTCGAATTGAGCTTATACTCAACGTATGTTGCAAACGTTTAGGCAACAGTGGTCTCAGGAATGTTTGAAGGAATTTGTTGGATGGATCTCAGACACTCCCTCCCCGAAAAGAGGAATGTGGTTTTTATTAAAGAAGACGGTCTTCCTCCGTGTCGTTGACTTTGGGACCAAATCCAAGTCATGAAGGGATCGTATATTATTAAAACAAAAATATTATTTAAAGACCTGTATGTTTGTTACTGAATAGCGTATTTGATTTGTGTTAAACCTAATTTTATATTTGGAAAGTAAAAATTAAAATATGTAGGCATGGTGTGTTAATTTTTGTTGCTATTATTTTGCTTACACTCATAATAATATTCTTGTAAACTAAACGATTAATTATTTTTTTAAACAAAACTTTACAGCTACAATAGAAATTTAATTAAACACAAAACAAACATACACTTCCACGCAATATTAAAATTTAAAAAGTAAAAATGTCAGTCGCAAAGACGTGTTGCTTGGCCGATGGTTCTCGAACGAAAGGGGTGCGCTGCAGTCGGCACTCCCTTATATACCAACTGATGTCTTCTATTTCTCCGACTCACAACACGGCCTCTCCTGACAGGAGGCCGTCCCGGGCTCCTTAATGATGTCTTCAGCTCTGGTAGTCAGTCTCCAGCCCAGGCATCGATGGTCCTTCGTCCGCTGGAGGTCCCTCAGGCTCGACGTGAAGCTGCTGTGGCTCAGGCTGGACCTGATGTTGCAGTGGCTCAGGCTCGGTGGAGCAATGCAGCGTCTCAGCCTGGATTCCAGAGGTACCAGGTTGTGGATGAGGAACAGCCTGATCAGCTGACGAACTCAGCTCAGCACTAGCCAACGTAGACTCCTCTTCATGGTCTGCATCTGCACAGAACATTAAAAGCGTATGCCTAACACACGACAATACACAGACAAGCATAACACACGCTTGTTTTTAGATACACGGTAATTAAGCCATCGAGATAGAGGCACTACGTGAAGCTTGTCTCGATGCAAACACACAAACAGTCAGAGAAAGAGGCACTAAGTGAAGCTTGTCTCGATGCAAACACACAAACAGTCAGAGAAAGAGGCACTACGTGAAGCTTATCTCAGTAAAATAAAAACACATGTGGGAAAGAGGCACTACGTGAAGCTTATCCCAGTAAAAACACATGTGGGAAAGAGGCACTGCGTGAAGCTTATCCCAGCAAAAACACATCAGGGAAAGAGGCACTGCGTGAAGCGTATCCCAGCAAAAACACATCAGGGAAAGAGGCACTGCGTGAAGCTTATCCCAGCAAAAACACATCAGGGAAAGAGGCACTGCGTGAAGCGTATCCCAGCAAAAACACATCAGGGAAAGAGGCACTGCGTGAAGCTTATCCCAGCAAAAACACATCAGGGAAAGAGGCACTGCGTGAAGCTTATCCCTGTAAAACACATATGAAGCTTCATACTTAGAAGAGGCTTAAAGCACTCACCATCAAAGTAAGCAGCACATACTTCAGGAGTCCACTCTCCACGCCAAGGAATCATGTATTCCGCGGCCGCCTGCGTATACTTTCCATACGAGCCGGTCAAAAGTTGGAGCTCATAGCGACCTTGTGGCAGCATTTTCACGATGCGGTAGGGTCCACGCATACAGGAGTCTAACTTGCCAGTTGATTGAGCCTGCTTTCGAACAAAAACTAAACCATTTAGTTCAAACACCCGGGGAAGTTTCCTCCCTTGATTGACGTACACATCTTGTTGGTGCTGATTCTGTTTAAGTCGTTCCGCTGCTCGCTGTCTACTCATTTCACGTAGAGTTTCTCGGTTAGGGCTGGAACCATCGAGCGCCACATCACGTACCAGGCTTCTTATAAGTGGAGTTGCTGCTTCAATACCCGCCAGCAGATTTAGGGCAGAGTATTGCGTAGTTCTGTGCTTGGTGATGTTCAGTACTAACTGAATTTTCCAGACAACATTAGGCCATGCGTTTTGTCGGTAATTAGTTTCGACACGAATCATATTCAAAACCGTTCGACAATAACGCTCAACTTGCCCATTTGATTGATGCATCTCGGGCGTTATAAAATGCGTATCACATCCCATATTCTTAACCCAATTAAGAAATTCAGCGCTTTGGAACATGCGGCCTCTGTCGGCTACTATTAATTTAGGCGCGCCAAATAGCGATACCACATTAGTAAAATATTGCTTTAGCTCATTTGCGTCCTGCCGATACATTGGGTAAAGGAGACAAAACTTGGAAAAAGCATCAATAACTATTAGGACATGACGGTACCCATCGGCTTCGGGAAGCGGTCCTAAGACATCCATGTGAATGGTTTCAAAGGGTAAGTCTGGCTTTTCCCAAGACTTAATAGGTTGAAGTGGGGCTCGTGCAACTTTCTTATGTGTGATGCACACCAGGCAATGAGAAATGTACTTTAAAACAAAATTTCGTAACCCAGGAAACCAAAAGTGCTTAAGAATTAGATCAATCGTTTTATCAACCCCAACATGGTTGTGTTCGTCATGAAACACACGCAAAAGACTGAGTCGATGACCCTTAGGAATGTAACAAAGGAAACGGGAAGACTCACCAGTAGGGGAGTGCTTTACATAGAGAATATCATTCTTGAGAACATATCGCGTAGCATCTAGTTGCCCGTCATTTAGTTTTTGTATTAGAACTTGAGTTTCTTCGTCGGCAGCCTGTGCAACCTGTGCCCAATTCTGAGGTTTCTGAACTGAACACACGTTGACAGGATTCCGACTTAGATAATCAGCGTGAGACATAAGAGTGCCTTTGCGATAGTCCAAACCAAAATCAAAGTCTTGCAGGTAGACCCACCATCGAGCTACCCTGGGCAATAAATCCCTCTTGCGCTGTGTGAGCTTCAACGCGTTACAGTCTGTAACGACAGTGAAGTGCACACCCACAAGGTAAGGTCTAAAATGCTGTAGAGCTTTAACCACGGCAAGGGTTTCTAGCTCATACGAGTGGTACCTACTCTCAGCGCCCTGTGTAAGTCTGCTAAAGTACGCAACCACTCGCTTGTGATTATCATCATGTACTTGGAACAAGACAGCTCCATAACCAATAGAACTAGCGTCTGTATGAACTTCAATCGGCAAGGAAGGGTCATATATTGCTAGCACAGGTTCCCTTGTGAGGCACTCAATTATTAATTTACGAGCAGCCTGCTGTTCTTTTCCCCAATTAAACGCTACACCTTTCTTAGTGAGAGCAGCAATACAAGCTGTCTTCTGAGCGAAACCTGATATATATCTACGGAAGTAGCTAGCTAAGCCTAAGAACTGGCGAACCTGTTTCACATTTTTTGGTTCGGGGGAATCAATTAAAGCCTTTATTTTGTTAAGGCTCGGTCGTACCTGACCTTGACTAATTCTACGTCCCAGATACTCGACTTCAGTCGATAAAAAGGAACATTTTTTCAAATTGACCGAAAATCCTGATTTTGTTAAGGCTTTAAGTACCTGGTACAAAAGGTCAAACCCTTGGTCTATTGTTTGACTCAAAATCAATATGTCATCAATGTAAACAAGCACATCACCAGAGTCAATAAATTTACGGAGTGTTTTTGATATAATTCGTTGATACACCACCGGGGCGTTCGCTAATCCATAAGGCATTTTTAGATACTCGAAATGGCCTTCTGGCGTTACGAACCCAGTCAGTGGAACAGACTCTTCATGAAGGGGTATCTGATGGAACCCAGTTGCCATATCGAGACTGGTGAAGTACCTGTTACGTCCCAGTCGGTCTATGTAATCGTCAATTCGCGGTAGTGGGAAGCGATCTTTGACTGTGATTTCGTTTAACTTGCGAAAATCTACGCACATCCTGTCGGAGCCGTCTTTTTTCTTAACCAACAGAACCGGACTTGCGTAATTAGACTCTGATTCGCGAATAATACATTTGTCGATTAAGTCTTTAATAATTTCGCGAACGCGAAGCGTTTCCGTATGAGACATTCGATAAGGTCGGTAATGGACAGGATTATCATTGCTCAGTCTAATCGTCATACACCCTGTATTCACAGTTGAAGTCGCGGTACCGGATATGAAATTTGCTGAAAACTCATTTATCATATTGAGTAGTCGTTGTAATTGTTCACCTACAAGAGGCGTATTAATTGGTATGGGCTCATTGTTCTGAACAATCATTACATCTTCCACTCTGTCGATCTTTCTAGTGAGAGATTGAAAATTACGCGTGCGAATGTACCGAACACCCTCCCTATTGAGTACGTCGGTTCCCACAATAATTGGTGTATTCATAAATTCGGGTGCCACAACAAACAAGTCCACTTCAAGTGTTAAACCGTCGAACTCAATCGGTAGGGTGACATATGACGTACTTTCAATTTCCTGACTTCCCAATCCCCGTAACACACGAAAGGCTGGCATATGCGAACAATTAAAATGTTTCAACAGCGACGATGATATAAGCGATATGGTCGATCCACTATCGATTAACACATCTAGCGGTATTCCCTGAATAACGGCTACTATAACATCATTATTGCGGGTAGTCATATTTTGTCGACAAAAATTAACATTATTTTTGTTGCGCGACTCTGATTTCTGTTTTGCGAAACAATTATCCACTTTGTGACCAGGCTTTTTGCAAAAGGAACAAGGTTCAGATTTGGGTGGCATGAACATTGGTTTGGAGACGGAATTATTTGATTCATTTGAATCGACTTTAGGTTTTTTGTTACAAGAAGCCTGTCTATGACCCGTCGCTCCACACGTAAAACACTTGCCCTCCTCAAATCTACGTTTTCTTGTCAAATTATTCGCGTGATTGCTTTTAGCAGAATTATTTTGAAGGGTAGAACGTGAACTTTCTGTCTTACGCGTAGATGGCTTTACATAAATAGACAAAAATTCAACAATGTTATTAGGCGACAATTTAGCATTGGTAGCCGATGCTCTAATATGAGGATCCATGATACCACGAATGACAATCGCAGAAATGAGCTCGTCACTCAGTCCGCGTACTATGCGCAATCTAAGTAATGAACGCCGGGCGTAATCCGCATAGGTGGAATAATTATCTGAATTTGTATTCATTACATCGAATAAAATATTTGCAATATCTGGCGTTTTCGGACACAACGGCGTAAATTCCCTTTTAAAACTACTCCAGGTACGATCACTCGAAACCCATTCGCGTAGCCATGTACGAGCATCGCCTCTCAAACAGTTGCCTATTCGTGACAGACACTCATAATCATTCCAATTATTTAAAAGTTTTGCCCGATCGACTTCGTCACACCAATCACTAATATTATTGAGACTAGGGTCAAAACTAGAAATAAAAAAATGTTGGTCAGATCTCACCCTGTTTCCGATGGAACGAATGGCGTCGACTATGCGGTCCGTTGCGGTGACATCGCTCGCAGCTTCAGCTTTTTCCGACAAATACTCTACCGTTGGGCCAGCATGGACCACACTGGACGGGACAGACGCCAGCGGTGGGCCAACATGGACCACGTTGGACTGCACAGATGCAGACGCCAGCGGTGGGCCAGCATGGACCACGGTGGACGGCACAGATGCCAGCTGTTGGCCAGCATGGACCACGCTGGACGTCATAGACGTCAATGGTGGCGTGCGTAAATATGGCGTGTTCACCGATCGCCTCAGGAACGAAGACTCGATTACACGTTCGGCAATCGGAATATTATGACACCGTGATGTCGATGTCGGGGTCGTCTGGCGCCGGGCTGGTGGCGGCGATGCGCCGCGCTCCGATCGCGATGATTTTTGTGGAGATACCTTCTTTTCGCGGGAGCGCTTCGGCTGTGCCAATGATGCCTGCTTCTCCATTTCCTCTAAACGTGCTCGCATTACCTTTAGTTCACGCTGTATGTCTCGTTCCGGGGTCTGCGTATGATCCCGTCGTCTGCTGTGTCGCCGATCACGGCTGTGGCGACGACTTCGAGAGCGATCCGACATTTTTACCACACAAAACTAATTTAAATATCAGAAACAGAAATTGGATTGAATCCCACTTCTGATCTTGTAAACTAAACGATTAATTATTTTTTTAAACAAAACTTTACAGCTACAATAGAAATTTAATTAAACACAAAACAAACATACACTTCCACGCAATATTAAAATTTAAAAAGTAAAAATGTCAGTCGCAAAGACGTGTTGCTTGGCCGATGGTTCTCGAACGAAAGGGGTGCGCTGCAGTCGGCACTCCCTTATATACCAACTGATGTCTTCTATTTCTCCGACTCACAACAATATTGTTAACTTTTCATTACTTGAGCTATTTAGTATGTAGTACAAAATGTTTAATGTTGTTTCATGATGTAAATTTTATTAAGGTCAATTTAAGCTTGCCCTTAATGGGGGGAGTATGTTTAACCTTGATTGTGTACGTCAAATAAAGGGGAAAATGTGTTAGGCACACTGTTTCTTGTATATTAGTACACAACGCCTCGATAGATGGCGCTGTGCAATTTTGTAGATCTCGGTATTAAAAGTCGCCACCGTTTAGTATATATGGACCAATGTAAGTAGCCTAATGCCCGTTTTCACCAACATCCCCTAAACTACCACATAAGTATGGGACCCCTTACGTAAAAGGTCCCCTAAACCAGCCCCTAAATAAAATTTCGTTTCACCATCATTTCAATCCCATAACTAGGGGTCACATAACTATGTGACGTATTTTTTTCGATGTTAGTGACTGTTTCCCTTCCAAACCTATCGATACTTTTAAACATTATCGTTTTTTATAAAATTCTCTAAAGTAATGACACAATTAGATACAAGCTATGATAAATAATGTTTTAATAGCAATAATAAATATAATTTCATTAATATTTATGATTAATTTTATATTTTAGTCTGTATATGCAAAATGAAACTTGCATATAATCTGTGGTAACTTGTGTTTGACAGTTAGCAGCTGTGCTATCACTGTTTGTTTTGATCGCCTCTCCGTGTTTGTCTCCGTGTTATTTTTACGATTGACTTAGTTTCTATCAATCTTTTGCGTTCGACAATCGTTTACTATACGTACCTATAGTAAAATGGCAGAAAAAAGGAAGCGTAGCCAAAATTTCACAGTGGATGAAAAAGATAAGTTGGTGAAATTGGTGTGTGTATTTAAAAACATAATTTTAAATAAAAGAACAGATGGTACAACCAACCAAGCTAAGAACGAGGCTTGGATAAACCTCTGTTCTCAATATAATTCAACGGGAAATATGTACAGGTTAGTTAACATTTTTAAATAAAAAATAACATGCCAAATTTTATCATTATGATAATTACCACATGTGCAACTATACCTACATAATTTTTTTTATCTTAGGAGTAAAGATGCTCTCATGAGAGTTTGGGAGAAAATGAAGAGTGAAGCAAAAATATACAACTCAAGAAACAGGAGTTGTACTAGTGGTACCGGTGGAGGACCCTCAACTACAAAAACAGACCCAATTTTAGAACAAGTATGCGATTTAATGGGTCGAGGTTGCAGTGGTATTGCTGATGTTTTAGACTCAGACTCAGTTATCACCATACCAATTTCATCGGTCAATACACATGTCATAGATCCAGAAGTGACCGGTGAAGAATCACAGGATATAATTTTAGACACTGAACTGGTTACTGTAAGTACTGGCAGATATATTATTTGATCAATTTAGTTATATTGGCCTAGGCAATTATAGGATTGTACTATGTTAAAAAATTGTGAAAGAATTTGCCTATCATTTTGTTTTTTTCTTAAATTAACTTTTCACTCAATGCTCACGCCGATCAGATCTTGACCAACAGGATAACTCATTTGTATATAAAAAGTACAGGCTACTCATGTTAATTTTATGTAAACAGACTGTATAAAGTGCTTCTTGTAATTACATTAATATAATTAAATTGTTTTCAGGACATGTCAATAAATGAAGTGAAGGAAGATGACCACAAGGAGGTAATAAACACACCAACATGTTCCAAGATAACTGCAACTCCACTTTGGAAAAGGCGTAGACCTGTACTCAAAGAAAATAACCATCCACAGTCGGAAGTTGTGTCTACTCTGTGTACAGGATTTCAAGGCATAAACAACAAAAAAATTGAAATTGAAGATCTAAAAAAGAAATTATTGGAAGAAGAAATAGAATTCAAAAGAAGCCTGTATAGTATACAATTGGAATCTGCAAGAAAAGACCTAGAAATAAAAATAGAAGTACTAAATCAAATAAAAGGTATATTGTTATATAACATTTATTAAAAAACTCAACAGTATTACTTATATACGTATACATTACATTAATTTATTGCATGTAACAAGTTTTCAAAATAATTTGTAATTTGCAATCGTCGATAACCATATGAGTTCTGGGATGTACTGTTGGTAATACTTGCTATTTGCCCATTTGAAATAAGTTCTTCTATATTAGGAACAATATTTTCATTGACTGGCTCATGTTCATTTCTTAAAATACACATATTGTGTAAAATACAACATGCAATGATAACATTTATAGCATTCTTCAATTCTAGTCTTATACCTATGGCTAATACAGGAAAACGTCGTTTTAAGACTCCATACTGCCTTTCCACCACATTCCTGGTTTTTATGTGAGCCTCATTGTATTTTTGTTGTCCTCTTGTCGTAGGATTTAAATAAGGAGTCAACAGATGATTCTGAAAAGAAAACAATATATCTCCTGTTTTAAAAGTTCTTAATATTAAAATTTACTTTACAGGTGGGAACTTCAATCTGAAGAATTTATTTGGTGTGCCAAAGAATGACTAAATAGACCTAAGAAACTGTATTTTTTTAATAAATCGATTTGATTATTATACATGGATAGTATGTATTTTTATTTCTATAGATATATAGAATCTATTTCTATTTTACCTTCAATGGGTATCCACTGTCACCCAGTAAAAAGCTGTTAGTGTAGTCTCCACTTTCAAATCTCCTGAACGTATTGCTATTTTGATAAATGGCAGAATCATGTGTTGAACCTGGCCAACGTGCAACAACATCTCTTATTAATAAATTGGCTGATGCTACTGTCTGAACATTTATGGACATGTATCCCTTCCTGTTTCTGAACAGCTCGGCATCATCTCCACCTTAAAATAACATACAAAACATCAAATTTTATTTTGTGTAAATTCCATAACATTTCAGTACCTAGGTGTTTCAGAAAAATTCTGACTTGTTAAACTAATAAAGGTTAGTCTTGAGGTTTCACCTGGTGATTGAATTTTCACATGTGTACAATCGATGCAGCCAAGAACATTAGGGAATCTGGCAATATTATAAAAGTCCATCTTCACTTTTCCTTGCTCCTCACTTGTATCAGGGAAGGTGATAAACTCTGGACGTAAAGTGACAATCGCTGCAGATACTCGCTTTATTATTCGACTGCAAGTAGCCACACTGATTCCACCCATGTCTGCTACAGCTAACAAGTGATTCCCCGTAGCATAAAACCTCAATGCTATTAATAATTGATTTCTTGGAGATATAGAGTTATTTCTGAAATAAAATAAAAGCAAATGAAATGGGTAAGGACATCATGTAACTACACAAGTTTATCAGAAATATAGTCGCAGCGCCAACTAAACAAAAAAATATACCATGCGCATATGTAGAAGTACCTAATGATATAATTCTGTCATTGTATGCGCTTATGCTTCCTACTTATAAAACCTTGTAATTAGTAGGTTGTACTCACCTATTATCAGGAAATTCTAAGGCATGTTCAATCTTTTCCAATAAAAACAACACTGACGATTTACATAACCTATATCTCCGAAAAAAATCAGTTTCATCAAAACTTTCGAAGTAATTTGGTCGTTTTCGATATATTTTTGGTCTACGGCGGTTATTTACGTCAAATATAGTAGAAACAGTCTCTAAATTATCCAAAAAATCATATAAATCACTATCCATGTTCGTTGCTTAGAAGATCACTCACATAGGTGCCGGTTTATGGGCCAAAATGTCGACCACCTAAATTTAGGGGACCTTTTAGCGTTTAGTTGACCCCTAACAGCTGGTGAAACAGAAACCATCTTTTAACGGTCCCCTAAGCATGGTTAGGGGATCCCATAAACTTAGGGGATGTTGGTGAAAACGGGCATAATTCTCTTTCTGCGAATAAACACCGTTGGAGCAGGGTTGCTGTCATTTCATTCCCTGATTCCATCCGACGCCCTGCGAAGACCCTGACTGACATCAACGGGTCGAACAGCCTTTGTGAATTTTTAGTCCCGGCCACCCTCTATATGGGATACTGTTGGAAAAACGAAATCAATATTCAACAAAAATTCTATAAACCCGCAATATTGAGTCTTAGGTAACACCTAGGTCCTAAAAATTTAAGGCTCCTAACTATCAACCACAATACAAACTTTTATGGGTTGAATTTCGTATCATCCTCTCTTAGTGAGAGTCTGTATCCTTAATAGAAACCCCCTGCAATATTGAGTCCTCTAATTACAAACTCCAAAGACAACCCCTAACAGGTCGAACTTGTAAAATTCCGTCTTAGTGAGAACCTAGGTCCTAAAACAACCCTACAACAGTAGTGTAGCAACAAAGTTTCATACAAACTGTCAATCCCATAAACAACCCCTTAGGGGTAGAATTTCAGAAAACAGTGCCTTGGTGTATTTGCGTTATAAAAGAACAACTTTGCAAAATTTAATACTCCTAGCATTTGTAGAAAAGAAGTTTTAAACAAAATATCATCCCCTAAATCAACCCCTTGGTGTATTTTCACAAAACACCCGCAACTACGCCCAAAAAAGAATCTCTATGCAAAATTTGAGTCTCCAAACTATCAACCCCGAAAAAGCCCCTTAGGGGTCGAATTTTTCAAAACCGTCTTAGTGAACATTTAGGTCTTAAAAAGAACCCCTCGCAAAATTCCAGTCGCCTAGCTCTTGTAGTAACAAAGTTTCATACAAACTATCAAACACAAAAACAAACCCCTTTGGGGTCGAATTTCGCAAAATCCCGCCATGGTGTCCATCTAATTCTTATAAAGGAACCCGGTGCAAAAGAGGCTCCTCGCACTTATATTGACAGAGTTTCATACAAACTGTCAACCACAAAAACAACCTCTTAGGGATCGAATTTCGCAAAATCCCGTCTTAGGTATTACTTACGTCCAAAAAAGAACCCCTATGTAAAGATTTGAGTCTCAATTCTATCAACCCGAAAAACAACCCCTTAGGGGTCGAGTTTCACAAAATTTCTACCTTGTTGAGCATTTACGTCTTAAAAAGAACATGGCACAAGGCATGCAAGATTTGAGACGCCTAGCACTTGTAGTAACAAAGTTTCATACAAACTATCGACCCCAAAAACAAACCCCTCAGGGGTCGGATTTCGCAAAATCCCGTCATAGTGAGCATCTACGTTCTAAAAAGACACCCCATGCAAAATTTGGAATTCGTAGCACCTGTAGTAGCGAAGTTTCATACAAACTATCAACCCCAAAAACAACCCCTTAGGGGCTGAATTTCGCAAAATCCGTTCTTAGTGCTCACTTACGTAATATAAGGAGGGCTTATGCCAAATTTCAAGTTTCTAGGCCTAGCGGTTTGGGCTGTGCGTTGTCAGATCAGTCAGTCAGTTTTGAATTTTATATATATAGATTAAATTTTCTTTTACACATGACTGAATATCTTTGCTTTGTGAAGTTTTTGTCTCTTGCCACGTAAATCACCTAGTATATTTTCGGTAAGTCTATAAATCAGCTCGTATTCGCATTTAAAAAAATGAATTAGCTATTTTCATAATTATATATAATAATTATGTAGTTTCATGCAAATCATTGCAATAAATTGAGTCCGTAACCATACTGGGTTAAACATTTCTTGCAGCAGAGGAGTAAAATGTTGTGATACGACATTAATTAACATGTTTTCGATGTTATTTGCCCTAAGTTGGCTGGCCCATCAAATGAGCTTGTTGAAAAACTTTGTCACAATGTTTTACAATTTTACAGGCTGCCACCGATTATAAACAAAGTTCGCCTCGGTTAAAAAATGTAGTAAAGTCTTTGCAGGAACATTATCTTCACTGCTGACCTAAGAACACAAGAAAACATTGTGAAATCAGTGCAACATTTTAAGACTACGAATTAATTTAGTCGATTCACTAAAAAAAGATTCAGTCGAATTGAGAACCTCCTCCTTTTCTACAAGTCGGTTAGAGATATATATAGATTTCCTATTTAATTCTGCACCTATATGACAGAAATAAATGCTGCAAAGGCCTAGAGGCCTTGACGATTTATCAAGGAGGAATGTTGCACTGCGTTTACTTAACCGGAATCTTTTCAAGAATTCGTCATCTCGTAACGTGTTAAATAAATCACTTCCATTATAGACTCTTCGAGAGAAAAACGGGGTTTCTAAATATTGCACGATTAACTCGTCATCGTCTGATAACAAATCATTATCATTGTACGCCACTGTTAAAGCTAATAAATCCATTTTCACGTAATAACAGAAAGAACAACTGATCTAGAATAACGTCATCTGTCAATAAAATCGAGATTTAACAACTTTAAACCGACCTACGCGCCGGTTTAACTTTGACGCCAATTTAAATCGAGATTTTAAGCTAAATCAGTAATGAGCAAGACGTTAAATCAGATGTAGACCTAAATCGAGTTTTTGTTCCAGTAAATCTCGATTTAAAGTATTGCTGCAAGTGGCCCTTACGCGTGA
Source organism: Agrotis clavis (assembly GCA_954870645.1). NCBI lineage: Eukaryota > Metazoa > Arthropoda > Insecta > Lepidoptera > Noctuidae > Agrotis > Agrotis clavis. Next base: position 25,409,481 of record OX940928.1, on the reverse strand, counting down.
AAACATTTATAACCTCCGGTCTGACCGTGTAGAAGGGGCTACCGTAGTGATTATATACAGGGTCATCAATCTTCTAACTAAAAGCCTGGCATGACTTAGATCATTATACTAAAAAATTGTGGAGTACCAAATGTAACTTATAAATCTTCTTAGAGATGTATTTTTTAATTTAGTAGTATTATAATACGAGAGTTGCGGTCTGCTGACAATAGATGTCGCTACTATAGCTTTATACTATTATTTATCATGTATTTTATTACGTTTCTAGTTTAATGATGTCCCTGTCGTTTTTCAATATTTATATAAGTATGTTTTTCTATTTCGATATTTTCCCAAATTATTAATAGAATTCTATAATTATTTGGGCTACCTACTGGTAACTCTAATTTTCACTCATTCGCACCTTCGGTGGAACAAAGACGTAGCAGCTCATTTTTAAATTTTACAGAAGACTTTTTTTTTGCATGTTTTTCCTCGGTTCTGGATAACTATCTAAAGAAGGTTTGAAATCTTCACATTTAATTAATTGTTTTTTAGTTGGCTATACTTATACGTAAAAATCTTGTATTTAATGGGAGGTTTTCTTTACGCACTTAAAAAAAAAATTGTTTCCAAGAACTCTATAGATGGCGTTGAACTGACGGTGTTACTCTAGGAAAAAGATGTATGCCTTCATTTTTGCACAAATCCACGAGGCACAGACTTCTCTTCTTTTTCTCTTGGGACATTTTCTTTCTGGCGTGGAAAACTCATAAATTAAAAAGACTGGTAAATGAATATTTTTTTCTTTTTCCTTGTTGTTATTTATTTTTAAAATGCTATTTGTGTGATGTGATGTGACTGACAATGACATGACATGTACTTTTTGTTTTACGATCTCAAAATTACATCCAAGTGAAAAACATCAAAAAATGACGTGACGTTCGTTTATTGCAGTAACATATCAAGTTCAGTGCCATCTATCCATTGATTAGGGAAAACATAAAAAGAAAATCCCTCATTGCCAAAGAAATCCTAATAAAAGAATATAACAAAAAAAAAAATGTCCTGAGCTGTGACTTTGTTGCACCAGAAGTTATTTAGTTTTATGACTGTTATGTTTTATGCCTTTGTTGCTCCAAGATTTTGAGCGAAAAAAGACCTCAATAAAGTCGCGGGCGAGGGGGCACTACTTACAATGAAACGGTGTCGGCCCAAAACGCATGGAAAAACCGCCAATAACAAAGCACTTCTGCCATCTAGTGTAGTTTCGAGATACTTTCGCGGATGTCTTTGTTGCCCCAAGTAAAGGCATGGTTTAGAAACAATTTGGCATACTTAGGTCGATTTTGCAGTTTTGGCTATTTGTGACTTTGGTGCACCGAAGGTGCGATGTCTTTTCAATACGTCAATAAATGTCAGTGTCACATTGCACTTAGCAGAAAAAATTGGATTCTCGTTTGGTGCGGCTCGTTATTTTCCTGCATTTTCTGCTTTTGGTCCTATTCTAAAGTAGTGTATCCGTGTGTTATTTCCATGCTAATAAAATTCTCACTGGAAAGCGAGATACTATCAGTGACACCGATAAATATCAAGTGGCTAGAAATAACTGTAAAAAACACTGTAAAAGGCCTCATAGTTGGTGAAATAAATATAATTACATAACAAATTTGTTTTATTTTTTTACTAATGTAGGCATATAATTATTATTAGTCAATTAAAACACTAAAAGGAATGAGCAAGCTTTGTATATACCTATATACAACCTATATATATATAACTATATACAGAAATGTTTTCGTTCGGGAAAACTAGATGTCGCTGTTGTCCATTGCCCGAAAAACCCGTGAAGTTAGATCTCTATGCCCTATTAATAAAAGTACTCTGTGATTATATACTCTCTGGGGGCTACTCAGTCCTGGATTTATAAATAGGCCGCATAGGCCGCGGCCTAGGGGCGGCAGCGTCCTAGGGGCGGCAGATTTCAGAGGACGGTCACTCGATTTAAGAGGATAAAAGTCAAACACGTCCACTGATTTTCTCATGGTTTTTATAAGTACTTTAAATAAATCCCTTTAGAAACTCATTCCTATCGAAACCTATAATATCGCGTGATGTAAGTAAGTAAGTAAGTAAATAGTTTATTTTCTCGCCACAATACAAATATTTCACACATTTTACACCGTCATAGTCATTATGCATATTGTGGGAGACTGGTGCCTAAGCTAGGCTTAATGCCTGTGTTTCAGGACACCAGGCCTCCTCCTTTTTGGGTTACAGTTTGTGCACAGGGTTTTACATAAGGTTGTGGTCAGAATTTGAGTGTTGTTGTTGATGAGTGATAGATGAGAGCAGCGCAGCGGGTGAAGGCGAACGGCGCGGCAGTTTTTCAACGTAACAACCCCCGCTTCCCTTCCACCCTCGCCGAGCCGTCTGCGCCAGTGTTTTGTTTGGCAAGCATCGATCGCATACGCACGCTACTCTCGTCGTCTTGTCTTTGAATACCTACTTTACTTACCTAAACAAAATACGTAAAGACTACTGAATAAAAATCACAGTGATTCTCAATATAATTTGTTGTTAAGCTCAGTTTTTATTGACACAGCTCTCCGCATTGCACTTTCCACTCCTGCTACAATATGTTCTGGGGAAAGGAGTTTTTCCTGTTTAAAACGCGTAAAGAATTATTACAGGTCTTCATTGTTTCAAGAAAAAAATAAATGAATTCTCTAGCTCTTCTCTACATAGAAACCGAGATAATGAACACCATAAACTATGATGATATTATTAATGATTTTGCTATTAAAAAGGCCCGTAAAAAAATGTATATCTTGATTTTTATTTCATTACGCTCCTTAATAACTAATTCTAATTTTATTTAACTGTAAGGCCTTCTTTACTAAAAATGGAAAAATGTAAGTACATGGGGCGGCGGAAATAAAGTAGCCTACACTCATAAAAAACATAAATCCGGCACTGGGGCTACTCCGATCTCTGACAACCAGCCGCATACCCCCCGCCCGCCCCGCTGCCTCTCTGCTCGTACGCAGTCACAGAATATATATACTCCTAACGACGCAGTGCGCGAGCGAGCGTTCATACAAATAATGGTGAACGCACATCTAGCCGCACCGCAGTCTCCGCAGTCCCCGCATTACGAATTCTTTGTATGAAGTTCTATGAAACCTCGCACACTTAGCCGCATCGCAGTAGCCGCAGAATCGGTAAGAAAACAGACTGCGGAGACTGCGGTGCGGCTAGATGTGCGTTCACCGTAATACTATGGCTACTTCGGATTCTCGGATGACGGAAAGAAATCGGATGACTGAGATCTGATGTAGTGCGAAAACTACCATAGAAATAGTTCTACGGCTACGACGGACCGTATTTTCACGGGTTCGGATCGGATTCGGATCGGACACTCCGCTAGGAGTATATATATTCTTTGGATCGGACGTAGTGCGTAAACGCCGTTATACAGCTTGGCCAGAACGGATTGAAACGGAACTAAAATTTTTATTTCTGACAGCGTTTTAAAATCTTTGATATTTGATGTAAACAAAGACCGCAGGTTTGTTAGATTTATTATTGTGCCATAAAACTAACGTAATAAGTGAAAAAAAATAAAATAAAATCATTCAAAGTGCTGGTAGCGCGAAGACAGTGGCGACTTCCGGTTTCTACATTTTTATGTCAAGCTGTAGATTTCCTATTTAATTCTGCACCTATATGACAGAAATAAATGCTGCAAAGGCCTAGAGGCCATGTCAAAAATTGTACAAACAAAATTTTTTTTTTATCTGTCTGTCGCCAATCGTCGTCGATGTTTCGGTTTCGGGAAATTATCGAAATTGCCAGCGATATCGTTTGTTTTAGCTTGTGCTCTTTTCAGAAATATACGTAAAAGAACTAAGTCCTTTTATTGTGACTTCGCGTGTGTGATTAAAAGTGTTAAAATGACGGTGGACGGTGATGAGAAAGCGGTTCGGTCTCGCGTGTTCATGGACATATCGATAGGGGGCTTGCCTTCTGGCCGATTGGTTTTTGAGTTGTTCAATGATGTCGCACCGAAAACTGCGGAGAATTTCCGTGCATTATGTGCTGGAGACATGGGCATTGGGAAAGTTACGGAGAAACCATTAACGTATAAGGTTAGAGGGAGGTTTTATTTACTTTTTAGGGCTCCAGGTTATCTCTCTTCGCATTGCGGTAACGTTGCCATTTACCTTATTGATTTGTTATCAGACTAATGAGGACAAAAGTTAAAGGAAGTTAAATATTTGACCACTATAATTATTAATATGATACCATGTTCCAGGCAGTCTGACCAGCACTTATATTACACTTACTAATCAAAAGCAGCAGTATAACTTGTAAACTTTTTAAGTAAATTGTTAAATGGCGACTATCTTAAATTCAAAACTGGATGACAGAACAAAATTCAGTCAGTAGGTCGTCATAAGGGTGGATTTTCATTTGCACTGTAAAGTATGCACTATTATCCACAGGTGGATGTGTAATAAACAGGGGCCTTACTCTTGAAATCAATCCCAATCTCGATCGTATTCCAATTCGATTCAGTTTCAATTCCAATATTCAGAAGATTGGCACTCTTGAACGAAGTTGAGATTGAGATTTGAATCAACTGCATGTTTGACTACACCTAAACTGATTGTCATGGGGTGTCCATACAAATGAAAACGTTAATTACTAAATTTAAAAATATTGAATTACTCATTAAATCAATAAATAAATGTGTGCAGATATTTATTTTCGTTCGAGTAAAGTCGATTTCATTAGTTCCAAAAAAATCCGCCCAATAGGTACTGTTCCAATCGTGAGCTAGTGTTGTTACACTAGCTCACGATGTCTCATGTTTTCAAGAGTGCCAAATGACAAGATCTCGATCCCAATTTCCAATTTCAATTGAGATCGAGTGTCGAGAGTAAGGCTGCAGGTGTGGTTCAAGTGCACTAACCAGAGTATTTGTTACCAGTAACCACCTGTTATACATATTTCTCTGGTTATCAACCTGCAACTGTATGACTGACCTTCAGTCAAACAGGTGCTGCTTGACAGGCCTCTTCTGATAATAAAAGGAATGTTTGCACTCTAATCTCCAAGATTGCTGGAGGTTGACAGTAACTGCAGTTACATTGTAGTTTTAGACACCCTCAAAGTTCAGGTTTCTTCTTTACTGATAATAATATTATATTAGGAGGTAAACTTACGTTGAAAAAATCACATGTATAATTTCAATCCTACAAAGAGAAGAAGCTCCATAAACCAAATGGCCTTAATGACTAATTACCTATCATTAGCACTTCCACCATTCAGGATTTGAACAAGTCAAACAATAGAGATTTTGAGGTGGACATCCACCTGGAAATACATAAACATAGATGTATTGGGTGCAAGTTTTTTTTTATGTGAGATGGGTTTGCTCTTGACCTTAGTCTAGGTCAGGAATGACTAAGACAAGGTCGACGATGGAGTGAGCTTTCCTAGAAAAAGCCTGGTCACTCTAACTTTGAAGAGATTAGGGTTGTATGCATTCAGAAACACAGACCCAGGCAGAGAGTTCCACTCCTTCGCTGTCCGCATTATAAAAGACATTTGGAAATGCTTAGTGCGAATTGGTGTCTAGATGTGTGATGATAGAAGGGGGCTGGTGGGATGAGGTCGTGGAATTCTTGGTCAATTCATTGACATACACATTAAAAGATTCTTATATGATAATTTTTTTTTCTGCAGGGCATGGTATTCCATAGAGTGGTGAAAGACTTCATGATCCAGGGAGGAGACTTCACAAACGCAAATGGAACTGGCGGCGAGTCAATCTATGGTGGAACTTTCGAAGGTATGTTTTTCAAAAATATACATCACAAATGATGGGTCCAAATTACAGCCTTTAAGGCCTGTATATGTATACTTAGTCCGTTTTACAGAACATCATTCAATACTTGAGATTCATTTGATTAAGGGACTCTTTGGGATTCTTTAATATGGGCCTAAACATTGACAAATGTGACATTTAGGTCCGTTACTATTTAATTGACAAAACATTTCAACAAATTCTGTAGGAACATTATTTGATGCTAAAGAAATTGTTGAAATGTTTTGGCGATTAAAATTAGTGATTGTCTTTCTTAATCTTTCATGATTGAAAAACCATGAAACCTAGGATTTATTATCTTTCACCTTATTTGACAATACATGGATGTATTGTAATAATAAATGTATTGTCTTTATTTTCAGATGAGACCTTTGAGTTGAAACATGACCGGCCCTATTTGTTGTCGATGGCAAACAGGGGCAAAGACACAAATGGGTCACAATTCTTTATGTAAGTTATTGAGGATCTGGGTAAGAAAATAATAATAATAAGAGTTTTGATTTTAAAGCTAACTCATCGAGCTGGAATATTAACTTTAATACCAAAGTCTTGAAAACTGAGCATTATTTAATTTAGTTTAAAATTCAATAAATTGATGCTTTAAACAACTTTTTTCTCGAAATTGCTGACCTTCATACTTAATGAGACAAAACACTTATTTAAATAAGCAAATTGTGGTAAAATAACTCAACCATAGCTTCGTAAGTAAATTCCCCATTATTCACTACAGTAAATAATTGCATTGCAATGTCATGAATTTAAAATAATGATAACAGAATTGTATTGAGTTCAACGACGATATAATACTAGACTCCTAATAACAGGCGACCGATGTCTGTCAACACATTTAATTAGGCAAAAAAGTCTTATATCCGTCTCATTTCGACCACTCCTGTGAGCCGTAAACATACGTTGAGACAGAACAGACCTTGAGTTAACCAATCACAACCGTCTCCCTCGCTTACGTAGTACCTAATAGTTTTTGTTCCTTAGGTCGTGCATGGGAGTCTAGTATTATATCGTCGCTAATTGAGTTATTTTTTTTTTGTTTTGTTTTATTCATACTTCTATAATCTAGAATGTGCTGTTAGTTTTATTTTCATTCTTGTAGTTCAAACAGGGTTATATTATAACAAAAGTGTTTGAATATATATGAAATAGCAATTACATACTCAAAACTCATCATAACAATAATTTTAGCATTTTCAAACACGGACTGCTCAGAGCAGCCTAACCATAAACATACAACATTATTTTTCGTTTATGCGAAACCCGATACACCTGTCCAATATTTTTGTGTAAAGAATCTATGTACAAAATTTTAAAACCGTATCATGAAAAATCACAAGGTTATAAGCTTGTATATTCCCTGGTTTTCCGTTCAAAAACATGATCATTTCGCGGTACACCTGCGTAAACCGCATCTCCTGTGTTATACACTCGTGATAATAGTTTGGCAATAGGAACCTAAGCGTACGGTGATTGTATTGTATTTAACTGGTAATAAAATTCAATTAAAATATTTTTGAAAAAAAAATATAACTTGGTGTAAAAATTATTGGAATCGAATCAGTTAGGTACTGATTCTGAACAAACTATATTCAGGTTTCGCATATACTAAAAATTATGTTGTATAGTCGGAAATGATCTAGCATTCGCCAGGCACACACTGACTGCTTGAGCAGCATCATTGTGTTCCCAATCTTAGCAGATTTATTTGTCCCATTGGAAGAAAGTTTCCGAGTTTCTACTTGCAGCTGGATGAATTGGGTAGTCATTATGCTAATCTTCAACAGTGCAGCCTGCAATTGTGAACGCTACAACACCACCTATTTCCCACATGAAGAAGATATTATCATACCCTTTAACATGACTGGACTTATATACAACTAATACACAATGTTTTTCTCCCTGAAACCAAGTGGCCATATTGTTACAGTGATAAATGGTTCTTTTGACGTCGCCATCTTGGTTCTCCATCAGCGCCTTCTATCAATGTCATTCAAGCGCCAAAAGCTCCATACTGCACTTCCTTCCTTTGTTATTTTACCTCTGATTTTGCATCACAATGACGTTTATTTTTATTGCTATAAGGTTTATATCAGAGGTAAGATAACTGCGGGGAGGCTGTATATGAAATGTGTTGTGTATGCGTTGTGTAGAGGTCGCTGTCGGCGGCCGGCGCGCGCGCAGCTCGCCCGCTATCATTGTTGTTGTGTTCTGTGTGTTGTAGAACCACACAGCCGGCGCCGCATCTCGACAAGTGAGTATTATTTATTGTATTTTAGATCAAGTAGTAAAACTGTAACTACTTATTACTTTAGACACAAAAAACTACACCTCTCTTGGTCAAAGATGAGTAAGAGTAACCCTAGTTGTTGAATAGATCTATCCATTAAAAAAAATGGGGAAGAAATGTTCTCGAGTGGCGACCACGGACCGGAAGACGAAGCGTAGACAGGCCTCCCACTAGGTAGACCGACAACATCTTTAGAGTCGTGGGCAACCGATGAATGCAAGTGGCGAATGTCGTTCGGCGTGGCGGTCTAAGGCGGGGCCTATGTTCAGCAGTGGACGTCTTCCGGCTGATGATGAGGATTATGAGAAATGAGAAAATGTAAGAGAGGATAGCCTAAAAATGCCCAAAAACCTCAAGACCTGTAATTTATTTCAGACATAGTCCTTCACCGTAAACCTTTGTGTATAATATTACAACATTATTCTCATTGTCCCCAGTGTGCACGTAGTGTTTGGCCACGTAATCGGCGGCGCGACGTTGGTGCGGCAGCTGGAGGCGCTGCCTGTGGACCGCAACGCGCGCCCGCTGCAGGACGTGAGCGTCACTAATTGCGGACAGCTGGTGCGACTCAACGGTAAGTAGGAGCCTGGAGCGTCACGTTACGACATGTAGGTGCTTTTCCAGGAGCAGTCATCTGTAACGGGACATGTACAGAGGGCTTTTTTTTTTTGAGGCAGGAGTGGGAATTCCTCACGGACACCTCGGCTGTCTCACCGTCTCACGGAGACCATATAAAGCCCAGACCATATAGAGGGCATTAAAATAATGTCCAAACCCAATATTATGATACTTAGGGCTGGTTCGATGCTCTTCAAGAATTAATGGGTGTGGTAATTGATTTTGGATATACGATCCCTGAAGACAATGTCCATAATAATTAACACTTTTACTGTCCGCGCAGCAGACACAATACCTAAACAATAGTCGTGAATCACATGTGATTCATCGGACAGGGAAGTGGTTAAGAAGCCAGTAGCTATTTGCTTTTAGAAGATCACCTTTTACTGCTAGCCTTTGAAATTCTGCATTGGTGAATTTTAACTTTATCTCATTTGTTGTTCAGCAAAGAAACGTAAGCAAGAAAAGCAGGATAAAGAAGCAAGCGATGCCGACGAGCAGTCTGAGAAGAAGGATAAGAAGAAGAAGAAAGACAAGAAAGAGAAGAAGAAGAAGAGGTATGTTTGTTAATCCTTAATAAATAATTTAAGTTGTTCAGAATAAAGCAGTGTAACTGTAGTTTCTGTCTATCTATACTAATATTATAAGGCTAATGAGTTTGTTTATTTGGTTGGACACGCTAATGTCAGTGACTACGAGTAAACATTGAAAAAATATTGCATTGGGTAGTCTATTTATCGAGGAAGGCTATAAGCTAGACTACCGCTACGACCTACAGGAGACGAGCTGCGCCTGCGGGGTCTGAAACCACGGGGAATAGTTTGTTTATAAATTCTGTCTATAGATATAGTTTTATCATTTTTTTTTTTTTAACGTGGTAAAATCATCAAATGAGTCCTCCCACCCCGGGCAGGGCGGGAGGGACTGTCAGACTTTTACTGACTAAAATCCACGGTGTCCTTCAATAGCCCTTTATGTTCCGGGGTCACGGTAAGGAAATAATCCCGCGACCCCGGCAGGCTTTGGCCCTCTGAGAGGGGGCCCCGTCAGTATGCTGACGCTCTTTGAGGCGCGCGTGGGACACAACGCGCCGTCGACCCGGGCATGGTCCATTGTCGGGCAGCGAGTTGCCCTTTACTCGCTGCCCGCATGCCCGCGCCTACGGTGGTAGGAGATCATCTGCTGACGTCCGACGCCGCGGGCGCCTACCACTGCGGTTGGGGCGGAGGGAGGACGCTGTCCTCTCTCTCAAGCGGCCCGCCTCCTCCTTCACGAACATTACTGCTTCGCAGAAGGAGGAGACCGCTTCCCACTCCGTCTCGCCCCGCCGCCCCGCAGCATGTACACCACTCGCGAAGTTGCCTCGACGAAGTACTCGTCCAAGTTGATCGAAGTCCCGAAGTATGTGACTACACTACTCGCGAAGTTGCCTGTGTCATCATTGTGCCCTTTGACTCGGTCGCAAAAACCGACAACAAATGGAAGTCGCCCGAAGTGAGCCGAAGTTGCACGAAGCGAAGCGCCCTTCTACACTATCGTATTAGGTCAACTTCGACCAACCTCGCGAGTAATGTAGAGCAGGCTTCATATCACGAATAAATACACATTACTGAACCTATCTATGTATGTTGAACCCTCAATCCACAGGCACCACTCCGGAGCTTCAGATGATGAGGAAGAGGAACCCGAAGCACCTTCTCATCCTCTCGTATCTACATCCAAGATTGACCCTCGAGAGATACCCGATGTGCCCACTAACAGGTTCCTCATGAGGGGCGGGAACAACGACGAAAGGGGCGAACAGAGGAGGGATCGGGATAGGTAATGTACTTTAGGAAATTAAAGGAATTTTAAAGAAGAAAATTAAAATGGTGAAATAACGTAAATTAGGCCGCGTTTGAGGACCGAGGAAATTATTTAAAAAAAAAATCTCAGGTAAAATTAAATTTTAAAATCATACATTTAATAAAACTTTATTTACAGTTTCTCTTGTTTTCTTATGTAAGTAAGTTGCACATTTGAGATAATTCAAAACTACCTCTAACATTTCATTTGTCACTTTATATGCATTTCAATAGTCATAGGAACGTTGGAAAAGGTTTCGAAGAAAAAGGTGGCGAGACGACCTGGACGTTTACCACGAGCGCTGGTTTAAGGAGGCACAGGATAAGAGCTCCTTGATGATATCGTGAGAGGCCTTTGCTTAGCAATGGGACAGCAAAACATCAAGAATTGTTATGTACAAGAAAGTTCCCTATAGATTCTCTAAACTATCTTATACTGTCTGATCATTTCGTCGTAGTCGTAGAACAACGACGGTTTTGATTATTTTCAATTTTTGCTTTTTTATGTAAAATGAGCTTATATGCCGTGCTTTATTAGCCAATAACTCTTTTTTAAATATAATGTAAAATAACTGAGATACTGACTAGGAATACTGACGGATTTGATTTCTTAACGCAGTAAAATGACGTAATATTCTATTCGCCCGTGTGCTACGCTGCCCTCTGCCCCCCGCGCCCCGCTTACGCCCGTGTGCGACTGTCGGATTGTTAGTTCCGCCCATGTTCTGAGTAAGGTTGCGCGTGGCCTTCGCGTTGCACTAATTAATACGTTAACTTATTTTTATTTAACTCTTAGGCTATATTGCATGTCCCATAATATTTTTTTTTTGTGCAGATTTTCCTAGAACAACGACGGAAACCACTTTGCGTCATGTAATTACGAGAAAAATCCGCTAAACAACGACGTATGATAACATACGACACAAAAGTTTTCATAAAACAATGATATTTTATAAAATTTAGCCGTTTTAGGAATTTATCTTGTTGGTCAGATTATAAAAGATCAGAAACAGGACAACATGTCCAAATTTCAAGCTTAGCGGATCAGCGGTTTCTAAAATATACCCTTAAACTCCATTAGAAAACTTTAAAGCGCCGTCTTTGTTCTACGACTGTGACGATTTTCTCTTACCTAGTGCCGTAACTAGCCTTTTAAGCGCCCAATGTGAGCTTCCTGAGGGCCAATTCACACCGTGACGCGACGCTCCGCGAACTATTCAATAAAGCGCCTCAAAATCTAACTTTTTTTACTACACGAAAAGATACTTATTCCACGAATAACGCGCCGCGCGCACTTTTTAAATTGCGTCTCAAATTATAACTTTATTTATATACTACACAAACAATATCTTCCTATCAGGTCGCGTCGCGACTTGTCAAAACCAGGCTTATTCCGGCGAGTGAAAATGACAGAGCTATACAAGTCGTCTAGCGCCATCACGTTCACTCGCCGGAATAAGCCTGGTTTTAAGACGTTGTAATACCCCCCAGGACCATAATTGGCCAGACCAGACGGCCTATCATTACGTTTTAAAGCGTGAGTAGTTTCACTGTGGAAACGAGATGGCGCTAGGCGACTCGTATAGCTCTGTCTCTTTCCCCACAGTGGAACTACTCTTGCTTTAAGACGTCATGGTAGGCCACCAGGGTTAAAACCAGGCTTATTCCGGCGAGTGAACGTGATGGCGCCAGACGACTTGTATAGCTCTGTCACTTTCACTCGCCGGAATAAGCTTGGTTTTAAGACGTTTTAATACCCCCCCTGGTCTATTTCTGCGTGATCCAGGGTGTGCGACGTGTGCGTCCTGTGCAGCCCTATTTTCGGCACTGCTCTTTCTCGTATGATAAGTCCTGCACTGCTAGCTCTTATTATTACCGTGTGTCTAATGTTTATAACCCTTAGGATGAGGTACCGTGAGAGGGCGGATCATCGTTCATATACTCGCAGTGGAAGGGTCATCAAAGGCAGGGGTGTATTTGTGAGTAAATTAGTATTCTATTATTTTAACTTTGTGAAATCCTCGATTATGTCAATTATTTTAACCTTTACACTATTTTTTTTTCATATTTAGACTTTCTTAAGTTTCGATAAAACTAAAATTTTGTCTGAAAACCTAAATACATGGTAAATAAATCCTAGATGCTGCACGTTGTTGTGTCAATTCTCAAAAACAAGCATTTATCATGAATTGACTTCAAGGAGGAGGAGGAGGAGGAGGTTTCAGTTCAAAACTGTTTATTTATAGAAAAGTATTCTTGTCCTTGCCATAAAACTTTCACAAACGTTTCAAGTAGGTAAGGCTAAGCGCGCACTACGAAAATAATCGTTTCGAAAAAAATCGTCAATCTGTGAACAACAGAAATGCAGGTACTACAATCCGCGCACTGCGAAAATAAATCGGTTATGATTCCACGAACTAGGTTGCGATTTCAATTCGCAATATAAAAATCGTAGTGCGCGCATAGCCTAAATCTTTGAGTAGTAAGATTTAGGTAGGTATTTAAAATTAAATTGATTACAGCGATACCGCACACCGTCTCGCTCGCGGTCACGTTCCCGCTCCGTGACGCCGCCTCACTGGAGACAAGCACAGAGGCGTATCATTAAACTATCGGAATTTGAGGTGAGATATTTCTCATCATCATCATCATCATCAGCCAATGTTCCTACTGCTGGGATACAGACCTCCTCTCTGTGAGAGGGAGTGGTCCATAATCCACCACGCGGGCCCAGTACGGGTTGGTAGATGTCACATGGCTTCGAATTTGATGGTTTCCCAGCATGGATTCCAACTACATATAATTAATAGTAGGGGAGCCATAGAAGGGATTTGCGTTTTTACTCGAGCAGATTAACATGAAGGGGTTAACCATATTATATTTTTTTCAATCTATCATCAAAGCTTCAGAATCTGATCAAAGTCAAGGGACCTTCATTTACAAATCTGTCGTGGTGACGGTAGTCTTATGAGTCTGCATTTAGCATAGTGACCTCCACTACTATTATCTCTCTAATCTTGGAAAGTTAACATGTTTAGAAGTACAAAACCTATGTGATAAAGTTCTTATTGCATTGCAAACGGATTTTAGAACCTTTTGGTACACAAAAAATAATAATACATAGCAGTGAAGTAGTTGGTTGATTGAGACAAAACTCGTGAATTATCTGACGTTTTGTCTTCAAATTTACTAAAGTTTTTCAGCTTCAAACACAATATAAACTTTCAGCGCGCTGAACAAGAGAGATCTGAGAAGGAACAACAAGAGTCTACAAAGAAGAAAGAGATAGAAAGACAGGAGAGCCGTGAGTAGAACTAGAAAACCCTGACCTAAAGTAAATGAAGAATTACATAGTTTTTTATAATCTATGGAATGACGCCATTTTTCACAGGTGATGGAGGGAGTAATACTCCTGTTAATCCCCCAGAAGAGAAAGAGGAAGGAGAATGTGATTCTACTATTGGTTAGTATAGGGAGAGTATTTATCTGAGACACTCTCCGTCTTACTACAAGAAAGCTTAACATCTGTTGAACACTTTTCTAAAAAAGTGTCAAGTTCAAAACGGCTTTTGACGTTGATATAAGGGTCGTTTTGCAGTGTTTTTAGACAAGTGTTCAACAGATGATGTTTAACTTTTTTTTTTGTGGTAAGACAGTGTAAGGGAAGGTGGGGCATAACGGGGACTTTAAGGCTAACAAACAATAAAAGAATAAATAAAATATATTTATTAATGAACACTAATCATAGCACTTTGGTCACTTATTAATCTAACATTTGGCATAGAATTTTGTGAAATAACTAATCAAATAATGTCTATAATCAAAATTTTCGCAACCCTTACGAAAACCCCGTTGTGCCCCAGGGTAGGGGCAGTACGGGGTACCCAATTCGGGAAGGCCAACTTCTTCTCGAACTGTTATTTTTGTACGTACGTATCATTTTTACACCTAAAACAAAACTAATTATGTTGTGAAATTAACAGATCATTAATTAAGGCTTGAAAGGGGCACAATGGGGACATCAGTTACGGGGCACAATGGGGTACCACATCGCACCCAATAGCCATGTCCCCGTTATGCCCCAATGAGACACATAATTTTAAAACATTTTTCAAAGAAACGCATCTATAGAGAGAGTGATTTTGTTCTATTTATAAAATATGTAAAATCTCTAGAAAATCACGATAAAAAACAAGAGTTATTAATTTGAACACTTACCTTTTTACATGCGTTTACGTAATCACTAAAAATTATATGAAATGACGTCGAAAAATGTTTTAATTCGTAAAAAAATAAAACGCGGGCATTCCGGTAAGCGATCGCTGTCAGATTGAAGATTGACACAAAATGACCCCCTGAGCGACAACAACACACACCTAATGCGCGTAGTTACTTGAATATGTTGATGCCCCGTTTTGCCCCGCGACCCCGTTATGCCCCCCTCTCCCCTATATCTTTGTTACGTACCTCAAAAAATACAGTAAAATCTTAATTTCCAGATCGTTCGCGCCACGAGAAGATTGATTACAATGCGTTGGACTTTGAAGAGGACATAGAGCATGATGGTAATTGTTTTACAAACATATACTCGCTGTTATTGTGTTCGGATTGAGCGACGTTTGTCAAAGAAAGTGGTAGATGGTGGTGGTTATCACAAAATGTGCCTTATGCCTTCGGCTTTGCCCGTCTAAAGTTCGGCAATAACCTCATGTGTTCGTGTGTGCGGTAAACAATTAAATGCTAATACATTGATCGTTGTGACAATGGAATTTAAACCTAAGCAGTTAGCCACATGGAGTTTTAAATAATATGTAGTTTAAATTAGGTAGAACACTAGGTAGTACAAGTCAGGGGTTCTCAAACTTTTTCAGCTCGCGGCGCTCATACAGGTTTAGAATTTTTTCTTGGCGCCCTAGCTAGTTGATGCCAGATGAATAATAAAACAATAATACCTGGTTCCGAACTCCACGAAACCAGAGCACTTGAATCTGGGTTTGTTACTGCAAAAGAAATCAATGAGACTCCTCTTCTTTCTGGTGGATATCTTCTATAATATAAAAATGAATCGCTGAATGTGTTGGCAAGCGCAAATCTCGAGAGCAGCTAAATCGATTTCGCTAATTCTATTTTTATAATATTGCTTGAAGTAGGTACGAGAATGGATCTTAAAATTCATGAAAAAGACTAAAAACAACATTTTTCTACATTCCCATACAAAAGATTCCAAATAATACTTAAAAGTCAATTTGAACTTTAATACCATACTATAAAGTTTAAGCGATAGTGGAGGGGTTCTGGGAAGGGCGGTACGATGTTTGCGGAGCCAGCTAGTTTTATATAGAATCTTGGTTCCACGCCACATCAATCCGGAGAATGGTCGACCCTCGCACTCTCGGTGCTCCTCTGTACTCTCAACGATGCACCAGGGCGTCGCGACGTACAGTTTGGGAACCCCTGGTATAATTGATAAGAGGTCGCACAAATAGAATTGAGGCTAAGATCTATAGAGCGAATTTGGAAAGAGCAAAAATTTAGCTCAGTCTCGATTTATCTTATCTGAAAATAAACCTTATTAATATAATATTCATGTGCATATTCTTACAAGCGGTTGTCATCAAATAAATCAAACGAATAAGAAGGTTGACTCCACGCCAATAAGGTCCATTATCGGATGACAGAGCTAAGGCTAAGAATGAACTGAAAATTAGTGGAGAGGATTATTTTTACAATATATATTAAATGTAGTTAGAAAACCACTAAGACTGATGTAATTTTTTACTGTTCGTATTCTAGATCTCAAACATAATATATGATTATTTTATGTATAATAGACGTAATTTTAGACTTTTTGTTGTATAAGATTATATTGACGATTAAATTATTATTTTCTACTTTATTTATTTATTTATATTCTATTGATTTTATTTATAAATTAACCTTTTACCTGGTGTTTGTGTACTTTTCATTTCAGACCGTATTAAAATATTGAGTTGTTAATATTGTTTTCTTTTAAGTTATTGCATGTTTATTTACAATTATTTAATTTCTAGTACCATTTTCTCGGACTAGTAATAAAAAAAATGATATTTTGCACAGACGAACCGACCCATAAACGCAAGCCGGTAGAGAAACCGGATAAACGCCGTGACAACCGCCGGGCTACTCCTGAGAACAGAGCTGATATGTTGGCGATGGCTTTAGGAGTCAACCCCAAGCATGATCAACAGAGGTTGGTGTTCAAGTTTTTCGTAAAAAGTTCTGTTGAAAAATTAAAACCTTTGGGATGGGATGTTTTGTTGTTTTATTACTGTTCAACGTTGTTATTGCACTTATAATTAATCATTTTTGTTTTGTGTGAAATATTACAGCAGCTGGTTTAGTAAAATGGCGTACTTGTAGACTTTTAGAAAAAAAACTTTTCTTAGTAGAGTAGATTATCTAACACTAAGGCGCCATCTCCACGAGGGAGGGAAACGCTGCGAGTCCGTTCATCTATCGTCGGAGAATCTCCACGACGAGCGTTTATTCCGCCAGCGTATCGTCACGGACTCGCCGCGCTCTCGCTGCGAGAGCGCCACGAGCGCGCGGCGATACGCCCGACTAATGTCACATATTGCCACTGCTATCGTCGCATCGCCGCGATAATAGCGCCTTGTGGAGACGCGTTTATAGAGAGTGTATGGAAATACGTGGCACGACGATAACATCACCGCGATTCTCTCGCTCGTGGAGATGGCGCCTAAGACCCATATGTCGGGTGCTACCCAGGTTCACGTAAAATAATATATTAAACCAGACACTGTCTGGATTATAAAAAATATTTAAATTAAGCTGACTATCACCCATTTTTAATGTAATAATTGCATAAGTCCCCACTTTGCACCACGTTAAAGTTGTTCAGCTAGGGAGAAGCGTAAGAACAAATTTCTTTGAATATAACTGCCTAACATTCCATTTAACCATCAAATTTTACCATCAGAGACGAGAGAGCACCCTTTGAAGCCCGAGCAGGCCGAGATGGCCGCGACAACCGGGACTCACGAGACACGAGAGGCCGTCGCGAAGGGTTATCCTCCACAGTAGGATACGCCCAGCCCAAGCTGTCCTCAGCTATCGCCAATGTTTCCGATGGCCTGGCCAAGGGCAGTCATGATGTGAAGTCTAAGGATGATTACGATCCGTTCAGCTTGTTGAGGAGTACGTTCAAGAAGGATCAAAGGTACACACTTACACTATCATTAGAACTTGGAATATTTACCATGTTTATTATTTGTTTTGAGTTTGTGATGTTTCGGCTCTTTGCAAGAGCTATGATCCGGATGACAAAACCTCGTTGCATCATCATGTGAATACGATGCGTTCGTATAGAAATGATGTGTATGATTTCTTGTTCGCTTTTATAGCGGGTGCAATAAAAAAAACGTCAATATTAAGCCGATTTCGCCTTGATAATAAGTGTGGTCACTATTCTGTTGGTTTTGTGTGTTGTGTCCAATAAAACAGTCAATTTTGTGGGTTTTGAAAATCCTAACATAAGGCATTGTTTATTAATATAATTCACCTTTATTTCTTCAGAAAAGACGCAGGTACAGATCGCCGTGAAGCAATCAAAGCCCGCTTAGGCGAGAAGGAAAAGGTCAAAGAAAAAGATGACAGGCGTGACCGATTCAGGAACGAAAAAGAAGACAGAGACAGAAAACAATCCGAACAGAGGAATGAGAGAGAAGATAGAGGTCGTAGACCTTTAGAAGCTAGGAATGAAAAGAATGACAGGACTAGAAAAATATCCGAAAGAATAGATATACAAGAAAGAATCCGCAAAATATCCGAAGTTTCACACCACGGAATTGACAAAGAGGAAAGAGTTCGTAAGCAAAGTGAAGTACGAGAACGGAAAGTATCCGAACACAGAAATGAAAAGGAAGACAGAGACCGCAAACAATCTGAACAGAAGAACGAGAGAGAAGATAGGGTTCGCAAACATTCAGAGCACAGGAACGAACGTGATGACAGGGATCGAAAACCTTCGGATCGAGATGATAGAGATCGGAAATACTCGGATTATAGAAGAAATGATCGGAGAAGGGAGAGGTCTGAGCGTCGGGAGAGGAGCAAGGATCGCAGTAGGAGTGAGAAGAGTAGAGATAATGATAGGAGTAAGGCGAGGGAAGATGATAAGGATAAGAAGAAGAGGAGGTCGCGTACGCCGTCGCCGGCTAAAGATAGGTAAGATGTTTAGTTAAAATACTATAATTGCGAAAGTTTGTGAGAATGGACGTATGGGTGTTTGCAACTCTTCAGCCAAAAACTGCTGAACGAATTTGGTTGACATTTGGTACACAGCTAGTTTATAAACTGGGTTCACACATGGGATAGTTTTTATCCTGATTTTATATTCCTGTGGGACAATTTTCGAGTTGCAGTGAAGCCGCTATTACAGATATAATTCTGTTGTATTATGATGTCATTATCCTTTTAGTTTAAATAATAAAGTTCAGTTTTTTTTGCGCGTTTTACAATTTTTCTTTGATAACCTTGTTATGATCATGTTTTAGATCTAAGTCTCGTGACCGCAAGGCTTCTGCAACTGAGACCAGGGAAAAGAGTGGTGAGAGAACCCCCCAGGACGATGACAAGAAGAAAGATGGAGTAAGTATTTCAATAATAATATTAGTTACCACTTGTTTTCTGGGAAAAAAATTGACTGCGAGCAGGATTTGAACCTGGAACTTCCCGATTTATTACATTAGACGCTCTTACCAATCGAGCGATCGCGGTCCACAGTGTTTTATAAAGCCCGATTTTCGGACAACCCATTTTTATTGAAAAACCTGATAGAAATGATCACTTAAATGCAAGATTTCGTATCCACATTTAGCTACCAAGTCTAGTTTCTGAGTTAGAACTTTTTAAAATATTATAATTTTTTGTCCGAAAATCGGGCTTCTTCACTGTGCGGTCTGACCCACCATGGAATTTTTATCCGACTACCCAAAAAAAGGAGTATTATATTTACAGTTTTAATGTATATATGTATGTTTATTTCACCATAACTTCTGTACGCCTGAACAGATCTTGATGAGTTTGGTAACCCTAGAATCCTTGAATTATCGCGGGTAATATCGGCTAAAGTAATTTAATTCTAACGTTTTACAGTGACGTCTAATGTACTGAATTTCGCAGACGAATTTTTCTTTCTGCAGAAAAAAGTTTTACAATGCGATGTAGGCGTTAATGCATGTCAATATTTAAAATGACATGGCCGGAATTTGTATAGAGCGATGCCCTGACAAAAAATATTAATGTACATTGACAAACAGTACCTCATATTAAAGCTTACAGGTATTTATTTATAGTAGTTTAAGTTTTATGAACAGAGAACAAGCGAGAGATACTGTAAACAGGATTTTAATAAAAAAGTGCCTGAACATTTTGAGTAGCAATTTCCGATTGCTATTCAAAATGTTCAGGCACATTTTTTTCAGGCGGAACAATAGGAGAATTGGTATTTTCAGTAGATAGAGGCCGTTTCTTCACTAGGCGCGTATTAGATTTGTCTCTTCATACAGACTGGTCAGTTCCGTGTGGCTAAAGGCGCGGCCCCACCGCAGCGCATGCTGTGCACGGGCATACGGCGCATTTTAGCTGCGTGTATTAATTTAGTTGACGACGTGGATCTAGATTTCCACTGGAGTACACACGACTATGTATATGAGCAAGCCACGCGTGTATCAATGACGTCAATTCGTGCGTAGCTTCTCCGTGGGTTGCAGTGGACACAACCACATACATTTTCTTACAAAGCGAAGCTTTCTTACACGTGCGTAGCCTCTCCGTGCACTGCGGTGGGGCCGCGTCTTAATGCTCAGTTAACTATTTTTGTTAGACTCTTTTCAAAAGTTTCAGGTCGCCAAAGCAGAGACAGACGCAGAGAAACAGACAATAAAACACTAAAATGATATTTGTATTTTTTATTTATTAATTATACTAGCTGTTGCCCGCGACTTCGTCCGCATTGTATTTGGTTTTAAGGCACCTAAACTAATATTCTCTTTTTTAATTTGTCGAGAAAGTGAGGGTACCTGATGTCCCACTTTAAAGTTTGTCAGAAACTTATAACAAACTTTAAAGCAAATGAAATGAAAACTTCCAGACACAACACTTTATATACGACATTGGTAGTTTTTCCCTCTGGTGCTAAAATAAAAAGGTGGTCAGCATTACTGACAGGCGAGCATGTGTTAAATAGTTGGCCGTGGGAAAAACAGTTCGACCTTAGGTCGACATCACCTTCCTTCAGGGTCTATCCTTGGGACTTATTTATGGTCATCGCAAAGTAAGCGGCTACCGAGAATTGTGTGAGTTTGAACTGGAAAGGGAAATTGTTGGAGATGAGTGGTATTCACGGTGTCAATGCAGTTTCCCCTGAGCCACATCCGGTGAGAATTTCAGCTTCGCTTAAATTTCTGTGTAAAGGTGCGTACAGACCATGTAACATGTTATATAACATGTGTTGTAAAACACTACAACTCTATGTAGAATGTTACCATGAAAAATGTTATATTACATGTTATGTTATATAGTCTGTACGCACCGTAATGCAGTAACTATTAGTCGCGTTCCATTGCACAATTTTGGTGGAGTTAGATTTCTTAGAAGCATTATTATTACTTTAAGGTTATTTTATGAGCTCGAGGACCACAGGCAGTTGATGAATTTAAAATCTCGAGTGGGTAGTTGCTGGCATCACCCTAATTGATGACGTTATTGTATGATGTGTAAACCACATCATTCCCAACAATTTCGGCTAATATGTTTTCATTTATTGCAGCGGTTCGGTCATTTTTTTAGTATCGCACGATCACATAGCCAAGAGTTTTCCAGAAGTGTTATACTTGACGGGACTCCGAATACGTAAGTTATCAATTCTTCTTACAACGGGCAGTGTCTGCCGGAATTTTACAGAGAACAGTACCTACCATGATATTGTCCATGGGTCTATCATCATGGCGAATGTCTCAAAGTGTTCTGTTCACGGCCTCGACGGCTTTTTTGTTCGACATGATACATTCAGACGATTACATTTTTTTAGCGTGGTAATACATCACGTGGAACACAACGTGCACTCTTACTCGCCGCCCGCATGGCCGCGCCTACAGTGGCTGGAGATCGTGTAGCGACGTCTGTCGCCATCGGCGTCTACCGCTGCGGCTGGGCTGGAGGTGGACATTGTCCTCTCCCTCATGCGTCCCGCCTCCTCCTTCGCTAGCATGACTGCTTCGCAGAAGGAGGCGACTGCTTCCCATTCTGTCTCGCCCCGCAGCATGGCCTCGACCAACACTAAGCACGAGAGGTCACCGATTATCGTCGTAGTGAGGACACGGCGGTGCTCTGCCCAAGCGGGTAGTCCTGCACCGTATGCTCCACCGTGTCCTCCAGGCGATCCACGCAGTGGTGACACCCAGGCGATTCTTCTTTCCCTATCAGACACAGCTACCTCCCGAAACTTTCGTGTCCGGTGAGGACCTAAGTCATGTGGTAGGTCAGGCGGGACGCCGTGACGCCTATCCAGCTACTCCTTAAAGAGGGGTCTTACCGCCGCGGTTGGGGCGTGCCCGGAACTCGGTTGCGACAGTCGCTCTCTCAATAATGCCCTGTGATCACGCCGGAGCTCTTTCCGGGAATTCATCCTGGCGATTGTATTGTATAGCGGGCTGGTATCCGCAACTCCACGTCATATGCGCGTATTTTGCGTGCGGATGAGATGATCATTCTCCTGGCGATGCGCCTCGATACACGCGGTGGAGGGCCGTCGCCTCCAGGGGAAGACGACTACATTATAATCCTGAAACACCTTTGCTTTGTCACAGTTTCATGACTACGAACACGTTGAGTGTTGCAGTGTTGTCTTAGTCAAATGGGACTTTAAACAACAAAAAACAAAAAAAAAATACGCATCTTACTTTGTTAGTGACATACAGAGACTGCTCATCAGGCTGAACAACTTTGCTAAGACGTCATTCCTTTTTATGTTATAGTGTAGGGGGCTCTTGGGGTTCCACAACAGGTGTTCCAGATCTTAAATTTTTATATGTCAACAGAGAGTGCTGATCAGGCTGAACAACTTTGCTAAAACGTCATTCCTTTATATGTTATAGTGTAGCTGGGCATTTGGTGTTCCACATCAGGTGTTCCAGATCTTCAATTTTTATATGTCAACAGAGATTGATCGTCAGGCTGAACAACTTTGCAAAGACGTCATTCCTGTATATGTTATTGTGTAGCTGGGCTCTTGGTATTCCACATCGGGTGTTCCAGTTCTTCAATTTTTATACGTCAACAGAGAGTGCTCATCAGGCTGAGCAACTCTTGCTAAGACTTCATTCCTATACATAATTATATGCTATAGTTTAGATGGGCTTTTGGTGTTCCACATCAGGTGTTCCAGAGATCTTCAATTTTTGTATGTCAACAGAGAGTGCTCGTCAGGCTGAACAACTTTGCAAAGACGTCATTCCTGTATTTGTTATAGTGTAGCTGGGCTCTTGGTGTTCCACATCAGGTATTCCAGATCTTCAATTTTTATATGTCAACAGAAAGTGCTCGTCAGGCTGATCAACTTTGCAAAGACGTCATTTCTGTATTTGTTATAGTGTAGCTGGGCTCTTGGTGTTCCACATCAGGTGTTCAAGATTGTCAATTTTTATACGTCAACAGAGACAGCTCATCAGGCTGAACAACTTTGCTAGGACGTCATTCCTTTATAGGTATGTTATAGTATAGCTGGGCATTTGGTGTTCCACATCAGGTGTTCCAGATCTTCAATTTTTATACGTCAACAGAGACTGCTCATCAGGCTGAACAACTTTGCTAAGACGTCATTCCTTTACATGTTATAGTGTAGCTGGGCTCTTGGAGTTCCACAACAGGTGTTCCAGATCTTCAATTTTTATACGTCAACAGAGAGTGCTCATCAGGTGGAACAATTTTTGCCATCGCACCATTTTTGTATCTCTTATAGTTTAGCTGGTCCGTTGCGGTTCTGCACCAGGTGTTCAAGTTTCCAAGATAAATTATAGCCTATGTGTTGGCCAGACTTAATACCTATACAACAAAAAAAAAATCATTCAAATCCGTCCAGTACTTTTTGAGTTTATCCCGGACATACATACAGACAAACAGACAAACAGACAAAAATTCTAAAAACTATATTTTTGGCTTCGGTATCAATTGTAGATCACACCCCAAGTATTCTTTTCAAAAAATATTCAATGTACAGTTTTGACTTTCCTACTATTTTATTATATGTATAGATAATTGAGTGCAGGTTTATCAGCTGGTAGCAGTAGTGGAGGTAGTGGTGGATCATAAGCGATAGCAGGATTAGCAGTTGGTAGAATTGGAAGTGGTTCAGACAATGCAGGTTCATTTTTCTATAGTTAGGCATCCAGCCTGTTTAAGTATATTTAATATCAAGTGCCGATTAGCTTGAATCCAACAGGGATGATATACTTGCAGATTTGCTCTCCGATCCTGTAACATGGACATTTTAAGAGTAAATGGAAGAAATAATACAGGTAGTGTAGTGCACACGCTAACCTGATTGTGGGATTTCATGAAAAAATATTGTTATGTACTGATTTCTATAAGTGTGTGGTATCAAAATGCGTAATATGAATATAATTACGATTTAGGTACGTACCTCTTCTAAGGATAACCATTCAGACAATGTATTTTGTAACTGCGGTATTAAAGCTGTTACAACATTATACCGTCGCATTAGATAACTGACCACAATACAATTCAAACACTTAGACATGGTGACCGTCAGAATCCAAATCGCACGTATACAGGGTGACTTTTTTACCACCGTCCAAAATTTTTCTATGCATTAGGTATCAATCACTAAACCCATTTTTGAAAAAAAATCGATACGTCAAATTGTCATATTAAATCATTTTCTCATCCGCTCTGTGTGGTCACTAAGCTAAACGTTAATAATATACACTTGCCGACGCATGAAACGGGCAGAGCGCACCCCGCTGACCCCCCGCCCCGCCCCGCTACACCTGAGCGACACATCACAGCGCGGTGTCCAGATTCATCAACTTTTTATAGATAACATTGAGACGTGATATCTCGATATTTTTGTATTGATTGATACAAAAAGAAAAAACACGTATTCAATCATTTTCGCCAAAGATTAATATATTAAAATTTGGATGGTGACTAAAAAATCACTCTGTATACAAGTCCATTTTACACAGCAGAATACTATTAACTTTGGAAGCGTAAACGAAAGTCTGATTAATGATAGCGTGGAGTCGGGTTAAAACATCTAAAATCCAATACAGTACCTAACGAACACAGATACGTGTTATGATCAACGTAAGACTATACAGTTTTGACAGTTTTGACGGTTAAGATCAGCTGTCGCAGAAACGTCAAAATAAGTCTAGGACATTTGGATACGCACTTTTAAATATATTATCGATTTATAAAGTGGTGCGTTAGTCGCGTCAAGACGCGCGCCATTCTAAAAGTGGTAAATTATCCTAATAATAAAATCATTTACGTACAATTCTAACAGTCACGGGCGTTTTATAGGTATTTTAATATGACCACCAAGCATAGTTTACATAGATACACTGATTGTCATAAGCGTGTATCCAAACGTCGATGCAATTGTCTCTTCCTAGCAATGAATCAAAAGGGAAATCACCCATAAAACATATAATTTTTAGGAATTTTCCTCGCCTGTTTTAGAGAATCGTAATTGTTGCGACTATTTTTTATTTATTTTAGAAGAATTTTTCATATAATTGTTATTAATGTACAGTATGAAATTTGGATTGAGTTTTGAGGGCAGAATCCGGCCATGTCATTTATTCGCTACTGTAAAAATTTACAAAGTATACCTACAATTTTAGATTGGGCCGTCATCAAGTATACAATTTTAGGTTACAACTTTTATCTTCTAATTATGACAATAAATATACATTCTTTTGGAGTGGTAAAATCATTAGATCCTCCCCGCCCAAGGAGAGTGGAAGGGACTTTTACTGACTAAATACACCCTGTTGCTTCGGATTCCTGTTGCGTTTCAGGGCTACGGTATCCTTTTAGGACAAGCTCGCGACACTGGCGGCCCGGCAAACACCTTTTGAACGTTTTTTTAATGCAGGAGGTCTTCTTATCTTCACAAACAAGTGTTTAGAATATTAATGTAGCAAAATAATAATTTTATATTCTATCATACTTTAGACCGAAGAGGAGAGGAATGAAGCTCGCAAAGAATTGATGGAAATAGTTCGTCTTATCAAGTCGAGACAGCGGGACAGGGAGAATAAAGCCGGTGAGTGGAACATGATTATTATTTCGCATACAACTGTCCGATTTACATCAAGTGTGACACCGTAGAAACAGCTTTTGTCGACGAAAATTTACAAAATTATGAATCCAGAAAGATTTCCATCGTCCTAAGATGTTTAAAATATAGAAAGTAGATGTTTCTATTCCTTAGTAGTCTACGGGTCGCCATACTCTGTTTTTTTTTTTGTTTTAATTGCGTTGTTAAAAGTTTATGTATTCTTGGTAGAATAGAGATTTTCATGCTACACCTGCAGGTCAAACTAGAATCCAAGCCCAAAATAATTCGGAAAAGACAGACGATGCGCCTGTGATCTTCTTCCTTCCATTTAATCTAGGAGATTTGCTATCTTCTTTTTCGCTTCTTCACCTCGTTGTATAAACCTCTGATAATCAGAGCTTTGTGACCACAAACCCGACCATATTATTAGGACATTACATGGATCGACTGCCTATTTGACATCCATAACTCAGCAACTGGGTAATACGATACCCCTTGGCAAGAGTAACTTGACTTCCGAGCTTTTGAATTTCCGGAACGACTGCAATTTTACAAATGACAGCTGGGACCAACGCCTTTACATACTTCACGGTCGAAATTCGCTAAGACCACCCTAGGAAAATGATTAATTTTTATACAGGTGGTAAACTTTATGCTGATCTGAAGCCTTTTTGGCATTAAATGATTGGTTCATTAATTTTATTTTGATTCTTTTTAAGTTTTAGTTCCAATTAGTGCCAGTTTTAGTGCTTTCTTTCTCGGCAAGCAAACCCCTGTCTAGGGGAGGCCTATGTTCAGCAGTGGACTTCCTACGGCTGATAATGATGATTATGCTGATGATGAAGCCCCTGTCTGAGATTACCTACTAGTGCAGCCATTATTTGAGTACTTAAAACTGTGTGTTGTTCACAGTTCAAGCTAAAAAGAGGCGAGATACATCTGCGTCGGACAGTTCTGATTCGGAACACGGTAAGAGACGACGTCGGTCGTCTGACAGGGATCGCAGGAGACGGAGTAGCTCCAGGTTAGTAGGCTAATTTTTAACAGAATTATGGAGAAATTAGATTTATTATTTCCATAAAATCTTTCAAGGTCCATTGCACCGTCAGGATACAAGTAAAATTATGATAAAGTCCAAAAGAGGCTTGGAATATACACTTTAGTCCCTCAAAATTATTTACGATTTTGTTTGGTAGTGATTTTCTTGCGGTTGAGTTGGTTAGAGACCAAAAAAACGAATACGACGTTAAAAACGTTTTTAATTTGTCTTGTGCACCAGTCACATTAAAATCTTATTAAAAAAAACAGCACTGCAGAACTATTAAAACATGAAGAAAGCTTACCTTATTCAATTTTACTGTTATCCAGGTTCTGTGTTCGTTATTTCAAAATCGGCCTTTAAACGTTAAGTGAAGATGAACCAAGCAAGAACTAATATAATACATAGAATCCCAAATTGCTATACCTAAGAATTAAGATAAGTTTCAAACATTTCTTTTCGGAAATCCATTTCAGTAAAATTTTAAATAGTTATAAATATAAAGTTTTATCGCTTTAGCTAATCCAACATTTCCGCTCCAGAGGACGCCGCTCTAGCTCGGAGCGTCGCACGCGCCGGCGTCACTCGCGCAGCCCGCGACGCGACCGACGCGACCGCAGACGATCCTCGTCCTCTCGCTAAACTGTGTCTTAACGTTATTGCAATAGGTTCTATTATGACAATTATTCATTCGTTTATTCATGAAATGTTTTAGAGGTGAAATTTTTGGTAAATGTAAGTTCAAAAAGTGGCCTCTGACTTTGGTTGATAAATGCCAGTGCTAAAGCCATCATTTATTGTGCTATTGTGGAAAAGGATAGCGATATCGTTTTTCGCCTTCTTTCCCTCACACTAGAACATTGAGCACCCTACCATTGGAAAAAGAATATCGGCTAGTTTTGGCTTCATTGAGAGCTATCTTTGTCGCACGCAGCGCAGACGAACCTATGTCAAGCGTCACAATATGTATAGTGTATGACAAAGAAAACGTAACAAATAAATGTATGATGAGATAACTGGGACCAAGCTTGTCATACTAAAAAGAACATTAATTGTATGCGGAAAAGGTTCATTATCGAATGAAACGTGACTGAGCTAAGGTTAAGCTAAAACTAAGCCTCTTCGTACACAAGGCGACGCAAGTTTCCAATAGGTACCTTACGACTTTGGTAACCAGGTGACTGTCGCAATACAAATCCATAGACGTTCATACACAGTCACGCGTCAATGTACACCAAAGTCGTAAGGTATCGGAGACTTGCGTCGCGTTGTGTTAGAATGGCTTAGGTAATACGACCCATGTTATACAAATTTAACTATTATATTGTGTGACAAAGTGCCTACATTGCGTTGTTTTATATACTTGTGTTATTTTATTGTTTAATTTGACCAAGACCGACGCATTTATTTGACAGTATAATTATAAAGTTTTATCAGTTTTTTTTTTGTGTTTTTGACTTGAACATTTAATTTCATTTTATTTGCCAAAAGACGCACCGTACTTGAAAAAGTATTAATTTTATTGTGCTTTTTTACGAGTTTTACGAAGCAGAAAAACTAGCGATGTTTTATTTCACTCAATTAAGAACTTTGTCGGTATTGGTTTAAGGTATGAAATTGTGCGCTTGCGCATCCTCGCGTGGCGTGTGAGGGGACGCTATTAATGTCTGCGTCGAATTGTATACTTTAAGACAATAGTGATAAAGCTCTTTATTCAGTGAAATTGAAGGTTCTCCCACTTGGTGGAAAATACTGACCATTAGTGAACGTGTGTTTCATACTTCCAAAAATAATATAATTATAATGAAGTTTTTTTTAAAGTTAGTCATTTTTGTGTATTGTGTTTTTTTTTCGTTTTATTTAATTAATAAGGTACTTTATTTTATAATAAAGCAAGATTTCAAGGGTGAATTAAAGTACCGTAAGGAACATTAAGCACGTTGTTGGATATAGAACGTTCGGTCTACCGCCGAAGGCTGAAAATTCAACAGTTTAATTTTCCGCATCTGAGTTGTTTCAAATTATTTTGCATGACATAAGCTGTAATCAAATTAAGTGCGCTGTTTTCAAATTAAATGTATTTTTACAATTTTTAACTTTTTCCTTTGACCAAAAATTTTCTTGATGGTACAGATCATTTTTATTTAATTGTCAGTTCGTCCTGATGTTTTTGGCGCTGACAACTGTATATTATCTCAAAAACACTTGTTTTTAAATTCGATATATTTTGGCGTTTACTTTAGCTCCTATATCTTTTCTTTTTCGTCGATATCTGGACAGAAAAACCTTTTGAGAAGTTCCGAAAATACCGAATATTTTATTAATAATAAATCTGAACGATGTTACAGCAATCAATATTTTCAGTATTTTTCTTTGTCTCACCTCTCAATTACTAACTTTGTTCCCATAGTGCAGTGTTTTAAGGCTAATTGTCAATTGTGCCAACAAGGATTATTTTATTTTTATCTAGAAATATCCTGGCAGTAATACTATGGATACTCTGGATTAAAAAATAACCTTGATTGACGTAATTAGTAAACTTTCAATTATGTCGATAGAGTCTATTTTTGGTTTCATCTATTTAATTATTATCACAAAAAGAAGCAGTATGAAATATAATGTGTTTAGGAAAGTTAACAATAGTCTGAAGAATTGCCGTGTACCTTTATGTCATAGTGATAACTGAGTTTATGTCAATAAAATTGTATTTCTCCACATTTTCGTGTTTTTTTTTTAATATGTCCTTAAATATCTTTAAAATAGTGGATAAGAATTATAATTCGTTGTGCCTAAACGGTCAGTTTGAATCTGGCACATAACTCCTTCACCCTATTCGTGTTAATTAAAAATAATTTAATGGCTGACTTCATTATAATAAGGTCGAAAATCGTTTGTTCACGAAAGTCTGCGCCACGCTGCGCCGCACTCTCGCTCCGCAGCATGGCCTCGAACCTCGACTAATGCTGGGCGCGAGAGGTCTCCGCCTATCGCCGTCGTGAGGACACAGCGGTGCTCTGCCCAAGCGGGGCAGTCCTGCACCGTATGCTCCACCGTGTCCTCCGGGCGATCCTCGCAATGGTGACACCTAGGAGTTTCTTCCTTCCCTGTCAGACACAGGAACCTCCCGAAACTTACGTGTCCGGTGAGGACCTGCGTCATGCGGTAGGTCAGGACGCCGTGACGCCTATCCAGACACTCGTTTCTTCCTCTCCTATCAGACACGTGTTCTTACCGCCACGATTGCGGCGTGCCCGGTCACACGCATACCATAACACGTGATTTTGATTATTAGCTCAGATATAGAAAATAAGGTAATTGAAGGAACAACCCGAGCTTAGTACACACGGCTACACATCAAGCTACAAAACCAGTATACAGTGGCGGCCTTAGGGGGGGGCGAACCGGGCAACCGCCCGGGGCCTCGCGCTTGCAGGGGGCCTCGCGCAACAAACCAAGCAAAAGAAAAAACTAGTAATTTTTAGTTAAAAACTTTTGATTTTGATTAATTATATTATAACATAAAGGCAAAATCAAATAACATTTGTTTTAGAAAAAATCAAATCATCTATTTTTTTAATTTATCATCTCAGAGTTGGTTAATTTTGAAAATCTTATTAGTACAATAATTTTGTCGCCTGAACGTACGGCTAGTTTAGGTTAAATCCGGTAGTTCAGACTTGTTTATGATGTTTGCATTTGTCCTAAAACATGACAACCAAACCTACTTTCGCATCACATACTTTTTATGAAGGGCAAGGGGCCTCGCAAAGACTTGCCGCCCGGGGCCTCGCAATGGGTAAGGCCGCCTCTGCCAGTATAAGTTGACCGTTGAATATGCGGAAAGACCATAAAAAGCGGGATCACAATAAAATGGTTTTGTTGATGAGTAGCCGTGTGTACAAGTTCCTAGATGAATTTCCAAAAAAAAAAAGCCTGCTTCTCTAGAAGATGACGGTACCACTGTCACGACATAGACAGGTAACTTATCGGTTCCAGATAATAAATACCACAAACTAACGGAAACAACAAATTAAGTGTTTCCCGGATATATATTATAAAATTTGATAAATTAACTATAGGTTATTGCAGTGAGGCTTATCTTAGTGTTTAAAAAAATGTAGTTGCCTATTCGGCACTCGTTTAGTTACCGCCGGATTGGCGTAGCTTAGAGCTTGGTTACTCGCTGCCTGCGATGCGGGTTCGATACCGACACGGAAATAATATTATTTTGTATGACCTACAAGCGGCTGGTCCGGGTATGACAGTTTTAGTATGTGATTTTTGGGGTTCCGTAGTCAACAAGGAACCCTTATAGTTTCGCCATGTCCGTCCGTCTGTCCGCAGCTTAGCTCAGAGACGCCTAGTACTAGAAAGCTGTAATTTGGTGTAAATATACGGATTTGTTGTGCCGAAAAAGTGGTAAAATAAAATCTCGTAAAATATTTTTTTTTAGGGTACCTCCTGTACACGTAAAGTGGGGATGTTTTTTTTTAGTTCTCGCGTACCCCTTAGTGTGGGGTATCATTAAAAAGGCCTTTAATAAATATTGATAGTTTCCATTAACAATTTTTTGATAAATAGATTCGTTTGTGAAATATTAAGCTAATTTTTGCTCGGCTCGAGTGTCCCCCCCCTTCACCAGCTAAACGGTTATGTTTGGGGGTGTGAAAAAATTCGCAATAGTAGTATATATAACGAAGTTGAAAAGAAAATTATCATGACTAAGTAGGCTTTACAAGTTTACGAGTAATAGTCGACCAACTTATAAAACGTACTTGGATAACATATTTTCCTAAACAAAATGTATATTCTTCAACTGCAAATGTAAGTTTGTCAACTTTATTTTTACAGCTATAATAGGTGGGTATCTTTTGGGGATAGGTAGGTTTTTATTGTCAACTATTTTTAACTAACTTCATAAAAAGGAGGAGGTTTTCAAGTCGTCGTAAACTTTTTTTATATATTTTCCCCGATTTCTCAAAGACGCCTGGACCGATTTTGAAAATTCTTCTTTTTTAAAATTAAATTCAGCGAATCAGTTTAGTTAGTTCTCATAAGTATTTTGATGAGCAACTACGGAACCCTACACTGTGCGTGGCTCGACACGCACTTGGCCGGTTTTTTTTAATGTTTGTAAAGTCACACAAGATATATAGGAATTTCTGTGATTACTTTTGATGCCAAGTACCTAATGATGCGATTTCCGGCCACCACCACTTACCGGCAGATGTTGTAGACGCGGGCATACGGACGGCGAGTAATTCGAGTCGACTCACTGGTCCGATCATGGACCATGACCACGGCGCGTCGTGTTCCACGTCCGCCTCTAAGACCTGTCAGCAATAATAATGACGGCCATGACGGGGCACCCTTGGAGGGCCGGTGTTGCGGGACTATCAGGCAACCGTGACCTCAGAACATAAAAGGCTATTGAAGTACACCGTGGATTTTAGCCAGTACAAGTCTAGCCTGACAGTCCGGGGACTCATTTGATGATTTTACCAAGTAAATATAAAAGTACCTAATGGTTCGGTCAATCTAAAACGTTAAAATTGCAGATGTGGCAAAAGACACAGGACTCTAATACACAGATGTATTAGTCTGTGTCCGGTTTCTCAATGTTTGCCTGTACTTCTTGCAAAGTCGTACAATATTTCCCACGATATGTGCTCCCCTTATCTATACTTGGTAGGTATACTATTCTTGCTACGATTTCATACGCGTGGCATAGAGCATCAAGTAATTCTATCTACCTATATATTTTTTTTGCTTTTTTTACTATTATTTATTCTGTGCTTTGGGTGACATTTTCCTGACTATCCAACAGATAAAGAATTTTTCAATTCGAACCAGCTTCTCTGAGATTTGCGCGTTCAATCAGAGAAACTTTACAGTTTTATACGAGTAATATAGTACATAATTATAGATTATAGCTAATCTGTGTAAAAACTTACGTTTTTCTCGCGTGAGGGTAGGCATAAAGTACAGGAGGCTATTTGTTAGGATTCTTACAAACTACTTTCGTCTCGTCCACGTTCAAAAAATCATTAGTCAAAGCTTTTAGTCAGAGAGTCTGCAAGTCCCTTCCGCTCCATGCAGAGAGCGGGATGACTTGTTTGATAAAAAAACCCGACTGCGTAAAACAACTAAAAAGAAAGAAACAAGCCCAGTAGTTTAGAATTCACTCATTCACACTCACAGTCGGGGCCCATTCAAATTACACCAATCAAATCTTCCCAAGGGGGGACTGTGAGTGTGAATGAGTGAATTCTAAACTTGCTTGTTTCTTTCTTTTTAGTTTTTTTACGCAGTCGGGTGTTTTGTTTTTTTAAATACTTATTTTATTTTACTATTTTTAGTTTTTGTTAGCATTTATCAGTCCAAATTGAATTGAAACATATAAGTTACATATATTTTGGTAAACCATTTTTAAAATCCTTTAATTTGATACCCCTCTTGATAGAATGTGAGAGATTTTAAAAAAATATTTTTAGTTCGGAACCCTTTGCACACGAGTTCGACTCGCACTTGGCCAGTTTTATGTACCCAGTGACACTCTCACGTTTAAGACGAATCTAACGACACCTCTCAAGTTAAAATCCATCAAGCCGTTTAGACTGCAGAGCAACACAACGAAACATACATACGTATATACATATACTCGAAAAAGCATGGGAAAGCCAAATATCTGTATTTTATCCGATTTCTAAAAAATAAATGATGTTCTCAGTTGGACCTGTGTGTAGGTACATTTGTGATGTGTGTCCGCGATTATCTCGCGTTTGCCTGCACCGATTTTGATGCGGTTTTCAGATAAGTGTTCGTTACATTGTGGAGGTTTTAGCATACAACATTAATCGATATCTCGTGACGGTCTTAGTCCGCATGGATCCGTTATTGCTTACTTCGAGATGATGGCGGAATTTCACAAAGATTTTTGATGAATGGGTACGGTATACAACATCTGAGCAGCACTAAAAGAAAAATGGCGAATGCTGAGTAGCATAGGCTGAGACAGCTGTCAAAATGCTTCACTCTCGTCCGAACTCAGCATGGTTTCAGCCGATAATTTAGTCAGCATATGCTGAATGCTGTTCAGCATTTTCGATTTCTGTCCAGATTTTGTATCGGCTAACCGTACCCAATGTCTCGAAGTCGGTGATAAAAAGTCAAAAAAAAAAAACAAAGCTACCGACTTCCGAAAAAAATTTATTTTACACTTTGTGTTTGTTTTAAATAGAAGACGGTTCTTTTAAAAAATCTTTTTTCATTATTACAAATTATGAAAAAAAGTGTACCTATTGTTAGTTTGTTGCTTTTTTAGCTAAATGTTTTTTCTTGTTCTTGTGTGTTCTGTGTACATAAATAAATAAAAAAACTAAAGGATAATTAAGCAAACTTCATAGCGGTAACTAACCTAACCTGTATCGGCACTTACCAGTTAGTTAGCGTTAACCCTGTTATTATAATCAGCTGGGGGTAATAGTTAACTACAAAGGGGTAGCCAACCCTCCTGTTAAAGGGGTACTGCCGGAATTAGGCCCCCCTCCCCCAATCGGTAAATGACGTGACCTTCGGTTATTCCATTATTGCGTTGCATTTCCAAATGCAAGGATGGGCAAGTTAGCGTTCGCGGCGGCTTAGTGGTAAACTCGGTCGAATGTATGGTGGAGAATACCATGGGAAACTGGCCTCTGGTCACATTTGTCACCACTGACTTTGTCATCACTGGCTTCATTGTTGCCATCGCTATAATACTACGATGCAACTCTTGGTGTTTAAACTAATCTGAAATAGTTACTTGTTATGCAAGGCTGTAAAGTTGATTTTTGGCGCGAGTACTTGAATTGAAAACTGAGCGAGCGAAGGATTCTAAGATTGAACCGCGAGAGAAACGAGCGGTTCAAATATAGAATCCTGAGCGATGCGAAGTTTTCAAAAGTACGAGACGCAGAAAAACTTTGCTGCCGAGTGCAACACACAACTTTTCACCTCACACAGCGAGGAAATGCAGTGGGGGCGGCTCGCCTGCCAGTGCAGAAAACAATTGAATACAAGGCGTGTTCGAATTTTGAACGATACTTTGTGCTCTAGAGCACAAAGTGTTGTTTAAAATTCGAACACGTCTTGTATTCAATTGTTTTCTACACTGCCAGGCGAGCCGCCCCCTGTATAGGTCAATGCCCCCACTTCATTTCCTCGCTGTGTGAGGTGAAAAGTTGTGTGTTGCACTCGGCAGCAAAGTTTTTCTGCGTCTCGTACCTTTGAAAACTTCGCATCGCTCAGGATTCTATATTTGAACCGCTCGTTTCTCTCGCGGTTCAATCTTAGAATCCTTCGCTCGCTCAGTTTTCAATTCAAGTACTCGCGCAAAAAATCAACTTTGCAGCCTTGCATAACAAATAACTATTCCCACTTTTATTTTCCCACGTTTTTATAAACTCACTTTTCTTGTTTGTTTGTTTGTTTGTCGTTCCAGTTGGACTTTTGCAACTCAATTTTGAGGCACTTCCCGATAAGCTAGAAGGCTGTGCCTATGACGGGATTTTTTGAAATTCTATTCCAACGAGACTTATCTCATTACCGTGACCACAGTGTCCTTCAATAGCCCTTTATGTTCCTGCACACGTTCTGAGTTCTGATGACAATACATGACTAGCTAAGAAACGTCATAATAAATCTAATATGGCGGTCTCCCCAAGATGGCGGACTGGCTGTTTGAAATCCACCCCCATGATATGGATATCAAATGAAAGGGTTTGCTGTCAGGAATACAAATAAAATAGTCACGTGACTTAAATCCAATATGGCGGACGTCCAAGATGGCAGCCAGGCTATTTTAAATGCACCCCTTTGATATGGATATCAAATGAAAGGGTTTGCTGTCAGGAGTACGAAAAAAATAGTGACGTGATTTAAATCCAATATGGCGGAAGTCCAAGATGACAGACTGGCTGTTTGAAATCCACCCCCATGATATGGGTATCAAATGAAAGGGTTTGCTGTCAGGAATACGAAAGAAATACTAATGTGACTTAAATCCAATATGGCGGGCGTCCAAGATGGCGGACAGGCTTTGAGGCACTTCCCGATAAGCTAGCATGCTGAAATTTTCAGGGTAGCTTCAAACCCGATGAACAAAAATAATAAATAGATTTTAAAAAACCTAATAAATCACGTTTTTAAATCTCCTAAAATAAGAAAATAACCCTACGGGGCTGAGAGAGGGGCCACTCAAAACGTGGGGGGGTAACTTTGCAAGTTACACCCAC
The DNA here is from genome assembly GCA_954870645.1 of Agrotis clavis. NCBI lineage: Eukaryota > Metazoa > Arthropoda > Insecta > Lepidoptera > Noctuidae > Agrotis > Agrotis clavis. The sequence goes on along the minus strand of OX940928.1, from coordinate 25,373,164 downwards.
GATCTATACACGTCGTGTAAATGTATATCCCATAAAAATAATCCCATAAATAATAATAAGCCCCCACGTTTTGAGTGGCCCCTTCTTGGCAAAGACGTCCTTCCACTTCTCACAAACCCGCGCCGCCTCTTTCCGAATCCTATCGAGTTCCTCCCGCGAAACGCTGTCCAGTTTGTCCAACTTATTATTCTAATAATAAAGTTTATTTTTAATGACGCAACGTAACCGCAACGTGCACTGATGGCATTGATCCGAAGATGATGTCACAATGCACCGACTGTAACTAACCTAACCTAACTTATAATGTTGACACCGCAATGCTTGCTTGTCCTCGGCTTACGCTTACTATGTACATTCAAATACAAGCCGTGACACTGTTATGTATAAAAAAAGAACCACGACAGAAACAATTAGGTACATGTAGGTTATATCAAGCGGCTAAGGTCAAAAGTTGCGAATATAGCTAACCAAAACAATATTTTAAACTTGTAAAACTTTACAGCGACGCCTTCAGAGAGCGGTGACGTTAGGCGCGCATCCAACGCGTGCCGGCCGGGCATGCAGCACGGCGCGTCGCGCGCACGCCCGCCGATGTACCTCGTGACATAGTTTAGATGCAGCGCGCGTGCTTCAAAGCGGAAGTATAATGCCATTATTGATTTGCTTATGACAGAAAATGCGTTGAATGGACAAGGCTGTGGCGGGGGTGCGCTGGGCGGGGCGCGGAGCCGCGGGCGTGCGAGCGAGCGTCAGTGCGCCGGAGGCAGCGGGCTGCGCCGTACGTGTCCACGCAGCCCGCTAATCGAACTATTCCGAGTGTTGTGCAAATGCTTGTGTTTTTATGGCGGTCACATTACTACGAGTGTTGGTGCTGGGTGTGATCGCGGCGGCCGCCGACGGTTTGTTATTTATCTGTGTCGATTGTGATGGTTGTTGTAGCGTCCACGTGTTTTCGGCCGGGAGCGAGCCGCTGTTTACGGCGCGGCTGGCGCATGCGCTCGGCTTGTTTGCGTCGCCTACGGCGGGTCAAACACCGGCCTAACTTACAGCCTACTCGTACCTACATGTTTTTGGTCCGTCAAGTAAGTCTAGATATAGATCTCGAGATGTGGCCACCGATAAACAAGCAAGCCAAGGTAATCGATACAACATGTTTTCTCACGATATCATACTTGTTTTAGCGAATATCGTCCGAGTTTACTGTTACTCGAATGTGTACAGTTTGGGCTTCTTTTATAAATCTCTCAGAGCGATGTCTTACTTTGGAATCCCATTCACTTTTATTGCCGTTGAGAGTTTCCAAGAAGTTTGGTAGGTAGGTATTATGTGTACGAAGAACAATAGTAAATAGTAACTTAATACTTAGTGCTGCGTGGCCTACTTATTGGATTCGCGTAGGAATCACGTTGCTTTCCAATTTTCTCACATCGAACTCAAGGACAGTTCTATTGGTGTCCGTTTCACTGGGTCAGCAACACAAACATGAATAAGTTATTGCACCTTGATCATTTCGTCCTTTTGTTTTGGTACTCAATGTTTTTGTCGCTTTTGTTTCTTTTCCTCCTACTTAATCTGCATCTTTTCCTTTATCCAAACTAATATTATAAATGCGAAAGTAACTCTGTCTGTCTGTCTGTCTGTCTGTTACGCTTTCCCGCTTAAACCTCTCAACCGATTTTGATGAAATTTGGCACAGAGATACACTAGAGCTTGGGAAAGGACATAGGCTACCTTTTGTCGCGAAAAAACGACGTTTGGTCACGATAACCGACATCCACGCGGACGAAGCCGCGGGCATCAGCTAGTATTATATATTTCTTGATCCTCAACAACTCTATGTAAACATTCCCGTATCTTGTAATAATGTCAAAACGTATCATTTCCTGTCGGGCATACGTGAGACTTCAATGCCCTTAATTAACAAGGTACCTACATTATTTTCATAACCGTCCTACGGGGAGTACATGCAAATTAATTATAAATTAAAAACTCCAGTATCAACCATAATATTTGTTACAGTTGTTTCATACATAACTTTCAATGATCGAATGCAATATTCGTAAACGTTTAAATTTATTTAAAGACCAATTAGAATCATGTTAGAAAACCATTATTCTATTTAGGTACTTGGTTTTTAGTTATCTATAACCATAGCAGTGTTGCCAACATAGTCAGTTTAGTAACAGTTTATACCAACATAATATTCCCAAAGTACCTATCGTATAAGAGTTTCTTAATTATCTCTTCATTCCAACCATCCCCTGCTTTAATCACTTAGTTGTTGTAACGAGTCCCATGGGGAGGTATAAAGCAGTCGTAACTTTAACAAGAAACAACATGCCTTGGGTAACATAGACCGTATACGAGCATGCATGCCTTCCATTACTCCCTAGCGTTAAAGCAACTTGCTTAGAAACTTTTTTTTTTTTTTTTTTTTAGCGTGGTAAAATCATCAAATGAGTCCTCCAACCCCGGGCAGGGCGGGAGGGACTGTCAGACTTTTACTGACTAAAATCCACGGTGTCCTTCAATAGCCCTTTCTGTTCCAGGGTCACGGTAAGGAAATAATCCCGCGACCCCGGCAGGCTTTGGCCCTCTGAGTTGCTTAGAACCTTGGAATTCTTTTTTCATTACTTTATTTATTTCGACGTCTTCAAACTCATTTGTTTTATATCCCAAGTCTTCTAATTTAAGGCTCAATATCCTTTCTCACGTTCTAAGCCTTCATTTAATTACATCTTGCCCTTTCGACAATGTCAAAGGACAATTCATTGACCCCATGGTCAATCTACTCCGTCTTAACTGCTGTAAAGTCAATTTGTAGCCGAAGCTATAGAGATAATTACAGATAGTAGACAAACTCTTAGAACTCCATCTGTATTTCCAACAGTCTTGCCTTCCGGCACAAGTTTGTTTTCAACTAAATTAAGAGCTTAGTGAGATATTTCGTTAGGAACTTCGTAAGAATGAAACAAGAAAATTACAACGATTTGTTTTTTGAAACATTATTTAGTTACTAACGTCTTGACGAAGTGAAATTATTTTTGTAAAAGACTAACTTCAAAGCTGGCTAACGAAATTAGGGATAAAATTTGGCGCGCAAATTATGTCAGAGGCTAATTGACGGCTAATTAAGAGATTGGAAATTACTATGTTAAGACAAAAATTCTCATCACTTTGAACGGAAGTCAAAAATATGTTCGCTCTTTGACTCCTGAAGTTAATTCATAATTTACATTGCATGCCTTCCCACGTATCCTACGTTACGTTAACAATACAAATTTCCTTTGACTTCGGAGCGAGGACTTCAACTTAGTTATCAAGAGTACACACAGAATAATACAATGGGGTTAATCTTTCATTTTCTGTTTTGGCGACCAACTGGGACTCAGTTAAAAGATCATTCCAGTCTGTATTCAGTACTGAAAAGAGTTCAGAAACTTACATTCAACCTATTTTTATTATTAAATGATACATCAGTCAGTTCGATTAAATATTTAGTAGTGTTAAATAAGTAATCGCGTATATTTGGATGACTTAATAATTTTCCGTTGAAACCTTTGTAAGACTAATATTCTCGTATTAGTAATTTACTAAACGTTTTGTTAAAACCAACCTTTTCTGAATCTATAATTTCGCCAGTTTTTAGGGCATTAAAAAAACAACCGTCTAATGAGACTTTTTTAATCAAATCAAGTTAACAAAACAATACCGTTATTAACAAACCTACAATTTATCGACTACCCTTCCTTTGACCAAGACCCATATCACACGTAATTGAAACAGCAATGAAAGTATCAGATAGCAATTAGGCACTGACATCGAAAGTATTGAAACTAACAATACCTGACGTATCCAATACCGTTAACTCCTATAGCGGTGTCTAAAGATATCCTACAGATCACTATTGTGTGATAAGTATTATCTTTCCGTCTATCAATAAGTCTAGTCTTACAGCTTCACTTGTTGACAATAGAAGAGCGTGTCTCGTATTAGACTATCAATGGCTTCTGAGGTCTGATAGCCTGGTCTACTGACTTGCGAGTCAAGGATAGCGATATTAAATTGGATGTTGTAGTTAACAAAGAGAATATAGTGAAGGAATATAAGGGAACTGTGTTATTGAACTAGGAAGCCATTTGATAAGACTGATGGATTGATACTTTTTTATAGAACAAAGCCTACCTCGATGACATGTTTGTTCGTGTCATGTTTTGGTGTGTTGTGTGCCACAACGTAAACATATCAGCGTTGATTTACAGCCCTATCAATATTTAAAGTCAATTAGCTCCCTACATTTCACGGAAAATGTCTAATTTTCGCTGGGTCTATAATTATTTCGTCAGTGGGTAGTTTGTAGACATGCTGTGAATACTATAGTACTAGTACCATTTAACAAACTACTGAATATCTGTCTTTATATTAAAGCTGCTTTCAGGTTCTTTCAAGTCTCAGCCTGCAACATCTGCTTTTTCAACTTTCGCATCCAGTCTACCCCAGCTAGTCCCATCTACAACGCTGTGCTGCTTCGCTACATTCATCGCTTATACTTACCTATATTTTAATTATTTATTTAAAGAGTTCTTTGTTGGGGTAGCCAACAAAGAACTCTTTAAATAAATAATTGCATCAATTCATAAGCTGCAATGCATAACGACCTTTAACCAGTGGCGGATTAAGAGTTTCCGAGGCTCTAAGCACAGAGCCTGTGTAGGCCCTCTATTGCTTAAATTGGGAAGGTAGAAAGTATAAAATGAAAGTTTCATCAAAATAGAACATTTTTTTCCTTGCCTTATTCAGAGCAAACGCACAGGGGGCAACCGCAGGGCCCTGCGGGGGTGTATGAAGGGTCACTCTCGGACCGCTTTCGCCTTGTTATTTCGGAAAAAAAAATGAAACGCCAGCAGAGGATGGAGGCCCCTGGAGAACGGGGGCCCCAAGCACGTGCTTGTAGTGCTTATACGTTAATCCGCCACTGCCTTTAACCAAACATTCTCATTTAGCTTAAACGCCAATAAATATGGATGAACAAGCAATAACGTGTGTGGTATCATTGTTTTCTCCCCAGGATTGATTCACATTAATATTTATTGAATATTATGTCAAATATGAATCTTAAGTGGTCACCTCTGATTGGTGGCTACTTAAACTGTTATTACCAGTAATCCATTTTGATTTTAATGGTCTTGTTACAAAGAGATTTGATATTTTAATGTTTTTATTTGATTCATCTATGATTTTGTAAGTATCCATTAAAATAATAGTTTGAACAAGTTATTTGTACTAACTTGAGTTGGCTTGGAGATTTACACTTCAGAAAATGACTATTCAAAAGAGTTTACTTACAAAACTTAAGCCAACTTTCGCAGTATTCGTTTGAATAACTTGAGAACGGTGAAACTCATTCATGGAAATAAAACACTGAAAACTGTAACAGAAGTAGCTAACTTTATACTAAACAAGGAACTAGCTGACCCGTGCCCACTTCGTTGGGCAATATTTCGGCTAATATGTATGATATCTTTATAATTAAAGCCTATAGCACTCACGGATAATGTAGCTTTCTACCAGTGAAACAATTTTTTAAATCGGTTAATTACTTCCGGAGATTACCCCCTACATACAAACTTACAAAGATACAAACTTACAAACAAATGTTACCTCTTTATAATATTAGTATAGAAAACGCACACACAAACATCTCTCACCCTAATAAACGCATACCTATACCTGCTCCGTTCCGTCGTGGATAAAAACGTAAGAATTACTCCAAAAAATGCTAAAGATTCACTGTAATCTAGATACTCAACTCCAACTTTGGATTATGCTACAGATTGCTTGTCTTAAAATGATTCACCGAAGATTTCTAGCTTTAAAAGACTGACCACAATGAAGAATATGACTCGTAGAGTACCCAGTTCAGACTCCCACAAATCACAATAAATTGTTTTATACTGAGTCAGCTGGTCTGACAACAACTCTCATCTGGGGTGGGCTACAAGGTCAGGGTAATTGCGTAAAATATCTGTTTATTATGTGGTATATCAATTTGTGTCTAGTCTCTTGACTAGCTATTAAGGGTTGTATATTTTCGTACGGAAAAATTCTTGCCATATATTTGTTACTGGGACCACCTAGTTGCACTGCATGTGCCATATTTACCAGAAGATTTTAGGTAACTGTCTATTTCTTCTTGAAGATTTCTATAAATAATGAAGAAATAAAATTTTTCTTCTATAAATCTACGTTTTAAAATTGACAGAATTTTCTGATATAAGCTAAAAAGAAGCACTCCTTAAACAGCATTAGCATATAAAGCACATCACATTTTATAAAACCATTAAAGCTGATTTATTTGAGAGCATACAACATAAACTAGCAAATATTTCATCGTCCAAAACACCGGTGACTCATAAAATCTCTCGGCGACCAACTGAATACGGTCCTTAATAAGAAAATGACAATCTATTAAGTAAATAGCCTTTTTCTACGATACAATTTTGTATTGAGCTAATTTCATATATCGATTTGACCTACAGAGAAGACTATTTATAGATGCTTCAATGCTTTCAGCTGGTGAAATTGAATTAAGGACTTCAGGACTTTGTATTGCAGCTGTTTTAGAAATTATGAAACAATAGTTCCTCTCGATAAAGTTTCTGAAATATTTATTTTCTAGTTAGGGGAAGGATCCGGGAGAAGGAGAGCCAAGTGGCAACTAAGCAATTTAGTAGCCGGTGTTAAAGAGGATTCTGAAGTTAATAAATATATTAACACGATTAAGGAAAAAACCAGAACAGTTGGAACCTAGGAAAAAAAACAGTCATATTTTGCATAACCTACCCAAAAAGAAATCAAAAGATTAAGTCAAAAGAAGAAAATAAATCCTTTTGTTGTTAATGCAAAGATCTCACAGGTCCATAACAATACTTGTAAAGAAGAATCTGCAAATGCAAAAACAATTTCACGTCCGAAGCTTCAAGGACAAGGGGGCGATATTATTATAATAGCAATAACAATTCCAAACAAAAGCATGTCGAAACCACAGTATAAATATCTACAGTAGTGGATCTCGGCCGCATGATAGAAATAAATACCTACAGCCGCGCGGTACGTAAACATGCGTTAGGGCTGTCCGACGCCCGTCTCCAGCATTTTAATTACATTTGCCTACTTTCTGTTTCTATTTAGTGTTGTGATTGTAAATATACTTTTCTTATATTTAAGTAAACAAATAAAATACTTTGTATATTGAAAAGGAAGTGTTCAATAAAAATGCGTGTTGTTTTTTATTAATAGGTTTAATTTAAAAACAAATGTTTGTTTTTTTCTAGTATTATTCATACACAAAACACAGATAATAAACAAATATTACTGAAGCGCCGTTACGTAAAACGCACCCGTGACGATTTAACAAGGGTCTGATTACGTCGTCGTGTGGATTCGCGTCACCCGCTCCTTCAAGGTCAGTGCGCCTCTCGCGCTACCTCGTACAGCGCATCGCTCGCGCAGGCAGTCGGCCTAATGCAACCGAGTGCGCACACTCAAATACGGAGCGAACTATGTACTCTTACGTTCCAAGATTCATGACTGTGTTAAAGTTTATGTAGTACACTGAATATACGTTGATTGTACACCGTACCGTAGGTAAATGAAGCTCACTGCTTCATTTCCGTGCCCGCCGACAATCCCACCGCGCCGTTACACCATGACTTTACTTTGAATAATACAAACTAACAAAACACACATGCACTGAAGTTTTAACACAAGAGTAAGTACCTACCGTATCATGATTCATTCAGAACCGCCTATAACTTAACTATTTAACTTGCCTCAGTAACTTTCCTTTACTTTATTCATTTTACTGTATTTATTAACCCAAATACCCTTTTTTTCGTGAGATAAAGGAAAATACATAACCATTAAAAAGTCACACATTATGTACCTACCTACTAGCACGGCTACTAGCTACTAGTAAGTAAAATTATTTTATAGTTAGTACTCACCTTTCAGAGGTTGCAGGTAATTTAAAAAAACTTATGTCTGGATGCGTTATTGTTGACGTTAAACACCCAAACACAGCACAATATTTTCTACTTGTCATATTTGCTAAAAAAAAACAACGCACCGTCCGTTCATCACTACGGTACGGCCGTGACTGTCTGCGCCTCGAGCGCGCCCCGACATCGAGGCGCGTAGGTATAGCTCGCGTTTCGTCCGTTTGTAGGGAGTTCCAATACTGTACATATTATTACCGTGTCGAAACAATAACAAAACCGTTTAACACACACAAAAACTAAGAGGCCTATTTGCTAAAACACTGAAAATCAACGCATGGCTCGCATTAAAACGTGTACAATTATAAAGCGATTAATCTTTGATGTTGTAAGTTGAATCGTTGATCGCGACTAGAGGCCTCGCACCGTTTTTACAATAGCAAAAAATTGTGAACCAAGGTTGAGAGCGTCGAACGGGGCTTTAGAGGAAATGTTGGCCTGCCCAGATGTTTAAACGCTGACACGTTCGAAGCTCGACCACAGATAACTGCTAAGCTTAGCAGGATTGTTGATGATTAAGGCGATAAGGTAGATATTGATCCGGAATTTATCGGTTCTTGCTTTGATAACGTTTGAAATTTCTGTGAGCTGTTTTTTAATTATAGTGCCGCCGTGTCCCCGATGCGATTGGATTGAAACTTTCATTCTGTATCCTCTAAACACTCTTGCGCAAAATTTTATGGTTTTAGACCCAGCGGTTTAGCCTGTATGTTGAAGTCATTGAATTTAAGACTTTTCTTACTTCACTAAGAAAGCTTTAAACATGTTTGTAAAAGGGCCTTTCGGACTGGTCTTGAAAAGTATTCTTATTGGGCAATCTTTTTCTCCCTTTCATCAGATTACCAGAATTTTTCCACAGACTTTGTCACTTTTCTATAACAAGCTATGTCTTTTTAGAAAAGTTTTATTTACCCGTATTTTATTCAGGCCTTAGTTATCAATTTATTACCTTTTGTCTGTTACTTATTTAATTTAACGCTGTTAGGAATTTCCCAGAAATCTCCGACTTGGATCTTATGTTCCAAATCATATAAAGAAGGATCGTTTGAGTTACGAAATGTCTTTGGAAATATCACTCACTATTTGCTACACAAAGCAAGTGTGTACTACTGTCGATGATAGACAGGGAACACTGCACTAAGGTGGCACTAGTGTCAAAAGTTTTCGCCGCCGAAAGATCCAATGATTAAACTGAAGCTATACTTTCCGGAAATCAGTGATTATACCACTTTTAAAACTTGTGGATACCGAGAATAAAACAATCTTGTAGTAGTATTTGTGTACCTTCTCATTGATGCAACATAAGCGCTCATGTACACGACGCCGCCGCCGCGCCGCCGCCGCGCCGCTACCGCGCCTCTAGGCTGTGTATACGGTCGCTACCGCGCCGCCGCCGCTCCGCTGCCGCTCCGCCGCCGCTCCGCCGCCGCGCCGCCTCCGCGCCGCCACCGCGATGCCATTCGCTAGTGTTTTATTTATCAAACAAAGGAGATGTCTCATTGCGGCCATATAATGTTTTCTTTTTTTGATAATTCAAGGATAACTTCTTCGTTTATGAATCGGTTTTGATGATTCTTTTTTTGTTGGAAAGAAGGTATTTCAAAGGCGGTTCCATGATATGGAGATTAGGGTTTGATGATGGAAGACCAGAGAAATCGAGTGGAGCTAAATAGTAAGAAATATCTGCTTTCCAACAAAAAAAGAATCATCAAAACCGGTTCATGAACAAAGAAGTAATCCGCGAATAAACATTAAAAAAAACACTATGGCCGAAATGAGAAACCTCCTTTTTCAGATAAATAAAACACTATCGAATTGGATTCGCGGTGCCAGCGCGGCGGCGGCGCGGTGGCGGCGCGGCGGCGGCGCGGCGGCGGCGCGGCGGCGGCGCGGCGGCGGCGCGGCGGCGGCGCGGTAGCGACCGTGTACACAGCCTAGAGGCGCGGTAGCGGCGCGGCGGCGGCGCGGCGGCGGCGTCGTGTACATGAGCCCTAAGTCCCCTGTCTTCAACAATCAAAAGCTTTCGTTTGTTTTACGAGTATTTATTAAACAACAAGCCGAACCAAAGCAACAACTTTAAATATTTTGGCACGTATCGATGGGGAAACTTCGTCCGACAGTTTGTTATAGGAAAAAAATATGCTTCTATGAGATTTTAAAAACTTATCGTTAAATAAAAAAGACAAGAATTCTTAAGAGTGCTCCGACCGCGACACCACATCTAAAAAATTTACATTCTCCAAGCGTTTCAATAAAAAGACACATAACAAGCAGATTTTATTACTATTTCCTCCTAAACTTATGTTGTAAGCGTGCTGATTTGAATGCGATGGGCAACGTGCCAGCTTGCCGCCATCAAGATAAGTAGCAACTTGGATTACATCGGAAATACTCGTATGTCAGAAAATATTGAATTGTCAGACTTTAGGCCAATAATTGAAGAAACATAAATCAATCTATCCAATCCAATCAACCTTGGTGTTTGTTGAGTGGAATATAGGCCATAGGCCTCATCGTGATTGCGTCACTGCAATTGTCCTGAATTATGGTCCTAGACTACCTATGTCACGTTGTATAGGTGTGCATCCTACGCCTGATGTTCGAGGTCTCCTGACTACGTATCTGCTTCACCGGTCATCGGTCCTTCGACAGACAGACAAATTTCATCAGCCACTTCCTGCTCTCAGAAATATTATCTACCTATTCTTAAGCAATAAAATTGAACTAGTAAAGCTTGACGCAACAAAAAATCCTTTGGAATGTGCGTATGTGAAAGTGTAAGTTGAACCTGGTGGGTGTTTAGAAAACAAATTGATGCCATTTATCATAATTATGCCTGGTTATACATATACTTACCTAGGTGCCAACGTAGTTCAACATGAATGGAATTTGAAAACAATAAATGGCGAAAAAGTTTGAAATGAATGGAATGGAATAATTTAATTATAATTAGGTTATCAATTTTATAACTTTCACATCGGAGAAAAAACTGTCCCTTGCCATTAGAAAGTCATCAACATAGGCAAGGCGCAAGAAAATCATCATTTTAAGCAAATATAAGTTTTGTGTTAAAACAGGGTTAGAAGTTAAACAAAGCGTGTATCACCTGTCTATCATCCTATCCAACTCATAAAAGATAAAGAAAGAAAAGGAAACTGCTGTACAAAGGTGATAGGGTGGATGGCTACGCGGTAACTCAACTGCGCAGTTTATTTTGGCAACTTTTGGCAGAAAGACAACCAATTTTGAAATTGAAGGCAGAACAGAAATAGCAGTTAGAAAACTTGTGCTTGCTATGGAATGGAAATACCATGTTTGAATACCTTTACGTGTAGGCACTAAGTTATTTCAACATAATAATATAATATTGAAGATTATTACGAGTTGTTTTTGTCCAATGACAATAATAGTACTACTAATAATTTTTGTTAACATTAGGTACTACGTTGGTTACATAAACTTTGTGGAAATCAAAGTGGCGTATAGCGAGGGGCGCGGCAGGCGAGTCGAGGCAGGGGGGAGGTGGAAGGGGCAACCGCGTGCGCCGAGCAAGGTCAGGGGCCCCGACGCGGGCGCATACTACCACGATCCTTCATACGCCGCCTGTCCACGCGTCTGTATTGACCAAATGTGGTGCTGCTGAGCCTTGCTTGGGAGTAGCGTGATGTTATGTGGGCTGTGGATGTGGCGTTAGGCTATGTTTCGGTAGCTCCTATAAGCTTTGTAGATTGTGTGAACTAGACACTGTGATACAACCTTCTTGTAACGGATTAGTGCTATTTGGGTCTGTGATCTAAAACGAATTTGAATGATGAAATTTTTTGAAATTGAATGATGTCATCAGAATCCATTTTATTTTAAGTATATTTATATAATAATCGATTGAAAATGAAGATATAACAGTATAATCTCACTAGCTAACGGAAGAGAAAACCCAGAAAAATGAGATACAATCATAAATTAATTAGAATTCGATAGAAAAACTGCGCAGTTGCACAAATTGGCAAGATCTGCTAATTAGCTGAAATTATACGTAAAAACGCAACTATATGCGTCATGATGTGATAGCATGTGTCCTTGAAGCAGCAAGACGGAACCTTACGTTAGACGATACCTTTTTGATAGACAAAGGATGTCTAGAACAAAACCCAAGTTTTCCAAAGACCCCGTTAGCCTACTAATGTTATTGACGTAAAAGTTTGTGAGGAGGAATGTACGGATGTTTGTTACTCTTTCACGCATAAACCACTCAATAGATTTGGATGAAATTTGGCACACAGCTAGTTTATAACCTGGATTCACACAGGATAGAATTTTATCCCGATTTTATGTTCCCGTAGGATAATTTTCGACTTCTCGAGTAGTAGCAGGTGAAGCAGCTGACAACAGCTAGTTTGAAATAGCCTTAAATTTTCAGCTAAAGACGAGAAAGGGCTTTAAAGGATTCAGAAGACTGAAGGGATTGTAACAAGCGAAGAGCTTGGTGGAAAGGAAACAATTGGTTAAGATCGAGATTAGAGTAACTTACTTTAAGCTTTTTTGCTAAACTGCTAAGATAAAATGTTTTGGAAGACTTTGAAATATCTTATCCCATATATGGATAATGTACAAAAGTCAGTATTAGTGGTAATATCTTTCGCAATTCCATGTAAAAATAGAATTCTTACGTCCATTTAGCAGCTCCGAAACACTGGTTCCAAAACGTCTCGGCAGTTGCTAAAAAAAATGAAGAAAAAAACTGATCGTACGATGAAGCTAAAACGTTGAAGTCTAATTAATATTTGCAAACAAGTCGAGAAGATGTGTTTTTTTCCGAGTGTCAGAATTCGGAAGTTTACGACCTATCCAGTTTTGCTTGAGATGCGGGCAGATTCAGAACTAGTTCAAAATATTCAGATGATTATGTTCTGCCTTTGATAGTGGCGCCTTTACGAAGGTTCATGATAAATTGGACGTGTGTCGTAGGTGGAAGATGTAATTAAGAATTGACAGTGTTTTGTTTGTGTCGATGTGTTCTTTCAAATGTCGGATCTGAGAAATGTTTGTGAATCAACAATGAGGTGTAAAAAAGATTTTTCTTCATCAGTCTATCCAAGTCTACCCAGATAGAGTATTTCTTTACTTAGATTTTCCTGGCACAAGATTTGCCAAAAGCATGATTGATGACGTGATATCTATAACCTGGAACTGTAGGAATATTAGACTGATCTATGCGTAAGCGAAGTTTTTATATTAGAACACAATTTTTAAACAGTTTCCATCTCTGACTTGGATTTGGTTTACCAAAAAGATAACACAATCATGTTTCTGAAAAGTCAAACCTGCTTCCAAACTGATCTTGTAGGTGTAAGTTTGTTTTTTTCGTCTATACCGTTATTTTTAAATATCGAACATGATTTTCAATCAAATATTTTATGGTCTTAGTTCGAACCCACAATTGGCCATAGCCATTGCTCTGATCAAAGTCTTCTTCTAAAGTCTATGACGCGTGACGCTGGCTCAATGGGCGTATCGTTAACAATTATGACGTCACACTGGGCTATTTATATCAACAAACATAGATAGGTACTCTTTCCCATGAAGGTAGGCAGAAACGTCACCGCAACTGTCCTTTTCGCCTTTTGTGCCTTATATCTATTTTGTTTAATGATAAAATATTATGTGTACCTAACGTATTTACTGTTTTACAAAAAAATCATGCCATTTCACAGTTACCAGCGACGCGACAGTCAGCGTCAGTTCACACCGAGACGCGACGCGAAGCGACGTGACGCAACGATACTTCAAATATGTATCTTTTCTTGTAGTAAACAAAGTCAGATTTTGAACGACGTGCGCGGCGCCGCGCTGCGCAGCGCGGCGTCGAGCTGCGTTGCGAAAGGTGTATCTTTTGTCTTTTAAAATAGAGTTACATTTTGAATAACTCTATTGAAAAGTGCGCGCAGCGTCACGTCTCGGTCTGAGCTGACCGTCAGACGGTTTGCCTATGGTGCCAATCAAATGACATGAATATTTTCGTTCAAAAACTTTGAAATACTTAGGTATTTATTTAGTGTCCCTTTCATACCGCGTTCATTCCACTGCGTATCTGTTCTTTCTCCTTAATTCCCGAAACGTGTCACGCTTATAAGAGCAACCTTAGAAATTGAAATCAAAACTAGCTGGTTTCCATTTGAACCGTTAATGTGTGCTAATGTAATTAAGATTCATTGAAAAATGAAACTGTTGATTATGTGGTGTTGCTGTTGACATTTTGAAAGTTGATGTTTTGGTTTTTGAAGTTAAGTAACCCACCCAGTTTCACCACCGATGCTCGGGTCATAGCGTTATTTTATATTACCTAGCCTTCCTCAAGAAATGGACTATCCAACACAAAAATATTTTTTCAATTCGAACCATTAGTTCCAGAGATTAACGCGTTCAACCAATCAAACTCTTTAGCTTTACAAAATTAGTAAGTACTGTAGATGTTTCTCAATACAGAAACAACAAATTCATTCACACCCGAAACCAGACACCAAATAAAAATGCTGAAATAAAAATTCAGCGTCCGAATCGCACAAAAAGCCAAATAAAGCCGGAATATTTTGTACATTTCACTTGTACGAATATGAAGAGGAAATGAATGCAATTGAATCGGAGCAGGAGGCGGGAGTGGGTCACTTGTACGAGCTGCGTCGATAACAATGACGCTTAGTCTGTAACATATAGATATCGTAAACAAAATCATAATATAAGGTTTTGTATATGAATGTGGACGACTATTGCCGAGATTCGTTTACTTTCATGATGAATTAACAACAATATTGTGGTGTATACGAGTACTTATGCAATTATGCAAGTATTTACAGCGTTTATTAGGAAATATTAAAACCGCCTCTAATGGACGTGAGAAGGTCTATTTTTTCCATCAATTTAACGTCAAAGTTCTCCTTTACTTTACATTTCAAAAACGGGAAACGTCATGCTAAGGCCTCGGGATGACATGATAACCCTTGTGAACTTTCAGAATTTGAGGCTTCTAACATTGGCCCCTTGGCAATGACTGTCAAAGATCTTCGAACAACAACTCGAATTAACAGCAGCACTTGTAACTTCAGTCAGGATAATAACAACTATAAATGTTATACGAGTAATTCAGGAAAATCAAACGTTTGATTTAATAACAAATCAATTTAATTTAATTAATAAAGATTTTAGCGGAATTTTCCTCAAAACGATTCTTTTGCCTTTAGCAAACATGGCTTCCCAATTAATGTTTTGGTAGATACTTATTTACTTACCTGCTTTTGGCAAGGAAACGCTTTGGAAACCGGTATGTTAGAAGGGGTTTGACGCAGAATGTGCACATTTTGCGAAGTCATCATCATCTGCCTAGCCTTTTCCCAACTATATTGGGGTCGGCTTCCAGTCGAACCAGATGCAGCTGATTATCAGTATTTTACGTGGAGCGACTGCCTATCGGACCTCTACAACCCAGTAACTGGGTAATATCGTATTATAGTAAGACTGGTTGTCAGACTTTAGAGCTTCTGACTAACAGTAACAACTGTCAAAGATCTACAAATAACAGCCGGGACCAACGGCTTTACGTGCTTTCCGAGGCACGGAGGAAACTCGCTATGACAGATGGTCACCCATCCACAGACCAACCTCGGCAACGGCCTGTGCGGCTGTAATTATTTAGCCACGAGCTCCTCCATTCGAGCACATTTTGAGAAGTGCAAAAAAAAAAAAAGGCAATGACTGTCAAAGATCGAACAACAACTCGAATTAACAGCAGCACGTGTAACTTCAGGATAATAACAACTATAAATGTTAAAAATCAGGAAAATCAAGCGTATAATATTAATAACAAATCAATTTAATTTAATTAACAAAGATTTTAGCAAAATTTTCCTCAAAACGATTCTTTTGCCTTAAAGATAAAGATCAATTTATTTGTTAAACATGTGTAACATGATACATAGATAATGCACATTTAGATGGTAAAACATTTTTACAGAACCAACATGTATTGCCTAACTCGGCGTACAAATATTAGAAAGTATTTTATTTGCATTGAGAATAACAAAGAAGTAAAATGACAGTTAAAATAAGTCAATATTAAGGTAAACAAAAAGGAAAAAAAAATATATTAAAAGTAAACATTTAAAATTTATCATTTAAAAAATCAATTATGCTATAATAACATTTATCAGCCAGTAGATTTTTTAATCTTTTCTTAAATAAATTGAGATTCAAATCTTTAATGGAATTCGGAATATTATTATAAATTAAGGGTGCCATGCATACAACACTTTTTTTAAGGAGTGCTGTTTTGGCCGACTTTTGGCTTAAGCAAACATGGCTTCCCAATTAATGTTTTGGTGGATACTTATTTACTTACCTGCTTTTGTCAAGGAAAAGCTTTGAAAACCGGTATGTTAGAAGGGGTTTGACGCAGAATGTGCACTTCTCAAAATCACATCTCAAGTCAAGTGCACATTATACCTAGTCAAGTGCACATTTTTCGTCAACCCATAAGAAGAGATTGTGACATCTACTAAGCCACACTTGGCATGCGTGGGCAATTACAGCCCAGTTTCTTTCATTGGGAGAAGGCCCATGTCCCAGCAGTGGGAACATCATAGTCGGATTATTCAAAAGAAACGTTGTTTAAGTAACGTAACAACAAAACTCGCGAAAGATCAGTCCGCCAAAAAGATTATCTTTCAGAGCACGTCTCGTTTCCGGATATCTTTTCGACCCAAGACCCTTAAGGGCCCTCTTTAATAATAATAACTGTGGTTGGTATTTGCTTAAACCCACCCTTTGGGGAGAGACCCTACTCTTTACTCTCTTACTTGTTAATATTTACGTAAGAGACATTTTCTCGGACAACTTTTATCCTCCAATTTTCTTAATAGAAAAGTAAGGATGTGTAGATATTTGTTATGTTTCAAAAGACAGGTTTTGTTGAAATTGAGGTTCAAATTGAGACAAAAAGGTTGTTTAAGTTCTGAAGATGTTTTTAATAAAGACTGTATTATATGCAGCTAAAATTAGCGAAATATACAACATAAAGTTGTTGGTATAGTGTACAATATTGTAAATCTACAACGGTATTTTGGCGCTTGAATGACTTTAGAACTGATGGATGTACGGTGTACTTTGATAGACGACATTGTTTTGAGAAAAAAAAACAAAACGCTGGTTTTGCTAATATGATTCCATAATGATAAAATCAAAAGCATAGGCTTATGATTTTCTCGTCGTAGCCACACGTCAAAATATCCTTGTACAGTTTAAGTACTTGTCATCCAAGAAATTATAAGTTTTTTCCTAAAAGGATGAAGACAAAGATTAGTTGCAATATAATTTTAATGTAACAGAATACGTTGGCGCTGTAAACTAACAATTACGTGATAAAACTACATAATTGCAGGAATTCGCTACATAAATAAAGTCATGTGAAATAAACCATTTAAAGTAGACACAAACGAGATTAGATAAAATATGAGATGTGGCATCAGGACTGCATGCAAAATAATAAAGTTATCAAAAAACAAATTTAAACAGACATCTTTTGGTAATGATTTTACAATTAACGCTAATAATTTTGAAGACAGTAGGTATAATTATGCATTAAATGATAACGTTGTATGAAATCTAACTCTCATAAACTGAACTGGGGTCACTTTGAAGCCAGTTAGATTGACAGTAACTCCAAAAATTATAGGCGTCAATTTGCACTAAAAAATATTATCCTCGCCATGGTACCGCTGACATTAATTACACAATTAAAGTAATAAATTACTGCATTTTTCTGCGAGACCCGTATTTTATATAAAAATAACATTGGTACAAATACAGGCAGAAGGACCGAAAATTAATTAGAATAGCGATACGTATTCAATGTACCAGATAACCGTACAAACTTTTTTTTTCTTGTTATTTTTACAGCATTGTCCTTTTCGCGGAATAAGTTAATATACTTTTCACTTCTCTTGCTCTGAAAGTGCTTCTTTGTGCAGGGTATATGCTGCACAAAATCGAATTTTGTGCACAAGGGCATTAACGTATCTACTCATCATAAATGTATTATATTAAGGCAAAGAAAATGAGCCATACAGCCAAATGCAATAAGAAGTTCATAGATAGAATTTGTTATTATATAATATTTACTTTAATTTATTTGCCTTATGGGTTTTTAAGATATAATAGATATTAAAATTTTGATTCAAGTACGGTAGGTTAGTTGATATAAGAAAATTATTATTACAAAATTAATTTAATAGTAGGCTGTATACTGTACACATTTCAAAAGTATTGACAGAAACCTAGACTTGAAAGGCTGTTTAGACCAATCCAGTCGGTATGGACTGGATTGGTCTAAACAGCCTTTAGCGCTGAAAGTACCTACTTCGATTTTGTCTAAAACTATTTAGTACCACATAAATTGTTTAAGGAGGGATTATGCAAAACAGGACGAGATCCCGAAGGCTGATCACTTATGTTTGTTTCCTCCGGAGAACCAGCCTTTGAAGGCAAGGCTAAAGTCCTTTAAATCTTTATTGTGTAAATAGTGAAAAAAAAAATGTTTGCGGTTTTTTTTACCGTGGTGTAATCGTCAAAATAAACCACCCTCCCTGGGTGTAGCGGAAGGGGCCGTCAGACTCTTATTCGTTCCTGAAAAGCCGTTAAAGCCTGCTGGGGTCACGGGACTGTCTCATCACAGGCCTTACCACGAGTTCTTAAAGCGATCCAGTTTAGGCTGTGGGAAAGAGACAGAGCTATACAAGTCGTCTAGCGCCATCTCTTTCCCACAGCCTAAAGACTCACGCTTTAACAGTTCATGGTAGGCCACCAGGTCTGTGATCCTGGAACGAAAAGGGCTATTGGAACACCGCGGATTTTAGTCAGTACGGCTGTGCAAGTTCACACCCTGGGCGGGAGGACTTATTCAATGATTTTACCACGATTTAAAAAAATAGTTCTGTGACTTTGGTGTACAGAATCAGATAGTAAGTAGGTACCTACCTCAGAAAAAATATTTTACATCTACCTTTTTATTCTTTATTTCTCCTGTTCAAAACCTGGCACTGAAAAAACCTGAAACTCACAAAACATATAAAAAATTATACATTAAATGAATCCAGAGGCTTATAACGTTCTAATTTACGTCTGTCACTTATTTCTTTGTATAAAGCCGGAAACACATTATTAACACCCGACGCCACCCTACGAAACGTGATGCGTGTTGAGTCAAATCAAATGTATTGTTTTCTATGACCAGAATCATACTATGAACACCCGACTCGACGACATGCGCACGGTGCACATCGGGTGTCGACACGTTGCGTCGCGTGGCGTGTTAAATAATGTGTTTCCGGCTTTAAAATCCTCGACATACCTTCATAGGTAAATCCACCTGTAGCGCACAGGTGAATTTTGACTATGAATCTAGTTGACCTTCCCCTTACCCAATTCTCTACTAGACACGGGTCTTTCCAAAACCCCATGGTAAAATCATTGTACAATGTGTAAAATCATTGTACAATCATTGTACCTACTGGTTTAAAGAATCCAGTTATATAGGCACCCCCTATTTTTAGCAAAATACCTGACCTTACCTTAACGTTCATTGTAAAGTCTGAAGGGTCATCTCTTACAATGTCTGTGACCCTTTGATGTCGACCTGTTATTGTATGTATGGGTTTTTAGAAAGCTTTATATTTAGACGACCTATACCGTGAGAAGATATTTGGGGTACTTTTTGAACGGGCGGTGGATGTAGGGTTGAACTGTAGAAAATGTTCCGTATACAAGTAGATATTTAAATGTCCTTTAGATATTTTAATGTCCTTTTCCACTAATACAAGTAGCACTTAATGAATGCCCGAATAAAATTGCGCTGCTATCAGTGGCGAAATATTTGAATACAAGAATAATATTAAGGTAAAGTATTGCTTAATATTTCCGAAATTTTCAATAGCATCCTTCGTCTCTCTCCTTAAAATTAGACTTCTTTTAAGGAGAGGTTGCAGTACTTTTTAAGATTTTTGAACGCCTGAAAGTCTAATAAAACGTGTGATTTTTAATATATAAAAATCATATTTTAAAAATCGAACATATTCTCAAGTAAATGGTAAAGATGGAAACGTGATTTGGAATAATCGGCTCGATAGAAAAAAAATGCTGAACATGGCACTAAATCACAATTTTAAACGCGTACTGTACTGTTAAGGTGATTGCTTCGATGTAGCCCGCGAAATTCAATTTTTTTTACGTTTTTTTGCAATTTGCAGGCCAGTGACATGTTGTAACTTTATAAATATATGTGTTGCGGTAATAACAAGTATAATTTTAAATATAAAAATTATCAAAAAATTCGCTCCATCAGCTCTCACATAGAAAAGGTGCATCGTAGTTAGATTTCGGAGATTTTAACATGATGCACCTTTTCTATGTGGAGCGAGTTTTTGATAATTTTTATATTTTAAATTATACTTGTTATTACCGCAACTCATATATTTATAAAGCTACAACATGTCACTGGCCTGCAAATTGCAAAAAACGTAAAAAAATTTGAATTTCGCGGGCTGGTTGGAGCATCCCCCTTAAGATATTTCATCATGGATTTATATGCAAGTTATATCAATAGATAGAGCTTTTTATTTTAAAGTAAATGGTAAAAACACATTATTAATATTTAATATTTTGTTTTTCTACTAGAAGCGAAAAACATTCAAAATGCGGGTTATTTCGCTGGCATTTTGGCGGGGATGAGGTCGTGCGTCCATACATTTACACACTGTACTGCAACCTCGCCTTAAGGTTGCCTAATTTTTGTTTCACGCCAACCGTTTACTTTTCAGGAAGAACTACCTTAAAAGTAACACGATTCTTTCCACGATGAACATCTCGCGAAAGAAATAAAGTTATTTACACGGACACTTTTATTACGAACACTTCCATTATAAAAGGCCTGTTTTATGGCTCTTTTAAAAGCAAATTCATGAGAGGCATGATGATCACATAAAAACATCATCATTCTAATATAATAATACATACAAAAAGCAAATAATTATGTTTGCACGCTCTTCTAATGCTTTGAAGGACAACGTCTGCGGCACACTTCCATTCAATGCTTTGGGAATTAGCACTTTAGGGATGGGCGACAAGATTTTGAAAATACGAGACTGACGATCTCTTGACCACCTCGGCCGCGGTGTTGGTTGATTCTTCGTATCGATAAAATCGTCAGAACAGTGACATAAAAAACTTATTGTAAATCTATGAAGGATTTTAAGTAAGATATTTAGTACTATTGCAAGCTTACTAAATAGTTGAATTATGGTAATTAAGGAACAAATTAAAATTTTCCTGTCTATTAAAATTATTCGTTTTAAAAATCTTATCTAAGTCATTATACAGACTAGTGTTAACTAGTATTCCATCAAAGGGGCCTTTAGCCGGTCTTTAATATCTTATTTACAGCGTTACATCGTAAACGTCAAAGAACTCATTATTACTAAATTTAAGTTTTTCTCGCTCGTATACACACTCGGCCTTACATTATTCATGTCATTCATGAGATTTGTTCGAATGATAATCAAAGTTTCATGATAACAATATTTTCTGTTTTTGCGTTTTAATTCATAATTTGTATTAGGTACTTAGGTGTTATAAAATTTAATTTGTAATTATTGAGTTTCCGGTTAGTATTTTTGAATGAGGTATTAAACTCGAGTATGTTTGTGTTCGTATTTCCTGTGGTGGGAAGATTTTATTTTGTTGTTGCGGAAAACAAGGAGGCAGCGTATTTTGAGACTGATACCGGTGTTTGAACACCCAACGCGACAGGTGCCACTCGTCACAACTCGGTTATGAACATGGTGTTATATGGAACATATGTTTTGTTAATTTAAAAGGCGTAAATCCTAGATCGATTTTGGGGTTGATTGACCTAATTTTGGGGTGTTTGTGTATGTGAGTTTCTTAGTTATTTTCAATCAGAAGAAATTCATAGTGTGGGGCAACGTTTAAAAATTAGTTAGGTTCTATTTTGGTTTTTGTTTTATTAGAATTAAGAGCATATTCGACAAAATAAACTTATTTATCTCAGATTTTAGTTATTATAGGTGGAATTCAAGAATCCATGATTAAAGTATAGGTAAACTACTTGCCAGTAATTGCACAACCTGTGCTTATTTAAAATATGTATATCATTAGAATTATCTACTTGAAGATCAAATACTTAAAAATTCGAATTACTTCAATGTTTTAAGTTAGGTTACGCATTTATATCATGTTCATTGAATAAAACAGTTCGTGAATCATTTCCCGTCATAAAGTTACAAAGTTTAAAGAATAGACAAAAGTAGACAAAAATCGTTAGTTTAATGCTTTTTGTAGACAGGTTTTTATTAATTGTTTTTACGGTTTGTGAATGAAACGTTTGGAAAGAATGTTCCCAGGCTCATTCAGTGGCGAACTATGATTTGATTATAAAGAACAATTAAATGCTAAACGAAATAAATATGTTCGTTAACTGTATTCTAAATAAAATATATGATATGACGATAGACATTTTTTTTTGTTTCTTTTCGTCCCTCTTTGGGACAGGCAAAGGAACGTATGACGATAGACAATATAAACGTTGAATGACTATAAAAAACTACAAATTTGTTTGTCACTTCAGATTTCAAAAGTCATAAAATGTCGATGCTAATAAAATCTTGATCACATCATTACTATTTAAAATCACGTGATTAATTTTTATGTGTTTTCTCTGAATATGTTTTAGTGATATCATACTAAAATCAGCAAATAATCATAACTGTGTTCATGTTTTTGCGAATTAAAAAGCAGTTTATATTTAATATTGCCACAGCGTTAAAAGACTCGGATTTCCTTGACGATAATAAAATATTAAAATCATTGTTCTTTGTAACTCCCGAGCCTTTACGAGCTTCAAATCAAAACGTAACCAATAAAACTTGAGCAAAAAATAATATCACGATCAAAACAATGGATTGATTGTTTTTTAAATATCCATAAACGAGTGAGACACAACGTCCGTCCGCTTAACTATCGTATAAACGTAATAATAAATGTTTGACGCATGACTCAAGTTTTATATGGTTTACCATATCCTGCTTTATAATGTTTAATGATTATAACCACCAAATAGTACGATCAAGTCTACGGAACAACTTTTTAGAACTTCTGAAAATTATATTCGATAAATTAGCAATCTGTCGATATATTTTTTTCGGCTGTGCTAATCACTAAGAGGTAGACAGAAGATGGACTGGTTTCGTTTGAGTTTGGGGGAAAATCGAGTTTAGCAAGTCTACGGCTTTGTCTCCCATTCAATTGTGGAAATGCTATTTTTTTAATACACATAGAACTTGTGAGAATGTTTCTCGGTAGTGTTACTATGCTAACGACATACTAATGTTATGCTAAACTGTTTTATTTTTTTTCGTCTGTACCATGTTATTCCTACAAACTAACTTATTGTTGTGTTCAAACCTCTGAAAACTGGGGTTTTTCTTGGGGGAATTCATTATTCTATCAGTTAAAGTATGACAATGGACTACAAATACGTCTGGTTTCACTGTTTTGCTCGTGAAAAACACATAAATCATGATTTTAAATAACTTGAAATTTCTCTGACATTCTACTTAGTTCATAATCTAAAAGTTAACTTATACTGGAGAAATTCCTCAGCACGAAATCACCAAGTTTTTAACAACTTCTACCGTGGAGCCCATAAAAAATATTAATGAAAAGTTGGTATAAAACTACCGCGAAATAAAGATGACTGGCTGTTAAATTGAAACGGAGTGGTTGTCCTCGAGTCTCGTGGGAACCGGCCATATTATTTTGTTTTATACCTACACTTATTACCTATAAGTACCTACATTCTTTATTTTATGAACCTAACCCATAAATTATATTTTATCGATATCGTAGTTAAGGAGGACAACACTAGTTATACTTGGTAACATTTTGTAAAGCAAAGTATAGTTGTGGAAAGTGCATGCTGTTGTATGTTTGATTTGATTGAAGGACAAGCAATACGTGCAGAAACAAAATTTCACCAAGATCTCACTGACTGCGTTTGTGTTTTCGAACGCAAACAACCACAATCTAATCAAAGGTAGAGTGAACAGGCTTGTTCCTTCACTCCATCATCGACTTTTCTCTGCCCTAGACTAGAGTCAAGAGTTAACATACTTAATTATGTTACCTAAATAAGAAACAGAAACCTATAAAATATATCCATAATAACTACTCAATAATACAATACATAAGTGCCTACATAACTAAGTACAGTTATTTCCCCGAAACTTAAATTCCAAAACAACATATTCACAAACATGAAACGAGTCATAAGAGAGATGCCTGGCCAACATTCCTAAGATACCAATGTTCCTAGGAACTAAAGTGGATCTGTAAGTGGCCCTCGGTTGAATTAGTAATCTCCTTTTGCCAGAAGTTTGTTTGAAGTCTCACATATTACTTAAAGTATGGAATGGAATTTATTCTGGTACACACGGCTACATATCAAGCTGTATAAAACCAGTTTATCGTGGTCTCGCTTTGTATGATCATTCCGCGCATACAACGATCAGCTTATACTAGTTTTGTAAGATTATTCAATAACGAACGTATCTCGTGACTAGGTTCTGTGGTTTCCAGATGAATTCTTGTCACTGACGAGATTGATAGCTAGACCGTGAGGTGGAGGATGTCCCTCACTTTTTCTACCTCCTCCATCACTAGCTTTCACCTCCTCATCTGTTTCGCAGAAGGAGAGTCGGAAGCTCGAAATTGCCTAAAGTGTAGTGATTCGGTTTGCTCCGGTTGACGAAACAAAGGCATTTGGGCACATAATCTACATTTAACTTTGGATAGAAAGGAAGATTTTAAAGTTTTTTTTTTATTACTGGCCAGCAATTGACTGGAAAAGTTCTAATAATGGCTAAGTACTACAGAAATAGAGTCGTAGTAGATAACTTTCTTTTAATTTTCTTATGACGATGGCATGCATTTAAATACCTTACCTAATGCGAACATGCTCTTTGTGGTAAATGAGAAAAAGCGTATTACTTACAGCTTGGCCAGAACGGATTGAAACGGAACTAAAATTTTTATTTCTGACAGCGTTTTAAAATCTTTGATATTTGATGTAAACAAAGACCGCAGGTTTGTTAGATTTATTATTGTGCCATAAAACTAACGTAATAAGTGAAAAAAAAATGAAATAAAATCATTCAAAGTGCTGGTAGCGCGAAGATAGTGGCGACTTCCGGTTTTCTACATTTTTATGTCGAGCTGTACCATGTTTTTTTCTACAAAATAACTTTGCGAAACTAATGCAATAGCAATGTAGATAAAACTCTATGTTTAGCTATTCACGTTAGGTATCTATTTCTTCGAAAACTTACATACAATTCTAGCCGAGATATAACAAATTAACTTTAATTCAATATCTATCTACAATAATAGACATGTTTGTGGATCTTAGGTCGAAGCTACTGTGCACAGGTCGTAGGTTCAAATACCTTTGAACTATACTTAGATTATTTTGAACCCATTGGCGTCGGGTCGTTTAGTTTGAAAACTTAATAAGAAAATTATGGCTTGATTTAGGGAAAATTATAGAACTCTTTATGGAAAAAATAGATAACGAATAGAAAGTGAGTTATTTGAGTTAAAATCCGGATAAGTGCCAGTCGGAATCGCGTACAAAGGGTTCTGTACCACTATCGATAAATACGGCAAAAAAATCATGTGTTTTATGGGCCTCTTTAAATATTTATATGACGGAGGGTCGAGCGGCTGAGACACCACGTGTCGCTGTTTCTCCGTCATCAGTTGGTCCTCCATTATGGGCGTGTAGTTGCAGGTAGTTGAAAAATAATATTCACAAAATATCTCACTTAATTTAACTTTTAATATTTCAACAAAACTTCACCAAAATAACTAATGATTACAATAATAATTACTGATTAGATAACGGAGAGAAAATAATTAAACTTTAGAGCCAATGGGTTTGTTCATGGTAGCTCGGCTGACCGTCGCCTCCAAAGTGCGCGTCACCGCCGCCATGACACTTACAACTCCATTCGGTGTTACCCGCTCTAAATTAAAAGTACCAATAAAGAAATAATTCTTACACCACAGAGTAAAAATAATCGATTACAACTTATAAGAAATGTTACAATAAATCAACTAAATTATCGCGCGCCGTCACGGCCGTCCTGCATCGTCACACGTCCTCGTGTGTACTTTCCTTCTCACAAATGACCTCCAAAGTGGGGATGTGAACCTATCCGCTACAACAGTCTCCAGATTTTTTTTTTTCAATATCTGTGAACAAAACACAACAACAACAACCAGTCGGTCACATATTCAAAACTCGGTCATTCTGACCACAATAACATTTTCAAGAATGTTTATCAAATCTTGACACGTCTACTCGAAATAAATCGAAGCTTAATTGTCACTAAGACCCAAAACATTACTAGAACTGAAAGTGTACCATTTCATTTCATTTCAACTAACAGGTGCCACACAGGCTCATGGGTGCCACACAGGCTCACGGCTGCCACACAGGCTCACGGGTGCCACACAGGCTCACGGGTGCACAGTCAAAGTCAAAGTCAAAGTTAGTCGTTGCCACACAGGCTAGTCGTTGCCACACAGGCTAGTCGTTGCCACACAGGCTAGTCGTTGCCACACAGGCCAGTCATTGCCACACAGGCTAGTCGTTGCCACACAGGCTAGTCGTTGCCACACAGGCCAGTCATTGCCACACAGGCTAGTCGTTGCCACACAGGCCAGTCATTGCCACACAGGCTAGTCATTGCCACACAGGCAGTCAATAGTCAATGTCACATACATCATGTCATGACTGGGACTGTAGCACCATAACTTGAAGTGTTTAATAATATTCCTTTGATTGTCTATGACAATTCAAAAGTGCCTGTAACTGGCCTACTTTAATGTGTGCTTTGATTTTGATCAAAAATACAATTGAAAGGAAATGTAATTACACACTCACCATGGCCGTCATCGGCACATTCTGACTACACTGTTAGTTGGCGTTTCCAGCCCAACAACAAACTCTACTTTAAAGGTAAAACGAAACACTCAGGCATAGGTCGTATACGATCATGTGAGTTTGAGTTCAATACCTACCCTAAGCAAATATCTGTCAACATCAAGCAGCTCAGCCACTTCATAAGGCCTTTATATTTTGGCTCTAACTTTGTTTTACTGCGCTCACGATTTTCTAATAGGACATAAGACATAATCTCCTACTTTTAATTTATTTACTTTGGCTTTGTTTTTGTCAAACCTAACTTTCTATGTAGACAGTTTCGCGATAAGAAGTCTACCGCTCCCTTTTTTTTTGCCATGATGATATTCAACGTCAAATTCAAAAGATTGAAGGAAACACCCATTATCTGTGGACACGAGGAGTAAGGTCTACTTGAGACTTAGACGCCTTGACTGCATTGCAATAAGTAATTACTGTGAACTTTTGTCCTTATAAGTAATGACGAAAATGTTTTATGCTATTCACTACTGCCAGCGACTCTAACTCATATGAGTGATACCGTGACTCAGCGCTAGAGTTTCGGCGACTATAAAATTCGATAACATGTCATTTTCCGTTAATCTTTAAATATGGCACCATAACCTTCAACGTTGGCGTCCATTTGCAACTCTATCGTCTGGTTTGGGTCGAGAATAGAGTTAGAACGGGTTTGTTGGTAAGTGTCGCAATAATTTCTTTTCTTATTGTTTAAAAAGCTGTTTTCCACTGTATTTTGCCTTTACATGAAGTAAATCTATAAAGAGGGCAGGTGTTTTGAGAGAAACATGGTACAAATTATCAAAAGTACGAAGCTAAGCCTATAAATTGACGTAGTTGAGTACCCGTTT
Organism: Agrotis clavis; assembly: GCA_954870645.1. Taxonomy (NCBI): domain Eukaryota; kingdom Metazoa; phylum Arthropoda; class Insecta; order Lepidoptera; family Noctuidae; genus Agrotis; species Agrotis clavis. The sequence continues at coordinate 25,345,157 of OX940928.1, read as the reverse complement.
GGGGAGGTGCTAGTACTGTCAGTGCTCTAATTTTTCGCGGATTTGATCGTATTTTGCCAGCGGCTACGTGGTACCCTAAGAACTCTACTTCAGTTTTGAGAAAAGTTCATTTCTCTATGTTGAAAGAGAAACCAGTGTCTGTTAATGCTTTCAAGATCTAACGGTAGCGAAGTACAGCAAATGACTCCTTCAAAACTCCTAGAGCTTTTATTCATCGCACGTTGGTACACCGATGGGGCGGATGAATAAACCAAAAACAAACCTTATCGTAATGACCTTTCGTTATTTCTTTACGAATATAGCCGTAAGTATTGAGTTTCAGATCAAAAGATTTACGTTAGATAAAACAAATAACCAAGCAAGTATTAAATCCAATTATCATTACCCAATAATCTAATCATACAAAAGCTGGAGTTTTATTCATGTCCTGTAGCTAACATTTAGCCCCACAAACAAACCTCTGTTTGTCTTACCGCATTACTAAAGAATGACCAGATCGACACAACTCTATGGTCTCTAGGCTAGTCTCTACCAGAGCACATCGCGTATCCAAGAGTTCAGGCGTTAGAAGAAAAGCATTGCCAAAAATTCAAATTACCACTTGTTTCGTCCATACGAAAAACAGCACGCTCCACTGACTTTTCCTTTACTTGGTTTGTTTTATTTAATTTGGTGGAAGCCACTAACCATATTATCAACAGATGTGACATAATTTGCTCCTACCAAAGGTTGTGGGGAGGGGAGGCCTATGTTCAGCAGTGGACGTCTTACGGCTGATATGATGATGATGATGAAAGGTTGTATTTGATCAGATATTAAAGGCAATGGATAACGATCGGGAAAACTGTGTTGCTGTTAAGCTCACGGTAGTCTAAGCAAAGACTGTCAGATCCGTCTCTCTTTTTGACCAGCAAGATAGGGAGTAGAAAAAGTGAGAAACTTTCACGAATGACACCAGCATTTAGAAGTTCTTTGATCTTAGAGCGCACTACTTATCTTTCATCACAACTAAGCCGGTATGAACGGCGTTGTACAGTGCGGTTGGGATCAATCAGTCTTATTTTTAATTTTCCTGTACTAACTCTACTTATAAGAGTGCCTTCTACAAAAAAATGTTGGTAATTTTCGAGTAAAGAAGTTAATTATTCTCTTTTTCCATCGGGAATATCACTATTCACACTATCAAAGTCTTTTACTTCTGAACCTACATCACAAATAGCACCTATTTTAATGTTATTCAATAAGCAACAAAGATGTTTCAGAAATTTCAACTGAAAATTTCAATGCTAGTAAGTCCTATCCTATCACAACGGCAGTGGAAATACAATACTCAGGTAAGACATGAAACAATAACTGCAACGAGTTACAGTTATTATTTCAGTATCATAACCGTGGACAGTATTTTAAAATTGCATTGTAAACTAGATTGGGCTATGCCTAAAAACGTAACAGCATTTTGCTGTCATTTATCAGGGAAACTACTAGCTAAACTTTCCCGGATCAAAGAGCACACAGCACCGGAATCAAAACAAAATGAAAACGACTCACCGGATTCGGTAGAGTAGCTCTGTAGCTGGCTTAATGGTGCAGATAAACACTCGCTTCTCAACTCGGCTGCTCCTGGAGTCAGTCTCCTTCTTTGGACAACGTATGGCGATGTGACCGGGTTCGCCACAGACGAAGCAGGTCTCTCAGCTTCCTTGAGACATTATCTTTGGCTGGTTGCGATCCATTATTTTCTGAAAACTAAGATTGAGGGTTAGCAGAAGGATCGCGAGAACAAGTATAGTAAAGCATTCATTTTCTACATGACCAGATTATCCACAGCTGTAGCATCTTCTTGATTGGTCCAACTTTGGCTCCTTGGCGTCGGCAGGTGAATTTAATTTGTCCTGCATTGGAGGTCCTCTTTTTCAGTACGTAAAAGCCATAATTCATTCTCGTAGTAATTTAACTCCAGTATCAATCCCTTCAGTAAAAGACAACCGATGAAGCCGTGGCTCTATTTTTGCTGCATGCCATAGTTACAGCGATTGCTTTGTTTTCAGTTGAATAGTTGTTCCACTGACTAAGTAAAGTGCTCAGAAATCGGTTTGACAAGCGTTCTCCTTCCTCAGGACTTTCACTAAACAAACAGCCTGCATAATATTGCAGCAAGAGTTTCAATTCTAATTCATTTTACTAATTTTCGTTAATTAATAAACTTCATTGAGGCCACGCTATTCCAGGAAAAGTATTTTGAGCTAGCCATGAAGCTGCCGAGCCTTTGAGGGCTTTACTCATTGTAATAAACAGCCTACTGCTAGAAATTAGTTATTCTTGCAAGCATAAATCGAAGGTAATGCACTATGCTCTGGCATCACTATCTTGAGACTTGGGATCAAATTCAGGTAGTGCTAGCATAAAATCTTCTGAACTAGGTTTTATAACCGCGCGAATCAATTCTCTCATATGACTTTGTTGCATTTCAAATAACAATTTCCAACGGTTATTAATTTTCACTAGCACTTGGAAACGAATCAATATTCTGACCTGTGGACTGTTCCTGCGACGATCCATGAATCCCACTTCTGATGACGGAGGGTCGAGCGGCTGAGACACCACGTGTCGCTGTTTCTCCGTCATCAGTTGGTCCTCCATTATGGGCGTGTAGTTGCAGGTAGTTGAAAAATAATATTCACAAAATATCTCACTTAATTTAACTTTTAATATTTCAACAAAACTTCACCAAAATAACTAATGATTACAATAATAATTACTGATTAGATAACGGAGAGAAAATAATTAAACTTTAGAGCCAATGGGTTTGTTCATGGTAGCTCGGCTGACCGTCGCCTCCAAAGTGCGCGTCACCGCCGCCATGACACTTACAACTCCATTCGGTGTTACCCGCTCTAAATTAAAAGTACCAATAAAGAAATAATTCTTACACCACAGAGTAAAAATAATCGATTACAACTTATAAGAAATGTTACAATAAATCAACTAAATTATCGCGCGCCGTCATATATATATATAATTATTTTGTTATAGCGACAATAGGCATGTATTATCTGTGGATATTGCAACAGTCTTAGAGCCTATGCACACCACGTTTTTTAAACGCGCCGGTGCAGCGCGTTTGACGCGATACAGACGCGATACGCACGCAAGTCTGACGCAGCCTAAAACAAACGACAACAAAGGGGCCGTCCATTAATCACGTGATGATTTTTCTGGCTTTTTTTTACCCCCCCACCCCCTTGGTGATACATGGTGAGGTTTAAGACTACCCCCCACCCCCCTTCCTATATCACGTGTATTTTATAGAACCTATTGCAACTATTTTTAAATATTCATCAAATACAGGTTTGGGTATAATCTAATTTTATTATTCTACCCAGTGGCTTCCCAGTGGTTAGCGTGTGGCCAAAAAACGATCCAATTTTATATTTGCTTTAAAACGTTTACGTCAACAAGAAAAGTGTATTGTACGTGTAACACCACTTTTCGGTTAAGTATCGGGGCCCCCTCTCAGAGGGCCAAAGCCTGCCGGAGTCGCGGGATTATTTCCTTACCGTGACCCCGGAACATAACAGGCTACTGAAGGACACCGTGGATTTTAAGTATCTCGAAAAAATAAATACACGTGATATATTACTACAACCCTGTGATATTTCGTGATTTTACAAAGACCCCCTCCCTCCCATTTCGAACCTCACGTGATTAATGGACGGTCCCAAACTGCTAAAAATTGGCAAAAACTACTGCATGTAATTGAATGCAGTTTTTGCCAATGTAAGTGTTGCTAGAGGTCTAACTTAAAATAGAATCTCAATTTTACCGCAAAGAAACTCGAATAAAAACAAGTATTAAAATAAAACCGTTTCAAAAATAACTGTAGTACAAAGTTGCCATTTGTTTTTTTCCTTGTTTTAATAACCTACAATAAGAGTGTATTTTACAATAAATGAATAGGAACACGATTTCGTCAACGAAAACTGAGTTTTTGCTCTTAATTTAGTTTACGTTTCCAATTTTGACTTTACCGATGTCATCATATTGTATTTTTTAAATACTGTTATTTGATAATTTTTTATAATAATGTTATAATTAATTAAATTTATGCCAATATTTGGTTTTTTACAAGATGAAGAGACTGTTATCGATACATTGTGACGAAAGCAAGGGCGAAATTGAGTTTGACATAAATCGAGATCTGAAAACTTGCAGAAATCGCTTCCTGACAACGAGTTTTATATCAAAACCAGTGAAAATGTGAAATTATAATTCCTAATCATTGTGGGTCAACTCTGGTTTATTATAATGTGACCTGTCCTTTTACCATAAAATTAATTAGTGCCTAAATGTATACAAAACTAGAATTTAATCACCATATCGCTAGTATTGCAGGTGGATCATCCCTAACTTTATAACCTTCATTCGGGCGGGGGATAATGCGTCTATCTGCTTTGGAATTGCTACACATTTGCCCATTTGTCTCTTATTTCGTTTTAATATTTTGTGTTATGGTCGATATTTGCACATATTATTATAATTCTACCTCTGAAAATTGTTGTGGACCGACTATAATTTTGTTGATTCATTTAGGTATTCATTGAATCAATTTAAAAGTAGTGTTAATGTATCTATTCTTTAAAAAAATCAATAAAGTCTTGAATGAGTGTAATAATTTTGTTTATTATTTTATTTAACTACACTTTTTTAACAGTTAATAGAATATGATTAAGATAAATCTAGTTAATTATAAAAAAAAAACAACGGCAGATCTTACACTTAAAGCACATTACTCAAAACTGGGATCAATATTTCTACAACTGCACAATCAGAACAGATTCTGTCACTGACCTTTTCATAACGCAAAAAAATCTCATTACTATAAAACCTACTATTATCTTCTAAGAAGAGAAGACGAGTATATAGATACCTAACTTAAGAAAAACTCTGTTTATTTGACGTTTACAAGAGCAATAAAAAAGTTGCGAGTAGAGTCGTTAAGGTGCGATCACTCTGATAGACTCTATGTTATCTCTAGGGAGAGCTAACTAAGTACATAAGTTCTTGTGTTTGGGAGTATCGAGAATTAAAAAGGGTATGATTTAAGCTGTCACCAATTTAATTCATTTTGTGTTTCTTAAATAATAGGGTTTGCCCTCAAAATAGTACATTTGTCACCAAAATGTAGTCACCAAACAATATAAAATCAATTCCACAATAAATTACCGAAAATCATGGAGATATGGGGTCAAGTACCAAATAAATGGTTTTGTATGTATTATAATAGGTTTGTCCTAATAGTATTTAAGCAAAGGTAGGTCGACGGAGCCCCGCTTCGCGGGGCTCTTATTTCTGTGAGAAAGGTTTAAAGTAACCTAACACGAAGGGGATGGTGGGGTCTTTCAGACCCCGCCATCCCCTTCGAACCTAACCTATCCGTTTCGGGGTGTCCCCAGTCCCGAGCTCGCTTCGCTCGCTCTTACATCCTTGGTCCATTTGTTGACTACCACCTTTTGGTGACAGATCTACCATTTTGAGCACCAAGCTATTATTTAAGTAATAAAACTATTATTATAAGAAAGAAGTTTATATTCATGTAATGCACTAGGTACAATTTTATTGGTAATCCATCTCATATTTTACACATTATATTAACAATAATTTGGTAATTCATACCTGGGAACACTCTTTGTTTATCTGAGAACGAAAATATTTCGTGGCGATAGATCTATTTATTAGGTGATACAACTTGATGACAAATATAAATTTTGGTGACAAAAAATATAGTTCCCAATTAAAAATAACTATTTTGAAAGTAGGAAATCTTTGAACAAACTAATAACTGAATATCGATAAGAATCTCCGCTTTGCGTTGTGGGCTTAAACGACCTATTTTAATAAAAAAAGGTTTGGTGGTTTTTAAAACTTCATAATTATCTAGACACGAGAAATAGAAGAATGCTTTTAACATACATTTAATAATGTTAGTCACTGTGGCAATAGTGCCGAAAATCGAAGACGACGACGACGTCTTGAACTGTTCACAAAATTCTTGCTATCTAATATAACATTTAATTACACAAAGACTGTTTTGCTAGCACAATAATTACGTCAGTCATCGTGAACGTTTCCAAAGTATAAGTTGTGGTAGATCAAGCCCGGATGCCCGCCAGGCTAATTTAGATCTAGTGTTCAACAACACGTCATGTCTTATAGTCACTTTTAGATTTTACACTGGCCTTGGATTTATCGTTTTTGTGTTTACCTTATCGTATTGTTTAAAGAGCAACTCTAATATGTGTAAGGCACAGATTCATTTTATATACAAAATACTTATATACAAACCCGTTGGTGCCAACCCTAAGACGACCCTCATCCTTTGGCTAGAATATTTATTTCAGAGAAACGTACCGACGATTGGATAAAAAAATACAGGTAACAATGAATACCTACATAAAACAAAAAATAATAAAACTTTCGAAAAAATTAAATCAGAAATCTAATAGATACTATTTTAACTACTTACATAATAAAAATGCAATCATGTTGAAGCTAATTTGGACTTTCTTCTTTATTCTGCAGAGCCAATGAAGCGGTAGAAAATTGTTCTGATATTTTTCGAAATATAATGTTTATCATTAATTTCAGGATCTAAGTTCTCACTGAACTTACCTACATCCAAAACTCCTGAACATTACAAAAATTTTCATTTTTGTCCAAATTCACAATTGAGGTACTGATAATCATGATAATTGCTGGTGTTCGAACGATTTTATTTATCGTGTTAAAATAATCAAGTGAGTCCTCCTTCTCAGGGCGAGGCGGAAGGGACTGTCAGCCTTGTACTGACTAAAATCCATGGTGATCCTTAAATAGCTCTTTATGTTCCGGGGCCACGGTTACCTGATGGGACAGTCCCGCGACCGTTCGAACGAACTTAAGAGCTATTTCCATCACCAATTATTTGGACCTCCCACGATTAGTTTATTTACCCGACATCAATTTATAACTTCCTGATTCTCCAAATTATCCCGCAACATGTGTCCACGAAAAACAAAGAAGATTGGCCGTTACGTTCAAATGCTCAAATAAAGAACGTCTCAGAACAAATATGGCGTCGAAACTTATCTAATATCGTGTGAATTCGGAAGTACTGTTATTGTTGAAGTTCGCGTTATATTATACATTTTATTACGATAGTATTATGTTATTATTATAACTCCTTGTGTTTCTAAACTTTCAGATGTTGAATGTTTGTTCAGGGTTTTCAAAGTTGGGAATACTTTAAAAAATAGGTTAGAAATGATAATCTAGGTTATTTTATACAATATTGTGCTGCTATCATCATAACGTCGAAACGGGTCAGAGCCCATTCGTACCCTAAGATTCGCACCCTGTGCCCACTCGTACCCTGGAAGTTTTGAGGGGCCCACTCGTCCCCTGAAGAATATTTATTTTTATTCATTCTTCTAATATAAGTACATGTACATGTGTATACTGCAGCTTGGTAGTCCTGGTACAGTCGCGCAGAAAAGGGTAAAATAAAAAATATAGTAATTCGGTAGATATCATGTTTATTTCAAATAATATTAAGTTTAATAAATGCCTCTAGGTTCTAGGCATTAAGTCAGTCTTTAAAATAATTAATCAACTTTTGGTTTCTTGTACATTTGTAAATATTCAGCAAAATATATGATTACTACATATAATAATCTTTATGCAGTAAAATAAAACTGTGTGTAACTATTTAAATAAAATCTCAGTAATATAATAACTGAATTTTAGATAAATTTACATCCAGTGTACAAACAAATAACCAAATACCAATACCAATATAACAAAAATAACAATTAATTGTTAGTACTTTGTACAGTCAAAGAGATCTACAAAATAATGCAATATCAGAGAGTACTTACCAATTTTAACGCAATTTTTGGAGCAAAACAGAATTAATGTTAGAACGTTCATTATTTTTAACCGACTTCCAAAGGGAGGAGGTTCTCAATTCGGATGTTTGTGTTTTTTTTTTATGTTTGTTCGGGCATAACTCCGTCGTTTAACAACCGATTTGCGATTTTATACTTTCGGAATGGTCCCATTAAAATTTTATCGAAATCGGACAAGCACATTTTGAAAAATCAACAAAAACCTAAAAAGTTTTCAACTTTGTCTACACCGATTACTCCGAGGTTTCTGATCCGATTTCGATGATTCTTTTTTTGTTCGATATAAGTATATCTGCCATTTGGCCCCATAAAATTTGGGTTGAATAGTGAAACTAAAAAGGATAAAATGAAAAACTTTTTCAAAAAAAAATGTAAGTAACCGACTTCAAAATAACCTACAAAGAAACTTTTCTTTCGATAGTCGGTGACAAAAACAAAAAGTTTATTTCGTTAGGCGAACTTCATTTAATAAAAGACCAAAGGCACATTGAACAGTCTCGTATTCGCAGTCACTTTCAAGAACCAATATGTCACCGAGGCAGCCATAACATACAAACAAAACACCTTATCTAATTTTGTAACCCGTTTTTTTTAACAAGCCATTCGTAGGGAGACAATTTTGCATCGTAAGCCTATCGACAGGTTATATTATCATGACGGATATAATTCAACATAGCTCTTTTTTCAATGAGCTGTTATGATTTATTAAATTAATTCCGTTAATAAACTGTTCACAAGTGTACTCTGTTAACCGTTTCTTATGTAAAATATAGCTAATTTTATCTCAGGGGACCAATAGGCACCTGAATAGGTGCCGAATCTTTAACTTATATTGAATTATATTAGAGGAGACGAATGGGTACCTTAGAAATAATATTTTTTATTAAAATATTAATTGGTACCCTACCAGGAGACCAATGGGCACCTATATAGGGGCCGAATCCACAACTTTTATACTGGGGTACGAATTTTAGGGGACGAATGGGCTCTGACCCGTCGAAACGGTTATTCAGAAGTATCTTATATTGTAGGTTTTTTTCTAATGAAATTTTCTTTTTTTAAATCTGAAACGTGCAAAAACCTAATCTCTTTCAAACCTAAATCATCTCATTATAGGTAATATTATACTTTCTAAATTATAAATGAGGAATGACGTTAATAAACCATTAAATTCTGTAATTGTTTTCTTTTTAATGACATATTATTATGACATAATATAGTTTATCTTTGCTGGGTTTATGGGCCGAGGCTTCAAGAGAAACTTGGCAATAAGTATCTTTTAGAAAAAAAAATCATGTACTTACGCATTCCTAAAAATAAGTTTGCACATAGTTAGTAATGCAGCAAAAATCTAAGATCATTGAGCAGGGAAGGTTTCCATCCATCCGCACTGCTCATTACGTTGTATAAAGTTCTTTCTAGATAAAAATCCAGACTTCAGTTTTGCTTATTTCAGCGCTAGGCAAACACTGTATAACTCAGCCAATAATCTGAACAGTGTGCATCAACACATAGCTTTTGAAGAACGTAAGGAAACCAGACTGTTTTGCTGCGGAGTTTAGAGAAGAGAAGTTTTTGTGTGTTGATGAAATATTTGGTTTTAGTTCATCTTGCTGGTGAGTTGAGTTATGAAAGAACAGAAAGGTGCAAGAAAATTCGAGCTCGCTTTGTTTGCTCTTAAATTTCCTTAGCTCTCAAAAGGTTTCTGGCTCTAGTCAGGTTTCTGAAGGTTACACAACACCTTACTCATCACCAATGAGTTAAAAGTAAATTCAGGTTATAAACTATCTGTGCACTAAATTTCATTCAAATCCGTTCAGTAGTTTTTGAGTGATAAAGTAACAAACACACACTCATACATGCATAGAGACTCACAAGCTTTCTATGTCAAACGACAATCAGTTTTCTTTAGTATAATACCAAAATTGATCAAATTGGTCCCTAAATTAATAATTTTATAAAAAACATCTTGTGTATCAATTTAAAAGGGGTGCTACTTAAAGCGGTTTTAATAACTACATTGACCATTTAATTACTAAGTCAGCCACGAATCAAATAAATTGATCGATCAGTAAAATATACAAAAAACAGGCCTAGCCGACGGCAAGGCGTAGCCTACGGAGCCCCGCCGTGCGAGGCTCCTATCTCTGCTGCCTGCTGGGTTTAACCTTCCTATACCCGCGCCAATTTTTGTGACACCTATACCCGCGTACGGTCCCACAGACCGAAAGTTTGGAACCCCGTTTCTCATGATTTTCCTAAGAAAACCTATGTAAATAAAGTTTGACCTAAAAAGTAAAGAATATGATGAAATAAAATATATCACGTAACCACTTTATTGTTAATTAATTAACAGACTATCAGACTTATACAAAACAGCCGTCAAAGTACAGAGTTTTTTCTCAGGTACCACAAAAACAGAACTAAAACATTTTTTTTCTTCTAGTCAACATAAATTAACTTTTACATTTTAAGAAAGGCTTAACATACTAATAAAAAATCACAGGTTGACATAGTTTTCAGTCTCACCATAACAATCAGGACATACCTAAATCTCTGGATCTTTGACGGTCTTCCTCCTCAGCCAAAATTTAGATCTCGTCTTCTTCATCGTCTTCTTGCCCTGTGTGATATGTTTCTTCTCGTGTCTCAACCGCGTCTTCCACCTCACTGTCATTTTCGTCTTCGTCATCAGTGTCAGAACTGTCTTCTTCCAACAGTGGTCGGATTCTAGGATTCGCTCTTTATCCATTCTAGCGCAGCATACAATCGGTAAAATAATGAAATTGATAACAAAATACATACACAATTACATCCTACTAATATTATAAAGGCGAAAGTTTGTAAGTATGGATGTATGGATGTATGGATGTATGGATGTTTGTTACTCTTTCACGCAAAAACCACTGAACGGATTTGGCTAAAATTTGGTATACAGATAGTTTATAACCTGGATTAACACATAGGATAGTTTTTATCCCGATTTTATGTTCCCGTGGGATAATTTTCGAGTTGCAGCGGGTGAAACCGCTGGCAACAGCTAGTACACAATAAGTCAGTGCAAAAAAAAAACCAGAAAAACACTCTACATAATAATTTTATACTTACACAAAAAATTACACATATACCCGCGTCGGTCTCACGGACCGATTGGCGTCAAATACGCGTACATGTACGTTCTCCACAAACGTGTGGCTAGCACTGACATGAAATTGGCTACAAATCCGGCAGCTAGCAAGAGATTTGACTCGCTAGAGAAATAATTTCGAATGATAAATTCGAAAAATCTTTCCGTCGGTCTCACAGACCAACGCGCGGGTATAGGAAGGTTAAAAGAACCTAACTAATCCGAATCTCGGGGTGCCCAAAAAACTAAAAATGTTGCCGAATTATAATATTCGTGGCTGAGTTAGTAAATTTGTAGCTCGGTTTATTATTTCCCATTTAAAAATAGGAAAGTGACCTACATTATGTTAAAATTTATGGTTGCAGGTTGTCCCCATGTTTAAATATAGATGTGAACCAAGGGGATTATGAGACAGAAAAGTTAAATTCGGATTTAATAACTTTGATGTCGATACAATAAGCTAAAGGAGTAGCTAAAGCATGATTTGAAGAAATATTTTGAAGGAATTTATGCTATTTTTGTCTAAAGAGTTATTACATTTTCAAATAAGTAACTAAAGATCTCCTGTGTACTAAGTATTTTAATAATTATAACATGAATATTTTAAGCATAACCTTACACGTGTAAGATTGTCCATTAATAATAAAATAGTCATGAACCGTCTAATAAAATAAATAGGTAAGTAACACACTGTATACCTATAGAGTAATTATAATTAATTTGATTTCCACAAATTCCACTAGGATGTTCATTAATGTTTTCATTTAGGGGTGTATTATTTTCGAAACACACAACCTGATTTTGTTTTTTAACCGACTTCAAAAAGGTGCAGATTCTCAATATTCAGTCTGTTTTTTTTTAATATGTTTACTTTGATTACTCAGTGGTTTCTGGTCCGATTTTTGTCATTCTTTTTTTGTTTGATGCAGTATAATATTGTCATTTGGTCCCATAACATTGATTCAGTGTGGTTCAGAAATTTTCATTTAATGAGCATTTTTCGCTTATTGTTAACTTGGATATTATTATTATTACTATCTTTACTACACATTACAAAATTCTAGTGCGCATAGAAGAAAATTATGTATATGACATGAATTTGGGTTGAATGTTTGAGCTACAAATACTTAATGAAAAAAACAGTTATGATGAAATAAAAAAAAAAATAACTTCCTTTGTTTGTGAGAAATATGACCAAAAAGTATTCAACTAAACTTGTAAAAAAAAAACATAAATTAAGATGACCATCAGTGAAGTAGGTACCTATTAGGCTTTTAAAAAAAGATCCATACCAGACCATGTACTCGAATAAAGAAAAATCACAATCAGTACTTTTTATCAGTTTCTATAGGTCCACGTAAATAACGCGATGTTTTCGCGCAGTTGCGCGGGCGCAGAGTTTGGGCGCCCGCCACGCGCCCCGTTCAATGAACCCGGCCATAGATTAGAATAATAAAATAATATGCTAATGTGAGGCGCCGATGATAATGTAACTGACTGTAATCAAATGATGAATAATCAACGGAATTTGTTAATAAATTAGGTTGGTAGGTTTGTAAATACTTATTTGTGTTGTTTTGCAAAAAAATAATGTGTTAGTAGAAATTGAGGTCTGTAAAATACTTAGGTTACCTACTAGATTTCAAGTTAGAATGATAAAAAAGAGCTTCATACTAACTATTTCGCCGTGTTTTTTAATATGTTATAAAATATACTAAATATAAGAATTGAAAATTATTTGTACCTACTTAAAACTTTTGCAAATTATGAAAAAAAAACTGCTGCACGGTATCATAATATATTTTGAACTTATAAATATTGTTGTTTTTTTTAATTATTTAACAAAAATGTAGTAGACAGGACAGACAAATATAATTATCTAACAATAATTATGACGTGCATCCTTTGAATGTCGAATATTAATGTCAATAATAGGTCTTTAATGTTGTTATAAAACAAAATATAATTTAATGTATCGTTTCGTGTCTCACTCAAGAAAACACTTTTTGACTATCAATAACACTGATTTAATTGTGATATAAATACCTAAACTTAGAGTATAATAAATTAATATAGATGGAATGTTTTGATTTAGGTATTTGGTGAAAAGAGAAAACAACTAGACAGACTATATTATCTACTTTTTTCTATAAAGACTACTTTAGAATATATTAGGTAGTTAGCAAAGGTGTGCTCGTTTATTTTATTTTATCTGAATTGAAAAAACTATTTAATTTTGTTTGTGTAAGAATACTGTAACAAAAAAGTCCTCAATCATCATTCTTATTTGGCGAGTTTTACTGCTTTTATGTTATCTTTTATTTAAGTATTTAAAAGTAGGCTTTATAAAATTTACATACTTTAATCTTTCTTGGCGCCAACGATGCGTCACTCTTACCTTTGTGGCCCCTTTAACAAAAATGTCGAGTCGTTTAATCAGTCACTACCGAAAAGGACTCACATTTTAACACGCAAATGGAAATAGGTACAAAACTCAATCATACCCGATCATAATCAAAAATGTCGTACCCATATCATAATCTTTGGCCCCTAAACGTCACGCATTTGCTCGTTAATGAAGTAATATTTTTTTCTGGTGTTTTACGCATGAGTATTACACCGATCGGCCTTGTCCCACAACCCGGCAGAATTGAGAAGCGACATCAACACTCTACAGTCATTATAATAGAACGAATTTTCAATTTGGTCAGGTAACGAGGCACTAAAGGGTGTAGGGCAATTCGCGCCACTGGTTTGATAATTCTAATGTTTCCTATTTATATTTTTATTATTTGCGTGTATACGTTTTCGAAGGCCGAAGTGGCCTCAACGTAGAAAACAGAACGTTACATTAATTTTTCCAGCGGTTTTTGTAAATAGTAAAGTTGGTAAGTAGTTTCTTTTCTATAATGATTGATAGGTAATGATTTTGATGGATGGTAACATTTTTAGTGTATCCAATTGGGGGGTAATTACCGCTATTGTGTATACGGAAGCTTTGTCTTTCAAATAATGAATACTCTTATCTAAATCTTCATGAAATGCCTCATTAATTAACTGGAATCTAGAAATGTATTCTCGTAGTGGTCACAAGATTCACAAATCTTTTCTTGTAGATATCCACGACGAATTATGTTCCGCTTGATGCAAGTTTTAGTATCTTTTTCTCGGCTATTATCCTTCTTTGTTAGCTAGTAGTAAAAAGTGTTGTTTTAATTATACAAAGAAATACGTAGTATTGTACAGTGTAGATAATTTATTCATAGGCTTATCGGCTCGTATAAGAGGCGTCAATGGGGAAAATTCTAGATAGATACTATATTCTATTTATATGTGGCTACTACGCAGATGAAAAAAAAAAAGAAATGAAAAATACGCCCATTTTACATGGACCTAAAAAAAAAGGCGGACGGAACTTCACTAAGAAACGATTGAAGCACCACAATGGCGGCGGCGTAAATATGTGTGAGTGTGTATAGGGATGCCAGATGAAGGAAAAAATTACCCATTTTTAAACAATATTTAATTAAGATCTCCCTTGAACTTAAGTTTAATTACAATTTTTTTGTGACGGATACCTATTTTTAAAATAAAGGTAAAATCATTTAAGCACATTGGATATTAAAATATTTACAACTCGTTTAATGTTAATAAAGTTTTACAATCCCTTTTGGTGATTCAAATTTTTGTAGACTTGTCTTTTGCTATCGACACATCTAGAAATCCCTTCTAATTTACTGAAGTGGTGAAAACGAATGTTTAAGTATTTTTCGGCTATAAATATTTAATTAGAGCTATTTTATGTTCCATTCCTACACGTCTACATTCCTATTCCATGTCTACACTCCCTTATTATTTTTATACAATCATTTTTCCATGCATCATTTGCCGTGGGGAAATCTGTAAAAATATAGAAGAATACAAAAACGATAAATAGTAACATAAAATATAAATCTCCCAATTTTGAAATAATTTGAACCTTGAAATAGTTGCAACACTGATTGATTTCGAGATGTTTATTAAATTTATTGACGTAAAATCGAGAAATAAGCTTCAAATTGACATGCTTAACTATGAAAAGTGATCCCCTGGCTTTTTTAATTGAACTACTATGGTTTAGACAACTTTTTGCAACTCATGACGGCATACTTTGGTTTTTATTAGACAAAATAACACCGTATAAAACCGCGAGTGTCGTTCGAAGCGTAATGGCCGACGGCTGACTTACTATGGTGTGAATGTGTGCGTGCTGGCTTGTCCACATTAGCGCACTGACTTACTATGGGTGCTTCAATTGTTTCTTAGTGAAGTTCCGTCCGCCTTTTTTTTTAGGTCCATGCCATTTTAAGGTTAGTTCAGGTTAAATGTCATGATAATTAATATCTGTTTATCAATTTTATTTGGGCCGGCCTTAAAAACGTTGTCTTTACGAGAACGTTTATGAAAGTTTTTAATACAAAAATACCTGTTTGTTCCTCTTATTTTACCAAAATAGAATACGAATCCCTATTATTATGTTTCTATTTATGTTATATATATATTATGTATCTAAGCAAAATTTAACCGTTCTCACATCCTACGTACATAATCGAATGATAACAATGAAATGTGAACCATGGCTTCATGTAACAGGAATTTACCTACCTTTTTCATAAGTGTTCATATTGTAAGTCAAGATATACAATGACAGCAATAACTGCCTCATTGGTCTAGTCGGTTGCCAAGTCGGGAAATTTTTTGGGTTTTTCCATGAAGAATTTCTCAGTAGGAGTAACAGAGACCGGGATTGTGCCTGGTTGATAGCAATAGGCTTGGCCCCATTTACATGAGACTTAAAAACATAACAGGTGAAGTGTGGGTGTACTATGACTGGACAAATGGACACCAACTCACCAACCCTTCCTCCACCTATATTTTCATTATACCGGGACTTTCGTCCCGGTAAAATTGAACGTCCCACAGACCGGTAAATTCATAAACGCACATCCACGCGACCACCAAACATCTAACCAACGAAAAAATACGCGATAAATACAAGAATAAGCATTCTTAACGAAGCGTGGGCATACGGCTAGACGAAAAATTTAAAATAGCAAAATAATTAGACGAAAAAAAGTTTGAAAACAACCTGTCAGACCTAATTCCCCTGGCTAGACTGACTCTTACATGTCCCTCGAGTTCTTGGCATCAGATCAAAGTCAGTCACTCCAAGCCAGACAATCACTACTACGCGTTAACCAGTTTGAAAAGAAATAAAGAAAGTTTTTTTCAACTGTTGAGTCTACAGAGATCTATAGTTTCAAGGGTTTTCTAATATATAAGCACATTCTTTCTTAATGCTATTGTATTGCAAAATAGTTAAAGTATTACCTGATGCATTATTAACAGTAGTATGGAACATCCCCCGGCAAGATGGACTGATAAACTGAAGAAGATATCTGGCAGTGGCTGGATGAAAAAAGCGGGAGATCGTGTGATAACTCTTGAGTTGTAGTGGGCGAAACCGTTGGTAACAAAGCTAGTTTAAAAATATTTAAAGAGTTTTTAAATAGATTTCAGGGTTGATGTGTCCCATATCTTCTTTATCATCTTGTTGTAGGCCTCACTTGTGTGCCATGCTTCCTCGTTCCATGTCTGAACCAGATCTTACTCTTTATCTACGGTACTTTCACAGTTTTTATGTCTTGTGACTGGGACTGTAGCACCATAACTATTTTTGAACTGTTTTTATTTTTTGTCTTTTGACAATTCAAAAGTGACTGTAACTGGCTTATTTGAAATAAATGTTTTGATTTGATTTGATTGATATCAACTGAATTCCAGCCATCCTAATAATTGGCCCGTTAATACGACAAATCCAGTCTTTTTTTCTACAGTGTTGGTGCACTGTATAAAAAAAGACTGGATTTTTCGTATTTAGAAGTAAAAACTGTTGCAGTAACCTAGGTACTTTTTGTTTGCAAAATATAAGAGTTTAGACAGTTAATATTCTACGCCCTCATACAGTTAGGAGCTACCTTTGTTCCAGAAATTGACGTTTATAGTGGCCTTCGCTGGGCGGAAACGCTGGCACCACTAGTACCCAGCAATCATACATAAAAAGGTCGATATGGAAACCAATACAGGCACTAAGTTATTGCTGATCAATAAAAAAAATATTACTATAAACGACAATTGGATTAACACAGAGTTTTAAATTGGTGTTGTAAAATAAGACTATAATAATTCCCACTGCTGGGGCCCAAGAGGACTTGTATCAAGTCAGAGAGTCAACTCTACGAGTGGAAATTGGCTGTCAATTAGAATAACTTGGGTCCAGTACTGGTTGGTAGATATCACAATGCCTTCGTTTTTCTGTTCTATGACATTCTGGTTTCCTCACGATGTTTTCCATCAGCGATGATAGTGATGTCCATGATAAACTTGGAAACTATCTATCAATTTTAAAAGACACAATGCTACTTGCCTGTGTTTAGACTCGCAAACTCATGCATGAGGAGTGAACTGCTAAACTTAATACAGTCTTCAAACTAAATTCTGATCGATAGAAACATTTTATTACTATAAACGACAACAGTGAATATACACTGAGCTATCACAGACCTTGACGGACTTACTATAGAAACTCGATCATTTGATTCCGTTAAATTTTTCAAACCATTCTACGATTACAGCCTTTTTGTTTGACTATGTTATGTTTTCTCGATTGAAACATTTAGATAAAGAAAAGCCGGATCCTTGACAACTCTAGTATTCAATTCATCTGGATAAACAATGGTTCTCTAGGATAGGTTAGTATAAAAGAAAAGTCGAACAATAGATCAAGCACCCTTTCCTCGCCAGCTACGGGGGCTCTGACCGCAGCCCTCCTAATTGAAGCCCTCTTCACTAGTACCCCCTTTTTGTGCTGGTCTTCGGAATGTTCGCAGTTTGAAGCCTGGAATTTAAGGGTCTAGTCTAGCCTACAGATCTAGGACCTAAGTATTTTTCTTGGAAGTCTCAAATTGAAATTTTGGGTAGCAATTACTTTTTTCGGGTCGATGCTTTGATTCAATGTCGTAAATCTGAATGTTTCCTAAATATTGTTTGGGCTAAGAATTTGTAATAGGTACTAGAATAAGCCCGCGACTTCGCCTGCGTGAAATTCGGCCAATATACAATAAAAGCCTAAGTTACTTATTATTATATATTTCAGCTACAAAATCAGTTAAGCCGTTTCGGATATTACTCGAAACAAACAGACTGACATTTTACACAAGTGTTTTTTATTTGTAAATACTTTTTATTATTTTGACTTTACAAACAGCAATAACACGTCATTTTATTGTGTAGACACTTCTTTAATATTCTTTAAACTTTCCTTATTGTATTTTCTTAATGTTACCTAACCTGTGTATCAAATTAATAAAATCGCCAATTCTAGTTTTTAAGCGACCAGCTAAAACGTAAAAAATACCGGTATTTCCGCAATAATACTAGTCTGCGATCTGTCTAATCTAAACTAATTCACGCCAACTAATACATTAAATAAACGATACAAAAATACATAGAAACGAAAACATTTGGCAGTCAATTATCGCGAGGTACGTGTCGCCATTTGTTCCATAAATATAAAATCCAGAAGGTCTACTTATGGCAACACTTGATAGTGAAACTCTGCGCACTGCCACTGCCACATAGATTACTGCGGGGCCGTATTTAACGTAGGGCAGTGAGAAGTTAATAGATTGCCTTACGAGGGCCCCTCTTAGCTACGTCTCTGGACCACCGTGTTATATATATAAACGTTGTCTATTTTTTATAGAAAATGAATAGAATTGGTCATACAGCGCTCTGAAATGTGATATATTGCGAATTAGGTATTTTAATAATGGTATTCTGAGATTGAGCTGTTTGGAACATCATTTAACCAGTAGTGGTAATACGTTATTTTAGTATATTCTCTAAATTTAATTATTATCATTCTTAAATGTTCCCACAGCTGGGACACAGGTCTCCTCTTTGTGAGGGGGAATGAGCCATAATCCATCGCGCGTGCCCAGTGCGGGTTGGTGGATGTCACATGTCTTCGAATTTTTGGTTCTGATGTTTTCCTTCACCGTTTTGAAAGCAGTGATGATGAAATAAATTACACAAAGTTATGCGCCTGGCTGGGTCCTAATAATTTTTTATCAAATTCTTTCACACACTTATAAAAACAGTAGAACTTCTGCAACTTCCTACACAGCGTCACTCATAAAATGTGCCATTACGATCGTCTACGTCACTTGCGCATGCGATTGAGGCCCACTGTTTAACGTACGATATTTTTTCGCACACAAATATCAGAGTATGCTAGGATGTTTTGATGAATATTGGTGTTTTGTCTGTGAATGGATAGGTTGCTCACCTTGCTGCTAACTATAGTTATAGATGAGAGGCGACGCGAGGCTGGCGATGGACCGAGGATCATTAAAAAAATGTGATGATAGATGTTGGTAGACTGTGTGGGAAAAATTATTGAGAATAATAATTTTGGCGTGCGTGTTAATACAATGTGGATGCCCCACGAAGAAGGAGTAGTCATGATGTATGTTTATAAGTATACAGTAAGTTTCTCAGGAAAATCTATGTTTAAGCCAATTAGGAGCGTGAGATTTGCCTCAACATTTTTTATTTGTTGTGAAATGTCCTCCGATCTTGAATGGAGTGAAAGCGACGGTCAGACTTGACAACCAACCTGTTCTTCTACTTGCCCTTTGTCGCCTAGGGCCTCGGTAACCTTTTCGTGCCTCCAGCAGGCATATGGCCCTTTCGACCCCGTCATTATTTGTTTTATGTTGCTTGACTATCAATATTTCAAAAGTTTACTCTGAAATGGGTCTTTTCCCCTTGATTCAACTTTCAGTCTAATAATTAAAGCCTCTTTTTCAGAACGATACATACAGAGAGTAAGTAGGTGGTACATCGCTGTACTAATAAACAACGCTATTACGACAAACTACGTCACATCGCGTCGGCGCCCGCGCAGCCGTGAGGCCCACCGCCACGGTAATAATATCTACAGTATTGGAACTCCCTACAAACGGACGAAACGCGAACTATACCTACGCGCCTCGATGTCGGGGCGCGCTCGGGGCGCAGACAGTTGTGGCCGTACCGCAGTGATGAACGGACGGTGTGTTGTTTTTTTAGCAAAATCAGTTAAAGTACCTATTTTAATATGACGAGTAGAAAATATTGTGCTGTTTTTAGGTGTATGAATTCAACAATAACGCATCCAGACAAAAGTTTTTTTTAAATTACCTGCAACCTCTGATAGGTAAGTACTGACTATAAAAAAAGATTACTTATTAGTAACTAGTAGGTAGGAACATAATGTGTGACTTTTTAATGGTTATGTATTTTCCTTTATCTCATGAAAAAAATGGTATTTGGATTAATAAATACAGTAAAGTTACTGAGACAAGTGAAATAGGTAAGCTAAAGGCGGTCCTGAATGAATCATGATACGGTAGGTACTTACTCTTGTGTTAAAACTCCGGTGCATGTGTGTTTTGTTAGTTTGTTTAATTCAAAGTAAAGACATGGTGTAATGGCGCGGTGGGATTGTCGGCGGACACGGAAATGAAGCAGTGAGCTTCATTTACCTACGGTACGGTGTACAATCAACGTATATTCAGTGTACTACATAAAATATATCACAGTCATGAATTTTATTCTAGGAACGTAGATTACCGTATATCTAGGGCTCGCGCGTACATAGTTCACTCCGTGTTTGAGTGTGCGCACTCGGTTGCATTAGGCCGACTGCCTGCGCGAGCGATGCGCCGCACAGTGGTCGGACAGCCCTAACGCATGTTTACGTACCGCGCGGCTGTAGGTATTTATTTCTATCATGCGGCCGAGATCCACTACTGTAGATATTTATACTGTGCCACCGCTGAACGTATTGCGTAGTAAAATTGTATTCGAACGCTAATTCCGGAGTATAAGTATAAACTTGTGGCGACTTAACGCGCCACATATGTCCCTACCAACAAATGTAGCAACGTATAATTAGATTGTAAATGTGTGTTAGATCATAAGTTTAGTTTGTAAATATGTATACGTAAGTAGGTACCAAGGTAAATAATTTTTGTATATAGCTTCAGTTTAATTGTTTAGTTTTAAGATGTACGTAGCTAATAAGTTCTCATGCTTTTGTTTCTTTTCTGAATGAATTTTTTTTTTTTTTTACTATTTATTAAGTAGGTCTCTGGTGGCGTTAGGATGGCCATGCTAGTTATGCGTGCGTAATCGCAGGTAGCTCCTGTATTATTATGTACAAAGTACTGCACCCACCTCTACTAAACAACTGTGATAATAACACTAAGTAGCGTAGCAGGCGATTTATAGAACGTCCATGAGAAGGGATGACATCATATCTGACATATTGTATTGTGATAATATTTTTCTCTAAAAAAGACTGATTATTTCTTATTAATAAATATTTTGTACCTACATGTTCCACTTTGACTGAATGAATTAAGATGTCTGTATTTATATTCTTCTCTTGCTGTGTGTTTTCTCAAAAATTGAGTACTCACTATGTTGGATATGTGTCACAATGCCTTTCTATGGGGTCACCACTTTCGCGTTGCTTACGCGAATTTAAACGTTTTAGAAACGTGTAGCGCGGGATGTAAGCGTTGCAAGGGTCGGCCGGTAGGTTGAAATGAAAAAGTTCTTTCTTGCAGCAGAGATGTATAATCACGATAATTATCAGAGCGAGTGAACTGACTCGTGTGAAGGTTGCGCGTGGACTGTTCACCAAAAATACACATTCGTCTTTCCCAGTCGCTGGCGATAAACTTCTTACAACTAAAAACTATAGTAAGCATTGTTACCAATAAACAATAGAAACGCGCTCTGGGAAGCCCAACGGTATAAAAACATAAAACATAACATTTGGCATTTTGTTAAGGCACTAGGCCATAAATGTTACAGACAAATACCCTTTCTTAATTGCCAGTTCACAATGCAGTTTAAAACAATTCGCTGTACAATACAATTTAACACTGCAGCTGCGTACAATAAAACATAATATTTCAGCTGTGTGAATCGGCGGAAAGGACCGAAGAATACTTTATTGTTATCTATTACTTCGGAGCTTTCACCCGATGGGTAATACACTAAAAGGGGGGTACTTGTGGCGACTTAACGCGCCACATATGTCCCTACCAACAAATGTAGCAACGTATAATTAGATTGTAAATGTGTGTTAGATCATAAGTTTAGTTTGTAAATATGTATACGTAAGTAGGTACCAAGGTAAATAATTTTTGTATATAGCTTCAGTTTAATTGTTTAGTTTTAAGATGTACGTAGCTAATAAGTTCTCATGCTTTTGTTTCTTTTCTGAATGAATTCTTTTGTTTTTTTAGTGTATTACCCATCGGGTGAAAGCTCCGAAGTAATAGATAACAATAAAGTATTCTTCGGTCCTTTCCGCCGATTCACACAGCTGAAATATTATGTTTTATTGTACGCAGCTGCAGTGTTAAATTGTATTGTACAGCGAATTGTTTTAAACTGCATTGTGAACTGGCAATTAAGAAAGGGTATTTGTCTGTGTTAGAAATTAAGTATTTTCTTAGTCTATGCATTACATTGACAGTTGTGTTATCTGTATGTCTTTCTCGATGGTTCACTCTCTCTTGTCTCTGCCCCGTTCCAAAACGGACATGAATTATTTTGTGCTGTCCAATTAATATTAAAATCCAAAGACATCTAAGTGAAATAATATTGTATTGTGTACCGTGTACATATTTGTGAGTAAATGCATATTTAACAATATAGAAACGCGACTTATTTATTTTTCATCTCTGCTCACGACATCCGACACGCGCCTGCCAGGTTGGTTGTTGAACTTGAAGATCCACGAACCTACAACAGGTTAACGGTCCCAGTGTGCGGGTTCATTGGAATATAACCCAGAGTATTAATCTGAGCTCCAGGATGCCGTTGGCTAATGAGAATCGTCGCAGTGATGTATTGGATGGCGGCACAACCAATGCCAACAACATAACCTACAACAGTATTGAAAAACTACAAGGATTATCAAACTATCTAAATTGGAAATTTTCTATTCGGATGTTGCTAACGCTGGATGGTGTATGGAATTGTGTCGATGGCACGGACACGGATGCTGCGCGCGATGGTCGTGCGCTGGCGCGTATCTGCCTCTCGATACAGCCAAACCTCTACCAGTTTGTCCGTGACGCCAAAACTTCAAAAGAAGCGTGGAAACGTTTGTCTGATACGTTTGAGGATAAAGGCCTTTACAGGAAAGTATTGCTTCTTCGACAGCTACATAGGACTGAGTACAATCAATACCCCAATATGTCAGATTACATCGAGGGTGTTATGAGCCTTGTCGCACAACTGTCTGACATAGGAAAAATCATAGAAGATGGTGAGATAGCTGAGATCTTACTTTCTGGCCTACCGGAACAATTTGATGTGCTCGTGTCTAGTCTAGAAACTGCGAGCTTGACAAACAATCTAACCAGTGAAGTGGTGCGCACTCGACTGCTACAAGAGGATCATCGTCGTAACAACAGCAACAGCATAGACAATTCGGCTCACCTAGCCAACAAGAAAAAACCAAATAAGCTTACCTGCTCATACTGTAAGAAGAGTGGTCACATTGCCAAGCGGTGCTTCAAGAAGAAACGGGACGAGAAAGGAGAAAAACAAGAAGAACACTCTTTGTTTGCTTCAGCCTACTCAGCCTGTAGTTCTGATGAGTTCATCGTGGACAGCGGCGCTACGGTACATATGTGCATTGACTCTAAGCTTGTTCAGAACGCTAAACAGAAGAAGTGCACTATTTCTGTTGCTAATGGAGAGCATTTGATGAGTGAAAGTCTTGGTAAGGTTACTCTTAAGTCTAATGTTAGTTTAGAAAATGTATTGTTTGTTCCTAGTCTTTCTAATAATTTAATGTCAGTAAGTGCAATGACTGATAAAGGTTATGTTGTTGCCTTTCATGATAATGTATGTGAGATTTATAGTGATTGTAAAATCACAGGCAACCAGGTTTTGTCCGCAAGGAAAAGTAATGGGCTATTTAAATTTAAAGTGCAAGGTCGGCCCACCTCCGGGTTAGGTTATTCTCCTTCCCTTCCATCTATGCAGGGAATGCAGAGTGCCAATGCTGCAGCGTGCGTACCTATGAGTGTATGGCACAAGCGTCTCGGTCATCTTAGTCAGAAAGGTATGTCTGTACTTGGTGGAGGGAATCAGTGTGTTGGTGTCGTTTTTCAGCAGGAAGATGATGTGCCAGGCAGCTGTGTCTCGTGTCTTACGGGGAAGATGCATAAGTCATCGTTTCCCCGGGCAACTGCGAGGCGTGCTGCTTCTCCACTGGAACTGGTCCACTCTGATGTTTGTGGCCCGATGCAAGTGAGCAGCTGGGGTGGAGCGCGCTACTTGTTAACTTTCACCGATGATAAAACGAGGAAGACGTTTGGCTTTCTTATGAAGAATAAATCTGAGGTTAGTTCCCATTTTGTTACCTTTAAAAACATGGTAGAAAAACAGACTGGTTTGCAAATTAAAATCTTGCGTACTGATAATGGTACTGAATATTGTAATAACAATTTAACCCACTTCTTGAAAAAGGAAGGCATTATTCACGAGGTATCTGTGCCTTATTGCCCTCAGCAAAATGGTGTATCAGAGCGCGTCAATCGTACAGTAATTGAAAAAGCTAGAGCCATGTTACAGGAATCAGGTCTGAGTAATCGCTTTTGGGGTGAAGCTGTGATGACGGCTATTTACTTGAAAAATAGGTCCCCCACTTCTGCGTTATCAGATAGAATACCTGAGTGTGAATGGACTGGGTCGAAAATTGACCTCAGTCATCTGCGCGTTTTTGGCTGTGTTGCTTATACATTCATACCTGATCAACGTAGACGCAAGTTTGATGCCAAGGCACAAAAGCTTATTTTTGTAGGCTATGGTGAAACATGCAAGGGGTACCGATTTATCGATCCACTTGATCCTCGAAAGGCTGTTTATTCTAGGACTGTTACCTTTCTTGAGGACAAGTTTATTGGAAAGGAGATCAATTGTGAGCGAGACAGAGAGCATTTTATTTTTCATGACCAGATAAATTTTATTAATAATGATAATGATAATAATCAGAATGGTTCTATTGAAAATTTAAATAATTTAAATAATAATAATGATAATATAAATGTATCGGCTGCTGATGATGACAATGTACACTGTGATATTAGTTTTAGTAGAAGTGACAATGCTAAGTCTGTAGACACTTCAAGTGAGAACCTCTCAGTTTCAGATGTCGGCAATACACCAGCAACGGGGTCGCCACTGTCTGAGCTGTACCGCAGTATTGAAGATGTCTCTGAGGATGTTGACGGTGATGAAGATGATGTCCCTTGTGGCGCTGTATCTTCTCTGCCGGCCTCTTCATCTCGAGGAGGAGAGGTGATTACGTTGGAAAGGTCCGACGCGTCTATCTCTCGTCCTGTGCGTAGTACTCGAGGTATTTTACCCATAAAATTAAAAGACTATGATTTGTCATCGTTATTGGCAGCTGCGAGTTCATTAGATGAACCACAAACACTTTCTGATGCTATGAATTCACCTGAGAAGGATGAATGGTACGAAGCTATGAAAGGTGAGTACAATTCCATGATCAAAAACAATGTTTGGGAATTGGTTGACCGACCTAAGGGTCTAAATGTAGTCAAAAATAAATGGGTCTTTAAGAAAAAGTTTGATGCTGCAGGTCAATTTATAAAATATAAAGCTAGATTAGTTGCCTGTGGTTATAGTCAAAAGCAAGGCATTGATTATGCTGATACTTTTTCGCCTGTTGTTAGGCATTCAACTCTTAGAATATTATTTAGCATTTCAAATCAGTTGGATCTGAATATGGATCACATAGATGTTACCACAGCTTTTTTAAATGGTAAGTTAGATGAAGTTATCTATATGGAACGGCCCGCTGGTTTTAAATCTGATGAAGACAATAAAGTTTGTTTACTGAAAAAGAGCATCTATGGATTGAAGCAGGCAAGTAGGATGTGGAATATTAAAATCCATGATGTTTTATCTAAGAATGGGTTTGTGCAGAGTAAATGTGAACCTTGTGTATATAGTAAAAAGACCAAGACTGAATATACAATATTGGCCTTATATGTTGACGATATTTATGTTTTTCATAATGGGTATATAGATAATATTCTGTTACTTTTGAGAGAACATTTTGAAATCCGTCATTTAGGAACATTGAAAAATTGTTTAGGCATGAATGTTTCAATTAAAAAAGGTGTAACTATTCTTGATCAATCTGATTACATAAGGCGATTATTGGCTAAGTACAATATGACTGAATGTAAAGCTGTATCTACCCCACTACCAGTAAACTGCAAACTGGACAAATCAGATAAAGATTGTTTAGATGATAATATTTATCAGTATAGACAATTGTTAGGATTACTAATGTACCTATCTGTATGTACACGTCCAGATATCTCATACGCATGTAGTCAGTTAAGTCAGTACAGTACATGTTTCGATATGAGTCATTGGCGCGCTGCTAAGCGAGTATTACGCTATCTTGCAGGAACCATGAATTATGGTCTTCATTTTGTCAAAAGCAATGATTTTAATATCATTGCCTATGCTGATGCAGATTGGGCCAATGATTTGTCCGACCGCAAGTCATATACTGGATTTGTTATAAAAATTGGTGAAAATGTCATCAATTGGGAGGCTAGAAAGCAACGTTGTACGGCTTTATCTAGCACAGAAGCAGAATATCTTGCTATTAGTGATGTATGCAAGGACATTTGTTTTGTTAAGAATTTCTTATCAGAAATTATTGACAAAAACTTTGATGTAACTGTATTTAACGATAACCAAAGTGCTCAAAAGCTTTTACTTGTTAAAGAATACTCCCATAAAAGAACTAAGCATATAGATTTGCGGTACCACTATGTAAAAGACTTAATACAGGGAAAACAAATTAATGTTAAATACCTGCCTACAGACCAGATGGTCGCTGATGTGTTAACCAAACCACTGTGTGGTCAGAAGCATGGTAATTTTGTCAGTAATCTAGAGTTAAGGTGCATTATTTAGATGTTGAAATGTATCTTGCTTGCATGTAGAGTGGGATTTATTCTTGGATATAGTTCCTTATTCAAATGTTTAGAGTCATACTAAATAGGAATGTAGTTGTTTTTTTTGTATCGAGTCATCCTTAGAGCATGTAGAGCCAATGTAGGGCCACTAGTTATCTCATGTAATGCATAAGGAGGAGTGTTAGAAATTAAGTATTTTCTTAGTCTATGCATTACATTGACAGTTGTGTTATCTGTATGTCTTTCTCGATGGTTCACTCTCTCTTGTCTCTGCCCCGTTCCAAAACGGACATGAATTATTTTGTGCTGTCCAATTAATATTAAAATCCAAAGACATCTAAGTGAAATAATATTGTATTGTGTACCGTGTACATATTTGTGAGTAAATGCATATTTAACAATATAGAAACGCGACTTATTTATTTTTCATCTCTGCTCACGACATCCGACACGCGCCTGCCAGGTTGGTTGTTGAACTTGAAGATCCACGAACCTACAACAGTCTGTAACATTTATGGCCTAGTGCCTTAACAAAATGCCAAATGTTATGTTTTATGTTTTTATACCGTTGGGCTTCCCAGAGCGCGTTTCTATTGTTTATTGGTAACAATGCTTACTATAGTTTTTAGTTGTAAGAAGTTTATCGCCAGCGACTGGGAAAGACGAATGTGTATTTTTGGTGAACAGTCCACGCGCAACCTTCACACGAGTCAGTTCACTCGCTCTGATAATTATCGTGATTATACATCTCTGCTGCAAGAAAGAACTTTTTCATTTCAACCTACCGGCCGACCCTTGCAACGCTTACATCCCGCGCTACACGTTTCTAAAACGTTTAAATTCGCGTAAGCAACGCGAAAAACTCCTATTATGATACGTTTTTTAGTTATTTTGAAACGAAATATTGTTTTAATGATCGTTTCAATTTATTTTTACGTTCCATGCTATTGCTTTTTTCATCATCTTCAATATGGAGTCGTTACGCGATGAGATATTTTGTTTTTATCTTCTAAGTAAAAAATAAACTTATAATATTAGCTATTAAAAACCCTACCTAGGATTATTTTTTATTTAGCGATAGGCTCGCTTTTGTCCACTATCTCAGCTGATAAGCAATGATGGGGTCA
The DNA here is from genome assembly GCA_954870645.1 of Agrotis clavis. NCBI lineage: Eukaryota > Metazoa > Arthropoda > Insecta > Lepidoptera > Noctuidae > Agrotis > Agrotis clavis. The sequence goes on along the minus strand of OX940928.1, from coordinate 25,316,818 downwards.
ACGGACAACGGTGAAGCATGTTTGCCAAGAAGTAAACTCATTCACGCTTGATATTGCGTTAGTTGCATTGTATCTAACTTGTAACCTAACAAGCAATACAATTTAGGTAGATACCTATCATGGGATTGAGTTGACAAAATCTATAATTTAACTAAGTAATCAAATAAACATAAAGTATTGACCTATGTACCTATTCATGAATTCTATTTTATCGACGACAATGTACTATTGAGGCCCACCGCACTATCACTGCGCGCTCTGAGGCCCCCAACATTATTTGCCGTACAGCATAGCAGATACATTGAGAAGTTCAACTCGACACAAATTAAACTTTGATGTAACTTTTTAGGATATTAAGTAATACTGATGCTAAATATTAAAACTTACTGAATAATTGATCAATCACAACGATAATTGTGAAAGCCAATATTACGAAAGAGTAGGTAGGCATTGATTTTCTTCTTGATTAGTCGGGGCTAACAAAATATTAATTGATTTGATGGGACTAAGTAATAGAAATGGAGTCGTTGGAGTGGATGTGAGCACGGTTAGCGGTAGCTGGAACGCTTTCTGTTGTCTAGTGTGTGTGACCATAGGGTTGCCATCTCTAAAATTTGAAAACCAGGATAAGACGAGTGAAAACTCCGGATTTTTAAGTCCAGACATGAGTCGAAGTGCGCACGGGATGTGGGAGGACGGTGAAGTGTGCGTGTGGTGTCGCGGGCAGTCCAACTTTAAACTTTTAATTTTTAAACCCGGACTACAAATGAAGACCCGGGACGCTCCCCGGACGCTCTCTAAACTAGGACACATCCGGGGAAACCCGGACGGATGCAACCCTACCCTAGAAATTAAAGGGCTATTGATGGAACACGCGCCACCTTGCGGACTCTTGGATTTTTTAAAGACTTCTTTTAAACCAGACGCAAAAATAAATGGCAAAATATAAGAGATTATAAAGTACGACTAGGGTTGCCAACTATTTTTTCACGAAATAAAGTATTTTCAGGTCTATGAAGACAATTAAACAGTATTTTAGAAAAACGAACAGTATTTTATTTATTTATTGTTTTAAATACATATTTTTTGGAGCTTCTCGCACAACTTACTAATTTACAATCATTTTTAAAAACTTCATACGCCTCATAACAATTAAAACTGAAATTAAAATAAATGAGGAGCTCATTTTTTATTAAATTGATAGAGGCTCTATTTCTATCATCCTGCCACTTAGAATTCATTACTGAAAAAACTCTTTCAGTAAATGCTTAGGTAGCAGGAACAGAAAGTAGTTAGGAAACAATTTTAGTTATGTTTTTAAATTCTTCTGAAGTGTTTACTAATAAATGGCACCACTTTTGGCTAGTACTCATTTCAAGAAAATCTTTGTTTGTAAACTCGGTGTGATTTGTTTGTGGCTGCGCTGCACTGAGCAATGAGCGCCCTCTGACTAAATAAAAACAAATTTGTGAGCGTCTTATAAGTGTAACACATTATAATGTGTCTGCATTTTGATGCTGAAAACAGTATTTTGTATACTTTTTTTTTTTCAACAGTAAAAAGTATAATTTAGTGAAAAACAGTATAATACTGTTCAAAACAGTATAGTTGGCAACCCTAAGTACGACACTGGCTAACACTTCTGGGATTACGAGTTTGATAGGTACGGTAGGTATGTTTGTAGCTGAAGGGTAATAAATATCATGTCTCCAGTTTGTGATGCTATTTACAATCTTAAATGCCGATTTTTTTTAGAATATATTTATTTAATATCTACGGAGAAAAAAAATACTTAGATCACTACTTATATCTCAAAAATGATCTAGAGCACTTAGTAGTCGTTAAAATACAGCAGGTCTTAAACGGCTGCCTATCAATTTTGCTAGTGATTCAGTTCGTGAATTTCCAGCAACGTTAGCATTTTTTCTAATATTCATAAAATGATACAAGTAGAATTGCAAATCAATTTGAACAAAGAATGGACTGAACCTTCCCTAGCCAAATGTAGAATAAATTGTTTATTTCCCAAAAGACATTATCTATACAAGAAAGAGATAGATGGTCCTACAGTGGTTTTTGCTCTTTCTAGTAATGTTAAGTTTGATCAACTAATGCTCAGTCCTTCTATAGGTCTATAAGTATTCAAATAATTATGTCCAGTAATTCTGCCTCTATGTGTAATCATTTCACGAATTTTAAAAGAATTGCTCTTGATGTAGCTAGAAATTCACGAAGTGAATCATTTAGGAATATTGCTCGGGTGTCGAAAACAGTGTTTCTTGGCACAAAAAACTTGTCAGCGGGGGACCGTAATCCGTCCTTACAATTTACAAGACATTTACAGACGAGTTACGTATCAAATACATTAAATAAACGTACAATAGTTGGAGGAATGAGAATAAAATCTACTTGAAAGCATCAACTGAGTTTTATTGGTACAAGTGCAGAGTCTTTGCAATTTTGTTATTTTGCTTATCCAGATTCCGTCATTTTGTTTCATAACTATTTTTGTAGCCTCTCTAGTCTTGAATTTTTGTCGTTTAAATCTTACGGGTTGGTATTCTTCGAAATTAATTGACCTATTAAAAAAAATGCAGAGTATCATACTCTCTACATAAAGAAAGAAAGAAAATACATTCATTTGACACAAACTGTGGACACACACAAGAGTTTTTTTGAGACAACATTGTGGATGTTGGCACAAAAAATACTATAAATTAATGGATTTTTTTTACCTTAACGAGAGCGAAAGCGTTTAAAAAAAACTCCTTAAAAATATTCTGCAAGCAGAGCTAAAAATTCCCCAAAACAGAAAGGCTTTTAAAAGCCTTTGCCCAGCTGTGGGACAGAGCAAAGGCACAGAAGTAACTACTTAATAGTTGGAACGTAAGCCAAAACTATATTTTTTTTTAATGCCACTGGTACTTCTATAAATATCTTCAATGTGCCACAGTAAGTGCGTGCGTACATTGTTCTAATTCTTAGTTAATTTCAGTGACATAGTTTCTTTCTCCTATAAATTAGAGGTTCATGGTCAATAGGTCAGCTAAACCAGTTCTATCCTGGTCGGGAGTAGGCAGCTGGGACGAACAGTAAACAACATTGTTAGGAATAGAATGGTTCCCACGATATAGCCAGCTGCTGGGATGATGAGTTATTTGCTTTGTTAATGGAAATTAAGAGTTGTTTTTCGCACTTTGCCGTGGTTTGTCCACAATCATATACATAACTAGCTTTTCCCTATTATTGCCTATGTTACTCAGGAACAAAGTAGCTTTCAAATGGTGAAGGAATTTCCTTAATCGGTCCATGAGTTTCAGAGCCTATTCAATACAAATAAACAATCCTCTTTATAATATTAGTGTAGATTAGTGTAGACAGATAAATAGGTGTGTAAAAATGAAAGTGTCTCATGTAAGTGTATCCACATTGCGCTACTTGCATTTAAGGCTGCATATTCTGAATGTTGGCAACGTCGCAAAAAGCTGTCAGATAATTACAAGTTTTAATTAATTTGGCAAATTTTCTGTATGAAAACAAGAAATATCGCTCTGTAGTGCACTAAAAAAGTGATATAGGAATGCAATTAAAACACTGAATTTGATGTTGTAACCGTTTCCGGTGTATAAAAGGCATCTGGAAAGCTTCCAAATGCTTTTTCTACATCTAAAACTATATATTCGGTGTTACGATATTAATTATTGCATTCCCTTATCAATTTTTTAGTGCACTACAGAGCCATATTTCTTATTTTCATACAGTAACAATGCTAAATTAATTAAAACTTGTTAATATTTGACAACCATTTGCGACGTTGCCAGCTTTCGGAATATACGCTCTTAATCTCTTTAATATATTATTTTTAAATCTAACATATTTTGATAAGTTTATTCGCTTTTTTTTACATCATCAAATGAGTCTTCCCAGGACAGGGCTGGAGGGGCTGTCAGACGCGTACTGACTAAAATCCAAGGTGCCCTTCAATAGCCCACTTGTACATCCACCCATTTTTGTTTGTAGGTGTATTTCTGTAAACATTGATTGGAGTCCACATAAATAATATAAAATTCTCTTGTAATGAAGGTGAGTCTATTGCCAATATTGTTCAAATCAGACAAAGAAGTCCAGGAAATAATTAACTCACCATAATCATAAAATAATTCAACCAATCGTATTTAAATAAGGCTTACATTATCTTGATGGCCCTGAAACGCTTCTTGTACGGTAATTCCCATAAACAAGACATTCGTGGCATATCTAGTATTTATTTTTGCCAAATATTTTTTCGGCACAAGGCTACGTCACGAGACACGAGGCTGCGAGGCGTCTGCGTCTGCGCAGTGAGGCCCACCGAGCACTGTTTCAAGGCCCATTGTCACGCTTCGTGGCTATGTACTTTTCAATAATATTTGGCTTAATGAATTGACTGTGACTAACAGTCAGTTTCTTTATCAACTACTAAAGTTATCAGTAAACGTTATATTAAATACCTAACTATTACTATAGTTAGGGCTTGTTTGTTTTTCCGTCACACGACCAAACGTTACTTTAGCGGTTACTTTTAACGAAAAAATTAGCCATTAAACATTTACGTTTAGACGTATCAGGAAACGGGGAGTGAAGTTCCTCATTAATCCTTCGAAAAGGGAAGACCTTCTGACCAAACGGGTGTTAATTTAGTAGGCTACTAGGTGCTGTTAACTTGGTTCAAGTTTTTCATTTATTCCATAGAACTCGCCAATGTTCTTTATGTTATCAACTCTTATTTATCTAACACCATGACTACCTTTTTTGGTCTAGTGTTTGTAAATGCGACCGTTGAGCATGAGCACCTAGGTTCGTTTTCTTGGCGGAACAAAAGTGTTATTAGGTTTCCCATTACGAATTTCTGGGGAATGCAACTATTTTTTAGCTGTCAGTGCCCTAATTAGCTATTATTTTTTCAATTCTTAAAAAAAAGCTATTTAAAAAAACTTTTTTAGAAATTACATCTACACATGGAGTGCCCCGATCTTTATTGGAGTACCTAAATGTACCTAAAATAACAAAGACTGCAGACAAAGTCATTACCATAAAATAATAGGCTTTTATTCTAAAAGGTTCTAGATTGTTAGTTTTGTTGTAAACTTTTAAATGTGTTGAAAATATCTTTAGCCTGGTCAGCACAGGCCACATTGAACAATTCCTCTATTTTTTGTACACATTATGAATCTTATTCAATTAATTTGATACCAAAATCATATCTGGTGAAAATGATATCTTGCGAAAAAATCAAGACAATATTTCGATTGTTTTGTGTGTAGGAGTAGCTTAGTAAGAAAAAAAAAACGATTTTGCAATATTCATAACTAAAGAAGAAAAGCTGTTTATGTAAGAACCTTATAGCAAAGATTCCAATTTTCCGCTGACTCCCATGAGAGAGCTTTTGCTAACAAAACAAAAAACCTATCGGAAAAATAGGTCAATACGAAATCACCCCGTTATCCCAGTTTCCTAAGTGCGTAGTACGCCATATGTTGGGTCAACCTGCCCTACATACATTAGCATATGCTGCGAGGTACCCGGGGAAACGGGTATGCGGGTAGTAGGGTTATAGCCGTCCCTTCCCGGATTGCCTTCGTAACCGCCGCGTTGCTGATTTTTAATAGTCTCCCAGGAAGATTGGGGGTTTTTGGGTACAAATGGTAAGATTAAGGCAGCTTATGTTGATACGTAGAAATAGATAGTGTAGTGTTATCGTTGGTACTTACAGGAATATTTGGGTACATGAAACACATTTTATTTATTTCGTGTATCCAGCAACAGTATCAGTTGTGGGAATGGAATGGTGTTTTCAGCAAAAGCAGTGGCTGTCGATTTCTGAACGATAAGATAATTATGGTGCCCACCCCAGTCTCTGTTGGAAACTCGGTACTCGAAGTTGTGGACTCACATATTATATCTACTTAGGACAAGTAGTCCAGTTAGGTAGGTCCAACTTCGAGAAAGAGGTCAACCGCCGAAACCAACTCGGTTGGGCAGCGTTCGGGAAACTACGCAATGTCTTTTCGTCCGACATACCTCAGTGCCTCAGACGAAAGTCTTCAACCAATGTGTGTTACCAGTGATGAGTTACGGCACCGAAACGTGGTCTTTCACTATCGGCCTCATCTTAAAGCTCAAAGTCGCTCAACGACGAACTAAAGTCACCGATATAGCCCACCGGATTAGCAAGCTGAAGTGGCAATGGGCAGGCCATATTGCTCGCAGAGCAGATGGCCGATGGGGTCGAAAAGTACTGTTGCGCTGGTTACTGCATGTTAAACGATATTTGTTGGATGTACAAATAAAATAACGTTTTTAATCTTGAGAGCGTTGTAATCGTGAGCGCACAGTACAAATTTTGGGAACCAAGTGTTGCCACACGGCAAATATTTTTACATGCAATCTTAGTGTTGCTACATACAAACAAATGTTGCCATACGGCATAATTATATTAAATTCTTAATGTTGCTACATAAACGCAACATGCTGCGGCCACACAAGATAAAAGTTTTACAATTAATAAAACATGTTAACAACAAATCTGTCTTTAAATTTATAGTACAACACAATGAATTTTTACCAAAATTTACATATGACATAAAAACCAAACATTTTTCAGAATTTAACATGAAGTACTAAACCTTAAGAATCTTATATTCTCATAATAACAAACACATATATCTATAACTTAGAGCGTAAACCCTCTAACGAGCTACGACTTGAAATGATACATATATAAATTATATAATAAATTATTCGTGACGCTATGGTATGCCATTACGATATTGCCATGTCCTGCAATAAAAGAAATTAACAGATCGGTACAATTATAATACCGATCAGCGGCGACATGCTCACATAATGACAGCCGTAAATAAAAATATTGCGTAAAGCTACGACTTATGTATCTAGAGGCAGAGCACATATTTTTAGAATTGAACGAGTATGGGTTTTACCATTTGAAGTTTTTACCTCGACGGCCCTAACGTGGCCATCATGACCAGGGAATGTATTTACCACTCTAGCCATTGGCCAGAACATTGCAGGAACATTGTCCTCTCTTAATATAACTAAAGAACCTATCTTGATGTTGGGTGAAATATTTAACCACTTAGGTCTGTTTTGCAGTACATTGAGATATTGTTTGTGCCACATCTTCCAAAATGATTGTTTTATTTGCGTGCATACCTGCCATAGCTTCAACCTATTTTGTGGAACATTTGAGACGTCATTTTCTGGATACATTGTTAAAGCGTTTCCTGTCAAAAAGTGACCTGGAGTCAGGTAAGTATAGTCATTTACGTCACTTGAAGATATCGGTAGCAAAGGTCTAGAATTAAGTACGCCTTCTATTTCCACCAACACCGTATTTAACTGTTCATAGGTTAGCAGGTGACCCTGTACTACTCTTCGTAGATGGTACTTAGTGCTTTTAACTGCCGCCTCCCAGAGGCCACCAAAGGTAGGGGAATAACTTGGAATGAAGTGAAAGTCAATTCCTTTCTGAGCTGTAAATTGAAAGACTTTACTTTGGTGGTCTCTGGAAGAAACCAAATTATACAGCTCCACCAACTGATTCCTTGCCCCCTTGAAGGTGCTGGCATTGTCGGAGTAGATCTCTTTCGGCAGGCCTCTTCGCGATATAAGTCTACGTAAGCACGCGAGATAGGTATCGGATGTGAGATCTGAGGCTAGCTCTAGATGTATTGCCTTAGTGGCAAAACATACAAATACGCAAATGTATCCTTTACCTATAATGGATCGTTTCACGCGCGAAAGTTTTACATTTACAGGTCCTGCAAAATCTACTCCAACTTTCTCAAAGGGATGGCTTAACGCAGTCACCCTCCCAGCCGGCAAGGAGCCCATCAGCTGTTTGGAAGCGGTGGCTTTTTGTCTGAAACATTTTACACATTTACTTGTTATTTTCTTTACATACGATAGACCATTAGTGATCCAGTATTTCTGATTTAAATTGGACAATAAAAGCCTAGGTCCTCCGTGCAGGAGACGCTCGTGTTCAGACCTAACAATACATTCAGTGACATATGCTTGTTTAGGTAAAATCGCCTGATGTTTTTGAGTGTATGGAATATTTGCGTGGTGTAACCTGCCGCCTACACGCAGAATACCCAGGTTGTCTAGAAACGGATGCAAACTTTGTAAAGAACCCTTCACATTTTGATTTTTATTTAAATATTCAATTTCTTCATGGAAGTGCAATTCTTGTTCGAACTTAATGAGTAACATTAGAGCAGAATTTAGTTCTGTACTTGACAAGAAATTATGCGAGACCTTGCTGCCTTTTAAATTATTGATAAATCTTAACATATAGGCCAATATACGTGTCATTTTATGGATGCTAGAATATTTGTGCATACCTTGCAGAACGTCGTTTACTGGACGAGCTGCAGATCCTACATTGGAGGAGATCGCTGCGCTGGACCGGCCCTCAGGTAATTCTGATGGTAACTCTATAGATTGATTAAACATATACTTACTGTCATATAAAAATCGAGGCCCATGCCACCACATATCGCAAGCACTTAGCTCATGCGGACTGACACCCCTGCTTATGTAGTCGGCCGGGTTGTCTTTGGTGTTTACATATAGCCATTGGCAGTCAGCAGTTTTACTGGTTATAGCCTTCACTCTGTTCGCCACATAAGCCGTCAACCTCATCGCTTCCGACCGTAACCAAGCCAGCACTATTTGGGAATCAGTGAATAAGTAAACTTGATTTATTTTTAATTTTAATTTAAGTGTGTTTGAAACTTTCGCGATCAAAATAGACAAAAGTAGTGCAGCATTTAATTCTAAACGTGGCACGGTAAGGTTTTTATTCTGAATCGGGTTTATGCGGGATTTCGAACAGAGCAAATGCATTTGTACTTTACCTTTACTATCAGTGACGCGTAGGTACACACAGCAGCCATATGCAGTTGAACTGGACGCATCAGAGAAGCCTATGAGCTCGACAGTGTCTGAATCAGATAGCTGAATATTTCTACCTATATAAATCGGATTCATTTTTGCAAGACTATTTAAAAATCCTAACCACTCTGATTTAATACTTTTGGGAGGCGCGGCGTCCCAGTCAGTCTTAGAGGACCATAATTTTTGCATAATAGTCTTGGCCTGTACGACGATAGGACCTACAAAACCCATAGGGTCGTAGAACTTTCCTATGTAAGCCAATATTTCCCTTTTGGTAATGTTTTTTGCATCAAAGAATTCTGGACTAGTTATTTTAAACTTATCCTGATGAACAACTAACTGCAAACCTAAAGTTTTTATACTACAGTCGTCGTTTTGAAATTCTAAATCGTCAAAATGCCGCTCAGCTGAAGGAACATCTTCTAATATTCGACTATCATTTGATGACCATTTATGTGTTTTGAAATTGCCCATCTGGAGAAGCCTCTGAAGCTGCGATTTTGCTTCCAAAATCAAATCTAAGTTACTATCTGAGTAAAGTACATCATCTACATAGGTGCAGTTGTTTAAAATGAACGATGCCAAAGGCATTTCGCGTTCCTTTTGTATCGCAAGCTCCTTTAAACAACGCGTAGCTAAATAGCTTGAGCTTTTTAGCCCATAAGTTACTGTATCCAGCCTGATGCACTTTATTGTTTCGTCAGGGCTGTCTCTCCAAAGAATATTCTGTAAGGAGGTATGCTCAGGTATTACGCGGACATTTCGAAACATTTGTTTTATGTCAGTAGTGAATGTATAGTCACCAAAACGGAACAAGAGTAGTATATCAAAAAGATCTCTCTGTACTGTCGGTCCGTTAAGCAGCAAATCGTTAAGCGATACTTTCTTACTGGTCTTCATCGATGCGTCGAAAACTGTACGTAATTTAGTAGTCTTACTGTCGGGTTTGAGTACTGCATGATGCGGCAGAAAGTACACTGCGTCCTTAGAAAGTTCATAGCTCCCGACGTCAACCAAGTGCCCGTGATTTAAATTTAAATAATCGTGTATAAATTTCTGATATTCTAGGAAAAGATTGTGATCTTTGTGCAATTTCTTTTCGAGGTTTAAAAACCTTTTTAACGCAAAATGAAATGAGTTTCCTAGCGCATCGTTTACATCTTCAAGCGGCAATTTCAAAGGCAAAGCAACCTCAAAACAATTATCCTTCAACTGAACAGTCCTTTGAAAGATTTGCTCACAAAGCTCTTGCTCTGAAGAACTTTCATTATAAATTTCAGGAACGGACTCGGTTTTCCAGAACCTATCTAAATTTTGATTTAAATTTGATTCGCATTTTAATGTGCATTTTAGCACTGCTACCTGATTGCAGACATTTGTAGGCAAGCTTCCCCCGATTATGTAGCCGAACTGTGTGTTGATAAGTTGTGGATGCCGTTCACCCGGCGTCGAAGGCTGCACCTCACTAAGCGGCGCTGCAGGCCCGTGGCTCGTCGACTCTGGTGGCAGCAATGCCTGGAAAAAACAGTCGGCTCCCATTAGCAAATCGATTTGACTGGGGATATTAAAATCTTTATCTGCTAGCCTAATATTTGATGGAATCGCAAAGTCTGAGAGATCTAATTTTTTCTGTGGTAGCTCACATGTGATATTCTCAACTACATGGCAAGTAGTCGCTACTTTGAATGGTTTCACTAATGAATGTATTTCCACTGGTACACTGTACTTCACGCTGGCTTGAGTATTGACTATCCCCACTATTTTAATATTACTCTGCAGGGGCTTTAAATCTAGCAGCTGGACGGCCTTTTGAGAAATAAAAGACAGCTGTGACCCACTGTCTAGCAGGGCTTTGAAAGTCATCTCCGTGCCATCTCGAGCGAGAATCTTTACTTGGGCTGTGGGTAAAAGTACATTATAAGTTAATAAATTATTCGCCGCCAATGAGGCGGGAGATGCGGCGGCCTGCTGATTATTCACCTTATCATTTTCGCAGTGTAACAGAGTATGATGCCTTTGTTTGCATTCTTTACACCGAAAGTGAAATCTGCATTTTCCTGCATGCGCACCTAAACATAGATGGCATATTTTCTTTTCATCTGCAAACTGTAACCTTTTATTAGCAGGCAATAACTGAAAGCTTTGACACAAGTATAACTTATGATTGGACTTACAGAATAGACATGAAGCTTCCTGCGCTGCAGTGTAGGCTGCCAGTTTGCCCGTGGATGAGCCTGGACGCTGCTCCTTTACTTCCTTGTGCTGCTGTTGCGGCTGGCCATAGGCCGGCTCAGCATTTTCCAATGCCAGAGCACGCTTGTCTACGAAGCTGAGAAAGTCCTCCACGGTGGGGTCTGACTTGGTGTCCCTCTCAATCTGGTACGCTCTTGATGTGTATAAATCTAGTTTTCGGCAAAGTACACACAAAATTATAGCATCCCAATATCTAACGTTTGGATCTAAATTGGTCAAGGCAGCAAGTTCCTGCTTAACGTTTGAAACAAATTCTCTTAAATTGCTTGCTGTTGACTTTGTTAAAGGTTTCATGTCCAAAATTGAGATTATATGCTCATTAATAATTTTAAATCTATTATTGTACCTATCGTTTAACAATGCGAGTGCTTTTACATAACTTTCTTGCGTCAAAGGTAAGTTTTTTATTAAATTCAGGGGTTCATCCCTGAGATATGCACGCAAATAATACAGTTTTTGTACACGATCTATTGAATCATTATCATCTATAACAGAGTTGAAAAGATTTATGAAAGGTATGTATTCTGTAAACTTACCACTAAATATCGGTACATTAATGGGTGGTAATTTCAACTTAGAAATTGGAGCAGACGTCGGCGTAGAGGTCTTTGATTGTTTTGTTTCGCGCTTTTTTATCTCTGCATTAAGTAAGGCTAAGATGTGGAAATAGTGCTCCTCTACAACGGAGACATCTTCTTTATCTTGCTCGTTCAAGCCTAAAATTTTTAAATTATATTTTTCATATTCGGAAAATAATTCTAAAGCACGAGTTTTTTTTACTAATAGCGCTTCGCTTGAAGAATTTGCTACATTTTCTTCATTGCAAACGAAGTTAAAAAGTCTGGTTAAATTACCTTTAGTATATCCTCTAGCCGAAACTAATTCCGACAGCTCCATTTTCTAGTAATTTTTCACAATATATCGCTAGAACACAGTAGAAACGTCGATCGCTAATGCTCTACGTGAATTACACAACTATTACTAAAAAAATGTCACTGTTCTTGACAATTATTGTAACGTAACTTGTTTTGACGCCTTTTGATTTAGTTATTTCTAGAATCCAACGAGAAACTGGAAAGGTAGGCAGTCAGGCGACTTCGCGAAGTATATTTGTTACAGAGGCCGTGCATTGGCCGACATCCGCCGACAACACGATATGTAGCTTCGACTTACACCGACACCGAACACCGCACTTATTAAACTTTGGCCGACACTGGCCGACACACTTCGCCGACACGCCGACACGAAATGGCGCGAACGCCGACAACACTGCCGCCTTGAACTACCTACTTGGTAGGTATTTTGACAGGCTCTTTACGCCGAAACGCTGTCCTTCTTCTTAGATCGTGAAGAATTATCTGGCCAGCCTCCCCGGAGTATGCGTCCACGTCGCTACCGTAGCCGCACTTTCGCCGACACGAAATTGCGCGCTCGCCGACACACTGCCGCCTTCAACCACCTTGCTCTTTACGCCGAAACGCTGTCCCTCTTCTTAGATCGCGAAGAATTATCTGGCCAGCATCCCCGGAGTATGCATCTACGTCGATACCGTAACCGAATCAATAAATTGCAGCCACTGTCTGGTATTCAAACGATGCTGAGGTTGAAAAAATGGCGGGCCGTTTTTTGAGCACGATGCTGCCTCATCAATCTGGCGAATCAAATTTCTTGTATTTCACAAGTCCCACGTTGGATCCTTTCTTCTCGAAGGACCATGTTGCGCTGGTTACTGCATGTTAAACGATATTTGTTGGATGTACAAATAAAATAACGTTTTTAATCTTGAGAGCGTTGTAATCGTGAGCGCACAGTACAAATTTTGGGAACCAAGTGTTGCCACACGGCAAATATTTTTACATGCAATCTTAGTGTTGCTACATACAAACAAATGTTGCCATACGGCATAATTATATTAAATTCTTAATGTTGCTACATAAACGCAACAAGTACTAGAGTGGAGATCACGGACTAGCAAGCGCAGCGTAGGACGTCCACCAGCAAGGTGGACAGACGACCTTATAAAGGTCGCCGGAAGACGCTGGATGCAGGTCGCTTCCAACCGGTATGTGTGGAGATCAAAAGGGGAGGCCTATATTCAGCAGTGGACGTCCTACGGCTGAGATGATGATGATGATGAAGATAATTATATCAAAGATGGTTTTTGTCAAGACGTTTAAAAATGATCCAATCTATAAGGCTTTTTACAGACAATTTCTGGTCGGTCTGACACGGCGCAAGCCGGGCAGTAAATCGATAGAATATTTTATGCATTATTTATGAAGCACCTATTTTTATTCCGGAAGCAATAAGTGGAAATGTTACCTAGTTCTTCTCCATAGGGTCGCGGGACTGTCTCATCAGTTTACGGTTAACTGGTAACCTGGAACATAAAGGGCTATTAATTGAAGGATCACCGTGGATTTTAGTCAGTACAAGTCTGACAGTCTGCACTCCCGTCCCGCCTTGGGTGGGAGGACTCATTCGATGATTTTACCACAATAAAAATAAAAAAAGTACTTCTCCATTCCCTTCGTCTTTTCTTCAACACTGAGGATCACAATTAGATACGACAACTCACCAAGTTCTGCAGTCTTTTGCAGTATGGCCCCTCAGTACATCATCACCGAACTAACCTTTTCCCAACTACATATCTAGGTCGGGGTCGCAGGACTACCGAATTACTGTGACCCCGGAACGTAAAAGGCTATTGAAGGACACTATGGATTTTAGTCAGTACAAGCCTGGGAGTACCTCCATGCCCTGGGAGGCCTTGATGATATTAATCCGACAAAAAAAAACTACATAGGTACTTATCTAGGTTCGGCTTCCAGTTTATACATTCGGGTAGACTGCCTGATACCTAGCTTACATTGAGCGCCCGCCTATCAAACCGCTCGTTACAATCTATTATTTACTTTCGTACCTACAGAAAAAAAAATAGAAAATCCTCATCGACTTCCCAACACGGAAACTACGAGGCAAGACAATCAATCACCCACGAATCAATTGTGTGTACCCTTGAACCCTGGCCTTGCTGCTTAAATGCCACCCCTCGGAGGGTGATTCGGGGGGCATCGATCCAGCCATGATGTGACGACGGCATGCGACATTCTTACTTAAATATAACGTTGAGCTATGTTGTTGCCTCTTTGTTGGTTTGGGGTATTTTTGCTATTGTGACATAATTTTCGTGAAGCAGAAAGATTGTGTTGCTTTGATTCCTTGTTTTGTGAAAGGCTTCAAATAATGTTGCTCTGTCGAACTGATCGATGAGTAAAGGCACTAATATATCTTGTCTCTTAATAAATCGACAGTGCTGTATTTGTTTCATACATACTAACAACCCTAAAACCACACTCTTAGGGTCAATTTCGCAAAATCCCATCTTAGTGAGCACCTACTTCCTAAGAAACCCCTATAATAAAAATTTGAAACATCTTGCACTTGTAGTTTCTGAAAAGTGATTGAGTGACCATAGCACCAACTAAAAGATCTGGCTAACTTATAAATATTATGGCATTAGCATTTCATATCAACCTATAGTGTTGATGATGATGATGACGTTAGGATGTTGTAGGTACCTACTCTGTGTATGGGGATGGGTCGTTATGTGCACTTTATAACATGTCCCAGGAATACATTACGCGTAGCACTAGCAATTTTATTAAAAAGTGACTTAACACGAAAAACGTTACGTGTTTTTGAATACGGAATCTGTACCCGTACCACGAGTTGTCATTACGATACTCGATCATCGATATCGACCGTGTTTGGCGCTCTCATTGGTTGAGAGTTCATATAACCTTGGAGCGGGCCAATGAGAGCGCCAAACGCGGTCGATACGTATGATCGAGTATCGTAATGACAACTCGTGGTATGGGTACTGGACATTTTATAATTTAAGCATAAAACATACTTAAAACCCTTCGAAACCTCACTTGAATGCTTCAAAAGGTGTCGTAGCGATACGAACATATCGTTTGACACCTCATTAACCTTAGGTGTGGTTTAGAAGAGCGGATATGAATGTTATCCGCTGTTCAGAATAAGACGGTAGTACGAAAGAAAGCTATCGTGAGTGTTTTTCTTAATGATCGGGTTGTGGAGTTTTTTTAAATTCGTTTTTTCGGCTTTGAGATCTTGTAGCTGGATGTTGGATGGTAGAAAACCTTTATTCGGGCTTTACGTATGAGCTTAAGTGATTTGTATGGTTTTGAACAGTGGCGTAGACCGAATCTAGGAGAGGGCAAGATGCTGCTGCTGGGCCCTTTTTTTCAGGACGAAAAATTTGAAATGATCGCCTTGGTTCCCCCAAGTCATCTTCATATACCTAATGTGATTGTCAGCGACATCAGCTTTCCGGGGCCTCTTTAACACTTTCAGTTCTCAGTTACAATTATAATGTAAGCAAGTTATTTTGCGACATGGGGCCTCGCGCAAGCCGTAGATGCGCTAGAACTAAACGTGATCGTCGGCGACATCATCATTGCGAGGCAACGACGATATAATACTAGACTCCTAATAACAGGCGACCGATGTCTGTCAACACATTAGTCAAAACAGTCTTATATTCGTCTCATTTCGACCAATCCTGTGAGCCGTAAGCATACGTTGAGACAGAACAGACCTTGAGTTAGCCAATCACAACGCAGTACCCCGTCCCCCTCGCTTACATAGTACCTCAGCGAGTTGACAGAATAATTTTTGTTCCTTAGATCGTGCATGCGGAGTCTAGTATTCTATCGTCGTTGTTGCGAGGCCTCTTAGGTTCTTTCAGTTCCTCCTCAATGGACACCACAAGTTTATAATTATTATTGTAGGTCATGTTAATTTCTGTTTAATTTGAGTTGCACTGCTTTACTGACTGGTTACAAACTTGTGATCGCTGTTGTCAAGATGAGCGCGAGACCCCTTCAGGTGTGAGGCCGGGGGCTATAGGGTCCGCTTCGCCCCCGCCTAGCTACGCCACTGGCTTTGAAGACATCATCATGATTAAGTATCACTGGTACACTTTTATCGTAAAATCATCAAATGAGTCCTCCCGGCCTGGCTGGAGTAGAACGGACTGTACGACTCATGCTGACTAAAATCCACGTTGTTTCTTCAACAGCCCTGTAAGTTCCAGGGTTACAATCCCGTGACCCTGGCTCCCAATAGTTACAACCATCTGAGATTTTGCTTTTGTAGGTTCTCTAGTTTAACGTAGGTAATTCTAGCCTTAATTATGAAGCTCATAAATAAATATACACCTTAATAAGAAACTTCCAGAATACAGATTAAAATTTCTTGACAAGATGGACGCACATGAAAACCAACACGAAATAATCTCCCACACACTTGTCATGCTACAAACGCTGTATAATTAATTCAAGTAGCTACACGTGCTGAAATACTACTCAACAATAATAATAACACCTGTTTAACTAAGTACTGGAAATTACGTGTGTTGAGTTTACACGTGTTGAGTGATATTTGAGAAAAATAAACGGTCTTCACCTTTGTCATCTTGGAGCTGGTTCCAGTAGTCTTACCAGTAGTACCACTGAGATTTTCCTTCCAAATAGAATTATACTACTGTTCCTACTCCATGTAAATTGGGCCGCGGATCAAAGACGAGTTTATTTTATTTTTTTGGTTTGACCACTACCTCGCTTGATGGTAAGCGAAGATATTATGGTCGACGGTGAAGCACGCTTGCCTAGAAGTAACCTGTTCACCAGTGCCGGATTAGCCATATAGCAGGAGGCAGCAAATGCTACGGGCCCCGCGCATTGGGGGGCCCCGCGCCTGTGCCCAAAAAAATCACAAATATGTAATACACCTTGGCTATTCTTAAAGTGAGCGATTGGCCACACTGGCACTACTAACGCCTCGTTACAGTCGTCTCCTCAAGACCTTAATACAGGATACGCTCTGTATAAATCATTACATGGCTATGTCGAAGCAATGCAATCCACATTGAGGCATTTCGTATTGAGAGTTTTGCCTCCAGCGGCCGCCCTCAGGCTACTCCTGCCCAATCTCAGTGGGCCAAACGCCTCATGCAAGGAGGCTTTACGCCGGCGTCGTGCGGTCCATGGCCCTCTACGGGGCCCCCGTGTGGGCCCTGATTAGCATCTGGACGCGACCATTAAAGCTGGTCGCATGCCAGGGGGTCATGGCTATGCGGATGATCCGGGGATATCACACGATCGCCAGCGAATCGGCCAACCTTGCCGGATTGCTGCCTTGGGATCTGGAGGCAACTGCCCTCCATCGCGTCTATGATTGGCGCGTGGAGGCGCAGCGCCGGGGTGTATCCCCGCTGCTTCGAGAAGTGAAGGCACGCCGGGAAGAGCTCAAGGGCGATCTTAGGGCAGTATGGAGGGAACGACTGTCGCAACCCAGGGCCGGGCCCGCCACAATCGCGGCGGTAAGACCCCTTTTTGAGGAGTGATTGGATAGGCGTCACGGCGTCCTTACCTACCGCATGAAGTTTCGGGAGGTACCTGTGTCTGATAAGGGGGAGGAAACGCCTGAGTGTCACCACTGCGAGGATCGCCCAGAGGACACGGTGGAGCATACAGTGCAGGACTGCCCCGCTTGGAAAGCACCGCCGTGTCCTCACGGCGGCGATAGGCGGAGACCTGTCGCGCCCGGCATTGGTCGAGGCCATACTTCGGGGCGAGACGGAGTGGGAAGCGGTAGCCTCCTTCTGCGAAGCAGTCATCCTCCCTTCACCCCAGCTGCAGTGACGGACGTCGGCAGACGATCTCCGGCCACCGTAGGCACGGGCACGTGGGTGGCGAGTAATGGGCGACTCGCTGTCCGACCATGGACCAGGGGTCGAGAGTGTCAGCATGATGACGGGGCCCCCCTCTAGAGGGCCAAAGCCTGCGGGGGTCGCGAGACTTATCTCATTACCGTGACCCCGGAACGTAAAGGGCTATTGAAGGACATCGTGGATTTACCGCTAAAAAAAAAGGTAATGTAACTCTAGGGCCCCATGGTTACATTTGCTACGGGCCCCGCACCGGCTTTATCCGGCACTGCTGTTCACTCTTGACTTGAAGACCACAAGGTTATAGCTGTCGGGAAATACAGATGGCCGGCAAGGAATTCACTCCTTAGCTGTGCGTACAATAAAGGTATTGGCAAAACGCTTTGTAAGTACGTACCGGAGGGATGTCCACCATATATCGATGGCGCATTGCCGTACGTCTTGTAGTCCGATGATGGAATCGAGTTGCTCCCTAACCCATTTTTTTGGGAAAAATCTCAGTATATTTAGACGAAATATGTTGTAATAAGTTGAAAATAATAGTAGATTATTGCATCGAGCACAAAGTAATTTATTATTGCACCGAGTGCCTGATTTAGAGGCCGAGCGTTAGCGAGGGCCCTAATCTAACAGGCACGAGGGCAATATAAATTACTTAAGGCGAGGTGCATAATCTGCTTTTCTTTCAACTATTACATATAGGAATAGTAGATAAAAGAAACTCATATCACTGTTTGATATGAGTTTCTTTTATCTTAAAATAGAAGTTTCTATAACACTGTCGGCTTCATTCAGAATGTTTTCCGGAGTTAATGTGTCGCTAGATGATTACATTTTAATTCGAAGCCGAAGCACCACTGATGGCCGTTGGGACAAAAAATAATGCTTTGATCTAACGGCCACCACTGGTGCCTGTTTTAGTGGTGGCCGTTGGGAGTATACCTAATCCATTGAGATTGGCACCTTTTGGTGTGATTAAAAAAAAAACTGTGCAGTAATGAAATTTCATACATTTTTATTGCTCTAGAGTATTAAAGACTCGCTTTGTACCTACTGAGTTTTTAGTGTGATTGTGAAGCATAGTTGGAAGAAAAATGTATTTTCTGCTCGTTCTTTATAATACAGTTCTTTCATAATATTGCGAATTCTATGGTAATTTTATAATGTAATTTATTTAAATCTATGGTAAACAATAATTATTTAAATTACAGAAAAAAGAAACTTACGATGAAAAGTTTAATAAGTATTGTTTCAGAAAAAAGTTGTTTAATTTTTAAATTATAGCAAATAATCACAGGAAATCTTCATCAAGTAATCATATAAGAAAAGAAAAATCAGTTTTACAGAATTATCCTAATAATCCTCACTTAACAGCTTAATTTCAGCCAATTCGTAAGCCTAAGGTTCGATGTTGAGCTGAAGCAATAATTGTAAAAGTCTTACAATGTGATGTCAATTGAAATCCAAGTGATATAGCTGTCAGACCTTAGTGAGGTTATTATCTAAACAAGTTCAGAAGGCCCAAATTATGTGAAACGTGATGTTCGGTACTGTTGTGTCTAATTATTCATATTTTTTAAGACTAGGGAATGTATGGTCTTCATTTTTCTTTTCCTTGTGAGAATGTGACATTCCTCAGGTGCCAGATATAATTAAGCCGCCTCTGGTAGCCTCAACTGGCATTTTGAATATCCTATCTACTCCTTTACTTAGTCTATCTTACTTACATCTCATTTTATTTATATAACTACTACTTACTTAGTCTTGTGTGTACAAATAGATAAATAAATAACATATTGTTATACCCTATATACAATACAGGTGCTTTAAATATTTAATTTAGGTTTCCTTACGGTGTTTTTCCTTTACCGTTTAATAACTACATATTAAAAATCCCAACTTTTAGTGCCAGAGTTGATATTTCAAGCCTGTGTACTTCTTTTTTTAAGTGTTTTAGTATATACAGATAGCTAGGGGAGGCTGAATAGACCGCTCTTATGTCAGCACTCACGTTTTTATATACCTAGGGTGGACATCTTGAACTCTTGAAGTTTTTACACGGTAAGGAGGCAGTAGGCTGTGTCGTTTTTTCAATTTGATTAATTGATTAGTGGATGAAGATGGTTGATTAATGAAACATTTACACCGCAGTTAAGAACTGTTAGTGTCATTCTTAACCTAGAGAGGATGGAATGGATGTTTGTTACTCTATAACACAAAAAATACTGAACGGATTTGAATTAAATTTGGTACTCAGGTAGTTTATGACCCGGAGTAACACATAGGATACATTTTATGACCGTATGATGTTCCTGTGGGATTTTTACCGAATTACACGCGAGCAACGACGAGGGCAACTTAATAGGTTCCCAGAATGCTAAGTTAATTACAGAAAGAAACACCCTTTAGACAGCTGTAAGCCACTATTCCAAAAACCTAAAATTCTACCCCTGCCATGTCTCTATGTTTTTGAGATATGTATTTTTGTAAAGAAACATTACAATTTATTTGGAACTTGCATTGACAGGCCAAATACATGAGCACGGCAGAAAGATAGACTTCGGCTTCACTATCACTACATAGTATAAAAGTCGCTTTCTCTGTCCCTATGTCCCTTTGTATGCTTAAATCATTAAACTACGCAACGGATTTTGATGCGGTTTTTTTAATAGATAGAGTGATTCAAGAGGAAGGTTTATATGTATATAACATGCATAATGTAGAAGAGATTGCACCCGTGCGGAGCCGGGGCGGGTCGCTAGTCCACCAATAAAACTAAAATTATTTAAGGAAAATGTTAACTGCATGTCATATATATTAAAATCATTTATAACACATTTGCTCGTAAAAGGTCTCTTACTGCACCTATTTCAGTATCGTAATGTATCTTATTACGCACTAGTGCGTAATGGTAAAGTAAAACGCACTAGTGCGGTAATGGTAAAGTAAATCGCACGGTTTATCAAGATGCTCCGTCTAAAACGAACGGTACTTTTTTAAATCTTAGCAAAGAGTTTTTATGTCAGAAAAGCGGTCAACATTTTATTATTAAAATTAAATTTGGGAGATGAAATAATATATAATAAATAAACATTTTATTCTTTAATTTAATTAATTTTGACAATTAATTACAATCATTTATCTGTAATAAAACCACAAAAGAATTAATTTACTTTATTAGTAATACTGGCTGTTTTTTGTGCCTTTGCCATAAACAAAAGATGCTGGTGCGCGCGCATCGCTAATTTGTGAAAAAGTAAAAATTATTCCGCTTGCTTTTCCTTTTCGATGTAATGATTTTATTTATTTACTCACAAATGTGTTATAAAACGTCGTATGACATACGTGCGGTTTGATAATTACAGCCTCTGCTTTCTTATAGCACTCGCCTTACGGCTTGTGCTACCAATATCGCCTCTGCTGTAATGATCAACTTACCGCACTTATATCATAATGTACTATTACCAAATAGTCTTCAAGATTTACCACTTGATGTTTAAAAAAAAACTTTTCAAACTATTATTATTCAAAAGATGTTACTTATACCACTAAGGACTATCATACAATTAATATCATAAAATAAATGGCAGGATATGCTGCAACAAACAAACTGTAACATCTTTTTACCATATTCTAGCAAATAAATATTTTTGATTTCATTTGAAAGTGTTGCTTCCGTCATTGTTCTTACGTCACACTACCTAAAAATACAAACAATCCAATTTCTTTAACTTCCCCCAATCTTCTATTTTAAGCGTTATCCCGATTAAAACGAGGCACGCTTTCCTTGAAGGTTTCAAGGTAATTCTCCTCAGTAGCAGGCCAATTCGCGATAATGTCCCCCCCACCGTCTCCCCCCCCAAATTATTATGTAATCCACTCGGTAATATCCACCTTTATTGACGAAATAAATCCAATTTGATGGTACGCTGATATCATTTGAGTGACGTCGATTTTTGTCGCATTGTGAGAGCTACTTGATGTTGAGCCAAGGGATCTATCCCTTAGTATCTTATTCCCTTAATAATTTACTTATCACCATTGTATATTAAACAGACAGAAACAAACACCGAGAAAATAGGAACTTCCTAATTTTTCATCAATCAAAGGAAAAAATATGAAGTTCTCATTTTCACAATGAAAAAGTTCGTGGAATCTCATTCATTCATGTATGGTCAGTAACTTCCCACGTCTTATAGATTCATAGAAATTACGATTGTCTTATTGTGTGGATGTTGGTGTTACGAATGACTTGTTTTGTCAATTTATCAGTGGGTGTTTTATTGCTTAGGATTTTTCCAAGAAATTCACAATTACGATTGAATTGGTACAAAATAATCAGCCTTAAGCCATGTTCCCACAGTTGGGACACTGGCTTGCTCCTAGTGGGACTGAATGAGCTCTATATTCCACCACGTGTGCCTTGTTAAAGTTTGGTAGATGTCACATGTTTTTCTGGGACACGCCATTTTGTCACGATGTTAAATGGTGCCAAATCCAGGTTCATAGATTAGCCTAATGACATAATACCTAAAAAAAGTCGGAAATAATGCTAATTATTTACAGCCGCAGCCGATCTTCGGGGTTATGGTTAAGCCGCGCTTGCCGAGGTTGGTCTGTGGATAGGTGACCATCTGTCATAGCGAGTTTCCTCCGTGCCTCGGAAAGTATGTAAAGCCGTTGGTCTCGGCCGTCATTTGTAGATCTTTGACAATCGTGTCTATTAGTCAGAAGCTCTTAAAAAAAAGTCTAACAACCAGTCTTAGGTACCATGGGGAATCGTATTACCCAGTTACTACGGTGTGAAGGTCCGATGGGCAGTCGCTCCATGTAGAATACTGATCCCAATATAGTTGCGAAAAGGCTAGGCAGATGATGCTAATAAAAGTACAACCACTTATAGGCCAAGAAGACAGCAACCTAAAATTCTACTCTAAATGACATCATCCGAGAAGTCTGTGGCAAATTCACGGCATAAAGGCGGCCACATACATCAGTTTTTTTTCCGTTCGGAATTCGAAATGATGAATGAAATGTGAACAACACACACAAAACATGCACACATACTTGTATGAATTTACTGTGTTCGCATAGAATACGGATCAGGATTCCTGATCAGGAAAACTGATGTATGTGGCGTACCTAATTCTTGGGAAACATTGGCGCTATTCGGAGCGACCACGTTGTAGGCGGGAAGGCGGCCATTTGCAATCACTAACCTACGACAATTATCTGCGTGTAGACTTGTGTTTATAGTTCAGTAAAGTGTGGAATGTTTTGATAGCAAGAGATGTAGTTTTTAGCTAAGATATTTTGTAATTTGCACTCTTCAGTACCTATGTTGTTTTTAGGTTACCTAAAGCTTTTGATCCTGTGTATTGAAGATAGTTTCCTGATAGATTTAATACTCTTTTAGAGGGATTAATTAGGTACTACTAATGCCCTTTAGTCACACTACCAGTCGACAGTATTGATAAGTTTTTTGCTCTCCCATAGTTTAATGTTAGTCAAAATAATACTTCAATAAAAAATCTTAAACATAAAATGGGTCGATAGACAATCGGACAACTTATTAAATAGCCTAAGTATTTGCTTGCCACTAAAGGCAAAGAGGATTTAAGGTTACGTAGTTGTGGAATGTCTGATTTTCACCAACCGAATCTAGGTCAACTGAAAGTGTCACTAAAATACTTTGTTGTTACAATACCTACTACGTATTTACTGTACTATTGTTTTACGTGTCATCTTCAGATAGTATAATAAGCATAAAAAAATTTTAGGAGGTAATAAATACTAGGAGTTTTTAACACCCAAACCGCTTGTTTATATTTTTACAAAAATAAGGGTGTAATAAATAGTTCCCCAAACTCATTGATCCATATTATCTCGCAATTAAGTTACAAAATCACTAAAAAACAACTCTCGTAACAGCATTATATAAAACAAAATTATTAAAACCGCAAGCCACTAAAAAATAGTCAAGAGGCAATTTAAATAAGTGCTCTCGGGTTTCCCGCGTCCGCCATATTGCTGCATACGTCAAAAGTTCGTTCACCCCGTGCGCCGGTGATGCATTTCAAAAATGTATCTATTTAATCAACCTGCTGCTATTTAACTCTTGGGATTATGTTATTAAGCCAGAATGGAAGTAAAATATTTTTTTTTTCTTTGGTTTGGCGAGTAGAATTTTAAGAAATCAAGGAAAATTAAGATGGATTGAAAAAGTTTCTCAAAGGTGCCTCTCTCGGGTTAAAGAAAAACTAAATCATAAACTAATCACCTAACTTACTCATTTCAAATTTTTTCACTTAAAGTTAGACCATTTAAACGCCTAAAACCGTCAAGTAACGTAAACAAACCTGACGGCTATCGATCAAATAATATTTTTCTTCGTAAATAATAAAAAAGAAAAGTACTGCTTTGTAATTTTCGCGATCAGGCTCGGTTGTCAGTATTTCCAGCATCGCGGCTCCTGGGGGAAATATCGTGTTTCTATCAAACGTACTTTCTTACCAATTGACAGGTTTATGGTATACTTTTTTTATTACGATCATTTTTCTGTTGAGCTGCCAAAGTTTGACGTAAAAATTTGGCGGTTACAACAATCACAATGATTTTTTTTTTTTTGGGAAAGCGTTACTTTAGATAAAGGTTTAATTCATACTAAGTATTAGTTAACTGTATGCGCATTAAGATCAATTTCAATCGTTAATAGTTCTGTTATTTAAGTCCACTGAATAAAGTTTTAGCACATTGCTGAAATAACTGATACTTTCACTAAATTAACATCTCCATAATCAGAATTCCGCAAAACTCTGACTAATATAATTTGATGTAGGTTCAAAGAAATGTGTGAGGCGATATGTCTACCCCATACAAGCAAAGTTAACGCCATCTGATATTCAATTTCATGACTCACTTTTTCGATTTCCTTACTTAGGACCTTTTAAGTTAACTGCTTTGGAAACAGGAAACTTATTTGGACAGCACAATACTGTAAAAAGATTTACACTCTAGTGTTAATTTGAATTAAGACTTGGGCGTCTGGTAGGTACCTAAGCAAAGTCTGTGTTTAAATTCATTCCTAACCAAAACATAATAAACCCCAATTTACAAACTGATAAAAAAAGCTTTTAAATATTTATGATAATTCAATAGCTAATGGTTTATTATTGCTCGGCTTGTCCCGTCAAGTAATTGCCTACCATTCGTCTTCTGCACTATCCTCAGTGTTTTAAAGATTATATATTATTTGATTGTCACTAAAATTACTTTTTATCAGTACCGCTGTAAGGTAAAGGCCCCCATCAAGAATTTTGTGCAGATCTGCTTCAAACTAGAAAAAGCCTCAAAGCTTGCGTCCCGTTTTCGAATTTTACTTACAGCGTACTTGAATTATTTATTGAATTGCGCCACTAGTGTACGAACGAAGAACTATTTTCTCCATAAAATTAACTTCAAAGATCCCGTTTACGTCACAAAACGTGAAAAGGCAAATCTAGGATCTCAGGTCGTTCCGCCACCATTTTTTGGCCCGACCTCCTACCTCCTTCTCGCCCATAAATAAGTGGAAACAAAAACAATCACCTGTTTGTTGATCGAGGAAACTAAGAACTAAATTCTAAAATCGTGTAACTGGAGCATGTAAACAACGATTGGACTAAATATTACAAAGGTTGGGTAAACACGGCAGGGTTCTTATTACAACCCTTTTGGTCCCGACAGAGGACGATTTCCGAGATAGGGCGAAAATAAACAGGCAGCCTTTTCTGGTAGGAATTTAGGTCTCGGAAACCTTTTGGCAATTTACCAGATATTAAAAAAAGTTAATAAATTAAAGGAAAAATATTTGGTTTGTTTACTTGAAGTCTTGAATAGAAACAAAAAGGACAAATATTAAAAATCAAACTATTATTATCAATTAACCTATTTATTTCTACCTTGTAAAATCATCAAATGAGTCGTCCCACCCAGGGCAGGACGGGAGGGATTGTCAGACTGGTACTGACTGAAATCCACAGTGTCCTTCAATAACCCTTTACGTTCCGAAGCCACGGTTACCTCATAAGACAGTCCCGCGACCCCGGCAGGATTTGGCCCTCTAAGGGCGTCATATTGCTGACAGCACATCGATCCTGATGGACTTTACAGACAACCAAAATTGGTGATATCAAAAGAAAAACTAAGTACCTATCTACTTCCTACTTCTTATTACGGTACTTACGTACGTAAATACCTATCTAAACGTGGTAGGTATCTATCTCAATGTGGGAGGTTTATTGTTACAATATTTGCATATGAATGATATTTCTATATCTGTAACCGCATCAGATGTAATCGAACCACAGTAGACGACTACTAGACACTAAGATTGGTCATAAATGGCAGGAATGAGGGGATTCCTTAATGGCAACACGGGGCCCCAATGCTAAGACTCCATTGTCTTGTCCGTCCAACGACGATATATTACTAGACTCCGCATGCACGATCTAAGGAACAAAAACTATTCTGTCAACTCGCTGAGGTACTACGTAAGCGAGGGGGACGGGGTACTGCGTTGTGATTGGCTAACTCAACTCTCAAGGTCTGTTTTGTCTCAATGTATGTTTACGGCTCACAGGAGTGGTCGAAATGAAACAGATATAAGACTTTTTGGCCTAATGTGTTGACAGACATCGGTCGCCTGTTATTAGGAGTCTAGTAATATATCGTCGTTGTGTCCGTCTGTCTGTCTCTTTGTCACCACTTCACCAGGATGTATTTGATGAACCGTGATAGTTAGACAGTTAGAATTTTCACAGATGATGTATTTCTGTTACCGCTTTAACAACAAATATAAACAGCATAAAATAAAAATTTAAGAAGTCTCACATACAATTGAATAACAACACAACATGACATCTTCCCAACTACATAATTATTTGAAGATTTTTTTTGTAAAATCATCCAAAGTGTCTTTCCACCCTGGATTTAGCAGAAGGGACTGCCAAACTTTTTTTTAATGTTCCACTGCCTGGCTCTTAAAAATCCATCCTGTTCCTGTCTGTTGCCCTTTAAATTCCACAGTAGCTTAGACAGTCTCGCGTAGGGTAAAAGTCATAATAATAGTTTGTACGAGTATCACTTGTCATCCATAAGATTTGATGTCCACTACAGCTCCAAGATCATAAGAAATATATTACTGTGTATACTATTATTATGTTCGATATAACATTTTTATTCTTTTTATTATATTACTTTGTCGCAAATAAATTTTATTGTAGCGAGATGATTTGCTCGAGTTTGTTCACTGGGTATATTTTTATAGGTTGTAAATGTCAGTTTACAACTTACAGTTGTAGCGTAATAAATAAGTTTTGTTGATGATGGTTTCTTTAGTGATAGTTAAATCGAGAGGGGAGACAATCTCAGCATTTTTTTGGTATTTTCCCGGTATTTATGTCGAGCTCCAAAGTAGTAAGAAATCTTATTATATTTGTTTTACTAATATGTGTTTGCTTCTATGAGTGGAAAAGATTTTCGACATATAAATCTCTAGGTGCGATGGTTACGTACCTTTATATTTTTGTATTACATTTTTTTTAGGCCCAAAAGAAATAGCGAAGTTTTGGGCTATTCAAATATAAAGTTGTAGCGACTGTTATGTTTCCACTACTGGGAGTGTGAGAGGGACAATCAGTACCGAAAAAAGGGGTGTGCCAACGGTGCCCAGGCCAAGGGTACAGACCCTAGAGGGGCGCAGATATAGCCAGACCAGGCCCTATAGACAAACAGCAGACGATAATCGTTATCGCTCAGCAGTCACTAATACATTTTCAACTTTATACACTAGCGCATAAAGTTGAAAATCTATTAGAGACTGCTGAGCGATAACGAACGAAACAAACGAAAACGATCTGTAAACTCCAATAGATTTTCAACTCTACGTGCTGGGGTATAAGTTGAAAATGTATTAGTGACTGCTGAGCGATAACGATTGTCGTCCGTTGTCGTCTGCTGTTTGTCTACAGGGCCAGGACCACAATTGGCGTGCCCAGGGCGCAGTTAAAGAAGGTCACACTGGGCACATAAATGCTAGTTACACAACACTGGTAACTATAATGTAATCCACGAAAGAGCCATAATGAAGTAGAATTAAACTTACTGTTCTTCAAATTAATGAGTTCCTTATACTCATTCACAACCAAATCTCTCTAACAATACAAATCCTAGACCATCTTTTGTGCGCAGTAATCCACACAATAATTGCAGTCATTCTTTGGCTAAACAAATAAGCCAGGCAAGCTGACCTGTTCAGTCATTGTCAGGGAAGTGAAAGTGGGGGTCAACGGTTTCTGGACCTCTATGATGCACCAGACTGTATTGTGGTGATGACAGATGGGCGTGATGTCTGTCTACCTCCATGTGGGTCAAGGTGTGATGACCTTACAGTTTCGCCGATTGAATAATCGAGACTGTTCGAAAACTTTTCGGATCTTCGAGAGTCATTTGTTTTTTTGGAATAGATCGTGGGTAGTTTTTCGAAATTGGTATGAAATGGTAAATGGTGGTGTGAAATTGGTAGGAAAATGACGTCTGATCTGTAAAAGTCGCGCGGAGTGGTGCGATTCTTGATGTCACACGCGCCGTGAGAAGCCAGCTTTAGATCCATATTTCAAATGAAACGTCATTCAGAATACACCAACCAAAGACAGACTCACTGATTGATTAAATTTACTAAAAGAAACACGAATCGGTTCAGTAGTTCCAAAGATAACTTTCTACAAACTTTACCTCATCATAACAAATTATATTCATATATCTTAGAAGTTTTGTGTAATTTCAATTTCCTCACGTTGTTTACGGCCACCATTTTGATAAAACTGATGATTAAAATATATTTTTCGTACCACTTGCTCAAAAAAGTGACATTCTATGCCCCAAAAAGCGTACATAACAATAGTCATTTTTAATCTGTTAAAAACAGGGAAAGAAAGTTGTACTGAATTTCATTCGTCCTCTAGGGAGAGAATGTGATTTAAATTTGGAAAACTTACCGATACTGAACTACATCAGTCTGTCTTTACAACATTGAGTTTGTATATAAAGCATTATACAACTTTTTGAAAAAGGAATACGCATTTATTATGCAGTTATGATTTATTCAATAAAATTACGAATACCGAAGAGGCCGTATGAGCTTGATGCCTTTGCTTTTCCGACAAAAAATATTAGTCGAGGAATTTGCCGCATTTTTGTTTTCTTCAAATACATTTAAAACATTAAGTTTATTTTTAATTTATTTTTATAAATAAGTTAATGTTAAATGTTAATGTTTAATAAATGCTTATCTCATATTATAATTGTGTTAATTTTCTCGCAAATGGTACGAAAAGTAGAGTATTTTCCTCGGTGATAAAGCTGTCTTAGTCTTGGGTGAACTTAAATCCCTCGCAACACTCAGGACACGTCTTAAATCCCTCGCTTCGCTCGTGATTTAAGTTTTTAACACCCTCGCTACGCTCGGGAATAAACCTCGAGTCCTTCGTTAAGCTCGCGATTTAAATCGTCACCCGTGACAGAAGACACTGCTTTATCCCCTTGGTTAATAATCTACTAATCCTAGCTGTTATACAGCCTTAAGCCTTCCCTGATAAATAGATTATTCCAACACAATTATTTTTTTTCAGTTAGTTTCTGATTTTTTCAATCAAACAAATTCTTCAGTTTTATAATATGTAGTAGATAGTATTGATTTAACAAACTTCCCACTGGGTCACCACTGCTAAAACATTAACATACTACAACATAATAACTAATCCAGCATCAACTTCAGATAAACTAAACATTTAACTATCACAAAACGATACCGACATTCCGATCTGGTACTAAGTTAACTGCAGAATTATGCGTAGGGAACTGTTAGGGCCCGGGTTCGAGTCCCGGCCCGTTACCTGTCACTGCGCTGGTATTTGTTGGCGATAAACTCGACGCTCGTGACTCTTGCGCATACCTTTAGATGGAGGGTACTGTTGTTGGCAGTGCGAATTGTTTGTTGAATTGGGATTTTTAAACTGACTTTAAAGCAGGAGGTTGTTTTCTATAATAATGTAGGTATGTAAAATTAATTGAAGTACTTTAGTCTCCAAGAGTTTTTTTTTACTTTTGAGAGATATTTTTTATCGTACCAAGTACGATAAAGTACCACCGTATTTCAAAAATACTTGTATTAGGTACTCTATGTTATAGTTCAATTTAAAAAAAGGTCAATTAAAACATAAAAAATATTATCACACAAATATGCAAGAACCAGCTTCTGCTAATCCACTTTAAGAAGTGCATAAAAGTTCATGACATCGTTTTAGGGTACGTACAACTCATTTTTAAGTAACCGCTTCAGTCCAATTCTTTCAAAGAGAGTTTCTCACGCTCACAATTGTATTTCATTTCATGGCTAATCGCTGGTTAGTTTTCCTGTTAATTTAACGGAAGTTTACTTTGCATTTTTACCGACTTAAAAAAAAGGAGGTTATCAATTCGACCCGTATGTATGTAATATTATCAGAACTTCCCAGTTTTCGTATACGTTATTTATGTAGTTTATTGCAAAGTCGGTTTTCATTGATCGAGGCTGCCGTAGCCGCGTCCAAGTCGTCTATTAAATTCGCCATTTTGACGATTGATGCATCAAAGTATTAACCCAAATGTAAAAAGTGTTTTTTTTTTTTTTTTTAGTTTATTACTATGCCACTCAATTAGGAAAAAAGTTTGCTGACGCCATATTGTTACGCCATGCACGCTTTTTTAACACTTGCACGCTTTTATTATAAACAACTAGCGACCCGCCCCGGCTCCGCACGGGTGCAATCTTTATAATATTATTAAAATTGCGACTATAATTTGAGATTTAAACTATCCTATCTCTCAAGTTGGATCGAACTGCACATGGTGTGCGAATTTTATTATAATCGGTTAAGTGGTTGAGGAGTCCATTGAGGACAAACATTGTGACACGAGATTTATATATATTAAGATTATCATTGGAAAATAATTCTCAACAAGAAAATAAAGAGATTATAATTATTGTACACTATTAAAAATTTATTTGCACAATAGTAGATTATTAACCAAGGGGATAAAGCAGTGTCTTCTGTCGCGGGTGACGATTTAAATCGCGAGCTTAACGAAGGACTCGAGGTTTACTCCCGAGCGTAGCGAGGGTGTTAAAAACTTAAATCACGAGCGAAGCGAGGGATTTAAGACGTGTCCTGAGTGTAGCGAGGGATTTAAGTTCACCCAAGACTAAGACAGCTTTATCACCGAGGAAAATACTCTACTTTTCGTACCATTTGCGAAAAAATTAACACAATAATAATATGAGATAAGCATTTATTAAACATTATAACTTATTTATATGAAAATAAATTAAAATAAACTTAACGTTTATGTATTTGAAGAAAACAAAAATGCGGCAAATTCCTCGACTAATATTTTTTGTCGGAAAAGCAAAGCCATCAAGCTCATACGGCCTCTTCGGTTTTCGTAATTTTATTGAATAATCCTAACTGCATAATAAATGCGTATTCCTTTTTCAAAAAGTTCTATAATGCTTTATATACAAACTCAATGTTGTAAAGACAGACTGATGTAGTTCAGTATCGGTAAGTATTCCAAATTTAAATCACATTCTCTCCCTAGAGGATGAATGAAATTCAGTACAACTTTCTTTCCCTGTTTTTAACAGATTAAAAATGACTATTGTTATGTACGCTTTTTGTGGAATAGAATGTCACTTTTTTGAGCAAGTGGTACGAAAAGTATTTTTCACCTCACCCGCTCGGAAAGATTCTATTTCTCATTCAAAATCTGAGCGCAAAACTCCATTTTGTGCTCTAGAGCACAAAGTGTTGTTTAAAATTCGAACACGTCTTGTATTCAATTGTTTTCTACACTGCCAGGCGAGCCGCCCCCTGTATAGGTCAATGCCCCCACTACATTTCCTCGCTGTGTGAGGTGAAAAGTTGTGTGTTACACTCGGCAGCAAAGTTTTTCTGCGTCTCGTACCTTTGAAAACTTCGCATCGCTCAGGATTCTATATTTGAACCGCTCGTTTCTCTCGCGGTTCAATCTTAGAATCCTTCGCTCGCTCAGTTTTCAATTCAAGTACTCGCGCCAAAAATCAACTTTGCAGCCTTGCATAACAAATAACTATTATTGCTGGATGTTATTTGGAGGTCCTTGACGGGTTCCCACAAAATTGAGTCGCGTAATATGTGGCAGAATGGCGTGTTACAATTTTGTTTCTTCTACAATCTTCTCTACACAGATCAATTTTTCTAGATAAACCTTGTAAAACTTTTTTTTTTCTATTTAACTTAGAATTCGCGCGATTTAAGTTGACTGAAAATTGAACGAAGCGTTTTCTCGTTTTGCATTCCACTGCGTTTAGTAACGGTCGTTTTGGTAGTATTTTTATCCCTAGAATTTGAATTTGGAAATGTATTATTTTTTTGGTTGAGATACCTCTTTTGTTCTTGGCTGTACGTTTTAACTCTTAGGCACATCTTAGGGATTTTACTCATGGCGCGATGCAACGCAATACGACGCGATTCGAACGAATTCCAATTACAAGTGAAAATCAACCTTGCTACTAAGAAATAATCATGCAATTCGATTGACTTGACGTCGTCGTGGCGATCGTGTTTTGTTTTTCATTTGCCCGTAGATAACAACGTGTTTTATGTCATATATTATATCGTCGTAGATTAGGTTGATTTTCACTTGTAGTTGGAATCGGTCGCATGGGTAAAGTCTCTTAGTTTTTTTTTCGAAATTATTTATTTATTTATGTGGAATACATTACTCGTGTGACTGTTCGATTTTGTCGTGACAAATTATGTCAACAGGATTAATGGACGTGGCAACTTGCCAATGCTTGCTTAGTTTGACATTAAGCATTGCTATTAATGACATCAAACATTTACGGCAAATATAAAGTTAAATTTACGAGTATTACTAAACACATTTACCTTCCTTATAACTTGGCTTTGTACCTGACTAAAAGGCAATTTGACAGCATCATTAAAGAGCTAGAGTTTTGAAAAATAACGAACATTCTTTTTTCTTTAGTTAACCCATGCATATTTACAAAAATATAAAACATCACAATACACAATATTAAAAACTGTACTTGCTTGAGACGTGTTGCCAATTTTTAAAATGTCGTATCGTTGTCAATTTAAGTTTACGTAACAAATTAAAAAAAAACGTATCAATTAGTTTTTGAATATCTAATTTACAAATAAAATAATTCCAGTCAGTCTGGATTTTTGTACTACCTATACCTACCCAATTAGTTTTTTTTACATTTGACCTGAAAAACCCACTTAACCATGGCAACCCCGACCACACAGCGCTGTATTACACTATGCATAGACAGTATTCCATAACCGTCGTACTTCCAGCCTTCAGGTCGGTCATTATTAGTACATTCACCCCAACACCAGGTGCAAGGGGGACATATAATGTAACGAGTATTTAACGCTATGTACATTGTTTATATTATTATAGCCTTCGAAAGAACTTCAAATAGTGTATCTCCGGGTTTTACTGCATTTGCATAAGGAAGGGTATTTTTGCCGTTATTCAAGAATGCTGGGAATGTGGTATTTTTAGTTCTTTTTTGCATAATGTATGTGTTATATCATACAGGTGTTTGTAGGGTTATTGTTGATAATGTTAGGGTTGGATAGACAACGATACCATTTGGGTAGCATTTTTATAAATACGCAACAATACTTAGTTTAATAATTATTCTCTACTATCCGGCAAACAATCTTGTTGACCAAATTAAAAAAAAAAAATGAAATTAGGTACAATTTAGCACACCTGTTCAAATGTTATGAAGAAACAATATTAATCTGATTTTATGTATAGGTGACAGTAATGGCGCGGTAATATTATCTAATTACTGTGGTATATTATTATTGTTATTATTATATTATTATTTTTAAACTACGTGATGCCATAATCTGAATTAGGGATTCCTTGTAGGTACCAGTGGCGTAGCTAGGCCAAGCGTATCAAAACTTGTTTGGGGCCTTTCCAAACTTGTTTTGCAGAAAAAAGACAAAAGCATACTGACTCGTGTAACGAATGCTATTACTGAAGCCATTAAGAAAATTTTAAAGGGAGCTAGAAAATTGAGCTATGTTATCATCATCATCAGCCTATAATGTTACCACTGCTGGGACACAGGCATCCTCTCTGTGAGAGGGAGTGGGCCATAATCCACCATGCGGGTCCAGTGCGGGTTGGTATATGTCACATGTTTTCGAATTTTGGTTCTAGGACATGCCGGTTTCCTCATGATGTTTTCCTTCACCGTTTTAAGAGCAGTGGTGATGAAATAAATTACACAAAGTGATGCGCCTGGCGGGGTCCAAACCCACGACCTACAACTCGTAAGTCGGGACCGATACCACTGGGCCACCACTGCTCTTACTGATCTATGTTAGGAGTTCGATAATTGGTTCTTTAGGGCCACGATAAGTTTTCTTTTTATTCCAGTCGTCCAGGGCCCTTGACACTTGGCCCCGTTTAATTGATACGGCTGATACGGCGGTAGCTACGCCTCTGCCTTGTACGTTTACTTAAGTTATGTAAAGTAATTTAAAAAAAATAACGTCGAGCCGTAAAACTAGTTTGATATTTTAGTAATACAAATTTAAAGTTATTATTGCTTTTACTACTTGATTTTTATGTAAATCTCAATTATTTGTAAGTATTCTAAAACGGATTATGAGCTTAATTCGAAAGCTTAATCTTTGAAACATTTTAATTTTCTTTTCAATAAGAAATAACAGCTTATTAGATTCCGAGATCGTTCGATCTTAATTCAACAATGAGATTCCGATTTTTTTTAGAAATAAAACAGTATAGGCTGGTGTTTTGTACGTTTACCCTGTAAGCTATAAGGTGACAAGGAAAATAATAATTTTAATGAATCCTGTAGTTAAATCCAACAGGAAAATTTTGCTTTAAAGATTTCTAGTCTTAGTTATTTTATATATTTTATACAAGTTAATTAGTAACAAAAATACTGAGCATGTTTCAATTAAATAATTGTCCTGATTTTGACCCAAATTAATGTTGCCCACAATATTATTAGGGGTGAGATATATTTATATACGTAAATGTTTTTCGTACTCACTATGAAACCCGTTTTTTTTTTGCAAAACGGTTTCTGTACTCTATAATTTTGATAACTTCTGTCACGTTTTTGAACTAGAGTTAATGTTTTCATAGATTCGTTTAAACACGTCGAAAAATATTGCATTTTTTTAGGTTACAGCTTATATTTTACCTGTAAGGGCGCTCCCTCACCGCGAGCATTCACCTGTAATGTAACGTTACAGAGTCGAACATTCGAAGACAATAGAGCATCAAATTGCGCACTTTTAGGATACATTACAGGTGAATGCTTGCGGTGAGGGAGCGTCTTAAATAAAATAAAATACTTTTGGGAAGTCTAAAGTCGTCGAATATTATTGTTAAGAATCCTTGTTAAAAGTCTGTGTCATTAGTTCATTACCCTTCACATCTTGTCTATTACATAAATAAAATATTTACCTATCTAAAAACAGACATACCACTATGATTCACCATTAGCACTTCCTGTGTGCTTGGCATGCACAATTTACATGCACAAACACCTATTCGAATATACATAATATTATGCTCAATTTCTCATGCTAGTACTTATGTATCGCAAATATGTTTAACATTTCCTCTACCGTGCCTTTGCGGTATTTACTTATTAGTCATCTATCAGAAAGAGGATTTTAAGAGTTTCGAGTGTCCGTCCGTTTGTCACCATGCTGTAGATATCTCATGAAGTGTGATAGTTAGTTGAAATTTTCATTGATGACGTAGTTCTGTTGCCTTTATAACAACAAATAGGTAAAACAGAATAAAATGAATATTTGCTTTAAAATCCTACGTATTTAAATAAAAAAAGAGAAAGAAAAGAATGAGGGTGATAGGTTACCTTATGCATTTGAATAGTGCTCGACCTCGAATAAATTTTCATTTATATTATTTTTCTTTAGGTCAAATTTTATTTTATTACTTAAATGTTTCTTTTTTATATCTGCGTTTATTGACATCAAACATTATGTCAATTTATAAAAAAAAGGTGTATAAATATTTCTAAGTTTTTGCCATAATATACGTATGACGTAACCTTGACTGGATGTATGAAAAAAATAAAATTGCTTAATTATCAAATTAAATTGCTTATTTCTTTTCAGTTTATTTTCAGACCTTTAAAAGTCTATTAAAATTTAAAACATTATTAATTTCAGTATTTTCGTATTATAAGCGCCATTCCAAATATCGTTGTGCAATTTAAATATTAAAAAGTTAAAATATCTTAATCGGACCATGAATGACTGTGAAAACTAATATCAATGAATTGAAAAACAAATTATAATATAACTCTTAAAACCCAGCAATGCCTAATAGAAAACCATGATGGACAGTTCGATTGTATCTTGGAATCAGATAATTTCCGGTCATGATTCAATAATGGTTATAAAGCAAGAAAAAATAAAAGATGGCCGACGCTAGCCTTTGAATCGTCTCCTGCGCAGCCTGTGTGCGTCATCACTTTGATGCATTTCCTCTCGCTTCAATGAATCACTGCGGTTTCCAAATAAAAGTATTTCACCAGCTTTTTATATTGAAGTTTAATGCTCAATAAAGATGTTTTTTGCTTAGTAATTACTAGATTAAGATCTCAATCCTATTTTAAATTGTTATGTTTAGTAACTTGGTAAGTCTGATTCTTCATGAAAAACACGGAATTATTTTGTTTTTTCATTATTTTCTTTATTTTTTATGAGGATATTCCGCGGTCCGTCTGTCTGTCTGTACCAGGCTGTTTCTCATGAACCGTCATGGTTAGATAGTTGGATTTTTCACAGATGATGTATGTCTCTTGCCGCTATAAATAAACAGCAGCTACAAAAAAAAAAAAAAAAAAAAACAAAAAAAAAATAAGGGGGCTCCCATACAACAAACCTTCGTACTTGGACGGTTTCATATGGGTGCTAATTAAGGCAGCTTCTTTAAAATGTCATTCTCGTCTGCAAATATATTTAGTTGTCTAATGAATTAATAGGTCAGCGACAAACTTTTAGCGTCTAATAAATGGTTTATAAGCGACCATATATTGTAAAACAAGCTACTGTTAATATGACGCAACATGGTGATAATTCTTAAGCAACTAAATTTGTGATATGTCTACTCATTGCCAGCTTCTAATAAGTGTATCAACTTCATCTATAAAATAATATCAACGTACTCTAATTTCATAGAGTCACAGTTATATTTACCTAATTTTGTCTGTGTTCCACCAAATATACTGAATGTGCACCAAAATATGTTCATTAAAATATGTCGAGAGGTGTAATAAACGAGGTGTAATAAAAAATTTCTACCTAAGCAGGGTCGACGAAGCCCCGCTTCGCGGGGCTTCTATTTCTGTGTACAAGGTTTAAAGGAACCTAACCAAACCGAACTTCGGGGTGTCCCTGAAATCTTGCTAAAGCGAGTTTTAGATTTGGTACTGATTTGGTACAATATATAAAGTAGCTCACTTACAACATTAGTCGCTGAGTTATCAAATCAGAAGTAAATATATTTATCGGTAGCTCGGAGTCATATTAATTTACGCTCGTAAATTGACGCTGGTTTCTTGATATTTTGTTGGAATAGTAAAGATGATGAATTAATATAATTGAAGCTGTTCTATTAACTCGTCGCTCACATATAAAAAAAGACGCTAGGTTGCAGGTGCTAAAGAAAACTTTTGTTGCCGCACATATAATTTCCCGTTTCATATTATTTGCTATAGGTACTCGTATAAATTATCTTATGTTTTGGCAATATGCCAGTTAGTAAATGGTTGTGTAACACCACTATAATTCACGTCATATTCATGTTAAGTTGTAAACCAATTTGAACAGTAGTAACTCATGTTATTAAATACCTCTTAACCACATAACGATTATGTATTAAGTGTATATTACAGAACTTGTGACAGATTGTTTATCACTACCACCTGCTTCGTTCTCGCTTGATGTGTGTCAGTTAATTTATTGATAACTTGTGTCCCGCCCCGGCTTCACACGTTTTCTTTACGACCAACTCAGTGGATTTTATGAAAACTTTCTTGCATACGAACCTTGACGGCACGTCGTGATCGACGCGCGCCTCAAAGAGTGTCAGCATAATGACGGGGCCCCCCTCTAGAGGGTCAAAGCCTGCCGGGGTCGCGGGACTTATCTCATTATCGTGACCCTGGAACTTAAAGGGCTATTGAAGGACACCGTGGATTTTAGTCAGTCCGAGACTGACAGTCCCTCCCGCTCTGCCCTGGGTGGGAGGACTTATTTTATGATTTTGCCACGATAAAAAAAAAGCATACGAACCTTGTCCTCTTAGATTATAAGATTCCATGTTCAAAACAAAAAGTAACTTTTTTTCGGAAAGGCATTTTTTTAATAATTGAGGCGCCACGCATGCATTTAAATGTTTTCCTTGGAGATGTTCATTTGTTTTACGTATGAATCCAACGACAAATTGCTCTAATGGGAATAAAAAGTTGCCCTTAAAAAAGGTGCTCTGGAAAAAGTTGCTTAAATGGGAATATCTTAATTTTTTTTCTTCCTTTTCTTGCTTCAATCCTCAATGGCCTACTGATTTGGACATTCAATAATCTAAGCTTGTCGAATAAAAGTCATGTCAGTCTTATGGGGTTTAATTAACTCTGAAACCAGAGGATAAGCACATTCTCATACGAAACAGAAAGACATTGGTGACTATAGGACGTCCCAAAGTCTGACAACCAGTAATACCAAAGGATATCGCGTTACCCAGAAGCTGGGTTATGGGCAGATGGGCAGTAATTGCATGTAAAGTGATCAGCACTTTACTATATAGCTACATCCGGTTACATTGGATGCCGATCCGATGATGATGAATGATGATGCGAATGATGAATAAGTTTTTTTTTTTATTTGTAAAAATCTTCAAATGAGTCCACCTATCCTGTAAGTTACTGTCAAACTTTTACTAACTAAGGAGCACCCGGTTATTTTACTCTTTGCATTCCAGGGCCGCAGTTTCATAATTAAACACAACAAAAGTTTTGAATTTCAAGCTATCTTGTCGAATGTCTACAACCTAAATTAAAAGAAAAAACAACAAAAATAAAATGTTTTTAAAAATCAAGCCACTGAATCCAAGTTTAAACTACACTAATAGCGAATGCTCGCGAACCATGACCGAAGTGAATGAACTAATCAAACGATTGAATGAACGTGATGAACGACCGAAGAAACAAAGGAATGACAAGGTGTAATTTTGTTATAAAATTTTATTGCCAGGCGTAATAATAACAAGAGATTTGCACGTTCCGTGCGTAATTTACCTAATCTATGGCCGTTTATAATTTGAGATATTTTGAGTGGAGAATTAGGAATGTCCGTTTGGTTGTGAGATAGATTTGTTGTTCGATAACAAATTAAAAATCTATCCAGTTTTTTTTTTATTACAATATTAACAAACAGAAGGTAAAAAAAAACTCACACCGTCTATTCAATTATAGAATCACTAAATAATAAACGACAGAATCATTACATAAATAATAAAAATATTATGCACAGGTAATAAAAGGCAAAAACAATTATGGGAAATAAAAAAAAATCTTTTCTATTTCGCTGTCACCGGATAGTTAGTACCTATACCTACCACTTAAGTAAATATTAAAGAAACTTTCACCAATTAAAAAAACAAAAATAAACCTACTTCGATAACGAGTCAGTAATCTTTTAAACCCTATTCAAATAATAAAAAAGCCCCTTTTCCGAGAAAAAGCAGGAATTAGCATCAACACCCCCATCCATACATTAGTTTTTATGGTTCAGCTTATAACCCCATGTGAACCGATGGGGTGTAACGGGGTGATGGTGACCTTCACGTGAACCTCCAGCGATTTTATTGTTTTATTAACATTTTATTGGAGTTTTTATTAAAAAGAATACGTTATTTGGTTCTCAATTGGTTGTCATAAGTTTTCCAAGTTATTAACTGATATTATTCAGTGGGTGAACGTGATAAAATAAAGTTTTTAATATTATATATTCCTCGTTAACATTCGAAACTCGTAGTATTTGAAACACGTTCTACATAAATAGCAAAACGGAAAATCATTCAAAGCAAATAAAAACCTAAATTTTTCCACTATAGACCGCAACTTTATCTACAAAACACTAGAAAACCAGCTATCAAAACATAGACAATAAAAAAAAAACAAAAGGAAAAACAATATTTTAAAAATAATTTCTGAACCCTAAATCGGTTGGTCAGTATCGAGTGCATTCACCCTGCGCTAGGCTTTGCATGCTTGCTGCGCGGGCGCTGGCATTTCCGGAGAGGGGGGGACGAGGGGCGGGGCTTTGCGGGGTGTTCGGGGGGTGACGGAGGGGGGGTGATCGTGGGAGAGCCTTTAGCTTAGGAATGTTGGTCACTACCTGCATCGGTATGTACTGTAACGGATACGGCGTGTAGTATTTAAGCTTTATAGAGGGTGGGTATAGAAAGTTGGCTTCTTATCAATTTTGTTATCAGGTTGGGCTTGACTTAGAGAGTTGTGTTAGGTTACGTTATGCGAATTTAATTCCAATTGTAGAAAAAAATCTATTTTGATCATTTTTGCTATTTTGCGAATTAGACTTCGTGAATTCGCCATTTTGAGAATCAGGCTTTTTGAGAATTGTCCGTTTTGAGAATCTGGCCTTTAGAGGATTCACCATTTTGAGAACTTGTCCTTTTGCGACCCGGTTGCCATTTTAAGAATTGGGCTTTTTGCGACTAAACCTTTGCGATTGGTTTATGGAGGTTTGTGTTTCTTTTTTCCTAAAATATATATAAAAGTTAGTCTAATAGATATTAATTATAGTTCTAGACAAAGTAAGTATCTACTTAATTTTACTTAAGCTTTGAACCCTTACTTTTCTTGGTAGTATGTCGTTATAGTTTAATTTTAGTGTTTACCAAAAACCTTAGGATCTACGTCAGTAGCAAACAAGTTTAATTTAGCCCCTGATCAACTTTATTGAAAGTTAAACACATTCCGAGTAACATAAAAATGATTCAAAAAGACAGATATTATCGGAATCCTATCATTTCCATTCATTTAAATAAAGAAAGGTTTGAAAATAAATTTTATCTTCTTTTTTTTTGTCTGCATGACTATAAAAAATATTTGATTAATATCACTGATTTTTGGTTGTAGAAAAATACGTTTTTTCAGACGCTTGTTTTATAAAACTTATCTAAACAGTTTTCTTTTTAAAAAATATCAATGCTTAATATGCCAAAAGGAACAGTGTTATAGTAACGTTTTCATGGTGATAATGAAGTAAATGTTTAATTAAAAAAAACGACAGGCGAATCCACAAGTGTAGCTGCGATGGGCTGTTGTAAGTTCGCCACAAAATTAATTCCCCACGAAAAAAAGTATGTATAAATTAGCCAAAGTTTTTGTTTTTTTTATTTTTAATAATTGGTAATTAGCCCCATTTATTTTTCCGCACGGATAGCAGAACAATTAAATTATAAAATCTAGCACAAAACTACCGAAAACGAGGACACAATGTGGAATCTGAACAGAAAGTACTAGGAGAACAGGATCAAAGCTTGGGGAATTATTTTTCTGGTGAACTTACAATAACCCGCTGCGATTGGCGTGCCCAGCTAATTAGGCTCAAGTAATAAGTCCATAAACGAAAGAAAAATAATGCTTCCTGGTCATAATACGCTGCGAACTACGCACAAACGTATCTCTCCTCATAAAACGCAAACTATCGCACCAGCATCCTGTTCTCTCAATGGGTGGCCTCAGCGTCCGACACTTATTTGCGATATCAAAGGCGCCGCGAGACGCGTGTATGTGACGTCACTACGCTGATAGTATTGTGTTACTGATACCTGATATACGTGGCGTGATGATACTGTGGTCGTTACAGCAGATCGTAACTTTGACCCGAAGTCGGGCCTGTGTAGGACTTGGATGTCGGTGTGGGTTTTTGCCATCGACTTTCGAATGAAAAATTATTTTACACGTTATTGTGATTTTTTTAAAGAAGGTTGAGAGAAATAGAAAAATATTTAGAAAATTCACTCATTAGGTACATACCTACCCCAGCACCCGCTTGCCTTCCTCCCACACAATTCATTCATCAAAATCCGTAGTAAAACATACTTAAATTAGAATTTTAGGATCCTAAAAATAACTCCAAGTCATCTCTGTAATATCGTCGTTACAAAGATAATCCTCATTTAATCGTCTTTTCAATATTATCCGATAACTTAGCTCGAATATGAACTTCAAGTGATGTGGGTTTAACTTTATAAAGAAGTTTCAATGGCTAAGTTCTCTAGAAAAGAAGAATTTAAAAGAAACCGTGTAGATTACGGTAGAACGTTAAAGTTATTTGTTGTTTTTTAACCGACTTCCAAAAGGAGGAGGTTCTCAATTCGGATGTTTGTATTTTTTTTTTTAGGTTTGTTCGGGCATAACTCCGTCGTAAACAACCGATTTGAAAAAATATTTTTTTGTTGGATAGGGTATACTTCCGGAATGGCCCCATTAAAATTTTATCGAAATCGGACTAGCACTTTTTGAAAAATCAACAAAAACCTAAAAAGTTTTCAACTTTGTCTACACCGATTACTCCGAGGTTTCTGGTCCGATTTCGATGATTATTTTTTTGTTCGATACAGTATATTTGCCATTTGGTCCCTGGTACATGGGTGTTGTAATTACCGGTGCTACGGATTACAAAATTTTAGTGCACATGTAAGAAACTTATGTATTTGACAATAATTTGGGTTGAATAGTGAAACTAAAAAGGATAAAATAAAAAAACTTTTTCAAAAAAAAAATGTAACCGACTTCGAAACAACCACAAAAAGTTCAAAATAACCTACAAAAAAACTTTTCTTTCGAAAGTCGGTGACAATAAGTCAATGAAATAAAAAATAAAGTCACCGACTTTCGAAAGAAAAGTTTTTTTGTAGGTTATTTTGAACTTTTTTTGTGGTTGTTTTGAAGTCGGTTACATTTTTTTTATTCAAAAAATTCAATTTCTTAATCCGTTTTGAATGTTCAAGTTCAAGTCTATTTAATGATAAAAAAAGAATTATGCATGTAGTAGTTTTTAAGTTTATTGTCTTAAAATATACTTTAGTTTATAAATAGTTACTTACATATTATTATTTTTATACGTATGTCTTGTATTGTGTTGAATGGGCCTAGTTACTGACATAATGGTTAAATTAAACTAATTAAAGAAATACTAAAGTCATCATTCATCTTCCTGCCCTCATCCCATTTTACGAGTACTTGTGGTCGACGCAACACGTTTTCTTCTTCCATTCTCCCCTATCACACGTCACAGTATCATTCACTTCTTTTTCATTCATATCATTCCTTAGACAATCCATCCATCTTTTCTTTGGACTTCCTCTTCCTCTCCATCCATCAACATTCATACTCATTACTCTCTTAGTCACATGAGTGTCTTGAAAGAAATACTAAAGTCAGTTCGATAAAATAAAAGAATACAAGAATTTGTGGTAGAATTCACACTGTGCTCAGCAGATAACCCTTTGCCTTCCAGGACCACACAAACTCTTTTAAATGAATAATAAAATTATTATTTTATGACGTTTTATGATTATTGATTATTATGGAATTTATGATTGTTGATTATTATGATAATTGTAAAAGTATGCATTAATTGGATTATTCAGACATGGATGTTAATTTATTTGTGTACTAACACTAGTCGTAAGTTGTTTATGTTTTACTAACAATATGGAATCATGTGATCTGGAATAATAATAATAAAATAAAAATTAAATATTCCCTTAACCAACGCCGAAAACCGGCCAGTTAAAAAAATAGTTGAATATTCGAGTTCAAGTTATATTCCATAAACACAACCCTATGTGTTTTCATTAATTACAAATCCCAGAAGTTTTTTTTTTCCATTCGGCATTCTTTAGTAGATTACCTTTAAGCGGACAAACAGTCCAGCAACGCATAACCCTCTTTCCCGCGGCAGTCGGTCAACGGTCGTATTGGCCAGGCAGATGTCCGGCACCTGCTACTTCCCTGAAAGATTTATAGCCTCGATTAAGTTTGCTCTTTGCAATGATATTTTCTGTAATTGGGAGCCGATAGTAAAGATACTATCTCATTTTTGTAGCATTTTGG
Organism: Agrotis clavis; assembly: GCA_954870645.1. Classification (NCBI taxonomy): domain Eukaryota; kingdom Metazoa; phylum Arthropoda; class Insecta; order Lepidoptera; family Noctuidae; genus Agrotis; species Agrotis clavis. The sequence continues at coordinate 25,272,515 of OX940928.1, read as the reverse complement.
TTCATTTATTTCAATTATCTACGTAATTTACTTTTGTTTATTCATTTTCATACATATCTATATAATTTTGTCATTGTCAGCTCTGAACTAGATTTGCAAATTCATCTCAAATATAAAAAAACCATAACGTTTTTCCGAAACAATCGTTAAAAAATATAGAAATAAAGCGGTCAGCGCCGTTGTGATAGCATGGTCCAAGCTACCGAAATTTAGGGCTCCGAGTCATACAGAGGAGTACCTTTTAAATCAGGCTTTGCCTAATAATATCCAAAACAAACATTCCAAACTTGAAATCAAGAAAAAATTAAAAAAAAAAACTGCCAAAAAAAATTTACATTTTTTGTGTAGGTACTAACTTCACGTGTCGCTTTCACTGCGACCATACCTCACAGATGCCTCCGCCACCGCTATTGAAATGTTATTGAACCCTGCTGCAGGCCAATTGTCCATGAAATTGGGGCCTCTCGGGGCCTCTCTAGGTTTTCGCAGCACAATGCCCATGCCGACCACCAAACATCGTAACTACCTCCTTGCTTACTGACTTCTGATCGATTGAGGCCTTTGAGGGTACTACCATTGTTGTTTGTTGTTTTGATACGTTAACATACATAAAATCACGTCTGTAATCCCTAATGGTCGGTCACGTTTCACTAGTTTTTTTACGGTTCCGTTCTTCAAAAGAAAAATGGAACTCATATAGGATTTAACTGTGTCCTTTTTTATTATCGTGGTAAAATCATCAAATGAGTCCTCCCTTTCTGGGCCACGAGAGGGACTGTCAGACTTGTTCTGACTAGAATGCACGGTGATTCTTCAATAGCCAGAGAGATGAGACAGTCCCACAGGGACACGTGGGTCTCTTGTGTCCTTAGGCTTCCCATACCCAAGGGTAAACCGGGACCAAGTGGGGTTCTCAGAGTTCCAGTGGCCACATACTAACATGAAATAGAAAGATTCAATAGGTTTATAACTTTGTTAAACATGGCAAGTACGAACAAACATTAAACTATATTCTACTTAACACAAATATTACTCTAAGTTCACAACATACAATACGAGTAATAACATATTATTGTGAAAGTTTGTAATAACATTCACTTTGGATGTTTGTATGAAATTATTGAAAAATAATATTTTCCTAGATTTCTGCCTTGATTGGTATGGAAACAGGAGCTACAACACACACATCTATCAATCACGAAGATCTTCTCTATTATTCTTATTTCCGCTGTCCGCTACCCCAACAACCTCACCCCAAATAGAACTATTATTGAATCGTGTAGCTGTGGTTTAATCGCGCATGAAATTGCGCCCGCTGTCACTTCACCACAAGGCGCGTCGCCTCTGGTCTGCGCCTGTCATACCCAGGGTTATCATTTGACTTGAACTTGATTTGAATCGGTGCAGCATTCCTTTTTCTATGCTTTTTTCTGTCTTATCTGATGGCTGCGTCACTTTCTTCAAGTCTATAAAGTCTTTCCAATGTTTCGTTTGGTCTTTTCCTACTCTCAAAGCCGGCCACATTCATACACAGACCTTTTCTTACACCCCAATTTCGGCAGCATAACATCCACCTTTCCACACAAGTTACCAGTCACACATATTTTATTCAGTCGCTTTCCATATTCCTCTTAAAATTCCCATCGTATCCATATTAACCTAAAGGAGAAAGCCTGGACATATGGCTAAATACTCTTATGGTGGATGAGAAACGTGCATCTTTGCGAAAGTGCTTTAGGCACTCTTATATCTTCAATCTTCTCAATACTTCTTCAACTATCCCTAATCACAGAACTGCTGCTCTTACAGTAATAGCAGGACATGTCCGCACTAATTCAGTGGTAGCCCTAGACAGGATTCATCGGAATTGAGGATCTGTGTACCTGTCCATCATATCGAAGTCAAGTTTATTGTTAGAATTGAGGTGAATTCGTAGTTGCCAGAGTGAAATTATAATTGGTATTGACGTTTGGTTGCAAAGCTCTTGTGTCTGACAGCTTAAAAACAAATTTAGTTAAGGATACTATGGGGCTAGCTAGGATATAAGTCCCTTAAAAATTAAAAGAAAAACTAGGAGACGAATATTTTATATTTTATTGACAAATTGTCCAGAGAAGTTAGAATAAAGTGATATTCTATCAGCTGTAGCAGTAATGGAAAAAATAAATATTTATATAAGCAATAATGCCTGCATCGCGGATCGTTCTATTCGTACGACCTACATATCCAAAAGGATGCAGGTTTGATGCCCGCTCGCAATCAAGAATTTTTTTCTTTCTTAAATCTGGAATAAAAATATATATATCAAAAAAAGGTAAAGAGGTTTCAAAAGATCCAAAAGTAGTTTCAGTTTAAAGATTTGGATTTTTAGACAAAGTGAATATCCTCTAGAGAATTTTCAACTAGATAATTCTTACATGTTTTTTTAGCCTTTATCAAAAGCCCTTGTCTTACTCTCCAACGAAATTAATCCATCGGTTAAGATTAACTGAAGCTTAACAAAAAAGGTTAACTACTAGATAAAATGTCGGCGTAAAACCTAACCGTCTTTGATCTGACAGGTTATCCTTTGTAACGTACCTTCACGCCTTCGCTTCAAAGGGGTGGGCTGATAGCTAATTACTTTTAATTACTTGAACAAAAGCCCCGATCCGCTTCAACGCTTGGGAGGTAGACAGTGTGAAGAAGTACATACCTGTAATGTATGCATGAGATGTTTTACATACTAACTTTTTTAATGGAGTTTTTAGGCAAACTTAGGAGAAATTCTTGGAAGCTTAATTCCTGTTGAAAATTTGAATCTAATCGGACTAAATAGATACTTTTATAAAACTCTTTCTTATATCCTCAAACAATTTTAGTAAAAAAAAAAAACACTGAATAGTTTTCGCCCTAACTACATTTGGCTTTAAACGATTTCTTATTTACAAACATTTAAAATCACTCAATGAAATTAAAAGAGCCAAAACATGAAATTATATTGGAAATTGGAAATGGGATAGCACAGTCAGCTGATACGGCCGGCGCGGGCGCAGTGGCAGAGCGATTGACTCCTGCGCTGCGTGTCGCGGGTTCGATTCCTGCAGAGAACAATTATTGTATGTATGGCCGTAAGTAATTTTTTCGAGTCTGGTAGTTAATGTAAAAACACTTCCACGATATAGAAGAAATTCCTGCTGTCATGCAAAGTATAAAAATATTATGAAATATTTCTTCTACATATTCGCTTTTCTATTGTTCCACAGAAATATAATATATCTATGTATTGTTCCAAAGTAAAAAACATTTTTACCGCAAAATATAATGAGCAAGTAGGTACATAATTAGCCACATACCACCTCATTTCGCAAATACGTGAGATCATAAATATTGGTTAACGGGCGTGTTGGAACGGTGCACCGGGGTGGGCCGGGCATCGAACCCACTCTAATTGTCCCCCTACCCTATGGCTTGCTAACACGCGAGCCATGCGAGCTGATAAACTAAGTTTTTACACTACCTGTAGTGGAGCACTTAAATGTCAATGATGATGTAGGGTTATACAGAAAAAAGGTTCAGCGGAAATAAGTTAGAATTTTGTTTTTATTGAAGTAGATTTTTAGGTTTTTTATAGTCTTTGGAGACGTTTAATAAAGAATTTTCTTTTAAACTTTTGACACCTTTGGTGCGAATAGGTAAGGATACACTTTGCTTTTAAAGTGAAACTTGTTTATTAAAGTTTAAAAAGCTCGGAGCGTATTCTTGGAAACTGTTAAACTCCACAACAGGATAAAAGTTGGTAGGTACTATACTACTAATACTAACAAAAGTATCGTTGGTCTACAAAAAAAACATGGGCAGGGCGTTAAAGCCTTTCAAAGGCTTACTTCAAGGTTCATATATTATTAGGGTTGATCAACTGTCAACAATAAGCATAATGAGCCTATAATGTCTCCTCTGCTGGCACACAAATCAACTCTCTGTGAGATAGAGTGGGCTGCATCACATTTTTAATCCGCCAACCAAGTGGTAGGTACATTGTCTTCGAATTTTTTGGTTCTAGGACATGCCGGTTGCCTTACCATGTTTTTCTTCACCGTTTAAGAGCAGTGGTGATGAAATAAATTACGTAAAGTAAGACAACGGAGAGCAGTGGTGGCCCAGTGGTATCGGTCCCGACTTACGAGTTGTAGGTCGTGGGTTCGAACCCCGCCAGGCGCATTACTTTGTGTAATTTGTTTCATCACCACTGCTCTCAAAACGGTGAAGGAAAACATCGTGAGGAAACCGGCATGTCCTAAAACCAAAAATTCGAAGACATGTGACATCTGCCAACCCGCACTGGGCCCGCGTGGTGGATTATGGCCCACTCCCTCTCACAAGAGAGGAGGCCTGTGTCCCAGCAGTGGGAACATTATAGGCTCATGATGATGATGAAGACAACGATCTACAACTGGAAAGTCGGGGTCACACAACTCTAACAATAGCCTTCAATTTTCACTGATTTCCAATAGTTTTCAAAGCAAAGAAGCCTTGCAATGCAACTATTAAGAATTGACATCTATGTCCATCATCCATCACCATCTGATAAGTCTTTGCTTTATTCCTCATTAATATCATTATGTATGTATGAGGAATATACGTAATACGTCTCAATAAACCAAGAAATTGTCGGCGCGTTCGCTACGAATTTGTCGACGCGATCCAGGAATTAACTTTCTCAGCAGCCAAACATCTAATAACTTCAAGAGACAAATAGCAAAATATATTTCTTTCATCTTTACCACATAAATAATGTATAATACTGTACCTACCCAACGTTTCTAAACCACATTTATCAAAATACCATGTTGGTACAATTTGACACGATACGTGCCCCCCCGTCTTCCCTAAGAAGTGGGGTTCCTCCTCAGGAATAGGTACTAGGGGGGCTTCCCCCCACAAATTGCTCCTCGCGGTTGGAAACGGAGATGACGATGCATTCATGATGGCGAGCTTTTAAAGAATAACAATGAGAGAAAAATATTACTACGAGTTTTTTTCGCAGTGCTGTTTGCCTGGTTTTTTTTTCGTCCAGTACTTTTGCGGGAGGAGATCTGGGTTTTGTGTGATAGGAGTACCTTTTATAAAAGTGTCACGATAATACTTATCTGCCCACAGAAATATATCTATGTATTTGCCCATAGATCCGTTAGGTAAGAACAATATTATGAAATACTAACTTCTGCGTCTTTGCTCGCATGTTACCCAACTAATCCGGGAAAAAATTACTCTCAATATTTTTTTTTCAAAAATGCCAGAGTTCTGGAGATTATCTTCCACATCATCCATATACGATATTATTGACACTCTCTCTTAACGATAAGTAGCGATTTTTTCAAGCTTTGCAGGAGTACAATGTAGATGTAATAGGCATATAAACCTTTCTCTTGAATCAGTCTGTCTAATTGATGAAAACCGCATTTAATGAGAGATCTAAGCGTACAAAGAGCAGGCAGTTTGTTTTATACTATGTAGAGAAGATTATTATTAAGGAAGCAGTGCCGTAACTAGCCTTTTCTGCTCCCAGTGCGAGCTTATTTTACTGCGCCCTGGTCTGGCCAATTGCAGTCATGGTTTGGACACTTCTGCATCCCTCCAGGGTCTTAGCCCGATCTATGACGGGGCCCCCTTACAGGGCCAAGGCCTACTGGGGTGGCGGGACTAACGGGTAACCGTGGTCCCGGACCGTAAAGGGCTATTGAAGGACACCGTGTTTTTTGGTCAGTACGAGTCTGACAGTCCCTCCTGCCCTGTCCTCAGCGGGAGGACTCATTCGACGATTTTACCAAGTAAAAAAAAGTATAAGTATCAGACGCTTACTATTTAAAAAACAAAAAACTGGGATATACTGGGGTAGCAACATAATGTATAGCTAAGGCTACCCTATCTTTGGGATTGTTTGATAAAAGAACATTTTGTCAAATAAAATTAATCTCGCAATGTTACCCAATTTGTGCCGAAAGCAGGTTCACACGTTGATACTGTTTTAATTACCAACATCCCCCGTCAACATTTACCCGTGTTACTCTAAATATGACTTTAATTAATTTTTGAGTACCTACTGTTTACAACGTACAACCAACACGGATTCTCTTTATTGGTTTATTTGATGACGTATAAGAGAGTTTTATCCCAAATATTTTATACAATTTTACATACAAGCTTCCATGTCATTACCATTCCTTCTCCTCTATATACGTTTCGTAGAATAATTTATATTTATTTCCTGTATATGAGAGGAACTACTGGTTGTATTTTCTCCAAACAAACGCTCGATCCGATCCGATCCGATCCGATCCAATCCGATCCGATCCACTCCACTCCACTCCATTCCATTCCATTCCATGGTAATAAACACATTACCCTCCTTTTGCGTCGCGCAGTCGGAAAAAGTGTCGTGACAACTTTTAAGAATTTTTTCCGTCCAGCCCCCTTTCACAACGCGCGTTATGGAACTTCGTTCCAATATTAATTTCTATATTTCTATAATACGTTATTTGCATAAGCACTAGAAACCTATAAGCATGCTCTAAATTGCTCGCGGAGCGACAGCGATGGTTTTTATATCTGGGGGCACGGCAGTGCCCCGCCAAGTCTCGAGCAAAACGGGCACGGCCGTACCATCTTTTCTCGAAGCGATTCGCGGCTGTTTCGCCCCCCCTATATCTTCGACGTGGACAAAGCTAGGAGTTTAGGTTTTCGGTGAATAATAGTAGGCATTAGAACAAGCTTAAGTTCGAAATTACATGCCAATTGAATGAATAGTTTAGGAGTTACGGTCGATCAAAGTTACACCATTTTGTCACTCACTCACTGACTGACTCACTGACCGATCATCAAAAATCTAAGGTACTTCTAGCAGACTTAGAAACTTCAAATTTTGCACCAAGATAGGTCATTAGCCACATATAAAGGAAAAATTATAAAAACATTAAAAAATAATATACCATAGAAAACAATTTTATATTTGCGGTTTGGCAAGAACATTGTGTATGGATTTTGACTGCATTGTTAACTTTGTTCGTTGTTTAAGTATTCAATTGGATGAATACATACATAGAATAGAAAAGAATAATATAAATGTAATACATAGACTATAATTAATCTAAATTAATACATAAAGTTCATAATTCATTAAATTAATAAAGCTAAAACTCCATTGTATTGCGATAAATATTGTATGCGCGCTCGATAGATGGCATTGTACCTGTCTGAATCGCGCTATGGTTTCGTTACAGAGCGCAGTCTAAGTAGCACTTTAAAATAATTCAATAATTTTCATTTGATAGCGCCATCTATCTATGAACAACCATTTCGAAACTAAAAAAATATTGTAGCGATATTTAGAGAACTTAAGTTAGCCGGATTAGATAGTAGATTTATTATTGTTACTGAAACAGTTATTTAGGAAAATAGTTTATTAATATAACATGGACATAGAACGTTACATAAATCTAGTTGTTTACGTGTTATTTAGTTTAGTTATATTTAGTTTGTAAGTTAGTAGATATATATTTATTTAGTTATTTGTTAGTTAGTTTAGTTCTATTTAGTTTGTTAGATAGAGAATGGGTCCTAAGCAAAAAAGTAGCTGAAGTCCAAGAAATTATGAGGACACCTAAAAAAAAGAAAGAAATACACTTACAAAAAATAAATGAGATCCCACCAAAAACATTAAATGTAAAAAATGCCAAGTCTCTCGTTGCAGTCTTTCCATCGTAAAAAGTTTTGAGATCTCACAGAAGCCAAGTCCTATTCAAATTATTTTGTAGTTATAAATCAACATTTAGTAATTATATCAATAGTTTTCTTTATATTATAACTATAGTGACTTGGCAATGAGCACAAATTAAAAGCTGCTTGCTGCCTGGAATTATGTGCAAATGTTACTGACGAGACCTGTCATATCATGATCAGATTATTTGTTATGTGTGAATCATGATGGTCACTACCGACTACATGTTCCAATACAATAATTAAGAATACCTTACGGGCCATCGCTTTATGAAAGTAAATGATGAATGTTAAGAGAATAAATAAAGTAAATAAAAGAGAATGTTTATGCATGCGGTGTGTGTAACTTTCAACTCCTCCAAATATGCCGTTTTATTTGTTTTTACTTGTGCTCATTGCCAAGTCACTATAGTTATAATATAAAGAAAACTATTGATATAATTACTAAATGTTGATTTATAACTACAAAATAATTTGAATAGGACTTGGCTTCTGTGAGATCTCAAAACTTTTTACGATGGAAAGACTGCAACGAGAGACTTGGCATTTTTTACATTTAATGTTTTTGGTGGGATATATGTATATACCTCATTTTCAAAAGTCTCGAAAAAACATCCCAGTTCTTTCAGAAACCCTTTTAAGTCCCACGAAAAGTCCCACGTTACGCTTGGCAATAGAAGGTGTCTACTCAAGAACACGACTACACCAACGGTCAAGATTTTAGAGGAAAGAAAAATTTGCCTGCGAGAAGGACTCAAACCCGCGTCTTCTGAATAATTTATACAGACGCCTTACCAATAAGTTCATCGCAACACACTCGTTTTGAAGCTGAATCTTTCATTCCTAACATACCCAGCCTATTGCTAAATAAGCCTCCAGTAATTCAGTCCACAGTTCTCGATCAAGATAAATGAACCCCGATCAGTTAGCACTGCAATCGCGACGGTGCGCTGCGCCTTTGGTTATAACTCAACGATTTAGTTTCTAACTCACAGATTTATGGCCCTGTTGTATGTTATTTACAGGGTGCAGCCGGAGCTATTCATTTGTTAAATAGACAGGATTTAGGCTGTAGGCTGGATAAAGCGGCATTTTGAGTTTTAGTTTAGTTCGTGGATATTATCATTGGACTACGTTAGTTAGAAACGCAGGGCCGGATCTAGGAACCAGCTTCCAGGGGCGTCAAAATCATATAATGATTGTAGTGTCATAAATCACCTCGACACACAAAAAATGGAACAAAAATTTTTCAAGTTTTGGCCTGGTTCGAAAAAATGGTGGTTTCGGAGCTGTTAAACGGGATATTTACTAAGGTTATTATTTGTTTTTAAGTTTTCGATATTAAATTACTGTTGCAAGTGACAAAACATGATCACGGCAGGTGAATCTGTTTTAATTGGAATGGAAAGTTTGTTAATGCATTCGAGGCACAAATTGTCAGCCGAGAGCCAAGCGAGGTTGATGAGGAGTAGGGTATCGAACCGGGAAATCCCGGTCCCGAAAATCCCGGGATTTCCCGGTTCTCGAAGTATATTTTAAAACCCGGGACATGCGACTGAGAACCGAGAAATTCGAGATTTTCGGGACTCAGAAAAACAGTATAAATAATTTGTTTAAACTTGTTAATTCTTTTATAGATCAAAAGAATCAAATTGGATGTAAGGTATTTATTCACTTCGTCGTTATATACGGAATAACATGTTCAGATACAGGTGAGGATGAGAAGTAAAGTTGATAATGTAGTACTGGTTATATCTCGAAACCCTTTGACAGGGTCTCGAGACAAAAAGCTTCCTTGCTTTTGGTATCCCAGTTGATTTTTGTAGCTGGATATCAGACTTTCTTAGTGAACGATCAATCAGAGTTGTCGTTGATGACTGATCCTTTGAGCTTTTGGTTATTGACTCTGGAGTTCAACAGTTATCTGTTTTCTTTGCAACTCTTATTTTGCTGCACATTTCTTACCCACTTCAGCCTGGTATTGTTGGATAGGTAGATAACAGTACTGTTTCAGTGACATACTTGCCCACTGCAGAATCCAGTGGGGATGAAGTTCATTGCCTCAGAGAGACCATGGTAGAGCGAACAGATTCTTCTTAGACTTCTCTCTTTTAACGCCACCAACATACAGGCGTATATTTCCATAATGAAGTAGGAGTAAATCGAAACTACATCTTTTATAGAGTAATTTGGACCAACTCCTATTTTTCCTGTTTCTGTAACTGATGACCTTGAGCTTCTGGGCATGGAGCTGACATCCAGTGTCAAATTTGACGTGGGCATCCTAAATAGAGTGAAGCGATACCTTACAGCCTATGTGCAAGCTCATTTCTGCATAAGGTGATTGCGTCGTAGTAGCCCGCGAAATTCAAAGTTTCTTATGTTTTTTCTTACGGAGTATTGCAGCGACCTTACTAACTTAATCATTTGGATGGCTCAGATAAATACAACTTACTGCACTAGACCCAGTGGAACGCAGAGCTTCTTAGACTAATTAGCAACGTGAAACTGGTGGATGGTTACTCTACAGCTTAGCTCATCTCATCGACGCAAGCTTACCCTCTTTTCGTTATTTTTTTTTTTTATTGGAATCGCTCGTGGCTAAGATGAGACCTAAAATAGGTCGAACTCATGAATTCTACAACCTCTCTCCATCGGCCTACTTGCATTACATCTAATGTCCAGTATTGGACATCTAGATGAAGTGCAAGTTTCCATCCATTTAAATGATTATAGTTAGTACATTTAGAGTGAATAGATTTGCCACCTCTGAATAGAAAAGAGGCTAGAGCAAACCCATGTCCAAGAGGCCGACGAATAAGTTGGTTGTATGATTTTAATCAAAATAAATACTACGCCCTAAAGTTATCTTATTATTTTCATTGTTTTCTAATGCCATGGAAAAAATGCATTTTTGTCCCGAAAGTCCCGAAAATCCCGGTATTTCCCGGTTCCTTGGACGCCTGTCCCGAAAATCCCGCGCCTTCCAACAAGGACCGGGTCTCGATTCCCTAATGAGGAGCCGAGAAAAGCAATATCAAATGGCCATGTGAGTGACGTTTTTTAAACCACTTTAATAAAAAAAAAATAGTCATTATTATTAGAAAACTATGGTTTTGGTTTTCTTTTTTTTTTCGCCCTTTGCTTTCGTCAGCAATTACGCAATAAAGTTTCTATTTTTCAAATTAATAAAAGATAAAATCTTTAATATTGTATATGAATTTAGAACACAAATAAATGTTAATTAATTCATTCATAAAAGTAAGTATTTGTTTTGAATAATTATGTTTACTATCTATGATATTCTATTCAAATCCTACTGTATCCAACAGCTGGTTATAATTCGTTGGCACGCTAAGAGCAGTGACCGGGATTGGCTTATGCATTACACGTGTCCGTGGTTTCAATTCCCGCACGTACTAATATTTTTAAAGCGTCTGGGTGATTAACTATTGCACTTACGTGCCCATCATTTTCTGCAAGGACTACATTTTTGTAAAGCGGCATGGTGATTGGCTATTGCATTACACGTGTCGTGGGTTCAACTTCGACACGGAATAAATATTTGGATAGCCTACAGACAGTGGGTCAATACTGGTTATTTGTTAAAGTTTGTATGTATAAAATATTAGATGTGTGTTCACAATGCATGACTATTCCTAGCAAGTGAAAGTATTTAGATAAAATATCGCTAGAAATAAGACCGCCTATTGTGTCAGACCATTTAAAAATATTTGAATTGGATATACTCGTATCTGTAATTTGTATGGTGTGCATAACAAAGACTATGCTATGTTTCGTTTTCACAAATTCAATAAAGTAAAAAAAATATTAACCTGACAAATACTTATTTGGATAAAATTATATTACCTAATGTTGTGCCTCTTTCATTTATTAAATTCGTTTCAGTAGTTTGGGCGTTATGAAACAACATTATCAATCATTACCCTTTTGACTTCACCTTAGTCTAATGTTATTTCAATACTTGTCTCCCGTGGTTTCTACCCCGTTCCTATTGGTCATAGCGTATTAATGTTAGAAACCCTGTAGCCTTCCTCGATTAGGCGGAGACCTCTCGCGCCCAGCATTGGTCGCGGCCATGCTGCGGGGCGAGACGGAGTGGGAAGCGGTCGCCTCCTTCTGCGAAGCAGTAATGCTCGCGAAGGAGGAGGCGGGCCGCGAGCGAGAGAGGACAGTGTCCTCCCTCCGCCCCACCCGCGGTAGTAGACGCCCGCGGCGACGGACGTCGCTAGATGATCTCCGGCCACCGTAGGCGCGGACATGCGGGCAGCGAGTAAAGAGCAACTCGCTGCCCGACCATGGACCATGCCCGGGTCGACGGCGCGTTGTGTCCCACGCGCGCCTCAAAGAGCGTCAGCATAATGACGGGGCCCCCCTCTCAGAGGGCCAAAGTCTGCCGGGGTCGCGGGATTATTTCCTTACCGTGTCCCCGGAACAGAAAGGGCTATTGAAGGACACCGTGGATTTTAGTCAGTAAAAGTTTGACAGTCCCTCCCGCCCTGCCCGGGGTTGGAGGACTCATTTGATGATTTTACCACGCTAAAAAAAAAAAAAAAAAGCCTTCCTCGATAAATGGACTATCGAACACAAAAATATTTTTTCTTTTCGAATCAGTATTTCCTGAGATTAGCGCGTTCAAACAAGTTTGTTTGTTTGAACGCGCTAATCTGCCAGCTTTTATAATATAGGCATGGATAAATCTTTAAACTCGCCTCCTCTTTCCATTTATTCTCGAGTAAAAACCTTTGAATAACCTTTAAAAACGATTTATTTAACAATTAACACGGTCCGTTAAAGGACTCATGAAATATTCAAGGAGGAAACACTGCAAAATGGAGGAGGGTGGGAGGCACTTCCGGCCTTATCAAACTGTGTTACCAGCTATTCGAAGGCTTTTTAACTTATTCTTTATGTTAATGCAGTTTTTTTGCTAAAGCAACCTGCGTTATTTATTAAGTTATTTGATCAATCGTTAATACATATTATTTTTTTAAACAAATGGTTAAATAAGTATAGGTTTTTTTTATTTGATTAGTAGTTTAACTAATTATTTATCCAACAACGCAACCTAAGTGGAGATGATTAACTTACGTCGATATCCTGAAAAAAAAAATACTATCATTCCTCCTTAACACTGCCACTGCTACTGAAAAAAAATTGTTCACGCTGTAACAAAACTAAAAATCATTATTTTAGTTTTGTTTCAGTAAGTTCAAATTAGGTCAAAGTTTCAAATGTAACATAATTAAAAAATAATTTTTGAATGCAAAGTGTTGATTCGAAAGTTATCGACGCCCACGATTTCTTCCAGCTCTGAAAGTATTATACTCTGAGGCTTGTATAATAACTATTTGACCTTAACTCATAGGATCTAAAAACAAAAACTAACAGAAAGACATCCCTAGGAAAAAACTTGTATTATTAACGGTTTCCTAGTTTTGTTTTTCGCTTGATAAATCCCTGAAACTCCAACAATCTTAGGACCTGTTTACTTCAAGAAGTCTTGAAAAACAACACCCTACTTCTGGAACAAACGGGTAAAAAAATGATCAATTAAATGCTTGTTTTCACAAAAAAAAACTGATATGAACGTTCAGTTCAGTAGATAGGGTTCACATTCCACTGAAACATTTAGGAGACACTTTATTAGTGTGTTAGTGAAATCCTCTGAAGTAGCTAAATATCAACATTAGAGCAAGCTAGAGCAGTTCCATAAGGCTTATATAGGCTGTTAAAAACCTGTAGAATATGATGGGAATCAGGGAAGTCGAATACCTGACTGAAAATATTTTATTGGTCCGTCAGTTAGCTTATCAAAAAATATTTAACACGTATTTTTACTTTTGCTACGGAAATCAAAATAATAAAAATACGACTGTTTGAAATTTATTGTCAACTAGCTTCTGCCAGCGACTTCGTACGCGGATCTTGTTGCTTATGCCAGCGACAATGGGGTGGTCAAAATCAAAGATCTGAAATTAACGTCTGATGTCGAATTCTTAGAGCCTGGGGACGGGAAAACAACGGGACGCGCATGACGATTCCAGATGTTCTGGAGATCGTTCATTTTTGTAAGTCAACAGGAAATGCCCATCAGACTAAACAAGTCTTGCTAAGATGTTATTCATATATTTATGTTATAGTGTAGCTGGGCTCTTGGAATTCCACATCAGTTGTTCCAGATCTCAATTTTCATATGTCAACAGAGAGTGCTCATTAGGCTGAGCAACTCTTGCTAAGACGTCATTCCTATATATGTTATAGTGTAGCTGGGCTCTTGGAGTTCTACATCAGGTGTTCCAGATCTTCATTTATTATACGACAACAGGGAGTGCTCATCTGGCTGAACAACTCTTGCTAAGACGTCATTCCTATATACCTATGTTATAGTGTAGCTGGGCTCTTGGAGTTCTACATCAGGTGTTCCAGATCTTCATTTTTTATACGACAACAGGGAGTGCTCATCTGGCTGAACAACTCTTGCTAAGACGTCATTCCTGTTTATGTTATAGTGTAGCTCGGCTCTTGGAGTTCCACATCAGGTGTTCCATATCTTCAAATTTATCTTCTCAGCAGAAAATGCTCATCATGCGGAACAATTTTTGCTATGGCGCTATTTTTGTATCTCTTATAGTTTAACTGATCTATTGCAGTTCTGCATCAGGTGTTCAAGTTTCCAAGATAAATTAGATATAGTCTATATGTTGTAAATTATACCCTATATGTTGCCCAGACTTAATAGCTATACAACATAAAAAAAAAACAATTAAATCCGTCCAGTAGTTCCGAAGATTAGCGTGTATGGAGTAACTTCTCTCGTTTTCCTAACATTCCCCTTCACTGCTCTGCTCCTATTGATTGTAGCGTGATGATAAGTATACTATAACCAGCGCAGGAGTATGAAAAATAATTGTACCAAGTTTCGTCAAAATCCGTTGAGTAGTTTTTGTTTCTATAACGGTTATACAGACAGACAGACAGACAATAATTTTATTAATTGCATTTTTGGCATCAGTGTCGATCCCTAATCACACCCTGATAGTTATTTTGGAAATATATTTCATGTACAGAATTGATCTCTCTACAGATTTATTATAAGACAAGTATAGATAGAAGTTAAAGAAGATATAGATATCTAGGTACTTCACAAGCAAGTACAGTTTTTACTTGCTTCCTAACTCTCGAATTTTGATGTGTTAAATCTTTGTATAAAAAAAAGAAACATTACGCATCCATTATTATTCTAAACTCTCTGACTATTTAGATTATATTTATTGTTGCTGTCACTATGCCTATTATTTCACTATTCTTTTCTGATTAATTTCCTCACGGGATCCAAGACATCTAAATGTAAATTCTCCCGGACTTCATCAAGCTTCATTGCTTCGACGCTTTTCCTATGGTCACAACTATTCCAAAATTCAATGATACTCGTATTTATTTGCTGTAAGTGCAGCTGTGCAGTATGTACACAGACACAAAAGTTTACACAGCAAAACAAATATGCTAAAACTAAATAGTAGTTCAAACACTTTCGCTTTAAATCTATGATGCACATATTAAAGTAGGTTACACGTGGTGCACTACAATCTCTACTAAGCTATTCACAGTTACCAAACCACGTGTAACCTACTATTTTAATAAAATTTGCGTGCAGTTTTTAACCTGTTGGTTATACAGTGTGTTTGGTTTGCGATAACGATACTTGCACTGAGAAAAATGTCATTTTGGCATAATCTTAAAATATCGTGACGTTGGTATACTAATAGATGTGTTGTCCTAAAATATGTTGATAATAAGTAAATATTACGCTAGAACTGAAATGTGATAAGATGGAATCGAATTGTTTGGGTAAATAATGCAATATTATGATACTTGTCATCGTAAAAATTTGTAATTATAAAATAACATTGTCTTCTTCAAATAATAACACAATGTAATAGAAAATGGTCCACTGTCCCATCAATTAGTATGATAATTTTAAATAAGATTCTAATTAAAAAACACAATGACAGTCACCGTAATCTATGTAGATTTCATAGTTTAATATGAAGAAGTATCTCTAAAAATACGATGACCTGGGACATAATGTACTATATTAAATTATAATGCTCTATACTTATATTTTTAAAGTAAGCATCATTTTTTAATATTACAGTCATATTATTTTATGTGAATCCTATGATATTACGATTAAATAATGTCATATTTTTAGAGTAAGCATCAAAGTTCAATAATATAGTCATATTATTTTAAGTGTATCCTACTAAATTATTATTACAGAAACCCATACATGAGTAGCATCAAATTTTGAATGATGTCCTACAAATCTAAGGTGACGGAATTTTATAGTGAGCAACACTCTTTCCCCGCCGCGCCACCGCCCGCCGCACCACCGCCATTTTTATTTTACCGCTACAGCCAGCCGCTCACGACTCGTTTAATTACGATGTTACGAGTAATAAAGCAATAACAATTCTATCAGTGGCAGTGAACGTGTTTGATCAGTGCAAAAATGGATATGGCTACGCGTGATCTTTTGAAGAAGTGGAATTTGGAACGCTACATCGATCGTTTTGAAAGTAAGTTGACAAACCTGTAAGTTGCTAGCATGAGCTCACTTATTACATTCACACATTCTAATTTCTAGCAAGAATAGGGTCAGAGTGTCGCCTGGGCACTATGAAAAAAAATACTTAAAAATATTTCGCGACCAATTTCAAGGTCACAGTTCTAACATATCAACATGGATCCCTTCGACATCGTTTTTACGACAAACGATTGGTCGGAGACAAAAACACCAAGACACCTTTTAGCCTTTCTAGGTGTTACATAAAGAGTCGAGAAAATAAACGATTTGCGAAATTATCACTTTTTTGGCCGCCGTACACTCCAACCAAGAATAGTCTTGTCGTATGGTACCTACGTACCTACCTAGATATACGTTCATATTATATTATACACTAGGTTCGATGTGCAACTGCAACCCAAAAAAAAAAAACAAATAGGTACCAACCTACATTTTATAAAGTCGATGCGACGTAGTGCATTTCACAGCCGCAATCAGGGCGCTGCTAAATTTACCTTTTTTTTCAGCTGAAAGAATTGATATTGCAACAATGCAGATGCTTAGTAAACAAGACATACATAGTATGTTCCCTCAAATAGGGGACAGACTCCGGTTTGAAGCAGCTCTGGCCATGTTAAAAAGCGACCAACCAAAAGATATGGTTTGTTTTCATGTTAAATTTTATTTAAAAAAAGGAAATTTTGTTTTGCTTACACATGCCCTGCGTCGCTTAAATGCACATTCTCCTACTTGCATGTAGGTAGGTACCTACTTATTAACTTTTATTTAAAGTCTGTAAGTTAAATTAAGATACCTTACAATTTAACCGGTGCAGTATTTGTTTAAAAAGTGGAATAAAATCCTAACTTTTCATCAGTCTTGTTAGTTTACTAAGTATATTATTATTACCTTTTTAAATTTCTTGTTATATTTTAGGATAACTCCTACAATTCATCACTCTTTGAAGAGGTCATGAGGAATGATTTGTTAACTAGTCTACCTTGTAACTTAGAGCCTCTGCCACCGTGTGAAGGACTGCAAAGCTCAATCCTCAACCAAGACTGCGAAGCAGGACTTAACCAGGAAAATTTGGTAAGTTGTGCAAAATTCTAGAAAAGTACTCATAATTTACTGTTTTCTGGTTCAAGAGCAATCTGTATTAATTTGTACTTACATCAATACTAATATTATAAATGCGTAAGTAAGTCTGTCTGTCTATCTGTCGGCTGGGGCAGGACCTTTTCACATTTTCATACCTAAGACACTGAACCGATGCAAAATTTGGTATAGACATTCTTTGAGACCAGGATCAGTCCTGATCTTGATCGATTAGTTTTTATCAGGGCCGGATCAAGGGACGAGGGCAGGACCGTTCACACCTGCAATGCTGAACCGATTACTAGTAAAAAAATATAACACTTCCCTTGAGTTAACCCCGGCTAGGGCTAGCTATTAGCCTGTTAGTTAACAGTCGCACTCAGACACATTTAGTGATTATTTCAACGATTATTGAGGTTAACTGACCGTACATACTCATATTATCACACCTTTTTGTTACATGTACTAGTATAACATTGTCTCAAATTAAATATTATTTTAGGATGGTGACATATTGGTGATACCACTGGACTCGTCGTCGTCAGTGGGTGAAGCAGTTACACAAGAGTCCACCGGGAGCAATTTAGTAAGTTATTGCCTATTACTCTGTACTTTTGTTATGGAATTTAAATTGACATTCAATATTTTTAACCCCCGGCGTAAACAGATAAGTTTAATGTCTGTACCTGTCCTGTCCTGTATGTGTGTACGGACGGCTGTTTAGGAGCTATACTGTCACAAAGATCAGTAATATAATATTTGGAGTTGGTGACAGCTATAAATAACGACTAAATTCATGATGCCTAGACTGGCACCGACTCCAACTGATCACAATACTGAATAGAAGTTAGGTATTGAACCTGTATTTTCAACATTTTAGTGACATTTTCGCAAGTTTTACCTTGCATATTTAGTTTGTAATGCCATACTTATACTATTTGTGTTTCAGGCGAATGTTATACTGAATTCATCAGTCGAGGGAAAACAAATAATAGCAATTGGGCAGAAAACGGGCGCCTTACCCTCAAACGTGCGTGGGCGTTTATGCAAGCTGCTTATGGAGAAGCTCATTACGGCCGAAAACCCGGTACTTCTGACAGATTCGCAGCTGCTTGCTCTATCCTACGACATTGGCAGATTATTTAAAGAGGAGTCACCACCCCTATACTACGCGCCGTACCTGCCGGCTGATGCTTACCAGGCTAAGCGCAATATCTCTGGCTGGTTAGTCACCGCCAGAAGGGCTCGACGGCAGCATTTAGTTTCGTTGGGCCTTATTGAAAAGCCCAAGTCACGTTCTCGCTCCAAGTCCAGTCCTAGGCTAGACAGTCCTTCACTCGCTGGAATCGACCTAACCAAACTTAAAGAAGGTAACTCCTTTTTAAGAAATTTTATGTTTTCAGATTGAATTAAATTATCAAGAACAAAATTATTGAGAAAAATATCTGAATTAGTATAAATTTTCGTTAAAAATTACAAAATATCTGAATCTAAGAACCGTTATTGTTATTGAACTAATTATTTATCGTTTTAATTTTTGTGTGCAGGTGAAGTCGAGGACGTAGCGTCAGCATTAGAGCAGCTGTCAAGTCCTTCAGCTGGTCCGTGGCAGGAAGTCAGTGCCCTCTGGCGGGAGACGGTGCGAGCTCGCCTCCGGTACTTGTACTACGAGGAAGGGACATTACAGGAGTACTTCAATAAGTATCCTATCCTGAAGTCAAGTGATGGATGGCGACTCCTGACGTATGACTACGAAGCACTGTTCCCTGATAAATCCGGGGGCCTCGACGCCTTGGATGCTTCATCGGAAAACATACTAAAAGCTGCTCAGCAGAAGCTTAACACCACAAAGGACAAGTTTCTTCGTCGAAAAATAGCTGATACATTGGCAATTTGTGACGGTAAGGAAATGATTCTGTTATATAGTTCTAGGTGCTCGCCCTCCCTGGGTCACAGACAAAAAAGAATTTAAAAATTATCTAACATGGTGCAGTTGTTCGAAAGATGTAATGAGATGTATCGTGCTATAATGTACATCTTTACATTATAGCTGCTGTGTGTGAAGCCCTTAAAGGGCGGGCGGACACACACTTCGGCAATTCATTTTTTTTACTTATATGTATAGATCTTATTTTGCTTTGATACTTTTCCCTATTTGCTCAGTTAATGATGATGACATGTGTTGTGTCAAATATACTATTATTATTTTCTTTCCAGATGAACAACCGGAGACAAAGTTAATAGCAGCGATATTGCTACTCGGCTGTCTCTTTAATATACCTCCTGCCCGTCGATCTAGAAAAGACTGGCAAGCTTCACGAGCGGAGATATTGGATGGATTTGTGACCATCGTGGATGATGACGCAGACGTGCAAGTGGTAATTGAGGAGCGTCGCCAAAAGCTTCAAAACCTAGGTATTAACCTCCAACCATTTATAATTTGGTGCCGCCAGTCAGGTGTCTCCTTCACAGTATGTGACAATACGTTTTACAAGTTCACAACACTAACTGAGGCTGTTGATGTGACTTTTAAAATATTTCATGCTACTGCGGCTAAATATCCTACTGAAAGCTATAGCATTTGGCTTATTATCCAAATTGGTTTTTACAAAGTCAAAACATCGTACGATCGTATGTCACAATCTGTGAAGGAGACATTAGTTACTCTCGGAGTCACAATTTAAATTAAGATGAAGTGTCACAGTTGTAAAAGGACTTTTCCCACGTTTTCTTCACTTATTACCCACATAAGGAAAGAATGTGAAAAAATTGATATTACTGGAATTTATAAATGTGGTGAAGACGCATGCTACCGGTATTTCACGGACGTTAGACAATTTAGAAAGCATGTTAACTTAAAACATTTGAATAAAGTAAACACTCGTTATTTGCCATCCACCTCAAGCGAGGCTTGCGTAGTTCCTATGTGTGAAACAGAGACTAGCGAAGTAGCAACTGAGCACATATACATTGAAGCTGATAGTGAACCTGAAGTCCTTGATAATGCTGATAGTATTATTCATAAAGAAGTTTTGAAATTTATTTCAACGCTTTATGTAAATCCCTCTGTATCTCGATCGTCTGTACAAACTATGGTTAGTCATTTGCAAACCCTTCTTGACAATATCGCACCGTCTTTAATGTCCGTATTCGGCCCTGTGCTAGCTGATGAGGAAAGCATGTCTGGAAGCGAAATTAATAAACGACTTCATAAGTTGAACACAGCTTTGAAGGGCATCTTTTTTCCGTTTCGTTCAGAATATTTGAGATTCCGAGAATTTAATTTATTAGGTTCTTTTATACCACCACATGAAGTAATCGTTGGTTATTGTCCTGACATTTCACAAAGGAGTAACACTTTAACATTACACACCAAGCCACGTACAATGCAAGTAATTCAACTTCGCCAGGTTTTGAAGAATTTTTTTTCCATTGACACTATTTGGAAAGATGTAACGGATTATTTGAACCACCTAAGGGGTAATTTAGTAATCCGTGAAGAAAATCCGATGAGGCCAATGTGTCTAGAAAATGTAATGCAGGGATCTGTATGGCTGGCAATGTGTACATCGCAGGCGTCGGACATTATTCTTCCTTTAGTAGTATACTATGATGATTTTGAAATTGGAAATCCTTTGGGGAGCCACGCTGGGGTGCATAAGCTTGGTGGTGTATACGTTTCCTTGCCAGCACTCCCACCACATTTATTTTCATTGTTGAATAACATTTTGCTGTTAGCTATTTGCCATTCTGCTGACAAAACTAAATATGGAAACAAAGCTATTTTTGACCCTGTTATTGAGGAATTGAATTACTTGCAAAACAAAGGAATTTTTATAGAAAATAAGTTTTTTGAAGGAACCATAAAATTTAAGGTTGTTGCTATAACTGGCGATAATTTAGGCCTGAATTCAATTCTCGGGTTTACTGAAAGTTTTTCAGCTAACAAGTGTTGCAGAATCTGTAACATTGATAAGAAAGGTTTGCAAACTGCTCTATATGAAAACAGTAACTTGCTTAGAAATATGACTTCATACCACGCTCAATTGCAAGAAAACGATACACCTAACACGGGCATTAAAGAATCATGCTGTTGGCTTAAGGTGACAGGATTTGATTTATTTCAAAATGTAGCAGTAGACCCAATGCATGATATATTAGAAGGTGTAGCTCGTTATGTAATGACCTTTGTCATAAACCACTTCCTTGCCGAAGGTCTTTTAAAGATCTCAGTTTTACAACAAAGAATAATTTCGTTTGATTATGGACCAGATAGGAATTCAAAACCAAGTAATTGTTTAGTTGTCCAAGGTTCGAAAGTAAAATTGAAAACTTCAGCATCAGAAATGCTTACCCTTATTAGATACTTCAGCCTAATAGCCGGGTTTTACATTCCTTTAGAAAATAAAGTATGGAAATTATACATTATGTTGCGGCAAATCACCGACAGGTTATTAAGTCATAGGGTCTTCAGTGACACCAATATTCAACTCCGGGTTATAATAGCAGAATTTAATCAATTGTACACGGAGCTAACAAAATCACCCCTGCAGCCAAAGTTTCATTTTCTGACTCATTATCCTACCATGCTAATGAAGTTCGGCCCCGTACGTAACATGTGGGCTATGCGTTTTGAAGCCAAGCACAGGGTATCTAAGTTAGTGGCTAGATCATCTTTTAATCGAGTCAATGTTTGCAAGACTCTAGCAATAAAATGTCAACTTATGCTCAATGACTTGTTTGTGAAAAATACAATACCTACAACAAAAATACTAGGGAAAAAATCTGCATTAAATTCAGGAGACACTGTCAAGTTTTCTCTCGGCACTGGCGTTGTCCTCAAATATTCAGTTACTTCCGCTACAATAGCTGGTGTTATATGGCAGCGGAACTCTATTGTTACTGTAGATATAGATGATGAACAATTCTTACCCACTTTTGGCCAAATTGATGCAATTTTGGTGACAGATACTGAAGAGGTTTTTTTCCGTTGCTGTATGTTTGAAACTATTGAATTTAATTCTCATTACAATGCTTATGAAGTTAAACGTGGTAATGATTATCTGTGCTTTCCTTGCCAAAATGCCGTTTCTCCGTGTCCTAACACGCTCACTCTAATGCGAGGTAACACGTCATATATTACAAGTAGATGGTACCTGGAGTAAAAATTTCAAAAATCTGTAGGTATTCTAACAGCTTACGGTCGCTGCTAAAATACCTTAAAAATGCGCAAACGAGTTATCTCGTTTGCACATTTTTTAGGTATTTTTATTTTGAATCCAGTAATATCAATTTTTTTTGGAAAAGTTTTCATAATTATTAATTACGTACTTATACCGTACGCGGCGTTGCTAGTTTGAGGCACTGCAGAGTCCAAAGGGCAGTTAATTTTTTATAGCAGGGTGCGCTCAACTAGTATTCTACCCTTAGTTACGGTATTTATCGGATATCCCTTTAGGATATCCTGTAAAGACGGCCCGATAACGGTGTCCGCATAAAGTAATGGTATGAGCTAGCACCAATAGCTGGTTTAAGGTGAACGCACACTTATCAGAGCCGAAGGAGGCAAAGGAATCAAATTTTAGAATTACTTGAATGAAGTCCAAATGTAACTTCGCACACTTATCCGCACCGAATCGGACGATCTTATTCGTCCGATTCGGTAAGTGTGCGAGGTTTCATAGGATTTCATACAAGTAATTCTAAAATTCGATTCTTTCGGCTCTGAAAAGTGTGCGTTCACCTTTAGTAATAGATTTTTAAACTAAAATATTTGTATGAGGGATAGATTAGTGTCATCGGAGTGTTTATAGTAGCACTTTACTTGAAAATAGATATTTACTATAATAATTTATAACCAATTTATTGTATGCAGCTCTATGGTGAAAGCGTCAGGGTAGCCCGCGAAATTCAAATTTACTTACGTTTTTTGCAATTTGCAGGCCAGTGCTAGGTTGTATGTTGATTGAAATGTTGGACGCGTTTGTAAGACGTATGTGGTTACAGAATTATAATCATCAATACAACCCTCCAAGTTCATATAATTCGAGGAATGACTTTGACCTCGAAAAAGTCGTTCCTCGACATTCACATACACACAAAATGGCTACCCTGAAGCAATCACCTTAAGGGCAAAAATGTTTTAGTTATAGGTACATTCATGTAAAGTTAGTTATTTTTTGTAAATTAAAATAAAAGTTTAAATTGCTACTTGTCTACAACCTTTATTTTAATTTATAAAAACTAGAATTATTGAACTTAATGTATATAATGATTTTATTTAATGATTCTTTATAATGACCGACAAATAGATACTGTAATCATTAAGGCGAGGCACTCCATGTGTATCTTCCGCACAGTAGCGCCACTATAAATTTAACATTTTTCATCTTGTTCAGTTAAAATCAAAACTTGGAACGAATGCGACTAGTAAAAAGTCTATAATATTTTCTCGATAAGTAGCACCTGCACCGACTCAGAAAATATTAGAGATAACTTACTCGTCAAATTCGTTCCCAGTTTTGTTTAAAATTAAACTGATTTACATTTTAAAAAAATAATCGATTAGTGGCGCCGCTGTGCGGACTCACCCACGAATACTGAAACGTCACTCAAAATTTAAGGGCTGCTTAACATTTGAGCAGCTCCTAAACTTTAGATTTCGACAATACGAAATCTAAAGTTTAAACGTCACTTTTGAGTATCTGTTAAAACGTCACTTTTGAGTATCTGTTAAATATAAGTGCTACTTAAATTTTGAGTGACGTTTCAGTATTCGGGGGTCAGAGTGCCTTATCTTAAGAATGCTTCAACCAGCCCGCGAAATTCTTTTTTTTTTGCAATTTGCAGGCCAGTGCTAGGGTGTATGTTGATAAAAATTTCATTCGAGTTCATAATGGTGCAGGAACCAAAAAAAACAGAAAAGTCATTTCTACACCATTATGAACTTGGGGAGTTGTATTGATGATTTTGATGATTATAAATCTGTAACTACATACGTCTTACAGCCGCGAATCAAATTTTCATCAACATACACCCTAGCTATGGCCTGCAAATTGCAAAAAAAAAAGTAAACAAAATTAAATTTCGCGGGCTGGTTGGAGCAATCACCTTAAGGCGTAAGATAAGTCACACTAGCGCCGCTATTGTATGATTAAATTCACCGACTGCAGTTGCAGTCGGCCGGCGCTTCGGAATGAATTTATTAGAAATAATGTTTCTAAACCAAACATCTCGTCTTCTCATCGTCTTCTTTTGTATTGAATAAATGTTTAGAGTTTATAATATTCATTCATACTATGGAAATAAAAATGCCATTGATTCAAATTTCTGTTTAATTTATACATACATCCCTTCTTACCATTCTTGCCAAGGTACTTTTTCCTATTTTTTTACTTGCTCCCCATTTTTTTAAGGTTCAAGTATATGGTTCTTCCGTTTTTTTAATATTGAGCTCACACTTATTTATTTATGGATTACCAACGAGGGAAACATTAAATGATACGTTACAATTATACACTTGCTTAATAAAATAACAATATCCGTAATGAGCACTCAATTACAGGTAACCACAACTTACACAATTGTGAGCAAACATTCTGTAAAAAAAATAGTTTAATTTACATGAATTTCAGTTAATTTAATTTATGAAATTATAAGACTAGCATGCAATAGTTAGTTATTAAAAATACGAAAATTAAAAATAATTTAAAATAAACTTTCAATAAAAGTACAAAAACAATCATTCATAATGAACACTGATTTCAAAAAATATATATAAAGTACACAATACAAAAAAAAAACGTAATTGGATTGACAAATCGAATCAAATGTCAAATCAAATCAAATGTCCTCTGTCTGAAACCTAATAATATTTAAAAGGAAAGAACCAATATTGGATACTTAAAATAAGGAGATCATGCAAGTCCAGTGGCGCCCTCTATTATAGGAGGATTGTGATTTCTAATAATCCAAACAATTTCTGTGTAATCCACTAGTGATTAGTTGTAGTCCTACTGATGGAGAATGAGTAGAACTACAACTAATCACTGGTGTATTATAGAGATATTAATTGGTTTATTAAAAAACACAATCCTCCTATTGAGGGCGACCTCCGTAAGATAATAGGCTATAACCAGAGATATGAGGAAATAGTAGGAAAAGTAAGAGGACCTAACCTAAAATACGAGGAGGTTACCGAAAAATAGTAGGAAAAATAATAGGATATAACTGGATATATGAGGAAGGCACCGAAAAATAGTAGGAAAAATAGTAAGACGTAACTGGATATGTGAGGAAGTCATCGTAAAATAGTAGGAAAAATAATAAGATATAACTGGATATATGAGGAAGGCACCGAAAAATAGTAGGAAAAATAGTAGGACGTAACTGGATATGTGAGGAAGTGTTCGTAAAATAGTAGGAAAAATAATAGGATATAACTGGATATATGAGGAAGGCACCGAAAAATAGTAGGAAAAATAGTAAGACGTAACTGGATATGTGAGGAAGTCATCGTAAAATAGTAGGAAAAATAATAGGATATAACTGGATATATGAGGAAGGCACCGAAAAATAGTAGGAAAAATAGTAGGACGTAACTGGATATGTGAGGAAGTCATTGTAAAATAGTAGGAAAAATAGTAGAACGTAACTGGATATATGATAACGTCACTGAAAAATTGTGGGAAATATTATAATATAATAAATGCTCGTCCTACTAAATCCATGGTGACACATCATCTTAAATACTGTTATCATCAACATCAGTATTATCATCGTTCTTTTTGGTGAATCACTATGCTCCGTCCTTGGAGTGAATTCATCATACTTTAAGCTGAATTCACCTCTTTTATGATTGCCAGTTTTCTCAGTGTGAAGAGGATATTATAGACTCGTTATTATCGACAAAATTTCTTTAAAAAAATCCTAAATGGCCGCCATTCGCGGGGCGTTGGCCTTTTTATTAGGTTTTTTATCGGTCGAACTGGGGTATGTACTGCTTAAAAAAATCCTAACCCAATTAGGATTTTTTAATAAGTAAGCAGTTTTGTCGATAATAACGAGTCTATTATATCCCCTTTAAGTATCAACAATAATTTGCCAGTTATTTTGACACTTGCAAGTGGGTGTAGAAAAAATGCTTTTAGTTTCAGTATTCAAGAATAGTATTACAACTATCGAGTTGTGTTACAAGTCTACTTTTGATAGCTATACACCATCAAGTTTACCGGACACCGCTAAGCCCATTGCAACTTGACGTTAAACTGAATCGTGTGTAACTGGTATTAGGCTAGTATAAAAGCGCCACGAATCTGAGTAAAACTGGAAGTTTGCTCAAGTGAAAACCAACAGTACTCCCAAAGTTACAAGGCCCATTATGCCTAAAACTTTAGACTCTTACCTTACCTTGTTCCACTCAAGTTCGGAATACTGTCTCACCCGGGGGTTGTAAGAACTCGTAAATTAAATGCAAATCACTGGAGTTAAACGCAACCCTTTGCTAAAATGTCCGTGAAAGACACCGGTACAAAAGTATCACAGTCTAGCTAGAAGCACCTAGTGAGGTGCTTCAGTAAAATGTAGACCAGACCAATAAGACAATGAAATAAATGCCTTTGCATTCCGTCACTCCGAAGGTATGAAGTTGTTTGATTTTTCTGTAGATGCATTTATGTCTGCCTTGTAAAGCTTGCGAGGTAAGGAAGAAGGTAAGGTATACAAGGGCTTCGCACCTGCACCTCATCACCCTGTCTTCCGCATCCAGTCTGTCAGTGTACTTTACAAGCTATGTGGGGTCCTCTGGTTCTTTTCCGGATCGGCTCTCAATTATGCATAATTGCAATCTATCGAGCACGAATCTTAAGTTGCGGTTCCTGATGTTCAAAACCAATATTACTTTGCTACGAGTTTGGTAGGCACTTTCAGGAGCCCCCATCAGCTCTCGTGCAAAGCAAAGGCATGAAACGGCAAATTACTAGGTTGATTGAATTTAGATTTTTATCGACATACTTAGAAAAATATGCTTCGCTTGGAGAACATTATCACAAAAGAAAAATTGCTGGACAGACTAGGAATTTCTTCACCCAGACCCAGAACATCTATTTGTTCCGTGCGGTAATCGAACCCGCGCCACGTGGCGCAGCAGTCAATCACTCAACCGATGTCATCACGTGATCTTTTCATAGCCAAACGGCAAAATGAATTAAACTTCTATAAACAATCTGCGGCGCAAAGGGGTTTCCCAATTTTATTGCGTTCTTGCGGTCTGTATTTCATTCCGTATCATTTTATTCTCGTTTCGGCCTGTGACGTCATAGGGGGCGTGGTTTCAGCGGCAGCAGCCTCGTTCCTGAAATAATTTATTGCGTTGATATAGTTGAGTTTAGGACTAAATGAGTAGGTCATGGAACGGACAATAACTTATCATCTGCCTGCCTTTCCCCAAGTATATTAAGGTCGGCTTCCAGTCGAACCAGATGCAGGTTGATATAATTTTTTTGCATGGAACGACTGCCAATTGGACCCCCACAACCCAGTTACTGGGTAATACGATACCCCATGGAAAGTCTGGTTGCCAGACTTAACAGCTTCTGACTAACAGTAACGTCTGTCAAAGATCTACAAATGACAGCCTGCCGGGACCAACGGCTTTACGTGCTTTCCGAGGCACGGAGGAAACTCGCTTTGCCAGATAGTCACCCATCTGCAGTACAAAGTCGGCAACCGTAGCTTAACCCGGAAGATGGGTCGATCGGTAATTATTTAGGCACGAGCTCCTCTTAAAACAGACAATAACTAAGTTTAGTGGCATATACCAAATGGAAGTACTTAAGCGCATCTCACACAGAGAGCGGGCGCGGGTCGGGCGCGTTTCGGGGTGGGAGTACGACCCGCCCCGCGCCCGACCCGCGCACGCTTTCAGTGTGAAGTCTTCCATTTAAATACAAAGAACTAAACCCGCCGTACTCCCGCCCCGAAACGCGCCCGACCCGCGCCCGCTCTCTGTGTGAAATGCGCTTTACTGTTTGCCGGGGTCGCGGGCCTGTCTAATCTCCTGGTTATGGTGGCCCTGGAATGCGAAGGGTATGTGAAATTACAGTGTCGTTTTTAGTCGGTAAGAGTCTGACAGTTCTCTTTTCGAGCGGGAGGACTCATGCCTCATGCGCTCTTTACTCTTCTTTCCTATTTTAACCTTTCTTTGTTCAAATTTTCAGTGTGTATGTACATAAATAAGTAAAAATAAATTAGTGGGTTATGTAAATTAGGTAGGTTTATGGCGTTTTTTTTTTTAGCGTAATATCATCAAATGAGTCCTCCCACTCCGGGCAGGGCGGGAGGGACTGTCAGACTTGTACTGACTAAAATCCACGGTGTCCTTCAATAGCCCTTTATGTTCCGGGGTCACGGTAAGGAAATATGTCCCGCGACCCCGTCAGGCTTTGGCCCTCCGAGAGGGGGCCCCGTCATTTTGCTGACGCTCTTTGAGGCGCGCGTGGAACACGACGCGCGTCGACTCGGGCATGGTCCATAGTCGGACAGCTAGTTGCCCTTTAGGTTTATGGCGCTTGGATAAAAACAAGTAGAGATGTGTGTGAGTAGTCGATAAATCCGAATAGTCGTCCATATTTATATAGTCTGCTATTTATCCGTCAAAAGATTGAGAAGATTAAAAGAAAAATGTCAATCTTCTATATCCTTCTTAACCTTTATTTCGCAATAACAACATCCCACAACCGACCTGACCTTCGCATCAAATACTGACAAACTCTCCCCAAAAACAAATTATAAGTACATCCTCCCCCCTATACCCTACGCCCCCTGCGAACCACCCCCGCCCCACATTCACCCCATTTGCATACCATCTCCGGCAATACACAGAAACACAAATTATCCCTGATATATGATAGCAGAGTTTTTTCCGCCCTACATTCTCGATAATATAGGCCGGGAGCTCGGCTACAAGTAAAAACTCCAAGTGAATTACTACTTGTAGTAATTTCCGCCTTGACGGAGGTTAAAATGTGAGGCAGGTCAGGTTTTGATGCTGAAAACTCGCTGTCGAAACTTAGAAGGTTACAAAGATCGCGATTTATTTTGTTTACTAGTATGAAAATTAGATGTTAAACATGTTTTTGATGTCGCTGTAGACGGAACCGTTTCCTTTATTTTGAAACGTTTATCTTGTTTCATTATAACAGTTTCAACTAAGACGTAATGTAGCATTTAAAAGTAAAGTTCATTAGCAATTAATGTTTTGAAGGAACATTACAACGTGAAACAACCGCAATACGAAAGAGACAATGTAGTTTTAGAGGATCATTTCTAAATGTCAAAGCGATAAGTGCTTATTGAAATGCGTGCAGTTTATTGCTCTAAAGCAATTAAATCGAAATGAATATTCGTAAATGGGAGTCGATAAAATCTTTATACGGTTATCGCGAGTATGATCGGAACTTATTTAGTCACTTTACTTTGTAGCCGCTGCTCGAAAATAGGCGATGATTATTGTGATTCAGGTCTCGTCCACCACGATTGTTCATTCCGGAAGTCTACAACAGTTCCTCTTTTTAAAGAAAATATTCGTTTGTTCGTATTCCAAGCCATCGCCGGGGGAAGCTCTAGTTCTCCGAACGACAATGCATTTCCTTTGTTGTTTTGAAGTCATATTTGGCTTGTAATACTGCTCCTATATGGACTATTTACGACGGTGTGTTAGTGGAAGCGTATAATTTATCTATGTCCTGTTATAGCCAAGGCAGTGAAAGTGTATACCGAGAATCATATCACTTTCTAGCCAGATCAAGTTTTTTATCTTTTGTGTCTAGCTGTTATCAAACCTTTTAAACGAAATATGGTATTAGAATAAAAGGTTTGACAGTTGAAATAATCAACGGACGCTACTTTTTTTTTAAACTGTCATATTATGCGCATTGTTTTTTATCGACTAATAATTCTGCTATTAAATACGAACAAACCTTACAAATGGTTATAAAACATCGTAATTATGTCACTATATGAATTCACATAAGAGTAAAACATTGAATATTTGAAATAATCAATGGACGCCACATAAATAATTTATTAAAAAAAATATAAGCAGACGCGGATGCCAAACTAGTCAGAAATCGATTAATTATGTTATATGATACAAACGAATCATACGAATGGTTATAAAACATAAAAATTTCAAAGGTCTGAGATTATGTATGAGATATACGTATCTAGTATCTGATTGAATTGCATCAGTGTCAGACAGCCTTGTGCGAGGACGTTCACGCCGCCTAATACATGCGTCTGCGCCGACCGCGACAGTTGTTTTCGCGACCACCGTGTGCCGTTACACAACCTGTGTTTGTCCGTCTGCGTTCGTAAAAACCGAAGTTTCACGATCGCACTCGGCTATCGGACCGGAATGATTTAAATTGAAGCTTAGACGCTAGTTTGTTTTCAAACTAATACGTAATTCTTGTTTGTGTATTTTAGCAGTTTTTTTGGGTTAGGTAAAGTTTTGATATTGTATAATTAGCGTATAATTATTATGAATTAGGTACTTTTATTGCACTTATATCTAAAATAAATAGTCATTCGTTTTGATGTTTGAGAATTTAAAACATGTTTTTATTCTACTTTTAAAACATGATAAATTGTATTTTGAAAAGACATTATTAATAAATATAATCCTAATGATGTCAAGAATTTATTAATAACGTGATCAGAATCAGAGATAAATGTGGTGAAATTGTTTGATATATTTTAGACCTTATTTACGTACGAGTAACATAAATGAAAAAACAGACAATATTTAATAATTAAATTCAAGTATTTTATGCAAACTAGTAAGTTAATGAAAGCGATCACTAATCAAATCAAATCAAAAATATTTATTTGCTAGAATATGGTAAATAAGATGTTACAGTTTGTTTGTTGCAGCATATCCTGCCATTAGATGGCGTGCAAAATGTATTTGTAGTCATGTCCACATGTCCATCAATCTAAATTATAAATTGTATATTCTATTGATTTATCTTCTAAATAGTCCTTAGTGGTATAATATCTTTTGAATAATAATAGTTTGAAAAGTTTTTTTTTAAATATTGTGAGTGGTAAGTCTTGAAGACTATTTGGTAAATGATTATATATTATTATCGACATGCAGTAAACATTTTTCTTAAATAATTTTAGTTTTATTTGTGGAAGCCGAAGTCTATTTTTCTGCCGTGCTCGTGTATTTGGCCTGTCAATGCAAGTAGAACTAGGCTTTTTTATTTATTTATTTCGTTGGCTACGTATTTCTGGGAATTGTCTCATTAATTATGAAAAATGTCTACTGATTGACTATTCACCTGGTATATTTTATGTTAATATTTCCATAAGGCCCAACCCGACCACGTTGACCAAACCTTTTTTTATTTTTTTTTTTATCGTGGTAAAATCATCGAATGAGTCCTCCCACCCCGGGCAGGGCGGGAGGGACTGTCAGACTTCTACTGACTAAAATCCACGGTGTCCTTCAATAGCCCTTTCTGTTCCGGGGTCACGGTAAGGAAATAATCCCGCGACCCTGGCAGGCTTCCGCGACCCCGGCAGGCTTACGTTGACCACACCTTAGCAATTAAAAACATAACATAAATTGTCGGTACTCTGCCTCCTCGACTATTAGTCGCGAAGAACTTCTATCAGAGATAAAATGATAAATTCGCAGAAAAATGTTTACACACAGAAGCAAAGGAAATTATTTATTTTTATTATTATTATGAAATTATTTATTATTATTATATTTGTCGGGTTGCGCTCCAAATTCCCATACGATTGACATGCAAGATGAGTTACAGAGTCTGTTTTAAATACAAACTCGTGAGTGTGCTTAGGTCAAAAATTTTTAGGTGCGTAGGTTTTTTTACTTGGTAAAAACATCAGTGGGCGGGTCATGTTGAACGTAGGTATTATGCACCCCGAAAGGTGTGCAAGGATCATCACTCACTGGACGCATGAGGGAGGACAACGCCGCGCCGTCTAGGTCGACCGCGGCGGAGGTGGTGTGACGATCTGATCATGTTTTCAGGGCAGACATGGCCAGAAATTGCCCAAAATAAGGTTTGGAAGGAGAAAGGGGAGGCCTTTGCCCAGCAGTGGGACCCAGGGCAGGACGAGAGGGACTGTAAGACTCGGACTTACTAAAATCCACGGTGTCCTACAATAGCCTTTTACGGGGGTCATCGGTTTCCTGATAAGGCAGTCCCACAACCTCGGCAAGTCTATGTCTAAGGTGAAGAATAAAGTCGACCATGGAGTGAACTCCCTATAATAAATTTGATAACGCTAACTTTAAGTTTTATGATTTTAAG
Organism: Agrotis clavis; assembly: GCA_954870645.1. Taxonomy (NCBI): domain Eukaryota; kingdom Metazoa; phylum Arthropoda; class Insecta; order Lepidoptera; family Noctuidae; genus Agrotis; species Agrotis clavis. The sequence goes on along the minus strand of OX940928.1, from coordinate 25,239,725 downwards.
TGTAGCTAAAAATAATAAAATAAAATAATTTTGCCAAATACTTGGTTTACAAATTGTTGTGTTCGCAGTTGTAGTGTGTAGCTAGGTTTCATAGCTTTTTATTTGGAGCGAGTTATCATCAAATTACTTATCCCGCTTAGCAAAAGGGAGTGTCAGACTCGTACTGGCTAAAACTTTTGACTTCTATGGCCTCTGTAACTGTTTTGAATACTTCCGCGGCCCTGCCAGTTGTGATCTTGAGAGTTAACTCAAAATTTGGCCCTCATTTTGTACTGCACGAATATCCTTACGACTAGCAATCGTCCCAGGAATTAATAAATTGTGCGCAAACACAAGATGACTCTCATTTTCCTTCAACATAGAGCGCTTTCACATTAGACGACAACGATAACTACACGACACTGACATAATTATCGTCCTCTCTCGTTTGTTTTCCCTAGTAATGTATGAAACTACCCATCCCACCGATATCGTTATCCGTCTAGGGTTCGAAACTCGGACATAATTATCAAACTGCTTCCAAACTCAGAGCAAGGATAATACATACCATGATTGTACTCGTATATGTATCAGCAAAATAAATTAAATTGAACTTGAAAGAACGTCCAACATACCCGCCTCCTCTTAAATCAAGATGCCAAGCGAATACACAATGGCCCTTCATGACTTATAACTTTTCAACCATAACTCCGCGACTTATCATCTTCCTCATGTAGCTCATCAATAATTCATGGAGCTATGACGTCACAGCTCGGGGTTGTACTGACGTCACACATCCTGTAATGCTTTCCTGTGCGATGAAATATGCATGCTTATGGATTGTGGGCAGAATTCGCGATGGATTGAAGATCGTCGGTGAACGTTGTCATGAGTTTCTGAATTTATATTTTCTTGCTTGTTTCTTAAGTATGGAGGTTTGGAGTGAAGTAGATTTTGTTAGGTTTTATAATGACACTTAGCCCTTACCGTAACGTATATAAAGCTTGGCAAATGACATACCTAGGTACTAAAACCTTAGAGAACCACTCTTCCTATTGAAGAAAACTGCATGAAAATCGGTGCAGTAGTTTTTAAGTTTATCGCAATCAGACAGGCAGACTTGGTGGAGGACATTGTTTTATAATATAGTACCTAATTAAAACGTAATATCTCCGAAGATCATCGGGTTAAAATACATCTCACTTTAAATAAACCCGATTTTCGCCAGTAATGTATGAATCCAATAATAAATAAGTAACTGTGTATGAAGATATTTGGCACCTAAAAATGTAGTGTAATGACCCGAATTGTATATAGATCATAGGTACAACAAATACCAAATAGGCTCATTATTACTTGTACTTTATTTCATCCGCTCGCGAAGATCGAAAAACATCGTAAAGGAACTGAGCCTTCCTAAAAGTAAAAAAATGGAAGGCACGTGACATCCATCAACACACGCTGGTAGATTACAGCCATTCTTTCCAACATAGAAAAAGCATCTACCTCAGTAATGGGAACATTTTAGGCCAATAATGCTTATGCTAAGCTCTTAAAGGCGAAAGTCGAGTTGAAGGGTAAAGAAAGATGGATGGATTGTGTGAGGAATGATAATGAACGAAAAAGGAGGAAATGATGATATGACGCTTGACAGGGATGGAAGAAGAAAACGTGTTTGACGTGTTTTTATTTATTTCAAAAGGGTTTGCTCTGGCAATCTAGCGCAGTAAAGATGTTTTTGATTGGCTCGCGTTTGACCAGTATCTCGGCTGGTAAGCGAAGATATGGTCGACGATGAAGCACGCTTGCCTAGAAGTAACCTGTTCACTCTTGACTTGAAGACCCCAAGGAAGGTTATAGCTGTCAGGAAACACGGACCCCGTAAGGAAATTCCACTATTTAGCTGTGCGTACAATAAAAGTATTGGCAGAACGCTTTATACGTGTCGGTGCTTGGTCCATCTTAGGACATAACTATGTCCTAAGATGGACCAAGCTCACTCAGAAGTAATTGGAACTCCTGCGCATCGACGGAACACAGTAAAAAACTATTTGGCACAGGATCGACAGGATGGTAGCAAGGTGACACTGGTATCACAAGTGTTCATCATCATCATTATCAGCCTATAAGTGTTCCCACTGCTGGGACACAGGCCTTCTCTCTGTGAGAGGGGGTGGGCCATAAACCACCACGCGGGCCCAGTGCGGTTTGATAGATGTCACATAATATCTTCGAATTTTTTGTTCTAGGACATGCCGGTTTTCTCGCCATGTTTTCCTTCACCGTTTTGAGAGCAGTGGTGATGAATTAAATAACATAAAGTAATGCGCCTGGCTGGGTTGGAACCCACGTACTATAACATGTAAGTGGCGGCTGATGCCACGGGGCCACCACTGCTCTTCGCAAGTGTTGATGAAGTCATATTATGTTGATGAAAGAACTTTTTCGACCATTCTCCATTAAAGACATTGGTTGACTTCATAATCCTCCCCTAAAAAGGTAATCTCAAACGGCTTATAGGGACAAGCCAAAAACCAAAACAAAAACCTCCACAACACCAAAAAGAAACATTATCCTTGCGCAAGAGCAACAAAAAGTGTCGCACTCTCATCAGATCAATGCACTGCGCGCGTGCTTACGTCACCCAGTGCAGCGAGCTCGTTAAACGATGCAAGTTGTTTAGGACCATTTAGTTTATTTGCCTGTGTATTGAATAACTAGCTTTTAAAGATTTGATTGGCTGTTTAGATCAACTATGTACTTGACGTATTTCTGCGTAGAAGCAATTCTTGGTTTAAAAGACAATTGTTATGATGGGTTCCTAGTTGTGAATTAAGGCTCATTGTAACAGAAGAATACTAGGAAGGGCTATCTTGTCTAGTTTGGAATCAAAATAATAGAGAGTTGTGACATCCACTACCTACTTTGGTTACTTATATGAAGAAGAAAATGGGGCACTCCGTCTTAGAGAGGCGTTTGACTCGTGTCTAGCCTTAAAGTTATAGGCTGACTGCATGCTAAGATATGGAAGATTTGTTTAACAATGTCGCTAAAAGTGATAGATTATCTGCAGCTACCTTTTTCCCAGTTTTACTACCAAACATCATTGTTTGGGGTCGCGGGTCTGTGACCCCAGAACTAAAGAGACCGTTCAAGTATAACGTAAGCACTATATTGGGCTTGGGGTCTATGCTTTGCTTATTTTTAATGACAGGGAGGTCAGGTCTAGGTGATTATAATCTTTGCGAAGAGATTGGATACATAAGCCACATGCGAGCAAACGAACGGCAAATACAACGGAGCTATAGCAATCGCCCTGGCCGAAATCGGTCATGGCGATAATATGCTAAATATCCCAAAAAACTAATCTGCAAATTAGCAATCTTGCAATAAAGTTGGAAAAAGAACTTAAAATGCTCAATGATGAAAACAAAACTTACGCTGCTACACACTTACGTCAAATTAAAGCTGTGTAAAAAGTTTGCCTCTCCAGCGCAGGCGCACATTGATCAAGATCATTGCACTGCGCGGTTACGTCATTCCGTGTTAGTTCTGCGATGCAACTTATTTTTATTTTGTTTTAGCTTTGCAGCCTTTGCATAATAAATCTTGTAATATTTGTTATCGTTTGTTTTTAATACAAATTATGATATGACTCTGATTGGATTTATGTGTTGGGTTTCGTAAATTCTAGTGATTCATTGTAGCTTTTGTATTTTAAATTTCGTTAGTTCGTTAAATTTCGTTAGTTTCGTTAATATTTACAGTGTTTAAACTAGTTGTAGTTGTAATTTCTGGACTGTTTTGTAATGAGATTTACAAAAGATTACAATTTTCTAATTTCTTTGAGTCAGTATCCTAAATTAAAATTTGCCGTTGTACTATCTACTTGATCGCTTCGTATTGCCACGGGTATTGTTTTTTTTACCTGTGGGTCAAATACGGGTATTTACAGAACTTTTTAACAGGGTGACACATTAGCCAGTCTTATCGCTAAAAGCGATCTTTTCAAGACAACCTTTGGATGGAATTGGATTTGGAAGAAACAGAAAATACATTATAATATTATAATAATATTTGAGTACAAGGCTGCAGCTTGTATCTTGAAAAAAAAAAATTGCTAGCAATCTCGCATTTCCAAACTTCTGTCACACATTATTTCCACCAGTAAAAAAGTGTACTCAAGAAAACTGAATATGAATGAAGAGGAACTAAAATCTGAGACATTAAGGCCTGAAACTGAGAAGCTAATATTTCATCTGTGTAGTATAATGCACAGTTGTTATAATAAATGAAACATGCTCACAATTCCTCTCCTGAAAACAATGACGCAATCTTCAGCTTCACAACTTCGCATTATTCCACAGTGCTACATTACTCTGTTAGTAAACAGGAACATTTTAAGTGTTGCCCGTTCATAAACTCTGTGACACAGTCAGTGTTGGTTGATTGTAGATTTTTACCCTAATTTGGAGGAAAATAAATGGTGGTAGGGGAAATTGGTCCCGTTTTACACCTTGGGTGCGGAACCCTAAAAATCATGTTAAAAAAGAAAGAAAGAAAAAACGTTTATTGGCACACGCCACAAATACCTAGTTGTGATACCACAGTAGGTATCACAAAAAGAAAACAAAGATTATGTTGTAGTTGTTTAGGACACCCAAAGGTGTTGAGTGCATGTCAAGTTAAATGTTTGTAAATGCAACAACTGTTTGTGGCACAGCGTAAAAAAAATGCAGATAGTACTTTTCGCCAAGAGCTCTTAAAAATATTATTTTTTAAGGGGAAAATGTACAAACTGTATGTAGCAACACCGACTCAACACAGCCTCGTAAGATCATTGCACTTGGTGACGTCATGACATGCAGCACTGATTTTTAAAGTGTGCACCATTTAAATCGAAGTAAGTAGGTAGGTATTGTGTGGTTTGCATGCTGATAGTTTCATTTTAATTTATTTTTGGGATGGAGAGACTTCGGCAAAAATTGTGGTGTTAGGTCAATGGTATTTGCCCGTGTCGGCGCCTCATGTTATACGCGTACCTCAAAGAACTTTCAGCAATACGGGGTTCCCATAGATGTCCCACCGCCTGCTGGGGTGGCGGGACTGTCAACTTATGACACTGTGGATTTTAGTCAGTACGAGTCTGTCAATCCCTCCCCTCCCGCCCTGAGTGAGAGGACTCATTTGATGATTTAGCATCTAGGGCCCCAAAGCGCCCCAGTGGCACAATTTTGTGCCACCAAACCCCGAACGATTTTAAACTGTATTTTTGGAAAAATAAGTCTTAAAATCGGTCAGGGTTTGGTGGCACAAATTTGTGCCCCGGGGCTCGAGATCGAGCCCCGAGAAAAAATTTTGGCCACCTTTTTTTTGGGGCGCATTGGGGTCCGAGAGGCCACGATAAAAATTATGATAAATGTTATTTGAAGAGTAGTTATTTTAAATTATTTAATGGTAATAGTAAGTCAAGATTTCTCTTCAAATCGGTAGCATTACGATTGGTCACCTACGGAAACTGATGGATGCTTCTGACGGCGCTTAACTATAATTATAGTTCACGATTTCTTGGTCGACTCAATCTAGAAAGATTACTTACCATCGACACACCAAGAAGAAGAAGTAGGAAAAACTGATTTCAACCTGGGGTCGCGGTACTGTCTCATCAGGTAACGGTGACCTCGGAACGTAAAGGGCTTTTTTCCCTTTCGTCCCTCTCTGAGTGGGAGTATCCATTTGATGATTTACCACGATTAAAAAAAAAACTTAAATTACCTACCTCTTCCCACCCTTTGGGTTGGCTTGTTTGACATTCAATTAAGTTAAAAAAATAATGTTCCTGCGTGTTGAGCCGCAGTTTAAAGTCTTAAACTTAAGAAAAAACAATTAATTGCCTCATTTTGAAAACAATATTTTAACCACAGAATCATCGAATTAAGTAATAAAGCAACATCAAAACAGACTGTACGGTGTATTTACGCACAAAATGGAGACTGTAACCAATCAATTATTTATATCTGATAAATATCATAAAATTCACTTGGTGAAGGTCACGGTTTAAGGATAAAGCCATTCCCTTCGTTCAGGGTCATCACGATCGAAAAATTTGCAAAAAAAAACATAATTTACCTGCGTCTTCGTTTCAAAGATCTAAAATAATCCCACGAGAACGTGTTATTAGGATGAAAAATATCCCATATCCTAAACAAAGTCAAAATCCACATGTGCACCGAATTTTATTGAAATCCGTTCAGCTGCTTAGCCGTGAAAGGCAGACAGACAATCAGACAAAAATTACTTTTGCGTTACTTAGTGCCCATTAGTATGTATGTAGGGTCCTACATTTTATTTACCGTTTGAATTGGGATAGTTGCAAGGGGTTCAAAACGAGGGGAGACTTGGGACTTGTCTGGACCAGAACCCTGTGAATAAGGCAGATGGTTTATCTGTCTCGTGCATTATAGTCCAAGAGCTACTGAACCCTGCGACTAACGGTCTTCCTGTAAGGTTGTAAATTTGTACACGTAATATTTATAGCATGCTAAGAGCAATAGCGACGACCTGGCAGGCGTCAGCCGTGCACATCATTGGACAATTTAATTTTCAAAGTGTAAAAAAAAAATTAAAAAAAAAAATTGTTCCTGTAAGCTTAAAAATTTAACAGGATGTAGTTTATTTATTGTAAATCTTGGAAAAAAAATGACAGGCGATTACAAGGTGCACAAGTATGTGACAGGCGAATTGAAAAGTGCAAAGTTGATGGGGAAAAATAAACTTTCTCCTGTAAGATCAAAATTATCTCGCGTTTGGATGAACTGATTTTGATGCCGTTTTCAGAAAAGTGTGCGTTACATTCCGAGAAAGGTTTTAATATACAGGGTGAATTTTTCAACTGGGCGTGGATGGCTATCTCCGAAACAATGAGTAATATCGAAAAACTTTGAAAGGAATCTCGAGGCCGATTTTGACGAAAATAAAACTGCATCGTTGGATTTTAGAAAAATCAATAATCCTGGCCAGGAATCGAACCCGCTGATTTTGGAAAAAAAATCACAGCCTGTATTATTACACCATTCGATAGTGTTGCTAATAAGGATAAAATTCTGGGAAGTAATCATATACGGCAAACTTTAGGAAAACGTATAATTTAAAAAAACTGATGAATGTTCAAGACGATAACTGTATTCGGAACATAAGTTAACCGTTTCTTCTTTGAAATAACGCTTATTTTTGTTCAACTCAATAATTTCGCATTGCTGAATACACTGGGATTGTTGAGACATCAAATCCACTGAATTATTGAAAACAATAATAAATAAATTATGGCTCAGTAGAACATAGTAACATAGAAATATAGCAATTTCATGAAAATCTGCTATTTCCTTAAGTTTGCCTTATATGATCACTTCCCAGAATTTGATCCTTATTAGCAACACTATCGAATGGTGTAATAATACAGGCTGTGATTTTTTTTCCAAAATCAGCGGGTTCGGTTCCTGGCCAGGATTATTGATTTTTCTAAAATCCAACGATGCAGTTTTATTTTCGTCAAAATCGGCCTCGAGATTCCTTTCAACGTTTTTCGATATTACTCATTGTTTCGGAGATAGCCATCCACGCCCAGTTGAAAAATTCACCCTGTATATTAAAACCTTTCTCGGAATGTAACGCACACTTTTCTGAAAACGGCATCAAAATCAGTTCAGCCAAACGCGAGATAATTTTGATCTTACATGAGAAAGTTTATTTTTCCCCATCAACTTTGCACTTTTCAATTCGCCTGTCACATACTTGTGCACCTTGTAATCGCCTGTCATTTTTTTTCCAAGATTTACAATAAATAAACTACATCCTGTTAAATTTTTAAGCTTACAGGAACAAGTTTTTTTTTAATTTTTTTTTACACTTTGAAAATTAAATTGTCCAATGATGTGCACGGCTGACGCCTGCCAGGTCGTCGCTATTGCTCTTAGCATGCTATAAATATTACGTGTACAAATTTACAACCTTACAGGAAGACCGTTAGTCGCAGGGTTCAGTAGCTCTCTAGCTATTAGATGGCTTGGAGACAGCCTGCATAGTTTGGGCTTAAGCATTTTTTATAACTTAACTACCTGTTCCTCATGGTTTCAACAACCCCGCTGCTGCTCGCTCCTTTTGGCCGTAACGTGATTTTATGTAGTCTATTATAGCCTTCCTCGATAAATAGACTAAATACACAAAAAAAATCTAATTCAATTCGTACGAGTAGTTCCTGAGATTAGCGCGTTTAACCAAACGAGCAAACTTTTTTCAGTTTTATAATATTAGCATAGATTATCCCAGTAACGGGCAAAAATTTTCCCGTAACTTCGTAAACAAAGACCACAAGATGTTCCTATAGCTAGAATTAGCTTTTAATACGAAGGGATTTTGTTGAACCTACTAAGCTAGAGCCTAGAGCAGTATAGTCGGGTGGATCGGAGAATTTGGTAGTTCGTGAAAGTTGTAGTTTGTATCATTAATTAATGCTTCACAACTGCTCTTAAAATGGTATAAGAGGACAACATGCCAGTTCCCTCACAATGTGGAAACTGGCATGTCCTTGAAATAAAGGAGTGAAACATAGGAAAAAATGTCTTACTACTAGATCACTTAGCTTGAATTCCGGGCAACAAACGGAAAATTCGAAGTTAAATCATTTTCAACCCGTAATCAGCTGTGGGGTAAATTTCGTCCCATTCCTTACTCAATCTTTTTTAGGATAATATCTTGTAAGAACATGAATGGGAAAGTGTTCTATAGTAAGTATGGTCATAGTCTACATCCTTCTGAATATATTTAGAGATGTTGTCAACCCTACAGTTACCGGTTATTGTTTTATATTTATAAGCGTAACAAAAGAACACCGCTCCATTTTATTGCCCGATCATAAAAAATGAAATTTTTATAAGCCCCTTCAAGTACCAGCGTTAGTTAGATTGACTGGTTATTGCCCGGAAGAACGCAACGTTACGGGCAAAGTTAATAATCGGGACATAAATCATAAGGTATAATTTCTTCGTCATTAAATAATTATTTTTATGACTTAAGTTGATTTTTTTATTATTTTCAATTTGAGTTAACCTGTGAACGGCCTTGGTTTAAAGGTTATAAAGCTTGTAATCAATTAAAGTAAAAGTTTATTTTTATGGTCATTTGAGTACTTAGTACTGATACTATGACTTTTATCTCTTGGATCCAATATCCCATGTAACAAAAATTGGCTGATAGTTATTTATAGGAGTTCAGATATGTGTCTTATGGTGATGAAAAGAATTCCTACATTTCATCGATTTATTAAACCGTAAACATCTGCTGTTAAACAAAAAAAAAAACCTTTTAAAAGGTCGAAACATAAATTCTCATAAATAGTACGACATTCCTAATACTTTAAAAATAAAAAAATGCCAAAATCACTTAAGACAAATTGCTGTTCACTGCATCACAGCACGCTAAAGCAAAAACGCTGCTTCTATTTCAATTACGTCCAACTTATTCCAAATAACTCCGTAGCAAGCCTAGCTAAACCTATGACCAAATACTCACGGAATACCAGCAGATAGATACACACACACAACCAAAACACACACATAGAAAGCCCGCAGCATTCCTTCCGCTGTGCGAAATGTCCACTTATTGATGTAGGTCAGTGTTGCTTTACTCCTTACTCCTTTTCCTACTGATCTTTTGTCTCATTCACACCGGGACCGGCCGGTCGAAGAATTTATTGAACGAGTTAGCTTGTATAAGTCTGCAAGTTGCATTGCTTTGGGAATTTATTATGACATGAGTTTGTATTAAATGGTTTTTTTTTTGTGTGCAGCGAAAGGGTTGGGTCAGTATTTTTAAATAAAGGGGTAGAATGATATTATTACTGTGTTTACGATTTGGTTTAACATCTGGAGTTGACAATTGGATTGAGTTGGATAGGTCATGTCATGGCATTTTTTATTTGCACGGATCTTTCGTAAGGGTTGATTTGATGGTTGTTAATCCTTTTCCCTTGCGATACTTTCTCTTTTAACACAGCTTTGGTCCAGATAATACCCATACTTGAACCATTGGTAAATACCTAATATTATTATTAGGCGGCGAATTTGTAATAAATTAGATTTTTTATTGTCCAAATCCGGAAGTAGAGCAACGCAAGCCGTTTAGATGATGTATTTTCACGTTCACATAGAGTACTTAAATAAAATCAAGCCAATTCTTCTACAAAAAGTAAGATAGACTATTAACATTATGAATTTAATGCAATTTTAATAATCCAATATTTCGAATTTCCTTGAATTTAATAAGGCCGAAATGAAGAATGTCCATAATTATTCATTAATTTACTAAACATCGTCATAATAGGTAATACAGGCAACCTAGGTCCCACAGAGGTATAGCCCTAAATCCGGCAGTGGGCAGACCTTTGGAAACTAAACTAAATAAAATGACAAACATTTTGTTGTAAAAGTTTACGTGTTATAACTTTTACCACCAGCAGTATAGGGTTAAACTGGTAAATAGAATTAATACCGTAAAGGAGGGTATTTGAGAATTTGGGACAGTGTTGTTTTAATTACAATTAGGCTTTTCGTCGAAGGACTTGAAGCCTATGTTAAGGGTTTAATTCTAGATTCTGAAACTATCCCTGTCCTTAATTTGATGGATCTATTGTTAACCGACTTCGAAAAAGGAGGATGTTCTCAATTCATAGGAACATTTTTATTATGTATGTTCCCCGATTTCTTGAAGACGCTTTGGAAAATTCAGGAAATTCTTTTAAGTTTTAGTAGGTTCAAACATAGTATTGTGTTTTGTGAATGCGTGAAATAATGCATAGATACGCGATAGCAGCAATCGCCGTTGATTTGCTGTCGATTATTGCAGAGTTCCACCAAATTCTCCAAGATCCCATCATCAGATCCTGACCTGATTAACATGGGGCCATCTGAAAAGAACACCCTTTCAAATAAAAGAAGAATTTTCCAAATCAGTCCAGGCATCACCGAGAAATTGGTAAACATATATAAAAATGATTCCAATGATTTGAGTTAAAAACGGGTTTTAAATCAAAATCGATCGTTTATCACTCAAAGGGAAGATTAGTAATCTCCATGTTGGAACGGTAGGTAGCATTTATTTTATATTTCAAATGGAAATTGTATCCTAATAAGTTTATACACGACAAACAGAAATTCGAGAGAACCTAACTTTTTGAGGCAGGTAAACCGCGTTTCGGTGTATTCCAAACTAAATTACCCACAAAGCATTCAATCTGCCAATAATATTCATTGTGTGTTTTAAATCTTTCAGCAATTTCCATTTCATTGCGTAAAACCTTCGGCAAGTTCAATACAAATATTTAATAACGTCTACTAACTATTTTGATAAATTGACGCACAATAATAGGCCTTCAAAGTTTTTAATAGTCAAATTCAGGATTCAAATCACATAAGTTTATCAGCCGAAAATGACGACTTCAGCTGAGCAAGTGCTTATTTTTCATTGACTTTCAACAGCGTTGCCATAAAATTTCTGGTAGCTTGCTTTAATCTAAAGGTATAGATTTGTGTAAGTGTATTAACTCGTAACAGAACATCGAGCATTCGCCATTTTTATTAAATTTGTTGATCTGAATAACTAACAGAGCCACACATAGAGCCAAACATCACTAACGTAGATTTTCACGATCATTAGATATATTAGACTCTCTATAGTCGACAAAAAAAATTCTTCATGAAGATGTCAGGCTTTACTTTCAGCTTTGGAAAGATGCTCGCTAAAACGCACTCGTTTGCAGTTTTTCTGTAATGTAACATTCGCACGAATGATCATTACAAATGATTGCCTAAGGGTGCTCACACATCTATCGACGCGGAATCGGATTTTTCCGTCGCCCTTTCTCTTTCTGTCGCTTAGAACTGCCATTTGCTAGACCGAGACAATGCGATAGCACGCGGCCGCGTCGAGGATCCCGCCGCGTGCGATCGCATTATGCTTTCTGTCTCGGTCTAGCAAATGGCAGTTCTAAGCGACAGAAAGAGAAAGGGTGACACAAAAAGCCGATTCCGCGTCGATAGATGTGGGAGCACCCTAAGTTGATCAGCACCGATTTCTGACTTTTTTTTCTTCCTTTTTTTTAGTGTGGTAAAATCATCAAATGAGTTCTCCCACCCCGGGCAGGGCGGGAGGGACTGTCAGACTCGTACTGACTAAAATCCACGGTGTCCTTCAAAAGCCCTTATGTTCTATATCTCATTACCGTGAATGAGATCCCGCGACCCCGGCAGGCTTTGGCCCTCTAGAGGGGCCCCGTCGTCATGCTGACGCTCTTTGAAGCGCGCGTGGAACACAACGCGCCGTCGACCCGGGCATGGGCCATGGTCGGACAGTGAGTTGCCCTTTACTCGTCGCCCGCATGCCCGAATAGATTTCTGACTAATATAATAAGTATTGAGACTGTTGTGTTATTGCAACTCTTTATGATCACTGATATATTTGTGTCACCAAATCTAACTGAGGATGGATGAATGGCTATATGTTACTCTTAAACGCAGAAAGCACTGAACAAATTAGGATAACATTATGGGATACTTTATATCCACAGTAAGCTGAAGCCGCGGGTAATATTCCAGTTCGAAAATAAATATAGCCAAGATCACACGTACCACGCTAAGACAAACCTAATATCAAGTTCTAACCCGTCACAAGGTCACAAGATAGTCCTAATTTATTTATCCCCAACCGTTACGTATTTAGGAAATAGGGGAATTTTATCTGAGTTCTTAACGCAATTGTCCCAAAACCGCTTGAACCTTGACCGAGTTCGAGCCAGTTCGAACAACCCCGGCGAGTCGACGCCACAGCAGTGAAGTGTGCTGCGTTCAGATGCGAGTGCAACCAGTGATTTAGGACAGTTAGTTGTGCGAGTTAGATGATGGGGTGAACGGTGCTCCGAAAACAAACTCAGTTCTTTTTTTGCATTTTGAAGTTAACAGTTTACGTGATTGAGATTTTAAAGTTTCATGACAATGGTGACATTTTTGGAAATTATAAATATGTTTAGTGTTTTGCAAATACCATGCTGATCTGCAATGTGCTGTTATGGTGTACCTTTTGTGCATTTGGTGAGCAGTCATCTATTTTATAATAACTCACCGTTCTACTGCTAAGCATGATCTTTTGGTCAGTAATGGTGTTATTAGGTTTTTCCCTCTCGAATTTATCAAATCAGTCCTCCCGTTTTGGGTGGAGCGGAAGTGACCATCAAATTCTTACTGACTAAAAATTCACTCTGTTCCTGCGATTTCCCTTGACGTTCCAGGTTCATGGTGTTTTTATGACAGAACCCAGGCCCTGACAAACGCTTGACCCTGTCAGTTTGCTAGAGACTCTAGAGGTCCTAGAAACATGTATATAATAACACCTCTAGCTTACACTTCAAAGGACTTTATCATCTCCATAACAAGGTTGCCTGCTTGTTGGTCTTATATGTACATAATATGTATAGATTTTACTTCGGAGAGTGTGCAGATGATCTCTACAATCCTATCCTAGCGGCCCCCTTCTACCATCGGACTTCTACACGTACTTTTAATAACCATCCGTATTTAGTAACCATTTCAATTCGCATTAAGCGATTTTGATTTTCCTTCTTAATGAGCACAGCAAAAGAGTGGAACTCACCGTGTCTTTGTTCCCGAACGCATACAACCCTAATCTCTTCAAAGTTAGAATGAACAGACTTCTTCTGGGTAAGCTCGCTCCATCGTAGACTTTGTCTTAGTCACCTTTGAGCTGGACTAGAGTGAAGAGCAAACCCCTACCAAATAACAAAAAAAAACTAGTTCTTCATAGAGAGCAGTAAGTAAATCCCAATAATAAGAATCAATAAATAATCATATAGAATTAATATTACTAGAGTCCGCGCCACCACTAATTACCTGCGGAAAATTCGAGGCACTACAAACATTTTTAGCGCCACGTCAAAATATCATGAGTGGTGGCGCGTACTCTGTATTGTTTTCTTCGAGCGATGTTCAATAAAGTAACAATCTGTGGAGTATCAGTATCTCTTTGATATCGATACTTTTACTAGCGATACAATCTGATCAGTGAAACCAGAGTGCTGTACATTGTTTCCAAGCTACCTTTGTTTCTCGCGTCAAAGGAAAACATTCCCGTACTGGTGTACTATGGTTCGTTACAGAACTATCTGATGAAATTGTAAACAAGGTGCGTTCAGGATTGTTCTTATGCAATCAGTCACTGTAGGAAGTTTTCGATTAAATTGGTGAAATAAAAGCAGAATTTGTGAACTTATCATTTTTTCCAGAAAAAACGGTCAAAAAACTAAGCTAAACTATTAACGTAATAGGGTATTTGATTAAAAAAAAATTAAATAGTCCCTCAGTTCGAATAACAACAAATTATGAATGACTTTTCGTTTGTTACATACACCAATATTTACGAAGAAAAAGACCCTTTTTAAGTTGCCAATACGTCTCAAAAAAGTACAGTTTATACTTGTTTGGGACTCTCGAATTTTGATGTAGGTATTAATCTTTGTAAATAAGTATTGATTTTATAAATGAAATAATACGTATCCATTATTTTTCAAAACTCTAGCTGAATATTTGGGAAATAACTTTACCAGTAGCACACCAGTAGAAAGCTACATTATTCCTGAGTGATTTTACTATAATATGTTTTAAAATTGCACCTATGCGAAGTCAGGGTGAGTCGCTAATAGTAAATATATTTTAAAAGAATCAAAGTATACAACTTGTAAGAGACACTAAAATCCACAAATAGATTTTCTAATTTTATTCTTCTATTGACATTTCAATTAACCACTTTTTTAACATACCTTAGAAGTTTCTGAGCTAGTAAGACAGGACAGTAGCTCAGTACTCTACTGTAACATGTTGGCTAACTTCAAAACACGTCTTGAAAACTTGCGATCTCGACTAATCGTGACTTGAATAATATGAGAAAGTACAAAGTACGTTTTTTTATCCTCTGAAACTTTTTATTAGTTGATGACAATATTGGGGCTTGTAATTTTGATCGCTGGGTGCTTTAGGTAGTTAGGTGGCATGTCGGTAAGTTGTGTTCGAGACGCTGTGAAGTTACAATAATGTGTTGTTCGTGATGTGGATGGTGATAGTCGAAGATTTAATGGGCAGGATTTTTCTGTTGAGGAATTTTTGCATGGGTATATTGGAAATTGAAATCAAGACTTATTTCAAGTACGCCAGCTACAGGCACTTTAGTAATTTCAAAAGACAAAAAATTAAATGCTTAGTACAAAAATATGGTGCTGCAGTTCCAGTCATAAGCTATTAAGGTGAATGCTCCAACCACCCCTCGAAATTCAAATTTTCTTACGTTTTTTGCAATTTGCAGGCCAGTGACATGTTGTAACTTTATCAAAATATGAATTGCGGTAATAACAAGTACAATTTTAAATATAAAAATTATCAAAAAATTCGCTCCATCAGCTCTCACATAGAAAAGGTGCATCATGTTAAAATCTCCGAAATCTAACTACGATGCACCTTTCCTATGTAAAAAAAACGTAAAAAAATTTGAATTTCGCGGGCTACATCGACGCAATCACCTTAACAGACTGAGAAAGTAGTCCATTCCAAAGCGAAGTTTTCTGTGGTGAAGAACGGGCAAGAAACTCCATTTGCTATATCTTTAATCTTCCATATGGTTCCACAAGGGTTTCCGCTATAATGTAGCTTCGGGCCGTGGAAATCCAGCTTTATACTCGATTCAAGAAAAGTGCCTTTATCTTTTTTCTTTAGTCAAACACAAAGAACATGATTTACAAAATTGTCGCACAGGCTAGACAACATAAAATCTTAAGATAACTATCTATTTCTGCCTACCCCCATTAAAGATGACAAAGAAACTAACAAGCTCATCAGCTATTTAGTTGACTATTGTGGTCTTAGGCACTTCAATACAATAGTTTACTAAGAAAAAACGAGTTTTTAGATAAAAAAATCTCATCTCTATATTTTTTACTGTAACTTTCTAAGCGTGTAGGGAAGAAAATCTTCTATATTTATTTTTGTTCAGTGAAACACTATTTTTGTTGACTTTACATTTTCTTCAAACTATAGCCTTGTATACTGAATTTATAATACTTATTACAATAGTGTTTGGAATTTTTGTAACCATAATAGAGTTGAAAAAGCATGACGTGCGATTTATTGGGATCCGTATCCGTGTCAGGTTGGAGCAAAATATATACATATCCTATACCTAATATTGTCATCAGTGAGTCCTAGGTAACCTTCCTAGATGTCCTATTTGGAGTGGTTTGAAGACACGATTGTTAGTTTATAAATACTAAAAATATGGGTGGCTAGGGGTATATCTCAAAATGGTAAATGCCGTTACCAAAGGAGCCATCACGTTCTTACACAATAAGCGTGGAGCGTTGCAATCCTTAAAAAAAAGTAGCAGGTATTTGTTAAGTATTAATTCAGGTGTAGTCAAGTACGGAGAAAAGAAACATTTCCCAGATTTCCAACTGGTCCATTCTTCACCATCAAAAGAGAATAATGTACTTTTTATTTTGACACATTTTCCTCTCGTGCATAATAGCGCGGTCCTGCTGAGAGCTATCAAAGAACCTTTTATCTATTATTTATTACATTCTCATGTAGAACCTCCTGCGGGGAACTTTGTCTTATGTTTGTTTCCTACATTTTTATATTTATGCGACTTTAACAGCTCATGAAACTGACATTGATGAAATATCGTGTGGATTTAATCCCATGAACGTAAGTTATCTTCGGAAAAAGCATTAGAAAATGTTTCGGGATTACGTTTCGTGGTAAAAAGCATATTTTTTAGACATTTGTGTTTGTCACTTTCTTTCTTTTTCGCGTGGCAATGTTGCCACCTTCAGGTGTCAGGTCTCCTCAAAGTTTTCCACTTTTTTTACATTGGCCCATCACTTATTTAACTGAAAGTAAGGAGTTATTTTTATTGAAAACACCATCCTCCTGCCTTTATTTCAATGTCTTTGGAAGCTTCTCTTTCCCTGTAAACATCTCTATATATTGCTTAGAACTTCCTTATTTACCCCGTTTTTATTTCCCTTGATCTTTAATCCCATCTATCGATTCTTGTACTTGTATATACCTACCCTCTATTCCTCAGATAAATTACTGAGAACAAAGGAAAGACAAATAGGGGTGATAACTCGTTGACAAACAATCCACCGAAAAAGCTGAAGTTGGCAAAGTATCTATAATGGTTTCCTCCTAACCATAATAAAATTGATCCTTACAACCATGAAAATTATTTTACAACCATTATATTTAAGAGGGCCAAGGCTTGCTGGGGTCGCGGGACTAACGAGTTACCGTGACACGGGAACGTAAAGGGCTATTGAAGGACACCGTGGATTTTAGTCAGTAGGTACAAGTCTGTCCCGGGGTCGCGGGATTATTTCCATACCGTGACCCCGGAACAGAAAGGGCTATTGAAGGACACCGTGGATTTTAGTCAGTAGAAGTCTGACAGTTTCTCCCGCCCTGCCCGGGGTTGGAGGACTCATTTGATGATTTTAACACGCTAAAAAAAAAAAAAAAAAGGTACAAGTCTGTTAGTCCCTCCTGCTCTGCCCTGGGTGGGAAGACTCATTTGAATATTTTACCATGCTAAAAAAAATATCCTATTTGCTATTAAGAGTGTAGCTCAATGTTAACAAGCCAGTCTTACGAGTTGAATGACGCGGTTTCGAATCCAGACAGGAGCATTACTTTGCGTAATTAATTTCATCACCACTTGTCTCAAAACGGTGAAGGAAAACATGGTGAGGAAATATATGTCCTAGAACAGAAAGTTTGAAGACATAAGTAAGACATCTATCAGGCCTGCATAGTGGATCTTTGGGAACATTATAGTTACCTAACTAACTCAAGAAGTACATCACTGTATACATTTTCAGTCAAAAACTTTGTAGATCAACACTGCTATAGTAAAAGCATCTCTCTTCCTCATTCACTCCATACAAACACAAATACTAAGCGAAAAAACTCTTCACTACACACCATAAAAATTTAGAGTAACATAATATAAACAATATACAACACAAGCAATAAACAACCTTAATACCTCAGAACCAAGGTTGAATTTTATCATGCATGCACAAAAAATACGCGTAGTACGGTAAATATGTGTGCGTCAAACAAGGCTATCAAACGATAATGAAACTTGATGCTTTGTAAATAAAGCTTGGAATGGCGCGGTGATGTAATCAGAGGGACATTAGTACGGAAATGAGTGGTATACCAGGTCAGTTTTCAAAAGTCCACAATTTTTTGTGATAAAAGTGTAATTTGGAGGGTTTTGATTAAATGTTTTGAAGGGTTTTGATTTAATCAGTGGGTCAAAGTTTCGATACATACTTGACCCAAATGTATGAGCGAACGGGGTTTTTCACGATAAAGTAGTTAGCTCTTAGCATGGTGAAAATTATACAGTTTATTAGTATGTATAAATTTTCTTTTCCGCGTAAGGATGTGGCAGTTCACTGGTGTCAGATCTCTGGGAACCCCTCAGTCTCTGACATGGTTTTGAACGTATATCTACATATATTAACATTATAAAGCTGAAGCTGCAAGGTTTGCTTGGTTGAACGCGCGCACGCGCACGATCAGGAAGTAGGTACTGGTTCGAATTGAAAATCAAATTGTGTTGGATAGTCAATTTAATAAGGAAGGCTATATGCTATAAATCAGGAGCAGGATAAATTAGGAGCAGAGCCAAAGTCTTATTTTTAAATTCTTTCTTTCTCTTCTTCCTGTACAAGTCTTATCCAGGATTTACTTTTTCACATTTTTATTAGTTTTATTTTTTCCAAAGAACAATTTGTTTGAACATAAATACTACTAATATACGGTAAATACAAAATAAAATATAAAATACAAAGTAGGGGCTCATGCGCAAAACATCTCTTTCGCAAAATGTCACCTGGTCGTAAAACGTCTCTTTCGCAGAATGTCTCTTTCGTAAAATGTCTCTTTTGCAGAATGTCTCTTTCGCAGAATGTCTCTTTCGCAAAATGTCGCACCTGGGACTTAAGAATAAAATTTTGATTTTCAAAACATTAACAAAGTATTGCAAATGAAAATATTAATTATGTATTTTTTAATCATTTTAAAAATGGTATAATAAATATTTCCATTTGCAATAATTTGTTAATGTTTAGTTACTCTAGTAATAGCTCCTATTATATTATCTGTGGATATGTTTACTAACAGTATTGATTCTTTTGATCAAAATTTTGAATGTGTGTAAAATGTTTGATACCTATTGATATTATTATTGTTTTTATTTGGAATACATACTAAAGTAAATTTAAGTACCAAAATTTTAACATCATAATTGCACTATAATTTTAATAAATGATTTTTGTTTTAAAATCCGAATTTTATTCTTAAGTCCCAGGTGCGACATTTTGCGAAAGAGACATTCTGCGAAAGAGACATTCTGCGAAAGAGACATTTTACGAAAGAGATATTCTGCGAAAGAGACGTTTTACGACCAGGTGACATTTTGCGAAAAAGACGTTTTGCGCATGAGCCAAAGTAGGTACTATGTACAGTCAGCGTCAAAAGTTGCAGAACACATTCAGATTTTCAAAATCGCTGTACACCGTATTATTAGGGTGTACAGCGATTTTGAAAATCTGAATGTGATCAGCAACTTTCGATGCTGACTGTACCATCTTTGTTCGATAAAGAAGTGAATAAAATGTTACTTTCAAGAAAATTGATGTCAGGGACATTAATTAAATAAAGCAATCTTCACTTAATTGAAACTATTAATTTATGACCAATATAACTTATTATCAATTAATTAATAAAAAGTCTAATACAAATTACATCGGAAATTAATACCTTATTTGCGATGATTAATTGAGAATTATAAAATTAATTAATTAACGACATAATAGGTTTACTGTCAATAATTTCCTTAGTTGGTAACCATCACCAATCAATTTAGTCATAAATTCAAATAATATTTCTTTAGACATTAACGACGGACAGTTAAAATTACAACGGTTATCTTAAACGGTATACCAGCTGTGGTATTAACAGTAAATAGTAATAAATAGATGAATTCATATATTTTTAGGGGTGGCTACAAACTATACCCAATATCATCATGATTATGATCTTTACATGCTAACTCCTTTTTCTTCGTCAAAGTTCATAAATCTGGTGATACACGCACGCCAGCTTGCGAATTGTATATCTTCGTAAAATAAATTACCCAAAAAACGAAATTTTTCCCACAATTTGAGCAAAATAAAAATACAATAATCGATGTACATACATAAAAAAAAAAAAAAAAAAAAAACATACCAACCGAATTGAGAACCTCCTCCTTTTTTTGAAGTCGGTTAAAAAAATGGCAACACCCAAAACAAAATACGGACGTACTCATCACGTGGACCGCGTGCGTGCGAGCGAGAGAAACAATAAAACAAGTGTGTAAAACAAGGATGGTGATAGATAACCTTGACCTGCGCAGTGGAAGCGTACAGCGCCGCCCGGTGGAGTATCACGGAACTACAATATTAATAATAAATGGCGCGAGGAATGGCCGCCGAATTTTATCCACAAATTGACATGATACGTGATGTAATAGCTGTAATAAATTGTTCTGTTGAGAAAGGTATTTGTTCGGAAGTTGTTTTTTTGTTTTAAATTGATAGGTTTATGTTTATTTTTATTTATTGTGGGGACTGTGTGAATTGGATTTTGTCGAATTAACTAATGGCAGATTTACAGAGTGAATTTATGGTTAATCTTACTTTTTAAAAAACAATGCTTGATATATACCTAGTTTTTCTTTTTCTCCCGCTCTATTAGTTACTATGAAGCTTCGTTTACAATAATAAAGTTAGTTCCTTGACTTTTCCTGTAAGTCAAGTCCAACAAAGTTCGAAATTGAATAACTGCTGTAACTAGTCTTTTTATGCGTCCAGTGCGAGCTTTGGTCTGACCAATGAAATTGTGGTCCTGGTGGCCTATCATGAAGGTTTAAAGCTTGAGTAGTTTCATTGTGGGAATGAGATGGCGCTAGATGACTTGTATAGCTCTGTCTCTTTCCTAGCTAATGAGGATTGAGTTGAGCTAATGGGAAACTCAAACCGGGAATCGTACCTAGGAGCTCTTGTTCGGCAGTCGCACTTTTAACTACTGAACTTTTCCAATCTATCAAAGTGTATAATTCACTGGAAATACCTACAAGGAAAATGATCTTAGTAGGTATTATTTATTTATTTTGAGAGTAATTAAATCTTCCTTAGTAAACAATTATTTTGTCTGAATAATAAATTAAATTTCTGAATATTTCAGCCCACTGAAGAAATCAAATTACTTAGGTACTAAATGAAAACCTTTCAAGCACACAACTTGGTGTATCTAGGCACGTAGGAAAGACTTAGTTATTTAGCACTTAAGACTGGTCTAGATATTCTGATTCTGAGAATATTTTAAAGGAAGATAGAATATTGAAAATTTATTTATTTTAATTGGAATTATTTTAACCTTTTAGTAAATTCCAATGAAAAGCATTGTAAAATTGTTATTTTAAATAAATTAAATTTAAGTATAATAATATTAGTGCCTCAAGACGAAAGTCTTCAACCAATGTGTGTTACCAGTGATGAGTTACGGCACCGAAACGTGGTCTTTCACTATCGGCCTCATCTCAAAGCTCAAAGTCGCTTAACGAGTTATGGAGAGGGCTATGCTCGGTGTTTCTCTACGTGATCGAATCCGAAATGAGGAGATCCGTAGACGAACTAAAGTTACCGATATAGCCCACCGGATTAGCAAGCTGAAGTGGGAATGGGCAGGCCATATTGCTCGTAGAGCATATGGCCGATGGGGTCGAAAAGTACTAGAGTGGAGACCACGGACTAGCAAGCGCAGCGTAGGACGTCCACCAGCAAGGTGGACAGACGACCTTAGGTCGCCGGAAGACGCTGGATGCAGGTCGCTTCCAACCGGTATGTGTGGAGATCAAAAGGGGAGGCCTATGTTCAGCAGTGGACGTCCTACGGCTGAGATGATGATGATAATAATATTTATATTTCAAATTCTAAGATGAAAGTCCGTTTTGACAAGTACTTAAAGTCTTAAACTATCATTTCATTGAATTACTCGTACAATTTAATAATTTTTACTACATATTTTTTTATTTAACAAACTTAAAAAACTGTAGATTCATTTAAAATAATATAACAAGGTTTTATAATAAAAATTAAAATACAAGGATCAAAAATTAAAACGAAAAATGTTTTGCTCCATCCTAGAACTTTTTTCTTTACCGTGGGATTGCGCTTACAAATATTTAGGACGGCCACATTAATCAGTTTTCCTGATCAGGAAACCTGATCCGTTTTCCGAAACGGAGCCTCCGAACGCAGGAATTTCATACAAAAGCAACTGCATGCAACACACATTCGATAAGTTTCCGTTCGGTTTTTTTCCGTCCCGACTTTCTGAATGTGAACAAATTAATATAAATATTCCGAACGGAAAAAAAACGAATGTGTGTGGTAGTCGTACGGAATTTTGTTTCAGTTTTCCTGATCAGGAAAACTGATGTATGTGGCCACCAGTGGCGGATTAACGTATAAGCACTACAAGCACGTGCTTGGGGCCCCTGTTCTCCAGGGGCCTCCATCCTCTGCTGGCGTTTCATTTTTACCGACTTCAAAAAAAAGACGGTTATCAATTCGACCCGCATGTGTGCAATATTCCCAGAACTGCCCAGTTTTCGGATATGTTAGTCTATATCAGCGTCTGAACAAATGTGCAAAATTTCATATACACTTATGAAATTTCATACACACTTTGCACATATGGTAGCGTGGGCAGGGCCCACGCTACCATATGTGCAAAGTGTGCAATGCACACAGGCGCCATCCTTTAGGGGCGCTAAAGTCAAGGGCTCAGAAAAAATAAATAAAAAAAAACCAAAACTAATTTTTAAATAAAGGTTGAGAACTTAAATAGGATTAGGTTTAAGTATCTACTAAAGACTTGTTTGATCTCACTTTTAAATTAAAACTTGAAGTCCGGAAACATTAAACTTTTAGAGCTCATTGCGTTCGCTCTTATATGAAGAATTGCCGTGTGCTATTCCGAAAAGCTAAAAATTTTCGCGCTCGCTTCAAATAAGGTTGACATTCGCTTTTCATGGCTTCGTTTTTGATAGCTCATTTTTCAATAGCAAATGCTTCTAATGTTAGTTAATCTTGTCTTGGTCTACAAAAATTTAAATTTGTCTTCTCTAAGATAAGAGAAGAGAAAAAAATGTTTTTTAAGTTTTAAATTATACCCAGCTTTCTATTTTGATGAAACTTTCATTTTATACTTTCTACCTTCCCAATTTAAGCAATAGAGGGCCTACACAGGATCTGTGCTTAGGGCCTCGGAAACTCTTAATCCGCCACTGGTGGCCACCCAAACCCACAACAACTATATGTCATCATCATCAGCCTATAATGTCCCTACTGCTGGGACACAGGCCTCCTCTCTGTGAGAGGGAATGGGCCATTCACCGTTTTGAGAGCAGTGGTGATGCAATAAATTACACAAAGTATTGCGCCTGGCGGGGTTCGAACCCACGACCTACAACTCGTAAGTCGGGACCGATACCACTGGGCCACCACTGTTCTCCATGTAGATGATACAAACTACATGAAGATTATACAAATATTTTTTCGGGTATCAAACTCGCGACTACAGCGCAGTTACCGATCGTTGTACTGTCTAAAGGACCAGTTAAGGGTTGGACCTCATCTGGCAGCACGGAATTGCCTTTTTCCGTCGCCCTTTCTCTTTCTGTCGCTTAGAACTGCCATTTGCTAGACCGAGACAGAAAGCATAATGCGATAGCACGCGGCCGCCTCGAGGATTCCGCCGATGAGGTACAACCCTAACCGTGACCCTTTTCCCATGCGGGGTAGGCAGAAACTACACAGCACCACCTGCTAGAATCGTTACATACTCCTTTTGCATCATCCACTTTCATACATCTGATGTTATATTTTTATACGCAATAACGCCTGCGTCGCGTCTTCGCTTAGATATTTAAAAAAAAATATATCTTTGCGAAGACGCGACGCAGGCGTTATTGCGTATAAAAATATAACTTTAGTTTAGAAGTCGTTATATAATATAACATTAACATTGATTTGATTGTAATATCAGACGTGTTGGTTGGTAAGTAGTTTGAAACACTACCAATAGATGGCGCAACGTGTAAACAGCGTTCAAAAAAACAAGGGAACGAGAAGTTCAGCTTTGTGAGTAGTGGTTGCGATGGCCTAGTTGGTTAAGGCGTCTGGAGTACCTATTCAGAAGACGCAGGTTCGAGCCCTGCTCGCAATCTGATTTTTTTCTTTCTTTAAAAAATATCTTCATAGTATACATCAGGTCATACAAGCTCGCCAATTGTCTTAAAACAACCAGTAAAATGATAATATTGACCCAGAAATAGTTCATAAATAAACGCCAGTTCTTCAAACTTGATACCAATACATACCCACGCATTCATTGAAGAGTTCCTTTGAACTCGCCTCCGTCTGAATACTAACACCTGCCTCCCTAGACAAGTGGCAAAGGAAACCGCTGTAATCTTTAATAGATTTTCAACCACATAACTTAGGAAATAAAGTTGAAAGTTTATTAAAGACTACATAGCGTTTTCGTTTCACACTTGACTAGGCTCTATGAACGTTGCGTAGATTACAAAATACGAGTTTATTGTAATTTCTTACATTTCGTGAAATCCTGTTTATTACTAGTGACGCTCTAGAATGCACTTACAGACTGTGGGAATAAATAATCATTTCCTTGTGTCAGTTCTTGGATTTACATATATCAGTCTAATGCTCTCACTGTAGGTGCCCAGCATATTTCCTCGCAGTCTTTCGATTTTCGGGGATCTGACCTGTCTGACCATCATAGGCGTATCTAGAGAGATATTTCCTTATTCCTTGCCACCCAAAGGTCTCTTAAATACGATGATCATACTTGTAATTGAGCGATTTTTTTAGTACGGGATGGGTACCAGACTATTCTTAGCTGGGCACGACCCACCTGGCCCTCCTTTTTTACGCCCTTGACATGATTTACATTTAATACATCGGCTATATAATCAATAAATTAACAAAAGTCCAACAGGACTGGTCAGATAGCTATTTGAAACGACAAAAAAGATTGTGTAATTAATATGACATTTGATATCTTTTTTACATTACTCTAATAGCAAATTGAAATGATAGCCTGAGCCTGTTGTTGATTTTGCCAACATCAACAACAGGCTCTTCAATGTAGATACTAGATTGGTATGAACCTTACATTCTTACCACGATCAAAGACTATCCTATCCTTTCTTACTTGTAACCTCCTCAACCTCCTTTGACAAGAAAATCACGACCTCTTCAACAAAAGTCAACGTTTCTCCTTCAAGACCTTCAACTCTTTAATCAAAAAATCTAAATTAATTTATTATGAAGTACCTAATTCTTTTACTTGTTATAAAAATAAATGGATTGTCAAACGTTGTATTCGAACATTATGTGGGTGGGTAAAAAGAATTTAGACAAGCTCGTCACAAAGAGGGCCAGGGGCCAGAGGCTAAATGCCCAATTTCCTTTAGGCCCAAAACTCATTATGGTAACAGTAACGGGTACTTTTTGACAGAATTTGTGTTTGTATGTTACAAGAAAAGTTTTTTTCAATAGCTGTACGATTGTGGATTTTCTTTCTATTGTCTTACGCAAAAAAAAAAAACAATGACTTACTAAGCTATTTTTATTGTTTAGTTCTTACAGAAAATCTCAAAAACAACCACAAAAAAGGGTAAAATAATCTACAAAACTTTTCTTTCGGAAGTCGGTGACTTATTTTATTGTTTTCATTGTCTTCTTTGCCACCGACTTCCGAAAGAAAAGTTTTGTAGATTATTTTACCCTTTTTTGTTGTTGTTTTTGAAGGCGGTTACATTTTTTTTGAAAAAGTTTTTATTTTACTCTTTTTAGTTTAAATATTCAACCACAATTCTTGTCAAATACATCATTTTCTTACAAGTGCACTAGATTTTTTATTATTTATTAATCCGTAGCACCGGTAATAACATTGTTTTGGTTAACATCTCTTCCATTCAATCCTTATCTCAAAAACTACTGAGCCGATTTTGATGAAACTTGCAGTGTTCCCTAAGTTAAACGATACCTAGTACAACAAAAAAAGAATTACTTTAATCGGACTTGTAGTTCCGGAGATATGCGAACACAAACATAATTTACTAAATCAGTCGATTCCTAACTAGAGGAGTTGTCTTCCCTACCTTCCATCATCAGCTCAGCTACATGAGATGATGATTTCTATACGCAAGTGCTTAAATTACTTCATAAAATTTGCGAAAAACGATGTGTGGGCCTATAAAATCTATAAAATTTTAGGGTTGCCCTCGATTTCTCCAGGATCCAATCATGAGATCTTAACTTGGTGACTATGGGACTACTTCAGAAGTATCTCCTTTCGAATAAAAAAAGAATTTTGAAAATCGGTCCACAATTGGCGGAGTAATCGCGATACAAACACAAAAAAAAAAAAACATACCGACGAATTGATAACCTCCTTCTTTTTGAAGTCGGTTAAAAATAAGGTACACACAATAAGTGTCTTCCTTCATATTGATTCGAATAAATAGACATATTAAAGAATTGAACAATCATTGTTTTTTTTTTTTTTTTTGGTCTGGTAAATATTATAAGTAATGAAACATTCAGACTTGGTTAGGTAAGTAATATTTTTTTACTGAAGGCAGGTCTATTTTTGGATTCTTTTAAAAGCGTGTACGCTTAAGGGGCAGGTCTTCTAAAATTCACTCGCGCCGAATTATTTGCGTAACTTTGTTTGTGATTTTTGAACAAAATAGTGCAATAGCTTGAAATATTATTATTGCACACAAATAACCATAATATAAGTAACAGCTAGTTATTTTTTTTAAGTTGATTTAAGTGGATAATATAAGGTAAATCAAGCGTTCAAATCAGCTCTTTCCTGCCCAACGTCATTTCGAGTTACGTTGGTGCACTCAATCTGAGACAATGAAGAATTAATTTAAAAATCTGAGCAGCGCATAATGACCGCAATATCCTCGTCTTCAAACTGCGCTGATTAGTTTTTTATATTTATCTTTCATTTTCTAAATTAAGATGGCAGAATATCATCAAAATTCTCGGATTTTATCTCACAATAAATAGTTTTTTTCATAAGAACTATGCATCGTAGGTATGTAATATTTAGATTATTTTGATGTTCACAGATCAATAAAGCAAATACAAAAAAAAATTGTACCTAAAGCGCTTTTTTTCAACAATAAAAAATATCTCAAATAACCTCTCAAAAAGTGTTTATAAACGAGAATTGCAAGAGAAATTCCTTAGTGGCCGGTGGACGGCCGGAGCGATTGGACGTGAGGTCCACGACGAATTTTTATTGGTCCCTCTCGCTCGCACCTTCTCTCGCTCTAACGGTGATGACGCACAGTTACGCATCTCAGGTTGCTCTACTTTATTAAATTAAAATATATTTTTTAACCGACAGAAAAAAAGGAAGAGGTTCTCAATTCAACATGTATACATATAATTTTTTTTTATTTTTGGCTATTCATTAGTTTTTCTAACGTGGTCCAATTTCAAAAATTCTTCTTTTTTTTTTTGTTGGACAGAGTGTATCTGAAAGTTGGTCCCATTTAAACATCAAAACTAAACTCGGCCTAGAAAGGTAGAAAAAAGGAATTAATTGTCAATTTTCCTACAGAATTTTACGTTGTGAACCGATTCTGTTGAAATCAAGTTAACATAATGTAGTCCTGAGGACATTATAATTATACTATATAGCAGAGATATGGTTAAACAGGTTCGAGCGAATTCCGACCTTATTGACATTGCTCCTTCATTAAAATCCGGTTTTTGCATAAATGTCAATAAGGTCGAAAATCGTTTGAACCTGTTTTTTAAATTGCTTAACGATAGCAAGTTAAAAAAACAGCTTCAAGCGATTTTCGACCTTATTGACATTTAAAATTTGGTTTGTTTTTTCTCACATTCACGATCGCTAACATTGCTCCTTCATTAAAATCCGGTTTTTGCATAAATGTCAATAAGGTCGAAAATCGTTTGAACCTGTTTTTTAAATTGCTAAACGATAGCAAGTTAAAAAAACAGCTTCAAGCGATTTTCGACCTTATTGACATTTAAAATTTGGTTTGTTTTTTCTCACATTCACGTTCGCTAACATTACTCCTTCATTAAAATCCGGTTTTCACATAAATGTCAATAAGGTCGAAAATCGTTTGAACCTGTTTTTTAAAAAGCTTAACGATAGCAAGTTAAAAAAAACAGCTTCAAGCGATTTTCGACCTTATTCACATTTAAAATTTGGTTTGTTTTTTCTCAAATTCACGTTCGCTAACATTGCTCCTTCATTAAAATCCAGCAAGGAACAAAAGCGTTGGTTTCTCTGTCTCCAGGTGGTAATGGACTGTGCCTATGACAAGGAGTGCAGTCCTTGGATGTTACTGTGGTACCCCGGCCAGGGTGGGAGGGACTGTCAGACTTGTACTGACGAAAATCCACGGTGTCCTTCAAATAGCCCTTTATGTTCCGGGGTCACGGTAATGAGTACCGCGACGCCAGCAGGCTTTAGCCCTCTAGAGGGGGACCCTGTCATCATGCTGACGCTATTTGAGGCGCTCGTAGAACACAACGCGCTGTCGACCCGGGCATGGCCCATGACTTTTTTTTCATGATAAAATCATCAAATGAGTCCTCCCACCCCAGGCCAAGCGGGACTGTCAGACTTGTACTGACTGCCTTTTACGTTCTGGGTTTACAAGGGTATACAAAGCACCGTCGACTCGGACATGGTCCATGGTCGGACAGCGAGTCGCCCATTACGCGCTTACGATGGCCAGAGATGACCATGACCGAGTCACCGTGGGCGTCTACCACTGCGGCTGGGATGTAAGGTTTACGCTGTCCTCTCTCTCACGCGTCCCGCCTCTTCCTTCGCCAGCATGACTGCTGCACTGACCTTTTTTTAGGTTTAATTGGTTTAACACGATTGTGTTTAACAAATTAAACCTAACAGAATTTAACCTATGAGAGTATTTAAATAGTATTAAAACACTTGTGTGGTACTCGTATTATTACAAACCAACAGGGTTGGCATGATTAAAACAAGTTGTTTTAAAACACCTGTATAAAACAGTGTTTAAAACAGTTTGAAATTAAACAGTGTTTTTTATTACCCGTTTCAACTACTTTTTAAGGCAGATGAATGCATATAAAATGAAAATAAATTAATATTCAGGAGTCTAAATAGTTTGACATAAAACCCTTTGAGTTTAATGCCATTGTTATGTCATATTTTTAACTTTTATTAACACTGTAATGAAATAATGCTTAAAATTATTAGAAAAAAACATCACATGTTTTTTTTCCATTGATCATTTTTCGTAAAAACACTTGTTTAAAACATTTTGAACTGTTTGTTTTATTTTGAAAAACAACTGTTTTTTTTTCCAACCCTGAAACCAAGTCATATTAAAACTCCTTATTAAGCAACAATTTCTATAACTCCTTTAAATAATCCTTAGTAGAGCAATGTTCTTACCGCATCAAAATTGTTTTATAATAATTCAGTGGGCAGGATGTATGCGGGGGATTGCGGGAAGGGAGCCCGAAATTTGACGTACGATCGACTGGCCGAACGCGATTCAATTTTGTGCAAAAGAAGACGGTGCAAAAAGATTTTAGAGAAAATATAGAAAGACAAGAAAAAACTATTTTACAGCTAAATACTGACAACTTATTTTTAATTTCTATACAGTCAAAGTTTTCCAATTATCTTTTTTAAATAAGTTATTTCAGTTACAGAAAAATATGTTTATCTTAATTGAAACTAAAAATTTCTCTCAATGGACAATTTTGTTAAATAATAAACCGTTTTCTAGAAGCTCGGTTCTAGTTACCACCTCATTCTCCGACAATTTCCTCTGTTTATTTATGCGATTTGTTCTTTAGATTCAATTACACTAAATACAGCTATTATTATTTGTGGCTGTAAACTATAACCTAATTGGTTCATTTTTTAATTGGTAAAAAACAAAGTTTCTAGAATTAATTTCGAATGTTTTGCTAATAGAAATGGGGTTAAAAACATTGGATATTTCGAAAAGTGGATGATGTAGGTCATATGAGTATTGTTATTTATTTATCACTGAGCTTATATTGAGGTCTTGAGGATCTTTCCGATCAAAAACATTTATTTTGATAGATGGACGTTATTGACGGTTTTGTTCTTATCGTTGTCGTATAGAACTTTGTTTTTTTTTTTTTGGTTTTATATAGATATTTAAGACGAAACTTGATGTTGTTAGAATGTCAGTCATTAATTGAGATAGTTACTACGGACATGCCATGTTTTATAGGGGTGACGGCAGGTGACGCGACAATACTTGAGATGTATGCTCTATTGAACTCGCACCGTCGCGTTTCACGTGCATGCGGACGGCGAGTAATGAGCTCGCTGTCCGATCATAGACCATGCCCGAGTCCACTGCGCGTCGTGTTCCACGCGCGCCTCAAAGAGCTGTCAGTAATATGACGGGGCCCCCTTAGAGGGCCAAAGCCTGCCGGGGCCGCGGGACTATCGAGTAACCGTGGCCTCGGAACGTAAAGGGCTATTGAAGAAAACCGTGCATTTTAGTCAGTACAAGTCTGACAGTTCCTCCCGTCATGCCCTGGGTGGGAGGACTCTTTTGATGTTTTGACCACGTAAAAAAAAGCGTTGCGTCTTAGTGTCA
The DNA here is from genome assembly GCA_954870645.1 of Agrotis clavis. NCBI lineage: Eukaryota > Metazoa > Arthropoda > Insecta > Lepidoptera > Noctuidae > Agrotis > Agrotis clavis. Next base: position 25,208,795 of record OX940928.1, on the reverse strand, counting down.
ATTGACCCTAACACATCATAATTATGAGACTACTGTAATCCTCGATTTTATCTATCACTCTCATTTTTATCATGTGTCAACAAACACTCCTGCATTTATGCATTGGTAAGTAGCAAAGTTATTCTAAGTTCGAGTTTGTCGGCTGCAGGATTGAAAACATCGCACCAAGGTTTGTTTTGTCTTTAAAAACTTTAGGCATGTTCTATGTATACATATATTTTTTTTTTGTTTTTTGGCCGATGTAATAAAATGGTCCGATATCGTTTTAATTTTTAGGTACCGTTATGATAACACCAAGTCTCGGAATAGGTATATAAAAACGTTATTGTTGTATAACTTTAGATAAATAACTGTTATTTTCTGTTGTTTTTTTTTACAAAGTTTAGATATTTTTGCTAACATATACTGCTGCTATACGACTGTTGATTTGTCCATCAATGTCATATATTGAGACTTTGTGTTACTGATTTATGATAAATCCCAAAATGTATAACATTACAACATTATGGTTGTGTTCAAACTCAGTCAGACACAATCATAACATTGTGTAATTTATTTCATCACCACTGCTATCAAAACAGTGAAGGTAAACATCGTGAGACCAAACATTCAAAGACATAAGTTTCCCAGTACCATCAACTCTCGACTTCTAATATTTTCCAAGATCCACCTTCTCAACCGCCCCTTCTTCCAGCAGATGTCCCGATAACTTGGTTATCGTCACCGCGCGCGTCGGTGCCGTGCGTGGTGCCGGACGCAGACCGCATCCCGACCCGGCGCCCCCCGCCGCCCCTGGAGGCCGACGACAAGCCCCGACCGAAGCCCTACGTCTGGAGGAAGGGAGATGAGGAGGTTAAACGGTGAGTTGATGGGAGACGAGCGGGGCTATTGCGTATCTCTGTTGACAGTTCAAATGGTTGATCACTTGCTCTGGTGACCATCAATCAGCTGTCAAAATGTAAATTTAGCATTGGCTTTTGTGTTTGCAATGAAACTGATAAATGTAAATGTTCCCTAAAATCAACTATTCTAATGGTCTTGAGGCACTCCTCGACTTAGCCTTATAACTGACAGTCGATAAAAATTAGAGGTGTCAAGCCATCAAGTTGATAACTACTGGTCTGTGACTATCAAGTTAGCCAATAGCTCTGCTGATCTTATAACATTATTTCTATGGTGTCAACTGTCAAGTGTGGTGTAGATGAGTCATGGTTCGCTCACACACAACTTATTTTTATTCATTCATTTTACTAACAGAAGGTTATTTCTTCCATTGTTGGAAAAACTTTTTAACCGACTTCAAAAAAAGGAGGAGATTCTCAATTCGTCGGAATCTTTTTTTTTTATGTATGTTCCCCGATTTCTCGAAGACGCCTGGACCGATTTGGAAAATTTTTCTTTTGTTTGAAAGGGTATAGAACCGCAAAAAAGTGTAAAATAATCTACAAAATAACTTTTCTTTCGGAAGTCGGTGGCTAAAAAGACAATGAAAAGAAAAAAAAAACCAAGGCATTAGTTGCAGGCTTAGGTTGGATGCTTGTACTCGTATTTGTGTTTGGCCGATGGAAATAGACTTGACTTCAATTACCTTTATAGAATTGTGAGTGCTGGTAGATTTTAGATCAGGCTTTCTGTTATGTTGAGTGATCCACTAATTTTCTTTCATTAAAAAAAATAATATAACCAGCAGAAGACCCTACCCAACTTTCAGCAATAATATCCATACAAAATCATTGGACTCTGTGACTAAAAAAACTGGATATAAATATGGTATAGCTATAACCATGATGTTTTGTTTCAGGGTACTAAGTAACGGTACCCTCGAGGTATCGAGGAAGAAGGATGGAAGCTCTGAGGGCGTGTACCAGTGCACCGTGCGCCACCACGCGGGGCTGGTGCTGGGGTATCCAGTCCACTTGAAGTTTGCTTGTGAGTACCACCACTTTATTACTAGGCCTTATTTATAAATTGGAAAAGACGTAGGTATATTCAACAACCCAGAAATTATTTACTCAGTTATCACGGTAGAAACAACTTTACCAACTATATTGTATCTCTGTTGACAGTTCAAATGATGATCACTTGCTCTAGTGACCATCAAATAGCTGTCAAAGGTCAATTTCGTATTGGCTTTTGTATTTTCAATGAAACTGATATTAATGTAAATGATCCCTTAAATATACTTTTCTAACGCTCTTGAGGCACTCCTTAACTTAGCCTCATAACAGTCGATAAAATGTAGAGGTGTCAATCCATCCAAGTTCAATTGACAACTGCTGGTCCTGCCCTGCAGAGCCTACGACCCTATCCCGAATTATATTCTAGACATTAACATGTAAAAATATTTTTTGTCTCGGTATGATCTCACCGAACAATTTATTGAGCAGGAATGGAACCTCGGGAATGAGCTAGTATTCAAAAATAATAAACAACGAGTGTAAATCCGATAGGTACAGTAGAAATTTCTAGCTTCAGCCGACGTTATTTAAAAAAAAACATTGATATAGGTTTAAAAAATTTCAATCTTTCGACGGTATAAGGGGATCGCGATTGAAAATGATTAAATGTCAAGCATGCCAAAATGTGTGCAGCGTTTTTTTTTCAGTATACTTGACATTTAATAATTTTCAGTCGCGATTCCCTTATACCCACGAGAGATTGAAAATTTTTAAACCTATATCACCAATCACCAGCATCATTGCCCTCTAAACGATAAACTCGATTCATTACACTCTCCTGAAAACCTCCCAAGAGTGCCTTCCCTCCATACATTGAGGAGGTTCCTCGCTATTATCTACAAACATTTACTTAGCTCGCACGGGTAGGCAATTGCGTTGTTTACTTCGTTATTTATTTTGGCCCTTATGTTCTTACAATCTTCAGTCGATTAAATATAAAGACTTGTGTGTAGTGAGACAAGGTTTTTTTTGGTTTTTTGTGTTACCAAATGCGTCAACCCGGCCTGGGTGGAGCGGGACGGACTATCAGGCTCTTCATCATCATCATCAGCCTATAAATGTTCGCACTGCTGGGACGCAGGCCTCCTCTCTGTGAGAGCGAGTGGGCGCCACCACACGGGCTCAGTGCGGGTTGGATGTCACGTCTTCGAATTTTTTGGTTCTAGGACATGCCGGTTTCCTCACGATCACCGTTTTAAGAGCAGTGGTGATGAAATAAATTACACAAAGTATGCGCCTGGGCTCGGTTCAAACCCACAACTTGCAACTTGTAAGTCGGGGCCGATACCACTGGGCCACCACTGCTCTTGTCTCTTACGACTTACAACATGTAAGTCGGGGCCCATACCACTGGGCCACCACTGCTCTTGTCTCTTACGGAATAAAAACCGATTCTTCGATTTCCTTTTGCGTTTCAGGGTCGTAATACCTTGATTACCCTGTTTAGACCGTCTCTAGACCACGGTAGGCGTTATACCCCGTTAGTTTTCTGACAGCTCTTTGAAGCGCGCGTGGAACACGACTTACCGTCGACTCGGGAGTCTGGAGGTGTTTGATTGGACGCCGCGAGCAAGCCATTACTCGCCGTGTTTTACTATCTTGAGCTGGACTATGAAATGCTTTGAATGTGATTGCCTCTTGTCTTACTTGACAAGAGACCCTCGGGTCACATCTTTCTCGTGATTTAAGGGTGAAAATCACAAAGGAACGTGTTTAGAGGTCAACGTTAAAAGGCTTTGTAGGTCGCTCAGATGGCCATAAGCCTTAGTTATGAAGAGGAGTAAAGTTTAAGTGCAAACTAAACTAACTTGCATGAAAGTCTATACATATAAAAATAATATATGACGGAGGGTCGAGCGGCTGAGACACCACGTGTCGCTGTTTCTCCGTCATCAGTTGGTCCTCCATTATGGGCGTGTAGTTGCAGGCAGTTGAAAAATAATATTCACAAAATATCTCACTTAATTTAACTTTTAATATTTCAACAAAACTTCACCAAAATAACTAATGATTACAATAATAATTACTGATTAAATAACGGAGAGAAAATAATTATACTTTAGAGCCAATGGGTTTGTTCATGGTAGCTCGGCTGACCGTCGCCTCTCAAGTGCGCGTCACCGCCGCCATGACACTTACAACTCCATTCGGTGTTACCCGCTCTAAATTAAAAGTACCAATAAAGAAATAATTCTTACACCACAGAGTAAAAATAATCGACTACAACTTATAAAAAATGTTAAAACAAATCAACTAAATTATCGCGCGCCGTCACGGCCGTCCTGCATCGTCACACGTCCTCGTGTGTACTTTCCTCCTCACAAATGACCTCCAAAGTGGGGATGAGAACCTATCCGCTACAACAGTCTCCAGATTTTTTTCATTATCTGTGAACAAAACAACAACAACAACCAGTCGGTCACATATTCAAAGCTCGGTCATTCTGACCACAATAACATTTTCAAGAATATTTATCAAATCTTGACACGTCTACTCAAAATAAATCGAAGGTTAATTGTCACTAAGACCCAAAACATTACTAAAACTGAAAGTGTACCATTTCATTTCATTTCAACTAACAGGTGCCACACAGGCTCATGGGTGCCACACAGGCTCACGGGTGCCACACAGGCTCACGGGTGCCACACAGGCTCACGGGTGCACAGTCAAAGTCAAAGTCAAAGTTAGTCGTTGCCACACAGGCTAGTCGTTGCCACACAGGCCAGTCATTGCCACACAGGCTAGTCGTTGCCACACAGGCCAGTCATTGCCACACAGGCTAGTCGTTGCCACACAGGCTAGTCGTTGCCACACAGGCTAGTCGTTGCCACACAGGCTAGTCGTTGCCACACAGGCTAGTCGTTGCCACACAGGCTAGTCGTTGCCACACAGGCTAGTCGTTGCCACACAGGCTAGTCTTTGCCACACAGGCCAGTCATTGCCACACAGGCTAGTCGTTGCCACACAGGCCAGTCATTGCCACACAGGCTAGTCATTGCCACACAGGCAGTCAATAGTCAATGTCACATACATCATGTCATGACTGGGACTGTAGCACCATAACTTGAAGTGTTTAATAATATTCCTTTGATTGTCTATGACAATTCAAAAGTGCCTGTAACTGGCCTACTTTAATGTGTGCTTTGATTTTGATCAAAAATACAATTGAAAGGAAATGTAATTACACACTCACCATGGCCGTCATCGGCCCCTTCTGACTCTACACTGTTAGTTGGCGTTTCCAGCCCAACAATAAACTTTAAAGGTAAAGGTAAAACGTAACACTCAGGCATAGGTCGCATACGATCATGTAAGTTTGAGTTCAATACCTACCCTAAGCAAACATCAATATCTGTCAACATCAAGCAGCTCAGCCACTTGATAAGGCCTTTATATTTTGGCTCTAACTTTGTTTTACTGCGCTCACGATTTTCTAATAGGACATAATAATCTCCTACTTTTAATTTATTTACTTTGGCTTTGTTTTTGTCAAACCTAACTTTCTATGTAGACAGTTTCGCGATAAGAAGTCTACCGCTCCCTTTTTTTTTGCCATGACGATATTCAACGTCAAATTCAAAAGATTGAAGGAAACACCCATTATCTGTGGACACGAGGAGTAAGGTCTACTTGAAACTTAGACGCCTTGACTGCATTGCAATAAGTAATTACTGTGAACTTGTGTCCTTGAAAGTAATGACGAAAATGTTTTATGCTATTCACTACTGCTAGCGTCTCTAACTCGTATGAGTGATACCGTGACTCAGCGCTAGAGTTTCGGCGACTATAAAATTCAATAACATGTCATTTTCCGTTAATCTTTAAATATGGCACCATATAACCTTCAACGTTGGCGTCCATTTGCAACTCTATTGTCTGGTTTGGGTCGAGAATAGAGTTAGAACGGGTTTGTTGGTAAGTGTCGCAATAATTTCTTTTCTTATTGTTTCAAAAGCTGTTTTCCACTGTATTTTGCCTTTACATGAAGTAAATCTATAAAGAGGGCAGGTGTTTTGAGAGAAACATGGTACAAATTATCAAAAGTACGAAGCTAAGCTTATAAATTGACGTAGTTGAGTACCCGTTTGGGGAGGTGCTAGTATACTGTCAGTGCTCTAATTTTTCGCGGATTTGATCGTATTTTGCCAGCGGCTACGTGGTACCCTAAGAACTCTACTTCAGTTTTGAGAAAAGTTCATTTCTCTATGTTGAAAGAGAAACCAGCGTCTGTTAATGCTTTCAAGATCTAACGGTAGCGAAGTACAGCAAATGACTCCTTCAAAACTCCTAGAGCTTTTATTCATCGCACGTTGGTACACCGATGGGGCGGATGAATAAACCAAAAATAAACCTTATCGTAATGACCTTTCGTTATTTCTTTACGACTATAGCCATAAGTATTGAGTTCCAGATCAAAAGAATAGCGTCAGATTAAACAAAAAACCAAGCAAGTATTAAATCCAATTATCATTACCCAATAATCCAAAAGCTGGAATTTTATTCATGCCCTGTAGCTAACATTTAGCCCCACAAACAAACCTCTGTTTGTCTTACCGCATTACTAAAGAATGACCAGATCGACACAACTGTATGGTCTCTAGGCTAGTCTCTACCAGAGCACATCGCGTATCCAAGAGTTCAGGCGTTAGAAGAAAAGCATTGCCAAAAATTCAAATTACTACTTGTTTCGTCCTCACGAAAACAGCACGCTCCACTGACTTTTCCTTTACTTGGTTTGCTTTACATAATTTGGTGGAAACCACTAACCATATTAATATCAAGAGATGTGAAATCATTTGCTCCTACCAAAGGTTGTATTTGATCAGATATTAAAGGCAATGGATAACGATCGGGAACTGTGTTCCTGTTAAGCTCACGGTAGTCTACGCAAAGACAGTCAGATCCGTCTCTCTTTTTGACCAGCAAGATAGGGAGTAGAAAAAGTGAGAAGCTTTCACGAATGACACCAGCATTTAGAAGTTCTTTGATCTTAAAGCGCACTACTTATCTTTCATCACAACTAATACGGTATGGACGGTGTTGTACAGTGCGATTGGGATCAATCAATCTTATTTCTAATTTTCCTTTACTGACCCTACTTGTAAGAGTGGCTTCTACAAAAAAATGTTTGTAATTTTCAAGTAAAGAAGTTAATAGTTCCCTATTTCCATCGGGAATATCACTCACTTTTAATACCATCAAAGTCACTTACTTTAGAGCCTACATCACAATTTTAATTTTACTCAATAACAAAGATGTTTCAGAAATTTCAACTGAAAATCCCAATGATAGTAAGTCCCATCCTATCATAACGGCAGTGGAAATACAATACTCAGGTAAAACATGAAATAATAACTGAAACAAGTAACCCTGTATCTTAACTGTGGACAGTATTTTAAAATTGCATTGTAAACTAGATTGGGCTATGCCTAAAAACGTAACAGCATTTTGCTGTTGTTTATCAGGGAAACTACTTGCTAAACTTTCCCTGATCAAAGAGCACACAGCACCGGAATCAAAACAAAATGAAAACGACTCACCGGATTCGGTAAAGAGTAGCTCTGTAGCTGGCTTAATGGTGCAGATATACACTCGCTTCTCAACTCGGCTGCTCCCGGAGTCAGTCTCCTTCTTTGGACAACGTATGGCGATGTGACCGGGTTCGCCACAGACGAAGCAGGTCTCTCAGCTTCCTTGAGACATTATCTTTGGCTGGTTGCGATCCATTATTTTCTGAAAACTAAGATTGAGGGTTAGCAGAAGGATCGCGAGAACAAGTATAGTAAAGCATTCATTTTCTACATGACCAGATTATCCACAGCTGTAGCATCTTCTTGATTGGTCCAACTTTGGCTCCTTGGCGTCGGCAGGTGAATTTAATTTGTCCTGCATTGGAGGTCCTCTTTTTTCAGTACGTAAAAGCCATAATTTCTTGTAGTAGTTTAACTCCAGTATCAATCCCTTCAGTAAAAGACAACCGTTGAAGCCGTGGCTCTATTTTTGCTGCATGCCATAGTTACAGCGATTGCTTTGTTTTCAGTTGAATAGTTGTTCCACTGACTAAGTAAAGTGCTCAGAAATCGGTTTGACAAGCGTTCTCCTTCCTCAGGACTTTCACTAAACAAACAGCCTGCATAATATTGCAGCAAGAGTTTCAACGCTAATTCATTTTAGGTACTAATTTTCGTTAATTAATAAACTTCATTGAGGTCACGCTATTCCAGGAAAAGTATTTTGAGCTAGCCATGAAGCTGCCGAGCCTTTGAGGGCTTTACTCATTGTAATAAACAGCCTACTGCTAGAAATTAGTTATTCTTGCAAGCATAAATCGAATGCACTATGCTCTGGCATCACTATCTTGAGACTCGGGATCAAATTCAGGTAGTGCTAGCATAAAATCTTCTGAACTAGGTTTTATAACCGCGCGAATCAATTCTCTCATATGACTTTTTTTTTTTTTTTTTTTTTTTGGGACAAACCCACCACACTATTCCCAACCACTGCAACTCCTGAAAGCCAGAATCAACAGTGGCAACCACCAGAAAAGCGCCGAGACAATTAAGCTCGACGTGTCCCGGAGAATGAATTTACCTGTCTTGGATCCTGCAACGAAATTAATCAGAAAAGAATAGTGGAGGAGTAGGAAAAAATATATGTTCCCACTTCCCTCCATGCAAGCAGGAGACAGAACAAAACAAGGCCAATAGGCACAAAGGGACATTACAACTGGGAGAAGCCCAGTTGCCTAGCACCACGGGTAAAATGACTAATATTAATGGGTCCTAAATTGTGAGCTGTTATATTTGATTCCAATAATAGGTATGGCAAAAACGCTTGAACGCACGGAAGTTTGTTCGAGTTTCCACAAGGTCCGTATAGTAAATGACTCCAGATGTAGCCTGTACAGTATCCAACATAATATTGCGTTCGTTCTGCCAAAGAATACACTCCCATAGAATATGATGTGCTGATTGTTCATATTCACAATCTGATGTAGAACATTGACAGAAAGGCGAGGGAACAAGCTTGAAGGAAAATAATTTACTTTTAAAGTTACCATGTCCCGTGAGAAATTGGGCAACACAGTGATCCACCTCCAGCCACGTCCTAGCCAACCGCTCGCGAACGGATGGAAAGAATTGGTGGAGGTGCCGCCCCTTGATGGAATTATCCCACCTACATTGCCATTCGGATAAAAGTTCCTCCCAGACGTCACTTTGTGGTTTGAATAACCTAGATATTTTAGCACGTTCACGTTGCGGTAAAAAATCAGCGTCAGTGGTCTCCCGTGCGGAATAGTACATTGCAGCACGTCGCTGCACTTCAAGGTCGACTGGAAGAACACCAGCAAGTACCGGTAAAGCTTCAGTACTGACGGTCCTGTACGCTTTACTTAAGAATAACAAAGCCAAGCGCTGACTCTGAAGCAATTTACGCCGTGCCGCCCCTATGGTGGCCCTATCGGCCCAAACCGGTGCTCCGTAGCACATACAGCCCAAGTAAGTGGCCCCGTAAATAGTTTTTAAGGTTAAAAATGACAAACCCCAAGTCGATTTTGATATTTTCGTTAAGGCATAAAAGTTATTTTTAGCTTTTTCCCCAACCGTTTTTATATGATCTATGAATGTAAAATTTCTCTCTAAGACTAAACCGAGATAGCACACCGATTGCTTCTTTTTAACGGGAACATTGTTGAATTTAATACTAGGCCACGATTTAAGGTCTCCTTTTAAAAGGAGCTGATAGGTTTTATGTGGTGCAAAAGTCAGACGGTTTCGATCGCCCCACTGAGATATTAATCGTAGGCATGTGTTAGCCAAATTCTCGAGACCAGCACGAGTACTCGACTGAATGAGTAGGAGACCGTCATCCGCGTAACCAGTTAAAGAACAGCCACTAGGAAGTGGAATCGCGAGGAAATCATCAAAGCCTAGATTCCATAAATGGGGACCGATAACCGAACCCTGAGGACAGCCCATGGTGAGAGGTTTCGATACGGAATGATGTCCGAGTTTAAGTTTTGCAGAACCATTTGAAAAGTATGAGCAAAGGAGATTATATATATTATTATAGCAACCACGGCCTTTTATTTTAAGCAGAAGCATTGGCCACCATGCGTTATCAAAAGCCCCAGAAATATCCAAAAAGATTCCAAGTACGTACTTGTGTTCGGAGGTATTAACTATTTTTCTAACAGAGAGTGCCGCGTCCACGGTAGATTTCCCGACAGTAAAACCAAATTGGTTTTTATGGAATTTGGGTCCGTCCGGTAACAATCGCGGAACAATAAGCCGCTCAAGGAGCTTACCCAGAGATGGTAATAATGTTATGGGCCGGTAAGACTTAGGGTCATCAGGTGGTTTGTCGCCGCTTTTAGGTATTATACGTATAAAGCCATGTCTCCATATACGAGGAAAAACGCCTTCGGAAATACACCGGTTGTAAACAATTAATATCGCGTCACCCGCCGATTTACACGCTTCCTTTATCATACGATTAGAAATTTTATCTTCACCTGATGACTTGTTAAGGGGCAGTCTCCTGACAACATTAAGGAATTCGTCAGTTGATGGAAGGTCTGACGCTGGTGATTCAGGTGCGACTGCAGCCCATGCTCTAATTTGTTTGTGGTAGTCATTATCATTAACAGATGAATCATCCGGGATAAGAGTATTTAACAGAACCTCAGTTGTTTCTTCAATACCAGTCGTGTGTATATTATTTACTTTAATATTCTGAACAAACGCGAGGTCGACTGATCGATTGGCTTTAAACTCATGATATAAAGGAGACCACGGACCTTCTTTTTCCAATTTATCAACTACTTTACGCAACAGATTACCCTTAGCTTTTTCAACCGATGCTCTGTAACGGGACTTGGCAACTCTAAATGTATTTAAAGCAGTTGTAAGCAAGTCTCCGGTGACTTGACGTTTTTTAAGCTTGTTAAGATGTTTACGCGCCCGTCGATAAGTTTTACGCTGTTCGGTTAGGTAGTCACACCACCAGTCACATCTACGTATATCGGTCATAGATCCGCGACCAATGGCAATGTCAGCACAGTACGTGAAGGTGTCTGACATAATTTCAGCACTTTCTTCAGCTGACAGCCCATCGCGAGTGAACTCTTTGGCATGACACGCAAAAAGTGATCTAAAGAATTCCCAATTAGCGCCTTTACTTTTGTACCTAAAGTTACCAATGGCATGTGAGGAACCCTGAATAAAAACCGGAACAAATTCGTACACGATCAAGCGATGATCACTACAAGACGCGTCCGGTAGGACACGCCACCTATCCAGGTGTACGTCGGCACTAGAAAGTGTGACGTCAATACAAGATTCGCCCATTGGGCTGCAAAAAGTAGGTGGTGCATCGGGGGTGTTATGAATTGTTAGATTCATTTCAGCAATGAAGTCTTCAACAGCGCAGCGCCGTTCGTAGTCCGTGGACCGGACTTTGCCATACCACAAGGACGAAGACGCATTAACGTCTGCGCCTACGATAACTTTACAGCCCGCGAGTGACCGCAAGACGTGACGGAGGTTATGTATGTGAGGAGCAACAGGGTCTGAATATTGAAAATAGCAGCTCACAATGTAAACTTTAAAAGTAGCGGATGAGACTTCCGCAACTGCACAGTGAGGCGTCATGAGGTTACGCAAAGACGTTACTGTAAAGTTAGAAGAACGCGACACGTAAATTCCGGCTCGTGCCTTGCTATCCAACTGAACTACCCTGTGACGTAAGCTCGTGTTTTGGTATTGTTCTTGAATCAGTACAATGTCTAAGTTATAATCGATAATTAATTTGTCCAATTCAGAAGTCGCCACCCTGTCGTTATGGAGATTTAACTGACCTATTTTTAAACCATCCATTATATTAGTAGTTAGTGTTGAGTATTAACTGTTCGAGCCTAACTTTATAGGTGGTACACTGTTGAGAACCGCACCGATGGTCAAAAGGTTTTTTAAAACGTTTACACGCCACACATACTGGTGTAAAATCAGAATTATCCTTATGCGGGCATTCTTTTGTTTCATGTGCTTCAGAACAATTAGCACAAGTAGGAGATTTATTAACGCAGTATTTTTTTACGTGACCGAACTGCTGACAATGCAGACAACGTACTACATCGACATCATCAAAGAACCGACAAGTCGCGAAGTCAATAAAAAGCTTCTGTTTGGTATTAACTAAATGCTGTCGTATGGCGGCGTCGATCTCAATGCCTACCCACTTCCGACCGTTATCTAGTTTACGTCTACGTATAATTTTTGTCGACTTAATAAAGTCTTCCTCTTTAATTGACAATTCGTCTTTTATATTTTGACGGTACAAGGCAAGCAAAAAAGTGTTGTCTTCCATTGAGGATGGGACGTCTTTAATTAATATACGTGGCCTTCGGCCTTTCGGTTTTTCGAGTCTTAACCCGGCGGATCTAATACCTTCGACCGATTGCAGCTTATTTATTTGAGTGTCGTTAGCGACACGTAACACAACGCCCGATTTCGCGATTTTTTTCATGCCTACAATTTGAAAACCGTCATCACTTGGCTTAATAACTTTTTTAAGAGCTTCCTTGGTAGCTGACGAAGTCGCGAAATCAGCTGACTTTTCATTGGCGGGGTACGCTATCACGCACGGGAGCGGTGGTCTAGACTCCATTACCGGAGCGACCTTCGGCAGACGAAGTTTCAGGGAATCCGCATACGAAATTTTGTTTGAATCGTTTTTGACAATACTGACATTATTATTTGATTTTACTTTATCCAGTTCGCGCTCAATATTGACTAACTTCGTTTCATTGGAAGATGACCGTATGGCTAACAAAGAGACAATAGACGTAATACGCTGTGTAATGTCCATAATCGCGGTTTTATTGGCTATATTAATACGAGATCCTTGATCGTTCACAATGTCGTTTATTTTCGACAAATATGCAGACGCCTGATTTACTAAGTCGTAATACTCCTCGTTCGAATTAATGACATTAGCTGTTACCGGCGACGATTTTTCAACAGAATCGGTTAAATGTTGTCTCTTTGGGTTATCCTCGGGTGTTAAATAAGAGGGAGACATTTCAACAAACAAACGTTTAGAATAAGCGGAGGTCGGTGACCTGTGTGGCTTTGTTATTCGACGCGATGAGTCTACACCGCCGGTATCAGGTGGTTCATCATTACTGGACAACATAATTTGAATTAAAAACAACAAATAAATTGAAATAAGAACGTAGAAACGAAGAAAAAATTGGAAAAGATAAATTTTTTCACGGTACCCCCAGAACCAAAAAATAAAAAGTACTCACCGAATGCTGATAAACTAATTTTTAACTATATTTACCAATAAAATACGCGTAAAAACACTTAAAAACTCACAAAACCACCACTTAGCACAAAAGCACACAGCTGGGATCAATTCACGAGCCGGTAATCGACGACGAAACACGTAAAAAGTAATAATTATCGGCAGCGAAACAAATCACCAACTACACTGTGCCGTTGCACGGAGGGAAGATTATAAAGAAAGTTGATGAGCTCATATGACTTTGTTGCATTTCAAATAACAATTTCCAACGGTTATTAATTTTCACTAGCACTTGGAAACGAATCAATATTCTGACCTGTGGACTGTTCCTGCGACGATCCATGAATCCCACTTCTGATGACGGAGGGTCGAGCGGCTGAGACACCACGTGTCGCTGTTTCTCCGTCATCAGTTGGTCCTCCATTATGGGCGTGTAGTTGCAGGCAGTTGAAAAATAATATTCACAAAATATCTCACTTAATTTAACTTTTAATATTTCAACAAAACTTCACCAAAATAACTAATGATTACAATAATAATTACTGATTAAATAACGGAGAGAAAATAATTAAACTTTAGAGCCAATGGGTTTGTTCATGGTAGCTCGGCTGACCGTCGCCTCTCAAGTGCGCGTCACCGCCGCCATGACACTTACAACTCCATTCGGTGTTACCCGCTCTAAATTAAAAGTACCAATAAAGAAATAATTCTTACACCACAGAGTAAAAATAATCGACTACAACTTATAAAAAATGTTAAAACAAATCAACTAAATTATCGCGCGCCGTCATATATATATATAAAAATAAAGTTCCTTTTTTGGCCTTTTTCTCCACTACTCAACTGCGAATAGTTTAGCAATGAGACTCGCCACTGCTCAACCAAACTGAACAGTTGAGGATTTTGACATTGACCCTGTTCTCTGCTGTAACCGGAAATAGGTAGTCATCAGAAACGAAATACACACATCAAAAGTGTCTAGGGATCAACATATAATTTTGCAATAACTTTTCTCCTGATTGATATTAATTAAAATGTTCTTTAAGGATTCATCAAATAAAGTGTTATCGTTTGTCACAGTAACGATAAACCAAGTCACCTTTGCATTCATAAAGAAATTTGCCATTTTCCTAATAAAGGGATTTTTGACATTTGAACCACTAACATTAAAGTTCGAAAAAAAGACTGAAATAACAGTTTTCTTTAAAATTTATTGGGTAACTTAAACAATTAATAATCCGTGTTTCTACCGCGAACACTAACAACACAAGAACATCGGTTTGGCATACTCAAAATGAGTTCATCCAAATCACGCTGTGGAATGGCCGCCCATGTTCGTTGCAACAACAAAAAAAGGTCTTCTTGCGACTGGATACCCTCCATATTCGGCAGAGCTCTTCTCTGTAGCATATCCCATGCATGCTCAATCGGGTTCAAGTCTGGCGACTGAGCAGGCCAGGGCAGGACATTGATGTTAGCTGCGGCGAGAGTCTGTCTTACAACTCTTGCGGTGTGCGCCTGTGCGGTCGTGCATTATCATGCATTAACTGAAATAAGGGACCGATTTGCACTTGTAGAGGAACGATGACGTCTGATACAATCGTCTCAGCATAAATTTGAGCGTTGAGGTTGCCTCTGATCCAAATCAACTCAGTTCTTCCGCCGATCCAAATACCCGCCCATACCATGATGGTTCCACCACTATAAGGATGGACTTCCTGGCAGGATTTTAATCGCTGTTGGCGTCCAGGGGTTCTCCAGTGTCGTATACGTCTTGTATCCGGTCTCATACCAAAACGAGACTCATCAGAAAAGCACACGAAACGCCATTGTTCTTCTGCCCAATTTCTGTGTTCAAGAGCCCATTGATATCGAATCCTACGATTGTGCATTGCTATAGGTGGTACCCGTAGCGGTCTTCGGGAATGAAGGTTCACTTCATGCAAGCGGTTTCTGACTGTTTGGTCGCTAATTAAGTTCCCTGAAGAGTGATGAAGCCTCACGGCTAACATCATGGCGGTTATTGTTGGAGCTCTTCGAGTTAAGATTTGAATGTATCGGTCTTGTCTCCGTGTGGTGCAGCGATACCGTCCTCCATGGCGCTCAGCCACGGTACCAGTGCTTCGGTAACGTGTCCAAAGTCGACTGATAACACTCTGACTTGTATTCAGAGCTAAAGCCACAGTACGTTGCCGGGAACCAGCTTCTATCATTCCCACGGCTCTGAGCATTTCTTCCCTGCTTAAATGACGTCGCCGCTCCATAATAACGTTGGTTTTAATCAGTAGTAGGGAAACAGTAGCACTAATAATGTCTTCAATGCGTTGTATGTTTTTATAGGGAAAATATTGACAGCTGATTTTCATCTTTTACTCGAATTTGATTTACAGTTCCTGATTCAAATTATGAAATGCACCAAAAAGGATCCATATAAATTTATAAAATCATAAATTTATTACAAAGCCACATCTCAATCTCAAGAAATCCGCATAAAAATGCTTGATCCCTAGACACTTTTGATGTGTGTAAGTCTGTTATTAGAAATTGATTTTAGCTATTATAATATGATTTAGGTTTTCTTATAAATGCATAGCATAATCAGTCTATAATGTTCCCACTGCTGGGACAGGCATCCTCTCTGTGAGAGGGAAGAAGGGAATCTGTCCAGTGGCGAATCTGTCCAATAGGCTAATTTCCTAAAAATATAATTTCTTTATGCAGTAAACTACTCTATTGCTCCGGAGGTTTCCTTATTTTATCGGATCTTTAAAGTAATCAATGAAAAAATAAAATGTGCGTTAATTAAAAACATTAAAGATTTATGGCATCAGAAGTGGCCATCATTCTTATATCAGGATCAAGTGTTATCAAATTTTGACAGCATCACAAACATATTTTTTCAAAACACGTTATCATTTGATTTGAAAATGGGGCTTCGGGTCAAGTTTGGGTCAAGACATCAATTAATTTACTTAAAATTCTTAAATAAGCATAATGACGACAATTAGCGACCCTGTAAAATGGTTTCAGCTTACGGTTGATAAATTTGTGGGTTCGAATCGAACTCAGACCTGGTCTGCTCACCACGACCCCGTGGGGCTGTCTTAACAGGTAACTAGGGCCATGGAACGCAAAGGGCTATTGAAGGAATGCCGTGGATTACAGTCAGTACGAGTCTCCCAATAACAGTTTGATGACTTAATCACATTTAAAAAAAAAAGGTCAATTCAAGAGCAACTTAAAACTAACTTTATTTATTACACGAAAAGATACACATTTCCAGTATCGATGCATCATGTTGCGTCGCGTCGCGTCTCGGTGTGTGTGGTCTGACCCTATGGGGCTTGTGTCCCAGTAGTGGGAAACATTATACGTTGATTTACATTGATTGTCACGATAGATCTGCTGACAATGAACTTGTATTACTTATTAAGTTATTCTGAACCAAAGGAGTTCTTCATGAATAATCAGTCAGATTCCATTGTGTTTGGGCTCTGTTTTGACTGATTCACGCTAACATAGTTGTTTATTTAGATGAGCAGAACTGCTTGTGTTTATATGGAGTGGCAGTTGTATGGGTAGTGTAGCGGAAGATATTGTAGTTTGTGAAGTAATCGGTCTTGTGGCGGACGCAAGTTTCGGTGTGCGTCCGCTGCGGGTTCAAGTTTTGTTTGTGCTAGAACTTGTTTTGTATTACTATTAATATGATGATGTTCTGTGACTCAGTCTTCAATAGCTTCGTGAAAATATGTTTTCCTTGGGTGACAGACATAATATAAAATGGTAGAGTACTTATTTCCTCTGTGTATGGTTTGGGACCTTACACCTTGACTTGATACTGATTGATACACTGATAAATGTGATTGATATTTATTGATAAAAGTATTATTGTATGATAGATGAGTGCACGCGGTATGAATGCTATTCGTGTACTAAATTCACCGGCCCAGCGCAGGTAAAATGCAATCTGACTTATTGACAAATTGTGCTGTGCTTGCACTGTACATGCTCCAGGCCCGGAGAAGATAAGGGTGCATAGGTGATATGATTCATGATAGTGCTAGTTAACAAGGTGATAGAACATAATTTCTTATAATATAACTTAAATAACACTACATTGATCTGTATTGACTTCCAAAACGTGGTGACGACGCCCTGTCAACTATGCGAGTGTTGCTATGGCTGTTGTCAACAGTAGCGATGGCTTGTGACGGTCTTCTTGCAGCAGTCGTGTAGTGCACGTTGGGTTCCTGACGATCCTGTTGAACCGTGTCCCTTCGGGTTCGCAGCTGTCGCCACACGTAGAGGAGCACAATGATTATGATCACTGCCACTACAGTGTATATGGCGACGTAGTGGTGGATGTCGTGTGATGAGACTTGATCCGACAGTACCTCAACTTCCGTCGCTCTGGCCTTCTTGATGGCGAGACTGATGAATTCTAAATCCTTTTGCCGATTGATAGTCTCTTCAGTGTCGTTCAATATTGCAGTAGATGGTACAGTTAGATTGATGATGTGATTTATAGACGGAATCTCAATATCCATGACGTTCGTTTTTGTCTGGATTGAGTTGCTTAAGCTTTGGTGCGAATAAATCGTTACTACATTATTTTAAAGGCGTTTTATGACGGTCGCAGGAAGTCTACACAGGTAACCGTGACTGGAACGTAAAGGGCTCTTAAGGGACCTGGATTTTAGTCAGTACTGGTCTGGCAGTCCCTCCCATCCTGACCATGGTGGGAAGAAAAAGTAAGATGATTATAATAATTAATTTTAATGATGGTAATAGCGAAGATGTGGTCGACGGTGAAGCATGCTTCATCATCATCATCATCAGCCTATAATGTTCCCACTGCTGGGACACAGGCCTCCTCTCTGTGAGAGGGAGTGGGCCATAATCCACCACGCGGGCCCAGTGCGGATTGGTGGACGTCACATGGCTTAGAAATCTCTGATCCTCATTCCCTAGAACCTAATGAAATGATAAATCAAAATGTTTTGCCAAAGTTTTGATAACTACCTAACTGGAAAACGTAGTTATTTGACTATGTACTCTATTAGCGGGAGCTAGACGGAATATTCTAGATTTCTAACTATTGTTTCTCTGTTATCATTAGGAAATAGTATTTGCTTTGAGTTATTATGTGTTTGTAACTGGAACTAGTAGTTTCCGGAGCTTTTTGATTACGTCTGGAACCTTCTTAGAAATGATTTTGATGTCTCATGTTTTAGTTGGTAATTGTTGTCAGAAATATCTAGGTATTTAAACAGTCAGTTTATTGTTATAGAACAAATGCTTTTTGATTGAAGTAATAAAATCATTGATATACAATCGTTTGTTGTTTGCTAAACTCTCTTTCACACTTTTATTAATTCCACACAGTTTAAAACTCCAAACTTCGTCCCAACCATGTCAGGTGCCCTAATTCCCTAGAGACCCGACAGATGTCGCCGAACAACCTGAACATTGTACAAAAGAAAACCTCTGTCCGACTGAAGACGAGGAAGCGAGTTACCTATTGACTATTTCCTCCCTTATGAAACGTACAAAAGGTTGAAAATGCTGAGGCGGTTCAAAGTAGTAAAAAATAATCAGTTTTTTAAAACATGCTTTTCCAAAGACAAAGTACTCGTCAAGACGAATCAAAGTCCAAATCGATGGGATGGCGTAAAAATCCTCAATCATTATCATCATCGGCAAGCGGTTTTCCAACTACGTTGGAGGCCGCTTTTAGGAACCGAATTCAGCAAAATCATTATTTTTCTTGGAGCCCATCTCTATACCTATCTAACCTAACCTGAAAACTGTTTGGTAAAATTTTGAAAAATACACCACGGCATGACGTGTTGTGAATTTTAAAGATGTCGTATTTTTTTAATTTAATTTACTTATCAAAAGAAAAAGTACGGCTGAAATATGTTTTAACAATCTAACTCAATAATAATAATAATAATATTCCACGACTATCACACAACGCCATCTAGTCCCAAGCTAAGCAGAGCTTGTGTTATGGGTACTAGACAACTGATAAACATATACTTATATATTTCTAAATACATACATATTATAGATAAATTACACCCAGACACAGAACAAATGATCGTGCTCATCACACAAACATTTGTCCTGGGTGGGAATCGAACCCACGACCTCCGGCATAGCAGTCAGGGTCACTAACCACTAGACCATCAGGCCAGTCATAATCAAAGTATACGAGCTTATTATAGGTCTCTCCGTTTTTGCCATATTCCCTTGACCAGCAAAACTCTTCTGAATGTCGTCCCCCATCTCACACAACCACAGCTTGAATCGCTTGTCGGTAACCATTCAGCGAAAACTCTTCTCGCAAATCGCTCTCAGTAACACAGCACCTTGAACCACTGAACACACGACTCGATTACATCTCTGCGTTTAATTACACCGTTGTAATCACATCTACTTCTGTAACAATACCGGCTTGATATGGTATTTGAGGAGCCTTTTGTTTTTACCCATTTGTGTATACCGGGGACAAAATATTGGGCCATTTCTGTGGAAATGTGATTCGGGAGATATATACTCAGTTATCTTTTGTCAGTGTTTGCTGCTTTACTATACTGTTATTTTTATGTTTTTGATATGACAAGTTATACCTTCGTAATAAAGGAAAAATGTACTTTCCATTATTTTGATGGTTTGTCCTTTTTTATCAAATTCGGTACGTAAAGTCAGTGTCGAACATTACTGGACCCTATTTTTTATATTATTGTTATTATTTGGGTTCCGGTAACTTAGGTGGGTTTCCAAGATTTGAAAGGCTATATTATCAATATTGCCTTTCAAATCTTGCCCTAAGGGTGGATTTTATTGCGAGGGCATCGGCGAGTAATGGGCGACTCACTGTCCGACCACGGACCATGCCCGGGTCGTCGGCGTGTTGTGTTCCACGCGCGCCTCAAAGAGTTTCAGCACAATGTCGTTACCTCCTTTGGGTTCGGGACTAATGAATTACCGGAACGTAAAGGGCTACTGAAGGAGACCTTGGATTTTAGTCAGCACAAGTCTGACAGTTCCTCCCGCCCTTCCCTGGGCGGGAGGACTCTGATGATTTTACCACAAAAAAAGGTTGGCTTTTACAAAAAAAAGTTAAGTAATCAACACCTTTTGTAGTCGCGTTTAGGAGATAACAGTGTTGTCTTTGGCGGTAGATTGATTGGTAAAATACGTTTAAAACTTGTTTAGTTTATACTACGTTTATACACATAAGACAAGAATATACAGACATGACGTGTTTCTAGGTACTGATGACGCTAGCACTTATCACAATACAAGAAGGTTCATTTTTGATTGGTAAAATGTGACAGAATTGAGGTGGGTTGATGGGCCTGTACACACGGCTACACATCAAGCTATACAAAACCAGTTTGTCTTGGACTGGCTTTATATGATCTTTCCGCTCATTGAACGGTCAGCTTATACTAGTTTTGCATAGCTTGATGTGTAGTCGTGTGTCCTACAGTTACGAGTAGGTACTCTGAAAAAGAAAAATGGTTTGTACCCTTGTTCTCTACGTGAACATAATTTTCCTTCCTGGAAAATCAAACAAGAGTTCATCCAAGATTTCTCTGAAAAACCTTGTGTTTTTTTTACATGGAACGTTAACATAACTTGCGAAATGTGGGCGTTCTAGGTACACATTAAAAGCCTTTTAGGGTATCAAACCTCAAAAGAAAAAACGGAACTCTAATACGTTTTGTTATCCGTCAGTTCTCAAGAACGCTTGCAATATGATGACGACCCGGTGGCGAAGTGGCTGAGCGATCGACTGATGTGCAACGTGTCGCGGGTTCAATCCCCGCACGGAACAAGTGTTTGTAAGATCTGCAAGTATTTGTTCCGGGTCTGGGTGTTTGTGTGTGTGAATTTATGTTTGTAAACGCACCCACGATACAGGAGAAATTCCGAGTGAGGGGCACCGTTTAAAAAAAAAATGATGGTGGTTGCAAGCAAGCCAGCCGGTCGGTTATTGGTGGGTCTACCACTACCACCGGTGTAATATCTCAGGATCATCAATGGTATAGGCAGCTTGCCATGCCCTTGCCTGACGTGGACCACCGGGAAATCTTCAGAGAAAACAGTAGTGGTTAATTATTAAGATTTTATTTTCTGTTTTTTTTTTTAAACATGTGTAATATTTTCTTTGCATCACTATTTATATCATGAAGAAAAATCTTTTTTTTCTTTATTTCATGTAATATTTGTTTTGCCCCACGATAAGATGATTTCTCCTGTATCGTGGGTGCGTTCACAAACATCCAACTAAATTCACATACAAACATAAATAGCCAGACTTGGAACAACAGTACTTATAGGTGATACAAATGTGTGTTCCTTTCGGGAATCGAACATGTTGCGGGTATACATAGGGGGGTTATGGGACATCTCGCCCACGAAAAAACTGGCCCACAGGCCAGATGTCCCCTTTTTAAAATTTGCATGGGTAGATTCGCCCGGACTAGTTTACTGGAACGGGCCAGATGTCTCGTATTAAAAAGTGAAGGGATATTTCGCCAAAATCGCAAATATTAGCAAAATGCTGATTATTTAAGAAAAAACCATATTATTATTGTACCTGATGTAGTTGATGAAATATGGCACCTTCAGGTTTCCTGAAAAATTATATATACCACAGCATACATTGCCATTAATTCCTGTACAAATCTAAATAATAATAAAAAAAGGTCTTATTGCTTAAAAATTGCCAACCACACAGAATATGGAGCAGAAGAATACCGTTTGTTCCCACTAGTTTTACTGACCAGTTCTGCAGTAGAACTAATGGGATTTTTTTTCCCACTCGTTCTACGATATTAGGAAGAACAAAATAGTAGAACTATTGGGATTCTCTATTCCTACTTGTTCTACTCCTTCCAAAGAAGTCCTACGGACAGGCTGAATATTTTAGACAATGATAAAGAACCAAAATGTTCGTCACGTAACAATTTTCCAAAACTTTCCAGCCCATCCCTAAACCAAATTGTAAGATGGTGCCAGTACTGAGTGACATTTTGTCACCCCCAGTAACACCCATTAGTCCTCCAACTCCACGAAATCCAGCACACCTGCACCTTCTACCCCAAACGAACCGAATGCAATTAATGGTTTTTTAATCCTGGCCTAGTAACTTCTTCCCAGTCACACGTCCCAGAAATAAATGAAGTCGGTTAAAAAAAGCAATGTTGCATTGTGTCTGAAACTCCCTAACCTAGACAAATCACAAAGTTCACTACGATCTATCTATAGGAAAAGCTGTTTTCGGCCCGTTCTCGTTCATCCCGTTATGATAATGTTGGCCATTTTTTGACAATGGTCTTTCAAGGTCGATTTAGACTGAGTTTCATGCTAACGTCTGTGTTATACATGAAATACCAAGTTTATCTGTGTTTCATCACTTTTAAAAGTCCTAAGAATTGCCAACTAGACTATCATATTCTGCGTGTTTGGCAATTTCTAAGCAGTAAGACCTTTTTTATTATTATTTAGATTTGTACAGGAATTGGCAATGTATGTGGTATAGTACATCATTTTTCAGGAAACCTGAAGGTTCCATATTTCATCAACTACATCAGGTACAAGAATAATATGGTTTTTTCTTAAATAATCATCATTTTGCTAATATTTGCGATTTTGGCGAAACATCCCTTCACTTTTTAATAGGAGACATCTGGCCCGTTCCACTAAACTGGTCCGGGCGAATCTACCCATGCAAATTTTAAAAAGGGGACATCTGGCCTGTGGGCCAGTTTTTTCGTGGGCGAGATGTCCCATAACCCACATAGGGAAGCATTCATAGCTCAACCACATTTTTTTTAGTTGCAAGACTTATTATCCATTTTAGATTTGTTTTCTCTTAGCATAATCTAGCCCAGAGGCAAAGATGAGGCTGATATGGATCCAGAAGAAACTGTATGCCCCTTCGTACACTAGGCGACGCAAGTCTCCGATACCCTACGATTTTGGTATTCATTGACGCGTGCTTGTGTTCGAACCTCTATGGGTTTGTATTGCAATAGCCGCTTGGATACCGAAGTCGTAAGGTATCGGAAACCTGAGTCGCCTTGTGTACGAAGGGCCTAACTCCTGCGCACCGAGAGAAAAGATTGAAAACTGTATGACGCCCGGATTTCGACAGTGGTGGCAACGAGGCATGCGGGCCTGTGGAGACCTAGTACTACCATTGGGATCGCTCAGCTAACACCACAGGGTACAGGTATTCTGCCCGGGGTCGCGGGACTATCGGGTAACAGCCCCGGGACGTAAAGCGCTATTGAAGGACACCGTGGATTTTAGTCAGTATAAGTCTGACATGACAGGGCCCCCCTTTTAGAGGGCCAAAGCCTGCCGTGGTTGCGGGACTCACGAATTACTGTGACCCCGGAACGTAAAGGGTTATTGAAATACATCGTGGATTTTAGTCAGTACAAGTCTGACAGTCCCTTCCGTCCTGCTCTGGGTGGGAAGGATTTTAAGAATTATTTTTTTTTAACACAATAAATAACAAAAAGAAAGGCTACAGGTATTCTGTGGTGAGAACTGCTAGGAGGTGAAGCGCACCCCAAAAAAGTATACATTCATTATATTCATTTACCGATTCAAGAAAAGTCGTGCTGAAATAATTAACAGGACTGTTTAGATTCAAACCCACACACCTACCTACGCAAAATCTTGTCTGAAATATTGTACGTCATGTAAAAAAGGTTGTTTTTGCACAGCCTACAAAAAACATGTTTTGCAAGTCTACCTTCCTTATCTTATCAGCCCCCAGGTAGGAATTACAGTACATCCATCAGGTAAATCTCTCTCTTACGTACTATGGAGGCTAGTATTAAGGTACAGTTTCAAAGCCGACCGCAAACAGCAGAAGAAGATGACGTGACGTCGCTTCATGTCGCAGCGACGTCACTCGTAGTCGTAGCGTCTTGTCGCTGCAGTTATATCTCTGAACCCAACTGTAAACGGCATTTAACTAGTTCTGAATATTCCAAACTTTATACGTGACCGTCTAACAGGTTATTATGACTTTGGAACAGGCCATTGAAAGAACAAAGTAGTTTTTTATTGAGTCAGTGAGAGTCTCGTCAGTAAGAGACTGATCCGCGCCACTCAGGGCAGATCTCATTTGATGATTTTACTATACTAAAAAAAAGTGTTGCCCCAACATCGCCTTGTGACACTGACACACACATTTTCTGTGGAAAGATGACACGTCTGTGATCGTGAGACATTTAGTCGTGCGACGTAACGTTGCGGTATTTCATAGAAATACAAAGAAACCAGCAGTGCTATTCTCTATAAACACAGCTTTGTGACAGCGTCGCAGCGCTCACGCCACGCTGAGACTAAAGCTATTCACTAAGCTACTGACAGCGAAACTGGCGCTCATTACTCGCTTTGCACGATAGGACGATCTCAAAGCTGCCTCGTCGAAGAACACATCGTGGAGTTCAGTGATTTCTTATAGACAAAATCATAGCAGTAGTGTCGCAACGACAGTTGTCTGCTGTTGCTGTCTGCAGTCGGCAACGAAACTATACCTTTAGGCCCAGACTGGCTGGACACGCCCGTTATTGTCCTAAGTTATAAGCTAGTTATTCAGTTTACAATTTATTACCTCCTTGTCTCGCCGTCTGTCATTGTTTATTATTGCAGTTGGGTGTGTATTAGAGCATTTCCTTTAAGCTTGTAAGTTATGCGTGTCATAAACTGTTTGAGGTGGACGTTTGTCGTCGCTGGTATTTAGGTCTCGGAGTTTGATACGGGAAGTAAATGTATATAGGTTTAATTTTGTGCTTTACATTTATATATTGCTTGTATTTCCTAAAGGGTTAGTTAGGCAGATATGTGTTTGTGGACTCACTACCTATTTAATAGTTAAGTATATTTTGAGTTAGATGGAATATTTGATATGAATTAGAATTTAGATGGAACCCAATACTATTTTGCTCGACCTTGGGATTAAACCCGAGCGGAGATGTTTACCAATTAGATAATAACTGTATGGATTGTTCTGATAAAATCTAGCAGGGGGTCTAAAAATGCCTCTTCAACGGAATCATACTATTGCTGAATTACGATAATCTCATTCTTTATCTACTCTATTGCTTGAGCAATAGTAAAAAGTGTTTTAAGGATGAGCGTATACAGTTTTATTTGTAAAATATTAACAACCTTTCATGCTACTGCAACTTTTTGAAATGGCTTTGACAATGTTTGAATCCTGTTTATTTTTTTTGTTTTTTATCTTGTTTTCATGGTAAAAATTATCAGAGCAGGGCAGTGGTCCAACTGCTCTGTCCAACTAGTTGGGTCTTAACTAGGGGCAGTTGTCGACCCATAAAATAGTTGGACCACAGCATCTTTTGAGAGTTCCGTTGTCCAATTCATTTAAATGTAACTTACCAACCCTGAAAACCTTCAACTGCATCTTTATGTGTGTATGTACCTAATAACAAAATTAAAGTCGGGTGAATAATTTTATTTTTTACAATGTTTACAACAATCAACGTACCTAAAGTATGAATTACCACTTCAGCTTACTATTAGCTCATATCACTACTAGCTCCATCAAAAATATATCCAACAGAATCTCACGATGTTCTCATAGGAGACAGTAACGGTAATATAAAGTATCTCTCTCGTCAGTATTTGATTTTACAAATGAAGTTAAACGTCGGCTTGAGTCAATCAGGACTCGAGAGAACCTTTGATCTAACTTCTATTCGATTATAATTTACAATCGTAATACACGGGGGAGTAATTTTAGTAATTTGTTAATACTAGCTGTTAGTAAACTTGAAAAATTAGAAAAATATTAAAATAAATCAGTATAAAATCTATGACATTTGATAATCCGACTTGTAAACTATCTGTGTAAAAAATTTCATCCAAATCCGTTCAGTACTTTTTGAGTGAAAGAGTAACAAACATCCACCCATCCAAAAAAACATTCACGTTTATAAAATTAGTAAGAATTAAATTGTTGGGGAGGCATTCACCAAGTTACCAAGAAAAATGATAGCATAATCAGCCTATTATATTCCCACTGTTGGGAAACTTCAACAGGGCTGGCCATGTTGCCCGGA
This sequence comes from Agrotis clavis, assembly GCA_954870645.1. NCBI lineage: Eukaryota > Metazoa > Arthropoda > Insecta > Lepidoptera > Noctuidae > Agrotis > Agrotis clavis. The sequence goes on along the minus strand of OX940928.1, from coordinate 25,182,403 downwards.
AAGAAAACTCTTGGTGTAAACGTCTTCTCGAATGAAGCCATGGGGGAGAAGAACGCCCTCAAGGAAGACCACAAATGCGCTGGAAGGATGATGTGAAAAGGGTTGCGGGCTCAAATTGGTTACAAAGAGGTCGCTGTCGTGAAGAGTGGAAAGAGTTGAAGGAGGCCTACTCCAATATGGTAGAGAGAGGCTAAAGAAGAAGAAGAAGAAGAAGAAGGAGTTGGGACACAGGCGATAGAGTAAGCTTTCATCCACCCATGCGGGCCCAGTGCGATGACTCACCTCAGACCTCTACCTTGTTATCAATTTATGATTTTAAGAACAAAATGAGCATCTACAGCAGCGAGCAAAATTATGAAATAACTTACTTGAAATTGATCCAAGATAGGTCCTTAAATAAGGGCGTAATTTGAATGATGATGAATTTGATATCAGTTTAAAATTAACAGTTCAACCTTTCAAATGGTACCTACCATTTATTACATTATTTATTATGCTTAACTAGTTAATAAGTACTTACCATGGGTATCGTATTACCCAGTTACTGGGTTGTGGAGGTCCGATAGGCAGTCGCTCCATATAAAATACTGATATTCAGCAGAATCTGGTTCGACTGGGAGCCGACCCCAGTATAGTTGGGAAAAGGAGTACCACTTGACTCCCTTCTTACACGATAAACTGCGTATGTTTAAAAACAAAATAAAATGTGTACCCTAAGTTTTTTTTTTTTTTTAATTAATTTTAAATCATCTTTATTGTTTAATTATTTTGTATTATAATAATTGGCCAATTCTATTACTCGTATATTGAATTTTTTTTTTATCTGACATTTCTATGCATACTATTGGAAATTTGTATCCAAAGACATTAAACTACATATTTTAAATCTCTTTGTTTGTATCAAATATTTTATTACGATATATTGAACTGTTTTTTTTTAATTTAACTTTCAATATGTAACATTTTTTTTTTCTCTTATTTAAATAATAATTTTATTGTCTTTTATCACCGAGCTGAAGAATTGTGAATGTTATGTACGCCATTATTGTCACGTGCATCAGACCGCTCTTATTATAAATTGTAAATTTTAATGTTAAATGTATGTGATGTGACTGTACTTTTCTAATAAATAAATAAAGGTTAGGCAGATGATGATTCTCTTAATAAGTACTCAAGACCCCGCGGAATCGGAGTATATGATTCCATATGTTTGCTCGCCAGTGTAGTTCAGACTCGCTTCCACATCAATCGCGCACCCGTATGTTTAAAATCTTAATTGTCAAACGCTCCCACCGACAGCGACACCTTTGGATAATCACATTCTCAGAATCGCTAAATGAATTCTATCTCTCTTTGAGTAAAAATCCGCATCCTGAACTCAATTACAGGCTGGAATTCTTGAAAAATCAACTAAAGGTTACCAGCGAAAAGATTTATATTTATTAAAGTACTAGGTTATACCCTCGGCGTCGCCCGCGTATCACGAGAACGTAATGCCGTGATAAAAGTATCTTAGAATTAGAAGCTATAAATTATCTGTGTACCAAAAATCCAAAGAAAGGGTTACTTGGTAAATACATCAGGTGCCATTTCAGCAGGTGCCCAAAAGAGGAAAACTTCAAACACTCATCCATCCATCCTCACTAAGATTCCCATTTATAATATTAAGCTGTTCCCAATAATTTCACCTCCGCTACTCGGCCCCTATTCGTTGTAGCGTGATGTTATATAGCCTGTAGCCTTCCTCAATAAAGGAACTATCCAACACAAAAATAATTTTGTTTAGCAACTTCAGCTTTATAAAATTAGTTTATATTTAGACAATTCATCAATTTATGTATCAATTAGGTACAAAACAAATAACTAGCAATAGTTAGTCTTTATTTTCCTATAGTTCACACGGTACTCTTTTCGATAAACTATATTCAAAAATAATTAGTTTTGGACTCTTAAATAAGATTTGACAACAGTAATTGGTATGTTTGGGTTTATTATTCATTTACAATCAAAGCAATAGTTTTGTTATCAAAATGTAATTGCCTCATTATTGTCTCTTGTTACGATTTTGAACATGTTGTTTTGCAAAAACATGTTTTTGCCTGAAAATACAGAGACCTGCTTTTTGGGATCTTTGACCTATGGACAATGCGAAAGGACCTTGCGTCATCTTGGCCCATCGCTCAACAGCGATGACACCTATGCCAAATTAAAGCTTTGAGGATGTTATGCATTTCTTATTATGGCAGCTAAGTTGAATTCGAGCGCCAACAAGGTGATTTCGAGCATCGGAAAAAAATTCCCTTACCTAACCTAACCTAGGACGATATCAATTAAAAGATTCGAAACAGGTGTCATTCGAAGCGTGTGGTAGATACGATATATTTTTACTATGGCGACATTCTTCAAATGTGTAAGGTTTACCTGGAAAATCTGAAAAAGTCAACCTAACCTAACCTGTGGCAATGTTCTCCAACGGATTTGAAACAGGTGTCATTCGAAGCGTGTGGTAGACACGATATACTTTTACTATGGCGACATTCTTCAAATGTGTAAGGTTTACCTGGAATATCTGAAAATGTCAACCTAACCTAACCTGTGGCAATGTTCTCCAACGGATTTGAAACAGGTGTCATTCGAAGTGTGTGGTAGACACCATATACTTTTACTATGGCGACATTATTCAAATGTATAAGGTTTACCTGGAATATCTGAAAATGTCAACCTAACCTAACCTGTGGCAATATTCTCCAACGGATTTGAAACATGTGTCATTCGAAGCGTGTGGTAGACACGATATACTTTAACTATGGCGACATTCTTCAAATGTGTAAGGTTTACCTGGAAAATCTGAAAATGTCAACCTAACCTAACCTGTGGCAATGTTCTCCAACGGATTTGAAACAGGTGTCATTCGAAGTGTGTGGTAGACACGATATACTTTTACTATGGCGACATTATTCAAATGTGTAAGGTTTACCTGGAATATCTGAAAATGTCAACCTAACCTAACCTGTGGCAATATTCTCCAACGGATTTGAAACAGGTGTCATTCGAAGCGTGTGGTAGACACGATATACTTTTACTATGGCGACATTCTTCAAATGTGTAAGGTTTACCTGGAATATCTGAAAATGTCAACCTAACCTAACCTGTGGCAATATTCTCCAACGGATTTGGAACAGGTGTCATTCGAAGCGTGTAGTAGACACGATATACTTTTACTATGGCGACATTCTTCAAATGTGTGAGGTCCGGAATACCTGAATATGTCAATATAATCTAACCTTTTTTTATCGTGGTAAAATCATCAAAAGAGGCCTCCCACCCAGTGCAGGGCGGGAGGGTCTGTCAGACTTGTACTGACTAAAATCCACGGTGTCCTTCAATAGCCCTTTAAGTTCTGGGGTCACGGTAATTAGATAAGTCCCGCGACCCCGACAGGCTTTCGCCCTCTAGAGGGGGCCCCGTCATCATGCTGACGCTTTTTGAGGCACGCGTGGAATACAACGCGCCGTCGACCCGGGCATGGTCCGTAGTCGGGGAGCGAGTCGTCCATTACTCGCGAGCCGCCCGCGCGTGCGGTGATTGCGCAAGCGGATTCGCACCCCCGGCTTAAGGCAGTGTAAGACAACGTGTGGTATTAGTGAGTCGAGTCTGACATGCCCTTCCGTCTTCTCCAGACTAACAAAGTCCACGAGGGCTTCTCTCAAAAGTCTAGGAATTCCAGGTAAACCCCACACGTCTGAAGAAAGTCGCCATATTAAAAGCATATCGTGTCTACCACACGCTTCGAATGACATCTGTTTCAAATCCGTTGGAGAATATTGCCACAGGTTAGGTTAGGTTGACATTTGCAGATATTCCAGGTAAACCTTACACATTTGAAGAATGTCGCCATAGTAAAAGTATATCGTCGCTACCACACGCTTCGAATGACACCTGTTTCAAATCCGTTGGAGAATATTGCCACAGGTTAGGTTAGGTTGAAATTTTCAGATATTCCAGGTAAACCTTACACATTTGAAGAATGTCGCCATAGTAAAAGTATATCGTGGCTACCACACGCTTCGAATGACACCTGTTTCAAATCCGTTGGAGAATATTGCCACAGGTTAGGTTAGGTTGACATTTGCAGATATTCCAGGTAAACCTTACACATTTGAAGAATGTCGCCATAGTAAAAGTATATCGTCGCTACCACACGTTTCGAATGACACCTGTTTCAAATCCGTTGGAGAATATTGCCACAGGTTAGGTTAGGTTGAAATTTTCAGATATTCCAGGTAAACCTTACACATTTGAAGAATGTCGCCATAGTAAAAGTATATCGTGGCTACCACACGCTTCGAATGACACCTGTTTCAAATCCGTTGGAGAATATTGCCACAGGTTAGGTTAGGTTGACATTTTCAGATTTTCCAGGTAAACCTTACACATTTGAAGAATGACGCCATAGTAAAAATATATCGTATCTACCACATGCTTCGAATGACACCTGTTTCGAATCTTTTAATTGATATTGTCCCAGGCTAGGTTTGGTAAGGGAAAGTTTTTTCGATGCTCGAAATCACCTTGTTGGCGCTCGAATTCGACTTAGCTGCTATAATAAGAAATGCATAACATCCTCAAAGCTTTCATTTGGCATAGGTGTCATCGCTGTTGAGCGATGGTGCAGCCTCCATACATTGTTGCCCGTGGTCCTTTAATCTGAAATGTAATGTGAAGTTTAATTAATTTTATTTTAATTCAAATAGTTGTGATAACCAGGATAACCATTTAAAATAATAAATATTTATAAGTAGTTAAAGCTTTGGTTTGTTTATAGGAAAGCCGACAGTAAATAATAATAACTGAATAATAAAATAAGGCTATTGAACTGATTTAAAAGACAATTGGTATAACCTAGGCATAGCGTAATCTAAAAGCTTATGATGTCCTATGTGAGAGCGAGTGTCGGGCATGCGGACGGCGAGTAATGGGCGACTCGCTGTCCGACCATAGACCATGCCCGGGTCGACGGCGACGGCGACGGCGCGTTGTGTTCCACGCGCACCTCTTAAGAGTGTCAGCATTATGACAGGGTTCCCCTTTAGAGGGCCACAGCCTGCCGGGGTCGCGGGACTAACGAATACCGTGACCCCGGAACGTAAAGGGTTATAACCCTTTACGTTCCGGGGAAATGAAAAAAAATCTACGGTGTCCTTCTATATGACACCGTAGATTTTAGTCAGTACAAGTCTGACAGTCCCTCGTGCCCTGCCCTGGGTGGGAGGACTCATTTGATGATTTTACGACGTTATACAAAAAAGTTAGACAGTATCTAACGAAACAAATAGGTACACAATTTTAGAAACACATTAGTCAATAACATAGGGTTGGTGACTGCCTAGATAGCCCCAAGCAACATACCCTAGATAATTTACCAGTACTCTGATACTGAGATAATATTTAGCTATGAATAATTTATATCTCCCTCGAGGAACCAACCCTCCTTCAACTTTGTTGAGCAAACGCGGAAAATACGTTATAAATGTTACATAATTAGGCAATTTTCATGAAAAAGTGTAGAAAAATTTTTACTTGTATTTTTTTTTTCATCAACCGAAATTGACGAAAATACAACGCTTTTAAAAAACACAACCACCAAAAACATTAAATGTAAAAAATGCCAAGTCTCTCGATGCAGTCTTTCCATCGTAAAAAGTTTTGAGATCTCACAGAAGCCAAGTCCTATTCAAATTATTTTGTAGTTATAAATCAACATTTAGTAATTATATCAATAGTTTTCTTTATATTATAACTATAGTGACTTGGCAATGAGCACAAATTAAAAGCTGCTTGCTGCCTGGAATTATGTGCAAATGTTACTGACGAGACCTGTGATCAGATTATTTGTTATGTGTGAATCATGATGGTCACTACCGACTACATGTTCCAATACAATAATTAAGAATACCTTACGGGCCATCGCTTTATGAAAGTAAATGATGAATGTTAAGAGAATAAATAAAGTAAATAAAAGAGAATGTTTATGCATGCGGTGTGTGTAACTTTCAACTCCTCCAAATATGCCGTTTTATTTGTTTTTACTTGTGCTCATTGCCAAGTCACTATAGTTATAATATAAAGAAAACTATTGATATAATTACTAAATGTTGATTTATAACTACAAAATAATTTGAATAGGACTTGGCTTCTGTGAGATCTCAAAACTTTTTACGATGGAAAGACTGCATCGAGAGACTTGGCATTTTTTACATTTAATGTTTTTGGTGGGATCTCATTTATTTTTTGTAAGTGTATTTCTTTCTTTTTTTTAGGTGTCCTCATAATTTCTTGGACTTCAGCTACTTTTTTGCTTAGGACCCATTCTCTATCTAACAAACTAAATAGAACTAAACTAACTAACAAATAACTAAATAAATATATATCTACTAACTTACAAACTAAATATAACTAAACTAAATAACACGTAAACAACTAGATTTATGTAACTATGTCTATGTTATATTAATAAACTATTTTCCTAAATAACTGTTTTAGTAACAATAATAAATCTACTATCTAATCCGGCTAACTTAATTTCTCTGAATATCGCTACAATATTTTTTTAGTTTCGAAATGGTTGTTCATAGATAGATGGCGCTATCAAATGAAAATTATTGAATTATTTTAAAGTACTACTTAGACTGCGCTCTGTAACGAAACCATAGCGCGATTCAGACAGGTACAATGCCATCTATCGAGCGCGCATACAATATTTATCGCAATACAATGGAGTTTTAGCTTTATTAATTTAATGAATTATGAACTTTATGTATTAATTTAGATTAATTATAGTCTATGTATTACATTTATATTATTCTTTTCTATTCTATGTATGTATTCATCCAATTGAATACTTAAACAACGAACAAAGTTAACAATGCAGTCAATATCCATACACAATGTTCTTGCCAAACCGCAAATATAAAATTGTTTTCTATGGTATATTATTTTTTAATGTTTTTATAATTTTTCCTTTATATGTGGCTAATGACCTATCTTGGTGCAAAATTTGAAGTTTCTAAGTCTGCTAGAAGTACCTTAGATTTTTGATGATCGGTCAGTGAGTCAGTCAGTCAGTGAGTGACAAAATGGTGTAACTTTGATCGACCGTAACTCCTAAACTATTCATTCAATTGGCATGTAATTTCGAACTTAAGCTTGTTCTAATGCCTACTATTATTCACCGAAAACCTAAACTCCTAGCTTTGTCCACTTCGAAGATATAGGGGGGGCGAAACAGCCGCGAATCGCTTCGAGAAAAGATGGTACGGCCGTGCCCGTTTTGCTCGAGACTTGGCGGGGCACTGCCGTGCCCCCAGATCATGCCGCTACCGCCTGTCAATATAATTATACGAGCTTTATGACGTCACAAACCCCCACTCTTGACTTTGTTAAATTTCACTGTTTTAAATATACATATGTCCAAAAATTTTTCAAACTCAAAATGACGAACTAAATAGATTTGCTATTTATTGATGCTGTAAATTACCCTACGTTTTTAGAGGCAAATACCATGATTGAAAAGTTTTGGAGCGAGAAGTTTGTTATCGTCTATGAGAGCAAATAGGGCTCACTTCCTGGTAATTTTGTCTGAGGTGTTAAAACACGAGGTGTTAGTTTCATCAAAATCGGTTCAGTAGTTTTTGAGATAGGGAATTATGAATGTAAGAGATTTTAACGATGTTATTACCGGTGTTACGGATTACAAAATTCTAGTGCTCATGTAAGAAAAAGATGTACTCGTATTTGACAAGAATTGTGGTTGAATATTTAAACTAAAAAGAGTAAAGTAAAAACTTTTTCAAAAAAAAAGTAACCGCCTTCAAAAACAATCACAAAAAGGGTAAAATAACCTTCAAAACTTTTCTTTCGGAAGTCGGTGGCAAAAAGACAATGAAATTAATAAAATAAAGACACCGGCGAAGACGGTTACATTTTTTTTTTTTAAGTTTTTTCTGCTGTTCAATTTTAACTGTCTAACTATCACAGTTCATGAGATACAGTCTGGTGAAGACGGGCAGATAAAGACAGACGGATAGTGGAGACTTAGTAACACCAGACCCTGGTTTAACCTTTTTTTTACAGAATCCTGAAAACATAAAGGAAGAAGTTGTCATTAACAGATCATATTCTATGGGAGTGTATTTTTGGCAGAACGAATGCAATATTATGTTGGATACTGTACAGACTACATCTGGAGTCATTTATTATACGGACCTTGTGGAAACTCGAACAAACTTCCGTGCGTTCAAGCGTTTTTGCCATACCTATTATTGGAATCAAATATAATTCAAATATAATTTAGGACCCATTCATATAGTAGTCATTTTTACCCGTGGTGCTAAGCAACTGGGCTTCTCACAGTTGTAATGTCCCTTTGTGCCAATTGGCTTTGTTTTGCTCTGTCTCCTGCTTGCATGGAGGGAAGTGGAAACATATTTTTCCTACTCCTCCACTATTCTTTTCTGATTGATTTCGTTGCTGGATCTTAAGACAGGTAAATAATTCATTCTCCGGGACACGTCGAACTTCATTGTCTCGGCGCTTTTCTGGTGGTTGCCACTGTTGATACTGGCTTTTAGTAGTTGCAGTGATTTGGGAATAGTGTGGTAGGTTTGTCCCAATTAAAAGAAAACCTAATCGTTTATCCATAGCACGAATAAAAAATTATGAAAAAAAAACAACTTCTAAACGAAAACACAAAAATGTGTAAAATAACTTTTCTTTCGGAAGTCGGTGACTTTATTTCTTGTATTCTTGACTTTTTGCTTGTTTTTTTTTTATGCTTACTTTTTAACAATGCATAGACATGCGATAGCTAAAATAATGTTAACACCACTTTATGTAAACCTTTGATCAGCAAATAAACGATTTATGATTATGATTATAGCTGCAATCGCCGATGCTCTGCTGTCATTCAATGAAGTATTCCCTCGATTTCTCCAAGATCCCATCATCAGAACCTAACCTGTTTACTATGGGCCCATCTTTACAGTATTTCCCTTTCAAAAAAAATAGAATTTTCCAAATCGGTCCAGGCGTCATCGTCATCGAGAAATCGAGGAACAACATAAAATCCGACGAAATAAGAATTCCTTTTTTCGTAGTCGGTTAAAATTCATAAGCACCCTTATCCCTCCTTCCCTCCCTCACCTAGATAAGTGTTACCCTCTCCGTATGCTCCACATATCCCTGCATGACAAGCGAGTTCGCTCCTCAATCAATCAACTCGACGGATAGCGACCGATAGCGGCGCTGACGTTTGACAGGAGTCAGACAATGATTTACTGTTGTGTATCGCCACTGATTTATATGGCCGGTTCTGTAGTAGTCCTTTTGAAATGATGAGTCGTTTGAGGTGTTAGAAAAAAGGTTTCCGAAAAGAAGCTAGAGTTTTTCTTTATAAATTATTCTTGGCTTCGATTTTTTTTTTTTCTTAAAAATACGCTGTAATGGGCGACTCGCTGTCCGATCATGGACCATGCCCGGGTCAACGGCGCGTCGTATTCGACGCGCGCCTAAAAGAGCTGCGTGCTCTTTAAGGGGAGCCCCGCCGTCAATATGACGGGGCGCGACGCGCGTGAGTACGCGCGTAGACCGATTTACGCAGTGTCGCTAGTTCAATTTGAAGATTTTTATTTCAATTTCAAGTTAGAGCGCGATATAAAAAAAGTTGATTTGACTTTCCTATTCTAACTTATTCTTTTTTTTATTTTTCCTATTATTTCATTTTAAACAAATACCTACAAAAAGAATTTGAGACTGAGGAATTTTTCGCAGAGAGTTATAAGCAATTTTCATGTTTTGGTAAAAAACAGAACTACTCGGCTAAAAAAAATTTGGATTATTGTGCATCTATAATCTGTATCACCTACTTTCATCATATTCCAGATTTCAGCACCGGAAGAATTTTTCGAAAGTTTTCATACATAAAAATATTCGTTGATCGGACTATAGCGTTAGGGTGCTTGTACACGGTGCATGTAACCCGCGCAAGTGCCTCAAAATGCTCAAGCCACATGCAACGTGTACAGGCACCCATCAAAAAACGTGCGGGTCCAGCGACTTGAGCATGTACCTAAGCGAGTTACCCGCGCCTCGCACATGTTCAGACATACGGCAGAACAAAATAACTTGTAGGTACATACAGCTCGCGTCTTTACTTGCTCCAGTCATTTGAAACATGTACAAGTACAAGCGAGTAACTTGATCAAGTAGCTTGCGCATGTTACTCGCGCGGGGAACCCGCATCTTTACTTGCTCCAGTTACATGCACCGTGTACAAGCGTGTGCGTGTCTTATTGACTGAAAAATCCGTCTGTCGGACGGATGCGGGCCCCGTTGCGTGGGTGCGGGGCGCACCGACCCGCGACGGACGCCCGTGCGGGACCCCGCGCGGGGCCCCGCGCGTGGCCCCGCGACGGAGCACTTTTGTATAGAACCTCGCGGGCATCCGCTTAACACAGTTTCGGCCCTAATAGCTTACTTTGTTACAATTTTCAGGAAGCAACTTAAAACTTCATGAAATTTTGTGAGTTTTACCTCATTATTACCAAAACAAACAATTTATTTGAAACTGATCCCAAAATATAATAATTAAAAGCATGAAGTTTCAGCTGGAGTTTTAAACGAGTGCGTGGGACGATCCGGTTTACAACAATCTTAAATTAACGCTGAACTTCTATCTCCTACAAATAAGTAAACTTATCCTCATTACCGTGACCCCGGAACATAAAGGGCTATTGAAGGACACCGTGGATTTTAATCAGTACGAGTCAGACAGTCCCTCCCGCCCTGCCCGGGGTGGGACTCATTTGATGATTTTACCACACTAAAAAAAAAGGCCAGATGAATGTCTTGAGAGGTTGTGGTCCTGGCACTGAAACGTAAAGGGCAATTAGAGAAACAACGCGGGTTAAACGGTTTTTGGCAAAAGACTAAATAACAGACGTAGAAAGATTTTTACTGTTTTTAAGCGTGGCGATGTTTAAAATGTAGAAAATAATATAATTATGTTTCTATTCTTAAAAGGTAAATGAAACCATACTACTCTGATGCATCAGGTGTGGTATTTTTATTGCAATATGAACGTTCATTTCATACAAATAAGGAGTATAATAGAATGGGACTCCTAGAAAACTGAAATAATACATGTACAGTACAACAATATCCCTTTTTTCGTTCCCGTAGAGACTGAAACCTTTTCTTATGTATCGAGAAAAGCCACTGTGTGGTTTTCATCGGTTTTCTAAGTATAGTAAGAAATTCTCAGAAGCGCGGGATTTACGAATATTTCCGGCTTACCTCGTTCTACTATTATTCATGTGAAAGTTTGCGAGGATGGATAAATGGATATCTTTTACGCTTTCACGCAAAATCTACTCATCCTGGATTAACTCTTAGGATTTGTTTGTTCTTGTTAGTTTGATCCTTTGGGAATTCTTCTTTTTGTTTTAAAAGTTGTAGGTTTAAGCTGTCATAAAACTGAAGAATTATAAAAATTGATATGAAAATTATTAACAATAGGGATAGACCAGAAAAAAAATATTACGCGATGATGTGATGTGATTTCTATGCTTGAAAAAGAAAATCTCTTCCTAAGTTGACTAGACCCATCCCAAAAGCAATGCCAGTGTGGAGCCACTCTGCAGGATATATCCCGCGTGCTTCTTTCATGCCCATCCTGCCCTACTAACTGCACTTCCAGGATTTGAACGAGGCAAACGACAGAGCTGTGCTGGTGGCTCCATATTCATCGGATATTCTTTAAGTCCATCTTCACGTCGGGTCGCGGGACTCACGAATTACCGTGACCCCGGAACGTAAAGGGCTATTGAAAGACACCGTGGATTTTAGTCAGTACGAGTCTGACAGTCCTTCCCGCTCTGCCGTGGGTGGGAGGATTCATTTGATGATTTTACCAAACTAAAAACAAGTCCGTCTTCACGTGAAAAGACCTTCGAATTCCATCACTGACCTCATGTTTCTTCTTTCCAGTTCTAGATAAGCAGTTCTCAGTGCACCCTGAGAACGCGACGGCCTGGCGCGGCCAGCCCTTCGTGCTGAACTGCGAGATCAGCTCGGGGCCTGCCGCCGCCGTCTCCTGGCAGAGGGATGGAGATCCACTGCCTCAAAATGACAGGTATGGAGGGGATTTTTACATTGTGATGACCAATTACGCTACGGTTCTCAGCATCAACAAACTACCAATTATTATTAGTCCGTCACTAAGTTAGAGTAATGAAAAATATTTGGTACATGTTTTTTTTAAATCAATAGGCGTGTCCACACAGAGCTAGCAGCCTCCCGAGGCATTTGCTGCGCGAGGAAACTCCCGCGCGTGGCTGCTCGCTCTGTGTGGACGCGCCTATTGAATATTTTAATATGAGGAAGAAAAAAGCTTGTTACGCCGACCCCAAGTAAAATGGAATAATGACAGGAAGATGATGAACATTATAATATGATAAAAAATTACACAGAAAAATCGCATATTGAGTTCTGAGCTCGTGATGTCAGAACGTACATAAATTATAGAGCGATAAAGCGGCGTATCTTTGTCAATTTTTACTTACGGTGCGATAGAAAAAGTACGGTGCCAATATTTTTTGATAATCTAACTTGGCCCAGGTCAGATTTCTTTTCTTCCAATCAGAATCTGTGAGACAAATCAAATCAGTTTCACTCAAAGAATCTATTGAAACCTTAATTGAACGTTTTGGAGTGCACAAGTAACACTTTTATTAGAGCGTCGAAGTTATTGTTATTGGTCCAAAATAAATTAAAAGTTTCGTGAGGAAAAATAAGGAGAGATCAAATTAAGTTTATTGTAAAAAAACTAGAACTTTGATCGCACTGAAGTTTGCGAATTTAAGTCTTATTAAAATCCACATTCATGTGATATGATGTACTGATGTTTAATTATCTTTTCAGATATCATGTGCTGAAAAATCAGCTACTTATAACGGACGTGACAAAAGAAGATGCAGGATTGTACAGGTATTTATTTGTTTATATTTAATTATACTGCAATTAATAAATTAATGAAAATAATGCAAGAAGAACATACCTGTGTGTGTTTGGAATATCCGTAGCATAGTCTTGCACTCGCTACGGAACTTGCATAATGCGGTGTTACGCATTGAGCTACGCCGTAGCACGAGTGCTACGATTGTGCTACAGCGCTACAAAAGCTTGCTTTTGGCGATTAAATCCAAGAATTGGTTCTGACCACGATTAGTGTCACGAACTGCAGGGAGAAAGATAAAGAGGCAGTGAGAGAGAGATAGAGATATCTTACAGATTTTAAAGATACGTTTTTACAAATCATGTCCCATTGCTTATTAAAAGCAAGCAGCGAGAGGAATTAAAAATTGAATGTTGTGCAAAGGCGGGTTAATGCCCTCGACATATCGAGTGCACTAAATAAATGCAATAAATGCCCGTATCGCCGAATGCCTGAGCTTTTTGCCCAATTAAGTTGCTGCTTTTTACTTACCGAAGTTTTTAATGATTAATTTTGGCGTTAACTCATTTATGCCCAATATGTCAAGTACATGCCCATTTTGTTCATAAAAGTTTTTGCCCTCAACCCATTTTTACTCTCCATACCCTATTAAGCAAAATAGGGTATGGAGAGTAAAAATTCTTCCTCATTTATCTTCACCAGATGTAAAGCAACAAACTCCCACGCGAACCGAACGCGCGTCAGTCATGGAGGTAGACTGCTCGTGGAGGAGTACCCTGCGGAGCTGGAGCCGGCCATGCTGCCGCTGCAGCATGAGCGGGACATCGCAGTGCCCAGGGACGGCACCGTGGTGCTGCCGTGTCCGGTCACCGGCTGGCCTAGACCTAAGGTAAGACTTACAATATACTTACAGACTTAGAATATAAATTGATCATTTATTATTATTTTTATTATCTACCAACCCGCACAGGGCCCACTCCCTCTCATAGAGAGGATGCCTGTGTCCCAGCAGTGGGAAGATTTATACTATTTATAGGAATGATGACTCATCATTGCTAACCATCAACGAGATGAATTAAATGATTAAATGAGACCCTATCATAAATAAAAAAACTGCTAGACTCCACGGTGTTCCTTCAATAGCTCTTTACGTTTCAGGGGGTCACGCGAGTGTCCCGCGACCAAAAAAGTATTCATTATTTTATGTTATTTTTGGAATTTACGACTACCTTTCGTTCTCATTCGAGCCATAGTGACTTTTTTACGTATCTAACTCAATTTTCTCCATTCCAGTTAATATGGGAGTTCTCCCAACTTGGACACAGGACCAGTGAGCTGGAGGAGACAGCTGAAGTCCTCACTCTTCGTCGAGTAGACCTGGAGCAGGAGGGAGTCTACACCTGCACTGTTGAAGGGAACAGCGATCTGGTCAAGGTGAGTTTACTCCTAGATCTGTAAAAGGAAGGTTCTGGAATTTTGTCTTTAGTGACTGGTCAATTTATAGGATAAGAGGCATTCTGAGGTTTTTGGGAAAAGGTGCATCTAATAGGGCTTAACTGCAATAAAAATGCCAACAATATCGCCAGCAGTTGCAGCCAATCTATGCAATGTAATTAAAATTGAGTTTGGCGGAACCATATAGCTACGCATATTTGGTCTGTCCGTAAAACAAAACGAATGAGCCATGCTGCTTCAGACATATTGCCGAGATAAACATATCTACATTAAATAAATAAAGAAAAGAGACTATAGCTTTACCTGTGGTTTTACATTAAAATGCTGTACCCTTAGCACGAATTTTCAGTATTTGAGACGTAAAGTAAACTGGAATTTTGACAATTTCAAGTTGACATTTTTCAAGGGAAAAATTAGTTCCGTCTTCGCGCACCAGAGGCGCTGTTCCATTTTTTCATACAAGAAACGCTGTAAATACTGTAAAGTAAAAGAGTGAAAATTCGTGCTAAGGGTACTGATTTGGCCTTTGTACATTAATGTAAATACTTATACCTCTATTTCAATATTGGAAAATTTATATTTTCTAGATTGCAATTTTTTTGAAATGTTAATTGTCCGATTGCTGTCGCAAATAATAAAAACAATAGTAATACTAAAACATATTATATTTGACTGATCAAATCGATTATTCTCGAACCCTATTGTATGTTCCACATATCACAATGTAACTCTTCGTTTTGATGAACTGATAAGGGTAATGAACAGTCTATTCCTTTATACAGTTTGGAATGTAATATGATACTATTGTTGAACGTATTTTATTACAATGTACTGTGATCAACTAGGTACTTGCCTATGTGTTTGATAACTTAAGTACATACCTACGTATATTCAGATTGGCAACGCTTTGCTCAGGTTCTATTCATAACTCAAAAAAAATCTATCTATTATCTTGTTATTAACCAACGAAAAAAGGAGGAGGTTCCCAATTCGTTAGAATATGTTTTTATGCTCGCTTCGAGAAATCAGGGAACTTTTTAATAATTGACAGCAAAACAACCGCGATTAATGCTATCGCTTATTTTTGCATTTCCTATTGTTTATTTTATACGAGCTGCGTCGGTGACTTTGGTTCTTCTCCAAATATCCTAGTTCGGGATTAAATCCCGCAAAGAAACGCCGAGCATAGCTTTCCATTGCTCATTGAGTGGTCTTTACGAAAAGTCAGCAGTCAACGGCTACGTTTCAGAGCCATGTGTCATCACTGGCAACACACGAAGAGAAGAGAAAATATCACATAGCTTCTCATTGTCGTATATAAAGTTTGACGAGTAAATATCTTTTTGTAATTAAAGTCGAAAATTGTGTGTACAAACGCCAAACCTTATCAAACAATATTTATTGTACCTATAATTCGAATAAGGTATGTAATTGCTTTTCGCTGTACATAATACGTCATATACCGTCGTGTCTTCTTCGAACATCGTTGTATGCCTGGCAGCCATTTGTGTTAAGAATTGAATACTTGCCTTTATTTTAACTATAATACCAACCTGAGGCAGATTTTGATTATTTTATATTAGGTATTCGATATTTGATTCTCTTGTTGATGAAGAAATTCTTTTTTAAACAAAGGACTGGTTTGCTTATTTTATTTTTTTTCACTATTCACAGTCACAGTGTACAGACGTGCTTGTTAGCAGTATTTAATTAACGCAATAATAGTGACCTTCTTTTTATTTTTTTGCTTACTCCGATTATTTCGTAAATAATTATGGAAAATTTAACAAAGTGAACAAGTTTGTTTGAAAAATGGATAACTGTCCAAGCAGTCCAATGCAACCCTGTGCCTCACCAGCAAAGAACATTCAATCTGACTTCTCTATAGAAGTAGCGTCCACGGCCGAGATTCAAAAATGGATGTCGTCTATTGAGCAACAGTTAAATGAAGTCTGCTCAGTTGCCACGGAAGGCAAACTCAACTCCGAGCAGAAGCTGAAAATATCAAATCTGAGTCGTAAAATAGGATCTGGCGTCTCGCAAATGGCAGTTTTGTATCAAGCCCTGAAGCAGAAAGCCCATCAAGCCATGAATATAATCGACGAACTGAAAGAAAAGCGCGACCTAGCTGAACAAATTTCGGAGATTAAGCAGACGATCAAGAACTCAGGTGTTACGGGGAATGCTTCATTTGCAGAAATGGTGAAGAAAGGATCAAATAGTTTCGTGCGACCGAATAATCTAAGCGCTATTGCTATTTATCCGAGAAACACATTGAAATCAAGTGACGAGACAAAATTACTGGTACAGCAAATCATTCGCCCCGATGAAATGAAGCTGCATGTGCGTGGGGTCCATAAAACAAAAAATGGGGGTGTTATTATCAGCACTGAATCGAAACAGGATGTCGTTAAAGTCAAGGACGCAGTCGGTCTGTCGTTGTCTGGACTCACTGTCGATGAACCTAAAAAGCGCCAACCACGGATCGCAGTCGTAGGAGTGCCGACTTCTTTGGCGGATGCTGACGTTTTCAAGTGCATTTACGAGCAGAATGTAGCAGATTTGTTTCCCGAGATGACAATGCAGTCCTTTTTATCAGATGTAAAGCTCAGCCATAAATCCGGAAAGAAAGATGCATCGACCTGTAACTTCATCATCGAAATTCCAGCCAAGATCCGAAAAGCCCTAATAGTTCAAGGAAGGCTCTATATAAATTGGACTTCCTGCCCTATCAGAGATTTTACTTTAGTTACTAGATGTTACAACTGCCAACAATATGGTCATGCAGCAAAAACATGCCGAGAGGTCAACTCATCGTGTGGGCACTGCGGAGAAGCGGGACATTCCATGTCAGAGTGCTCGAAAAAAGCGGAAACCTCTAAATGTGCGACTTGTTCGCGATTTAATAAGCCCAACCAACATAAAACGGGTGACGCTGAGTGTCCTGCTAGAAAAATAGCAGAATACAGGTACATCAACTCAATTGACTATGAGGGCGCATAGGACGTCATACTCTAGGTCAGACTTATGAGTTGATATGCCTTACCTTGCACAACAGTTGCGTAACAACAACAGGTTAATGTGTAGCCTACTCAAACATTGCTGCTGGCTAAGCAAATGACTGATTGATTATTAAAAATAACAAATTAATTACCAAGTGAACTCTTACTTTAACCTAGTTTATGTTTCTGCTGATGCATATATTTTCTGTCAATATTACATGTTTAGTTCTAAGTTATTATAATTTTAGGTATTTAGGTTTATTATAAATAATCATATTCGTAGCGCTAATAAATATTGTTAACAAAATAACTATGGTCGTACAAATAGAATTGATCGTAGCTCCATTCGCCTGTGATACAGGTTTATCCTAGTACAGGCATGTAACTTTGAGTGACCTACATCATTAATTTAAGATTTATTTTGTTTTTTTACCTTTTATTCTGAATAAAGATTATTATTATTATTATATTATTATTATTTTGGGATCACCCAATAGATGTAATTGAAAAGAATTCATTAGGCAAAACCTTTGACTAAAGCCTTAATTAATATTCTATCTCCATCCAAATCCCGTTTTTTAGTTTTTGATGGCTGCTTCTGATTGTAGGTAGGCAAATTCGGCCGTTGATTAGTTACGGAAAAATATCGGCATCAAGAACCGCGACTGATTATAATTATTAATTTCCAGCGTACATAAGCGTAATGTTAATTGAGGAGTTCGTGGCTAAATAATTACAGCCGCACAGGCCAATCTTCCGGGTTAGCCGCGCTTGCCGAGGTTGGTCGGTGGATAGGTGACCATCTGTCATAGCGGGTTTCCTTCGTGCCTCGGAAAGCACGTAAAGCCGTTGGTCCCGGCTGTCATTTGTAGATCTTTGACAGTCGTTACTGTTAGTCAGAAGCTCATAAGTCTGACAACCAGTCTTATCATGGGGTATCGTACTGGGTCGTGAAGGTCCGATAGGCAATCGCTCCATGTAAAATACTTATATTCATCTGCATCTGTTTTAAAGCCGACCCCAGAGAAGGATTCTGTTCGTAAATAAAACAAAATAGTGAGGCGAAATAACGGAAACTTCCGA
The DNA here is from genome assembly GCA_954870645.1 of Agrotis clavis. Taxonomy (NCBI): domain Eukaryota; kingdom Metazoa; phylum Arthropoda; class Insecta; order Lepidoptera; family Noctuidae; genus Agrotis; species Agrotis clavis. The sequence continues at coordinate 25,163,851 of OX940928.1, read as the reverse complement.
ACACGTGTAGACTTAATTTCAACAAGTAATAAGAATTGAGTAACCTCCTTTTTTAGAAGTCGGTTAAAAAAGAACAAACTAGAGACTATTTTTATAACGGACGTATGCCAATAAAAAGCCTCCTCTTAGCCGGTCCTTATTTTGTGTTTAAGTAAAAACACAGTATACATAATTAAAAAGGCTAGATTTTCCTTCTATCGTGTTGGCACGTGTCGGAAAAAAAACTCCAAAGGAAAATTATATAGAATGTCGTTTTAAAATTTTATAATTGATAATTTCACCACCAAAAAAAACCAGTTTGTATCTAGAACGAGACTAATCCGAGTCTTAGTACGTATACAATGAAACATGCAATTTGTAGCAACCTCAATATATTTCTTCTTTCCCAGACTTTCAACGTAACAATAACGGAGCCAGCGAGGATCACAGTGCCTCCGTCGTCCAAGCAGTCGTTCAGGGCCAGCACAGTCCGGTTCAACTGCACGGCGGTCGGGAAACCAGCTCCCACAGTTACCTGGTACAAGGATGGGAAGCCTCTGGTGCTGGCTGGACGTGTAAGTAACCTATACAATTATTGTCATTAGCTGATTGCAGTTTTTTTCAAGATTGGCAAGTCTACAGCCTTCCATAATTATACCATCATCTGCCTGTCTTTTCCTAAATATATTGGGGTCGGCTTCCAGTCAAACCAGATGCAGCTGAATATCAGTATTTTACATGGAGCGACTGCATTTCGGACCTCCACAACCCAGTAACTGGGTAAAACGATACCCCATGGTAAGGGTGCTTTTCCATCAGAGATGTGCTATGTACCTGCGCTACGAAGATGCGTAGCTGCGATACGAAGATGCGTAGCTGCGCTACGAAGATGCGTAGCTGCGATACTAAGATGCGTAGCTGTGTTACGAAGATGCGTAGCTGCGAAACGAAGATGCGTAGCTGCTCTACGAAGATGCGCAGCTCGGGCTATGCGATGTATCGATAGTAGGGAAGACGACCCATAGCACGCATCCATAGCACGCAGCCATAGCGCGCATCCTTCCATATAAAAACACATCTTAGTTGAATTCGTTTCTACCAGTGCTGTGCTATGAAAACCAATGAATATGATTGGTGGATATCAAACGCATCCGCAGCAACGTAGCATAGCGCATCTCTGGTGGAAAAGCAGCCTAAGACTGGTTGTAAAACTTTAAGAGCTTCTGACTAGTAGATCTACAAATTACAGCCGGGACCAACGTTACGTGCTTTCCGAGGCACGGAGGAAACTCGCTATGACAGATGGTCACCCATCCATAGACCAACCTCGGCAAGCGCGTCTTAACACGGAAGATCGGCCTGTGCGGCTGGAATTATTTAGCCACGACCTCTTCTACCACTACCTACTAGCCACTCATCAACTTTAGCCTGGTTATACATAGATCAAGTTCAGGGGAACGTCTTAGGTTTCTTTTAATCAGATTTAAAATAACGTGGTACAGGTCTCCTCTCTGTAAGCGAAGTGGGCCATAAAAATTACTTAAACTAAAATTATTGTTTGTGTTTTTTTTTAGATCGTGGTGTTACCTTCAGCTGATGGAAAACGAAAGGAGCTGCTGATTAGAAGCGTCACATCTGAAGATGCAGGTAAGATAAGAAAATCATCAAGTTGTAACCATTGTGTCCTAGTTTGTTTCGCGATATTAACAAATAAACTAATTTGGGTTTCGCGGTAAATAGAAAAAAATATCCTTAGGATCAGTTTGTTGTCCATCTGTCTGTCAATATATCAAGACCATTTTTCTCAGGAAGGCGTGGAGGTACCACTTAACACGCACTTGACCGGTTTTTTTCTTTTTCCGTAGCATCTTTCCTCCAATGTACTCAACTGGGCTATGATTTGTTCCAGGAGTATACCAATGCTTCGCCCAGACCCCCACATCATCAGACTCCGCGTGGGCCACGCTGAACGTGACCGGCGCGGGGGTGGCGGCGCCCATGGGCGTGCAGTGCTGGCCCACCGGCGCACGCGCAGTCACCGTGCGCTGGCATGAGGTCAACGCTGATGTCATGGCTTACACCGTGCAGGTTACTACGCCAGGTCTGTATCATAGCTTCGTATTATATAGCTTAATAATAATTTGAAAATATAAAAGAAAATAACAATTAATTAGCTTTTTTTAATAGTCCAGTCAAAATAGACTAAATTATGATTCCAGTTTGCATTAATTCCCAACAAGCTGGATTTTTGTGCAGGCCTTGGATGCGTTATAACAAATGACATGTCAAAAGTCCCCATCGATCCCGCTTGTGAGTTGTTTTTTTTAACAAATTTGCGTTTTTTCTATACATCGTTTATCTCTTCATCGTTTATTTCGTATATCTCTGAAACAACGAGAGCTATCGAAAAATGGTTCAGACAAAGTTTGTAGATCGTAAAATTGTCTACAAAAAAAGATCCTGACACTTTTCTTCTACAAAGCATTGCTCTCGAGATATCGTGACTTTAGACCGCAGGAAAGTCATACATATTTTCGACTATATGCCGTATGAGCCTCGAATAAAAAACAACGCACAAGCGGGATCGATGGGGACTTTTGACATATCATTTGTAATGACGTAGTCAAGGGCTGCACAAAAATCCAGCTTGTTGGGAATTAATGCAAAGTGGAATGTCTATTTTGACTGGACTATAAATAGTTGCAAAAACAGATGTCGTTCATACTAAGTGTACAATATAGGGCGGTCAAAAAAGCAACAAGTTTTCACGAATTGTACAATTTATTTTAAACGAAAGTTTTACGTGTGTTTTTACTAGCTTTTGCCCTTGGGTTCGCCCGCATGGTGGTCGAGAAATATCCCACGGATACTTAATATCGAGATAGAAGTTATCCTATTTACGAGTACTAATCCAGTTTAAAACTTTTTTATCCAAATCCCTCATCTCATACCTCTCTTATTATGGCTAGCTATAGTAACTGGTAGGTACATTGAAATAATACAACATTATTTTCATAGGTGGAACATCACTTCCTGGCCAGCCGGTCATTGGCATTGAAGAGGTCATATCTGTTGCTGAACCACTAACACCATATGGATTCCAGGTTCGTACCTATATCATCAATAATGTCTTGTCTCTGGGCAAAGGCTTCAAATGAGTCCTCACACCACGGACAGGACGGGAGTCAGACTTGTACTGAAATCCACGGTCTCCTTTAATAGCCCTTTACGTTCCGGGGCCACGGGTACCTGATGAGTTCTGTGACCCCGGCAGGCTTTGATCCTCGAAGGGCAGCCTCGTCTTATTGCTGAGAGCTCTTTGAGACGCGCGTGGAACACGACTCGCCTTCGACCCGGGCATGGTCCGTGACAGGACAGCGAGTCTCCCATTACGACTCTGGCCACGAGGCGCCCAAGTGGCGAATTTGCATACTATCAAAGTAATTGGAACGAAGTTCCTTATCGCGCGTTGTGAAAGGGGGCTGGACGGAAAAAATTCTTACGAAAAGTTGGCACGACACTTTTATCCGACTGCGCGACGCAAAGGAGGGTAATGTGTTTATTACCATGGAATGGAATGGACTGGACTGGACTGGACTGGACTGGACTGGACTGGACTGGACCGGACCGGACCGGACCTGACCGGACCTGACCGGACCGGACCGGACCGGACCGGACCGGACCGGACGGGAGTAGAGCGGAGTGGAGTGGAGTCGCGACGATTATTTTTGTTGAGTGTATACAGAACTTCGTTCCATCCGGGTGTCCCTTGAAACCTCTCAAGTTTTTTTTTATGTCTTATTTGCGCCACCGGTCGCACCGCTCACCGCTTACACGATAGTCGTGAAACGGCCATTAAATCTGCCTCCGCTGCCCGCATCAATTTCACCTCTATTACCAAAATAATAAGAGTTAACTCATTAGTCATTCTAATTTTCAGGTTCGTGCTTACATCAAGTCATACAGAAATGTTGCCAGTGACTTGTCGGAGAGCGTCACATGTCAAGGACAGGGAGGTAAGCAGTTTACTCAGCGGAGAGTCGGCCATCGGTCGAGACGTATTATACCGCATAATTGTGTGGGTCTAAGATTTTCTTAGGAAAGAAAAATTCAATCCGCGGGCAGGATTGGAACCTGCGGCCTTCGGATTCAGTACATCCGACGCTCATTTCCGAGCCACCGAGGATCTTACCTGCCGCGGTGAATTCTTCCTTCCATTTCTAACGTCTCATGGTGACGTTGAAATTCTTGAAATTCGCTACGCATGCGTTAATGCGTTTAAGGTGATTGCGTCGATGTTGCCCGCGAAATTCAAATTTTCTTACGTTTTTTGCAATTTGCAGGCCAGTGACATGTTGTAACTTTATCAAAATATGAATTGCGGTAATAATAAGTATAATTTTAAATATAAAAAATATCAAAACATTCGCTCCATCAGCTCTCACATAGAAAAGCTGCATCTAAGTTAGATTTCGGAGATTTTAACAAGATGCAGCTTTTCTATGTGAGAGCTGATGGAGCGAATGTTTTGATAATTTTTATATTTAAAATTATACTTACCATTACCGCAATTCATATTTTGATAAAGTTACAACATGTCACTGGCCTGCAAATTGCAAAAAACGAAAGAAAATTTGAATTTCGCGGGCTGGTTGGAGCATTCCCCTTAATATTTAAAAATATTGTGTGTGTCTAGTTGTATACCCCCCAAGTGCACTCACAATTCCTTTGCGAGCTTGTTGATAACGCTATGCGACGCAATTGGACCGAATTCAACTACAAGTGAAAATATTCCTTACGACTTAAGACATAAAACGTGTGGTTATCTACGGGTAGATGAAAAACAAAAGAATCGCCACGACGACGTCAAGTCAATCGAATTGCATCATTATTTCTTAGTAGCAAGGTCGATTTTCATTTTTAGTTAGTAGGAATTGCTTGGCTCACGAATCCCGTCATGGGTAAAGTCACTAAAGTAGTTCAGCAGTAGCGTTTGCGACGAAGAGGCTTACAGGTTAGTTAAATTATGATTTATCATCACAAAACGTATTCGATAAGGTATCTCATCATGTCTTGCTCCTCTAGATCTACGGTGTTCTTATTGATCTTCCTTGTTTCCAGTGCCATTAAAGCTGGCCCGCCAAGGTGAGGACATCGAGGTATCCTGGACGCACTTCGCGGCCCAAGTTCCTGGGGTGAAGGAGTGGATCCTACAGCTTAAGGCCGAGAACAGCACCGATGAACACAACGTCACACTTGGAGGCTACATCACCAACTATACTATTAAAGGTAAACTGTCTTATGTTTTAGACTGACCTAGTCAAAGTCATTAACACTATCATTAGAACTTAAACCTGGATATTAAAAATAGTACCTAGTCTACCAGCATCGGGAACAGGGTCCGTGCTACCGGTGGTAAGGGCTCCTGAGAGAGGAACCTCCTTACAATACGCACCATGTCCAGAATTAGTGCCTTCTGAAACAAAGGCTTGATCCAGCTGCCAAGCGAGAGCCTCCTCAGATGTTGGTCGAGGCTCTTGGGAATTAAGTCATTGGCCGACACGACTAGCGTTAATTACCATGTTTATTAATAGTTTTGAATTTTTGGTATTTCGGAGCTGTTGCAAACGCCATGATCACAGATAAATGTAAATTAGCGACATGTTTGACGCAGTGATCCAGCTAATCAATTGCTCATCTCCACAGGTTCTTCACAAGAACCGCTCCAAGTGCGAGTGCTGGGCTCGAAGCTCGTCCCCTGGCTGCATCAGAACCTGACGCTAGTTCCCTGGACATCCACCAGCATCGCCACCGACGCGCCCGCCGCCGGGTGAGGTTCTGTTGCCACCAAACAGATGATCCTCTATTTTTTAGCTTTAAGTTAGTTTTAGTTACTTTAATGAGAGTTGACCTGGTTTCTTAAGATCCTTATTATTATATTTTGCCTCAAGTTACATGTTTCATCAATAGTTGCCTAGTCTTTTCCCAACTATTTTGAGGTCAAGACTTGAAGTCTTACCGGGTTCAGGAGGATATAAAATGTCTGACTGCCAATTTGACCTCCACATTCCAGTTACATAGTACTGGGGTTAGGGGGGGGTATTACAACGTCTTAAAACCAGGCTCATTCCGGCGAGTGAAAGTGACAGAGCTATACAAGTCGTCTAGCGCCATCTCGTTCACTCACTGGAACAAGCCTGGTTTTAAGACGTTGTAATACCCCCCAGTGTGCTTAGTGCGAGTTTTTTTACGTAAACGCGAAAGTAACGTTTAACCGCGTTTGGCGCTCTCATTGGCCCGCTCCAAGGTCGTGAGAACTTTCAACCAATGCGAGCGCCAAACACGGTTAAACGTTACTATTGCGTCAACGTAAAAAAACTCGCACTAAGCACACTGGTGGCCTACCATGACGTCTTGAAGCGCGAGTAGTTCCAGTGAGGGAAAGAGATAGAGCTTAACAAGTCGTCTAGCGCCATCTTGTTCCCTTATTGTAACTAGTTTGGCTTTAAGACGACATGGAGGCCACCTGGGTAATACCATAGATACCACTTCTTAGGACTGGTTGTTAGACATTTTTGCCACTGATTACCTATAACGACTGTTAAATATCTTCAAATGACAACCACGACCAACGTCCTAACGTTCTTACCGAGCCACGTAGGAAACGTGGTATGTATGTTCATCCATCCACGGACAGACTCTGGCAAACACAGCGTAACATTAAAGATGGACTCGTACGTCTGCTTTAATTCGAGATGCACCGAAATGACTTTCTTTCTATATAATGATACGTATCACTTCTTCTGGAGGCTATCAAGCCACAGCTAACCATGACCGTAGGTACATTTCCCAAATTTTTCCAGCGTGGTAAAAGCAGTTCCAGAAGACGTGGAGGTAACGGATGTAGGCCCACGGGAGTTCACCGTGCGCTGGCACTGTGATGAAGCCGATGTGGCGCTCGAGGTCTACTCCTACATGGTCTGCACCAGGAAGGTGGATGGAAATGAGGAGTGTTTTGAAAGGTACTAGACTGTTTTACAGAGTCATCGCCCGTGGGGTACGACGACAAAGTTGAGGAAGTGGGGATATGTTAATGCGGGCTGCCTTTATTGCTATCTTGTAATACTTAAGTTTTCTTCATCATTCGACAATGCGCCATCATTACGTAAAGCGTTTTGTCAATACTTTTACAGTGCGCATATTGGAGTGAAAATTCCGTGCCGGGGTCTGTGTTTTCTGGTAGCTTTAACGTTGGGGTCTTCAAATCAAGAGAGAAAAGGTTACTTCTTATTTGTTTTTAAATAGGTATAGGTTCAGTAATATTTTTTTTAAACTTATTTGTTACGATTTGTAAGTATTGAGTAGATCTCCTCCGGTCCGAAGAGGGTGAAAGGCTTTTTTGGACTCCTACTTAGCTAAGCAGAGCTTGTGTTATGGGTACTTTTTTTTTTTTTTTTTAGCTTGGTAAAATCATCAAATGAGTCCTCCAACCCCGGGCAGGGCGGGAGGGACTGTCAGACTTCTACTGACTAAAATCCACGGTGTCCTTCAATAGCCCTTTCTGTTCCAGGGTCACGGTAAGGAAATAATCCCGCGACCCCGGCAGGCTTTGGCCCACGGAGAGGGGGGCCCCATCATTATGCTGACGCTCTTTGAGGCGCGCGTGGGACACAACGCGCCGTCGACCCGGGCATGGTCCTTGGTCGGGCAGCGAGTTGCCCTTTACTCGCTGCCCGCATGCCCGCGCCTACGGTGGCCGGATATCGTCTCGCGACGTCCGTCGCCGTGGGCGTGCACCACTGCGGGTGGGGCAGAGGGAGGACGCTGTCCTCTCTCGCTCGCGGCCCGCCTCCTCCTTAGCGAGCATTACTGCTTCGCAGAAGGAGGCGACCGCTTCCCACTCCGTCTCGCCCCGCAGCATGGCCGCGACCAATGCTGGGCGCGAGAGGTGTTATGGGTACTAGACAACTGATAAACATACTTATATATTTCTAAATGCATACATATTATAGATAAATTACACCCAGACACAGAACAAATGATCGTGCTCCATCACACAAACATTTGTCCTGGGTGGGAATCGAACCCACGACCTCCGGCTTAGCAGTCAGGGTCACTAACTACTAGACCAACAGGCCTGTCAAATGATTAATGATGAATGATGAGTGCTAGAAAGCCTGAAAGCCTCGCACCGGTCGGTGGGGAGTTAGATGTAAAGCACCTTCCTTCTCACGTTACATGATAAAGGCTCCGTCGCCATTCTAGGACCAGAGATCTTACCAGCTAGATCATCTCAGCAATTGCAGAAGTACCATAAAATTCCATTCTAACGTCTTTTGGTGACACAAACAAGATTCGTGATACAGGTTTAACTGCGTATAAATTAAAATTCATATTATTAGATACATTATTGTCTTTCCACAGCCACAGCAAGTCAGCTCGAGTTGATAACTTGTCACCAAGTACGGAGTACGAGGTGCGTGTCCAAGCGCGCGTGCCTGCTCGGATGGCAGTGGGGGAGTTCTCCGCGCCCTTCCATATCAGCACGCCTGCTGAGGGTAAGTGAAGCCTGCTGTCTTCATCGTATGCCAATCAATTTTACCTAAGGTACGAGTAGCTTCCCCGATTCGGGCGATTGCAATTTGTGCTAACTAAAAATGAAAATCGTCTTTGCTACTACGATGTAACGATGCAATTCGATTGACATAACGTTTTCGTGGCGAGCGTGTTTTGTTTTTCATCTCATATCGCAGACAACCGCACGTCCTATGTCATATGTCGTAGTGGTTTTTTTTTTTTTTTACGTGGCAAAATCATCAAATGAGTCCTCCAACCCCGGGCAGGGCGGGAGGGACTGTCAGACTTTAATGACTAAAATCCACGGTGTCCTTCAATAGCCCTTTCTGTTCCGGGGTCACGGTAAGGAAATAATCCCGCGACCATGTCGTAGTGGTAAGGATGATTTTGAATTGCGTCGCATCGCAGCTCCCTTACATTGGAAGATAATAACTGTGTTTACCAGACCACAAATCCATGTTTGTTTCTCTATGGTCTAGAGAAAGGAAAATTCAAACACGTGCGTCCAGCTTGTAACGGCTTGGTGGAGAGATTCCACCGCCAACTTAAAGCTGCAATCACCTGCCACGCTAATGTCAGTTGGGTGGAATCTCTCCACCAAGCCGTTACAAGCTGGATGGTAGGCTGTTGTTCGACGGTGTTGGAAACCAGCAATATTGGCCAAACATTTAAAAAGTGCTGACTCGAACTGTCCACCTCTATCGGTTACGATATCGGATGGGCAGCCGAAACGAGCAATCCAACCGCTCAGCAGAGCCTTTGCCACTGTCTCAGCAGTAATGTCTGCTAAAGGTATTGCCTCAGGCCATCGCGTAAAGCGATCGACGGCGGTGAGACAATACCGAAATCCTTGGCACAGAGGCAAAGGACCTACTAGGTCAATGTGTATGAAGGCAAACCTTGAAGAAGGTAGTTTGTAATTGCCTACTGGGGAAGAGACGTGTCGTGTGGTTTTTGCACGTTGGCAACTTAAGCAGGAACGTACCCACTCACGACAGTCTTTCCTAACTCCAGGCCAGACGTACCTGTCTGCGACCAATCTTGCAGAAGCTTTGGTACCTGGGTGACTCAAGGAGTGCAGGCTTGTGAAAATTGCCTTGCGCAGCTCCTTGGGTACAAAAGGTCTTGGTGTGGAGGTGCTGGTGTCGCAGTACAGTTGACAGCTGGAACCTGGAATACGCACCTGCTGCAGATGCATGGATGTGTCACCAGCTAGCAGTTGCTTCAGCTCAGGGTTTTCCAGTTGAGCAGCGGCGATCTTCTCAGCATGCACGGGTTGAGCAATCTCTTCTACGCGCGAGAGGGTGTCCGCCACGACATTATCCTTGCCCGATATGTGTCGGATGTCCGTCGTAAATTGGGCTATGAAATCTAGGTGACGGAACTGTCGAGGCGAACTGTTCTCTTTACGAGAGTGATAGGCATATGTGATTGGCTTGTGGTCAGTGTAAATGACGAAATGACGAGCCTCTAACATGTGCCTAAAATATTTGACACTCTCGTAAATGGCCAGCAACTCGCGATCGTAGGGAGAGTATTTCACCTGTGCTGGTGTCAGCTTGCGTGAGAAGAACGCCAGTGGCTGCCATGCTCCCTCATTCAGCTGCTGCAGAACTGCACCGACAGCCTTGTCTGACGCATCCGTGACCAACGCCATCTTAGCGTTGCAGTCAGGATGGGCCAGTAGTGCTGCCTGACAGAGACTGTTTTTGCAGTTCTGGAAAGCCTCCTGTTCCTGCGCTGAAAACTTAACGGGGTGTGAACCCTTTACTGAGCCGGTTAAGAGAGCGTTCAGGGGCGCTTGAATACTAGCTGCCCTGGGAATGAACCGACGGTAGAAGTTGAGCATCCCAAGAAATCTCCGCAGCTCTCTTACGGTCTTGGGAGCGGGAAAATCTCTCACGGCTTCGACCTTGGAAGGCAGTGGCTTGGTACCCTCGGCTGAGATGTGGTAGCCCAAGAAGTTTACCTCCGACACACCGAACACACACTTTGAGCTGTTGATGACCATACCGTATTCCTTGAGCCTGGTGAATAGCTGACGCAGGTGGAGCTCATGGGTCTTCTGGTCTTTTGAAAAGACCAAGAAATCGTCCAGGTACGCGTACGTGAAGTCCAGACCCCGGAGCATTTCATCCACGAAGCGCTGGAACGTCTGTCCGGCATTTCGAAGACCGAAGGTCATATAAGGGAATTCGAAAAGACCGAACGAAGTGGTGATAGCGGTCTTCGGGATGTCGTCTGGATGGACCGGGATCTGGTTGTAAGCTTTCACCAGGTCAATTTGAGAGAATACGGTACAGCCAGACAGGCTGTGTGCAAAGTCCTGGATGTGCCGGATAGGGTACTGGTCTGCGATGGTCCGTGCGTTCAGCATCCTGTAATCTCCACAGGGGCGCCAACCATTGTCCTTCTTCGGCGCTAGGTGTAGGGGCGATGACCAGGGTGACTCGGACTGACGACAAGTGCCACACTTGAGCATGGCGTCAAATTCATCCCTAGCAATTTTTAATTTATCCGGGGCCAGTCGACGAGGTGAACAGGATACCGGTGGCCCAGGTGTAGTGCGGATGTGGTGTACCGTGTTGTGTTTGGGAGTGCGATGTATGCCAGGTGGGCGGGTGATGTCGGGAAATTCCCGTAGTATATGTATGTACGCGGAATCACCAAGACTTACTTTCACCGATGAGACAGCATCAGAAGGACGGGCAGGCAAAGCAGGGGTCGCTAATGTAGTGCACGCGTCGATTAGTCGCTGCCTCCTAATATCTACAATCAAACTATAGTGAGACAAAAAATCTACACCTATAATTGGCTTGGTAACATCTGCCACAATAAATTGCCAAACAAAGTCACGGCGTAAACCTATACTTAATTTTAAATTAACATAACCGTAAGTGTTAATAGCACTACCGTTAGCCGCACAGAGTTCGAACTTTGTTTTAGTACGGCGCTCTTTCAAGGCCGACCTTGGGAAAACACAGACGTCACTACCAGTGTCCACTAAAAACTGTATCTTCGTGTGGTGGTCGGTCACGAATAAGCGACCTGTGCTGTGACAGTCGCCGGTCGCCATTACCGACTGCCCGCGGCTTTTCCCGCGTAGTCGCAGGGTTTTACGCACCTTGTTGCCTTCTCGCCGAACTTGAAGTGGTACCAGCAGTTCGGCCATCTGCGGTAATTAGAGTGCGACCTCGTTGATGGTGATCGCCCCCGGCTGCTACTCCTGCTGGATCTGTGCCTCGGCCGCGACAGTCTGTTGACTTGCGAGGTCAAGGCTTGCACTTGCCGCGTGAGTTCGGCGATCTGGCTGTGCATCTGGTCCACGCTGCTTCCGGGGATCGCTGCCGGTGATGACGTCGCTGCTGGTGATGCCGTCGCTGCCACTTGAGGACTGGCTGGCACCAGGTCCAGTATGCGGTCAGCCAGCTCGGCCACTTCTTCCAGGCTCGCCTTCGCCTGCGACGCAATGATGGTCTGCGTACTGCTCGGTAGTCGGCTGGTCCAGATCGTGCGGAGGAAGTCTTCCGGCACACTCGGTCCCGCTAGGTGGCGCAGGTGACGTAAGAATTGTGAGGGCTTCCGGTCTCCGAGCTCCTCGTGCGTCAAGAGTTGCTGCACCTTTTTTTCTTTGGACGCCGACAACCTTCTCACCAACTCCGTCTTCAACCGCTCGTACTTGTCGGGGGCAGCTGGAGCCTCAATGATGTCCTCTACATGGGCCGCATATATTGGGTCTAAGCCACCCATGACATGGTGGTATTTAGTTGCGTCTGCTGTGATGTTCGCCAGTGCGAACTGGCTCTCCAGCTGCGCGAACCATAGCGCCGGTTTTTCTGGGTAAAATGGAGGTACCCTCACTCCGACGCGATACACGTCGGATCCCGAGCGGTCATCGTGACTTGCACCTTTCGATTCCGATGTCTGCTGACTCATGGTGCTCTGTCGGGGTCACCAATGTAGGTTGTGTGGGGTGTCGTAAATGAGAAAACTACTCACAGTGGAAAGAAGAAAAGAAAGTTTAATTCCACACGAATCACACACACAAAACGTTCACAAGACAGAAGGATAAAGTCAGACAGTAGGATAGAAGAGAAGCACAGAATAAGCGTTTAGCAGAAAGCACATACAGATATATAAAAAACGCGGCAGAAAGCTAGGTGGCTTATAACAGATAAAAAATAGCTAGCTCGCACGACGGGAGTTGTGGGCTCACTGCTCCACCGGCGCGAGACCAGCGGGCTGCGCGAGCGGCGAGAGCGAGCGAGACGGACGATCGTCCGTCGCGCGCCAGGCACGCACGCAGTGCGTGGCTCGCTGTGTCTCGACGCTGGGTCGAGAACAAAAGACTACGTCACTCACTGATAATTATTTAACTAATATGACAAAGTTTGTCCGTGTACGTTGGTTTGTACATATTAGTTAAATTTATAAATATTAAATATTATGTGGTGATTATATTAATGTAAGTGATTTTAATGTTAGTATTGATTTTATATAATACTATTGTTTGTTTGTTTATTTAGTTTATAATTATATAATATTAAGTTAGGTTAGTTTTATAATTATAATAATTAGGTTAACATCACGGATACAATAATTATGTGATATGTCACCACAGGCACCATCAAGATGAGTCCATGCGTAGGTATACGTCAAACGATTTTGAATCAACGAAAAATAAATGTGGAAATTCTCAATTCGACACGCAAATTGTTCATAATCTTGGTACAACTTTTTATTTCACTTGCTTTTTTAATTTGCATTTATGTGTGAATTTTAAAGTAGTTCCGTTGTTTAAATATTTTTGTTTCGTGTTATTCATTGTATTCTTCCTGGAGCTTTTATAATGATGATAATAAGCTTCAATAAATAGATTTCGATGAACTTTCTAAGCTGGCGAAATCGTAGGCCAGTAAAGTTATATTTGATGTTTACTTCACCAGGCACCCAGCGATTCAAAGATCTATCCTACAAGCTGGTGAACGCGTCAACTCTTCGCGTCTCGTGGAACAGCGTCCCTGACAAGTACACCATCCACTACAGCAACGAACTGAAGCTGCCCATCAACCAGTGGCCCTCCGTCGATACTATGGGGAACACTGTCTTGGTAAGTCATGTCATAGTTAGTTTGACAGGCCTGTTGGTCTAGTGGTTAGTGACCCTGACTGCTATGCCGGAGGTTGTGGGTTCGATTCCCACCCAGGACAAATGTTTGTGTGATGAGCACGATCATTTGTTCTGTGTCTGGGTGTAATTTATCTATAATATGTATGTATTTGGAAATATATAAGTATGTTTATCAGTTGACTAGTACCCATAACACAAGCTCTGCTTAGCTTGGGACTAGACGGCGTTGTGTGATAGTTGTGGAATATTATTATTATTATTAGTTAGTGATGTCAGAACACCATCAGCTGAGTCTTTCTGCAAAAATTTTGGGGTTGGGGTACATGTACTTACTTTGTTGTCCTCCCTCTCACAGAGAGGAGGCCTGTGTCCCAACAGTGGGAACGTTAATTTATAGGCTGATGATGACTTTGTTGTCATGTAGGTACAAGTCACTGATTTCATACAACGAAGAATAAAGTGGATATGCTCCAAATCCCGGAATCACTTTTACGGTGCGTACAGACTATATAACATAACATGCTATATAACATTGTTAAATAACATTTTTCATAGTGTGGTCATGTTATAGGTATAACATTGTACATAGAGTTGTAGTGTTATATAAACACATGTTATATAACATGTTAAGTACATGGTCTGTACGCACCTTTAAAGAGCAGTAAGGCGCGGGCCACGTAGAAAAGACGTAAGACGCAGACGGGGTGGAGACATAATTTATGTGTCTTCGGCGTCTCTTTCATACATAAGTCCTTTTTAAAAAAAAATCAAACCGACGAAACATCGAACTGAAAAGCAAAAAATAAATTTTGAGGCGGCGCCAAACAAACAAACATATAAATTAATTATTTGAAGAGCAGGATGGCTCGTTGTATAGCTTGTCGTGGTTGAATAGCTCGTCGTAGCTATTCGTTGATTGTTTCTTTGGCGCCGCCTCAAAATTTATTTTTTGCTTTTCAGTTCGATGTTTCGTCGGTTTGATTTTTTTTTAAAAAGGACTTATTTTTTACTTTTGAGTTTCCTATCTCGTGTCAATTTCTGTAACTAAAAACTCTCAACGACTGTCATACCCCAGCTACGTCTAAAGTTCTCATCAATATGAGTGAAATGAGCCCAAATACGATATAGTTGCTGCTAACTGTTAAGGATCTCTTGCTACTGCCCTCTGTCACCATCCTCAGATCCTCGATGACAATTATACCCCAGCTAGGTATAAAGTTTTCATCAAGACTAGTGAAATGAGCCCAAACACGATAAAGGTGCTGTTAACTGTTGAGGACCTCTTGCCCCTGCTATCCGTCACCATCCTCAGACCCTCGATGGCAATGATACCTCAGCAAGGTCTAAAGCTCTCATCAAGCTGAGTGAAATGAGCCCAAACACGATATAGCTGTTGTTAACTGTTAAGTAACTCTTGGGACTGACTTCACAAAATAACAGGGATCTGGAGTTGATCTGATGATGGTGACGCCATCATGTTATGTTCTCCACATCTCTGCTATATAATAGTGTCTTCAGAACTACAATTGTTAACTTTATTTCAACAGAATCGGTTCATAATTGAAAATTCTGTAGGAAGATTGACAATTAATTCCTTTTTTTCTACCCTTAGAGGACGATTTTAGTTTTGAAATTTAAATGGGACCAACTTTGAGATATACTCTTTCCAACAAAAAAAGAATTTTTAAAATCGGACCACGTTAGGAAAAGTTATGCGTGGTCATACATAAAAAAAAAAAAAAAAAATATACATGTCGAATTGAGAACCTCCTCCTTTTTTTTTCGTCGGTTAAAAATGTACAGAAGCGTCGCGACGTAAAACACACGGAAGAGACGCGTCGCGACTCTCATACATTTCGCTCGTCCGCGACGCGTCCTCGTCTTACGTCTTTTCTATGTGGCCCGCGCCAACACACAGGAGATACGGGGCGCGGACGCGGCGGGGGGCGAAGACGGGGCGCGGGGTTGCATGTCGTACAGTGACGTATACCGTCTTGAGGTTGAATGGCTGAAACATGACTGCGTTGCGTCCGTGCCCAGTCTCTTCTATATAATTTCAAAAGTCGCGTCAGTGTCTCGTCTCCGCCCTGTCCGCGACGCGTCCGGACGCGTCCTCGTCTTACGTCTCTTCTTTCTAGCCCTCGCCTATGATCCCGTGATTTATTAAATAAAAAAGTTATATACTTTAACACAATTTATTTGTCTAATCTGTCTGTGAGGTTTTTATTATTATTTATTTGTAATACTGATTTCCACACGGGATTGTCTACCTAATTTCGACCTCTGCTAATTAATAATGATCTTTGTTGCAGTTAACTGGATTAGACCTGACGAAGGAGCTGTACGTGATCGTGAAGGGGTACGAGCCTGTTGGCTACAGTTCTATCCTGAACGTGCCTGTGCAAGTTCCCGGTAAATAATAATTTTAATATCGTATCGAATTGTTTTCTTTGTAAACTCTAGGGGTCGTACTCGCACGAAGGCTCCATAGTACTTCAATATAATCTTACTCGCTCGCACTTGCACGTACTACGCACTATTAAAAAAAAAAAAAAAAATACAAAAATATTTATTTCATCTAAAACATTGTGTCATACATAAATAGAGGCAGCTCCAGTAAGTTACAGAAGTACTTGTGTCGGAGCTGTCTCGCTCTTCCCTAATGTGCTATCTTTATCAATGAAAGTAATGAAGCTAAACTTTTTTTTTTGTAAAAAAAAAAAAAAACTATTGCTTGCTCTTTCTTTTAGCTGTCTACACGCTTATCTATTTATTTTACGGCGAAAAAAAAGGAAATTCAAAAAAAATAAATAACATAAGACCTGCTTTATAGTTAGTTCAGTTAGTATAAAAAGTTTCATGAACTAATTTTACGTATTTTATGATTGCCAGCTGTTTATTGTTCAATTTAGAGGTAACTTTGGGATTTTTTTCTATAGAGAAAATTTTATGGAATCATGTTTTCGCCAAACATAAGACCTAACGTTAATCCTCAACTTTACCATATATTTATTTCAAAATTAGTGCTGCAGTATTTTCAACGTATCACAGGATTCTGCTAAGCCATTTGAGGTACTATGGGCTCTTAATATGCAATCATTAACATTATAAACGACGGTGAATGTTGTATTCCACTGTTTAAAAGTGTTGAATGACGCGATATGTTTTTCACAATAGTTCACCCTTATTCCAAAACATTTTTAGAATGTTCGCGTACTATAAATATAGGTATTTTTGTGCACACACAAGTGGTTAGTGGACTCGGTATTTGTGCGTGCACATTGCAAATCCTAATTCAGTGAAAAAGTAACGGACAAACTTGCAGGTGGACCCAAAGGCTAATCGCGATACTAGCTTAGTAGGACGTACCTACTAAGCACTGTGAAAGTGTTCAAACAATTAATGTGCGCGTACAAAAATACCACATTATACTATTTTGGTGGAATCTTACAAGTAGGTTACACCTCTGCCTAACTCTTCAAGGAATACATGCGTTAAGTATTAAACTTGATTGTTGCAGAAGCCAAAGAGTTGCAGTACTGGTTCACCAGCTCCGGAGTGCAGGTGACCTGGCGAGGTGACGGGCCACGCATCGTGCGCTACTCGCAGAACCTCACGCAGTCGCTGGAGAAGTGGCCGACCATCAATGTCACCACTAATACTGTTCATGTAAGTTTATCAAATTATTCCCCGCGGATGTGCCGAAAATAGGGGCTTGGTAACGGTGACCAAGCACAGGGACCAGACCCTGGATTGACGCAAACATGGCCAGACCAGGACCACAATTTTGACCAGACCAGGTGGGCTAACATATCGTATAATTATCAGTGGTAGGCGCCCGCGGCGTCGGACGTCAGCAGATGATCTCCGGCCACCGTGCGTAGGCGCGGGCATGCGGGCAGCGAGTAAGGGGTAACTCGCTCCCGACCATGGACCATGCCCGGGTCGACGGCGCGTTGTGTCCCACGCGCGCCTCAAAGAGCGTCAGCATACTGACGGGGCCTCCCTCTCAGAGGGCTAAAGCCTGCCGGGGTCTGCAGGATTATTTCCTTACCGTGACCCCGAAACATAACAGGCTACTGAAGGACACCGTGGATTTTAGTCAGTAGAAGTCTGACAGTCCCTCCCGCCCTGCCCGGGGTGGGAGGACTCATTTGATGATTTTACCACGCTAAAAAAAAAAAATAGGTATAATTATAATGTGTCCGGTTTCGATCTACACATTCAGTAGGGGGTTGGGTTCCGACCCCACATGTAGTATAATTATATTGATAGAATTGGGCAAGCTACCTTCCTTTTAAAGTACAGACCGAACCGGACGCATTGTATATAGATTCATATAGATTTCCTATTTGAAATCAACATGAAGATTTATCATTAACCATCCCTTTATTCTTCCAGATCACGGGTCTAGAACCAGAACAGTCAACCTACGTGATGGTAGCAGCCCCAGGCCCGAGCCCTCGCAGCCAGGTGCTAACGGTTCCACCGCGGCCACCAGACCAGTCCTCGGTCTACGTGACCGTTGGCATCGGCTGCGGGGTGCTGTTCCTCTGCCTCTTGGTGATTGCTGCTGTTTGTATATGGCGGAGGAGGAAGAGGTCACAGTCTCCGGTCAGGTATGTCTCAGCAAATTTTTAAAATTCGTCGCAAAAAAGGGGTTATTGTGTGGTGGAGCTTTATGGCAACGTAACTTTTAAACAGGTGAACCAATGGAGATGGCAACTAGGAAACGAATGGCGCTAGTATAGCTAGTTCCAAGCATCGTCATTGGTTCAAATCTTATAGGTACTTCAAAATAGTACTACCTCATTGGTTGGATTAGGACTTAGCTATGGTCAGGCATTAGTGAAATGTGTTGTTCGTTCATGATCTTTCCGCTGTGAGCGATGGATAAGCGCGGAGCAGCGATTGGGAAGATCAAAATGCATGGAAATATTTGAAGTACGTCATGAGACGCCGTTCATAGCGCACGCCCACAGTTTTCTTCAAGTGAATCGATACAACGACTCGCCCCGTGCTAGGAGCGGGAGGGAATAAAAGTAAAAGCGAATGAGTGCGACGCCATGAAACAGTGCAGTACCAACCGCTTTAAACTTTAGCGTTTGATAACTCCGTTCCTTCACTTAGACTAAAGTCGTGTACAGGCAGAAATGTCAGTCGGCTTTTTAGTGTCGGTTTGTTTTTTTTTTAAAGATTAGGTACCTATTGTATCTAGTTTTAGGAGCAGTGTATACTCGTAGTACTGTCTCTTTACATATATTTTTCTATAAATACAGAACAAATATGTCATCCGCCAACCTGCGGGTGTCCTACGAGGTGGATCACGGCACAGTCCAGGTTCCTCTCATACAGTCTCGGCAGTAGGATTTCTTTAGGTTAATTATGCATCTGATTCTTAAATGGGATAGTTTACGGTATAAGTAAATTGCTGCGTCAGCTAAAGTTTTGAAAAATAATGGACACGTATTTCTTTTAATCATTATAAATTGACCAAGATAAAACGGTTTGGGGCATTAGGGCTAATTCTCATTTGGGCAACCGAATCCATAATGGTCTACTTCTCATTAAGGCTACTTCTCATTTGGGCTTTTGGGCTACTTCTCATTGTCCGGATTGGGGTGTTGTGGCGTCATACATAACGAACTTAAAATTATATCAACGGCATGACGTATTGTGATTTCTAAGGTTCCGTACCCAAAGAGTACAACCGTGATAGACAGATGAAATTTTGATAGATGATTAAATTTATTTCTTTTGCCGCTATAACAACGAATACAAAAAAAAAAAAACAATAATACTAACCGCCTTACCAAACAAAAATAAACAACTAAACTTGAATGCGTGTCTAAAAAAGTGCAACTGCAATACGACCCTTATATCAACGAGAATGTTGTTTTGACATTGACAGTTCTTTTAAACAAGTGATCAATAGATGTTTATTTTTTTGTGGTAACACAGTAAATGTTTAAGAGGGCTCCCATACAACAGACACGATATTTTTGCCGTTTTATAGATAATGGTACGGTACCAGTAGGAACCAGAAGCTCGTGGCTAAATAATTACAGCCGCACAGGCCGATCTTTCGGGTTAAGCCGCGCTTGCCGAGGTTGATTTGTGGATGGGTGACCATCTATCATAGCGAGTTTCCTCCGTGCCACGGAAAGTACGTAATGCCATTGGTCCTGGCTCATTTGTAGATCTTTGACAGTCGTTACTATTAGTCAGAAGCCCTAAAAGTCTGACAACCAGTCTTACCATGGGGTAGGTATCGTACTACCCAGTTAGTGGGTTGTGGAGGTCCGATAGGTAGTCGCTCCATGTAAAATACTGATATTCAGCCGCATCCAGTTCTACTGGAAGCCGACCCCAATATAGTTGGGAAAAAGATAAGCAGATGATGATGGTACGGAACCACTCGTGCGCAAGTCCGAATCGCAGAAGGCCGGTTTTTAAAAGAGTTTTATCTTCGTCAATTTTGGTGTACCTATATTATAACAAAAGAAAAAAATACGTGTCAAATATTTCTTGATAAAAATCTCACTATCAGACTAAGGGCTGATTTTTCAATAGTCAGATAACTTATAACTGAGGAATAAAAATGGCGGTTTGACAGCTTAACTATGGAAAATATGTGAAACCGTTATTTTAATTCCTCAGATAAAAGTTATCTGACTATTGAAAAATCAGCCCTAAATACATTATTTCAGTAAGCTAGCCTATTCAATCTCTTGCAGAATCCAAAAATTCTTATTCTCCATGTTTTTCAGATCACGTCGAAGAAACTTGTCCTCGAACGAGGGTAATGAAGAAGAAGGAGCTGAGATGAAGGTATGTACCGAGGTATGTGGTGGTCTTTTATGCTAATATCTCTTTTATTACTAACGATAAAGAGTCTATAGTTCTTTGTATGTAGACATTCTTGGCTTCTTGCTAGTACGATATAATGAGCTTTAAGACTTAACAGATAGAGTCTATGTTTATTTATATTTTGTTCTGTTATGTAATGCACTCTAATACTATGTTCCCGCCAGATAAGTCTGGAATAAAGGTCATTGATTCTAATAATTATGAAATTCGAACGATGCATGTTCGAATTTCATAATACCATCGTTCGAATTTCGAAATAAGAGGCGACCTTGACCTTATATTATTTTGGTCAAGGTCGCCCCTTACCAAAATATATTATGTTTGTTTTGATCGTGTTACGACACTTTCTTTATTTTTTTTTTCTTATAATTTTGAAAAATTGGAATACATTAGCACACGGGGATCAACGAATTTTATTCCAGACTTATCTGGCGGAGACTATAAGCGGATAGAATATAATATCATAACCATCGAAGGTATTGTTTCTTATTATTGCTACAATGACCTTTATTTTTGAGTGATTAGAGTCTATAATGATTTTGTTCTTGGTGCAGAACATTGGAAACCGCCTGGCCAATGGCGGCGGGTCTAAGGACGCGGGGGAACCTCTTCTCAACGGACACGTCCATATTACTGAGAATCCAAACGTGAGTACAGACCCAGAGTACTACGTACAGAAGTGTCACTTCCCAAAAACAAAAAAAAAGTAAAATCTTTGCTCGAGGGAATAAAGTAAAAATATATACGGAGCGCGTGCGAAACGGGCGGTGGGCGGTCGACGACTGTGAAAGTTGTGAAACCCGTCTACGGTGCGCCCGCGCGTGCGCATCGAAAACGCTCGGCGGGTCTAACATGGCCACTCTAGCAACGCTGCTAATGTCAATGTTGTTAAATTGTTCTTTATCAATTATTGAAGAGAATGGGTGCTATTTGAAGCGGCTTCTACGAGTATTTAAGTAATATCAACATTGTCCACTAAAAAAACTACATTGGCCTCAAAATTATTAGTAGTGTTTTTTATTGGTCAGCAATTTACTATTCAGAATACGCACTCAGGGAACGAGATGGCGCTAGACGACTTGTATAGCTCTGTCGCTTTCCCACAGCCTAAAGACTCACGCTTTAAGACATCCTGGTAGGCCACCTGTTCTTAAGTTATAAAGAAAAGTGAAGTTCTGTAAATATAAATATGTATATTTTTTATCACCAGCAATCAAAAACACCAAACGGCCGCATGCGCAAGGGCAAGCGCTACGAGGCCGCATTCGACGTGGCTCGCTACGAAGACCCCGACAGTACCCTCGAGACCGTCCTGGATCCTGACACCTCTGCGTCAACCACCTTCAACCTCCTAGACACCTCCAGGAGACCAGAGTACGACGTCTCAAGATCCTCAAGAGACCTAAGTGTGAACAACTCATTTAATAAACTCCCTGACGACAACATGAACTCAGAACTCACTAGGAGTACTGACTTCCAGTTAGACAACAGCAAAATTCTCCCCACGCTTCAACCTAATGGTTGAGACCGTCTCCCCTTGCGGTATCCTAGAACTACACTGGGGTAGGAGGCCCCTGAGACCCAGTACCCCGAGGTACCGTCTCTGCGTCAATTCGAATGGTGTTGCTAATTTTAAGTCAAGGATTGAGATTCTGTACAGACATCGTTTTTTTTTACTAGCTGCTCGTTAGACACAGTAAAATGGATATACGACTATAAATAAGGAAGGGTAATACTTAAAGTTTTTATAGATAATAATGAGGCTTCAGACAGTCCGAGAGATACGGGTTCGCGCGAGGATAGCTCATCGTGTTTCGTTCCTAATTTTAGAATTTATTTTTAATGATTGTAAGGCTGATATTTTTTTTTTGGTAAACAATAGTACGGGTAAATAATTTAAGTGTTAAAAATGAATTCAGGTCGAAAGTAGCCGTTGTTCTTTAGCACGTGCAGTTATTCTCGCCTAATCTGATCGTAACTTTGCACTAGTGAAGTGTCACGCCCCCCCTATGATTGTTATTATGTATATAACGTTTTTATTGCCGTTTTTATGGCAACGTGCACTTGCATATAGCGTTGTATACGGCCTGAGATTATATGCGCCCGACAATAAGTAGGAATGGCGCGTTCGCACATAACTGCGAGTACATTGAGACAGCGTCACCTACCGCCATCTCATATACTCGTGCTATGTATATAAACAGTGCCTCTATGAAGTACACACTGATACATAAGTCATACAAAATAGATTTCACCGTTAGTGCAACATAATCGTACAAAATATAGACCAAAATAATTCCAAACACTCATTGAAAATCGCGTGTACATAACATAAAAAAGTATTTTATCGATGTTGAAAAGAAGTACATAGCTATATTTATTATTTTTCTGATTGTTTTTCACACAGATCACAGACAAAGCCTCAGATGCTAGTTATCTTCACAATTGTACATTCCAGTTTTTTTTATTTAAATATATATTAATAGTTTACACACAACACAATAGTATTAATACAAACGCACAGGTTTTTTCTTTTATATATATTAATGTTATAATTTATCTAATGCAGTTTTACATCTTTTAATCCACAAATTTCTAGATACTTAAAACCTAAGAAATCAAGTAGATAGATTAAAAAGTAATTGTAAAATATAAAGTATAATTATAATATTATGATATAAAAGTAATAATTTATTACAACGAACTTTGACTATTATAAAATGAAAATAGTTTATAAAATCACGCGTTATCGTTATAAAAGTTACTAAAACGTTATTGCACATTTTTCCTCTTTTTAAAAGCTGGGACATGTTTAGCTTACGTCTTCCTGTGGAGAAACGATCTGGTCATTTAAGCTGTACCTAACCTATAATCAGGCTATAAATATTCTTTCCACTGCTGATACAAAGGCCTCGTCTCTGTGAGGAGTGAGCTGAGAGCCCCCAGTTATCATCTACTTATAGTTTATAATTTTAGGCACTCTTACTTTTCTGCTCAAAAATAAATTTTATGTATGATATTAACGGGCAAATAATTCTCTTTACCCACCCAATTTTCACATTCCTTATGCTGTAGTTTTCAATATTGCAGTATAAATATAAATACAAAAAAAATATAAAAATAATTATTTGTTTCTCAAACACCTAAGTAGTTTTAGCGCAGAAGATTTATGCTTTGTGAATCTTTGTCAGTGATTCGAATCATCAATACATAATTTTAAAATGCTCCCTTTAACCAAACGTTTAGAAAATTGAGCATAATATGGGCGTATTTTTGTCAAAAGGAGCCAATCCACAATCCGTCACACGACACAAAAAAAAAAAAATCAAGGTATTTTTCAATTTAGTAAATGAATTAATTCGGTCTAAAAACGATCCAAAAAATAATAATGATTAGTGTCCAAAATCATTACATTTTTTTTTTCTAGAAATTAGAGAACTGCTGTGGGTGGCTGCTGTTTAACATATTGGCATAACTAAGCTCATTATATGTTCAATAATATAAAATATAAGACTGATGTGGCCAAATCTGTCGTGACGTAAGCTAAGCATATTTTAGCGCAGCCAACATTACAAAACTAATGTTAGCTGACCATTATTCCATATCACAATTTATATCTACCTCATTTTATTCGTTTTAAGCTTATTTTAGATGTTATTGGAAAATTTTAAATGTTGATACGATTAAGTTTTCTACGTTAACCCATCGATGTGGTTAAATGGCACTTACTGGATAGTTTTAGTGGTGTTTTTTTATTTATTTATTATTAGGACAGTAGGTAAGTATTTCAATTATAATTCGTAATGATTCTTTATTCCCAGTTTATTTTTAATAGTTAGTGTTATAAACTGGTGTTTGGTCGATTTTTTTTTAACAAATTTTGTGTGTTATTGATATATGAAATGTATGGGTTTCTGAAATACTATATTATAATTTGGCACTTTTCAATTATAAGCTACTTATTATCAGTTAATGTTTCACAATTTTATCCTTTTTATTATGTTATTTAAATATCAATAAAACTGCATTAAAAGAGATATAATTTGATGTAATGAAAATAATTTCGACCAACGCCAGAGATTGATAGAAATATTTTACATCAGTCCTTTAGTATCGCATTTTTGAGTTAATATTATTTATGTTAAAAAATCATGACGATTTTTTCGTTTTATCGCACTGAAATCAGACGCCTATCTTCGAGTATATAATATTATTACGTCGTATTTATATCTTGAGTTTAAAGCACCTAGGTACAATTTATTATGCTGTAAGGTTTGGTGACCGAGGAGTTAAAAGTCAAAAAATTAAATTAAAAGTAAATTATATAAAAATTTCCACTGTATAAATTTTCTCCTATATATTGTAAAAATTACATTTCAGCATGTAATTGTATTTATTTTGTGACTTTCAATGACTCTCGGTCATCATTGTAAATAATATAAAATTAACTCAGTTTAAAATTAAATTGAAAAGGAAAAAACGCCGACTATGTACCTGAAAAAATTCAATTACACTAAGTTAGCTAGACTTAGGTGTAGTGTTAGATCTTTAAAAATCTAGAATTTTATCTTTGACGCTAGGTTTTGTCACAGGGTCTAAAGCTTCGATTTTGACTAGTTGCAAAAAGCGCTGTGTTTTTCCTTCATTTTAGCAAAAATTACTTTAAAGTTTTTCAAGGGCTCGATGTAGTGCGCTGGTTTTTTTCAGTTTCAACATATTACACACTTATGTTTATTATTTTATTTCATCCCAGTATTGATTAATTGCGTGTCAGAATTTCGCTGTCGTCTTTTTTGCAGTTCATTATTTTTGTCATTTTTCTGTTTAAAAGTACAGCAAAGTCTCAAGGACCATTTACAGCCAAAAATGTATAAATACACGATTTATTTAATCGCCTATTTCTGTTCTAAATGTAAGTTGTATAAAAACTTGGAGAATAATATTACATTTAAAATACAAATGCTTCGGGTACTATTTTAATAAAATAAAATTAACGATTTCAATGTTTTCGATGGTATAAAATAATTATAAATTAACGACTTCTAGAACTATAACACCAAACATATTTTTCTTAAAGTGCGAGATAATTCGAAAAGAGAAAATAGATAACTGTTTCGCAAAGAAATAAATTTTATGAAGGTGAACATTTTTGTAAAGAAATAAATGTCGTTGCATTTTTAAGGATTATAGATTTAAATATGGGAAATAGTATTTGCTACTCATAAATGAAAATAATATAACTTTAATGCATTTGATTTAATACAACTTAAAGAAAATAGGTTAAACTTTGAATGTTCAAAAAGTACCGTAGTTGTATAATAATAATTATTAATTTCTACCATAGGATTATAATGTCTAGTTAACAATTTTAATGTAACTTATTTTTATTTTATTTTTCATTCAATTATAACGAAGTTTCAAGTTCACTCGTGGTTGTGTTAAGAAATAATTTAACCACTTTGTCTGTATTATTGAAAACTGTTGGTTTTTTTAAATTATTTTTCTATTATTAACCATTATTGTATTGTGAAACCAAAACAATTTAAACGTCGACGCAATAACAGATACCTGAATGATGTACAATGTTTTTTTGTAACTTATTTATAAAACTGTAGTTGCATGCATTTATAAAATACGTTGTATGTTTGTTTGCTTGATCTATTAGTTTGGTAAAAAAAGAAATGTTAACTCAGTTTCAAAATTAACAACTGGCTATTGTTACTATTTATTATAGCAGTTACTTATTTACTGAATAATTATTAAAAAAAAAAATCCAAATAACACATCCTTTAAAAAAATTGTTTACCAAAACATGACCAAGCAAATGAATAAATAGATTAAGGTTCTCTACAATAGTTGTTCCCATAATGCTGATATTGATTTTAACGTTGTTTCTATACAGCTTTTTTTAACGTTTTTTACATTGGCTTGTCCGTCCTTGGAGTGAAAAAATAAAAAAAATAAATTAAAAGCCTGATGTTGTGCCTCTGATGATAATTTTGAATCTCATTTCGCAATATATTAATTGTTATCTGTAAAATGGGGATGGTTTAAAATACTCTTGGAAGGTAAAGATATATTCATTGTAAAATGTTTTCCATCTTCATATTTTGTAAAGTATTTTCCTCTTTAAGCACGAAAAATAAAAACAATAAAGACTTGCAGGACAAAATAACTAACTAGCCATCCCCATCTAAAAAGATTCTCATTTTCACGTTTTCTTCACAATCATTTTTCCCATAAATATATTTTTTTACAGTATCAAAGCGGGTATTCCATTCCACTATATTTATTACCATAGATACATTATTTCTACTAACGCACATTCCATATTGACTGCAATAGTTTCATACTTACCAAACAGATTTTATGTTGTAAATACAGTTAATACAGTTTTCCTTGTTTTTTTTTCTTTATTATTATTATTGTACATAACTTTATTTAAACTATACACAAACGTAAAGTTACATTTACTGATTAAGTGAATTTGCGAAATTCAAGGACTTAGTTCTGCAAAAAGGAGCCAACCCAAAATCTATTAAACAACTTTTACAATTAAAGGGATCATTCTTTAAAAAAAAAGCAGCCCAAAAATAAAAATAAATAACCATCAACTATTATTCATGATCAAAAAATATTTACCTAAAAAAGATAAATTTGTAGTGGGTTGGTACATTTTGTTAGAACTAAGCTATATAGCTGACCAATTTGTTACAAAATATTAATAATAATAGAACTCACTAATAAGCAATAATATGTTATTAATAATTAGCCACGTTGTTGAAACACAGTAAGATTTTTTAGCTTCTATAGTAATAAATGCTAAAAACCAAAAACCATTCCTGAAAACATTTGCCTAATACACAATGTTTTTAGGAATGGCTTTTGGTTCCTTCAGGAAAACCACCAAGCGAATGAAAATGTAGGTAAATGAAGTGGCAAATTGACTCGATAGATTGATTTAAAAAAAGAGTAGGTTTTTGAAAATATTCCTGAAATATGGCATTATGTACGGAACCTTTCACATGTTACACGAAGCAAATGTTACAGATTCGCAAATAATATCGTGATACACCTGAAACTGTAAAGCAATAGCATAGTTATATTTGTTGTATATACGTATTTATATATGTTGGTTATAGAAAAATTCAATATCTTTCGTTTGTTTTTCAATCAATAAATGTTAAAAAAAAAACGATAGAGACAATTTAAAAAAAAAAAAACAATTCAAAACACAAAAATTTCGGTCTTTGTTAATAAAAATTTTGTTTCGTAAATGGGAGTGAAAAAGTATATCTTCGGAAAAGTAAAATGCTATTACTTATAGATTGATTGAAAAATAACAAAATAAAAACACAAAATAACATTACTAAGACTCAGTTTAGTGTGACGTTGATTTAGTAGCATGTACTTAGTGAAACGCGTCCAAAATATATTAAAAAATATATAAATTTTAACATACTCGTAGTTCGAGATCTAACAAGAGTTGGTTTAAGTTTTCATTGTGAGTTTGGCTTGCATGGCATTTTAATTTTGTTCCCATTTGAAAGATGTATGTTATTGGTTACCTTTGCGACGATAAAAAAAAAAATCTTTATGGCATAGGATTTCTTTGACATTTAATAAAAATCAGGGGACCAACCTCTGTAGTACTATTCTTTAGTAATTTTTGTAAATTTTCTAATTAAAATTGGATTAGACTTTTAAATTATAATGCCCGCTTTTTATGATGAGTACTTTTGCCTCTAACCCTCACCAACTTCTCGCTTCTGGCTTTTAGAGCGACATTCGTGCGAGAAGCACTGGTGGATTCTAATATTGTCTTGCCAACGGATAGTCAACTTTAAATTTTATCCGCTACTACCTGCTTTGTCTTCTATTTCACTCATTGAAAAATGTAAAAATAGAAAAGACTAAGCACAAAATCCATTTTTCATCATTTTTCATCAATTGTCATTGTATTCATTTTAGCGTTGATATTTATGTTTCTTTATGTGAATGAATGAAATATGAACTTGTTTTTTTTTACTTTATAAATTACAAATATGGATTACGTTGGTAAGACAGAGGTATGTTCAAAATTTTAATTTTCAAAATTCGTTGCAAAGCACCAATAGCATTTCTACAAGAGATAATTTTAAGGTGTTGTTGTATAATTATTAATATTATACAAATTTAAAAATTTAAAGACCATTGTGGCGGCTCAATTTCGATATAAGTAACTATTGATGATGGCCACAATCCGTGCTTTTAAGTCAAATATTTTGAAAATACCGAGAAATTGGGATAGTTTAATATTTATTTTTAAAATTATTTTACTTTATTTTAAAATTAGAACATTTTTCGATTACATTTTGGGTTAGTGAAAAATAAATCTTCTTATTTTTTGGTTTTATGATAAATTTTTATTATAGTAGCTTTATTACAGTAATTCTAAATTCTTTGAAAGTTAGTTAAAATATCCCAAATATTCGTTGCAAAAAACTGTAAATTAAGGAATTATTCAAAATGTATGTGGGGACATGATAAAGTTATTGTAATTTTTGGTTTGTATTTGGTTATAAGATTAATATCTAATAAAATTATAGAACTACAGACATACGAAAGTAAAGAAAAAAGAAAAATATTTTGGGACATAAAAAACAGCACATACGCCATAGAAAAAGTATTTTTGACAAATTAAACGCAACAAAAAATAGCGTAAGCGTTTAAAAATTATGAATAAAAAAAAATACACTCGCGATTGTTGCCTAAATCATGTACCCACAAACAAAAAAAAGTTAGTTATTTAATAATATAACTGAATCTACCTCAACCAAATTACCCATTAATATTGTTTATAAGTGTTCTTTTGAGTCTTATTATTACTAATAAATAACTGAAAAGTAGTGTTTTTTATAATAAATGCTATTAGTTCGAGCATCCACCTTTTGATATGGTAATTATTGTTACCGAACTATTGAATGCGGACGTCGGACTGTTAACACGGTATTGTACGAAACGATATTAAATTTGAAAATAAAGTATGGTTTTCATTGTTTTATTGTTTTACACTTTTACCTGTAACGCTTTTATCACTTGTGTCTTTTCGAGAATAACAGAGAATGATAACATAGATTAGCCCTGTAACGAACTTAGGTAACTCCAAAGGGGGTAGCCACATCGTGTCGCTGACTGTACACGGGTATGCTTTGCTGCAATAGGTATGTTGAGTCCGTCATTTTAGAGTAGGTATTAAAAAATAGTGGAGACTTTATCTTTTTTTAAATCAATGAATATTGTCAAGTGGGAGTTGGATCGTCACGTCAGAAGAACGCACAAAAAGAATTAAAAGGGCGTGACGTATCGTGATTTGTGAATTTTAAGAAGAATAAAAATACGATTCATATATTTTTTGATAATCCAACAGAGGAAGTAGAGTTGTTTAGTGGACTCGGACTAGCTAATTCTTTTTCCGATAGCGGGGATGAAACCGTGGTTCGTCGTGGTCGTGGTGGTCGGCTTCTGTAGGTCGTATTAGCACGATGTTATATAGCCTATAGGTGTCGTCGTTAAATGGACTGCGAACACAAAAAATAAATCAACTCGAACCAGTACTTAGTTCCTATGATAAGCGCAATCAAACAAACTCTTCAACTTTCTTATATAGAATAGATTGTCAAAGTATCTTTATATTAGTGCATGGGTAAGTAGACACAGACAGCCTTACTACAAAAACTTAAACAACTGTTGAACACTTGTCTAAAAAAAGTGTGACTGCAAAACGGACCTTATTTCAACGTCATAATCTGACATTTTTTTAGACAAGTGTTCAACAGACGTTTAAATGTTTTTTTGGTTCCACGGATCAAGTCAGTCAGTGTCCACAAACGGAGTGTCTACTCAAAAGATCGAGAATGACAGTTTTAGATCCGAAATAATTGATTCGACTAGAGGTTTAGAATTGTATATTGTGGAAAGGCGACTGGAAAGATCAAAGATAAAACGAGTTATTAGTGGTTCTAGTAGAAATTCGATTGCAAGGATCATTAAATAATAATTGGGGTCGTTCGGCTTGAAAGACTAAAGTACAAAAACCTCCTCCATTTTGAAGCCGGTTAAAAAAGTAAACAGTCGGGATGACTGTTTGAACCGGTTGCCTATCAGTCGGTTAACTTTATTTCATAATAACACAATAGCCAAAGTTCTTCTACAGGTCGCAGCAATAAAACATCAAAATACAATGCGTACAGTATAATTAAATAATATATTTAGTGTTTATTGATGAGTTGAACAAGCAGGCTCTGTCGACAGAGGCGGGACACCGCACCGCCCTCGTCGCGGCGACGCAGCTTGGCAGCCAGCCGCGCCAGGCTGAAGCGGGAGCGGGTCCGACCTTCACGACGGGATCCTGGTGAAAGATGTAAGACATTAGCTGAGGCGAAAGGAGTGTGTAAGAATAGCAGCAGGTAGTGTGGTTCTACCTACCCTCATGGGAGGAAGGCATGAGTTTATATATGTATGTAGTAGCAATCTTCTCGTTTGGGTTAAGACTTAATGTTGAATGGCGTGCATTATAAAGAGTGTTCTATTTATTCCCCTTGCAAAACAGGAAATTAAGACGATTAAAGAACGTGTTTTTTTATCGTGGTAAAATCATCAAATGATTTCTCCCCCACCCAGGGCGGGGCGGGAGAGACTGTCAGACTTGTACTGACTAAAATCCACGGTGTCCTTCAATTGCCCTTTACATTCCAGGGCCCTGAATAACTGATGAGACAGACCCGCGACCCCAATTAAGCGCATTTCACACAGAGAGCGGGCGCGGGTCGGGCGCGGGTCGGGTCGTGCGCGGGCTTACTCCCGCCCCGAAACGCGCCCGACCCGCGCCCGCTCTCTGTGTGAAATGCGCTTTAAACTACGTATATATATGAATCCATATTTCGTTGGTACCAAAATTTGCTTACCTTCAGCCACCCTCTGCCAAGCCTCTCGGTCCACGTTGACCATCCCCGTGGACGCACTCCTGCCCAAGGACGCAGCCTCCTGAGAGCTGGACTCTTGAGATTCTGCCACGTCACTCTCGCAACTAATTCTACTTGACCTGAAAAAGAAAAAAAATAAGTGCAAATTGCAAATCAATTTAGAAAATAAAGCGAATTTAACGATAATAATTAACGTAACTTTTGAATTGATTACGAGGTACTCTAAGGGTTAGTTATGAAAAAAAAAGTCTCACGATAGAATCATTCATGAAGGTTCAAAAATTTAACATCTGAGTGGGCAAAATATACATAAAAACTGAAACGTTAAGATCTAGCGATAAACGACAAAAAACTTAGTTAAAGGTGATACAAACAGCAGTTTTAAAAATGAGTCAATGACCGTATGTAAGTGATAGAAGTACAACCAACCTGTCTCCAGGCCTCAAATCGCTGGCAGAACTGGTACCCTCCCTCCTCATAGGCACCGTCGAGGACAAGAACCTCTCCCTCGCAGCTCGAATTTTCGCTGCTCTTTCTGACATTATTGCTGTCGAGGCCTCATAGTCCACGTAAGGCATCGGAGTTTCCACAGTTGATATCGACCTCCCGAATATTCCAGACTGACCCGACATGAAACTGCTGAACGTAGGGACTGTGACATCAGACACATGTCTTAAAGCTGGAAGGGATTCTGTCTTCGAAGACGTTTCTGGAAGGGTCCTTGTTGAATCTGGTACTATAGTATCCGTACTAGCTGTAGTAGCTGGTACAATAGTCTCTTGGCTGTCTTCAATCTTCTTCTGTATGGGAACCTCAGCAGTTGATT
Organism: Agrotis clavis; assembly: GCA_954870645.1. Lineage (NCBI taxonomy): Eukaryota > Metazoa > Arthropoda > Insecta > Lepidoptera > Noctuidae > Agrotis > Agrotis clavis. The sequence goes on along the minus strand of OX940928.1, from coordinate 25,131,505 downwards.
TTTCTGGGTGTAAAGCATTTGCGCTGTGAGACTTTAGCACACCATCAAGCCCTGTTGTAGGTGCTGGTGTAAGGCGCTTCTCTACTGATGAAGCATCACGTCTCGATAGTTGGCAGGCGCTTGCTGATTTTTGAACTTCCCTTTCGAGGAATGGGTTGTTTCTAAAAAGAGAGACCGTGACTTAAACTTCGTTGATTTATAAAGAAGATGGCGAGCAGGCTTACATCCAGTAAGGCATTACGAGAGGTTGATGATAACAATGCAGAAATTTTCAGATAGAGGCAACCACATTCTGGTCATTTCAAATTACCTTTTTATTACGTGTAGATAAGAAAGAACTTAAAATTAAAAGTATTTACCTGATGTTAACACCAACCGGCATATCGGGAGGTCTTCGACGCTCAGCGGACGGTGATCGCCAGGCTGGTGATGAAGCGCCGCTACTGGCTCCAGATGTTTGACCTGTAATTATTTCACTACTGTGATTGAGGAGATGAGAAATATGTACATGTGGCGAAGCAAGTAATGAATAGGAATTTCGTTGGATGGAGATGGAAGATCAAAACACAGATCGATGAAAAGAAAAGGTAAAAAAGTAAAGAGAGAAATAATAGCATGATGGCTGATTACATAATCACATTGGAAAATGACGATTATTATGTCGTCTATAGATTGAATTAGATTGTTACGTTTTAACATTTTCGTTCCAAAACACTGTAGAGGTCGTCCTATACTGACAGCGACTACAATAATTAAATATTATGAATCGCAAAATATGCCAGGTACGATTTTGCAAATAAACTTGTTTCTCTGTATAACTTAAAAACTGGTATTTTAATAACACCTTGTCCTCTGCAGCTTGAAGTACTAACATTATGCAATGTTTATTTTCTTAGATGCTAGTTCAGTTTGAATGTTTTGATTGAGTATTGGATAAAAGTTTGTAAAAAGCGGATTGTAGGTATATTTGTACATAGATTAAACTATCTGTTGATGATTTATGAATCATGAATAACTAAGTAAAAAGCCTATTTTTCATAAGTATCATAAACAGTGTTACCTTCTTCATTAATCTTCTTATTATAACGTTGTATCATAATCCGAATGGACGGTGCTGTTTCCTTTGGAGGCTGTGGCTTCCTCTGCGACGATGGCGAAGAGGGCAGCGGAGGTCTGGTCCTCTTCTTCAACTCCTCAACATCTTGAAGATCACCAGAGCTCTTAGATCGAGTACTTTTCTCCTGCTTCCCTTTTTCAGATTTTGCGTCTTTCTTTTTCGCTTCGCTTCGGTGATTGTTTTCCGAGGTTCTGACGTCAGCTAGGTCTTCAACATTGACTGGTATAACGGCTCTGGGCACTGATTCACCGCTGCGGACTACTGGTGAAAATATCTTGCGGGTAGTTTTGACTATTACTTCTGGAGAGTGATCCCGTTGTTCTGGTGCTTTGAGCTTGAGGACGAAGATCTAGAAATGGAATTGATAATTTGATCAATTCAACAGATAGGCATTAATTAGTTTTATTAACAGGGAAAAAAAATCGAGCAGTGATGTTGTCTATAGAGTAGAACCTTGCGTTTTATGAAAGTTAAAATCACATTTTTGGACTTAAAATCGCATTTCAAGCCATTATAATATACGTTAGTCAAATAGTCATGAGAAAGGGTTCCATGGGTATAGTAAGTAGTAAGTAAGTAAGTATTCTTTATTTGCATAAAATTATTATTTAGTGTATACTTACTTCGCCTTCTGAATCTGAATGCAGTGACGTTGGTGGAGTTCTCGGCTTCTCAGATGCTCGTCGTGGTCTCTTTCTTCTCCTGGGTATCTCAACTGTGACTGTATCTACTTCAGGCTCCGTATCACTCTCGGAAGGCTTCGACTGCTCCCGCTCTAACCTTGCTCTAGACTTAGATTTCTTTTTACCATTAGTTTTCTCTACATCTTTTTTCTTACTATCATCTTTTGATTCCTCAATACTGTCTATATCTTTATCAATATTTCTCTCTTTATCACTTTTGTTAATCTTTGGGCTATAATCTCTTTCTATTTCTCTTTGATGTATAACTGGTAGTTCTCTTTCAGGGCTTTTATGACGAGTTTCATTATCAGTAGCTTCTCTATCTCTAAAACGACTAGAACTTCCTCTCTCTATCTCTTCTATTGTTTTTCTAATGAACATGGCGTCTTCTTCGATACTCGGTTGCCTCATGATCTTTCTTCTACTCTTCTCTGTGTGTTTGTTCTGTAATGTTATTTACTTATGAAGGATTTAGACTGAATTTTTCAAACTGTGAAGAATATGTGTGTTACCTGTTCACGGATCTTCGGTCGTGCTCCTGAAGACTCTTTTGATTTTACGCTGCGAGCATCGGAAAGGACCACTGTGGAAATTGTTTATATTGTTTCAACCTTTTTAGAATCTATGATTTAATATTGTATAGTGTATCATCATTCCAGTTGCATAAAACTATGTGTAAATTGAAATGAAGTGCCTAAATAAAGTATCTTCGACCCATCACGCACAGTGTCAGTGCTGTAGTCCCTAGGCAAATATTACCCACTTCCTTAATAATACCGAAGCTGTGTATCCTCTAGCACCATTCAAAATTAAAATTGAGCTAACGATAGAGCTACGCAAGACTATGGTTGAACTTAAAGACGACAAAAGAAAACATCTTACCAGCCCCATTAGGTTGCAGCACAGCCGTCCCTGTGACTGCAGAGCTAGTTTCACAGAGCAGCCTGGCTTCTGCCTGCCCGTATGTGTACACTGGCTTTTGAGGAGTATGGCGAGGAGACACAGCCACCAGGGGAGCTGCTGTGCAGACCTCTTCAGCTTCCACCTCCACGAGAACTGCTCCACGGGTCTGAGGACCGTCGCGGTCATCGATGCCGTCAAGCTATGGATGGGAAGATGTAAAATGAGAGATGGTTTTTCCTTTACTAGCTGAGTGAAATTTTGCTGGAAATCATGACGTTTACACTCGGCGCACTGTAACATGTGCTTAAGCTTAAGTGTTTTTCCTTCTCTGTGTTGCATTTGTATGTTGGCAGTTAAGCGACAAACGTGTCTTAGCACGATTACGTTGCCCGGGTCGACGGCGCGTTGTGTCCCACGCGCGCCTCATAGAGCGTCAGCATAATGACGGGGCCCCCTCTCAGAGGGCCAAAGCCTGCCGGGGTCGGGGGCCGGGGTCTGCGGGATTTTATTTCCTCACCGTGACCCCGGAACATAAAGGGCTATTGTAGGACACCGTGGATTTAAGTCAGTACTAGTCTGACAGTCCCTCCCACCCTGCCCGGGGTGGGAGGACTCATTTGATGATTTTGCCACGTTAAAAAAAAAGCACGATTACGTGACCTTTATGAATCTCAGTTTTAGTTTAGTGGGACTTTGTAGTTTATGGGACTTGATCGCTAATGGTTTTAAAAATGATTCAAATAAACACAGTGATTCAAACTCACAGAATGTTCTTCTCTATCGTACTCCGAATCAAAATCATCAGCATCATTGACACTGAGGCTGGATGCGTGGAGTCTGCTGTTCGATCCTGCCGCTGATGGAGCAACGCTGCCATCTGACTGGGTCCTGGTGAGAGGAGCCTGAGGAACTTTGCTGTTGCGAGCTCGTGCTGCGCGTAAGAGAGCTGATGTGGAGGCCTCAGGGGCGATGCCGCGGGACTTCTCCCATTCGTGAAGCTTGCGGGTGAAGGATCGAGATATTCCTGAAACAGAAAATAGATAGGATATAAAGGGAAGTGGCGTCTGTGCTTGAAAGATTTGAGGAAGATCAAGATAAGGGTAGAAAGCAGGTGACTGCTAGAATGACGAGTAATAGACAAGTATATGGAAGAAGAAGACATATTGTGGCGATCATACATGAATAAAGATAACAGGATGATTGATGAAGAGGATCGCTAGAATTTAGTCTCTAGTCTAGGTCAGAGGTGACGAAGACAAAGTCTGCGATGAAAAAAGCTTATTCAGAAGAAATGTAGGCCACTTCTCCACGATCTCATCCCACCAGCCCCTTTCTATCATCGAACATCTAGACGCACGGCAAATTACAATCCAAACGCTTAGTGCGAATTGGCGGTATAGCAATACCGCCAATTCGCACTAAGCGTTTCCAGACGTCTTTTATAATGCGGACAGCGAAGGAGTGGAACTCTCTGCCGGCGTCTGTGTTTCCGAACGCATACAACCCTAATCTCTATAAAGTTAGAGTGAACAGGCTTCTTCTGGGTAAGCTCGCTCCATCGTCGACTTTGTCTTAGTCATTCCTGACCTAGACTAAGGTCAAGAGCAAACCCATCACATATAAAAAAAAAAAATTTTCATTGCATGGTCATGTTATATCATTGTACATTTTATATCTTTTTTAATCAATGACATTCAGTAGGTACAACAGTGCCAGCAGAGTCAGTAGCGCTTTTAGGAAATTTCAATAAGGATGTTCATTGTTCAATATTCGGAAACAATGTTTGCTTATCGGCGCAATTTTAATTTATAGGGGCGTTCATTAAAAATCTGACATATTTTATAGGTAGAGTGTTATACAGGTGAGCTATACCTTGGAATTTAAAGAGTCCAGTTGAAGTTTGAACAAGAACCTCATCAGGTTTCGCCTCTTCTTCCCAAGCTGGTACTGAATTTGTTTCTTTCATGCGTTTCCATTCGTCTGCAAAAAACAACGTCATTTCTAAATTTCAAGCGCTGCAGGTTATGAACTATTCTGGACCTCCAGGTGTCGGCGGAATGAACCTTCATTAAGAATTGGTTCATCCACGGACGATACGCAGACGAACTACTTGCCAACGACTATAACTAATGGTAGCTAGCTAATCGGCCGCTGAAAGGGGTTACCATCAAGCTATCCTCTTAATCTATGAAAACTACGTACTATCCTAGGCTTAGTGCCACAACTAGCCTTTTTCGCCCAGTACGAGCTTCTTTAACTGCACCCTGGTCTGACCAATTGTGGTCTTGGTCTGGTCATTTCCGGGTCCCTCCAGGGTCTGACGCACCCCTATTTTTGGCACTACCTAGGAAAGAGTAAATTCTTAAGTTCAGTTTATCACCCCATCTCCTAAGGAAGTCTTCGCTAAGATCCTGCCTGGCAGGCACCGGCAGCGGTTGCTTGACTCCTCCCTTCTTGAGCTGCCACTCAGCTAGCTTCTTGCGGAAGTCTGCTGATAACTGCTCCTCTGTGGCTACTGGGCGAGTCGCTGAAATAATTTAAAATGCGTGGTCACTTTATTTGTATTTTTACAGTTAAAGAATATTTATTTCCCAATAAGAAATTGCATAGATTTCCCTTATTTGAGAACATTTTTAACTTAAGTATAATAAACTTAAGATACTTTGACAGTCGGATATAAACATTATTTTTTATTTCACGTAGTTTAGTTTCGCAACGATTAACATAAAACCAATTTATTTGCTGATCTACCTACAAAGTTCTAACTTTTTTGGTGGCTCGTTATTTGTTTTCCCTTGCCTTCCCTTCAATTCAGTGAATGCTAGACACTGTACAGGGGGACGGGCCATCCCTATGAGGGCCAGAGCCTGCCGGGGTCGCGGGACTCATCAGGTAAACGTAGCTCCGGATCGTAAAGGGCTATCAAAGGACACCGTGGATTTTAGTCAGTAGGTACAAGTCTGACAGTCCCCCCCGTCCTGCCCTGGCCTGGACTCATTTGATGATTTTACAGGTAAAAAAAAAAGATACTGCACAGTAACGATTTAAGAAGAGAAATAAAAAAAATGAAGAGGCTACTTATTGCTGTGCCCGTTAAGAACTGAACTGGTTATAGGTACCAACCAGACAGAACAAAATCTTTGTTTTTCATCCAGAAGCCATACGTTCAAACCATGTGTTCTACAGAGGACCGTCTCAAACACTGAAGTGGGATTAAATCAAGACTTCTCAATTAGATTTCTTTGGTTATCTTTTCTAGTCTTTTATCTCTCACCTGCGTACAACTTCCCTCGTCTATCGGAGAACTCTCTCCTCAGCCGCGACTGCAGCGCTGCGTAGTCCCGCGCTATTTCTTCTCGCACACCGCTAGCTTCGCCTCCACTGCTAAGGCCCTCTGTTTCTGGAAAATATTTTTCATTGATACTGTTCATCTGATGTGAAGCTAAAGAAAGTAGGTACATATGTAGATTTTGTTTTCTCTGGTCCAAGAGATTGCATCTTTATGGGTTTTGCTCTTGATCTTAGGGTGCTTGTATACACGGCGCAAGTGCCTCAACGTGCTCAAGCTACATGCGTCGTGTAAAAGCACCCCGCGGGTAGCTTGATCAAGTAGCTTGCGCGTGTTACTCGCGCGGGTAAACCGCAAATCCGCACCTTTAGTTGCGCGAGTTGCATGCGCCGTGTCAAGCACCCCGCGGGTAACTTGATCAAGTAGCTTGCGCATGTTACTCGCGCGGGTTACCCGCACCTTTACTCGCGCGGGTTACATGCGCCGTGTACAAGCACCCTAGTCTAAGTCGGAAGTGACAAGGCAAGTTCGACAACGGAGCGAGCTTACCCAGAATAACCTAGTTCCCTCAAACTTTGAAGAGATTAAATATTACTATAGCTGTTACCAGCGGCTTCACCCGTTACAACTCGAAAATTATCCCACGGGAACATAACATCGGGATAAAAACTATCCTATGTGTTAATCCAGGTTATAAACTATCTGTGTACCAAATTTTAGCCAAATCCGTTCAATGGTTTTTGCGTGAAAGAGTAACAAACATACCTACATACATATACACATACATACACATCCTCACAAACTTTCGCATTCATAATATTAGTACGATAGGATAGGATAGGATTATTAAGGTTGTATGTGTTCGGAAACACAGATACTGGCGACTGACAGTCGCTTTCGCTCTCAGTTATGTAGGACTCATTTGATGTTTTAGGGCCGAAACTGCGTTAAGCGGATGCCCGCGCGGTTCTATACAAAAGTGCTCCGTCGCGGGTCGTTGCGCCCCGCACCCACGCAACGGGGCCCGCATCCGTGCGACGGACGCCCGCGCGGGTCGCCGCGCGGTGCCACGCGCGGTGACACGCGGGCTTTTTCAGTCAATAAGGGGTTCCTTGTTGACTACGGAACCCTAATAAAAATCTTCAAATTGAACTAGCGACACTGCGTAAATCGGTCTCCGCGACGGGGACCGTCGCATACCCACGGAACGCAGCCGCGTGGCCACGCGCGGGACCACGCGCGGGACTCCGCGCGGGGCCCCGCGCTTGACCACGCGCGTGGACACGCGACGGTTGCCCGTCGCGGTCGCCCGCTTAACGCAGTTTCAGGCCTTAAACCAGTTCTGCGATTTAAATCAGGGCTCGACTATAACGAATCTACAAATAAGTAAGCGGAGATTCATCGGTTGCTTTCTTTACTGAACTAAGACTTTAACATTATTAACTTTTCAGTGCTAAAGAAGCTAATTCCGTTTTATGTTAGTGTTATTTAATATCTGAAAGGGTCATGGTTTCAAGCAGAAGAAAACATAATATCATAGAAATATTCTTTCTTGTGTTTTCACGTCAAAATAAAACTGTCATGCGAATGATTTGTCAAAATAAACATCTGTTACGTAAATAGTTTTTTTCTAAAATAAATAAGCGATAAGGACCACAATAAAATGCAATTATTGCAATAAATATGGTTTAAAAACAATACCATGTAAGTAACATACTTTGATGTTTCTGCCTTTCTGTGTTTCATTTACATTTGGATTGTTGTGTGAAAGTGTTGCGGTTTTGCTCAAGTGTTAAGCATCAGTGTATTCATTATAGCCGGGATACACTAACGGCATTTCCCGTTGATTTTCGCAATTTCGCTATAAATAACAGTCTTTAAATGTTCGTATAGATAGCAGTGATGGCCCAGTGCACAGTGGAATCGGTCCCGTCTTACGAGTTGTAGATCGTGGGTTCGAACCCCGCCAGGCGCATTACTTTGTGTAATTTATTTCATCACCACTGCTCTCAAAACGGTGAAGGAAAACATCGTGAGGAAATTGGCATGTCCTAGAACCAAAAATTCGTAGACATGTGACATCTACCAACCCGCACTGGGCCCGCGTGGTGGATTAAGGCCCACTCCCTCCCACAGAGAGGAGGCCTGTGTCCCAGCAGTGGGAACATTATAGGCTGATGATGAAATGTTCGTATAATCGACTTTGATCCCAGCAGTAAGTAGAGTGGCGGGTGGAGCAAATAAGACATTTTTATTACATACTTCGTAAGTACACGAATTGGCCACTGGCAGCATTTCGTGTCGTGTTTCAAACACTTACATACTTTTGATCTTACCGCTTGCCGCCCCGCGCTAATCTCCGGTCACAGCAGTAATCATGAAATAACTAAAGCTGCTGGTGATGATATCACCCCCTTTTAATTTTTCATTATTTGGTCGCAGGTGGTTCCCGGAACACAAATGCTTCACCGCTACATCATCCTGGCAATAGTAATAGTTGTAACATACTTCTCAGTAAGTATCTCTTTGCTTTATGAAAGTAATCAATTTGTCCTTGTCGAGAATTACTGCGATGGCCTAGTTGGGAAGGCGTCTGGTGTACTGAATCAAAAGGCCGTAGGTTCAAGCCCTGCTCGCAATCGTTTTTTTTCTATCCAAAAAAAGCTTTACAATTCGCGATTCGGCATATAAAGTATACTAGGGGTACATATTTGAATATCGAAGATTAAAATATCTACGCTTAAAATATCGATGTTCAGAATATCGAAAATTAAAATATCGATTGTAAAAAAATATCGAAAAATGTTACATCTACGCTTAAAACGTCGAAGATTAAAATTTCAACTGACTTAAATGTCGAATGATTCAAAATATCGAAAGACGTTATGTCAAAATTCAAAATATCGACGTTTAATACATCGCAGTTCATAATATCTAATCTATACATATAATAAAACTGTAGAAAAATCGCTTTTGTACATCAAAATAAAATCCAAAAAAAATAGCTAGGGTGTTGAAGGACAACCAACAGAACCCATTTCCAGCATTTTTAGAATTTTTGTCTGTTTGTCTGTTTGTCTGTTTGTCGGTTTGTCGGTTTGTCGGTTTGTCTGTTTATTTGTGGCTCCATCACGTAAAATGTACGAAGGTAATGTAGATAACCTTTATACACAACGATCGAGCGTAACTTGAGGACTAATTTAGTTTTAGTTTCATTGCAATCGGTTTAGTCTATCAAAAGATATTTGAATTTAAAGTGTTCCAGACCCAGAAGTAAAATTACGGTCAGTTTACACCGAGACGCGCAGTTCAGTAGCGCGATCTAGCTTGGAATAGAAAAACTACATACCTATTCAAATAATGTTGTGAACTGGAGTGGAGTGGTTTGGAGTGGAGTAGAGTAGAGTAGAGTTAAGTAGAGTGTAATGGAATAGAATGGGATGGTTTGGGATGGAATGGAAAGAAAGAAAAGGTTTTTATTAGACTCACACTAGAATGGGAATGAGTGGTATGGAGTGGGATGGAGTAGGATGGAGTGGGATGGAGTGGGATGGAGTGGGAAGGAGTGGGATGGAGTGGGATAGAATCGGATGGAGTGGGATGGAGTGGGATGGATTAGAATGGAGTGCGATGTAGTGAGATGGAGTGGGATGGAGTGGGATGGAGTGGGATGGAGTGGGATGGAGTGGGATGGAGTGGGATGGAGTGGGATGGAGTGGGATGGAGTGGGATGGAGTGGGATGGAGTGGGATGGAGTGGGATGGAGTAGGATGGAGTGGGATGGAATCGGATGGAGTGGGATGGAGTGGGATGGATTAGGATAGAGTGGGATGTAGAGGGATGGAGTGGGTTGGAGTGGGTTGGAGTGGGATGGAGTGGGATGGAGTGGGATGGAGTGGGATGGAGTGGGATGCAGTGGGATGGAGTGGGATGGAGTGGGATGGAGTGGGATGGAGTGGGATGGAGTGGGATGGAGTGGGATGGAGTAGGATGAAATGGGCTGGAGTGGGATGGCGTGAGATGGAGTGGGATGCAGTGGGATGGAGTGGGATGGATTAGGATGGAGTGGGATGGAGTAGGATGAAATGGGCTGGAGGGGGATGGAGTGGGATGGAGTGAGATTGAGTGGGATGGAGTGGGATGGAGTGGGATGTAGTGGGATGGAGTGGGTTGGAGTGGGATGGAGTGGGTTGGAGTGGGTTGGAGTGGGATGGAGTGGGATGGAGTGGGACTGAGTGGGATGGAGTGGGATGGATTAGGATGGAGTGGGACTGAGTGGGATGGAGTGGGATGCAGTGGGATGGAGTGGGATGGAGTAGGATGAAATGGGCTGGAGTGGGATGGAGTGGGATTGAGTGGGATGGAGTGGGACTGAGTGGGATGGAATGGGATGAAGTCGGATGAAGTGGGATGGAGTGGGATGGAGTGGGATGGAGTAGGATGGAGTGGGATGGAGTGGGATGGAGTGGGATGGAATGAGATAGAATGGGTGCTCTAATCCAGTAGCAATTCTTCTGAATCTGAACGACAGAGGGCGTTTATTATAATCACCTCAAATATTCTTGAAAAATAAATTCTTAATACAGGGATTATATGAAAACGATATGATTTATAAAAAACGTGGCGAGAATTAAGCGCTTCGCACTCAAAAATACATTTTTAAATTCCGACATCCACGCGAACGAAGTCGCGGGCACAGCTAGTTTCATAATATCTACGTTAAAAATACCTACTAGTTGAAATATCGAAAAAAATAACCACTTACCAAGGTAAGTCGACGGAGCCCCGCTTCGCGGGGCTCCTATTTCTGTTTGCAAGGTTTAAAGTAACCTAACACCTAACCTGTCCGAGTCGGGGTGCCCCAAGTCCCGAGCTCGCTTCGCTCGCTCTTGCGTCAAAGTTAGTCAAATTACTGAATACTACCCAACAAGGTAGCTGGACGGACTTCGGATGCAAGAGCGAGCGAAGCGAGCTCGGAACTTGGGGCACCCCGACTCGGACAGGTTAGGTTCGAAGAGGATGGCGGGGTCTGAAAGACCCCGCCATCCTCTTCGTGTTAGGTTACTTTAAACCTTGCAAACAGAAATAGGAGCCCGCGAAGCGGGGCTCCGTCGACTTACCTTGTTAGGTTCGATATTTCGGACATTCGATAATCTGTACTTCGATATTTAGGACATTAGATAATCTGTATTTCGATATTTAGATCTTTCGATGTAACTTTTGTAGATATTTAGATTTTAGATATATTGGACGTAGATCATTTAATCATTCGATATTTTAAACTTTCGATATTTTAATTTTCGATTTTATGGTCATTCGATATTTTCATTTTCGATATTTTGAACATCGATATTTTAAGCGTAGATATTTTAATCTTCGATATTCAAATATGTACCCTATACTAGATAATGTTACTATGTTTGTCTGTATCTCATTTCTTTTATTCATTCTGCTCCATGTATAATAACCAATTCGAAGTGATCATCAGCGTTGCATAAGTTGTAGATCTGAAATAAAATATTTGGAAATTTGATCCACCCATTTTCGTATTTAACCGTTAAGATGTCGTATATACAGACATCGTCACTCTGTGGTTTTCTTCCCTTGAAAGATAAATAATCAAAATCAAAAGATATCTGTACTATACTTATTGTAATATTAAATATAATGTTTATGTTCCTGTTAAACAGTATTAGTTTTGTAACAATAGGATCGTCTCTCCGACAGATATGGGCGGCAGAGTGCAACCTCGGCTGCCGACCCGGCAGATACGGAATGCATGATGACACTCTTGGTGCCATCAGACTTCCCAGCTGCGGTACCATAGGAGGCTCCAACAGTATGCGCTACTTTGGTACCGACAGTACGGGAATACTCAAAAGAACGAGCAGTTTTGGCCATGTCAGCGGCTCCAGTATTGGCCCTGTCAGTGGCCCCAATGCTGGTGTCATCAGTGGCCCCAGTGCTGGCCCTGTCAGCGGACCCAGGGCTGGCCCCAGTACAGACCCTGTCATAGCCCCCACCACGGACGGCGGTGGTTTAGTGTTGCCAATATCCAAACCAGGAAAGAGAGAAAGATGCTCTTGCGAGGCCTGCCCTTGCGCACTGATTGAGGAATATGTCGTGTAAGTGATATTAGCTGGATGTTTAACGTTCCTTTTGCGTCCCAATGAATATGTTTCATGATCATTATAGTGTCTGTATGTAGCTAAAATAAAATAAAAACATGGCGAATCTAAAAAATAACATATTACCAGACTTTTCGTTAGAAATTAGATGCAAATACGACGATGATAGGATTTATTTTACAAATGCCTTAGCTGAAAATCTCATAATAAAAAATATATAATTATATTTTGCAGACCAGTTGCGAGGGTTGGCATGCGTTCAGCAAATACAGCATCTAATTACTTCACCCAAGTCACGGATAAGGTAAGTAAGTACTTGAGTTTTCTGTCTATATTGATACGGATACTTCGGCAGAAAAATATCGTACAGTATTGACTATGTGCGAAGTGGGTGGTGGGGAACGGCAAATCGATCGTAGCGCACGACGTGGCAGAAATGTGAATTAATTCTGGGCTGTCATGTGTCAAGTTGCTTTATTTTCATAACTTTCTTTATAATTTAATACGAAAACTTTAACTTTAACTTTTCCCGTTCGTTCTAAGCTCTTCCACTTCTCTCACATGCTGTGCTAATACTAATTTTTTCCCTTTTTGCTCAGTTTGAGGTTGGAAATGTATTTTATGCTTAACCGATTCAAATCCCGTGCGTATTATAATATCCATATTTTCCACGAGGAAGAAAATCGCTAGGTATAATATACGCACTCACTTTTTACACTATTTTTTCAATTTCGTTGAAAAACTAGTCGAAATTTAATATCACAAAGATATCTTATCATCTAGTTGACATGATTTGACAGATGACAAGTCCTGAATAGTTGCGGCCACTAGGGGCGCTGTCATCGCGCACACAACGAATAATTTTTTATCTTCGTAAAAATTCATTGGTTAAAAAAAAAACTAACAATACGTATTCAATACTTTTCTATACTGTAACTGACGAACTAAACAGACTTTCAGTTTTTTAACCGACTTCCAAAAGGAGGAGGTTCTCAATTCGGATGTTTATATATTTTTTTATGTTTGTTCGGGCACTTCGTTTACCAACCGATTTCTTCAATCTTTTTTTTTGGAAATGTACTTCCCGAATGATCCCATTAAAATTTTATCGATATCGGACTAGAAAATACTTTTCTTTCGAAAGTCGGTGACAAAAAGTTAATGAAATAAAAAATAAAGTCACCGACTTTCGAAAGAAAAGTTTTTTGTAGGTTATTTTGAACATTTTAGTGGTTGTTTTTGAAGTCGGTTACATTTTTTTTCCTACCCTACCACTAACTAACTAACTATTACCCTATTGTTATCCAAAGATTAGTTTTAATGTTTTTGGTTCTTATGATTTGATTTGAGAACTCACAAGCCTTTTAATGTCTTTCTTAATTTCAGTTGCTGTTATATTTTGGCATCCTAATATCATATAGTCGCTCCTCAGGCCAAAGAAATGCACAGGTAACTTTGTAGGCTAAAAAATACAGCCGGATGGCTCAGTTCTCAAAGTATCCATAATAGATGACCATCGTGAATGTCCATCTTTAGTAGTATCGTAGTTTCTTGCGGGTAGTTTGGCCTTGAGTCAGTATTGCTAAGGGGTCTTGGTGATAGCTTGAGCAAAATGTTACTTGATTTATGAATTATTCCAACTTTTCCGAAAGATCGGAAATTCTGTACCTTTCGATGTTTGATTGTCTTAAAGTTAAACATCTCTTGACACGTCTTGCCTATAAAAAACTGTCAACTGCAAAATTACAAGTTGATGTACGGGTCGTTTTGCAGTTAGGTACACTTTTTAAGACACGTGCTCAACAGAAAGTTGATCTTTTAGTGGTACGACCGACGATGTCTATATTATTGAGTCTACAAAAATAAAATGTAAAATATTAGAACTTTATTGTGCATGAAATAATACAACTAGATATCATTAATTACAGATTATCCGTTCTGGAACTACACTTTACGGTGAATCCAATGAAGAATTTCGACTTGTTAACAATCCAAACTTTGATAGAAATGTTTCTAGTAATCCTTCAGTAAATTTTGCCCTGCTACCTACAGTGACTAGTACCACACACTATGTTAAAGAATTAGCTCAACAAATAACCCTGAAAGTCTCCAAACTATCTTTGACGTTATTGAATAAAACCTCCGACCCATCTGTAAAGAAAACGGAAGCAACCTGTGAACTATCAGACAAGAACACCAAATTGACAATCCAAGAATATGCCTCTCACGACGAAAAAATCTGCGGAATAAAAGTGAAGCGAAACCGATCAGACATCGACCTATTTGCTAAAAAATCCGACGCATCCCGTGACCTATCAGCACAGAAAACAGAAAAACTCTCCGATAAAATAGTCAGTGAAGCCGAAACTATCAAACGAACCGACAAGAAAATCGAAAACAGCTCCGACCAAACTGTCAGTAAAACCTGCACAGCCTCCAACCCTCCTGACAGGTATATTCATATGTCCGCCACAACTTCTAAAGATGACCATAGCATACTGAAGTCACCAACCAAACACGAATCAACAGAATCAGTTCGAGTACATGAAATAGAAGAAACAATTGACCCAGAACTAAATTGTTCGGAATGTGTTGAAGAAGGTAAAGTTTGTATAGGAGGGTGTCCCAGCGCTGAAATGAAACGGGACCGTAAAAATTAAAATGTTGCACTTGATTTCTTTTTATTTATTAACGAGTAGGAAATTCTCATCTAAGTTATTATAGATTGGTGAGGTCAAGCTATATTAGAAGTAGAAATGAGTATTATAAGAGGAACTTTGAAAGTGGCACCAGTTACAGATAAAATGAAAGGGAATCGTCTGTATGGACATATTGTGATTAGGACGGATGAGTCTCATGTAACTAAGAGAGTGATGAGTATGAATGTTGAAGAAGGAAGAGGTAGCGTAGGGCCAAAGAAAAGATAAATGGATTGTGTAAAGAATGATATGAAATAAAAAGGAGTTGATGATGCAGCTGTGACGTTCGATAGGGGAGAGTAGAATAAGAAAACGTGTTGCGCTTACCACAAGTAAAGGGTGAATCTTGAGAGGCTCATTTTACGTTGTCCGAAGAAAAAAACTACCCGTAGTATTTAAATTAGAAGCCAAAATATTTTTTTTATGCCACTATATTGTATGATCTTACTGTTGCACGATAGTTTTTGTGTCTAATTTGGAACTAAATAGTCGAAAAAAAATCCAAAAGGCCTAAAAATTGATACCCCTGGCGCGTCCGCAGCACATTTTGCAAACAAAAAACCAACAAAACTCATACTTACGAACGTAAACAAAATAAACAGTGCGATCTAATCGCTACCAAGATTGTTGTAGATATATTTAAAAAAGATACATCATGTATATTTATGTTAGTTTTTTTTAAAATTACAATATAAAGTTTGTCCGAGACTAAACAGTGATTCCCCTGGCGCGTCAGAAATCTTCGTTTATCTTAGTAGAATTTTATAGAAGATTGTCTCCATGCCGTCGCATGTGCACTGCTGGTGGAGCTTCGTACGTCTTTGTGAAAGATTACTCCGCTCGTTGGTCCAGGACGAAATTATGAACAAAAGTATTTGATTCCCCTGGTTTTGGTTTCGCTAGCTCGTTGATTACCCTGACCACGTTTTCAAATTCAATTTGTGATTTAACGATTTGTGGTCGGGTATTGAAAGTGATAAATTGTTAACGAGACTGATAAGTATTTTATAGAGGCTACTTTAAAATAGTAATAAAACTTGATTTTCTTCTACCTTTTTTTGATTCCCCTGGTCAAAAAAAAATAAAACGCAATATATTGGGAACCATCCGGCCAAAAGTGATGCCAATTCGTTAAATGTGTTTATAATGAAGTTAAATTTCATATTAAATTATTACTTATAAAAAATCTGTTTAAATAAATTTCGCCAAGGGAATCACCTAAATATTCCGAATCTCAGGATTCACCCTAAAATGGGATCAGGGAAGAAAGATGATGATGCGAGGAGGCTTTTACCTAGTAGTGTTACATTAATTGAAAACTAAAATACACATTAAAATTATTAAATTTACGAACAGCACACGCAGCATAAGCACGCACTTCATAAAGCACTATTTTTAAATTACAACTTACAATGGTTTTTGGAAGTCATGGGGAGGCCTTTGCCCAGCAGTGGGATGATGTAGGCTATCAGTATCAGTAAAATGGTTTTTGGAAATATATAATATTTTCATGTAGTTATAATTTATAAATCACATAAAAACGACCTTAATTTTATTATGAAATGGATGATGGTACATTAAAAGACATGAGAAGCATTTATTTGTCCGGCAGTACAAAATTATAGGCTAAAAAAGAGTAACCAATTTTTTTTTTGGTTGAGATGGAATTACGAGTACCTATCTACTGCTAACCTGTTGCACTTCGTAATATTAAAGACGATAGATAGATGGAATACACTTTTTATGCACACCATACAAATAACACGTACAAAGAAGATCATAAAAATAGGGTAACACAATGGGTGATAGAAGAAAATTAAATGATGAGTTGATGACCAACCAATCCTAATAATAAGGATAATAAAGAGGCAGATGGAGAGCAACCAAGGTTAATGCATAATTAATTTATGCCTGCTGTAGGTGCATTCGTTCAGAAGAGCAGTGGTGGCCCAGTGGTATCGGCCCTGACTTACGAGATGTAGGTCGTGGATTCGAACACAGCCAGGCGCATTACTATGAGTAATTTATTTCATCACCACTGCTTTCAAAACGGTTTTTTTTTTTTTCTTTTTTTAGCGTGGTAAAATCATCAAATGAGTCCTCCAACCCCGGGCAGGGCGGGAGGGACTGTCAGACTTCTACTGACTAAAATCCACGGTGTCCTTCATAGCCTGTTAAGTTCCGGGGTTACGGTAAGGGAATAATCCCGCGACCCCGGCAGGCTTTGGCCCTCTGAGAGGGGGGCCCCGTCATTGTGCTGACGCTCTTTGAGGCGCGCGTGGGACACAACGCGCCGTCGACCCGGGCATGGTCCTTGGAGTAAAGGGCAACTCGCTGCCCGCATGCCCGCGCCTACGGTGGCCGGAGATCATCTAGCGACGTCCGTCGCCGTGGGCGCCTACCACTGCGGCTGGGGCGGAGGGAGGATGCTGTCCTCTCTCGCTCGCGGCCTGCCTCCTCCTTTACGAGCATTACTGCCTCGCAGAAGGAGCTGACCGCTTCCCACTCCGTCTCGCCCCGCAGCATGGCCGCAACCAATGCCGGGCGCGAGAGGTCTCCGCCTATCGCAGCCGTGAGGACACGTCGGTGCTCCGCCCAAGCCGGGCAGTCTTGCACCGTATGCTCCACCGTGTCCTCCGGGCGATCTTCGCAGTGGTGACACCCAGGCGTCTCCTCCTTTCGCATCAGACACAGGTACCTCCCGAAACTTCCGTGTCCGGTGAGGACCTGCGTCAAGCGGTAGGTCAGGACGCCATGACTTCTCTCCAGCCACTCCTCAAAGAGGGGTCTTACCGCCGCAATTGCGGCATGCCCGTTTCAAAACGGTTAAGGGAAAACATCGTGAGAAAACCAATAATATCCTAGAATTAAAAATAGCCGTAGGGACACACTGAGACGCGACGCAGCGCGACGTGACGCAATGAAACTGGAAATGTGTATCTTTTGGTGTAGTAAATAAAACTAGATTTTGAGTCACGCTGCGTCGCGTTATCGCTGAAATGTGTATCGTGTCTTTTGCTATAGTAAATAGAGATTACATTTTGAGTAGGTCTATTGAAATGTGTGCGCAGCGTCGCGTCTTGGTGGGTCTTGACCCTTAGTTCTATGGCCTCGGCTGTTTTCAGCACATATCTTCTGCGTAAACTCTTTGTTAGTAAAAAGAGTTTGAACATTTATGAAAAACTAAAAAATCGTGTAACTTTGACAGAATTGTCGGTTTTGACACCATTTGAACTCATAAGATGTAAAATTTATATAAATTCATAGTAGTTTTGATTAAATTTTTGTAGTTTTAATAAAGCTGGTGGATAATACAAGCGAAGATGAGGTGAACCCTGGGTGATGGCGTTAAGTTTATCTTCGGCGTACCCTTGCCCGGGAACGGTACGAAACTCAGTATTGTTTGGAGGTACAATTATTTTTTATTGTTTAAAACTTGATTCCCTCCCTCGTGATGGCGTTAAGTTTATCTTCGGCGTACCCTTGCCCGGGAACGGTACGAAACTCAGTATTGTTTGGAGGTACAATTATTTTTTATTGTTTAAAACTTGATTCCCTCCCTCCCCCCCCCCCTCCTCCACCCTTTCAACTCTTTCCGAAGGTAGCACGTTTCTAAATATTAACTTTTATAGCGGTGAACGAAACGGTGGGTGCTACTGGCCACCCTGTGAGCAGTGAGATCAAATGTATAGAAATGTTTCACATACGCCACGAGCCGCCGCCATTAGCGAATTCACGTAATAAAGACCTATCCACACACAACAGTGCCGACACGTTCCGTAACGTTCCGTGACGTGCTATTCATATAGGTATACGAGTGAACGAACATCACTGAACGGCACTGTCACTGATCAGTACGGATAGCGTCGGCGTCGTCGTATAGTGTGCGGAGAGGCCTTTATAAAGTAACTAGCGACCCGCCCCGGCTTCGCACGGGTGCAATGCTGATACTAAATACACTACAGAAAAACTGCGCAAACGCTACGTCCCGCAATTTTCAAATCTGTAATATCTTCGAAAATATTCACTTAAATCATACGGTGTAAAGGGCCATATAGATCTATATTAAATGAACAATATATTCAAGGTATTTAATTGGTTAAGGATTAATGCTGTATTGGTTAAAATCGCTTCGAAAATTAGCCATTTTTTTGTCGTAAAAAGTAAATAACAAAAAAAAGTTATTGTGGGTTATCCATAAGAGATAGACATATACCATCACGGACTTTTTTGTAGACCTTTTCAATGTGTACAATACTTAGTACATTATTTTGATAAAACTCGTAGGGTTCAGCCTGCGTTTGCAATGTAAGCGGAAAAAATGTAATTATTTACGACATCACATTAGAAACCTCAAAAATAACAGTACTTCTCTACTATTTAATGGATGTTATTATACATATAAACCTTCCTCTTGAATTCTTATCTATTAAAAAAAACCGCATCAAAATCCGTTGCGTAGTTTCAAAGATTTAAGCATACAAAGGGACATAGGGACAGAGAAAGCGACTTTGTTTTATACTATGTAGTGAATAATAGATGTTTTTTCGCGCCGCCCGCGCTCCGCTCACTGCTTAGACCAAAGTCGTGAACCGTAAGTCACCGCTCACAGTGCCATGGTCAAATTTAAATTCAAACATTAGTGCATTGGTCGCGAAGGGATCGTTAGGGCTGCAATGAGTATTGCCCGGTCTACACGAGGCTAGTTCTTCAAGCTAGTGTCAGTAAGCTAGCAAGCTAGTACTTCTGGCTTCGTGTAGGCAAAACTATAGCTTCATTACTAAGCTTAGAAATGAAGTTAACTAGCTTAGAAATGAAGCTAGTTTTGTTTACACGAAGCCAGAAGTACTAATAGCTTGCTAGCTTACTGACACTAGCTTGCTACTATCTATCCTATCTTGAAAACTAGCCTCGTGTAGCCCGGGCATTAGAGGTAGGTATTATGAAAAAAATGTATAATAGTGGGAAGAGATTCTGACTTTCACCACCATGATTCAAATATTTTTCAGAACATTTGTGTCCAGTGGAGTGCGCAGCCAAATTGCTGTTGTTTCTTTGTCTTTCTACAATCATATTGGTGAGTTGCCATTTATATTAGAAACGCCCTTATCTCATTCTATTTGGTTTCCGTGCAATACGTTTTTAGGATCGAATATGAACCTAAGGCGCGGGCCACATAGAAAAGACGTAAGACGAGGACGCGTCGCGGACGTGCGAAAATGTATGAGAGTCTCGTCCGCACCCCCCGTCTCTTGTGTGATTTACGTCGCGACGCTTCTAAACATTTTGTATGAAAGAGACGTCGAAGAGACATGTCTCCGCCCCGTCTGCGTCTTACGTCTTTTCTATGTGGCCCGTGCCTATAGGGTAAAACGGGACCCTATTAGGACTTCGCTCTGTCTACCCGTCTGTCATCAGCCTGTTCCTCATGTGATAGACAGTTGTTTTCACAGATGATGTATTTCTGTTGTCGCTTTAATATGAACAAATAACGGTTTTTTTTTCAATCTCGTTTATCAACATTGTAATTTTAAAGAAATTTGAAGATTCGCGATAAGCGGGACTGTTTAAGCAAGATACCGTGGTCCTAAAACACAAAGGTCAAACGAGGGAACAGGGTGGATTTTCAGTCTTTATGAGTCTGAGAGTCCCTTCTGCTCCATCCACGGCAAAGCGCAAAATCATCAAATGAGTCCTCCCGCCCAGGGCCGGACGGGAGGGACTGTCAGTCGCGCACCGACTAAAATCCACGGTGATCATTTAATAGCCCTTTACGTTCCAGGGTCACGGCTTCTTGATGAGACCTTCCTTACCTTCCTTTGTCCCTTGACCCATATTATACACACTAGCTGTGCCCGCGACTTCATTCGCGTGGATGTCGGAACTCAAAAAAGTTTTTTTTTTTTAAACTAAGGATTTTTTCTAAAATAATAGTAGCCTAAGTTACTCCACATTACATCAGCTTCCTGCAAATTGAAGTCCCGTCAAAATCGGCACAGCCGTTTCAGAGATTAGCCATTACAAACAGACAGACAGAAAGACAGACAGAAAAAAATTGTAAAATATGTTATTTTGGTGTATGTACCTTATATTATATTCGTATGTATGTAGTAAAAAACGGTTATTTCAATATTACAAACAGACACTCCAATTTTATTTATATGTATAGATGTATAGATTAAAAAAATATTTAATGTTATTTATATTTCAGTACATTCCGCTCGGGAGATTCACGTATTGTGACCCGTCTTGTAATTCTAAATCAAAGGTGATGATATGGGATGAGGACACGTCTGCCATGTGCTGTTTATGTGACATGTACAAAACTATGTTACAGTAAGTATTTATTAAATTTAAATTTATCTATCAACTAGCCCGCGACTTCGTTCGCTTGGATGTCAGAACTTAACAATGTATTTTTTATCAAATTGTTTGTATATATGATTGTAGTTTCATACAAACTTTCATCCCCTATTTTATCCCCTTGGGGGTAGAATCGATCAAAATCCTTTCTTAGCGGATGCCTACGTCATAACATCTACCTGCATGCAAAATTTCAGCCCGATCCGTCCAGTGGTTTGGGCTGTGAGTTGATAGATCACTATGTCAGTCAGTCACCTTTGAGTTATACAATATTTAGATGGGCAGCGCTTAGCTAGGAGTAAAATCTTGACGAGGCTGGCACTCACACTTTGTATTTGTTTTACAAAATGCGTTTCCCCACACCAGGATTTTTTCCTGTAAGATTGCGTTTAACTGGGCGTAAATAGGTTGCAGCCCATTCCCTCTCATAGAGAGGGAACCCATGTTTCATAAGTGGGAACAGCCTATCAAGCTGATAATTATAAGGCTCCACCAGAGACGTGCTATGCTACGTTGCTGCGGATGCGTTTGATATCCACCAGTCATATTTATTGGTGCACATAGCATAGCACTGGTGGAAACGGATTCAACTAAGATGCTAATGTTATAAGTGCTATGAGTGTGTGCTATGGATGTGTGCTATGTATGCGTGCTATGGATGCGTGCTATGGATGTGTGCTATGGATGCGTGCTATGGATGCGTGCTATGGATGCCTGCTATAGGTCGTCTTCCCTACTATCGATACACCGTATAGCTCGAGCGATAACTTTGCGGTGGCGCATCTTCATAGCACATCTTACTCGCACCGCTACATAGCGTAGCATCAGTGGAAACGGTCACATAGTTTCTTAACTAAGCTTTTAAATTTTCGCAGCATAGCTGCATAGCACATCTCTGGTGGAAAGGCACCCTAAGGCTGCTGATTAGGTAAATCAGAGATCAGGACATCTTTTGAAGAAATAAGGCAACCGACCTACCCGTTAGTAACAAAAGTTAGCAAACAAGTTTAGTTGCAAAGGGTTTTTTTATCGTGGTAAAATCATCAAATAAGTCCTTCTACCCAGGGTAGGGGCAGGAGGGACAGTCAGACTTGTACTGACTAAAATCCACGGTGTCCTTCTTAAGCCCTTTACGTTCCCCGGTCACTGTAGCTCGTTAGTGCCGCGACCCCGGCAGGCTTTGGTCCTCTAAGGAGTGGCAAAGGGTAGAGCTCATTACTCGCAGACTCGCATGTGTTTAAGTGTGATAATATTTTGCTTCCATGATAAATTATAATTATATTTATTTCCATAATTCTTTGCAGCATAGGACGTGTATTCACAGAAATGATTGATAAAAGTCTCACTTTTTTATTGGATTCGCTGTACGAAGGGAAATTGCAGGTATGTACATTGATAGTATACCTAATACAATATATTATACTGAAAAAAACAAAAGAGAAAAAGGAGGAGCTCGTGGCTAAATAGTTAAGCCCAATCTTCCGGGTTAAGCCGTTCTTGCCGAGGTTGGTCTGTGTATGGGTGCATCTGTCATAGCGAGTTTTCTCCGAGTCTCGGAAAGCACGTAAAGCCGTTGGTCCCGGCTGTCATTTGTAGATCTTTGACAGTCATTACTGTTAGTCAGAAGCTCGAAAGTCTGACAACCAGTCTTACCATGGAGTACCGTCTTGCCCAGTTACTGGGTTGTGGAGGTCCGATGGGCAGTCACTTCATGTAAAATACTGATATTCAGCTGCATCTGGTTCGACTGGAAGCCAGCCCCAACATAGTTGGGAAAATTTAGGCAGATTTATTTATTTATTAAGGCACACCAACGACACCAAATGATGATAATTATATTAAAGAAAAATCATTGTTTCGTATTTTTTTTTAAAGAACTTCGGGAGCTACACTATTTTAACCTTGCGTGCTTTCAAACCCTTGCTACGCTCCGGATTCTAACTTAGAATCCCTCGCTACGTTCGGTATTCTACTCTAAACTCCTCCGCTCTGTAAACAAAAACACTCTCATCGCCTTTAATAATTATACTTGTATGTTTTAAACAATCTACTATTTCCTCTTTTATTAATAGCGAAATTTTATTTACAGTTTTATCGTTTCTTGGGGTCCTTGGATAACTACGATTTGTGTCGTTCAGTTTGTTGTGACGTAAGTATTTTGGACAATTACGGCTATTTATATAAGGGCTCCCGCACACGGGCCACAAAACGCCGCCACACGCCACTCGCGCGATGGGGCACCCCTCTCTTTCTTACCCCAGTAATGCATTGGTTAAAAAAAGTAGCAGCCAACGACCGCAAGTGTCGACCACCGGCCACAAATGGCTGTCGCTCGCTTCAGCTACCTCTGTAGCCGCTTCTAGCTTCTCGAGGCGGCGTTTGTGGCTTTCGACAGTGGCTCGTGTGCGGCGACACTTAAAAATAGACTATTTCTAGGGGTGTGTTTAATAACATCATCATCAGCCTATAATGTTCCCAATGCTGGGATACAGGCCTCCTCTCTATGAGAGGGAGTGGGCCATAATCCACATAATTATAATTTATATTTAATGTTCCAGGATATAAATGGCTGCCGATGTCCCAAACACTCACCGTGTAAGTACAAGGTGTGAGCTGACGCGAGACTACCGCGGCCATTTTGTAAAGTTTTAAGATTTGGCTGTTAATAAATTATTGTTTCGTGTTTAAAAGAATTTTTCTTTTGCTTATGAATGTGGAACTAGTACGAATCTGCAGGGGTCGCGGGATTTTTGTCAGTAAATGTCTGACTAGCGATTCATCGTCATCGTCATTTGATGCTTAAAAGGGTACCTCTACCTATGTAAAAAAATGTAGAAACAGTGTTTAGCAGTTGGTTTCTCATCTACAAACACAAAAGTCTGACAACCAGTATCCCAAGAGGTATTAATTTACCTAATTATCGGGGTTCAAGTAAGTAGATGTTGATCCATCTAAATAATTAGTATTTAATGAAAGAGGTAAAGTTTGCGAGTTTCTTTGTAGGAAGTAATCTCTAGAATAATAACCCAAGGAAAGAAAAAAATCCTTATTCTTTGACCAGTAGCTATATACAATGTACTCTCTAACCAGTAGAAAAGTGCATATGTGCAGTTTATAAGGAAAAAGAACCTTCCCTTCTGAATTCGGTTATTAAATGCATCAATTGTGTGTTCACGCACAAAAAATAGCTTATTCGCACTTCGTTAACGATAAAAAATTTACGACTCTTCATCGTAAACTGTATTATATTCGAATGTAATAGATTTATTTATGTTGGCACTATTTCTGGATCAGTATTTTTTGCAGAATGATCGAAGTGTTCACCATGAGGGATGTCATTAGTGTTGTTAGCTTGTACATTTGCTTTGCTATCATTTTGGTAAGCAAAATTTATTTTGTTACTATTTGGGATCGCGGTAGGTCACGAAGGCCTGCTGGGGTCGCGGGACTATCAGGTAACCGTGGCCCGGAAGGTAAAAGGCTATTGAAGGGTACCTTAGATTTTAATCAAGTCTGATAGTCCGTCCCGTCCTGCCCTGCGTGGAAGGACTCATTCGATGACTTATACACGTAAAAAAAAGGTCATGAAGGAGATGATGGGTTGAGCTGGAAGGAGGAAACGCGAGTCCCTGAGAAATGGAAGGAGTGGAGAGTCTTCGACGATGAGTGTAATAGAAAATGCTAGGACAAAATGTGATAGATTTTTTTTTTCATATTTCACTTTAAAACATGTTTTGACTGAAATGGAAAAATATTGCGTCAGTAGCCTTTATTTAGACTGATATAAAATATGGTTAGTTTTCTATAACGAATAAGTTTATAGCAAAAATAATTTTATATGTAAGACTAAGTTGCTTGAAAATCGTATCTAAGAACCTGTAGGAGGCAGGATGTTCAGAAAATGTTCATGAAATACTGAAAAACATGCGTTTTTCCATGGAATCAAGCAGAAACTATACATTGCACCTGGTACGATGCGATGCTTACATTTTCTGGTCATATAATTATATTTGATCATACAAGTATACACCGATTGCGATTACTAGGTATTCTGGTACATTCTCAGTAGATCCATTAGCCAGATCCATGATGGATCTTATGAGAATTGTTTTTCTCATTGGATCCTGATTTCAAGATGTGGATCTACTGAGATTTTTTTTCACGTTTAATCTCAGAAGATCCATAGGCCAGATCCATGATGGATGTAGTGACTAAGCTTAAAAAAAATCCGAAAATACTTTTAAAAAAGTTAACAGATGCAAAAGAGATCGGTAAAGAAGAAGTAGACAAGGTGATAGAAGATGAAATAACGCAGAAGTTGAGTGAAGACCTGCTGCAGAGCCTCGAGAGGAAGTTCCAGGTTGATCTGCAGAAGTAAGTACACTTGATAGTAATATAGGTACTAGACCATGTGACCTATCATGTCTTAGAGCGAGGGTTAGTTGAACGAGAACGAGATGGCGCTAGACGACTTGTATAACTCTGTCTCTTTCCCTCAGTGGAACTGAGGTTGTTGTAACAAAATTGAAATGACAATAAGTCTTTTGGATGAATATGGATTGACTGAACTAACAAAGAGGTTTGAATACGGACAGTGCAAAAGGCAATGATACCTCTGTTGTAGCGGGCGTTTATAGACCACGGTTACCGCTTTCCATCCAGCGGGCCATATGCTGGTTTTTCACCATATTGGTATAAAATCGCAGTGGTAGGCGCCCACGGCGACGGACGATCTCCGCCCACCATATGCACAGGCATGGGGGCGGCGAGTAGTGGGGGACTCGCTGTGCGACCATGGACCATTTCCGGGTCGACGGCGCGTTGTGTTCCACGCTCGCCTCAAAGAGTGTCAGCACAGTGACTGGTCCCCCCTCTTAGGGGGCCAAAGCCTGCCGGGGTCGTGGGACTAACAAATACCGTGAACGTAAAGGGCTATTGAAGGACACCGTGGATTTTAGTCAGTACACACTAAAAAAAGTGGGATAAAAAGAAAACTGGAACTAAAATTGCCTTGCTTCTAACGTATGTGTATGTAACCCATAGTAAAAAATAAATTAAGTAAATAATAAAATGATGGCCAGGTCCGTCGACACGGTACTGGTGAAAATCAAGCTGCTACTCAAGAATGGGACGCTGCACATCCAAGAGAGACTTGATGAGCTCCAGGAAATGCAAGAAGTCATCAAGAGTCATGGAGAAAAAGAGGTGAGAGGGCTAACTATAAAGATCTAGTCCAGATCCAGTTTTACCATGGGGTATCGTATTGCTCAGTCACTGGGTTGTGGAGGTCCGATAGGCAGTCGGTCCATGGAAAATAGTGTTATTCAGCTGCATCTGGTTCGACTGGAAGCCGAACCCAATATTGGTAAAAGCCTAGCCAGATGATGATGACAGTCTGTTATTTCTTTTATAAAAAACAAACAAATTGATCAAGTTATGGAGCTTACCCATGGCGCGATGCAAGTGTAAATTAACCTTGCTACTATTCGTAAGAAATTAATAATGTTGCAATTCGATTGACTCGACGTCGCGTCGTCGTGGCGATCGCGTTTTGTTTTTCATTTACCAGAAGATAACGACGTGTTTTATGACATTTTCATGTCGTAGTGGTAAGGTTGATTTTCACTTTTAGTTGGAATCTGTCGCGTCGCACCATGGGTAAAGTCCCTTATTCAGAAGCTCATAAGTCTGACAACCAGTCTTACCATGGGGTATCGTATTGCTCAGTCACTGGGTTGTGGAGGCCCGATAGGAAAGCTTCAAGTTCGACTGGAAGCTGACACCAATATAGTCGGGAAAAGGCTAGGCAGATGACGATAAACGATGTCTGTGGTCACCCACTGGACTAAGGGGACAGCTTAGAGTCGCTCCATGTAAAATATTGGTTGCAAAACCAATACTATCAAAAAGGCCGAAGTGCCACAGTGTCTTGGCCAACCATTTCAACAACCAACTGTTTTCTTTCCTTGCCAGCTGGAAGACTGTTTACAACAGAAACAGAACGTGACCTCAGCGTTAGCGGAGAAGGCTCTCCATCAGATGGTGGTATGTGGTTACGCGCTGATTGGCCACGATCCTGCGCAGGCGGTGCAGAGCGTTTTAGCTCTTAAAGCGATGATCCAGGAGGGAATGAAGCCGGTGAGATATTATATTCCTTAAGGTCTGCTTTCGCGTGGTGTCGTTTAATGATAAGGCGGGTGATTAAAACGCTAGAAGAGTCTTTTGTTAAGAAACATGCTTTATCCAAAATAAACCTCATCAGCCTTACTACAAAAACTTAAACATCTGTTGAACACTTGTCTAAAAAAAGTGTGACTGCAATACGGACCTTATTTCAACGTCATAATTTGAATTTTTTTTTTAGACAAGTGTTCAACAGACATTTAAAAGTTTTTGTGGTACCACGGCATATTTTTAAGATTAGTCATATGCTGAGTTGGTAACCCTTTTGGTGTGGACATGCTCAGCAAAATTCTTATTGTATTTTGAATTTTATTTTTTATTATGTCTGTGTGTGTGTCCATTATCGAATAAATGTTTTCTATTCTATTCTGTTCTGTTCTATTCTGTTCTATTCTGTTCTGTTCTATTCTGTTCTGTTCTATTCTGTTCTATTCTGTTCTATTCTGTTCTATTCTGTTCTATTCTGTTCTATTCTGTTCTATTCTGTTCTATTCTGTTCTATTCTGTTCTATTCTGTTCTGTTCTGTTCTGTTCTGTTCTGTTCTGTTCTGTTCTGTTCTGTTCTATTCTGTTCTATTCTGTTCTGTTCTGTTCTGTTCTGTTCTGTTCTGTTCTATTCTGTTCTATTCTGTTCAATAGAACAACAGAATAGAACAGAATACTGTTCTATTCTGTTCTATTCTGTTCTATTCTGTTCTATTGTGTTCTATTCTGTTCTATTCTGTTCTATTCTATTCTATTCTATTCTGTTCTATTCCGTTCTATTCTGTTCTATTCTGTTCTATTCTGTTCTATTCTGTTCTATTCTGTTCTATTCTGTTCTATTCTGTTCTATTCTGTTCTATTCTGTTCTGTTCTATTCTGTTCTATTCTGTTCTATTCTGTTCCATTCTATTCCATTCTATTCCATTCTATTCCATTCTATTCCATTCTATTCCATTCTATTCTATTCTATTCTATTCATATAGATAGTTGCCATAAATGCCTTTGCCATTCTTTCCGTACAATGTTCGAATTTTCCATGAAAGAAAAAGGTTCAAGGAACAGTTAAAATCAATCAACGAGGTACATCTTGTTCTTTTTTTTCAGTGATGATTAAAACATGAAAGACATCCAGACTTCAGAAATCAAAATAAATGCTAGCACTAACATTCTATTAGCGCAGAGCTAGAACATCAAAATCAATCCAGCTGCTGTCTGTTCTCAATTGGCTTTTATCCAATTATCTTCATATCGAAATCATTTTGGAAAGTTAACATTGCTAGGAATTTGGTATTTCCTTTGTATATTTTCTTGTAAAATGCTGGCATTTACGTAGCAAGAATTGCCTTTATTGCAAACAAAATATTTCTTCTCCATTCATAAACAACATTGATGGATGATGTTCACGCGTGCCCAGTGTTCCACGCAAATAGTTTGGACTGGAATCTGGATAGTATTTCTAGGAAGTTAGGAAAACATAAGCTGGTTGTCTGAAAGTCTCCTGACATAAGAACTGCTGGCTCTGTTGCTAGCTTTGCAGTCTGCAGAAGCTGTAGACGTAATAAAGCGATCAAAGAATCTCGAGGATGTGGCTTGAACAATCATCCTAATAAACCATGCTGCAAATAATCTGTCTTTTCGACAAAGAAACTACTAGGAAAATACTCGCACAAAAAAAACTTTATTTACGAACGATCAATTACGGTAAACCCAAACGAATTGATCACTAAGAAACAGATCAATAGTCTACGTCAATTCCATTAAACATCAAAGGCAATTTCACGTGAATAACACTAAATTAAATTTCCAGATTTACGAGCAAAAGAAGGAGGTTTACGGTCTACTGAAGGTCTGTGGGCACGACCACGATACTCTGAAGAAGGTCATTAAGTGCGTCATATCCAAGGTGGGTTGTTTAATGACTATTAGGCAACGGTCTCTCGGCAATATTGAGCACAAAATTTGACTGTATTAATTTTGGAGTCACATGTGTTGTTTAAAAACGGTAAAGGAAAACATCGTGAGGAAACCGGCATGTCCTAAAACCAGAAATTCGAAGACATGTGACATCTACCAACCCGCATTGGTCCCGCATAGTGAATTAAGGCCTACTTCCTCTCACAGAGTGGCGGCTTGTGTCCCAGGAGTTGATGATGATGTCATGTGTTGTTTCAAATAGCTTGTAACTAAATAAGGTCGTTCCTTACAATGCGACGTCCCATCATCATCAGCCTATAGCAGTCCACTGCTGGACATAGACCTTTCCAATTGCACGCCATTTCTCTTGATCCGGCTACTCTCATCTAGCTGTTACCGGCCACCTTGAAAAGGTCGTCTCTCCACCTTGCTTTAGGGCGTCCCACCTTCGTTTGCTTATTCGCAGTCTCCACTCAAGAACACGTCGACCCCAACGGTCATCGTTGACCGTTGGGGTCGACGATGACCCCTGACTCATCGTTTCTAGGATTAATTTGGCCGGTCTATTGCCACTTCAGCTTGCTTATTCTTCTCTCTCTTATCTCAGTGGCTCGGAAAGCACGGTACATTACAGGTTCTGGGGAGTAAGGAGTCCGAAGTCTGATAACTTGTCTTGTTTCCCACCTGAACGTGTCTGGACCTTTCCATGTTATTTGGTTTCTACCATAAACAGTGCTCAAGATTATTGCCGTGAGCCTTAGCCGAAGAAGTATAAGGTATTCAATGATCTGTGTTATTGGCAATTTAGAAGTAATTAAGTATCTTTAATAAGTTGGTTTTCAGACTGTGTACCTTGGCCTGTTTCCAATGGGTTTGTGAGCAACTACGCAGTAACTAGATGCTGACGATGGTTGTGGTGATTAACGTATAAGATTGATGACGTTGGTATGGGATGCCTCAACAATGTCTAAAGCTGCAGACATCAAAATAGTAGATGTGTAACATAAATACAATAGTAGCAGATACACTTGACTGGCCTGTGGGTCTAGTGGTTAGTGGCCCTGACTGCTATGCTGGAGGTCGTGGGTTCGATTCCCACCCAGGACAAAATGTTTGTGTGATTAAGCACGATCATTAAATTTGTTCTGTGTCTGGGTGTCATTTATCTATAATATGTATGTATTTAGAAATATATAAGTATGTTTATCAGTTGTCTAGTACCTATAACACAAGCTCTGCTTAGCTTGGGACTAGATGGCGTTGTGTGATAGTTGTGGAATATTATTATTATATTATTATACAACATTATAGCGGATGGGACACTTGTTCAGCAGTCGTCAAGAAGTCAGTTAAAAAAGAATATTAGCAACAACTATGATGTACAGGACTAACTTTAAACACTTACATCACGATGATGAACCTCTGGGAACTAAGATGAAAACAACAGTCTGGCAATAGCGCACCAGAATATGAACCTCCGTTTTAAAGGGAGAATTCCCTTAAAAACCCGTTTATTTATTTCTTTGCAGTTTGCAGTTATTCCGTAGGTACATATTTAACAAAACTACTTGCAAACATGTTGCGAATGGTTAGTTTCGCAAACAAGTGTAGGATATTATAACACATTCATCAAAGCTGCTCTAAAAACGTTTTAACCGAGATGTATTTTTGCATAGGAAGAGAGAACTTGCAATCTATCCATCGTCGCATTGTTAATAACGTTGTTTATTCATTAATAATGCAGATGTTTTGATTGTTTTGATTTATAGTACTGTTAATTAATGAGAAAAGTCATCTAACAATTTTAGCGAGCACATCGGTTCAGAATGGTTCTTTTTTTAAACAAACTATGATGAAGGCTGTCGCATTTCGCTAATGTGAGTGCATAAAGAAGATCAGTTAGTAGCTGTTCAGTGATAACGGTCTCGACTTATGAGTGGTCTTAGTTTTAGCTGGAAAGCTTGGTGATTTTTTGCGAAAGTGCTTGAAGCATGCTGAAAACTTGCTAAAAAATTCTTCAACTATACATAACACACAAATCCAGACCTGTCTGAGAGAAACTGGTTTTGAACGAGGCGATTTATTTTGGTCCCAAAAATATTTTTTGGGCACTTCGAAATTTTTTCTTTTAAAATTGAATATTATATAGAATGGAAAATTTTGAGCCAGATTGTTTAGCTGGGATTTATACCTCGCCAGGCACAAATAAATCAATTTTCTACCATTATTTTAATAGAAAGTGGTGGCGCCCGTGTGCTAGACTGATAAACAAAATATTACCTAAGTATAGGCGCTAAGCGAACTAGAAGTGCGCGAACAAAAGTGCCACACATTATTTTGGTAGAATCGTACGATTAGATTGATCTCAGTCTATTACGGAAGGGTCTGCATGCACAGACTAGCCTTTCGCATTTCCGCATATAAATCTAAGTGTCAGCAATTATAGACAAGAAAGAATTTTAACAATCTCAATTTGACCATTGCCATGTTTTATAAACATTTGGCACACTTGTATTACGTCCACAATTTTTTTGGCAACGTTCAAAGGGCATTTGAAGTGTAAAGCTTAACAATAGCATTGTGCAATAAAATATTTAATATGATAGGAGGCTGTAGCATGAACGTAGAGTTCATAATGCTATGCATTTGGTCGTACAGCGTACCTACTTGAAGTTAGATTGTATGGAAAATGAAAAAGCGCCTTTGGTGTATGAACGAAGAACTCATCAACGATCCACCAAATTAAAGTCAAAGGCTTTGGCCCTCTGCGAGGGGGCCCCGTCATGTTGCTGACGCTGTTTGAGGCGCGCGTGGAACACGACGCGCCGTCGACCCGGGCATGGTCCATGGTCGGACAGCGAGTTGCCCTTTACTCGCTGTCCGCATGCCCGCGCCTACGGTGGCCGGAGATCGTCTGCCGACGTCCGATGCCGTGGGCGTCTACCACTGCGGTTGGGGCGGAGGGAGGACGCTGTCCTCTCCCTCTCGCGGCCCGCCTCCTCCTTCACGAGCATTACTGCTTCGCAGAAGGAGGCGACCGCTTCCCACTCCGTCTCGCACCGCAGCATGGCCGGAACCAATGCCGGGCGCGAAAGGTCTCCGCCTATCGCCGCCGTGAGGAAACGTCGATGCTCTACACAAGCTGGGCAGTATTGCACCGTATGCTCTACTGTGTCCTCCGGGCGATCTTCACAGTGGTGACACCCAGGCGTATCCTCCCTCCCTACACAGGTACCTCCCGAAACTTCCGTGTCCGGTGAGGACCTGCGTCAACCGATAGGTCAGGACGCCGTGACGTCTCTCCAGCCACTTCTCAAAGAGGGGTCTTACCGCCGCGATTGCGGCGTGCCCGACACGCACAACCTTTACCACAGTTCTGCTTGACCAAGCCAATGATAAATAAAATAAAATAGGTAAGAACTTTAATATTTGATTAGAGGATGTTAATTTTTGTATAAGGAAAGGTTCCACAATCCTTTAAATTTCATTTTTGGGGTCGTAGCACACATATCAAAACGGAAAGGGATCGTCACTGTAACAACTCGAGCCAGTCAGTATTATTTGTATGAAACTCCTTACTGCAACGCACATTAATCGGAATCGTAACGTAATCGCATCGCCTCGGACAAGCTCACGAACCGCGGTGCAGTGCGTGGTCGACTTGCTGGGCTTTCCGTACCCTCGCTTACGGCTCTCCGTACGCTAGCTTACGTATCTACGTCCACTCTCCGCCCGCGGTCTGCGTTGCCGCACGTGCTGTACGATTCACGAGAGAGGCGACCGTGAAGTTAGCCTTTGCGAACGTTCGCGCATGTACACTCGTAAAAAAAGTGTTATTAATTTTATTTTAAACCAAAATACGAATAAAAACTAACAACGTCTAGCCGTCAACCAGCGGTCGGCGAGCCGTAAGCGCGGCGTCGCGTCGCCTAGCTGTAGCCGAGTCGACAAGGCGGAGCTTCTGATCCGCTTACGTTACGTGGTTACGTAAAATGGACGAGTGTTTGACGCGGAGGAGAAAGGCGAAGCGGTGACGATCCCTTTCTGTTAGGATATGTGTGCTACGACCCTTACCCGACTACAAACTACTGAAACATTGTTTTTCCACGCCGACGATTTCAACAAGAATGCTTGCGCAGGCATAACTGTTGTATGGCTTGTGTGTGTTGTAGGCCCATTAGTCGCAGGTATTTACGTCATTTGCAACAAAACTAGCATAAACTGGCCTCGGATTAGCAAAGAAAAATAGGTTGAAAGTCTATATCTAACTTTTTTACTTGCTGAAAAAAGTGCATTCAACCCATCATTTAATGGTTCATAAACACAACCGGGAAACGGATATTGCAATATCAATTACCGTAACACTCAATTCAGGTCGGAACTGCAAAAAAATCGTAAACTTCACGAAAAATGATTCATATCCGGTCGCAAATCAAATAATATTCTGTAAAATGCGACGTTAGAATGTTTTACGAGAATATTTCAGCTATGAAACTTTCAGTGCCTAAATTCTGATATAATTTTATAGTTTTATTTGATACATTTTCTGTTAGAAAAATAAATTTTAAGTGTCTGAGGTGGGATTTCGTGGAATCTGTAGGAGTGGAATGACCCAAATGGTTGTTTTGATGCTTTCGCGTCAAACGAAGACTAGCACTATTTCACCATAACCCATTTCTTAAAAGAATTTGACAGTTATAAAAAAAATTGCTCGTTGGTTCATACTTGAAAACCTACGGAACAATATTACCTTCCTTATTTTTCTAAATTGTGAGAAATCTGCATGTTGGCAACTAAGATGCCATGGCCTGATATCTTTTTTCATGGAGACAATTCCTAAGTCCAAGCTATGGACACTTTGTAAGATGACTATACTATTATGAAAACATAACATAAATGTAAGAAATATAGGTCTCCTTCTAAGATTTTCTTACATTAATTCTCTGGCAGCACCCAAAACTAAAAAAAAAAAACATTCCTTTTCTTCCAGTCACCAATAATGAAATCCGCAATGATGGACGTGACCACAAAACTAATCGACGGAGTAGTCAACCTAACAAAACTCATGGCCCATGGAGCGATGCACGAAGCCTGTCTCATAGAAGTAATAAAAAACATTGAAGATGAAGCATTTACCTTGTTCGAAGATGTCAGAATCTGCGTGTACAACAACAATACTTTCATGCAAGAAATTAAAGATTACGTCAAAGAAAATAACGCTACAGTTCTTGATATACATCGAAATAAGAAAGGAAATAAAACAGAGACTGCTAATAAACCAGACGAATTGAATAAAGTAAAGAAGGAAGTGAAAGAGAAAGACGATGTAAAGCATATGAAAGACTTGATCAGAAGGATGTTAGCTGACAATAAGTTGCCAGATATTGATTCAACGTTTAAAGATAAACTGGCTAAGTTGCAGAATGAATTGGCAGTGGTCGATACTAATGAAATTGTTAAAAAAGCAAAGGCTGATTAATAAAGGGTAATTTGGAACTTGGTATGAATTTGTTTTACAAATGGTGTGAATTTTATTTATTAATTTAATTAATTATGTATACACAATAAATATACAAGAAATTACAAAATTAATACTAAAGTACAAAGGTCAAAATGAAATCAAAGTCTGGCTTTGCGACAGTAGAGTAGTGCTACTTAGGTATTCTAGACTATAATAAAAAGTCGTAGTTCATTTGACCGCAATGTTAACATTTTTGAATTTGGGCCAAACCCGTATTCAGATTAAAAAAAAGAAATGAATTCCTGGCTTTTACGAGTGTTACTAATTAGAGTTACTCATCTTTGTCCCTCCCATTCCTGATTACTTGGGTTTGGATCTGCTTAATTTTTAGTACATACCTAACTAGTTATATCAATTTAACTTTGAGTAACGAACTGTTATCATAACCAATTCACTGTTGCTCTATTTACGATCTCTATTTCTCCTAAAACCAATACAGGCAAAAATAAATTTATCGCCGGATAAAATTTTAATCTCTAACCCAAATATGTGATGCGAACGATATCCAAACATTAAAAATAGTCTACTTACGAAATCCGAGTGTTTACGATCTGAACGTTAAGAAAACGTTGGCCGTTTGCATTACACTTTTTTGTTTATCCGACCGCGGTTGCACGCATTACGATTGGTTGCATCGAATCTGTGACGTAACCACGGCCTTTACAACTTTGTAATGTATTTCCTTCATAGTTTTGGCTATAATGATTATTCTCGACTAGCTGTTGCCAGCGGCTCTGCCCGCTACAAATCAAAAATGATCTCACGGGAACATAAAATCGGGATAAAAACTATCCTATGTTATCCAGGTTATAAACTATCTATCCAAATGTCCAAATCGGTTTAGTGGTTTTTGCGTGAAAGAGTTCCAAACATCCATCCATCCAAACAAACTTTATCGTTTTTAATACGAGTATTAGTAAGATTAAAACTGTGAATCAATTTATTGTCTTCTTTAATTGATGTAATGAAATTTAACGAGACCAGTCTGATCGGGGTCTATGAAATGAGCGAAGAGACTCAATTGAATATTGCCGAAGGAGGAACAGTTGGAGAAGGCTTCAGTAAAACAAAGGACATTTATCTGATAAAGTGATGACAGAGGTGTTGATGTAAGTTGAAAAAACTATATGGTTAATATTATACAGCCCATTGATAGACCTATGCTGTTGCTGAGAGATCTAAGTAGACATCGCTGCCAGCAAAAACTGATTTAATCTCCATTTCTCCAGTTACCAAGACGACTGTATTATGAACATTCCAAATTGACACTCAATAGGATGACATTAATGCCATCATCATCATATCAGCCCTAGGACGTCCACTGCTGAATGGCCTATTTTCATAGTATACCCAATAGTACCGGTTGGACGCGGCCTGCATCCGGCGCGATCCCGTTTATATCTTCTTCAGATCATCTGTCCACCTGGTAGGTGGACGTCCTACGCTGATATTCATGTAACCTCTAATATAAGATCCTTAGCAAAATTCCTTCCTTAGAGGGCCAAAGACTGCCCCTCCCGGGACTAACGAATTGATTAATTGACCGAATAAAACTGTGACCCCAGAGCCTAAAGGGCTGTTGAAGGACACCCTGCATGGATTTTAGTCAGTACAAGTCTGACAGTCCCTCCTGCCCTGCCCTGGGTGGGAGGACGCATTTGATGATTTTAACACGCTAAAAAAAACAGAATTCCTTCAGTTTCTTTACGTAATTTTATGTCAAACGGACAAGACATTTTTATGTCACATAATTACATTTAATTTCGGAAACGTGTTCTCATAAACGTGTCGCGTTCCTTTGATCATATCATAGATGACATAATTATTTGCTATAATTGTTTTTCAGTAGGTGAGGTGAATGCCCTTTGCCTTTTTAATTATTGGCCTTCCTGGCGTGCTTCCAAGTGCTAATGCGTGAATGTTGAAGTGCTGTGGCGTACGTATGTATGTTTTGTGGGTGATGTGCTCAAAACAAGAGTGGTATAAGAGATAGCTGTCTTGGGATGAAATATCAGCGGTGTTATGTCTGTGAAGTGTCGCTGTCTGTACCTACCCGACATAAAGTTCTGTTCAAAGAAAGGCCAATACCGTGCGAGATTATTTAATGGGACAAAATATCACTCCAATTGAGAACTAATTATTAGGTATTTATATAAATGTAAGTATTTAAGTAAGAAAAAAAAAAACAAGGTTGCTAGAAATGAACTGCAAGTCTAACTTGCAACAAATAAAAAAAAATAGAACCTATTCCCTTTTAGAAGTCAGCTAAAGAAATTATGTTTTTTTAGGCAACCATAACTAGTATAATTATAGGGTTATCAGGAAAACTTTAACAACTTTTCAGGGCTGAAAGTACATTATTATGGTCATTATGGTTATAACAAAAACAAACAAAAAAATGCAAGTGTTTTTTTTTTAATCTTTCAGGGTTGTTTTCATAGTAAAAGTTGTTAATAACCATAAGAAGTTTCAGCCCATGAAAGGTGGTTAATGTTTTACAAATAACCCAGTATAATTCACGTGTACTGTACACGTGTTTTAATGTAAGTCCACATAATATACAAGTAGGTACAATTTTCTTAAGTAAACATAAAGATTTCCTCGTTGGCTTGCGATGAAAGAAAATGTTTTGCTAATCATTTCCTGGGAACATTTGGGATTATTTAAAACGAGCTTCCGTTTATAAGATTATGGCTCACGTTGAATTTAGCAGGAGATTATTTACTAAACATTTATTTTGTTTACAGAAGGTTGTACGTAAGCAACAGAGTGTTAATTTGAAAAGACATGTGAATTCGACCGGCCACGGGAAGGAGGAGATGCAGTGCGTGAGGTAGAGCAATCCTCCATCTCACCAGCCGTTAAGAGAGACAAATAAACATAGAAATTCACATACACAAACTACTGGTAGGTTATAAAAATATTTGTTCCGTGCGGGAATCAAACATGCGACACGTTGTAAAGCGCTCGCTCGATCGCTCAGACACAACACGGACATTTTTTTTAAATTAGTTTATCTTGGAGATCACTGATATTGGTGACGGTAACATCGTGGGGAAAGTTGGACTTAAATGTATAAAAAAATATTTAATTCCAAAGTCATAACAGAGACCTATGGTGTTTCCAGAGACGGTTTAAGTCACTCGGACACCAAAGGATGGCCACATCATCATCATTGTCATCAGCCTATGTTAATGTTCCCACTGCTGGGACACAGGCCTCTCTGAGAGAGGGAGTGGGCCGTAATAAACCACGCGGGCCCAGCGCGGATTGGTGGATGTCACATGTCTTCGAATTTTTGGTTCTACGACACGGCGGTTTCCTTACGATGTTTTCCTTCACCGTTTTGAGAGCAGTGGTGATGAAATATATTACACAAAGTAATGCGCCTGACTGCATTCGAACGCACGACCTACAACTCGTAAGTCAGGGCCGATAACACTGGGCTACCACTGCTCCCTCATCACTGCTCAAGGATGACCACATTCTCACACATACTCAAATTACTGTCATCATCATCGGGCTAGGTTTTTCCCAACTATATTGGGGTC
The DNA here is from genome assembly GCA_954870645.1 of Agrotis clavis. Lineage (NCBI taxonomy): Eukaryota > Metazoa > Arthropoda > Insecta > Lepidoptera > Noctuidae > Agrotis > Agrotis clavis. The sequence continues at coordinate 25,093,169 of OX940928.1, read as the reverse complement.
GGCTTCCAGTCGAACCAAGTGCAGAATATCAGTATTTTTCATTGACCGACTGCATATCGGATCTCCACAACCAAGTAACTGGGTAATACGATACACCATGGATTCACACCACTTCTGACTATTAGAGTGGGACCAACGGGATTACGTGCCTTCCGAGGCACGGAGGAAACCCGCTGCGACAGATGGTCACCCATCAACAGACCGCTCTCGGCAAGCGCGAACAACCTGGATGATCGACCTGTGCGGCTGTAATTATTTAGCTAAGACCTTGTCAAACTCAAATTACTGTCAACAGAATTTAATTAGGATTCTTAATCCGGTTTCGCCTCTCAAATATTTCACAGTGCCAAAATTCCCTAACAGTTTACCGTAAAAACTTAATCGTGTGAAACAAATATGTGTCAGGGACGGTCGTGACGTGATCGGCAACCAGTAATATCGACAGATCTGCTAATGTATGAGTAATAATACTAAAATAACTTACTAATACGTGGCAGTTACGTATTGTACGGTATTCAGAACTGTGCTGAATTGTCTTCATTTCGTTTATTCACATCACTGTCTCAAAATTAAAATCATTTACCTAATACTCTTTTTAATCAATCTAAGAACCCATAGGTTCGCGGGACTATTGACGTTGCGGGTCTACTGGGGTCGCAGAACTACTGGGGTCGCGGAACTACTGGAGTCGCGGAACTACTGGGGTCGCAGAAATACTGGAGTCGCGAGACTGTTAAAATAGGATATCGTGACTCCTGAACATCAAGAGCTCTTGAAGAAAAACTGTGGATTTTATTTGGTCCGAATCTGACAGTCCCTCTTGTTCCACCCGGGAGGACTCATTTCAATCTTCAAATGAATCCTCCCGGGTCCGGGTCCTACTTACTTATAGACTACGAAAAAAAGAAAGTTTGTGAATGCTATCAATAAATATCTTGACTTTCTAATAAGAAAACTTGAGTTATGATACAAATGTTAGCAATAAATTCAGTTCATTTACTTAAGGAACCTAATTGAGTTTCATAAAATTATATTCAAATGTGAAGTAATTTTCCAAAAGTAACCCAATCTACCACTCTGGTGGCAGTATCCAGTAGGACACATCATGATGAGTGTAATAGGATATAGATCCCTAATTTTATCATCATAGTACATCGTTCTTGAGGGATAACTCTCGACCTACATGCGAGTGAAGCCACGCTCAATTCATAACCTTGCTACAAAATTGCATGACATAAACCGTAAGATCTTACTGACGACAATCAGGAACTTGGCAATAGCTGGGGTAATAAAATTCGAGCATAGCAAATATTGTTACCACTCGTAAATTGGGATGATGGTGGAATGAGCTGGTCTTCTAATACGACGGAGTTAAGGCCTCTTGTGAGTAATAGGACCTTAGGTCATGTTCTATTTAGTTTTTAATGTGTTTTCTATGTATGTGTAGTATATTAGCTACATTTCAAACAAGCGACATCTAGTGGCAGAGGTTTTGCCAAAAACTCTGTGTCAGTTTGTTACCTTTTCAAGTCTCCAGGAATCGAGAAAAAGGTAAGCCATGAGCCGGAGAAGGAAACTTTTTTATCCAGAATGACGTTCCCATATTTCGAGAAAAATACCGGCAAAATCGGGGAGAAATGCTAGTGGACTGTATAAGGACTATCAATACCGATATAGCACTAACCTGCATCAGTGAAGAACGCTGAATGCCTGTTAGGGCTGGACGGGACTGAGGCAGACGCTGACGTCAGAAAGGCTCTCTTGACCTTGGTCCACTTGGAGGCACGAGGGGGGCGGTGCTGGGGGGGTCTGGCGCCAAGCTCCAGGGATCGCTGCTTGCGAAGAGCTGGGTGGGAGGGCTCAGATTCTGGAATAGAGAACACTTATCAAGTTCCCAAGTTTCCACCATCAGATTTTCGAGCATCAACATCAGTTGGACGAAGGTATTTGTCAGGTTCTTGTCCATAGATGGTCACATGTTGAGACTTAAGATTAAGTGACTTTTCACTCTTCAATGATATAGGTTAAGCTCATTTTCAACCTGGATAAATGGAAGAGGTATTGTAACTTTTTATCTAAAGGAGGATTTTGAAAGTTATTTGAGGAAGTCTAGGGTTGAGATTTCTCCCCTATTCCCTAAAAAGATTTTAATAAAATATAGGTAACTGAAAACCTGGATAGCAGACATCAAACCTCCATAAGAGGTAAGATTTTGCGAAGACCTACACTTAATTTGGTGGCTAAAAGTTGAGGAAGAAGAGTAAAATCGTACTATAAGTAAACCTCTTTCTTATTCCTCGGGGATACAGAAGAAAGAAAGAAAGAAAAAGTTTTTATTGGACTCACACAGGACAGAAAAACAACATAAATGAATAATAAAAAAAAAAAATAACAGAAAACATATGAATATAAAAAAAAAACACATTATGATGTAAAGATGCGTCCTGTACGAGGCCAAAAGGCCACTATCTCAGCATATGCTGTGACCTTAAAAAAAGTCACAGCGCTGGTATTCTGATAGGGCCCTAAGTGATATCACGGATAGTTAAAGCAAAAAATATATTTAAATACTTATATATATAGGAATTATATAATAATATAAAATATTTATAACAGATAAACATACAATAAATTATTATGTAGATAGTCTACGCCAACGCCACCGCTCGTCTATGCCATGTTTGGCTGGCAACACAGACTTGACACAGACGAACGAGAGGCGGGCGCAGACGTAATGTCAAGTGTCAACACGGAAAACAATATATTTTCGTTTTGATTTTTATGTAATTAATCAGATTATACCTTGATATACCTACATAGTTTTATATTAATAAAATAGTGTACACCATAGAGTACATTTGTAGTGTACACTGACAAGTAATCATGTACCTAACATGTAAAGTGACAGATTTTCGCGTAAGTTACCAAAGGGAACCAAACATCGCCTTAACCGAAACGTAGTGTGATTGCAAAAAAAAAGAAACAAAACATTAAGCATCCAGGTTTAGAGGATTTATCACCCGACACTGGAGTATTAATATTATAAATAAAGAAGTTCAATACCAGACGCTCCAGTCACCGTTGAGAGTTGCGTCCAGAACATAGTGAGTTATCAGCCAGCGGCATCTTTTTGTTGTTGTAGTAAATAGTGCTTGAACTTAATTCTGAAGGTGCCAACTGTTTTTAGCGCGCGCAACGGTGGCGGAAGGTCATTCCAGCAACGACTGGCAGCAAACTTGAAACTGCCACGGAATGCGGCAGTTCTGTGAGACGAGGCCAGCATCAGGTATGACGAAGCTCTAGTTTTTATCTTATTAAAATCGCGCGACCATGACAGTTTTTTATATAAGTACTCTGGTTTTTTTGTGAGAATAATGCCAAAAAGCAGGGTAGCCAGGTGAAGCTTTCGCCGCGCTGACATTCTCATCAAATTACCCTTATTTAAAAATGGAGTGATGTGAGCTCTGGGTGGCACATTATAACAGAACCTTGCACATGCATTCTGTACCCGCTGGATAAGCTTCTGACTTCTACCGAGAATGCACGCCCCATACACAATGTCAGCGTAGTTCATCTTGGATAATACAAGTGACTCACAAAGCATGACTCGCATATCCACACTTATGTAGGGGCGGACACGATATAGAAGCTTGAGTCGGTAGAAGCAGTTGCGCACAGCTTCCAGAATATGGGTTTCAAAGTGCAGTTGACCATCAAAAACTACGCCAAGGTTACGAGCTTCCAGAACCCTCTCGATACCACAACCATCGATCTTGAGGTCCAGATTGCAAGTCAACATTTTGTTAAGGAAATCCCTGGATCCCATCACAATATACTTCGATTTGTTTGGATTAAGGACCAGGGAGTTTCTCCTGGACCAGTTTGAAATCCTTTCCAGATCCTCATTAATGGCTTTGACTGTTTCCACAGTGTCCCGAGCACTGAAAGAGAAGTACATCTGCAGGTCATCGGCATACAGATGGAACTTTGTATTCACTAAACATTTGACGATGTCAGCACTATACAAGATGAAGAGAAGCGGGCCAAGGATTGATCCCTGCGGTACACCCCTGGTCACATGCTTTGGACTAGAGGACATAGTATCTCCGTTTTCACTTGACACCACAACAAATTGCGACCGATTCGTGAGGTAACTATCAAACCATTTTACTGTATTGACGTCACACCCATAATAAGACAGCTTGGCAAGAAGAAGCGAAGTATTAATGGAGTCAAAAGCACGCGAAAAATCAAGGAGGACCAAGAGGGATCCCATGCCCCGGTCTCTGTCCTCCAGTATGTTACCGACTACATCAAGTAGAGCTGTTGTCGTGCTGTGGCCCTTTCGAAAACCAGATTGTAACATTGGCAACATACCCTGATGCTCCAAATATGTTCTGAGCTGGTTGGAGACAACCCTTTCCAAAATCTTGGATAGGCATGGGAGTAGGCTGATAGGGCGAAGATCCTTTACACTGGTAGGGTTGGGAACCTTAGGGATTGGTCTAACTATAGCTACTTTCCACAGATCAGGGAAGCAAGAAGTTACAATGGATCTGTTAATGATAGCCGTGATGACCGAGAGAGTACGAGGGAGTGTCAACATAATCATCTCCAAGGAGATCCGGTCAGCACCCTGCGCATTTGATCTGAGGCCATGCAGAATTTTCATCACGGATTCCTCCTGAACGGGCTCAAGCTGAAAATTACTATCACCGTAGCGCTGCTGTTCAAAATACGCAAGATCCGCATCGGCAACCTCCCCACTGCCAGGAATATCCAGGAAGTGCTGGTTAATAGTATCTGGGTTGTTACAAAAGTGAGGGAGATTGTGCTCTGTTTTTTTTGTGTTTATAATTGTAGATTTAATATGACTCCATAACTTCACTGGTTGTGAAATATTATTGTTAATGTATGTTGTAAAATAAGCGCGCTTCTCAGTCTCAATTGCTGTTCTTACCAGGTACTTTAACTCTAAGTATGTTTTTTTATGACTTTCTGATTTTGTAGCCTTAAACCTTACATGGGACTTGTCACGCAGTTTCATCATTTCCCTTATAGTGTGTGTTATCCAGGGAGGTGATTTTTCTTTAATTAAAACTTTTTTTATGGGTGCATGCAAATCAAATAATGCTAAAATGTACTGATTAAACATTGCAACCATTGAGTTCACATCTTGGAGACTTTCAATATGTTCCCAATCTATGCTATTTAAATCCTTGGTAAAAAGTTCAGGGAGGACATCATTAAGTGGTCTGTAGGTAATCCAACGGGGGGAAGGTTTCTCAACTTTAAAATTCAATTCAATGCTTATAATTGCATGCTGACCGAGCTCAGGTATGTGTGAAACTGAGTGCCCACAGACACGAGCGTCAGTACACGCAACATCAATCAGAGTTGCGCTATGGTCTGTAAAGTGAGTCGGTTCAGTAACAACTTGTCTAAGCTTGCAGCAGTGTAAAAAGTTATTTAAAATCTTAGTTTTACTGTCTGATGGGTTTAAAACATTTATATTGAAGTCACCCACCAGGAGCACCTTGTCCGCATTAGCGAAGGAAGAAAGGGAATCAGTGATCGCATCCAAGAATACATTCACATCCAGCCACGGCGGTCTATATGCCGTGCCGACAATAACTGAATGCGAGTTGATATTGAGTCTAAGCCACATCTGCTCGACCTGTGGCACTGGAGGGTGCGGCACGACGCGCGCACGCACTCCGCGGCGCAGGTAGAAGCCCACGCCGCCCCCCCGCCCGCCGCGCACGCAGGCCGGGCGCGGCACGTGCCGCAGGCGGTAGCCCGGGACTGACGGCGCACGGCCCTCCTCTCCCTGCCTGAGCCATGTCTCATTTATGGCCATGATGTCCACCCCGATACTTTCCACGGCTACAATAAATTCTTCATGGCGTGATCCCAACGATCCCGCGTTAAAGAGACCAACTTTAAGGTTTTTAGTCTTATTCATTTGTATAGATACTAGAGTTATGAGTGTATATTAGAATAGTCATATTGTATAGTAAATAATGTAAATAGTTAATATAATGTAAATAGTTAGGATGACGCACAGATTGAGAGTAACATAAATAATATTGTGAATATATTGTGAGATAGGTAGTATGTAATGCTGTTGGTATAAATGTACTTAGAATTGATAGTATTGTGGAATTATAAATGATAAGCCGTGTTATAGTATATAAATAATGTAAATAAAATGTAGGGTGTGATTGTGCACCTGGGCCCCAGCAGAATAAAGCAAAAGTATACTGAGACAGGAAAAGATGTGACCTCGCACAGTTCAAACTTAAAAACAAAACAGAACATAAATGCACACTAAATGAAAAGGGTAAACAATGTTTAGCTTTAGTAAAAAGGAAGTTTACACAACATAATTTTGCACTAATGTTACACCCGATTACCATCAGACGCTTCAGGACCAAAAACCCGAGAGAAGTCATCCTCTGTGCGGATGCAGTATGTGGGCTTGCCTTCGCCCTGCTTTGCCAGGATGCGCCCGAACTTCGTCCAGGTGTATTTCCACCCAAGACGGCTACCAGCTTCACGAACACGGTGAAACAGCTGTCTGTTAGTCCTGGTGAGCCTTTCGTTCACGTAGAAACGTCGCGAAGGCGCAGGTAGGCCAAGGTCCGCAGTGGTGGCGCCGCGGCGCACGCGCGCGTTTTGAAGCAGATCGTCGCGCAGACCGCGCCGCGTCAGGCGCACCAAGATGCGCCGAGGACGCGCCGGTGCCGCCACTGCTCCCGCCGGACTCGCTCCTGCAACTGGACTAGTCGCAGCCACTGTTTGCGGGTCACGATCAGCTCTTACGCCTAGCCGCTGCGCGAACACTATGTCCCGCTCGTCGAGACCAACACCAAGCTTCGCCGCCACCAGACCGACGGTGTGCAGCACATTCTCTCCCGGGACCTCAGGGATGTTGACGATCTCCAAGTCAGAGCCAAGTAAGTCCTGCTCGCGGTCGTTCAGCTCTAACTGCAATTTAGCCACAGCCTGTTCCAACTGGCTGACTTTTGCCTCAGGCAGAACGGCACTTTGCCTAGCTTCCAGGGCATCCATTCTGGCCTCCAGGTTCTCGACCTGCACCCTGCAGGCTCCCACCGACGAGTGCAGGCTGGCCATTTCGCGGCGAAATTCCCGAACCTCATCTCTGACCTCACGCAGTTCGGAGCGGAAGAGCCTTATCTCTTCGCGGAGGGTCAGCTGGGTTTCTGGTGAAGGTTCACCATCGGTCCCCTGTTCGCTCCCAGCTCGGGACAATGCCTTAGCAGGGGGCTTGGCCTCAGCACCCTTATCCTGATTCTCCGCGACAGACGACCCAATCACACCTGCCCGAACAGCAGGCGGAGGCGCAGCCACCGATGACACTGCCACAGCCGACCTCACCGCTGCTGTCGATGCTGCAGGCGATGACAACGCTACCACCGACGCTGCTGCAACACCGTCGCCACTCAGCGTGGTGTCACCAGTACTCCTGGGCAGCTTCTTCCTGCACTCAGGGCACAGCCAGTCGCTGCCAATTTGCGACTGTTCAGGCAGCCTCAGGCACGTAAGGTGGTATCGATTATGACACCCCGCAGCAGTGCACGCAGCGCCATCTTTTGACGATAAAAACCGTCCGCAAGAAGAACACTTCACCATAGCGGTACAGCTTAAATAAGACAGATGGCGCCTCCCCCTCAGTTCAGTCCCACAGTGCTAGGTGGCGCTACTTGTGCAAAGGTTATTGACAGTCGTATGTTGACTCCTTTTTGGAGGTATTATTGACCTCACAAAATTTCAAGTGACTCCACTTTTTCAAAAAAAACAAAATTTAAGTTTGTTTTTGTCTAAATTACACCACTAAACCAAATTAAACAGTGCCGCAAACGATCACACACGTTAATCAAATTATGGCGCTCTTCGGAACACTAACATAAAAACAAATATTATTTTATTTATATTATTAACCCGTTTATATATGGACAGCTGATGCGTACCGTACACTATCCGTGACGTCACTTGTGGGTTTATACTTCTTACAGTGGGTTTATGGTATGTAATACCATCATCTCTGAATCGATTTTGAAAGGGCTTGTTTTGCCAGAATTCACGGAATTTAGAGATTGTCCATCAGCAGTTCTGGTAAATGATTTACGAGGGACTGACGGAAAATTTAGTTTCCAATGTATCCAAAATTGTTTTGATTGCTGCACGTGCAATGGACGGATACAAAGTAGTGATACAGTTTGTATTCACGCAAATTTAAGCTTTGTTTACAACACAAACTAAAATACTGACTGGAACATGCAGAACTAGGGAGATATAATATTTAATTTTGTGTGTTTACTTACAACATAAAAATGTGTATGAACTTCGTTGCATGGAAATCAATTGTTAAGGTTTTTTTTTATGTGTAATTTGTTTGCTCTTGACCTTATTCGAGGGAGTGACTAAGAGAAGGTCGACGATGGAGCGAGCTTACTTACGAAGCCTGTTCAGTCTACTTTGAAGAGATTGGGGTTGTATGTGTTCGGAAACACAGACGTAGGCAAAGAGTTGGAGGATTGGACATGATGTGATACGGAGAAAAGTTTAGAGTATTAATGAAGCAGATTTTAAAAGTACAGATAAGAATGAATGATGACTAATACAGAAATATGGAGGAAGAGGAAAATTATGAACACCATCCCCAAAATAAATTGAAATAAGACATGACAATGATTTTGAGAGTACATAGTTGGTTTAGTGATTGAGCGATTGAGTACTGCGCTGCGTGTCGTAGGTTCGATTCCCGTACAAACAACAAACAAGGAACATCTATGACCTACAAGTCCATGATTCGTGTTGGTTATTTGTGTAAGGGCCCACGAAACAGGAGAAGTTCCTAAAGTGAGAAGTTTTTTTCGAGAAAAATATGACAAAAAATGTACTTAATTTGTAAGTTTGTTCAGATATCCTCGAAAGGTTACAGTTTTACTAATTTCGCTACATTGTATACCTAATACATACAATACAGGGAGAATTCTCCAACAGGGCTTGGATGGCTAAACCCGAAACTATGAAGATTAACGAAAAATACTGAAAGGAGTCTCGAGGCCGATTTTGACGAAAACTAAAACTGCATCATTAAATTTTTGAAAACTCAATATTCCTACCCAAGAATCGAATCAATTGAAAAAAAAAAACAAGTTGTATTATTACGCCTTTCGATAGTGTCAGTACCCTTAGCACGAATTTTCAGTATTTGAGACGTAAAGTAAACTGGAACTTTGACAATTTCAAACTGACAATTTTCAATGAAAAATTTAGTTCCTTCTCCGCACACCAGAGGCGCTGTTCCGTTTTTTCATACAAAAACGCTGTAAATACTGGAAAGATGCTGTAAAGTAAAAGAGTGAAAATTCGTGCTAAGGGTACAGTATTGAATTGAATGTCAAATTCTGGGAAGTATATACGTACCTGTATACTCACTGTAAAAACCTAATAACACCTAAAATATCTGTTAAACTAAGAATAAGATTATGAATAAATTTATTTAACTGTTACAAAGATAACCTTAAATCTAAACATTTTGTTTTATCTGTAACTAATATGACTAAACAATGGTTTGTTTGATCGGCGGTCCCCAAACTAGGTTTTCCTGTATCTTGGGGACCTGAGTTGCGGTAGTCAAGGTAGGTAATTATTTTTTTTTTATATCGTGGACATTGTTTCGTTTTGATAAAAATGCAGTTGTGAACAATTAAGGTTAACAAATTAATAATTTCAAATAAATATAACAAAAGAGAAGTAAACAGTAAAATAATAATTTTAAAGAAGTACCTACATAAAGGGCTGCGTATGTGTACTTATGTTTCAAATCAAATCAAATCAAATCAAATCATTTTATTTGTGTAACATAGGTAGTAATTAATACAGTTCTTGTGCTTAGTTCTTAGAGCGCTATGTTATGCCAAGAGGCGTACAAATATGGTTGTATGCGAATTGTGACAAGATTAGAATAAGGATAATTATAATTATTTATCATGCAAAAGCTAAATTAGAATGTCAAAAATTTAAATGTCACAATTGGAATAATTTGTCAATGTTATATTTACAATAGAGAGTTAAGGTCACAATTTTAGATAACAAATTATTTAATATTAATTTTACAATTTGGGATAATTAAAAATTGTCATTTAAGAATTCGTCCAGTGCATAATAGCATTTGTGAAGTAGCAACTGGTGTAGGGTACTTTTAAATTTCTTTAGTGGCAAGCATTTAATTGCGTCTGGTATTTTATTATAAACTTGAGGTGCAATACCAAAGAAACTTTTCTTCATCAATGCTGTTTTGCATTTCACATTGCTCAGTGTGTTTAGGTATTGAGTGCGTACTGGCATTTTCTTTACTGTAGCAAGTTTTTGAAACAAATGGGAATTATTTTTTACGAATAATGAAGTCTCGAAGATGTACAAAGACGGGAGAGGTAAAATCTTAAGTTTTTTAAAATATGGAATGCAACTGTCTGTCTTTTTTAATCCGCACATCGACCGTATGCATCTCTTTTGCATCTTAAATACAAGTTCTCGGTTTGTTGACTGTCCCCAAAAAATTAAACCATATCGCAAAACTGATGATACTAGTCCGTGATACGCCATTAATAGTGTCTCCATATTTACTTTTTTTGACAGTTGAAATAGAAGATATGCTGACTTACTTAATCGCTTGCAAACCTCTTCTAGGTGTGGTTTCCAAGTCAATTTGTTGTCTATGGTAATACCTAAAAATTTGACATTGTTGGCTTCTTCTATTCTAGAATCACCATAGATGATATCAATTGGAGCATTTTCAAGTCGCTGATGGAAGTGCATAACTTTGGTTTTATTGAGATTAATCATTAGATTGTTATCATTAAGCCAATTAATTATTTTATTAAGTGTGTTATTAATGTCAAGTTGGTAATTATTTGGATTATTGCATTTTATAATAGCGGTGCTGTCATCAGCAAATAGAACCATTTCTTGCCTTGTCATTTTCGGTAGATCATTAATATATATCAAAAATAACGGGGGTCCCAGAACGGTGCCCTGAGGTACACCATATTTTATTTGCCTTGCTTCAGAGGTATATGTTTTTTCTAATTTAGTGACTGGGCAAATTCTAGAGATTTCTGTGCATTGAAATCTGTTGCTTAGGTAAGATTCTATTAGTTTAAGGATATTGCCTCTAATTCCATAACAGTATAATTTTTCTAGTAAAATTTTATGATTAACAAAATCAAACGCTTTCGTCATATCTGTGTATAAAGCACATACCGGATTTCTTTTATCGACTGAGGTCAAGACACTTGATAGTAAATCAAATAAAGCCATATTAATATTAATATTCTTTCTGAATCCTTTTTGTTCATTGCAGAACAGTTTGAATTTTTCAAAATAGGCATAGATGCAGTTATAGATTACTTTCTCAATTATTTTTGAGAATACAGGAATTTTCGCAATTGGTCTGTAATTTTTCAATTCAGTCCTTTTATCTTTTTTGAAAAGTGGTCTAATTATTACTTTTTTTAGACTAGTCGGGAATATACCGTCAGAGATACATAAATTTATTATATGTGAAAGTGGTGGCGCTATTATGTACTTTACTTCTTTAATCACCTTGGTTGATATGTTATCATATCCAACGGTATTTGTATTTTTAAGACTGGTAATTATTTTTACTATATCATCGGATGTGACTGGTGGCATGAATAGGGATTGTGATGTAAGATTATCTCTCAGATGATGCTTATTAGATGGTGTATTATTATTTGTTTGAATATTATTTTCAATGACTTCAATAAAATACCGATTAAATTCATTAGCAATGTCAAGGGGGTCAGAAAATGTCATGTTATTATGTTTAATAGATAGAATTGGTTCTTGTGGTAAACTATGTTTTGATTTATTTATTACTTGCCAAGCCGCTTTCGACTTATTTTGTGAAGTATTTATGTGATGATTATTTTGGGCTTTCTGGGTTAGTTTTATGATTCTCCTGTAAAGAACGGAATATTTTTTTAAAGTAACTTTATTTTCTGTATTTGGATTTAGCCTATATGCCCAAAGTAGTTGTCTCTGTTTTTTACTACACAGTTTAATTCCGCGAGACAACCATTTCGTTTTTTTATTGGTATATATAGTAACAGTTTTAACCGGAAAGCATAAATTATATAATAATAAAAACTCATCTATAAAACGGTCATATGATTCATTTGCGTCCTTAGCTTCATAAACTTGCGAAAAGGATAGACAGTTCAGATGATCCTTGAACTTGGCCAAATTAATGTCCGATAACTCCTGTTTTTTAGTTTTCCAGAATTTTAGAGTACAAGTTTTATTGATAGGTATTTTTAACAGTTGTGATGTATGGTCTGATAGAACCAAATCTATTACATCCGCTTTCCATCCACGGCGGTATGAATGTGCAAAATTATCAATGCAAGAGTTACTACTTAATCTTGTTGGTTGACTGAGTGAAAGTTTGAGATTGTATTGTCGGAGAAAACATTCAAATTCTAATGTAATATTATTTCTTTTGAGTATGTCAATGTTGAAATCGCCGGTCAAAATAATGTTTTTATTAGTAGCAATACAGACTTTGCGCAATATTCCATCTAATATTTCATAGAATGTAGTATAGGTATATTTAGGTATTCTGTACACACATATAATAATGATATTGTGAGACACTAGTTCTACGCCGCAACATTCAATAACACCTGCCACTGAATGTTTTGCCACATCCGTTATTTCCCTGAAGTGTAATCCTGCTCGAACAAAAATACAGGCTCCTCCACGTTTAATTTCTCTTGAAAAGAAAGCAGCGAGACAATAATTAGGAATATGAAGTAATTTTTTATGTTCTGTTTCGACAAAATGCTCAGTTATGCAGACAACATCTATGTTAATTCCGGTATCAGAAAGCTCTTCTAGTTTAACCGTCAATAAATCTGATTTATTTAAAAGTCCTGCTATATTTTGGTGAAGAAGAAATAAATAATGATTATAGAAAAAACTGAGAATTATCATTTAGTTGAGTATCAGCAAGTGCATCAGTTTTTGGGAACAGTCAGCACCTGACGTCAAATTAGCTGTGTTAAAATCTAGGACAATATTCTGCAGATCAGATAAAACAATACTCAACCCTTTACTATTCAAGCTCCCATACAAATTATAGGTTTCGTAAGTATAAGGAAGGTTTAAGTTGGAGTCCAAAATATACGCATATTTATAAGTCTCTACATCCATATAAATTAAGTTATTGAAAGTATCTATTCTACTATTGAACATAATATTTTTATTTTCCATATATCTGAAAGTAGGTAGACATATTATAAAATTGGTGTGGGTTAACATCTGTAATTTTTCTCGAATGAAAGTAACTAGTTCTATATAATTATTCGTTCTTCTAAAATCATCTTCTCCAATATAAATTATGCAGTAGTCGGAGTGTGTGAAGTTTTCTACTTTTTTGTCAATGTTATTTAAAAGTTGCTTTAATCCACATTTAGGTATACGGTAATGACATAATTGAAAATTACTTAGATCAGTTCGTTGACATAATGTGTACAGTCTATTTGATGTTGCACTACTTATCATGCATATCTTATGTTTTAAAATAGGATTAGTTTGAGTAGTTCCGTTTTTAGAGGTTCCAGCAGGTATTTCCGCAGTGGGCGTACAGCTAACAAATGTTTCAGACGTTTTTTTCGTACTGGCAATTTTATCCTTTTTTGGTATTTGTTTCTTCTTCTTGAGGGTACTGCTGATATTATCTTTTTGAGAAATTTCATTTTCCTTAATTAAATCTGTGTTTTTTTGTTCTAAGATGCTTATTTGAGAACTCAATAATTTTATTTCGTTGTGTGCACTTTCTAATTGAGACTTCAGGTTTTTGACCTCATTCCTAAGAATGTTTATTTCCTTCTCGTCCTCGTCTTCTGACATTTCTGGTAAACTGTTAGTGGTACAATTCAATGTTTGTGAAAATAATTCACTGCTTTCGTTTGGTTCCGAGATAGTTCTAGGGCGTCGGAAAGTTATATTCTCTAAGAAATTCATAATAACCAGACAAATTTTTAAACTGTCACAAAAAGAATTTCATATGCCCGGGTTTGAACTCAGTACTCAAAGTGCCTTGGAGTGTGAGAGGTAGACCCTTACGCCGCTAAGCTATTCGGACGTATTACAAGTGCACCGAATTGCGTGATCTATTGGTTTATTGAACGATGAGTGTTTTATTCAAATAATGATAGATGTCGCTGTTATCAAGTTGTCTTGCAAGTATTTCGTTTTATTTGTCTGTTAACACTGTTTGTGGCACGGCAACTCTCATTAACAGTTAGTTTGTGACATTTTAACTAGATGTCACTGTATTGTCTATTATGAAGAATACTGTTTGAATAAAAAACGGATTTTTGGCGGAAAAGATTTGTAGAAGATAACTGATTCTCACTGTTTTTTAGAAATTATGATTAATTTATCGTTTCACTGAACTGAATTAATCAGGGTTTAAGTCAATGTTTATGTATTCATTAATGAAGCACACACATTTTTGCTTTTTCTTAGCAAGCACGAAAAGTATCCCGTAGGAATGTTTTTGTCTGATAAAACACGCACTTCTTTACACAAATAACTACTAACGTTCTGTGGTCACTATTGTTCGTTTGTACACATGTTTAACACAATTTAGATGACTTAGCACTCAAATAACTATTTATTTTGGTTTTTTGATACGGAGCTGATGTTTACTATGGCAGCAGCGCCATCTGTACATCTGTTGTGTGTGAGTTGTATGTAAGAGGATGTGAGACGTGTCTGTGGTGTGTAAGTGGGCAGTGTGAGTGAGTGTGTGTATGTGTGTGTGTTTGCATATTTTTTGGTCTTCAATTGTGTCTGTGAGTCTATTAACTTAGAATTTCTTCAGTATCCTCGTATGACAGTTTAACAAACCATTTAATTAAAGTTTTCTTGCACGAGTAATTGTTCAATTCTTTAATTTCGCATCGTTTGCTGATTCTGTTATATTATGAATGTATATGTGAGTAATACGGGCATCTTCTGGCTAAGAGGCTATTTGCTTCGGGAAGTGGAATGCTGAAGACACGTTTAGAGGCAATTGTTTCATAATCCAACCTTTTCTTGAGGGTTTTATGTACATGTAATGTAGCGTTTAAAATAAATAGTTGCCGTACTCTCAGGACTGCGAACTCATTGTAAATAAGATCTGTTGCGTAACGGAAAGGCTTCCTTAATGCCACTTTTATCACTGCTCTTTGAGCTCTTTCTACTTCTATAAGAGTGCTTTTTCCAGATGCACCCCAAATAGAGATCCCGTATTGAAGAACTGACTGACATAGACCGAAGTAAATTAAACGTATAATTTCAGTAGGTGTGCAATCATGCAGTTTCTTCATCACTTCATAACTCCTGCAAATAAATAAAATACAAACAAAGTTCGACTGGCCTGTTGGTCTAGTGGTTAGTGACCCTGACTGCTATGCCGGAGGTCGTGGGTTCGATTCCCACCCAGGACAAATGTTTGTGTGATGAGCACGATCATTTGTTCTGTGTCTGGGTGTAATTTATCTATAATATTTAGGTATGTATTTAGAAATATATAAGTTTGTTTATCAGTTGTCTAGTACCCGTAACACAAGCTCTGCTTAGCTTGGGACTAGATGGCGTTGTGTGATAGTTGTGGAATATTTATTTATTTATTATTTATTTAAACGTTAAGGTTCTAACCTGAATCGTATACGTTAAGCGTCGACTCGTAAATGTCGAACAACATTTTATTCTTCGACGCCAAACTTCGTAAACGATTTACTTTTACCATTTTGTACATGTGTTTACAGATTTCCTATGCTCTATGTAAGTATATTGTGAGTAACCTTTAAGACAACTACTTCGACAAAACGTAGGTATACTTGCCAATACTAGAAAGTGGACTTTTTTTTTAGCGTGGTAAAATCATCAAATGAGTCCTTCCACCCCGGGTAGGGCGGGAGGGACTGTCAGACTTGTACTGACTAAAATCCACGGTGTCCTTTAATAGCCCTTTATGTTCCGGGTGAGGAAATAAATGCCGCGACCCCGGCAGGCTTTGGCCCTCTGAGAGGGGGCCCCGTCATTTAGAAAGTGGACTTAGAATATATTGCATTAGTCCATGACACTACTTTCGAAGTATCCAAACATAAATATGATTTATGAGGAGAATTTGAAAAAATTCAGCTGCACGTGGGATTTGGACCCGCGTCTTCTAGATAAGTACTCCAGACGCCTTATCCAGAAGACGCGAATCATCTTTACGATGCGCGTCGCATGCGTTAATGCGTTTAAAACGAAATGAATCCAAACATGTTTTGCACAACTTTTAAACCATCAACCATTCCATCATCGGACTACAAGACGTACGGTAATGCGCCATCAAAATATGGTGGACATCCCTCCGGTACGAACAAAACGTTTTGCCAATACCTTTAGTGTACGCACAGCTAAGGAGTGGAATTCCCTGCCGCCATCTGTATTTCCCGACAGCTATAACCTTGGGGTCTTCAAGTCAAGAGTGAACAGGTTACTTCTAGGCAAGCGTGCTTCATCGTCGACCATATCTTCGCTTACCATCAGACGAGATAGTGGCGCGAACCTATCTTTAAATAAATAAAAAAAAAAAACATGAAAATAAGGCAAAATCTAAACTCACCAAGCTCCTCAGACGATGGTATGGTAAGGGTGAGCGCTGGTGGTGCATCGCTATCCCCTCCGTCACTGAGGGACCTTCGTCTCTTGGGCACCACGTCGGGGGAGCTCTTGGACCCTCGGTTGGAGGTCTTCTTCTTGACTGATTCTCTGTGGGTCTGGATGATGTCTCTCATCTTGCCCCAGGGACTTTTGTGGAGTTTATTTGGGGACGGTGAGGTGGAGCTGTCATCCTGAGGAGAGACGTTGAGGAGAACATAAATAATAGACCTTCGTACACAACGCGACGTAAGTCTCCGATACTTCACGACTTTGATATCCAGGAGACTGTCGCCATCCATAGAGGTTCGTACACAGGCACGCTTCATTGGATACTTAAGTCGTAAGGTATTAGACTTGCGTCGCGTTGTGTTTTAAGGACCTTATATGGTTTAGGAACCGTTTTCGTGATGCTTTTAATCTGCCTGGTGAATAAAACTACACGAATGCATAGCTATTTTGTACACTGGTTTATCACATGTTAATTTTCTTAATAATAACAATAAAGGAGTTAATTGTAGCTTATAAATATTATTTATGTTTCCCAAAAGTTATATGAAATAAAAAGCGCTTTTTATTGCTAATCCTAGCTCTTATAATATTGTCATCTTAAGTAGGTATGTACGAGTAAGTTTATTTAAAGCATTATGCATCCAGAACGCTCTTATTTTATGGATTTAACGTCGTGTTAAAGTAATTATTATTTACAAAACTGTTAAACCCATATTCCCTAACATTTCTCGTCAGTCGGTATGTTTATAGGCCAAAATTAACCATTCCCAAACATTCAGATCCTAACCAACTATGTAGGTCGCACAAATATTACCCGCGTCGAATTCGAACCCGTGATCCATACGCCAATCGCACAGTCATCGGTTGTCAATCGAGATCATTTTTTAGATTCTTGTTTGTATTTCTTGATCGAAAACGTAGTCTTTTGTAGCTTGATATCTATAAACATCTTTTCTTCTAAAATGTTCGGGGTTAAAAATAGCGTTATTTATGTTACAAATACGAGTATGATTCAGCTCATATAAAATTGTGAGAACAATAAGTTGTACAAAGGATAGATTAAAATTAGCGAGTTCGATTTGCGCACGAAAGATTCTATAAAAGCGGCTAAAACGGCGCCCCCTTTAAACATTTATTTTATTATGTTTTTTAGTATTTGTTGTTTTACTGACAACAGATTAATACATCATCTGTGAAAATTTCAACTGTCTACTATGATATTAGTTTTCATTTATTCATATTATGATATTGTTGGAAGACAGACGGACGGAGAGCGAAGTCATAAGTAAAGTAGATAGGGACACGTTTTACCGTTTGGGTACGGAAAATGTTCTAAACATTCTTATTTTTTATTTTCTCGAGATGATAACTATTTATAATAATTGCATAATTGTTTTTAGGCAAAATCTTTACCCATCTGAACAAGAAAAGGGGTCATAGCTTCATAGGAAAAAAATACATTAACAATATTCTTTAAAACTCCATATCATGTTTTTTTTCGCGCGCATGTTTGGCGCGGCGAGTAATGAGCGACTCGCTGTCTGATCATGGACCATGCCTGGATCGACGGCACGTCGGTCGTGTTCCACGCGCGCTTCAAAGAGCTCTCAGCACAGTGACGGGCCCTTTAGAGGGCCAAAGCTTGCCGGGGTCGCGGGACTAACGAGCTACCGTGACACCGGAACGTAAAGGGCTATTGAAGGACACCGTGAATTTTAATCAGTACATAGGTACAAGTCTGATAGTCCCTCCTGTCCTGCCCTGGGTGGGAGGACTTGTTGAAGATTTGACACGCTAAAAAAAAACTACTATCCATTTCATTTAGTGATGTGCGCATCCTACACCTTAGTACGTCCTAACTAGATATAGCACAAAATAGTAATAAATAATGTTGTCAGTCGTTTAGCAGGCGAAATTGCTACTCAATGGGTCTATTTTCAATAACTATTTCAGGAAATACCATAGTATAAAAATAGAAAACAGAATGTGAAGTACAAACAAAGTTAATAAAAATAGTAGCATGGCAATACGGTTCAGTACAATAATTGCAATCAAATGTACGAAACGCCATTTCGTAAAATTGTCGTGTTGTTTGTGCACATTAAAAAATATTTGCCAATAAAAAACAGATAAACAAAAAATCTTTCAAAGCATGATTGGCAATCTCATTGATTTTTAATCTTATTTTCCTGTTTGGAAATATTCTTGGTAGACGATTAGTCATACACAAATAACAACAAACCTGTTTTGTATCTTTCCAGAAAATATTTACCAAAACCCCACGTTTTTTCTTTAAATATTTTTAGGAATATTTTATGACAAGTGCCTAGTATGTATTTTTGTTTGTTTGTAACCTTTTGACGTCATTCATTTATATTGATAATTTCCCTGCAAAAGTGGTCAATTTTGTTTTTGCGGAATAAAATAATAAATAATGGAATATTTGTATAATTTAATTATTAAGGAATATAAGTGTCAAACCTACAATGGTCATTAACATTTTAATTAAAATGATTAAATATTTATTTTCTTTTGAATTTCCTATTTAAATAAAATTAGGAATGTGCGAAAGAGCAATGTGTTTCTTTTTTTGCCAACCATCACAAATCACTAATTTTATTTCGCTCTAGACATGCTCAAACTATTTTTGTCTGTCATTTTCAAACGATTGACAGAAATAGGACGAAGTTATAAATATACGTATTTAACACAACGCGTTTAGTGAGATGGCCGATACTTTGACTATAGCAATGAAATCACAACAGAATAAAGTGTATAATAGCTAGTGAGTCTACTGCAATGCAAGTTGTACTGTGGTATTAATACAATGTTGATGCAGACCTGCGTGGGAGCTTGCAGGAATGTGTTGTCGCCTTCATCTCGTACACTCTTGCGCATACCTGAAACAGATGGACCGGTTATTTTGCATAATTTCTGGGAAATCCGGGAAATACTGTCTGATGAATAGAATTTTCGGAGAAATGACAAATAGAAGAGTCTGTGCGTCCGAGGAATGCATTTTCTCTTGTGCCAAATTTCAAAGTGTTTTTGTTATTGAAATTGAATCTGTCAACCGTCATCTATGTTAATAATAAAACTTGGATGGATGTAGGTGTTAATCTCCGGAATTCCTGATTCCACAATTCTTTGCTTGTGGGAAGATACATTATTCAACCTATAACTTTATTCTAACATGTTTACGTGTAATTATTTTTATGGCAATTATTTATCTTTATTTTAATACTTAATTAACTAACCATAATACCTTATTATACTCTTTATCACATGATATAGGGGTAGTATGAGAAAATTGTTTTCAAACCTTATGGCTGCTACACACCTTAAGAGGATTGTATAGCGGCTGCCTTTTCAAAAAATAGGCATTTAGAAATACTCGTGCTGTCCCTCTCGCGCGTTGAAAAATCCCCGATTGTGCGATAGAGAGCGTTGCAGCTCGCGACTGACTGTGAGTATTTTTTATATGAAATTTGTCTCTCGGGAGAAAACGTTTTTCACATACTAAATCACGTCCAATCTCTTAGATTCTGGCGTCAATCGTTTCAGCATATTATATTCTAGGTTTGTAGGTTTTGCTTTTTTTCTAAAACTTCTTTGTTTTTAAAATACAAAGGTTTTACTTCAATGAAGATTTTGTCATAAAAATAGTAACTCTTAGGCGCCTGTTACTTTCAAACTATTATAAATTTTGAAAAACAGAAAACCTTTAAACCTAGTTTTTTACAGTGTCAGAAGCATTTTAAAAAATCATTGAGATAGGATAACATTTAGGGGCAGAAAAACGTTTTCTCTTTTAGTATGGACGAGCGCTCGGTAGACGATAGTCTTAAGATAAATCGTTACGATTAGTCGGTACAGTTCAAACTGCAACGATAAATCGACAAGTGTGTATGAGAAAAATCGAACAAACTGTACAGTTTTTCTCATACACACTTGTCGATTTATCGTTGCAGTTTGAACTGTACCGACTAGTCGTAACGATTTATCGTAAGGTGTGTAGCAGCCATTAAGGTGGCCATATTCGACCCAGGTACCTTTCTACATTTCTTTGTCCTAATTTGTAATGAAACTATAACTTAAAAAAAAAAAAATTATACATATACCTTCGTTGTTGAGTTGTACTTTGTTTTTGAAAATAATTTAAACGTTTTGTGGGTAATTCCCAAACTGGGTGGTTGTTTAAATTACTGTAGACCACTGTACAAACAAAGACAAAGTACTGTGGTTGACCACACTGGTCAAAACTCAACCGTAATAATTCATTTAAAACCCTAACATCAAAGAAGATGGTTAAAAATTTACCCACGTCTCATAGAAAAGGGAAGTAACTAAAAAAATTGGAATAAAAAGATTGCATACTTCAAAACTCCAGCTTTGCAGTCTAACAAAATTATATAAATTGCTAAGAAAATTCGCTCAGGGGCAGCAATACTTATCGAACACCTCTCTTTCCTGCAGGGCTAGCATGCGCAAGGCGACATTATCTCTTATTTTGTCGTTCTCGATTCGTTTGTCACTTTTCATAACATGCGCACCACGAGAGCTCGAGAAGATAATTATCTCGTCGTGACTTCGCCTTCACGACGCGAGATAACCGATGTTACCATTTCATGAAAACAAACCTTATTAGTTAAGTTACCTCGCAAAATTTTATCCTGCTGTCAGATTGACATTAAGTTTTGTTGTTTTGCTCGATTCGCTTAAATAATCTTTGTTCTTTTTTGTTTAATCGAAAAAAGAAAAAATACGTGTCCAATATTTTTTTTTAATCTAAAATACGGACTAAACTTATTTGGTTGGAAGAAAAATGTTTTTTAAACGCAGATTCAAAATGCTGATAAAAACAGGAAAAAGGGTTTTTTTATTTTTTTTTACCCTGTGTAGTGAAAAATAAATCATTAGTATAGAAAAGGTACGAAAATGGTACGGTCTGCACTGAGGTACGGTTGTGGTACGATTGTGTGATGAATAGTACGGAAAACCGTACTTTTTGGTACGGTCTGGCAACGCTGATAACGATTCCTCAATCAGCCGTAATGTCGCATGGTACGACCGCTGGCTAGTGACGTGCTCTTGGAAATCCGACTAAGTCTATCGACAAGAAAGTCGACTGCTAATTGCTATTTTAATATTTCAGTTTTTTTTTTTTAATTTTTTATCTTGTAATAAGGCTGGAAGGCCGATGTGGTTCATGGATTTTTACAATTTTTTATTATTTTACAGAGTATTATATAAATGCGAAACCGAAGATGGTTAAGTAAATTAATTAATGTTTAGTTTAGTAATCTATGGACTAAATTAATAGTAATCTATACAATAAAGATAATAAAAACGGTTTCATATCGTTTTTTATTAATTTTATTTCTAAACCTTTATAATTTATCGATATATTTATCGTGAACTCTTCGATTTAGTCAAACACTGTCGAGTCCGACCCCGTGTCCCGACGACACACAATGATAATTGTTTTAGTGTGAGTAAATTACACGGAAAAAGTACGCTGTGAAAAGAATAAGGTTTATATTTAAATGACAGAGTTTTCGACGGCGCGTGTGTGCACTTGTTCGTAGTGTTGTTTTGATATACTACATGCGTAATATTATCTTTATTTTTTAAAGTTCTAAGTTATGTAATCATAATACTATGTAACATTAATTATCTCGATGAAATGTCCTAAATGTAATGTACAAAATAAACACTATGCCAACCATAAATCAAGATTGAATGTTGACTATTCAGTAAGTACAAAGTTCTGAAATTGCTGCGAAACATTATTCGTAATACGAACGAAAGTTTACTTGTCGTGTGTGCACTGTACAATAATAGTGCCCTTATCAATTGAAAGAGATAGATTGATAGTCACAAATTGAACTGTAAATAACTGTAAATGTCTTGGAGCTTATCTATAACATAAATAGCCATAGGCTTTGTAATTCGCCAAAGGAACTGGAACTCGTTATCCCTTAGGTCAAATGGGTTGCAGACGTCGCGAATCACCTTCCTCTGTATTTTTCTTGCTTCCCTCTCCTCATACACAGTTAAATCATAATTGTAGTACGGCGCCGCCATTATAGGTACTTAAAAGTTCACAGAACACTGTTTTCAGTTTTTAGTCACTGTTGTCGCGATTTCTCGTCTTCAAAAACCATCGACGAGAAACTTGTCATAGGAAAATGTCAAAATTCGACTAAATATAGCGCGCATGACGACAAAAACAGGTTTGACAGAACGACATGAGTTCTACGTCAGAACGACACGACATATTAGTGTCACCATGTTAGCTCCCATCGACAAACAGACATTATGTCGTCTCAGGACGAGATAATGTTGCGCATGTTAGCCCCTCCCATCGACAAACAGACATAAGTCGTCCCAGCACGAGATAATGTGTCGACAAAATTTTGTCAACTTGCGCATGCTAGCCCTGCTGGAGGAAAATGGAGTACTTATAACCTACCTTCAAAGTTTAACATAAATAAATTATATTAAACAATATTTATTTGTGACAGTTTTATTTGTAAACAAGATGGCGATAAATTGAAAAAGCAAGCATAATTTTTACTTTCCCACCTAGACACATTTATTCTAAAAGAACATTAACCTGATTTATTATGCTGAAGCTGGACAATGCAAGTTTGCGCTGTTAAAATTGTTTAACAAATCGAGCTAGTTTTCAGAATTCCCGTGGTTATCAAAAACAGTGGGTGTAGAATCAATCCCATCCCTTCCTATTTCCTTTAAATTTAATAATCGACGTTCAAAAGTGCCTCTTTGATGGCCTAATTGGAATAAATGATTTGACTTTTTTAATAAATGATTCGAATTCATTCTCCGGGACACGTCGAGCTTAATTGTCTCGGCGCTTTTCTGGTGGTTGCCACTGTTGATTCTGGCTTTCAGGAGTTGCAGTGGTTGGGAATAGTGTGGTGGGTTTGCCCCAAAAAAAAAATGATTTGACTTTGACTTTGACTTTGAGTACTTTGTATACTGCAGAAACACTTTGTGCGGCAACATTTTTCATCAATAAACATCAAATTCATTTGAAGGGGTTTGCTTTGCATGGCATGACGGCGTGTAATTGGGTGACTTGTCGTCCGGTTATGAAACATACCCGGATCGACGGCGACGGCGGCGGCGGCGCGTCGCCCTTGTGTTCTAGACGTCCTAGAAGCTCATCGCTAAAGAGTGGAATTCTCTACCGGGGTCTGTGTTTCCTGTTAGCTATAAACTTGGGGTCTTCTATTCAAAGTGAATAAGTTACTTGTAAGCAAGCGTGCTTCGCCGTAGACCAGATCATCTCGTACCAACAGGCGAATTAGTGGTAAAGCGCAAACCTATCTATAAATAACTAGCGGCTCGATACGTGGTTCGCTACTTTGACAGCAAAATTCCCATTAACAAAATGACCCGCCATTTATTGAATTCATTGACACTGACTGGGCTGTTGGTCTAGTGGTTAGTGACCCTGACTGCTATGAATTGTAGGTTGTGAGTTCGAACCCAGACAAGCGTATTAGTTTGTGTAATTTATTTAATCACCACTGCTCTCAAAACGGTGAAGAAAAACATCGTGAGGAAGCCGGCATGTCCTAGAACCAAACATTCGAGGACATGTCATATCTGCCAACCTGCACTGGGCTAGCGTGGTGGATTACGGCCCACTCGCTCTCACAAAGAGAAGGACGTGCAAAGTAATTTTGTTTGATTACACAACGAATAGACAGGCCTACTAACGTAACAAGCAAACCCAAATTTCAGAACTATGTACAATCGACAAAGTTGAATCATGACCCATTTTGACAATAAATTGTTTGAATCTGTCAAATTGACAAAGGTTAAAGTCGTTACCAAGGATATTATGTATGTTTACGCGAATGTGGACCTAATTGTATTTGAAAGTCTGTAAGAAATTAAGCTTATGGTGGGTCATAAAGCTGACACTCTTTGAGGCACGCGGCGCGTTGTGTTTCACGCGCGCTTCATAGAGTGTCAGCATTATGACAGGGCCCCTCTATATAGGGCCAAAGCCTGCTGCGCGGGACTAACGAATTACCATGACCCCGGAACGTAAAGGGCTATTGAAGGACACCGTGGATTTTAGTCAGTACGAGTTTGACAGTCCTTCCCGCCCTGCCCGGGTTGGAAGGACTCATTTGATGATTTTACCACGCTAAAAAAAAATGGTGGGTCATGATTCAACTTTGTCGATTGTTCTTTATTATACAAGATAAAATCTCTCAAAGGCGTGTTTCTCATCGCCTTCCGCTATGGTTTACGTTACCCCGATCAAAGAGCTCGCAACTCGCACGAACATCGCGTGAAAGCTCCACGAGCGAGTATGGAGTGACTCACGTTGACAGAATAAGGTCATCCATTTACAGAATATTCACGCGTGTTATTATAGTTTATAGTTTTGTGCCAAAATGTTTTACTTTTACTGTTTTGCCATGAACTGAAAAGAATGGAGGACTTAGGAACACGCTACGCAAACTAAATGTTGTTTATTTACAGTTTTTTTTTTTTTTTTTTTTTGTGGTAAAATCATGAAATGAGCCCCAGGGCGAGGCGAGGGACTGTCAGACTTGTACTGACTAAAATCCACGGTCATCCTTCAATAGCCTTTTACATTCCAGGGTCACGATTACCTGAAGGCACAGTCCCGCGACCCCGGCAGACTTTGGCCTTCTAAGGGCCACGGGACCCCGTTAGATTGCTGACAGCCTAGCTCTTTGAAGCGCACGTGGAACACGACGCGCCGTCAACCCTGGCATGCTCCATGAATAGACGGCGAGTCGCCTATTACTCATACTCACCGTCCACACACCTGCGCACTTTCATGTAGGTACCTACTATCATTATTGTGATACTATAGGTTTCTCTCTTTTGGTGTTCTAAAACCATTATATTGCATTATTTTTTCATTTTTCGCGTAAAAACTTACGAGTCCGCCCGCGAGGTTTGGTCTAACCGGTGAGCAAAGCACAGAGTGGCGCACAGTGTTTTATGAAGCCCGATTTTCGGACATCCCGTTTTTATTGAAAAACCTGACAGAAATTATCACTTAAATGCAAGATTTATATAGCAAGATATAGGTAGCTACCAAGTCTAGATTTTGAGTGATAATTTTTTGAAAATCGTTATTTTTCCATCTGGATATTAAGAAAAAAAAATAATTACGCTTAAACTAAGCGTGATACGAAATAATGATGTTAGGTACATTGATAGCGCATTTTATGCCGAGTATTAATAGTCCGCAAAAGAACCTCGCGCCATTGTTAAATCGAGATTTATACAGGGTTTTCGGTTTTTCTTAATTTTCTCGAAAATGCCGCCGTTTCGGGAAAAGTTATCTATATCGGACTAATTATATTTACTTCCTCAATACACCACATAATTATGACATCGACAAGTCCTTAAATAGTATGTCTCTTTTAAAAGAGAATGGGCAAAAATATATGAAACTTGGGACCACCCTCCAATAGCAATAAAATATATGTCGTTGGATAGGGCTTTTCATTTGCAACAATAGTTGTTAAGAAACCTTTGTTGTTACAATTGTCCGTTCGGAGTTATAAGACTTTTAAGTTACATTAAAAACAAGTGTTTAAGGCTGTCTACAGACCTACGTGTTTTAACCATTAGGAAATTGTGAGAACCGGTTCGTGTTGGAAGAACCGGGAACTTCTGGACAGGCCTCCAAGGAACCGGGAATTCCCGGAATTTTCGGGACTTATACTAACTTTCTTCTTTACCCAGAAGAAGTCTATTCACTCTTACTTTGAAGAAATTCGAGTTGTATTATGCCTTCGGGAACGCAGATACGCAGGTAGTCAGTTCTACTATCTTGTCATGCGCAAGAAGAAAAATATTTGAAATCAGTTAGTGCGAATTAATGGAATGGCAAGTAGGGATGGATGGAGACTTGCAGTTCATTTAAATGTTCGATACTGGACATTTTTCAGTTTTGATGCACTGCATTTGGGCCAGTGGAATGAGGTTGTGATGGAATTCGTGAGCTCGCTCCATTTTAGATCTCATCTTTAGCAAGAGCGAACCCAATATAAAAATAAAACAAAAAGCGGGCAACCTTGCTACGATGAGATGAGCTAAGCTGTGAAGTTTAGCTTCCACCAGTTTCACGTCGCCAATGAATCTAAAGAGCTCTGCGTTCCACTGAGTCAAGTGCAGAAGTTTGTATTTAACTGAGCCATCCCACAGGTTAAGTTGGGTTTGGTTGCTGCGATACTCCATGCAGAATTGGACTTGCTCAAAAACTATGCAGGCGTAAAATATCACTTCATTTAGAATACCCAGTGTTTTGGCCAGTTTCGGCTTTGTGCCCAATATTGGCGCCGAAGTTGACACTAGATATCAACTCCATGCCCAGAAGCTGAACAATGTAGGTACCCGGAAAAGTGGAGTTGCTCGAAATAAATCCTTGAAGGATGTAGTTTCGACCTACACTACCGACTAGTTGGTGGCGCTAAAATAGACAAGTTTCTTGTTCGCTCACTGGGAGACTTTTTTACCGTGATAAAATCATCAAGTGAGTCCTCCTACCCAGAGCGGGGCGAGAGGGATTGTCAGACTTGTACTGACTACACGATGATCATTCAATAACCCTAATACATTCCAGGGTCACGGTTTCCAGATGGGACAGTCCCGCGACCCCGGCAGGCTTTAGCTCTCTAAAGAGCTGGCAGCAATCTGACAGTGCCCTATTGTCAGATTGCTGCCAGCTCTTTGAGGCGCGCGTGGAATACGATGCGAGTCACCTCCGGTGAGACGTGAGTCTCTCTAAAAGCGGGGCATACGGTGCGATATAGGCCCGCGCCTACGGTGTGGCCGAAAATCGCCTCGCGACTTCCGATGCCGTGGGCATCTCTCGCGGCGGCTGGGTTGTGAGGTGGAAGCTGTCTTCTCCCTCACGCACCCCGCCTCGCGTGTTAGAAATGTGCAGCAGAATATGAGTTGGAGAGAAAACATGGCAGACTCCTATTGAACTCCGGAATCAATAGACATAAGCTCAGAGAATCAGCCGCCATCGACTACTCTGATTGATCGTTCGATCACTAAGACCTGTCAAAGGCTTTCGAGAATAACCAGTATATTAGCAAGTTTTCTTCTGAGTCATACGTGTATCCAGACATGTTATCCCGTTTAGAATAACACATACCGTGAATTTTATTCCGTACTATATATTGTGTAGTCTAACAGTCTCTACCGATTCACCCAGTGTCACCCATTGGAAGTTTAAAAGTTAAAACGAAAAAAAAAAAAAATGCCAGGGCCTACGTCGCCTCCAGACGCGTCCCGAAGATACAAAGTGTACGAGACTAAAGCATAAAATACTAAACGTGTAAAAAAAAGGTTTTTAAATATGTTTGTTTCTCTGGCCTAATATGTCTCATAACTCCGAACGGACAGCTATCACAAAAAAACTGTCTGAACAATAGTTGTTCCAAATGAAAAGACCTATCCAACGACATACATCTCATTGCTATTGGAAGGTGGTCCCAGGATGCCCATTCTCTTTTACTTGTTTCGCATAAATCCTCCATTGGTTTAATTCATCATTCACAGTCATACCGAAAATGTTTCGCAGTTTTGTAATGGGCATGCGGACTACGAGTAATGGGCAACTCGCTGTTCGATCATTGACCATGCCCGGGTCGACGGCGGCGTGTCGTGTTCCACGCGAGCCTCTTAGAGCTATCAGCAAAATGATGGGCCCCGCTTAGAGGGTCAAAGCCTGCCGGGGTCGCGGGACTAATGGGAAACCGTGATCCCGGATCGTAAGGGTTATTGCAGGGCACCATGGATTTTAGACAATACACGTCTGACAGTTTTAATTATTCTCCTGCCCTGCCCTGGGTGGGAGGGAAAAAAACCGTAATGTAATACGGCGGTTTATACAGAAACTGCGACAGATATTCCACTACATTATCTCATACAAGTGGTGGAAAATTACAAAGTGACACAAAACCAAATTCGTGGAGAGACCCGGTTTTATTTTTTTTGCACACATGTGATTTGTCTGAAGAAGACACTTTCACGAGAAATGTTTGTGACAGTTTAAAGAATTTGGCAAAGAAATTGAGGACACACTTTATTTAACACTAGCTGTGCCCGCGACTTCGTTCGCGTGGATGTCGGAACTTAACAATGTATTTTTTACAAAATTGACAAAGGTTCATACAAATTTTCATCCCCTATGTTATCCCCTTGGGGTAGAATTATTAAAAATCCTTTCTTATCGGATGCTTACGTCATAACATCTACCTGCATGCCTAATTTCAGCCCGATCTATCCAGTGGTTTGGGCTGTGCGTTGATAGATCACTATGTCAGTCAGTCACCTTTGAGTTATATATATTTAGACTAGCTGTTTCCCTTGGTTGTACTCTGCTGCTTGTGTCCTATTGGCCGTATCTTGATATTATTTGGCTTATAGTCTTCCTCGATAAATAGACAGATACAAAAAGATTATTTCATTTTGAACGACCCAACTAAGAACGAACCAGCCCCCTATCCAAGTCACAACAAGTCGCAAACAATAATCGTAAACACTTGGTACTTCCCCAATAGATTTTCAACAGTATAGCCTAGAGCCTAAAGTTGAAAATCTATTTAAAATTTCTGAGCGTTAGCGACAGGAAAGATCAAAAACGATAAGCAATCTTTACTAGATCTTCAACGTTATACCCAAGCACTTAAAGTTGAATATCTATTAAAGCCTACTCATCGTTTGTGTTTATCGCTTGTTACTTGGCTACAATGACGTCTTAAAGCGAAAGTAGTTCCACTGTGCGAACGAGATGGCGCTAGACGACTTTTATAGCTCTGTCTCTTTCCCACAGTGGAACTACTCTCGAAAGTTGGCAACGTCGCAAATGGCTGTCAAATATTTACAAGTTTTAATTAATATTACAAACTTACTGTATGAAAATAAGAAATATGGCTCTGTAGTGCACTAAAAAACTGATTAGGGAACGCAATAATTACCTAATATCGTAACACCAAATAGATAGTTTTATATATGGTGCTTTATTATTATCTGCCACGGCTGCAATGGGAGATAGTATTGCGTTTATAGATTACAATAGTAAAGATAATTAATTGATTATTTGTAAATTTTTTTTTCATACAAAAAAAAAAATACGTATAATAAAAATACAAATCTAGTCAGCTGATTTCAGTTTTCATTCTCAGAACAGATAGAAAGAGCTAGCAGTTGTTTTCATTGACGAAGCGACACATCGCGCGTATATTGTGAACCACGTTATGCAGAGTAGAGCCAATGTTAATTTAACTTGTTTACTGTCTCAAATTGAATTGACTGTTCCGGGGTACGAAATTTCTTCACTATTGTAATCTATAAACACAATACTACCCCCCATTAAAGCCCTGGCAGATATTAATAAAGCACCTTATATAAAAAAAAAAAAACATTTGGAAACATTCCAAATGCCTTTTGTACTGAAACGGTTACAACATCAAATTCAGTGTTTTAATTGCATTCCTATATCATTTTTCTAGTGCACTACAGAGCCATATTTCTTATTTCCATACAGTAACATTTCCAAATTAATTAAAACTTGTAAATATTTGACAGCTATTAGCGACGTTGCCAACTTTCTGGTTATGCGCCCTTAAGAGGTCATGGTAGGCCCTTTGTCGGCGAAATGTCCCGTTAAAATAAAGTCTTGTCGTCGTGGTGTCTATCAGCATTTATTTGTACTCTGTCAGTTTTTTGCTATCAGCTGGGTAACCCAAAAATAACCAATATTCCAAACATCAGATACATCGAATGTTTCTGTAAAATGCTCGCGAATCCTAAACATTATCCCAAAATATAAAAATATTACATAAATGTAAAATATTACATAAATGCATACCGCTTTATGGTTTGTTTAACTTTTACGTTTACGATTGAGATCACTTCATTTTTTTATGCGCAAGAGTGTTAAGTTGTAAATCAGAAATTTATTTCTTAAGTTGACTTTTAAGCTCGAACAATAAAATTGAACAAAGAAGAGAAGATGGATCAATCTAAATATAGCAGCTGAGAAAGTAATCTCTAAAGAAACCGGTAAAGTGGCGTACCATTATCTATAAAGAATTTCCTATCTCATGATAAAACTTACATTATTCCCTAAGTTGAACGATCCCTAGTACAACAAAAAAAGAATTTTGAAAATCGGTCACAATTGGTGGAGTAATCGCGTAACAAACACACAAAAAATAAAGATCATCACATCATCGACATAGCGGAAATTAAAAAAAAATGCTCACAACATAAAAAGTACTGAACCAAATTGAATGAAATTTTTATGGGACCAAATGGCAAGTATACTGCATCGAAAAAAACAGACTAATCGGACTAGAAACGTCGGAGTAATAAGTGTACATACATAAAAAAAATACCGATCGAATTGCAAACCTCCTCCTTTTTTTGAAGTCGGTTAAAAATGACAAAAAAATATGTCTGTTGTATGGGAGCCCATACATTATTAATTTATTTTGTACTTGTTATGGCGGCAACAGAAATTGCATTTTCTGTGAAAATTTCACTTTTTTTCATAGTTTAATAGAATTCAAAATCTTTACCGATGACTAAATCATCTACATGACTTGTTAATGCTTTTATTGAAGCTGATAGGTTCTCGTTCTAAAGTACGACTGCAATTTAAAAGTCAGGGTACTATGATCAACTGCGGACGACTAGACACATAAACAATCGCAAATTGGCTAGTCAGGCCACCAATATGTATAAATGTGTTACGGGCAACGTGATTAACTGGGCATTATTAATAAGGACCGGCCACTATTAATAATGCCCTAGAGCTTTGGGCAAAGTGATTAATTTATCACTTTGACCGGCCATTATTAATAATGCCCGACGGCCCGTGGTCCATGTAATAAGTCAGTGTTTGAGATAGCATGAATTTATCACTTGAAACGGCCAGTATGAATAATTCCCTATTTGCCGGCTGCAAATAGGCTGGCAATGTGATAAATTGGGCCGTAACATTATCATATCAACGAACTAAGAAATGTACTAAGGAAGCTAATACCAACTTAATTATCGGAATTTTTAGGGCACCCCGACTCGGATAGGTTAGGTTAGAAGGAGGTGGCGGGGTCATAGTGAGCGAGCGAAGCGAGCGAACACAGACCCCACCACCTTCTTAGAGGTTATTTTTTTTTTTTTTTATTACTTTGCCCAATAGAGTCGGGCATTATGAATACAGACCGGTCATTATTAATAATGCCCGGACTTATCAAATTGCCCGGAACATAATTATGAACTAAAAGTCATAATAAAACACACTTCATAAAATCTTACCGGAATCAGTTCTTAGCTCTTCACATGAAGAGTTAGGAGTCAAGGATAGTGCGCTGCCAGGAGTCAAGCTGGCGGAGTCACGAGGCTCAGGGTTGGCAAGAGTGGCTGATGATGGAGAGGACCCTGCGAGGGCTACAGCTCCCACCATGGCGCCTGCTGCCACGGCGCTAGCTGCACTGCCCATCGCTGATTGTGGCCATTGGGCCTTCTCCCATCTGTGGAAATTTGATTAATTAAAAGGCGCAGTATAATAATAATATTCCGCAACTATCACACAACGCCATCTAGCCCCAAGCTAAGCAGAGCTTGTGTTATGGGTACTAGACAACTGATAAACATACTTATATAGGTATTTCTAAATACATAAATATTATAGATAAATTACACCCAGACACAGAACATCACACAAACATTTATCCTGGGCGGGAATCGAACACACGACCTCCGACGTAGCAGACAGGGTCACTAACCACTAGACAATCAGGCCTTTCGGTGGCTGAGCAATTGACGGTTCGATTCCCGCATGGAACAAATATTATTATCATCTACAAGTAGTTGTTCCGGGTCCGGGTGTTTGTGTATGTGAGTTTATATGTTTGTAAACGCACCCACGATACAGGAAGAAATTCCTAGTGTGGGGCAACTTTTTTTTTTTAAAGTCAGCCCGAAGCAAAATCTTCAATTTTTTATTGGATTTTTTGAGTATTAAATCATGTATAATTCGGGAGGTATATGGAAAAAAATATACACGGAAAAAACATAAAAGGACAACATTTTCTCGGTAGAAAATTATCAAAAAGTTACCGCTAATTTTCACGTTTTTTCTATTTCATTCTATTTTGGTGCGTCCTGAACGATAAATTAGAACATAAATATGTCATTTAGGGCTGCTATCTTTTAAAAAAATATTCTTTTCATTAAAAGAAAAATCATAGTTGATAGTATTTGTGAGGAATACAACGTCCTGCATAACAAAATCTAGGTACCGTTCTTAATCTTTTGTACGTAATCATCATCATCTCATATCCTTAGCCTTTTCCCAACTATATTAGGGTCGGCTTCCAGTCAAACCGGATGCAGCTGAATATCAGTATTTTACATGGAGCGACTGCTGTAATCTCAACAACCCAGTAACTGGGTAATACGACACCCCATTGGAATGGATTGGAAGCATTGGAAGACTGGTTGTCAGACTTTAGAGGTTCTGACTAACAGTAACGACTGTCAAAGACAGCCAGGACCAACGGCTTTACGTGATTTCCGAGGCACGGGGGAAACTCGCTATGACAGATGGTCACCCATCCAGAGACCAACCTCGGCAAGCGCGGCAAGATCGGCCTGTGCGGCTGTAATAATTTAGCCACGACCTCCTCCTTTCCTAATCTTTTGTACGTAATCGTCAGCCTAAACACATCGGGACACAGACTCCTCCCTGTGAGAGGGCTAAGCCATAATCCACCACGAGGTCCCAGTGCGTGTTGGTAGATATCACGTCTTCGAATTTTTGGTCCTATGACATGCCGGTTTCCTCACGATTCACGATGTTTTACTTCACCGTTTTTAAAGCAGTGGTGATGAAGTATTGTTATGGGCTCCCTTTTCTCTATTAGGCCCCGCAGGTGGTCCGCAAAGCGTGTTGAAGTACATATATTAATTATACAAAGTGATGCGTTTAGCTCGATCTGCAACTCGGTAAGTCGGGGTCGATACTTTTGTTTTAACAATGATCTCTAATCTTATGTACGTAAATAAAAAAATTAAAAGCTTAAATTTCAATGGTTAATGGATTTTTAACCATTGAAATGTAAGCTTTTAAAAATTATATTCTGTCTTTTTTTTATCGTGGTAAAATCATCAAAAATGAGTCCTCCCGCCCAGTGTGTGACGGGAGGGACTGTCAGACTTGTACTGACTAAAATCCACGGTGGTCCTTCAGTAGCTCTTTACGTACCAGGGCCACGGTTACCTGGTGAGACAGTCCCGCGAAGTGGAAAATGTCTAGTGACGCCATTTTTTTACCAAGACTTTAGAGACGGTTATAAACTACCTGTGTGCTAAGTTTTATACAATATATGTTCAGTAATTTTTGCGTGAAAGAGTAACATACATCTTAGAATCCCCACATACTTTCCTAATACAAACGTTAATATTACCGTAAAACATGGCAACTTTGCCCAAAAATTTCAAAAACAAATGCTTAATTGATGATATTTTGGAAAATTTTAATAAATTGATTATTGTTTCGGTGCCACATAATACTATATGCTTATGTCTCGATACACAA
The DNA here is from genome assembly GCA_954870645.1 of Agrotis clavis. Classification (NCBI taxonomy): domain Eukaryota; kingdom Metazoa; phylum Arthropoda; class Insecta; order Lepidoptera; family Noctuidae; genus Agrotis; species Agrotis clavis. Next base: position 25,058,746 of record OX940928.1, on the reverse strand, counting down.
AACTCAAAATAGTAAAAAAAGTAATATTTATTAGTGAAAATAACAATTATAGGTGCTGGGCAAAAAATCTTATACATTTGGTAACTTTGCCCACATTACAGATCTCCGTTACTATAAACTTTATCACTATTTGAAAAGGACTGAATGAAAATACTGAGCAATGCAAATAATGTATTAAATTATACGCCAAATATTCACATTCCTTGACCGTTAAAAATGAGTGGGCAAAGTCAAAAAGCCTTCTAGAACATTTTTCGTACAAAATGGCGATTGTTCAAGGGTTGTCACCATTGACAATACTTAACTATTTAATAATTTTTAGTGTGGAGTATTATAATAAATTATAATGATAAATTAAAGAGGGAAATAATATAACATACTTTTTTAGATAATATGCTTTATTTTTAAAATGTTCAAGAACTAAAAACAACTAAAAAAATACTGAAAAGCATGTACCTATCTCGGTCTTTGTTTTTATATGAAAATAACAAATAAACCTCGTATCTTCTAAATCCGGCCTCTGTTTTTAAACTTTATGTGTTAACCAACATTATTAACTGTTCATCAAATCCGAACCCTCCTTTTTTTAATAGGTTAAAAATGTACCTCAGGTGACAACCCTAGTGAAAAAGAAACGTTGGGCAATGTTGTCAACGATATTCAAAAAATATGCTTGTGACATTGCCCACCGTTATATTTTTTGATTATATGACGCATTTAGCGAAGAAAACTAATCTATATTATTCATTTCCAATGTATTATCGGATGTATAAAAAATACTTACCTGCGATAACGCCAAGTAGTACTTCAAAACTCTTCTTCGTACAAAATTTTCTTACTAACTATAGACAAATTTGGAATATATTAAGTTTTTTAAAAAATACACAACTGGGCAAAGTCATATGTCGAGGGCAAAGTTGCCATGTTTTACGGTATGAGAACTTTGTTAAATCGATTCCTTGAGCCGAAAAACCCGTAATCTGTAACTTTCATGAAAATCCTTGAAGCCGTTTCCGAGATCCTGATTATATATAAATATACAAGAATTGCTCGTTTAAAGATATTAGATATATTATGTAAGTGAGTGATATAATAATGATAATTGACAAGAGCAGATTACTGCAGATATTTATTGACTTCATTTTATTTTATACTAACAAAGTTTAATCGTTATGATATTTTTGCTGGTATTTGTATTAACTGCTAGTTAATAATATACTATTATTATCTTTGTTACCTAATTTTTTCGCTCAAGCTTTTAAAGTTATTCACCAACTAACTTCTGCCCGTGGTTTCACCCGCCGCGTCATGTTAGGCGTTTGGCCCTATAGTCCTTTCCCTATCAGTTACCTCGAGGAATGCGTGGAACACGACGTGCCGTGAATCGCGCCTTGTCCTTGGTCGGACGGTGAGCTACCCATTACTCCCAGTCCGTAAGCGGCTGGAATATGCTCCGCGATTTCCAACGCCCTGGGCGTCTTCAGTGGTGGCTGGGGCGAGAGGTAGAGGATGTTTCCCTCACGCGTTCCAACTGCTCCCCATTCGTCACCTGCTACCGAATCCCTAAGGTACCTCCCGAAACAATCGTGCTTGTGCGCGATTAGCTAATAGGCATTAACAATACGAGTTTTTCCGTTTTGTGTCCCGATTTTGTACCACATAAACCTAAATGAACTTCTTTTTCCATTGAAGAAACTATAGAAGGACAACTGCAGCGATCTTTGAAATAAATAAGTAATATTTTCGCCCAATACGCGTTTTTATTTAATACCGTTGCGTTGGTTTGAATTGTATTTTTGCATGAAAATCAGAGTATTTCTTCAGTCCTTGTGAAGAATTGTCAATTAAATAAAACGATGGATCATATTCCTTGACATTAAAACTGTTTTAAAGTACTTTAGGTACAATTATTTAAACATTTATTTTATAGAAATGCTCCAATAATTTTACGTGTACAGTGAGCTGTGAACATATTTACGGCTTCGAACTAGTCTTGCATCTAAAATAAATGATTTTACAGCATTACTATTAATTTATGTATATCTACATTTTGTACAAACTCAATGTTACTTGGCACAAACTGCGATAATTTTGCAGGTAATGGCTTCGGACTGAACTGCATTATATTGTTACTAGCTATTCCCCTTGTTTTCAAACGCTGAAATATCAAATACTAGTAACCCGTCCCAGTTCCGCACGGGTGCCATCTCTAATATATTGTGCATGTTATATACATATAAACCTCCCTCTTGACTCACTCTATCTAATAAAAGAAACTGCATCAAAATCCGTTGCGGAGTTTTAAAGATCTAAGCATACATCGCACCCTTCCTGTAAGAAAGCGGTAAGTGAATTCGGACAACTTTTCAGGAGCTTAAAAAAATGTGTTCAACATTGTAAAAAAAATCCCACGAAAACCTTGTAAACAACAAAAGATGGCATTTAGCAGCGGCGAAATGATGGAGTTTCCGATTTTTCATTGCGATAAGTATACTGTGAGATATGGTTGAATTATACGGTTACTTAAATAATCCCCGAAACTGTTACAAAAGAAGCCGGTGTAATAATGGATATTGCTTTGTTGTCATCTTTGGTGCACCGCATTGGCTGCGTTAAGTGTAGTTATTCCATTATTCATGCTCCAACTTTAGGCTAGTCCGAAAGTGTAAGTATCACTTACGTAGTTTTTACACGAAGAATTTATTTAAGTAAACATAAATACATACTTTTTGCACGCGAAAGTATCTACGTTATACTGGAGCTTCTGAATAAACTTGTTTTTTATTGGAAAAAGTATTCAAAAAGTGAAGTATAACATCGTAAACATCTATTTTACTGTACACAGATTGTCATGTACAAAAATTGTATGTCAATACTATATAGATTTAAAATAGTTAAAAACAAAATAAGCTGCTGCGTTTTAATCATATTAATCGATTTAGATTTTGTTTTAGGTGTGCGAAGGAAAAACATGCTGTAGAAGCCTATGGTATGTAAAATGAAGTGCCTAAAAGCTAAATGAATGGAAATCTTCTATCAATTCCTAAAACGCAGAAAAAAATGCCTTTGTTATTGTTGAAACATTTTGACTCTAATCTGTTAACGAACTTTAATGAAGTAACAGTATTTGTTCACTTCCATCACAAGCTTATGCCCCCTAACCTAACAGCATTCAGGCCCAACCGAAGGAAAAATAAGTAAAGCCGGGTATTTTATACTAAAGAAGTTTTAGAAAAACTAAGGCCTTATAAACGCATATTTTCGTGAACAGTTTCAGGTCATGAGAGGTCCACACACGCTTGTGAAGCTTCCCAAAGGCAGCAGCTGCTTTAGCAATCCGTTCTGGAATTTCAGACGCCAGTCGATTGTCGTTGGAGACTTGACTTCCGAGATATTTAAAATGCGGTACCTCTTCCAATGATACAGAATTCAACATAATGGTTGAGCTGACATCGTCTCGTCCCCTTGGGGGTTGTTTTATAACTTGGGTTTTCTTTACGCGTTTTACTAGCCAAATCTAAAACAGCAAACCTGAAGGTTATCAAGATAGTCTTGGAGAGTTTCCACACAGTCAACTGACAGGCATACATCATCAGCATAGATAGATAGATAGAATATACTTTATTGTACACCAAAATTGTTACACAACTATTATAAACATTACTAATTCTATGGTTACAATGACGGTCTTATCGATAATAGCGATATATTCCAGACAACCAGAGTGTGTCAAGCACGGGAACCCTAGTTTTCGCCAGCTCGACCTGAACCGTGAGATGTCGAAGACACTTTTATCAGTGCGAACATTGAGTTCAATCTGTCCAAGACTATGCTGTAAAGCATCATTAAGCAGAGCCGAGAAATAACTTGGGAGCCATGACACAGCCTTGCTTCACATCGCTGGTATTAATTAGGTCTGAGAAATCGTTTTCATCTTGAACACGCGCCATCATACCTTCGTGAAACTGACGAATCATGTTGACAAATTACTCAGGACATCCAGCCTTTTTCAACACTACCCAAAGGGGAGCGCGCGCCACGCGGTCGAAGGCATTTTCTAGGTTTACGAAACACATGTACAGAGGAGGGTTTTTTTCAAGGCTTTTCTCTTGAATTTATTTCACTATGAAAATGCCGTCAACATTTCCTCTGCTAGGTCTAAAACCGCGTCCCTGGAAGTATCTATTCCACATGGTTTGATAAGCGGCTATCGGCAATATGAGCCAGTACCTTCCCAGTAGAAGACAGAAGATAGATGCCTCTTTAAGAACCACGGTCCTATAATTCACCATTACCCTTATAAATTTTGGAGGCATTCTTCCGGTCTTGGGGTACAATTTCGGCTTCCCATACCTTGAGCACTAAGTTGAAGAGCCTAATTTGTATTTGTGGACCAGCATATTTGTAAACCTCTGATGGTAGACAGTCGGCTCCTGGTGTTTTATAGTTCTTCAATCTTTTGACCGCTGACATGAATTCACGATAGGTTGGTGGATCAGCTAAGTCCTCCTTGATGGCACGGCATTCAATATTTCCAATGTATGGTAAATCAGTTGTCTGAAAGCAGAGATTAAGAGCGTCATTGAAATGTTCAGCCCACCTATCTAGGGCTTACTTATGATCTGTCAGTTTACAGTCTCTGTCACGAGTGCCTTGTGCACTTGGTGCCTTTTTCTCAATTTGGGTCCGAAAATTGTTTTCAAGCCTTCTAAAAATCTAACCGTTTGGTTTGTGTCAGCACAGAGTTGCATGTCTTTTGCTCTATCCAGCCACCATTGATTTTTTAAGGCACGGATCTTAATTTTAATAGATTTTCGTCTATCGATGTTTGATAGAGATCTCAGTTCTAGTCTGTGGTGTGGCTTTCAAGAAATGCTCTGATTTCCTTGTCTATGTAAGTCATGGTACCAGTTCTGGTTTTTCTTCAATGGTTTTGGAATAGTACATGACACGCTATCATGAAGATGTTTGGCATATAAACGCCTTGGCACCGAAACAACACAAACATTCACTGGTTTCTTATGCGCTGCGCGTCAAGGAGCTTTTATTTACAGACGCATATTTGATCGAATAAGTGATGGTCTGATCAGCACTCCACACCCCACATAGGTCTTGTTATCAAGACGTGGTTCAGGTCTTTTTTAACATACAATAATTTAATTAATAAGGTGCCATCGCTTGGATTTAGGGTGCATCCACGAGGTCTTATATTTTTCTGCTAGGCGAAAAATAAGTCAGGCACAGGTCAAACTCCAAGCCATTAGCATTGCAGTTCCCAACTCCATGCCGACCAAGGACACCACGCCATGCTTCGTAATCAGCCAACACGTGTATTAAAGTCACCCAGTAGGCCAATTTTGCCTTGAGGTGGAATTCCCGTAAGCAGGGCAGGTTCCGATAGAATTTTGCTTTATTATCATCATTAGCTATTAAGGTTGGTACGTAGATACTGATGAGGTGCAATGGATATATTAAGTATCATTAACTGGCAAGCGCAAGGTCATTATGCGATCATTAATTCCTTTCGGAAGTTGTGTTAAGAGTGCCGCAATTTTATTACGTACTGTGAAGCCAATTTCCGCTAGCTGCTTGCTCTTCTGCTGTTTTTCCAATCCAATAATACGTACCCATCTGCTCGCAAAGATTTCCGCTACCACTAAGATGGGTCACTTGTAGCCGCGATATCCATGTTGTATCTTGAGAGTTCCCTTGCCACGATGGCAGTCTTCCTCTCGGGACAAAGGTTAGAGTCATCATCCAAGAGTGTTCGTACATTCCATGCTCCTATTATAAAGTTTTTCGAGGTATTCTTATTATGTCTCTTGCGAGCGTTAGGAAGTAAGTGCAGCTACGCGTCAGATGTTTATGACATTTCCTTGGTGAAACTACGTAACGATATAAAACGCAAAACAGTCCCGCAACCAGTTTCGTGCAATAAGTAAGTAAGTGGACTTGCAAGACACGCCTTCGCAATAGTATCCAAGAACAAATGCCTATGTTTATTTACTTTTATAAAGTTATTTTAAATCTTCGTGTTAGATAAGGGTATGTATGTTTATGGCTTTATGCCCAGGGAAAGTTTTAAAATAAATAAATGTATGTATGTATACATCTTTATAAGAATGGAAAACTATTTTATTTTTTGTCGCAAAAATACACATTTTTTGTGACAGTACCCTTATTTTTGGCGCTAGCTTCATGAAAATTTGTGAGAAGGTGTATTAGAGTACGGTCGATTTTTTGCATTAATAAAAAAAAATTGACGCAAGTCGAGTTACGCGTTTTTTCCAGGGGGGGTGCGACATATGGACAGACAGCGAGGCGCGACTTTTTGTTATAGGTACTATGTAATGATATTTTTTTTAAATTCGACCAACATTTTCTGAGAATAGCGCGTTCAACCAAACAATACAACATCATTCAACCAAACAAAACAACTTTATAATACTACATATTATACGTAGCGAAAGAGACTTGTATTAATTTTATTATGATCCTAATCCTGCGCGTACAGAGCATCATTCAGAAGAAATTTTATTTATTGAATTCTTCAATGAAATGGCTGATGATGATGAATCGACTGTGTCTGCCTGATGATGATGAAACGACTGGACTGTCCTAAAAGAGCACCGAAGTTGTAGAATGCAAAAGACAACCGAGAGAAATGCTTGCGATCATTTACAAAACTGCAATCGATGGATAGTTGTAAACCATTGTTTAAGGAACTTTGTTTGCTCACTCTACCGTCAATGTACATTTATGAAATGGGAGTGTTTGTTCGCTGTAACCTGCACTTGTTTGAGGCACTGCGCTCTCGACGTTATCCGAATACCATTCATGCTACTTCTCATAAAACCGCCTTTTTCGGAAAAAGTGTGCTAGGTATGGCGCCAAAAATTTATAATTGCATTCCAGCAGCTATTAGAAATAAAGAGTGCCTGGGTTCCTTTAAAAGATCTTTGTTCAAGTTTCTTATCAACAAATGTTACTATTCCATCACTGAGTTTGTTACTGATAAACAGAGACATGAAAACTCCGACTTGCTAATTAAACATTTATGATTTCATTGACTCAAACATGATTTATTTATTGAGCAAATGTTTTTTATTATTTTATATTGTGATGACTTGGTTTTACTGTACTGACATTATTTTAATCCACTTTTCTAATTTAATCCTTTGACATCCTGCCTTTATTGTATTTGTTTATCTCCATTTGGTTTTGTACGCCATTTCTTGGCAAAACATAGAGCACATACTTCTGACATTTTTGACCTATCTGTAATCTACCTATGTTTTACAAAATAAATATTTGATTTGATTTGATTTGATTTGAACCGAAGGAACAGGATGGAGCAGTAAAAGTCTATCAATCCCTTCCGTTCTACACAAGGCTCAGGATTAATTTAAATCTCAAGATAATAACACAGCCAAAAATTACGTCATGGAAGAAAAGGACAGTATAGACTGGTATGAGAGGAGAGGAATGCGCTCGAGCTCGTAGTTAAATAACATGGTATGAGAGGAGAGGAATGCGCTCGAGCTCGCTGCTAAATAACATGGTATGAGAGGCGAGGAATGCGCTCGAGCTCGCGGCTAAATAACATGGTATGAGAGGAGAAGAATGCGCTCGAGCTCGCGGCTAAATAACATGGTATGAGAGGAGAGGAATGCGCTCGAGCTCGTAGTTAAATAACATGCTATGAGAGGAGAGGAATGCGCTCGAGCTCGCGGCTAAATAACATGATAAGAGAGGAGAGGAATGCGCTCGAGCTCGTAGTTAAATAACATAGTATGAGAGGAGAGGAATGCGCTCGAGCTCGTAGTTAAATAACATGGTATGAGACGAGAGGAATGCGCTCGAGCTCGTAGTTAAATAACATGCTATGAGAGGAGAGGAATGCGCTCGAGCTCGCGGCTAAATAACATGGTATGAGAGGAGAGGAATGCGCTCGAGCTCGTAGTTAAATAACATGCTATGAGAGGAGAGGAATGCGCTCGAGCTCGTGGCTAAATAACATGGTATGAGGGGAGAGGAATGCGCTCGAGCTCGTAGTTAAATAACATGCTATGAGAGGAGAGGAATGCGCTCGAGCTCGCTGCTAAATAACATGGTATGAGAGGCGAGGAATGCGCTCGAGCTCGCGGCTAAATAACATGGTATGAGAGGAGAGGAATGCGCTCGAGCTCGCGGCTAAATAACATGGTATGAGAGGAGAGGAATGCGCTCGAGCTCGTAGTTAAATAACATGCTATGAGAGGAGAGGAATGCGCTCGAGCTCGCGGCTAAATAACATGGTATGAGAGGAGAGGAATGCGCTCGAGCTCGTAGTTAAATAACATGGTATGAGAGGAGAGGAATGCGCTCGAGCTCGCGTCTAAATAACATGGTATGAGAGGAGAAGAATGCGCTCGAGCTCGTGGCTAAATAACATGGTATGAGAGGAGAGGAATGCGCTCGAGCTCGTGGCTAAATAACAGGGTATGAGAGGAGAGGAATGCGCTCGAGCTCGTGGCTAAATAACATGGTATGAGAAGAGAGGAATGCGCTGGTGCTCGTGGTTAAATAATTATAGCCGCAGAGACCGATATTCAAAGTTAATCCGCGTTTGCCTAGGTTGATCTGTAGATAGGTGACCATCTATCATTAGCGAGTTTCCTTCGTATCTTGTAAAGCCTTTGGTCAAGGTTTTCAATTTTCGACCTTTGACAGTCGTAACTATTAGTCAGAAACTCGAAAGTCTGACATCAGCCTTTCCAGGGGGTAAAAGAAAGAAAGAAAGAAAGAAAGAAAATAAGTTTATTTGGCAAGCCATATGCACACAATTACAATAAAAAATTACGAAAATACCATGAAAGATACCGTGTGCCTCACGGCTGTGCCAAAAAGGCTCAGTTCAGCATAAAGCCAGGCCACAGGGAGCCTGACGCTGGTTTTCAACTGAGCCTTGTGAGACGTCAGAGATGCAAATCAGCTTTATAGTGTGTGAGTTAAAATAATTAAATAAAAACAACAAAAAAAGCAATATATGTATAGGTATATAAATATGTGTAACAATAAAATAAAAAGTAAGTACAGATATAAAGAAATATTATACATATCGACGCTTGAAAGGCAAAAATTACCAAGCGACATGTAGCTAACTTTACAGGAGAGCATTTTAAAGTTTTTATTTTTGGAAAAAAAATCGTATAAAATCACCTATTTGTCATAATTACGTAATTCCAACGAATTTTAAATAAACCTTACAGGCTTAATAACCTGGCATTTAAAGATTATGGATTTTCTCATTAGTTTATGAAATAATGTCGGTTGGTAATAATTTTTATCAAAATCACAAACAGGTAAAAGTTACTTACCGACATCAAAATTTCATGGTAAAACAAGCAAAATTGACTAAACCCGATTATTTTATTATTGTGTTTGAAGAAAAATGACTTATCCTGAATTGGCGCATATTTAACTTACAAGTAAAATGATCTGAATAGAAAACAAATATACTTTTCTACCAGCCAATTTTAACCATGGTACAAATTAAATAAGGTTAGTGTAGGGTTTTTTTGAATAAGTAACAATAAATTTAGGTTTTAATACACATAATCAAAAACTTTTGGTGTAAGGTTTTCGTCACCATCATCGCAGTTTTCAATGTTTCAATGGTTAACTTGTTTCGAATACAGTCGTTGCCTTGAAGATTTATCAGTTTCTTTTTTTTTAATTAGATGTTTTCCTTTATTTTGCCTTATATGATTACTTCCCAGAATTTGATTCTTATTAGGAACGCTATCGAATAGTGTAATAGTACAGGATCTAAAAGCCAATCATGCAATTTTAGTCAAAATCAGCCTCGAGACTCCTTTCAACGTTTTTCGATATTCGTCATAGTTTCGTATAATTATGGCCATCCACGCCCAGTTAAAAAAATCATTCCGTATATCGCAATCAAATTCATCATCATCATATCAGTCGTAGGACGTCCACTGCTGTACATAGGCCTCCCCCATAGATTTCCAATAGGACCGGTTGGAAGCTGCTTGAAGCCAGCGCGATTTCATCAGATCGTCTGTCCACCTTGCAGCGTTGCCTTGGTTCGTGGTCTCCATTCGAGAACCTTGCAGCCTCATCAGTCATCAGTTCTGCGTGCTTTGTGGTCTGCCTACTCTTCAGGTTTGCTGGGCTATGTCGGCAACTTTAGTTCGTCTACGAATCTTTTCATTGCTGATTCGATCACGCAGAGGGACTCCGAGCATAGCCCTCTCCACAGCTCGTTGGGCTACCTTGAGCTTACTAATGAGGCCTGTAGAAAGAGACCACGTTTCGGCGCCATAAGTCGTCACACATTTGCCGAAAACTTTGAGGCACTGAGGTATTTCGACGAGGAAACGTTACGCAGTTTCCCGAACGCTACTCGGCCATATTGAATTCGACGGTTGACCTCTTTTTTGAAGTAGCGATATCTTTGAAAAGGGCATAAGACAAGGAGACGTGATATCATACAAACGTGATAAGTTGTTGACTCGTATGTCTACTTGGAACAAACCGTCGGATTAGGTAGGTCTACTACCTCCTCACGTCTCGTAGACTCGTAATAACAGGCGACCGATGTCTGTCAACACATTAGGCAAAAAAGTCTTATATTCGTCTCATTTCAACTAATCCTGTGAGCCGTAAACATACGTTGAGACAGAACAGACCTTGAGTTAGCCAATCACAACGCAGTACCCCGTCCCCCTCGCTTACGTAGTACCTCAGCGAGTTGACACAATAATTTTCGTTCCTTAGATCGTGCATGCGTAGTCTAGTATTATATCGTCGTTGTCTGTATGATATCACGTCTCCTTGTCTTATGCCCTTTTCAAAGACAGAGCTTTCCAACTCTGCACCTGTACTCGGGCTGACATATTATTATTGTTCAAGCACCTAAACACTAAAACCGAAAGGATAAAATCCAGAACATGGATATTCGGCGAAGAACCAGAGTCACCGACATAGCTCATAAAATTTGCAAGTTGAATTGGCAATGAGCAGGCCACATCGCTCGTAGAACTGACAACCGATGGGGAAGAAAAGTTCTCGAGTGGCGACTACGGACCGGAAAACGCAGCGTAGGCAGGCCTCCCACTAGGTGGACCGACGACATCGTGAGGGTCGTGTGCAACCGATGGATGCAAGTCGCGAATTGTCGTTCGGCATGGCGGTTTAAGAGGGAGGCCCTTGTTCAGCAGTGGACGTCTTCCGGCTGATGATGATGATGACCTAAAAAGTTGACCCTTCACCACAGAGCAGTGGTGGTCCAGTAGTATTGGTCCCGACTTACGAATTGTAGGTCGTGGGTTCGAACCCCGCCAGGCGCATTACTTTGTGTAATTTATTTCATCACCACTGCTCTCAACTCGTGAGGTAACCGGCATGTCCTAGAACCAAAAATTCGAAGACATGTGACATCTACCAACACGCTAGGCCCGCGTGGTGGATTATGGCCCATTCCCTCTCACAGAGAGGAGGTCTGTGTCCCAGCAGTGGGAACATCATAGGTTGATGATGATGACCTAAACACTTCGACATACCGATAGTCAATACTACATCGTTGGAGAGATTCAAAAACTGCCCTGTTCCCCACATCTCCACCAATTTTAAGGCTTTCTCATAGTCCACAAACGCTTAACTTAAGGGTAAGTTATACTCTCCGGTCTTCTGTATAACTTTCCGCAGCATATGTTTGTGGTTTATGGTAGCCTTTTCAAAAACCGGCTTTTTTGGAGGGCTGGAAGTCATCAAACCTGCGGTCGAGACGGTTCGCGATGATGTTCCCTCGAAAACAACTTATAAACATGGCTGAAGAGCGAGATAGATCTGTAATTTCTTAATAAGGTGTTGTCACCCTTCTTAAAGAATAGAACCACCAATTTCCATCCGCTTTCAAAAGCTCTGAAGTGGTTCCATCTTCACCCGGCGCCTTATTGTTTTCAGCTGATTTAAGGGCTATCCTAATTTCGTAAAGGCTGATGCCCTGGATGTCTTCAATGTAGTGTCGGGTTAGCTTGGCTCTGTGGCCACGCTGCTAACAGGTTGACAGCCGAAACGTATAGCTCTGCATAAAACTTTTCGACTTCCTTCAATACCTCTGCTTTCTTTGCATCTTCTCTTTTCAGCTTTGTCAGCTGGCTTTGCCCAAAAGATACATCTCAATAGATCTCTCTTTAATGTGGTAATAAGTATTAAAGAGGCGTTTATCGTGCCGCAAGGCTTTTGAAGTCTATTGATCTGCCTATATGACTCGGCGTCACCGAAAATCTGCAGTCTATAAATAAGCGTCGATCAGTCATGAGGTTGAGTGTGTGATTGGAAAGTTTCTGAGGTCTATTTGCACGGCAGGGTCAAAAAACTTAGAGACTACCGTTTGGTCAGCTTCCACGAAACTGTTATTAATCTCGTCCACTACTGCAAAATTTTCGTAAAATAAATTCTTATTTAGCTACTGGGATAAAAAAAACCCAGTAGTTCGATAATGGAACGTGACAATGGAACTACTGGGATTCGGCGCAAAGTTTTAGGTGAAATTAAATTCGGTTAAATATTTTTCGAACTTATGATAGGCAATACGAGTAGGTGATAAATCAATATTTCGAGCTACGCAACGTACTTAACTGCGATGCGCGCGATCACGAATTGCCTTAGCGACAGTTGAGTGAAGACTAATCAAAATTTATTTGACCAACAGCCATTAATGTTCTGCTTTACAACGCGTACTTGCGACAAAACAAAATAGGTGCAACGGGGATAAACTGATTTTTATACAAATTTCATATCGGTAATAGTTACCTAAGTGACAAAAACTGTAAAAAAAAACGGCAGGTAAAATATTACCAAACGACAAAATTTATCTTTTTTAGGCTGGAAAAATAGTACTATATTACGTTTTAAAGCACATTGTATTTAGGAAGAAAATACTAAGTGAAAATGAATACAATACTAAGGTGTGTTAAAAAGTCTTAAATGAAGAAAAATATAAAATAATAATCAGGCAAAATTTCCTAAGCAATGCTCATCCAACAGATTGCATAAAGTAAAAAATACCTAATGTTAAAACGCATTAGTTCAAGTCAAGGCAAAAGTTACTAAATGTAAAAACTTGAAATAGAATATCTACCAAGTGAAGCTTATTCATAAATCGGTATAATTTTTGTCGCTTGTTCGCCGAAATTGGTGAAAATGTGTATTTTTTTAAGTTACCAAGCGACAGCAAAAGTCTTCCTAGCGGTACGAGAGTAGGATCAATCGACGCAGAATTTTTTTCTGATTTCAATGATATATATAACTCAATATCGCCCAAAATGTCGCTTGGTAACTTTTGCCTTTCAAGCGTCGATATAGACATATAAAGATATCGACGCTTGAAAGGCAAAAATTACCAAGCGACATGTAGCCAACTTTACAGGAGAGCATTTTAAAGTTTTTATTTTTGGAAAAAAAATCGTATAAAATCACCTATTTGTCATAATTACGTAATTCCAACGAATTTTAAATAAACCTTACAGGCTTAATAAACTGGCATTTAAAGATTATGGATTTTCTCATTAGTTTATGAAATAATGTCGGTTGGTAATAATTTTTATCAAAATCACAAACAGGTAAAAGTTACTTACCGACATCAAAATTTCATGGTAAAACAAGCAAAATTAACTAAACCCGATTATTTTATTATTGTGTTTGAAGAAAAATGACTTATCCTGAATTGGCGCATGTTTAACTTACAAGTAAAATGATCTGAATAGAAAACAAATATACTTTTCTACCAGCCAATTTTAACCATGGTACAAATTAAATAAGGTTAGTGTAGGGTTTTTTTGAATAAGTAACAATAAATTTAGGTTTTAATACACATAATCAAAAACTTTTGGTGTAAGGTTTTCGTCACCATCATCGCAGTTTTCAATGTTTCACTGGATTTGACACGTGTCAACTCTCGCACCGTATTCTGCAATTCGAAATTATTGATTTGAAAACAAAATAGCATTATTTCAAAGAAGAAACGGTTAACTTGTTTCGAATACAGTCGTTGCCTTGAAGATTTATCAGTTTCTTTTTTTTTAATTAGATGTTTTCCTTTATTTTGCCTTATATGATTACTTCTCAGAATTTGATTCTTATTAGGAACGCTATCGAATAGTGTAATAGTACAGGATCTAAAAGCCAATCATGCAATTTTAGTCAAAATCAGCCTCGAGACTCCTTTCAACGTTTTTCGATATTCGTCATAGTTTCGTATAATTATGGCCATCCACGCCCAGTTAAAAAAATCATTCCGTATTTATCGCAATCAAATTCATCATCATCATATCAGTCGTAGGACGTCCACTGCTGTACATAGGCCTCCCCAATAGATTTCCAATAGGACCGGTTGGAAGCTGCTTGAAGCCAGCGCGATCCTGTGATTTCATCAGATCGTCTGTCCACCTTGCAGCGTTGCCTTGGTTCGTGGTCTCCATTCGAGAACCTTGCAGCCTCATCAGTCATCAGTTCTGCGTGCTATGTGGTCTGCCTACTCCTCAGGTTTGCTGGGCTATGTCGGCAACTTTAGTTCGTCTACGAATCTTTTCATTGCTGATTCGATCACGCAGAGGGACTCCGAGCATAGCCCTCTCCACAGCTCGTTGGGCTACCTTGAGCTTACTAATGAGGCCTGTAGAAAGAGACCACGTTTCGGCGCCATAAGTCGTCACACATTTGCCGAAAACTTTGAGGCACTGAGGTATTCCGACGAGGAAACGTTACGCAGTTACTCGAACGCTACTCGGCCATATTGAATTCGGCGGTTGACCTCTTTTTTGAAGTAGCGATATCTTTGAAAAGGGCATAAGACAAGGAGACGTGATATCATACAAACGTGATAAGTTGTTGACTCGTATGTCTACTTGGAACAAACCGTCGGATTAGGTAGGTCTACTACCTCCTCACGTCTGTATGCAACGACGATATAATACTAGACTCGTAATAACAGGCGACCGATGTCTGTCAACACATTAGGCAAAAAAGTCTTATATTCGTCTCATTTCGACCAATCCTGTGAGCCGTAAACATACGTTGAGACAGAACAGACCTTGAGTTAGCCAATCACAACGCAGTACCCCGTCCCCCTCGCTTACGTAGTACCTCAGCGAGTTGACAGAATAATTTTCGTTCCTTAGATCGTGCATGCGTAGTCTAGTATTATATCGTCGTTGTCTGTATGATATCACGTCTCCTTGTCTTATGCCCTTTTCAAAGACAGAGCTTTCCAACTCTGCACCTGTACTCGGGCTGATATATTATTATTGTTCAAGCACCTAAACACTAAAACCGAAAGGATAAAATCCGGAACATGGATATTCGGCGAAGAACCAGAGTCACCGACATAGCTCATAAAATTTGCAAGTTGAAGTGGCAATGGGCAGGCCACATCGCTCGTAGAACTGACAACCGATGGGGAAGAAAAGTTCTCAAGTGGCGACTACGGACCGGAAGACGCAGCGTAGGCAGGACTCCCACTAGGTGGACCGACGACATCGTGAGGGTCGCGTGCAACCGATGGATGAAAGGGTCTAAGGGGGAGGCCCTTGTTCAGCAGTGGACGTCTTCCGGCTGATGATGATGATGACCTAAACAGTTGACCCTTCACCACAGAGCAGTGGTGGTCCAGTAGTATTGGTCCCGACTTACGAATTGTAGGTCGTGGGTTTGAACCCCGTCAGGCGCATTACTTTGTGTAATTTATTTCATCACCACTGCTCTCAACTCGTGAGGTAACCGGCATGTCCTAGAACCAAAAATTCGAAGACATGTGACATCTACTAACACGCTGGGCCCGCGTGGTGGATTATGGCCCATTCCCTCTCACAGAGAGGAGGCCTGTGTCCCAGCAGTGGGAACATCATAGGTTGATGATGACCTAAACACTTCGACATACCGATAGTCAATACTACATCGTTGGAGAGATTCAAAAACTGCCCTGTTCCCCACGTCTCCACCAATTTTAAGGCTTTCTCATAGTCCACAAACGCTTAACTTAAGGGCAAGTTATACTCTCCGGTCTTCTGTATAACTTTCCGCAGCGTGTGTTTGTGGTTTATGGTAGCCTTTTCGGAAACCGGCTTTTTTGGAGGGCTGAAAGTCATCAAACCTGCGGTCGAGACGGTTCGCGATGATGTTCCCTCGAAAACAACTTATAAACATGGCTGAAGAGCGAGATAGATCTGTAATTTCTTAATAAGGTGTTGTCACCCTTCTTAAAGAATAGAACCACCAATTTCCATCCGCTTTCAAAAGCTCTGAAGTGATTCCATCTTCACCCGGCGCCTTATTGTTTTCAGCTGATTAAGGGCTATCCTAATTTCGTAAAGGCTGATGCCCTGGATGTCTTCAATGTAGTGTCGGGTTAGCTTGGCTCTGTGGCCACGCTGCTAACAGGTTGACAGCCGAAACGTATAGCTGTGCATAAAACTTTTCGACTTCCTTCAATACCTCTGCTTTCTTTGCATCTTCTCGTTTCAGCTTTGTCAGCTGGCTTTGCCCAATAGATACATCTCAATAGATCTCTCTTTAATGTGGTAATTAGTATTAAAGAAGCGTTTATCGTGCCGCAAGGCTTTTGAAGTCTATTGATCTGCCTATATGACTCGGCGTCACCGAAAATCTGCAGTCTATAAATAAGCGTCGATCAGTCATGAGGTTGAGGGTGTGATTGGAAAGTTTCTGAGGTCTATTTGCACGGCAGGGTCAAAAAACTTAGAGCCTACCGTTTGGTCAGCTTCCACGAAACTGTTATTAATCTCGTCCACTACTGCAAAATTTTCGTAAAATAAATTCTTATTTAGCTACTGGGATAAAAAAAAAACCCAGTAGTTCGATAATGGAACGTGACAATGGAACTTTTGGATATATGGATTCGGCGCAAAGTTTTAGGTGAAATTAAATCCGGTTTACTATTTTTCGAACTTATGATAGGCAATACGAGTAGGTGATACATCAATATTTCGAGCTACGCAACGTACTTAACTGCGATGCGCGCGATCACGAATTGCCTTAGCGACAGTTGAGTGAAGACTAATCAAAATTTATTTGACTAACAGCCATTAATGTTCTGCTTTACAACGCGTACTTGCGACAAAACAAAATAGGTGCAACGGGGATAAACTGATTTTTATACAAATTTCATATCTGCAATAGTTACCTAAGTGACAAAAACTGTTAAAAAAACGGCAGGTAAAATATTACCAAACGACAAAATTTATCTTTTTTAGGCAGGAAAAATAGTACTATATTACGTTTTAAAGCACATTGTATTTAGGAAGAAAATACTAAGTGAAAATAAATACATAACTAAGGTGTGTTAAAAAGTCTTAAATGAAGAAAAATATAAAATAATAATCAGGCAACATTTCCTAAGCAATGCTCATACAACAGATTGCATAAAGTAAAAAATACCTAATGGTTAAACGCATTAGTTCAAGTCAAGGCAAAAGTTACTAAATGTAAAAACTTGAAATAGAATATCTACCAAGTGAAGCTTATTCATAAATCGGTAAAATTTTTGTCGCTTGTTCGCCGAAATTGGTGAAAATGTGTATTTTTTTAAGTTACCAAGCGACAGCAAAAGTCTTCCTAGCGGTACGACAGTAGGATCAATCGACGCAGAATTTTTTTCTGATTTCAATGATATATATAACTCAATATCGCCCAAAATGTCGCTTGGTAACTTTTGCCTTTCAAGCGTCGATATAATAAATGTGTATAAAATTGTACCGCTAAGACAAAGACAAACTAAACAACTATCAGAAAGACGAATCGCAGATAAGTTATGCAATATACCCACTTCAATGCGTTGTAGGCAGCCGAGCGCGCCGGACAGTTACATAACAGTCCCTGAAGTACTGTACGTTAGCGCGTAATTACAAATACTTTTTAATAAGTTTACCTAGCCGAGCACCACATCGATTTTACATGTGACTAAACAAAAATATTTAATTAACAACTTGGTGAAAGTAAAAGTCATAATTATATAGATTGCAATTGAACAATAATATTAAAAGGCTAAGACAAAGGAGATCCAAGGAAGAAAGAAATTAAATGGTAAGTGAGACTTCAGTTTTTGAACCAGCCTTACACTACAATAATATTCCTACATAGGTACTTAATTTGCATTTCATACCTACGTACGTCATGTCAAATTATACCCATGTAACATTTGTATCCTGCTGTTCCAGAATACAAAGGTTTTTTGCACGACACAAACATGGATGCATCACAGGAACGACAATGGGGGTATGGCAACATAAAATGTTCTCGACACCGCGGCACCGTGCCCCAATCGCACGCAAGTAGGCCATGCACATTGGGTGAGTTTCATCTACTAATATAACACGCTGAAAACATTGAATAGTGTGGCTTATTATTATTATTTTTATTTATTTATTGCAGGTCTCGTGCCTGGCGATGAAGCTTAGGTGACGCGGGCGAGTGCAGCAGCACCCTAGAAGATAATAATATACCCGCACGTGAGCAATATTTTTTTTTTTTTTTTTTTTTTTTTTTTTGTTGAGGCAGGAGTGGGAAATCCCCGCGGACACCTCGGCTGTCTCACAGTCTCACGGAGACCATGAGACAGTCGAGGTAGTGTGGGACTCGAACCCACTAAAACCCACTCCTGCCCTGCCAGTGTCCCTCTAACGAAGTCAGAGTCCTTATTTTCTCTACTTTGTTCGTTGCTTTCTGGTGGCTGGAGAGACCACATTTGATGACGGCCAGATTTTCGGTTTGGTTGCTTCTATATATTTCTGTCTTACTTGATTATAATTATTTACTGTTTATTTTCTGTTAATTTCATATTTACTGTTTATGTAATTTCACATTTGTATTTTCTTATATTTAGTTGTTTTCTTAATCTGTCTGTAGTTTCTATTTAATATTTAAAGTTACCTGTTTTTGTTCTAATTTCTTTTATAAATACATTAATTTTACTCAAATCGTTACTTTACATTTTTTATACCTTATCCTATGTCATTCCAGTTTTTTATTGCTCTGCTGCGGTCACCACTGTGTGATCACTTTTATCTATATACTTATTATATAATAAAGTATCACTTTAGGTATGGGTTCGACACAACTTGACGGTTCCACTAGAGTTGGCTCACGATCCAGCTTAATTGCAGCCACTTTCTCATGAAAGTGGCCCCAGTTAACATTCTTCATTGAGCCAACCCCAGTGGTCCGCTCAATGCAACTGCTATCTAGTTGTGTCGAACTCTTACGCGCAGTGTAGCAGGAAGTGAGCGCATTAACAACCTTAGCAATACGCTATTGCCGCTCTGGCAAATGCGTCCCACTTCCTGCGTACTGGGCAATCGCTGCTGAAAGCGTTGTGCCCAGTGGCCTCCAGTTTGGCTCTGGTGCAGTTCACGCATACGGCCACTGCGCCATCCCGCCTCTCCGGGCAATCTGCTCGGAGATGCGAGCCGCCACAGTGGCTGCAGAGATCTGCCGGCTCCGAGCACAGGCGTTTCCCGTGCCCGAAAGCCAGGCATCGCGTGCACTGCACCAGAGGCGTCTGGTCCTCGACGCGCACCCGCTGCAGGTCTACGCGGAGCTTTCCAACCTCGAGTGCGCGCCTCCAGATTATGGGGGACACGCTGAGCACAACGCTATTGACATGCGGGTTTCGGCACTTCTTTTTATAGCGGACCGCCATCCTGTCCTCTCCGTCGCCGAGGCCGCAGAAGATCTCCCGGTTCTGGTTCCTAAGGGCTGTCAGCAACTCTTCGTCGCTGTGCACTACAAGCACCTCCTTAAGAACCAGAAGCGGGTCCCGATTCTTTACATCCTCGACGACGAGGTTCTCTCCGACCGCCCGCAGACGCTCCCTCACCTTGCGCCTCTCACTCTCCGTCGCACACCCCACAATAATCTTTTTGTCCTTCGCCTTCCGCACGCGCTCAACCCGCACCCAGCCCGCCTTCGCATCCACCGCCCTCCTGACCTTTTCCAGGACCTGGTCCCCCGTATCCATCTCGTCCGTGGAGGAGACAACCACGGAGTGCAGTGTCGTTCGCTCCAGGGCTTGAGTCCCGGTATGGCTGCGTGTCGCTGACGCAACACTCGCGTAGGTTGCCACCCCCACGCCCTCCCTACCGGCCAGGCTGTCTCGGAGTTTATCCATCTTCTCGGAGTGGTCTTTCAACTCCGAGATGTGCTCCTTGAGGGTGTTGAGGAGCTCAGTCTGGCCAGCGAGAACCTCGACGGAAACGGGCGAGGGACCACGGACAACGGTGGACGCGACGGTAGTCGGCTCTGGCGCGGTCACAGCCGCGTTGGGGGCCCGATCGAGCTCCGCGTCTTCGACCAACTCGAAGAGCCGTTCTAGGGCCTCCAGCACTGCATTTTTAATATTTGTCTTGAGGTTGCGAGAGCTGCCCAGGCTCTCCTTCGCTTTCTCTAGACACGCTCTCGCCTCCTCAAGACGGTTGCAGCGCACGGCCCCAGTCCCCTCGAGCGGTCTGGTGGCGGCCACAGGAGGCGGGCGCCCCTTTGGCGTGGCGAAGATCTCGGCGGGGTCACGAGGGGTGGCGTCCCCGAAGGAGATCCGCCTCTTGACTTCCTCAGCTCCCAACATGGGAAGCAACACCTCCCCCAAGGACTCACCCGACTCCCGATGTTCGTACGGGGCGTCGTGTGGGTCGGGGGTGACCATTTGGGCGCACACAGACATACCCTTGTAAAGGGAGGGTCGTACAGGTCTGGTGGCTGTGGAGAAGGCGAGTTTCATGGGACACTGATTTTGGGTCCCTGTAAAGGGGGGACGCAAAGTATATATATATAATCAGTATAAATAAGATTTCTAATTTAATAAATGATCTTTGTTTAAAATACGTCAATACTATGTCCCTGTAAAGAGGGGAACACAGCTTAAATAAAATTATGGTAATAAAAGTCAACACGAAAGGTCAAGTAGGGGATAAAATGACTTTTCCGCACAATGAACGTGTGTCAATTTTGTCACAAACACACTAAAAATAAAGTTTTTGTTAAAAATTTTCTAAATCGTCTGTTTTTTGACGTGTGGTCAACCCTGTCCGCGCTAATCCAGTTTTTAGCAGTCAAGACACTCAATTGGAACTATTTTCAGAAGAAAAATTTTTTGCCGAAAATAAGTTTACCCTCTTAGCTATAGGCCACAGGGCGGGTGGGTGGGGAAATTTTTTGCGAGCTAGACGCACGTGCGGGGTATCGTTGGATCGGGCTCCGCGCGGGCTAGTCGAATATGCAATAAAAGATTTTGTGACAAGAGACAAAATTTTGAGTTATGGCCTAAAAACCAGTTTTTTACGTTAAATTTAGTGTTTTTCACCCCCACTCCGGAACTAGGGCCACGGAAAGCGGACCTGATCACTGGAATAATTGAGGGCGGTTGCTGAGACTATTTTAAATTTGAAACGGTTAATTTAGATCAAAAAATGGCGAAGTTACTGAATTAAATGTGGTGAAATTTTGACAAAAAATTGAAAAAATGCAAAATAAGGGTAAGGGTTGAGATTTAGGGGTTGCGATTTGTGTCAAACGATAGGCGTCCGCCTTTTTAGGTCTAATGAGCTGAAAACAGCTTCAAAATCGCACTTAAGACTAAAAAGATATCGATGGTTTTCTCAAACACCTTATCCAGTACATCAATTTTTGGACTTAGAATATAGAATTTTGAAAAATTATGGAAAATTTTTTGCGAGCTAGACGCACGTGCGGGGTATCGTTGGATCGGGCTCCGCGCGGGCTAGTCGAATATGCAATAAAAGATTTTGTGACAAGAGACAAAATTTTGAGTTATGGCCTAAAAACCAGTTTTTTACGTTAAATTTAGTGTTTTTCACCCCCACTCCGGAACTAGGGCCACGGAAAGCGGACCTGATCACTGGAATAATTGAGGGCGGTTGCTGAGACTATTTTAAATTTGAAACGGTTAATTTAGATCAAAAAATGGCGAAGTTACTGAATTAAATGTGGTGAAATTTTGACAAAAAATTGAAAAAATGCAAAATAAGGGTAAGGGTTGAGATTTAGGGGTTGCGATTTGTGTCAAACGATAGGCGTCCGCCTTTTTAGGTCTAATGAGCTGAAAACAGCTTCAAAATCGCACTTAAGACTAAAAAGATATCGATACGTGAGCAATATTAGTTACCTATTGTTATCATTAGAATATTTTAAATTTTAGATTATTTTAATTTTTATTGTTTTAGATTTTTCAAATAGGATAGGTTAAATAATTGATGTATTCTGTGTGATCATATCCAGTTTCCGTTGCGCGTCTATTAGATACTGCCGTAAGCGTTTTCTGAAGGTGCCGATCGTGTTGATCATTCTTATGGGTGGCGGCAGGTTATTCCACACTTTCGATGCTGCGTAACGAAAACTGCCCCTAAATGCTGCTGTGTTGTGAGTCTGTGTTGACAGCTGCTGTGAGCATTGTCGTCTCCCACATTCTCGTCTACCAGCTATCCAACTCAGTTTGTTGTATAAGTAGTCGGGTTTCTGATATTTGACCACGCCGAAGAGAAGACAGGCCAAGTGAAGCTTGCGTCTTGATTTCATTTTAAGCGTGTGGTGTATATTCAAAAATGGAGTAACGTGGCTTCTGGCTGGTATTCCGTAACAGAATCGAGCACAGGCGTTTTGTACCCTTTGTATGAGCTGATCCGTACGAGCTAATAGGCGGGGGCCGTAGACTGTGTCTGCATAATTTAATCTAGACAAGACCAAGGTTTCTACCAGCTGTTCCCGTAATTTCTCTGATAAATAAGGCCTTATCTTGTAAAGAATTTTGAGACGATAAAAGCAGTTACGTACGGAGTCGGCTACATGTTTCTCATAACGAAGGGCGTTATCCATTACAAGGCCAAGATTCCGCGCTTCACTTACTCTCTCAATTTGTTCTCCCATTAGTCTTACGTCTATTGTTGCGGGTAATGTAGCCAGTCGCTGTCTTGTACCAAATATTATATATTTTGTTTTTATTGGGTTCAGTGACAGACAGTTCTCTTCAGACCAGATGGCAATTCTACGTAGGTCATCATTAATCTCCTTGACGGCCCTTTCGTATTCATTTGGTCTAAAGGATATGTACAACTGGACATCATCAGCATATATGTGGAACTTGCAGTACCGGAGGCATTTAACAATATCCGCGCAGTACAAAATAAAAAGTATTGGGCCTAATATTGAGCCCTGCGGGACTCCCCTGACTACAGCTGAAAGAGAAGAAGTAAGTGTAGTGCCGTCGTCAAAACGCAAATCCACATGTTGTTTTCTATTATTCAGATAGCTGCTGAACCATTCTATAGCGCTGGAGTCGAAACCATAATAAGCTAGCTTTGACAATAAAAGCGGAATGTTTATTGCATCAAAGGCGCGGGAGAAATCGAGCAAAACAAGTAAAGTACACATTCCCTGATCTTGGGCACATAATATATTGTCAGTGACATCCAGCAGGGCAGTAGCGGTACTGCGCTGCTTTCTAAAACCAGATTGTAAGTCTGGTAATATGTCATTTTCCTCCAAAAAACTTGTTACTTGGCCGCTGACGGCCTTCTCAAGTACTTTAGACAGGCATGGCAAAATGCTAATGGGGCGTAAGTCCTTGATTTCGGTAGGATTTGTGTTTTTTGGCAATGGTCTAACTGAGGCAATTTTCCATTGATCGGGAAACGTTGACGTTGCAATTGAACAGTTTATTATATCCGTTATTGTGTTTAACGTGTACGGCAGAGTCATATTAAGCATTTCCAAAGTAATGTTGTCGCAGCCTTCCGCGTTACTTTTCAAGCTTGACAAAATACGTGAGATGTCATTTTGGTCCACTGTAGTAATAGTGAAATTTGCGTTGCCATGTCTATGATTCGCATAATAAGATATCAGTGAGTCATTGGCTATGGGGTTCCCGGGAACTGTCAAAAAAGTACTATTTATTAGGTCAGGATCTGTAAAATGGGACGGAAGGTCTTGTCTGGGTCTAATAGGTGATAGGGTAGATTTGATATTTTTCCATAATTTTTTTGGATTTTTAATTTTATTATTTATATTATGTTTGAAGTACGCAATTTTTTCGCTATACAAAGAACTGATTACCAATGATTTTAACTCTTTGTAGTATTTTCTTTTTGAATCTGATTTCGTTTTCCTATAACTAGCAAGTGCTTCATCTCGTAAACGCATCATAACCTTGATTGTATCCGTAATCCAAGGGTACGACTTTTCCTTTATAAAATAAGACTTGAGAGGTGCGTGGGCGTCAAATAGTGAGATTATGTAACTGTTAAATGCCTGTAAGGGAGGGTTTGTATTTATGCTTTTGCGGTTGCACAACGACATGCTTTGCTTTTGCTTTGCTTGGTAGCGTAGATGCAAACCTACCCTGCACCTCCTTCAGAGGGAGCAGGGTGGCGGGGTCTTGAGGGTGAGTGCTACGGTCATGAAGATCCTCAAGGCAAGTCTGGTGGGTACTCCTTCTCGAGGTTGCCGCCCCGTTTTTGGTCTAATTCCTTAAGAAATAGACGCAACAGAAACCACCAGGCGCTTTTTCTATCTCCTTACTGTGGCCCTCTGTGACTAAGAGGTTACAGGCACGTCACTAAACCATCTGCTGATGTGTAGGGGTAACAGTCACCTGCGCTAGGACCTGCGCAGTTGAGCGCCGTAAGCAGGGATGAAGGAGTCCTGGGGGGTTGAGCCGATCGGCGCTGGCGGTTATGCGTCCGTGAGGCAACACGCCCCCTTTGGTCCGGATTTCAGGCAAAACGGTAGCCCTACCCTTTAGCCGGGGGTAGGGAAATGGCCACTGTGTCCCGTTAGAGGGGCACGGCGAGGAGCGTGGGGTCCACCGTGGTCATCCACGGATGATCACGGTGGTGGGCAAAGGTCATGCTGACGGTGTAAGTGAGGGTTATGTTCATGGGGGATGGCCCCCCTACGCCAACCCGATCAAGCACCCGATGTCGCACCCTAAGCCAGCCTTGCGCTCCTATATCTCTTCTGGTAATCCTAACGTTCGAGCTAGTTTGTAGTAAGACGTTCCCAGGTGCGGGCTCCATGGAGGGTGGGAAGCCAGAGAGATGAAGTTCTTCTAATAAACATTATGGACAACAAAAAAAGGCCTATTAACACACACACACACGCACACACCTCACACACACCAAACACACTCCCGACACACACACGACAAACTCTCACACAAAAACACGACACACGCACTCACACTTCACACAAACACACTGGAGCGGAGGCAAAAGCCGATGAAACTCCCGAGGGGGGAGTCTCGGACACCTCTCTCACCCCCGGATGCTCTGCGGCTCCTGCTGCGAGCTCCTGTGTGGGCAACGGTCCGGCCATGGCGAAAACCGTGGCCACGACCAAAAACAAATCCCAGATAATACAAGGGACAACGGCGCTGCCTGGGATCAGTACCGCTCCCTCCAACACCGAACCCGGAGGCAGGGTGCCCCTTATCCATCCGCCCCCAGAAGTCTCCCCCCCCTCGCTGGCTGTCACAGGCCAGTCAGGGCTGGATTGCACCACCGGCAAGGCGTTCGCGCAAGCCTGGCAGGTGCAGGTGAGCAGGCGCGGCGGTGGGAAGGGCAAGCCCGCCCGAGCCGGCCAGCGCGCCGTATCTACGGGTCCGGATCTCACGACCTCGTCTGGACGGGGTAAGAGACGAAACCGGCCGTCTAAGAGAGACAGGACACTAGCCCACCAACGAGGTAAGGCTACCAACACCCCAGCTAACCCAGTAAGCTCGGACAGACCACACGGCGGTAAGGTATCCTTCTCCGCAGGCAAGCGCTCGCAAACCGGGGCAGGCCCTAGCCGCCCAGGACCCAGCCAGCCATCGCGCAGCACGAAGGAGATACCGACGCGCAAATCTACACCGGCTCGGAGTGAACCAGCCGCGGCTAAGCGTGAGCTCAATGAGACCAATTCACCTCGTGGAGAGCGCAAGAAGCCGCGACTGGACCATCCCGCACGCACAGCAAACCGGAGCTACGCCCAAGCCGCTAGCGCCGACCTAAACGTCGCAGTCACCTGCGAACGGAGAGGCCATATTACCGAAGAGGAATCGGTCAAGATTCTGGAGGCCATCCAGTCACAGATCCTCGTCGAATGCCTCTCTGACGACGAACAGCACCCACCGGGGCCGATCTTCAACGCGAAGCCTCAGTACTCCGGGGGAGCCCTAAAACTATGGTGTGACAACACTGAGACCTTAGCCTGGCTAAGAAAAACGATCTCCGGCATGGTTCTTCCCACTAGCAGTTCGCTAGTGGTCAAGAGCCAAGCGGATATCGAGCGGCGTGTCAGATGCGGCGTCGTCATCCCTGACGAACAGGGGGTTTTTAAAGAGCCGACCTTCCTAGGCCGTGCTCTCAGTTACCAAAACCCCTGGGCCGGCATCAAAAGGTGGGTATTACTGCACGCCGACAAACAAGCCTCAGCATGGTTCGTGGTGGTCAGCGTCCCTGAGGACCTAATACCGACCCTCATGAAGGCTGGACGCCGCCTCGCATTTGGTGTGGGGCGCGTCTACCTGAAGTTCCGGGGTCCGAACGGCCGTTACGTCGACGTCCCTCAGGGGTGGGATCCCGCGACGAACACATGGAGGTTACCTACACAGAAGGTAGATCCTCCTCCGAAAAACATCCCGGAAGCAACCAGGACCGCACCGGAGGCTGCATCTGCAGCCACACCAGCGGTTCCACCTGCAGTGGCGAGCACATCGGCCGCCCCTGCCGTCGCCACCGTGGAAACCATCCTCTCGTCCGATGGGGAGCCGGATGAAAGCATTCTGCTGTCACCGGTTTCGCGTCCGGGGGAGGGTGGTTTCGACGAGGGCGACCTGTTCGCGGGGTTGCGTCTGGAGGAGGACGAAGAGGGTTCGACCAGTGATGGCGTCCCCTTCGTTGGCCTGTAAGGTCCTACAGGCAAACCTCCACCACAGTCAGACCGCGACGGCTCAGCTGCGGAAGTGGATGGAGACCCAACAAACGGCCATCGCCCTGATCCAAGAGCCGTGGATCAGAGCCGGCCGCATCCAAGGACTAACAAATCTTGGAGGTAAGCTTCTAGTTACTACAGAACACGATCAACCCAGATCATGCATCTACGTAACTAGCAACATCAAAACACAGTTCCTAACCGACTTCTGTTCCAGAGACATATCGGCAATAAGGATATCCATACAGCGGGATGGCATTGAAATGCCACTTGTCCTGGCCTCGGCCTATATGCCTGAAGCTGAGGACCCGCCCCCTCACGACCTCGCCCGTCTCGTGAGTTATTGCGAGCATGCCGGGCTTGAGGTGGTCATCGGGGCCGATACCAACGCACACCACCCTTTATGGGGCATGGACACGCCAAACGAAAGGGGTAAGACCTTAGTCGACTATCTTTTCTCCACTAACCTAACCCTACTAAACACCGGCTCTGAACCAACCTTCGTCACCAGACGCAGCCGGACAATTATAGATCTCACACTAGCCACAGAGGGTACAGCGGCCCTCGTCACGGGCTGGCATGTCTCCAAGGAGGCCTCCTGCTCTGATCACAGGTGGATCCTTTTTGATATCCAGACCTGTGCATCACCAGTGCAACCAAAACGCAATCCGCGGAAAACAGACCGCGCTGTCTATATACGCCACCTTACAACCAAACTCGCACCCTGCAGCGATCTGAGGATGTACGAGGGGCCAACACAGATTGAGGAACACATCAACGACCTCACATCATCACTATTAAACAGCTACCAAGCCGCATGCCCAGAAATCACTCCACCAAAAACACCAGGTAAACAACCATGGTGGGGTGCTGAATTGGACCGCAAGCGCAGCAAGGTAAGGAAAGCGCTCAACAGAGCAATGAACACTTGTGCTGATGAGGATTGGGACGCGTATCACGCAGCCAAATCCAGCTACAAAAAATGCATCAGATACAGACGCTCCCTGGGATGGCGTAAATTCTGCGGTAGCATTGAATCTTGTCAGCAAGCAAACAGGGTAAGGAAAATACTGGCGCAGCAGGACACTCCTGGTACCGTCACTCTACGGAAGCCCGACAACACACTCACTACATCACCAGAAGAAGCGAGGCGCGTCCTTATAGAAACTCACTTCCCGGGATGCGCCTTCGCACAGGCAATCAACTGGAACGATGTCAACCAAACACCATCAGATAATGATTGGCGTTATACCCACAAGGTCATCACGCTGGAGAAAGTTCAGTGGGCGATCCAGAGCTTCCATCCTTTCAAGGCAGCAGGCCCGGACGGTATCTTTCCAGCACTGCTGCAGTGGGGAGGCACTGCTGTCGCACAGAGGCTTGTACCCATTATGAAAGCGTGCCTGGCCTTCAGATATATTCCTAAAGCATGGAGGGAAGTGAAAGTTATATTCATACCCAAACCAGGTAAGAGCGACTACACCAACGCCAAATCCCACCGACCAATCAGCCTAACCTCCTTTCTCCTGAAAACCATGGAGAAGATATGCGAGAGAGAACTGAGGGATGGGGCCTTGAAAACAATACCGCTTCATGCAAACCAGCATGCATACAGCTCGGGTAAGTCGACGGAATCCGCTCTTCACATGGTGGTCGGCCAGATTGAGGGAGCGATACATCAAAAAGCCACTTGCCTGGGCACCTTTATTGATATCGAAGGAGCCTTCGACAAAACAAACTTCTCCAGCATCAGTGCCGCCCTCTGCAGACACGGAGTTGAACAGGTACTGGTGGACTGGATTACTAATATGTTAAGTAAACGAGTGGTTCGCCTTGAAGGAGAACGGCAGGTAGCCTTAATTGCCAGAGGATGCCCCCAAGGGGGGGTACTCTCCCCACTCCTCTGGAACCTGGTGATCAACGACCTCATCACCAGGCTCAATGCATGCCACTTCTACACAATAGGATACGCAGATGACCTCGCCATCCTCATCTCGGGGAAGGTCACGGGGACTATTTGTAACCTAACGCAACAAGCGCTAAGAATAGTAGAACGATGGTGCAGGGACTTCGATCTTTCAGTAAATCCCTCGAAAACAGAATTGGTAATGTTCACCCAAAAACGATCACTTGGACCGTTTCGTCTACCAAAACTATTTGAAACAGAGCTCCAGCTAGCCAACGAGGTCAAGTATCTAGGAGTCATCCTAGACAGTAAGCTAAACTGGAGTAGCCATCTTGAAAACAAGCTAAACAGGGCCTGCATCACCTTCTGGCAATGCAGGAGAATGATAGGTAAGAGATGGGGCCTATCTCCCAAAATCATACTATGGATCTATCGTACAGTCATTAGACCCATGATAGCCTACGGAGCCGTGGTCTGGTGGCCTCGCACCAGGTTAGTCACCGCCTCAAACAAGTTACAACGAATACAAAGACTGGCCTGCATGGCGACTACAGGCTGTATGAGGACTACGCCCACGGCAGCCCTGGAAGCCATGCTGGATCTTCCTCCGCTGCACCTGTTCATACAGCAAGAAGCGACGCTGGCGGCGGCTCGTCTCGATACAATACAACTCTGGGGTAAGAGGGAATCACAACACACCTCGGTATTACAAGGACTTTATGAGGAATTTCCAATAGCAAAGGCCATTAAAGACCGGGTACCCAAACAATTTATATTTGATAAGAAATACAAAATCCAACTACATGAGGACCACCGCTGCGAGGGGCTGACCCCGGCGGAGCTACGGATCTTCACGGACGGATCTAAAACAGGTAGCGGTACCGGTGCCGGAGTCTTCTCTGAAGACCTCAACATCCGCATAGCCAAATCACTGGGGGTCCACAACACAGTTTTCCAAGCAGAATGTATGGGCATCATTCTGGCAGCGGCAGCGGTCGCAGCCAGAGAGGTAAAGGACCACTCAATTCGCATACTGTCAGACAGCATGGCCGTGCTGCTGGCGCTTGACAGCCACACGGTCAACTCTGGACTAATATACGAGTGCCACCAGAGCCTAAACCAGGTTGGTGAGCATAACAATATAACCATTCAGTGGATCAAAGGACACAGCGACTCTCGAGGCAACGACGCAGCGGATGAACTCGCTCGAAGGGGATCTAGCTTGACGGCGGTGGGACCCGAGCCTATACTGCCACTCCCCTTCGGTTACATACGTACTCTGGTCAGGGAACGCACAGGTAATTTACACCGTTGCCTGTGGCAGGATCAGGATGAGTGCAGACAAGCCAAGGAGGCACTACCCGCCATCAATAGCCGCTTCACCAAACTAGTGCTCAGGTTAACCAAACAGCAACTACGAACAATGACAGCCGCCCTTACGGGACACGGCTCCTTTAATAAACACCTCTTTGTCCTAGGTATCACAGACAGCCCCCTGTGCAGAGCCTGTATGGCGGAGGACGAGACAGCAGCCCATGTGCTCCTAAACTGCCCTGAGATTGCTTCATACAGGGCAAAGTACTTCGGTAACCCAGGTACTCTCCGCGAGATCGTCGGCAACACGAAGGCGCTGCTGGCTTTCCTCGGCGAGCTGGGGTGGATCGAATGATTTCTTTCCCACCCGCACGCAAAATACGCGCATATGACGTGGAGTTGCGGATACCAGCCCGTTATACAATACAATACAATACAATAAATGCCTGTACCATGTCGGTGACGTTGTTAAGTGTAGAAACAATTTCAAGGTTTAGAAGTAACAAGTCTGCAACAAAATTATCCATACATACGTTTTTAAGTGGTCTAGATTTTACAACAAACGGTTTAAATTTGTCACGCTTTATGTAAAACTCGCTAATAATAATAGAATGACCGTCAATTGAGGCCAGAGATTTTACCTCAGTATATTTTGCTCTTAGGTCGGTGCACAAGAGGTCAATGAGGGTTTCACTAGATCCTGTGAAGTGCGTAGGAGACGTGACTAACTGTGTAAGATTGAGACAATTTAAAAACTCATTTATTCTTTTAGTTTTAATTCCATTTTGGTCCAGTAAATTTACATTGAAATCGCCAAGCAATATATAATGATCACAGTTTGCCAGTGAGCTAAGAGAATTGGTCACAGCGTCCAGAAAGAGGACGAGGTCGAGCCATGGCGGGCGATACGCTGTACCTATGGCAATTTTCTTACCATTCAATGAAAGCGTAAGCCACATTTGTTCAATGGATTCGAACCTGGGATCAATGGCGCCAGACCAAGTACGCGCGCTCAGTCCCTTTCGCAGGTAAAAGCCAACACCCCCACCGCGACCCGAGCGCACACTTGCCGGCCGCGGCGTGTGGCGCAGACGATAGCCCGGTACCACCGGAGCGCGCCCCTCCTCCCCTGGCCGTAACCACGTCTCGTTAATAGCTAACACGTCAAAACCATATCTGTCGATTGCACCGATCAAATTGTCGTGGCCTGTACCTAATGAACCGGCATTAAGGAAACCTACTTTAAGTGATTTATCACGTATTGGCATCATTATAATAATAGTAAAGATCTTTTTCGTAATAAAGCAACAATAACATCCTAATAATATGTGCACATTTGTTTATAGTGGTTCCATAAAGCATTCGATTCGTTGCGATTGTATGTAAGTAATTAGTGTAGAAAAGAGATAGTATACAAATAATACGGTTAGTCAATGATACAGGTGTTTGAAAACGGTTAGTAATAGTCATTAATTTTATACATAATAATTTTGTATATAAGTGTTTTGTTATGAGGTGTAGATGAGTAATTTGTGTGTTGTTACAAAACTGGTTTACGTACTGTTCGCCGAGAGAGTGCGCCGCGAGACACACGTTAGCAGGTAAACAACAAAGAATAAAATAGTTAAAGAAACATAAAAAATCTTTTAAAACAATTTTTGCTAAATCTAAATTAAACAAATGCATGGTTCTAACTAAAAAAGCTAGTAGAAAGTGAAACAGAAACGGAAAAACAATACTATTTAGTTCCAACTTCGCTGCATCCCGGTGCCACACCAAAAACGCGCTGTATGTCAGCCATACGGCGAATATGACAAGCGGAGTCCCCAGGCTTGTATCGAGCAAGAATACGCCCCCTTTTTGCCCAGATGTATTGCCAACCAAGGCGACCGCCGACCTCACGGGCGGCCCGAAACAACTCCCGGTTAAATTTTGTCAGGCGCTCGTTCACGTAGAAGCGTGTCGCTGGGCCCGGCAGGTCAAGGTCTGCAGTAGTCATGCCGCGTCGGACTCGTGCTCCTTCCAGCAGCTCATCCCGCAGATCACGGCGCGCGAGCCGCACGACGAGGAAGCGCGGGCGGGTCTCCACCGGCGCCGTCGACTGCGTAGCGTTGATGCGCCTGCCTCCTACACGCTCAGCGCTCACTATATCGCGAGCTTCGATTTTTACGCCCATCTTGGACGCAACCAACATTACTGTGTGGGCAGGATTTTCGCCACTGGTCTCTGGAATGTTCGTGATCTGTATGTCGTTTGCGAGCAGCTCCTGATCTCGCTCATTCAGGTCACTCCGCAGTTGCGCAAGCACCTCGTCCACATCTGGCGAACCTTGGGCCTGAACCGGTTTATAGTTTTCTACAACTGTAACCCTCTCCTCCAAATTACTCAACCGGTCGTTCGTTGCCTTTACTGAGGACCTCAGTTGAGACAAATCATCCCGTAGCAGCTGGAATTCACTCCGTACTGTGCTCAGTAACTCTTCCTTGAACATCTTTAGCTCTTCCCTAAGAAGGTCCAAGCTAAATTCCTGAGTGACGTCCAAGGCCGTATTATTTATGGGGCTGGTGGTATCCATAAGGTTGACCAGGCTTTCCTCATGCGGGCCTGGTGTTAGTCCCCTAACTGGTGTCTCAGCCCTGTTGTCCCTTACCACGTTCTTATTGCATTCTGGGCATTGCCAGGCGGTCGAAATTGGGCTGGTATGTGGTATTTCGACGCACAACCGATGATAGTGGGCCCTGCATCGAATGCACCTAGCAGCCTCTGCCGGTGAAAGGAACTTGCCGCATCCACCGCACTTAGCCATAATTATTATCAACGAAACGTACGATCGGTTTAAGTAGTGCGTTGAAGCGACAACAGATGGCGCTGTACTCAGTAATACGTTTATGGCAGTTTCACGGCGTCCACGGTGTGAGTAGACACCATAAGATATTGGCAAGTAACGGTGTAAGGTTACGCACACACTGGAGATAGATCACTAGGTTTTATATTTGTATATCAAAGAAAGTGAGTTTATTTTCCACACGGTATCGGGTATACAAACACTTGTTTACAACTGGTATATTGTTTTTAAAGTTTTGTTTTTATTAACACGGCACAAAAAACCTCGCTAACAATTGTAGATGTATATTGCACTATTGAATGTCTTTTTATAATAAAGTTTCAAAAATTAAACACTTGTTTTTATTTTAACAGCGAAAAGTGTACAGAGCACGTATAGCAGATTTGACATCCGTGACGTCACTCAGTAACCACCCACAGTTACTCACCCAGTAACTGATGGGTATCGTATTACCCATCAGTTACTGGGTTGTGGAGGTCAGATAACCAGTCGCTCCACGTAAAATATTGGTATTCTACAGCACCTGGTTCGACTGGAAGCCGGTCCCAATATAGATAGAAAAAAACTAGGTAAATGATGATGACAAAAAAGTGGAACGCTGAGTAGAGTAGTAGAGTAGAGTTTCTCATATCATTTGTCTGTAAATGGTTTAATTGAAATAAATGCCCCAAGTTTCGGTGTCGCTGACTCATTAGACATTCGAGATAAATAACAAATTTCCTTCATTACTTATAATTTCACGCATCAGATAAATCTGTAACATTTATTATATCCGTCAAAAATCAGTCTTCATCAATCATTAACAAATTAATGGTCAATGACATTGCTTCATAGATTAATGTAGTATCTTCCTACGCTTCTGCTCCAATTTTCAGTTCCTGTCTATTGCTGTTTCTACGTATTCATGAAAATGTGTGTCCGTTCAATTAGAATTCATCATCATCTGCATACCCTTTACCCATTTGTATGGGTGCTGGCTTACATTCAAACCGGATGCAGCAGAATAACAGTATTTTAGATGGAGCGACTGCCTGTCTTACCTCCACAGCTCAGTAACTTTTTTTTATGTGAGATGGGTTCGCTCTTGACCTTTGTCTAGGTCAGGAATGACTAAGACAAGGTCAACGATGGAGCGAGCTTACCCAGAAGAAGCCTGTTCACTCTAACTTTGAAGAGATTAGGGTTGTATGCGTTCGGAAACACAGTCGCAGGCAGAGAGTTCCACTCCTTCGCTGTCCGCATTATAAAGGACGTTTGGAAACGCTTAGTGCGAATTAGTGGTATAGCAATAAGGTAAGGATGGTAATTTGGCGTGCGTCTAGATGTGCGATGATAGAAGGGGGCTGGTGGGATGAGGTCGTGGAGTTACTGTACCGTGGAGTACCTAACTTGGTAAAACAATATTTTTTGGTACGATTTTTTGTTAGACTTTCGGGCTTCTGATAACTGTAGCGACTCAAAATTATCTATATACAGCTGCGTCAGAATTATTCTATATAATTACTTTGTTCCTCGTAAATAGGGAGTGAAACAGCTTTTTGCTCAGGCTTCGGTCGGATTAAGTCAGGCTCTGACTCAGTCTCAGAATCGGAGTTATTTTCTCATAGAGGGTTATAAATCGTGGGGTGTCCTCCTCAGGAACTATAATTCCCCAACATCACCTTAGCTGCGCTCCAGTTTCAATGAAATACTTTCCTTTAAAATTGTTGTTTAGTCCCTAGGTGAACAATATAAGTTCCTACTACAAAAGTTCAAACTGAACGTTTTCAATACCCAATACCTAAATCACAAAATTTCTACGATAAGCCTGGCCGCATACATCAGTTTTCCTGATCAGGAATCATGATCCTTTTTCGAAATTTGTACGGGATATTATACAAATTAATGTGTGTGACATGCACACACATTTGTATGAATTCACTGTTTACGGATAGAAAACGGATTCCTGATCCGGAAAACTGATGCATGCGGCCAGGCTAAGCTAAACTGAGCAGATCTGACTAAGTAGGATTGGCCACAACTGCCAGAGTGATATAAATTCTATATTTATTATACAAATAGTGAAAGTGAGTGACATTTTGTTAGGAATTCCTAGTTTTTCTTGCATGATAGATATACTTTGCTCAGGTATTACGTTAATCTAAGATTTAGCATGAATACTATTGTCTTTTGCCTTCAAACCTTGAACGAACTTCGATGTTTGGCAACCCTAATGTTTAAAATTTTTATGGACATCATCATAGTTTTCCCTTTAGTTGGACAAGACGTCCTTGTCGGATTGTTTTTCGAGCGTAATCATGGGAAAAAGCAAAGTATAAATATTTACCTAAAAGCAGCTTTCACTTTTGTCCACTTTGAAACTTTAGACTTCTCAACTTCTTTCATGAAAATGCCTTCGGATCTCCTCCTCAAAGGCGTGCCGGGGCCTGCATCACTATCATCCCCTCCCGCAGACCTTGACCTTTGCTTCCTGAGTAGAGACCCTCCGAACCTGGCATGGCCTTTCCACTTCGACCCTGATCGCTTCATGCCTCGGTTGCCCATCATCACAGAATCAAAGAGCATTTGACCATATTCACACTCGAACTCCGCATCCAAAGCCTCGTTTATCTGTTCCAACTCTTTGGTTTCTGACTTCAACCTTTCATTCTCGCTGTCTATTCTCTTATGGGCATTATGGAGTCTCTTCAAATGATTGACGTCTTTTAGCCTCCTCAGAAGACGGGTATTATGTTCTTTTAAGGCCACAAACTGGTCAAGCAGTTCCAGTAACTTTTCTAACTGATCCAGAGCCTGGACAGTGTCCTTCGTTCTTTGAGCCACTTCTTTTCCTCGCCTGGATGCAACATCGTGGTGGTCTCGTAGCCTTTGCAGCATGGATTCGCATATTGCTTCTGGGTCTGTGATTTCCCCGTCGTTAAGAGACCAGTATTCTTCTGGAGGGGAGGGTCCTGCGGTGCAGGGGGAGGAGCCTTCAGCATCGTAAGGCGTTTGGGGGGATTTGACCGAGAGAGTGACTGGAGGCTCTCCTCTACGCCTCTTGTGGAGGGACGTCCCACTCGGTGG
This sequence comes from Agrotis clavis, assembly GCA_954870645.1. Classification (NCBI taxonomy): domain Eukaryota; kingdom Metazoa; phylum Arthropoda; class Insecta; order Lepidoptera; family Noctuidae; genus Agrotis; species Agrotis clavis. Next base: position 25,022,612 of record OX940928.1, on the reverse strand, counting down.
TAACTCAGCCAAGTCTTTCGGCTCTTTTCGTTCAATTTTACTGCTCTTCTCATCTTCTGTGTGACCGGAGTCGGTGACGTCACTGGTCTCTTTGAGTGACGTCATAGTGCAGCCGCGGAGTGTCGGTCTGTGTCTGGACTATTTATAAATGAAAATAAAAACACGTGCATCGTCCGGTGGCGCGGCACGACAACTTATAACGGAATGCATTTTGATACAATCGTGATTTCTATTGATAGGTACATTATTTTGGTTTAATAATACGTCTATTATTATTTGGGCGTACCTAACTAAGATTATCACATTACTCTTTAAATACGTTCATATCACGGCACACTTTCACTTACACACTTCAGTTAAACTATTTTAAAGCTTATAACATACTTTATTTTATTTAATAAATAATAAAATTAAACACTATTTTTATTGTTTAATATATTGTGTATAATATGATTGAACCAATCATTTATTGAATTAAAACAGTTAAATGTTTAATTGATCGTTAGCGCCGCCCAACGCGTATGCGCACGTACGGCGGGCGGGCGGCCGCGCACTGCCCGAGCTTTGTCGACCACCGGCGGAAACGCACGAAAGTTTCCGAACACGTATTTTTAACTTTAACATTCCTTACATTGTATGCGTAGAAAAATATTCCTTATTGCTATGACTTAAGGTTTAATTGTTATGTAAAATGTAAATTTGTTGTAATAATACATTCTTAATGCTAACACGTTGCTTCCGAACCGCAAGCCCATTAACCCATTTATGAAAAAGGGACTAAAAATCTCGTTTTCTTGTCTTGTACACAATTTAGCAGCTGATTTTTAAATGTCTGCCGTTTCAAGAACATTTTTTGGGTAAATATGTGTTATGTAGGTGACTGAAAAGATTTTATCTTAGTTATTATACAAATAAAATACGAAACACATATTTAGATACTAATGTTGAATTGGGTACCTTGTTCTGTAATAAGTTATAGTAGGTATATTATGGTTCCAACAACTGCATACAACAAAGCGCGGGTCTACGTTTGCGCAGCGTCTTATGTCCCAAATACATAGTTCCAGTGTACTGCCGCTATTTCCTCCGTTTGACGGTCCAGCCAGGTTGATATTGTAATGTATGATGTGTGGTGAGGTACGTACGGGGTTCGTTGATGAAAACACTGGACCACTTTCACCACCTTTATTAAGAACACAGTTTATGGAAGGAGAAAGTCAGAGAAGATAGTTCAAGCACAGCACAGATAGAAACAAGTTATAGAAACCGCAGGGTTCACGGTGAGTAGGAACAGGCTGCTGCGGTGCAGCGAGATCCCAGTGAGTCGGGATCCGGCGCCGACCATCATCCAGTGAGTCGGATGAGGAAGCCGCCACGGAGGTGAAGGCTATGACAACCAGGAGATTAAGCACTCGACTGGCTGAGATGTGCCCTAGTCCAGGAGCATGGTCGCTTGATGAGGTTTAGGGTGCTGACCAGAGGCCTTACCACGAGCTCTTAATGCGATCCAGTTTAGGCTGTGGGAAAGAGACAGAGCTATACAAGTCGTCTAGCGCCATCTCGTTCCCTGAGTGTAAACTTTATCGCATTAAGATGAGCTCGTGGTAAGGCCTCAGGTATGCGGCTTCTGCGCATGCTGATGGTCAGGGATGATTTGAAGCTGGCTGACTGTGAGACTCGTTGCTCGAAAGCTTGAGGAACTGATGCAGGTGATGATGACGTCACGTTGCTCGAAAGTTGCGCTGACGTCCATTCCGGGGTCACCAGTTTGGGTGGAGGAGAAACAGAGAGGAAAGTTAGTCGTTACCCCGGAAAAGGAAGGTACCTTCCGACCAGACGGGTGTTGTGTCTGGAAGGCTTTCTGCCCGACATTCATATTCGGAATATTCTATGTCTTCTAAATTCGCTGTTAACTTTGATTTCGCTATGTAGACATCTTAGTTTCTCCGTTGCTTCATAGATGGAGCGAGTGTACTTTTTGAAGGAGATTAATGTACGCTACAATATCACAGCCCATTCACGACTTTGGTTACCTCTTAGACCAGCAGAGCGACGGGCGGCGCGAAAAAGACATTAGTTACTTTGTAAGTGCGCGAATTTGCCACCGGAGGTGCTTCGTGGCGTCTTTCAAACATTTCTGTACATTTGATCTCACCGCTCACCACCCCGTGCTACAGACAGCGCTCACAGCGAGAAGGTTGTAAAGCTGATTTCAGACTACGCTATACTATTGTGCTATAAAGTATAGCAAAGAGGACCTAATGTTAGCAAGCCAATAATATATAGTACAGTACAATGTGAACGTGTCCATAACAATGTATGGAGCGCGATATTGTTGTGCTATGAGCACAACAATATCGCGTAATAATAAATAATGCGAATATTTATGTAGCGTAGTCTGAAATCAGCTTATTTAAACGAGCTGATGGGGTCTCAAACTGCACACACATTTCATTTTCTCATGCAATGGTACCACGAAGGTAAAACATGTCATCTAAGAAGTTTTCTTATAATTTTAAAAAAAAAAACACTGGCATGTTAATTTTTTTCTAACGCCCATGTCAACTTTCATAAATAGAAGAATAGCGTTCAGTCGAAACAAAGAAATTTTCTGTAATGTCCACACAACATAGTTTATAACTTTTGAGAAAATATTTTTTATTGGTTTATTTTTTTTGACAAAATTTTTAATTTAACGTTCTGACAATAATGTTCTGGCCGATAGGGACACATAAGTGGTATGTATTTGGAAAGTTTACGTGGATTTTTGCAGGCATTTACCCAGTCATATTTTCAACAAACGTCCTGAAGCTTGCATGGTCTTTGAACGGGATGCTCGCCATGAGACAAAAGGTACGATTCGATCCACAGAAACAAATTGCTGACGCAAAAATCACCCTTATTTGTAGGTCACCAGTAGTGTTGCTGCATTATATTAATAGCACAAGGACCAGGCAACGCGATGAAAGTATCTTTTGGAATTCCACCATCACATGAATAACTGTTCTGTCGTTACGATCTGTCACCAGCTGTCATGGTAAGGGTTCATCGTCATCTGTTTTTCCCAATTATTATTAGGGTCGGCTTCCAGTCGAACCAGATGCAGCTGGATATCAGTGTGTTACATAGAGCGACTGCCTATCGGACCTCCACAATCATGTTACTGGGTAATACGATAGGTACCCCATGGTAAGACTAGTTGTTAGACTTTCGAGCTTCTGACTGTGATTAACGACTGTAAATGACAGCCGGGACCAACGGCTTTACGTGCTTTCCGAGACACGGAGGAAACTCGCTATGACAGATGGTCACCCGTCCACAGACCAACCTCGGCAAGAATTTTGCCACGAGCTCCGTACCAGCTGATATGGTAAGGGTTCTTTGGCTTTATTATAGTAGAAGCATAAAATGAGTAGGATCACAGCAGGTGACTGTAGTTTCTACTTTCCACTACGACCCACTGTCCCTATGGAATAAAGGTTTCCGATTATTTTTTCCTTAGCCTGAACTGTCCCAGTACTGGACAATTAAGTGCTCTCCCAATTCCTTGCATGAAATACCGCCCCTAAGATGACCCACTGACCATATTTTGACAGACCGCTTCAAACTAGCCCAAAGGTTGTTCAGAATTACTGAAGTTTTTTTGACTTCTGCATTATAAAATGTCCAGATTTCGTTTTTGAAACAAAACGTAACGTTTTTTTTTTTGAAGCCATTTTTTTTATAAATGTGTGAGTGAGCGCCACGCACACATTTCCTTGTAGATACACTACACACTTATTTACGAACACACTTGTTTTACGAAGGAATCGAACGACACGGGGGGGGGGGGTCATTTTTCTTCCATGTTTTTGGCTTCTGGACATTCCAAAAATTTTAAAACTCACATAAGTCGCTTCTCAAGCTTGTAAAAGAGCTGTTCCTATCTTACCAGGTGACCACTGAGCTGGGTATCGCATGACGCTATGGAGCCGGAAGACGAGAAGAAGAAGAAGATTAACGATGATTTGGTGGTGTTCATGCGAAAGCGCAGTGAGACCGAGGCGCCGCGGTACACCGCCAGGCTGAAGACCTACGTCGACTTCCAACATAAGTGAGTACTAGTAGTAATCGTTATCATGATTTCAGATCTGATGTTCATAATCATCACTACCGCCGAAAGAGCTTTTCTCCATTTTACCTCCTTCTCACAAACGCGTAAACATTGCTTGCTGATTGCTGCATTGATTCCTGAGACATTTAGGCCTACTCTCCACACAGTCGTCTTTCGTAGGATGCATGTAACCTACACATGAAGATAGGCGTATTTTGCATATTTGTTATGTCCACGCTGCTTCATGCAATAGTCAGTCACGCTACAAAAGGTCTCAGTTTTCTTTCAACTAGCATCGAGAAAGGACGTCTTTTGTTGTAAAAATGCATGACGAACGCAACACGCGCGGCTGAAGTGACGTTGCCGCTTCGTGGACAGTGACACAGATTTCATTGTTTCTACGCAAGATGCAAGCATTCGTCTAGCAATCGTCAATTGACGAAAGCGTGCGTATGACGTGCGGTTACGTGGACAATGGGCCTTACTGTTTGATCAGTAGTTACTATTTGACATTGTATCCATATTATTGATTGTAACTTTTTTTTCTGACTAGGCTAGCTGTTTTTTTTTTTAATATTTATTTTAACTAAATTCTCGATTAATACTAATTTTTAATTTTGTGTTTTTTTCCATTATAACTTTTGACCATTATGATGTGTGATTATAATTAATCCTGTATTCGACACAAAATAAATGTATTTTTGTTCAGAATAAATAAATAATAAGCAAACAATTTGTGAAAATCCTTTACAATAATTTTACACAACTGATGCCTTTTCACAAGATTTCTATATCTTATTTACAGCGTACTCGAAGTATTACTGCTTTTATTTTATGGAAAAATGAATAAGCGTACTGTACGGACGAAGAACCAATTTTTTCATGATAGGGCTACACTGTTGACTTGTTGAGTAGGTACTCATTACTATGAATACTTTCCAATGAAAAATATCTTAGTAGACCTTCAGTTTTCATTTGAAAAAACATTTGACACGTAATTTAATTTGGTTATTTTTTTGTTACGGAAACCAAAATTGACTTTTATAATTATAAGACTTTTGTAAAATTCACAATAATTCGTTCTGACGTTAAGAAAATACCCACTGAAGAAAACGAACTAAAAAAATCTATAGCAGGTAATTGCAATAATACGAGTAGCATTGTATTGATTTCAAGTAACAATAAAATTTATTTTTGGAGAAAAACACTCACTCAAAATGTTAGGATACGCCTGCCTGACTAATTGATGCGTCCCTCAAACTTTGCTATTACTTTTCAACAGGCAACGTCGAGCAGCAGCCGCGCGTCGCCTCTCTGGTGGTCACCATTACGACAAGAAACCCAACTCCGCTTCTAGAAAGAAAATTGATGGCGATAAAGAGAAGGGCGCGGAAAATCAGTAAGTTTAACATTTTATTTAGGTACCTTCTACTGGTGATGTGAAATTGAGTAACAGTATTGGTGACGTACCGTAATTTTGACGTACTTCTACAATGCTGAATTTCAGGACAACTAAGTGCACGGTGATGAAACAAATGGCTTTATTTACAAGTAGATAATTACTTTCATAAATTAAACACTTTAAAATAATATTATTATATAAAACTAGCTGACCCCGCAAACGTTGTTTTGCCATATAAATAAAAAAAAAAAATAGATAATAGCCGATTCTCAGACCTACTGAATACGCATATAAAATTTGGTAAAAATCGGTAGAGCCGTTTCGGAGGAGTACGGTAACTAACATTGTGACACGGAAATTTTATATATAAGATTTACATAAACTTAGTTAATATTCAGCTTGCATTTTCGTAGATATTGCAATCAATCAAGATAAAATTCTAATAAATGAAACAAAATGAAATCCAACGTTTTATTATTATTGATACTTTAATAATTAACGAAAAAAACTTTATAACATACTATGTTACCTATACCTATGCGGTTTTTTTAAGGCATTATAGGCAGGCTTGTTACTTGTGTAGATGTGATGTTCTTTTTTGCAGCACTTATTAACTACAGTCCCTCCTGCCCCGCTCTCTCTTCCCCGTGGAAGGACTCATTTGATGATTTTACCACGTCAAAAAAAGATGGAGCCCTATAAATGGTTTGTCGCCGTAATGGTTTAAAAAAGAAGACATGTAGATTGAAGTCTTCTCCTTTTGCCATAAAAGTGTTAGATTCCGGCTGTATTATCGGCATAGTTGAGCGGCAAAATCGAAGTTCATTACACATTCAGGGAAAATGGGCTTTATTCGAAACCTCTTTTGGCATTTTGCATCATCATAACAGCCGTAAAACGTCCACTGCTGAACATAGGCCTCTATAGACATCCAATAGGAACGGTTGGACGCGGCTTGCATCCAGCGTAATCCTGTGATCTTCATAACATCGTCTGTCCAACTTGTGGGTGGACCGTCCCACGTTTGGCATTTACGATTGTAGAAATATTTGGTTCTACAATCGTAAACACAAACGGAGATGCGTTTGTGGTTGAGGTTTATGGTACGGGGAGCTCGAGGCAGATCACCTTTGCGCTGGACGGACCAGGAAGGCTGCGGTGACAGGGAATAGCAGCGTCATATGAAGCGAGCCATCACTCCCGATTTGACGACCACGGCCACTCTGCCGTAGCGAATAAGAAGAGAAATGCCAATACCGGGATTTTCGAATTGACTCGAGTCAAAAATAGCAATTGTAGTTATCTGCAGGTCGGTTTAATCTTCTTCTCCTTCTATCTATCTTCTTCTATATCTTCTATCTACCTTTTTGTATATATCTTCTACTATAATATAAAAATGGATCGCAAAATGTGTTGCTAAGCTCATAACTCGAAAACGGCTGGACCGATTCGGCTACTTATTTTTTTGTTGTGTTTGTAACCATCAGCGCCAGGTTTTAGAGAACGAAAATCATCATGCCCACCCGAGCCGAGACGGGCCGCTAGTTACTCAATAAAATTGCATCAAAATAATGCCCTAATATTGAGGTAGAACAATTTATATCGATGCCTTAGTTCACAATTGCACTAACTACAAAATTTTCAATTTTCACTTTTTTAGTGTCAAATACACTAAATTTCATGCTCTTTCGTTTCCGCGTATCGAAATGGCGTTATTCCGTCTCTTTCTACCAAAAACGTGGTTCACAGTTGTATTAAATGAGATCGCATGAATGTTTTACTGTACTAATGACGTTTATTTTTGTAAAACCAATCAAGACATACTTTAACTGATTTTAAGTTTAACAACTGCAGAAAATTTCAAGACACAAATGTATTATTTAAATTTGTAATAACTGCGCATACGTTTTAGCAGTGCTATAAGTGTGTATTATGTGTTGTTAGTGCAAAAGGATCGAGAAAATTGGTGTACAAGTGTGCTAAGTATGTACTTAGCACACTTGTGCATGAAATTTCCACTCCCAGTAGATTTCTACTGGAAGTATTACAAAGGTATTCCATCCACTTCTTCCTCTTCCTTGTTAACAATAATTGAGACTGACAAGAACCAAGAAGCCTGACATTATGGTGATAGATCGATCGGAGCGTCGCGCAATGATTGTTGATATAACGTTCCCGCATGACGGGAACCTCGTGAAGGCAGAGAAGGCTCTCGCTTGGCAGCTGGCTCAAACGCTTGATTCAAAGTCAGTACTACTGGACACGGCGCCTATCATTAGGAGGTTCGTCTCTCAGGAGTCCTGACCACCGGTATCCCGGACCCTGTTCCTGATGCTGGTAAACTGCTTTTCATATTTTTAAATATTTTTATATTCCTTATTGTTAAAATATTTAAAAATTTAATGAATAAGTAAGTAGTAAATTAATGAAGATTGTGATGACACTGAATCGTCTGATGATGATCAAGATGAAGAGTCCATTGTTGAAGAAATTTAAGTTAATAAAGAATCATTGTTACCTTAAACTGAAGACTTATTTTAATAATTTTCTTATAAAAATTCTTATTGGGTTGATTCAGAAACGTTTAGATGGCACGGTTGGCTCAGTGGTTGAGAGATCGACAGCTGCGTAGCGTGTCGCGGGTTCGATCCCCGCACGGAACATACCTTGTTTATTTGTATGACCTACAAATAGTTGTTCCGGGTCTGTGTGTGAGTTTCTATGTTTGTGAACGCAACGGAAAATTCCTAGTGTATAACAAAGTTTTCTTTTTAATTAAAGAATAAAACCAATTGGTTTGGGCAATACCTAAAGATTGGCCCATAATAATCGGGCTGCAACCTTTTTTTTTGTTTTTATTGTGGGTGTGAAACATAATTAATTATTTATTTGATTGTGGATAAAACTGTGTATTATAATAAAAATAAACATTATGAATATGGATCACTAGTTTATTACTTTATATATTTAATGCAATATCCATAATTATTATTATCCTTTTTCTTGGACCTTGAACCAGGCTGGTAATGCTGTTAAATATTTTTGAGTTTTTCATTTAGTACCGGTCAACATAATCAATCTTAGTGCACAAATGTATTAACTAGGGGGTTTTATATTTATTTAGCTATTTTGAAAAGGTTACGTTTAAACTAATATTACAATATTGTGATATGATGGAGTTAAAGGACTAGTCTCATGAATAAATGCATATTTGTTTTATTATTTTACTTGGTTTTTGTACTATTCTTGTCTAAAGTTTAAAAAACTTCAAAGCTCTCTCCTCAAAAAAGTGAATTTTGTAGTTAGTGCAATTGTGAACTAAGGCGACGATATGTAACTGAATGTCAGTCCACCACATCTTAACTACCTGCCTTCGTAAAGCCAAGAACCTCATTATTTGCAGATACTTTTGGAACTGACCCAACTTCTTTTTCCAGAGAACACCCCGGTAATGAAGAAGACCGCATGAGCAGAAGGTAATGAATACTACTACTACTACTACTACACAGCCAACTATTGTAGTCTATTTTGCAATCGATCCTATTTTGGATTAGATAAGATCGTTAATTGAATGTGAAACATGGATGGATGGCGACGTAATGCAACTTGTCACAAGGCCTTGTTGTCTTCTGCAGTGGTCCACCGTTTGGTACAGACTGCCTTCAAAGCCCCTCTTTTTTACGAGGTAAAGTCATCAAATGAGTCCTCCCTCCCACGGCAGGACGGAAGGGACTGTGAGACGTGTACTAACTTGCTAAAATCTACGGTGTCCTTCAGAAGCTCTCTGCGTTCCGGGGCCGCGGTTATCCGATAATCCCGCGACCCCGGCAGGCTTTGGCCTTCTAAGGGGAGGGTATATGTCTATTCAGCAGGCCAACACCAAGAATATTTTAAAAATAATCTTGTCTAGGTCTGATATATCTCTCTTTCTTTCTCTTTAGGTATGTAGACAAATAATTTCTCTTGTAGAGAAGAAATGTATCTTCCCCCAAGTGTCAAAAGTAGTGAAAATATTGTCAGCACGCTTGACATTGTAGACTTGTGTCTATCGTAGAGAAGAAACATTTCTTTTCTACTTATCAAACATCGCCATACTTAGGACGATAGAGGTCTTTCTTCAATCTGACATTATGTCGATTCTCCCGTCGATAAAATTCGTTTCTACGGTGGTCATGCTACGCGTACAGGCGTTTCTTCCTTCCCTTTCCGACACAGGTACCTCCCGAAACTTCCGTGTCCGGTGAGGACCTGCGTCAGGCGGTAGGTCAAGACGCCGTGACGCCTATCCTGACATGCACTCCTCAAATAGGGGTCTTACCGCCGCGATTGCCCGAGGGTAGTTTCCAGGGTCAAAATAATTACATTCTATTTAGTCCGTGTTTTAGATTATAAAAACATATTGAACACGTATTTTTTCTTTTTTTAACCGACTTCCAAAAGGAGGAGGTTCTCAATTCGGATGTTGGTATTTTTTTTTTTTTTTTATGTTTGGTCGGGCATAACTCCGTCGTTTTACAACCGATTTGAAAAATTCTTTTTTTGTTGGATAGGGTATACTTCGGAAATGGTCCCATTAAAATTTTATCGAAATCGGACTAGCACTTTTTGAAAAATCAACATAAATCAATAAAAACCTAAAAAGTTTTCAACTTTGTCTACACCGATTACAACGAGGTTTCTGGCCCGATTTCGATGATTCTTTTTTCAGTTTATCTGCCATTTGGTCCCATAAATTTTTTATTAAGTTTGGTGCAGTAGTTTTTATTTTTAGTTTTTAATGTTTTTATACATTGGGCGTAGTTATTACCGGTGCTACAGATTACAAAATTTTAGTGCACATGTAAGAAAATTATGTATTTGACAATAATTTGGGTTGAATAGTGAAACTAAAAAGGATAAAATAAAAAACTTTTTCAAAAAAAAATGTAACCGACTTCAAAACCACCACAAAAAAGTTCAAAATAACCTACAAAAAAACTTTTCTTTCGAAAGTCGGTGACAAAAAGTCAATGAAATAAAAAACAAAGTCACCGACTTTCGAAAGAAAAGTTTTTTTGTAGGTTATTTTGAACTTTTTTGTGGTGGTTTTGAAGTCGGTTACATTTTTTCTTGAAAAAGTTTTCGATTAAATAATTATCAAGAAAGTTTTCAGAACAGAAGTTGTAGAGAACGATACCTTCTATAATACTATGTAGATTTTTTTTTCTTTCTTTCTTTCTTTCTTAGATTTGGTTTTAACATCTACTCCCGTTTTGTTTTTTTTATCGTGGTAAAATCATCAAATGAGTCCTCCCACCCCGGGCAGGGCGGGAGGGACTGTCAGACTTGTACTGACTAAAATCCACGGTGTCCTTCAATAGCCCTTTATGTTCCGGGGTCACGGTGATGGAAATAAGTCCCGCGACCCCGGCAGGCTTTGGCCCTCATAGAGGGAGCCCCGTCATTTTGCTGACGCTCTTTGAAGCGCGCGTGGAACACGACGCGCCGTCGACCCGGGCATGGTCCATGGTTGGACAGCGAGTTGCCCTTTACTCGCTGTCCGCATGCCCGCGCCTACGGGGGCCGGAGGTCGTCTGCCGACGTCCGACGCCGTGGGCGTCTACCACTGTGGTTGGGGCGGAGGGAGGACGATGTCCTCTCTCTCTCGCGGCTCGCCTTCTCCTTCGCGAACATTACTGCTTCGCAGAAGGAGGCGACCGCTTCCCACTCCGTCTCGCCCCGCAGCATGGCTTCGACCAATGCCGGCCGCGAGAGGTCTCCGCATATCGCCGCCGTGGGACACGTCGGTGCTCTGCCCAAGCTGGGCAGTCTTGCACCGTATGCTCTACTGTGTCCTCCGGGCGATCTTCGCAGTGGTGACACCCAGGCGTATCTTCCCTCCCTATCCGACACAGGTACCTCCCGAAACTTCCGTGTCCGGTGAGGACCTGTGTCATCCGATAGGACAGGACTCCCGCCGTGACGTCTCTCCAGCCACTCCTAAAAGAGGGGTCTTACCGCCGCTATTGCGGCGTGCCCGATCTATGCCCGTTTACTAATTAATTACGGAAAACTAAATTTCTCCATATAAAAAATAAAAGATTATTTATTTTCTCGGAAAGGGCCCCGATATCAAAAACTGCAAAGAGATAAAAGTGGCTTTCATCCAAAGAACCTCATTTTAATAGATAAAACCTTAATTCGGATTTTCGTTCCTATGTCCATGATTTTCCGGATCGGGACCAGTGTGCGTCTGTTGAATAAACTAAATGTAATGATATAAATATCATTGACTAAATGCTAATACACAAATGAACATAATACAAAACACTCGACTACTAAAATTATACAACGTTAAATGCGCAAAACCTCTCGTGGGGTAACTCAGCCCATGTTACTGAACAATGTTTGTTCTAAGACTTTTGGAAATTCGCAAAAAAAAATTTGGTGTTTCAAACAAAATGAGAAATTGATCGGGCCCATCAGTATGAAAAATATTTTTTTTTGTGAATTTCCAAAAGTCTTAGAACAAACATTGTTCAGTTACATGGGCTGAGTTACCCCACGAGAGGTTTCGCGCATTTAACGTTACACGTTCTCGATATGCCTAACCACCCTTAGAGCGAGAGAATGTTAGAGCGAGTGAGGCCAATAAAAATTCGTTGTGGACCACACGTCTGGTCGTTCCGGCCGTGCTCCGGCCACTAAGAAATTTCTCTTGCAATTCTTGTTTATAAATACTTTTTTAGATGTTATCTTCTCTTCCATCTATCTTCTATCTATCTTCTTATAATATATAAAAAAAAATTAACCGCCTTCAAAAACAACCACAAAAAAGGGTAAAATAACCTACAAAACTTTTCTCTGGGAAGTCGGTGGTTTTTTTATTAATTTCATTGTTTTTTTGCCACCGACTTCCGAGAGAAAAGTTTTGTAGGTTATTTTACCCTTTTTTGTGGTTGTTTTTGAAGGCGGTTAATTTTTTTTTGAAAAAAGTTTTTTTTTTACTCTTTTTAGTTTAAATATTCAACCAAAATTCTTGCCAAATACATAATTTTCCTACATGTGCACTAGAATTTTGTAATCCGTAGCACCGGTAATAACATCGTTAACATCTCTTTCTTTCCTTCCCTATCTCAAAAACTACTAAACCGATTTTGATGAAACTTGCAGTATTCCTTAAGTTGAACGATACCTAGTACAACATAAAAAGAATTACTTAAATCGGACTTGTAGTTCCGGAGATATGCGAACACAAACATAATTTACTAAATCTGTCGATTCCGAGTCCTCCATCACCTTCCATCATCAGCTCATCCACCTGAGATGGTGATTATCAGATGCAAATACTTGAACAGCTTACAGAAATATATGAAAATGGTACTATGTGCCTATAAAATTTGAAGGTTGCTCTCGATTTCCCTGGGATCCCATCATCAGATCCTGACCTGATGATCATGGGACCAATTGGAAAGTATACCCTTTCAAACAAAAGAAAAATTTTCCAAATCGGTCCACGCGTCTTCGAGAAATCGGGTAACATACATAAAAAAAAAAAAAAAAAAAAAAAAAAGATTCCGACGAATTGAGAACCTCCTCCTTTTTTTGAAGTCGGTTAAAAATGGATCGCTAAATGAGTTGCTAAGCCCATAACTTGCAGACGGCTGGACCGTTTCGGATAATTCTTTTTTTGTTGTGTATTTAACCATCAGGACCAGGTTATAGACGACGAAAATCATCATGTCCACCCTTGCGAAGCTGGGACGGGCCGCTAGTTATTTTTTATAATATAATAATGGATCGCTAAATGTGTTGCTAAGCCCATAAGTTGCAAACGGCTGGACCGATTCGGATAACTCTTTTTTTGTTGTATATGTAACCATCAGGACCAGGTTATAGACGACGAAAATCATCGCGTCCACCCGTGCGAAGCCGGGACGGGCCGCTGTTTTGAAATATTTTTTATTGTTGGAGTGAAGCGCTTTATTGATCTGTTGACATCAAAATAATCTAAATAACAAACATACCTACGCTGCAAAGTTATTATGAAAAATACTTTTTATTAAAACATAAAAACAGAATTTTGATGATATTCTGACCTCTAGTCTAAATTAAGATAAATAGAAAAATCTGCATTTGTCATAATGCGCTGAACACATTTTTAAATGAATTCTTTATTGTCTCAGACAAAGCGCACTAACGTAACTCAAAATGACGTTGGGCACGAAAGAGCTGTATTGAACGCTTGATTTACCTAGTTTATTCCACTTAAATGAACTCACAAAAAATAACCAGCTGTTACTTATATTATGGTTATTTATGAGCAATAATAATATTTCATGTTATTTCACTGTTTTGTTCAAAAGAGTCATACAAAGTTACGCAAATAATTCGGCGCGAGTAAATTTTACAAGACCTGCGCCATAATACAATTATTTAGATCAGAAAGGAATGGAAGGCATAGACTAGAAGAAAATGTCGTTTGATCACTAAACATTATAATTTTATTATAAGCAGACATGGCGGCGACAAGAGAATGCACCGCACCCACTCGTTATCCCGTTCCGGGACCGGTGACGAGCCGGAAGACCGCTGTGGCCGCCGGCGGCGCCGCAAGAAGTGCTGCCGCCGACGCCGTCGCCGCCGCTCTTGTGTAAGTATAACCTTAATGGCGCATTTACATTAAGTCGGTTAGACCGTATTCGGCTACCGACTAATATAAACAGGTATTCGTTTGGCCGTATTCGGTTTGGCCGTATTCGGTCGAGCCCGTTGTCGGTGTCGAGTGCGCCGTGCCCCGCCCGTCGCCCGCCGCCCGCAGCCCGCAGCTCAGTTCGCTTGATCGCCGCATCAATCAAGTCGCCGAATTCGGTTAACCGACCAATGTAAACAACTCAATTTAGGTAAGCGTTTCAGTTAAACCGAATGCGGCCGTCGCCTTCGGTGACCGACCTCAAACCGACCTAATGTAAATGAGCCATTATATACCTACCTATCACCGACCCTATCTACCTCTGTAGAACGCAAATTGCAGACGTTACTCGTGCCAGTTAGCTGTTTGACATTTTTGAATAGGTGTTTGCTGGAAACTTGTCCAATATTTCTTCAATAATAATCTCCAGCTAGCGCCAGTGTCTTGGATACTTTCCACCTGCACGCGTAGCATGGCGATTCTATCTCTATTCTACGAAGAAAAGACGAAAGCTATTTTTCATCATTATTCCTTTACAAATCGACTGTTTTTTTTTCACAAGTATGACACGATTCGTAGGCACCTTGCGCACTAGATGGCCACGACCACGACCAGTGGCCGCAACGATCAGATTCATTAAAGAAAACATATTTAACGTCGCGCACTTAGCCGCAGCGGCTAAGGCCGAGACTCCACCAAAGCTGTGCGAGTCGAGACGTGTTTTGAACAACCAATAATAGAATTGCGTTGCGGCACGGGTTGCGGAGTGGAGCTGTGTCAATAACGCAATTCTATTGGTTGTTTAAAACACGTCTCGACTCGCACAGCTTTGGTGGAGTCTCGGCCTAACTGGCCGCACACCGGGCCGGCACGTCTGGTCGTTGCGGCCAACTTACGTATAGTTTGCTATTAGCGCTCGCGCACTAGATCTACGACCGTGAATGCGGCCCGGCTGCGGCCAGCCATTCTAAGTGCAGCAGCTCTACAAATGGCCGCTTTAAGACCAGTCG
This sequence comes from Agrotis clavis, assembly GCA_954870645.1. NCBI lineage: Eukaryota > Metazoa > Arthropoda > Insecta > Lepidoptera > Noctuidae > Agrotis > Agrotis clavis. Next base: position 25,007,436 of record OX940928.1, on the reverse strand, counting down.
TGGTCGTGGCCGCAAACTTGATCCCAGCCCAACCGTACCTTCTGCTAAATTGCCTTTTTTTTAGCGTAGTAAAATCATCAAATGAGTCTTCAACCCAGGGCAGGACAATAACCCTTTACGTTCCGGGGTCACGGTAGATCGTTAGTCCCGCGACCCCGGCAGGCTTTGGTCCTCTTAGGGGGGCCCTGTCATATAGCTGACAGCTTTTTGAGGCGCGCGTGGAACATAACGCGCTGTCGACACGGGCATGGTCCATGGTTGGACGGCGAGTCGCCTATCACCCGTGCATACGGTGGCTAGATATCGTGCTGCGGCGTCCGTTACCGTGGGTGGTCTCCCACTGCATGTGTAAATTACCTAAGATGAACATTATTATTGCAAAAAAGCGAAGGAAGCGGCGCCGACGCAGCTGTCGCCGTAGGCGCCGCCGCAGCTGCAGCCGCCGTCGTCGAAGACGCAGCTGTAGACGTCGGCGAAAGCGAGGGTGTCGCCGCAAGCGTCGCCGTCGCTGCTAAAGCCCCAACTGTGCTCGTAAGGCCTTTGCCTGTTAAATTCGGTGTCATGTTTGTGTTCACACTTTTTTTTACCAAAATAAAATTTTATTGAAAAATAATTTTGTTTTTTAATTTTGTTCTTTACATAATTATTACTCACTAGCTGTGCCCGCGACTTCGTTCGCGTGGATGTCGGAATTTAACAATGTATTTTTTAGTGCGAAGCGTTTAATTCTCGCCACGTTTTTCATTTATAAACCCTGTATTTCGAATTCAAGAATATTTAACGTGTTTGTAATAAACGCCCTCTGTTGTTCAAAGGCAGTACCATTCAATTGCTATTGGATTAGAGTAGTTTGTATATCGATTTGAATTCGATATTGTTTAATGAATTAAATTAATGTTGGTATGGAAAAAAAAATGATGGAACCTACTGTAAATCCTATATCAGCGCGCGTGAACGTAAAGCGACAAAAAGAGTTAAAACTCCAAAACAAATAAAATTCTTAGATTTTTTGTCAAAGAAACATGTACTACTTACCTACAACGGACATACAAAAAGATTAACAAAAAATAAAGATTTGGGCTCAGCTTATATTATTATGTAGGTAGGTAAGATTTAGATTTTGAAAAGGTTGCTGAAACAATTTTATAAACTTGTCCACTCCACTCCACCCGCTCCACTCCACTCCACCCGCTCCCCACCACTCCACCCGCTCCACTCCACTCCACCCGCTCCACTCCACTCTACCCTCTCCACTCCACTCTACCCTCTCCACTCCACTCTACCCTCTCCACTCCACTCCTCCCACTCCACTCCACTCCTCCCACTCCACTCCACTCCTCCCACTCCACTCCACTCCACTCCACTCCACCCGCTCCCCTCCACTCCACCCGCTCCCCTCCACTCCACCCGCTCCCCTCCACTCCACCCGCTCCCCTCCACTCCACCCGCTCCACTTCACTCCACCCGCTCCACTCCACTCCACCCGCTTCTCTCCACTCCACCCGCTCCACTCCACTCCACCCGCTCCACTCCACTCCACCCGCTCCACTCCACTCTACTCCACTTCACTCCACTCTACTCCACCCCACTCCACTCCATTCCATTCCATTCCATTCCGGTCCATTCCTCCACTCCACTCCATTCCAGTCCAGTCCAGTCCAGTCCATTCCAGTCCAGTCCAGTGCATTCCATTCCATTATGTTCGATTCCTTTAAATCGCTTTAATTAATTTCGGGTGAAATGATTCATTATCATCATCAGCCTATAATGTTCCCACTGCTGGGACACAGGCCTCCTCTCTGTGAGAGGGAGTGGGCCATAATCCACCACGCGGGCCCAGTGCGGGTTGGCAGATATCACATGTCATCGAATTTTTGGTTCTAGGACATGCCGGTTTCCTCACGATGTTTTCCTTCACCGTTTTGAGAGCAGTGGTGATGAAATAAATTACGCAAAGTAATGCGCCTGGCGGGGTTCGAACCCACGACCTACAACTCGTAAGTCGGGACCGATACCACTGGGCCACCACTGCTCTCAATTGAATTGATTACGATGAAACAAAATACCGTACATAAATGTTACTTCAATAACACCTCGTTTCCAGGTTTTCTTAAAACGCCATCTGCCGTGCGTTGAAATAATTATGTTTAAGTTTATTAATTGAATATTTAAGTTTATTAATTGAATAAGTAGTTTTTCCATTCGAAGCTAGATCGCGCTACTGACCTACGCGTCTCGGTGTGAACTGACCGTAATTTTACTTCTGGAACACTTTAAATTCAAATATCTTTTGATAGACTGAACCGATTCCGATGAAACAAAAACTAAACGTTACTTCAAGGTACGGTCAGTCGTTGTGTATTAAAGTTATCTACAGAGCTTTCGTACATTTTAAGTGATGCCCGAACAAATAAACATACAAACAGACATACAGACAAACAGACAAAAATTCTAAAAATGCTAGAAATGGGTTCTATTGGTTGTCCTTTAATAACCTGGCTTTATTTTTTGAGTTTTTTTTAAATGTACAAAAATTACTTTTCTACAGTTTTATTATATGTATAGATTTAGGCCGTGCGTTGCGTTAGGCGTGCGCACGGCGCGGGCGCCCGCGTGGTGTGCTGTTTTCATGTAATCTCATCGACGGGCGACCCGCTGCACGCAGCGCTGGTCTATGAGATTAAATGAGCACGCCACGCGGGCGCCCGCGCCGTGCGCACGCCTAACGCAGCGCACGGCCTGGCAGTGACGAACGAAACAGAACAGAGACGGACCGGCGAAAGAACGAATAACTCTCGGCGATTTTCTCTCTCAAGAAACTCACAATAAATGTACATTCCGTGTAAACGAAAGAGAAGCATAATTATATCAATAGTTGCTGACTGTTCACACTGCCGGCGACGACTCGTTTTACTCGTTCTGTCGCTAAGCGACGAGCTTTCAAAAATTAACTCGCTCAGCGATACTCGTTCAGCGATGCTCGCTCACTCGTTGCTCGCGTTCGGTACAGTGAATGTTGTTTGTTTGTATTGAATAGGCTCGGAAACTAAGTTGGTTAGTCCACTTACGATTATCAAGGAAAGCTATATAACATCACGCTGCGACCAACAGGAGCCGAGCAGCGCGGGTGAAAAGCTTGTCTTTAATACATATAACAAACCGCCTGGCACCCTCCCTTGTGAAGGAGCTGTAATGGGCCTACCACACGCAAAAGCTTCACCACAGTTGTACCTGCGCAAGAAAAAACAATACACGGTCGGCAAGGTAAAATTGGGGTCCAAGAGAAAATTACTGATAGGTACAGCTTGACATAAAAATGTAGAAAACCGGAAGTCGCCACTGTCTTCGCGCTACCAGCACTTTGAATGATTTTATTTTATTTTTTTTTCACTTATTACGTTAGTTTTATGGCACAATAATAAATCTAACAAACCTGCGGTCTTTGTTTACATCAAATATCAAAGATTTTAAAACGCTGTCAGTAATAAAAAATTTAGTTCCGTTTCAATCCGTTCCGGCCAAGCTGTAGGTACCTACTTTGATCATGAAAACATTTTTTTTAAGGTTTAGATCGAACATTTTCATTTTATAACTAACCCAAAACTTACATAACAGTTCTCTATATACAATGTACAAAAATATCACAAATCAGTCTTTCAAATCTTAACCATGATTTCCTCCAAGGTCTTCCGCTGCAGGTCAGGTACCGTGGCGTCTTCGTGTGGTCTTCCTACTGGCAGGAGTAGTTCCAGTCTTTCATTGAGGGGTCTGGACAATAGGTCACGAAGACGAGCGTTGCAGTTGAGGGGCGTTGACGTCAGAGCTACCAAGCCGCAGTACTGGAATTAAAAAAAAAAAAATAGTCTTCTCTTCAAAGTAGTGAAATCTTCTACGTTGCTCAAAACGGTAAAGTAAAACACCGTAAAGAAACTTGGACTTATTATTAAATATAAGTTTGAAATCGCTTGTTTGCTTGGGGAATTTACACGAGTCGATTTAGCCGCTAGTCTAGTCGCATCACTTAAAAATCAGCAAAACTAGTCAAATTGTCATTAGACAAGCACAAGGCGCAAGCTAATGCAAGGAAGGCAATTACCCAACACAAAGCTACTAAATTATTTTTCGAAATAATTATGTTTGCCCAGTCAAGGTCTTTAGTTACGAATAGTAGACAATCTAGCCAGAAATAAATGCTTTGATCCGTAGTTTAAATCATGTTTACAATGAAGGAACTCAACGAAAACATACATCTTATTTTATGAGGTAATTCTGGGCAATGTAAGAGAAATAAACATCACAGAATGAGAAATAGCTGTCCATGTTAGTTACGATAATGTAGGTAAAAATAACTTTAATGGGAATTTTTTTTTTTTCAATTTTTTCAATTTTGAATTTTATTTTTTTCTTTAATGGGACCTGAATTAGCTGTGGTCGATAGATCAGATAGGCGCGCAATGATTGTAGATATAACCGCACCCCATGACTGGAACCTCGTGAAAGCTGAGAAAGATAACCAAATCAAGTAGCTTGACTTGGCTCGGGAGGTTGTCAATTTATGGGATGTGGACTCAACCATGTGGTGCCGGTAGTTGTTACAGCCAATGGCTAAGTGTCAAGAGTTCTTAGCAAAGGTCTCCCCAGGGCCTTCCAGGATTTTTTTCTTGAACCGCTTCGAACCAGCCCTCATGGTAAGCTTCTATATCGTCTCGCCACCAAGAGATTTAAGATAATATTATTTTGGCACATATTGAGCTACGCCTACAGGGGAAGCTTTTGGAAGGTGTGCAAATTCAGTTATCCTTAAATTACCTGAATAGCAGCCAGTAACACCCCAGCAGCTATTGCCGTACTGATCTCACTGTAGTAATGCATCCTTTTCTTTCCATCATCTCGCCAAGAGTGTGTCTGTCTGAACACCAGCACCAATGCTGGAGCATCCGACAGATACGGCTTCACAGGCTTCGTCGCAAATGGTTTCAAGTCCGTCACCCATTGTCTTGACATTCTCTGGTTGTAATTTAACTCTTCTTCTTCTTCCACGATCTCTCTTATAGCTGCTTTCATTTCTTGGTCTTGGACCACGACAAAAGTCCAGGGTTCTGTGTGTGCTCCCGATGGAGAGGTACCTGAAATGATAGGTAAGTTGTTTGAATGGTTTGACCAACAACCAGATGGCATGAGGTAGTTCGCTGATAATTCAAGGCCTGTACTGCTGATCAAGGGAGAAAGGGACAATCCGAGAGGTCCTATATTCAATAGTGATTCAATCACGGTTGCAAATGATGATTTTGATGAGTATTGAACCGTTCTTGCGAATGAGCCAATAAAAGCTTTTGCTTTGCGGTAACTTGAAGAAATAGCAAGGCAAAGTTTTATTGCAAATGTCTAACGTCTTTGGATATACAAATACAGCTTGGCCAGAACGGATTGAAACGGAACTAAAATTTTTATTTCTGACAGCGTTTTAAAATCTTTGATATTTGATGTAAACAAAGACCGCAGGTTTGTTAGATTTATTATTGTGCCATAAAACTAACGTAATAAGTGAAAAATAATAAAATAAAATCATTCAAAGTGCTGGTACCGCGAAGAAAGTAGCGACTTCCGGTTTTCTACATTTTTATGTCAAGCTATAGTTGCATCATTGTCTACGCTACATCTGTTCTACATCTTGTCACTTTTGACGTAAGCATGTGAGGTGTGAATTTCATAATTTGTTTGTGAATTTTCGAGCTAAACAATATAATATTAATACTTTGTTATACATTCTATTATTTTAGCCAGATGTCATGAAATTCTTTTTGAGTTCACGTCGTATCTTTACGTTGCTGATTTTATTAACTGCAACGGCGATTCTTTACATCTTGTACGTAAAGAAGGAAAGACGAGATTTTATCAAAAACTATTACAATGATGAGGTTGACTATGAAAAGAAAAGACATCGGCTTTTAAAGAACACAAGAAAAATGAGCAAAATTCGAAATTTAGTGAAAGAGTACAACACGAAGAAATATATCCACAACTCAAACTTGGGACCCATTACTAAAAAAACATTCGTCATAGTCATACAATGCCATGCCAACGTAAATCACTTAGAGCGTCTCTTGAGTAATTTGAAAAAAATATATTTCATTAATAGAGCTTTACTTATATTCTCTCACGATTACTTCAGTGATAAAATGAACAAACTCATTGTGAAAATTGACTTTGCTCAGTACGTGCAAATTTTTTACCCTTATTCTATACAGTTATACTCTGAAGTATTTCCTGGTGCAGAGCCTGTGCCTGAAAACCCTTCATGCGAGAAGACAAAAACCAGAGACCCTCAAGCCGCTCAGTCCAAACATCACTGGTGGTGGCAAACCAATCAAATCTTTGACCATTTTTGGGACTTGAAGAAATACACTCAATCGATACTGTTTCTCGAGGCAAACAACTATATTATGCTTGATGTTTTATTTGTACTCAAGTTACTTGAAAACGTAAAGAATTCACACTGCACTTTTTGCGAAATGATAAGTTTGGGGGCACATGATCCAGAGGTAACACAATACAAAAAGAGAAAAAGCATAGTAATACTGGAACCTTGGAAAGAGAGTATGTCTAGTACAGCCATCGCATTCGACAGGAAGATTTGGCAAGGCATCAAAGCGCGGAAGGAATTATTTTGTTACTACAATGATTCTAGATGGGACAATTCATTGAAACATGTCAATACTGCTTCGATGCAGGGTAATATATATTTGGTGGCTATCGAAGGTCCTAGGGTATTTAGCATAGCGGAGTGTGATCCCAAAGATGTTGGTTGCAATGAGGATGCTAGACTAAGAGCCGTAAAACACTTCACAAGATTGGTTTCCAAAAACATGTTCCCTCAAAGTCTCAGGATTAAAGTGCCAGCCGAAAAAGAGTTCAATACTACTGAGGCAGGTGACTTTACCGATGTTCGTGACCACGAGCTTTGTATGCGGTTTGCTAACGAAAACATGTCTATTGAAAGCTAAAAGTTTTGAAAATTATATTGTGTTGTTAGTTTTTTTTGTATTGTTTTATTCCAATTTGTGCCTATTGCATCATTATGAACATGTCATATTGAACTCAAACGGTCATGGGTAAATAATCATTTTTTCTGAGACCATGATGAACATAACATTTCAAGTTTTTTTTAATCAAAGTCTAAGTGACCATGTCAGTTTAAAATCTTTAAACCTGCTTATTGTTCCTGTGTAGCACGTAATAGCAACGTCCCTATCGTTGATTGATTGCCCATTATTTTGAGAAGAGACTTTGTCTGGCAACATGAAATGAGTTCACGAATCACGAGCAATTACTAGCATGGTATGAGCTGGTCGCTGCGACAGTCGTTTCTGATCGTCAGTGTCAAGAAGCAGTGATCAGTGAGTAGAGTTCGCGCTACGACTGGATTTTTTTTGACGCGGCTTTGCTATTATATCAAATTGCATTAGAACGTGGTACATACCACGAGTTTTCTCGTGTGGTGGCGCGGATTCAGTAATGAATTTTTTTTTACCCCGGATCGAATCCTAAAAAACTTTTCTTACGATCGTCGATATTTGTATCGGTAAATCGACATATTTTTTTCGAAGAGTACCAGCAATATTTGTTAGTGAAGAGAAAACATTTAGATAAAACACATAGAGGGCGTTTTTCCATTAGCCGGCACGGCACCGGCACCGGCGACGGCGCCGGCGCCGTGCCGGTGCCGGGGAAGCAAAAATGTATGAAAATCTGTGGCTCGTTTTTCCACTTACCGGCGCCGGCGCCGGCCCGGCGTTCATACATTGCACCGGCATGGCGCCGGCGCCGTCGCCGTTGCCGGTGCCTTGCCGGCTAATGGAAAAACGCCCAATAAAGCCGGAAACACATTATTAACACCCGACGCCACCCGATGAAACGTGATGCGTGTTAGGTCAAATCAAATGTATTGTTTTCTATGACCAGAATCACACTAAGAACACCCGACGCGACGACACGCGCTCACTGCACATCGGGTGTCGACACGTTGCGTCGCGTGGCGTGTTAAATAATGTGTTTCCGGCTTAAAGAAAAACAATAAACTACACAATATTAGTTTTTAATTCTACATATATTTTTCACAACATCAGACAAAACATCAAAACCACACGTTGTTTTTAGTGAAATGCATGCAAAGTTCGCGGTCCCTGATATCTCTCCACAACCCAGCAGATTCCTCGTCAAAGTCCACTTCATTGCGAACAACCGTGATCATACTCCATGGATACAAGTATTTAGAGATTTGTTCCACAAATGATTGCACTACTGTGACCTCGAGTCCTTTGCATTTATAATTCTTATCACACTGTTTAAGTCGAAATACTCTGCGACCAGCAATAGCTGTCATATAAATGTTCCCTTCCCATTTTTGTTCAGCTACATACCTCAAGGAACTGTCCCAGTTAAAGTCATTGTGGTAACAGAATACATCACTGTTGGCCTTCAAATCATTCCACATTTTTCGGTTGAAAGCTATACCCGTCCTAGGAGTTTTACTTGTCCAAACTTCTATCGTCATTACGGTCGTTTTTTTGTATTGATTTAACGAAGGTTTGTGAGCACCCATACTCAACAACTCACAAAATGGACAATGATGGAATCGAGCTTTTCTAAGCAATCTGTGCACGAATAGAAAATCTGGAGTCACATAATCACCTTCTTCTAAAAATAAAATGGTGTTGTTGAAATACTCTGTGACTTTCATATTGTCAAAAACCTGGTTGACTCCCCACCACCAGTGGTGTTTTCCCTGAGCTGCTTGTGGGTCCCTGAGATTTGACTCTTTGCAGACATAGCCATCAGTACAGAACTGGCTATCATTCCCTGGGAACACTTTTGGATGTAACTGTATGGAGTACGGATAGAAAATTTGCATATATTTGGCAAAAGTGATTTCTTTGATAAGTGCATTGATTTCATAGCTGAAATAATCATGGGAGAAGATAAGTAAAGCATCTTGTATCCCGTTGGCAACACTTAGGGAGATCAACAGCTCTCGGATGTAATATGCATTCGAGTGTACTTGTATCACTACGACCTGCGTACTGTTGCAGACGGGCCCCAATTCAGTATTATACACTTTCTGTCTCATGTTAATCTGCTTAGTTTTATCTTTCATCTGAATTATCTGTTGAATATCTTGCACTTTGTTTCTGAACTGCACATCCAAGTATTCCGTATAAGTGCTATTATCCTCTTGATAGTTCTGAAGAAAATCTTTCCGCTGTTTCTTCACAAATAAGACTTGTTGGTACACTCCGTAAACTAGGGAACCAATAACAAGTATGAAAATTGTAAGATATATACGAGCTAAATATTCTGGATTTAGATTCATGGTTCCAATTTGATGAACATGAATTTAGTCATAAAATAAAATCAATGATCTAAAAAAAATTACATAATTCGACTCCCCTCCATAAAGATCAAAAATAAAAAATGACGTTAGTGACATTCATTAGTATAGAAAAGAAGCATGGATTACAAAATTTTGAATTGTCTGTGATTTAGAATCCGAAAAGCATCGTAGCTTATGACACAAGCTATGGTAAGTACAGTCTTAGGGCCTGTGCATGTCGCGGGTAACACGTATACCGCGACTCCGGTACACAAAGGGCTACCGAAGGACACCGTGGATTTCCCTGTCCCTCCCGTCCTGCCCTGGGTAGGAGGACCGATTTGATGATTTTACCACGATAAACAAAAAATGGCCTGTGCACACCACGTTTTTTAAACGCGCCGTCGTCGACGCGCGTTTCTGAAACACGGCGTCGACGGCGCGATTTTATCAAACAGAGCAGTTTGTTGTCGTTTGTATTTTATACAAGTGTGCAAAGGTCTACAGGCTGCGTCTGACAGCCAGCTACAGGCTCGTCTTGCGTGCGTATCGCTGCAAATGCGCTTCAACGGCGCGTTTTTAAAACGTGGTGTGCATAGGCTTTTAGATCTATTGGGTAGGAATTGCAGTGGCAAATCTGTTTAATGGCAGCAGTATGTCGCCTAAACTCAACGACAAGCCGCAGCGTCCTAAGGCTTGACGGCGCGGTCGGGCAATGGCTGAGCGATCGACTACTGCGCAGCATTATCAGAGTTTATATGTTTAAAAAAACACACTATAAAAACAGCGGTTGCTGTCGCGTTAGATTTTGTTTGTGCCTTTATTATTTATACTTGATGATCCACTTTTCTATAATTACCTCTAAAAATCTGATACGAATAGGAAGATCAGTTGACAATAAAAATAGCCAGATAAAAAATTAAACAAGTTACGTTGTTCTTCACATTATGTAATTTAATTCCTAACTTCCTAACTAATGTTTTAATTGCGAAAGTAAGTTTGTTACCTTTCTACGCTCAAAACACTGAAAAATCATCCTGAAATTTTATCGTACGTTGCTACCAGGTATACGTATAGACATGATTACATGTTATTCCCGAGAAAAGCAACAATAACGTTACGACGAAAATAAATAAAAACGCATTGCTTTGACTGGTACACATAAATATTATAATTAACAAATGAAGACAGATCATCACATGTTAGAAACAATACAATTTAATACCAAAGGCTACGTTTTGTGAAATGCATGCAGAGCTCCTGATCCCTGCTATCAAGCCAATCTCCAGATGGTTTAGTGTCATCCGTCTTTTTTTCTTCCTTCTTTAACCCTATAACAAGACCTTTAGGAAATAACTCTTTAGATACTTCATTTATGAACTTTTTTACTTCAACCAGTGTATTGCAACCGAAAAATTCGTCACATTCATCCAAGTTAAAAACTCTAGGACCTTTAATTGCTATCACAAAAATCTTCTTATTCCACTTTCTATACTTCAGATTCTTCAAAGATTTGTCCCAACGAGCATCGTTATAGTAACAAAAATCCGTACTCCACGCTTTCACGGCTTTCCAAATTTCCCTGTCAAAAGCTAAAGCAGTTTTGGGCATATCATCAGTCCAGAATTGAATCATTATTGTATCCTGCTTTCTGCGATACTCGTAGCTATGAAGACGTTTGTGTGCAGCCAAACTTATAAATTCACAAAACGGACAATGGAGTCTTTTAGCATCTTGAATCGCCCTGAACGTGTATAAAAAATCAGGTGCAACGTAGTTCCCTTCTTCAATAAATAAAATGTCTTTTTGGTAATTACTTATAATGGGCATATTGTCGAACACTTGGTTGGCCAACCACCACCAGTGAAGCTTTGCTTGAGAAACCTTCGCGTTTCTTAATGTTGAGTTTTTACAAACACTCTTCCCTGCAGTACAAAGTATTGAGTCTTGCCCAGGGAACACACTTGGGTACAACTGTAATGAATATGGATAGAAGATTTGCATGTATCTGGCAAAATTGATAGTGCTGACAAGTTGGTTGATTTCTTTATCATAGTAATCGTGCGAGAAGATTAGCAGAGAATTACTGATTCCATTGGCTTCCCTCATAGATTCCAAGAGTTGTTTGAAGTAGGATATATTAGAATGGACCTGTATCACTACAACGTTTGTGCGAGAACTTATCGGTCCCATCGCCAAATTGTAAATAGTTTGGCTTAGGTTTATGAATTTGATATGTGCCTTTAAACGTTTATGTTCTTGAGAACTTTCTATATCTTTAAAAATCTGTTTATCTTTATTTACTTGTATATCATTCTTTGTAAGAGTTGCATATCTACTGGAGCTATCGTTGAATTTTGCATTGTAACTTGACTTGACTTGAATTCGTTTATTAACTAAGCGTATTTGATACAACACTGTGCATATAGTCGCAGAACCGAGTATGATCAACAATATACGGTAGAAGTCAATTAAAAATAACTTATTTATTTGAACCCACTTCATGGTTTTTGCAGTACTTATAAAAGGTATTATAATTTTACCGTGACATATCCAGACATGTCATTGACTTCCAATAATATTGTCATAGAGAATCGTAAACTTTTCTTTAATATTTTTTACCATAAACAATTCTTTAGTTTGAAGATCTGATCACATGCGATCTCTGTTACCTATGGATGTCCACAATGATGTGCTTTCTCACTGTTCGCGTCAGGTCCCATCGCGGTCAGCCTTTACAGAAATCAGATCGCATCGCCAGATCGTGTCAACAGGACGGAACGCGCTCTGTGGGTAACAAATGGCCTATGCTCTAGTAGTCGCAAGACAGCTGAATATGAGGACCCCAGTTATATTCCCAGGTCGTGCCATTGGGTTTTTCCATCAGGAATTTCTCAGACTCTCTCTTCATCATTGCCTAATGAATAATTTGTAGGAAACAAATTAAGGAATGCTTGCTTATATTCTTCTAGCAAGGAAGGTTATTTAAAGAAAGTTGTCCAACTTTCAAATCAAACTAGAAATAGCAGGATTTCCTGAGCAAAAGGTAGGTGTGGAGTGAAACTGGTAGATCCCGTATTTGTACTTGTAGTTAGGTTATGCAGTAGTATTACTAAATAGTCTAACCGTATATAGACTGCACTTTCAATTACAACATTTCTGGAAAATTATCAACTACCGTTTCAACCAGTTTTAGCTTAACGAGGCAAGAGGCTTATCGGCGGAGATGCTCCGGTCGACTCTAAAAGCTCCAGATCCTTGATCATCGACACCAAGTTGCAGACTTTTTTTTTATCGTTTTCACTTCGGAGAGTGTACGATGGAACTGCACAACTTGATTCAACCTACTCTTTTTCACCATCGGACAACAAGACGTACCTACGGCAATGCGCTAACGGTTCAAGCTGGACATTTCACCCTTACGTATAAAGCGTTTTGCAAATACTTTTAGTGTGCGCACAGCTATGGAGTGGAATTTAGTGCCATGTTTGAATTTGTTTTTTTTTTTATCGAGCCCAATATTCCAATTCACTATGGGTCAAGTCACACCTAGACGCGACGCCGCGCGCACATTTCAATAAAGCTACTCAAAATCTGAATGTATTTATTATGCGGAAAGATATACATTTGCAGTACCGGCGTCACGTTACGTCGCCCGCGTCGCGTCTTGGTGTGAGCTGACCCTATCTTTACCATTTACCTTAGGATATTTTTTTGGAAAATTTTATATACCTAATGACTTTTAATTACCTATTAAAAATTTTGCATTTGATTAGATTTTCTAACGCTTAAAAAAATTAAAAACTTTTCTGCAATGTCCCTTTAATGCTAATTTTCGCTAGACAGCGATCCTCGTTCAATAACCACTGGTTCGTATGCAAACGGGGACATCCATCGCATAGGTTTCAAAGTTCACGCTAAATATCAAGATATTAAGATGCATGCCATGGCTGCAATTATAGCTTCCTTTGCTTAGATGTGTCTGGCACACGGATGTGCGGCAATGTGCGACACAGTGTGCAGCACAAATGTTCGTTATGGTGGCATATCATACCAGGGTGGGAACGAGATGGCGATAGACGTCTTGTATAGCTCTATCTCTTTCCCACATTGGAATTACTCACGCTTTATGACGTCATGGCCACCTGGTCGAATCAATCAGGAAAACACGAAAAAATTGTGCGTGTACACTCTAAAATGTTCGCGCACACCCGGATACTTTTGTGCGCGCACTCGTGAGCGATGGACTCGTTGCTTGTGCATGCACATTGCTGCACTCATATCAGTATACATGTTAATGCACAAAATGTGCCGCACTAGTTCGCGTACAGCCTTGCCGGTGAACACAGATACGATACCAGCTCAGTAACTGCACTGTTAAAGTGCGCGTACAAATGTGACACACACTATTTCGGTGGAATTGTACCGTTATGATGTATGTGTGCACCTCAAGTCAAGGTTTGACCTTCTTAGGGACAAGCCATTGCAATTTATCTGCAGTATCCTTGCTGCTGACCATGCTTTGTGCTGTTAGATCTGGGTCATGTACAGTTCTCATTAAAGAATTGTCCTTATGAGAAAATTACGCTTGTATTTCCCGAAGGCAGATGAATAGCAGTAAAAAACAAACAAATACCTTTAATTTTTTTTTATCTTTGGCCATCACTAAACTTGATTTTTTTCGTGGGCGCTTGTTGAACAAACTTTGAAACTAACATACAATTTAGACCGCCACGCCCAACGACAATTCGCCATTTTTATTTTATCGTGGTAAAGTCATCAAATGAGTCCTCTCACCCAGGGCAGAGCGGGAGGGACTATCAGACTCGTTCTGACTAAAATCTACGGTGTCCTTCAATAGCCCTTTACGTTCCGGGGTCACGGTAATCCGTAAGTCCCACGACCCTGGCAGGCTTTAACCCTCTAAAGGGGGGCCCCGTCATTGTGCTGACACTCTTTGAGGCGCGCGTAGAACACAACGCGCCGTTGACCCGGCCATGATCCATGGACAGCGAGTCGCACACAACACAATTCGCCACATAATAAAAATAATTCAAAATCCTTACCAGCAGTCCTTATAAGATTATCCAATATTTCTTGAGGTATTGGCTCTGGGCTGAAAGACCTGACAGTTCTTCTCTCTGCCATCAGCTCGTAGTACTCCCGCGATTTATCCAGGACCTCCTCGTCCGATCTTCTGGGAGGTCTGTAGGGCACTTGAGGGGTGTCTTCTGGGATGGCTGGCACCAGGTTGTCAGGATCTTCGTCTGCATCATCCGGGAAGTCACGAGCTGGAATGAGGTAGAAATTAAATTATAGAAACAGGCGTTACTTTGCGGAAATCCATGACATTAAAAGTTATGAAAAATGTTTAGTTTTAATTTTCTGTTTTTCTTGCACGTGTGCATATGCATGTTTCCTTTACTACATGTGCATTTGCATGAGGGCGGGAGGGTGTGATTGCATCCTGCATCAAGCCAGGATTTTTGTCGCGGAATTAAAACTAAACATTTTTCATAACATTTTATTTGCGGTAGAAATTGCTTAAGGACCTCTTTGACAACAGGCTAGTTTACTGTATAAATAAACTGAAAGTCTACTGTTTAGTCCATCAGATTTTGGAAAAATAATGAACACATAATTTGTCAACATTTTTTTTTAAATATTGACAAAGATACAACGCTTTGAAATTGGGGAGTGGGGGTTTGTGACGTCATAAGGCCTGTAATATTATGCCGGCCGAGTGATGTTTTGTGATTTTTAGAAGCGTTGTTTGGTCAATTTTGGCTTAAGTAACAAAAGAAAAAATATGAGTAAACTATTTTTATGATAATAATTTCGGACTAATATTTGAATACTTGAAATAAAGGCTTTGATTTTTATTTTAATATCATAACGTATTATAATATGTACTAAGCAGTGCCCTTAGCACGAATTTTCACTTTACAATATTTACAACGTTTCTTGTATGAAAAAATGGAACAGCGCCTCTGGTGTGCGAAGAAGGAACTAATTTTTTCTTTGAAAATTGACAATTGAAATTGCCAAAGTTCCAGTTTACTTTAGGTCTCAAATACTTAAAACTCGTGCTAAGGGTACAGGTATGATCTACCTTGTTTTGTTGATTATGAAAACTTATACATATAGCTTGTAAATATTTGTATTATATATTATATTTGTATTTTGTTTGTTCTTTTGTACGATTAGGGAATAGAAAGATACAATTTATTTATTGGATACCAAAATAAATGCACAGCTGTTTTACAATATTATTAATGATCCAGTTTAAATTCTTCCGCCCAATTATTGAGAACCATTAAAGGCTACGTAACATTACGCCTCAACCAAAAAGAAAGTCACAAAGCACGCTAGGCACAAATAAAAAAAAATGCAGGCGAGCGATGGAATGCAAAGCGGTTCTTCGGGGATCAAAACTTCACGAAGTCGTAGGCAAAAGCAGCTCTAAGGCTCTTCGTAGCAGCGAAGCAGTCATGCTCGTGGAGGAGGAGGCGGGCTGCGTGAGGGAGAGGCGAGCGTCCTCCCTCCACCCCAGCCGCTGTGGCAGACGCCCACGGCGCCGGACGTCGGCAGACGATCTTCGGCCACCGTAGGCGCGGGCATGCCAGCAGCGAGTAATGGGCGGCTCAAATGATTTTACCGCGGAAAAAAAAATAAAGCCCTTCGTATACAACATGACGCAAGTCTCCGATACCTTACGACTTTGGTATCCATTGACGCGTGACTGTGTACGAAGCGGCTAAGTCGGCCACTCTCCTAATGATCCACTCGTGAGTTTCCAGCAATGTCATTAGCTTTTTTTTCCATAAGTCATGAAGTGAATCACAAGGAATATTGCTAAATGGCCGTTTTAGACCCGCTGATCTTTTGTAAACGAATGGTTTTATGCATGAGGTGTAAACAAGAAATTAAGTTTCTGTCGAACTAAGCATCTTATGACGCATTTTGTATCGTTAATAAGGATTATTTTCAAAGCTAGATAGGCAAAAAACTGGATAGCTACCTAGTATGTATGTAAATATACCTAAATCATAGCACAAGGTATCAAATATCGCGATGGATAGAAATTTTTATTTAACAATTCGTTTGAATCATAATTTTATGGCTATATAGGTCGATCTTAATTTTATTCAAACAAAATAGGTTACGCTTGAGCGTCCGTTTAGTCCACTCTCGTCCCCTCGACCCCCAAGAATTAAAGTGTCCACTCGACCCCTAACTACAGTTTTTTCTCGACCCCTGGGGGTCGAAAGTGGAGTTCATTTTAAAGCCAAGTTTTGGTTTCCACTCTACCCCCAAGTACAGTTACGATGAAAAATCGCCAGTCTACCCTATAGTTGCATACTATTTAACTAAAATACCGTCACTATATTTTGTTTTAATCCTTATTCGTAAGAATCGACATTTGTGTAGTTACCAAGTGATCGGTGCGTGCACAAGTACTCCAACAAAGCTGTACCTTATAAAAACCTGCCCAATATTGCCATCAGCCAAGAATAAATCCAGACTCCGTAGTTGCTAGTGAGAAATTCCTAATAGAAAACCTAGAAACACTGCCTGACCCAAGAATCAGTGCTTCAGCAGTTGCGCTTGCGACCGCTAGACCGACGAGGCAGTCTTTTTAAATACCAATTCCTGAATTTCGCCTTTAGTACGTCACTGTACCAAAATATTAATTATCATACTAGGGGACGAGAGTGGACTCAAAGTGCGGGTCCTTTGTATGAAAATTCATTCTCACCCCCTAGGGGTCGAGAGTGAACTATGTTTAGGGGTTGAGAGGAAACCAATGAGCAAATCTTTTTTTAGGGGTCGAGGGGTCGAGAGTGGACTAAACGTGAGCGTCGAGGTGGGTCTGTGGATGGGTGACCATCGTAACGAGTTTTTAAAATGCCCCGAAAAGCATGTAAACTAATATTGTTGACATTTATAAAAGATAAAATTGGAAGGTTGGAACTCGTTTGCCGTCGAGTTGACGAATAAGCCGGTTCAAAGATAGATTCTGGTCTAGAATAACAGTATGTAATGATAGGTAACTTTTACCATGATATTATAAAAAACGCGGGCGAAGCCGCTGGCAAAACTTGGTAAATTAATTAACTGCAATTACAATATTTGTGCTTGAGTAAACATTCAAGCGCCAACGTTAGTTCCGTTCCGGCTAGAATCACATACCTATAACAAATAAGGCCGTTTGTCTACAACGCGACACAAGTCTCCGATACCTTACGATTTTGGTATCTATTGATGTGTGCTTGTGTACGAACCTTTATGTATTTGTATTGCGATAGTCGCCTAGATAACAAAGGCGTATGGTATCGGAGACTTGCGTCGCGTTGAGTGCAAAGGGGCTAAGAGTGGGTCACCATTAGTGCGTTTTGGCTTGTCACCGTCGCGTCGCGCGTCGCAGCGTTGACACTCCGTCGTTTTACATAGACTACATTTTTTACTACGGTCCAATAAAGCATGTCATAAAAATCAAGGAAAACTATGTAGCGACGACGCAACGCAGAGGCCAGCGCAAAGCAATAATGGGTCCTCTCCCTTACATTGAGAGGTCGTGGGTCGACGCAACGCAGTTGTGGCATACAATGCGTCGAGCCGTTGCGTCGACGCGCCGCACTAATAAGTCACTAAGAGTACAATCAAACACATGTCATTATCCTCTATTTATGCTTTGACACCGTTGGTTAAGGCCAGGTAATCAGGAATCGACCTATTTTTGATTCAACAATAAACAATCAAATATTCTTTTTTTCGATCCGAAAAAAATATATGTTGTAGTTCAATGAACTATCTAAATTAATTTGCAGTTGAAAACGCGATATTTATAACTTGCCTTGATCAAAAAAAATCGCGAAAATAGAGATTTTTTTAACGTTTCTTCAGTGGTACTTGAAGTAGACCATGCTTTTGGTCCTAAAAACATATCAATAGATAGGTAATGATGTTTGTCAGAGGAATTTCCGGTTACTTTTTTTCTAAATATTTCTGTTTTTTTTTACCCTTAACTATATAACGACGTGCCCTACGTGCATTGCTTCAGTCGCCCGCGAGGCGTGTCCGAGGTAGGACCTGTGTCGCTTTTGCTGGCTCGCGCCATTCCCCCCGCTAGTGATCGATATAATATACGTAATATCATTTATTTCTGAGTTTTAACCATTTAGTGTAATTTTGTAGCCACGTTAACAGGAAAGCATAAAACGCAACGGTTACATTACAGACACAGTGCATGCGGCATCGAAGTATATTTCTGTCACTGTCGTGTGACAGAGACACCATGATATCTTCGATGTTTCTCTCTTATGGTATCTTTGTCTCTATCTAATCTGCCACATAAACTATACAACACTGCTCTAACAAGTCATACACGAAGTTTTTAGTACTAGGCGATCATAGATATGAAAGAGTTTCTTTGACATTAGCGTAAGTAAACAAACATTTATTTTCACGAAGTTCCTTCATTCATTTTTAAGGGCATTTTTTGACGATCTTACCAGGCAAACATATTACGAAAGATATCATCACGGCGGGCGGTGTTTCAAACTATTTTAGACTTTCAAAACATAAGGGGCAATTTACACTGTCCTAAATTCAGGCTCCGATATTCAGGACGTCCATAATTCAGGAAAGTGTAATTGCATTTAGGACCAGTAGCATCCTAATTAGGACACGATTTAGTACATGCTTTGGCGACTAAGTTTCTTACTCTAAATCATATTCTGATTATCGGATCCTGAATTTAGGACAAGTTATGGCCCCTTATAAATTGTCACGGCCGGCGCGCATCGCTTCACTTCAGTCAGTAAGGCTGCGTTTCCACCAGAGATGTGCGATGGAAATGTGTCGTGCGAGGATGTTTAGCTGTGCTGTAAAAGGTGTGGTTGTTTCCACCAAAGCTGTGCATGAAAATGTGCCTATGAGGATGTGTAGCGTAGCTGTGAAATGTGGCGACGAGGGTGCGGTGTAGTGGGAGTGAAGACACAACACATCCCTCGCAACATATCCCACTTACACATCCCTCGTACATATCTCTCGTACATATCCTTCGCAACACATCCCTCTCACACATCCCTCGAACAAATCCCTCGCTTGTTTTGTATGCGCAAAAATCTAGCTCCGCTCAGCCGTTTTCACCAGAGCTGTGCTGACCAAAGCGAGGTAAATGAAGCGATTCTATTGGTTCTTTACAAACACATCCCTAGCTACGCATCCTCGCACATCTCTGGTGGAAACGCAGCCTTATAGTTTGATAGGAGAGTCGTAAAATTTGCATGCATTTGTCCCGATAGTACCAGGATTACATAAAATGTGAAAGATAAAGCTTCGTCCTCTGCTGTATTTTATCAGTACCAATGAAAAATCATGACATAGTTTATGAACAGCTATTTTAAATGTTTACTCAGCGGACCGGGTAGCCGAACGGAAGAACGCCGGGACTGGTAAGCTACGAGGTTCGGGTTCGATCCTTACTTGATATGATATTCTTTTTGCATTACATAAAGATTTGTTATTTGTTTTTTATTTATTTTTTTCTAATAATATGTTACTTTTACTTTTAGTGCACAATTAACTTGTGCTTTAACTTGGATACACTATTTTTTATTAAATAAATTGAAGAGAGATGAATTTTAAACATGTTTCAAAGAATTTCTCGAAATAAAAATGCATGAAGGTATGCAATAATATGCCCGTGTCGATATCTCCTTGAGACGCTTTGTATTGCGCATTTTTCAAAAGTAAAAAGTTTTCAAATTCCAGCTATGCTTATAAACTGATAGAATGTCACTAACCAGCAAAAGTACTAGGCTAGTATAAGATCAAGGTGGTATGTCTTGCACTCTGACGCCACGTGACACGCAGCGCGGGGATAAGGTAACTCTAAATGGCCTGCCAAAGTACTAGGCTAGAATAAGCTCAAGGTGGTACGTTTTCCAACGGGGTCAGCGAAGTTCATTTGAAAAGCGCTGTGATGCCACGTGACAGGAGGGGGGGAAATCACTCTAAATGCCTGCTGCGCCCTAAGATATGCGCCCCTTAAAAACACGATAATCGAAACTGGAATTTTCCTTTTAATTTTATCAGAGCTGCAGCTGCAAAGTTTGATAAAGGAACTTAATTGCACAAATGCACACTTCAAGTTTCTTGTCTCTACAATTATACTAACCGGTACCATTAAATGTAATTAAGTCGTTAGTTCTTTTTCAACTGAAAAACAACACTAATTACGGTAAGAACGGAGTTTCAGGGAAAGAGCCGGTTGCTATCTATTAAACATGTGAAACATACCTCCTGTATTAATACTCGTATAATATACGCCTACTGTTAATGATTTTCTACAAATTATACGTTAGAATAATAATAATCAAACGATTACACCTAATTATCTTACCAGTTATTTTCTTTTTGGTCGATATTTTATCTAGCATATTATAACTTTCCTACTCATGACTCATAAAATATCCGAAACCAGAATATTCACTGAAGACCCAGAGCTGACGATAGAGGTCTTACATTTTGCATGTTGAAGTAGCAATGGGCAGGCCACATTGCTCTTTTTTTTTATCGTGGTGAAAATATCATCAAGTGAGTCCTCCCACCTAGGGCAAGGCGGGAGGGACTGTCAGACTCGTACTGACTAAAATCCACGGTGTCCTTCAATAGCCCTTTACGTTCCGGGGTCAGGGTAATGAGATTAATCCCGCGACCCCGGCAGGCTTTGGCTATCTAGAGGGAGGCCCCGTCTCCCGTGCTGTGGGCGTCTACCACTGCGGCTGGGGTGGTGGGAGGACGCTATTCTCTCCCGCACGCGGCCCGCCTCCTCCTTCGCGAGTATGTTTGCATCGCAGAAGGAGGCGACCGCTTCCCACTCCGTCTCGCCCCGCAGTATGGCCTTGACCAATGCCGGGCGCGAGAGGTCTCCGCTTATCGCCGCCGCCACCGTGAGGACACGGCGGTGCTCTGCCCAAGCGGGCCAATCTTGCACCGAGGCCACATCGCTCTTGGCGACCACGAACCGAATGACGCAGATTAAGCAGGCCTTCCACTATGTGGACCGACGACATCTTGAGAGTCGCGGGCAACCATTTAATGCAAATGGTGGCGTGGTGATCCAAACCCCTTCGCACACAACGCGACTCAAATCTCTGATACCTTACGACTTTGGTATCGAGGCGATTATCACAATACATATCCATAGAAGTTCGTACACAGACGTACGCATCAACGGATACCAAAGTCGTAAAGATATCGGAGACTTGTGTCGCGTTGTGTATGAAGGGCGTAAGGGCACATAAACTAAGGGGGAGGCCTGTGTTCAGTAGTGGACGTCTTCTAGCTGATGATGAACGTTCTCAATTTTTTAACCGACTTCAAAAAGAAGGAGGTTATCAATTCGACGGTATGTTTTTTTTTTGTGTGTTTGTTACCTTATTACTCCGCCAATTGTAAACCGATTTTCAAAATTATTTTTTTGTTCGAAAGGAGATACTTCAGGAGTGGTCCCATTGTCACCATGTCAGGATCTGATGATTGGATCCTGGAGAAATCGAGGGCAACCCTCAAATTTTATAGGCCCACATATCGTTTTCGCAAATTTTATGAAGTAATTTAAGTATTTGCGTATGGTAATCATCATTTCATGTAGCTGAGCTGATGATGGAAGGTACAACTCCTCTGGTAAGGACTTGGCACTGACTGATTAAGTAAATTATGTTTGTGTTCGCATATCTCCGGAACCACAAGTGCGATTTAAGTAATTCTTTTTTTGTTGTACTGGGTATCGTTCAACTTAGGGAATACTGTAAGTTTCATCAAAATCGGTACAGTAGTTTTCGAGATAGGGAATGAATGTAAGAGATTTCATTAACGATGTTATTACCGGTGTTACGGATTACAAAATTCTAGTGCTCATGTACGAAAATGATATACTCGTATTTAACAAGAATTGTGGTTGAATATTTAAACTAAAAAGAGTAAAATAAAAACTTTTTCAAAAAAAAATGAAACCGCCTTCAAAAACAACCATAAAAAAAAAATGTAACCGCCTTCAAAAACAACCACAAAAAAAGTGTAAAATAATCTACAAAATAACTTTTCTTTCGGAAGTAGGTGCCTTTGTTTTTTTTCTTTTCATTGTCTTTTTAGCCACCGACTTCCGAAAGAAAAGTTATTTTGTAGATTATTTTACACTTTTTTGTGGTTGTTTTTGAAGGCGGTTACATTTTTTTTGAAAAAGTTTTTATTTTACTCTTTTTAGTTTAAATATTCAACCCGAATTCTTGTCAAGAACATTATTCTCTTACATGTTTATTAAAAGAAGAATATTTTAATGAAAATCTTAAGAAAAGAAGAATAATTGAAATTAATACTCGTAGTGTCATCAATGATAATTTGTTATTACCTAACTACAGGAATTTACACGGCAAGAGGTCGTTACAGTATATAATCCCTTACCTTATTAATCAACTGCCTATATCATTGAGAGAAAACATAACTCATAAAAACATAAATTACAAATTAAAACAACATTTCTTACAAAATACTAACGTCTAATTTAAAGATTATGAATAAATATTAGAAACCTAATTAAACTCATTCATTCAATATAACTACATATTATAAGGCACTAATCACATTGTTTTTAGGGAACAACCTGTATAAAGATCACTTAACATTCCTCCGTTAAAATTAATTTGATGGACAGGTAGATTGGTCACCGATGTTCACTCGTAAGTAATACGCGTTGATACCTATGTTTTTGCTTAATACCCACTAATTGTGTTTTTTTTTTATTTTATCTTGTAACTTTGATATTTTTAAGTAAGGATTTGAGTGTGCTGCATTTAAATTCCTTTGTGTAGATTATGCTGTCGATGGTTTTGGTGCACGTTAAAACTCTAATGAGTTTATGATTGCATCAACTTATTCTAGAAAATTGTAAGTGTACTGCTATAATAAAATAAATAAAAATAAAAATAAAATAAATAATGTGCACTAGAATTTTGTAATCCTTCGCACCAGTACTTACATCACTCATGTACACATTAAGCTAATAAAATTCCATATCTCAAAAATTACTCAACCGATTTTGATGAAACTGCAGTATTCTCTAAGTTAAATGATACGTAGTACAACAAAAAAAGAATTACTTAAATCGGACTTGTAGTTCCGGAGATAATTATGCGCACACAAAGTAAATCAATCGAGGCCTACTCCTTACTGTTAAGGAGTTGTGCCTTCCATCATCAGGTCATCCACCTGAGATGATGATTATCAGATGCAAATACTTGAACAGCTTTAGAAAATATATGAAAATGGTACTATGTGCCTATAAAATTTGAAGGTTGCCCTCGATTTCCCTAGGATCCCATCATCAGATCCTGACCTGGTGATCATGGGACTAATTGGAAAGTATACCCTTTCAAACAAAAGAAAAAATTTCCGAATCGGTCCAGGCGTCTTCGAGAAATCGGGTGACATACATAAAAAAAAAAAAAAAGATTCCGACAAATTGAGAACCTCCTCCTTTTTTTGAAGTCGGTTAAAAAGAGTAAAATAACCTTCAAAACTTTTCTTTCGGAAGTCGGTGGCAAAAAAAACAATGAAATTAATGAAAAAAAGTCACCGACTTCCGAAAGAAAAGTTTTGAAGGTTATTTTACCCTTTTTTGTGGTTGTTTTTGAAGGCGGTTTCATATTTTTTGAAAAAGTTTTTTTTTGCGTTATTTTATTCGTAACGTTTTAATTAAGTTATTCAAAACACAGTTCCCATTAAATTTGAATACAATAAACAATGTTAATACAATTCAGTGACGTGCGCCTGAAACAAGAGTCGAGTTCAGTGACCTTACAACCAGAACTTTTATCAAGAATCTAATTAAAGTAATTAACAAAATTTTAATTAAGAATAACCGCGGAGTTATTTATGTTGATAAAACTATCACGCCGCTGCATTTGGGTTCAAAGTCGAGCAGACATCGCGTGACCTTTCCACATTGTTCATGATACGGATATTTTAATCAATTAATTATTTATTGTATTTTTGTTTAGATTCACGTGCGATTTGTGTTTGTTTTGTTTTGAGAAATATGTATAGTCTTGTCGCTGGATATTTCCAACTGCGAGGACAAATCATAAAATGAGTCCTCCCACCCAGGGCGGGACGGAAGGGATTGTCAGACTCGTACTGACTGAAATCCACGGTGATCCTTCAGTAGCTCTTCCCGTTCTGGGATCACGGGTACCTGATAAGGCAGTCCCACGACCCCGGGTACTTTAAGGGCTTCCACACAAAACTGCGATGCGACGTCGCATCGCAGAAACATGCGATGCGAATTTCTGCAATGCGATTTCGTGCGGCAAACCGTTTGGTAGGGCAACCATACTTTCAAATAGAGTCAGCCATATTGGCGTGTTTTTTAGGAAGCGTAAGATGTTTCTAAATAAAAACATTGAACTAAATTAAATTACATTACATTACAAATTCATGGACCTGCAAATCATTAACAAAAAATATTATTATTGAGAATTTATAAAAAAAAATATAATTAAATAATTTACAATTTAAAACAAATTAAAGTAATATTTTTAATAATTCTATTCAAACTGCATAAAAATATAATATTTTATATTGTTCAGAGTTTCACAGGACTGTCTCAGAGCGGACTGAAATGTTGTCACCAAATATGACGTCACATCGTAGAAATGCACGATGCGAATCAGATCGCAAGTTTTTGCGAAACATTCGTGCGAGATCGCAAACATTTGCAATGCGAATTCGCCGTTTTGTGTGGGAAGCCCTTAAAGCTATTTTTTATGAGCTCAATTCAATTCAATTTATTCGGTAAACAATTAACATTGTGTTCGAAATGAGCTGATGCTTCAATTCGTGAATTTTTCATCATTTAGGTAGTAGCTTTTTTTTTTCTGCTGTATTGGGGTTGGTTTCCCAGTCCTCAACAATAATTTGACAAGTGTACTCTTTTGTAGATTTTTTTTCTTAAACCAATATGGTTTTTGAAAAAGAATGTAAAAATACCTATATCATACAATAATGACAGCTCGTAAGTCGGGGTCAATGGGTCCATGTGGAATCCAAAGGGAGGTCTGAAGTCTCACTAGGTTATGCATGGTTTTCGACCACCCATCCATGAACTGTCCTTGGTTAACATTGCTCAACATTGAAAATCAATCAATGCGGCTACAAAACTTTAAGTAGCGTTTTCTTATAAAAGGCATATTACACTTCAATACATATTATAAAACAAAGTCCTCCGCCGTGTCTGTCTGTTTGTTCTCCATAAACTTAAAAACCACTGCACTGATTTTCATGCTGTTTTCACAAATAGATACAGTACTTCTCGGGGAAAGTTTTAGTATATAAATTGGTCCCAAGCAAAGCCGGGAACGGGAAGAACTTGTCGTTAGTTAATAATTAAGGACCACAAGGTGACTGTCTTTCATCATAACTAATTATTAAAACATTACCTACTTCCCAACGTAATTTTCGTAAATCATTTATAACATTTAAATCTACATTTTTGTATAGCGCAAAACAACAATATTACTTAATGATACCTAATGTATTCTAAAATGTTTGGCCTAATCGTGTGCTATCAGCATTATATGCCATCCGTCTATTATTGTCGTCCGTCTGCTATACATTTGAAATATAATAATCCAGTAATTTCCCTTGAAATACGAGTATATCGTGACATTGATAACAATAATAGACAACATACAATTATGTTTGACGGCTACGTATTAATAATACATGCGAATAGTTGTACATAGTCTGCGTTGCTAAGTAGTGTACAATAATAATTATAATGTAATAGAATCTATTCTACATTAAAGGTTATTAAAAGAAAAATACTTGATTTATTTTGAAGTACACATCAAAATATTTAAAAAAAAACCGGCCAAGTGCGTGTCGGGCCACGCACAGTGTAGGGTTCCGTAGTTGCCCATCAAAATACTTATGCGAACTAACTAAACTGATTCGCTGAATTTAATTTTAAAAAGAAGAATTTTCAAAATCGGTACAGGCGTCTTTGAGAAATCGGGGAAAATACATTAAAAAAAAGATTACGACGAATTGAGAACCTCATCCTTTTTTTGAATTTAGTTAAAAATAGTTGACAATAAAAACCTACCTATCCCCAAAACATACCCACCTATTATTGCTGTAAAAATAAAGTTGACAAACTTACATTTGCAGTTCAAGCACATGTTCTCCGAATTCCGATACATTTTGTTTAGGAAAATAAGTATGTTATCCAAGTACGTTTTATAAGTTGGTCGACTATTACTCGTAAACTTGTAAAGCCTACTTAGTCATGATAATTTTCTTTTAAACTTCGTTATATATGCTACTATTCTGAATTTTTTCACACCCCCAAACATAACCGTTTAGCTGGTAGAGGGGGGGGACACTCGAGTCGATCAAAAATTTGCACTTTAAAGCTTAATATTTCACAAACGAATCTTTTTATCAAAAAGTTGTTAATGAAAACTATCAATATTTTTTAAAGACCTATTTAATGGTACCCCACACTAAGGGGTACGCGAGAAAAAAAAAAACGTCCCCACTTTACGTGTACAGGAGGTACCCTAAAAAAAAATATTTTACGAGATTTTATTTTTCCACTTTTTCGGCACAACAAATCCGTATATTTACACCAAATTACAGCTTTCTAGTACTGGGTGTCTCTGAGCTAAGCTGCGGACAGACGGACGGACGGACGGACGGACGGACATGGCGAAACTATAAGGGTTCCTTGTTGACTACGGAACCCTAAAAATGGTACTACTTGTACATGTTTGACAGCTTATAACTCGGAAACGTGACGGTTTACGAGGTTTTGCCGCTCACATTTTATGTTTGTATTGATGTGATCTATCGATTTATCAATGTTTCATGCGGGTAGATGTTATGACGTAGGAATTCGCTAAGAAGGTATTTTAATCAATTCTACCCCCAAGGGGATAAAATAGAGGATGAAAGTTTGTATGAAACTTTGTAAATTTTATAAAAAATACATTGCTAAGTTCCGACATCCACGCGAACGAAGTCGCGAGCACAACTAGTAAACCTATAAAACCGTTACTTAACCAAACAGTTAAAACAAACTATAAAATTACTTTAATTGGCCCCATTTTAAAAAGAAGCGTTCAGATAAGGAAGAAGTTAGTGTATTTAGGTTGCACACTGACTGACCTTACACTATCCTAACGCAGTATTTGTAGTGATAACACTAATTGATAAGGTAGTTATGTGTCATTTGTGGATGCAAACGGGCCTAGCCTTTTAGTATTCCTATTATGATTAGAATAATATTTAACATGTAACAGCGACTCACCCCGGTTTTGTAGGGGTAGCAAAGCACAGGAGCTTTTTTTTTAGTGTGGTACAATCATCAAAAAGTCCTCCCACCCAGGGCAGGGCGGGAGGGATTGTCAGACTTGTACTGACTAAAATCCACGATGTCCTTCATTAGCCCTTTACGTTCCGGGGATGAGATAATGTAATGTAAAAATCTGCTAATGAGATAAGTCCAGCGACCCCGGCAGGCTTTGGCCCTCTAGAGGGGCCCCGTCATCTTGCTGACGCTCTTTGAGGCGCGCGTGGCATGGTCCATGGTCAGGCGGCGAGTTGCCCATTACTCGCCGTCCAAGCACAGGTGCTTTGGTACATAATTATCGTAATAATATTACAAACGTGAAAGTTTGTTTGGATGGATGTTTGTAGTCTTGCACACAGAAACTACTGAACAGATTTGAATGAAATTTGGTGCGCAGATAGCTGGAAACAGCTTGTTTTTTTATAATAATAATAATAATATTCCACAACAATCACACAACGCCATCTAGTCCCAAGCTAAGCAGAGCTTGTGTTATGGGTACTAGACAACTGATACACATACTTATATTTCTAAATACATACATATTATAGATAAATTACACCCAGACACAGAACAAATGATCGTGCTCATCACACAAACATTTGTCCTGGGTGGGAATCGAACCCACGACCTCCGGCATAGCAGTCAGGGTCACTAACCACTAGACCAACAGGCCTGTCAAATTAAAAATATTATATCAATAGATATTGTAAAGATTATATCTCAAAAAGCTTTGCGTTTTCGGTGAAAGCTCTCAGTGAAGGTGTGGGTCAAAATACTTTATCTCCTCACTATTATCGTCATAATATTTTAACCAATTTATGAAACAAAAACATGACAAATAATAGACCTAAATATCGTTATAAATCACTCTGAAATATTTGTGATTAAAGCGCATAAAAATTCGTTCATTCGTTTTTGAGGTCATCGCGTACAGACTTACAAACGCGGCGAGTGACTTATATATTATGTTCTGTAATAATGTGATGGTTTAAACAGCTTAAAGGTGGATGTCGCCGACCCCAAAACCTTCCTGCTCATTCCTTTTAAAATCATCTATAGGCATAAAATATTATATCATAAAGAAGTAAAGTTTGAAGTTGGTGTGTTTGTTTGTAGGAAGTAATCTCTGGAACTGCAGAACCGATTTTGAAAATTCTTACAACCTAAGAAAGCTTCATTAAGCTTATTATTCTTGAGTGAGATAGCCTATATTTTATTTTAAAATTGCTCCTCATTGAGAACGCTAGCGTTATTTAAAAATGTGTATAATTTTCTATGTATATCTCTTAGTAAATCGATCCACCATGCCACTTGACAGTAACCTCGGAAAATCCCTATTATGAGTACTTCATACATAATTTATGCTGATCGATTTTCCCTATCACGCTATTGTCGTCACAAGAAAATTAGGAATAGTGGTTTGTGTAATACACTAGGCATTTGTATTGTGCAGTAGACATGAAACAAGTCTTGAATCAGATAAGATAATTCAAAACGTGTTTTTTGATAAAAAGGTGATAATTTGGCGAAATAATGTTTTTAAAGGCATAGTGCTGTTATTAAACGTGTATGATTTATTGTCACTGTATGATAAGCTTACCGCCTAATATCTTTTTAAGATAACAAAACCTATATACCTATTATTTACATTCTAATATTATAAAAGCTAGGGCATCATTTGAATTATTTTGCTGTTGATAAGCACAAAATAATAACACATTAAAAAAAAAAACATTAAAAATGAAAACCTTCTTTAGGACGTAGAAGCAGGCCTGTGGAAACCTTCTGAAGAGCAATATTTCATTAATCCACCTTTTCCGGGCAGAGGAAATCCATGAAAACCATGATTTTAACACGAAAAGAAGTAAAAATTTGACAGAAGTGTATAGGACTAGGTTGCGTTTCGTCTAAAGCGATGAAGCAACATGGAGTGGAGACCATGTCGTACATTGAACCAAAATATTTGTAAGACATGAGCGACATCCAACAGCCAGCATGAGAAGTGCAGTCCAGCTATCTCACAGTGACGTGTGTTGCCTGTGTCTCAACAGTGTTATTCTGATAGATTATTTCTAAACAAGTGATTAATATTATAAAGACAGACAGACGTACCTGCCTCAGGAATCACAGTTCCATCGAGTAAGATTTAATGCATGAATGCAGCTAAACATTCCCATTCGCTGTCCACTCCATGTAAGAATGGACTCGTAGATAATTAGATTCGCATTTAACTGGTTTTTATAAATACCTAACTGACGCATTTGCCAGTTCCTTGATCTCAGGTTTTATACTTGGAAATATTACTACAGCCACCTATTACGTTGTTTTTGTCCAATTCTGTTTTTTATTTTCTTTGTGTTGATTCAAGGAAACTATATTTTAATGTCTTGATGAGGATACCTAATCTTTTTGAGAGGAACTAGTAGCTAAATATAAAAACAACATCACAATGGTCGATCAAGGTGAAGCTGCCCCTGGCAATGTCAATTAAGGGTTACTACTGGACATAGGCCCACCCACGCCGGACGGGTAGGACGTCGCAAGACGATCTCCGGCCACCGTAGGCGCGGACATGCGCGTTGTGTTCCACGCGCGCTTCAAAGAGAGTCAGCACAATGACGGGGCCCCCTTAGAGGGCCAAAGCCTTCCGAGACCCCGGAACGTAAAGGGCTATTGAAGGACACCGTGGATTTTAGTCAGTAAAAGTCTGAAAGTCCCTCCTGCCTTGCTAGGTCGCAAGGAGATGGATGCCTCCTTTTAGATGCCGTTGTAATTGACAAAAGCAAACTCCAAGTAACTAAGAAAATTAAATAAATACGAAAGATCAAAGGTTATCACAGTTCAATGCCTTGAGGTTTTAATTTTAATGATTTACCTATTCAAATAACCTTTTTAGTGCGCGTGTAATGTTTAACAAATATGTATTTTTCTATCTCTGCAACAAAAACTACATTTAAATATGTAAAAGAGGATTTTTTATATACTATCTTTAAACGAGCAATTCTTGTATATTTATATATAATCAGGATCTCGGAAACGGCTCCAAGGATTTTCATGAAAATTACAGATAGGGGTTTTTCGGCTCAAGGAATCGATTTATCAAGGCCCCAGGTTCGAGAAAAGCTCGGTTCCCAAAATATAGACATTTTAAAAACCGAGCGAAGCTCGGTCAACCAGATATTGTGTTTTTAAGTAACGAATAACTTTACGAACTTGCTAATAATTAGAAAAGAAACAGTTATGTAGGTACTTTTATTTGCGTGCCAACTGTTTTCAAAGAATCCTGAAGTTTTCGGTCACTTCGCGAGGAATGATAGTATTCAAGGTTGTGTTGAACAAAAATGGTTTATGGCAAGGTAGGGGGGCCAGCGTCCGAGAGGTCGCAGTCTAATAAGCCCCTTTTTACATAACGCGATGCAAGTCTCCGATACTTTACGACTTTGGTATCCATTGACGCGTGCCTGTGGACGAACCTCTATGGACTTGTATTGCAGTAGGCCTGGATACCAAAGTCGTCGTAAGGTATCGGAGACTTGCATCACCTTGTGTACGAAGAATCTCTGATGGTCGGACCAAATTCGCTGTTCCCTGGACACGAAACTTCACAACGTTTCAGCGATGGCCCACCTCCTCAACTGTATTCTGTGTAACGCCACCTGCACTCTAAGAGAATTGTTCAGGTCGCGGGACTTATCTCATTACCGTGACCCCGGAACATTAAGGGCTATTGAAGGACACCGTGGATTTTAGTCAGTACGTGTCTGACAGTCCCTCCCGCCCTACCCGGGGTGGGAGGACTCATTTGATGATTTTACCACGCCAAAAAAAAAAGGGAACTGTCCGAGGTCACCACCAACACCGTTAATGCAGCAGAGTTTTGGTCGAAATATATAATTTAAAGGAATCATCGACACGACGAAGAAGAAGAAGACTGCCAAGGACAGAAACAGATGGCGAAGCATCAAGCAGCAAGTGACATCGGGAGAATCACGACCCTCAGTTAAGGAATACGACGCGAGGAGGAAGCCCTAAAGCCAACGACGATATAATACTAGACTCCGCATGCACGATCTAAGGAACAAAAACTATTCTGTCAACTCGCTGAGGTACTACTTAAGCGAGGGGAACGGGGTACTGCGTTGTGATTGGCTAACTCAAGGTCTGTTCTGTCTCAACGTATGTTTACGGCTCACAGGATTGGTGGAAATGAGACGGATATAAGACTTTTTAACCGACTTCAAAAAAAAAGTAGGTTCTCAGTTCGACCTGTATGTATGTATGTTTGTCCGCGATTATCTCGCGTTTGGCTGAACCGATTTTGATGCAGTTTTCAGAAAAGTATTTGTTACATTCTGGGGAAGGTTTTAATATATAACAATAATGGATATCTCGTGAAGTTGCATCTCGCATAGATCCGTTTTTGTTACTTACTAGGATTGTAGATTTTCAAAGACGCCGGCCGATTTTATGAAGATTTTTGTTGAAAATCTCAACTAAAAAAGGAAAAAATAAAAAACTTTTTGAAAAAAAGGGAACCGACTTCAAAACCAAACACAAAAAAACTATAAAATAACTTCTTTCGGAAGTCGGTGGCCATATGTCAATGACATAAAAAGCAAAGCCACCGACTTCCGAAAGAAGTTATTTTATAGTTTTTTTGTGTTTGGTTTTGAAGTCGGTTCCCTTTTTTTCAAAAAGTTTTTTTTTTGTATAATGTGTTGACAGACATCGGTCGCCTGTTATTAGGAGTCTAGTAATATATCGTCGTTGCCTAAAGCCCTAAAGCCCTAAAACCCTGTTATAATTTTTGAGTAGATGGTTGTTCAAATTAGACGACGAATAAAACATTAATTGTTTATGTCATTAATTAAAGCAATTAGTGTTATTGTGTCTATTTATAATAATGAGTTTGCCTTGTTACAAGTAGGTAGGTGAGTTCTACATAAATACAATAGTATCTACAGTCAGTGCCTAGTAAATGACCCATTTTATAATACGAGGCCTTATTATCATGAGTATTCAGTTATTCTGACGTAAAGTAAACTGGAACTTTGACATTTTCAATTTGACTTTCAAGGAAAAAATTAGTTCCTTCTTCGTACACCAGAGGCGCTGTTCCATTTTTCCATACGAGAAACGTTGTAAATATTGGGAAGACGCTGTAAAGTAAAATAGTGAAAACTCGTGTTAAGGGTACTGTGCCCAGTAAATGACCCATTTTATAATAAAAAATATGGGAAAGTGAGTCAAGCAAATAATGCATGATATTATGACCGTTTTAATTTAGTTTTCAGCCTGTTATAAAATAAAGCGTTGGTTCCCAGTGAGAACGGTTGCGATTAAGGGTCATAGCATACATATTATCAAAACAGAAAGGGATCGTCACCGCCTCGCCTTTCTCCTCGGCGCGCAGTCGTCCCGCGGTTCGTGAGCTTGTCCGAGGCGATGCGACTACGTTACGATTCCGATTAGTGTGCGTTGCAGTAAGGAGTTTCATATAAATAATACTGTACGGCTCGAGTTGATACGGTGACGATCCCTTTCCGTTTTGATATGTGTGCTACGACCCTAATAAGTTTTAGGTCATTGGTCATTTGACGGCACGATTGATCATTTGACGGCACGATTGGTCATTTGACGGCACGATTGGTCATTTGACGGCACGATTGGTCATTTGACGGCACGATTGGTCATTTGACGGCACGATTGGTGCAGTGGCTGAACGATCGGTTCGTTGTCACTAGTACTATTAACAGTTCCATGATGGAACTACTGGGTATTTTTATTGTCACTAGTTCCATTGTACAAGAATCTTGAAATAATGGAACTACTGATTATTTTTATTATCACTAGTTCCATTTTAAAGGAAGTTGGAAATAATGGAACTAAGTACTTGGATAACATATTTTCCTAAACAAAATATATTGAGAACATGTTCTTCAACTGCAAATATAAGTTTGTCAACTTTATTTTTACAGCTTTAATAGGTGGGTTTGTTTTGGGGATGAACGACTGCTGCGCAGCGTGTCTTGGGTTCGATCCCAAATATTTGTAAAACACACCACTGCAGTACTCTAAAAATAAAACTAAAATATTGTAAAAATGTAATCTACTTATTTAAATTCCGTACAAAAATAATCAATTCGCCATACATTACATTGTTACGTACATATTGTATTTTCCCTATTGGCTATTTTGTGTTTTAAATATTCTGACAGCATCGATCGTGTCAAACAAGGTTGCAAAAATTCCAATATCGTGACTAATTATGTCTTGAAATATCGTGCGGGTTTTAATCGTAAAAATAAAACATTAGTGAACACATTTTTTTTTAATTGACAAATAATTGTTATCAAAAGTCCTCCGCGGCGCGTCTGTCTGTCTGTTCGCGATAACCTCAAAAACTACTAGACCGATTTTCATGTTGTTTTCACCAATGGATAGATTGATTTTCAAGGAAGTTTTGGGATATAATTTGTCAAGTTTTGTATAAGAGGGCGGGTAGCGGCTAGTTCAACACAAGTAAAATTCATGACTTTTAAGTTTGACGCAAATTATTCATATATTAATTCTAGATTATTGTATACTGTTATTTTTCCTCATTCCTAAAAATAACCACATTTCGGTAGTGAAGTGCTTAAAGTGGCACACAATTTAACTGTTATTTTGAATATATGTATGTTTGACATTAACTTGTACTGATTAACTTGATAATTTTCCATTAATTTAAAAAAGGCCCTTTACACTTAAGGGCCTCGTTAACCTGTTTCGACAGTCCCGCAACCCCGGAAGGCTTTGACCCTTTAAGGGGGTTAGAATGCTGACAGGGTATTGCTCATGATCGGACGGCGAGTCACCCGTTACTCGCCGTTCGCATGCCCGATTAACATTATACTTGAGTGCGTTAATTTACTTATTGCTAAGTATTTTTTTTATTTAACTACATTTATTTTCCTTGTAACCATTAGTTGATAATGTTAAAGGCGGCTCCACATTAGTGCCGTGAATTCACGCCGCGAATTCTCGCCGTGAATTCTCGGCACAATACCGACACTGATCGGGGAACAGGCGCGAACGCGCGTGATCCCCGCGAAAACCATCCACATTCTCGTTCGCGCCTGTTCACGGGGGTTCACGGCACTAATGTGGAGCCGCTATAATGAAATATGTGAACAAAACTATTTACACTATTTTACCTTGACTTGAAGTAAGAAAAACATAGTTGTTTTATGTATTGGATATTTAAACACTACACAAGTTGTCAGGATAAGTTGAAAAAACCTTTGAAAATAGGATATTATGCACCTGTGTAATAATAAAATATTATAAAGTTGTACCCTTATCACCAGTACCCTTAGCACGAGTTTTTATTATTTGAGACGTAAAGTAAACTGGAACTTTGACAATTTCAAATTGACAATTTTCAAGGAAAAAATTAGTTCCTTCTTCGCACACCAGAGGCGCTGTTAATTTTTTTCATACAAGAAACGCTGTAAATTTTAATACGGGAAAGACTTTCATTTATAAGATAATAACTGTTCATTTTGACAAGCAAATAACAAACAGACAATATTATTAATGTGTACAGATTCTGTGTCATCTGCAACAGTTATCTCCAATCGTGGGGAACAAGGGAAGTGGGTTATCAATACTGGATTGAGAGCTCCGACCCTTTGCCGGGTCGAGTGCTGGATATAGTGGATATGACCAATATAGATACTGTTTGATATACGGAGGGAAGTAGAAATTATGTTTTTTTTACATCATTATAGCGAGAAACAAGGAAAGCGGACACCATAGCCGTATCTTCTCCAGCCTCTGTGTCATGTTGTAACCGGCATGACCTTGAAGCGTAACCTGTAACGTTTTTGCCAATACCTTTATTGTGTGTTAGACGCCCGCGGCGTTGGACGTCGGCAGACGATCTCCGGCCACCGTAGGCGCGGGCATGCGGACAGCGAGTAAAGGGCAACTCGCTGTCCGACCATGGACCATGCCCGGGTTGATGACGCGTCGTGTTCCACGCGCGCCTCAAAGAGCGTCAGCAAAAATGACGGGGCCCCCTCTCAGAGGGCCAAAGCCTGCCGGGGTCGCGGGATTTTATTTCCTCACCGTGACCCCGGAACATAAAGGGCTATTGAAGGACACCGTGGATTTTAGTCAGTACAAGTCTGACAGTCCCTCCCGCCCTGCCCGGTGTGGGAGGACTCATTTAATGATTTTACCACACGCTAAAAAAAATAATAAAAATACCTTTATTGTAAGAAAAAAAAAACATGTCCCTGACACCCTGTACGTATGTGTGTCAAAAAGGACCAACTGTCGTTTCTGTCCTAATTTTGTCATCTAATATACCATATTGACATGACTTCCACAGTCCTGAGCCGTCGGTACTTCTTCTTCCCCCAAATATTAGATCATAAA
The DNA here is from genome assembly GCA_954870645.1 of Agrotis clavis. Taxonomy (NCBI): domain Eukaryota; kingdom Metazoa; phylum Arthropoda; class Insecta; order Lepidoptera; family Noctuidae; genus Agrotis; species Agrotis clavis. Next base: position 24,971,218 of record OX940928.1, on the reverse strand, counting down.
TCTTCTTAACCTTTTACATCATGAGCAGCATAGTAATAGATTTGCAGAACACCTAGTAAATGCGATGGTGACAGATGGAAGGATCTGGGGTAGGCCCAGCAGTGGGACAGAACAATGTAAATAAAAGTATAACCATTCTGATAAAGTGGTCCCACTAAGTCCTAGCCCCTGAACATCGGGCCAAACTGGGAATCAAATCTAAAATCTCACGCTCAGGAGTAGCGATTGCGACTACTGGACCACCAGTGAGAGCATTTTATTTATGTTATTTTATATTTACCTATTTATCCAGTCTCATGTTGTGCGGTTTATTTACTCTACTTTGAATGATTTATGTGTTTATTACGGTTTCTAGGTTACATCTGTATGATAATAATGGCAACACAGTATGTGGTTAATACAGAAAACCAACAAAACATTAAAATATAAACATTTCTGTGAAGAATAAAATCGCTGGACTCTCTCATCAGTTAACCGTGACCCTAGAACGTAAAGGGCTATTCAAAAACACCGTGGATTTCAGTCAGTATGACGACTCGTTCTTCGGGACGGATAGTCAGTTAAGGGATCTTGTCCCGATCTGGGTGAGAGGACTTATTTGATGCTTTAATTATAAACCGAAAAAATCAAGCCTTAGGTGTCTATTTTCGCAAAATCCCGTCTTAGTGGCAACCCGTGTCCTAAAAAGAACCTCCATGCAAAATTTAAAACTTTTATCGCTTTTGTCAAACAGACAGGCGATAGCGAACCGAACCGAATCATGTCATATAAAAATGCAAAAGCGGTCCGATACTCTATGTGACAGGCTTCAAACAATTCCATACATTACAGGGCATTTTTACTTTAAATGGCGCAGGCTGTTTTCGTGTTGTCCCATGAAAACAAATAATGATAGTTGAAAATATTTTGAAAGCTGCCAGAAAAGCTTTATTTTAAACACAAGTAGAACTGTTATTCTATTCAATAAGTTTTTTTACGTATCAATAAATAAGGTATTATAAATTTTATAGTAATTTGAAGTTAAACAAAACCTTGATTTGAAGCTGTCCCAAGACCGGTTTTCCCGCATTAAATAGATATTTCAAAAGATTTTTGTTCCACTATAAGTCTTGCAATTTTTTAATTCAATTGTGTCATAGTTATTCTTACATTTAAACTAAGTATTAACAATAGCTATCATAGTAAAAGAGTAAGAAAATTAATTAAAATTATTGTCCCATAGATTTAACATTACAGGACAAGTCTACATAGTAACGTTCTTTTAGCTACTAATTTACCCATTTAGAATTTATTTTTTATTTTAATGGCAACCTCAAGCACAAAATCTACGAAAAAAATGCAGTCATATTGAATTTAGTCGCGACAGGGAGAATTGGTGGACGTATGTGTGCGCAACGAAAAATTGGTCCAAAAAATTTGTCTGGCTAAGTAACGTGTTTTTACATAAAACCATTTATCTGGTTGTTAATTATTTTGGAGCAGTAACACCTTAAAGTATATAGATGCCTTTTTTGTATGATTTAGAAGCTTTATAGTTATATTTTTTGAGTATTTCACATTTGTTTTGAAACTGAACTACTTGCGTAACGTCCTGTTCGTAACTGTTACTATAGGGCGGACAAAAACGTTACGAAAAATACAAGTAAAGCTTAGTGCACATTGCATTATGAGTACCTAGACGGTATTTAAAATTTGCAGGCCATCTGATTATAAATGATAAATTAGATCCTATTACCAGGTTGCACACACTTTAAATTTTAATGTAGGTTGTGAGCAGTTCTCATTATTGTCTTAGTCCGCATGATTTTCGGTTATATTATAATCAGTGTCATAGTGAGGACTACTCTTAACAATTCCGTATCGTAACATTTAATGTCTCTCTAGTAACGGTCCCAAATATTTATCCTTGTTTTTCTTTACAGCAGCTGAATTATTAATAATTATTATGTACTATAGTAGGTTTTTAATAAATAAAAACATATTACAAATAATATCTTGTTAAAATTTTATTATTAGCTCATCATTTAAATAGTTAAAACTTAAAATGAAACAAACGTTTGGAAACTTTTGTTACTAAATGGATATTTTTTTTGAATTTTAACAAAATTTGGTTAATTAGTACGTTCTTAAATATATTTCTTTTAATCTATTAAAAACGAGTAATAAATTAGTAGTCTATTTTTTTCAGGTCATCTAGTCAGTGAATTTTTATCAAGTTTTGATTTTTGTGACTATCAGGACAAAATTTTCCTTACTCACCTTGTAAAATAACGATTAATGTAATATATACGCATTTGTAAAAGGAACTTTTAGCTAATTCATATAATTAATAACATTATCTATTAAGAATCATCAATTTCAAACCCGAAAAGAAACCTAAATTTTTAAAAGTGGTTTTTAAAACCTGCGCCGTTTATAGTGAATTTGCCCTACAAACAAAAACGCTAAGCCACGCATTCGATTCTTCTGTCAGTTTGACAAAGGCATTATAGTTTCTGAGATTTCGTGATGAGTGAGCGAGTGACCTTTCACTTTTATAGATATAAAGGTAGAATATCACTAATTAACCAGACGCGCATGTAAATTGCTAATTAAGTTAGCAAATACCTATTATTTGGTACTAAATTCTATGTTTATGGAATTCCTACAACAGTCAGGTCGTTTATTATTTAAACAAATGAAATAACAATATTATTACATTATTCCTACTATAGAGTACTTATAGTCGTTAGCAGACCTAAGGTTAGTCATGAAGACCCTGTTTTAAACCGCAGTTACCGGACAATATATTAAACGTGTTTTAAAACTCTTTTTTCCTTTTTGAATTCCATTTAAAGTTTTATCCTTCTTCATTTTCAATTTATAACCTTCTACCGGCTAAATTATGGTGTTGAAAATAAATGTTATTTGTGCAAATTAGCCTTATCTATTACTGCTTTTGATTTAAACTGTAAAAGGCTGTTACAAGTAAATTAAACTTATTTAAACTGACGTGGTCAGAACACTATTCAATAAGAATAAAATTTAGACACTCAACTCAAAACAAAAAAATAAATAATGCATAATAACAAATTTAATTGTTGATTAAAAACCTTAGGATCTATATATCACTTTATCAGCTTGCCTCGCGCAACAAAAAAAAAAGTAAATAAAAAAAGGATAGCTGTCACTGTCACCTTTCCCGCCAGTTCCCGTTCGCGCCTTTTCCTTTTTCGCCGCTGCTGCACCGTAATGTTCTTCCAACTTATTTTTATGATACAAGGTAAATGCAATAAAACAAACTATAAGTCCACTATAAACTATAAAACAGTTCTTTTCTAAAGTCCATATTGCTAACGATATCACGTTCATTTTATTATGTAGAAAAAAAAAAAAACTGAGCGCCCGTGTGTATTCTACCGCGTCGCCCGCGCTACTAAAGTTTGTTGTCATGTTACAATTGTTATAACCAATCGATTTGCCGTTGATAGCGTTATTGTTGTTCCAAATTAAACTTTATCGTGATGCGATAAGATTCACGTATGATTTATTCGTGGTGGTATATTTGTTTGCGTAAAGTTGGCATCCCGTGGCTTCTTTTTGCCAACATTGCCGTCCTTGACTTTTTCTCATGTAGTGTCTGTAGACAGTACACGAATGTTTGCACGCAAGAATAGTTCGGTCTGTGTATCATATCATATTATTGTTATTTTTACCTCAAAATAAATGTACTGGGTAGCTGCTCCCAGAAATATTAACTACGTACGTTTTTAGATTACCTTCATATTTTTTTTTTTTATCTGGGTTGGTCACAAGTTCACAACAGACAATTTTTATTCAATCTAGTCAACTTTTTGGACAAGTTGCATTTCGGAGGAAAAAATTGCATGATGCATGTTAAAAAAAAACATATTTTTATTTTGTTTGTTTCTTTAAAATTTCATATTAATGTTATAAAGGTTTAAGGTATGTATGCTATGTATTAAAGGTATGTTTAAAAAACTTCTAACTTGCATAAATAAATATTATTTCATTTTCGTTTCGCATCCATCGGCCACACCAAACCTTAGTTAGGTACTTTTTTTTTAGCGTGGTAAAATCATCAAATGAATCCTCGAACCCAAGGTAGGGCGGCGGGAAGGACTGTCAGACTCGAACTGACTAAAATCCACGGTGTCCTTCAATAGCCCTTTATGTTCCGAGGTCACGGTAATGAGATAAGCCCGTACATATAGTAAAACAGCCCAAAGCCTGCCATTTTCACCTATTGTTTTGTAGTTGTCTTCTGCCAAATTAAAATCAAGTGTTATTAGATGCACCCATGATACATGGTCTGTACGCACCTTTATATAACATTGTTTTATAACATGTCCACACCATGTAACATTGTTATATAACATTGCAACATAAAAAAACCGTACACATTAGTGTAACAATGTTATATAACATTCTGTGTCCACATCATGTGTAACATGTTATATAGCAATGTTATATAACATTTTGTGTCCACATCATCTGAAACATATTATAAAACAATGTTATAGAACATGTTATGTTATATAGTCTGTACGCACCTTAACATGTTTCAGTTAATGTGGACACAAGATGTTATATAACATTGTGGATAGCACTGAAGAACGACTAACGACAATTGTTATATAACATTGTTACACTAAATGTGTACGGTATTGTTTTATGTTGTAATGTTATATAACAATGTTACATGGTGTGGACGTGTTATATACTCGTAACATTGTTACATGGTCTGTACGCACCTTTATGTAAATACAGTTAAATTTTGAGTTCTGGCTCTATTGGTATGTGCGCGCTGTGTCCCATCATGGTGTGTATTGACCCTAACAGCTATTAGTGGATGGTAAATCCAATTAGGACCAAGTCTGAAGTACATACTCAGGCTTCAGTACATACATTTATATACGACTAACTTATGTACACACATAATAACACCTAAGTAAATAAATTATAATGCGTACAACGTACAGATGAATCAACTAAGCAACTAAGTCATATAATAAAATTATGAAACGAATCGAGCTATTTTATAACATTTAATTTGATTACGGTATATAATCTACGGTATATATCTGTGACCTTAGCACGAGTTTTCACTCTTTTACTTTACAGCGACTTTCCAGTATTTTCAGCGTTTCTTGTATGGAAAAATGGAAAAGCGCCTCTGGTGTGCGAAGAAGGAACTAATTTTTCCTTGAAAATTGACAATTTGAAATTGTCAAAGTTCCAGTTTACTTTACTCTCAAATACTGAAAACTCGTGCTAAGGGTACTGACTGATCTATGAGCTATGCTTGTTTATTAAAAAAGGAAATTCGATTAACCCGTATAAAGGCGATCACTGACCCTTATCGGGTCAAAAAATTACGCCGAGTGAGTTCAAATTGTTTAAAATGTTTAAAGAATACAAACATTTATGTATTAGTGTAGCCAATTAAAAAAGAGAATAATGAGACGGTTACGGTGGTGGAGAACAAGAAGAAGATTAATGTGGCAAAGTAGTCTATGCAGTTGTAGAAAAGCCCAAAAAGGACTAAATTCAAAGATTATTATAGCCACGTACAATGAAGGGTAAGGCCGGGCCGATGCAATGTTGACATTGGTAAAGAAGAAATGTAAGTTGTAACAAAAATGAAAATGAAAGCATTTGAATAAAATACATGGTATCAGCACCATTCAGTTCAATCATTTTACAAGGAACTAAATGATCCGACACACGCGCGACACCATCAGCGAGACATTTGAGTGAGCATGACATGCTCTTTCGCCGTAGATACAGGTCCATTTTAAAATGCAAAGAATGTAGAGTAGGTACAGTAATAGATAAGACAAACCCAGGCACACAGTAGGGGAAATCGTAAAATTAACAAAGTATTACGCACAATAACGTAGGAGCTAAATGCTCACTGATAAGTCACTTCTTAATCTTAAAGAAAAACATGATTTTTTTGTATCATGTTTGCATAATTATGAATGCTATGCAATATAACACAACATAACTACCTCATTCTTATTACAATACAAAAAATAAAAAAAGAATTACGACTCAGTCACTTTATAAATCTCGTCAGATCGTCACACTCAGTTGGCTAAGGGAAACTCCGTGCAATGCTCATGTCTAGCTCATAAATAGTTAACACGCAACGTAGAGGAAGTGCAACAAAGTGTGGGTAGACCCAGACCCAATGGCCCAATGGCAGACGGTACTGGCAGATAAAATTCTCTTTAAACGTGTAGACTTTCAGGCGCAGGGATTCGTTTGATCAGGGAAATAACACAACTCTTGAGGCTTCTTGAAAAACACTTTAATCTTCCAATACTATTTTTCTTGTACACAAAGTTTCTTATTCACTACACAGTTGCTTCTACACAGGGAGCTTGCTCAGGAGACTTCTTTTCTTCACGGCGGACGAAACTGGACTACACCGTGGACTCCGTAGTAGTCGCGGCGCCCCCGCAAGGGGGCGCGGCTGGCGGGCATGGACATGGTCCTTTTCCCCGCGGAATCGGGGTGTTGTGCCCACAACGGCGGGCACACGCGCTGGGGTGGCGAATATAGCCGTGATGAGTCCTACGGGCGCGCGTGCTATGTGACGCGCGCCGGGTTGTGTAGCTGCACATCGTTGCTTACAGGCGCGCCACGACACTGTCGGCAGTGCCGCTTGCTTCACTGCGCCCCGGCGGTCCGCCCCTGCCAGGTGAGACCCTCAGTTACCTGGGGGAGGCCCGGCAGAAAGCGACCAGCGACAGAGACGCAGGCTTACGACGCACCTGCAAGGAAGAGTGGCTCTCGCCTGCCCCGTTTCCCAGAGCGAGCCGGTAGCGGCGCAGGCAGAGAGCCGGTGGGTGAGTATGAGCGGCATTGTGTTGTGTAACACCGCTCATGTATGCGAGTGAGAGGCGAGCCCGTAGTTGCACAGTCACCGCGTGAGTATGGCGCTTGTGAAGTAGCGAGTGTCAGTAGCGACGTACGCCGTGCCTATATTAACTTAGCACACGGCGCACGTCATGTATGTCATGCATGCGGAGTCGTTTTGTTGAGCAAGTCGCGTGTAGCCGGGGATGCGACTTACCCGGTGTCGTCAAATCCGGTGGTGGGCGCTGATCTTCAGGCGGAGGCGGAGAAAGGGGCGGCCCAAGGCCCTACAGGGCCGCGGTTGTCCAATGCGTTGTCCCCGGCGGGCTACTCGTTGCAGAGAGACAACAACGTCTGGAGCCCGTCGAGGACTAAGTCTTCTACGTCCTGCCCCTGTCTGATGGCCCTGAGCAGGTCCACCAGCAGCTTGACGGCGCAGGCAGTGAGCTTACTTTTGCGGCACTCATCCGATGGGGTGCCGGCTGCATCTGGGTCACGGCGCCGCTGCTGGGAGCGGGCGCCGGTGGTGCTTGAGGGGGCGGCACTAGTCGCCTCCGGGAGTCGGGCGGCTTGGGCGGGCTTCGAAGCCTGCCTGTCCCGTTTGGTGCCGGCGCCAGCAGCGGCGTCGGTGGGCTCCACAGTGGGGCCCTTTTTTGCCTGCGCCTGTACAGGGGCAGGGTCTTCTTGTGGCTGGGGCGCGGGGGACTCGGGCTTACCTCCCTTCCTTCCCCCGCGCTTTCGGTTTCTCTTCTTTCTCCGCCCCGTGGCGGGAGCGTCCTTAGGGGTGGGCCCGTTAGCTGCCGCCATCAGCGTGGCGCTCGGGGCCTCATGGTCGTCGGTGTTGGTGGGTGGCCGGCGCGGCTGTCGCGTGATGGCGACAGTGCCCGCCCGCCTGTTTTTGGCTTCCCGTTGGAAGACGGGGCAGCCGCTACTGCACGCCGGGTGGGCACCTGCACAATTTGCGCAGGTGGCCGGCTCCGTCTTTGGGCGTGGGCAGTCGCGAGCGGCATGCCCCTCTCCGCATCTGACACAGACGAGCGGGCGGTGACACTGGTGCGAGCTGTGTCGAAACTGCTGGCACCGGTGGCACTGGGCGGGCCCACGTTTGCTCCGCCACGCCTCGATACGAACACCACGCATGTTAAGAAACAGCGTGGTGTCGTAGATCCGCCTGAAGTCGGGGGTCCTCTTGATGACCGCATGGAAAAGGCAGCCGGGACGTCCGTCGCGCGCATTGATATTGCGCACGTACTCCGGCTGGTACTCCATGCGGTGAAGCTCCTCACTAATGTCGGCGACGTCGGTGTCCGCCGGCAGGCCCCGAATGGCCACCTTCACGCTCCGCTCCGCTGGCGGCGTGTAGGAGAACCAATGTAGGCCACTCTCCTTCTCCTGGTCCTTGAGGTAGCACTGGACCACCCTGTACTCCTCTGCGCTCTCGGGGAGGAAACGAATCCCCCCCTGGTAAGGCCGAGCGTTAGGCGGGTGGCCCAGTTTTTCCCTCAGGGCCCGAAAGTGAGTGGCCCAGTTTGGCAGTCTTTCTACCACCAGCGGAGGGTAGCGAGGCTGCTTCTTGGTGGTGGTGGTGGCGGTGGCGGTGCCCGGGCTCCTAGAAGAGTTGGGCTGGGCACTCACCATATGATCCGGGGCGGCAGCAGCGGCGGAGGCCGCGTCTCGTCCGGGGGTCGTCACTGGCGAGTGGCGGGCCGCTTCGGCGTACGTAGGCGAGCCGGCTCCGGCTCGACCGCGCGGTTCACGCTGCGGGAGCGGGGAGCCGGCGCACATGCGCTTCGCCTCTTCAGCGGCCTCGTCGTCGGAGCTGCGAGGGCGACGCTGGGCCCTGGCCTCAAGCAGCTGCTCGAGTTGGTAGCCCAGGTCGTACTCCTCTTGGGAGAAATCCATGGAGTGGCCGGCCACGGAATCGCCCGACCGCAACGAGAGGTCGCTCGCCTCTCTCGACGTGTAGGGCGTCATCGTGGCCGGCGAGTCCTGTGCTGAGTGTCGCGGCGGCGTGGGGGAGAACAGCCCCATAGGGGCCGCAGCTGCAGTTGGGTTTGATGCGGCGGCCGAGCCTGCCAGCATGCAGTGTGGGACGGGTGACGCAGTGCGCCCGGCACTGGTTGAGGCGGTCGCGGCGGCGGCGCGTGCGCGGGGAACGGGGCGCGCGGTGCTTGCGGGCACGGGCGCGGTATCCGTACGGCGGGGCGCGGCAGGGGTGGTGGGGTGCTTCTCGCGCACTGGGCGCGGCTGAGCCAGCGGTGCAGGCGGCGCGGCTGCCGGGCGGGGCGCGGGTTGCTGAGGCGCGCGTGCTGCCGGAGCGGCGGCGCGGGCCTGGGTTGGGCGCGTGGTTGGTGCGCGACTTGAACTCCCGGCAGGCCCCGGGGCCTGAATGGGTACGGGGCGGAAGGCCGGAGGGCGGACGGGGACCGCCGGCTGGCGGCCCAACGGCGTCGGCGTCTCGCGCGCTGATGACGGCGTCGTCGGTGGAACGGAGCTGGCCGGTCTTGTTGTAGGTGTGGCTGCACCTCGGCTGGAGGCGGCGATTGCACCGGGGGAGCGGCGTGGGGCGCCCGGCGGCGTGGCCCCCAGGTACGGGAGCGACGTAGCCCGGCCCTCCACGTGATCCGGTGGTGAGCTGCTGGCGGCGGGCTCCAGCGAGCCACGGGCGCCTGGCTTCTTCTTCGGCATCGTCTTGGCGAGGGACTCCGCGACCGCGACGGCGCACAGGCGCCGGGTGGCGGGGTGTGTCCCCCCCCTGTGCTCGCACGGACACTAGGTATTCGCACGGGCACAGTGGAGAAACATTAAAATAATGGCGGTCCGGGCGGATTTTAAAAGTTTTTGAAGTACCCACAGGTGGTTTCACAATTTGTGGCACTGCACTGCACTCTGTAGGCACTCCGGCGAAACTTCTTCTGGCGTCCTCTCGAGCCGATCCACTACACTACACCGTGGCACGCAACTGCCCCTCTTTTATTCACTCGAGCGCAGGCGGAACGCGTGGGAGGACCGCGCCCACACGTCTTTCTCGCTCTAGCCAATCGCCTGCGCCCCGTGCTCACACGCACACATAGACGTTGCGCACCACGCCTTCCTCGTTCGTCCGTCGTTTAGAGTACATTTTTACAGTTTTTCTAATTTACATAGAGGACAATAATCATCAGAAACTTAACTAATTAAAAGTGGACAATAGTCTAAAAAAGGGTGTAGATATGTAAACAAGTTTAATTTGACTTAAAACTATACAAATTACAATCTAATTACACGCTATTTACAACTATTGTGGTAGGTTGCTGCACTCCACGACTGTGCTCCTCAACAAAACGGGTGTAACTTTGTCATTATCACTCATTGGACAAATCTGGGAGTTCGAAATTGTTACACGTCTCAATGTCATCTTAAACTATTCAATTCTTTGCTTATCATATTCTACATTTTCTTATCTTCTTCAGGTCTTTCCGCGGTGGCGACAATGTCGTCTGCTCATCTGACTAGAGGACCACCTCCGCAATTGGTGACAGCTTTACTCCATCTGTCATCATCGCACCTTACTAGGTGTTCTGCAAAACCATTTACTATGCTGCTCATGAAGGAAAATGATGATCTAAATTATAATATTTGGAGGCAGATGGAGTACTGACGGCTCAGGACTGTGGAAGTCATGTTAATATATTAGACTAGCTGACCCCGCGAACTTCGTAGCGCCACAGACTCAATTCTACTAAAGTACGATTATTAATTCGAGTCAGTAAAATGACAGTACAACTGTCACTGATACAAAGAAATTTAGTACATTTCATTCATGTTTTATTACATTTCATTCATGTTTTAGTACATTTCATTCATGTTTTAGTACATTTCATTCATGTTTTATTACATTTCATTCATGTTTTAGTACATTTCATTCATGTACAACTGTCATTTTACTGACTGGAATTAAAAATCTTACTTTACACTTTTTTTTTACGTGGTAAAATCATCAAATGAGTCCTTCCACCCCGGGCAGGGCTTCTGACTAAAATCCACGATGTCCTTTAATAGCCCTTATGTTCCAGGGTCATGGTAATGAGATAAGTCCAGCGACCCCGGCAGGCTTTGGCCCTCTAGAGGAGGGCCCCGTCATTATGCTGACGCTCTTTTAGGCGCGCGTGGAACACAACGCACCGTCGACCTAGGCATGGTCCATGGTCGGACAGCGAGTTGCCCTTTACTCGCCGTCCGCGTGCCGGTGATGGCCGGCCTACGGTGGCCGGAGATCGTTTTGCGACGTCTGTTGCCGTGGGCGAGTTGTGAACCCATGGTATCCGTAATGCATCAATGTCCATCACACCCTGTATATGCTTCAGATTTCCACCTATAAAATCAGCTGTTTCGCGTCATTCTAAGAAGATCATCATAAATAAGTATAAATGGTTTATAATGGCACTCCAGACTAGAGATAAATGTATTGTTCCTTCACGCAAACGGATGACCTTATTAAGAAAATACCTTCTACTTGAATGTAATCTTCTTCATCTACTTGGTATATTGCGTGTCTGTAAGGAAGGTCGGCCTGGTGATCGAGAGTGTTAGCGTTATGACGGGGCCCCTCATATAGAGGGCCAAAGCCTGCCGGGGTCGCGGGACTACCTAGCGAATTATCGTGACCCCGGAACGTAAAGGGCTATTGAAGGACACCGTGGATTTTAGTCAGTAAGAGTCTGACAGTAAAGGTTGGGAGGACTCATTTGATGAATTTACCACGCTAAAAAATAACATTGTTCCATACTCAAAGGGTAAAACGGGACCCTAATAAGTAAGGCCGAGATAAATAGTCGTAGCTAAGCAACGGCTAATCCAAAGGCCGTGCTATACTTCGATCTAAACATCCATTTCGTATAAATGGACAGTACTTACTTTGGACAGTATTTATCTTCAGGTCTCATCAATATTATCAGATATCATGTTGAAATGTTGATATTTTTTGTCAAGATAGCTTAAAATTTTCAAGTCGGCTGCATGTAAATAGGTTCCCTTAGATGTAACTATTGTTATGAAACAGTTGTTATAAAGGTACTGGTGAGACAGTCTCCTTTCCTCCACTTATCAGGAAATAAATGTTTACCTTGTTCTTTCAAACATGAAATTGCTCGGTGTCGTTTCTGGTTTTCTATCTTTGCTAACTTTTCCGGAAACAATACAACTGCAGCACTCAGAAATACTAACTCTCCCTTTATTACTAAATACAATTAAACTATTACAATACATCGAATAATTTCTCCTCAACGCTGTCAACTGGTAATGTGTCCAGAGACTGATCCTCCTAAATAAGCCCACTCCGGGCGGGATGAGATTCGAGAGACGGCCAGGCTTGTACTGACTAAAATCCACAATGATCCTTCGGTAGCCTTGTGCGTTCCAGGGTCACGGTTAACTGCGTCTGATTACTTACAGCTCTTTGAGGCGCGCGCGTGGTATATAACTCGTTGTCGGCCTACGCAGACCGGGACGGCATGGCAAGGGATTTTGCCGTGAGTCAGCGCACACTGGCCGCTTAGATACCACGGCATTCCAGCACTTTCTCTATCCCCGCCGCCGCACCCCGCAGTATATCACTACAAGCGCCGGAGTCCGTGGCATGCCATTGCCTATACCGCATTATGCCATGGCATCTCGCCACGGGAGCAGTGACGCGTCTTTTAATGCCGTGCGATAAAATCCCTTTCAATGCCACGGCATCATTTTAAAGCATAGCAATTTATGTCGCATTTCTGTAACAGTACGGTTGAATGTCCATTAGTAAAAATTAAAATCCCTTGCCATGCCGTCCCGGTCTGTGTAGGCCCCTAAACAAACATTTAAACTTAAAGACTATACTGTCGAGAAAATCCATGGGAAATGCCGTTAGTTTTGCCCAGCTATGATGAAGAGGAGGCCTCTGTCCTAGCAATAGCAACATTATACGCTGATTATACTATGCAGTACAGAAATGCAAATACACTTCTCATCAAAAAAATCGAAACACTTTAGTTTTTATTGTTTTTGTCCTAATTTTTTACAAAAGAGAATTAATTCCATGAAAAAAAAACATTACTGTGTAGCTGGCAGTTTGGTCATTACAGTAAGAAGAAAAAAATCAAAATTCGAAATAATTTCATTTGTTTATCCTATATATGAAATTAATCACTGTTTTGAGACAAATGTGTATTTAGGGTTGGAGTACGTTTCTCGTTTAAAAACTAAAAATTAGCGCTTGTCTTTAAACTTTCTGTTTCTTATTTCATTTACTGTGACTTTGGGACGTCTGAAAAAACTTTTTTTTCTAAAACATATGGATACTTCGCCTGCAGAAGCCGCCCAAGTGGTGGCATTGCTGGATTCTGGACTTAGCGTGTTGTGGCTGCAAGATTGCATCTAAGCTTATCATCTGTTCATAGAGTCTACAAACGCTATCGGGAGACTGGTTCGTTCACGCGCCGTTCAGGATCTGGCAGGAATCGGGTCACTTCTGAGCGAGATGATCGATTTATTGTAACAACTTCTTTACGAAATCGACGCCTTAACGCTTTTCAACTGCAGCAGCAGCTTCGCGTTGTACGAAGAGTAGCTGTAAGTGACTCTACAATAAGAAGAAGGTTGAAGGAACGCGGATTGGCACCGCATAAGCCAGCGAATGGGCCGAAATTAACTGCAGACCATCGAAGAGCGCGCCTTAACTTTGCACGCGAGCACCTAACTTGGTCATACCTTCAGTGGAGCAAAGTACTGTTTTCTGATGAGTGTAAAATTATGCTGTATGGTAACGACGGAAGGAACAAGGTCTACAGAAGAGATGGAGAACGCTTTGCACAATGCTGCATTGAAGAAAAGGTCAGCTATGGTGGCGGTTCGTGGACGGTTTGGGGAGGAATCAGCGCCGACGGTAAGACAGAACTTGCCTTTGTGTCTGGGCCACGGCTGCCTGCACTAAACTCTCATCGGTACATCGAACAGTGTCTTGAACCTCATGTGATGCCCTATGCACATTATATTGGCAACGACTTCATATTCATGCACGACAATGCTAGAGCTCACACCGCGGGCGTCGTACGAGATTATCTTACCGAAGTCGGTATCTCCATTATGGTATGGCCAGCAAGAAGCCCGGACATGAATCCCATTGAACATCTATGGGATGAATTAAAGAGACGAATTCGAGCAAGAGATCCAGCCCCAGAAACACTTAGTCAGCTGCAAAATGCAATCCAAGAGGAATGGGATAATATACCACAACATGTGATCGTGACTCTCATCCGATCGATGAAGAACCGTATGGAAGCAGTAATAAGAGCTCGCGGAGGGAATACAAGTTATTAAATAAACGTTTCTTACATTTTTTTTTCATTTACGCGTGTTGTTTTACCCATTTCCTTCATAATCCATACAGGGTAAAAATTACTCATTATACAAAATACGAAACCTATGAAGACTTAATTTGAATTTAGAACATTAACATTAGGATTTAAAAACCTCATACTACTCACTATTAAATGACATTTTACATTTATTCCTAAATATACACATTTTTCTGATAATCCTTATCAAATCATAAACTGCGAGGTGTTTCGATTTTTTTGATGAGAAGTGTAGTTCCCACTAGAACAGTGCTGATTAAAGACTCCTTTACAAGTCAAGTCCCGCACTTAAACACGGCCTATGTTTAATTTAATTCTTATACGGAGAAAGTAGTAGGTACCTTAACTGTCAAGGCCCAGTGTTTGGTATCTAGGAACCAACGGACACCGTGAATTCAAAGTACAACCTGGCCGTGGTTTCGAACCCAAGCAGGCGCTTGACAAGTAAAATAACAAGTAATCGTCCCGGCTTTGCGCAGGTGACACTGTACTGTACACTGGTTTGTAGGGTCACTGTAGCCCAGACGCCTGCATCACCAGAGTTATTGGCTACGGGCCTACGCGTTGCCGACCCTGCAACTTTCCCATATACTTATTTGGAGCTATGAAGAAAGTATGAAGAAGCTTTGTTCTGACAGTTAATGGGAACTTACGATTGGTTATATTGTCAGCCAAATGCCGTCCACTGCTGTACGTAAGGCGGGGAGCCTTACGTTCAGCAGTGGACAGCAAAGAGCGCCAACCCTCCCGGTCCACATTCTTCAAATCATCGATCCGAAGCACACGGAAGGTGTGTTACACTACGCTTACCCTCTCCACTCTAGCACAAGTCTGTCCATCTCCAGACATGGCCAGCGCATCTCCACTTCAGCATGCTGAGTACACGCGCAATGTCGGTTACTCTGGTTCTATGGCGAAAGGCTTCGTTCCCAATTCTATCCAACAGCAACCCTGAGCATTGCTCTCTCCATTCCACGCTGAGCGACCTTGAATTTGTGGACCAGGGGGGGGGTATTACAACGTCTTAAAACCAGGCTTGATCCGTCGAGTGAAAGTGACAGTGCTATACAAGTCGTCTAGCACCATCTCGTTCACTCGCCGGAACAAGCCTGGTTTTAAGACGTTGTAATACCCCCCCAGGTGGTCTATCATGACGTCTTAAAGCGAGAGTTATCCCAGTGTGGGAAAGAGACAAAGCTATACAAGTCGTCTAGCGCCATCTCGTTCCTGGAAACACTGGTAGGCCACCATCAGGCCATAGACTTAGTATAACCGCGAAGATCTAAATAGACAGTGCACACTAACAGTATTGCAAGCTGCTTATTTGTTTCATTCAATATCTCAAACAAAACAAACAATATTGTCTTTGTTTGAAATCTGATGCAATTGTTTACAACCGATTTGGATAATTTATTGGAGTTAGAAGTGTGTTATCAATTTATCATCATTTCCATCCGGATATAGATCGATATAATCTGTTTGGGAAATGGAAATAAAATTCATGATACGAGATAAGTACATGAACTGGGCCTCAAGTCTACTATTACAAAAGTGTCAGAATGGTCTACCATTGATTTCATAATAAAATTGATGATTTTGACAAGTTTGATGGCATCGGTGTCATTATGACTTTCCAAAGGTGAGCCACTGAAGAATAGTAATCTTGTAAAATATTTTTTGATATTTACTTACCTACTTAACTTACATTATTTATTTCAGATTGATTAGGCAGGTATAACACTAATAAATGTGAAAAAAAAAAGAAAATCTGGCATGAATAATAGGGCTTCATGACACCCGTGACGACACCGTAAGGCCCGACGCTGCGTTAAACGGGCGCCCGCGACGGGCAACCGTCGCGGGTCCACGTCCGTGGTCCCGCGCGTGGCCCCGTGCGTGGCCCCGCGCGTGGCCCCGCGCGTGGCACCGTGCGTGGTACCGCGCGGGGACACGACCGATTTACGCAGTGTCGCTAGTTCAATTTGAAGATTTTTATTTCAATTTCAAGTAGCGCGATAAGTAAAAAGTTGATTTGGAGTGACACTGAAATCGAACATTTGTTGGATGTTTATACTTTCCTATTCTAACTTATACTTTTTTTTCCTATTACTTCATTTAAACAAATACCTACAAAAAGAATTTAAGACTGAAGAATTTTTCGCAGAGAGTTATAAGCAATTTTCATGTTTTGGTAAAAAAACAGAACTTCTCGGCTAAAAAAATGTTGGATTATTGTGCATCTATAATCTGTATCACCTACTCTCACCATATTCCAAATTTCAGCACCGGAGGAATTTTTCGAAAGTCTTCATACAAAAAAAAATTGCTCACTGTTTGCTCCAGTTACATGCACTGTGTATAAGCACCCTTATTGACTGAACAAGCCCGTGCGTGTTACCGCTGGCAGGCACCGCGCGTAGACCCGCGCGTGGCTCCGCGCGTGGCCCCGCACGTGGCTACGCGCGGGCCCCGTTGCGTGGGTGCGGGGTGCACCTCCCCGCGACGGACGCCCGCGCGGGTCTATACAAAAGTGCTCCGTCGCGGGGACCCCCCCGCGACGGAGCACTTTTGTATAGAACCGCGCGTGCATCTGCTTAACGCAGCGTCGGGCCTAAGGCGCAACGCAAACAGGAGGACTCTAAGAGAACTATAATATCATTCATGTGCACCGCGTCGCGTCTGCGCCGTATCTGCGCCGCATTCTGTCTGTTTGCGTTGCGCCTTAGAGAGCAATGTATCACATTGTAAAGCCGCAATTACCACAGGGCAATTTCGGTTCAATATTGCTTTCAATTCCATTGCTTCAATGGCATTGACGCATCTAAACACATTTCAATTTGATTGTCTAATATCATTGAAAGTTAAGATTTTTAATTAACTTTCAATGCAATGGAACCAATATTGATCAATCGAATTGACGGTTGAAACATGTAAACACGAACATTGAACAATGACCAGTCCGCGAACGGCAGCGAAGGAATCGGACGTATAGGATTGTGTAGTTACTAGTGTGCGCGCCTGTTTATTGTTTTAAAAATGGTTTTTAAATGGCGTGACCATCATGTTCCGCATTTTCTGGAACTTTTTCAAAAATATGAGTGTTTGTGGAATACAAAATCCAACTCTTACAAAGATAGAAACCAGCGTGATAATGCTATAAGATCACGGGCCAGTTTCACCGGTTACGGATAAAGTGTCGGTTAGTTATCTGGTAGTTAATACTATCTACCAATTAAAGGCTGGTTGTAACTTTTTTCTGTTTCACCGTCAAACTTCCTGATAATTTATCCGGTAGATAGTTACCGGCCACTTTATTAGCAAGCGGAACGGCAACGTCGCTTCTTTGCGTTTCGATACTACTACGTAATATATTTTCATTAGAAAACAATTTTGAAAACTTAATTAATGAAGTAATTTGTGTTCAATATAATCCAAAACAACTGTTTTTTTACATTTTGAAGTATAATTCCATCATTATGGAACGAAATTATTAAGATTCTTATGATTAGCGATATGTTTAAATTCCAAATGTGTGTATAGAAACGAAACGCAAGTCTCAATTGTTTTGTGTATGTGTTTGATAAAGATTGTTTTGGACGCTTTTGTTTATGTTTCGAACTGCGAAAGAATTATTTTCGTTCCCGCCACTTGAAACTTTTTTATCAATAACATTGACAGGCCTGTTTGTCTAGTGGTTAGTGACCCTGACTGCTATGCCGGAGGTCGTGGGTTCGATTCCCACCCAGGACAAATGTTTGTGTGATGAGCACGATCATTTGTTCTGTGTCTGGGTGTAATTTATCTATAATATTTATGTTTATCAGTTGTCTAGTACCCATAACACAAGCTCTGCTTAGCTTGGGACTAGGTGGCGTTGTGTATGATAGTTGTGGAATATTATATTATTATTGAAAACTGGCAATTATCGCACTATGATTAAGGTACACTTTTTTTTAACGTGGTACACTCATCAAATGAGGCCTCCCACCGGGGCGGGACTTTTTCAACATGGTAAATCATCAAATGAGTCCTCCCACCCAGGGCAGGGCGGGAAGGACTGTCAGACTCGTACTGACTATAATCCACGGTGTCCTTCAATAGCCCTTTAAGTTCTGGGGTCACGGTTGCCTGGTAGATGACCGCCTAAAATGCAATAACAAACATTCCCCACTTGAAATGTTCTATAATGTAGATGATAACTTCCTTAACAGGCACTTGATCCAGCTGATAACTTAACCAATACTTTATCTACCAGATACCGCTATCCGACACCTGTGAAACCAAAAGTTGTAGTTTATCTGGCAGATAAGTTCCTAATAGGCTATCCGAGACTTTATCCGTAACCGGTGAAACTGGCCCTAAAGGAAGACTTAAATATTGACGGGGTCACCGAAGAAGATATAAAGTTAAAGATAAAAAGTATTCGCACTGATATAAAGCTCACAAATTAATGAAACACCCGCACGCACGACTTGACGACGCGACATCGCTAGGCAAATGAACATTGAATGTCTCGTTGAATGTTTTGTGTGTAAATAGGAAATATGTGCAATGTTCAATGTTCAATGCTTTTCAACGGAATTGCTGTCAATTTAATTGAACAGTGTAATATCGGCTTTACTAATCAGTACTACAGTCAAGGAACTCAGAATAAATTTTGTTATGTAATTAATCTACTTAGGTACAATGAAAACTGTACCACCGTATTGTGATGTTAATGAATTTCGTAACAGGGCAAGCGGCGCGGGCCATCTATGTATGTAATTAGATCACTGTTTTTATTCCCCGGCCGCGTTTAATAAACAGACGGGTATTAGTAAATAAATAGTGACGCCTTTGTTCTTTATTTGGGTCGTGGGACTTGTATCTATGCTAGAATTAAAGTAGTGTCGGAGATAGGTGAACCAAGGTGCACCAGGGCACATCAAAGCCACCCCCAGACTGACAATGGATATCAGAACCTTTCGTATTTTCACAAGCGCTGTAGTAGACCCAAGATTAGACTTTGTGGGCCTACGGAAGGCGAGTAATGGATGAGAAGCGCCACCGATCCGGGAATGGTCCATAACGGCGACGTTATGGACCATTCCTGGATCAACGGCGCGTCGTATTCTACGCGCGCCTCAAAGACGACGGGGGCCCCTTATAGAGCAAATTGCCTACCGGGGTCGCGAAACTGTCCAAACTTGTAATCGTGATCTAGGAACGTAAATGGCAATTGAAGGAACATGATAGAGATTTCAGTAACAGTCTGACTTATCACCTAACAAAGATACGATTTTGTACAAAAACAAGTGATTGTTACAATGTAGGGTAATCACAGTTTATCACAGGAAAAGGGTGGACTTTATAACCGACTACGGCAAATAATAATAATATACTCTATCTACTAGTCATTGGATACATGAACTGGGCTGCCATTGTAAGACGACTAAAAGTCACGGTGTATATTTTAAATGAAACTCCTAGTACTCACAAGTTAGCAAACACAGTTTCCACGTTCAAATATGCGCCTGATGTGATGTTTATGGCAACTTAAATCATTTCTTCAACAGATATGTATTATAAAATTTACAGTATCGAAACATGAAAAACCGGTATCAATTTAATTCATTTTTATTGCTCTATCAATGATAATATTGTAATTTATTTCTTACCTTTTGAAATTCTAATCGTAAATTACATTATAAATGCGAAGGTGAGTTTGTTTGATTTTTTATTTGTTTGTTTGTGGTACGCTACTGCTGAAGCGATTTTGATGAATTTGGAATAGGATTTATGTAGCTTTGAGATCGGGTCGCGAGACTGTCTAAACAAGGTAATCGTGACACTGGAACGTGAAAGGCTACTGAAGGAACCGTGGATTTTAGCCAATATGAGTGTGTCAGTAAGAAAAAGTCTGTTTGCCCGAATTCACTACGAGAAATCTAGGTGAAATCGCAGGAGATACAGGAGAAGATGGCGTGGCGCTTCGGACTTCATCTTGAATTGGCATGAAGAAGCACAATATCTGGAGAAGTGGAAGAAATAGGAAGCTTTGGAAGTGAGAGAAAATAGCCTAGACAAAAAAATGCAAAGGAGACGATTACCAGGCTACCTACTTCTTTTTTTTTGCTTAAACGT
Organism: Agrotis clavis; assembly: GCA_954870645.1. Lineage (NCBI taxonomy): Eukaryota > Metazoa > Arthropoda > Insecta > Lepidoptera > Noctuidae > Agrotis > Agrotis clavis. The sequence goes on along the minus strand of OX940928.1, from coordinate 24,950,855 downwards.
TGAAGAGGGTGAAAAATGGAAAAGATTGGCGTGGTAAGATGCAGGTTATCAAAACTAGTGTTTTTTTCATAGATAGACATAATACACTTTATTTAGAACATCATACCTACAAATTAGGTAGGTACCTACAGGTAGGTACAAAGCAGATCTTATAATAGGGTGACACAATGGAACGTCTTTTATAATGCGAACAGCGAAGGAGTGGAACTCTCTTGTTTGTGTTTCCCAACACAAACAACCCTAATCTCTTCAAAGTTAGAGTGAACAGGCTTCTTCTGGGTAAGCTCGCTCCATCGTCGACCTTTTCTTAGTCACTCCTGACCTAGACTATGGTCAAGAGCATAGCAAACCCATCGACCATCGTTCATATAAAGCGATATTTTCAAGACTACCTTTGGATAGACTTGAAGAAGAAGGAGAAACAATACTGTTTCATAAATCTCTTCAAAACTTTATGTTCTGGTCGATTCAAAGCTCCAGAGCCTTGAACATCGACGCCGTGTTGCCAGCCTAACGGTTTTTTATCGGTTACATTTCGGAGAGTGTGCGATGAAACTGCATAACTTGATTCCGCCTGGCCCTTTCCATCATCGGACTACAAGACGTCAGCAATGCGCCATCGATATAATTATGGTGGACATAATATTATCCCTCCGGTACGTACAAAGCGTTTTGCCAATACCTTTATTGTACGCACAGCTAAGGAGTGGAATTCCCTGCCCGGCTGTATCTGTATTTCCCGACAGCTATAACCTTGGGGTCTTCAAGTCAAGAGTGAACAGGTTACTTCTAGGCAAGCGTGCTTCACCGTGGGCATGCGGGCGGCGAGTCAAGGGCAACTCGCACCATGGACCATGCCCGGGTCGACGGCGCGTTGTGTTCCACGCGCGTCTCAAAGAGCGTCAGCATAATGACGGGGCCCCCTCTCAGAGGGCCAAAGCCTGCCGGGGTCGCGGGACTTATCTCATTACCGTGATCCCGGAACATAAAGGGCTATTGAAGTTCACCGTGGATTTAAGTCAGTACGAGTCTGACAGTCCCTCCCGCCCTGCCCAGGGTGGGAGGACTCATTTGATGATTTTACGACGCTAAAAAAAAAAAAGTGCTTCACCGTCGACCGTATTTTTGCTTAGGTACCATCAGGCGAGAAAGTGGGCAAACGCTAACCTATCTTTATATAAAAATAAAAAATAGTACATTGTTTACCGAGAGGAGAAAGTGACCGATTACCGTCGAGGGTGTCGTTTGAAGCCCGAGGCGTAGGCGAGGGCTTTAAAACACCCGAGATCGGGAATCGCACTTTCTCTCTAGTGATACATAGTTTTTTATACTACACCTACGAGGAAAATAAAAAACTAAATCTTTACTAATTGAAATTTATATTGAAATTGTTGCAGTTAGTGAAGCTTAATGTAACGCTTTTTCCATTAATTTTTAATTGATTTCTGTGGTAAAAGGTTGTCAATCAGTATTTTTGCTGTTTCCTTCAACAGCGGCGGAGTCAAAAAATCTTCATCATCACTATCACTACTTATCATTTTGATAGTTTTATTTTACTTTCTACGAAAACTGAATCCTCAAACAACACACAAATTGAAAATGGCGCCAATGGCGTCTGCAATTTTCACATGTTCATTTTTCAAATTGTTTATCCTGCCGCCGCAGGGTCGCACTGCCCGACACTATCCAACACACAGCTAGTGGCCAGTACCCCTAGCACGAATCACTTTCGACAAAGTATTCGTATCGTCTCCGAAAGCATTTTGTATGGGAACTTGAACAGCGCCTCTGGTGAGCGTAAATTGAACTAATTTTCAGAGCACGAACAAATACATGTACGTTTCGTCTCGTCTTCGTACGTAAACGTAAACGTTATTTAAGCCATTTGTATGAAAATAGGTAGCACAAAGACATAAAATGACGGATAGTTTCGTAACTGTCGAAGGCTGGCTTGCGAGTTTTACGAATATTTATTCACTTCAAATTTGACAGTGAGAAAACATTCGTCGTATTTTATTTTAGCGATAAAATTATAATTTAAGTGATTGTGTTGATATATTTTGTTAGAAAATGAATGTGTGCTCCAACATTTATTATAATAATATGTTACCTTTCTATTTATGCTGCCATAATTGACAAAAAATAACTGCACCGAGTGCGGGAAGCATGACAGGATTACATAGATCTTTTAGCAACCGTATTATGATGGCCCTCAATCATTGCTTGATTCATTGAGTGATATTATTGTCATGATTAATAAAATAAATAAAATCATCGAACACAGAATATTCATAAAGCTTTTTTTTATTTTTACATTACATTTTACATTAGATGTTATCACAAAATATGCTCCTTATCCTACGATCGTCTCCAGGCCCCACTTACTCTGTGCTATTTAATATCGGTCCAGCTACATAACGTAAAAGCACAAAAACAAACTCACATTCGTATTGATTAATAAGGATTTAAAAAATTTACATTCAAAAATACAAATAAACATTTTGTTATAAAACACAGTTCAATGTATTGCAAGAACCTCAAAGATAGCAATTTCTTCATAATGCAAGCCTTATCGAGAAGTACTGTCTTCTAATTCAAGCTCTTCACCGAATCTCCAAACGAGAGGAAGAACAAGAGCCTCGTCTCATCATTGAACATCGTGGGAGATCCTTCTGTTTAACCGGTTATCAGACCTTCTTGATCAGGGTGTAAATTACTTATTTACTCCATTATGAATACTTCCGTTTAGTTATCGCAGTTTACTGGAATAGCTTACAGAAATAATTATAACAAATCAACAGAAAAATAACAAATCATTGAACATTGTTTTGAAACCTCTTGACAGCGGAAAGATTTGACAATAAGTATAGACATTAGCTTTGACGCAGGTTTTTTTTTTCAAAATAAACTTTTTTCATGGCTTTTTATTTGTGCCAGCATGACAGACGTTCGTTTAGGAACGCAGTCAAATCAAACACAACGTTTTAGTAATTAGTTTAATTATTACGCCATTTATCTAAATGAATATTAACTGTTTCTGCAGTTCCTTTGTATTGGGTCATAAATTGAACAATAGTAAAATTTTAAATGCCCAAAAATCACTTATTTTCTATCAAAAATCCAGTTTCTGAACGAAACATTCATTCAAGAGTACGATCATTCGTTCTATTTTTCCCGTCCCTATTTACGTTAGTATGACGTCACCAACGTTTTCGTATCGCGCCCTCGGTACGAATTCGGAAGTGCTTCGTGCTTCCAACTTTCGTTGTATTCCGTTATTGTATCGACGGCACGATACGGTGGCGACACGAAACCTACAAATATTCGTGCTAGGGGTACTGTGTCATTTTGCGAACTTGGAGATAAAAACTCACAGTAAAAACTTTTTGGCTTTTGATAGGTATTTATGTTACCGGCGCATAGTCTTACCCAAAATTAAAAAAGAAAAACCACGTAAGAAATGGATTTTCATACACTTTTCTCTCTCTCCCGCTCAGACGCGTTTTCTTCCCGTTTGTTCGTTAAGCAATGACGTACTTTCTACCGTAAATTTGATAAAGTATCAAGGTACTTTCCAAACAGGTGTAGTATAAATACAATTATTTTACGCTCAATCGCGCATTTTGTACATGCGTCATCCGGTAACATGATCATCAAACACTAGCCGAAGCCCTCATGTGTCATACAAAGACGTCATATCCTTACAAAATAAACAAAAACAATTCCAAGAACTGATGTTTTTTTTTGTCTGAAAAATAACACCACATGACCTGTCTAACAATCTAGTTTTAGGGTTCAGTGTGTGTGAAACCTAATCCTAAATGCTAGACAAAGGATAATCATCCGGGAGAAAGGTGCTTGTAGCAGTGCCGAGATATTGGAACCTTCAAATAAATATAATTTAAAATACTGTTTTAAATTGTAAATTCTAATGATAGTGTTGGTGACCATATCAGTTTAAAAACTTACAATAATTTATTGCGTTACATCTATGATACATATTTATATCTTAACACATATATACACATACATATTTATAGCATAAGCTGTTTTTTTTTTTAATTTCATGGAAAAGTATTGAACTGTTTTATATTCTAAATTTAAATTATCAATAAAGAATTTTAAAAAGAAGAAATCATAATGTAATTTATCGTTACAAAAAATAATTTCGATTTTGCAGTGACTGTAAACTTTTTTTCTTGTTCAACGAAATTATCCATTGCATAAATTCACACTAGTTTCCCAAAGATTAAGCAGAGCAGTGATAACTCGATAAGAATTAATCACCTTTTTGTAGAGAAATAAACACTCAATACGTACTCAGTAGAAAGATAAAGAAAAACGCCCATTTATCTATTAAAGTGTCATTCACCTACATTTCTGTACGTTTCGTTTCCTATATAATTATTATTTTCTATATTGTTTGGTATGCCTACTTACAGAGGTTGTTGTAAAGCCACTAAAAAAAGTACGTGTAAAGGTAAAGTTTTTGTTTTGTTAATTTTGATAACTGTGAATTCGCCCCATTTTTTTTCCGCACGGTTAGAACAATTTAATAATATAAAACTACCGAAAACGAGGACACAATGTGGAATCTGAACAGAAAGTACTAAGAGAATAGGACTCGTATTAAAAAAAGTTTGATGCTCTTTCCTAACAAGTTTCATAAAAGTGTTATAATTACAAATTTAAGTTGATAAACACCAAGAATATTATAAAAAGAATCTTGTCTAGGTCTGATTTGATGTAGACAAGTTTCTCTTGTAGAGAAGAAATGTGTCTTCCCCCAAGTGTCAAAGTAGAGAAAATATTGTCGGCAAGCTCGACGTTGTAGACTTCTTTCTATCGTAGAGAAGAAACATTTTTTCTACGTGTCAAAAAATTGGGTCGAATGTACAATAATAAAAAAAAAAGCCTTTGGCAATAATATCATTGGCCTTTGGCTAATTTATAGATACTTATTTTCTTATGGAATTATTTTTGTGGCGAACTTACAACAAACCTGTGAAATGAGGATTTGTGGTTTTACCACTTGAAGCTTATCTAGGTTAGCGCAAAAACAGTTACAAATGTACAATAACATGATGATTGTCAAATATTTCTAGCAGTATGTACTTAAATAAAAACAATACTTATTTACTCATTAAAGGTGTTATTCTAGGTGTAAACTTAATATGTGATTGACGTCTACCAGACTTGGATAAAAAAAATCCGGCCAAGTGCGAGTCGGAGCCGCGCACGATGGGCTCAGTACCATTTGTCTACAAAAACGGCAAAAAAATCAAGTATGAACTTAACCATTTATTTTATTCTGTTTTTTTTTTTAGTTTTTTTTTGTTATAGCGACAGCAGAAATACATCATCTGTGAAAACTTTCTCTAATGAACGGTCACGGTTGCCTGAAGAGACAGTCCCGCGACCCCGGCAGACTTTGGCCCTCTAAGGGGCCCCCCCTTCAGATTGGAGCTCCATGACGAACGCGTGGAACACGACATGCCGTCGACCCGGCATGGTCCATGATCGGACGGCGAGCCTCATGATATAACTGTTTCGCAGAAGGAGGCAACCGCTTCCCATTCCGTCTCGCCCGCAGCATGGCCTCGACCGTTGTCGGTCGCGTGAGTTCGCTGTTTTATCAGTGGTGAAAACCAGGCGTTTTTTTTTCTTCCCAGACAGAGGAACTTTCCGAAACTTCCGAGGCAGGTGAGGATCTGTGTCAAACAGAAGATGAGGACGCCGTGACGCCTCTTCAGTCACTCCTCAAAGAGTGGTCTTTATCTATATCGCGCGTCGCGATCGCGACGTGCCCGAACCTCGGTTGCGACAGTCGTTCCCTCCACACCGCCCGCCCTGAGATTGCCGCCTGATTGCGCTGGAGCTCTTCCCGCATCGCCTCAACTTGTCGAAGTAGCGGGGATTCAAACTGGCGTTTCGCCTACACGCGCCACTCGTAGGTCACGCGCTTCAGGGCTTTCGCCTCCAGATCCTAAGGCGGCAGCCCGGCAAGGAGATTGGCCTATTCACCGGCGATCGCGCGGTATCCCCGGATCATCCATGACCCTCTGGCACGCCGGGCAGGCGTTGGCCCTCTAAAGGGGTCCCGTCAGATTGCTGACAGCTCTTTGAGTCCATGACCGGAAGGCGAGTCACCCACTTTTGAAACTGCAAAAAATGGATAAAAGTTTGTGAGTATGGATGGATTGATGGATGCTTGTTACTCTTTAACATCAATAATACTAGTGACTGGGATTTGAAAAAAAGCGAGTAAGGATTTACGAACCGACACATTGTATGATTTTTATCCCGACATTACTATGACACTATTGAGACTGCGTGCAATATAATTTTACTTATTTTATGTTATATTTTAAGAGTAAAAATCATAAATTCTTTATTTTTTTCTCAACATCAAAATGTTATAGGCACTATTTTGCTTCAGTGTTATACATAATAATATACTCGTAGAGAAAGGTGTCTGAGATAGGAAGATCCTGTAGTAGAGATAAATGTAATGATAATAAGTATTTTATATTAGAAGATAGCTTAACCACAAAACATTACAGCTAGCCATAAAATGATTGATGAATAAGCACAGAACAATCTAGACACTGTAAATCTGAAATTTAATTGGGCTGCAGATTTGTGTAAACTTGTTTATGTAGAAGGACATGGAATTTCTTGCCGGTTCTTTTCCATGGAAATATGCAACCCGAACCGTGGCAGTTTTTTGATGTTTTATAAGTGCCCATTAAGGTATTTAGTGAAATTATATTTTGATTTTGTAAGAGGTCCTTTAATAGCTTAATATAGTTTAAAATAAGATTTTAAAGAAATCATATCAATGAAGCAATACGAAGATACCGCATAAATTCGTACGGAACCGCACGTTGATTCGATCGTATATGACGTAATAATGATTTATAATCAGTAATTAATTCAAGATCAGGTTTGATTAATTAAAAAAATCCGCGATCCGCATTTAATTGCAAACTTATTAGAATAAAGAGACCTTTAGACTGCACGAGAGTACCTACCGTGTGCAATAGTGCCGCGTTCAAGTGTGGTGCTCCTAACGGTATCCTAGCGGTAATTCCCAATATCTTCCATTTACTAGAGTAAAATAGTAAAAAAAAACAACGAGAATTACTAAGTGACTAAATGATCAGATCAGTAGGGAGATAGACATAGGGCATAATTTTAAACAGGTCTGAACAAAATCAGTATTTTATATGGAGTGAATGCTTCTCTGACCTCCACAACCCAGTACGTGGGTATAAATACCCTTTGGTTTTAGTGATTGACACACTTTTGAAGTCTTTATTGTGACATACTTGCCGTGCCTCGCGTTGGTCCTGTGCCTGATCGCTCTCCGGTCGTGTCGGATTGCCGTCCCATCGGACTATGAAAGGAACAGAGTGTGCATCTGTGCCCGCGCACACACTTGTGCACTATAATATTATGTCCCGGAGCGCAGTTGGCTAATCTCCGTTGAGATTGGCCGCATGGCCGAAATCGGTCAGGAGGACTATAAGTACCGTGGAATGGGGTGTCATTGATCAATTTAAAAATTCAAAGGGCTGTATTTTCTAAAATACAAAGGTACCGAAGACGAAAAAAAAATTGGAATATCGGTTTTTACTATACAATCGATACAATGAATTAGATTCTATTTTAAATGAATAATATGTCGATGAAAAATATAAATGTGAGTGGTCAATGTTAAACCGTAAGTGGGGTTACTTTGATACCCCCTAATATTTTCACGGCAAATGATAGTAACCCCTTTAAACGTTATTATTTCGAAAGAACAAAAAAAATCGGCTAAGTGCAAAAAAAGATATTAATTTTTTTAAAGTTTAGGGGTGACATTGATCAAGGCAAAAAAAACTTTTTGAAAAATCACCTTTATTTTAACGTTTCATTGAGATATATTAATTGTAAAAACATAATTAGGAACATTAATCAGTCAAAATCTTAAATGTTAAGTAAAAATAGAAAAAAATCACTACTAGCTACTGCTTGTTCTAACACGTCTTCATTAGAATTCCGATAGGCGCGAGCGCCTAAACGCTTCATATATGTTCTTGGCATAGCGCTGAAAGTAAAAAAAAATCATATAAAGCAGCCATCATTGCAAATATATTGATAATATATGTTAAAAATGTCATGGGGTGAGATTGATCAATGACCAAAGTAACCCCATGCCTGTGATCAATGACACCCCGTATAGAAAATAAACCACCACTGAATGAAATTTTGGAGGTTAAAATACAAAAACAACTTCTTTCTCAAGCTAATTAAACACATAACAACATAAACTATCATTTTTTCTAGCAACTTGCATATCCAATCTGGTACCCTGGAAGTTATTTTAACCCCTAAAATACTTTAAACACAATACTCACAGTTTTTTATGAAAATCTCCGGTAGTGATCTGTTTGTACGTGCAGCGCTTGGGCAATGTCAAAGAGTGACACACAGTGCTGCCAATGCAAAAGACGAAATTTTTCGGTTGCGTCCAGAAATTAAACAATACCTGTTTTAAAAAAATATAAAGTTTTTATCAATGTTACCCCGTGAATCAAACTAACCCCATTCCACGGTATTATTATTATATCCGGAAAAATAGTTACCTACTAAAAAAAACTGTCCATAACACAAATGTACAGTCCTCCTTACGACGACGTCAAAACCGGCTAAACATACTTATTTATAATTGACGTCATTACAGTTAATCTACCGAGAAGCTTACAGAAGGAGAAAATATGCCATCGCCAGACATTGCTCCCATAAGAAAAAAGTCGTAACGCAATAAATCTATGTTTGGAGGAAACGTGTTTTTTTTTTTAAACGTGGTCAAATCATCAAATGAGTCCTCCCACCCCGGGCAGGGCGGGAGGGACTGTCAGACTTTTACTGACTAAAATCCACGGTGTCCTTCAATAGCCCTTTATGTTCCGGGGTCACGGTAATGAGATAAGTCCCGCGACCCCGGCAGGCTTTGGCCCTCTGAGAGGGGGCCCCGTCATTATGCTGACGCTCTTTGAGACGCGCGTGGAACACAACGCGCCGTCGACCCGGGCATGGTCCATGGTGCGAGTTGCCCTTGACTCGCCGCCCGCATGCCCGCGCCTACGGTGGCCGGAGATCGTCTGCTGACGTCCGACGCCGCGGGCGCCTACCACTGCGGTTGGGGCGGAGGGAGGACGCTGTCCTCTCTCTCAAGTGGCCCGCCTCCTCCTTCACGAGCATTACTGCTTCGCAGAAGGAGGAGACCGCTTCCCACTCCGTCTCGCCCCGCAGCATGGCCGCAACCAATGCCGGGCGCGTTGATAAAACGACCCGTCATTCTAGCATTCAAACTTACTGCTCGGAAACAAACGCAAGTGTGGCCGCTGTTGGCGTAAAACATGGCCCTCGGCCTCGGGCATGTCTCTTATAGACCATCCACACATATTAGGTGGCCTACCCCATGACGTAAGTATTAAAGCGTGAGTTGTTCCGCTCAGTGAACGAGATGGCGCTAGACGACTTGTATAGCTCTGTCTCTTTCCCACAGCCTAAAGACTCACTAGGCGAACTGGGCCGGATTCGGGAAGTGGAAGGGCCGTAGTCTCAAAAGGGTCAAAAAATTTCAATGGTAGATATCTCATGTCTTTGAATATTTGATTCTAGGACTTGTCGGTTTCACCATTTGAGTGAAGTGGTGATGAAATAATTTCACAGAATTAAACGCCTCTCTGGGTTTTTATACCCACGATTACAACTCGTAAGTTGGGGCCTTTAACACTGGACCATCTCTGAGATTATGAATATGATAAATGAAATGTTTCAACCTGTATACATGTGGGTACACATAGAAAATAAAAATAAACAAATTATCGGTTTTTGAGATACACTTCTTGGCATATAAATGCACCGTAATCATGACGCGTTTAACGGGATATGTCTAGTCTTTATCCAATTACTATGAGAGGTCCTGAAAGCCAGAATAAATTTTCGCGACCACCCAAAAAGTTTTGGTTAATTCATCACGTCTAGATATACGCTTCGACGTAGGCGGCGCGGCGGGGACTTTGTTTTCTAATTTATAAAGAAAAAAAAATTATAATGTCACTCCTTTATTTTTAAACTAGCTGACCCGTGCCCACTTCGTTGGGCAGTATTTCTGCTAATATGTATGATATCTTTATAATTTATAGCATATAGCACTCACGGATAATGTAGCTTTCTACCAGTGAAACAATTTTTTAAATCGGTTCATTACTTCCGGAGGTTTCCCCCTACATACAAACTTACAAACATACAAACTTACAAACAAATGTTACCTCTTTATAATATTAGTATAGATAGATTAAACTAAATAAAATATAATAAAGTAAGTTTAACAAACCTATTGATATTAAAAAGGGCCTCATCTTAGCATATTATAAGGTATATACAAAATGTGCCACTTGACCGATTTTCAATTAACCTGCAACCCATGAGTTCTGTGGATAAAAAAAAGACATAAATTTTATTTAAATAAAATAAAATACTTAAACTTAACACATCATAAATAGAAATTAGCCGTTAGTGTTATATAAACAAAAAATTAAAAGATTTAATAAATCTAAAAACCCACGTTTTTAAATGTCCTAAAAATAAGAAAATAACCCTACGGGGCTGAGAGAGGGGCCACTCAAAACGTGGGGGCGTATTAATATACGCCCCCACGTTATAATCCGTCATAATCCGTTATAATCCGCCGTAATAATCCGTCGAGCTACCTTGGTAGATAGTAATCGGCAACCAAGGTACCAAGGTACAAGGTAGCTACCAAGGTAGCTCGACGGAGCCCCGCTTCGCGGGGCTCCTATTTCCGTTTGCAAGGTTTAAAGTAACTTAACACGAAGGGGATAGCGGGGTCTGAAAGACCCCGCTATCCCCTTCGAACCTAACCTGTCCGAGTCGGGGTGCCCCAAGTCCCGAGCTCGCTTCGCTCGCTCTTGCATCCTTAGTTAAATTACTGATTACCACCTACCAAGGTAGATCGACGGAAAAAAGATTTACAATGTTTTCTTTTCTGCATTTCATTACACTAATCGAATATTCGATAAACTAAATGTTATACCAACTGAACATTACATCAAATGAACATAATACCTTTTGATCAATAGCGCAAATGTTGTTATCGCAAATAAATATTCGATGAAATGAAAATTAAGTTAACCGATATTATACAAACTGATTATTTTCTCAAACGTTGTTCGAATTAGTAAAATTATATCAAAAGTTGTTCTACCAAACAAGGGTGAACCTTATTTAATATGACGAGTGTAGTAAATATTGTGCTGTTTTTGGTTGCTTAATTTTTAATTAAGCTTTATATTAGAATGCGGATTTATTATATTTTAAAAGTCAATAATAAAGAATTTCGTACGACTCAGTCGATGCGCAAATATTTTTCGGTCGCAAAATAAGCCCAAATTGTTTTTCAAACAAAAACATGTTTTTTTTAATAAAATCTACCAATCAATAACCCTCCTGGCGCAGTCGGGTAAAAAACAACACGCATTTTCATTGAATACTTCCTATCCAATAAACAAAGTATTTTATTTGTTTATATAAAAAAAAGTATACCTATTTACAACCACAAAATTAAATTGAAACAGAAAGTAGGCAAATGTACGTAGGTAATTAAAATGCTGGAGACGGGCAGCCAGCCCTAACGCATGTTTACGTGCCGCGCGGCTGTAGGCATTTATTTTTATCATGCGGCCGAGTTCCACTACTGTAAAGATAATTATACTGTGCTATTAGCGCAATGAGGGCGACGCTGAGGATTTGATGATGTTACAACGTAAAATAAAGAGTTGAATAAGTTTCCACCAGTGCTACACTAACTATGAATGTGATCGGTGGATATCAAACAGCACAACAGCACTTCTCTGGTGCAAAAAGACAAGGGTGTTTTTGCACCTGAGGAGGCATCGACGGATTTATTAATTTATTACAATCCATAGCGACTTGACATCTGCTTCATTTATTCATCCGCACATATTATTTGTTTTGGCGGTGAAAGATTTTGGCTTGGGCTGGTTGGAGCATTCACCTTAACCGCCTGACGATGTACATTTTTTGATATGACGACTTTAGAATAAGCTACGGGGAATTTTTTAAATGAGATAGCAATCTTGATGGGAGATGAAGATAAATCAAAAACGAATAAAAACATTTAATGCTTAGTAATCGAGTACGTATTACTTTGATGCGATTATACAAATACACACGGTGATTGGTAAAACGTTTAAGAGGGTGCAGAAGTCATATAAATAACATTAAGATGAGCAACTTTTACTAAAAGACGATCTAAGAAGTATGAAGGTGTTATTTTTCCCAGAAACCACCTTAAACGCCGATCCGCACACAACAGTGCCGATGTTCAGTGATCACTGAACGTCACCGTCACTGATGAGTACGGATAGCGTCGTACAAAATGTATGCGACAATGTCATATTTCAGTGACACTGATCGATACGGTACTGATCGGCACGTGTCGGCACTATGCCGGCACTGTTGTGTGCGGATCGGCCTTAAAACTATGCCCTTTATTTTCTACACCCATCACTAGAAGTTACCGTTAGTTCTCTAATGAGAATAGAATAGAATTGAAATAGAATTTGAATATATTTTCGTTCCGATTGAGCAACTCTACAACATATTGATAGGTGCTCAAACGGGAATAAATTATTTTACAGAAGATGATCTCTGTAACTTTTCAGGCATCTTTTTAGTTTGTGAGGTTATTTCTTAAATGGACCATATCAGAGGAAAATCCTACATGGTTCACATATAAATTGACTAAAACAATGTGTGGTCTTTAGAAGCGAAGCGACACTGATTTCATAATGCGAGGAGGTCTCCTCAAGGAGACGACAATCTTGATGGGATATAATATGGCCAAATGCTTGCCGGAGTCGCGGGTTGTTTAAAGAGGTTACCGTGACTCAGGAACGCAAAAGACAGTTGATCATATTGTAGTCAGTACGAATCTGACAATCTCTTCTACTCCACCCACAGAGGGAGGAGTCACTGGATGACTTTCCCATCGCAAAAAAAGCACAAGCTGTTGAGGAAAACTACTCATAAATTATATTTTATTAATGTTCATTAATAGGATACATAATTTTGCCACGATTTGGCCCTAAAGTATAAACCTTGCCAAAAAACCGGAAGAACAAACGAATATAGAAAAATAGTTCATTAATTTTAGTGATTAATGAGTTAATATTAATGACCTTATCGAAGAAAATCTTGCTGCGGAGTTGTTTAAAGATATACCTGATAACACATCATAAATCAAGTTCAAACAAGTTTATGTAAAAATTGTGTTAATTTATTTAGGTTTATCAAAAATTTTGATTCGGTTTCTACAGGGTGAAATCAAAATCATGGGCAATATTATACTCTACTCACGATGCTGATTGCATTACGGCTAATAAATCTCAAATCAAAAATATTATTAATGCAATTATGGACAACTTTAAAAATGTAATAGGTCACATTGCAAAGGCTTATTATTGCAAATAAACACTAAAAGTAATAAAAAAAAATCATAAACCCCAAAAGTCCTAAAGTATCAACATTTTAAAGCGCAGTACACAGCGCGCGGAACGAAAAATAAACAAACATGAAATAGTATTAAACGAAGATACTTGCATCAATAATGATTTTGAGTTCCGTAATACGATTAGTAACGTGAGTAATGCCCGAGTTTCAAATATTGTTCATTAATAAAATTTCACCCAGTATATTTTTCATGATTAAGTAACCTATAAAGTTGAGAAGATAATAATAATATCACATAACAGTCGTGTTTTTACAAAAAAATAATACTGATACCTACAGATTCTCACGAAAACTGACCAAGACGGGATAGATATAGCTATACAGCTATATCTATCCCGTCTTGGTCATTACTAAAACTAATATATGAAATGCATTTAACGCTAATCAAATAAATTCAATCGTTATCTCTACATCGAATCAATATGACAGTCTACTCATAAATTGAGTCAAAATCAAAGAAAACCAAAATCTCAGACGTTGTAACCTGAAGTAGGACTGGTCTGGCCACATTTGCATTATGCCCAATGATTTGTGAGCCAAAATAATCACAATGTCCCCCCCCGACCCAGCCGTGACAGATCTCGTGGCGGTGGCGAAGCTCGACTAATCTGCATTAGCTCTAGATTGAGAGAATATTGAAAGTAATGAGAAGAGGCTTTTGCCCAGCAGTGGTATAACATAGGCCAACAGAAACAGTGACACCTAAGGCCCTTCGTACACAAGGCGACTCAAGTTTCCGATACCTTACGACTTCGGTATCCAAGCGGCTATCGCAATACAGTGGTCTTTGACTGCTGGCCTTTTAGAGAGACTGAGAGTCACTCAACGAGCAATGGAAAGAGCTATGCTCGGAGTTTCTTTGCGGGATAAAATCCGGAACATGGATATTCGGCGAAGAACCAGAGTCACCGACATAGCTCATAAAATTTGCAAGTTGAAGTGGCAATGGGCAGGCCACATCGCTCGTAGAACTGACAACCGATGGGGAAGAAAAGTTCTCGAGTGGCGACCACGGACCGGAAGGCGCAGCGTAGGCAGGCCTCCCACTAGGTGGACCGACGACATCGTGAGGGTCGCGGGCAACGGATGGATGCAAGTGGCGAATTGTCGTTCGGCGTGGCGGTCTAAGGGGGAGGCCTATGTTCAGCAGTGGACGTCTTCCGGCTGATGATGATGATGATGATCGCAATACAAACCCATAGAGGTTCGAACACAAGCACGCGTCAATGAATACCAAAATCGTAAGGTATCGGAGACTTGCGTCGCCTAGTGTACGAAGGGGCTAAAAGAACCATGCCCAACGACGATATAATACTAGACTCCTAATAACAGGCGACCGATGTCTGCCAACACATTAGGCAAAAAAGTCTCATCGACCTCTCGTCTTATTTCGACCAATCCTGTGAGCCGTAAACATACGTTGAGACAGAACAGACCTTGAGTTAGCCAATCACAACGCAGTACCCCGTCCCCCTCGCTTACGTAGTACCTCAGCGAGTTGGCAGAATAATTTTTGTTCCTTAGATCGTGCATGCGGAGTCTAGTATTATATCGTCGTTGACCATGCCCGATCGGAAACTCTTTTACATCTTTATCGCCTAGAAACAGTTTACGGCGCGATTTCTACAGTGGCTGAGCGTCCGACTGTTGCGCAGTATGTCGTAAATATTGTATGACCTACAAGAAGTTGTTCCAGGTCTGGGTGTTTGTGTATATGAGTTTCTTTTTTTGTAAACGCACCCAAAACACAGTAGTATTACTAGACTAGTGGGGGGGAAAAAAACCATTTTATCTCATGTGAACGAGTTCATAAAAAAAATTAAGTACGCGTCGACAATTTTTGACCCTTTGAGAGAGCACAGCCCTTCCACTTCCCGAATCCGGCCCTGATATGTGTGGTCTTTGAGACACAGAGAGGAGGCGTGCGTCAGCGATAGATAAATAGGCTGATTATGCATAATTAATTTTTTTAGGAGCCTGCTCTGTCTCACTCCTGGGCAAAGGCCTCCCTCCACTTCTTCCACCTTTTACGATACTGGGCGTCCTCCTTCCAGTTCGGACACAACCTGTCCAGTTCGTCCCGCCGGCCGGCCACGACCTCGTCTAACTGTCTCAGGGCACCAGTTCTGAGCTATTTTGGCCCACAGTTTGTCCGGCATGCGGCAGACATGTCCTGCCCAGTCCTATTTTTCAGTTGGGCAGCCTTTTCAGCCACGTTAGTGTCGCTGCACACGAGCCACTCGCGACAGCCACAAACGCCGCCACGAGAAGCTAGAAGCGGCTACAGAGGTAGCTGAAGCGGTCGTTGGCTGCTACTTTTTTTAACCAATGCTTTACTGAGGTAAGAGAGAGAGGGATGCGGAATCGTGCGAGTGGCGTGTGGCGGAGTTTTGTGGCCCGTGAAACCCTTAGCTACATATTTGTAATGACGAATTTTAATAATAGGTGAATTGTTATTATTTTCAATTTGTGTCTCTTTCCGCGTTTTGTAACCAATTAGCTTATATAATTTTATCGCTGATTTTTATTCTATTCATTGTATTTTTCCGATTTTATGTGCTATCAGTTTTTAGTATTTAAATTTTACTGTTTTTAATGATGTCAATATTTTATTCAGCGGTATATCCACCTTACATGACGATGCTAAAGAACCGTTTTTATTTTCGAAAAATCAATTTGGTAGAAATAAGTAGGTCCATATTCTACAACATTATTTCTTGTTTATGCGAAACCCGATACACCTGTCTAGTATTTTTGTGTAAAGAATCTATGTACAAAATTTTAAAAGCGTATCATAAAAAATCACAAAGTTATAAGCTTGTTACCTGGTTGTCCGTTCAAAAACATGCTCATTTTGCGGTACTACTGCGTAAACCGCGTCTCCTGTGTTATACACTCGTGATAATAGTTTGGCAATAGGTACCTAACCGTACGATGATTGTATTGTGATTAACTGGTAATAAAATTTAATTAAAATATTTTTGAAAAAAATATATCTAATAGTAGCCATACACCATCCTGCCTATCGAACGATAGATTTGACGCTTGCAATTGTTTCAAATCGGCAGTTCGTCCATATACCCCATACACCATACTGCCTATCGAACGATTGATTTGACACAACTTCAAATCTGCAGCAGTGATGCCAACTCAGCAACTAGATCTGGCTATTATTCGGTGACGACAGCTACAATTTCTAGCACCTTTTCATTTCATCATGAGACTATCGAAATTAGTCAATTAGTGTTCCGAGTGGAAAGACAAGATAATGCAACAGTGGCTCATTCTACATATAAGTTGCATTCTGAAGAAATAGTTCAGTTTTGGGTTGAAGTAAAAAAGAATTGAAATTCTTCCGGTGACAAAATATATTATTATTACATTATTAATACACAAGGTGTTAAAAAATTAACTGCAGTGCGTACTCGGTACCGTAAAACCGGCCAACATTGCCCTTGGCGGATATCTTTGCCCAAACACGAAAAATAACTAAAATCTTGAATTGTAAATAAATTTAAATAGCTGACAACATTATTTAATCTTTAGGGTAAACTAGACTATTTTCCTGATAAAACTAAATATTAGTTACTTCGCTAAGTTTACTCAGTTGTCGGCGAGACATGTTTAAAGTAAGACTAGTCTGAGGTGGTGCCAAAACGTTTTTACACACTGACAGCGTACGACATCTCTCAGGTAAGTTATTTCAATATTCCAGTAATAAAAAGAACCACGCTTCATTTCTATGCTAGTTTGAGACCAATAAAACGTAAAATCTTCAAGATAATGCAGTGGGCAATGATTCCCGAGCTTGCGTGAACATAGGAGTGACAACATTGCCCACAGCAAAAATAGTGTTAGGGATGGCACCCATTATATCTAGTAAGAGTTAACTCAGTTTTATCAACCAAAATAATTTTATTTTTCCTATGTTAAAACTCTTTTTAAAAGTAAATATTATATTTTTACCTTACATCGTCTGCCTGGCATGCCTTGCAATGACTATTTTTCCTTGTAATCTTTGTTATACCATTTTTTAAGATTTCTTTGTAAGATTTGTTTTAGAATCTTTAATATTAACCTTAAGTATAATAATACGTGCAATTTATAACTATTTTACCTGACTAATTTGTTATTTATAAAAGATTTTATTTAAAAGCAGATTATTATTTATTACATTAGTGTGTGGCAACCCTAGCCCACCGTTTCAGTTTGTATGAAAAAGCAGCTGGTGTGTAGTGTAACATTGCCCACCTCAGTAAAATTAAAAATATAACGTTTTTGATATATTGATCACGAAGGATGGCAACTTTGCATGATTCACTAAAACATATCTTATTTTCAAAGCTCTAGAGCTGATAGTTTTAGAGAAATTAAGGGTGGGCAATGTTGGACGGTCGTGCATATAATTTTGCCCGGCTCTTTAATTGCCTTTTTCTCGGATTCTGTTAAAGCTAGAAGCTCCAGATTTCGTGATTTGAAGCCTATAATAGTAATTGTTACCATGGTGTACTTGATTACGAGCTCTGATCAATATTTTTTTCGTAATCTCAAAAATAAGAAAAAAAGCGGGCAATGTTGGCCGGTTTTACGGTATCAAAACGGCGACGATATTTTTATTTTCAAGCATTTTTTATTCTAATGAATTTGATTGCTCTTTGAGGTCGTTCACCATCGTTTGTAGCGTTCTCAGATATATTTTGTAACCGGAAGAATTTCATTTTTTTTAGTTAAACCCAAAACTGAACTATTTTTTCAGAATGCCACTTATTTATTATGCAGAATGAGCCACTGTTGCATTAATTTGTCTTTCCACTCGGGACACTAAATACTTGACTAATTTTTAAAGTCTCATGATGAAAAGTTGATAGAAAAGCAGGGACCGGATTACCGTTATTTTTTTATAACGTTACGAATATATCGTTATGGTAACGATAAAAATGTAACGGTATTAATAACGATATCTGTAAATCCGTTACATATTAACTAAAATGAGTATCGGTAAAAGTAACAATACATATACCGGTAATTTATATGCCTATCTCTTTCTAACGATGTCGGTAGGTGGCGCTAAATCGCGATGTAATTTAGTTACAAAATTGTCGGTCGCCGCCACCGGGCACCCCCATTTTCTTTCATTACGAAAGTTCGCAATTAAGTACTGTAGGTACAAGTACAGACCAGTAAATAGGTAACGAAGGATGAATAACAGACCGAACAGACCGAATAATTTTCGACCTCATCGACATTTAAAATTTAGTTTGCTTTTTCTCACATTCTCGTTAGCTAACATTGCTCCTTTATTAAAATCCGGTGTTTGCATCATTGTCAATAAGGTCGAAAATCGCTTGAAGGTCGGAAAACATTTGCTTAACGATATAGCAAGTTAAAAAAGTGGTGCATGCGATTTTCGACCTTATCGACATTAAAAATTTAGTTTGTTTTTCTCACATTCTCATTCGTTAACATTGCTCCTTCATTAAAATCCGGTGTTTGCATCATTGTCAATAAGGTCGAAAATCGCTTGAAGGTCGGAAAACATTTGCTTAACGATAGCAAGTTAAAAAAAGTGGTGCAAGCGATTTTCGACCTCATCGACATTTAAAATTTAGTTTGCTTTTTCTCACATTCTCGTTAGCTAACATTGCTCCTTCATTAAAATCAGGTGTTTGCATAAATGTCAATAAGGTCGAAAATCGCATGAACCTTTTTTTAACTTGCTTTCGTGGTCCCTTGACACCTCTCAAGTTTTCAATCGTATTTTGGTTTAAAATAAAATGAATAACTCTTTTTTTTTACGAGTGTACATGCGATCCATGTGCGAAAAGCCTCAGTTTTCCTAGTAAGGCCACGTTCACATGGCGATTATTTTCCCGTATACTGTATACAAGATTTTATCGAATAGAGCAGTAATAACAGTTTACAAATGAAAACTTAAAAAACTTTTTAAAAAAAAGGGAACCGACTTCAAAACCAAACACAAAAAAACGATAAAATAACTTTTCTTTCGGAAGTCGGTGGCTTTGTTTTTTTTTATTTCATTGAGTTATGGCCACCGACTTCCGAAAGAAAAGTTATTTTATCGTTTTTTTGTGTTTGGTTTTGAAGTCGGTTCCCTTTTTTTTAAAAAGTTTTTTATTTTTCCCTTTTTAGTTGCGATATTCAACAAAAATCTTCATAAAATCGGCTTCTTTGTTTGAAAATCTACAATCCTATTAAGCAACAAAAACGGATCTATGCGAGCAACTTCACGAGATATCCATTATTGTTATATATTCAAACCTTCCCCAGAATGTAACAAACACTTTTCTGAAAACTGCATCAAAATCGGTTCAGCCAAACGCGAGATAATCGCGGACAAACATGCAGTCGTCCCTGAAAATCTACGATCCAAGTAAGCAAAACGGATCCACGCGGGCAACGTCACGGGATATCTATTAGTGTTATATACTAAAACCTTCTCCAGAATGTAACAAACACTTTCCTGAAAACTGCATCAAAATCGGTTCAGCTAAACGCGAGATAATCGCGGACAAACATGCAATCGTCCCTGAAAATCTACGATCCAAGTAAGCAAAACGGATCCACGCGGGCAACGTCACGGGATATCTATTAGTGTTATATACTAAAACCTTCTCCAGAATGTAGAGAACACTTTCCTGAAAATTGCATCAAAATCCGTTCAGCCAAACGCGAGATAATCGCGGACAAACATACATACATACATACATACATACATACATACATACATACATACATACATACAGGTCGAACTGAGAACCTACTTTTTTTTTTGAAGTCGGTTAAAAATAATTTAAACGGCGTTCATACGGGAAAATCCCGTGTTCGAGAAATATAATATTTTACCGTGTACCGTGCGAAGTTGTCCTAAAAGTGGTCAACTCTATTCGATAAAATCTCGTGTACGGTATACGGGAAAATAATCGCCGTGTGAACGTGGCCTAACCGTCCCTGTAGAAAAGTAGCTAAAAAGTTTAGCCACAAGTTACACTTTTTAGCTTTTCTTCTAGCACCTTTATAAAATTAGCTAACTAGCTATGAAGTTGCTGAGATGGCATCACTGCTGCCGATTTGACGTTGTGTCAAAACGATTTGATGACTTAACAAAATTGGCATGTCATGCCATCAAATTGGCATGAAACGCCCATACACGGTCAATTCTATTTGATCAAATTGGCAGTATCATGCCGATTTGACAAATAGACAGTATGGTGTATGGCTACCGTAACATTGTGTAAAAATTATTGGAATCGAATCAGTTACTGATTCTGAACAAACTATATTCAGGTTTCTCATATACCTTCTAAAAATAATGTTGTGTAGATCAAAATTATTAATGGTTTATTTTTAACCGACTTCAAAAAAAAAGGTAGGTTCTCAGTTCGACCTGTATGTATGTATGTATGTATGTATGTATGTTTGTCCGCGATTATCTCGCGTTTGGCTGAACGGATTTTGATGCAGTTTTCAGGAAAGTGTTCATTACATTCTGGAGAAGGTTTTAGTATATAACACTAATAGATATCCCGTGATGTTGCCCGCGTGGATCCGTTTTGCTTACTTGGATCGTAGATTTTCAGGGACGATTGCATGTTTGTCCGCAATTATCTCGCGTTTGGCTGAACTGATTTTGATGCAGTTTTCAGAAAAGTGTTTGTTACATTCTGGGGAAGGTTTTAGTATATAACAATAATGGATATCTCGTGAAGTTGCTTACATAGATCCGTTTTGCTTAATAGGATTGTAGATTTTCAAAGACGCCGATTTTATGAAGATTTTTGATGTTGATTATCTCAACTAAAAAGGGAAAAATAAAAAACTTTTTGAAAAAAAGGGAACCGACTTCAAAACCAAACACAAAAAAACTATAAAATAACTTTTCTTTCGGAAGTCGGTGGCCATATATCAATGAAATAAAAAAAAACAAAGCCACCGACTTCCGAAAGAAAAGTTATTTTATAGTTTTTTTGTGTTTGGTTTTGAAGTCGGTTCCCTTTTTTTTATTATAGGTATTCTTGTTATTCAAATAACAAACACAACATCATGCCAGCAAAAAAAAAAACTTAATGTTCTAAGAGTACGTATATTGACAGTTTAACAATTGCTTTTATTTATTTAGTGTTCCGGTTAAATTATTATTGGGTGGTAAAATCATCAAAAATGATCTTTTCGTCTTGAGTGGAGCAGAAAGGAATGTCAACCTCTTACGGCCTAAAAAACCATAAATTATTTCAAATGCCCTTTGCGCTCCACGGCTTTTTTTATCTAGTATAATCATCAAATAAGTCTTCCCACCCAGGACTGTCAATCTTGTACTTATTTTTTTAGGTGATAAAATCATCAAATTTTAATGAGTCCTCGCACCCTGGGTGGGGTGGAAGGGACTGTCAGACTCTTACTGACTAAAATCCACCCGTGTTCCTTCCTATGCCCTTTACATTCCGGGGCCACGGCATCCTGGGTCAAGAAAAAACCCGCGACCCCAGCAGGCATTTGGCGCGAAACACGACGCGCCACCGACCCGGGCTTGGTCCTTGGTCGGACGGCGAGCTACCCATCTCACCGTCCGCAAACCCGCTCCGCCGCTGTGCCCTCTGCTAATCAGAGGGACACGCGTTGGAGCGTCCTCACAACAGGCTATTCGCATACGGGCAAAGAGACCCCTTAGGCACACAGTGGCTAAGGAAGAGTTTTTGCCCGCATCCCAGGGTGCACCGGCCCGAAAAACTGGTCTTCCCCCCGGACGTATCCGAGAGGGAACTCCAATCCACGGCCGCACGTGGAGGTTTCCTGTCATAGCACCCCGTCAGTCTTGTACTGGCTAAAATTCGATGATTCTTCAATAGCATTTTCCATTCCAGGGTCAGACAGGCTTTGGCGCTCTAGGGTCGCCGTAAGATTTTTTAATAAAAGATAGTTTCGCGTTTGACCACTATCTAGCCTGATGGTAAGCGAAGATGTGGTCGACGGTGAAGCACGCTTGCCTAGAAGTAACCTGTTCACTCTTGACTTGAAGACCCCAAGGTTATAGCTGTCGGGAAATACAGATTTCTAGACAGGGAATTCCACTCCTTAGCTGTGCGTACAATTTGGCAAAACGCTTTGTACGTACCGGAGGGATGTCCACCATAAATATCGATTGTCATTTATACATCTTGTAGTCCGATGATGGAAATGTCCAGGCGGAATCAAGTTGTGCAGTTTCATCGCACACTCTTCGAAATGAAGACTCTCCTAAAGTTGCCTTCAACCTGGGCATGGTCCATGATCTGACGACGAATGATCCATTACTCACTATTCGCTGGTCAATACAAGCGTCAATATTCGTAGCCCCAGCTATAAAAAAACCGCTACCAATATGATCTCTGACCCTGGCCATGCTCACAGCACATTGTCGTAAGCTTTATATTTACGTATTAGAGCCAATTAACACGTACACGATTATTTTCTGAATGTTTGCTCATTTAACGTTACTGCTATTTATAGAGCCTTTGAAAACCGTCAGCTGCCTAGCCGACTGCAAAAAAGGAGGAGCTTCTCAATTCAGTTGAAGTATATTTTTGTTTGTTACCAGTTGTTACCTCATAAAATGATATGGATTTTTTTTGGTTGGGCTTAGGCTTCTCGATGAAATTTTATGAAAAAATAGCACCTCTGATGTTGAAAAAAATAGGGGATAAAAGGGGTTGTTGTACGTTCGCCACAAAAATTATTCCCCTCGAAAATAGTTTTGATCCTGTTCTCCGAGTACTTTCTGTTCAGATTCCACATTGTGTCCTCGTTTGTGGTAGTTTTGTGCTGGATTTTATAATTTAATTGTTCTGCTCTTCCCGTATGGAATAATATTGGGTCGGTAAAAATTTCGAAATACGTTGCTATTTTAAGGGGTTGTAAGTGGTTGGGGGGAGGGGTAGGGAGGGGTCAGAACCCCCTCTCACCATTTTCAGCCCGCCGGAAACATGTTTTTGAAACCTAATAAACCGGAATAATTTTGTGGCAGTTTGGAAATCAGGGAAGGTAAAAAAGTCAATGAAACAAATTGTCACCGACTTTCGTTTTTTACGGTTCCGTAGTCAACAAGGAACCCTTATAGTTTCGTCCGTCCGTCCGTCTGTCCGCAGTTTAGTTCAGAGACGTTCAGTACTAGAGAGCTGTAATTTGGTGTAAATATACGGATTTGTTGCGCCGAAAAAGTGGTAAAATAAAATCTCGTAAAATATTTTTTTTAGGGTACCTCCTGTACTCATAAAGTGGGGATGTTTTTTTTTTCCTCGCGTACCCCTTAGTGTGGGGTATCATTAAATAGGTCTTTAAAAAATATAGATAGTTTCCATTAACAATTTTTTGATAAAAAGATTCGTTTATGAAATATTAAGCTTTAAAGTGCTAATTTTTGCTCGACTCGAGTGTCCCCCCCCCCTCTACCAGCTAAACGGTTATGTTTGGGGGTGTGAAATAATTCACAATAGTAGTATAGAAATTTAAAAGAAAATTATGATGGCTAAGTAGGCTTTACAAGTTTACGAGTAATAGTCGACCAACTTATAAAATGTACTTGGATAACATATCGCCGTTAAACAGCGAAAACCAATTATCTCGAGATTTTGTAAACGATTCTACTCTATTTTTCGTGGTCTTTCGTCTGCGAAAACCCATTAAGAGGTATGTCGCGTACTTTTTAAGACGGACTATCTGAAAAAGTGTGCGACATACCTCTTAATGGGTTTTCGCAGACGAAAGACTACGAAAAATAGAGTAGAATTGTACTGTTTAGTCATGTTTTACAAAATCTCGAGATAATTGGTTTTCGCTGTATAACGGCGATATTTTCCTAAACAAAATGTATCGGAGAACATGTTCTTCAACTGCAAATGTAAGTTTGTCAACTTTATTTTTACAGCTTTATTATGTATGTTTTTACGGTATGTTTTTTGGGGATAGGTAGGTTTTTATTGTCAACTATTTTTAACTAACTTCAAAAAAAGGAGGAGGTTCTAAATTCGTCGTAATCTTTTTTTTTATGTATTTTCCCCGATTTCTCAAAGACGCCTGGACCAATTTTGAAAATTCTTCTTTTTAAAATTAAATTCAGCGAATCAGTTTAGTTAGTTCGCATAAGTATTTTGATGGGCAACTACGGAACCCTACACTGTGCGTGGCCCTACACGCACTTGGCCGGTTTTGTTATTATCTTCTCTTAACAGAAGTGGTTACGGAATTCAAGACCTCACTCTCAGTAGACATGGTTATGATAATAAAACGTAAATGACGTAGTTACAGTAAGCTTTAAAGAAAAGTAGGGGAACAGTGTATAAGACGGACGCGTGGTATAATGGGGACAAACACGCTTATGGCAAACTTAACACAACACTAACGTAGCGCAAGCACCAAGAGGACGTCATTTGTAAGCGGCCATTAACAAATGGCGTCCTGCACGCGTAGCATAGCGATTCTATCTCTATTCTACCAAGGAAAGACAAAGTAATTTCATCGTTATTCCTATACAAATCAACTGTTTTTTTGCTCAAGTATGTCACGATTCGTACACCATTAAAGAATTGAAACATATCTCTTCTATATTTTAAACATTACTACGTATGCTTAAATCGATAAAAATCTTTTACGTTCTGTCATTTTGTCTATTCTCGCGTCGACAAAACCCGTTTCTACGGTGCCATGCTACGCGTGCAGGACGTCATTTACAAGCGGCCATTAACAAATGGCGTCCTGTTGGCGCTTGCGCTACGTTAGTTTTGTGTTAATTTCCCATCATACCCCGCTTCCCGTCTTAGGCCGAGACTCCACCAAAGCTGTGAGAGTCGAGATGTGCCTCGAACAACCAATAGAATTGCGTTATTGACACAGCTCCACTCCGGCAACGCAATTCTGTTGGTTGTTCGAGGCACATCTCGACTCGCACAGCTTTGGTGGAGTCTCGGCCTTATACACTGTTCCCTTTACCCCCTTTTTTGTCGTGGTAAAAAATCATCAAATGAGTCCCCCCGCCCTAAGTGGAGCAAAAGGAACTGTCAGATTCGTATACTGTGTGTAAAATAACCCGATGTAATAAAAAAGGAGGTTCGTGGTTCGACCCCTATGTTTGTATGTTTGTCTACAATTAACTCGCGTGTGGCTATATTGATTTTGATGTATTTTGAGAAAAATGTTTGTTACATTCTGGAGGAGAAGGTCGACGGCATGGAACCCTTATTGCTTACTTGGATGGGGCGTTTTCAACGACGGCGACGCTGACTAAACTGACAAAGACACCTGGGCCAATTTATGTTAAACTAGCACTTTGTCCGCTACTTCGTCTGCGCGTGTTTCTAACTTCAAACTCAGTGAATTTAATTCCCGCTCACCCTCCATATAGGATACTTTTGGAAAATCTAAAAATGCTCTAGTAGTTTCGGAGCCTATTCAATACAAACAAATGATCAATCATAGAAGACAACTGATTTTTCCGATTTTCACCCCGCTAGGGGTTGATTTTTGAAATATAAATGAATACGCATCTTTTATTCGATTGAGAGATAATTTATGCCCAGTTTTGAGTTTATCGAAGCAAGCAGTAAAATCCTTCCCTTAAAATTAATCACCCCGTATCACCAATTTAGGGGGTGATTTTTGAAAACCTAAAAATGGAAAATAAATCAAAATTTTATAAAACTAATAATGACTATCTTTTTTATTTACGTACTCATATTTGTGCCAAGTTTCAAGTTTATAAACCCAAGGAATAAGATTTTACATACAAAGGTCTTGTATGTAAAATCTTATTCACCCCCATAAAGGAGGATTTTCGCAAAATCCTTTCTTAATACTCACTTACATTATAAACTGCAACCACCATCCAAAAGTCAGGCGTCAGTCGATTAGTTTCAAACTTTTTTATTTACTTGTGTTCTTATTCGTGGCAAGTTTCCAATTGATAAACCCAAGCAATAAGATTTTTCATACAAAAGTTTTCACCCCTTTTCAACCCCTTAGAGGAGGATTTTCGCAAAATCCCGTCTTATTGCTCCCCTACATGGTAGACTGCAACTGTTGTCCAAAATTCAAGTTTCTGCGTTAAGCGGTTTCGGCTGTAGTCGAGTCTTAATAAAAAACTCTGTTCTTTTATATATTATATAGATATCTGAACTCATCATCTGCCTAGCCTTTTCCCAACTATATTGGGGTCGGCTTCCAGTCGAACCAGATGCAGTTGAATATCAGTATTTTACATAGAGCGACTGCCTGTCGGACCTCCACAAACCAGCAACTGGGTTATACTATGGTTACTGGTTGTCAGACATTAGAACTTCTGACTAACAGTAACGACTGTCAAAGATCTACTAATGACAGCCGGGATCAGGGTCCTGTAACTCAGTAGGTTTGCATTTTGTTCTGGGCTATAGTTCTGTAACTGGACACTAGATGGCATGACTGTCTCAATTTCATCTATACTGAAATACAAATAAAAAAAAGAAATATTGTTCGAAGATCTATAAAATTTTAACTATTTAAATTTGTTAAAAGGAAAATTAAATAAAATGAAAACAATATTGTATAAAATATTTCTATGACAACACTGACCCGTAGTAAAATAATGATACGTTTCATTTTACGCACGCATTAAAACACAAAACCAAAGTAAATTGACATATTCATTGTGATAATTTTTATTTCTTGCTCTCAAAGAAATATACTGAGCTGTAATTAAAACAACTATTTAAATTTTAGACTTATAGCCCAAGAGCCCGTGAACCCCAGACCTACGTTATTTTATAAAGGCTGAAAGTTTGTCAGCGGATGCTCCCAACACTGGTAAGAACGATGACCACTTATGGAGTTTGGGTTATGGTGGCTTTGGCAGGTAAACGGTACTAAAGATGCGTAAAATATAAGTTTACTTACGTCATAGTATAAAAGCTGATTTTTATATATAATACTCGGGTAATAAGTAGATGATGTTTCCTCATCAGCCAGACACTTCTCATGGTGGCAACCCCTTGCCAGACACCCTTAATGTTCACGAAATTATAAGTTTGACTTACGTTATAGTATAAAAGCTGATTTGTTTAAATAATACTTGGGTAATAATATGTAGATGATGTTTCCTCATTAGCCAGACACTTTTGATAGTTCCAACCCTTGCCAGACAAACATTGTAAATAGCCCAGTCAACGGATGTTCAAAACAAGGTATAGAGGGAAAGTCTTGGAACACAATTTTTGACTACGCAACTTTGTTTCGACTAGTTAAGAGGAGAACATATTATCGAAAATCTTGATCACTTGATCAAAAATTAAATATGCTAAAATTGTTTACATTATAAAAAGCTAAAGGTTCCTAAGATCGTTTTTCTGTAGCTCTTAGGGAAGCGGATTTCTCCTTATTGGTCAACTTAGAATCAAAACCCTGTACATGTACCTACCTAATATGTAATTGTAATCTAGAATGAGTTTCTGAGCTATTTTTACTGCTCCCTCGGTGGAAGAAAAACAAAAAATATCAAGCTTGATGGTGGCTACCGCGAATTCAAGAATTTGTTTTATCTTTGTGAGCACTGTTAGGGTTGAACCATATCTGGCAGCACGGAATCGCCTTTTTCCGTTGCCCTTTCTCTTTCTGTCGCTTAGAACTGCCATTTGCTAGACCGAGACAATGCGACAGCAGCCGGCCGCCTCATGGATTCCGCCGCGTGCTATCGCATTATGCATTCTGTCTCGGTCTAGCAAATGGCAGTTCTAAGCGACAGAAAGAGAAAGGGCGACGGAAAAAGGCGATTCCGTGCGGCCAGAATTGTGGTGTAGCCCTATATGACCCTTTTAGCTGGAGGCTCATATCGCCTCAAGATGCAGGTTTCACTTGGCTTAGTTCATTGTAGGTGATAAAGGGAGGGTCTGAAAAGACTGCTCATGCTTTCTGGACCTTTAAATTGGCGATATGAAATACAACTTTCCAAATGCAAAAAGATAAAAATGATTTTTCACAATATTACAGACTTTCAAGAGCAGATAGCTCGAAAACTGAACAAAACCTGGAAACATTTATTGAATAAAACTTATGGGGAATTTATTCAGCTTTTATTTTTTTCATAATAATATATATTATGCCGCTAGGACCCATGGTTTCCGACTTTCCGAGATATAAGCGAAAAACCAAAAAGTGGTACCTACGAACCCCTCCCTCCCCCTTAGCTCAAGGGCTAGGGATGGGGACTTTCGATATGTTCTCCTCCTAACTAGTCGAAACAAAGTTGCGTAGTCAAAAATTGTGTTCCAAGACTCCCTCTATACCTCGTATTGAACATCAGTTGACTGGGCTATTTACAATGTTTGTCTGGCAAGGGGTTGGAACTATGGGGTGCTAAGACAGGAAACCTCCACGTGCGCCCGTGGACTGGAGTTCCCTTTCGGATAAGTCCGGGGGGAAGACCAGTTTTTCGGGCCGGTGCACCCTGGGATGCGGGCAAAAACTCTTCCTTAGGCACTGCGTGCCTAAGGGGTCTCTTTGCCCGTATGCGAATAGCCTGTCGTGTGGACGCTCCAACGCGTGTCCCTCTGATCAGCAGAGGGCACAGCGGCGGAGCGGGCTTGCGGACGGTGAGTAATGGGTAGCTCGCCGTCCGACCAAAGACCAAGCCCGGGTCGGTGGCGCGTCGTGTTTCGCGCCAAATGCCTGCTGGGGTCGCGGGTTTTTTTTCTTAACCCAGGATACCGTGGCCCCAGAACGTAAAGGGCATCCGAAGGAACACCGGTGGATTTTAGTCAGTAGGAGTCTGACAGTCCCTTCCGCCCCACCCAGGGCGGGAGGACTCATTTGATGATTTTACCACCTAAAAAAAAAAAAAAAAAAAAAAAAGGGGCTGGAACTATTAAAAGTGTCTGGCTAATGAGGAAACATCATCTACTTATTACCCGAGTATTATATATAAAAATCAGCTTTTATACTATAACGTAAGTCAAACTTCTAATTTCGTGAACATTAAGGGTGTCTGGCAAGGGGTTGCCACCATGATAAGTGTCTGGCTGATGAGGAAGCATCATCTACTTATTACCCGAGTATTATATATAAAAATCAGCTTTTATACTATGACGTAAGTAAACTTATATTTTACGCATCTTTAGTACCGTTTACCTGCCAAAGCCACCATAACCCAAACTCCATAAATGGTCATCGTTCTTACCAGTGTTGGGAGCATCCGCTGACAAACTTTCAGCCTTTATAAAATAACGTAGGTCTGGGGTTCACGGGCTCTTGCTCTATTATTGTAAATTTATAAAATAGTTTTCAAATTACAATTTCAAGTCAAATATTGGCACTGCAAAAAATGTTTGAAGGAACTTCAATGTCGGCCATTCCGAAATTGTTGTTTTTGTTACCATGGTAACCTGTCTTGTGTCCACTTGTGTCAAACTCGATATTTTATGTTTTGTTTGATGTATTTAGAAAGTTTTAGCCGTGAATTTCATTTACGACCTGGATAGTGGCTATGTTATTTGAATTATTATGGATTCATTGTGTTCTTTTTACCCGACTGCGCGACGCAAAGAAGGGTAATTACTCGTGCAGTGCCCATGCATTCTCTTGGACTCTGGAGTTTTTCATTGCGAATATCCTGTGACCGTGTTATCTCCTGTGTGTTAAGTTGTTTGTTTAGTTTTTACAAACTTAATAAAGATTTGTAATACTCAATTTTGTGTTTTATTCTAAACAAATAAACATTATAACTGAAGAAAGAAAGGAATAGCTATAAAGCTATATAGCTATCCCTTTCTAGGGTACTTCACATATGTGTGTGCAATATGTATGTATCTATAGACACACACATGCACTGCAAGTTCTGTAACTCCACATCAGATGGCGCTTGTCGTTGAGGTCAAGTGAAGTCTCTATATAATACCCCTATATACAAATGTACTCTATGGCCGGGATCAACGGCTTCACGTGCTTTCCGAGGCACGGAGGAAACTTGCTATGACAATGGGGATGGCAACTGGGGAACTAATGGCGCTAGTATAGCTTGTACCAAGCATCGTCATTGGTTCAAATCAGTTCAAATCTTAAAGGTACTTCAAAATAGTACTACGTCATTGGTCGGATTAGGTCTAAGCAGTGGTGGCACCACCTACAATTAGCTTTGACTTGCCTTCCCCATTGGTTAAGACCAACCTCGGCAAGCGCGGCTTAACCCGGAAGATCGACCTGTGCGGCTGTAATTATTTAGCCAACACGAGTGTTAACTATGAACTTAAAAGGCTAAAATAAAAAGTTTCTTTAAAGTCGCGGGCAACCATTACTGACATCATAATATCTATTATGATGATACATCCCCATCTGCAATACATGTTTACAATCTAGTGGCTGTTAATTTTAAGAATCTGAATGTACCATTTTACGACTCATTGGCAAAATACCCAATTCTTAAAAATACGAATAACCTTCATCAATTTTGACACTTTGTCATTTAGTTGAATAGGATGCAAAACTCACATAGTAATTTAGGGTTTTGTTTGTTAAATGATTAATGGTTTTCTTTATCAAAATTTTGATCGACACCTGTAAATTAACAAAAGAAACTGATAGTAGATACCTACGTCTAGTTTGGGGATAACCATTCAAACAGTTGTTTACTGAAAGTCCTTGATTATCTATATTCTATCTATAATATAAAAATCTTCTATCTATATTATCAAAATCTTCTATCTATAATATAAAAATCTTCTATCTATTATATAAAAATCAATTGTTGTTCGTTAGTCTCGCTAAAACTCGAGAACTGCTGGACCGATGTGGCTAATTTTAGTTTTGAATTATTTTTGGAAGTCCAGGGAAGGTTTAAAATGTGATTTTGACAGTGCCATTTTGTGTTCTCCTACGCTAGGATTCCCTTAATGTTTTAAATATTTTATTCCCCATAAAACATATCCATGTGCGATTAAATGTATCTAGTAATTAATCTAGTTTATGAATAAAATAAGAAACAATGCTCTTGTCGATCTTAGTTTTTAGTAAAATGCATTTTCCCATACAAGTAGCTAATATTTTGGGTAGTTAAAGTTTCAAGGTTCATTGAAAAGTACGGAAACAAGATCTGTTGAAAAAACAGACACAGTGTTTAAGCTTGTTTTAATGGCTATTCTGAACAGTTAAAACATTTGAAGGGCACTTCTGGAGCGAGTCACAATCATAGTTTTATTACGGCGCGTCGTAAGCTCAGATGCGGTCAAAAGTCACTGGCAAACGACCCGCTTTTTACTTTTGCGCCGAGCAACCGAGCGGGTAACCTTCAATGATTTTAGTCTTCGATTTTCCTTAAAAATCATTCTAATTTCAGTAAAAACTATTTGGCGTCGGACTCAGACAGCATGATGGTCGCTAGCCAGGCCTTGGTGAGGCCTAACAACGCCGCTAGTGGAATCGCTCAGCCGTTACTGCTGGTTACAGATGACTTGTTATTGCTTTCAATGATAGCCATCTTTTATCGCTGCTACAGAGAAATCCCTGTCGGAAAATCAACAATTTACCCGACCTGAGTACCGAACCAGTGGCGTCGCAAGAATGTCTAGGATAGCAAGATGCATCTGCGAGGCCCTTTTCTTTCACGATGAAAAACATGACATGCCTCCGCTGTTCGCGCGAAGCCCCCTTTTTTTTTTTTTTTTTTTTTTTTTAGCGTGGTAAAATCATCAAATGAGTCCTCCGGCCCCGGGCAGGGCGGGAGGGACTGTCAGACTTTTACTGACTAAAATCCACGGTGTCCTTCATAGCCTGTTTCGTTCCGGGGTTACGGTAAGGAAATAATCCCGCGACCCCGGCAGGCTTTGGCCCTCTGAGAGGGGGGCCCCGTCATTATGCTGACGCTCTTTGAGGCGCGCGTGGGACACAACGCGCCGTCGACCCGGGCATGGTCCTTGGTCGGGCAGCGAGTTGCCCTTTACTCGCTGCCCGCATGCCCGCGCCTACGGTGGCCGGAGATCGTCTGCTGACGTCCGACGCCGCGGGCGCCTACCACTGCGGTTGGGGCGGAGGGAGGACGCTGTCCTCTCTCGCTCGCGGCCCGCCTCCTCCTTCACGAGCATTACTGCCTCGCAGAAGGAGCTGACCGCTTCCCACTCCGTCTCGCCGCGCGAAGCCCCCTTGTAGTCAGATGACTTCATTCCCCAAAATCATTTAGATATAACAAATGTGATTGTTAGCGACATCAGCTTTGCGAAGCCTTTTTGACCAATGATATTCTAATATACAGATATGTTATACACTTACAAAACAACAGAAAAAACTGTTCCGCGCCGAGCGGCAGCACACATACACACTTTTTTATTCACACATTACATTTCACTACAAGTCAAAAGGATAGCTTGATAAAACGCAATAAGAAAAAAAGTGACAGCTAGATAAACAAACAGCGCCACGCGTCATCAATCCCCCCGCACGTCGGCATCATAGACTAGCAAATTGTCCCACGTAGGACATTTTCTGGTTTTGCGCGCTCATAACATATCTGTTTACTAAAACATCATTAATAATAATAATAATAATAATATTCCACAACTATCACACAACGCTATCTAGTCCCAAGCTAAGCAGAGCTTGTGTTATGGGTACTAGACAACTGATAAACATACTTATATATTTCTAAATACATACATATTATAGATAAATTACACCCAGACACAGAACAAATGATCATGCTCATCACACAAACATTTGTCCTGGGTGGGAATCGAACCCACGACCCCCGGCATAGCAGTCAGGGTCACTAACCACTAGACCAACAGGCCAGTCAAAAGTAATATTTTATAAATATTAAACACAAGTGCATGCGTAGCGAATTTCAAAGATTTTCTTAGGAAAGAAAAATTCGATCCGCGGGCAGGATTCGAACCTGCGGCCTTCGGATTCAGTACATCCGACGCTCATTTCCAACCGAGCTACCGAGGATCGTACCCGCCACGCCGAATTCTTCCTTCCATTTCTAACGTCTCATGGTGAAGTTTAGCGCCATCTATTGTAGAGTATTCGAACTACTACAACCAACATGTTAACATTTTACAGTTAAATCAATGTTGTAAAAGATGATGTCAACCTTACTTAATATTTTATAAATCTGCGGCCTTCGGATGTACTGAATCCGAAGGCCTGATCCGCAGGTTCGAATCCTGCCCGGATCGAATTTTTCTTTCCTAAGAAATACTTTAAAATAACATTGTTTTTGACTCTTTCAGTTCCAAGTTACAAATAAAACGCTAACGCAGTTATCTAGCAACATGGGGCCTCGCGCGAGCAGTGGAGGGTCTCTAACCTAAGGGTCTCTAAGGTCTATACCTTAACGAGATCATGGCGACATGATCAGCATTGCAAGGCCTCTATTTCTTAGTACAAACTGTACAAGTTAAGTTGAGCTGCTAAACTGGCTGGTTGCAAAGTTTGGGCACCGTTACTAAGATCTTTTCTTTCTTTACCTCTGAGCGCGAGGCTCCTTCAGGTGCGAGGTCAGGGGCTAGGGTCCGCTTCGCCCCCGCCTAGCTACGCCACTGAATTGTACCTAGGACCTCATGCTCAGCAGTGACGCTTGCAGCCACTACTCCAACATGACAGTAATAAAATATCTATTATGATACATAATTATAGATTAACACGGCGTATAATCCGCGCCACCACATAAAACCTGCGGAAAATTCGAGGTACTACATTGTTTTAAAGCAATTTGATGTAATGACATAGTCACTAGTGTCGCGTCAAAAGGACTTGAGTCGTGCCGCGCACTATAGGTACTACAATTAACTCGACCTAGCTGACATCAGCTCACACAATTAGCTTGTTGCTTTTTTTTTAAACAAACAAAAAACAATTAGCTACAAAATTACTATGCTTTGCTATGATGATTGAGCAACTTCAAATCATAATAATCTATGTATATGATAAATCTATACTTATAATAAATAATATATACTTATAATAAATCTGTAGAGAGGTCAATTCTGTACATGAAATATATTTCCAAAATAACTATCCCTAATCACCCGATTAGGGATCGATATTGATGCCAAAAATGCAATTACAGTAGAGCGTCGATTATCCGAACTAATTGGGGGACATGGGTGTTCGGAAAACCGATTTTTCGAATAATCGAATTTCCTTGTATAAGTTTACGTACAGTTTTTTCTTTATTTTTTATATGAGATGGGTTTGCTCTCAACCAAGTCCGATGGTAGAAGGGAGCCAAAGTAAAGTCTATAGTAGACCGACAAGCATGCAACCTTGCTGCAATTATTCAGGCAGTGAAGCTTAACATCCACCAGTTTTACGTAAACTTTTATATACCTAATGAAAACCAATAGTTAATCAAGAGTGAAGACAATAAAATATATTGTACCCGTAATACAGAGAGAGCACACATCAAAACTCAAGCGTTACTTAAAACTAGTTTCA
Organism: Agrotis clavis; assembly: GCA_954870645.1. Lineage (NCBI taxonomy): Eukaryota > Metazoa > Arthropoda > Insecta > Lepidoptera > Noctuidae > Agrotis > Agrotis clavis. Next base: position 24,915,803 of record OX940928.1, on the reverse strand, counting down.
GCCAATCAAATGCCTTGAATCTAGAAATAAGTTTTGCTTGAGTATTGAATGACGCTCTGTAAATACGGGCCGTAGCAATTCGGATAAGCGGTCGTTCGGTTAACCGACGTTCGGATAATCGACGCTCCACTGTAATAAAATTATTGTCTGTCTGTCTGTCTGTCTGTATAACCGTTATAGAAACAAAAACTACTCGACGGATTTTGACGAAACTTAGTACAATTATTTTTCATACTCCTGCGCTGGTTATAGTATACTTTTCATCACGCTACAATCAATAGGAGCAGAGCAGTGAAGGGAAATGTTAGGAAAACTGGAAAAGTTACTCCATACACGCTAATCTTCGGAACTACTGGACGGATTTGATTGTTTTTTTTTTTGTTGTATAGCGATTATGTCTAGGCAACATAATAGGCTATAATTTATTTTGGAAACTTGTACACCTGATGCAGAACTGCAATAGATCAGCTAAACTATAAGAGATACAAAAATAGCGCCATAGCAAAAATTGTTCCGCGTGCTGAGCATTTTCTGCTGAGAGACCTGATGTGAAACTCCAAGAGCCCAGCTACACTATAACATATGCAGTAATGACGTCTTAGCAAGAGTTGTTCAGCCTGATAAGCACTCCCTGTTGTCGTATAAAAACTGAAGATTTGGAACGCCTGATATGGAACTCCAAGAGCCCAGCTACACTATAACATATAATATGTGAATAACATCTTAGCAAGAGTTGTTTAGTTTGATGGGCATTTCCTGTTGACTCTAAAAATGAAAGATCTGGAACGTCTGGAATCGTCATGCGCGTCCCGTTGTTTTCCCGTCCCCAGGCTCTAAGAATTCGACATCAGAGGTTTCAGATCTTCGATTTTGACGACCCTATTGTCGCTGGCATAAGCAACAGGATCCGCGTACGAAGTCGCTGGCAGAAGCTAGTACCTATACTAAATATAAGCTTTTTATTTCATTCCAAATTTCATATTTGACGTCATACTCATCAAGATTTAATTCAAATAATTAGAAGTTTGTAAATAGAGCCATATAATTTGCTGCGCAGTTGTTCTAGATCTATAACAGGATTAAAAAATTACCTTGCGTTGATCTACGTACCTGTGTGCGTACTTCATTTAAATCCGTTCCGGTTAGAAAACGTATCAGACAGACAGACGGCGTCTTTTGCATTGTTTTTAAATCCTCAATTGTGTCCCAATGTATAAGCAATTCTTAGGCATACTTGCTATAATGAACAGATCGTCACACCACCCACATTTGCATTCATAAAATAAAATTTCTCACTTTGCACGGGTAGCGCTGAATTTTTTAAATAATTCCAATGCACCCAATGTGCAATAGTGCCAATTATAAGCATTACGAAACAGAATTATTGTCCTCAAGTACCTATAGATTGTGGAGAACCCCGAAAAATGGTTTGATGAAACATAAAGATTCCATTTCTGCCACTTTTTGATTTAACCCTAAATGAAAGTTGTTGGTTGGTATGGTTGTTTATTTTTATTTATTTGGGCCCCGGCCGTGACGCAAGTAAGTTCCAGGTAATCTCAATTTTATTGGGGTATAGTAAGAGGTCATCATCCCATGCTTTTATACTTAGGGTTATCATTTCCAAATTTCAAATAACCTGAAAAGTCATGTTAGGCCCATGACTTTTCTCGTTTTTTAAATGTTTGGAACAAGATTTTAGACTATGATTTTAACTTTGTTTCTCTTTGTTTAGACTAGTTAGGAAGGGAGTTTTTAGCTTCCGTGGCCTGGCCTAGTAACAATAATACTTATATTTATTTGCATTAGCTAGGTTCAGGCATATTATTTTAAAATTTTCTTGATAAGTGATTCATTTTCATTCGTCTAATAATCCGGTTTCAATGATACAGCCTGACAATTTCTGGACGACGATTGTAAAAGTCAGGAATCTTGGCGGGATGAGTTGATGCTAACCCTGATTCATAATTATTATTTTGTGACCACAAGTTGGTCGATATTTTCATTTTAAAGTGTAACGGCGGGTCGTTCCCAACGGTCCACGATTTTTGTTCTCTGTTTCCCAACGGCTCCATGAAAAATTATAATATTGTTTTGAATTTGCCAACATGAGTTCCTAACGCAACGGGTCCACGAGATTTATAAAAAGTAGGTACAGTCAGTAAAAACGATTTCATTTATGAGAAAGAAAAATAGAGTTGTCTTGTTGACTGGTTTAAATGCTTGTGATGAATACTAATGAAATGAGAATGGCTTCTTGATAATTACACCAGTTTCTACTATGCGATATTTTATAAAAATACTAGGCTTACATGAGTTCAAACAGGGTGGTTTGTTTATAATTATTCTGGGTAGGCTAAAAGCTTATCAGCAAAAGTACTAGGGTACCATAAGTTCAAGGAGGTATGTATTTGATTGAACACCTGCACTAGACCGGTCGTGATGATTATTATTAACAATTATTAAATACTTACAACTTAAAACAAAAACCATCTTGAACTTATGCCAGCCTAGTACTTACTTTTGCTGGTTAGTAAGTAACTTTATTTCAGTTTTTAAGCTTATAGCACCTCATAGCCAAGCTTTTGTTGTTGACTGTATCAAACATTCTCATGGACCCGTTGGGAACAAAAATTTAAATATTTTTAAATGTCGTGGACCCGTTGGGAACAAATGTAGGCAAATTCAAAACAATATTATATTTTTTCATGGAGCTGTTGGGAAACAGAGAACAAAAGAATCGTGGACTGTTGGGAACTTTCAATTTTTGAGAACAATAGACTCATTCATGGACCTGTTGGGAACGACCCGTAACGACAAATACTGCACCGCTGATAAAGTACGATTTATATTTTTTGGATATTTCATTTTTATGTCGCGTGTTTATAATGTAGGTACCTTGTCGGAACAACGATATTATAAAGTGCAATAGGTTGGTCCGCCTTCGCATTTCGCCTCGCTCGTATATTTGTATATTACAAGCTATTGCTCGCGTCGTTTCCCGCGTGGAATTCGGTAATTACCTATACCCAAACCACTGCAGTTTCTGGAATATTCGAATATTAACAGTGGCGACCGCCAAAAAAGCATCGAGGCGATGAAACTGGACGAATTCCTGAACAGTGAAACCTTAAAATTTTCGAGAAAGAACTGTTTGGTCCGACTTTATTATTTGTATTAAAAAAAAACATAAATACCTACATCATAAAGCAGAAATGTTTCTAAAATAAAAAAATAAATTATTTTACTTCTTTAGCGTAAAATAATATCACAACTTGTTAAATTTTGTCATAGATGTGATTTATATTTAATCAATAAAAAACTTTTTCAAAAAAAATGTAACCGACTTCAAAAGCAACCACAAAAAAGTTCTAAACAACCTACAAAAAATTTTTTTTTCGAAAGTCGTTGACTATTTTTTTTCATTGACTTTTTGACACCGACTTTTGAAAGAAAAGTTTTTTGTAGGTTATTTTGAACTTTTTTGTGGTTGTTTTTGAAGTATTTTTTACATTTTTTTAAGTTTTTTATTTTATCCTTTTTAGTTTAAATATTCAACCCAAATTATTGTCAAACACATAATTTTCTTACATGTGCACTAAAATTTTGTAATCCGTAGCACCGGTAATAAATGAGCTAAAAAAAAACTACTGAACCAAACTAAATGAAAATTTTATGGGAGCAAATGGCAGATATAATTACTGTATCGAACAAAAAAAATAATCATCGAAATCGGACCAGAAACCTCGGAGTAATCGATGTAGACAATGTTGAAAACTTTTGAGGTTTAGGTTGATTTTTCAAAAAACACCTCCTCCTTTTGGAAGTCGGTCGGAGTAAAAATAAACATCATCGCTTTTGTTAATTTTTTAATGTACCTATATACGTATACTTAGAAAATTGATTTTTTTTATGTATCATTCAAATAATTGCAGCCGAATATCAAATAAATTTGAATTTATAATCTATACATAAATATTAATAACAGTCAAAATATTCCACTACTGTGTTATACACGTGTATACTAGTGCCCTATAACGACTTTGCGCGGGTTTTACCGACACGACAAATTTATTCCTAGCTGTGCCCGCGACTTCGTTCGCGTGGATGTCGGAATTCAACAATGTATTTTTTAATAAAATAAAGGTTTTGTTCTAAAATAAAAGTAGCCTAAGTTTCTCCTTATTAAATCAGCTACATACCAATAGTCAATAGCCAAGGCCCGTCAAAATCGGCCCAGCCATTTCAGAGATTAGCCATTACAAACAGACAGACAGACAGACAAAAATTAACAAAAAAAATGTTATTTTGGCGTATGTACCATAATTATATATGTACTATATTCATATGTATGTAATAAAAAACGGTTATTTCAATATTACAAACAGACACTCCAATTTTATTTACATGTACTTATAGATGTTCAAGCTTAATAATATAAATTTTCCATACAAATAAACTTTTCTGAATCATTATTGTATAGCGGTCAACGGTACTTTCCCTAAACCTTACTATTCTGTAGTTCAGAGAAAAAAGAGGTGGATGCGAAAGTGACTTTATATGTTTTTCCAAATCCATTAGAGATACCGGAATTATTAGGAAACTTTTGCTCATTTAAGATTTTACGGTTTTCTAGCATTTTTATCGAGTTGTGAGTAATGCGGGAAAATAGGCCTCCCACTTAGACCGCCACGCCGAACTACAATTCTGCCCTCGTAATTAAAAACACAATAACTACGAATGTGCCATTTTTTTAAAAACGTGGTCAAAGTTTCATTGTTAAATCGTTTCGTTGTAGACAAAACATTTAAGTTCGGTTGAAAATTTATTTTTTATATGTTGTAAAATGAGCAATGCTTTAATTCTGAGTACAAAGAACTAATATTTTATTTAATAAAATTAGTTAATGTGTTATAAAATAGGGAAAAAATACATTAATTTTCTTGTTTTTAAGCTAAAACCCAGTAACTGAATGGTACCTGGGGTCTAGATTAGTTTTATATGTTACTGTGTTTTAACCATTTAAAGACAGGAACTCTAGTGAAAATTCGACACAGTAACTGTACACATACTGGGTTGAAACCTAATAACAGTAGGCTTCGATTACTTAGCTGAATACCTAGTACGTGAAGATACTGTATTTAAGACTAATTTAAGATTATAAAACCTTAAATGTAGTAATAAGTATCATAATATACTGTGTTCTATGTTAATCTTTTTCATTTATGTACGATTTCTCATAATTATGATTACCGTGGTTTTGACATTTAAAGGTCCAAAGTTAAGCAATCAAAACTTCTTTAAGTTCTAAATAAATACTTTATTATATTTTTTTTAATAGACTAAGGGCTGGTTTTTCAATAGTCAGTTAACCGTTACCTGAGGAATAAAAATAACGGTATGACATATTTTCCATAGATAAGCTGTCAAACCGCCATTTTTATTCCTCAGTTAACGGTTATCTGACTATTGAAAAACCAGCCCTAAAAGTAAAAACACGTACTTATTATTAATTTAAATTGGTAAGTTCGAAATCAGTTTCATAATAATCAGGCTTCTTTTTAAGTCTTCATTAACATTATTGTTCCATGTGGTATACAACGACAAAATGAGAAGATAATGAAATAAATTATCATTTTAAGTAGTTGCTCTTAGCCAATAATTATTTTATTACAGGTTTTTGTTCATGTCACAACATTTCTATGCTGTTAATATAATTTTCATACTATATTATATTAATTGCTTTTTACATATATTATGAATTTGATTAATACTGTCTTGCTTGTTGTGTTTACCACCCTATTTGTAAACTTTGTGTAAAGTACGCCTGTATTTACAACTATGCATCAGTGTAACAATTGTTGCTCGGCCGAAAAAATAAATAAATAAATAATTACTAACTATCATCATTACAGGAACGGTAAGGTGCGTAAATCGACGGCCAAATTATTTTAAGGTAATGCTTGCCAAAACGAGAGTCGATGTGAAGGCATTATAGGTCCAAGTTTGACAATAATATTAGATTTTCTTTGTTCATTAATACCTAGTGCTGTAGCTTTTCCCCTTCCTGTTACGCGCAAAAGGTTAGCTTTAAACACAGTAAACCAATAGTTACTGTTATTAAGCTTTGTATTTTTTAAATAAATATTATTAAAAATACAGGCATCATAAACCCAGTAACTAAGTTACTGTGATTCATTTAAGTGTAACAATTATGACAAATTGTACAGTTTTTTTTATGTAAAACCACAGTATTTGAAAAAGTCGTGTTATAGCCAAGAAAAAAATATGTGTAAAAATAGATGAACACACATTACAACACAGTAAGTTGTAATTTACTGTGTTATAACTTAAAATAATAACACACTGTGTTTTTCACCAGAAAAAATCTGCTAGATACTGTGTTTTTAGCTGTCGTATCTCCGTAATGGTGGTAGATACAAACATACCGAATTTTCCCAGATTGCGCTCGGTTTCCTTATTACAATGTTGCGCTGGTTACTGCATGTTAAACGATATTTGTTGGATGTACAAATAAAATAACGTTTTTAGTCTTGAGAGCGTTGTAATCGTGAGCGCACAGTACAAATTTTGGGAACCAAGTGTTGCCACACGGCAAATATTTTTACATGCAATCTTAGTGTTGCTACATACAAACAAATGTTGCCATACGGCATAATTATATTAAATTCTTAATGTTGCTACATAAACGCAACATGCTGCGGCCACACAAGATAAAAGTTTTACAATTAATAAAACATGTTAACAACAAATCTGTCTTTAAATTTATAGTACAACACAATGAATTTTTACCAAAATTTACATATGACATAAAAACCAAACATTTTTCAGAATTTAACATGAAGTACTAAACCTTAAGAATCTTATATTCTCATAATAACAAACACATATATCTATAACTTAGAGCGTAAACCCTCTAACGAGCTACGACTTGAAATGATACATATATAAATTATATAATAAATTATTCGTGACGCTATGGTATGCCATTACGATATTGCCATGTCCTGCAATAAAAGAAATTAACAGATCGGTACAATTATAATACCGATCAGCGGCGACATGCTCACATAATGACAGCCGTAAATAAAAATATTGCGTAAAGCTACGACTTATGTATCTAGAGGCAGAGCACATATTTTTAGAATTGAACGAGTATGGGTTTTACCATTTGAAGTTTTTACCTCGACGGCCCTAACGTGGCCATCATGACCAGGGAATGTATTTACCACTCTAGCCATTGGCCAGAACATTGCAGGAACATTGTCCTCTCTTAATATAACTAAAGAACCTATCTTGATGTTGGGTGAAATATTTAACCACTTAGGTCTGTTTTGCAGTACATTGAGATATTGTTTGTGCCACATCTTCCAAAATGATTGTTTTATTTGCGTGCATACCTGCCATAGCTTCAACCTATTTTGTGGAACATTTGAGACGTCATTTTCTGGATACATTGTTAAAGCGTTTCCTGTCAAAAAGTGACCTGGAGTCAGGTAAGTATAGTCATTTACGTCACTTGAAGATATCGGTAGCAAAGGTCTAGAATTAAGTACGCCTTCTATTTCCACCAACACCGTATTTAACTGTTCATAGGTTAGCAGGTGACCCTGTACTACTCTTCGTAGATGGTACTTAGTGCTTTTAACTGCCGCCTCCCAGAGGCCACCAAAGGTAGGGGAATAACTTGGAATGAAGTGAAAGTCAATTCCTTTCTGAGCTGTAAATTGAAAGACTTTACTTTGGTGGTCTCTGGAAGAAACCAAATTATACAGCTCCACCAACTGATTCCTTGCCCCCTTGAAGGTGCTGGCATTGTCGGAGTAGATCTCTTTCGGCAGGCCTCTTCGCGATATAAGTCTACGTAAGCACGCGAGATAGGTATCGGATGTGAGATCTGAGGCTAGCTCTAGATGTATTGCCTTAGTGGCAAAACATACAAATACGCAAATGTATCCTTTACCTATAATGGATCGTTTCACGCGCGAAAGTTTTACATTTACAGGTCCTGCAAAATCTACTCCAACTTTCTCAAAGGGATGGCTTAACGCAGTCACCCTCCCAGCCGGCAAGGAGCCCATCAGCTGTTTGGAAGCGGTGGCTTTTTGTCTGAAACATTTTACACATTTACTTGTTATTTTCTTTACATACGATAGACCATTAGTGATCCAGTATTTCTGATTTAAATTGGACAATAAAAGCCTAGGTCCTCCGTGCAGGAGACGCTCGTGTTCAGACCTAACAATACATTCAGTGACATATGCTTGTTTAGGTAAAATCGCCTGATGTTTTTGAGTGTATGGAATATTTGCGTGGTGTAACCTGCCGCCTACACGCAGAATACCCAGGTTGTCTAGAAACGGATGCAAACTTTGTAAAGAACCCTTCACATTTTGATTTTTATTTAAATATTCAATTTCTTCATGGAAGTGCAATTCTTGTTCGAACTTAATGAGTAACATTAGAGCAGAATTTAGTTCTGTACTTGACAAGAAATTATGCGAGACCTTGCTGCCTTTTAAATTATTGATAAATCTTAACATATAGGCCAATATACGTGTCATTTTATGGATGCTAGAATATTTGTGCATACCTTGCAAAACGTCGTTTACTGGACGAGCTGCAGATCCTACATTGGAGGAGATCGCTGCGCTGGACCGGCCCTCAGGTAATTCTGATGGTAACTCTATAGATTGATTAAACATATACTTACTGTCATATAAAAATCGAGGCCCATGCCACCACATATCGCAAGCACTTAGCTCATGCGGACTGACACCCCTGCTTATGTAGTCGGCCGGGTTGTCTTTGGTGTTTACATATAGCCATTGGCAGTCAGCAGTTTTACTGGTTATAGCCTTCACTCTGTTCGCCACATAAGCCGTCAACCTCATCGCTTCCGACCGTAACCAAGCCAGCACTATTTGGGAATCAGTGAATAAGTAAACTTGATTTATTTTTAATTTTAATTTAAGTGTGTTTGAAACTTTCGCGATCAAAATAGACAAAAGTAGTGCAGCATTTAATTCTAAACGTGGCACGGTAAGGTTTTTATTCTGAATCGGGTTTATGCGGGATTTCGAACAGAGCAAATGCATTTGTACTTTACCTTTACTATCAGTGACGCGTAGGTACACACAGCAGCCATATGCAGTTGAACTGGACGCATCAGAGAAGCCTATGAGCTCGACAGTGTCTGAATCAGATAGCTGAATATTTCTACCTATATAAATCGGATTCATTTTTGCAAGACTATTTAAAAATCCTAACCACTCTGATTTAATACTTTTGGGAGGCGCGGCGTCCCAGTCAGTCTTAGAGGACCATAATTTTTGCATAATAGTCTTGGCCTGTACGACGATAGGACCTACAAAACCCATAGGGTCGTAGAACTTTCCTATGTAAGCCAATATTTCCCTTTTGGTAATGTTTTTTGCATCAAAGAATTCTGGACTAGTTATTTTAAACTTATCCTGATGAACAACTAACTGCAAACCTAGAGTTTTTATACTACAGTCGTCGTTTTGAAATTCTAAATCGTCAAAATGCCGCTCAGCTGAAGGAACATCTTCTAATATTCGACTATCATTTGATGACCATTTATGTGTTTTGAAATTGCCCATCTGGAGAAGCCTCTGAAGCTGCGATTTTGCTTCCAAAATCAAATCTAAGTTACTATCTGAGTAAAGTACATCATCTACATAGGTGCAGTTGTTTAAAATGAACGATGCCAAAGGCATTTCGCGTTCCTTTTGTATCGCAAGCTCCTTTAAACAACGCGTAGCTAAATAGCTTGAGCTTTTTAGCCCATAAGTTACTGTATCCAGCCTGATGCACTTTATTGTTTCGTCAGGGCTGTCTCTCCAAAGAATATTCTGTAAGGAGGTATGCTCAGGTATTACGCGGACATTTCGAAACATTTGTTTTATGTCAGTAGTGAATGTATAGTCACCAAAACGGAACAAGAGTAGTATATCAAAAAGATCTCTCTGTACTGTCGGTCCGTTAAGCAGCAAATCGTTAAGCGATACTTTCTTACTGGTCTTCATCGATGCGTCGAAAACTGTACGTAATTTAGTAGTCTTACTGTCGGGTTTGAGTACTGCATGATGCGGCAGAAAGTACACTGCGTCCTTAGAAAGTTCATAGCTCCCGACGTCAACCAAGTGCCCGTGATTTAAATTTAAATAATCGTGTATAAATTTCTGATATTCTAGGAAAAGATTGTGATCTTTGTGCAATTTCTTTTCGAGGTTTAAAAACCTTTTTAACGCAAAATGAAATGAGTTTCCTAGCGCATCGTTTACATCTTCAAGCGGCAATTTCAAAGGCAAAGCAACCTCAAAACAATTATCCTTCAACTGAACAGTCCTTTGAAAGATTTGCTCACAAAGCTCTTGCTCTGAAGAACTTTCATTATAAATTTCAGGAACGGACTCGGTTTTCCAGAACCTATCTAAATTTTGATTTAAATTTGATTCGCATTTTAATGTGCATTTTAGCACTGCTACCTGATTGCAGACATTTGTAGGCAAGCTTCCCCCGATTATGTAGCCGAACTGTGTGTTGATAAGTTGTGGATGCCGTTCACCCGGCGTCGAAGGCTGCACCTCACTAAGCGGCGCTGCAGGCCCGTGGCTCGTCGACTCTGGTGGCAGCAATGCCTGGAAAAAACAGTCGGCTCCCATTAGCAAATCGATTTGACTGGGGATATTAAAATCTTTATCTGCTAGCCTAATATTTGATGGAATCGCAAAGTCTGAGAGATCTAATTTTTTCTGTGGTAGCTCACATGTGATATTCTCAACTACATGGCAAGTAGTCGCTACTTTGAATGGTTTCACTAATGAATGTATTTCCACTGGTACACTGTACTTCACGCTGGCTTGAGTATTGACTATCCCCACTATTTTAATATTACTCTGCAGGGGCTTTAAATCTAGCAGCTGGACGGCCTTTTGAGAAATAAAAGACAGCTGTGACCCACTGTCTAGCAGGGCTTTGAAAGTCATCTCCGTGCCATCTCGAGCGAGAATCTTTACTTGGGCTGTGGGTAAAAGTACATTATAAGTTAATAAATTATTCGCCGCCAATGAGGCGGGAGATGCGGCGGCCTGCTGATTATTCACCTTATCATTTTCGCAGTGTAACAGAGTATGATGCCTTTGTTTGCATTCTTTACACCGAAAGTGAAATCTGCATTTTCCTGCATGCGCACCTAAACATAGATGGCATATTTTCTTTTCATCTGCAAACTGTAACCTTTTATTAGCAGGCAATAACTGAAAGCTTTGACACAAGTATAACTTATGATTGGACTTACAGAATAGACATGAAGCTTCCTGCGCTGCAGTGTAGGCTGCCAGTTTGCCCGTGGATGAGCCTGGACGCTGCTCCTTTACTCCCTTGTGCTGCTGTTGCGGCTGGCCATAGGCCGGCTCAGCATTTTCCAATGCCAGAGCACGCTTGTCTACGAAGCTGAGAAAGTCCTCCACGGTGGGGTCTGACTTGGTGTCCCTCTCAATCTGGTACGCTCTTGATGTGTATAAATCTAGTTTTCGGCAAAGTACACACAAAATTATAGCATCCCAATATCTAACGTTTGGATCTAAATTGGTCAAGGCAGCAAGTTCCTGCTTAACGTTTGAAACAAATTCTCTTAAATTGCTTGCTGTTGACTTTGTTAAAGGTTTCATGTCCAAAATTGAGATTATATGCTCATTAATAATTTTAAATCTATTATTGTACCTATCGTTTAACAATGCGAGTGCTTTTACATAACTTTCTTGCGTCAAAGGTAAGTTTTTTATTAAATTCAGGGGTTCATCCCTGAGATATGCACGCAAATAATACAGTTTTTGTACACGATCTATTGAATCATTATCATCTATAACAGAGTTGAAAAGATTTATGAAAGGTATGTATTCTGTAAACTTACCACTAAATATCGGTACATTAATGGGTGGTAATTTCAACTTAGAAATTGGAGCAGACGTCGGCGTAGAGGTCTTTGATTGTTTTGTTTCGCGCTTTTTTATCTCTGCATTAAGTAAGGCTAAGATGTGGAAATAGTGCTCCTCTACAACGGAGACATCTTCTTTATCTTGCTCGTTCAAGCCTAAAATTTTTAAATTATATTTTTCATATTCGGAAAATAATTCTAAAGCACGAGTTTTTTTTACTAATAGCGCTTCGCTTGAAGAATTTGCTACATTTTCTTCATTGCAAACGAAGTTAAAAAGTCTGGTTAAATTACCTTTAGTATATCCTCTAGCCGAAACTAATTCCGACAGCTCCATTTTCTAGTAATTTTTCACAATATATCGCTAGAACACAGTAGAAACGTCGATCGCTAATGCTCTACGTGAATTACACAACTATTACTAAAAAAAATGTCACTGTTCTTGACAATTATTGTAACGTAACTTGTTTTGACGCCTTTTGATTTAGTTATTTCTAGAATCCAACGAGAAACTGGAAAGGTAGGCAGTCAGGCGACTTCGCGAAGTATATTTGTTACAGAGGCCGTGCATTGGCCGACATCCGCCGACAACACGATATGTAGCTTCGACTTACACCGACACCGAACACCGCACTTATTAAACTTTGGCCGACACACTTCGCCGACACGCCGACACGAAATGGCGCGAACGCCGACAACACTGCCGCCTTGAACTACCTACTTGGTAGGTATTTTGACAGGCTCTTTACGCCGAAACGCTGTCCTTCTTCTTAGATCGTGAAGAATTATCTGGCCAGCCTCCCCGGAGTATGCGTCCACGTCGCTACCGTAGCCGCACTTTCGCCGACACGAAATTGCGCGCTCGCCGACACACTGCCGCCTTCAACCACCTTGCTCTTTACGCCGAAACGCTGTCCCTCTTCTTAGATCGCGAAGAATTATCTGGCCAGCATCCCCGGAGTATGCATCTACGTCGATACCGTAACCGAATCAATAAATTGCAGCCACTGTCTGGTATTCAAACGATGCTGAGGTTGAAAAAATGGCGGGCCGTTTTTTGAGCACGATGCTGCCTCATCAATCTGGCGAATCAAATTTCTTGTATTTCACAAGTCCCACGTTGGATCCTTTCTTCTCGAAGGACCATGTTGCGCTGGTTACTGCATGTTAAACGATATTTGTTGGATGTACAAATAAAATAACGTTTTTAGTCTTGAGAGCGTTGTAATCGTGAGCGCACAGTACAAATTTTGGGAACCAAGTGTTGCCACACGGCAAATATTTTTACATGCAATCTTAGTGTTGCTACATACAAACAAATGTTGCCATACGGCATAATTATATTAAATTCTTAATGTTGCTACATAAACGCAACATACAATAACCAATACAAAGCTAAACACAGTAACTTGAGTTACTGTGTTTTCCATTACGACGACGGCAGAATTCGCCACTTGCATCTGTTCATCGGAATTGAATGAAAGTAATAATTTCTTCGTGAAATGATCCATTAACAATATAAAGTCGAAAGGCCATCAGAACTATTTTTGAAATTCCTAATAAAATATCGTCCTTTAATGCCAAAGGACAGGAACTTCGCACCGCATCGCTTAGAGCGATTGTCAGTAAAATTGAACTTCAAAACGTTTTAATTTTATTACCCATTTTGATAACTAATTGACACGACTGTTATTACGAAAATATCATCCACATTTAAAAATTTATAAACGGGAGTAAAGATAAATAATCTAGTAAAGATTGCACCGGTGCGTTTTCTTCAGTTGCAGCAGTTTGTCGTCATTTGTTCTAGGCTGCGTCTGACTTGCGTGCGTATCGCGTCTGCATCTCGTCAAACGCGCTGCACCGGCGCGTTTAAAAAACGTGGTGTGCATAGGCTCTAAACTCGTAAGTAGAAATATTTGCAGACCAAGTCAAGGTGCGGATTTCGTTTTTGTTTTTCTGGCAAAAACTAACCTAAGACACGACAAATACAAGAATTCATGAAATAATAATTGTAAAGATTACACTTTGTAAGATGTCTTCAACCAGATACAATGAGATTTACACTAATTGAACACAAGAATAATAAATAAGAACCTGTTTAATTCAACCCAAATTCGGATGACGCAGGTTCCCAATATGAAAAGTTATTTTGTTGTTGGCATGTTCAGTTGTTCACGCGTCACAAAAACCGGAGCAGCATTCTTTATTGCTAGCACCTTGCCCCGGCTTTGCTTGGGTAGGAATTTGGGAAATCAAAAATCTTTGGAATCAAATGTTTCACATACCTATTACTCGCGATAATATATTATAGTTTTTTGCAGGTGAAGGAATTTCAAAAATTGTTTGAATAGTTTTTCAGTTTGTCGATTAAAACTGTAGGTACGTTTTTTTCGTGTTCTGACCACCGGGCCCTCTGTTATCAAAGTCAATTAAGCCGCCTCTAGGAACACTACAGGCCTTTTTATCGTTTTACAACTATTTTGCCTCACTCTTCTAGGCTTTTTTTTTTGTGTGGTAACATTATCAAGAGTCATCTCATCCATGTCAGGACGGGAGGCTGTCAGACTTGTACTGACTAAACTGTGATCCTTCAATAGCCCTTTACGTTCCAGGGTCAGGGTACCTGATAAGACAGTCCTGCGAACCCGTCATCGTATTTTATGTGCGCCTGGAACACTACACGCCGTCGACACAGGCAAGGTTCATGATCGGACGATGATTCACCCATTACACTTCGTCCACATGTCACCGAAGTCTATCGCCTTTAGTAGGACACGGCGGTGCTCCACCCAAGCTGGTCACATCTCCTCCACATGCTTCTCCGTCCTGTCCTCCGGGCGATTGGGTGACACCAGAGGTTTCCACCAGCTCGATCAGACACAGGAACCTCCCGAAGATCCCGTATCTGGTGAGGATTTGCAACAGGCGGAAAGTGAGGACACTCCTTAAAGAGGGGTCTTACCGCCGCGATTGCGGCGTGCTCGGTCAATGGCTCACTGAGTCTTCCGCGCCGTTTATTTCTACTAGCTTCCAAAACATTAATTAACAAGGTACGCAGTATTATCATGAGTCGTCATAGTCTTGGCACAAAAACCTGTCTGATGTTTTTGTGATATCTACTACGACTTTGTTTCCATACATTGTTCTGTTGCAGGTATTTACCTGACCTTCTTGAACCTGTGCCGATGTTAAACGCTTTGCTAACGTAAGTATGTTAGCTTACTGTAATTATGATGTTTTTGCTATATTTCCTGTACCTATAATCTTACTAATGTAGCTGCTCCCCGTGGTTTACCCCGCTGCTTGGCTTCTTTTAGTCTTAGCGTGTTATTATATAGCCTAAAATCTTCCCCAATAAATATACAATCCATTGCAAAAATAATTTCTCAATTCGAACCAATAGTTCTTGAGATTAGCACGTACAACCAAACAAACTCTTCAGCTTTATAACATGACCCAAGTTTAGAAATGCAAAAGATTAAATTGTGTTAATGGATGGGTGGAGAGCACTGCACTTATTATCCTAGGGTTGTCACACAAACCCAAATTCCCGCGTTAGCTCCGGAATGGATCCAGAGATACCTATATCTCTGGATCGAACAGGTCTTATTGTAACCTATTACAATAAGACCTGTATATACTCGTATTTGTACTGATAAGTTGGTCATCCCCGATATTGTCCAACGTCCCACTCAGCAGAAGTGACAGACATCGATGACGTGTTTATATGATAAGGTAGAGTGTGTCCAATGGGCACGCCGCAATCGCGGGGGTAGGACCCCTCGTTTAGGAATGGCTGGAGAGACGCCACGGCGTCCTCATCTTCCACCTGACGCAGGTCCTCACCGGACACTGGTACTTCGGGAGGTTCCTGTGTCTGATTGGGCGGGAAGAAACTGTGAGGATCACCCAGAGGAAAAGGTGGAGCATACGGTAGAGGTATGCCCCGCTTGGGTAGTGCACCGCCGTGTTCCAACGACGATATAATACTAGACTACGCATGCACGATTTATGGAACAAAAATTATTCTGCCAACTCGCTGAGGTACTACGTAAGCGAGGGGGACGGGGTACTGCGTTGTGATTGGCTAACTCAAGGTCTGTTCTGTCTCAACGTATGTTTACGGCTCACAGGATTGGTCGAAATGAGACGAATATAAGACTTTTTTGCCTAATGTGTTGACAGACATCGGTCGCCTGTTATTAGGAGTCTAGTATTATATCGTCGTTGCCGTGTCCTTACGGAAGCGATAGGCGGCGGCGACCTCCAGCGCCAGTTCTTGTTGTTTTTGGTTTGTTTTTGATTAAAACGGTTGTTGTGAATATAAAACTTGATACTGGAGTCACATCTGTTAATTTAGCTATGATATCTATCAATTTAATGTAACGACGGAACATTACTCATATGCGTTTATATTCCCGTTTGTCACCATACTAGTGTTGGGTTATGATCGATTTCAGTTTGCATAGAGCAAAAAGTTGTTATTTGGTCTTTTGGTAGTCGTTACATGGACATTTGGCAATTTTATTTTTTCATAACTATCAACGGTAATAAATGAAATTCTTTTTTAATTTCTAACCATTAATGACAAAAGAAAATAGTTTTCCCATTTGCCACCATAAAGGAGGATATTATTTCCAGTGCCGTAACTACAGCCTTTTATGGACCCAGTGCGAGCTTATTTAACTCTGCCCTGCAAGGCTATTGGCTAACTTGATAGTCACTGACCTGCAGTTGTCAACTGAACTTGGATGGCTTGACACCTTTATATTTTATCGACTGTTATGAGGCTAAGTTGAAGAGTGCCTCAAGAGCATTAGTAGAATAGTTGATTTTCAAATTTACATTCAATTATCAGTTTCATTGCAAATGCAAAAGCCAATACGAAATTTACCTTTTGACAGCTATTTAATGGTCACCAGAGCAAGTGATCATCATTTGAACTGTCAACAGAGATACGCAATAGCCCCGTTGGTCTGGCCATTTCTGCGTCTCTCCAGGGTCTGCGCCTTGTGCCTGGGCACCGTTAGGACACCCCTATTTTCGGCACTAATTATTTCCAATATGCCATCAATGTTACCAAAGGTGAAGGTTATACCTATGTACCATCAGTGGTGCCAATGGAGAATAGTTTTCCCATTTGCCGCCAGTGCAGTAAAATGGCAAAGAGAATATTTTTCCCATTTGTCGCGTAATAACATGACAACGACTACATAGTATTACAAGTCGCTCACGGTTTAAACGCACGTTTTTATACACATTACAATCTAAGTACCAAGTCTAATTTTGCTAGTTAATAAGCTCAATTTTCTTACTTTTAACTGTTTTATTGACGTCAAAAACAAAGCAACAAAAAGTCTTTCGCAAACTGACATTGATAGCAGTTTGGCAGCGCCAATAAACACCAGAAGACGTACTTGCTGAGGATGTAAATAATATAAGATCGGGATTAAAGATCGTACTGTAAACTGGTTTAGTACGTTTAGTTTTGCTTACGCACAAAAGTTAATATCGATGTCAAAAAACTTGATGAAAAACATCAGATTAAGATCACGAATGAGTAGATCACATTTACTTGATCATAAATCATAAGTATATTTAGGGTTCTGTATCCAAAGGGGATCCTCTTACGAAGACTCCGCTATACGTTTGTCACCAGCAGGGCTAACATGCACGTCACGAGATAATTATCTCACGCCATTTTTTCGAGGTGAGATGACATATCTCGACTTCTCGACTGTCGGTAACATTGCACTACATTTTGTCATGTCGTTCTGTCAAACGTAGACTTCGAGAAATTTTCTCTACAAACTGCAACATAGGCGCCATATTTTCTCATAAATAATCGAGTTTTGACATTTAGATTAGATTCATTTGTCGTCGATCATTCTGTTCGAAGAGATAGCTGGAGAAAAATAAAAAGTGTTGCGAAAAATGGCAGTGCCGTATTATAATTATTTATTAACTATTTACGAGGAGAGGTGGAATAGGCGGATCGAAAGGAAGCGCATACGAGACGTCTGCGATCCTTTCGATCTTCGCGACAGCGAGTTCCAGTCGCTGTGGCGGATCACAAAGCCTATGGCTTTATATATAGTTGAAAAACTACGAGTGGACCTCGAACCACGCAATGGGGATGGTTTGCCCGCCCATTTAAAGGTAAGTATAAAATATAAATATAAAAGTCAATAGGTACAATTGATATTTTCATCTCAATTTATTCTAACGACCGCCTTACCTACTAAAAGTATTTTTTAGCGTTGTCCAAAAGCATTTAACAAACCTTATATAACCATTAGATTTGGTACCTACTTACATCATATCTCTCCTAAATACCTAGCTTGCCGCTCCATAACTGCGGCACCCTGAGGGGTCTTAAAGTCGCCGACGGCAAAATCGGCATGTTCTGCCTAGAGATGTGCCGTTGCCGGCAATATTGCCCAAGGTGGGAATATAGGTGGAAATATTGCCGGCAATATTGCCGGGAGTGGAAATATTTGGGAATATTGCTTAATTTTAAGTTAAAGTGAGTGCGAAAACTATGTAACACACTTAAAATTAGCATTTACAGACCATGGTCTACATTATATACAAAAAAAAATTTTTTTTTTGTAAAATTGCCAAAGTTGCCGGCAATTTTGGCAATATTCCCGGTATTTTACCGGCAATATTGCCCATTGTTGCCGCACACGACTGTGAATATAAGAAATTACACATACATTTTAAGATAAGAATTGATGATCATTGTATATTGAATAACTATTTAATAAAAAGGATAAAACATAAAATCGAATAATTTATTTAATGTTGTAGTTTAATCTAGTCAACGAATGCTCAAAGCATAGAGGGAAATTCTAGAAACACATTTTTTACTACGTAACTTTGTTTGGACTAGTTAGGAGGTGAACATATCAAAACCATGAGCTCTGGGGGGGGGGGGGGGGGTTGAAGGTACCATTTTTTGGTTTTTCGCTTACATCTCGGAAAACCATGCGTTCTAGCAGCATAGCGTGTGTGAACAAAATAAAAAACTAAATCAATTTTCCGTAAGTTTTACTCAGTAAGCATTTCAATATCTTGTAAGTTTTCGAGTTTTCATAGTTTTCGAGGTATCCGCTTTTGAAACTTTGATATCTCGATTTGATATCGCCATAGATCCAGAAAGCAGTAGCAATTGATTCAGACCCTCCCTTCACCACCTGCGATGAACAGAGCCAGCACGCTGCATCTTGAGGTGATATGGGCCTCCAGATCTTTATCTGGAGGCCCACGGACATTGAGAGAGACCCCTTCGGGTCTCTCAATGTCCACCAGGTATAAGTAGTTCTTAAATTCGGTAACCACCATCAAGCTTGATATGTCTTGTCTTCCCCCACCGAGGGAGCAGTAAAAATTAGCTTAGAAACTTATTTTAAATTATACTAGGTACTTACAGACTAGGTAGGACTGTACTATGTAGGAGGAAATCTGCACCCATAAGAGATGCGGAAAAACTATCTTTGGAAACTTTAGTTCTTTATTGTTGTAAACTATTTTCGTATAGGTAGGTATTAATTTTTGGTCAAGTGTGAGTTGCCCACAAAAATACACGGAGGAGTAGGTACTACCGGGAGAGCCTGAAAAGACTGCTGCTGCTTTCTGGATATATGGCAATATTAAATAAGACTTTCCGAAAGCAAAAAGGTAAATAATTATGGTTTTTTGAAAACTATACAAGATATCGAAATGGTTAATAAATAAAACTTATAGGAAATTTATTCAGCCTTTGTTTTATTCATACAAACCATGCCGCTAGTAGGCATGGTTTCCGAGTTATAGGTGAAAAGTCAAAAAATGGAACCTTTAAACCCCCCGGGAGGGGTCCCCCACAGCTCAAGGGCTAGTGGCGGGGACTTTTGATGGTTATATTCACCTCCTAACTAGTTCAAACAAAGTAACGTAGTCCAACATCGTGTTTCAAGAATTTCCCTGTATAACTGTTCGTTGAGTGGGCTACTAGTTTTTCATGCAAAATCACATAGCAAAAACAACGAGTATAAGTACCTATACAATATGGAAGTATAAATCTCTGTCAAAACTACAAACATTCAACAAAAATAATATTATTTTAATGCACTTGTTTCGGTAATTCTTACATAATCAGTAATTCTTACATAATCACAGTCTAGTGCCATGCGCGCTCGGAAACGGACGCGTTTGCGCTACTCAGCAAGAATTTTATATTCGCGTATTGTGCAGTATTAACCGCTGCCCGATTTTGTTTGCAATGGCTACAAAGCAGCTCATTGTCAACGAGCTCTTGGCATTCATCAAGCATGCCATCGATTACATGGACGAGGTCAGCATCTTGCAGATCTGCAAGTCCTCATACAAAGAGGAAGAAGTATGCAGTGCCAAGTTGCTGCTGTTTCAAACACTCGACCAAGTCGGACAAATGCCATCTCGCCGGAGGGATGGTGGCGAGAAGAGTCTGCAGGATATCATCGACCTGCTCAAGAGGACCGATCCGGATGACGTGCCGGATTTTGTGGCGAAGGAGCTGCACAAGCTACCTCCCGTCACTTTCGACCACGTCGACGTCACCAGGCTGCTGAAGGACATCACGTCTCTGAAGGTGAGCCAGGCCGAGATGAAGTCCAAGTTGGAGTCATCAGAGAACATCATTGGTGAATTACGGGCCGAAGTGGCGTTGTTGCGCAACGCTATTCCGACAAGTAGGTCACCGGAAGGCTCCAACGTGAACACACGTCGCGGAGCACAAAATGCTTCAGTCTGCAGTTTTCGGTCAGCGAGTGAGTCTACGTCGCCGGCTGTTAAAAATGCAGGCGTTGCATCGTGTTCGGCTGATTGCGTCGTACCTGCCGGGGAAGCGACGCCTGTAATAGGTACATCGACCCCCAAATGTGCCTATTCTGCAATTGTCGCCAAATCAAAACCTGCTGTGTCGCAAACCAAACCACAAGCAGCTAAACCAAAACGGGGAAAGCAGAGTCGGTCAGTTTCGACCGCGACTAAAGGCGCTGTGGTGGACCTCAAACAGCAGGGTCTACCGAAGGACACATGCGATGAGGACGGCTTCATCAAGGTGGAGAGAAAGAAGAGGAAGCCTTCTTATCGCAACCAGTGCGGGACAGCGCTTGTAGGACCCAACACGCTGCTACGTCCTGCAGTACCGACGACGCAGCTGTACGTGTCCCGTTTGTACCACGCTACGAAGACTGAGGACATTGTGGAGTACATACGAATGAAGACCAACTGGACCTTGAGGGTGGAGAAGTTGGAGGCGCGCCATAACACTAATTTTAAGTCGTTCGTGGTGCGCGTTCCAACCCAGTATTTGGCGACCTGCCTCAAGGAAGATTTTTGGCCGAAAGGTGTGCTGTATCGGCGTTTTCAAGGCCGGCTACGCGACACCTCGCAGCGTAACACGACGCCGTCACTTCGTGTGCAATAGTTTTTAAGTTTATGGTTTTAAAATAATTATGTATTAGTTTATAGTTATTATTTTTTATACTTATATATGTATTGTGTTTTTATGGGCCTTAGTTGCCTGAAATAAAGGATAAAATAAAAAAAAATAAAAAAAAAAATCACCGTTTAGAGTAACAACTTAGTAGTTTTTATAAGGCGGACTTAATGCCGCAACGTATTATCTACAGTAATATAAACTGCACCTGCAGTAGGTAATAATAAAATATACTGGTGTTATTTAACTGGCAACTTTGGCAATATTGCCAAAGTTGCCGGCAATTTTGGTATTTTACCGGCAGTGGCAATATTGGGAATATTGCCGGCAGTGGGAATATTGCCATCAGGCACATCTCTAGTTCTGCCATATACTGGCACAGATATTTTATCTGTGCCTTGGTACTTCTGACGCTAAAACAATAATAGTATACGAATGTACTAAGATTACGAATATAAATATTAAATGCAAGCAATCGTACGATCACAAATACACAACTATACTGTCAAGAACTAGCAAATTTACTTACGTTTTCTTTTGAAATGCCATTTCAAACAGACAACACACACAAAACAAAAACAAAAACACAACCGGACTTCAGACATGAATGTTAATTGATTGTGACGTTTCGGTAAAGCCACCGGTTCAAAATTGACAATAGTGCTATCCTTGTCATTATTCATATTCGCAAAAGAGAAAAAACATTTTTATTTTTTAATTTAATGAACTTGACAACAAGTCTTTTGGCCTTGTTTCACATTTCATTCGTTCAATTTGTTGTGTGTGGGTAGCTTTAGTCACCATAGACACACATAATTATCAGTGTTTTCATTTAAAAATAAAACTTGACGTTTCGTCATGAAAGGGATATCTCACGACGTGATAATTCTCTCTCGTGGCGCATAAGTTGCGAATTGCGAGAAAATGATCGAGAGTGACAATATTTCTCATCCCATCTCGAATTTTCTCATGACCGCGTATGTTAGCCCAGCAGGGTGTATTTCATTCTCACGATTCGTGATAGTTAGTCAGTTGAAATTTTCACGGTAGATATTTACAATTATAGCCGCTATAATAACAAACAATAAAAAACTAAATAAAATAAATAATTATTGAAGGTGCTCCCATAAAACGAACTTGTTTTTTTACCGTTTTTATTGATAATGGTACGGAACCCTTCGTGCGCGACTCGCACTCGGTCTCGGCACGAGATTTTTTGATTGAGAATACGCAAATCATACGACGCGCATTCGTTGACTGACGAGACGATAATACCATTATATACATATAGATATATTAGACGGCGTTTTTTGTACGGGATTAAATTAAAATGAAGGGGGGCTTAATTTATTTTATTTTAATTTAATTATTTATTTTTAAAGTGAATATACACCGTGACCTTTTAGTCGTCTTACAAGGGCAGCACAGTTCATGTATCCAATGACTAGTACACGTTTATAATAATAAAAAAAATAAAAAATAAAAAAAACAAAAAACCCGACTGCGTAAATAAACTAAAAAGAAAGAAACAAGCCCAGTAGTTTAGAATTCACTCATTCACACTCACAGTCCCCCCTTGGGAAGATTTGATTGGTATAATTTGAATGGGCCCCGACTGTGAGTGTGAATGAGTGAATTCTAAACTAATGGGCTTGTTTCTTTCTTTTTAGTTTATTTACGCAGTCGGGTTTTTTGTTTTTTTTTTTAATATTTATTTTATTTTACTATTTTTTGTTTTTGTTAGCATTTATCAGTCCAAATTAAATTGAAACATATAAGTTATATATATTTCGGTAAACCATTTTTAAAATCCTTTAATTTGATACCCCACTTGATAGAATGTGAGAGATTAAAAAAAAAATTTTTAGTTCGGAACCCTTTGCACACGAGTTCGAATCGCACATGGCCAGTTTTATGTACCCAGTGACACTCTCGCGTTTAAGACGAATCTAACGACACCTCTCAAGTTAAAATCCATCAAGCCGTTTAGGCTGCAGAGCAACACACAGAAACATACATACATACATACATAACATACATACATACATACACTCGAAAAACATAACCCTCCTGGCGCAGTCGGGTAAAAAATGGTATAAAGAGATTTGAAAATTTTAAAAATAAAATTGTAATTCGTTTTATGACGCAAGGCGTAGTTAGAAACACCCTTGTCTCATAGAAAATTGGAATGGAGTGATCTGCCCGACTATTGCGCTGGGTAGGTATACTCTACAGCTTGATACGTGAACATTTTAACAGGGTGTTTCATATTTCTAATGTACCTATTTATTAATAACTAGCTGTGCCCGCGACTTCGTTCGCGTGGATGTCGGAATTTAACAATGTATTTTTTTGTGCGAAGCGCAATTCTCGCCAGGTTTTTTATAAATCATATCGTTTTCATATAAACCCTATATTTAGAATTTATTTAGATTTTTCAAGAATATTTGACGTGTTTGTAATAAACGCCATCTGTCGTTCAAAGGCAGTACTATTCAATTGCTACTGGATTAGAGCACCCATTCCATCTCATTCCATCCCATTCCATCCCATTCCATCCCATTCCATCCCATTCCATCCCATTCCATCCCATTCCATCCCATTCCATCCCATTCCATCCCATTCCATCCCATTCCATCCCATTCCATCCCATTCCATCCCATTCCATCCCATTCCATCCCATTCCATCCCATTCCATCCCATTCCATCCCATTCCATCCCATTCCATCCCATTCCATCCCATTCCATCCCATTCCATCCCATTCCATCCCATTCCATCCCATTCCATCCCATTCCATCCCATTCCATCCCATTCCATCCCATTCCATCCCATTCCATCCCATTCCATCCCATTCCATCCCATTCCATCCCATTCCATCCCATTCCATCCCATTCCATCCCATTCCATCCCATTCCATCCCATTCCATCCCATTCCATCCCATTCCATCCCATTCCATCCCATTCCATCCCATTCCATCCCATTCCATCCCATTCCATCCCATTCCATCCCATTCCATCCCATTCCATCCCATTCCATCCCATTCCATCCCATTCCATCCCATTCCATCCCATTCCATCCCATTCCATCCCATTCCATCCCATTCCATCCCATTCCATCCCATTCCATCCCATTCCATCCCATTCCATCCCATTCCATCCCATTCCATCCCATTCCATCCCATTCCATCCCATTCCATCCCATTCCATCCCATTCCATCCCATTCCATCCCATTCCATCCCATTCCATCCCATTCCATCCCATTCCATCCCATTCCATCCCATTCCATCCCATTCCATCCCATTCCATCCCATTCCATCCCATTCCATCCCATTCCATCCCATTCCATCCCATTCCATCCCATTCCATCCCAATCCATCCCATTCCATCCCACCCTACTCCATCCCACTCCATCCCACTCCATCCGACTCCATACCACTCCATACCACTCCATCCCACTCCATCCCACTCCATCCCACTCCATCCCATTCCATCCCACTCCATCCCACTCCATCCCACTACATCCCAGTCCATCCCACTCCATCCCACTCCATCCCACTCCATCTCACTCCATCCCACTCCATCCCGCTCTATTCCACTCCATCCCACTCCATCCCTCTCCATCCCTTTCCATACCACTCCATCCCACTCCATCCTACTCCATCCCACTCCATCACACTCCATCCCACTCCATCTCACTCCAACCCACTCCACCCCACTCCATCCCACTCCATCCCACTCCATCCCACTCCACCCCACTCCATCCTACTCCATCCCACTCCATCCCACTCCATCCCACTCCATCCCACTCCAACCCACTCCATCCCACTCCATACCACTCCATCCCACTCCATCCCACTCCATCCCACTCCATCCCATTCCATCCCACTCCATCCCACTCCATCCCACGACATCCCACTCCATCCCACTCCATCCGACTCCATCCCACCCCATCCCACTCCATCTCACTCCATCCCACTCCATCCCGCTCTATTCCACTCCATCCCACTCCATCCCTCTCCATCCCATTCCATACCACTCCATCCCACTCCATCCTACTCCATCCCACTCCATCCCACTCCATCCCACTCCATCTCACTCCAACCCACTCCACCCCACTCCATCCCACTCCATCCCACTCCATCCTACTCCATCCTTCTTCATCCTACTCCATACCACTCCATCCCACTCCATCCCGCTCCATCCTACTCCATCCCACTCCATCCCACTCCATCCCACTCCATCTCACTCCATCCCACTCCATCCTACTCCATCCCACTCCATCCCACTCCATCCTACTCCATCCCACTCCATCCCACTCCATCCCACTCCATCTCACTCCAACCCACTCCACCCCACTCCATCCCACTCCATCCCACTCCATCCTACTCCATCCTTCTTCATCTCACTCCATCCCACTCCATCCTACTCCATCCTTCTTCATCCTACTCCATCCCACTCCATCCCACTCCATACCACTCCATCCCACTCCATCCCACTCCATCCTACTCCATCCCACTCCACCCCACTCCATTCTACTCCATCCTACTCCATCACACTCCATCCCACTCCAACCCACTCCATCCCACTCCATCCCACTCCATTCGCTTCCATCCCTTTCTAGTGTGAGTCAAATAAAAACCTTTTCTTTCTTTCTTTCTTTCCATTCCATCCCATTCTATTCCATTCCACTCTACTCTACTCTACTCCACTCCACTCCACTCCAAACCACTCCACTCCAGTCCACACCATATTTGAATAGGTATGTTGTTTTTCTATTCCAAGCTAGATCGCGCTACTGAACTGCCAGCTGCGTGTCTCGGTGTAAACTGACCGTAATTTTACTTCTGGAACACTTTAAATTCAAATATCTTTTGATAGACTGATCCGATTTCAATGAAACAAAAACTAAATGTTACTTCAAGTTACGGTCAGTCGTTATGTATTAAAGTTATCTACATAGCTTTCGTACATTTTACGTGATGCCCGAACAAATAAACATACAAACAGACAAAAATTCTAAAAATGCTAGAAATGAGTTCTATTGGTTGTCCTTAAACACGCTGGCTATATTTTTTGAGATTTTTTTTAATGTACAAAAATTATTTTTCTACAGTTTTATTATATGTATAGATAAAAGTTATTATTAATGATTAAAAAAAAAGAAACCTCGCCTAGAGATATTTTAGGTCGGATACATTAAGTGGACCACTTTTGTAAGACGACTAAAATTATTCTGTGAACTATCTCAAGCGTCTGCCTGTTGCCGTTATCAACATCGAGCAAAACTGAGCAAAAAATCTTATTTGTTGTATGGGAGCCCCCTTAAATATTTATTTTATTATATTTTATGTGTATTTTTGTTAGAAATAAATCAATTGTGAAAATTCAACTGTATAAGTATCACGGTTCATGAGATTAGCCTTTTGACAGACAGACAGACAGATGAACAGCAGAATCTTCATAATGGGTATCCTTTTTACCCTTTGGGTACGAAACGGAACCCTGAAACGAGATAACCAATTGGTAGAGATTAACTATAGTTTGTTTTTTAATCTCGTAGACCAAATTGACAAATGACAACATTAAAACTGACGTAAATACTATTGAAATTTATGTCAGTTTGCCATTTGCACCTGTCAATTCAGTCTACGAGATTAAAAAACCGACTTTACCTATCGATAAAACTGCGAATTCTCGAGACAGTAGATTGCATTCCCTAGCATAAGGAAATATCAATGATACCTTAGTTTTTATATGCTTTGACATTGCAAAACATAATTGCAAAATTTTACATTAAAAAAAACTTGAACAGGTTACATTAACTCATCCAGAAATGCCTCCATCAGATCGCAGAGCATGGTTTGAAAAACCTAAGGGCGCAATTAATGTTTATACCTACGCAGAAGCTTTGGTCAGCTTCCGTATTATGTAAATAGTGCAATTTTCCCGGACGGGTTTTATGGTAGCCATACACCATACTGCCTATTTGTCAAATCGGCATGATACTGCCAATTTGATCAAATAGAATTGACCGTGTATGGGCGATTTATGCCAATTTGATGGCATGACATACCAATTTGATAGGTCATCAAATCGATTTGACACAACGTCAAATCGGCAGCAGTGATGCATTTGGCTATTATTCGGTGACGACAGCTATAATTTTATAAATTTGTAGCTATCGGTCACCGAATAATAGCTAGATCTAGCTATAAAGTTGCTAAGTCGGCATCGCTGCTGCACATTTGAAGTTGTGTCAAATCGATCGTACGATAGGCAGTATGGTGTGTGGTGTATATGGACGAACTGCCAATTTGAAACAATTGCAAGCGTCAAATCGATCGTTCGATAGGCAGGATGGTGTATGGCTACCATTACAGAACCTTGAGCGTCATTGACACTTTGACAGTTAAATTCAAGTACCGGCCTTAAAGAATGCTCATCGAGCTTTAAGAGCTCCGTAGCTTCCGCTCCAACCAGGGCGAGTAGGGGATTGCGCTCGCACTTTCAGATGACGATGCCGCCACCATCAGCGTTCAAGTAAGCTTAAGAGGATTGTATAGCGGCTGCCTTTTCAAAAAATAGGTATTTAGAAAAACTCGTGCTGTCCCTCTCACGCGTTGAAAAAACCCCCAATCGTGCGATAGAGAGCGTTGCAGCTCGCGACTGACTGTAAGTATTTTTTATATGAAATTTGTCTCTCGGGAGAAAACGTTTTTCACATACTAAATCACGACCAATCTCTTAGAATCTGGTGTCAATCGT
Source organism: Agrotis clavis (assembly GCA_954870645.1). Taxonomy (NCBI): domain Eukaryota; kingdom Metazoa; phylum Arthropoda; class Insecta; order Lepidoptera; family Noctuidae; genus Agrotis; species Agrotis clavis. Next base: position 24,887,584 of record OX940928.1, on the reverse strand, counting down.
TTCAGCATATTATATTCTAGGTTTGTAGGTTTTGCTTTTTTTCTAAAACTTCTTTGTTTTTAAAATACAAACGTTTTACTTCAATGAAGATTTTGTCATAAAAATAGTAACTCTTAGGCGCCTGTAACTTTCAAACTATTATAAATTTTGAAAAAAAGAAAACCTACAAACCTAGTTTTTTACAGTGTTAGAAGCATTCTAAAAAATCATTGAGATAGGATAACATTTAGGGGCAGGAAAACGTTTTCTCTTTTAGTATGGACGAGCGCACGGTAGACGATAGTCTTAAGCAGATTTATTTGTATAAACGTCCATTAACGCGTTCATCACCGGCTTTTCCGGTGAGTGTGGCTCTAGTGTAACAGAGATAAAACTCTAAGAAATCGAAACAAAGGTCGATGTCACTTTTTATGGCCGGTACCTGAAATTTTAAACATAAATATTTATGTCTGCTTTATGGCTTTCAACTTTTGTGAACTCCAAAATATCGCAAGCTAATCGATTTTAATGCATTATTTTAAATCAGTTTATGCCAACTAACCCCGTATTTGTTCTTTACCACTTCAATCGATACGTTTGCCCATCGCCATTTGCCCACAAGCCTCCTAATCAAGAAGACCTACGTTACAATGTGACATTTATCTAAGAAGGTTCCAAATAAATTCATCAAATTATCTAATCCTATTTGCATACGTTATCAAGACATGAATATAAATTGGAAATCCCACGAAGGATTTAACATGACTAAGATGAGCAAGGTACTTTATCATTTATGAAAAATGTTAAATAAATAAATACATAATTATTATAATTTTACATGTTTTCTTGTTATTTTACGTCAAAATCTGAAACTGGTATTGAAATAAAGATGGAATAAACAGATAAATGGATTTTGCTTGAAAGGATATAAATTATTGAAAACAAACAACAACCTATGAAAATGGCTCAAATTCAAATTATAAGACATAAAAATTATGTAAAAATTAAATTAAGTTAGGTAATTTGCGTCAATGGATTTTGTCCTAAAGATGACTTCATAGGTTTAGGTTGTTCAAGTTCCAAATATTTATTATATATTATCAGACATAGGAAATCCACTGATGAACATGGGTATGTGTAATCCCTTATGGATTCCCAATAAAACCGGTTGCGAGATCCTGTAATTTTCATCAGATCGTTAAACCAACTTAGGTTGACGTCTAAGTCCCTTCACAGTCTTCACACACAAGGCGACGCAAGTCTCCGATACCTTACGATTTTGACATCCATTGACGAGTATCTGAGTACGAACCTCTATGGATTTGTGTTACGATAGTCACCTGGATAACGAATTCGTTAAGATAATTCGTAGCAAAGTTTTCCTGATGGCATCCATCCATCTTGAGGGTGCTCTGCCCCTGGCTCGTCTTTTATATAATGATTACGAATATCTAAGTTTTATAAAAATTATAATACTTAAGTATTAAAGTTGTTGTTGTAGTTTTGCGTCATTAGATTTGTCCGAAAGTTTAGCTAGTTCACTATATATGTATGGTACTGTACCATAGATCGCTCAGTCGAATTTATGCGCGCGCGCTGGTCGTACTAATCGTATCGTACCTACATACGTGTTTATAGTACTAGTGTTTTTTTTTATCCAGTGGATTTTTCTATTGTATGATTGGAAGTGATTTTAAGTGATTGTTTTACTAGGTAGGTTGACCTTTTTTAATATTTTTTTCAGCATTTCTTTTTTTATTGTTACTGTATAAACAATTGTTGTTTTCGTAACGTAGCAGTTGTTTGATATTAATTGTGTTATTTAACATAATTAATTTTTGTAAAATTTAAAATAATTAAAAAAAATATATAATATTCCGTTTACGTTATGGCATCAATGATTTTTTCCTTTTTATTGGATGCAGGTAAATAATTCCTTAATAATAACGACATAATAACTAATACTTTTACCTGTTATTCTATATTTTAAAACAAAAACCTAAATATTTTTTATTTGGCGCAAATAACCTACTTACTTTCTTTCACGCCACAAAATAATTAGATAGGTACTCTGGTTTTATTTCTAAAACGAAACACTCATAACTTTATCAGAAAACAACGAAGTCATTCACTTTACCTTACGTCAATATTACGTGAAAAGGGATTACATTTAATATGTAACACATTTTTAATAATAAAATTATAACAGTAACTAAGAAACAGTTTTTCCTTAACAATTAATTGAGTAATCATAAGCGCTTTAAAACTTGGTATAAGGACTTTCGATGTATTTTAATTAGCATAGAATTGCATTAAAATTTAATTACGTTGTTATTCTGCATCGTGTTAACAATTGCTAAAGCTGTTTTTTCCGCTAATCAAAATCATACTATGTAAACTTAAAATGGAATGTTTCCCATTAAAAGTTTTCCCGAGCCGGCAATCGTCCATTGATCCCAACGACGATATAATAATAGACTCCGCATGCACGATCTAAGGAACAAAAATTATTCTGTCAACTCGCTGAGGTACTACGTAAGCGAGGGGGACGGGGTACTGCGTTGTGATTGGCTAACTCAAGGTCTGTTCTGCGACCGGTGTCTGTCAACACATTAGGCAATAAGACTTTTTTGCCTAATGTGTTGACAGACACCGGTCGCCTGTTATTAGGAGTCTAGTATTATATCGTCGTTGATTGATCCCCACACTCAGCGCTTTCGCATTAAACCACGAAACCAAAGGGCTGTCATAATCATAACAATATTACAAAGAGGTAACATTTGTGAGTTTGTTTGTAGGAAGTTGTGTCTGGCACTCATCATCCTCCTGCCATAATCCCTTTTACTTGGAGTCGGCGCAATTTTTTCGTCCATTCTCCCCTATCAGACGTCATAGTATCATTTACTGCTTTTTCTTTCATATCATTCCTTTGACAATCTATGCATCTTTTCTTTGGCCTTCCTCTTCCTCTCCATCCATCAACATTCATACTCAACACTCTTTTAGTCACATGAGTGTCATCCCTCCTCATCACATGTCCATACCAAGATAGACGATTCCCTTTCATTTTTTCTGTAACAGGCGCCACTTTCAAACTTTCCCTTATAAACTCATTCCATAAATACTTTATCCATTCTTGTCACTCCACACTCTTGACACCACTGAATCGATTTTGAAAATTCTTTCAACAAGTTGAAAGTTACAGTCACAATTCAATTCAGAGTGACATAGGCCATAATTATATTGTAGTCAAGGAAGTTAAAATTTTCACAGATGATATATTTCTTCTGCCTCTATAACAACAAATATTAATATTTAAGGGGCTCCCATACAACAGACATGATTGTTTTGCTGTTTTCATAAATTGAGGTACGGAAATCCTTCGTGCCCCTGCGCATGTCTGCCTCACACTTGACTGTTTTTTTAATCCGCGCAGACGTAGACGCGGCTTGAATAGTGCTGTAAGATTTTATTACTGAAAGCGCTGCAAAAGCTGTAGAGCAGTCGTTTCAAAAAGCTTGATGGAAGCCGTAAAGTAAACTGGAACTTTGACGTAAAATTGATGGAGAAAATTAGTTCCTCATTCGTACACTGGCGCTTTTTCGCTTTTCATACAATAAAAGCCGTAAATACTTGAAGTAGTAAAATACGTTGTTTGTAGGTAAAACACGGAAATCTTGTGCTAAGTCCTCTAATTCCAAAACCAAAAAGTCTTGAGAAAAATCTTTAATCAGTCATTACCACGAGTCAGAACACTTGCAGTTTACTACACTGTGACGATCAAATCAAACCTTTAAATTACTGATAAAAAGATAACATCTATACCTACTTAATCCTTGAATGACTATCGATATTATATATTTTCAATATACCTCTCGGTAACCAGATATTAGATAATTTTTTGTTGAACAACATTTTGCATCAAGATAATTTATTATCTTATTTTTTGTAATCCGTCGTTGCCCACTAACATTACTCTGCAAAAACTAAGTGCAGTGCGGATGGAAATATCATGAGAAGTCCAAAAATTAACCCTGAAAGAATCTGTATCTTTAAGGTCTCAATCTCAATCTTGATCTGATAAAAATATCTCAAAACCCTTTCGTACGCTAGCCTCCAACAACTTACGACTTTGGTATCCATTGGTACGTGCCTGTGTATTGCTAGAGTCACCTGGATACCAAAGTCGTAAGGTATCGGAGACTTACGTCGCCTAGTGTATGAAGGGGCGAACAAACCGTTCCCAAAGCAGAGATGAGAGATGAGTTTGTATAACCAATCAGATTTCCATCGAAGCTAAGCGGAGAGGAGATGTGGATTTCTGATTGGTTATTCAAATCAAACACATCTCCGCTCGTCTCCGCTTTGATGGAGTCCCGGCCTTAGACTAAGCAGTGAGCGAAGCAACAAGCGGCGCGATTAAGACTTTAGTTCCTTTGTAAGTACGCGAATTCGCCACTGACGGTGCTTCGTGGCGTCTTAAAACTTGGCGTATTATCCATACAGCGTTAAAATCGCATTTATAATAATACTATTTAGATTAGATTCAAATATTTATTTGCTATTGACTTATTATATGATTGTGGTGAAAACCAAAACGTTTTTAATTAAGTACGGTAATCTATTTACTCTTATTTTAATTTATTCGGTCCATGCAAGTACTGTTTTTTACATAGAGGTGCAAATGGCATTAATATACTATGTACAAAATAATTTAGCGTAGCTACAATAGTGAGCAAAATTTGGAATTACTTACTTACTTGGAATTAATCCGGGGTTGCTCCATAAATAATGGCGTGATTGGAATGAATTTGTTTCAATTTAAAGTTTACAGTTAAACCGATAAAATGGTGCCATTTTATTATTCTTAACTAGTTATTAAGTACTCTCAAGATAGTGCGGAATCGGATTAAGTGAACTCTTTTCTTTTCTCTACTCTTCCTTTCCTGAAGGACTGAAAAAAATGAAAACGGAAAAATTTTCACGGTCCGAGAAAATCTCGATGATATTACGTGATTAACTCACCTCATGTACCAACCTACTAATCAAGTTATCAAGAAGAAACCGGTTTTTGTACTAATAAATAATATGTTAAATACACAAAATTAACATATTAATTGTTATCACTTAGTTTTTAAAACACGTAAAAGTGCAACCATATTTGTGTGTTATTAAGAAGTAAGCGATAACTTTAGGTAATGAAATTCGAGTAATTAATTAGCATAGAATTGCATTGAAATTTAATTATGTTATTTTTCCGCTTAGTGTATTACCGTGGTGTAGTTAAGCTGCAAGCTTGCTTAAGTATTTTTTTCTCTTAATCAAAGTAATACTATAGTATGGCTTTGATTATCGAAAAAAATTGAAAACTTATAATGGGAATTTCCCATTACACGAACAATCGCAATCGGCAATCGACCACAGAACCTACGAATAAAACCACGAAACCTACGGAACTATCATAATAATCATAATAATATTACAAAGAGGTAAAGTTTGTGTATTTAAGCAAGTGTTTTGTACTGTTCATTGACCCCACAAGTAACATACATAGAAAAGCTGTTATCAGTACTTACAAAGTACTACAAAAACGTTATTCAAACTCGTCTAAACAAATAAATGTATCTACTAGCTGTTCCTGTCGTTTCACCTCCGCTGCTCTGCTTCTATGGTCATGGCGTGATATTTTATAGCTTATAGCCTTCCTAGATAAATGGACTATCCAATACGAGTTTTTTTTTTTACTTGAACCAGTAATTTTTTAGATTAACGCTTACAACCAAACAGACTCTACCCCCCTTATTAATAAACGTGGACTAAAGTTACAACCAGGATAATCTTCGGACTAACCATACATTTTTAAGGATTAACATTGGCGTGACTTGACTTATCGTTTTATTAATAAGGGTATCGGTTATTGGTAAGGGGGTATCTTTATAATATTAGTTAAGATTTAAAGACTTTCTAAGAACTATCAATCCTCTAAACGCATCGTTAACCTAATTTATCTTTGTCAAATAACATGACCAATGCCAATAGAATCATTATTAAGGAGCTAATCATAATGAAAAACAAATAAGTATTAAATATATTAGTTAACTACTAACTTGTTTACGCAGACATTATTATTTAATGCCCGGTTAACGGCATTCGACGTATTAGGGGACGAACCTAAAAAAAATAGATAAAAAAAAATGGTTAGATTTAGGTTTTATTACGTACTGTTCTACTGTTTTTAATTATTAGAAAATAACTCGATAGCATACCAAGAAATCATAAAAATATGGGCTAACCCAAGTTATAAACTATCTATGACCAAACAGCAAACATCCAAATCAAATCGTTTTTGTGTGAAACAGTAATAAAGATCTGTTTTCACAAACTTTAATTACTATTTTTTAATAACTGCAGTCTTCAAGAAATCATTACAATTGTTGTGTCACAATAAGTTTACAAGTTTTAATATATCTAATGGCGAGTTATTTGATCAATAGCTGTTAAGATAATCATTTGTTAAAATCTACTGATTGTTAGTTTAACCACTGATCACACAATGGTACTTAGTCAAGAAGCATGACTAACCAAATGCTTGTCAATCAACCTACTTTATGTACTATTGACATAAAGTAACATCAACAAAGCATTTGGTTGTGCAGATAAACAGTAAAACTTACACCTCATTCTAACAGTTTGTACTTCATTAAAATTCAAAACATTACTGTAATTTCAAGAGTGCACTTAACCGACTTTTGTTAAATGATCGTCATTTAAATAACGGTTAGATAACTATTCGCAACCGTAGACTTGTTGACTGACTAAAATTGCCACTATGTCAATCAGTTATGTTTTTGAGTGCAGTTAATTTTCGAAGTATCTTTAAGTTAACTCATCCTAATACTGTTTATTGCCTCTTTTTACGGTGGCATAATATCATCAAATAAGCGGTATGGAGTGTCAGACTGTAAACCACCCTGTTTCTTCACTTGCCCTTTGCGTGGCAGGGCCACAGTATCCTGGCAGACAGACCCTAAACCCTAGCAGGCATAACGACCTGCATCCAGCGTCTTCCGGCGACCTTTATAAGGTCGTCTGTCCACCTTACTGGTGGACGTCCTACGCTGCGCTTGCTAGTCCGTGGTCTCCACTCTAGTACTTTTCGACCCCATCGACCATCTGCTCTGCGAGCAATATGGCCTGCCCATTGCCACTTCAGCTTGCTAATCCGGTGGGCTATATCGGTGACTTTAGTTCGTCTACGGATCTCCTCATTTCGGATTCGATCACGTAGAGAAACACCTTGAAAGCTTATCCAAATAATTTTTGATAGGTATTACGTAATTTAATTGCAAATATTTTTAAATCAAGTGCACAGGAATGCGGATTTTGTCGTGACCAGACCGGAATTATGTTCTGAAAAGATTTAGGTATTAATGATAAAAATTTACGGAATAAATATTAAGTACTACGTTGTCACTAAGGTACGATAGATATATAAGCTGATTATGACTTTGGCCGATTGGCGGACTAGTCGGCTGCGAAAAGACGATCATTCTAGTCGGTAGAATTTAGGGGCTATCGAAAAACCAACGCCCGAAATTAATATTCAGTCTGTTTCCAAATCCCGTTTAGTTGTTTTTGACGGCTTTTTCTGATTGGACGTCTTAAAGACTCGGATAAGTAGGCAAATTCCGTTGTTGATTGGTTACAATCAAAGATCAACCGAAATAGATGAGTCATTACCGACGTAACTCGCTTACATTGAGTACATTATAAAATGCACTTGATCACACCCTAAGTGCTGTCATTAAATAATAAATTTTTCACACCGCTTGCTCGTAAATGTCAAATTATATGTCATGCAAACAAGGAATAAAGCAGGTCATTGCTGCCCCCCGTTCGAGCCGGGCAATAATATTGTACTGAATTTCATTATTCCCGTGGGAATAATGTGATTTGAATTTGGAACCTCAAATAAAAGAGGACCTATGAAAACTTTTACCAAGGAGTTGTAGCAGCGGCAGCCGGTGACCGCAACAGCTGATCGCTTGCAGTGGTGCCAACTTCACGTTCGAAGGTTGCCGTACCAGATCAAATTTCAAAAATCGAATTTATTTCCTCGCAGTAGGTGTGAAAAGCAGAGTACGCTCCTCGGGAGTAAAGCTGCCTTGTCGTCCTTAGTGTCGCTTCGGGATTCAATACGCCCGTGACGTAAGGCAATGCTTTACTCCCTTGTTGCGTAATCTACTATTATTTTTCTGTGATTTTATATTGTACAGGGTTATTAGTGAAACAATAACAACCTTTACGAAATGAAATATTTTTCCGTTGACAATATTTATGATTCACCGGTTTTTTTTATCTTTAAAAATTGGTTTCATTGTAAAAGTTGTTTATAACACATTTGCTCGTAAAAGGTCTCTTACTGCACCTATTTCAGTATCGTAATGTATCTTATTACGCACTAGTGCGTAATGGTAAAGTAAAACGCACTAGTGCGGTAATGGTAAAGTAAATCGCACGGTTTATCAAGATGCTCCGTCTAAAACGAACGGTACTTTTTTAAATCTTGCAAAGAGTTTTTATGTCAGAAAAGCGGTCAACATTTTATTATTAAAATTAAATTTGGGAGATGAAATATAATAAATAAACATTTTATTCTTTAATTTAATTAATTTTGACAATTAATTACAACCATTTATCTGTAATATAACCACAAAAGAATTAATTTACTTTATTAGTAATACTGGCTGTTTTTTGTGCCTTTGCCATAAACAAAAGATGCTGGTGCGCGCGCATCGCTAATTTGTGAAAAAGTAAAAATTATTCCGCTTGCTTTTCCTTTTCGATGTAATGATTTTATTTATTTACTCACAAATGTGTTATAAAACGTCGTATGACATACGTGCGGTTTGATAATTACAGCCTCTGCTTTCTTATAGCACTCGCCTTACGGCTTGTGCTACCAATATCGCCTCTGCTGTAATGATCAACTTACCGCACTTATATCATAATGTACTATTATAACACATTTGCTCGTAAAAGGTTTCTTACTGCACCTATTTCAATATCGTAATGTATCTCATTACGTAATTGTGCGTAATTGTAATGTAAAGCGCACAGTTTATCAAGATGCTCCGTCTAAAACGAACGATACTTTTTTAAATCTTAACAAAGAGTTTTTATGTCAGAAAAATGGTCAACATTTTTTATGAATAAAATTAATTTTGGGAGATAAAAATAATAAAAAAACATTTAATTCTTTAATTTAATTAATTTTGACAATAAATTTGCAACCATTTATCTGCAACAAAAACACAAAAGTATTAATTTACTTCATTAGTAATACTGGCTGTTTTATGTGCCTTTGCCATAAATAAAAGACGCTTATGCGCGCGCATCGCTAATTTGTGAAAAAGTAAAAATTATTCCGCGCGCTTTTTCTTTTTCAAATTGTTCGAATTTTAATAGCTGTTTTAAAAAGTAATTAAAGATTTATTCGTATAAGAAAGTCAGTTTTTTTTTTGTTTTTTTTTTTTTTTTTATGGTCACTTTTTAACATCTAAGATCAGTTTTATTTATTTCCTCACAAATGTGTTATAAAACGTCGTATGACATACGTGCGGTTTGCTCGGGCTAGCAATATCGCCTCAGATGTAATTTTCAACTTACCGCACTTATACCTAAATCGAATTAAGTTAATTACACAGTATCTACTAAAAAAAGAAGCCGAATCTTAGGTAATAAATTTAAATCTGATTCATATTATGATTCTAATAAAGTGGCATTTTTAGCCCCCTGTTGAATGGGATGGGGGACAATTAAGCAATTAGCTTAAACGTCTAACACAGAAGTTAATATTAATAAAACTGGTGTTAAATATTTATGTAAATAGACATAATATTTATTGTTCAAATAAAACTTTGTAACTGCTAGTGACTTCCATTCATTTCAATAAAATAGGAAAACGTAAAATTCGCTGCATTTAAATTAGTTTGTTGGACTCATTATAAAACTCAAATAGACAAACACAGAGTCATTAATAATAATTATCTTATATACCTAATTATGTTGTTCGAAAATGGCCATGTTACCCTAAAGTGATCCTGGCATGACTGGTGGTCAAAAAATAAGGAAAAATAATAAAAATCTTTTTTTTTCTATTTTTATAAGTATAAAAATCTTTTTTTCTATTTTTATAAGTATAAAAATCTTTTTTTTTTTCTATTTTTATAAGTATAAAAATCATTTGCATCAATTTTTATATGTATAAAAATCATTTGCATCAATTTCGTAAAAACTTGAAAATTGCTCGATCAATTTAAAAATAGCTTTTTAGGGTGCCGATGCCGTAGCCAAATGGCAAAAAACGGAACCCTTATAGATTCGACATTTCTATCTGTCCGTCCGTATGTGACAGCCACTTTTCTTCGAAATTATAAGAGCTATCCTGTTGAAACTTGGTAAGAAGATGTATTAGGTATGTGAACCGCATTAGGATTTTCACACAAAAATAAAAATAAAACTAATTTTGGAGGTTGCCCCCATACTTACAATTGAAACTCAAATTTTTTTTTTCGTCGAACCCATGCTTGTGAAGTAGGTATCTATAGATAGGTCTTTAAAAATGACGTTGAGGTTACTCATATATTTTTTTCTTAAACTGAACAGTTTCCGCGAGAGACACTTCCAAAGTGATAAAATATTGGTCCCCCCCCCTGTAACTTCTAAAATAAGAGAATGATTAAACTAAAAAAAACATTATGATGTATACCAAGCAAACTTCAATTGAAAATTGGTTAGAACGAGATCAAGTAATTAGTTTTTTTTTAATACGTCATTAATCATAACCGCAATTTATCTTTCAAAGTTACAACCAACATGAACTTTTATATTATGTTACTTGCTGCTTCGGAACCCTTTATGGTCGAGTCCGACTCGCACTTGGCCGGTTTTTATTTATTACCTTCGTAACTTGAAATACATGGGTTGTTTAAAAAAAAAGTGTTTTGGGTTTGATGAGCTAATGTTTGTTTAATTTTCTTTATGTGAAGTTTTCGGATTGTGATGATCGATGATTTAAAAAACGTGGTGTGGCCTTTAAGGGGGGCACCGTCATTATGCTGACACTCTTTAAGGCGCGTGTGGAACACAACGCGCCGTCGTCGGCATGGTCAATTTGACCATTCTGAAAAGTTGCAACGTTTTTATAGTAACAAACCTAATTATGTGTGCATGTTTTTTTCGAAGCACCTTTTGTATAAATATTCTCGAAACATAAATAATGAGTTTTACAAGTCCAAGCGTCATTCATGCGCTTTATTTAACACGTGAATTTAATAGCTAAGCTATAATTTTATCATCTGTGACAGCTCATCGAACATTCCTACAACCTTCTAAACCTGTACTGCTATGTTTAAAAGGCATTATATAAAAAAAAAACAAAAAAGAACATGAACCTACGTCATTTTGAATTATTAAATATGTTTTAATTAAAAAATACAAAACAGCGATAAAATCATAAAATCATCATCATCATCATCATCATCAGCCTATAATGTTCCCACTGCTGGGACACAGGCCTCCTCTCTTGTGAGAGGGAAATCATAAAATAAATGTCAATAAAAATATCGTTACCTATCTCATTAAACGGACCTTTATTGTAAACTGTAGGTAGTCAAATTAATAAATCAAACTTTTTATTAATAAATTGATTTTGAATTGCAAAAACTTTGCTAATAAAAGCAATTTGGATTTTGAATTTACGAGAAAAGCACGAGTCTCTAATATTTTAACTCATTAAATCATTAGCCACTTATCTCGTAAGTAGGTATTTTAATTCCGTTTTATTACCAATATCATTTTATGATCGCTTAATCGATTAAATAAATTAGGTTTATATTATAGGCTAATAATAGGATATTAAAATAGTGAATCAATTAGCACTACTAAACTTCAAAAATAATTTTGACCTTGACTTACATTTTACTAATGGCACTGACTTTGATTCTTTGACCATTTATGGTTTAATTTCTAAATTAGCTTTTACTGACATATTTTTTACTAGCTTCTGCCTGCGGTTTCACCCGCGTCATGTTAGGCGTTGGCCCTATGGTTGGTCCCGTCCCCATGAGATCCCTTGCGCGTGGAACACGACGCGCCGCGACTCGGTTCTCGTCTTGGTCGGACAGCGAGCTACCCATTACTCCCCGTCCGCAAGCGGCTGGAATATGACCCGCGATTCCCGAGGCCCGCCCTATGGTAGAGGATGCCCTTTCCCTCACGCGTTCCAATTGCTCCCCATTCCCCTCGCCTGTTGCTGAATCCCTGACGTACGTCCCGAAACAACCGTGCCCGGGAGGACTTCGGATCGGACTTCGTCAGGTTGAAGGTGAGGACGCCGTAGCGCTTCTCCAACCACTCCTCAAACAGCGATCTTACCGCCGCAATTATGACATTCCCAGGCAGTCATTATTTTGTTGTGGTATTATTTTGAAACTATGATATCTCCTTATTAGATATTCATTGAAATCAAACGATGTCAAGGGCAATTTTGTTCAAAATTAAATACTCGTGATGATTAACGTATTTATTTTGATAAGGATTTATATCGTGTTAATGAAAATACCTTCGAAAATAATGCATTAATTTAAAACCAATTTGATTTCCATAAAAATGATTAGGTATAGTATCTTAACCTTAAAAGATAGATATATGCTCTCGCGGACTTTATTTTAGAACTTTTTATGAGAAATAATTCCGTAGTACTAGTACATAATTTTTGCGTATCTTTAACCGTTTACGCAGCGCACGCAACGGAAGAACGAAAAGGAATACATTTTCCTGATTTTGAAACATTTCTCATTGCTTCTCCGCTCCTATTGGTGATAACGTGATGTTATATAGCCTTCCTCGATAAATGGTCTATTCAACACAAAAATAATTTTTCAAATCGAACCAGTAGTTCCTGAGATTAGCGCGTTCAAACAAACAAACAAACTCTTCAGCTTTATAATATTAGTATAGATAATTAATGGATATTTGAATATTACAGTGTTATACTGGGATACTTAAATTACCTACATCTTAAAAAAAATGGAAAAAAACACCACGCACGTTGTTTTTTTTTTTAAATGAGCATTTTACAAGTACAACACTTTGCAGATCAGTCTAGCATTTAAGATTTATGTATTTGATGAGTCGGGCCTCTTTTACTTAGTATTCACAAAAGGTGTACGTTTGAGACGAAATAAAATCTAAAACAGCAATCATGGAGTTAATATCCACGTTTTGTATGAAAATTCGACTTTTTGTATGAGTTTTAGTGAATTTCGGCATAAAATCTTGATAAAATTGACATTATTTGAATGGATATTGCTAATTAAGTTGTTTAATAATAATAATTAAGCTAGACTCAAAAATGACTCGGAAGGTTTTTTTTTTCAGAGTTAAAATAATTGGGAAAATCCGGCTTGGTGCGAAATTTTGTTTTAAATAATATGTTACTAATGTGTAAATACTACCAAATTTTAATAATAGGCTATTCTAAAAAATATATCGTTCCACTTCCATGACATTATTTATAGGCACTTCCACACCGGAAGGAAATAGTTCCGGAGCTTTAAAACATAATAAAAATATAAGATTATTTTAGGTAACACAAAAAACGCCTTGACTTTGGCAATATTTGCGTACGGAAATTTCCTTTTATGGATGTTCCAAGAAGACGAAATATGGATAAGTAATTTATTCAAAGTTACTATTTAAATATTCTGACGTCGCGTTGCCGACAATGACCCTAGTCAATGACGTTTGAATTGGCCGATATGTTTGCGGTTACCAAAGGCACTAGCATGAGTATATGACGTAAAAAAAAATTACAAGAGTATCCTTCAGAATTCTGGTCAATCTACCTATTACGAAAAGCGCCATTAATTCATATTTAGAATACTTACAATACGACGCCCCCACGTTTTGAGTGGAATGGCCCCTCTCTCAGCTCCGTAGGGTTATTTTCTTATTTTTAGGACATTTAAAAACGTGGGTTTTTCGATTTTTTTAATCTATTAATTTTATCAAAACCAAATCTAAAACTTTCCACTCCATAGTTTTAGGAACTACTCCAAAACATTGCGTAGGCGCAATCTAATCAATCAGATACACCGAAAAATTAACGCTAGTCTACAAAAGAAGGCCAAAAACAATGTCAACAAAACAACATAGTTACACGGTTTTTTATACTCATACCAAATATAGAAATTAATAATAAGGAAACTCCATGCATTTGATACCAGATATAGAAGAAAAAAAAAACGGAAATATCAATGAATACTATTAATAATGATTAATATGATTGTCTAAATATTTAGTTATGATAATTTAAGCGTCACTGTCATCATTATGCTTCTTGGATTTTCGGGTGATTCATTTGTTAGAGTGACACCTTGCCTCTCTTGGAAAAATACCTACAAAAAAACGAAGGTTTTATAATATACTCAATAAAAGTAAATTCGGAAAAAAAAATAATTTGGTCTTGCCCTTACACCTTTTTTCCTTGTCTCTAGAAATAATTCCTGTATCTAAGGTGCGTTAACAAGCAAACAGTTATGGGCACATACAAATACATCATCAGAGTGAACAGGAACAACAACCTCTAGGACTCTTGACACACGCGCACGCGCAGATGTCAATCGCTCAGTCACTGCGCTAATTACGCCGCCGAAAATAAGCCACATAACAGTAAAAACTGAACAAACAAACAGACATACAAAACCACTTTTACATTTTGAATAAATGTTTCTATGTCTCTTCCGTTACTTTAACACTTAGATAAATAAGAGTTTATTTATTTAAACTGTATGTACCTATAGTGTTTGCGAATTAGCAGTGTTAATGTTTTTTCATAGTTTTTATTTGTGTGTACATAAATACAGCGGAAGGACTTTAAGCGGTATTTATTGGAATCTTAGTTATTGACATTATAACAGTACTTTATTATTTTAGTGTCAATTATGGACCCACAAAAAAAATGTCCCCTTTGTTTCTTCCGGTGGTCCGATACTTACGTATCTTTGAGACGTCATCATGTTTGTTTGTTGTACGATGACTTTAGTCTATGGTACAGATGCCAGCAGGCCAATCTACCCTAATCTGTCTTTTACCAATCGAATATTAGCCATCCACTATTGTGAATAGGTTGAAAATCTATTAAAGAAATTTGACATGGCGTCTGTACAATCAGAATCAACAAAGTTGAATCATGACCCATTTTGACAATAAATCGTTTGAATCCTTTAAATTGACAAATATCTAAGTCGTTACCATGGATAATTATGTATGTTTGCGGCGAGTAAAGGGCAACTCGCTGTCCGACCATGGACCATGCCCGGGTCGACGGCGCGTCGTGTTCTACGCGCGCCTCAAAGAGCGTCAGCATGATGACGGGGCCCCCCTCTATTCTCTAGAGGGCCAAAGCCTGCCGGGGTCGCGGGACTTATTCCATTACCGTGACCCCGGAACATAAAGGGCTATTGAAGGATACCGTGGATTTTAGTCAGTACGAGTCTGACAGTCCCTCTCGCCCTGCCCGGGATGGGAGGACTCATTTGATGATTTTACCACGATAAAAAAAATGGATATGTATGTTTACGCGAATGTGGACCTAATTATTATTTGAACGTCTGTAGGAAAATAAGCTTATCATCATCTCCCTGCCTTTTCCCAACACAACGACTGTCAAAGATCTACAAATGACAGCCGGGACCAACGGCTTTACGTGCTTTCCGAGGCACGGAGGAAACCCGCTATGATAGATGGTCACCCATCCACAGACCAACCTCGGTAAGCGCAGCTTAACCCGGAAGATTGGCCTGTGCGGCTGTAATTATTTAGCCACGAGCTCTTCTGAGGAAAATAAGCTTATGGTGGGTCATAATTCCACTTTGTCGATTGTACATACGCCAGCACATCAACCTACCTCAATCTGTCTTTCTGTAATAGATTTTCAACCTTATAACAATAGTGGAAGGAATGTTCGATGATAAAATTTTACAGATTCGCGTGGGATGACTTGCTTAGTGCTGGCGTCTGTACAACAGAGGTCAAATGAAATGAAAAAAAGGCACCACATTGACAGACAGCGGATTCGGTCAGTGTTGTACCTAAATTGACAGATTGGGGCACTGTAAGAATAAAAAAAATTTATAATAAAAGTAACTATACTAGCGACATGAATAAATAAATATCAGTCTTGCATAGCCTTAATAAAGTTTTTCAAGAATTATGAACATCTACATAATTTAGTCCTAATCCTAAATGCTAAAGTTTGTGAGGATGTATGTATGTGTATTGTGTATGTAGGTATGTTTGTTACTCTTTCACGCAAAAACCACTGAACGGATTTGGCTAAAATTTGGTACACAGATAGTTTACAAGTCGGATTATCAAATATTATAGATTTGATACTGATTTATTTTGATAATTTTCTAATTTTTCAAGTTTACTAACAGCAAGTTTTAACAAATTACTAAAGGCAATCTAAAACATTTTATTCACCGTTTAAGCCCATTACTCCCCCGTGTATTACGATTGTAAATTAAAATCGAATAGAAGTTAGATCAAAGGTTCTCTCGAGTCCTGATTGACTCAAGCCGAATATTATTATTATTATTATTATTAGTATATTATAAAGCTGAAGAGTTTGTTAGTTTGTTTGGACGAACGCGCTAATCTCAGGAAAAAATGGTTCGAATTGAAAAAAAAAAATTGTGTTGGATCATAGTCTAAGTACCGAGGAAGGCTCTATCACCACTTTGTTTACCAATAAAAACTTTTTCAAAAAAAATGTAACCGCCTTCAAAAACAACCACAAAAAAGGGTAAAATAACCTACAAAACTTTTCTTTCGGAAGTCGGTGACTTTTTTTATTAATTTCATTGTCTTTTTTGCCACCGACTTCCGAAAGAAAAGTTTTGTAGGTTATTTTACCCTTTTTGTGGTTGTTTTTGAAGGCGGTTACATTTTTTTTGAAACAGTTTTTATTTTCCTCTTTTTAGTTTAAATATTCAACCACAATTCTTGTCAAATACATCATTTTCTTACATGTACACTTGAATTTTGTAATCCGTAACACCGGTAATAACATCGTTAAAATCTCTTTCATTCATCCTATCTCAAAAACTACTGAACCGATTTTGATGAAACTTGCAGTATTCCCTAAGTTGAACGATACCTAGTACAACGAAAAAAGAATTACTTAAATCGGACTTGTAGTTCCGGAGATATGCGAACACAAACATAATTTAGAGGAGTTGTACCTTCCATCATTAGCTCAGCTACATGAGATGATGATTACCATACGCAAATACTTAAATTACTTCATAAAATTTGCGAAAAACGATGTGTGGGCCTATAAAATTTGAAGGTTGCCCTCGATTTTTCCAGGATCCAAGCATCAGATCTTGACATGGTGACAATGGAACCACTCCTGAAGTATCTCCTTTCGAACAAAAAAATGATTTTGAAAATCGGTCCACAATTGGCGGAGTAATCGGGTAACAAACACACAAAAAAAAAAAAAAACGTCGAATTGATAACCTCCTTCTTTTTGAAGTCGGTTAAAAAACAGATAAACTGCGGAGAAAACATTATTTTCTGTTAATTTTTAGTTCATAGTGCAATAAGGACGTTGACGTTAAGTAAATAAACGTCCGTCTTTCCTTATTAACTGAGACAACTAATTAAAATTATTGTATTTTAATAAGTTTTCTTGTTTTCTTAGCTTATGACACTACAATGATGTAACGAGAAGAATTTTACAAGTCATTGAATTTCAAATATTTATTTTATTTTCAAGATAAGATGCCATTTTGACAAGCGGTAATCTAAAATAAAAATCTGGAAAAAACCTATTATTCAATACTAGCTTTTCCCACCCACTCCGCTCGCGTTAAAATAAAACTTAACAATAATTCCGCAACACGTAGCGTTGTCTGATTCCTACACAAGGCGACGCAAGACTCCGATATGTTACGACTTTGACATCCATTGACGCGTGCCTATGTACGAATCTCGTATGAATTTGTATTGCTAGAGTCACCTGGATACCAAAGTTGTAAGGTATCGGAGACTTGCATCGCCTAGTGTACGAAGGGGCTAATTATTATAAATTCGTTACTATAGTTTTCCTCGAAAGCAGTATTTTTTTAGCATTAAAAGTATCCTATGCCTGTAATCTAAACACCTGAAAACGTATGCAAAATTTCAGGATGATCCGTTCAGTGGTTCAGGCGTAAAAAGGTAACAAAATTACTTTTTCGTTTACTGTATTAATTAGGTTTAAGATGAGATGATTAATGTTATTTTTTTCATAATTTTTGTACGTGCTTATTTTTTTTAATTAATTATCAATCTTTGCTATTTTATCAACCTCTAGCAGAGTGCATTATTTATAAGTAAAAACCTATCAACAAGATTTTACAAAAAAGTTCCTTAAGAAAAAAACTAACTTTGTATGATGATTAGCTATCTTCAAGCACGGAGCCACGTGGCTATCATTAAGATCATCACATGTGTGATGATGATGATGATTAATCACTTTTTTCTTTCCTGTCAATATGAAGCAACATTGTAGTAACTAATAGCCTGTCTTTACAATAAATTGTAACAAAAAGTTTGACAGTTATCATTATAATTTTTGAATGAGTATGGGCACTTAGTTTTTGCTCCGTAAATGTTTTTTAAATTCTTTTTTACTTAAAGTGATTGTAGTGTTGATTTCTATTATTGTTTTTTATTATAATTTATACACATACGTTTAAGGAAACTGATTCTGTCAAAAATATGTTATGTATGTACCTATTAATGTTGTTTTAATAAGAAGTTGGATAAGTTGTCGAATTTTATGAGGAAATATGACAAAAAAGATGTTTTACAATCTAAAAACGCAATATAAAGTTTATCTAAAGGTGGTCCATTACCGGTAGCATTCGACTGTAATGTAATGTTACAGATTCGAGTATTTAACGTTACTAAGAGAGGAGAACCAAGCATTACAATGCGCACCTTGTAATGATACAATGTACAATACCGATACAATTACAGATATAGTAACATCAATGCGCTCCACTTGTAATTAAATGTGTTCAGCGGGCTGCATACGTTACATTACAAACGAATGCTCGTCAATCGTCAAGAGTCGAATCTGTAATGTTCATTACACGTGATGAAGGACGAGAATTAATTATCCAATTTTCTCAACGGAAAATTTTTACTTACGACAAAACAAGATACTTAATATTTTTACAATAACACAATCATGTGATAAAAACGTACGTAAGCATTTGACACTGCTTGACTTTTTACTGATCTTTAGAAGCCTTTAGATCATTAATCTATGGTACTTAGGTATTTAGTTTTTCTCATAATTAGTACTAAGAAATACATAATATGATGCTTGTTATTGTATTATAGGACTAACTATTCCCCGTGTTTCTCCCGCTGTTCGGCTATTATTGGTCTTAGCTTGCAAAGACATTAACCTCTCGGACCCCAATGCGCCCCAATGGCACATTTTTGTGCCACCAAACCCCGACCGATTTTAAACTGTATTTTTGGAAAAATAAGTCTTAAAATAGGTCAGGGATTTTTGGCAAAAATTTTTTCGCGGGGCTCGAGAGGTTAAACTATATACGAGCAATAGACGGGACATCACGAAGAAATTTGTGATCCAAAACTTTTTACCAATAGGTAAAAAGTCCCTCAGTCTAGTAGTCGCGTTGCTATGCAACGCTAGATAGCGCTACTGACGCACGGCATCAACAATTTTGTATGACAATTTTCCCAATGCCCGCTCTATAGGTTCTTTTAAATCTCTTTGTTAGCTTGTGATGTTATAAAGCCATAAAAACATTCAATTCGTACCAACATTTCCTTAGATTAGCGCATTCAACCAAACTCTTCCTATTGGTAAGAAGTTACTTGTTACTAGCTCTGAAAAAAAAAAGTAAATATTACGCTTTCGCGGGACTGTCTCATTAGGTAACTCTGACCCTGGAACGTAAAGGGCTATTAAGGGACAACGTGGATTTTAGTCAGTACCTACGAGTCTGACAGTCCGTAGGTACCGTCCCGCCCTGGGCGGGAGGATTCATTTGATGATTTTACCATGTTAAAAAAACATTACACTTATTGTACTATGCCTAGAAGAATAAGGCAAAATAGTTGTATGACCTACAAGTATAGTTGTTCCGAACCAGGACGATTGTTTGTGATTCTAAATGTTTGTAAACACATCCACGACACTTGAGAATAAAACTACTTGTGGGGGCGAGCTTATTTACATCAACCAGGCATAAATTTTGTATGCGCGGCTTTAAAAAAAAAACATTCTTTACTGTAGGTATAATTTCTAAAACTA
The DNA here is from genome assembly GCA_954870645.1 of Agrotis clavis. NCBI lineage: Eukaryota > Metazoa > Arthropoda > Insecta > Lepidoptera > Noctuidae > Agrotis > Agrotis clavis. The sequence goes on along the minus strand of OX940928.1, from coordinate 24,867,192 downwards.
ACCAAAAAGGGTTCAAAATTGACGTCAATGTGTGGGGGACACTTAATTTAAAAGCGGGCATTCTAAATTTCAAACTGGTTTTTTTGAAAAGGTAAATAATTGAACCATACAAAATTCGAAAACACTATAAAATACACGCGATTTTGAAAGCATGGATTTCAAAAAAATATATGTATAGCATGTCACTCAGGAATAATGTTGCTGGTTATAGAACATTTCAAAATCGGTTTAGTTATTCCAGATATTAGGTACTCGTACTTCCTAGAAACTCACAAAATTATTTTACTTCTTCAAAATATTAGTATTTATTTAAATGTTTGAATAAGCCGGTGCATTCGGGCACGCCGCAATTGCGGCGGTAAGACCCCTCTTTGAGGAGTGGCTGGAGAGAAGTCATGGCGTCCTTACTTTCCGCCTGACGCAGGTCCTCACCGGGCACGGATGCTTCGGGAGGTACCTGTGTCTAATGTGGAAGGAGGAAACGCCTGGGTGTCACCACTGCGAAGATCGCCCGGAGGACACGGTGGAGCATACGGTGCAGGACTGCCCAGCTTGGGCGGAGCACCGACGTGTCCTCACGGCTGCGATAGGCGGAGACCTCTCGCGCCCGGCATTGGTTGCGGCCATGCTGCGGGGCGAGACGGAGTGGGAGGCGGTCGCCTCCTTCTGCGAAGCAGTAATGCTCGCGAAGGAGGAGGCGGGCCGCGCGCGAGAGAGGACAGTGTCCTCCCTCCGCCCCACCCGCGGTGGTGCACGCCCGCGGCGACGGACGTCGCAAGACGATCTCCGGCCACCGTAGGCGCGGGCATGCGGGCAGCGAGTAAAGGGCAACTCGCTGCCCGACCATGGACCATGCCCGGGTCGACGGCGCGTTGTGTCCCACGCGCGCCTCAAAGAGCGTCATCATAATGACGGGGCCCCCCTCTCAGAGGGCCAAAGCCTGCCGGGGTCGCGGGATTATTTCCTTACCGTGACCCCGGAACATAACAGGCTACTGAAGGACACCCTGGATTTTAGTCAGTAGAAGTCTGACAGTCCCTCCCGCCCTGCCCGGGGTTGGAGGACTCATTTGATGATTTTGCCACGTAAAAAAAAAAAAAGCCGGTGCATTGAAGAAAGGATTCTAAAATGGCGGCTTGTACTTGCGTTGACAGATAGTACAGCATAAGATTTCAAATAAAAGCCATAAAAACAAGACTGGATCACAACAATTTCTCAAACTTAACCTAACAATAAAACAAAATTAAAACAACAATAATCAACAGGTAACAACGGAAAAATAACAGAAAACTGTAGTAAATATTCTTAAAAAAGATCACTGAGCGCGTCAAGACATAAAGACAATTTTTTTCTGCTTACGCTACGCGCGGGAGTGAGTATAGACGGCACTAGTGTGCGAGCGAGAGAACACGATAAGCGCCGCCATTAAAGATTCCTTTCTTCAATGAACCGGGTTATAAATGCATGCACCATACAGGAGAAATTCCTATTATGTGGAAAGAATTTAAAAAAATACATATTGCGCGGCAACACGGCAACGCTTGCTAATTACCTATCATTAGATATTAGTTAGGTAAGGTCAGACGATATAATAGCAGTCCATTACAGTCCCCTGCGGGTCAAAGGCCTCTCCTCATACAAGGAAGGTCCTCTTCACACATTCATCACCATTTGTCACGTGTTTGTTATGATTAGGGTCAATAGATCACTATTGTACTATGGTGATAGGTGATTAGGCTTCAAGTACAGTCTCAAGCATTAATTATGTAACTTGTACACATTTTACAATTTTTAAAACGACTTCAAAAAAGGAGGAGATTCTCAATTTGACTCTTTTTTTTAATATATTATTTTTTTCCTCTTAAGTTCATAACTTACGACTGGGTGAACCGATTTTGTTTTTTTTTTATTATTTTGTTCGTTGCTGTAGTGATCTATCATTATTGGTCCTTTAAAAAATTATTTCGTTTAGTTCAGTAGTTTTTTTTTTATTGTACACCGTCATAATTACATCCTTAAGCATTTACATCACAAAAAAAAAAAACAAATCCTTACATTGTCTTCAGAATTCTAAAAATAAATAATGACGCGTATCTAATATACGCACAAATAATATATTACGTTGACTTATGAAATTAGCGATTAATTTGGACTAAATTATTGTAGTGCTAAAAGCTATAAGCGTGGATTTTTTGTCACTTCGACGTATTATTAAACACGGATGAATGACTAGGTGCGGAAAGTTCTGGAAAAATAACAGTTAAATGGGTAAAACTCTTCAATTCTTCTAATATTTTTGAGATGGAGTAACAGGGACTGTGAAACTCTTATTGACTAAGGCCCGGTATCCACCAAAGCGGAGAGGAGAGGAGATGTGTTTGAATAACCAATCGGATGTCAACAGATGTCAACTGAAGCTAAGCGGAGAGGAGATGTGGACATCTGATTGGTTATTCAAAAACATCTCTCCTCTCCGCTTTGGTGGATACCTGCATGTGCATAGGTATTCATGATTGCATAGGGTGGGATTGCATCCTGCACCAAGGCTGGCTTTTTGTCGCGGAATTAAAACTAGATATTTTTCATAACATTTAATGTCATGGAACGCCTGATTCCATAATTTATTTACTGATTCTGTCAAATACCCTATTGAACACGGAACACGTAGAAAGTAATTAATCACTCAGCCTCAGTGTAGTACAGTCGATGAAACTAACTCTAGCATGTTATGACTCCCAGTTGATAACTGTATAATTAGTTGATGCGACTAATTAAAGAGGGCCGTTATCTCTTTTTTTTAATTGTTTAAATTTCGCCACCCATGTAGGAATTTGACGTTATTTACTCATTTATTTCATAAATAGCTCAACTTCACTAGTATGCTTTTTACTTTATGCTGTGTATGTATTATGCTTTTTCTCTATGTTTAAAAAACCATGAGTTAAATTTAAAAAGTTTTTAAGAAGTTAACTTGTTTATGTTCGCTTTTAAATAGTCACTGTTTAAATAATAATATTGTATTTTAAGTCTTCTTTAAATAAACTGTGCTCGGGGATGCCCCTAAGTCTATTATTTGTTTAAAATCAAAATAATTATTTAAAAAAAAAAGTTAGCATAAGATTGTTTTAACTTTACTCAGTCAATAATTACTTAAATCTAATCTATTGCTGACTTGTTTAACGACACGTTAAAATACACGTGTATGCTTTATAAAAATAACTGCTAATTGGCATAAAGCCGCAAATTATCTAACAATTAAAAAGATGTTTTGCCCATAGAAATAAACAATAAGTAATGTTTTGGCCCTGTTTTAGAATACCATCGGTGTATTTTTTTTTATCGTGGTAAAATCATCAAATGAGTCCTCCAAGGAGGGACGGGTGGGACTGTCAAACTTGTACTGAGTAAAATCTACTGTGATCCTTCAATAGCCCTTTACTTTCCAAGGCCACGGTTACCTGATGACACAGCCTTGCGACCGAGGCAGGCTTTGGCCCTCGAAGGGGGGCCGCCCCCTTAGGTACTCCTCCTGTAGCAATACCTATCAAATATTTCCCTTACGTTAATAATGTTTATATAATACCAGACAACCAGATATTTGGAAAAAAAAAACCGGCGAATTGAGACCGTCCTCCCTTTTGTTGAAGTCAGTTTAAAAAAATGAAATAAAAAGGAGACAACGACTAAAATTACTCAAAACATGTAATTCACGTTGAAATAAAAAATAAAAATGACTTTTCTGTTCTAATTTTAGGAACAGGTCATCAGCCAAGCAGATTTTCCCATAACCGCGATATACCTAAAGGGGGGGAAAGGAGTGCAAGGGGGGGAACTTTGAAAAATGGTTTTTACTTTTCCGAGCCTCCTCTATACGAATCCGTAAAAAAACAAATCACGGGTCTCTTAGATTCCGAGATACGATGGGGAGGGGGGAGAGTGGGGGCGAATGTATACCTACAAATTATAGTTTTAAAATAAAGCAAAGATAAAAAATGGAATTATATTTACCTACTAGCTCATCCCCGTGGTAGCACACATGCTGCTCGGCTCCTATCGATCGCAGCGTGATGTTACAAGCCTCCGTTAAATGGACTATCCAACACAAAAAGATTTTTTCAATTCGAACCAGTAGTTTCTGACGTTAGCACGTTCAAACAAACAAACTCTTCAGATTTATTAAATTAGTATAGATAAAATAAAAATAACGCTCATTCTAAGTACATGATAATATGTGAAACTAGCTTATGCGTGCGATTTTGTCTATATCAAAGTACCTATCCTATACCATGACACTCGGTAATAGTATGAGTTTAAATCAGTAATTCTTTTTATGTAAAAAAAAAAAACTTAATTCGTCAAATCAAAGATATAAATATTTAAAGTTCATGAAATAATCCATGTGACCATTATTTAAAGAAATTCATAAAATGATTCTGCTAAAGTGGTATTTTTAAACCCCCAGATTAAGATGAAGCATTCAGACGAACTGAAACTTCCAGAAATAAGTCTTTTAACTGTTTTTCAATTTGTTTCAGAAGCCTCAAAGATGGTTGTAGGCACCCTACAACATGTCCCGAGCAAGGGGCGGATATCAATTATGAGGATACAGAATTTCACCGTTCATAAAAGAAGTAAGTTTTATCACCTTCATTCCCAAATCATCATCCTTGTGCCTCCTTCCATTTTACGTATCTTTTATCCAGTTCTAAAATAAATTAAGAAAACTCGTTCTTTCCAAAACCGCAATTTACACTTAAAAATAATAACATTCCGAAATAGATTCGTCATTTACATAATAATACCCTAGATCTTGATTTAGAGCTGAGACTGTTAAGGTCATGGCACACTACCGGCACGTCAACGGCGCGCGGCGCTGCTCCAGCACGGCGCGAGCGTCACCTCGAATTAGGCTACGGCGCGGCGCGCCTTCAGCGAGGTGCAAGCTCGCAGTCCGCGCGCGCCGGCCGCGGGGCGCAAGCTTGCTGGCACCGTAAACATAATGGTTATACGCATTTGTTTCGCTTGCAACTCGGAGGCAGCGCGCTGTAAGCACGCGGTCGGCGCGCTGCTGCCTGCAAGCACGCCGGCTGCTCGCTTGCAGCGCGCGGACTGCGAGGCCAGTTGTAAGCGAGCGGTAAGCGACTCCCCGCCGTTGGCTTTTTCATTTTGACATAAAACATATTATACGACACATGATTTAAGGCTCTAATTTGAATGACAAGTTAAGTGCTGGGTTGGAGCCGTGCCGTTGCCGTGCCAGTATAGTGTGCCATGACCTTTATAAGGTATGATTAAAGGTCATGGCACATTATACCAGCACCGCAACTGTACAGCTGCAGCACGGCGTCACCTCGAATTTAGGCTACAGCTAGCCGTTAGCGTGCTAACTGCGCGTCGTCCGCGAGGTGTAAGCTCGCAGTCCACGCGCCGTCTGCGAGGTGCAAGCTTGTTGTCACCGTAAACGTAATTGTTATAAGCCAATTCTTTCGCTAGCAACTCGGAGACGGCGCTCCCGCCGTAAGCACGCCGCCGCCGCCGTCTGCTCGCTTGCAGCGCGCGGGCTGCGAGGTGAGCTGTACATGGTAGCGGTAAGCGCGCCGACTCCCCGCCGTTGGCTTTTTCTTATTAACATTATGAAATATATTATAATGGCTGCTACACACCTTACGATAAATCGTTACGATTAGTCGGTACAGATAAAACTGCAACGATAAATCGACAAGTGTGTATGAGAAAAACTGTACAGTTTGTTCGATTTTTCTCATACACACTTGTCGATTTATCGTTGCAGTTTTATCTGTACCGACTAATCGTAACGATTTATCGTAAGGTGTGTAGCAGCCATTAGACACATGATTTAAGGCTCCAATTTGAATGACAAGTTGAGTGCTGGGTTGGAGCCGTGCCGTCGCCGTGCCGGTATAGTGTGCCATGACCTTCATAAGGTACTGGTAAGGTTAGACTTCATTTGGGTTATTCATAGTTTTCATCTCTCAGTCTATTTTTGATCAACCGCCCACTTTTTTAAGTTTTTAATGCATTTTGAACAAGCACCGTAACTATACTATTAGAATTAAGTGTCAAAATAAAAATTGCTTTTTTTCAGATTCTGTGATCAAACTGGCGTACGGAATTCTGCTGATGATCATCAGTATAATTATGGCTGCGATAAATCCAGTAGACATTGCTACCAATTGGGTAAGTGCTTAATTCTTTCTTTACCATATATGAGCCAATTGCCGTCCACTGCTGAACGTAAACTTCCCCTAAACAGCGCTATTCCCGGGCCTGGGCAGTCCGCATCCATCCACTGCTAGTCTCCAAATCATCGATCTATCTTGCCCTAGGGCGTCCTACACTACGTTTGCCCATACGCGGTCTCCATTCGAGCACATATCTGCTCCATCAACTGCCTGTATATCCGCAGATATGGCCGACCCACTTCAGCATGCTGATTCTATGCGTAATGTAGGTGACTTTTGTTCTCTGGGGAATGCTACATGCCTACAATGGTCCTACTACTATAACACAGGCCTCTTCTCTGTGAGAGGGAGTGAGCAGTAATCTACCATGCGGGCAAGGGCATAGTCCAGGTTGGTAGATGTCAAATGTCTTCGAATTTTTGATTCTAGATCATGTCAGCGGGTCTAAAAAGGCCACTGGCCAATACCCACTGCTAGGCAGACACGTCTCCCCATGATTTTAATTTTACTTTTTCTTCCCTAGATAATTATAAAGCTTGTCAAGACCATTGATCGTTGGTTTAGGGGGCTCATCCCGTAATATCCAAAGATTTTTTTAATGGTCTGTTGCGACGCGACGGTATAATTATTAAGTTTTAATTTTCCTTGATAATCCACCTTCGTCCATCATACTTGCTCTTATCCCCAATCAAAAGATCCAATTATAAAATTAATATTTTTCTTAGAAATATGTATTGAAGATAACAAGAACTGCATTCATTAATCATGACAAGGTCTTATTTTTGTTTATGACTGAACCTCTTTTAATGAAACTTTACGCTTACCTAGCTAGGGCTTAAATATTATAAGAGAAACTTTAAAAAATTGTGTCATAGCTAATTTAGACCGATTTTAAATTTTCATGGAAACATAATTTTAAATTATCGTTTTATAAGTGAGGCATTTCGAATTTGTTTTCTATTTTAATATATTGGGTTAAGCTTGGTGCAGAATGTCTAAGATTTATTTTAATCGTAGTTTCAGGAGTAACCTCTTTCTACACTAATATTATAAAGAGCAAAGATTTGTATTTTTGTGTGTGTGTGTGTTTGTAATGAATTAGCTCAAAAACCACGAATCACAAAAATGTTTTCACCATTAGAGAGCTACATTAACCCTGAGTAACATAGGCTATATTTATTGCATGGAAAGATAAGTCCACCCGTGCGATGCCGGGACGGGCCACTAGTCTATACTCATATTATAAAGAGGTTTGTAAGTTTGTATGTCCCCTGTAATCTCCGGAAGTAATGATCCGATTTTAAAAATTGTTTCACTGCTAGAAAGCTACATTATTCGTGAGTGCTATAGGCTATAAATATATCATGCATATTTGACCGCCCAGCGAAGTGGGCACGGGTCAGTTCTCGTTTTGATATTAGATCGAATGCGTCATTGTCTAAAAACTCCAATCACTTGAAATCACACTGTTGATTTTTCTTTATTTCATAATCGTGTTTAAGATAATAATTTACGACCTCTGCCTTACATCTGTTTTTATCCACAAAAAAACAAGTAATTGCTAGATTTTAGTATCGTACAGTTTCAATTATAACATGATACCGCCCCAAAACGTGCGTAGTTAGGCAAAAAATTGTCGGTTAACTTTTTTGAGTTCAACATACACGTTTCAAAAACGTGAGTTTTGTGAAGTAAAATACTACGTCTATTTTAATTATTTATTGCAACTCAGTTGCGTTACTTGTTAACTGGTCAAGTGTGAGTCTGACAAGCACACATTTGAAGGCAAGAAACTTTCAGAATCCCTCATTCTAAATGCAGCTACTTGATACAGGGCTTTACTTGCCTGTGCATGTACGAACCTCGATGGATTTGTATTGCTAGTCACCTGGATACCAAAGTCGTAAGGTATCGGAGACTTGCATCGCCTAGTGTACGAAGGGACTAACAGACAGCGTATTCGCGTGGCCTGAGACGTTTGTGGGTATGGACTTCTCAAGTTTTGGATGGACGTACGGATGGTTGACGATTTTTGGGTTACGTTCAGAAATGGACGGCAATTGGCTGACGAATGAAACTAGGTTAGAGAGCTAGAGTTATATTGCTCTTATATATAGGGTGACTGGCAATTAGTGTACGATACTTAAACACGTGATTGTGCTCATGATAACAATCAATTTTTATTAGAGGAGCAAAGCCAAAATCGTGATAAAAAAATCAGCTGTTCAGTACATTAGGCAAACATAAATGTACTGTACAGCTGTTTTTTTTTCACGATTTCAGCTATGCCAGCATAATAATTTAAAAATTGTTTGTTATCATGATCACAATCACATGTTTAAGTATCGTACACTAATTGCCAGTCACCCTATATATTTTGTATGTAGTGTCGTGGCTAAATAATTACAGCCGCACAGGTTAAGCCGTACTTGCCGACGTTGGTCTGTGGATGGGTGACTATCTGTGAAAGCACGTAAATCCGTTGGTACCGGCTGTCATTTGTAGATCTTTGACAGTCGTTACTGTTAGTCAGAAGCTGTTAAGTCTGACAAGTCTTACCATGGGGTATCGTATTGCCCAGTTAGGGTTTATTAGGGTTATGGAGGTCCGACAGGCAGTCGCTCCATGTATAATACTGATATCCAGCTGCATCTGGTTCGATTGGAAGCCGACCCCAATATAGTTGGGAAAAGGCTAGGCAGATGATGATATATGTATTTACACCACATTTTTTTCCTACAAGGAACTCTAATCATAATTAAACCTAACGAAAAAAAAAATTTTTCAAAAAAAAAATTAACCGCCTTCATAAACAACCACAAGCAATTCACCTGGATGATATCAATCAGGTGATATTTTTCCGAGGTGATTTGAGGACACCAATGTTGTCCACTTTGTTCACCCAGGTGATATCACCCAGGTGAACAAAGTGGAATAAACCCAAAAAATGGTAAAATAACCTACTAAATAACTTTTCTTTCGAAAGTCGGTGGCAAAAGACAACGAAATAAAACAAACAAAGCCAAAAGGTTATTTTTTTTTTTAAGTTTTTTATACTTAAAATAAAAAACATTTTTCAAAAAAAAAGAAATCTTTTTAGTTTAAATATTCAACCCAAATTCTTGTCAAATACATCACTTTCTTACATGTGCACTAGAATTTTGTAATCCGTAGCACCGGTATTAACATCGCTCATGTACATAATAAGCTAATAAAATTCCCTATCTCAAAAACTGCTGAACCGATTTTGATGAAACTTGCAGTGTTCCCTGAGGTGAACGATCCGTAGCACAACAAAAAATAAATTTGAAAATCGGTCCACAATTGGCGGAGTAATCGCGTAACAAACACACAAAAAATAAAGATTATCATATCATCGACATAGCGGAAATCAAAAATAAATGCTCACAAAATAAAAAGTACTGAACCAAATTGAATGAAATTTTTATGAGACCAAATGGCAAGTATACTGCATCGAACAAAAAAATAATCACACTAATGGGACTAGATACCTCGGAGTAGGTAATCGGTATGCATTCAAAAAAAAAAAACAGGTACTGACCGAATTGAGAACCTCCTCCTTTTTTTGAAGTCGGTTAAAAACATATCAGTAAGAACCAGGTTATTAAAATTATTAAAAAAAAAAACATAAATCAAATTCACAATGTGATTTATCATATTCAAGTAAAACAAAAAAAACCGCAAGTTGACATTTATTTAATTAGGTAGGTAGCTTCTAAGATTGCTACTTGTAAATAAGTGTTTATAAAAAACTAATTATATCTTCAAAAGTCAATTTTGCACAGGAAATGTAAGTCAGTTGAAGGCAAAAAATTCATCCTTTGGCTATTATTCATTGTACGTTTTTTTTTATTTAGATTTTCAAAGTATAATGCACTTAGAGTAGGTACATACGAGTACATAATAATATTTTCACACCACTTGCTCGTAAATGTCACATTATAAGTCATGCAAACTGGCCGTAAAGCAAGTCATTGTTCCCCACACTAAAACCAGGGAATAATATATGTACTGAATTTCATTATTCCCTGGGAATAATGTGATTTGAATTTGGAACCTCAAACAAAACATAGTATGAAAACTTTGAACGAAGGAATTGAAGCAGCGGCGGCTGCCCCCCGGCAGTCCCCACTGCAACAGCTGATCGCTTGCTGAGGTGGGCACCACAGCATGCTCACGTTCGAAGGTTGTCGTACCACATCAAATTTCAAAATTCGAATTTATTTCCTCGCAGGTGGTGTGAAAAGCAGAGTACTCACCTCAGGAATAAAGCTGCCTTTGTCTTGGGCTAACTTAAATCCCTCTCTGCACTAAAGCCCGCCATTGACGATCAGTCCAAACATAAAACTGCGGCATAAAACTAAAGCGTCACTCCAAAATTTGACCGTCAATGGCGAATCATCACTCCAGAGTTTTAACTGACGACTCGCCACGGAAATTTTCCGTGACTACCATAAATCCAAGCGGCGCGTCGCGCCAAACCGACCGTCAATGCGCGATCGTCATTCCAAGGCTTCAGTTCGCACGAATGTGTGGAATGAGTGGCAGTCCATCTCTCATGAGGGCTTCTCTCATACTAATATGCTGGATACTAATATCCTGTTTAGCAATATTTATGGAGTTACAAGTTTCAAAAGCTTGAAATATGTAGTTGTTTCTCCAGTCGCTTGGTTCTAGTGATAACTCATTCAACAAATGAATTGATTCCTTTTTCTAATCTATTCTTTCATTTCCTTACCGTGACCCCGGAACATAAAGGGCTATTGAAGAACACCGAGGATTTTAGTCAGTACAAGTCTGACAGTAAGGGGGTGGGAGGACTCATTTGATGATTTTACCACGCTAAAAAAAAGCTATTCTTTCATCCATTGCTTTCTTTCACGTTTCTCGATAAGTATATGGCAACAAATAGTAGCCACAGTTAGAATTAATGTTTCTTCTTCAGAATCAAAATTCTTTTTTTTTTACACAATTATAATGTAGTGCACTTTTCGTCAGCTTTGCCTGGCGGCCGATCGAAAAATGAAGAGCCGGAGTGAAGCCAGTGAATGGGCAAATCTAAATGGAGTAAAACCATTTGGAGTGACGCCCTAGTTTTATGCCGCAGTTTTATGTTTGGACTGATCGTCAATGGCCAGCTTAAGGATTCTTATCTTAATTCCCTCGTTTCACTCGGGAATTAACACTTGAACCTCCTCGCTGCGCTCCGGAGGTTCACCCCCAGAATCCTTAGTGTCACTTCGGGATTCAATACGCCCGTGACGTAAGGCACTGCTTTATTCCCTTGGTGCGTAATCTACTATTATATTCCTTTTTTGTGCATTGCTGATAAAAAGAGGTTTTGTAGCTTCCTTGCTTTAAATTTATGGAAATAAAAGTAATTTAACAGGAGTTAAATAATAAATAAATTGTTTATTGAAATAATTGATGGACAAAATATTTACAATTTGGGCCTTAGAACTATAGGTAATAATAAATTGAACCGTACCTGAACTAGGAATAAACCTGTATCTCAGTTGGGGTGATGTTAGGTAAAAAAATGGGAAAAACACTCTCTACACCAAATAAATTGCAACTTACAGTTTACGAACATTTTTTATTATCCAATTTTTCGAAATATATGCGCATTTGCAATGTTTTTGAGTCGAGAAAATCTTCCAAACATAACGGTCCTTGTCCACAGTTTTTTTATTTTTATTTTATGTAGTGTGAAACATCATTAATCTTGCCTTTACAATTCCGCATCTAAAAACCATGTAATCATCCTAATTCACATAATCTTTATTGCTTAATTTCGCACAAGTTATGGGCGGTGGGTATTTAAGTTTTTCTCATACGTCATTCAAAGTTAAAATACCGGTCAAACCTGAAACGATTAATATTGTTGTGACGTCTGTATTCTGTCCGTTTTTAGGATTCCGTAGTCAACAAGGAACCCTTATAGTTTCGCCATGTCCGTCCGTCCGTCCGTCCGTCCGTCCGTCTGTCCGCGGCTTAGCTCAGAGACGCCCAGTACTAGAAAGCTGTAATTTGGTGTAAATATACGGATTTGTTGGGCCGAAAAAGTGGTAAAATAAAATCTCGTAAAATATTTTTTTAGAGCACCTCCTGTACACGTAAAGAGGGGATGTTTTTTTTTTCTCGCGTACCCCTTAGCGTGGGGTATCATTAAATGGGTCTTTAAAAATATTGATAGCTTTCATTAACAATTTTTTGATAAAAAGATTCGTTTGTGAAATATTAAGCTTTAAAGTGCTAATTTGAGAGAACATGTTCTTCAACTGCAAATGTAAGTTTGACAACTTTATTTTTACAGCTATATTAGGTGGGTATGTATGGTGGGTATTGGGGATAGGTAGGTTTTTATTGCCAACTATTTTTCACTAATTTCAATAAAAGGAGGAGGTTCTCAATTCGTCGTAATCCCTTTTTTTTAACCGACTTCAAAAAAAGGAGGAGGTTATCAATTCGACTGTATTTTTTTTTTTTTTTTTTTTTATGTTTGTTACCTCATAACTTGCGACTGGGTGAACCGATTTTCATGATTCTTTTTTTATTCGAAAGCTGGTGCTTCCCGTGTAGTCTCATTGTCACCATTTCAGGATCTGATGATTGGATCTTGGAGAAATCGAGGGCAACCCTCAAATTTTATTGGCTGACACATAGTTTTTCGCAAATCTTATGAAGTAATTCAAGTATTTGCGTATGGAAATCATCATCTCATGTACCTGAGCTGATGATGGAAGGTACAACTCCTCAAGTAAGAAAACTATGTTTGTGTTCGCATATCTCCGGAACTACAAGTCCAATTTAAGTAATTCTTTTTTTGTTGTACTAGGTATCGTTCAACTTAGGGAATACTGCAAATTTCATCAAAATCGGTTCAGTAGTTTTTGAGATAGGGAATGAATTAAAGAGATGTTAACGATGTTATTACCGGTGCTACGGATTACAAAATTCTAGTGCACAATAGAAAATTATGTATTTGACAAGAATTTTGGTTGAATATTTAAACTAAAAAGAGTAAAATAAAAACTTTTTCTAAAAAAAATGTGACCGCCTTCAAAAACAACCACAAAAAAGGGTAAAATAACCTACAAAACTTTTCTTTCGGAAGTCGGTGGCAAAAGAGACAATGAAATTAATAAAAAAAGTCACCGACTTCCGAAAGAAAAGTTTTGTAGGTTATTTTACCCTTTTTTGTGGTTGTTTTTGAAGGCGGTCACATTTCTTTTTTCATGTATTTTCCCCGATTTCTCAAAGACGCCTGGACCGATTTTGAAAATTCTTTTGATTGAAAGAGTACACCTTCCAATTGGTCCCATGATCATCAAGTCAGGATCTGATGATGGAATCCTGGAGAAATCGTGGGAACTCTTTAAATTTTAAAACATTCTTGAAGCGATTTGATAACAACTCAATCCCGTCGAGTTTCGGCTCGTTAGAGTCGTCTTTATTACATAGACATTGATGCTGATGATGTCCATGGTCTGATGATAGAGCTGGAAGGTAACCATGAGTTCTTTCTTATACAACAACTCAATCCTACTGAGCTTAGAGTCTTTTGATTCGTCTTTATATGGGCTTTTGTACTGGATGTTTTCCAGGCTCTTATGATGGAGCTGGAAGGTAGCCATGGGATCTTTGTTATACAATAACGCCATCCCATCGAGTTTGGGCTCATTTGATTCGTCTTTAAATAGACTTTGGTGCTGGTTAGACGTTATGAGTTGGCTACTGAATCACTTAGGTACCTAATAAATGTTAATGTACGTAAATTAAATTAAAATTAAATTCAGTGAATCAGTTTAGTTAGTTCGCATAAGTATTTTGATGGGCAACTACGGAACCCTACACTGTGCGTGGCTCGACACGCACTTGGCCGGTTTTTTTTTTTCTCATAATGATTCTATCGATTTAAACGGAAAACTTGTCTTGTAAAATATGTTTTCAATTTTCAAATAAATTTTCTTGGAAATCTGTGTGGGAATTAACATTTTTTCGCAATTACGAAAATCACGTAAGGTCATTGTACAAGTTGATGGTCTAGTTATTCCAATAACTGTTTTATCAGTTTATTAAAATTATGTCTACTTATTGAGTGACGTACGTCTTTTATTAAACGTCTAGAACGTATATACGAGTAATTTTAGTTAAATCCACCAATTTCAAGTGTGTCAATTGTTTATCTCGTAATTTAATAACTTGACCTAAGCAAACTTTAGACAATGAAACCTATGCTTTCAATATTTTTTTAAATATTGTTTATTTCTGACATCAAACTGATTTTGAGTTAAATCTTGCAAAAACTGGTTTAATATAAGTTATCGATATAAGTTATAGACGGAAATCAATAAAGTTGTATTTTTAATTAAAGGGTTTAGTTCGATTATTAAAAATTTTCTTTGTTTTTCTAACATTTTTCAAATCAAGATGATGTATTCTTCTTTATATTTGCAATAGCTTATATTATAACTTCCTTACAAGACATACCAAGCTAAACAAAAAACCGGCCAAGTGCGTGTCGGGCCACGCACAGTGTAGGGTTCCGTAGTTGCCCATCAAAATACTTATGCGAATTATCTAAACTGATTCGCTGAATTTAATTTTAAAAAGAAGAATTTTCAAAATCGGTCCAGGAGTCTTTGAGAAATCGGGGAAAATACATAAAAAAAAGATTACGACGAATTTAGAACCTCCCCCTTTTTTTGAAGTAAGTTAAAAATAGTTGACGATAAAAACCTACCTATCCCCAAAAAACATACCGTAAAAACATACCTATTACAGCTGTAAAAATAAAGTTGACAAACTTACATTTGCAGTTGAAGAGCATGTTCTCCGATACATTTTGTTTAGGAAAATATGTTATCCAAGTAAATTTTATAAGTTGGTCGACTATTACTCGTAAAGTTGTGAAGCCTACTTAGTCATGATAATTTTCTTTTAAACTTCGTTATAACTACTATTGTGAATTTTTTGACACCCCCAAACATAACCGTTTAGCTGGTAGAGGGGGGGGACACTCGAGTCGAACAAAAATTTAGCACTTTAAAGCTTAATATTTCACAAACGAATTTTTTTACCAAAAAATTGTTAATGGAAACTATCAATATTTTTTAAAGACCTATTTAATGATACCCCACACTAAGGGGTACGCGAGAAAAAAAAAAACATCCCCTCTTTACGTGTACAGGAGGTACCCTAAAAAAAAATATTTTACGAGATTTTATTTTACCACTTTTTCGGCACAACAAATCCGTATATTTACACCAAATTACAGCTCTCTAGTACTGTGCGTCTCTTAGCTAAACTGCGGACAGACGGACGGACGGACGGACGGACGGACGGACGGACGGACATGGCGAAACTATAAGGGTTCCTTGTTGACTACGGAACCCTAAAAACGAGACAGACCCAATTATATTCTCGTTAGTACATACTTTTAAAAATAATAGTTATCCATTGTAGCCAAAAATACCCTGAGGATATTAATAACTGATGAGAATTAGAATTTTCCCACTGTTTTTATAGTACTAGGTGTGTTATTAACTTTTGATTCATAAAACGCAGTTAGGTATAACATCAAATATTGCAGGTGATGATTACTCAAAATCGAATTGCTTCTCTTACTAATTATCTGTTTCATTACAACATATGACGTAGCAAAGATACTCTATATATAGGTATATATGTATATATTTTTGAAGAGGAACACAGTTTTTATATATTGTGTTCCTCTGCATAGTTCTTCGTGGATGAAAGGCGTGGTGATTTATTTACTTATTCATTAACGCATACATTTGTTTTAACAGGTAATAACCAAGCTAACAAAAGTAGTCATAAGTTATCCAGTCGCAAATAGCGGGTCTAGGCCAGTACATTGAAAAAAAAAATTACATGGGCCTCAATGGACACATAAAAAACGTAGTGAAAAAATAATGGTACGCTCTGAGACGTTTCCATGGAGAAGAACCGGCAAGAAACTCCATGGTTACTCTTTTAAAAATACATGAGTACATGTCGATACCGGAAATTTCAATTGACGTAAAGGACATTTTGCCGAAAATGAGTTATATATATTATTATTATATTTGGAATCAGCGTCGAAAGCTCTATCGATTGGTAGTTCTAAAAAAATCTATCTCTTAAATCAAGGCCTTTTTTTAAATATTTGGGATGTATCGTAAAAATATTTTTCAATACGGGGCGTAAAGTCATGTTTTAATTATTTTAGAGGTCGTAAGTCTCATTTTTGCATTCTACTTTTTATAAGATATTATAAAAAATAGAAATATTATTATGTTATTGTGTCATTTAATTAATACTTTAGAATGTAATTTTTTTGAGTTTTAAGCTCTTGAGGATAAAATTTGTTATTATTTTGGTTACTTAACTTTATTATTATGTCCGTTCTGTCGTTTGAGTTTCATAAATAATTGTTAAAAAAAAGATAGTAGATTAGTTTATTATTTTAGGTTTATTAGTTTAGTAGATAAGGTTATTAAAAATAAACAGTTAATCATTTATTACTAATAATTTAAAAGGCTGAAGTTACTTTACATTTAATTATTTTATTTGCAGCCAGGTATTTTTTTATTTTAAATTATTTGTTTATTTTAGACTTCAGTTTTATTAATGAACGATATTTCCAAAAGAGCTTAGATTGTTCTGATAAATATTGTTTGAGTTTCATTAACAATAATTAAAAATAAACTCGCTAATAGATAAGTTTATTATCTGATTATTTTAAATCTTGAGTTGTTTTCATCACAACGATTACTGGCGATTTAAATTTTGGTTTACATTTTGAGTTCCTATTATAATAACATTTTTGATACTATTTTTGCTATTTATTTGAATAATAAATAACACATAACAAAAATAATGTTTATTTCACTTGGTTTTACAACCTGTTGTAAGCATTTCTATTTATAACTTTCGTTTTTTTGTTCCTTATACCCCCTTAGTTTCTGATTTAAATGACTTGTACAACCCATTGATGACCAAGATTAGTCCTTTACGACATAATACGACACTGACCA
The DNA here is from genome assembly GCA_954870645.1 of Agrotis clavis. NCBI lineage: Eukaryota > Metazoa > Arthropoda > Insecta > Lepidoptera > Noctuidae > Agrotis > Agrotis clavis. The sequence continues at coordinate 24,849,926 of OX940928.1, read as the reverse complement.
TCAATACCAATTTTTAGTGGCTGTAAAGTACTTCAGTTAATTTTTTTGGGCTGTAAAGGACGCTTATTTTGGTAAATAATTGAGTTTGGTTTGTTTTATTAATTTATAAATGGATAGAACACGAAAAAACAGTTAGGGTTTCTTAAAAAAAAGATTTAAGTAACAAAACTATTTACTTTTTTGTTTTTCGGCTCTACTGTAAACTCGTTATTTGTCCTTTACGATAATTGTAATTTCCGGTATCGACGGTATATTATATTGTAGTGGTATACTCAATAAGTGTCACCCTTTGAAATTCCGCCAAAGTCCAAACGTCGAGACACCCTTTATAGTATTCCTACTTCCCGATTCATAGGTGCAAAATTTAACAAGTTTTAGTTGCGGGAAGACGAAACTTAAATACATACCTAGTTCATATCTCGGTCCCAATCGTAACCTCCTGTCTAGAACGAGCAATCCCAACGATGCCAATGATGATTTGTAGTATGGATCGTAGGGCAGCGTTCTGTAGTTTAAAAAAATACTTATTTAAAAGGTTTGCTCATGGGTCACTCCAGCCCAGAAGCAAATTATGAGACCTTTTGTCATCTTGGTAAAATCATCAAATGAGTCTTCCTACCCAGGGTGGGGCTGAAGGGACTGTCAGACTTGTACTGACTAAAATCCAGGGGTTATTCTTCAGTAACCCTTTACGTTGCAGAGTCACGGTTAGTTGATGAGACAGTCCCACAACTCCGGCAAGCTTTGGCCCTCAACGGGGGTCCCGTAGAGGGCCAAAGCCTGCCGGGGTCGCCCTCTACGATGTTAGGCCTAAGATGGAGCGAGCTCACCTAGACGGAACTGAAACTCCTGCGCACCGCAAAAAGTAAAAATTATTTGGCGGCAAATTCCCACAGACAGATGGACAAGGATGGGTGGCTGCTAGCCAGAGGCCCTGTCTACGTCTGTCTAGACAAACGTGTCATCTGTATAATATTCATATAAATTAAATGGCATTGGCCGATTAAATCTGTCCTAATGACTAAGAAAGAATTAATTATTATTCATATGAACATTATAAAATCATCCGAGTTGAATCCAGACTTCCGGCATCATAGAAACTGTTATCAGTAAATAATGTTTTGACTACATTTGTAACTACATACTACATTTGTTACTAACGGTATCACCCGCTACACCTCAAAAATTATCCCTCAGGAACATAACGGGATAAAAACTATCCTATGTCCTAATCCAAGTTGTAAACTATCTGTATAATAAATTTCATCCAAATCCGTTCAGTAGTTTTTGCGTGAAAGAGTAACAAACATCCATGCATCCAAACAAACTTAAACGTTTATAATAATTCTAATGACGGGGCCCCCTCTAGAGGGCCAAAGCCTGCCGAGGTCGCGGGACTTGCCTCATTACCGTGATTTTAGTCAGTACGAGTCTGACAGTCCCTCCCGCCCTGCCCGGGGTGGGAGGACTCATTTGATGATTTTACCACGTAAAAAAAAAAACGTTTATAATATTAGTAGATTATTGATAGTAATTGTTTTGTAACAATAATTAAATTGTCTCAGACGTTGACCTCTTTGTTTCACAACTTTTTATCAAACTGTCACACTTTCTAAGAGTTGTGTAAATTCATTGATAATGTTGCTAGAGTCTTTTTTATCTGTTTTGGACTCATTGAAAGAATATCTCGATTATGTCGAAGTTTGGACTTGTGCTGGTTGATAACAATGGTATTGCCACAGTGTTCTAAAGCCACCAACACACGGTCCATCACGGTCAAATTAGTCATGAAAATAGAATAGAATAGAATAAGATTTATTTTCTCGCCACAATATACATCGAATACAGCAATACTTATGGAAAAAAACTCGATACAGTAAGTATAGTGACCAAGGAACAAAAAACTCCGACACAGCTGAATTTCAGTGGGACCTTGGGTATACTAGTCAGTTTGAGTCTGAAAGTCCCTTCCATTCCACCTAGGGAGGACTTTTTAATAATTTGGGTTGTTGTAAATTCGCCACAAAATTGATTCCCCGCGAAAAGAAGTATTGATCCTGTTCTCCTAGTACTTTCTGTTCAGATTCCACTTTGTGTCCTCGTTTTCGGTAGTTTTGTGCTGGATTTTATATTTTAATTGTTCTGCTATCCCCGTGCGGAAAAAACTGGGCGAATATACAATAATTAAAATAAAAAAAGCAAAAACCTTTGGCTTTTTTAAACATACTTTTAGTAGTGACTACCTTAATTTAAGAACTGTAATTTGTAAAAAACAAAATTATAAAATTGCATTAGGTTCTTTTATGTGAACCAAAAATCTAAATGACTGTAGATAAAAAGTTGTAGACTACCATAATTCACTTTTATAAGACATTCACATTCATTTTCTTGCTTCTAGACAAAACATAAAATTAATAAATATTGGTTCTAGATTGCAGCTATAAAATACGGAAAACAAAAAAATAGTCGCAGGTAAAATTAAAGTGCAAACTTTATTTTTATGAGCAAATATACAGTTTTTTTTTATAAATTTTATTAGTGGCATTACTGTTCGTTCCTCTTCATATTTTATTTTTATTTTTGTTAGTTGAGCATTAAACGGTACCTCGGAAACCTAAGTTGCGGAATACCGTGATCTGGTACCAATTTTGCGGCATTAATCTTGCACCTAAAATAAATTACAACTAGGTACTGAAAATTACTGATACCTATTCTGTCTAAGAAGCATTTACCAAAATGAAAATATGAACTGAATATTTCCTTTTTTTATAACCAGACAATTTTCCATAAGGAAGATATTAGTTGCTGCAGTACTGTAAAAACGAATGAATGCCATTTTTAAGTGCGTTATAAACAAAAATGCCGATTTCTACAGAGCTTTACAAAAAAAAAAAACTTTTCTGTTCCCTTATCACGAGTTTTGACTATTTTACTTTACAGCGTCTTTCCAGTATTTACAGCGCAGCGTTTTCTTGTAGGTATGGAAAAATGGAACAGCGCCTCTGGTGTACGAAGAAGGAACAAATTTTTTCCTTGTTTGTCAATTTGAAAATGTCAAAGTTCTAGTTTACTTTACGTCAGAATAACTGAAAACTCATGATAAGGCCTCTGTACCCTTAGCACGAGTTTTCAGTATTTGAGACGTAACGTAAACTGGAACTTTGACAATTTCAAATTGACAATTTTCAAGGACAAAATTAGTTCCTTCTTCGCATACCAGAGGCGCTGTTCCATTTTTTCATACAAGAAACGCTGTAAATACTGGAAAGACGCTGTAAAGTAAAAGAGTGAAAACTCGTGCTAAGGGTACTGGTCGTGTGTTGTCTACTACCGTCAAAATAACAGTAAACTATTACTTACGTCCAAAAACGATGACTTTCAACTATTCATCTCAAAATTACTTACTTATTACATGCACAGTAGTAGTACATACTATCAAAAGCATACAATACTTTTTCATCAAGAGTTATACGGAGTAAAGGGCAACTCGCTGCCCGACCATGGACCATGCCCAGGTCGACGGCGCGTTGTGTCCCACGCGCGCCTCAAAGAGCGTCAGCATAATGACGGGGCCCCCTCTCAGAGGGCCAAAGCCTGCCGGGGTCGCGGGATTATTTCCTTACCGTGACCCCGGAACATAACGGGCTACTGAAGGACACCGTGGATTTTAGTCAGTAGAAGTCTGACAGTCCCTCCTGCCCTGCCCGGGGTGGGAGGACTAATTTGATGATGTTACCAAGCTAAAAAAAAAAAAAAAGGTTGCACTCCAGGAGTGCCGGTAGAAGTGAAAACTTTTTTGTTACTATGTTTTATTTTTAATTTGAATGACGTCTTACTCATTTTCGATCAGGGTCACGTGACCCTGACGGTCACGTGACCCTGACGCGAGTTTTAAATTTTTTACCCATTACAGAAAAAGTGTACAACGCCGCTAAAGAAGTTTTCACTTCAAAAAAAAAAACGATGGCAAAGGTAATACCTAGTTATCATCCGGTTGTTTTTTTATTAAATACTATCACTGAATACGCTGAATAAAAAGTTTCAGTCTATGAGAAAAACTTGTAAGTAAATGACTTTTTTTTTAGTCTTGATAATTGACACTAATTTTATATCCGGGTAGTATGTAAAATTATTAGTATACGGTTTCGAAGTAAATATTTTTGGTCTATAAATCAAATATTTAATGACGTATTCCTTAAACATTTTTCGTGAGTCATTACGTTCTGATTAATGATTTAATTAATGAAATGAATAAATGTCATCATGACAAATTAAAAAAAAAAAACATGAAAACTATGTTTATCTTTTCTCACACTATGAACATTTTTCTGGTATCGACATTTCAATTTAGTAGTACTCATACTATTAAATTTAAATGTCTTTACATTTAAATTCACATGGGTAAATTGATTTATTTTAATTGTATCCACTTTATTTGGAGATCGCCGCTGAATGTCTTTTATTTCCAAGTTACTTCAACCTCGGTAAACATTCTCTTCAATATTATATAGGTAATAAACTAAATAGATACTAACTTTATTTAGTAATATCTGGTTGACCGAGCTTCGCTCGGTTTTTAAAATGTCTATATCTTGGGAACCGAGCTTTTCTCGAACCTTGATAAATCGATTCCTTGAGCCGAAAAACCCCTAATCTGTAACTTTCATGAAAATCCTTGGAGCCGTTTCCGAGATCCTGATTATATATAAATATACAAAAATTGCTCGTTTAATGATATTAGATTAACTGGGTGCAGTCAGCGAATATTGCTAGTCATTCATAAAAACGGCTTGTTAATTATTAAAAGTACAAATTACAAATGATTTACGATTATACAACAAAAACTGACTGATGCCAAAGGTGGGTAAGGTCAGCGCGCGTGTTTGTTACTGAGAAGCTGCGCATGAGTGGTTTAATGGAGACACTCTTGTCTGTAGAATTTTGATAAATCAATAACGCACTATAGGATTCAAAGGGGTCTGACAAGAATTTAGGCCCGATTCATGGTTGCGTCCAACATATTTTTTTAATCAAAGGTAATCACAACATAAAACAGTAAACACATAATAATGTGAGAATAATATGCAAAAAATCATTAATTTAAATAAAGTTAGAAGTATTGAGTGGTCAACTCTAAACAAACTTTTTTTTTCGGTGTACTTCTTATGTTAAACTAATTATACCATTAAATTCTGATGTTTTCCTTTTTTAATGATATAATATCTGGTTGACCGAGCTTCGCTCGGTTTTTAAAATGTCTATATCTTGGGAACCGAGATTTTCTCGAACCTGGGACCTTGATAAATCGATTTCTTGAGCCGAAAAACCCCTAATCTGTAACTTTCATGAAAATCCTTGGAGCCGTTTCCGAGATCCTGATTACATATAAATAAATAAACAAGAATTGCTCGTTTAAAGATATTAGATAGTTCACCTTTGTTGGGTTTATGGGCTTCAAGGGAATCTTGGCAATATCTTTTCATATACGGACATTGCAGTATTATATGGACTACTCTTTAGAAGACAGCACGAGACTGGTAAGACTAACACTGTGGTCCGACCAAGTGAAATAAGTTACGTCCTCAAGCAATTCTTAATAAATAGTGATGGCAATTTTGGTTCGGAGTAGATGGAGGCTAATAGTCAGCTGTAAATAGGGTTGCCATCTCTAAAATTTGGAAACCAGGACAAGACGAGTGAATACCTCGGATTTTACAGTCTAGAAACCGGACATGAGTCGAAGTGCGCACCGTGGCAACTGCTTCAGGAAGGGCGGGAGGACGGTGAAGAGTGCGAGTGTTACGAGCGGCCCAAGACTTTAAATTTTTAAACCCGGACTACAAATGGGTCCGGGTTTAAATCCGCTCCCCGGATGTCCTCTAAACTAGGACAAGATTGGGGAAGCCCGGACGGATGGTAACCCTAGCTGTAAAGGGTCCAGTGACCATGATCCTCAGTGATGGGGGACCTATTGAAGAAGAAGAAGACTCTTTAGAAAGAGACGGCGATTCGTTGGCACGACCCATATCTTTCCCAGCAGCTTGCAACGTGTGCGAATACACACTAGTGCAGGTTTACTTCTGCAAGTTTTAAGTGACTGGCCGAACTTGCTAGAACCCAAGCCCACGTTTATACGATTTCAGTCAGCGAGAGTCGTCAACTGACTTCTGCAAGAAATCACGAAAATTACTTGCCGGTGGATACTTTACTTATAGTAACGGTGCGTACAGACTATGTAACGTAACATGTTATGTTACATAGTCTGTACGCAACACTTAATAACATTTAATGTCATGGATTTCCGCAAAGTAACGCCTGATTCCATAATTTATAATAACATGTTATATAACATTGTTATATAACATTTTTCATAGTGTGGTCATGTTATATAACCTTTTACATACATTTGTAGTGTTATATAACATTGTTACATGGTCTGTACGCACATTTACACATAAACCGATGATTATTTTAGTTTGTCACAGATTTTTTGTCTGTCGATGTGATGTCTAACAGTTAATACACACAACAAATAACGGGGCAGTCTCCGAATGCGTCACAAACATAAAATAATCATTGACACCGTTTAAAACTGTTTGTGTTTACCATGATCGACCTTCACTTTTGATCACTGGCTTGCACATTAACACGGCAAAATGTAGTTTAGACGCAAAATCACGTGTGTGTTTATACTTTGGTGTACTTCGGCATTCATAAATGCTAAAGGTAGAGTTTTGAAGTCAACTGCAAACTACAGACAGCATTGCAGTTGAAACCGTCAAGCGACAATGTCTTTGCTTTGCAGTGTCTTGTTAGTATAATATCGACGGGTCTAGAAGAGTTCAATGTCTGTCAGGGTTAAGGGTATGTCTCTATTAGTGACCGCGGCCCAGTAACGCAAGGATCAGTTGAAGGATCAGAGTCAGAACAGCCAGACCCGGAACAACTACTTCTAGTTCATGCAAATTTTGTTTCGTGCGGGAATCTAAACTGCGACACGTAGAGCAGCTGTCAATAGCTCAAACACTGCGCCAACATTCAATATTCTTTTATATTATTCATGAGGACTGATAGCATAATTAATTTCATAAAAACATTGATCGATTATGCTGACCTGTGTTTACACCTAAGTTTAGCAATTGAAATCAAAGGTTTCTACAAGGCAATAGACAGATAGGTACAATATAATTCATTAAATTTTTTGCCACTTTACGTATGAGTTTCTTGTTAAAACAAAAACTTAAGTTACATGTCAATTTGTGACGTATAAATAATTTATACAAAAAACATTATATTATTCGGTATATCTTAGCATAAGCCAATATCTTAGCATAAGCCATATACCAATTATAGAATTAGGCATTTATCAGTATTGCCTGATGTTAACACGATAGATTCCATAAATCATTATGATCCTTTAATACTTGTATAATTTATAAAATTGATTAATCTTTTTTTTTAATAAAAATACCGGTTGGCCGTCACGTGTGACACGTGTAGCGAATTTGCTACAATAACTGCGAACTTCGGGAAAAATTCACGGAAAACATTGATAGAGCCTTGGCTACACACGACGTTTTTTTATGCGCTGACGACGCGCTTAGAACAATCAGGAGATTTAAAATGGCCACATTTATTAACGTTGTTAATAATATCAATGTTGCTAAGATTATGTTTTATCACTCTCGAGCAATAGAATATCTTATGTTATGAGTTTTATCGCAATTTTTAGACAAAATTCGCAACTCGCGATTTTAGACCCACAGGATGCTTTGAGTTAGAATAAAAATCGTAGTTTATTTATATTTTACAATTGACAAATTAATAAAAATCCTATAATCACGTTAAACATAAAATCAATAAATTAAACAATACTAAATTGACAGAATGTAATGTAAAAAAATGTTCTCCGTTTTTTTATTATTCTAACCGCCACGCCAAAATTACTCAGGTAGGTATTTAAATAATTATTTTATTTAATGTGATGTGATGTGATTTATGATCTTACATCAAGGCTAGGTTCTAACTAAACTAGACATCGAACGAATATTTTTGATAACACTAAATGATACCAAAAAAATCCTAAGTTGAAATATCGACTCAGTATGCATCGTTGAAAGTTGAATATGCAATACCGTGGTTTGATTCAGGTGTTGCCTTGTTCGCGAAAATCATTACCTACCTGCTCAACAGACTAACAAATTCACAGTCTAGTACACAAATTAATGTATGTACTAGATTATGAATACTGTTTTTGCACCTCATAAAGTTCATCCGGTCAAGTTCTTGGAATTTTTCGAGTAGCCATTTAATAAAAAGCGAACAATTTGAATTCTTGCTATAATGTCAAGAGGTATCATATCTGTGCAAAAAGTAACGGTACTGAACCTAACAAAAGATTCACGAAGTTAAGACAAATAATGGTTTGATGAGTGGGTGTTTTTTTGAACTGGCAAGTTCCGCATCTACTTCGGTTTTTGATGAATGAATTGATGATCTCATATTCGCGTAAACGTACCTATTTACATAAATAAATGAATATGAAGCAATGTTTATTTTATGAAAGATTTTTTATGTTATAAATTAATTGTTTTATAAAACACTAAAATATTCCTATTCTTTAGTCGTTCATGGATCTGTCATTCATACTTGAAAAACTGTCGAATTGAATAGACATTACTTTGTCTATTCTTACTAAAAAAAAACAAATGCATGCAGCGGGATCACTAAAAGTTGGAAATAATTTGAAGATTTATTTCCGGTATAGAAAACTCTAGATACTCACAATCAATAGACATTTTGTAAGTTCATTTACTAAAGACGTACCTATGTATTCATCAAACAAAAAATGTGTATAAAATGATTGACACACATTGAATAGAAAAACATTAATGAAAAGGTTATTTATCTATTGTACGTTTAAATTATCAATGATAATATGCCTTTATTTGGTTATGAATGAATTTTAAATATATCGGAAGTAGAAAAAAACACGGAAGATTCTAATGGGTAGGTTTATAATATATACCTGTCTTTTATAATAATGTTATTGTATTTTTTCCTCCTCTTAATTTAATTTGCATATTAAAAGCTTCTACCTATATTAAAAAAAAATACAAACTATCACAGTAAATTAAGTTGCTTAGTCTGTCTGATATGGAAAAATATAAGCTTTTTAGAATTAAAAGTGCAAAAAAGACTAGTTTTTAACCGGGGGCTTCACTCGTGGTTTTATCAGAAAATATAGCATGAAAGTGGTTTAAATAAAGCGTTTCGTAAAAATTTCATTAATATTGTAGTCATAAAAGTTATACTCGTATGTATTATTGTTATAAAAATATACAGGGTTATTTGTAAAATATTTCGTGGGTAGAAAGTAAAGGTACTCTACCTTTTTTTTTATCGTGGTAAAATCATCAAATAAGTCCAGGTCACCCAGGGCAGGGCAGGAGGGACTGTCAGACTGGTCTTGACTAAAATCCACGGTGTCCTTCAATAGCCCTTAACGTTCCGGGGTCACGGTATTCGTTAGTCCCGCGACCCTGAAGTGACTTATTAGTATTGAAGTATCAAAACAAATTAATTTTCAAAAACAATTAATATTGGGCTTGGCAGATTATATATTTCTTTTATGATTTAAATTGGTATCGTAAAGAAAACCATAAACACGTTTTTCTTTGACGTCAGTCCCATTCGTTATAAAGGTATGGCAAATAATTCATAGAAAAATGTTAATGTAATTAAATAAAAATAAACTTGACTGGGACAATCAATTAAAAATACAACCTGAGACAAAGTCGGTTAAAAAAAAGATTAAGAAAAAACCCTAATTTATACAGATGTACAATTGTGCAAATAATTTGACAAGCAAAACGACTGACATATATATAAAAAAAAAAACTTAAACTTTTAATTTGAACCATATCACACACGTCAGTCATATTATTCTGACGTATTTTTATAATACTAGCTTTGTTTCCAGGCTTTGCTAGTCTTACAGTCGGAAATTAAGCGGGATCTTGGGAGAATTGTATGTATGTATATCAATCCATCCATGTATACTTATAAAGCTTAAGATTTTGCTTGTTTGGTTTAAGGCGCTAATCTCAGGAACTACTGGCACAAATTGAAAAAGGCTATAGGAGCCAACCAGCAGGTGAAACCGCGGGGAATAGCTAGTAGCCATTATATAATATAATATAATATATAATATAATATAATATTCCACAACTATCACACAACGCCATCTAGTCCCAAGCTAAGCAGAGCTTGTGTTATGGGTACTAGACAACTGATAAACATACTTATATATTTCTAAATACATACATTTTATAGATAAATTACACCCAGACACAGAACAAATGATCGTGCTCATCACACAATTATCTCTTGGGGATGTTGTAGCTTCTCGTTATTGAAAGAATTTTCGGAATCAACCTACCTAGTTTCGAAAATATACCCTACGTCTAAACTTACATTATAATGACGAAAAAAGAACGGTCCTTTCATCGTCGTTATACCCGAAGTCCCCTGTACTTTTTACAGCGCATATTTATAAATCGTATGAAACGGTTATTCTTACAGTAAGGTGATTTTATTTGCTTTTGTGATGCAATCAGTATTCTTTTATAAATCGAAAAGAAAGTGGCATTTGCTAAAAAATTGAAGGTTAACATATAGGTCATATTCCTACGCGAAAAAAAAAAATAAAGTCAGTTTTCGTTTGTATATTATTAGGTGCTACTACTACACAATAAATTTTTCACCATATAGTTTATTCCAAAAGATTTATGAGCTTATATTGGTTATATTAAACTGACAAAACTAATAAAGAAATCCGCATGTTTATACAAGTCATAAAAACCAGATTACGCAGACGAGCCGGTGACATAATAATTATGTATGTATAGGAATTTTAATTTAATTAAAATAATTAAAACATACAATAAATAGACGCCGCAACATTTTTTTTTCAGAGGTTTTTTTTCGTTATAAAACTTATCAGTGACGTCCATCACTCTAAAATACACATGCGCGAATTAATTAAAACTATGTTTTACGACCGTTTGACCATTTATGGCTCAGCTTTTTGCGGTGTTTAATGGACATATTAAAAGCACGAATTCAGGATGTTTTTATGTCATAACATAACACTCATTATATTATGTTTTATTACTCATAAAACACAAGACAATGTAGATGGAATTTAAAGCTTGTAACTGGTAATTTAGGAACAAGAAAAACTACTTACGCATGTTTCGTAAATGTTTTACCAATGGCTGGTCTAGCGTAATACTCGTATGTAATTTCGATAGAATGATAGGTCAGTTTAGATTGGCTTTATTACGACTGACAGCCATAGGTATTTTCATTCATGACTATTTAAATTAATGGCACGGTTGGCTGCTGCCAAAGAGAATTATGTCATTGGCTGCTGCACAGAATGTCGCGTATTCCATCCCCGCATGAAACAAATATGCTCGTATTGCTCTGCAAGTATTCTAGGTCTGGGTGTTTGTGCATGTGAGTTTCTATGTTTGTAAACGCACCCACGACACAGGAGAAATTCTGAGTGTGGCATCGTTTTTTTATAAGAAAGTAAGGAAAAAGAAAATAAGGTAATTGACAACATTAATATTTTTTTTAACAATCAAAACATGATTCCTATATTTTATATCGCAATAGCAATCCGTGAAGTCACTATGGGTAATTTGCCGATTTCAGATCATTTTGTAATCTATGAGGATGACAAAAGATCTGAAAATAATAGGGATTGATTTTTAATGTGAGGTGTCAACTACCGAGTTGTAAATAAGATGTAACTTAACAATGAAAATATTTCCATGCCAAAACAAAAGAAATAACAGCTAGCTAACGGTAGTTTAATTTAGGATAGCAGAGATAATATAACAATGACTTCTTAAAGAAGCGAATGCTAATTATTTTTTTGTGTCAGTGTCTACGGTGATAATTTGTAGACAAAAAAAATGTGTTTGATTTAGCTACAAAACTTAAATTAATAGTACATTATGCAACTAGTGAATAAAGAGCGGATTTAAAGCGAGGGCATTAAATATGAATCAAGAGCAAGCGAAGGATTTTAATGACTGAATCACGACCGTAGGGAGTGATTCATGATGATTGAATCACGAGCGAAGCGAGTGATTCAAGTATTTAAATCCTGAGCGACGCGAGTGATTCAGGCCCTCGATTTAAATCCGTTTTATTCACGAGTTGCATACGATACTTTATACCATGACCACGAGAAAAATAATAATCAAGCGATAATTAGATATTTAACGAAGAAAAAAAAAGACAAACGTGTGTTTACAAACATCTAAATTCACATACACAAACACCCAGACCCGAAACAAATAATTGTATAGATCATACGAATATTTGCTCTGTGCGGGAATCGAACCCACTGCACGCGACGAAGTAGTCCAATCGCTCGGTCACTGCGCCAACAAATTGACATTAAACGCGGAACAATGATTTAAATTAAGAGTAACATTATCCGAACAACACGAGGGCTGACGGGGGTGGACCGCAGCAATGTGTTCTAAATTCAAATACCAAAACAGTGAGAAAAAGAGCTTTTTACTCACTGTTTTCAGTGAGAAAATAGTAGTTTATGTAACTGGTACATAATGAGGGGTATTATACACGAGTGTGAGTTTAAAAAACGAGCGAAGCGAGTTTTTTAATAGTATCACACGAGTGGTATAATACCTAGTCATGTACAGTTTCATACACTACTTTATCTACTCTCATGGAACACGAACATGTCAAATAAAAGATAAAAATTAATAAACACTAATAGTCATCCACTGAAACATAAACGTCAAAATTCCAACATTCCCATTTAAAGCGCGCGCAGCCACAGATAAAAAATGAAATAGATGTATCTATGATCTGTAATCTGTATCATAATGAAAAAAAATTAAATTATAACATTATTTTGTTAGAGAAATAGTGTTATAATTTATTTTTTTAATTTCATTACGATACTCTATGGTATAAAGTATGTCATTATAAAATCGTTTTGAGTTTTGTATTTCGAATTTTACGATATGAGAGTAGATAAAGTAACTTTATAAAGTGGGAATGGTATAAAAAAAAATATTTTCTGTTTTGCCTTCTCGCCTTCTGGCTGCCGCAAGTTGCCCCATTTTAGTTCAATACTTTTTGTAACTTGGCTTCTCATTAGAAATTGTTCCTCTATCACAAGTGCATACAAACATTTAAACTTACAAACCTAGAACATCAACTTGAGTGAATTAAGAAAGAAGGAAAATCATGGCACTTTCCACAAGGGTTTTCACACTATGTTAAAAGCAAAATAAAAAACCTAAATCTAAACAAGAGAGAATTCTGTACTTTATCATCATCTCAGCCCCAAAAACTAAGAGTGAAAAAACCATAAATCGACGAGTTTGTACCGTCCATATACGTGGAATATGAGAACTCAGTTTAAAGGGGAGAAAGTAAGTGCCCAAGCTGTGGGAATCATTTACACTCATCATCATCATCATCAGCCTATAATGTTCCCACTGCTGGGACACAGGCCTCCTCTCCGTTAGAGGGAGTGGGCCATAATCCACCACGCGGGCCCAGTGCGGGTTGGTAGATATTATGTCACATGTTTTCGAATTTTTGGTTCTAGGACATGCCCGTTTCCTCACGATGTTTTCGTTCACCGTTTTGAGAGCAGTGATGATGAAATAAATTACACAAAGTAATGTGTCTGGCGGGGTTCGAATTCACGACCTACAACCGATACCACTGGGCCACCACTGCTCTTCGTCTTCAATTACACTGATCACGCATAATCTAATCCAAATTTTTCCTTTGCCCCACAGTACACGGATATGCGGGAAGGCTCGTTTATTTACGACATGTGGGAGAACCCCACATACGAGATGCTGTCCGAGATGTGGGTGTTCAACTACACCAACGTGAAGGAGTACCTCTCTCACGCTGAGGATGTGCTGAGAGTGGAGGAGGTCGGCCCTTTTATGTTTCAGTAAGTATTTCCTTTATGTTTTTCTTTTTGTTTTCTTGCCCCCTACATAGAAATCTATACTTTGGAGTGGATAACTGCGGCAGTTTGACAGTTACTATTATATTATGTCTTGTGACTGAGACCTGGTATTGTGTAACTCCCTTATTTATTTATTTATGTTTTTTTCACAATTCAAAAGTGCCTGTAACTTGTCTGCTTGAAATAAACTTTGATTTTGATTTATCAAGTTGAAGCGATACGTCCCAATCACGAACTTGCCGCTATGAGCAGTGACTTAGCGCCGGGGGCGAGGGGACAGATGAAATGTATGGAAGTGTTTGAAACACATCACGCGGCGCCGCCAGTGGCGAATTCGCATAGCGCGATCTTTGACGCAAACGTGAATTTAAATAAATTTACTACCTCATCTCTAACAAAGGTTGTTAAGACCCTTAATATAATAGTAAAGCACTCACCCTTTACCTCAAAATAATTGTTCCTTTGTAACATAGAAACAAACAATTATGTTTAACTGATTACACCGCCACTTCCCTGTTGATTTTAATCATTAATTTAAAACAAATATACTCTTAGAACAGCGTGTACTTTATTTATTTAGTTTGTTGATTGACTCATCGCATTTTCCTTGTAAAGTTGCGGTTAAATGTTACTTTGTACCTATAGTTTGATTGAATTAAACAATATTTATCTCTCTGTTACGAAATAACAAAGGTTGGAATTATTTTAGAACCTTTAGTGCCGAAAAATCACTCGTGCATTTAATAGGGGGTCGATCAACTCAAACAAATACGATGTAGATTATCCTTTACGAGTTATCCCCATATTCTTAGTATTGCATTGATAATATATATTTTTTTTTGTTTGTTTTTTATTTAAGAATGTAGTAGCAATGACACGGTGTTAGGGTTTGTGCCCGCTTGAGGGCAATAACCTAGCCCTCTGAAACTTTACCTTGACCGTAACTGATGAATCGTGGACGTAATATTACCGAAAGACCCTACGTTACAACTGCTTTACCCTTTCGGGAAAAGAGGCTTGGTAGTTTTCCTTCCCGCAGTTTAGTTCGCGTGTTGTATTGTCCTCCCGACCACAGTCGGGAAACAGACAGAGTCGTATCCAACGACGATATAATACTAGACTACGCATGCACGATCTAAGGAACAAAAATTATTCTGCCAACTCGCTGAGGTACTACGTAAGCGAGGGGGACGGGGTACTGCGTTGTGATTGGCCTACTCAAGGTCTGTTCTGTCTCAACGTATGTTTACGGCTCACAGGATTGGTCGAAATTCGACGAATATAAGACTTTTTTGCCTAATGTGTTGGCAGACATCGGTCGCCTGTTATTAGGAGTCTAGTATTATATCGTCGTTGGTCGTATCCCATTAACCGTCCTCGCTTTTACTTTTGCCGCCGAAGCGTCTATAAAATTTAACAGCCAGACCCAGAACAACAACTTCTGGGTCAAACAAATATTTGTTCCGTGGGAGAATCAGACCCATGACACATCGGTCAACTGTGCAAAATAATCAAAGCTAATCTGAGCAAGATCTCGAGTTTATCCAACTAAACTAACAGTTATCTTAGTAGCTTTGTTTGTTAACAAGTAGTGAGGTAGTTTACCGTCTTAGGGAGGGTTGTTGTAAGTTTGCCACAAAGTTATTTTGCCACAGTTTTTTAAACTTCATACATTGAAAGTTAATTCGCCACAGCTAGATTTTGTTATTGTAAATTTGCCACATACCTTCCTTTCACATATTTTTTACTGAAGACGGCGGCACCAACACCTCCGTGATCCTGTCCTCCTAGTACTTTCTGTTCAGATTCCACATAGTGTCCTCGTTTTCTGTAGTTTTGTGCTGGATTTTATTATGTAATTGTTCTGCAATTTGTGCGGAAAAAGAAATGGGGCGAATTTACACTAAACAAAATTCAAAAGACAAAAACTGTGACTAATTTACACATACTTTTTTTCGTGGCGAATTAACTTTGTGGCAAACTTACAACAACCCCTTAGGGAATACCCGCGGCTTTACCATCACTGCCAAATATTAACTCGACAAGGCCGCGAACCAAACTATGTTGCAATTCCTGCTGAATCACAAGTTCTATATCCTTTTTACGTCTGTTGCGGTAAGCAGCTTTGTCCACATTAGCTCATCACGCTTGTTTATTAACGCAACGTGTTTCAAATATCACGATTTTTGCTCAAACTTTGCCTTCATCCTTTAAGGTGAGTCTACGCTAGATGAGCCGAGCACGAGTCAAGTATAACTTCGTTTACTTATTTCTTTAAAACTTCATGCGTGTTGTCTGAAGTTACATTAGGTGCACGAAATTGTACATAAGCGGACTTAATGCCTGAGGTATTATCTACCAGTCAAAGAAAGGAGAGAAAACATGGCAATCAAAATTAGATTATTAAAAGAAAAATAAAAAACTTTTTCAAAAAAAAATGCAACCGACTTCAAAGAAACCACAAAAAAATTCAAAATAACCTACAAAAAAAATTTTCTTTCGAAAGTCGGTGACAAAAAGTCAATGAAATAAAAAATAAAGTCACCGACTTTCGAAAGAAAAGTTTTTTTGTAGGTTATTTTGAACTTTTTTGTGGTTTCTTTGAAGTCGGTTGCATTTTTTTTTTTAAAGTTTTTTATTTTGTCCTTTTTAGTTTCACTATTCAACCCAAATTATTGCCAAATACATAATTTTCTTACATGTGCACTAAAATTTTGTAATCCGTAGCACCGGCATTAACAATACTGTATCGAACAAAAAAAGAATCATCGAAATCGGACCAGAAACCTCGGAGTAATCGGTGTAGACAAAGTTGAAAACTTCTTAGGTTTTTGTTGATTTTTGTTGAATTTTCAAAAAGTGCTAGTCCGATTTCGATAAAATTTTAATGGGACCATTCCGGAAGTATACCCTATCCAATAAAAATTTTTCAAATCGGCTGTTAAATGACGGAGTTAGGCCCGAACAAACATAAAAAAAAAAAAAAAACAAACATCCGAATTGAGAACCTCCTCCTTTTGGAAGTCGGTTAAAAACTTTAAATTAACATACTTACCTACTATAAAAATACATAAATTAATAATTAATATGTACATAGTTTAGAGTTGACCGACTTACAAGTCTCGAACGCGCGTTTCGAGTGCTTGATTGCAGCACAATCGCTTATCGTCGGTTTTTGATAAACACAAAGGGATTTACAATGCATTCGAGGAGAGTGATTATTGCAGGCTCGTACATCCACGCTTGACACCACTCTTCTCGACTTGTGCTCAGCTCATGCTCGGCTCCTTAGCATAAACCCACCTTTAAATTAAGTCATTATCCTTGTTTGAAACTTGGACAGAATTACAAGCAGGTGATACGGTTTGAGTAAGATATTACTAATCGTGATCGAGATGTCGTCACGAGTGACTTTTGGCATGAAGTGATTGACCGCTTGTATTTATACCGAGCACTGATGGCCTAGTGGTATTTGGCTCTGACTTCGGTTCGAACTCCGCCAGGCGCATTACTTTTTTAATTTATTTCATCACTACTGCTCACAAAAAGGTAAAGAAAATCATCATGAGGGAAGCTGCATGTCCTAGAAACTTAAAATTCGAAGATATGATGACATTTACCAGCATTGAGCCCGTGGTGGATTATATCCACTCCCTCAGCCAGCAGCCAAGATCCCCGAAAGCTTTGGCAGATGTGTATTCACCTGGTGTACACTCATATTTCGCTAGTTATGTTAAAGTCTCATATAATCGGAGACGAGTCACACGAGGGCACAAATCCGCACTCCATGGCTATTACTTCCAGGGTCACCGGTTACCGTGACTCTGAAATGTAAAAGGCCATTAAAAAATCATCGTGGATTTTAGTCAGTACAAGTCTGACAGTCCCTCCCGCCCCGCCCCGGGCGGGAGGACTCTACCACGATAAAATTACTGATGGAATAACCCAATAACATTTTGCTCGACCCGAGAATTGAACCCGAGACCTTTACCACTTAACCATAGACAATAAGTTTTGATAAAAAGTTACCTTTATTATGATTGTTATAGTTAACCCAAAATCTTTTTTTTTTCCAGAGAGTTGCGAACAAACGAGAACATACGGATAGACAAGGAGCGAGGAGTGATGACCATGAACCCCAAGCTGAACCTCAAGTTCCTGCCAGAACAGTCCGTGGGTAGGCTCGAGAACGTCACCGTCAAGATACCGAACATAGCGCTCATTGTAAGTTTACGATTATGTCTGCATGAAGACTTTTTAAGTATAAAACTAATACGAGAAGCTCGTGGCTAAATAATCACAGGCGCAAGGCCGATCTTCCGGGTTAATCCTCGTTTGCCGAGATTGGTCTGGAATGAGTAACCATCCCTAAATAATTCGGCATAGTGTCTAAACACACTATGCCGAACGTACGCGACCGAAGTTCCGCGGCTGATTTTACGTTCCAACGTATTCGGCTGATATGACACACCATAAGTGCCGAACTTACGCGGCAGAAATTCAGTTGCTTATTATACAGTGAGTTAGCTGTGGTTAAATACAGAATACGTTGCCACCGAATTTCCGCTGAACTTACGCCCGACTGAAGTTCGGCTGTACGCTATAACGCAACGTAATTTCGGCATAATGTGTCGCCAGTAATTCAAATAGCATTGCAGGCGTAATCATGCCAAACTTCCGTCGCGTATCCTCGGCATAGTGTGTTTAGACACTTATAGCTAGTTTCGACCGTGCCTCGGAAAGCCCGTAAAACCGTTGGTCCTGGCTGTCATTTGTAGATCTTTGGCAGTCGCAACTTTAGTACGGAGCTCAAGAAGTCTGACAACCAGTCTTATCATGAGGTACCGTATTACCCAGTTACTGGGTTGTGGAGCTCCGATAGGCAGTCGCTCCGTGTAAAATACTTCAGTTGCATCTGGTTTGACTGGAAGCCGACCCCAATATAGCTGGAAAAAGGCTAGGCAGATGATGATGATAAAACTAAATATTTAAAGGGGTTTGAAGCTTTTAGCCCTATCGATTGCCCGCCATTTTAATGTATTTTTCAAAATCGTGGTTCAGAACAAATCTATACCAACATTATAAAGCTGAAGAGTCTGTTTAGGCAATATAAAATCACGCTACGACCAGCTTGAGTAGCGAGTGAAACCGCGAGAATAACTAGTGTTAGTGGACAAAAAAAAACTTGACATGTCTTATAGCTCCAGTTTTCAGAGTTATTTGCCGAAGTATAAGTCGAAAACTGAACTTTGGAGAAATAACTAATTTTGTCTTTTTTCTCCCTGCAGGTATTTATACTGAAATACGACAACATAATTGTATGCTTGTTTGTCACCTTTATGATAAAAAAAAAAACTTATTTTCTCAATAATATGTATATAACAACTGCAAAAATGTTGTTGCTATTTTCTATGTTACAAGGTTAGTTTTTTTTACCCTGAATAATCCCGAAGCTACAAAAAAAAACCCCTGTTAGGTATGGTTTAGGTATCAATTGATTTATTACATCCGTATTCTACAACTATTACTTAGGTACTCTCGTTTCTTATCAATAGTAATTTGTTACAGTTTTGTCTACATATTATGCAAAACAAAAGATAAACTATTAATATAATTGGAGCATTGAACTTTAACGTCGATCTAAAAAGTTCAATTTAGCAGAATCATGATATGGATTGCTAAAAAATTCGTCGTGAAATAGTGTATTTTTATTATATTTCCTAGTATGACAAGCAATAGAATATCCATTCAATTCAATCCAAATGAATACACATTCAAGTACATGTTATAGAGTATAAATGTATAGTAAAACGGAGTGAATAGACACGCAGCAGGGGTGAATCGGGACAAAAAATTAACAGGGATTTTAATTACGAATTAATATGATAGGTTACCAAAAACTACTCAATTTCATTCATTATTTTGAGACCGTGTTGGCAACATACCATTGTAATCATTATTTATCGTTAAAATCCCTTTCAAATTTTTGTCGTGATTCACCACATTTTATGTTGTTTTTACTTCTAACCTTTGGTAAAATTACATAAGGAATAGCCAGAAACTACAGAATGCTACCTGCTTTACTTTGCCCTCCAACCACGGATCTGAGAAATAAATTAAAAATACATCCATCTTCGTGCAGGGTGTCAATAGATTAAAAATTACATTGAGGTTAAAAAACCTTTTTCTTGACGTCAATCCATTTATTTTGTTTTTGTCTTGACCACAAATATTCATTTGGTTTTACTTGCACGATTTAGGTAATGGATTCTTTTTGTAAACATGTTGTATAAACTTTATCCTGTTTTTTGTAACAAAATTACTCACAGTCGAATAACTGGCTATTTATAACTGAAACAAATCTATTTTTGGATACTAAATAACTACCTGATTTTATTTTAGCTTTAATTGCTATAGTTGTAATTTTAGGGTTCTGTTTCCAAAGGGTAAAACGGGATCTTTACTAAAAATTTGCTGTCCGTCTGTCATCAGGCTGTATCTCATGAACCGTGATAGTTAAAAGGTTGAAATGTTCATAGATTATGTATTTCTGTTGTCGCTATATTATTATAACAACAAATACTACAAAAAAGAGTAAAACACTTTTTTAAGTATAATATTTAAGGGGGCTCCCGTACAACAAAAGGGATTTTTTGCTTGTTATTGATACTGGCAACAGATTTACGCTTGAAATATTCACAGAATATTTTGTTTCACTTTCGCTAAAATGTTAAATATCTGCACTAAATATTAAAGAGGAAAAATTGGTTTGTTTCTTTGTAATGGATAAACTCAAAAACTACTGGACCGTTTTAAAAAATTCTTTCACCATTAAAAAGCTACATTATCTGCGAGTTACATAGGCTATATTTATATACGCGCGGACGAAGTCGCGGGCGAAGTGCTAGTATTTAAATAAAATAAAACAAATAATTATTTAAGTAAGTGGGCCCTAACATAACATAATAATAATAATAATATTCCACAACTATCACACAACGCCATCTAGTCCCAAGCTAAGCAGAGCTTGTGTTATGGGTACTAGACAACTGATAAACATACTTAAATATTTCTAAATACATACATATTATAGATAAATTACACCCAGACACAGAACAAATGATCGTGCTCATCACACAAACCTTTGTCCTGGGTGGGAATCGAACCCACGACCTCCGGCATAGCAGTCAGGGTCACTAACCACTAGACCAACAGGCCAGTCCATGAAAACGGCAAAAAGTTTTTTTGCCGTTTTCATGGGTATACTGAACCCTTTATGCGCGAGGCCGACTAGCACTTTTGTATTCTAGAACTTGCAAATGGAAACTTTATAAAAACATAAAAAAAGGTATGAAAGTCTCTAACGTGTTATGGTATATTGATCTTCTTACACGTGTGTGTCTAAAATTAATATTTTAGGACAAAAAAAAACCCCGACGTCTCAGAATGTCTTGGGATAATAAAAAATAGCAACGTTTACGTTTCAAGTTATGTGCTGTCCTAACTTGTTATACAGGGCAGTTGAAGGTCGCAATTATGTGGTTTATTATATAAATCAGTAATTTAGAAAATAACGGCGTGACGACAGTAAAATGTGCTAGCTTAAAACTCAAGTCCAAAGTTTATGAGAAATATTTAAATTATGCTAAACGTGCCAAGACAAGTATAAGTACTTTTTAACAAATTATCTTGCAAAGTATTTCGTTTTTCTTCAACTACCTACTTAGAACTGTATTTTCGGAACATTAAGTAGGTATGTGTAGGGTTACCACCGTCCGAGTTTACCCGCATTTGTCCTAGTTTAGAGGGCATCCGGGGAGCGTCCGGGAGGGGGTTTCATTTGTAGTCCGGGTTTAAAAATTTAAAATCTTGGGCCGCGACACACGCACACTTCACCGTCCTCCCGCCCCTCCCGACGCAGTTGCCACGGTGCGCACTTCGGCTCATGTCAGTGTTCTGGGCTCTAAAATCCGGGGTTTTCACACGTCTTGTCCTGGTTTCCAAATAGAGATGGCAACCCTAAGTATGTATATATATTTCAGTTCTTGATGCTGAGTACTTCTAATACATCAATTTGTCCGAACAAAAAGACATGTCAAATTTTAAAGCAATTATTCTAATTTACCACACGATTTACGACGGCTTAAAAATACTGCCAATTTTAAAAGTATACGTAATATAGTAGCAAAAACTATAAAAACACAAACAAAAACTTTAGAAATCCCTTTTTACTTGTTTTTCATCGGTGACCAAATAAGTTCATGGAATGTGTGAAAAATAAGTTCATGGGTCATATTTAAATAAAATTGCATCATAGTTTTTTCTGGTTAACACATAAACCATAGTTCACGAGAAAAGATTTGAAGCCGTGAACCCTTTAACTGCTGTCAATGTCTCAACTAATGGACTACGAATTGAAATTCTATTTTTGCAATTTGCTAGCGTTTGCCCGTCACCTCGCCCGCGTAAAGTCTCTAACATTAAACATGTGCTCTGCGTTGCCTGTGTGGCTTATATGTATATCATGAAAAGTCATATTGGGATCAAAAGTATCCTATGTTTTAATCCAAATTATAAGCTATCTGTGTGCAAAATTTCATCCAAATTCTTTTAGTCGTTTTTGTGAAAGAGTAACAAACATCCATCGATGAATCTCTTTACTAGTTCGTGTTGTAAGAAGTAAGAAAAAGCTGCTGTACAGCCCTGTCTAAATTGCAACTGCATGTTTTGTTATTTGTCTCAAATTAATTTAAAATAAAGCGCAAAACATGCAACCATTCAATTAAAAAGGAATCTTTCCACATTTTTTTTTTAAATTAATGTGAAAAACACATCCAAATCCAATGCGTAGAAGTGACCTCAGCGGGCACAAAGACAGACAGACACGAAAGATGAATTTGTTTTGCTTAAAAAATGAAGATGAACTCTCTTGATACGAATAAATTACTACGTTGCTTTATATATAAATAAATTATGTTTAACTGATTCTCAAGGCCAATTTTACGGTGTTACAAAAATAACTAATGCATTAGCTAACTTCAGAAGGTACAAAGATTTATTATTACAAGACTGATGACCTTTTAATTTGTATGATGAATACTATGTACTTACATTATTTAAATAAAATCAACTAAATAAACTATAAAAAGGGCATAAATAGTCATACATAGACGCTTGCAGCTCGAGTTCGCGGTAATATCTAGAGTGCCACGGCCCCGGAAAGCAAAGGGTAACCGAAGGAACTCTTTCGCCTCACTCCCTAATGGTAAAACCCCTTCTACACGGTCAGACCTGACCACCTGACAGAGGTGACCTTGGTCCGGTGTGCGACCAAATATGGGCGGAGTCAGTCGGGAGCGCAGCCGTCCCGACAGGCTGCGTCCGCGGTGGGACCCGACCGTCAGCCGACAGCGTTCCAGACGGTGGGGTACTGTTGACACGACCAAGTTCACCTCTGTCAGGCGGTCAGGTCTGACCGTGTAGAAGGGGTTTAAGCGAAAATGTGGTCGACGATGAAGCACGCTTGCCTAGAAGTAACCTGTTCACTCTTGACTTGAAGACCCCAAGGTTAGACCTATCATGAAACACAGATGCAGGGAATTCCACTCCTTGGTTCATTACAATTTATTTATATCATCATCTGCCTAGCCTTTTCCCAACTATATTGGGGTCGGCTTCCAATCGAACCAGATGCAGCTGGATAATTATCAGTATTTTACATGGAGCGACTGCCTGTGCCTGAAGGTCCCTTCACAACCCAGTAATTGGGCAATACGATACCCATGGCTTTACGTGCTTTCCGAGGCACGGAGGAAACGCTAGGGTTGGGTTTGGAAATTCGCAACCTTAATTTGAGGATACTGGAGGTTTAGGGGGCTCAAGGGACCTCGTACCTGACCTCCAAAGTAATTTTGGCTGCCGGAGTTGCGTCTAGATATTTTTATTAAACAATTTTCAAAATCACGTAAAATATTATTAGATACTAGCTTCTGCCAGCGACTTCGTACGCGGATCCTGTTGCTTATGCCAGCGACAATGGGGTCGTCAAAATCGAAGATCTGAAACGTCTGATGTCGAATTCTTAGAGCCTGGGACGGGAAAACAACGGGACGAGCATGACGATTCCAGACGTTCCAGATCTTTCATTTTTGTTAGTCAACAGGAAATTCCCATCAGACTAAACAACTCTTGCTAAGATATGTTATTCATATAATATATGTTATAGTGTAGCTGGGCTCTTGGAATTTCACATCAGTTGTTCCAGATCTCAATTTTCATACATGAACAGAGAGTGCTCATTAGGCTGAACAACTCTTGCTAAGACGTCATTCCTATATAATATATGTTATAGTGTAGCTGGGCTCTTGGAGTTCCACATCAGGTGTTCCAGATCTTCAGTTTTTATACGACAACAGGGAGTGCTCATCAGGCTGAACAACTCTTGCTAAGACGTCATTACTGTATATGAAATAGTGTAGCTGGGCTCTTGGAGTTCCACATCAGGTGTTCCACATTTTCAAATTTATTTTCTTAGCAGAAAATGCTCATCACGCGGAACAATTTTTGCTATGGACGCAACCAATAAATCAATAGGTATTAATAGAGCGAGCGGAGCGAGCTTCGGGACTTGGGGCACCCCTACTCGGGCAGGTTAGGTTAGAAGGGGATGGCGGGTTTTTTAGACCCCTCCCCTCCCAGTAGATGGAGCCCCGCTACGCGGGTCCCCCTCCGTCTACTGGACTTTTAAAGAGGTGAGTGGCATAGGGGAAGGAGTTTACTACCCTTCCGCACTCTTTCCCCTCATGAATCAGATTTATTTTAACAAAAAATGATAAAAACATAACCTCAAAATGCGATTTTAAATAATTAATAAAAAAAAAACTATGCTTTTCCGGCAGGCGGAAGTGGTGGGGGTTGCATACCCCCGGTCCCTCCTTAAGGATACGAATTTCTAAACCTTTACCACTCGCTATGACAGATGGTCACCCATCCGCAGGCCAACCTCGGCAAGCACGGCTTAACCCGGAAGATCGGTCTGTGCGGCTGTAATTATTTAGCCACGAGCTCCTCATGATTCATGTACATGTTTTTTCTTTCTTCTTTTCCAGGCTATGAGCACCTTAGCAGCTGATAAGTTGGGATACTTTGCGAACGCTGGCGCCTATTACTCCATGTCAGCATTGGGGTCCAAACTCTTCAAGGAGATGCCCGTTCAAGATATGTTCTGGGGTTATAAAGACCCCCTGGTATCTATTGCGAATACTTTTCTACCCGGATGGATTGATTTCGATAAGATTGGACTGCTTGATCGGGTTAGTATTTTGTTTGTTATTTACCACAGAATAGATTTGAATTATAATTTTATTCCCGATTGAGCAACTTATCAAAATATTGATAGGTGCTCAATCGGGAATACAAAAGTTGCTCCTAACAGAGGTGCTCTGAAAATAGTAGGTAGTTAAAACGGGAATAATTCGTAATTAGGCACTTTAAAACATATTTCGTAACTACTGAACGTTTGACGTGACGCGCCATTTATTTTAAAACCAAATAGCTAAAATCAAGCACATCACAAGATACGACTTAACGATGGATGTAGTTATCTTTAACCACACTTTTTTGTTACTGTTTTTAGCATTTCAGAAAATTTTCGAAACAGCAAAAAAGGCAACTAATTTTTAATGACATAATTCCTTCTTCTAAAAAGGTGTATTTTTACAGTTCTATGCACAAAAACTGGAGTGGTCTGAGGTGGAACTCAGGGATCGCAGCAGGAGATACTCCTTGAACGCTTGGAACAACGTTACCGGTATTTTGGAGCAAGGGTTCACAGATCTGGAGACCAGGTAAGCAGCTCTTTCTCCGAAGAGATAGGTCGCAAGACACTGTTTTGATCTAAGATGGCACGGTGGGCGCAGTGTCTGCGCTGCATATATATCGCAGATTTGATTCCCGCACGGAACAAATAACAACGGCAATATTTTTGTCTTAAAGATAAAAATGAAAGAGAGAAAAATGGAGAATTTAATTTGTCACGTGTTCTCATCTTCAATAAAATTATGGTACTAGTGTGGGTCTTTTGGAGCGGCAATTCTAAGTAGTTTAAGGGCTGAATTTTTAATAGTCAGATAACTTTTATCTTAGGAATATTATTGGCGGTTTGTCAGCTTATCTATAGAAAATATGTCAAACCGCTATTTTTATTCCTCAGATAAACTAGTTATCTGACTATTAAAAATCAGCCCTTAATGTGAAACTGATATTATCTAGTCAGTCAAACGTTGTGAAGGCCAACAGAAGGTAAATTAAGAGAGATTAAAAAAAATGTCTAATCCATACTAATATTACAAAGCTGAACAGTTGGCTAGGTAACGCATGGTGTGAATAATTTCTCTGGAACAACTGGTTCAAATGGATATTACATATACAGCGATGGATAGTCTATTTATCGAGGAAGGCTATAGGCTATGTAACATCACGTTACCACGGGATTACAGTTCGTTACACTATGTATTTATTGTATGTACGTCATAAGTCTTAACCGCCCTCTCCTTTTCCAGCACACCATGCAACAGAATCAAAGGCTCGTTCGAAGGTCTGATGCTGCCCCCCAACTACGAGAAAGGTCGCAACATCACCATCTTCAGAAAGCAAGCCTGCAGAAACTACCCGTTCAGCTTCGTCGAAGAGACCACGAGTGCTCAGGGTCTTACTTCTTATATGTAAGTACTAGCTGTTACACGCTTTGTTTGCCCCCTACCACCTCATGCTCTCTCTATTCCTTTACTCTAGTCCGATGCGACGGCACTCCGACACGACCGGAGAGAGTCAGGCGCAGGACCAACGTACTTTCCGAGACACGGGGGGAGGGGGGTATTATACATATATGGTTCATGAGATATAGCCTGGTGACAGAGACGCACAAACAGATGTACGGACACCGGGGTTTAAAGCGCTGGCCACACAGAAAAGACGCAGACGGGGCGCAGATACAGTGAAACCTGGTTATGTGGGACCTGGATAAGTGAGAAACCTCCATAACTGGAGCTCCACTGCTGAAGTCCCAACACTTTGGCACTGTATTACCTCTGTTAGTGGGACGAAGCGAACCTCTATAACTGGGATTCGTTCTTTCGATTTTATCGTCATAGTTACCTCTATAACTGAGACGGCAAGTAAATTTTACATGTATTAACCTCTGTAAATGAGACAACATCGTTTTGTTTGTGTAATTACTTAGTCTTATTCTACCCGCAAATTCTGCACTTAACTAATTTTGAGCATCAATGACCTTCAGTTTTAGTTTTGGGCGATTCCGCTATAGACGATTTTCGACATGATTTTTTCAAACACGCTATTAGTTGTTTTTTTTTTTGTTATTAGTGCAAAGAAGAAAGTCTAAATATTATAATCAATTTATTTTTATTTGATTTTATACCATATCTTTTTTTTTTGACGCGTTTGAAAATATTACCATCTGAAGATTTGGTATAAACTGTAAAATCATAACTAGCAACAGTGGCGTGAAACAGTTGTTCTTGACAGTTTGAGGTTACGTTTTACCGGCTAAACGTAAAATGTTTCGTAAAAATGTTTCATGACTTTGTTCCCACATGTCAGTCACCGGTACGTGATTTATCAGTCACGTCACCGGTCAGGCACGTCAAATATTATTACCATGCAAGTTTCATACTTTTATCCCCACACACCCGGCAACGTCACGTCTCAATTTAGTCAGTGTGTTCAATGATACAGCCAAACCGGAGACGTTACTGACGAACGACGTGACGGTGACTGGTGACTAGACAAACCGTCACCGATCCGTTGTCGGTGACGTGACGTGGCTGATGTGTGTGAATGCACATTTATGGCTACGGTTGATGGCAAACGATACACAGACATCGTTAATAATACAGCAGAAGTGCAAGTTGATGATATTATCGCGAAGTTGGAAGCGCCAAAGAAAATGACTGATGAAAATAATATGTTCGTAAAATCGGCAATTATTGACGTATTTCAAAAGAAGTAGTTAATATAAGCGACAGTAAAAGTATTGCTGTTAGTATTATATAAAGTTTGATGTCTTATTTTGTTCCTATATGATTAAAAGTGATGATAAGTTAGACTGGTTGCACCCGCGATAATTTGGTGTTGCACCCGCGATTATTTAAAAAAATAATAATTCATTGTTTATTTTTGTTTTGTTAAGAGTTTTTATTTTAAGTTCTTTGTTACTTTAATACATTTCAAAATATTAAGGCATAACATATTAAATATGTAAGAATTAACAGATTTATGTGTTTTGTGTTTGTGATCTGGAAAGGTTGGGCCAAATTTGTTGCACCCGCGATGGCAGTTTGAACCTTTTTCCTGGCTTTTAAAATATCATATAAAAATTATTGTTAATTAATATAAAGTAAACACATTAAAATGTAGTCTTATAAAGACTAATTTGTATTGAAATGTTTTTCATTTAATTATTATAAACTAAAACAGGCGTCTAAATGTTGCACCCGCGATAATGGAATGACCCTTTTGCTTTACTATACGGATGTTTATTTGAAAATGCCGATACGAAGGCTCAAATTATCAATAATCCAGAATTAAAAATAAAAAAAAACATTTTTATTTGATTCATTTTTGCACTGCATATTAAAAAAAATAAATATTTTACATAATTACATTCAGTAACATTTTTACCGACTTAAAAAAAAAAGGAGGTTATTGATTCCTAATAAATATTAAAATTAACGTATAATGTTTACATAATACGTTATTTTATTTGATAAATCGCACCTCTTTAACTGAGAGAACCTGCATTCTGACATCTGTTAATGGAACCCTCTGTAAATGAGACAGATTTGCAGGTCCCTTGAGGTCTCACTTAACCAGGTTTCACTGTATATGTCTCTACAGCGTCCCTTTCATACAAAATGTATAGAAGCGTCACAACGCAAAACATACAAAAAAATCGGGTCGCGGCGGGCGCAACGCGTCCTCGTCTTATATGTATTGTCTTTTCTGTGTGGCCTGCGCTTTAGCAGTTATATAGCAAATATGAATGTAAAATAACACCAATCTTGATTCTCTTGCAGGTATTCAATGGACAACACAGCTTTCAGCAACACCTCTCCCTTCGCCTGCAACTGCACCAGTGAATGTCCTCCCGAAGGATTCGTTGACGTCAGCAACTGTTACTATGGTTAGTACTATAATATATAATACTCATTTTGTTCAATAACACGATGTATTACAGTTAAAATTAATGCCAGAAAATGGTATAGGACACCAACACCAATGTTGGTCCATTTATCGCATTTGCCTACTACTGAGATTGAAATCCAGAGTTCAATTTCCATTGTAGTTTTTTTATTAGTTGGAACTCTGAACGTGTTTTCAGATCATGTCAATAAAGCTATTCTTCATCATCATAGCCTATAAATGTTTTCACTGCTGGACAGAGGCTTCCTCTCTGTAAGGCCCTTCGTACACAAGGCGACTCAAGTTTCCGATACCTTACGACTTCGGTATCCAAGCAGCTAGCGTCAATGGATACCAAAATCGTAAGGTATCGGAGACTTGCGTCGCCTAGTGTACGAAGGGGCTAAGAGGGACAGAGCCAAAATCAACCACGCTGGTTCAGTGGGTTGAAATAGATAAAACGGTATTTAACTATTCCAGAAAATCTGATGGGATTGTAGTTTGGTTTTCAAAAATTGAACCTTTCTTATTTCCTGTTTCTTTAGCTGATCTTCTCTTAATTCTTTTTGTTTTTCAGGTTTCCCAATATCCCTATCCAAACCACATTTCATGGACACGGATCCTGTTCAGCAGGCTTACTTTGACGGAATGAAACCTGATCGTGTTAAGCATACGTCGCATTTTGAGTTGGAACCTGTAAGTACACCAAACATTTTTGACCCGCTCACAAACTTATTTTCAAGACCTTTGACAACTCGATTAGATAGATAATTATGTCAAGCCTAATTAACCAATAATGATCCCATTGCTGGGACATTTTCGCATCTTCTTCCTGTTTGAAAGAGAGAGTGGATTTTGCTCGGTGGACTTCAAATTTTGTCTTTGATTTTCAATTTCTAAGACTTATGAATCTTACTTCTATTGGATGGATGTTTGTTACTCTTTCACGCATACTCAGCTGGGTTATCGATTTGAATTCGAGCATAGATAGTAACTTGGATTAACAAATAATACCTCTTGTCTTGGTATTTTATTCCCATAGCATAATAAGACCTCGAGAATACCAATTGAAAATCATTGTTTCTTCTCTTTTGTGCTTTAATTAACAATATTAATGTGATTTACAGGTAGTCGGAGTGCCGCTGGGTTTCTCAATTAAGATCCAGATCAACCTGGCAGTGAGAGTGTCTTCAGGAAACCCCATCACAGCACCTTTGAAGGACAAAGTTTTACCGATCATGTGGTTTTCAATGGTGAGTTACTCGTTTGTTAAAATAATTTGCCATTTTAGGATCACTTTTGATATTCAATTACTGAATTATGACAATAATGATGATTAATATACTAACGTTCCTATCTCATCCATATGTCTATTACATACTCGTGTATAAGTTTTAATGAAAGTAGTATTTTTGTCAGAAATCCATTATCTATATCGTAATTTTAATACTAGTCCTATTTATTTGGGGTCGATCGCCTCAAGCGAAGCCGGATGGTCATATTTGGTGATCATTCAGATACACCCCAATAGGGCGGTAAAATTGTACCACGATGTGCCACAGTACAGTCAGAGTCACAGCCCTTGGTTGTTAAATATTCGATCCCCTTGGATTTGTTACTTGTCTTTATATAGAAAAATGGCAAAAACTAGCTTAAGGACCTTTAAGTAACTTTAGGACCAAAAAATACTAATCTATAATTTTTCTTCCAGTTCTGCAAAGCACCACCCTCAGAAGTAGTAACGCTACTCCGACTTCGCCTGCTCTACGCTCCTCCACTAGTCATCGTCCTCGAAGTCATACTCTTCATCATAGGCCTCGTCCTTTCTGCCCAAGGTCTTCACAGGATCTGGAAGCCGAAGTACAAGATCATCCCACCAAAGGGGATCCCCACTCCTATCATTAGGAGAAAGAGTACAGACAGGAGAAAAAGCAGTGTGATCCTAAATATGGCAGAAAACGTAGCATTTAGATATAATGATGATGAAGATCTGGCTAAAGAAGCAGTCTCACTACTGGCTATTAATGAAGATGACAATGAATTTGTAGACTTACTGCTCAGCTCTGAGGAAGAATGAGCAGTTGAAGCCTTAGATTCTTTTGCTCAACTCGATTTTAAGAGTGAAGATTAAGTAATTTTGAAGTATCTTGCCTTTGTGGTATGAAGTGAGGAACAGTGAACATTTGGATCGATTAAATTGCTCAAGTTTTGCTCAAGATTATTTATGAACATTAATTGACGATATTAATAGGTTTACGGCTAGATTTCCACCTCTAGTGATAGAGATATAGAATGTGTGATTGAAATAATTGGAACTGTTAACGAAAACCACTCAATAGCTCATATAAAAAAAAAATCATTTGGACAAAATCACCAGAAAAAAAAGAGCTGATGATTATTTTACAACTACGCCTTGTATCAGCATTGACGACTAAGTTATGTATTCTTGATGACTGGGTA
Source organism: Agrotis clavis (assembly GCA_954870645.1). Taxonomy (NCBI): domain Eukaryota; kingdom Metazoa; phylum Arthropoda; class Insecta; order Lepidoptera; family Noctuidae; genus Agrotis; species Agrotis clavis. The sequence goes on along the minus strand of OX940928.1, from coordinate 24,818,221 downwards.
ATGTGAACTATTTATGTTTTGTTGCCATTATATTTAATACTATAAGCTCCGCTGGCGGTAACTATTATTTAAGATAGGTAGATATTATCAATAAATTGCTCAATTAGTCATGGAATTAGTTATTTTACGGCATCCATGACAGTAAGGCCCAAAGCTATAGAGCAAACTTGGTCTTAGCTTAACTCAATCACAAAATGAACCTTACCAATCTAACCTTAATGTTCTTATTCGTATGATATAGCTTGGCCCTAGTCGTCTGTAGGAATATGCAACTGAACTTTATACTGATGAAGCGAAACTCGGCTAAACTTGAGCTAAAACTAAATTCGCTCTATAGATTTGGGTCTTAGGTTTGAACCACATCTGTCAGCGCGGAATTTTATGTTCTATGATGCTCTATCCTTTTCTTTCACTCAGAAACGTTTCGTTAAAGATTGGGTTAAACAAGGTAATAAATACGCTCTTGTGGAAAATACGCCCCGAAGGCCTTATGCTACGTCAACAGCGGCCACCCATTTAGACCCTTGGTGATAGTACGGCCCTTTCACTTCCCAAATCCAGCCCTGATATGTGTGGATGGTCTTCCAGAGACATGCCCGAGGCCGAGGGCCATGTTTTACGCCAACAGCGGCCACACTTGTTTCCAAGCAGTAAGTTTGAATGCTAGAATGACGGGGCGTTTTGTCAATTAGGGCGTATTACCCAGTTTTCCACTTTGCTGATAGATGTAGTTTAACCCTTAAATGTTGTGCAATAGTATTTATTATTAATTTCATATGCGACACATAGGTATCGGTTGCATCTTTTTTGAACTTTCCAAATATTTGTAGGTTTTTGATTGCTATTTTTGTTGGCAGGACAAAAGTGCTGAACCTTTGTCTTGATAGTTTTTTTAAGATATTTATTGTCATTTACAGTATTTTTGTTATCAGTCTATTACAAAGCGGAAATAAACTAAATATTATTGTACAACATTTTTTACTATAAATAAAATTGCTCAATATAAATTAGTAGAAGTAGCAAGGTGTGCGGTTATTATTTATCATTATACAAAGTTATCAAATGAGACAACTTTTGCCTTCTAGAAGTAATTAGCATAATAAATAAATTAATATTCCACGCTATGCCTATTAGGAGCTCCGGGAACGCGGGACTAAGAATTACCGTGACCCCGGAACGTAAAGGGCTATTGAAGAACACCGTGGATTTTAGTCAGTACGAGTCTGACAGTCCCTCCCGCTCTGCCCTGGGTGGGAGGACTCATTTGATGATTTTACCACGCTAAAAAAAAGCCAATTGGAGCTATAATTATTATGTTTTATGTAATAATTATTATCAAATGCTAGTTTAATTTGATTTTGAGTGGGCCAGTAAACTTTATGTTAATTTTAATTAGAAAATAAGTAGTGTGCTTTATCGGTGTTCCCATCGGCAAAAAGTGAAAAATTTCCATACAACAAACTTTTATTTACGAAAATTAGCATTTTCTTTATAATCCGGCTCCAAGGACCAGTCATTTATAATGAAACTCAATAAACTCTTTATAAAATAACTCGTTTTTAAAAGTTTATGATTTCAGAACCAACAGACTTATGAATGAATGAATGGATAGAAATACTTTTGACAGTAAATTAGTAAATCAGGAATTAGTGAATCAGCATCCCAGTATTATAGTTTTATTACTGAAATTTTCGCTATTTTGTCTATTTTTTATCCGATTTTTATATTATGCTATAAGGGACCATATTTCTACCATTTTGTGATATTAGTTTTAGTCCTAATTTTAAGTTATTTTTGAATAAACTGTAAACATTTAATTTAATAGACTGACGGTGAAATGTTTTTGTAATTTAAATAAAATAATTTTCAAGACTTTTATAACGCTTTTTTATTGTATACACCATATTGTTTTTACAATAAAATAAATTAATAATTATTTCAAATGATAATTAACAATTGTACAGAAACTGGTATTACAGTTAATATGTATCTATATTAACTTGGGTAATGTCAATCAACACCCCTTATAATTATTTTTTACATAAAATAAAGTTTGAAAATAACGAAGGCAAAATAGAAAATCAAAACGTGTACGCAGATTTACTACATTACTACTTATGCCGTTTTTCTAACAGTATTATGTCAAAATAATTTTCAATCTTCGGCTCAACGGAGAAATTAAAATTTTAGTGCGCACTTTCATTTAGTCATTTATACGTCAGTTTTCACTAGTAGTTAGATAAAAATTAAAAAAATAAACATTTCAACAAAAAGTAGATGTAGTGAGGCAGAATATAAACTAAAAATAAATATTTATTTATTTATTGGAATTTAGTTAAGAACATTATTTATACTAATTAAATCACAGTTGTTTTGAGTGGTAATGCGACGAAATTTAACTATAAATAATAATATTACCTATTTCTAAACTATAAAATTAAAATACAATTATCAAGGCTAGCTATATCAGCCTAAGCCCCTTTGTACACAACGCGACGCAAGTCTCCATTACCTTAGGACATTGGTATCCAGGCGACTATAGCAATACAAATCCATAGAGGTTCGTACACAGTCACGCGTCAATAGATACCAAAGTCGCAAGGTTTCGGAGACTTGCGTCGCGTTGTGTACGAAGGACTTTAGGCGTGCTAAACAAAGAAAGCATTTTAATGATAAATGATGATAAATGATATTTATTTTTGCAAATAGGTTCACAAACACAAACACTTTTACAAGTCAAAGCATTTTTTTCCGCGAACTTTCAACATTATTTTAGATCGCTGAACACGAATCGAGAAGACATTAGCGTACATAGTATACAGGGTGAATTTTTGATAGTGAAACATTGAAAACCAGTGAAACGTTGAAAACAATGAATAATTTCGGATGAATCATGGCTCAGTATAAGTAAAGTTACATAGAAAAATGGCAATTTCATAAAAAACTGCTAAACAGGATTATTGTTTTTTTCTTAAATCCAATGATGCAGTTTTAGTTTTAGTCAAAATCAGCCTCGAGTCTCCTTTCAACGTTTTTTGATATTCCTCATAGTTTCGGATATAGCCATCCACGCCCAGTTGAAAAATTCAACTTGTATAATATTTATCAAGAAATTGTTTGAACTCAAGATAACTTTTAGTTGAATTCAAAAAATTAAAATAGAAATGTTATAATACTATGTGACTACGTTAAGAATGCAATCACATAACGTTTCCTTACAAATATTGCATATTTAAGAGTGTGCAAGTGTTATAAAAGCGAACATGACGTCACTATATGACGCCATAGAAGTTTCGTTCTAATCGTGGTCGCATTATGAGTATTTTTCAAACATATCGGTAACTACATACGAAATACTAGGTATACTAAAACTAAAGTAAAAATATTATAACAACGTATGTATAATGGACAATTATTATAAGTACAACATTAATTAATAATTTATATTATGAACTAAATCGGTTTTAAAACGGAGACTAGAAGGTATATTTACAAATTGGTAATCATAATAAATTAATACTACAAAAGGTTAAGTTATAATTGTTACTCTGCGACATTTTAATAACTTTGTAAGAGTCGGACCACACTAACGGCTTTTCCCGTTGATTTTTGCGATAATAAATCAAGACTGACATAAGCTTTTCTATACCTTTTACCTTATTTATGTCAACGTATTTTTTTTTACTTTTCTATTTCTAATGGAACATTTACACTAAGTACTCAATTTTTCGGTCGATTTAGACGTGCGGTAGTCACCAGTCACATCGCTTGTAAAAAGAATCGCAACACCAAGCAACAAAATCGCGTGCCACATTTTCATTCTAACGGAATAACATAGAACCATAAAATACACCTCTTGCGACGAAAAATCGTCTGCAACTGAATATACTACACTAACATACATAACTGGAACCAATTACACGGCCAGTTTAGCTACTCGCCGCACGGCAAGAGTCCGTCGTAGAGCTTGCGATTTTAGTCACTTGCGGGCAAAGTCAAATGACCACCGATACAGTCGATTTTCGCCACGAATTCCGAAATTCCGCACCGAAAAATCCGCGAAAGAGTTTCCCCCGTGCCTCGGAAAAATACTGATCATATTCAGCTGCATCTGGTTCGACTGGAAGCCGACCCCAATACCTATAGTTGGGAAAACAGGCAGATGATGAAATGTCCCCATTACGCAGTAAAGACCGTCATCTTTCAAGGCCCTATCCTGTATTTTATTTTTAAAACTGCTAACATTTAAACAAAAATCACACACTTTTCTCCGCACTACTGAATACTAGCTAGCATAAACATGAGCGTATATCCAAGCGACGTAGTGGGCTACATTCGTATACACGTCGGGCACACCACGTCGGGCACAGCCAGAGCCGAAGGAGGTTAGCCCTCGGAGCTCCCAGCGACCCCCTGACCGGCACTGGAGGGGTCCACCGCTATCACCCTGGAAAAGAAGATGGATTGTTTAGACAAGAAATAGCATGGTAAAGGTAGTGAAGGTTCAATACCCAATGGTATCAAGTAAATATTTATGAAGTATCAACTTCAAGTTCTTAAGTTGTCAAACTACAAAGTACAGTACCCTTAGCACGAATTTTCAGTATTTGAGACGTAAACTGGAACTTTGACAATTTCAAGTTGACATTTTTCAAGGAAAAAATTAGTTCCGGCTTCGCGCACCAGAGGCGCTGTTCCATTTTTTCATACAAGAAACGCTGTAAATACTGTAAAGTAAAAGAGCGAAAATTCGTGCTAAGGGTACTGGTTACTTCTAGGCAAGCGTGCTTCATCGTCGAACACAATCATCTTCGCTTATCTCTCGCCTGATGGGCGAGATAGTGGGCAAACACAAACCTATAATTAAAATAAAAAAGCAAGCACGGTTTTTCACGTTTTTGTGGCATAAACTTTAATTTGATGGAATAAGAAGTCGGTTAAAATAGTTCCTTGTTCGTACACAGGAGGCGATTTTCCATACAATACATTTTTCAAGTACGATAAAACACGGGAAACATGTGATACCTAAGGCTGCTATGTTATGAAAGGATTGAAAAATTCAAGCTTGCAAGATATAACAGCGGTTTCTTTGTTGGTAATGCCACCCACAATCGAATATTTCACAAAAAGAAAAATGCGATTCGGGACGCAAGCGTTGTGTATAAAAAGAAAAGTGAGTGCATAAAAACGTGGGAAAAATAGGATACCATCAAGTAAGTAAACTATCATCATTCTTTTGCTGCTTCCATATTTCTTTAGTTTAAACTCATCACCTGAGCAGTAAAATTGTTAATGTATCTAATTGAAACATCAACACAAGGAGAAGCCACAAAAATGTTGTTAGATCGATAATAATTTAAACGCGACTCAATTATTTTAAATTAAAAATGACTCAAAAAGGTGTTACTAATAAAAACTTGCAGGTAACAAAACAACATTCACCGATGTTTTCGTCCACAAATTGGATTGAATTCTTCGACTATCAAATTGGAAAAAAAACTTTGTTGTGAAATGTATTTACTACTAAATCTTCTCATAATAAAACTTTGATAAAATTACCAAAGGAGTGAAATGTAGTTAAACACGTTTTTAGTAAAATTAAGTGTAGGACTGCATATAATTATTATTAATGTGAATACTGAATAGATTTTTTTTGCATTCTCTACCGCTGTTACTTTATGATATGATACCTTGTCATTTTACGGACAATTCACGACTTTGGTCTATGCTGCGAGCGGTGCGGCGGGCGTCGCAAGAACATGAAGTACCTAAGCGAATTCGCCACTCGGGCACATCATGGCCTGTTTCAAACATTGCTATATATTTGGTCTTACTGCACGCCGTGCTGCCTTGCGCTAAGTCACCCAAAGCCGTGAACGGGTTAGGTTGAGGTTTTTAAAAGTATCAGTTATGCATCACCCGTCTTCCACTTCTTTGACGGGAACTGTTGACATCAGAATTCCCACATCCAGGATCGAACTCACGACCTTCCAATCAGTCACAGATACACTACTATTGCCTGATATAACATTATCTGATGAGTGAAAGTCAAGAATTTTGAATGAACTTTCCAATGTGGAGACGATTGTCACGAAAATTAATAAGAACAGTATTAAATTGTAACAAGTCAACATCAGTTTTATCTTGGCTAATGATCAGTTGTGACTGACAGTTTGGTATGGCTTGAAGAGTTCGTATACCGGTTGAAAAATACCCCTGGTAATTGCATGAAATATTATAAGATCAATCTCAAATCTTAGGTACTGCAGGAAAAATACTCCGTCGTACCACAAAAAATAAACTTCTCTTGAACACTAGTCTAAAAGATGTCTAACTGCCTAATAACGACCCTTATATCAACGTCAAATGCCGTTTTGCAGTTGACAGTGTTTTTAGACAAGTGTTCAACAGACGTTTAATTTTCTTGTAGTAAGACTGTGTCCAGATTTTTTTCTAAAAATTTCTTTGTTTAACAAAGTCGGAACTCCAATAGAGGGACAAACTGTCAAGGTCACGGGACTACCTAAACAGATAACCGTGACCCTGGAACGTAAAGATCTCTTGAAAGAAAACCGTTTATTTTAGTCAGTACGAGTCTGATAGTCCGTTCTACCCCACCCTGGTGGAAGTTAGTTAGATAATACAAATCTAGTTTAGTAAAAATTAAGTCAAATCTTGAGTTCTAGTACTTAATTATAAAATTATAATCTAGCTATATAACAATCGTATCTTCAATCTTGGACACAAGATCAGATTAGAGATTGAATGCTGCAGTTATTTAAAACTGTTCAATTTTGATGGTTGATAAGAACAGTAGATGTTATGCCGAGACGCTATTGCGAAATAGATACAAAACAAAGAGTTTTAGGAAGCAAAGATACTCGTAATACTGCTCCTGTAATGTTTTTTGGACTAACTGCATTTTGTTTTTTGATACTAAGAGGGCTAATACAAATAGGATCATAGAGACTTTAATGATCACCGCTGCTTTGACGATTGATTTTAAGATATCAAATACACAAAAGTATTCCAACACCAAAATGTTTGCTAATGAACCAAAACAAAACTATGCCAGATCTTTTAAAGACTTGAGATAAAAATCAAAAATTGGATAACAATCTCGAGACATAATTGGTTCAATTAAAATTCTTGATAAACTAACAAACCCAGACTGTTAAGGTCACGCCAGTTTCTACTCTCACTTGGGTGGCAGAATTTTGGGACAAAATATAATAATTATTATAAATTACTCATTACTAAAGGAAACTTCAGATACTCCAAAAAGTATTACCGAGTATTCATACTGTCTTTACTTTGGAACTTGGGAACAAAAAAAGGTGATATCGGCAAAGCCAGTTACTGAACCGAAATAATCATTAAGGTTGATAGCTATACGAATGAATCATCTATTACAGGAACAAGTATCAAAATAATTCCGTCCGCTTGTGATGTGTTTTCCGTAAGCCTTAAATAATTTGCTTTTTATCAGGCAATCTGCCTTACGCTAGAAAAGTAAAAAAAAAACAAAACAAGATTCACACTAACCACACAAGCTCCAGTGCTGCCATCTGTGCTCCCAGCACACAGATGTCCATCATTCAACGGAAGTGTCAGTGCGTACCTATCTCTACAGACATTCAACGGTAGAACAGGCACCTCAGCTTCTAACAACACATCTGTCAACGTCCCATTAGTCTGTTCTCTGCCCCATCCAGTAGTGTAACACTCATCTTTAAAGTCTAATCTGTTGTTATCATCAATAAAAGGATCTATTTCTTCACCAAACATTAGCTTTTTATCACTTCTGTTTATATTTACTTTATAATCATCTTTTAGAAGACTGTTCCTTATAAGTTTGACTACACTGTCAAGCGTAGCACTGTCATAGATTAGGTCACTGTGCCCTCTTTCATTATCAGATTTCCTCAGTTCTTCACCGTTCTTCCTTTCTTTTTCTCTGTTTGATTCGTTGGATACCCTCACATTATATCTCATATTCTTATGTTTCTTACTCACTAACCCTGAGAAGATATTTTTCGTTAAATTATTCAGTTTTTCTAAATATTTTACTGCGGTATCTGGTTTTGGTTTTGGGGGTTTCGGCTTTCGCTTAGGTGGTTCTGTGTTTGATTCCGGACGGAGGTAGAATGATGAGCTCTGGTCTGAATCGATGGGATCGAGGGGTGGTGGCTCGAATGGAGGGAGGCAGATTGTTCGGATGCGACTGCCTGTGCTTACGTCTGCTGGTCTTGTGAGCTTCATTAGGGCTGAAAAGAGAAAGATATGCACTGATGAAAGAAGTTGCTACTGGAATTAGCTGTAGTGTAAACCAAAGCATTTTGATTCAGGTTTTTTTACTTTATTATAGTCCATATTTAAGAGATCATCAAAGTATCAGTAAGAAATTGCCAATGATTTACATTAATGAGATTTAAGAATTCGATGAAAACACAGCTGCATTTCAGAAAGGTATTTAGACATTTTTTACTGCTAAATGTGGTGATGATGACAAATTAATGGACTATGATTGTAATTTAGATAAATTGATATCACTGACTGTGAATACATTAGCACGCCTTATGATGGCAGGATATGCTGGAAAAAAAATGGACTGTAACGCCTATTGTTAGCATATTCTAGGAAATTAAATATTTTTTATACCACTTGGGCTTTTTTTAATTCCTTCTCACCTATATCATGTTGGTAGTTATGAAACCGGTGATGCAGCACGATCTTCTCGATTGGCACATAGGCTCCCTTCTGCTCAGCTCTGTCCCATTCCCCCAGCACTGCTGTCCAGAGAGCTGGCACTGGTAGGTTGAAGAGCTCACTGGAACATTTAGTTGAAGACTGTTACTTTTGGTTAATCAGAAATAATGTGGTAGAGTCATATTATACTGTGGAAAACGAGCTTCTGGGATTTATTTGATAGTATGTTTGATTATGAGTGATGAGTAGTTACTAAACATAATAAGTGGACATACCATACAGATCATTCATTTCAAAGCTACTAAAAATCCTTAACAAACATAGTGAACTAAAAAGATATCGGGTTTTCAGACTTAAAATTAAAGAGTTCAGGGAAGTTGTTTCATACAATTATTGGTTAGTATTGTTTACTATCCTACTAATATTTAATTGTGACCTACGAAGTATTTATTTTCAATTTCAATTTGGCTTACCAGGTTTACCAGGGCCAGCTATTTTATTGAAACGACCAGAAACAGTATCGCACTTACGAGTATTACAACTGTTTCAGTACTAATAATCAGTGAGTCATTTAAGTTGTCACAGTATCACTCGTAGCTTAGTCCTAACAACATCTTTAATGTATGTTTAACTCGACGGTCAGTTGATAATATAGCTGGTGTCTAAGGCTCGTATTACAGAACGACACTCAAGCATTACTTAAAACTAGATTCAGGCATTTGATTGGTTGAAACTAGATTTGAACTTGAGTTTTGATGTGCATTTTGTAATACGGGCCTAAAAGTTTTGGTCATCACAATATTTTATTTCAAGTTTGAAGTAAAACAGATATACTTATGGATGCAGTGCGCTGTCGTCAGCAGCCACATGGGGTGGACCAGCACGCCGCCGCACCAGTGACCGATCAGACCGTAGTTTGGATGCAGCAGCTGAAGGGACACCTGGAAATGAGGAATGAAAGAGGTGAATGCAGTGGTTATGACATCTGACATCTATAATCATCATCATTAGCCTATAAATGTTCCCACTGCTGGAACACAGGCCTCTCTGTGAGAGGGAGTGGGTCATAAACCAGCACGCGGGCCCAGAGCGGGTTGACGGATCCATAACTTGCTGACATCTACAACTTGCTTCGAATTTAAAAGAAGTTGAAGTGGACTTCTTAATATTGTTGTTGGAGTTGGACACTTTACGGTCCGTTCACGCTATGAGCGGTGGCTTAGCATGGGGCGGCGACTGACATGTATAGAAATGTATGAAACTCGCCACAACACGCCACCGGCGGCGAAAACGCGCGCGGTTTTCTACGAACGATGGTATTGCTTTATCGAAATACAGGTGGCCTACCATAAAGTCTAAAAGCGAGAGTAAGTGTGGAAACGGAAAGAGGCAGAGCTGTACAAGTCGTCTAGCGCCACCTCGCTACATTAAAACATTAGGCCATCTGATCATAAACAGTCAGAATAATAATAATTACGGACCTGCCATGGCCAAGCTCCTCTCTTAGACTCTCTTCCTTTGATGATGCGCAGTTGTCCATGTGTCCTGTCTCGAGGTTGACGCGTGTGCCGACGTAGTGGTACTCCACATTCTGAGGAAGAAGATACGGGGAAATTAGAGATGTGGTCTGATCAGTAGAAGACTTTTTTTCTAAGGGAAAGAGAGTTACGGGTCGCAGGACTGTCTAGATAAGTAACCGTGACCCTGCAACGTACAAGACTATTAAAGGAAGACCGAGGATTTTAGTCAGTACGAATCCGACAGTTTCCATTCCACCTAGGGCGGACTAATAATATGATGATTTTAAGAATAATTCCCGTTGGATCCCACTTTTGAATCCCACTTGAATATTTTTCTCGTTGGATCCCACAAAAAATTAAAATGTATTCCCGTTGAATCCCATAACAAAAGAAAAACGTTTTATTCCCGTTGAATAACAAAAACTATTCCCGTTGGATCCCACATGCTTTAAAAAATCTGAATGCGCGCGAGTACTTTCAAACACATAATTGTTCTTGTTTTTAGAACTTTTTTTTGTAAATTCATACATTAGTAACCAGTGCCGTATTATCCATAAGGCACTTTAGGCCAGTGCCTAGGGGCCCACCATGAACAGGGGCCCAGCACACCCGATTAAAAAATGAAAAAAACTTTTTCTAAAAAAAATGCGACCGCCTTCAAAAACAACCACAAAAAAGGGTAAAATAACCTACAAAACTCTTCTTTCGGAAGTCGGTGACTTTTTTTATTAATTTCATTGTCTCTTTTGCCACCGACTTCCGAAAGAAAAGTTTTGTAGGTTATTTTACCCTTTTTTGTGGTTGTTTTTGAAGGTGGTCACATTTTTTTTGAAAAAGTTTTTATTTTACTCTTTTTAGTTTAAACTAGCTTCTGCCAGCGACTTCGTACGCGGATCCTTTTGCTTATGCCAGCGACAATGGGGTCGTCAAAATCGAAGATCTGAAACGTCTGATGTCGAATTCTTAGAGCCTGGGGACGGGAAAACAACGGGACGCGCATGACGATTCCAGACGTTCCAGATCTTTCATTTTTGTAAGTCAACAGGAAATGCCCATGAAACTAAACAACTCTTGCTAAGATGTTATTCATATATATGTTATAGTGTAGCTGGGCTCTTGGAATTCCACATCAGTTGTTCCAGATCTCAATTTTCATACGTTAACAGAGAGTGCTCGTTAGGCTGAACAACTCTTGCTTAGACGTCATTCCTATATATGTTATAGTGTAGCTGGGCTCTTGGAGTTCCACATCAGGTGTTCCAGATCTTCAGTTTTTATACGACAACAGGGAGTTCTCATCAGTCTGAACAACTCTTGCTAAGACGTCATTACTGTATATGTAATAGTGTAGCTGGGCTCTTGGAGTTCCACATCAGGTGTTCCATATCTTCAAAATTTTTTTTCTTAGCAGAAAATGCTCATCACGCTGAACAATTTTTGCTATGGCGCTATTTTTGTATCTCTTATAGTTTAGCTAATCTATTGCAGTTCTGCATCAGTTGTTCAAGTTTCCAAGATAAATTATAGCGTATATGTTACCCAGACTTAATAACTATACAACAAAAAAAAAACAATTAAATCCGTCCAGTAGTTCCGAAGATTAGCGTGTATGGAGTAACTTCTCCCGTTTTCCTAACATTTCCCTTCACTGCTCTGCTCCTATTGATTGTAGCGTGATGAAAAGTATACTATAACCAGCGCAGGAGTATGAGAAGTAATTGTACCAAGTTTCGTCAAAATCCGTCGAGTAGTTTTTGTTTCTATAACGGTTATACAGACAGACAGACAGACAGACAGACAGACAGACAGACAATAATTTTAAAAATTGCATTTTCGGCATCAGTATCGATCCCTAATCACCCCCTGATAGTTATTTTGGAAATATATTTCATGTACAGAATTGACCTCTCTACAGATTTATTATAAGTATAGATATAGAAGAAGATAGATAGAAGATAGACGATAATTATTCAACCACAATGGGCATTGTTCATTTTTTTCAATATGTTGTAATTGAAAAACCATTTCTAGGAATAGCGTTACTAATCATGAGTAACCAATCAAAAATGAAAAATGTTCATATTTGATTGATATTTTTGATAAAATACGCTTGACCTTCCTTGCCCTTCAAGTGACGTTATTATTGGCTGTACCGTTTTGTATCGTTGCCTCAGACAATAAAAAGTAAGTGGCAAATATTTTCAACAATCTGTCAAGTGTCAAATTAAAAATGTCAAAAATGTAAACAAATAATATGTTTAGTTTTTTATATATTTTATGATTATTTCTGCAACATGCCTCATAATCTCTTTTTAAGATTTGCGAGAAAAGTGATGCCGTGATGTAGGCGTGTAATATTGCAAGGTTTATAAAATGTACCTACTGTTGCGAAGATCATTTTGATGTAAGTAAGATATCAAAGCTTTAGATACCTTTGTATATTCATTAAGTTAATGCTAAAGTATTGCTCAGGAAAACGAACAATAATGTCACCTCGTCGACGACTTTCCGTTTTAAAAAACAAAAATAAAACCGATTTCAAAAATTTATTGTATTTTTATAGTAGGGGAGGCGAGGATTCTAATTTGCAGTTACTCGAGCATCATGGCGACCTATTGGATTTGAAAGAATATGTTCTAAAAAGAAAAAAGTTTCTGACAAGTTTTCTATTTTAGTGGGGGGGAGGGCGTGTAAACAGTTTTAAAACTGTAAAAAAAACAGTTGTACAGAAGTACTCGAGCGCGTCAGCTATTTACAGTGTAAACGCGCTTTTCTATTTCTGATAACCAATACATATTAATCGGACGATTAACTTGAGGGGGCTGTCCGTGGCAAGCGGTTGAAAATCCAAAAAAAAAGTTAATCAAGCGCGTCAGATATTCAAAGTGTATGTAAAGTAGACCTTAAAAAGTGTCGTATTAAAATGTCTGACGATTTGGATGTGGCACAAAGTATTAATTCATATTTCTATTGGTAAAAAAAACGTAATCTTGAAATACTCGAGCGCGTTCCATTTTTTTTTAATTGAAACTAACACTAAAAATCATACTCACTAAAATAATCTGACGTTTTCCATGGGGCGATGTCGGTAGACTCGCGGAGAAAAGGTGAACTACCTGTTAGTTCGCAAGTATCGGTCGTGATTTAATGTCCGCCATCTTCAATGTACATAATCAAAATCATATACAATTTTTTGAACGTAATTAATCTACCTTTTCGTAATCTGACTCGCTCAAGTATTTCTGTGGATCGATTTTTTTTTACTAATCTGGCGGGTTCTCCCACACAACCAATGGTGGGGACCATATGAAGGGTTGATACTTGGTACAGGTACATTAAAGGGTGCAAGATTTCTCCTTTATGATAATCTGATGCGCTGGAGTCACATTAAAATTCCCTCCCTGGGCTCCCCGACTAAGGATGTTAACTGACGTCTACTATCAGGAGAAAGTGACGTTGTGTTGTCAGGCAGTTTTTTAAATTATTCACTGGTGAGGCAACGGCACAACTTTTTGGTCAATGGTGACGTCAGCTACCTCAAAAATTAAAATATTAAAAATAAAAAAACTATTGAGCCAATCATAAAAATATTCAAATTAGTTTCTCAAAATGCTCTAAATTTGCAGAAAATAAAATAAAATCGAATGTTTGAAAAATTAAGACAATCCCCATTCTTGTCAAATACATCATTTTACATGTGCACTAGAATTTTGTAATCCGTAGCACCGGTAATAACATCGTTAACACCTCTTTCATTAACCGACGAAAAAAAAAGGAGGAGGTTCTCAATTCGACATGTATATTTTTTTTTATATATATTTTTTTTTATGTATGACCACGCATAACTTTTCCTAACGTGGTCCGATTTCAAAAATTCTTTTTTTGTTGGAAAGAGTATATCTCAAAGTTGGTCCCATTTAAAGTTCAGAACTAAAATCGGCCTCCAAGGGTAGAAAAAAAGGAATTAATTGACAATTTTCCTACAGAATTTTCAATTATGAACCGATTCTGTTGAAATAAAGTTAACAATTGTAGTTCTGAGGACATTATTATATAGCAGAGATGTGGAGAACATAACATGATGGCGTCACCATTATCAGATCAACTCCAGATCCCTGTTAATTTGTGAAGTCAGTCCCAAGAGTTCCTTAACAGTTAACAACAGCTATATCGTGTTTGGGCTCATTTCACTCAGCTTGATGAGAACTTTATACCTAACTGGGGTATAATTGTCATCGAGGGTCTGAGGATGGTGACAGAGGGCAGTAGCAAGAGATCCTTAACAGTTAAAAGCAACTATATCGTATTTGGGCTCATTTCACTCCTGATGATGATGAGAACTTTAGACGTAGCTGGGGTATGACAGTCGTTGAGAGTTTGAGAATGAAGACAGAAAGCAGGTCTAGGAGGTCGTCAATAGTTAACAAAAAAATATAAATATATTAAAAAACTTATATTTTTTTAGTTACAGAAATTGACACGAGATAGGAAACTCAAAAGTAAAAAATAAAACCTTTTTAAAAAAAAATCAAACCGACGAAACATTGACTGAAAAGCAAAAAATAAATTTTGAGGCGGCGCCAAAGAAACAATCAACGAATAGCTACGACGAGCTATTCAACCACGACAAGCTATACAACGAGCTATTCTGCTCTTCAAATAGTTAATTTATATGTTTGTTTGGCGCCGCCTCAAAATTTATTTTTTGCTTTTCAGTCGATGTTTCGTCGGTTTGATTTTTTTTTAAAAAGGTTTTATTCATTCCCTATCTCAAAAACTACTGAACCGATTTTGAAACTTGCAGTATTCCCTAAGTTGAGGGATACCTAGTGCAACAAAAAAAGAATAACTTAAATCGGACTTGTAGTTCCGAAGATATGCGAACACAAACATAATTTACTAAATCAGTCGATGCCGACTCCTTACTAGACGAGTTGTACCTTCCATCATCAGCTCTGCTACATGAGATGATGATTTCCATACGCAAGTACTTAAATAACTTCATAAGATTTGCGAAAAACTATGTGTGAGCGAATAAAATTTGATTTTGCCCTCGATTTCTCCAAGAATCCAATCATCAGATCCTGAAATGGTGGCAATGGGACCACACGGGAAGCACCAGCTTTAAAATAAAAAAAGAATCTTGAAAATTGGTTCACCCAGTCGCAAGTTATGAGGTAACAAACAAAAAAAAAATACAGCCGAATTGATAACCTCCTCCTTTTTTTGAAGTCGGTTAAAAAGGGGATTGTGTGGTTTTATGAAACCACGGTAAAGTGAAACTTTTTTTCTCATTAAAAGCCCCCATTATCGATACTATATGAGTAACGGTGAATGTCTGAATTTTTAATTGTATGGAAATTAATCTAACTACTACTACTATTTTTTTTAACCGACTTCAAAAAGAAGGAGGTTATCAATTCGACGGTATGTTTTTTTTTTTCTTTTTTTTTTGTGTGTTTGTTACGCGATTGCTCCGCCAATTGTGGACCGATTTTCAAAATTATTTTTTTGTTCGAAAGGAGATACTTCAGGAGTGGTCCCATTGTCACCATGTCAGGATCTGATGATTGGATCCTGGAGAAATCGAGGGCAACCCTCAAATTTTTTAGGCCTACACATCGTTTTTCGCAAATTTTATGAAGCAATTTAAGTATTTGCGTATGGTAATCATCATCTCATGTAGCTGAGCTGATGATGGAAGGTACAACTCTTCTAGTAAGGACTTGGTTTCGACTGATTTAGTAAATTATGTTTGTTTTCGCATATCTCCGGAACTACAAGTCCGATTTAAGTAATTCTTTTTTTGTTATACTAGGTATCGTTCAACTTAGGGAATACTGCAAGTTTCATCAAAATCGGTTCAGAAGTTTTCGAGATAAGGGAATGAATGTAAGAGATTTTAATGATGTTATTACCGGTGTTACGGATTACAAAATTCTAGTGCTCATGTAAGAAAATGATGTACTCGTATTTGACAAGAATTGTGGTTGAATATTTAAACTAAAAAGAGTAAAATAAAAACTTTTTCAAAAAAAATGTAACCGCCTTCAAAAACAACCACAAAAATAAAACTTTTTCAAAAAAAATGTAACCGACTTCAAAACAACCACAAAAAAAGTTCAAAATAACCTACAAAAAATCTTTTCTTTCGAAAGTCGGTGACTTTATTTTTTATTTCATTGACTTTTTGTCACCGACTTTCGAAAGAAAAGATTTTTTGTAGGTTATTTTGAACTTTCTTTGTGGTTGTTTTGAAGTCGGTTAGGTAGGTACATTTTTTTTTGAAAAAGTTTTTTTTTTATAAGACACTTGTTAATTTATTAACTTGTATAATTTAATTTTTATATAATGTTAGTTGTTAGTAGGTATAGTTGATTAGTATACATTTAATAATCGCTAATTAAATGACAAATAAAATAATTTGAAATCAGAAAATCAAGTGTGGGTATTATTGACAGGGCAAAGCGGTATCAGGGTCTATGTTTGACAAATTGCGTTGTTGTGGTATGGAAAAGGGAGGGCCCGAAACGAACTGTGCCTAGGGGCCCCGAGATGGTTAATCCGGCCCTGTTAGTAACATAGAAAAAGCTATAAAATCAAGGTAACACTTTTCTTCTGATATGCACACATGTTGTCATAACGTGGGATTCAACGGGAATTAAAAATGGGATTAATCGGGAATACCTAAAAAATGGGATCCAAAAGTGGGATTCAACGGGAATAATTCATTTATTTTGACACAATGAAAAATAAAATTAACACATACTTAATGCTAGAATGAACAAATTGCCCCTAACAGTAAAATAATTATGTTAGTACATTTTTTAATGCGTTGACGCGAAAAACACTTCTTATAAATTATATTACAAAAAGGTACACATGTATAAATTGTCGGCTTAGATAATGAATAAATCACTTTTGTAAACAATTACGACAATTATATCGCGATGAGTATGAGGAACGAATTATGGGACACGCTATTTGTTCACGGTCCGCCAATAAGCTAGGCCACGTAGTAACCCAGGTAGCAAGTGACGTCGGCGACTAAAAAATGACGACATTCTTAAGTCAATTTAGGGTCACCACAGTTACGTCATTATTGTACGTCATACTTACGTACTATTATAGTACTGTACTGTACGTACTGTATAGGTCATAAATGATACCTCCTAACAACGTCATTTTACAGTCTGTCCCTTATTAGTCTAAATCTGCCCTCAGGTTGACGACTGTTGTATGACATATCTGGTCCTAAAGTGACCCAAAGAGCTAAAGATTGGTTAAACAACAGTTTATGGAATGCATCTGACTGACATAATTCCACGAGTGAAGTCGACCACCAACATAGCGAATATTATGGGCAAATACTAATCATTATAACAAGGATTTGTATAGCCGGTACATTAGTCCAGTCAACGAGGATTTTTTTGTATGAAGACTTTCGAAAAATTCCTCCGGCGCTGAAATTTGGCATATGATGAGAGTAGGTGATACAGATTACAGATGCACAATAATCCAAAAAAATTTTAGCCTAGAAGTTCCGTTTTTTTTTTATCTTAACATGAAAATTGCTTATAACTCTCTGTGAATAATTCCTCAGCCTCAAATTCTTTTTGTATTTGTTTAAATGTATTAGTTAGAATAGGAAAGTATAAAAATCCAACAAAATTTCGATTTCAGTGTCACTCCAAATTAACTTTTTACATAACGCGCTCTAACTTCTAGTGAAAAATTGCTCAGCCGATTTTTATTTTTTTATATGATTTTTTATGTGAAGGATAAGATCCTTAAATACGTAGGTTTTGTTACGTAATCCAAAACTTTTTCCTTTTTAAACAACATTATTTGATGTCAAATCAATCAAATAATGACGTTTGAAAATGAAAAAGGTAACAAAACTATGTATTTAAGGATAAGATAACACATAAAAATATAAAAATCGGCAGAGCAATTAGTTACTAGAAGTTACAGCGAGAACGGAATCACAGCGATCAATATTTATTTAAAGTTTCGAAAAATAGTACCGCCTAGCTCGATAGATGGCGTTGTAGTCGAAATAGAAGTCGCTATGGTTTCGTTACCGCCGATAGTATAAGGTCTGAAGAATTAATTTTGTTTTGTTGAGAAGTTATTGAGAGCAATGCATTGGTACAGTGAATAGAAGTGTCAAGGTTACCGGTGTTAACAGTGTTCCAATAACAACCCACTCCAAAGAGACCTGCGGATTTATACATGGTTTTGCACGTCATTGGCTGCCCTAATATGTACGGCCCAGTAACGTCCCTATGAATTCAGTATATGTCACTCCAACGTCAGTGGCTGTCCTAATACGTACGGCCCAGTAACGTCCCTATAAATTCAGTATATGACGTCTCTGTAACGTCTGTAAACTGACGTCGTGAGGCTGTGACAAATTGACGACATCTGATGGGACCCCCCGACGTCAAGACATGACGTCTCTCACGTCGAGCAGTACCGTAAACTGACGACATAATGACGTAAAAATGCTACCTGGGAAGCGACAAGCGGACGCAATAAAAACTGACTATGAAACTGGACTAGCCACAGCCCACAGGAATTGAGCAGTAGCGACATTGGCCTTGAATTACTGGTCATTAAATTTGAAACCATGGTACTCAACTTTTCGGAACGTGATTGCACTCCACTACCCCTCCCAAAACGGCTAATGAGAACAATCATGAACTTGGGACTCGAGCACGCGTCATCTGGATAAGTACTGCAGATGCCTTACCAATCGCAACACACTCGTAAAACGTTCAAAGTTCAAACACTCCCTTGGGAATGAAAGATTGAGCTTCATCGAGTGAGTTGCGATAGCCTATTTGGTAAGGGGTCTGGGTGTACTTGTCTGGAGTATTAAGAAGACGCGGTTTCGTGTATCAGTCGCAGCTGAATTTTCTTTTCTCAAAAATCTTCAATTTGCACAAACTCATCTTCGAAATTTCCCTATCCATATTTCTCTGTTACTCGTCATATCAGCAGTGTCTTCCATTTGAGCCTTTCTCACATTCCATCCATGAATTAAATAAGCAATAAAATTTGAAGACATCCACCACCTGGTGGATAATGGCCCATTCCTTCTCAGTTCCTTTATCTTTTGCAAATGACGACCGTGCTACCGTAGGAACATCTTTTCTTAGTAATGCCTGGAATTTATCTGAGTTCAATAAGATATTATTTTCCAAAACGCTATCCGCTTTCAATAAGACCAGAGGCTTTACATTCTACTGTAAATTAAATTAACTTTTTTTGCGGTACTTATGTTGATATCTTGACCAAATCAGACGCGTGTTTTGAAATGTGTGTAATATGTTAACAAGCCATGAATATGCATATTTTAAACATAGTTTTACGGAATTAGCCTTTTAGTTATTACAGCTATTAGAATCGAGAGATATCATTGTAGAAAAAATATTTATTAAACGAGTAGCACCACGGGTAAATTAAAAATTCTTGTGGTAGTACTAATAATTATAATTATATTCCACAACTATCACACAACGCCATCTAGTCCCAAGCTAAGCAGAGCTTGTGTTATGGGTACTAGATATCTGATAAACATACTTATATATTTCTAAATACATAAATAATCATATATAAATTACACCCAGACACAGAACAAATGATAATGCTCATCACACAAACATTTGTCCTGGGTGGGAATCGAACCCACGACCCCCGGCATAGCAGTCAGGGTCACTAACCACTAGACCAACAGGCCAGTCAAAATGTAGATCGCTTGGTAGTAACACGGGTAATTTTTTTACCCGTGGTACTCCTGGTATTATAACGGCTAGCCACCGGCGAGTAAATACAATTCTTTTCAAGATATGACGATAGTGTTCGTCGTGTAGACGAATGGTTAGGGTTCGTGTATACTTTCGCAACAAATTTCGTTTTGCGTTTTAGGGTCTTTATTATGTCTTCGAGGAAATTACTACCTGACGTACATAAAGCGCAAATGTTATGGGAAGAGGAAGATATTCAGTGTTTCGGAGGAATTATAATGATAGCGGAACAGCAGATAATCTGAAGGTAGACGCTGTTGAAAGCAATAATCAACAGAGTCTGTCTGTGCTGGTTGAAGATCATTGCTGGATTGTGGCTGACTCTGACCTTGAACTTCATCATGCCCTAAACCCAATACCCAGCGCGTGAGCATGGTTACTACATCACTTCTGAAGGTAGATGAGGTTTCTAAAGTTCCTGCACATCATCAGATTTCATTGTAGAAAAAATATTTATTAAACGAGTAGCACCACGGGTAAATTAAAATTTCTTGTGGTAGTACTAGATCGCTTGGTAGTAACACGGGTAATTTTTTACCCGTGGTACTCCTGGTATTATAACGGCTAGCCACGGGCAATAAACGAACAAAAAACTGGTTTTGGCACATAAGTCCTTTAAACAACACAAGGCTTTTTCCACGGGGTAGACTGGGCTTCTACCACATCGATCGTGCCACCAACTTGTCCCACCAGTGGTACGAGAAGGAATTGTCATACCTCGTCATAACACTGAATACAGAAACATGTAGTGACGGTAGCTCTACTTAATTTCTTTTTTGAAATCACTCATCATCTGCCTAGCCTTTTCCCAACTATATTGGGGTCGGCTTCCAGTCGAACCAGGCGCACCTGAATATCAGTATTTTAAATGGAGCGACTGCCTATCAGACCTCCACAACCCAGTAACTGGGCAATACGATACCCCATTGTAAGACTGGTTATCAGACAGCTTCTGACTAACAGTAACGACTGTTAAAGATCTACAAATGACAGCCGCGACCAACGGCTTTACGTGCTTTCCGAGGCACGGAGGAAACTCGCTATGACATATGGTCACCTGTCCACAGATCAACATCGGCAAGCTAGGCTTAAACCGGAAGATCGATCTGTGCAGCTGTAATATTGCCATGATAACTAAGTAGCGGAGTATCCCGTGGAAGGCATCCAATTAGAGGCTTAAAATCCCTTGAAACTATTTTGTTCGCCGACTTTCTTTTCTAGAAAATCTCACTTATTTAAATCCTACGGAAGGACAGTCCTCAATACGGAACTAAGCCATCTGTCATGTCCACAACCGCGATTACCCAACCGCGCGGTAAAAAGGTGTAATGTTGTTATACATACATTATTGATGAGCTCACAGCTACTCATTATACTCGCTATTTACATGCGAGCACGTAACGATTGTTTATTCAGGAGGTGCGACTTTTTTGTCGCATAGTCGCACGACGGTATTTGGAATTTAATATTTGGGTTAGACTGTTGCATAATTTGTTGAAGAGTTATGTTCTAGTTTGTTTTGGCTGCTTATTTTCTTAACAAGATTCAACTGGGAGATTCGGATCTCTTGGCAAGAGCGTTCGTCAGATTTTTAGGCTTCTGAATTCCCGCAAGGACTGATTTATAGATTAGTTACAACTTGTTCTATTATACAGTTCTACGGTGGAACTAATGAGTTTGTTTTTAATCTCAATAGTCCTACAACTTAAGTGTTACAAAATCGCAGTGGTAGACGCCCACGGCGCGGGCGTCCGCGTCGGACGTCGCGAGACACAGTTATCAAATTATTTCTTTCCAAACAGATTACACTCACTGCTCTCTTCAAGCATTTTGCGGTTTTATGAATCAGCTGATTGAACGTCATTGTGCCAAATAGTTAATTGATAAATGGTCGTGTTCTTAGAACCCTTCCTCTACGATTTATGAAATTATACAAATTCGACACACACTATTAAAACGGTATTTAACTACGACCACCCAAATCAAAAGGTTGAAATTTTTGACCTAGGAAGGTAGACAATTTAATTAATTTGACCAATTAACATTTTGATAGATTGATATAATGTTGGTCGTCGAACACGAAAGAGATGAAATAAAATTGATATTGCCTCTTGTAAAACTGATACATTGTCCCATACTAGGATTTTTTCCTGTGACATGTGTGTGTTTACAAACATCTAAACTCACAGATACAAGCACCTTGAATCGGAACAATTACTTGTACTTAGACTGAACATGACGTATGTTACGTCATCATCAGCCTATAATGTTCCCACTGCTGGGACACAGGCCTCCTCTCTGTGAGAGGGAGTGGGCCATAATCCACCACGCGGGCCCAGTGCGGGTTGGTAGATGTCACATGTCTTCGAATTTTTGGTTCTAGGACATGCCGGTTTCCTCACGATGTTTTCCTTCACCGTTTTGAGAGCAGTGGTGATGAAATATATTACACAAAGTAATGCGCCTGACGGGGTTCGAACCCATGACCTACAACTCGTAAGTCGGGACCGATACCACTGGGCCACCACTGCTCTCAACACTACGTACTTTGGAAATAAGTTTTAACTTTTAAAATAAGTAAAAAAAAAACCATTTTGTTTTTTAACTGACATCAAAAAAAGGAGGAGGTTCTCAATTCGGTCGGTATGTTTTTAATTAACCTTTTTAAAAAAAAACCATTTTGTTTTTTAACTGACATCAAAAAAAGGAGGAGGTTCTCAATTCGGTCGGTATGTTTTTAATTAACCTTTTTTGTTGTAAATGCACTCTAAAATTATGATTTTTAGCATGTGATTTTATCATCATCTACGTATGTTACGTGCAGGAGTCGAACCTCGAAACAATCGCCACATACCTACTTCGATCATTAAAATAAACAGTCCACATATATAGTATGTTTGCCACGTTTTTGAAACATATCATATCATGTGAAAATAAATTCGTCACCTTTTGATTAAAAATACATATGTGTGGATTCGTCACAGTAGAGCTGGACCCATATTAGTAGGTAAACCAGTACATCAAATTCGCAAATTAGTTAAATCACCTGTCACAGAAATGACAGATACAAGTTCATTTCTTCAAAAAAATGAGTCAAAGAAATGAGAAAAAGACTGTCAATCGGATAACTTGTCAAAATCTCAACTATGACAGTAAATAACGACTTTGATATGAAACGATAACATATCATACTTAGAATAAACGGTACTGACTGAATGGTAATTTACAAGCTTTCTTACAAAATACCAACCATGGCAATTAGTTAATTAACTTTATTACAAGAAATACACACTTCCAAGTGTAACATATCAAAATGCTTTCAATTTAGATCTCCCACGCGATAGCGTAGAAATATAATTTTAATACCCTTTTTTTCGCGGAGTTAAGCTGGCAACAGAACTGAACGAATGACATACATAAGCATGGCTCCAATGCAATGATGGTCTAAATGCTCTTTCTTCGAACTATGCATTCCGATTTTCCTCAATCTTTGAAGATGAAGCCGTTGATAGGGCTCAAGCTAGCTGCTGTAGCATTATATTAAATTCTGCCCTGAATTATGCTCTATGTCGTTTTCGTGCCCATCATGCTACAAATCATCGGCTACAAGATCCGGCTACAAATCACCATAAATGGCAATTCTTAGTCAAAGCAATTTCCAAAATAGAATGCTGCATGGTTTATGAAAAAGAAAATATAGAAATAGTTCTCTGTTTTCTTGTTCTTAGACTGTGCAGCGATAATTATGTCTAATATCGTTTAATAACTGTTATTCTGTGCCATCTCTTTACTGGGCAAACACATCTCCTTACGACTTCCAACTCCATTGATACAAGGCCACTCTGAACTTGTCTGGTCTTCAGTTAGTTTTGTCTAGCTCATCCCACCCACTTCTACGTGGTCTGCTGCGACGCTTTATGTTGTCAGTGCTCTACGTAACATATTTTGGCCAACAGTTTATTGGGCATACGGCAGATGTGGCCATCATCTTCTTAAACTTTTTTTTTTTTAGGAATCTACACTGAGAGTTTCTCCTGTGTCGTGGGTGCGTTTACAAACATAGAAACTCACATACACAAACACACAGACCTGGAACAACTACATGTAGATCATACAGATATTTGTTCCGTGCGGGAATCGAGCCCGCGACACGCTGCGCATCAGTTCCGTGCCGTCATTCTAATTGCGGCGGTCTTTTCATCATCAGCCTATAATGTACTGCTGGGACACAGGCCTCCTCTCTGTGAGAGTGAGTGGGCCATAATCTACCACGCGGGCCCAGTGCGGCTTGGTGCATGTTAGATGTCTTCTATTTTTTGGTTCTAGGACATGCCCGTTTCCTCACGATGTTTTCTTCACCGTTTTTAGAGCAGTGGTGATGAAATAAATTACACAAAGTAATGCGCGTGACTCGTAAGTCGGGACCGATACAACTGGGCCACAGGGCCACCACTGCTCACTGGACCACCACTGCTCTTTTAATTGGCGGTCTTTTAATTGTTGAATAATACAGTTCTATGCCAGATTTGTAACATACAAGCTTTTTGTAAGCTGTTCTCTCACATGGAAGCAAAGGTTCTCCAAAAAGATAACTTGTTACGATTGCTACACATAATTTTAACTTGATTATGGAAAGTTAATGTCCAAATCGTTATGGAAATGCTTTGTCACTTCACAAACAAGTTTTGAAAGTGAAATTATGACAGTTAGTAATGTATTAGTTCAGTTTTGTTTGTTGAGCACTACATGATGGTTTAATTATGCATAACTTGTGGGCGGTACGGAACTTTACGGCTAAGCGGAATGAGCACTTTTGGCTCATTATGTAAGTAAGTGTTACCTTTTAAAGTATTTAAATAGGTATGCGTAAGCATTAACATTTTAACGACGTGACCTTTTTAGGATATTTGAGGACATTTTTGCTTGTTCGAAATTGTCACTAAGATGTTGCACAACTTAGAAGACTGTGTCGGAGTTTCTTTGAAGATTGTGTCTAAACTATTGCCGCAGTGTTTGAACAAAATTAATTAAACCGATGACTGGGTCGCAAGATTGCGTATTACAAGAACACTGCGTGGCCATCGAACGTAAAGGACAACAGGAGGAATAGGGTGAATATTTAGTCAGTAAGAGTCTGACGGTGCCTTCTGCACCAACCAAAACGGGAGGACGAAAACGACTAAACAGCTGGCAGCATCCATCATCATCTGCCTATAGCCTTAACCCAGTTATGCATCAGTCAAACCGAATGGAAGTGCTTATCTGACCCAACCCCTCCACAACCCACTACCTGGGTAGTGAACAAAAAAAATATGGTTTAGTCCATGTTCAACCCCTACGATCTACACCCCAGTCTATGTTGAACCCCTAAAAAGTTTGTGTTTTTTTAACCTCGGTGACGAATTCTGCTAGGGTTTCGTCATTCTACAATTTTTCGTTAAAGATCCAAGAATTGAAGTACGGGTTAGTTTGAAAAACAAACTCTATCACCCACTTCTAGGCTAAGATGGGACTTCTAACAGTTACTTAGTGAATCCGAAGTTTTTACCAAGCAAGCTAATGAGGTCCTTCCTACAAGTGTCGAATATTTTAATCCATATTTAACGTCTACGGTGACGGTCAAATTTATCTTTCCACAGAATTGTTTGAGATTCGCGACACATGCGAATGCGTATAAAAAAAAAAAAAAAAAAAAGAATGTAAGTAACCGCCTTCAAAAACAACCACAAAAAAGGGTAAAATAACCTACAAAACTTTCTTTCCGGAATTCAGTGACTTTTTTTTTATTAATTTCATTGTCTTTTTTGACACCAAACTTCTCTTGCACTCAAAAACTGCCCCGAAAACTTTTAAAAGTCTCATCTCGCTTATTGTCAATGCCAATGCATGTTCCCACGTTGCATCAACAATGATCTACGCAGCATCCATCTTTATTCGTGTCCCGAGTCATGCGGTTACTGTCAGTGACCTCATCAACAAGCCATCAGTGTAATGATAGCACTTTCACTGACAACCAATCTCCGGATTACCGATAACGTATTATAATATCGAATGGATTGTGTGCACGAGGTACAGAGTGCAGTTATATGCGTCAAGAATGCAGAAGTCTGAGAAAATTCATACTTTTTGACATAAGTAATTTTGATGAAATAGCCATGGAATGCTTCTATCTGCACGCAGAGAAATGTCTGGCTACCTATACGAGAACTTCTGGTTACAACCGTGACAGCAAGACTCACTAGTTGACTTTAAAAAAATTCTAGTAATAACTCAGTAAGTAGTAGATATAACAAGGACTTCGTATTTATTACTAGAAATGTTGTAAAGTCAACTAGTGAGTCTTGCTGTCACGATTGCAACCAGAAGTTCTAGTATACATTTCCCCCCAATACCCCCGTATTATCACTTAAATCTCTACAATGTAGAGATTTAAGTGATAATACGGGTTAGAGTCTAAATGATAAGCCAATATGTATAACTGAAACACATCCTCCTCTTTGTAAAGGGAAGGTAGCCGTAATATACCATGCAGGCCAGTGCAAGTTGATGTTGTCTCATCTCTTCGCTGAAATACACCAAAGATACCGTTTTGAGAAATATGACTGCCCGGATTCCGACCTACGGCAAATAAATCGTTGCAGAATGCACTGGGCCATCTGCACCACAAGCCAGCATTTGGTAACAACTGCTTCTCTTCTGTATTCGGATGATGTCAAGACACTAACCTTTTTTGTAGTAAGACACTACAAAAAATTGAACATCGATAGAACACTAACTTGTCTAAAAAACGCCACTTGACGGCAATTGACTTTGATATATTACGGTTGTTTTGCGGTGACACTTTTTTTAGACAAGTGTTCAAATACAGATGTTTGTTTGTTACAGATGTTTAATTTTTTGTAGTAAGACCACAGAAATATTAAAAAAATCTATGAGTAAGACAGACAATCTTTTTGTTCCTATTATTCCAGGTGAACATTTTTCATTCCAGTTTTAATTATTTATTTTTATTTATCGTGGTAAAATCATTATACGAGTATGAATCCTCTTACTCAGGGCCTAGGAGAGACTGTCAGACTTGTACTGACTAAAATCCACGGTGTCCTTTAACAGCCGTTTACGTTCCGGGGTCACGACATTCGTAAGTCCCGCGACCATACCAGTTTTAACTTAGCCTTCTAAACTTTTGTTTCTCTGCATTCTATCTAATATATGTATGTAGTTACATAACGTCCGTTTATTATAGGAAATTGATTGGTCAGAGTATAAAGGGCTTTGTCGTTGTTATGTCATTTGGTGAGGGACTAATAATAAATGATGATTTGTGAGTGTGACGCAATTTACGACAAAAAGATCGTGGCGTTAATAAAAGAATTTGTGATGTAACTTGGTAGTACCTGATGGGTTTATGGTGAGAACTTCTGGGGACGGTAACTTGAAATTCTCTCGAGCGTGTAAAGATGAGCTTTCTGTTTAAAGTTTCTGTATGTTCAATTAATAACTTTGACATTTCCAGCGTTGTTCACATACCTTTGTTACCTTTGCCACAACTCTCGCAAATTAAAAAGGAATACGAGTATGTCCCAAAAATATTCTTTTTCGAATTCGTGGGTGCTTTAAAAACTCACATACACAAACACCCAGACCTGAAACAACTACTTGTACATCATTTAAATAAGTATGTGTTACGCGGGGGGGGGATGGAACCTGCGACACCCTGCGTAGCAGTCGCTCACTCAGCCACTGAGCCTACCGTGCCATTTTTTCTTGTTTTTGTATTCAAGTCAAAGTTGAGACAGAAATAAGCTTAAATTTTTTTTATTGTCACTTTTAATTTTTAACCGACTTCGAAGAAAAAGAGGAGGTTCTCAATTCGTAGGAACCTTTTTTTTTTTCATTTATTTTTATGTATGTTCCACGATTTCACGATGACGCCTGGACTGATTTGGAAAATTCTTCTTTATGGCATTAGAAAATTGCATCTATGGAGCTGAAGTAGACTATTAGTTGTACCTATATACGTATAATGTAATTTCCCAAGTTTTAGGCGACACAAAACACAATTGATTTTCTCTATTAATAAAGTTTTTATTGCAATTAGTTTACGTAGGTATAAACTGTTTTGATGTTGCGGTCAGCTCAAGAATCATTATTGCGCAATAATTCAAATTAAAGAAAAATATATTTTTCTTTACATACGTTTATATTAATTCCGAAAGAAACAAAGTCGTGACTTAGCTAATAATATTTTCAGCGCTAAACGAGTAGCGATTGCATCGCGTTAACTTATGATCCCCGTGGGAGATATCTACACTCTTGTCTAGCTACTGCGCCCGCGCCGACTGATCGATCTATGTTCTACGAATTTAACATCTTTTGCCGCAACAAAGTTAAATGTATCCCTTGATTTGGAGATCTTGCTAGTTCAGTTCTGAAATTCATAAATCAAATAGGTACGACGAATAAATTTTTGCTTGTCTGTGCGACATTAATGGCCCTTGAAATTATCTTTATGCTAAGTACTTTCTTATGATGATTTTTTGGTGGATTAAACGTTTCTCATATTTTTTTAAAATCTCTTCTTGTATCTTTCATCACCATCGTAATTCTTTATGTCTTCTTGATCATGATCAACTCCAACGAAATCCTAGAGAAAAGGGACTCTGTCTCTACTATCGTTTCTTCTCGTCTAGCGACTTCAATTTATATTTGA
The DNA here is from genome assembly GCA_954870645.1 of Agrotis clavis. Taxonomy (NCBI): domain Eukaryota; kingdom Metazoa; phylum Arthropoda; class Insecta; order Lepidoptera; family Noctuidae; genus Agrotis; species Agrotis clavis. The sequence goes on along the minus strand of OX940928.1, from coordinate 24,789,467 downwards.
ACAACAGGCAAAAGAAAACTAAAGTAAAAGTGAACAGGCTTCTTCTGAGTAAGCTCGCTCCATCGTCGACCTTGTTGGCACTTCTGACCTAGACTATGGCCAAAAGCAAAACTTCACACTGGCCAGATTTAGCAGATCATTAGTTGAAAATACAGGCTACATAAGGCAAAATACCTCAGCAAACAAATAATCTATTTCTTTTTGTAGAACCCTAATTCTAAGATGAGATGAAGACACAGTAAGGTCAGTAAATTAAATAAAAACGTCACCTGTCGAGATAATCAGAGCAGACTGAGTAGCGTTATCATAAACATCTGAGCTATTAGGCGGCCGCCTCTGTTGCTGTCTGTACCGATGACCCGTTTGATTCCGAGAATTTTCAGGTCATAGCCCGGTCAATTCGTAGAATACCTGATCAAATTTTAGATGGGTATGATAACTGATTAATTGATAGGAATGTGTTTTTTTAAGATAATTATAAGTAACTAGCTTGAACCCGCGGCTTTGCTCGCGTTAAGTTTGGAGATAAATGAATCTCCATACTAAATCTATATCTATATCCTACTAATATTATAAAGGCGAAAGTTTATGAGTGTCAATGGATGGATGTTTTTTACTCTTTCACCCAAAAACTACTGAACAGATTACAATGAAATTTGGTATGTAGGTAGCTGAAGATTCAGAATAACACATAGGGTAGGTAGAGTAGATGTAGGGTAGGTGTAGGGAGGTAGGTGTAGGGTAGGTGTAGAGTAGGTGTAGGCACGGTAATAACAGTATTGGGACTCCCTACAAACGGACGAAACGCGAGCTATACCTACGCGCCTCGATGTCGGGGCGCGCTCGAGGCGCAGACAGTCACGGCCGTACCGTAGTGATGAACGGACGGTGCGTTGTTTTTTTTAGCAAATATGACAAGTAGAAAATATTGTGCTGTGTTTGGGTGTTTAACGTCAACAATAACGCATCCAGACATAAGTTTTTTTAAATTACCTGCAACCTCTGAAAGGTGAGTACTAACTATAAAATAATTTTACTTACTGTAGCTAGTAGCCGTGCTAGTAGGTAGGTACATAATGTGTGACTTTTTAATGGTTATGTATTTTTCTTTATCTCACGAAAAAAAGGGTATTTGGGTTAATAAATACAGTAAAATGAATAAAGTAAAGGAAAGTTACTGAGGCAAGTTAAATAGTTAAGTTATAGGCGGTTCTGAATGAATCATGATACGGTAGGTACTTACTCTTGTGTTAAAACTCCAGTGCATGTGTGTTTTGTTAGTTTGTATTATTCAAAGTAAAGTCATGGTGTAACGGCGCGGTGGGATTGTCGGCGGGCACGGAAATGAAGCAGTGAGCTTCATTTACCTACGGTACGGTGTACAATCAACGTATATTCAGTGTACTACATAAACTTTAACACAGTCATGAATCCTGGAACGTAAGAGTACATAGTACGCTCCGTGTTTGAGTGTGCGCACTCGGTTGCATTAGGCCGACTGCCTTCGTCGTCGTCGTGTGGAGCGGTTGACGCGAATCCACACGACGACGTAATCAGACCCTTGTTATATCGTCACGGGTGCGTTTTAAGTAACGACGCTACAGTAATATTTGTTTATTATCTGTGTTTTGTGTATGAATAATACTAGAAAAACCGGCCAAGTGCGTGTCGGGCCACGCACAGTGTAGGGTTCCGTAGTTGCCCATCAAAATACTTATGCGAACTAACTTAAACTGAGTCGCTGAATTTAATTTTAAAAAGAAGAAAGCTTTTTATTAGAATGCGAGAAGCTTTTTATTAGAATGCGAGTTTATTATACTTTAAAATTCAATAATAAAGCATTTCGTACGAGTCAGTCAAGGCGCAAATATTTTTCGGTCGCTTTATAAGCACAATTTGTTTTTCAAACAAACATTTGTTTTTAAATTAAATCTATTAATAAAAAACAACACGCATTTTTATTGAACACTTCCTTTTCAATATACAAAGTATTTTATTTGTTTACTTAAATATAAGAAAAGTATATTTACAATCACAACACTAAATAGAAACAGAAAGTAGGCAAATGTAATTAAAATGCTGGAGACGGGCGTCGGACAGCCCTAACGCATGTTTACGTACCGCGCGGCTGTAGGTATTTATTTCTATCATGCGGCCGAGAGCCACTACTGTAGATATTTATACTGTGGTGTAGGGTAGGTGTAGGATTGATTACTGGGCAGGACAACGTCTGCCGGCTCAGCAAGTGAGGTATAAAAATGGATAGCTGTTCGTTAGTCACGCTTTAACTTTCAAAAGGCTGAACTGATTTGGCTGATTTTAGTCTTAAAAATCGTGGAAGTTCAGGGAAGGTTAAGGTAAATGTGGTGTAGGTATAAAGTAGGTGTAGTGTAGTGTGGTGTAGAGTAGTGTAGTGTAGTGTAGTGTAGTGTAGTGCAGAGCAGTTCAGTGCAGTGCAGTGCGGTGCGGTGCAGTGCAGTGCAGTGCAGTGTAGTGTAGTGTAGTGTAGTTTAGTGTAGTGCAGTGTAGTGCAATGTAGTGTAGTAAAGTGTAGTGTAGAGTAGGGTAAGGTACGGTAGGGTAGGGTAGGGTAGGGTTGGTGTATGGTAGGTTTAGGAGAAAATGTGAACGTGGGGAAGACTACGTTTTTGCCTCTCGACAGAATACATGAAACATCTTACCTCACCGGACTTTCTCATCTTACCTCAAAAATACTAATGTTAAAACCTCAGATCAAAGAAATAGGCAGATAGAGCGCTCAGAACACGTGAGTGGGTCCACCAAAGTTAATACAAAATGAAAATCGAATACAAAGTCGCGACAGTACCAAGCTACGCGTCGTACCAAGCTGCGCGTCGTTGTTGTTTTTTGCCAAAATATGACGTCTCGTGTCTTTAACCATCGTAAAAGTTGTTTTCAAAAACAAAGAAAACATAATGGAATGTAATTCTATTTGATTTTGTATTAACTTTGGTGGAGACACTCGCGTGTTCTGAGCGTTCTATCTGCCTATTTCTTTGATCTGAGGTTAAAACTATAAAATTACAATGTTCAAGATAAGCTTACAGGAATGGCAAAGTTAATTTTATTACATTATATTCATGTTTGTAATAAATTCTTATTTATATCAAAGTTCATAAATTCATTAATAGAATAGAAACAGTTTTCTATAAGCCATGCTCGGGGTCTTTTTTTAAATAGATTCGTTGGCAGTTCTCTAATGATCTTAGGTATCTTATTAACTAATATCTTCACTGCCATTCGACTCGCGTTTTTATGGCAAAAAGCTGTTCTACACCTAGGCATAGCCAGTCTGGTTGGATCCCTTGAGTGTTTACCTATTTTATATATGTTTAAAGTATCGGCTTTATTAAATAGGTTAGGGTCTTTCTTTACAAACACGCCCATTTCCAATATGTATAAGCATGCCAGTGATAATAATTTATGCTCTTTTAATATGGGTCTGCATGATTCCAATGGACCTGCACCAAACACAGCTCGTAAGCACTTTTTTTGAACAATAAAAGCCCTATCACTGTCCGTAGAATTTCCCCATATGATTATGCCGTATCTAAGCACAGATGAGACGTCACCATGGTAAGCGAGTAGAGCGGCATTTACTCCAACAGTTTTCCTTAGGTTTCTTAGTGCAAATGCAAAGCTATTTAGTCTATTGCATATGTTATCTATATGTTTTTTCCAATTGCAATTCTTATCGATTACTATGCCTAGGAATTTTGTATCGTTAACTTCATCAATGTCATTGTCACGTCCAATAATTTGCATTGTTTTATTTGTCATCTTGTAATTACAGAAATTAATATATTTTGTTTTGGAAATATTTACACATAGATTATTTTGCTCGAACCAATCTAGTATGTTTTCCACGGCAGTATTTATTTTGTCCTCATGCTGTTCATTTTTATTTTCGTTACTTATTACTAATGAAATGTCATCTGCAAATAACACGCATTTATCCTGGGTTACTTTAGGCAAATCGTTCACATATTATAGAAGAAAGAGCAATGGCCCCAAAATGGTACCTTGAGGCACGCCATATTTATTTGTCCTAAACTGAGATTTATAATTTAACACTTCTCTTTCTTTGTTCATACCTAAGACTTCAACACGTTGTTTTCTGTTACTTAGGTAGTCTTTGAGCCAATTTAACGCTTTACCTCTTATTCCGTAACTCTCACATTATCTTAATAGTATGTCATGTTTTACAGAGTCAAACGCTTTGCTCATGTCAAAAAACATAGCAGTAACCGGGACTTTCTTATCTATATTCTCGGTAATTAATTTAATTAGTTGATAGCAAGCTAGTGTAGTTGACTTGCCTCGTTGAAAGCCAGTTTGTTCCGGACTTAATATACCATGTTTATTTATAAATGAGACAATCCTATCAACGGTGCCATACATCAACGAAGAAAGGGAACGGCTCCCGTCTTCGCCGATTGATGATATAACAATATGGCAGCAAATACAATTTTAAAAACCTAGAAATTACCCCACCTAAATAAACCTAAAATTTTAAAACGATTTTACCCCACTCCTTAACTTCCACCCCTTGCCACCCCCACGGTAACAAATAGTGCTTAATTTGCAACCTAATAGCCAAGCAAATACTAAAATTAACTGATCTTGCTCCGCCCCCCCCCCCCACTTTTACCCGCACGCCCTCCTTTTATCCCCTTCCTATAACAAATCGTGCTCAATTTGCAACCGAATAGCCAACCAAATACTAAAATGTACGGAATTCATACAAACTTTCCCCCCTTTTTTTACCCCTTAAAGGGCGAATTTCCAAAAATCCTAAAACACGTCAGCCTTCCTTTGTAGTCAAATAGCTAAATGCCAATTTTCATAGATATAGCTCTAAAGAAATAGTAAAATTACCTGATTTTACCCCCACCCCCTGTTACTCTCTTCCACTTTACCTCCCCCCCTAAGCCCCCATTACCCACCTTTAACAAATCATGCTTAGTGTGCAACCGAATAGCCAACCAAATAATAAAATTAACTGGTTTCACCCCCCCCCTTACCCCCCCACTTTACCCAACCCCACGCCCTCCCCTTACCCCCTTTAACAAATCGTGCCTAATTTTCAACCGAATAACCAAGCAGATACTAAAATGTACGGAATTTTATACAACCTTTCCTCCCCTTTTTTACCCCCTTAAAGGGCGAATTTCCAAAAATCCTGAAACACGTCATCCTTTATTTGTTATCAAATAGCTATATTCCAATTTTCATCGATATAGCTTCAGAAATGACCGAGTTTCATACAAACTTCCCCCCCCTTTTTTACCCCCTTAAAGGCCGAATTTCCAAAAATCCTTTCTTAGTGCTCCCCTACGCTTCATAAGGAACCTATGTTCCAAATTTGGAGTCTCTAGGCCAAGCGGTCTGGGCTGTGGCTTGATTAGTAATCATTCAGTTTGCCTTTTATACAGTGTGTCCGGGCACGAGTTAGCGATATTTGAAGGGGATATTCTAGGCTCATTTTCATCGACAAAAATGGTTTAAAAAAAATTCTTACTCCAATACTTCGCGAATGGCAGCCATTTTAATTTTTTAATCCGTCGAACTGGGGTGTGTACAATAAAATGCAAATATCTTGGAATCCAAGAGACCTCCATTCATGAAAATGACTTTATTGCAAAGTTAAACGTTGAGGCTTATCAGAAACTTACGAAAGTTTTCTAAATAATATGTAAAAATAACCAAAAAACATGGGCAAACACGAAATTGTACACAAAAATTACTGAATAATTTCACATTTTTAACTCTAGCTCGATAAGTACCCCTGAATTTTGAGAAGATTTTTGCAATAAATTAAAAGTGTTTGAGTCAGGCTATAAAATGATATCAAAATGATCACTCTACGTTAAGTATCTTAGGTGTTATTCTCACTTGAACATCACCCTTCCTTAGCGCATGTACCCCAATATTACAGGCGTCGCATTCTTTGGGCGAGCTAAATCGTTCCAACGAATATTTATCAGCTGGCATTACTGACCACCATAATCCATAAACTGAAATGGTACATTTTTTTTATTATATGAAACCACTTCTAGGAATTATTGCTGCGGGGCGAGACGGAAGGGTGATGTTCAAGTGAGAATAACTCCTAAGATACTTAACGTAGAGTGATAATTTTGATATCATTTTATAGCCTGACTCAAACACTTTTAATTTAATACAAAAACCCTAGCAAAATTCAGGGGTACTTATCGAGCTAGAGTTAAAAATGTGAAATTATTCAGTAATTTTTGTGTACAATTTCGTGTTTGCCCATGTTTTTTGGTTATTTTTAAATATTATTTAGAAAACTTTCGTAAGCTTTTGATAAGCCTCAACGTTTAACTTTGTAATAAAGTCATTTGCATGAATGTAGGTCTCTTGGATTTAAAGATATTTGAATTTTATTGTACACACCCCAGTTCGACAGATCAAAAAATTAAAATGGCTGCCATTCGCGAAGTTTTGGAGTAAGAATTTTTTTTAAAGCATTTTTGTCGATGAAAAAGAGCCTAGTATATCCCCTTCAAATATCGCTGACCCGTGCCCGGACACACTGTATATATAGATTACTTTAATATACTATCGTACTAAATATATTAGTTATATCAAACACCACAGTGCAATCTATATCTACTACAAGACTAAAAAGTGGCTTTATCAGACTGGATGCGAAAGGCTATGGTGCCATGGTGTCACTTGGGAGAGGCATTATGTACAGCAGTGAGTGGACTGCAGCTTCTTGTAACTGTAGCAATAATTCAGAATTTGTGAAATCCTTGTAGAATTTAAGAAAAGCACTCAGAATTTGCTTAGTTATAGGTCATACAACTGAATATAAAAAATCCTTTATTCGCGCCATTCATAAATTTAGGACCACCTGGTTAAATCACATAACATACATTTGTAGTCTCTGCAGACAGAGCTGTACTTACAGGATTTTTTTTCATGGATTATGAAGTCCCAAAAGATGGTAAGTCAGTGCTGAAACTAGGAGTATGCCAATGATGACCAAGCACATAGTGCGCATAACCTGAAGGGGCATAGAAAAGGTCAGACCAGGACCACAATTGGTCAGACCAGAGTGCAGTTAAAGAAGTGGAGCGAAATGTACTGTCAGACTCTTAATTTAGTTAAAAATTCACCCTGTTCCTTCAGTAGTCCTTTGCGTTCCAGGGTTACGGTTCTCTTTATAGATGGTCTCAACAACAACAGATAGTTTCTTTTGATTATTATTTAAAACTAAAGTAGACTATTTGGCAACCAGCTCACCTGACAAAACCATTGGAATTCTCTTGGGAACGTCCCACCATCATTGTCACTTCACTTCCTATGATCTTCACCATTAATCTCACTCATTCAGCCGTTAAACGCGTTTAAGCTTCAATGCGTCTCAATAGAAAACAAATCCGCTTTTCAAAACGTAGTTAGGAGACGGAAGTTCAAGATGTCGAGGGATAGATCATAAATCATTGTGGGTCAGTAGATGGTGGATATGCACTTTCACTACCCTGACGAAAATTGATAGTTAGATGGTATGCAAATAACATAGTGTGAGTTTTATGAATTTCTGGGAATCAGGAACAATACAAGAGAAAAAAAAACAAGTTTATGAGATTCAATTTGTCCTTTAAGCCAATCTGAAATACTTCGATGAAAAAAACTGTATTACAAAATAAGATGTTGTTGATAAAAGATGTTCCATGTTTTGACGGTACATCGGCATTTAAGAGAGAGAGAGAGAGTTGAAAAACTCTTTCTGGATTTTATGATGCAACATCAATAAAGCAAACGTATTTGTTGGGGTGGTAAATCATCAAAAGAGAGTGACTGTCAGTCTCATATCGACTAAAACCACTCAAGTCTTTTTTTTAGGGTGGTAAAATCAAATGACTAATAAATCCACCTTGTTCCTTTATATTCCCTATTGCTTTTACTTCGCCCCGGAAACAATCCCACGACCCCAGAGGTCCTTCAGCTGCCCTTTGCGTCAGATCGTTACGCATTAAAATCCATAGTTCATTCTGAATCTTTCAATCAAAACCACACAACCAATGAACACATCGACACACACTTTCACATACCTACCACAACTCCAGACACCATTCTTTGACCATCAAACTGACAAATGACGATTCAGCCAACATAAAGACAATAAACCAAAACGCTTCAAAAGAATAGAATTAGCCATGAAGACTTGAACAGCCGGTGAAATCGGACAAAAAGAGAAATGAACAAATGCTTGAATGGACAAAAAATGAGCAGTGTTTTGTAAAAAGTAATTACTAGGATTACTGAGTAATGGCGTAACGTTCAAAAAGTTACGTTACGTGACGATTTGAACCGGATGTTGATTGATAAACTATGAACTGGCTTGATTTGAACTTGATTGGGTAATTTGGATTTGATGATAGAAAGGTCGCAATGGAAAAGCGTAAGAAGACTTAATTCCGTCGAGGATTTTCGTTTTTTTTTTTTTTTTTACGTGGTAAAATCATCAAATGAGTCCGCCCACCCCGGGCAGGGCGGGAGGGACTGTCAGACTCGTACTGACTAAAATCCACGGTGTCCTTCAATAGCCCTTTATGTTCCGGGGTCACAGTGATGGAATAAGTCCCACGACCCCGGCAGACTTTGGGTCGAGGATTTTCCTGTAAGTTTTTTTTAATGTAAAATTAATCCTCCCACCCTGGGTGGGCTGGAAGTAGCTGTTAGACTCTTTAAATACATGCTGTTCTTTTATTTTAAATGCTGTTTGTGGTCCAAGGTCGCAGTATTCTGCTTAAACAGTCTCGACACTAGGGTGTCCGAACTGTTGGGCGGGTTCCTCAAAGACAAATTGATTATTTTTGTTTGTCATCAATAATTTTAAACAAATGGACATGACAACTTTGTTCTTTCAGTTTGCTTTGTGTTTATCCATCAGCTTAGATAAGCAACGCGCGGCCCGCGAGCTATCTCCTTGCGGCTCGTGATTATGTTGTAACCTGAAGATTTTCTTTTATACATGAGACCGTATTTATAAACTAAATTCAAGTAAAAAACTATATTTTTAAAAATTGTGGCAGTCGTAATTTATTTTTGCCAATTTGTGGCCCCAGCCTATCAAAAGGTTCCCAACCGGTTGGTTAAGAGTGATCAACGATGTCATAATTATAAGCTGTCGGAATACTGAGCAACTGGGATTTGTAGATTAAATATAGACTGGTAGATAGCTACAACTTTTTATAATTTTAAATCTGGGCTCAACATAATTAGGAAAAGGGGAGCCCAAACCGCCAACTATTTACCTTCCTTCATCATCATCTTCCTTGTCTGTTTAAAGATAGAGGTTTGATAGTGTAAGATTTGTGTTTCACCCCCGCTGCTCGGATCCTTTTAGTCGTTGCGTAAATTGCTTAGGTAATTGCTTCAGGTACAAATATCTATAAAATAATAAAGAAAATAAATGGCTAAACACTATTATTTGAATGTCATTTTAAGTGACATAAAAACTAGGGGTTGAATCTGGACAAAGAAAAGATTACCAATGTATTGAGTTCCACGTTCAACCCTCAGGGGTTGAATGTGGAAACGTTTAGGGGTCGAACGCGGAAGAGGGTAGAAATTATTGGGGGTTAAACGCGGAATAAACCGAATGTTTCAATTCGAATCAGTAGTTCCGGAGGTTCGTGCGTCCATACAAACAACCAAAAAAACTTCAGCTTTATGATAATAATACTATAAATCGATGACAAACGTAAAAAGTGTTTAATCTATTAGACAATTTTGACCAATAAATAATTGAATAGAAAAAAAAACACAAAGAAAGCGACCAATTTGTGGAAAAGTCCGATCATGGTTACTCAACCGGTAATAGAACAATGATTACAAGTAATGGCACGTCACATTACGCAACTCTGAACGTAAACGTAACCTTAACGTAACGTTAACGTAAATGACAACGTAAACGCATAGTTAACGTTATGTTACAAGTGGTTTACTTGGTATCTGGTTACGTTGAATGATTATATTATTGTTTATTTTTATTTTGGTTTAACATTGTTGTCGGCGTGTTTTTATGTAATTTGGAATTATGTCATATTACTGGTGTGATAGTGGAATTATTTCACTGTGCGACCGCGAATATTTAAATTCTTTATTTGTATTTTTAGCTAAAAAACTGAACTAGTTATTTGTGTTAAAATGTATAAGTGCAGTTTGTTCAGAGAGTTTGGTAAAGTCTAAGCTGTTTGCGAATGGTGAAATATCAAACCAGCATCAGTAAATTGCATCTATTTTGTCCGTAGGGTAGGCATTGAAAGTATTGGATACGTAGTATTTATTGATTTTTTCGTCAATGATTTTTGTCAAATACCTATAAGAAGGCCAGTGTTTAGAAATATACGAAGAATTGACATAGTATTGTGTACCTATTTTTTAGGCATCTAGCTCTTTGTTTACGAAAGTAATTGGCAATTCTTGCGATCCATCATCGTATCAAATTCACAAGTACTGCAGAAAGTACGAGTACCATCACTAAAATGTTATTAATTGCACAGCCATAAAACGGTACCAAGGAATGTCACACGTGACAATAATCGAAGTTTATCGAAGTACACTCGCCACGTACTCCGGAAATTGTAGGAAATACGGACGCGATTAGAATATGAAGGAGGTGCATTGCATGACAAGCGAAGGATATGGACGCAATGATTGACACGCGAGTGAAAGTCATTATAATTGCACAACTTCCGATCTGCATACTATTTATTTATGCCGGTGTATATTTTTAATTGCCAATCAATTATGTGGTGGCTGAGTTGATGATTACCAAGAATTGTATCCTGTCTAACTATCACTGGTCACTTTATCAGAGACTGCATTTTTTAAGGTGCTGATAGACTTGAGCATTCACTTGTAACAGAACATCGAGCATTCGCCGTTTTAAATGTTGTTGAACTGAATAACGAACAGAGCCAAACAAAGAGCCAAAATCTTTTTCTTTGTCAAGATGTCAGACAATTGACAGTCGGCTCCGCAAACCTAGCGCCTGTAAGAAATGTAAGAATGCTCACTGGAACGTTCTCGTTTGTTTGTCCGTAATGTAACATTTGCAAGAACGCAATTTGAATTAAGGGTCAGCACCTTGAAAGACTTGAAATTTTTAGAATCTATTTTTACCGTTGACGATCTATTGGAATGGAACCGATAATTTTTCCAACAAATCTAATCTACTAAATATTTCCGAACGCTCTTTGTATCAAAATCTGCGAAGAAAATAGAATCAAGAACCGAGATTTACCGCAACCAGATTTTTCGCGTACGCGTTTTCTTTAAATGATTCGAATTTTCTGCAAATCAGCGCACCTATTACCTTTATAAGTACGCTGTTTCGCAGAAAATGAAGCCTTCACAAAAAACTAAACAAACTTTGTCCCTGAAAAATAAAAACAACCTTACACCGCCAGAAGTCTATACGCACGAGCCAACATTCGCGCGTGATCGGAAAACATCGTTTGTATACGCTTTCCTTCGCGCGCTTCCGCACTTACCATGAAGATAGGTATCTACCTATCTATGTACCTTTTACTTTCCTCCGTGTGCTGGTGGAAATGGATCACCTTGATCAGATTACAAGCAAGGTTGTTGGTCGAGAGTAATTACCAGGTCGATGACCGATGTGGGAACCTGGTAGGAGGGAGATTTAAGGTAGTCTTGCAAGTAAAGGGTGGTAGAGTCTGTAGGTCTTACGATTTTTAGTTTTTCCTTTCGTACCTAATAAGTAACATGGTATTCGGTTTTTGATTTTATATAGAAATAACTACACTTAATGTGTGTGTGTGTGTGTGTGTGATTGTAATGTCCCTTTGTGCCTGTTAGCCTTGTTTTGTTCTGTCTCCTGCTTGACCGGGAGTCATGTGGAAATATAATCAATTTGCCTACTCATACACTATTCTTTTCTGATAAAAATTGTTGCAGAGTCCAAGAAACGTAAATTCATTCTCCAGGTTAGTCGAGCTTCATTGTCTCGACGCATTTCTGGTGGTGGCCACTGTTGATTCTGGCTTTCAGGAGTTGCAGTGGTTTAGGAATAGTGTGGTGGGTATGTTATTAAACTAGAATTATAGACTTATATTCTGATGCGATTTTAACCCTTTGCCATTACTGTACAATCATATAAATATAAAAAAATGCCTTTACGAGAATCGACGACACCACAATTTGCCTAATTAAATGCATTTCTTTTTGGTCTTCTTTTAGTTTAAATTGGGTGTTCTTGGCCCGAAGCAACGATTAGACCATAGAACCTAGGGTCTAATCGTTGCTTCTGATCTAATCCACTCCATCTAAGGCATGGAGGATGGAGCGGATCACCCAGAAAGAACAGAAACACCAGCGAGCTGACCAAAATGAAACTGTGGGAGCGTGCGGCCGAGTGCTAATAAAACCCCTTCTTCAGACCGCCCGACAGAGGTGACCTTGGTCCGGTTGGTGTGAAAATCTACCGTGTAGACGTTGGTCGGCCGACCAGATATGGGCGGAGTCAAACGACCTTTGGATGTCCTTGGTCGGGAGCGCATCCATCCTGACAGGCTGCGTACGGGGTCGGACCCGACTGTCGGCCGACAGCGATCCAGACGGTTGGGTACTGTTGACGCGACCATAGGTCACCTCTGTCGGCGGCGGTCGGGTTTGATCGTGTAGAAGGGGTTTAAATTTTTGAAAGATGGAAACCCTTTGACTCTTCCCGTGACCGTGTTTTTCCTTGGTCCGAGGCTAAGCGTTGCCATAAAACAAAGGCAACACAGTCAGCCTCGTGAATAATTACCACTCGACAGCAATGGTGTGGAGTTTTTTGATGATATTTATATATTACTGACGAAAATGAATGCGGTACGGTATTTATTTTTTGAAAACAAAAAACACCTTAGTGTACAATTAGCATAGTACTTTACTTGCTTATACTATTATGGAAAGCTATTACCTAAATCAAGAGCGATTTAAATCAAATAAGCGTATTAAAATCTTAAATTATACTTGAAGTCATAAGTCAAATCATAGATACCATAATCTTTAATTCGAAATGACGTTAATAAAGTTCATCAAACTCTGCTATAATGTGACGTAACATCGTACTGCACCATTGATCATGACTGTCTCAAGACCGCGTATGCTTGTGACGTAATAGTGTGGTGTATATCAAAAGCGGAGCGGAATGTAACTTTTTTTTTTTTTTTTTTTTTAGGTGGTAAAATCATCAAATGAGTCCTCCCGCCCTGGGTGGGGCGGAAGGGACTGTCAGACTCTTACTGACTAAAATCCACCCGTGTTCCTTCGGACGCCCTTTACGTTCCGGGGCCACGGTATCCTGGGTTAAGAAAAAACCCGTGACCCCAGCAGGCATTTGGCGCGAACACGACGCGCCACCGACCCGGGCTTGGTCCTTGGTCGGACGGCGAGCTACCCATTACTCACCGTCCGCAAGCCCGCTCCGCCGCTGTGCCCTCTGCTATTCAGAGGGACACGCGTTGGAGCGTCCACCTGACAGGCTATTTGCATACGGGCAAAGAGACCCCTTAGGCACACAGTGCCTAAGGAAGAGTTTTTGCCCGCATCCCAGGGTGCACCGGCCCGAAAAACTGGTCTTCCCCCCGGACGTATCCGAGAGGGAACTCCAGTCCACGGGCGCACGTGGAGGTTTCCTGTCTTAGCACCCCTTTCCTGTCTTAGCACCCCAGCGGAATGTAACTTGCTATAAGTATAATTCAAGTTTTATAAGAAAAGCGACACGCGTTTGATGATAACGACTGCGGGGAAAACATAATGAAAAAAATTACTTTATTCAAAGAAAAAAAAAAAAAAAAAAAAAAAAAAAATGTCCCATATGGCCCCACCAGAAAACCAGCGCTGTGACATTTTAATAAATGTCTCAGCAAATGCTGAGGTAGGAGCCTTTTGGCCTCGCAGGACTAAATTGTTTTTTTATTTTATTTTACCTTTTGTTGATTTTCTTTTAGATAATTTTTGTTTTCCTTTGTTGTTTTTATTCATGTAATTCTGTTTGTTCTGTCCTGTGTGTGTCAATAAATCTCTTTTCTTTCTATTTCTAAATGCAAATCACCTCGCTTATGGTCGTAATTAAGATGCAAGTAAAGCAAGATTAAGTGTAGTTTTTTAGACTTATTCAAATAAAACTACTCTTTTTAATTTTTTGTTAAATTAATAAGTTATATTATGATTGCAAGATAGTAAGATAACTTCCTTATCTCCTTCAAACTACAAGAAAACCTGAAGTTATTATGTAAACAAATGAAAACTTTTATTATAATCATGCTGAAACTTTCTTCATTTTATTGTTTTCGTATCTTCATTCGTAGAGCAATGTGGTATTGCTCAATGTGGTGGCACATTGGGCACTAGTTGAATTGGCACCACATACCTATCAATTTCGCAGGTGCTCGAATAGTTTATGGTCTATCATTTTATGATACTTATGGCACCTATTAAGAGTATTCTGTTTCCGTCAACATTTTATTTTATTATGTAACTTTTCCTCACATTGACTACCCGCCACCTCTTATCCCTTAAGCCCAAAACAACTTACAAGTCACGGCTCAAAGAAAATGGAAACTCATTCCATTGCGTATTCCCATGGCACAACACATAGCATTACCGGTATTAACTCGGCAATGGTTACATAACCTTAGGAAGTGTGGTGTGTGGTGACTTGAATGACCATTATCTACGTTACGACATGGTGTGTCAAGTTGTAATTACTTGGTTTAAGTGTGTATTTATGTTTTAATGATTTGTTTATATTGAAGAATATGTGTTTGAGGTGTTAGTTAAGTTCTATGTAAAGTTGTTTATAACATATTTTGTGTAAAGAGCACAAATCGGTAACTTCTGCAGAAATGACAGCATCTCCGTAGTCTGACATATGTAAAAGCAATAAAAAAATAATAATACATGAAATATGTAAAAGCAATTCATGGTAAAAGGATTCTTTATTCGCCCACTTTTTGGTTGGCGCATTAGCCGAGTTACCGACTGCTGTTTCATCGTGTCGCGGGTTCGATCCCCGCATGAAACTGATATTTGTATGTTCTGCAAGTAGTTGTTCCGGCTCTGGCACATTGGTACTTTACTGGTTTTGAATTCTCAACCTCATACATGAGAAACGAGATACTAACTAAACCACCTGGCCATCACCATCATCATCATCTATCTAAAAATTACTTTCATAAAGTCACACCCATCTATTACCCAATATTTTCGAACCCATAAATTTATAAAGAACATACTAAATACGGTGTGAATTCCTTCATTTCCAAAATATTACAAATCACATGAACGGAAATAAATACTTAAAGTTGCTAATGGGGATGGCAACTCAAAGCTAATCGTAGATGGCGCTGCGATAGTTGGTCCCCAAGTCAGCTTACTGTCTACCTTGTACAAAAAACAAACAAGATTTATTGTTATAAAAATTGAGTATAAATACAAAACAAATATGGAAAATTATTCGTCAATGCAAGTGCATATACTAAAAGAAGAATTAAGACGCCGCGGTGCATCTACAAGAGGAAAAAAAGTGATTTAATTGAGTGGTAATACATTTGATTTTACCGTAATAAATCCACAATTACTTTTAGTTGAGGTTTCAATTTTTGAGTTTAGGTATGTTTTACCTGTCCTCTCCTATAACAAGAATATAATGCTGCTTCTGACTCTCTATTTTGATAAAATATCATAATGTTTTAAGTCAGTAATTTTACCCCTTTTTTCTATTTAGATTTGAGAAATATCACAATATATTTAATTTCTTAACACCACAACTACCACAAAACTCGTTCCAGGTGATAATTCTGCCGCCAGACGAACCATTTCATGATTTATAGAGCGATGCAATACTGGTACTTAACCTCCAATAGAAAAGTATTTATTATTTTGAAAAGTGTATTCGATTGTTTAGTTATGGTATAATCAGAGAATTTCATTAATAAACTCAACTAACGGCCTGTCCCGGCTTCGCAAGCCTGGATATTTGTTTAATATATAGCTTTTCCTTAGTTATAATTCAATTTTTGTTCTCAAGGCAGTCACAGCAGCTACTCATTATTTCTTGATAGTGTGAATGGACGGAAATTTGTATGTTCCGTCATTTTTACAGCTTATTACACAACATCTAGTCATTTTACATCAATAAATCGTTTTTTTGCAGAAAATTCCTTTGGTTTGACAGTTCTTTTGGGACCAAACTGTCACTTGTCACTTTGACACTTGCCTTCCCCATTGAAAATACATTTGTGTTGTCCAGGAGTAGCGAGACTATAAAGTGTCAACGTCAAAAAAAAAAAACACGTTATTATGAAGGTACTAAATCAAATTTCTTCAAGTTAAAATCAAAATAAGTATAGCTAATATAGAAAATGATGAGTTTATCAAGAGAAACTCTTTACATAAAACCGCTAGAAACATTAGAAGCAGCGACGCCAAGGTAAAGGCTAGGCGTCGTTGTTGACAGGTCATCATGAGGTCGTGACTCGCGGGTTCGAATCGTGCCCCGGACTAATGAGGTGAACTTACTCCTAGTACTAGCATTTACGTTGTAAAATGGTGGTGGGAGGGTAATAATGAAGATTTATACTAAGTCTCTTTATGCCGTGCGCGGGCATGCGGGCGGCGAGTAAAGGCCAACTGGCTGTCCGACCATGGACCATGCCCGGATCGAGACGGCGCGTTGTGTTCCACGCGCGCCTCAAAGAGCGTTAGCATAATAACGGGGGGGGGGGCCCGTCATTATGGCTCTAAAGGCCAAAGCCTGCCAGGGTCGCGGGACTTATCTCATTACCGTGACCCCGGAACATAAAGGGCTATTGAAGGACACCGTGGATTTTAGTCAGTACGAGTCTGACAGTCCCTCCCGCCCTGCCCGGGGTGGGAGGACTCATTTGATGATTTTACCACGTAAAAAAAAGTCTCTTTATGCCCTAAATTTATGCCCTATACTTAATATTAAAAAGCTAAAGAGTTTATTTGAACGCGCTATTCTCAGAAACTATTTTTTTTGTGTTGGATAGTCTACTTTAGGGTTTCCAACTCGGCGAAGATGGCCAAATCCGAAACTACGAAGAATATCGAAAAAGGCTCAAAGGAGTCACGAGGCCGATTTTGATGAAAACTTATGAGCATTGTCGGATTTTTGAAAAATCTCTTTTCCTGGCCAAGAAGCGAACCTGTTGATTTTCGAAAAAAGCACGCTGTATTATATACCAATCGATACTGTCGAAGTGTCGATAATAATGATCAAATTCTGGGCAAGCCTGTTAAAGTGTCCGTTCTGAGTTCTCTGAAAAGTTTTGACAGACGCAGGTAGAGAGATAACCGCGCTTTGTACTGAAGCTCATCAAAATCTTTATTTATTTGCCTTTTCACCCACTTCCTAGTTAAAATACAAAAGGACTGAAAGCTGAAAAAGAAGTGTTAAAAAACCATCCACCGATTTGTTCAAGAATCTAGTAGCGCCGATACCGTAGTATAGACTTCTAATTTTTCAATATATTAGTTCATTATCTTCAGTCATAATAATAACGAGGTTTTAACTGAAAGACTACAATTATGTACGAACCTGGGAAAAACACAAAACACTACATAGTAAAAATGATGAATGGCCCATTCAACTTGACTAGGCAGCTAAGTATACGTGTGTCCATAACGTGTTTCACAAATGCCCATAAAATCATGTCATAAATTCTTTCTCAACTGATTACTTCACAAGTCATTAACACTTCATAATCATTAGCTCCTACTCTATTATTTCAACCATAGATAATGTGTAATTTGTTCTCAGAAATGAGTGGCGTCGTGTCATCGGGGCAGGCATCGAACCCGCGACCTTCGAGGGAGAAAGTTAAGAAACTGACATCTAGAGTTACTGAGGGCTGATTGCTGGGATTATGTTATGTATTAGTTTAGTTTAAGTAGACTATTTGCAAGCTGATTGTTTTTCGTTAGTTATCTTATTTGAATCGTGTTATGTTGGTAGCTTTATGATTCAACTCCTTACTATGCGTTCACGATAAGAACAAAAACGCCAATGACCTTCATCTGTGAACTGTCACTTGAAAATTACGTTTAGCAAATAAATACTTTGTATAAATTAAATATCAATAAGTATAATAACGTCATTCTCTTGTTAATATTATTTTCATATTATGATAAGCAAAGTACTTTAGTATAACCTAGCTAAACTGCATCAGAAAAAGCCGGCGTTTGCTGATATCAAAATATTTTAGACAGTGTTTGTATTATTTCAAAGAAACCTAAGTATTCTGTGACCTAAGATTAGGAGGATAAAAATAATCTAACACACCATACAAATATCCAGGTTATTATATTTGTAAAAAATATATGTAACCTAAAAATGTCTAATAAAATAAGTACTGTATAGTGGTTGAATCGATCAAAAGCTATTTATGATGAAGAACACAATGATCCCGTTTCAGACATTCAAACAAAAGCGAAAACTAAAAGCCAATGGAAACAGAAGGTGTAACTACATTACCCTAAATAAGGAGCCCCTATTGTTCCATTACACACAAATCTGTTTAAAATAGAGAGTTGCAAGTGAGAGTCATACAGTTTATGCCTAGCATCGAAGTGGTAGCTGAATGGGCGCTAAATTGCACCCACAGCCCACAAGTAAGAGTTATTCTTTACGAGCAACTAATTGTGGGGTATCACAACACCCTATAAAGCAATAAGATTAGTACTGTTCTTGAATAAAGCTGTCTACTTGTGTTATAAGTTTTTGAAATGTGCTATGATGGTCACATTTCAGAATTAAGTATTTAATTATCTCAATACAACTATTGTGACAGGTTAATTTATCATAGAGTAGTGATCTAATATTTACAATCTTAAAACTCTTAAACTTATTTAAATTACAAATAAGTCCGCCTTGGTAAGTCCGTAACAGACAAGTCCATCAATGATCTTGCCGACAGCCCTGATCTGCTATTTTTATTAACTCTTCATTCCATTCCAACACGATCCCTTTGTCATATTGCTTTGCGAGATGATGTAAGTGAAATTCACCCGAATTATCGAGGAATTTACTAGCTTTCGAGTATTCATTTACTACAATTACTTCTCTAAATACCTAGTCTTTCTTGATATAGGTACTCCTGCCGAACCTCTTCGATAAAGCAAGCATAGTGCTGTGCGATATGTTAAAAATAATGGAAGTTCTTCATTAAAACGTCCGGATTATGAAGGAATTGCTTGGCTATTACGATATAATACTGGGAACTGGAAATAATAAACACTAAGTATATCACTAAAATTTTAATGAAAGTATTTTCTTCAAAGCTAGTCTATGAAAAGGTCTAACAAACAAAAAGGAAGACAAAGCGGCTCATCTAGATAGAAATGCAGATATGGAAGGAAATTAAGCTACAACACATCGTGTAGTAGACGGGGCGTGCGTGCAAAAGTAAAAGTATTTTGCATGGAAGTAGGAAACAACCTTGACCGCAGTCGTGTAGATGCGGTTATAATGTATGTAGACACGATATGGATAGCTAGTTGTGGGGATAGATAAATAGTTCATAGAAAAGATAGTTGTGGAGCAAAACCCATAGGAAAGACTATGGTGCAGATGATGAGCCATTAGATAATAGTTAACAGTAAAAGGTTGATTGGTATAAATGGTGATTTAACCAGGTGATACAGTAAACAGTTACAGAAGTTGGAACGATTTAATTACAAAGTATCATTGGTCTATGAATCTAATGATGTTATGGAGGATTGGTTCAAAGATTCGACGAAGGGGTATTTTGATAAGCTTGCTGACTAACTTGGCGATAATAAAGTTTTAACAGTGGGCACATAAATATAAAAATATATAAGTTTTTGCTAAAGTAACTAATAGGTAGAAGATGGAGTGATAACTAAAAGTCAATATCAATTTTATAAAGCCTCATTTTGCTAGACATATCTAAGAGAAACGGCTATTTCCCTGAAATCGAATATAACATGAACAGACAAACAGAAACGAATTAAACAGAACTCGAACTAGGAAAACCAACAACAATATTATTATAACAAATACAATAGTATTTCACATACAATCTCTCATGTTTTGCAAACGCATCTGTCATTAGCGCGCAAAAAATACCGGGGGAAAAGTCTAGTCTTTTTATAATGACAGATTGTCTCGATTGATATCGAATCAATATTCTAAGTATCGATTGTCATTGACTTTTTTTTTAATCGGACCGAAGTGTGAAAGGATCTGCGTGAGATTTTTGAGGGCATGTGAAAATGAAACCTCTTTTATGTTGATAGTTTATTGTACTCGGTAGCCATCTTTGACCATTAATATTCATGAGGTGTTCACACAATGGCTCATGTTTGGTTTTGATGGGCTGTTATTAATGTGTTTATTAGATTTTAACATGTTACACTTATTGTTATGTGTGGCTATAAAGACCTTGCTGAATGAGCTATGGATGGGATAAGCTATTTAAAAAAAAATAAGGGCCTTGTGAGGATCGGCTATAAAAGTAGAGGAAGACGAAAGAAACGATTGATGGAAGCTGGTACGAGAGATGACATGGCTAGAAAAGAGCAGACTCACGAGAATTATAGAAGAACGAATGCTGGGCTGACCGTAAATATTTACGGAAAACAATGAAGAATTAACGAAACAACCAACAGAAAAGGACCAGAGGAAAAAGAAAAATAAGAATGGAAACAGGTGACCCAGTTCAACCGGAACTGTGAGCAGAAGTAAATGCCTTTTCGGCTAAAACGATGATGATGATTAGTTGAGGATCTTGACCTTCAAACTCCTAATGTGTATAGAAATGTTGATGTTTAGTTGAAAACCTCATGCAAAACAATGGTCAAAAATTTATCTAGTATTCTTTCTTGAGTTTTCAGCAGTCGCAACTATTACGTAATCAAGGTAATAGTTTCCGTTTCAAATCGAATTAGGTTTATTTCTTTCCAATGACTATCTACGGTTATTTTACTTTCCATCGAAGTTTCAACAAATTTTCTGATCATCAACTAACGCATTGATAGTAACAATCAATGCGTTAGTTTTTGACGATGCATATCTAAAATAAAAAAGTTTTTGCAATTACAGGTAAAATTATCTAGAAAAATAATGGTTTAAAGTTTACCTCAGCTGTTAGGTAAGATGAAAACAATTAAGTAAGAATTGTTTCTAAATATTAATTGATCTGTGTGTCTGGCTGCATTATTTTTGCTGTCTCCAAAGTTAATCTGCGGTAAAATATTTGTCCTGATTGGTCCTTGCTTTTGCCAAATCTTACGTAAGAGAACTTGGCTAGTAGCACCAACAACGCTTTAGGTGCAGTCTTGGCAATTATTACATTACAACAGCAAAGCCTGGCTGTTAGCAAGCCAACTTATTTGTCACTGTCAGTCACACTATGTTTTCCGTGTACAACCTTAACATTACCTCGTGAAAGTGAATCTAATTCAATAGAGAATCTAAGTATTTCAGTACTGACATCATCGTAACTGTTTCAATTATGTTCTTTGTCGTTTTATTCATTTCTATCTTTATTGTTTAGTTCTCTACAAGTAATAAGAATGGAACAACTAAAATCAATTCTGTGGCCGTGTAATGTTTGATGTTCATTATGTTTATTTTAGTAGACTTATTGAAATAAATAATTACAGCCTTACTACAAAAACTTAAACATCTGTTAAACACTTGTCTAAAAAAAGTGTGACTGCAAAACGGACCTTATTTCAACGTCATAATCTGACATTTTTTTAGACAAGTGTTTGTTTATGTGTTTTTTCACGGTTGGACTTTAACTATAAACCGGATTGCATGCAAAAGGTGTTAAACTGGGAGTTCATTGTGCAGCTTAGGAGAAGCATAAATCCAACAGTGGACTCTATCATAATTTGTACTTGCATTGTACCAGACAGTCACAGTTTGACGAATGTTTTTTTTCTATTAGACGTAGGTTAGTGTGATTTAAGTTACAAATTCATTCAAAGGTATTCCCATAACTTAACAAATTCAATGTATATGCCAGTATATTTGCACTTTCCTGGTGTCGTAAGCAGTGACTGAGGAGTTACACAAGTGCTAACTTTGACTAGAATATTAAGTAAGTTACAAAGCATATTATTATGGTGATGGTAGTATTATGGTAATACCTATGGGGCTACTTAGCTTCCATTGCAGCAAATAATAGAGGAAGTATCTATAGCAGTAGTAATACGTAACAATTTGCTGTAAATAATGCCAAGAGGGAAGGAAGTTCTGAAACCAAAGTAGTGCCTACAGCCGTTTTAAACCAACACATTTTGGACCTATTACTAAGATGTAAGAAAATGTAGAAGAAGTGCAGATAATCATTAATGGTGATAAAGGTACTGTTAAAACGCATAATCATTAAAATAATAGAGACCCAAATAACGACGGCGGTAAAAATTTTAATTGCAGCAACCGCGCATTTCCGTAATGTCAGTAGTTTCTAAAATCAAATCAAATCAAAACTATAAAATAATTTGTATGGAACACGAAACGTCTCGAGTCAATTGGTTCAAAGTGGAACGATACTAATCGAGAAATTGATCGGTTCTGACGTCACAGTACCCAATGCGCTGGCGCAGGCCCGATGTTTTTGCTCCACCGCTTTCCTCGCAAACATTCTGTTTCGTAACAAATGTAACAGTGACAATGAATTTGGTAATTCCGCTTCAACAATGGCAATCACAATAATCTTTTTTGATAGATTTTTTGTCGATATTTTTTTCATAGATACTTTTTTTGTCTATCGATCTTTTGTGAGTTTAGACGAAATTGTTTGTATTTGACAGGTATTCCACGTTTTTAAATTAAATTTTATTGGTATCAATAATGCTGTTATTGTTGGGTTAAAATGTATTACGTCATTGTTATTGGCTTCATTCAATAACTGTCGTATGGTTTAACTAATGTATAGTTTGTTTTTTAATCTCGTAGACCAAATTGACAAATGATAACATTAAAACTGACGTAAATACTATTGAAATTTATGTCAGTTTGCCATTTGCACCTGTCAATTCAGTCTACGAGATTAAAAAACGGACTTTAGTTAAAGTTAACATAAATTTTGTACTGCTATAAATCTATTTAACAACCTGGTTGGAAGATGAAAGGCGTCAACACACTCTTAGCTTTTTTTAACAAATACCGATGAATGCAGTTTGAAGCTCTACTACAATGGCTGTCTCTATTGGCAGCAATAAATTGATGTACAACAAAGGAAACACATGAAAGTCTAAACTAGAACCTTATTGGAAATTGATGTCTTTCAATCAGTCTGAAATTGGTTTCGTGTAAGCGAGGTTAGTTTTCTCTATCAATTTAAACTAAAAGCTATAAAATATGGCTCCCAGATTTGGGGAAGGTATTTTGATAAGTCCTTTTTTTTAAAAAAAATCAAACCGACGAAACATCGAACTGAAAAGCAAAAAATAAATTTTGAGGCGGCGCCAAACAAACAAACATAATTATAAATTAACTATTTGAAGAGCAGAATAGCTCGTTGTAGCTATTCGTTGATTGTTTCTTTGGCGCCGCCTCAAAATTTATTTTTTGCTTTTCAGTTCGATGTTTCGTCGGTTTCATTTTTTTTTTTAAAAAGGACTTATTTTTTACTTTTGAGTTTCCTATCTCGTGTCAATTTCTGTAACTAAAAACTCTCAACGACTGTCATACCCCAGCTACGTCTAAAGTTCTCATCAATATGAGTGAAATGAGCCCAAACACGATAGTTTCTGATTTCGACATTGGCATAACTTCGATCATTATGTATCGGCTTTTTCCAGGCACATTATTGCATTGAATAATGGACATAGGAAAGGTTTGCGTCATGTATCTCAAAGCAAGTAATTAAGGACAGAGCAGAGGCTGTAGGTCGTGGGTTCGAACTGCAGTTCTTTATACTCGTATATAGTTTATTTCATCACCAAGGCTCTCAAAATCATGAAGGAAGACATCGTGAGGAAATCGGCATCCGTAGTACCCAAAATTTAAAAAGACATGTGAATCTTTCAACTCGCACTGTGCCTGTGTGGTGAATTACAGCCCACTAATTCTTCTCTTATAGAGGAGGCCATCAGTGTTCTATAAACTAATTAAGGAATGCTTTAACCTTACTCAAACATGTATTTAATAACATAAGTAACGAACTCAGTTCATCACTAACTAAAAATCTGACAGCAATTTTTTTTACGTAAAACTGACTAAGGCTCACTTAACAGATACAGTGATTACAAGAAAAGACAAGATATTGTTCGCCAACATTAAAGGGAAACCCGGTCGTTTGCATTGGAAACTGTCCGATATTAATATTGAGATGAAAAGTGAAATCTAAAGGTTTTGAGTAATAGAACAGTTTCCTAATAAGATGTAAGCTTGATTATATGATTTTTGATACCTGTAGTTTCAGGTTTAATATTTGTTTTTAAACTGACATGATTATTAACACTACCATTGGGATTCTAATGAAATGTTTATTATGGTAAATATCTTTTGGGTTCTAATGATTTGGTATAACTTTGTCGTAACTTTGGATCTCACTAAGGTTGTTAAGAATATTGTGATTTGAATAATCGTATTCAAATCCCAATTCTTAACAACCTTAGTGAGATCCAAAAATGAATGTTCATTAAGAAGTACTTGAAACCATCGTGTTCCAAATACTTCTTAATGAACATTCATCTATATGTTTTTCAATATTTTCTTCATATTATTGTTTCTTAAGATTTTAATCATTATCATCATCAGCCTCTAACCCTTTTATGGTATCGATGTAGCGTCGATATATGTGGTCTTTTTTCACACTTCTCTCTTTAGCGTCATTAAAGTTTTCGTCTTTTTTCAGCTAAACTCTTTCAGTTTCAATTCTAGCATTCATTAATGTGTCTTACTTATATTTATATTCTTGACGTGTTCATGATTTAATTTAATTTTGTTTACTACACAGCTCTATAAGTACAACGATAGACATAAGGGAATGACAAGGCAATACAAGTGCTTTTGCGAAAATATAATTACCGAAAATATAGACAAATCTCGGTTATGATTATTCCTGCAACAAACAGTAGATAAATATTATGATTTTTCAGTTCCATTCCTTCATGCTGTCTAAATAAATTGCATTTCAGCAACCAATCCGTATTCTGGACTATTTTATAATATTAAGTCTTGTTTCACTGTCAAAGTAAATTCCTATTAACCTCCTAGCTAATTGTAATTTCTAGTAAGTTGGCAGTAAAGCATTGTTACACAAAGGCGAACAACATTTCATTGGCCAGCCTGTCCTGTACCTTAGTATGTTAAAGTCAGCTTTAGCACTAGATAAATGTGGTTTGAGTTGTGGTAACCACTGCTGCCGGAGAAAATGAGAGTGAATATGCAAATTGGTTGATATTTTAATCTAAACTTATAACTGGTTGATATTTTACACAACTCCACGGTAAATCGTAAAGTTATGAAGATATAACAGTTTCCTAAGAATTCAAAAATAACATAGTTGCATTTTCATTACATTCACTGATTTAGTCAGGAGATTTTTTATGAAGAATCCTATAAAAATCTACGAGAGAACAAAACCAGTAGAATTTTTATTTGAAAAGGAAATGGAATCATTAATTTCTATATTATTTTATGTAGTAGGCAAGAAGACAAAATGTATCTTAGAGAATAAAAGTGAAACTACAAAGGCAATTTCAGGGCTGAACAAACGCAAGAAGAAAATAATGTAGACGAAGATTTATCACATTGAATTATCGATAAGTACTTAATTGCTACTGAATATCTCAAATATTGATCTACAGTGATAAGATTCATCAAATCATAGATCATTTATCATCAATTACTCTAAGTGCAGATGGCAGGCAGTTAAGTTGTTACAAAATCTGAAACGTTTATTTCCTTTCTCGATAAATTGTCGAGTCACGACAATTAATTGAATTGCATTAGTGTTTTACTCAGAGTTAATTAATTGGAAGTATTTGGCTTTGTTTATTTTATAAAAGTAAGAGGGTTTAGAGTTTTAATGTTGTTTAATGATTGGGAAAACTTTTGGTATTTGATGGGTAAAAACTTCCTAAAAATTAACACAGAATTTTGTGCAAACATTATACTTAATTTCTTTTGAACGATTGCCGGAAATTCCTGTTGCCGGTGGTTTTTTTATAATGTATTTGAATTTGAAAACGTTATCTACTATAATTAGTTTTTTAAAATAATCAAAAATGTAGATTTAAATAATGTTTACGGATGAATGAAAGAACCAGAGGGATATGCGGATTTCAGTGTTAGCAAAACTTGAAAAACGTAAACTGTAAAAAAAGTGAAAAGATCGGTAAAAAATATATTTTCTATCTTACCTCTAGGGCTGTAGCCAACACAGCTGTCCAATAAAATCGCCAATAAAGCTACAATTAAAACACAACAGTTAACACGCGTCATAGTCATTATTTAACACGACAACAATCAATTCATTCTTCCACCACGCACAATTTGCGCTGATGTTACGCGCAAATTACGCGACGATACGTATCGATATTTAACGATTCATAAACATCACTATAAATCATTGTAACTGCCAATAAAAACGCGGTAAAAGTCAGTCCGTTCGATTTGAAAAAAGATTATTTTTGACACGTGCGCTTCTGACGGTGTCGAAATTAGAAATGGTAGGAAAAAAGTCCGCGGTGCGCTTGCGACTAATAATGACTAACGATAGTGTTTTTACTTTTTTCCGTAGTGTTGTGCCGGCGCCTAAGCCCCCACCGGCCATGATGGGGGGGAGTTGACAACATTTTAATAAGGGGTAATTGTGTAGGAAGGAAATGAAAAGTGTAAGTGACATTCGCTGATTTATTGACTGTTTGGAAAGGATGTAAATGAAGCATTTGCGTGGAAGTTGTGGAAATTGGGTTTTCTTTGGTGAAAGGCGGTAAATAAGTAGATATATCGTAAGTATCGTTAGTTTTTCGTCATAAAATATTGGTCGTTGTTAGTGTTCATCTGAGATTTCTGGTCGAAGCCTTAATTGAAGCTAAAGACTCCCTTTTTGAATGTGTAAAATCATCAAATGAATCCTCCTGTGTTGAGCGACTACTTTCCTTCACATGCCTTTTGTTTTCTGGGGCGGCGGAAACCAGTTAGGACTCTGACCCTTAAACTGTAACAATTTTAAAAGACACTTCCGGTTTGAGTGAATACTGGAGAAGGTGTTTTTAATGTTTTTAAAGTTCTCTCATCTACGAAATTAAAATAACGCAACAAAATAAAATGTTGCCTACCCATTTCTATAGAGAGTGAAATGATTTGCGCGTGCGCCGCGAACGGTTGCACTCGATAGATACTATTGCACTGTTATGTTGACAAGTCTCTCACATTGTGGAAGTCTTTTCATTCCTCACAAATATAGTAATTGTGTCAGGGGAAAGAGGGAGTGGGGGGTATCCTAAATACCAGTTCTAAATGGTTAAGTAAAATAACCAAGACGGTCCTGAGCCTCAAATGTTTATCATTATCTTTCTAAGAATAACAAAAATAATGAAATCATCACAGCTCATGAAGGATGATTGTCTTTTGTTGACATTTTGCTTCAACGCATACGGAACAAAGTATCTTGGCAACATGCTCTACATACAGTCTACACCATAACATCTAAGCCTGTTATCTTCGAAATTTTCGGTAGAAGTGTAGGTACCTACTTAATTATTTATAAGTCTCATTTTATAGGGGATGAGCTTTTCTCCAAATAATTTACTAAATCAGTCGATGCCGAATCCTTTTTTTTTTTTTTTTAATGTGGTAAAATCATCAAATGAGTCCTCCCACCCCGGGCAGGGCGGGAGGGACTGTCAGACTATTACTGACTAAAATCCACGGTGTCCTTCAATAGCCCTTTATGTTCCGGGGTCACGGTAAGGAAATAATCCCGCGACCCCGGCAGGCTTTGGCCCTCTGAGAGGCCCCGTCAGTATGCTAACGCTCTTTAAGGCGCGCGTGGGACACAACGCGCCTTCGACCCGGGCATGGTCCATGGTCGGGCAGCGAGTTGCCCTTTACTCGCTGCCCACATGCCCGCGCCTACGGTGGCCGGAGATCATCTGCTGACGTCCGACGCCGCGGGCGCCTACCACTGCGGTTGGGGCGGAGGGAGGACGCTGTCCTCTCTCTCAAGCGGCCCGCCTCCTCCTTCACGAGCATTACTGCTTCGCAGAAGGAGGAGACCGCTTCCTACTCCGTCTTGCTCCGCAGAATGGCCTCAACCTTCTTTAGTACGCGAGAGGTCTCCGCCTATCGCTGCCGTGAGGACACGTCGGTGCTCTGCCCAAGCGGGGCAGTCTTGCACCGTATTCTCTACTGTGTCCTCCGGGCGATCTTCGCAGTGGTGGCACCCGGGCGTTTCCTCCTTCCCCATCAGGCACAGGAACCTCCCGAAACTTCCGTGTCCGGTGAGGACCTGCGTCATCCGATAGGTATGCCGAGTCCTTACTAGAGGAGTTGTACCTTCCATCATCAGCTCATCCTCCTGAGATGATGATTATCAGATGCAAATACTTGAACAGCTTTAGAAAATATATGAAAATGGCACTATGTGCCTATAAAATTTGAAGGTTGCCCTCGATTTCCCTGGGATCCCATCATCAGATCCTGACCTGATGATCATGGGGCCATTTGGGAAGTATACCCTTTCAAACAAAAGAAAAGTTTTCCAAATCGGTCCAGGCGTCTTCGAGAAATCGGGGAACATACATAAAAAAAAAAGATTCCGACGAATTGAGAACCTCGTCCTTTTTTTGAAGTCGGTAAAAGTTCAGAAAAGAACAGTGCATGAATCCAGACCTTGCAGCTCATACTGTGAATTTACTATTTAACGGCTAGGTAACAGAGGAATAGTGAAGAAAAGCGTATCGCCGAAGTGATTAGCTTTTAGATAACATAACTTTATTTTTATTTTTAATGAAGCGATAAGCTTGTGTTTGACCACTATCTCACCTGACGGTTAGTAGGTAATGCTGTGGTCGACGGTGAACGTAGGACCGGTATCTACCCATACTCCTGGTATATTACCCATACCATGAGTTGTCATTACGATACTCTTATATTGGTTGAGAGTTCATACAACCTTGGAGGAGCGGGCCAATGAGAGCGCCAAACGCGGTCGATATCGATGATCGAGTATCGTAATGACAACTCATGGTATGGGTACAGAGGGTTTAGGGTTCAAAGAGAGTAAAACAGAAACCAGGACCTTGTCACTAACACTCTGAATCTGTCCGTCTGTTTGTCTGTCCGTCTGTTACCAGGAACCGCGGCGTGACCTCATGAACCGTGATAGTTAGATAGTCGTCGATTTCTGTTGCCGCTATGAAAACAAATACAAAAAAACAGTATAAAATAAATATTTAAGGGGATCACGACTGACATGTTTTTTTTTTTTGCAGCAGCCGATTTTTCTGAAGTCGAAGTCCTGCGGGCACTTGGCCGTTTTTTCAAATATTTTCTTTGTAAGTAGCAGCTCTTGCGTTACTATCGCTAGTCTGACAGATTCGGGTAGGTTGACCTGCTGGCGTCTGTACATCACACTGAAGACTATTTGGTGTTTACTGCGTCAGCAGGTGTCACTGAATAGCAAATTAATTGTGGCGTAGAGTCGCGTTTACACTATGAATGAAGACATAACTAAAGAAAAACATGACGATATGGGGAGTGGATAACATGATTTAAGGCAACTTTTTATTAACCGACTTCTAAAAAAGGAGAAGGTTATCAATACGTCGGTTTTTTACTGTTTCCCGATTTATCGATGACGTCTGGACCTTTTTTGTTTTTGTTTTTGTTTGAAAGGATACCTAAACAATTTACAGATGGTCCCATGGTAGTTAGGATCTGATGACGGGAGCTTGGAGACATCCAGTGAACTCTTCAATGGATGGCAGCAAATCATCGGCGATTGTTGTATACGTATTAATAATAACAACATTTCTTTCTTTTTCAATTCAATCAGTCTTACAGTCTTTATAATAGGTTTGAATTTGCTCAAGTGTTTTTATCAACGCTTATTTTTAGGAACTCCTAGAGCCATCTATTGCCACAACAAAGCAACTATGCTGTCAATGTACAACGCCATCTATCCTATGCTTGTGGAATCAAACAGACAATCAATAAACTCTTATACTTATTAGTACTCAATCTAACCACTAGAGGCGCTGCGCTCGCGTAAAATAATTACATTACGGTGAACATCATTCATCTCTTTCATTCACTCAATGAAGTTTTACGTCAGAAAGGGATGGGAGAACCGTGTCAATGGAACGTAACGTAAACATAAGTTGTCAGTTGTCGAGTTAAAATCCACGGTGGCGGGTCGTAAGAGTATTAAAACTTAAGTTTTGTTTCTTACATCGTGTGTTAATTAAAATATTACTGAAAAAGTAATTATGTAGGTCCGTGTTATTTACAAAAGTGTTGTTTGTGTGTTTCTGTGGTATCTTTAACCGTTCTCTGTGATGTCAAGCTGTTGAAATAACGGTATTATTGTGCTGTGAACCACTGGTTTTGTATCAAATCGAACACACCTAGTGCTGAGCCCGTTTTTGTGCACAAAAAAGTACAGGATGCAACGCGTGTGATTTTTGACTGACCTTATTTACGGTAAGAGTACTTACACTTGTGTAGAACTTGTAAATTATCACGAGACAAAACTTTTGTTATTGCAAAATAAATTGTCTGTCGTCACTATTACGACATTTGTCTTGATCTTAAAATCATATTGCTCTGTTTTTGTATTGCGGCAATATCAATTATTATTTATCCAATTTCGAAATTCAAATTCCGATCATTCCATCTGTCACTTGTTTTTTTTTACTAGGTAGGTACATCGAATTTAGGCACAGGTAACTCTTTAGTCTTCTTTTGCCAAAAAGTTTTCAATACTTGACCAGGATTTTAGGTCAATATTTCTCACCTATGATTCATAAGCATAAATAGCAGAGTAGAGTTAAGCAAGGCGCGACCTTGTTGCAAAGGTCCCCATTTGCCATTCTCCACTGGTTTGTCACGCACGTTTTATCCGTTTTGAGAGAAAACACCTAAATTATTACTTAATTTATTCATGTCGATATAGTGAAGTACTGTACAGGTTTTCGAGTAATAAATCGACTCTATGATAACGTTCGTTACATAACATGAAGGTAAAAAAAAAAAAAATAAGATTTTAGATTTCTTTTTTTGTCCTAAGTACCTACCTGGTTCTACCTACCTAAAATCTTACGACTATTTTACACGCACCCTCAATTTTATTGTGATACATTTATTTTCCATTGTGACACATTCCGTTGTGATTTCCGTTGTGCGACCTACGTCAAAGAGGTCCTGACCCAGGTACTAACGGTCAACAGATTCATCCCAACGTAGGTAGGTACATACCTACTATTAAATATTCTGTGTCCCAACCAAGGTAGCTTGTGTGAGAAAAAAAAAGTGTGATAACTAGAAACCATTCTCCAACCATTGTTATTGTAGGTACCTACTCTGGAATTCTGGATAGCTGCCAGCTACTGGGGAGATGCTTTTCCCCAGCAGTAAGAGGACGCTAAATTATCAACCAACCAACAAGTAGTGAAACAATGTCAAAAATCAAAAGTTCCTAGGTAAGCCTCTTCCCCACGGGCACGCCGCAATCGCGGCGGTAAGACCTCTCTTTGAGGAGTGGCTGGATAGACAACACGGCGTCCTCACCTACCGCATGCATGACGCAGGTCCTCACAGGACACGGAAGTTTTGGGAGGTACCTACCTGTGTCGGATGGGGAAGGAGGAAACGCCTGGGTGTCACCACTGCCAGGATCGCCCGGAAGACACGGTGGAGCATACGGTGAAGGACTGCCCCGCTTGGGCAGAACACCGCCATGTCCTCACGACGGCGATAGGCGGAGACCTCTCGCGTACTAAAGAAGGTTGAGGCCATGCTGCGGGGCAAGACGGAGTGGGAAGCGGTCGCCTCCTTCTGCGAAGCAGTCACGCTCGCGAAGGAGGAGGCGGGCCGCGTTAGGGAGAGGACAGCGTCCTCCCTCCGCCCCAACCGCAGTGCTAGGCGCGGGCATGCGGGCGGCGAGTAATGGGCGACTCGCTGTCTGACCATGGACCATGCCCGGCTCGACGGCGCGTTGTGTTCCACGCGCCACTCTTTGAGGCACGCCCCCCTACACTCTAGGGGGCAAAAGCCTGTCGGGGCCGCGAGACTTATCGAATTAAGTACGGTGAACCTGGAACGTAAAGTGCTATAGAAAGACACTGTGGATTTTAGTCAGTACGAGTGTGACAGTCTCTCCCGTCCTGCCCTGCAGGGCTAACATGCACGTCACGAGATAATTATCTCACGCCATTTTTTCGAGGTGAGATGACATATCTCGACTTCTCGACTGTCGGTAACATTGCACTACATTTTGTCATGTCGTTCTGTCAAACGTAGACTTCGAGAAATTTTCTCTACAAACTGCAACATAGGCGCCATATTTTCTCATAAATAATCGAGTTTTGACATTTAGATTAGATTCATTTGTCGTCGATCATTCTGTTCGAAGAGATAGCTGGAGAAAAATAAAAAGTGTTGCGAAAAATGGCAGTGCCGTATTATAATTATTTATTAACTATTTACGAGGAGAGGTGGAATAGGCGGATCGAAAGGAAGCGCATACGAGACGTCTGCGATCCTTTCGATCTTCGCGACAGCGAGTTCCAGTCGCTGTGGCGGATCACAAAGCCTATGGCTTTATATATAGTTGAAAAACTACGAGTGGACCTCGAACCACGCAATGGGGATGGTTTGCCCGCCCATTTAAAGGTAAGTATAAAATATAAATATAAAAGTCAATAGGTACAATTGATATTTTCATCTCAATTTATTCTAACGACCGCCTTACCTACTAAAAGTATTTTTTTAGCGTTGTCCAAAAGCATTTAACAAACCTTATACAGGGTGTTTGGTCCATCGTGTGCCAAATTGAAATGGTCAATAGAAGGGATCATCTGCTATCCTTACAAAACTTGCTTCGCCCAAAAATTTTATTCATTTCGTGGACCTCGGCTGTATAATAAATTAAATAAAGAATTAGGTATTTTTAATTTAAATAAAAACAAGTGTAAACTACTAATAACAAACTATCTGCTTAAACTGGACTACATGAAAACGGAAGAACTCCTTGTTGTAAAAATGTAAATAAAAAATGCATGAAATAAGGTTTCCCGCTAACATTCGCACAACACAACACCACACAACAAGTCGTAACACCACACAACACAACACTACACCACATAACACAACTGAACACTACACAACATAACGCAACACCACTTACACCACACACACACGTAACAAATACACTCCACGCTCAACGCACCTAAAACCTCACTACACTGTACAGAAAAATGTTGTAATTTTATTTTATTCCTTTTTTTTTTGTTCCGCAATTTTTCTTTTTATTATTCATTATTTTTTTTTTATTTTACTTTTCTTCCAACAATATTATGTCTTAACTGGAACTTAAAATTCAATCTTGTAATTACTCAATCTTTACAGTTAAATGATATAGTGTTTTGGTGCCATTGTCCTGTAGAGGGGAGTCCCTGGTGTCCTAAAATACAGGTTATGGCCTAGTTTAGGCACCAGTCTCCCACAAATTAACATAATACATTTACCTTTAATTTTAGTTACATGTTAAGTTTTTAGCTCCTAAGTGTTGTTTGTGGAAGAGAATAAATATTTTATTATTATTATTATTTATTATTATTATTATTTCAGACCCCTTAACACCCCTCATGCTCTGTGGATTTTTTTTAATCGACTTTTTATTGTTTTACTAAAAAAGACCCAAATTTTACATTCAAATGCAATTTTCTTTTTTAATATCGGTCGTAGACTCTGAATTTTAGTTTTATTTAGATGTGTATTGTTTAAGAGTACTTTTAAATACATAATTAGTGACATTAGTCACCTAGTTTTTTTTAATTCACTCGCAAAGGTAAAACATAAATTAAAGCTGTACATGTTACTGCTGTTTATATGGCTACAGAAAAAAAACTAGAAGCGACTGGGATCTTCCAACTCCCTCATTAATTCTCCAGTCTATCCCCTTGCTAATGATGTGCCACATGCCATAAAAATCTTTTAACAACTTTGTGAATTCGCTAGAATTGTGAATCGAGTGCCCTAAGGCTGACATACAAAATTATGATTTTAAACATTTTTTTTGCTTAAATGATACCTGACAAACCTATAATCTTTTCTTTAAAAATCTGTCTCGTATCTCTATGTTTTAGTGGGATTTATGTTTAAAAAAAAATTGCATTTTTTACATTATTTTATTTCATAATTGCTACAAATCCTGCTCAAATTAGTGACCGATGTGCCCGTGTTTAATGAACGTTTGCCCATGGTATTTCAAAATACTGTTCTGCACATTGGCGTTTGACTGTGAGGAAATATCTTAACAATGTGTTCCACAATGCGTGGATTGGACGCGATGGCCCTATTCCATGGCCGCCACGTTCCCCAGCACGCGTAGCATGACCACCGTAGAAACGAGTTATATCGACGGGAGAATCGACAAACTGACAGATTGAAGAAAGATCTCTATCGTCCTAAGCATGGCGATGTTTGACACGTAGAAAAGAAATGTTTCTTCTCTACGATAGAAAGAAGTCTACAACGTCGAGCATGGCGACAATATTTTCTCTACTTCTGACACTTGGGGGAAGACACATTTCTTCTCTACGAGAGAAACTTGTCTACATCAAATCAGACCTAGACAAGATTCTTTTTATAATATTCTTGGTGTTTATCAACTTAAATTTGTTTTAAAAACAAGTAAGGGTCCTCCCAACTCAATCGCTTTAGTTTTTAAGCGCTAAAGAATAAAAAAAGGCCGAATGAAACATTTATTAGGAAAGTGCATCAAACTTTTTTTAATACGAGGTCCATGAAAAATTATAAAATGAGAAACTTTAAGTGAAATAATGCAGACAACTAATCTTTCCAATGTTATATTACTAGACAAAATATTTTAATCTTTCAAGAATCTACGCGTCATCAGTCATAGACATGCAGCATGGACCCAACATTATCTGCCTTTTCCATAATCACAATTTATGATAATTAAAATAAATATCTGTCTCCTATATCACTTATATAATGTTCTACACTTGTTTTTCTCTCTTTCTAGAAAGTATGTTAATTTTATTTGACATTTGGCTAGGAAAGACTCATGTCCATACTGTGTGTCTATAGTGTGGAACCTTTTTGCGTTTTGTTGTCTCTTTGATTTATGTGCAAAAAGTTTTTTTGTAATTGCAAATGAATGCACATATTACTAGAATTATGGATAATTCTGTCTGATTCCAATAAATCATTTTAATTGTATTGAAAACTTAAGAATTGTACACGTTTTTTTGGTTAACTAAACGTTTTAGTTCATTCGCAGCTCAGTCATTCGCCGTTGCTATGGAAAGTAAACTTATGTCTTGTCTTCATAGAAACGCGAGTCTACAGGTCGCGCCATGCTCGGGCAGAAGACATATCAAGTGGGATATAAAGAGCTTTGTCTTTTCTTGGTAGAATAGAGATAGAATCGCCATGCTACGCGTGCTGATCTAACTTCATCAGGTACACTTTATGTCTAGAGACGTTCCAAAGGGCTGGTATAGGTACGCAACGGACGTTCCAACTAGGGAGTTACTAGTCCAACGCATGGAAGCGGCATTCAATACCACTAAGGGGGAAATACGACTTTGTACAACAACTGTCGAAATAGATGTCGGGCCTGCATTCGCAACAGAGGCCAACAATTCGAGCAGGATTATGAAATAAACGTTAAAAATGCATTTTTTTTTTTCAAGTAAATCCCACAAAAACATAGAGATACGAGACAGATGTTACCGTATACGAATGAGATAAGATTTATAGGTTTGTCAGGTATCAAAAAAGCAAAAAAAAAAAATAATTTTGAATATCAGCCTTGGGTGACTCGATTCACAATTCTAGTGAATTCACAAAGTTGTTAAAAGATTTTTATGGCATGTGGCACATCATTAGCAAGGGGATAGACTGGAGAATTAATGAGGGAGTTGGAAGATTCCAGTCGCTTCTAGTTTTTTTTCTGTAGCCATATAAACAGCTGTAACATGTACAGCTTTAATTTATGTTTTACCTATGCAAGTGAATTAAAAAAAATCTACGTGACTAATGTCCCTAATTTTGTATTTAAAAATACTCTTAAACAATACACTTCTAAATAAAATTAAAATTCAGAGTCTACGACCGATATTTAAAAAGAAAATTGCATTTGAATGTTAAATTTGGGTCTTTTTTAGTAAAACAATAAAAATTCGATTAAAAAAAATCCACAGGGCATGAGGGGTGTTAAGGGGTCTGAAAGGATAGCAGATGACCCCTTCTATCGACCATTTCAATTTGGCACACGATGGACCAAACACCCTGTATAACCATTAGATTTGGTACCTACTTACATCATATCTCTCCTAAATACCTAGCTTAAATTTATAACCAAAACAAAAGTCGATTCTAACCTCACTTTTATTTTGCAATTTCGACATTCATTTTATTCAATATCAGGCTTTTTTTCAGTTGAGGTGGTTTTACCGCTATACTTATTAATCAACTATTTTAAACATACATCAGTCTTTTTAATTAAAATATTTAAAATCAACATAAGATAATCAACTATTAATCATCTTCTTTATAATTTTCTAAATTTTCTTTCTGCTGCTTCGCCGCCTGTAACAAAAACATTTGTTAGATTACGAATATAAATATTAAATGCAAGCAATCGTACGATCACAAATACACAACTATACTGTCAAGAACTAGCAAATTTACTTACGTTTTCTTTTGAAATGCCATTTCAAACAGACAACACACACAAAACAAAAACAAAAACACAACCGGACTTCAGACATGAATGTTAATTGATTGTGACGTTTCGGTAAAGCCACCGGTTCAAAATTGACAATAGTGCTATCCTTGTCATTATTCATATTCGCAAAAGAGAAAAAACATTTTTATTTTTTAATTTAATGAACTTGACAACAAGTCTTTTGGCCTTGTTTCACATTTCATTCGTTCAATTTGTTGTGTGTGGGTAGCTTTAGTCACCATAGACACACATGATTATCAGTGTTTTCATTTAAAAATAAAACTTGACGTTTCGTCATGAAAGGGATATCTCACGACGTGATAATTCTCTCTCGTGGCGCATAAGTTGCGAATTGCGAGAAAATGATCGAGAGTGACAATATTTCTCATCCCATCTCGAATTTTCTCATGACCGCGTATGTTAGCCCAGCTGGGTGGGAGGACTCATTTGATGATTTCAACACGATAAAACAAAAGCTTCTTCCCCAACAAATAATCGGCATGTCGATCTATCACAGTCCTGAAACCTGACTTTCACAATAATAATTATGTCAGTCCAACACCTTGTTTATGGTATACCAGCAAAACAATCGACTATACCGATGCCAGATTATCGTCGATTGATTGGTGTGGTGGCGTTTTCAAAGCACTTTATTGATAGAATGCCTGTGTCGTGTGTGTCAATTAATTGATCGAACGTCTATCGATCCATCATAGATCGACTTCGATCTATCATCGATTGAGAGAGAAGAGGACTTCTGGCATAGCCGGGTGGGACGACTCGACATGAACTGATATTCTACCGCTTTATTGTTGTACTGGCATCCATCCAACAGAATGCCATTTATTTTATAGCCTTTATTCTAATAAGGTTTGTCCCAGAAGGTCGATCAACGCTTACCTACATATCCTCGCATAATAAGATGCTAACTGTAAACTGCAAGAACAGGTTTAGAACTTTGCTCATTGGTTAAAATGTTAAACCTACCTACTGAAGTAGTTACCAAGGGCCTGCTACTTAGTGGTTGATGCTAATACCTACATCGTAAACAAATCTGGGGCAATAGTTTGATCTAAAATGAGATAGGTACTTTTGCTCCTCCTGTATTTTCACCCGTGAGGTCGGAAATTATCCCCTTGTAATATTTACCGGGATAAAAAGTGTCCTGCATCCCAATTCTGAAAATGGTAGGTATTAGGTACTATGTGTCTTACTTTTTCGAAATCAAAAAAAAAACGGCCACTTTAAGGACTATTCCTATTGATTCACTTCACAACGTCATTCTTTTAAATTCATTCCCGAATAAATCAAATAGGAATAATGCTAAATGGCCGTATAAGACCCTCAGTAAAATGTAACAGACAGATAGGGTAATGTAGTTAACATGTCTAGATACATGTATGTATAGACAGACATAAGTAATTTCTACATTTATAATATTACTTTGGCCGTATGGTTAACTACATATTTTTGTACACTGTTTGTGGTTTTCGATTGGTAATTCTACGTATGGATATCTATTTTAAATGATGTAATAAATATGACTGCATTAGTCACGAATAGTCACGATGGCGCTGGATTGTTGCAAAATACGGGCATGCGGGCCTTATTGCGTGGAAATATGACATAGGTAAGTACCTAAATTGTAGAAATACTAAAAATCCAGGAGTTGAAAATTGTTTGTGCATACCAGAATGACATCATGCATGACTTATAAAAACAAAATGGACAAAAGATTAATCTTATCCAAGTCCGGTTTTAAATCGCCGCTGCAATCGTATTTGAATCACGTCCGTAAAAGATGCATGCAATTTTTCAAACAAAAACATCTGTAAGTATTTGTTTTATTTAATTTTGGTTGAACATCAGCACATTACGTTTAAGCGCAGACCCTGACACGTCCACCCTTACAGTCTTCCTACTGTTAGAAGAAGACTACTGGGGAAAAGAAATTGAATCAGTGCCGTAACCAGCATTACATGCGCCTAAATTATGGTTTTGGTCTGACCATTTGGGCCAGTCCAATCCATGGTCTGCACCCTGTACCTGGGCACCGTTAGCAAACCCCAAGTTTTGGCACTCACTGGTCGGAAAACATCTGTTTATGCAGTGAAAAAATAACAGACTGTTCTTAAAACAGTTTTTACTTAGGCAGGGCACAAACGTTGGACACTTTTGTGTCTTGTGTCAGGTAAAAGCTCATCATCATCATCATCAGCCTATAATGATCCCACTGCTGGGACGCAGGCCTCCTCTCTGTGAGAGGGTGTGGGCCATAATCCAACACGCGGGCCCAGTGCGTGTTGGTAGTATGTCACATGTCTTCGAATTTTTGGTTCTAGGACATGCCGGTTTCCACGCGATGTTTTCCTTCACCGTTAAAAGCTACCGGTGAAAATTTGATTTCTATAGAACCAATATGAAATCATCCTCTCCCTGCACATACGTAAACATTTTTATAGTTTCTTCCACTTAACACATACAGTGTCTACGTCTATGCAGCGCCTTTGCTAAAAATTACAGTCGCAACTAATAATTTTGGCGTAACCACAATCTCCACAAAAACTCGTCCATATATGGATGCTGACCCCACCTCTCAAAAGCTGTTTGAAATTCAGCTCACTAAGCCAAGTGAAAACTTAAATTGTTACTTTCTTCAGTAGAGACTTGGAGACCCAGTAGGTACTGGTCGCACGTGGCTCCATTGGAAAGCCCGCAACAATGGCGATTTGACGTGCCCGATACTGATAAACTGGTTCCGACCAAAGATATACACAGAGAATGTACACCTAGGTATTGTCAGCGACTATGATGGGAACAGACAAGATTTTATGAATCAAAAGAGGAGTCTGTGACTGGTATAATAGGCTAGTTGCCTAAAAAAATGTAATTAGTCCGTCTTTTAGATTATTCAAAAATAAGGGACACGTATTTTTTTATTTGTAAATTAGACCAAAAATGACAAAGATATAGCCTATTAAAGTTACGTGTGACGTCACGATGCGTGGCATTTTTCGCGCAGAATGACGTCACAGGTAACTTAAACAGGCTATTATCTTTGTTCTTTTTTGTTTAATCGAAAAAAGAAAAAATACGTGTCCAATATTTTTTTATAATCTAAAATACGGACTAAATAGAATGTAATTATTTTGACCCTGGAAACTACCCTATTGGATGGGATCATGGGACATTAGATAAGAAGATCGTAAAGACGACGATACAATCTATACTTAAGTTTTGATATTATAATATTTAATTGCTTGGATGTTGGATGCAGAGACGCCTAAACACTAAAATGAAAATGGGTTTGTGCACAATAAAAGTTATGTGAGACCAGCCTTAGGTTGGAATTATTTGCTGATGATCGGAAGATGTTAATGTATGAATATTTGCGGTTCTGTGAGAAGACAGAACAAAAGGATAAGGCTAATTTAGTATTAATGGCCTATATGCTGTTTCAAATGTAATAAATGAATTGAAATGTATTGTTAATACGTACCATTAATAGAATTTTATTGGTGTATCTTTCTACAAGAAACTGTCACTTTAATAATTCACTTTAATAGTTCACTTAAAATCGTTGAAATCGAAAGCTTTTCTAAAAATTTCAAGTGAATCCGATAGATTCGAATACATCCCTTCTAACTAGCATGACGCA
Organism: Agrotis clavis; assembly: GCA_954870645.1. NCBI lineage: Eukaryota > Metazoa > Arthropoda > Insecta > Lepidoptera > Noctuidae > Agrotis > Agrotis clavis. The sequence goes on along the minus strand of OX940928.1, from coordinate 24,748,799 downwards.
CTTTCTTCAGTTGACGGGTTTTAGTTCCACGTGCTTATTCGAAAGCTAGGAGGCTTTGATGAGTTACAAAAAGCTGATTTGATGTGCTTGAGACAGAACCAATTGACGAACGAAGACATGACCATTTAAGAAGTATCATGCATGACCAGTGACCAAACGATAGTGACAATGAAGAAAAAACTGCTCTTGTATATTTGCATTCCATAAGATCATCATATATCCGGAGAGTTGCGGATGTATGGGAAACTTATATATATATCCGGATAAAACAACGCTAGACAACTTTTATCTGCCGCTTCCTATATATTTTCTGATGGAAGTAAATGCTACTTCTGATGAGCATTTTGCTAATAAGAACCACGAAATTGACTTCGTAGTTCATCCTAAATACACGAAAGACACTCTGATTACAAACAACAAATCACTACCTCCTTAGGGATTAGACGGACACTAATAAGTGAACATCCATTGCCGTCGTACCACAAAAAGTAAAACATCTGTTAACACCTGTCTAAAAAAAGTGGTACTGCATAACGACCCTTATATCAACGTCAAATGCTGTTTTGCAGTTGACAGGTTTGGTAGCCAAGTGTTCAACAAATTTTTAACTTACATAAGACGGCCAATATCTTCAACAAAATAAGCAATCGAGTAAAAATTTCGATCAATCGAGCATTTATTTATCTAATCGAATGACTCACTCGTCAAGTCGTCGTCACGATATGCCTTTAGGGTGGATTAATATTCATCTTGAAGAGAAGGCTTGTGCCCCAGAGTGAGAATACTAGATGAATTATACTGTAGCAAAAATTATAGGGCTGAAACGATTATAATGTAGCTTAATAATGACGAATACTCTGGCAATGGTAACCTTGTAGAAATGGACAGCCAAAAAGAGCCTTTTACTCTTCACATTCTTGAAATTCAGCCAACATCAGACCGTGAACTAGGTGCACTTTCTAGCTGACCTGCCGCCTGGCCACGTGGCCTCGTATTTGAGAGCCGTTCAGTGGCCACAAAGCGACGCTGTCCGCACACAAAAGACTCCTAAACGAGTTCCGAACAAATAAATCTTGGAGTGTAAAGTGAATTCATTTATGTTTATTGGTTGGTAGCATGTCGACGTCGTCGTGAACGATGTATCAGATACCAATCTAGTTGGGCACTATATTACTATTTGGTACATTTTTATTTATGCCCCGAACTGGAATTCAAATAGAAAATAATCACAAACACAGACAAAAGTAAGATCTCCTCTGACATCAGTTGATTAATCTTATTCTAAATCAGTTCAACGGCAACGGTCTAATTTTTCAACATCTTCTTCGAGCATGACAATGATAATAATTATTCAGTATCAACCATTACTCTTTATTCATAATCACCCAGCAATGGGTGATTCTGGGCTGATATGATGATGATGAAGGATTGCCAAAGAACCTTTCGGAAAACCACACATTCATCAAATCTTGACTGGGGAAAAGCAAAATTTTAGGTAAAAGCTCAATCAGAAGAGCTTACAAAACTAAATAATGTTCAGGGTCATCAGTTCATCACCAGTTAAACCTGTCATAATTATAATTATTCACAATACATCTTCCTATACTCCGCCCCGTCTCTTAAACACTTGTATTATGCAGGAACATAAACTTATCTGCGGCAATTACTTGCCATAATTAACAACTTCCTGTAACACCACTTAGGTCTCGGTAATTAGCAGAAAGTTATTGTTCCTGTTTATTGCTAGGCTCTATGGATAGTATAACGGTCGTTGAATTATATACATAATTTTAAAGCCTTATTACCTGATCTCCGATTTATGTAACTAGCAGGTGATTTCATTATAGTTTTTTTGTAGCATCATGGCCCCGAAAAGGGTCACATTATTTCATTTACATTCAGCTTTCTTTAGACCCCAATCTAACCCAGAAGTAAAGATGAGAACTAAGTTGGAGCCAGCTCTTCTAGGAGTTGCTGGAAAGTCTCCGACGGAACACAGTAAAAACGTTTTGGCATCGGAAAGTGGACATCGATACACGCAGAGAAATGTATACGAGAACTTCTGGTTGCAACCGTGACAGCAAGACTCACTAGTTGACTTTACAAAATTTCTAGTAATAAATACTAAGTCCTTGTTATCTCTACTACTTACTTAGTTTTTATTACTAGAAATGTTGTAAAGTCACACAAAGTCACTAAGTTGTGTGTCTTGCTGTCACGGTTGCAACCAGAAGTTCTCGTACAGGTAGTAGGATGGTGGTCGCAAGCCAGTCAGCCTTGGCGAGGCTTATAATCGCCAGTGGGATCGCTCAGCAGTCATGCCCAGCTATCTATGGCAAGCCTACCCATTGGGAGAAGCAAGCCAAATACTTAGGTGTGACCCTCGACAGTCACCTTACCTTCAGTGTAAATAAAATGACAGCTCGCGATCGGGCTGCCTTTGCTGACTTCACTCTTTGCTTATAGCAAGAAGCAAATTGTGACTCAAGTGCAAATTGCGTCTTTACCACTGTGATCCGTCCCATCATATTCTCCTTCATCTTCACGCCTTCTCAGTGTCACCTGTGTTGCCGTAGCGCAGTGTAGACCGCTAGGTGATGGATCCTTATATCCACCACATCTATAAATCACTTGTCATCATCTACCTGTGAACTTGCGACTTATAGTAATTCATTCTGGCAATTGATTCAGGACGAGCCATAGAGCCTTCGCACTCCAAGTTTTTATGCACTGATGATGCTCATTTTTTATATATATACGCGCGTTTATGAGGCAAGGATCGTCTGGTAAGATAACAATGTCATTTCAGACTTACGTTTGCTGAGTATCCTGAATTCGTTTGACGAGTGTCGTCAGCGCATAAACGCGTAAAACATGATGTGCCAAGGCTTTTAAAATACTAGAGTTTGGGTACACTTGAAATACCAGCCTCTGTCAACTAAACAAAAGAATACCTATTTGTCAAATCACTACCATATAGAATTCGTCACACAAATGTAACGGTGTTTAGGGTACAGTCAGAGACGGTAAACTAAACGATGTTGCATTGACCGAGTTTTGAGAGCGAGTAGATGCCTGCATAATTAGCGACGTACGGAAACCGGTTTATATTATAATATTTGAAGCATGCTTCGTGTCACAGAGCGGGAAGGGCGAGGAATCATAATGCCTGTCAAGAATTTGGAGTTGAATATCTTCTCAGTCTGATGACATTTAGCATTAAGCCAGCAGGATTGGCGAGACGGTCTTAAAGGTAAACACGACTGTAGAAAGCAAAGGATGTTTGAAGGAACAGGGTTTTAGTCAGTGAAGTCTGACAGTTCTTATAGGTCCACCCAACGACGATATAATACTAGACTACGCATTGCACGATCTAACGAACAAAACTATTCTGCCAACTCGCTGAGGTAATACGTAAGCGAGGGGGGCGGGGTACTGCGTTGTGATTGGCTAACTCAAGGTCTGTTCTGTCTCAACGTATGTTTACGGCTCACAGGATTGGTCGAATTGAGACGGTTATAAGACTTTTTTGCCTAATGTGTTGGCAGACATCGGTCGCCTGTTATTACGAGTCTAGTATTATATCGTCGTTGGGTCCACCCAAGGCTGGAGGACTCATTTCGATGATTTTTCAACTTTCACGGCAAGGGACCAAGTGTAAGCAGACAAGTCGAAAAGTGTTTTTTTTTTGGATTTAAGTACCTAATGGTTTCACTTTAAATACTGATAAACCCAGAGGATTACGTTATAGGTGTCAAACAGAAGTTCTAAAACGATATAAGAAACAACACACATGTAAATCTAGAGATTTTTTTTATTAGAATCCACAGGAAGTCACTCAAGAAAATATTATCTAATTGGAATTTAAAGAATCGCACGCTCACAGCTTATAATGACATAGCCGTGTTCGAAAGTGATATAGTAATGAAACTGGACATTAGATCATGATCATCAATGATGACCACTTCCTCTATTATTCCACATTCAAGCAATCAAATTATAATTCTCGATACACCTGTTCCGAAAAACCAGATCGTATTAGTTACGATGGCTAGTATGTTGGTGTTTGGGTGTTTTCGTTGAAAGGCTTATTAGAGCTTGGGTGGTTAGACTGTAGAAAATCATCTAAATATTTGAGTAGCAATGAAATTCTACTATTATATTTTTACTAGCTACTGCCCCCGGCTTCACTCTCATTACGTTAGGCGTCCGGCCCTATGGAGGCCCCGTCAGATTTCTTGGGGAACGCGTGGAAGACAGCGCACCATCTACTCGGGCCTTGTCCTTGGTCGGACGGCGAGCTACCCATTGCTCGCCGTCTGCAAGCTCATGCCTATGATAGCCGGAATTTGCCCTGTAATTACACGATTACACATGAGGAAGAACACTCACAGTCGGGGCCCCTTGGGAAGATTTGATTGGTATAATTTGAATGGGCCCCGACTGTGAGTGTGAATGAGTGAATTCTAAACTACTGGGCTTGTTTCTTTCTTTTTAGTTTTTTTACGCAGTCGGGTTTTTTGTTTTTTTTTTTTATATTTATTTTATTATTATTTTGCCATAGGTTCGCGTTTGACCACTATCTCGCCTGATTTCTATCAGCGAAGATGTGGTCGACAGCGAAGCACGCTTGCCTAGAAGTAACGATAGTAAGTAAAGAGGTCCTAAGCATCGAAAAACGCGCAAATATTACCAGTAGCTAATTACCTCGTATTAATACCGCTTAGAAAACAACTTACATTTACGTAAACGTTACCTAATGAGTTTCCGCGGTTCACAATGTCAACCTCTTGAAGTAATTTCACTTCTATAGAAATACTACGTGCTAGATTCCACACAGATTTTATTGCATTTTGTCATTTTGACGCAATGGACCGAATAAAAGTGTGTTTTTGGTCTAAATTCAAAACTAATTTCGCAAAATATTATGCATGACATTTAATTCGATTACGTTTTTAATTTGCTAATAATTAAGACATTTAAAGAATAATAATCATGCTTTCAAGCTAAGTTTTCTCCAGAAACTAAGTACATCAAAATCTTCCATAGCTAGATTAGGGGTCGTTTAAAAACAAATTGATTTCGAAGACTTACTTTTAAATTCTTTCTAGGTAGTACGTATCGTGAAGTAAATTTTTGTTGCGGCAAGTAAAACAGGTGTAACTGAGTAAACAAGTGCCTAAATGCGCGTTTTATGGTGTATATTTATCTTTTTTGCTTTTGTCAGATGCAATCTAACAGCCTAGCCCCTAAGAAAGAGTTCAGTCGTCTGATTCGTTCAGTTTTTGTTTATAAAAAACACAATCACACATGGAAGCAGTTTTCATTAATTAATAAGTCCGCTCCGCTTGTGATAGAAACCATAGAAACAGTGCCTACATAAACTTAGCACTTAAAAATATAAATTAATATTTAAAAAAATCAAAAAACCCGACTGCGTAAAAAACTAAAAAAAAAAGAAACAAGCCCAGTACCTAGTTTAGAATTCACTCATTCACACTCACAGTCGGGGCCCATTCAAATTATACCTATCAAATCTTCTCAAGGGGCCCCGACTGTGAGTGTGAATGAGTGAATTCTAAACTACTGGGCTTGTTTCTTTCTTTTTATAAGTTTTTTACACAGTCTCGCCAGTTTTTTTGTTTTTTTAAATGTAGGTACCTATTTATTTTATTTTACTATTTTTAGTTTTTGTTAGCATTTATCAGTCCAAATTAAATTGAAACATATAAGTTATATATATTTTGGTAAACCATTTTTAAAATCCTTTAATTTGATACCCCACTTGAATATAATATAATAGAATGTGAGAGATTTCAAAAAAATATTTTTAGTTCGGAACCCTTTGCACACGAGTTCGACTCGCACTTGGCCAGTTTTATGTACTCAGTGACACTCTCACGTTTAAGACTAATCTAACGAGTAACGACACCTCTCAAGTTAAAATCCAGCAAGCCGTTTAGGCTGCAGAGCAACACACAGAAACATACATACATACATACATAGGTACATACATACACTCGAAAAACATAACCCTCCTGGCGCAGTCGGGTAAAAAGAATACAAAAATGTTCTGTTTTATTATTATTTTATAATACTTAAATCAGTATTTTTTTCCGTGATTGTCTACTCCACTGCTGGGCAAAGTTTACCTCATCATCATCATCATCAGCCTATAATGTTCCCACTGCTGGGACACAGGCCTCCTCTCTGTGAGAGGGAGTGGGCCATAATCCACCACGCGGGCCCAGTGCGGGTTGGTAGATGTCACATGTCTTCGAATTTTTGGTTTCGAAGTTTACCTCAATAATCTTTATTTCACATTTTCTTGAAACGATTAACAGAATCGATTAATCATTTTTTAACAGTTTGACAATACTTAATACCAATAAGCTGCCGATTCGTTGCGCCTTTTGATGTAATTGAAACCACTTGCAACTTTCGCCGTTAACGGAATTTCTGACATAGTTGGAAGTATTTAGTAGTAGGTAACTGGTTTGTTATAAATTGATTCGGAAATCAGTTAAAAGCTATTAAAAAAAAAACCGACTTAAAGCAAGTCAGACTCAAAGGGTTCCGTAATCTGTAGAAAGAGCAAAATAAATCACGTTTTTTTTTTATTCGAGCCCTCTTAAATGTTATTTATAACTAGCTTCTGCCAGCGACTTCGTACGCGGATCCTGTTGCTTATGCCAGCGACAATGGGGTCGTCAAAATCGAAGATCTGAAACGTCTGATGTCGAATTCTTAGAGCCTGGGGACGGGAAAACAACGGGACGCGCAGCATGACGATTCCAGACGTTCCAGATCTTTCATTTTTGTAAGTAAACAGGAAATGCCCATCAGACTAAACAACTCTTGCTAAGACGTCATTCCTATATATGTTATAGTGTAGCTGGGCTCTTGGAGTTCCATATCAGGTGTTCCAAATCTTCAGTTTTTATACGACAACAGGGAGTGCTCATCAGGCTGAACAACTCTTGCTTAGACGTCATTACTGTATATGTAATAGTGTAGCTGGGCTCTTGGAGTTCTACATCAGGTGTTCCATATCTTCAAATTTATTTTCTTGGCAGAAAATGCTCATCACGCGGAACAATTTTTGCTATGGCGCTATTTTTGTATCTCTTATAGTTTAGCTGATCTATTGCAGTTCTGCATCAGGTGTTCAAGATAAATTATAGCCTATATGTTGCCCAGACTTAATAGCTATACAACAAAAAAAACAATCAAATCCGTCCAGTAGTTCCGAAGATTAGCGTGTATGGAGTAACTTCTCCCATTTTCCTAACATTTCCCTTCACTGCTCTGCTCCTATTGATTGTAGCGTGATGAAAAGTATACTATAACCAGCGCAGGAGTATGAAAAATAATTGTACCAAGTTTCGTCAAAATCCGTCGAGTAGTTTTTGTTTCTATAACGGTTATATACAGACAGACAGACAATAATTTTATTAATTGCATTTTTGGCATCAGTATCGATCCCTAATCACCCCCTGATAGCTAAATATATTTCATGTACAGAATTGACCTCTCTACAAATTTATTATAAGTATAGAAGAAGAAGAATAGATATGTACTCGTAAGTAATAGCGACAACAGAAATACATCATCTGTGAAAATTTCAACTAACTGTCACGGTTCATGAGATTAGCCTGACAGACAGACAGATAGACAACGGAGTCTTAGTTTTCTTGTTGGTGTTTGTTGCCAAACAATTTATATCCCCGGCTTCACTTGGCTTGCAATACTATGTGACATCAAAATCACGAGAATTGCTCATTTCAAAACAATAGAATTTTCACACCATTCCCACACCAAATGAAATCAATGGCTAAAGAAAATTAAAAGTGACATAGATTACGCACTGTATGCCTTTCTCTACTGATTTATTATCGATTTATTAAATTCTGGGGTTTTGTAGTTGGAAGTTAAGCCTACCTAAATTGTGGCCTCGATGGGTTTGATGACTAAGTAAGGCAGCGTATTTAAAAAAAATAACCCTGCTCAAATAGTGCCTATAATTTTGCAAGGAGGAAAATATTTGTAATCCGAAACGGGTTCCAAATATTTTCCTTCTATTCAAAAACTTAAAAGGTTATGCGAATCTGTTTTGTATCACTCATATGCATGTAAAGTGGATTACAATGACTCATAAAGACCATAAAGTCATAAAACTGAATAGCGACGAGTGGTTATAACTAATTTTAACTGACCCAGATAATCTAATGTAGTCAAACTAATATAAAAAAAATTAACTAACAATTCATAAATTCAGCCTATCTCATTCGAAAACTGGATTTTGACTTTTCCAAAGTTGCTCTACAAACCAGTATTGTGACAACACACTACTCACATGAAGGACAGATCCAACAGGTTAGCATGTTCCAGCAAAAGTTATGTAGATGACTTATTTCGCCAGAAGCGAAAGCCTCATTACAAAGAATCTAAAATCATATCATAATCTCCGGTGAAACTCAAGCCTAGACAATAAACTAAATACTCCTTTCTATTTACATAATATCTGTGCAATATATATACAGACCTCAACATTCAAGTCCGATCACCGCTCATTGACTAAGCTGCTCTCGTCAAGGTCGCCGAGATTCTCGCGAACGCATTGAGGAATATTGATAGGAAATCACTATGCATCTAGCTTTGATTAAAGGAAGTCTGTTTGTATTTAGAGTGTTTTTATTACTAGATAGATGTGTAGTTTTTTTTTAGCGTGGTAAAATCATCAATAGAGTCCTCCCACCCAGGGCAGGGCAGGGCAGGAGGGACTGTCTGACTTGTACCTACTGACTAAAATCCACTGCCTTAAAAAAAAAACCATCCATGCCTTCTAGAGTCAGGGCAGCTCGTCCCGCGACCCCGGCAGGCTTTGGTCCTCTAAGGGGCCCCATCATTGTGCTGGCACTGCTGACAGCTCTTTGAGGCGCGCGTGGAACACGTCGCGCCGCCGCGCCGGCGCCGCCGCGCCGTCGACCCGGGCATGGTTCATGATCGGACAGCCATACAGATATAGATGTATTGATGTATAGATTAGCAAATCGTATCCGTATATTATTCTCAATCTCGGATAGTCTTATGGCACGGATTCAATCTCGTATTTTCATTTCTTGTTGATGACGAAGAACTCCAATTGATCACTCTTCGGATCGAAAGTGCGTAGATCCAAGATTTTTTCTGTGCACAAATCCACAAAAGAGGGTTTTATGAACTCCAGTCTTGCACGTGAAAAAGTTCAGCATATCCATACCACAACCTGAAATATATTCTGTTTTTCAAACCTTTCTAATGTTGATTATGCATGCTGCTATGAGTTACATATTTCAGTATGGTCAAGCCTTAACAAGGCTAATTAAAAAATAACCCTGCTCAAATAGTGCCTATAATATAAAAAAAAAATAACCCTGCTCAAATAGTGCCTATAATTTTGCAAGGAGGAAAATATTTGTAATCCGAAACGGGTTCCAAATATTTTCCTTCTATTCAAAAACTTAAAAGGTTATGCGAATCTGTTTTGTATCACTCATATGCATGTAAAGTGGATTACAATGACTCATAAAGACCATAAAGTCATAAAACTGAATAGCGACGAGTGGTTATAACTAATTTTAACTGACCCAGATAATATAATGTAGTCAAACTAATATAAAAAAAAATAACTAACAATTCATAAATTCAGCCTATCTCATTCGAAAACTGGATTTTGACTTTTCCAAAGTTGCTCTACAAACCAGTATTGTGACAACACACTACTCACATGAAGGACAGATCCAACAGGTTAGCATGTTCCAGCAAAAGTTATGTAGATGACTTATTTCGCCAGAAGCGAAAGCCTCATTACAAAGAATCTAAAATCATATCATAATCTCCGGTGAAACTCAAGCCTAGACAATAAACTAAATACTCCTTTCTATTTACATAATATCTGTGCAATATATACAGACCTCAACATTCAAGTCCGATCACCGCTCATTGACTAAGCTGCTCTCGTCAAGGTCGCCGAGATTCTCGCGAACGCATTGAGGAATATTGATAGGAAATCACTATGCATCTAGCTTTGATTAAAGGAAGTCTGTTTGTATTTAGAGTGTTTTTATTACTAGATAGATGTGTAGTTTTTTTTTAGCGTGGTAAAATCATCAATAGAGTCCTCCCACCCAGGGCAGGGCAGGGCAGGAGGGACTGTCTGACTTGTACCTACTGACTAAAATCCACTGCCTTAAAAAAAAAAACCATCCATGCCTTCTAGAGTCAGGGCAGCTCGTCCCGCGACCCCGGCAGGCTTTGGTCCTCTAAGGGGCCCCATCATTGTGCTGGCACTGCTGACAGCTCTTTGAGGCGCGCGTGGAACACGTCGCGCCGCCGCGCCGGCGCCGCCGCGCCGTCGACCCGGGCATGGTTCATGATCGGACAGCCATACAGATATAGATGTATTGATGTATAGATTAGCAAATCGTATCCGTATATTATTCTCAATCTCGGATAGTCTTATGGCACGGATTCAATCTCGTATTTTCATTTCTTGTTGATGACGAAGAACTCCAATTGATCACTCTTCGGATCGAAAGTGCGTAGATCCAAGATTTTTTCTGTGCACAAATCCACAAAAGAGGGTTTTATGAACTCCAGTCTTGCACGTGAAAAAGTTCAGCATATCCATACCACAACCTGAAATATATTCTGTTTTTCAAACCTTTCTAATGTTGATTATGCATGCTGCTATGAGTTACATATTTCAGTATGGTCAAGCCTTAACAAGGCTAATTGTTCCAAACAACTGGGCAGCATTGTTCGAACACTTTCTTTTTCTTCCTTTGCCTATTATGAAACAAACAATCGGCTCGTGACGTCCTAAATTGAAGCGTAAACTTTAGTTGCACAACTTAGAAAAATGGCTACCTGTGACTGTGAGTTTTAAATTCTTGGACAAAAACGGCACATTACAAAAATAAATAGAAAGCGGGGAAGATGTTGTTTAAAATAAGATACTGTTTGGAGAAAAATTGAACAGAGATGAGATACAAAATGAAAAAGAGTCGTTGATAGTGATAGTTGACTCTTTGACACTGAGTCAAGTAAATGGATTATTAGTACCGTATCTAAAATTAAATATATTTTAGTTTAAGTTAGGATACTTTTAGAAAGAAATTACAAAAAGGTACTTTCATAGCCTGAATATTTTATAAAATCTATAAACTAAGTAAGTTTAAGTGTCAATCACTGATCTATTTTATTATAATGTAGTATATATTGCATTTTATTGAAAAATTGGCAGGCTTTACAAAGGTATTTGTTTCGGTACTGGTGCCAAAGGTAAACAACGATAAACGCCCTGATTAAAGTCAACAGTAGCACAATTTAACTGAAGGATTTGTATTTACAATCAAAAAGTCACCAAATTAGTTATTTGACAGAGCAAATTAGGTGAATTAATGACAACGACAATAAAATCAAGAATTGAAGAAGATATTAAAGTCTTTAACAGAACACTTGAAGAAGACTGAATTGAAGTTAGTGTAGTAGTGTATGAGAAGACTTGACTGACTTAAGAACATCAAGCGAATGACTAACGAATCACTCGATGCGACGTAACACAGTAGCAATTTGTCCGACAATTCAGCAATCGACATTATGTCGTGACCATCAATCGAAAAGCGAGCTTTTACGTACATATATCAAAGCCATGCCATCAAACATCGTGAGCCGATGTAACCGTGAGGAAATCTACTCATTGTCATGCATAATAAAACTTAACATACCTTTGCAATGTCCTGAGAATTCAACGCAGCTGCGATTACCGAAGACTTAGCTGTGTACTCTTACTATTTTCTATTATAAAAAAATGATAGGGTTACTCTTTTCCCAATCTTGGTTTTTGTAAGTTAGTTCCATTCAGCACTGGAGTTGATGTGATAATTAAATATGCATGTCATTGTCATCATCATCATCCGCCTATCCTTTTCCCAAGAATAAGTTAAGTTAAAAATAGCAGGAATATACTAGTAATTAACATGAAGTTACTGACTTTGCCACCTCCACAATCTGGCTGTCAGTCCTTCGGATTCTTACTTTACTTGTCATAACGACTGCCAAATCTACAAATGACTGCCATGACGAACGGCTTGCAGTGAGTATGAAAAAAAAAACAACCTAATTGAATTCAACAATAATTAATTGCTCAAAGAAGCCATTTAGTCTCATAGTTAACAGCCTCTTGATTATGTTAAAACAAATAATGTTTGAATTCGTTTTCTCACGATGTTCACAAAGGGGTCACCTGGTTCTCATCATTGTGACGGTGGAGTACGTTGGATATGCTGATCGATAATGTTATATGATTAAACATAGTGTTTGCAAACGTTCTCTCCGATAACACTTTAGACCTGTGAATCCCGTTTAATGCGTATTAAGTTTCATTAAAATAGGTTGGTTAATTTCGAAAACTAAGTAGGAAGGTACTTGAAATTTTATGAAATTCATTCGGAGCACTTGGTCTCTAAAGATCTTATAGTGTGAGCTGTATTCATTTGGTTTCATCGTATGGTTGATATTCCATATCATCGAAATTGCTTCAAGAATTGTAAATCAGTAATGTATTGCGCTATTGTCGCCTTAACAACTTCTTACGGAAAATAATATCGCACTTTCGGCTATATCTCCCGGGCCGGGATACAAAGGCTAGCATTATCATCATTCACTTAAACCTGTACCTATTATAAAGTGTACAAAGTTTCACCACTTTACAGGTTTTCCTGTATCATGGTCTGGTTGGTCCAGACAGGAAATTAAAGTGACTAAGTGAGGTCGTACCGGTTTTGGTTAGCCTGATTTGGTTCTTTGTAATACCCTTTGTTCAAGTTCAATTTCGGAATAACAAAACTAATTTCGGAATTATTATTTTAAATCGAAGCTACCTGGTTGTCATGAATTTTTTATCCATATATTTGTAACGTCTTCTTTATTGGTATTTAAAGCTACCTATTTCTTATTTAGGTGTCATTGAGAAAGTCGACTTCCTCCTGGAACACACGTTTTGTACTGTCCGTCCATTGTTTCTTTGATAATAAAGTCATGTCCGCTTTATCTTAAATTAAGTGCGGTGCTTCTTTTTAGACTTTATGTCTCTTGACTTTGGGCACTTAAACTTTAGGAATAAATTGTGTTTTTTTTTCTACTGTAAGCCTCGGGATTCCATTGTCACTTGAACTTAATCAGCTAGTCAAGAGAGAAGCAAAAAAATATCGATTTGCCAACTTTGCTAATACTCTTTCCAATTTCTCTACTAACTCAAATACAAGCTAAAGATCAATAAGGAAGCTCATATCACACATTTACAGTAAATACTAACGACTTCTCATTTCCTTCTACTAGTGTAAGAGCTATGTAAGAATGTTTCCTACTGTTAATACTAAAGTTACGCAAGTGTACATACCGCACTAGATGTGGTTTTTGTGTTGGCTAAAGGAATGATGTTTGAGCTACTTTTACTTGAGATGAGACGAAAACTAAGTCAATAGAGCCGATATTTCATTTTTCTTTGGATACACGGTGTATTTTTAAAGTTCATTTTTAGGACAGTAGGTAACTTATCTATTATACAACCATACTCTACTACTTCATCTTTTTGAGTTAATAATAAAGTAACAGAGTTGGGCCCAGTGGGTGTTCTTGCAAATTACGGCATCAGTGGCATTTTTAAAGTTCTCAGAAGTACAAATAAGGTGCTATTGATGTAATCGCGTCTCGTAATGTTGTTCGGTATGAATCGATGTGATAACCCGACTCAATTTTTTTCTTGAACTTAGGATCATAACTAAACAGAATCCAATGCTAAGCAATGGCTTTTGTAAAATCCAATTGCAGTTAGGCAGTAACAATGCCTGATCACAACTTTCGGACTACATAATCATAGACTACAGGCCCATGTCCAAAATGGATGGGTCATAATGAACCACCAGGTAACGTATATAGGATGACTAGTATTTGCGCGTTGCGCGAGCTGCAAGCAGCTCGCGGGGTCGTGTTTTGGAGAAGTATTCCTTACCTTAATAAAATTTTGAGAATCCATATGAATCTTTAAATGAATTGGAAAATCCATAGTCCTTAAAAGATTTTGTAAATTATATAAAATATTTTTAATATTCTGAAAACCCTTTTAACTAATTCAATAAAAAAAAAGAAACAAAATTTAAAAAAAAAACAAAATAAATTGAGAATTCCTTATGATAGTTTAAAGAATTTTAAAATCCGTTAGAGCACTTAAAAGATTTTTGAAACCCCTTAAGAACCCCCTAATCCAGTCTAAAACCTTATTAAAAACTCAGAAGGGAGGCATAAGGGGCAACTTTGAAAAATGGGTTTTTACTTTTCCGAGCCTCCTCTATACGAATCCGTAAAAAAAAGAACACGGGACTCTTAGTGTCTGAGATACGATTGGGAGGGGGGGGGGAGCCAAAAAGGAGAGGCTTAGTACTTTTGCCCTACTCATGAGAGTTACTTGTAAGCTTGCTTGTCGTCACCCCTAAGTTACGCTTCATCCACTCAACCTTCGTTACGTCCCATGATGAAATTGATGAACATTTCGAAAATTATCGAAGGCGCCATCTTGGATTTTGATTTTGACCTCACTATCGGCTTTAGCATCCTCGAAAACCATCAAAACGACTCCCATGATGAAATTGATGAACAATTCGAAAATTATAGCAGCCGCCATCTTGGATTCTCATTTTGACCTCGCCATCGGTTTTAGCATCCTCGAAAACAATGAAAACGACTCCCATGATGAACATTTCGAAAATTATCGCAGCCGCCATCTTGGATTCTCATTTTGACCTCGCCATCCGTTTTAGCACCCTCGAAAACCATGAAAACGACACCCATGATGAAAACACAAAAACTATCCATGTTTTTTTCTTTTCCGAGCCTCCTCTATACGAATCCGGAAAAATACAAAACACTGGTCTCTTAGTTTCCGAGATACGATTGGGAGGGGGGGTGAGGCCAAAAAGTGGAGGCTTGGTACTTTTGCCCTACTCATGAGAGTTACTTGTAAGTTTGCTTGTCGTCACCCCTGAGTTACGCTTTACCCACTCAACCTTCGTTACGCTACGGTGGTCGCCGGCTCGCTTCGCTCGCCACCTCCCCCCCTCGCTCCACTCGGTCTCGCAGGTTCGCTCCACTCAGGACCTACCTACCACCGGAAAGCTATCGTGACCTTTTCCCTACGCTACCTAGTTTCCGAGATACGATGGGGGGAGGGGTAAAGGGGGGGAGATGGGTGAGTTTTGAAAAATGATTTTGACATCCTCAGGGGTCCCTTGATATGAATCTAAAAAAAAATATGTTCCAAGTCTCTTCTGAGATCTACCTAAAGAAAGGGGGGGAGAAGGGGGGGAACTTTGAAAAATGGGTTTTTCTTTTCCGTGCCACCTCTATACGAATCCGTAAAGAACCAGAACACGGGTATCTTAGTTTCTGAGATACGATTGGGAGGGGGGGGGGGGGAGGTCAAAAAGGGGAGGCTTGGTACTTTTGTCCTTCTCATGAGAGTTACTTGTAAGTTTGCTTGTCTTCACCGCCGAGTTACGCTTCACCCACTCAACCTTCGTTACGCTACGGAGGTCGCCGGCTCGCTTCGCTCGCCACCTCCCCCCTTCGCTCCACTCGGTCTCGCAGGTTCGCTCCACTCAGGACCTACCTACCACCGAAAAGCTATCGTGACCTCATCCCTACGCTACGCTACGCTTCGCTTTACTGCCACCTAGTTTTTCCGAGATACGATGGGGGGAGGGGTGAAGAGGAAGAAGGAGGCGATTAGGAATAACTCTTGGCCCCTTGATATGAATCTGAAAAAAAAAATGTTGCAAGTCTGTCAACTTCCGAGATCCGCCTAAGGGGGGGAGAAGGGGGGGCAAGGGGGGGAACTTTGAAAAATGATTTTTACTTTTCCGAGCCTCCTCTATACGATTCCGTAAAAAAACAAAACACAGGTCTCTTATTTTCCGAGATACGACGGGGGGAGGGGTGAAGAGGGGGAGAGGGGGGAGTTTTGAAAAATTATTTTGACATACTCTGGGCCCCTCGATACGAATCTGAAAAAAAAAATGTTCCAAGTCTCCTCTGAGATCCGCCTGAAAGGGGGGAGAAGGGGGCCAAGGGGGGGGGGGGGACTTTGAATAATGGCTTTTACTTTTCCGGACCTCCTCTATACGAATCCGTAAAAAAACAAAACACGGGTCTTTTAGTTTCCGAGATACGTTGGGGGAGGGGTGAAGGGGGGGAGAGGGGGGAGTTTTGAAAAATGATTTTGACCAACACTGGGCCCCTGGATATGAATCTGAAAAAAAAAATGTTGCAAGTCTGTCAACTTCCGAGTTCCACCTAAAAGGGGGAGAAGAGGGGCAAGGGGGGGAACTTTGAAAAATGGTTTTTACTTTTCCGAGCCTCCTCTATACGAATCTGTAAAAAAAACAAAACACGGGTCTCTTAGTTTCCGAGATACGATGTGGAGGGGGGAGAGGGGGGGCGAAAAGGGGAGGTTTGGGATTTTTCCCATACTCACGAGAGTTACTTGTTTACGAATCTGTCAAAATATACCCACCTCCCCCTTCACCATCTGGGAGAACAATGATGTCAATCAGTGAGTGAGTGAGTGAGTGAGTGAGTGGTAATCGAGCTTTATATAGTATAAAATCGAGCTTTATATAGTATAATATAAGAGCATAAAATAATAAGATTCAGCACTATGTCGTCACTTGTAAGCTGTCCAACTGAGTGCTGGTGAGAATTTAAAAGTGCTGGTAGAGTGAGTACATGACCAAATCATTATATTTTTGTACGGCAGTTTTACCATCGATAGATCCATGAAAAATAATAAGAAAGCGCGGTTCCGTAAAAAAATGGTGCGCCACAAAGTCGATAATTTTTTTGATTTTCTGACCATTTCCAGGGTAAATTTGGTCATTTCTTTCTGTACGGCATCAGTTTCATACTGTTTCAATACAGCTTCTAATCCATTATTTTATTCCGCAACGCCGTACGAAAATCATGCAACAAAGGGAAAAAATCGAGGGTTGCAACCCCCGGATCCGGATCACGGAAAAAGAGGGAATCGGACAGGTTACAAGTGATGACATAGTGCTGAATCTTATTATTTTATGCTCTTATATCATCTGTCTGTCTGTTTAGACGTCACCTGGTGGTTCATATGACCCATCCATTTTGGACATGGGCCTGTAGTCTATCAAGTTTGCCATTGCTTCTTAGAACAGACAATATTAGTAATCTTCACTTATCAACATTAACCCGACTAGACGTTATACTTGTAAACAATGTAATAATGAGCCTGCAGTATAATAATTTAATTACATAAGCACTCTGTAATGTTATTAAAGCACGTCTAGCCGCTGTGACGAGTCATAATTAATGTTATTCGAAGTATAATGCAATCGTTACTTGTTATTGTAAGATTCGTCACGTTTTAATGTGAAACAAAGCTGAAACGCTTAAAAATATTAAGAACAAAGACATTTTTAAATTATAATACACTTAATAGTTACGATAGACAGGACAAAGCAAACGACTTTTTCCACAATTTGTCTTACTGAGACTGAATTAGGGTCAGTCCTATCTTCAGATATGTCTAGGTCAACTAAGTAGCTCAAATAATGAAAAGTCCTGTCAAAAATGCCGAACAGTACGGTACTTACATTTCTCGTTATACGTCATGTATAATTTTACTCTTACCATCATGTATTTTTATTGTTACCCACCTAAGTATTGGTAATCGAATTGCAGGGTTTTTGCAAACAGAATAATCAAGCAATTATTTAAAATAAAATAAATATTAAAAAAAAAAAACAAAAAACCCGACTGCGTAAAAAAACTAAAAAGAAAGAAACAAGCCCAGTAGTTTAGAATTCACTCATTCACACTCACAGTCGGGGCCCATTCAAATTATACCAATCAAATCTTCCCAAGGGGCCCCGACTGTGAGTGTGAATGAGTGAATTCTAAACTACTGGGCTTGTTTCTTTCTTTTTAGTTTTTTTTACGCAGTCGGGGTTTTTTTTTTTTTAATATTTATTTTATTTTACTATTTTAAGTTTTTGTTAGCATTTATCAGTCCAAATTAAATTGAAACATGTAAGTTATATATATTTTGGTAAACCATTTTTAAAATCCTTTAATTTGATACCCCACTTGATAGAATGTGAGAGATTTTAAAAAAATATTTTTAGTTCGGAACCCTTTGCACGCGAGTTCGACTCGCACTTGGACAGTTTTATGTACCCAGTGACACTCTCACGTTTAAGACCAATCTAACGACACCTCTCAAGTTAAAATCCATCAAGCCGTTTAGGCTGCAGAGCAACACACAGAAACATACATACATACACTCGAAAAACATAACCCTCCTGGCGCAGTCGGGTAAAAATGTGATAGCTAATCTAGTAAGATTTTAACAACAAAGCAATATCACTCAAACAAAAAACGACCAACCATCAGGCATAGAACATTAATGTAATATGCAGTCCAGCATAACCAAAACCCGTGCATTATTGCGGTTGACCCGCAACCCGCCAGGCCGCCACCGTTACACCATCCGACTATTATCTTACAGTTATATCTGACTGTAATGTGGCTGTATCAGCGCTGAGACACGGAAACGATTCGCTGGTTTGTGAGTCAGGTTTATTGCTCATCGAAAATTGTGTGGGTTTTTGTTTTTGTGATAGCAATATTGACTGTCTACAATTTTTTAGATTTATGTGAATTAATGCTAACCTCTCTACCAATATTTTGACTGGAAGTCTGGACTGGAGTAATTTATTGATAACCCTCGTTGCAATCCACGTTTTATTCAGAGACCATAGACTACCTAGCTAGACCGACAATTCTTCCGTTCTTACTATAACTTAAAACAATCTTAGATTACCATAAACTACAACATTTAATATAATTTATTTTTCAGCTTTTTTTTTTCATTTCATGCTTTTTTAACTGAGTTGTTTATGTCAATTCATCATTATGGCCAGTTTTAGCATCTTCGGATTTATTCAGGCTAAATTACCAGAAAAATATATTTTGGCGACTATATTTGAACTTATTGTGCCCTGTTCATGATTCAAAGTTTCTTTAGGTTTTCTTATCTCCACAAACTTTAACAAATATTTAGTCCAACAGTTCATGCGCATCAAAGTGGCGGGACCAGGAACTTTTTGTTTGTGTGTTTAGAGGTACAAATCTCTTAGCTTAGGCTATTAGGTATTCTATGGCTTACGGTACAAAAAATACAAATATAGCACAAACACTGTATTATAATAAATTTTCAATTGGGGACTTGATCCCGCCTTAATGCTCACAATAGATCACTCGCAGAACGGAAATGAAAAAAAAATCATCATTTGCTGCGATTGTTCCAAAAGCTCCTTCATCCATGGTAGGTTGAGTTTCTAGTTTTGGTGGAACAAATGACTGTCGATTGACCTACGCAACCCTGAGGAAATCTAGATTTATGATATTGCTGTTTAGGCGAAATGTTAGGACATTCGCGGAAGAGGCTTTGAAAGGGACATAAAGTAGAGATGTAATCTTGAAGATTTGTGTTACATTAAGCTTAAAATATTGTTGTTCACTATCTACTTAGCTCAGTGCCGGATTTATGTTTTTTATGAGTGTAGGCTACTTTATTTCCGCCGCCCCATGTACTTACATACCTTTCTAAAATAATAATTTTCCATTTTTAGTAAAGAAGGCCTTACAGTTAAATAAAATTAGAATTAGTCATTAAGAAGGAGCGTAATGAAATAAAAATCAAGATATACATTTTTTTACGGGCCTTTTTAATAGCAAAATCGTTAATAATATCATCATAGTTTATGGTGTTCATTATCTCGGCTTCTATGTAGAGAAGAGCTAGAGAATTCATTTTTTCTTGAGACAATGAAGACCTTTGATAATTCTTTACGCGTTTTAGACAGGAAAAAAACCGGCCAAGAGCGTGTCGGGCCACGCACAGTGTAGGGTTCCGTAGTTGCCACCATGGCCACCTTCCAGCTCTATCATTAGACCCTGGAAAACATCGAGTGCCAAAGTCCATGCGAAGAAAAATCAATTGACCCTAAACTCGAAGGGATTGTGTTATTGTATTACAAAGATCCCATGGCCACCTTCCAGCTCCATCATCAAAACCTTTAATAATATCCAGCACCAAAGTCTATGTAAACACGAATCAAATGAGCCCAAACTCGATGGGATTGCGTTATTGTATTACAAAGATCCCATGGCTACCTTCCAGCTGGGCCTGGAAAACATCCAGAACAAAAGCTTATGTAAAGACGAATCAAATGACCCTAAACTCAGTAGGATTGAGTTGTTGTATAAGAAAGAACTCATGGTAACCTTCCAGCTCTATCATCAGACCATGGACATCATCCAGCATCAATGTCTATTTAATAAAGACGACTCTAGTGAGCCGAAACTCGACGGGATTGAGTTGTTATCAAATCGCTTCAAGAATGATTTAAAATTTAAAGAGTTCCCACGACTTCTCCAGGATTCCATCATCAGATCCTGACTTGATCATGGGACCGATTGGAAGGTGTACTCTTTCAATGAAAAGAAGAATTTTCAAAATCGGTCCAGGCGTCTTTGAGAAATCGGGGAAAACACATAAAAAAAAAGATTACGACGAATTGAGAACCTCCTCCTTTTTTTGAAGTTAGTTATAAATAGTTGACAATAAAAACCTACCTATCCCCAAAACATACCCACCTATTATAGCTGTAAAAATAAATTTGACAAACTTACATTTGCAGTTGAAGAACATGTTCTCCGATACATTTTGTTTAGGAAAATATGTTATCCAAGTACGTTTTATAAGTTGGTCGACTATTACTCGTAAACTTATAAAGCTTACTTAGTCATGATAATTTTCTTTTAAATTTCGTTATAAATACTACTATCGTGAATTTTTTCGCACCCCCAAACATAACCGTTTAGCTGGTAGAGGGGGGGGGGACACTCGAGTCGAGCAAAAATTTGCACTTTAAAGCTTAATATTTCACAAACGAATCTTTTTATCAAAAAATTGTTAATGGAAACTATCAATATTTTTTAAAGACCTAATTAATGATTATATAGATAGGACATTAAGGGGTACGCGAGAAAAAAAAAAATCCCCACTTAACGTGTAAGTACAGGAGGTACTCTAAAAAAAAATATTTTACGAGATTTTATTTTACCACTTTTTCGGCCCAACAAATCCGTATATTTACACCAAATTACAGCTTTCTAGTACTGGGCGTCTCTGAGCTAAGCTGCGGACAGACGGACGGACGGACGGACGGACATGGCGAAACTATAAGGGTTCCTTGTTGACTACGGAACCCTAAAAACTCCTTTCCCCAGAACAATTTGTAGCAGGAGTGGAAAGTGCAATGCGGAGAGCTATATCCAA
Organism: Agrotis clavis; assembly: GCA_954870645.1. Classification (NCBI taxonomy): domain Eukaryota; kingdom Metazoa; phylum Arthropoda; class Insecta; order Lepidoptera; family Noctuidae; genus Agrotis; species Agrotis clavis. The sequence continues at coordinate 24,727,327 of OX940928.1, read as the reverse complement.
GTTAGAGTATACATTAGACAGACTTTGATTCCTCAAAAAAGTTGAGAGACTGAGTAGTGAGTTTGATTCAGGCTTCACTGCACACTCTGCAGTTTTATCAGAGGAAATGTGACTTTGAAAATGCAGACATTCTTGAATCAAATCGTCCTCTAAATCATTGGTATAATATTTTACGAGAGACTGAGCTTTTTCTGTAACTGAGAGAATCATGAGAAAATCAGTGGACGTGTTTGACTTTTATCCTCTTAAATCGAGTGACCGTCCTCTGAAATCTGCCGCCCCTAGGACGCTGCCGCCCCTACGCCGCGGCCTATGCGGCCTATTTATAAATCCAGGACTGACTTAGCTCCCTATTGCTTTTATAATGGTATGAGCTTTATATTTACTGCAGCATTAACTAAAAACAGAAAATAACTGTTCTACATCTTTTATTTTCTATTGTAAACTAGTATGCACTTCGAAAACATTCGTGTTGGCAAATTAGCAAGAACATCAACATTTGCATAGCTTCTAAGTTATGTACTGCTGCTCTTTGTAATTTATTCTTACATGTTGTGAAATCTATTGTCTCTCTTCGACAAATATTATGTCTATAATAAAATTATATTCTCAGTAAGTACAGAGGGTTACAGAGGGTTGAATGAATAGCCAATGGCTTTTCGGGAAATGCACGAACTTCGTTCATTTCCAGTACTTTCCAGCAATTTCATTGGCTATTCTTGTATTTTTCATTTACGAAGGTGAATCATTTGGGATATTGCTATGCGGCTATTTTAGACCTTCAGTCCTATATTTTAACAGTACTAGTAGTACGTTAAACTGTTGGCCATGAGCCTGTCTAACGGTTAGGAGGACTAGAGATATATTATTATTTATCTATGATTGTCATACCGGTGTGCTTAGTGCGAGTTTTTTTACGTAGACGCGAAAGTAACGTTTAAGGTGATTGCTTCGATGTAGCCCGCGAAATTCAAATTTTTTTACGTTTTTTGCAATTTGCAGGCCAGTGACATGTTGTAACTTTATAAATATATGTGTTACGGTAATAACAAGTATAATTTTAAATATGAAAATTATCAAAAAATTCGATCCATCAGCTCTCACATAGAAAAGGTGCATCGTAGTTAGATTTCGGAGATTTTAACATGATGCACCTTTTCTATGTGAGAGCTGATGGAGCGAGTTTTTTGATAATTTTTATATTTAAAATTATACTTGTTATTACCGCAACTCATATATTTATAAAGCTACAACATGTCACTGGCCTGCAAATTGCAAAAAACGTAAAAAAATTTGAATTTCGCGGGCTGGTTGGAGCATCCCCCTTAACCGCGTCTGGCGCTCTCATTGGCCCGCTCGAAGGTCGTGAGAACTTTCAACCAATGAGAGCGCCAAACGCGGTTAAACGTTACTATTGCGTCAACGTAAAAAAACTCGCACTAAGCACACTATTCTCTAAACTATACGTGAACTTAGTTGTTACTGAGTCAACTTATTACGGAGTCAGCAAGTCTAAATCTCAACTTGTTCTCCAATTACAGGTCAGGTTATCTTGCGATGCAGGTTCGATACAGGTTGCTGTCATCACCTACCTAGTGAAGTAGTGATATAACCCGTTTACCTCATCTTCGATCAAATAGAGTGGTCCTACAGCTTTGTTAATTAATTGACTTGTAGATTACACAAATTAAATGCTAATATCAGGAGATAAAAAAATCGTTGTGCCAGTGTGATCACGACCACTTTGTTGACCAGTCCATCCAGTTATTACTATTAAAAATTATTTATTTCGGACCATGATCTATAAACTTAATACACTTGTAACTAGGTTAGTAACATTACATAAAATTAATAATGTCCGCATAATGAAACAACAAATACATAATTTGAACGAACAATGCGTGTTTGGAGATGTTCCTAGCAGAAACCTCAAACCGTGTAGGTAGCTATAGCTTTTTACATAATACGACTACAAAATACATTACTATGTTTGGAAAAATATCAGAATAGCTCATTAGCAGATAGTATTTCGTCTTAGTAGACCAACAAGGTAGTAATTAACAAAACAACGGACAATTAAATTACGTTCCAAAACTTAGATAATAATCCTTGTTCCAAACAATTACTTAACAAGTCACAAAAAGACTTACCCTTGAAAACAAAAACAATACGTTAATTACTTTGTTTTAAACAAAAACCGTGTATCTGCATTAGAGTATTTGTACATTCTCACACGGGATCGTACGGAATCGCAAGTTATCGCAACCTCAGCGAACTGTGTCGTTTGACGTGACGTAATTGTGCGAAACTTTGAGTTGTGCAACGCATTGTTCTTAAGATCTGGTTCGGTTTTTGTTACTGCGTTCTTGTTATTAAGAAAGGTTTTCTTGTATGGGACGTTTTAATCGTTGGTTTTTGGTGTGATAATTGGGGTAATTTTAAGAGATGAATTGCAGTATTTATTTGTCTTACGATTTCCCAGTTGGGATAAATTGGGTATGTTTAGAAATTAACACTAGCAACGACTGTTTACCAAACGTATCTTATTAGGGTGGTCGCCCACGGCGTCCATTTTACAGCGAAACATACGCGAAAGAGTCACAAAACGAACGCGATAAATTCTCTATGCTGTCACAAGTCATATAGCATACATGCTTATGGTTTTGTATCACAACTAACGCTTTATAACGTTAGTACAGACGCGATTCAGCTTCGATCAATCACTACACGCGTTGCAATAGCGATCAATAGCCAATAGTTGCGATGCAAACGCGCACTCAAGAAACGCGCGACTGGGCCGCCGTGGGAGTGGGTGACAGCCCTTAATGTTCCTCTTCATAACACCCTAGGTACCTATACTAAGAGTACCTATGTTCTAGGTGTCTGACCTAAGTAACCCTTAGGGAAATCAGGCTTTCACAGAAGGAATAGCTGGTAACGTTACATAAGATTATCTGTGTTATGTTGTCGATTTGTCCGACAAGGATATTGCAATGTTGAATAATATTACATTGCAAATGGAGACACTAGTTCTTTCTGCTTTTAAAGCTGAGTCCCTGGTCGACTACATTCTGATTGAAACGCAGAGAGTTTTATATTAAAGTATTCTTATAATCCAACTGAAATTGGCCTTCTTATTTTGGATGCCTGCATATAAAGAGGATAGATTTGTATTTTGTATGCCCACAATGAATAAACTCAAAAAGTACAGTAACCGATTTAAAAAAAGCTACAATTTAAATGCTCATCAATAATTCTTTCCGTTTAACACCAAAATGGATAAATGCTCACCAAATCTAAAACTCTTAAAATATTTCAGGGAAACCCCGAAGTTCGGTTTGGTTCTAAGGTTCCTTTAAACCCTGCAAACTGCAAACAGAAATAGAAGCCCCAAGAAGCGGGGTTTCGTCGACCCTGCTTAGGTCGTATGTTTTTTTTTTATTACAGAAAATAGGTTAATTATTTCTTCTGATGCACCGCAAAGGTTTCTAAATCACTAGTTTTAGCAAAATAAAATTATTTTGATTTTATACCTAACTCTAATAAAAATATTTTGTTTAATTTTCTTAGAGCAAAAGCAATTCACCTTTAGTAGCAGTAGCATTGACATTAGAAACCTTAATGCTTTTTATTACTTCAATCAATTGAGTTGCAACTTGCAACATTGCTCTGGATTGGTGTTAAACCATTCAATGGCAGTGGCCAAGTAAATTCAATTGCGACGTGCTCTTGAACAGACTAACGGATTTATTTGCTACTAACATGATTCCGTAATGGTACTGAATTGCTGATAGCTTTGAGCATTCACTTGTAACAGAACATCGAGCATTCGCCACGAACAACGTACAACGTTTTGTGAACAACGAATGAGCCAGACACAGAGCCAAACATCGCTACGAACATGGTGGTTAAAAATTTTTTTCTTCGTGATGTCAGATTTGACAGCAAAGGAAATGTTAATCCGTGATTGGCGGTAAACACACTTTGGCATGTAAATAATTATAGATGTAATTTTTATAATTTAAGTAGCAGCCCGTCCCGGCTTTGCACGGGTGGACATGATGATTTTCGTCCTCTAGAACCTGGCGCTGATAGTTACAAAACAAAAAAAAAAGAAGTACCTAGCCGAATCGGTCCAGCCGTTTTCGAGTTATGAGCTTAGAACACATTTTGCGATCCATTTTTTGTATTATACTTAGATATAGAAGAGAAGATAGATAGAAGAAAGATAGATGTAACCATTACTACCGGTTGTGTTCAGGTAGATATTTAAATGTTACATCTATACATATAATAAAACTGTAGAAAAATCGTTTTTGTACATCAAAATAAAATCCAAAAAAAATAGCTAGGGTGTTGAAGGACAACCAACAGAACCCATTTCCAGCATTTTTAGAATTTTTGTCTGTTTGTCTGTTTGTCGGTTTGTCGGTTTGTCTGTTTATTTGTGGCTCCATCACGTAAAATGTACGAAGGCAATGTAGATAACCTTTATACACAACGATCGAGCGTAACTTGAGGACTAATTCAGTTTTTGTTTCATTGCAATCGGTTAAGTCTATCAAAAGATATTTGAATTTAAAGTGTTCTAGACCCAGAAGTAAAATTACGGTCAGTTTACACCGAGACGCGCAGTTCAGTAGCGCGATCTAGCTTGGAATAGAAAAACTACATACCTATTCAAATAATGTTGTGGACTGGAGTGGAGTGGTTTGGAGTGGAGTAGAGTAGAGTAGAGTAGAGTTAAGTAGAGTGTAATGGAATAGAAAAGGATGGTTTGGGATGGAATGGAAAGAAAGATAAGGTTTTTATTAGACTCACACTAGAATGGGAATGAGTGGTATGGAGTGGGATGGAGTAGGATGGAGTGGGATGGAGTGGGAAGGAGTGGGATGGAGTGGGATAGAATCGGATGGAGTGGGATGGAGTGGGATGGATTAGAATGGAGTGCGATGTAGTGAGACGGAGTGGGATGGAGTAGGATGGAGTGGGATGGAATCGGATGGAGTGGGATGGAGTGGGATGGATTAGGATAGAGTGGGATGTAGTGGGACTGGAGTGGGATGGAGTGGGTTGGAGTGGGATGGAGTGGGATGGAGTGGGATGGAGTGGGATGGAGTGGGATGGAGTGGGATGGAGTGGGATGCAGTGGGATGGAGTGGGATGGAGAGGTATGGAGTGGGATGGAGTGGGATGGAGTCGGATGGAGTGGGATGGAGTGGGACGGAGTGGGATGGAGTGGAATGGAGTGGGATGGAGTGGGATGGAGTAGGATGGAGTGGGATGTAGTGGGATGGAGTGGGTTGGAGTGGGATGGAGTGGGTTGGAGTGGGATGGAATGGGTTGGAGTGGGACTGAGTGGGATGGAGTGGGATGGATTAGGATGGAGTGGGACTGAGTGGGATGGAGTGAGATGGAGTGGGATGCAGTGGGATGGAGTGGGATGGATTAGGATGGAGTGGGATGGAGTAGGATGAAATGGGCTGGAGGGGGATGGAGTGGGATTGAGTGGGATGGAGTGGGATGTAGTGGGATGGAGTGGGTTGGAGTGGGATCGAGTGGGTTGGAGTGGGTTGGAGTGGGATGGAGTGGGTTGGAGTGGGTTGTAGTGGGATGGAGTGGGACTGAGTGGGATGGAGTGAGATGGATTAGGATGGAGTGGGACTGAGTGGGATGGAGTGGGATGCAGTGGGATGGAGTGGGATGGATTAGGATGAAATGGGCTGGAGTGGGATGGAGTGGGATTGAGTGGGATGGAGTGGGACTGAGCGGGATGGAATGGGATGGAGTCGGATGGAGTGGGATGGAGTGGGATGGAGTAGGATGGAGTGGGATGGAGTGGGATGGAATGAGATAGAATGAGTGCTCTAATCCAGTAGCAATTCTTCTGAATCTGAACGACAGAGGGCGTTTATTATAATCACCTCAAATATTCTTGAAAAATAAATTCTAAGTACAGGGATTATATGAAAACGATATGATTTATAAAAAAACGTGGCGAGAATTAAGCGCTTCGCACTAAAAAATACATTGTTAAATTCCGACATCCACGCGAACGAAGTCGCGGGCACAGCTAGTTAAAAATATTGTTAAAAATAAAAAAGGTTGTACCTAACCTAATAAAACAGGTATTGGCCAAACCGTTTTCTTATGAGTATGATGTCCTATGGTTTTTTTTGAAAGATCTCTTTGGTATGAGACAGAAGAGTGGGACATTATGTCAAATTTGTTGCTGATGAAAAGAATATTGGGACATTGCCTAGTTTATTAACTGTAGTTATCAATCAAAATGTAGAATTTCAAATTGATTCATCAAAGTGTACCATAAAATCAACCTGATCAAAATCCTTGACAAACCGAAATCAATTAATGAAATCTTTGACCTACAAATTAATAGATAATTAAGAACAGATCGAGAGAGAATTAATGACCTACAGAAGATCGCAGATTAATTTGTTAAAAATAAAATAATCTGATACTAGATTATGAAATAAAGAGATCTTTCTCACGGCACACTTGACTAATTGCCGTGAATAAGTTTATTCGCATTTATTTTAATGGTAATGTTCTATTATTTCAATGATACGCTGGAATTAATAGACTAATTAATTAAATTTTTAGGGTTCCGTAGCCAAATGGCTAAAAACGGAACCCTTACAGATTCGTCATGTCTGTCTGTCTGTCTGTCTGTCCGTCCCATGTCACAGCCCTTTTTGACGAAAGTACTAGCAATCCTGTTGAAACTTGGTAAGTAGATGTATTATATTAAAAAAAATATTTGAGTTTCAATTCTAAGTACGGGGGGTACTTAGAATTGAAACTTAATCCTAATGAAACAGCATTAGGATTTTCACACAAAAATAAAACAAAAACAAAATTTGGGGGTACCCCCCGTACTTAGAATTGAAACTCAAATATTTTTTTTCGCCTGACCCATACGTGTGGGGTATCTATGAATAGGTCTTGAAAAGTTGAAAAATGATATTGAGGTTACTAACATCATTTTTTTCTAAACTGAACGGTTTGCGCGAGAAACGCTTCCAAAGTGGTAAAATGTGTGTCCCCCCCCTGTAATTTCTAAAATAAGAGAATAATAAAACTAAAAAAAAAATATATGATGTACATTACCATGTAAACTTTAATTGACTTGAACGAGATCGAGTTATTCGTTTTTTTTTAATCGTCATATCGTAAACCGCAATTTACCTTTCAAAGTTACAACCAACTACGCAAGAACTTTTATATTATGTTACTTGCTGCTACAGAACCCTTTATGGGCGAGTCCGACTCGCACTTGGCTGGTTTTTCTTGATGTACTGACTCCGTCGAGTGTAAGGCAACAGGATCTTTAGAAATTATCACTTTGTCACTTATTTTGTAAGGTAGCTTTGTTTATTTTATTCTTAAAATTAGCTATTGCTTTATAAATGTATTACCTCTTATCCGTCTGTATTTTACTCTAGCTGAATAGGAGTCTCAAAAAGAAAAATTAGCTCAGAATTGCATTACCCCATACTTTTAGGCTAGGCCTTTAGCAATTAAGTACATGATTAAAATCAGATAATTTAAGACAGCTATCAAATCAAAGACCTCAAGCAAAGAATTGAGAATTTGAGATCAATCTTTACTAAATTAGAATTTCAATATTTGCAATCATCAGATCAAATCGAAACGTAATATCTATGAAACTGATACAAATGGCAAGTTGATTGCAACATAATATCCAATAGCAGTCGACTTAATTAATTAGATAATAGGAGCGATTTTAACGCTGTCCTAGTGAGGTCAACTGAGGGTATAATACAGCCACTTTATTGCAATATTCCTAATGATTCACTTCTTGAATTATCAGCAACGTCTATTATTAGCAGTTCTTGTAATCTTCATTAAAATGAACTGCACGCAGAAATGCATGTCAAGTCTGAACATAGGGACATAGCATGGATTAAACGTTCCCTAGGCAGCAAATAAATTTTAGAAGCACTAAAAACATGATTTTCGCTCTTTCTAGAGGAGAATTTACTATACCAGAAAATGCTCAGTCAATGCTATAAGTCTATACTTATTTAGTTTATAACAAGCAATTTTGCTTGTGTCATTTTATGAATTTTAGAAAAATTGCTAATTGACGTTGCTGAAAATTCACGAAGAGAATCATTAGGAATATTGCAAAGTGGCCGTTAAAGACCTGCTGCCATGACTGCTGACCTGCCGAGTGACTATCAATTAACCTAGCGGTAGGTAGCAAGGGTTATGATTATGAGCCAGCATACTCACTGCGTAGCAAAATTACGTTTACACTGGAAGAGTTGTTCCATGGCTGTAAAGATTAAAGTCCAGTTTCTGATTTTCAAAGTATCATTTTTAATTTTTTATAATAAAATATGTCTGGTACTCATATTTTTCCCTGTATCATTGGCTAAATTTTACTAACATTTAAATTCGCATGACACGGAGTCACTAAGCTACTGCCAGCTACACTAGAAGTGCTCACCGTTCGCGCTGCACGATCAAACGATTATAGGGCATAGCTGGTTAGGTTTCGTGTAAGAGCAGAAAAAATATACTTTCATCGTTAGATTGCTGTATAAGTACTGCAGGATTGAACCCAAAAGGATGTAAAAAGACAAAGTCAAAGCTATTAATATCATTAAAACTTTATGGATACCTATTTATAAATAATCTCCCTTTGAACGAAAACATGAGACGTAACAAAGACAATTGTAAGTATTCACTTAATAACTGATTGTTCAATCTCACTTTTGAATGAAAGTTGAATTAATTAAGGGGGATGCTCCAACCAGCCCGCGAAATTCAATTTTTTTTACGTTTTTTGCAATTTGCAGGCCAGTGACATGTTGTAACTTTATAAATATTTGTGTTGCGCAAATAACAAGTATAATTTTAAATATAAAAAATATCAAAAAACTCGCTCCATCAGCTCTCACATAGAAAAGGTGCATCATGTTAAAATCTCCGAAATCTAACTACGATGCACCTTTTCTATGTGAGAGCTGATGGAGCGAGTTTTTTGATATTTTTTATATTTAAAATTATACTTGTTATTTGCGCAACACAAATATTTATAAAGTTACAACATGTCACTGGCCTGCAAATTGCAAAAAACGTAAAAAAATTTGAATTTCGCGGGCTACATCGAAGCAATCACCTTAATAAAAGTTATTTTAATCTAAGGTTATTGTAATGTTAACCCAAGTAAAGACACTGACGAAAATCAACGTATTACATAATTAAGTATGCAAACCATCAATCAAATATGATGAACGAATACAATAATTTGTTCCTAAGAGAAACAGCGATGAATGCCGGACGGAAAGATAAACAAAAGACAATATCAATCTTCTATCTATACATATAATAAAACTGTAGAAAAATAATTTTTGTACATTAAAAAAAAACTCAAAAAATATAGCCAGCGTGTTTAAGGACAACCAATAGAACTCATTTCTAACATTTTTAGAATTTTTGTCTGTTTGTCTGTTTGTATGTTTATTTGTTCGGGCATCACGTAAAATGTACGAAAGCTATGTAGACAACTTTAATACATAACGACCGATCAGTATATCAAAAAATATTTGAATTTTAAGTATTCCAGAAGTAAAATTACGGACAGTTTACACCGAGACACGCAGCTCGCAGTTCAGTAGCGCGATCTAGCTTGGAATAGAAAAACAACATACCTATTCAAATATGGTGTGGACTGGAGTGGAGTGGTTTGGAGTGGAGTGGAGTGGAGTAGAGTAGAGTAGAATGGAATGGAATAAAATGGGATGGAATGGAAAGAAAGAAAGAAAAGGTTTTTATGTGACTCACACTAGAAAGGGATGGAAGCGGATGGAGTGGGATGGAGTGGGATGGAGTGGATGGAGTGGGATGGAGTAGGATGGAGTGGGATGGAGTGGGGTGGAGTGGGATGGAGTGGGTTGGAGTGAGATGGAGTGGGATGGAGTGGGATAAAGTGGGATGGAGTAGGATGGAGTGGGATGGAATGGTATGGAATGGGATGGAGAGGGATGGAGTGGGATGGAGTGGAATAGAGCGGGATGGAGTGGGATGGAGTGGGATGTAGTGGAATGGAGTGGGATGGAGTGGGATGGAATGGGATGGAGTGGGATAGAGTGGGATGGGATGGGATCGAGTGGGATGGAGTGGGATGGAGTGGTATGGCATCCCACTGGATGGAGTGGTATGGATTCGGATGGAGTGGGATGGAGTGGGATGGAATGGGATGGAGTAGGATGGAGTGGGAGGGAGTGGGATGGAATGGGATGAAGTGGGATGGAGTGGGATAGAGTGGGATGGAATGGGATCGAGTGGGATGGAGTGGGATCGAGTGGGATGGAGTGGGATGGAGTGGTATGGAGTGGGATGGAGTGGTATGGAGTCGGATGGAGTGAGATGGAGTGGGATGGAGTGGGATGGAGTGGTATGGAGTCGGATGGAGTGAGATGGAGTGGGATGGAGTGGGATGGAATGGGATGGAATGAGATGGAATGGGTGCTCTAATCCAGTAGCAATTGAATAGTACTGCCTTTGAACGACAGAGTGCGTTTATTACAAACACGTAAAATATTCTTGAAAAATCTAAATAAATTCTAAATATAGGGTTTATATGAAAACGATATGATTTATAAAAAACGTGGCGGGAATTAAGCGCTTCGCACAAAAAAATACATTGTTAAATTCCGACATCCACGCGAACGAAGTCGCGGGCACAGCTAGTAATTAAATATGACTTCAACAATCTGTCAATGAAATCATTATGCAAAACATAATTGAAAACCCAAAGAAAGCCACACAATGATGAAAGAAAAATAGAATTGATTTTGCTATACCTATCTAATCTAAAAAAATCTCTTTGAAACTGTTTATTAATGTTGTTGTTACCTGAATAATGTACAGACGCCAGCAGGTCAACCTACCCGAGTCTTTCAAATTTTACCAATCAAATATTAACCTTCCATTATTGCGATAAGATTGAAAACCTACTAAAGAAAGACAGATTGAGGTAGGTTGATGTGCTGGCGCCTGTACGAGATGATACATACCAATATTTACGTACGTCTCTCCCTAGCCACTTGATTTGAAGAGGTCTCATTAACTGACAAGGTCTGCCTATACCTTTTAATTGAAAACAAGGTCAATTTGTAGTGGGAAAACAGACTGGAACGTACGTAGTACTATTAGGTGTTCTATGCTGGAACATACTCTTGGGATAAAGGAAAATTCCAGAAAATCCCTATGGGATAATGCTCCTTCCGTTTCTGTAGTATTTTCGTATTGGATCAGCAGAACTGTTGATTCTTAAATTATTTTTGAGTCTGCAGGACGTGGTCGCGGGACTGCCTATGCCTAAATAGGTAACCGTGACCCTGGAGCGTAAAGGTCTATTGAAGAAACACCGTGGATTTTAGTCAGTACGAGTCTGAATTCTGAAATTCCCTTCCGTTCCAACATGGGCGGGCGGACTAATTTGATGCTAAAAAAATGAGTCTAGGACTTTCAATATCAAGACAAAAACCAAGGGCTTTTAAAGAAAGACACTTTTTGTCCCTGTTTTATAACCTGGTGAAATCCATTCGATATATTCATAAAATTATTTATCAACTTAACCTTTGATTCTCTTCCTTTCTGTCTCACATTATAATCATCTCTATAATAATTATGATTTGTGTTATCAGTGTGTCACCTTCTTAAATGCATCTCATTCATAACTCAGTATCGTCCTTAATGACATTCGTTATCAAATTAACATTATAACTTATACCTATATTATGTTAAAGTTGTGCTAATAATATTAATATGACAATAACTTTTAATCTTTTAAGTTATAAAACGATTAAAAATGACACAGATTAGTTAATAGCTGAAGTCATTAGTAAAATGGCTCATTTTAAAATGAGTACGGCGGCACATGGTTTAATTCTCGTTAGTTTTAACCAAAAAGTTAATAGTGACGTTACTGACAAGGTGGAAGGGAAGATAATATGTTACTTTGTGCTATTTGGAGTAGTTATTATTATAGTGTTTTTGACTTTTAACGTATTGTGTTTCCAAAAAGTAATAATTAGTTAGAAAAATAATAGAAAAAAGTGTCATCCAGGTAATACATTAAACAGGTCCATAGTTAAACACAGCTAAATTGCTTCATTTCTATGAATAACTAGGATTTCTACGAGTTTGAGTGCTTACGTCCGATTATCATTTTTTTCTTGCCATTATCCCAGTTTATTAAATCCATTCCGGATGTTCGAAATCTTCTAATGGCTCTGCCTGGCTCGCAAGGCTCAATTCTGGGTCTCCGGGTAAACTACTGAGGATGCCTCGCGAGGCAAAGCTCGCGAGCTGCACAACGAAGCTGCCGCGCGAGCCAGTACAACTACCTACTTCCATACAGGCCCCATGTAGTATCTCCATAATAATACTACAGCATAGTAATTAATGAATGAGTTACCTACCTATCATCTTTTTTTATGTAAAACAATTTTGTATTGTTTCAGATAACCAAAGATGGAGACGCGATGGAAGTATAATATTGTCATATGGACGGCGCTATGTTTTGCTACAGGTGAGAGCTTAGTGATAACATTAACTTCAGTCTCCGGTTCTCGGAGAAAGATCCGGTGATTGAAATGAACGTGTAATGAAATGAAACCAAAACGAGCCAAGTATCATCTTTTATTGTATTATGCGTATGTATTATTTTTTCTCGTCTCCTTATCTCCATATTATAGAAACCCCAAGAAACGGGGCTTCATCGATCCTTTCAATTCAAGTCACGTGGAGTTAAGAGCCTGTCACACGTCTGCACGTCTTCCCCTAATACTCTTGGTTTCACACATTACCGGCTGCGCTATCGGTAGAATATATAGGCAAAAGTAATAATTTCAGAAGTGTAATATTAAAATCCCCCAGAGATCTTATTGAATCCAAAGATGGCCTGGTGATCGGACTAAGTTTTTGAAAGCTGCTGAAGTCTATATGGACCAAGAAATTCTAAATTCCACTGTAATACTCGTAGAATGTATTGAGATTTGTGTAACGGAAAATTACTAGGTAGTGAACTTTTGTACAAATTAATAGTAAGTTGCATTCATTAATTGCTGTAATTTGGGTGCAACGAGCGTAGTCGCTTTAGTTATTTTATTGATATTAGGTAGGAATGAATTATTGTTAGTAGTCACTCGCAAAACGTGTAAAATCTAGTAACCCTGGTAATAGTGGTAATTTGGTTCGAGCGGGCTGCAAAGCTATCACAGAATGTCCACAGACCTGTGTCTCCACTCCCAACAGTAAGAACTAGGTATATAACCAGATCTTATTAATTCTTCCACGGACTCAGCTAAAAAGTCTTAAAGCGCAACACATTTTCTTCTTTCTTTCATTCTATCAGATTCAGCTCAAAAGTAACCAGGTGAACTGAAGAGTACCTATGCAGGGTCTATTGCAATTTTAATACGCAGATAATAATGTAGATAGCAAATAAACGTATACGTAACAATTAAACGCGTGACACGCGTGTAAGCGCGTAGACAGCTTTGAAAAACGCGCGTTGAAAAATTCTAGTTTGAAACCGCTTAAATCACTGCTAGAACGTCGTTACGTTATCCGCCGGTTAACCTTTAACTATGGACGTGCGGTCTCACAGACCGCGTGCATTTTGTGATTCTCGTGCCCCTCTCCTCCAGTGTACCCTACACGTATACACGCCTCAGTAGCTTCGGTTTTAGTTACTAAACGACAGTTAAGAGTGAAGGTTACGTAATCGGCTAAATACTGCGTGAGTAATTTCGCTTTATATTTTGAATGCGGTCTATGAGACCGCGCGTCCACATTTGTGTTATACATTGACGCTTACGATGATTTTGTTTGTTTTAAATTTTATAAGCTGTAATGTCAAAAAATGATCAATCAACGACTGTAGGCAAACGAACATCGAGTTTGTCTACTTAGATAGCCGATAAAATATTGCAATTAGATGATCATTCTTTTGAAAACGAGAGTCAACGATTGCTTTTAGAATTGGTTCAGTGCGACTGAGATGAGGATGTTGATGATTGTTTGTTTTATGAACCTGACATTGAAAAAAATCACTCCAGTGAACGATAGATTATTGAAGAGAGTGATAGTACTACTAGAGCCGACGGTGACATACGAAGATCGGATAATTCCACCAAAGGGGGGTAGATGAAAGGGACAAGAAATGTTAAATTTATTCGAGCAGACGTCGAACAAGAAGATGGCCTGGTGGTGATTTTCTACAGAGTTCGACTTGTGTGGAATTAATGCCTACTCTCTATTCAATCAACACCAAGACAAAGAACTAGAAAGAGGTAAATTTCTGAAGAAATTTTCACGATCTCTGGTGGTTCCACATAACAAAGACGAGTTATAAACACTCATTTGCCGTGACATGGCTGAAACGAGTTTTGGGCCCTGCTATGCCATCCCAAGGGCCACCAAGTGAAGTAAATGCAGTTCCTAAACGTATAATCTGTGCCCACCAAATATAAAAACGAAAGTGGCACACTTATGTAGGCAATGCTCTAAGCCGCTATACAAAGACTGTCAATCATTCTGTCAATAAATATGACAAAGTTGGGCCCTTGTCAAAAATTTTATGTTTAGTTTTGAGAAAATTAATTTAATTTTTTTATGTCCTTTGTTCTTTATATTTTATTGTAAAAGAATTTAAGCTAACTAAAAAAGTCATTTTTCTCCGGTAATATACCTATAAAGTGATCTCAAGCTAAAAAGTCTGAATAGCGCCTTTGATTGTTATATCGTTACATATAGTTTATAATAAATATATTTTTCATTAAAATTACATCTTTAATGTATATTTAAAAACTCTTCTAAGTGATAAAAACAAGAAAATACACAATTCTTACGCATCAAGATAGAAATCAGCCCGTAAAGATAGCGGTCTCTGAGACCGCACGTCCATAGTAGTGTAACAAAAATGGAACGTCCACAGTTAAAGGTGTACGAGTATCTTTGTCTTACACAGAATCTGCTCTCAGTAAATCTTAACAAACCCATCTCTTGTATTACCAAGCGACAGTTAACTGCAAACAGTAGACCAGTTAAGAGGGCTTTCACACGTTTCGTTGTTTTTGCGCGACTTTTGGAACCTGATTCTGGGTATGTCATTGCCACAAATAAAAAAAAGATATATACTCGAGAAAGTTTGATTATTTCTGTGTGGAGTGCTTTAAACAAATTTTTAGATTTGTTTACATACATGAGTAAAAACCTTGTCTCGGCAAAGGATGTTTCATAAAATTCTACTTTTTGTCATACTTTGGTACCGAATTACATAGAAGGTATAATAGTAAAATAATATTTGAAAATGTCCATGGTACATCTGAAAGATTATATTTGGATTGCATTAATCACTTTTTTATTTTTCATTCAGAAATACACCAAAAATAATTTTTCAAAACAGGAAGAATTTGTCATTTTTTCGTCCGAAATTATATTTTTTATCTATCAATATTTACTGAATATTCAATCAAAAAGCATTGAATAACTAAGGTTACTATCTTAGCTTGCATTAAAAAAATAATTAGCTCATTTAAAAGTAAAATAATAGTATTAAACAATTAAAATAAGCAATGACAAAATTCAACAAAACCAAGAACGGTTTGTTCTTTGATTTAGACGGCTCGGGGCGCCTTTTGAGGGAGGACGTATCGCTCGCAACCATTTTGACATTAGTCACGTAATTATTAAAATTTAAAATACACGCCACCATTCATGACCTTCATACGCGGCGCTAGTGTCTTTGTCATGCCATCAAATTCCATGTGAAAAATGTAGTACCTCGAATTTTCCGCAGGTCATAAGTGGTGGCCAGTAATTTTCCCAATCGCCAAGAGTACAGCATAACCTACCTTTCTTGATACAAGCTAATATTTTGAATTAATTTAATTTTGATCTGTTTGCAATGTAAATATATAAATGTGTTGATTGTATTTTCGTACTATATTCGAATGTGGATATAATTGTAGATAATAAAAATAATGTAGGGGACAGGGGGGCATAACGGGGTCGCGGGGCAAAACGGGGCATCAACATATTCAAGTAACTACGCGCATTAGGTGTGTGTTGTTGTCGCTCAGGGGGTCATTTTGTGTCAATCTTCAATCTGACAGCGATCTTCATTATTTGATTAGTTATTTCACAAAATTCTATGCCAAATGTTAGATTAATAAGTGACCAAAGTGCTATGATTAGTTTTCATTAGTAAATATATTTTATTCATTCTTTTATTCTTTGTTATCCTTAAAGTCCCCGTTATGCCCCCCCCTTCCGCTACATAATTCTGATAGCTTTTTTTCTGAATTGGTAATTAAATGTAATTTCAGACTTGCTAACTTCCCAAATATTCCAGTTCGTTTGGATAATATAGCTCGTGCGGGACCCACCATACCAGCGGCCATGCCCCTGGTGGTATGGCTTTTTATTACGTGGTAAAATCATCAGATCAGCCCTTCCACCCAGGGAAGGACAGGACTACAGGAAGGACATACAAACTTGTACTGACACTACTGACTAAAATCTACGGTGTCCTTCAATAACCCATTGCGATCCGGGGCCATGGATACCTGATAAGACAGTCCCGCGACGCCGCCGCGCGCCGGCAGGATTTGGCTCTCTAACGTGCGCCCCGAAAATCCGTGAAAAATTGATCTGATCGTTTTGAGGTAGCGGTTAACCCAGAGAAAAGTAACTTAAAAAAAAAAAACTTTTTGAGAAAAGTACCGACTTCAAAAACGAATAATAAAAAGTAACTTTTCTTTTGGAAGTCGGTGGAAATAGCCAATGAAATAAATAACTAAGCTACCGACTTCCAAAAGAAAAGTTATTTCAAACTTTTTTGTATTCGTTTTTGAATTCGGTACTTTTTTTCAAAAAGTTTTTTTTTATCAGTCGATTTCTTGTTTTAGGTTTGATCGAAGAGAGTTGAAGTCTTGTATCAGGTTCGGCATCCAGTCAATTGCGGTATTCCGTTTTGGCAGCTGCATTGTATTTTTAATTTTTTTTTGGTAAAATCATCAAATGTGTCCTCCCGAGCGGGACGGGATTTATTACCAGACTCGTACTGATCCATGGTGATCCTTCAGTAGCCCTTTACGTTCCAGGGTCACCGTTATCTGATAAGACAGTCCAGTGACCAAGACAAGCTCCGGCCCTCCAAGGCGTACCTCTCTGATTGGAAATCGCTTCTCGGCGTCGTAGGTCACGCGGCTGTCCTCTCCCTCACGTGTTCCACCTCCTACTTCGCTAGCATGACTGCTTTGCATAAGGATTCGAGGTGACTACCTACTTCCCATTCCGTCTCGCCCCGCAGATCGTGGCCTCGATCAATGCCGGGCGCTATTAAATTAACTCAATTGCATCGAGTTGGGATTTGGCAAACCTGTACCACTCCATGTACCTAACTTTTTTGCAGCCAACTCAATAAGTGGACTAGTATTGTGGGTCGATGTCAACGGTCCTAGCTGGTTACACCTCAGAAAGATAGAAGGAACCGGGTCGGATTGGCTCCTTTTTGCGGAAAAATTCACGTCTTAGCAGCATTGAAGTTCAAGCACTCAACCGGCCATGGCTCTTTCGCCTGATATTATTTTAGGTTTAGGTTTAAAGAACTTTATTCTCAAAAAAAGACACAAAAAACGTCACTTACTTGAGAACAATATTATCTTAAACTAAGTTAATACATCACCACAACAATCACAACTCAATTTTAACACCCACATTCATACAATGCATTCAGTGTTGACGAAAGGTGCTATTTTCAACCAAATATTGTGCTGAGTCTTAAATGCATTAAATGAATGTAAGTTTTTTATACAAGAGGGTATTTTGTGAATTTTATTCATGAATACAGATACTACTCAGAACAAAACATACAAAAAATAAGTTAGCATTCCAATAAATCGTAAAAATAAGCGAAATTGAATGAAAAGTGAGAAATTACAGGAATGTGTCAAGTTTCATAAATAAAATAATGAAATCGAAAAAATAATGTTTTCAATGTTCTAAAGAGTTCTTTTTTCTCTTAAACCCTGTGTTATTTTACTGAAGGTGAAATGTTCTGTATTAAATAACGAACATTTTCTATACCATTTCAATAGAAATCAGGTAAAAAGAGTGACCAATTGTAGCATGGTAATTCGAGCATAAACGAATCTATGCACTGTTAGTCGCGATTGATCGAAGATGAAATCAGGTACTACTTGCTGTGCAAATGAAATAATGTGGAGTTGAACCACATTTTCTACGCAATTTTGAGCAGTTACGTAGGTACCTTCGTTAGGAAGTGAAAGCTCAGTTTTGCGAGATAGAGATTATAATTTAAAGCTCACCAAAACATTCTGTTTCAAGAGTGAAATGATCTGAAACCTGTTGAACTCTGATTAGATCTGTCTTTATTAAAAAAATAATCCAGCTGTAACCCAGTATATGAAGCACTGAAGCCCAGTCAAAACAGTTCAATAAATTTTCTCCTTTGCAAATGTTTAACGATTTGCACCATCCGCTCACAGTTAACTGCAGGCGAACCAAGAATCTTCTTGAATATTATTTTTTAATCTTCATTGTGTCGATTCGAAATTGTCTTGTCAATTATAGGGGAGCTTGTGGCTGGTCGCAATGGAGTTTGTATGATCCGCGCAGTAGATTATCGCTCTCTTTGCGCGGTTTAACGAACTTGATGGTCTTCTTGGGCCTTACTCACTTTCTTCCTGGATCACGGCGTTTGATGATATAACCCGTCTCTTTTGACACTAGTTTCAAATATTTTGTACCACTGGTTGGAAATATTCCAGCATTAAACCAACCACTTCTGGCTATATCTCCTTATCTATGTCACCGTAATCACCCCAAGTGGCTGGTTTTGCGTCCATAATTATGTCTCTGAATAGATGGCATAAATGACTGTTTGATGTATAAGTCAAAGAAAAGTTTGAAAAATTTTAAACACCAAATCGTAAATTCTAAATAATTTCAAAAATCTAATTAAATAAGTTATGAATTCAAGTTAGCCACTAGAAACAAAATGAACACTTGAATGATATCATAACAAGATAATTTACTCGTATTATAGAATGGAATTGAATAATCTTTATAATGCACACTTTGTAAATTACTAATATATCCAATTCGCAGTGTGACACAATGTGCGGTTTAAAGTGTAATATAATGAGTGGCCCTTATTTTATTTTGATAGGTATACATTTATCATATTATCCATTCGTTTAAGAATATAAGTAGTGTCTAGAAGCTCGGGATCTTACTTTGTTTATTCGAAAGAAAAGTGGCAAAAGCTCATGTTGTTTTCTTCCTGGTATACGAGGCATAGCTGTTTCGTTAGTGTTTTGTTTTTATGCGGGGGGCATCACGATGTCAAATTGACAGAAACCGTGTTCTTTCAGTATGTAATAGCGCTCTTAACAATAAGTCAGTTACAACCGGAACAGTTATTAACACAATTATCGTCCATACCATCGGCTCCGGATATAGATTTTAACTGCTAATATGTGTAATTGAACGTTGGGTAATATAGGTTTTTGGGGCGAAAGTTTGGTTATTCATTTCGACCGTCTTGGTCGTGCAATAGATTCGGTATTTTTAACTGTTTTACTTATAAAATGGTCGTGGCAGGCAGCGCTCTTCTTCTTATGGTGGCAACCGAATAAAAAGGTTTGATTTTTAGTCAACCAGAGTCTAAGCAGCCCCTTCCGCTCTATTTAGGGCTGGGAGATTCATTTAAAGACGCCCAAAAAAAAAGAGGGCAGGTTAGGATGAGGCGCATTATTTAGTTTCGGTGAGCAGTTAGGACCAGCTTAATTATGTAAACTTCATAATGCGTCTATTGCACAGTCTATGTGTAGAGATATTTTCAAGGTAAAGATTCTAAGGTGTAAACCACCTAACCCCTATCTGGGCTGAGGGTCCTTCCTTATCAATAGAGGAAAAGAAACATAAACCCTAGCGACCACCTTCCCGTCAGAATCCGGCGCTAAATAGTATTTTACTATGTTTCCTCGGTGCACAGGATTCTAGTGCCTTCTAGGTTATCTCACTCCATCTTTAGACCTTATCTTTTAAATGCTACTGGGCTAGAAACCAAGAGCAAACACATTTATTTTGTCATGAATAAAATCTTCTCTTTTTAGATACCTTAATTTTTATTTTTTGGACATTATCATATTTTTTCTACGGCTCATTAGTAGGTATTCCTCTTATGGCGTCATCGGTAGAAATTGTGTTTTTATTCCGTCATTACTTGAATTTTATACAAAGTTCACGGTCATTTACATGTTTGTTGATTTATGTGTGAGTGTCAGTTATTTCTACCGGTCAACTTGTGTCTTTTAGTAACTGAACAAAATCATCATCATTTGGTGGAATGATGACGCTTGCTCACACTGGCTGTAGAAGTTCTGGTGTTGTGGGACAGCTTCGGAGAGGTTACCCTATCGGAAATTGCTCAATTGTCTAGCAAAAGGTTTGTGGGTGGCGAGTCATGGGTATCTTGCCGTCCGATGAAGGAAAAGGCCTGGGTCAACGGCCGGCGTGTAGTGCTCCACGCATTCCTCAAAGTGACTAGATCCTCATAAGGCCAAACGCCTTGTGGAACTTTCTAAGCTCGATACCGTGTACCTAAAAAAACACCAAAGGTAACTAAAAAAACAGCGTGGACTCTTAGTCAATAAGAATAAAAATCCTTTCCTTTCTGCCAGAGCTGAATGACTCATTCAATGATTTTATCACGCAAGAAAAAAGTGTCCACCAATGATGATAATTGATTCAATAATATTTGTTTTCAGGGTCTACAAATATGCTGCCGGTGTTCACACAGGACATGAACAATCTGGCGTTATCAGAGAGCACGCCAGTCGGCACGATAGTGTACACGTTACAAGGATCAGACCCTGAAGGATTACCGGTAAGACTATTAATTGTATCAACACTTGCTCTTGGCGCAGGTTGGCGCAGCATGTCTTTTCTTTTTTTTTTAATGGTAGGTTCGCGTTTGACCACTATCTCGCCTGATGGTAAGCGAAGATTTGTGGTCGACGGTGAAGCACGCTTGCCTAGAAGTAACCTGTTCACTCTTGACTTGAAGATCCCAAGGTTATAGCTGTTCTTAAGTAATTCTCTACTGCCATTAACTTAACTTCCCCGTAGGTTTCGTGGTCAGGCAGGTGCGACTGCTGAGTGTGGCCTGCGTTCAATTCTTAAGCCGGGCAAAAATTTATCAGTGGCAGCCCGGAGTTTGGAAGTTGGCGGCACAATACCATACCCAGAGTTACAGAGTTGATCTCTCTCTGATCGTGTCGGATTGACGATTGTCGTCCCATAGGACTATGAGAGTAAAGGAACAGAGAGCACCTGTGCCTGCGCACACACTAGTGCAGTATATTAGAGTCTCTCGCGCAGATGGCTAATCTCTGCTGAGATTGGAAGCGAGAATTCCTTATAAAAAGATAGGTATTCAAAAATGTTCAATTTTGTTTGTTTTCAGATAAAATACAGCTTAGTGGGTACAGATAAATTTTCAGTGGATCCAGAGACTGGCAATGTGACGTTGGATCGACCGCTAGACAGAGAGGTAACAGCTTTATCTTCATTATATTGAATATTTTTTGCATTTAATGCAATTTAAAGTTCACTGCCTCCATAATGCTTTTTATACTGCCGATATGAATAAAATTAAGATGAAAAAACACCGTGATACGGTCTTCTCACGTTTTTTGAAGTTTTAAATCTTCTGTTGTGCTTTATTATTTAATTGTTTTAATTCAACAAAACACCCAAAACTTCACGGAAGACGGCTAATGTTTTCCGACTTAAGTTTTACATAATAGCAAAGTAATAAAGAACGTATTGTAAAAAATATTTAATAATGATTATGAAGCATTATGAGAATGTTAATAGTTAGTTAAAGTATGTGGCATATGGCGGTATTCAATTCCGCTTTTGGCGCTCAGGGTCAAAGATTTAATTACATATTTGAAGTGTTTTTGAAGACAAAGGTAATTTGGAGGCTTTATGTCTTTTTGCGGTCGACTCCCTGTACCGGATTGTACTGCCTATTTGACCTTCACAACTCAGTAAATGGGTAATACGATAACCCCCGATAAGATTAGTTGCCAAACTTTCGGCACGGTTGGCTCAGTGGCAGAGCGATCAACTGCCGCGCAGCATGTCGGGGTTTCGATCCCCGCACGGATCAAAATAATATTTGTACGATCTGCAAGTCGTTGTTTCGGGACTGGATGTTTCAAGTGCATATGAGTTTTTATGTTTGTAAACGCACGCACGATACAGGAGAAAAGCCCGAAAAAATGAATTTAAAAAAAAGAGAAACTTTTGAGCTTTGATTACACAGGACTCACACTCACTCTTATTCTCCTTCAATAATTTCAGGTGGAAGACACGATAAAGTTCCTAGTTTCCATAGAAGACCAGGACCCTGCGGGGGTACAGAACCTGGTGCAATGGCAACCGGTCACCGTCATCGTGCTCGATGAGAACGATAACCCACCGATGTTCAAAAATGTAAGTTAATGGGTATATTTTCTTTCCTAGATGTGATGATGGTTGAGGGTCTACTTGAACACTGACAAGGATTTAGCTGTGCAAAAATCAAAATCGTCCTTGCTACGATATGATAATGATACAATGGGAGGTTTCACGCAAAGCTCTGCTCAGATGGCGCTACCAGCGCATGATGTCATTTACTCCCTATTCGACTAACCGACGTCGTCGTGGCGAGCGTGTTTTGTTTTTTTTATCTATCCGTAGAAAACCGCACGTTTTCTAATTTGTCATGTGTCCCGAATCAAAATAACAGCTTTAAATTCTTTTGTTTCCTTATCAGAGTCCTTACGAAGTAGATGTGCCAGAAGACGAGGAAGTTGGGAAGACCCTGCTGGAGAACATTCTCGTGGAAGACAGGGATTCCGTGGGGGACGGCTTGGAAGTAGGATGTGTGCCCAATGAGCAGGTGAATTGAAGTATTTGACTTAAAATGAAAATGCGATGTCTTTCTTCATTTTCAAAGGGTTATGACAAAGTCAAATGAGTCCTCCCGTTTTGGATGGGGCTGTATGGACTTTCAGACTTGTCTTTCTAAAGATCACTGTTTGTCCTTTGCGTTCCGCAGTGCCCTTTTAAGACAGTCTTGCGACTCCAGCAGGTCGTATTATACATTTTTTTACATGGTAAAATCATCAAATGAGTCCTGCCCGTCCAGGGCGAGACGGGAGCGAAGGTCAGACTGGTACTGACTAAAGTTCACGGTGTCATTAATAGTCAGTTACGTTCCGGGGTCACGGTTACCTAGTAAGACAGGTCCCGCGGCTCCAAGTCGTCAGATCTTTAGATTTAGAAATTATACTGAGTTGGTGTGACCTTATTAAAATTCAGTTGATTTCGAACATTTCGAATAAGTTAGTCCCTTTGAACGTTTAGCAAAATTTTTGTCTAAATGATTTATTTATCTGTTACAGTGGCCCGAAGCCTGCGATACCTTCGAAGTGGTAGCTCTCAATTCATCAGCTCACCAGTACACCGGTGCCCTGGTGCTGAGGAAACCACTCGACTATAATGAGAGGCAGTTCTACCAGTATCAGTTATATGCTACCGTAAGTATCGCTTATTAAATAACGTAATATATTCGCAAGTAGCAGAGGAAGCAAGCGAGCTATAGTTTTATGTCCCAGAGGATAAAATCTAGCCTCTAAAGTCGTAAAGGTAGCCAGTTCAAACTCAGGCAAGTACTGCAATGTGTATACTTCAATGTGCTTATGAACTTCCTTAGTTTATTTGGTGATCACTGAAAAAAAAAACATCCCAAATTCTGGATTTCATACAATCAAATTAAAATAATTCTAGAGCCATTTCAGAGACTTCTTTTAGTGGTAAAATCATCGAATGAGTCCTCCCGTCATGGGTGCATATAGCCCTTTACGTTCTAGGGTTCATGGTTACCTGTTTATATAGTCTCTTGACTCTGGTTTAAAGACCTCTGGGGTTCCTAGCGGGGGCTTATTAACTCGGCATCAGATGTAGCCACAACCACATACTTACAAATAAAAAATGCATATTTGTGGTCGTCCATGTTTGCAGTAGGATCCAGAAAGCCAGAAAAAATATTAACAGCTTCATCTCATTCCTCAGGATGGTACCCTCAACTCGACAGCCCACGTGGAGATCAAAGTGGTGGACGTGCAGAACTCCCCGCCCGTGTTCAGTGGAGCGCTGAGTGGAGCGCTGGCTGAAGATGCGCCTGTCGGGACGCTGGCACTCACTGTGAAAGCCAGAGATGCTGACAGGGCTCAGCCGAGGAAGGTGGTGTTGGAGCTGGTCACTAGTAAGTGGTTTGACATATTTTTAGTTATAACCCGGTTCATTGTAGGAAGGAATCTTAAATGGCGGCGCTTATCGTGTTCTCTCGCTCGCACACTAGTGCCGTCTATACTCACTCCCGCGCAAATTAGTCTTGATTTCTTGACGTGCTCAGTGAGTGGTCTTTTTTAAGAATATTCACTGTAGTTTTCTGTTATTTTTCCGTTGTTACCTGTTCAAAAAAAAAATCAAATTCTCAAACTTAACAATAAAACAAAATTCAACAACAATAATCAACAGGTCAATATCAAACCAGGACTTGGTCGCTGTTAAGAACTGGTCTGATAGGTTTGGGGTCTCTGTGAACCCCTCAAAATGTCAGGCCATTCTGATTGGGAGTCCGCGCATGATGGGTCGGGTGGGGATAAACTCTCTCCCTCCTATTATTTTTAATGGTACTGTTATCCCCATCAGCCCTAGTGTAAAAGATCTCGGGCTTCACCTTGACTCGACACTCGGCTGGCAAAATCAAGTTTCTGGTGTATGTCAGAGGGTCAACGGGACCTTGCGTGGCCTGTATCGTCTGAGGAACTTTCTGCCTGCAAAAACCAAGACTATGCGTGTGCGGACTTTAATCTTTCCTATAATCGACTATGGTGATGTGTGCTACTTTGACCTGAACGCAGTTTTTCTGGATAAGCTTGATCGGCTCTTAAATAACTGCATCCGGTTTATATTTAATCTTAAGAAATATGATCATGTTTCGACCTATAGATCTGAGCTTAATTGGATGCCAATCCGACAAAGACGTAATTTGCGTGCCTTGACCACTCTTTTCTCCCTACTAAACTCACCGTCCCCTCCTTCTTATCTTATCCCTCACTTTCAATTCCTATCTACTTCACATGCTAGGAATCTGCGTTCGTCTAATAATCTTCTCTTACTTTGCCCTTCTCATAGTTCTGATTTTATTCATTCTTCATTTCACATTCAGTCCATTCTTCTTTGGAATGCGCTTCCTCTCGTTATCAGGACGGCCACCAGTCAATATGCATTTAAGCGGATGTTGCGTCATCATTTTCTAAATCATTAGCAGAGTTGTCTGAATCTCCTTTCTTATTTATATGCATATATATTATATACATATATATATTTATTTATTTATATATTATAATATATTTATTTATATATTATAATAAATATATATGTATGTATGTTTATATTATCTAGGTATATTTAACTTTAAAATTATATAATAATTCCTTTCTTTTTATGCACCTGCTGTTATTTCTCCACTACCCTTGGTTGACTGGTAGAGAATGCCTCAGGCATTAAGTCCGCCTATGTACCTTTAGTGTTGCATGAAGTAAATAAATAAATAAATAAAAAAGACCACTCACTCAGCACGTCAAGACTAATTTGCGCGGGAGTGAGTATAGACGGCACTAGTGTGCGAGCGAGAGAACACGATAAGCGCCGCCATTTTATATTCCTTTCTTCAATGAACCGGGTTATACACAGATTTTTGGTTTTATTTTATGTGGGTTTGTTTTTGACTCTGGTCTAGGTCCTTTGACCTAACAGAGAAAGCTCCAGATCAGTAGTTCCCAAACTTATTTTTCTCGTGGACCACTCTCAAAATTTTACTGGTTTCGGTGGACCCCCCTGCTACATTTCTACCACATTCAATAGTCGCTAAAAATAAAAATTGTGTCGCTTCTGAGTTCTGTCCCTAATATATTCCGATAGGTAAATTAAAAACGAAAAAAATGGTACATAATATAACACTTTTTTTTATTAATTAAAAAGAATTACAAGAAAAAATTAATAAGGTAATATAGGTTCAGGTCATAATTTTAATGAATGGGAAGGATGTATTTGATGGAGCGTCAGCAAACGATCAATGTTTGGCTTTATTTTTGTGAGCAATAACCGCAAATCTCCTCGCTCTGTGATTTTTAATTTGCTCCTTTTTTTGTTAAGAGGTTTGTAACGGCACTAAAACTCCTTTCGATAAGGTATGACGAGGGAAAAGCTATTAAAAATTTCCTTGCGATTTCCCACAGTCCAGGATATTTTTCGGGTATTTCTGCTTGCAGCCAAAATGTTTGGTAGCCTTTTCTAAATTTCACCTTCAGGTCCTCATTGGTGCTTAGCTCGAGCAGCACCTCTTGTAATACAACATTGATCAAATGGATTTATGATCCATGGTGGTATATCCATCGGTTCCCTATCCATTTGCATAAAATTTTAAGACCTAATATAACTTAGCATAATTTTGTTTGGCACAATTATATTTTCGCATAATATAATTACGCATAATAACTTACGCATAATTTTTTAAGCATAATTTCTCTAAGCATAATAATGATTAAGCATAATATTCTAAAGCATAAATTTATTAAGCATAAAGTTCTAAAGCATAACTTTTTTAAGCATAATATCCTAACGCATAAATTTATTTACGCATAATGATATTAAAACATTACTTATAAAGGCATACAGCATGCAAGCAAGCAAGCATGCAAACAAGCAAGCATGCAAGCAAGCATGCAGCAAACAAGCAAGCATGCAGCATGCAGCATTCAAGCGAGCATGCAACATGCAGCAGGCCAGGTTTTCTGTCACGGCTCCGGCGCTGCGGGCCTCCGGCGGCCCCACGCGTGCTAATCGTCGCAGACGGCTTGACTGGCCTGTTGGTCTAGTAGTTAGTGACCCTGACCGCTATGTGGTCGTGGGTTCGATTCCCACCCAGGACAAATGTTTGTGTGATAAGCACGATCATTTGTTCTGTGTCTGGGTGTAATTTATCTATATTATTTATTTATTTATTTATTTTGACACACCAACGACTTATTCACTAGTTTGAATACAATGGATATGGTATACAAGAGTTCTGCAGTGAATTTGTCACTTACAGGTGTGCACAGCACTTACATAATTAATAATAATAATTAAAAAAAAAAAATGATGTCAATAATTACGTAAAATGATCAAGAAAATTTTTAAAATTAAGTTTACAATAAAAATAAGAATGAAAGTAAATTAAATTGAATCAAATTGTAAATTAAAGATACATATAGCAACAACAAATACTGCATAATGTCACAAAAATAGAAAAAAAAAACAACGACAAGTACTCTAATTAACATTAAATAACACCAACCGATCAAAGAAAGAAAAAATAAAGACTTAACAAAGACTGAGGACAAGTCGTCTGAATTCACACAGACTGTTAGAGAATACGTCCAAGTCGTTAGTACGTGTGTTCAGTTTGTTGTAAGAACGCAAAAATCGGCACAGGGGAGCGGAACGACCAATATTAGTTCTGCTATTGGGCATTTGAAATGTGTCCGTTTTAAAATTGGATCTGAATGAGGTACGGCGGGGCACGTTGACACTGATCTCTGAAACCAACTCAGGTACGTTCGCCAAATTATGTAGTGTCTTGTACAGAAAAATTAAATCAGAGCAACTTCTTCGTTGCTCCAAGGAGCTCATCTTGAAATGACAAAGCCTTTGAGGATACTCAGCTTCTCGATCACAAGACTGTGATCTGTAGCGTAGGTATCTCGTGTACTTTTTTTGGATGCGCTCAATTCTGTCGATGTGGACACGGTACGTTGGGTTCCATACGGGAGATGCATATTCCAGTATACTCCTCACCAGAGAGTTGTAGAGAACCTTAAGGGTGCCAGTTGATCGGAAGTCCTTACAAGTTCTTTTTACAAATCCCGACATTTTATTTGCTTTGGCGACGATAGTGTCAAAGTGGTTTACAAAGCATAGTTTGCTGTCGAGTTGGACTCCTAGATCGCGAATGGTATCAACTTTCTGTAGAATTATGTTATTCAAATGATATGCTGAGGGCTGAATCAACTTTTTCCGTGTGAAAGTTATATGATAACACTTTGAGGCATTGAGAGTCATCATGTTATTATGACACCACTCATGAATTGCGTCCAAGTCCTTCTGAAGCAAAGCAACATCGGTACTTGATTTGATTTCCCTGTATAGTTTTAGATCATCCGCAAACATAGAGCATTTTGAGAAGTTTATTGAGTGTATGATGTCGTTCACAAATACAAGGAAAAGAATAGGACCAAGATGCGATCCCTGAGGCACCCCAGAGGTTGAGTGATAAAGTGGCGATTGATAACCCTTTATAATTACCCTCTGTTGTCGTTCTGAAAGATATGATCTAAACCAACGTAGTAATTGACCATGCATACCGTAGTTTTCAAGTTTTTGAATAAGGAGCTCGTGATTCACTTTGTCGAACGCACTACTGAAGTCAGTGTAAATTGAGTCCACTTGTATTCCGGAGTCTACAGATCTACTGATTTCATTGATGTAGTGAACCAAGTTGGTGGTAGTGGACTTATTGGCTGAGAAACCGTGCTGTTGCGTAGCCAGTTGAGTTTTGACGATCGAAGTCAATACGGGACAAACTAATGTTTCGAACAGTTTCGAGAAGATTGAAAGAAGCGATATGGGCCGATAGTTTTTAACATCATTAGGTTCCCCCTTCTTAAATATTGGTACTACATGTGCGATTTTCCACTGCGTGGGAAACTTAGAAAGCATTAGGGACTTGTTGAAAATAAGTTTGAGCGGTAACGATAGGTACTTGGCACACTGCCGTATGAAATGCGGTGGTAGGCCGTCAGGTCCTGGACCTTTGCAAGTATTAAGTTTTTTTAATTGTTTAAATACCTCTCGCTCTGTGAAGCAATGGCTTCCTAGCGCAAGCTGAGGGTACTCTTGCGTCTTTGTTTGTACCGCAGGTATACTGGCTGGAGAAGCAAAAGTGGCAGAAAAGTGGGAAGCGAATAATTTACTCACTTCTTCTCCAGAGGTTGCCACGTTCTTGTTGTAATGCATCTCAGATGGAATGTCATGAGATTTGGCTTTTTTCGCCTTAACAAATGACCAGAATGCCTTCGGATTTGCTCTGATGTTATTTTCAGTGTTATTGACGTAAGTGCTGTAGCACTTCTTCATCATGTTTTTAGAACGTTCCTCCAATAAACGGTATTCATATTTGTCCCGGGGATTTTTGTACTTCTTAAAACGTAGTCTTAATTTTTCCTTTTCGTTAAGAAGTCTGATCAAACATTTTGAGAACCATACTGGAAATTTGCTATTGGGCGTAGTATATCTAGGAACACATTCATCCACTATTCCATTCAAATGTGCGTACAACGTATCTACCATTACGTCCACATCCGCCAGATCCGAAAACAAACTCGCCCAATTGATGCTCCTCAACCTCTCATTTACGAGTGTGTAATTAGCTTTTCGGAAGTTATATTTAGGAGAATTCTTAGTTTTTAATAGTGTTGGTGAAATATTTTCTATGGTGATGTCGAGAGGAGGGTGATGAACATCAACTGGCAACATTGGATTCTTGCATTCACTGACAGATCCACCTTGAAAGTTACATAAAATAAGGTCTAAGGTTCTGTTGTAACAGTTCTTAATAGTGTTAATTTGCTTAATACTATTTGACGACATAAAATCTATCAGTGGGTAACCTAACCTATTCGCGAAATTCTTAGCAGTTGTACACGGTGAGCTGGAGAGAGTGTTGTCCGTGCACCAGTCGATGAACCCGAGATTGAAATCCCCAGCAATTATCACATCATCTCCCGTTGATTCACATACTGCATCCACGTTGTCCAGAAACAAGTTAAGTGAGGCGTGTTGCACAGGTGGCGGCAAATAGGCCGCACAGATGTATAGGTTGCCTTTCCTGCAATTGGTTTTGAGCTTGACCCACAGATCCTCGGCGTCTGATTCCCATTTCGTCATGCGTGAGGAGTCTATGGTTCTGGAAACAGCGATCAGTACACCTCCGCCTTTTTTATTGCCCAGAGGAGTAGTGGCTCTGTCTCTACGATAAATGATATATCGAGGGTCGAATAATTCGCCATCGTTTATGCTGTCATCAAGCCATGTCTCAGTTCCAATGATCACATCGTAGTTATTACGTTGAGACGCTAGCCAGAGACTATGCAATTTAGTCTTAAGCCCTCTAAAGTTCTGATAATAGATGGTGAATTCTGGCAACAAGATTACGGTCTTTATGCGTTTTTGATCCCTTTATAGTAAAGAGATAGCCTCCAGGCTTTTTATGTGTTTGGCTTGTTGCCCATCCTCCTTCCTTATCAGGATTTTGCCATCCCGAACCCAAACATATTTGTATCCTTTTTCATTCGCAGCTTTTCTGGCAGCCGCATGTATCTTTTTGTTTAGGGGTGACAGGTGTTCCGATACGAAGACAGGCTTAACCAAATTGCCGTACCCAAGGTGTTGCGAGTTCAGTTTTTTGTCAGGGTGCGCTCTGTTAAATTTCATCACTGAGGTTAAGATTGTATCCCTCAGTAGCATGCTACGCAATTTGACAACCACGGCTCTGGGGTTTTTGCTTTCTGAGTCCAGTTTCCTTACCCGCACCACAGACAGGATCTCATCTTCTTTGATGGAACAAGAGACTACATTTCCAATTTGCTGTACTGTTTTAACCAGATTTTCCGCTTTATTTTCCGGTATGCCGTTGATTTCTAAGTTTTGTTGACGTGCATGTTGTTCAATCAAATTTACTCTTGATGAAAGTTCCGAGACTGTGTGCCTGAGAGAATCGTTCTCCTTGTGAAGGATTTTGTTGCCGTTTTTACACGTCTCGAGCTCGGCCTTCATACGATCAAACTCTTCACTCATAAAGTCGACTGACTGCTTCAGTTCACGGAACAATGATTTTATATCTCCCAGTTCATTAGCCAAGCTTGATTTGATGTTGGACGATATTTCCGATGACAGGACACTCCGTATTTCTTGACGAATACAGTCAATCAGTTCGCTTTTCGAGCACTGAAATTCTGGATCGGGTGAGCCTTCAATGCGTGGGCGTTTCTGTCTAACACATATATTTGACATCTCTGGTGTAACGCCAGCCATGTTAGGTTCTGAGTGTGCCTGAGTTTGATTACTACCGCCGCCGGATTCATTAGGCGGGGTACACGGTGGACGTTGCATTTTATTTAATTAGTTTAGTTTTGCGCTATTCTCAGTCACAAAGCACGTAAGCTGGAGCAGAATTCCGGTAGACAAATACAATTAAATATGGGTAAAAAAATAATCGATTATAAGTTTAGTCGATTCTTTCTTTTACCCAAAAGACCAGTGTCCAAAACTATGAATAATGACACCGCTGCGTTTCCGAACGCGAATACTTGTGTCAGAACAATTCGTGTTTTGATTGGTAGATTAACTTGCCGTGACTCAGCTGCTGTTTGTTTACATTAATAATTTTTGAAAAATTAACTGTCTTTGAAAGTAAAAGTGTTTGAAAGTAAATATTTATCACAATATTAGCACTTTTCCGCGCACAACTAGGTAGTGAAAATACCTGTATACTTATATTGTGTCCGCAGGTAACTGGTGGATGTGTCCGTACTCACTATTTTAAAACAGTTCACATAACGGTTCACTAAGAAATTAGGTTTGTTTTTACACTTATTCTTAGAATATCACTCCGATAACACTTGTGCAAGTTCGTTGGGCTATTGTGATTATATAACTCTGTTAGTCCGTTGCTATGATGCGTTTCAAGTATTTTAATTAGTTAAAAAGCGCGGAGCTAATGTTAAGCGTGGCAAGGCGACACTCGTATGATATTATGTATGTATTTAGAAATATATAAGTATGTATATCAGTTGTCTAGTACCCATAACACAAGCTCTGCTTAGCTTGGGACTAGAAGGCGTTGTGTGATAGTCGTGAAAAAAAAAAAAAAAAAAACAGTTTTCAATGTCTGTTGACAAAATAAGCATTGATGATAATATATTGATTAATTAAAATGATCTTCGTTTCTTCCTCAGATCCCTTGGACTTCTTCTTACTGGACAGCAAAACAGGTGAACTAAGAACAGCGAAACCACTGGACAGGGAAGCGTTAGCTGATCCATCATCACCGCTTAACCTTACCGTTAGAGTAAGTAATACTGCATGAAATACAGCAAAAAATATTTTTTTAAGCTATTGCATAGCTTTTAAAGCGGGCTCTGAGCGCGGTGCGGCGCGGCGACCGAATCAAGAAATTCTCAAAATCTAACTGACACCACGCATCGTCTAACGTCGTTTCAGTTCGGGAAACTTCGGCAATCATAAAAATATCCGTCATAAAAACAATTTACTTTTTCTTACATATTCTAAACGGCCAGCTACAAAAGGAGTTTTCACAATGAAACTCACATATAAAATTCACCTACAACAAAGAAGTTCTTCATTACAGTAGTGCACCACAAACATTTTAAATAAAGTATATTCTTGTGAGCAGTGGAGCAGTGGTGGCCCAGTGGTATCGGTCCCGACTTACGAATTGTAGGTCGTGGGTTCGAACCCCGCCTGGCGCATTACTTTGTGTAATTTATTTCATCACCACTGTTCTCAAAACGGTGAAGGAAAACATCGTGAGGAAACCGGCATGTCCTAGAACCAAAAATTCGAAGACATGTGACATCCACCATTCCGCACTGGGCCCGCGTGGTGGATTATGGCCCACTCCCTCTCACAGAGAGGAGGCCTGTGTCCCAGCAGTGGGAACATTATTGGCTGATGATGATGATATTCTTGTTAAATACGCGGTAAGCGATTTTTTTTCTATAAAAATAAAAAAAATATATCCAATAGCTTCACCGCGGCAATCTCCCAGTGCCATATGTATTTTTTTTTGGCAGTCTATCCACAGCAATTTAGTCTCGAAAAGTTTGAACTTATTCATCATTGTCATGTTCACTTTGTCTAAGACTTTTTTTCTGGTTGAAAACCATCTTATGAAGACTCTTAGAATAAACTGGGAGAGTGTGTTAGATGGGT
Source organism: Agrotis clavis (assembly GCA_954870645.1). Classification (NCBI taxonomy): domain Eukaryota; kingdom Metazoa; phylum Arthropoda; class Insecta; order Lepidoptera; family Noctuidae; genus Agrotis; species Agrotis clavis. The sequence continues at coordinate 24,694,060 of OX940928.1, read as the reverse complement.
ACTACCTAAAACCCACCCTGTTCCTTGAATTTTCCTTTGCTTTTCTGGGCTTCTGGAACTTCTTAAGATAAATCTGCTCCATTTGTCTATGCTTTCATTCTCAAATCTGAGACTGTTAATATTTTTGTATCCGTGAAATATGTCTATCTAAACATCTCGCTATTCTTCCCACAGGCGACAGAGGTAGTAAACGGCGTCCCCCTCATCTCAGATCTCACTTCAACCCTAGCCACAGTGACCATCACCATTAAGGACGTGAATGATGAGCCGCCTCGCTTCAACCGCCGCGAGTACAGCGTCGAGATACCTGAGAGTCTTCCCATCGGGACCCCACTGCCCAACCTGGATATGGTCGTCACTGATACTGATGTGGTAAGAGATGTTTTTTTCTCTAGATATGAGTCGAGAGCAAACATTTTTCAGTTTGCCGTATATCAATACTTCACCGAATTTATGGTGACTATTAATACAGAGTGTGATTTTTTTTTTCACAATCAGCGGGTTTGGTTTCTGGCCAGGATTATTGATTTTTCTAAAATCCAATGATCAGAATTGGCCTCGAGACTCCTTCCAGTGTTTTTCGATAATCCTCATAGTTTGGGATATACCTACCACCTAGCCATCGACGCCCCGTTGAAAAATTCACCCTGTATAAGTGTATATAGTTTGAATATTCTACTTGTTGTAGACATAAATGGAAAAAGTTTAGAGCAGTTAACACCACTCCAAGGCAAAGACCCGTGAATTCCATTTCTATCAATCCAGATGTCATATGAGCCATTAAAAAAAAACACCAGCGTTTTGCCAAAATATTTGACCGAAATTCTCCTTAATAATATTTGACCCTACATAATACAAAACCAATGACTATTTTCGTCATTCCAGGGTCTAAACTCAGTGTTCACTCTACGACTATCGGACGAGATGGGAGCATTCATAGTGGAGCCTTCGACAGCTACAGGCAGTGCCTCTGTGACCTTGAGACTCAACTCCAGCTTGGATTATGAGGATCCTAACCAGAGAAAGTTTATTTTAGAGGTGAGTTATGTATGTTAGAGTTTATGAAAAAGGTTTGAGACGACTTCAAAAATACGTTTTTATGTGGCTTTGACAGTTTTTTAAATGAGTATATAATAAAATTGATTAAATAGTCACTCACTGTTCGTTTCAAGGTGAATAATATGAGATTCGGCCCACGAGTTTCTTGGTTGACACGTGTGTTTAGAATTTTTTTTGTTGTTTTTACGTGATAGTTGATACTTTTGCGGATTGTTTTGTTTAAGTGTGTTGTTTTTGTGTTCGTAACCAGGTTCGTATTGTGTTGTTAGCCCATAGTCCTATTATTTCTAAGATGGACAGAAATAAACCGCCTGATCCCGACCCTCCTGATGTCCCAGGCTCTTTTATTAACTTGTCCCCAAACCCTCTATCGCAATTAGCGGATGTTGTTTGTAGCATAACAGAGATGGATGTATCTCAACAATCCTCTCGTAAGCGTTCTGTGGAAGATGAAAACCTGCAATCCCTTCCTAGCAAACAACCGAAAACACAAATTGGTCGTACCAGGTACTCGGTACTCGATAAGGCTCCTTTTATAGTTCACGTCTCTCGCGTAGAGTCTCAATCAAATGCGCCCGCCTTCCTTCACCCGGTCACTTTTGGTAAGTTCCTTCTGAACAATAATATTGCGAACATTGTTCGTGGTGGTGTCAATAAAGTTGGTAGAAACCGAGTTTCAGTGGAGTTTGCATCCCCTCAGGATGCTAACTCTTTCCTGAGCAACAGCCTTTTGCCCAAAAATAGTTACTCAGCATCAATTCCCACCTTCAATGTAACTAGGATGGGTGTAGTAACAGGTGTCCCCACAGATATATCCGAAGAAGAGGCTCTAACTTATTTGACAGTCCCCTCAGGTTGTGGGAAAATCCTAAAAGTACGCAGAATAAATAGAAAAACTCAGAGAGATGGTGTTACTGAGTGGAGCCCCACTGAAACTTGTGTTCTTACGCTTGATGGTCAAGTCCTACCAAAAAGGATATTTTGCTGTTATACATCACTCCCTGTTGAGCAGTATATATACCCGACTATTCAATGCCGTAAGTGCTGCAGGTTCGGTCATGTTGCCAATGTTTGCCGTTCTAAACCTCGCTGCAATAAATGTGGCCACGATCACTCCGGTGATGGTTGCAGCATTTCTGAGGGCGAGGCTTTCTGCATTCTATGCTCGGGAAATCACTATGCTAATAGCAAGTCATGTCCTGAGTATGGCAGGCAGAGAGCTATTAAGACTGTAATGGCGGAGAAAAACATTCCATATTCTGAAGCTACTAAGGCTATCCCATCTACTTCTAGAAATTATGCCAATGCAGCTAAAACTTCAGTTATTCCTCAGTCGTACCGCAAAACTATAACGCTGAAACCCAAGTCCCATGCCCCTCTTTCCCCATCTTACGACAAATTTGCTCATCACCAAATTGTAAGCCCTCCCCAATCTTCTCAGCCTAATGGCTGTTCTCTTAATAATGGTAATATTTCTCAAAATAATAATTCTTCTCTTTCATCTATTATTGACCTACTCATAAAGATCATTCCCATAATAATCTCTTCTTCTGCTTCTAACCTTTCTCAACCACCGTCCAACGTTGCCGACCAACTTGTTTCACTTCTTTTAAATATTAGAAATGGCGTCTCGCCTAGTATTCCTACAATGGAATGTGAGGAGCGTGTGGCATAAAAAGCACGACCTCATATTTCTATTAAATAAGTACAAGCCACTGGCTTGCTCCATAGCTGAGACTTGGCTTACTCCAAGCCTCAGCTTTCGTATGCCTCACTTTAACATTCTCAGATGTGACAGATCTGATGGCTATGGAGGATCGGCTCTCCTAGTCAATAATCGGGTTGCCCTTTTACCCTACCCTTTACCTTCTCTCACAGGTGAAATAAGTATAGCAGCAGGGAAGGTGGAAGGCATCACAGTGCTTTCGGTTTATATTGCTCACCCCCAACAACATTTTTTGGGTATTTTAAAAAATTTATTTACAAACATTCATGGACCAATTTTGGTTATGGGTGATTTTAACTGTCACCATTACAGATGGGGTTCTGAACGCTGTGATGCCTTTGGTTTGGCTTTGGTTGAGATCTTGGACGATCTGGACCTATGCATTCTCAATAATGGTTGCCCAACACGCAGGTCTCCTCCCGGTCAACAAAAGAGTTGTGTTGATTTAACCTTTTGTTCGGTTGAGTTGGCAGCTTCAACCAATTGGGAATGTACGTCCCTGTCGCATGGCAGTGATCATTATCCTATTGTCATATCTTTGCTAAATAAAACATTTTTAGAAAAAACTTCTCCTCCACTTCTGAAATATAACCTGTCTAAGCCAGATTGGTCAAAATTTAGTTCACTATTGGAGGATAAAATTGATACTCTTCCAAATTTAAATTCCAGTTTCTTAGATTCCTCTGATCACTCCCATGCCAGGATCTGTTGCGAAGGATTCGTATCAGCCATAATATCTAGTGCCGACTCCTGCTTTAGTTTGAAAAACAGCGCCCGTAATAAAATTCCTTCCCCCCCATGGTGGGACCCAGAATGTACTGCTTCAGTCAAAGAAAGAAACGCGGCCGAGCGGCGTTATAATAGAGACATGAGCACCGAAAATCTGCTCTCATACTTGCAAATAAACGCCAGAACGAAACGCCTTCTTCGAAAGAAGAAACGTGCAGGTTGGGTCAAGTTCTGTACTTCTTTATCCCCCACTACTCCAGTTTCTGCAGTCTGGAAAAGTGTAAATAGGTACAGACGTGGGTGCTCTCCATCGGTTTCTTCACCAATTACTAGGGAAACAGCTGAACTTTTTTTTGACAAAATTGCTCCACCATTTGTTCCCCTCCTTTTTGAGTGTTCCAATTTTCCTCTGCAAAGTGTTTCAGTTGATCCTTTGGATATGCCATTTACTTTGGAAGAATTGAATATGGTGCTCAGGCATGTTCGGGATTCTGCCCCTGGATCAGATGGAGTCCCATATTCTTTTATTGTTAATTCTGGTGACAAGGCTAAGCGGTATTACCTTGGGATCATTAATTTTTGTTACACCCAGGGTTGGGTTCCGGATCAGTGGAAGTTACAAATTATTATTCCCTTACTAAAACCAGGTAAACACGCTGATGATCCGAATAGCTTTAGACCAATCGCTCTTTCCTCAGTCTTAGTCAAATTGATGGAACACCTAATCAAAAATAGATTGGAATGGTTAGTCGAATCGAGAGACTTACTGCCGAACTTCCAATTTGGCTTCAGGAAAGGTCTGGGCACAATGGATAGTGTAGGCGTTTTAGTCGCAGATATTCGTTTAGCATTTTCTAAAAACGAATCCGTTGTGGCCGCCTTTCTAGACATCTCGTCTGCATATGACAACGTCCTTCTTCCTGTACTCAGGCAGAAACTGCATCAGCTGAGGATTCCAGTCAAGATGATTGCTTGCATATGTGGTCTTCTCATGTCTCGCTCTTTGGTTCTGAGAGTTCAGGGTGAGCACTTTGATGAAAGGCAGACATGGAAGGGACTTCCGCAGGGCTCAGTACTCAGTCCCCTTCTTTACAATCTTTACACTTTTGATATCGTCTCCTGCCTTAACAACAACTGTCACATACTCCAATACGCGGACGACTTAGCTTTGTATGTGACAGATTCTTCCATTGCGGACGCGGCGTCATCTCTGTGTCTTTCCCTGGACTCTTTGAACCAATGGCTTTTAAACCACGGCCTGACATTGTCAGCCCCCAAAAGTTCGGCAGTAATCTTCTCTCGCAAAAGGCTGATTCCATCAATATCAGTTAACATTTCAGGGCACAATATCCCTCTATTAAATAAAGTAAAATTCTTAGGCGTTTATTTAGACTCAAAATTAAATGGTATTCACCACATAAATTTTCTCATTAAAAAGTGTGAAAGAGTTCTATCAATTTTAAAAGTTCTTTCGGGTGTCTGGTGGGGTGCGCACCCTTATACTATGAAATTAGTTTACAACGCCTTAATTCGTAGTATTCTGGACTATGGTTCGTTCCATTTGGTCCCCTGTAACAAAGGTGCTTTGGCTGGGTTGGACAGGGTTCAGTCTAAGTGTCTTCGCATCATCTCGGGTTGTATGAGGTCTTCCCCCATTAACGCATTGCAGGTCGAGTGTGCTGATCCCCCATTGGCTCTAAGACGACAATATCTGGCCTCTCGTTTTTTAGCCAGACTTACCTCTAGATCTTCCCACCCCCTCCTAGCAAAACTAAATGAGCTAGATGCCCTATGCTCTAGTTCAAACTACTGGAAAAACAAAGAAACCCCTCTAATTATTAAAGCTTTGCGTCAAATTAAAAATTTAGATTGTTCTATTGAGCAAAATACCAGATTACCCCTTTTTAACTTTCCTTACGATGTTCTTCATTTTATCCCAAATATTTTATTCGACATTGGCATTTTCAAAGGCTCCTCTGGGGCGGATTCGGCCTTCAATGCGGTGGTGGGGGAACGCTGGGCTGGTTTCCAGAGATTTTTTACGGATGCCTCAAAATTTAATGATCTCAGCAAAACAGGCGCCGCGGTCTATTACCAAAACTCCAGAATTGTTTTACAATATAAATGTCCTAAGGAGTCCTCTGTGTTCACCGGTGAATGTGTGGCTTTATTAGAGGCATGCCTCTTCATAGAGTCACACCACAATATTGACAGAGCCGTTATTTTCACAGACTCCCGTAGCTGCTTGCAAGCTTTAGTACAAAACCCATTCAAAAGTAAATTGCATAGCTCCCTTGTCCTTAAAATTAAAAATTCTTTGTTTTCTTGTGCTGGCAGTCAAAAAGAAGTTCAGCTAGTTTGGATACCTAGCCATTGTGGTATCAAGGGCAACGAGTACGCCGATGCTTTGGCTAAAGAGGCCTGCTCATCAGCAACAGCCGATCTTAGCCACAATATTCACCAGAGGTATGATCTGCTGGGCCTTTCAAGAGTTTGGCTTCAAACTGCTTGGCAGGATCAGTGGAATAGATCGGGAAAAAAAAAGGGTAGGTTTTATCAGGCTGTACAACCAATCATACAATCTAAACCTTGGTTCTTTGGTTATAAAAAACTATCCAAACCTATCATTTCCACCCTGTGTCGATTAAGATTGGGTTTCTGCTGTTCCCCTGTGTTTCTGCACAAAATCCGTATACGGGACTCCTCCCTTTGTGAGTGTGGTTTGGATGAAGGTACCCTTGATCACATCTTCTTTGAATGCACAAACAACATCCCACATTTAGATTTATATAGCCGTCTCCCTGAAATTAAGATTCCCCTTCCCATTAACTTCTCCTCCCTACTAACTCACTCCTCTCCTGACTTGTTTGTGACGTTGATGATATTCATCCGTCACAACAATATAAAATTGTGATGAATGTTAAAATTGTGGTATACGCGTATTTTATGTTTTAACAATTATATAAAATATATATTTATTCTATTTTTTTTTGTTTGTTTCAGTCCAGTACTAACCCGACAAGATTTACAGTGTCTTCAATTGTATCAATTAGTGTTATAATGTAGTTCTTTTCTTTTAACTTTTCTTTCCTATCTATTTTCAGACTCATATGCACACTTGTTTTTCCAGTTCTCTAGTGATTGGCAGAATAGTCGACAGCGACTTGGGTTGCCATTAACCAAAAATAGAATAGAATAGAAGGTGAATAATATTTTCATTAAGAGGATTGTCTACCGAGCGCTCGTCTATACTAAGAGAAAACGTTTTCCTACCCCTAAATGTTATCCTATCTCAATGATTTTTTAGAATGCTTCTGACACAGTAAAAAATAGGTTCATAGGTTTTCTTTTTTTCAAAAATAACTCTTAGGCGCCTGTAACTTTCAAACTATTATAAATTTTGAAAAAAAGAAAACCTATTAACCTAGTTTTTTACTGTGTAGGAAGCATTCTAAAAAATCATTGAGATAGGGTAACATTTAGGGGTAGGAAAACGTTTTCTCTTTGTATGGACGAGCGCTCGGTAGACGATCCTCTTAAGATTGAGCCCAAAAAAAAAGACTGGTGCCAACTAAAGTCGTGTTTTTAAAGAAAAAAAAGAGAGGCAACGCACATTATTGCCCCACACTAGGAATTTCTCCTGCATTGTGGTGCGTATACAAAAAAATGGACAGCCAGATCACACAAAAATATGTTCTGTGAAGGAACCAAACCCATGACGCGACACGTGGCGCAACAAGTTTTGAATTTCTAATGAAATGAATGTATGTAATGAAAAGAAGATATAAAACATTTAATGAAAAGATGATTAATTCCCATGATTGCTCGTGCTTCGTCCAATTCATTCCTACATTTTTTGCTTGATCAAGCTTAACCTACCATGTTATCTTCCCAGGTGATAGCCGAGGAGCTGCACACGTCTCCCCGGCTGTCGTCCAAGGCCAGCGTCACGGTGTCCCTCACGGACGTCAACGACAACGCTCCACAATTCCCGGACGAGCCGTACTCCGCTACCTTGGCTGAGGCCGCGCTGCCCGGGACCAGAGTCGCTAGTGTGAAGGCTAATGATCGGGATACTGGCAGGTAAATATAATTATTATACGAATTACTTGCTATTAAAATGCGATTCGACTCAGTGAAGCAAATATGAACAAATTGTATAAACTTTTGTGCAGTGAGAGCAGTGGTGGCCCAGTGGTATCGGTCCCGACTTACGAGTTGTAGGTCGTGGGTTCGAACCCCGCCAGGCGCATTACTTTGTGTAATTTATTTCATCACCACTGCTCTCAAAACGGTGAAGGAAAACATCGTGAGGAAACCGGCATGTCCTATAAGAACCAAAAATTCGAAGACATGGTGACATCTACCAACCCGCACTGGGCCCGCGTAGTGGATTATGGCCCACTCCCTCTCACAGAGAGGAGGCCTGTGTCCCAGCAGTGGGAACATTATAGGCTGATGATGATGATGTATAAACTTTTGTACGCGCACATTCACACAGCGCAGTCATGGCTGAGCGATTGGACTGCTGCACTGCGTGTCGCGGGTTCGATTCCCGCGCGGAACAAATATTTGTATGATTTTCAAGTAATTGTTTCGCATCTGGGCGTTTGTGTATGTGAGATGTTTGTAAACGCACCCACGACACAGGAGGAATTCCTAAAGCTGTGCAACGTATTTTTTCGTTTTTTTAAAAAAAAGAGAAAGAACTTTCCTAAACACAGTTCAGTGAATTTTTTTGCTCATAAATGTGTTGCACTGTGCGTGAAAAAAAAAATGGGTATATATAAATATAAAGATTCCACCGGTATCAGGCACTGTGCGACAGAAATATTCGCTCTAATGAACTCACTCTAGCAAACACGGACAAATTGTGGGCGTACATTCGATAGTTCACGCAACTACTTCTGTGCACACACACGTGAACAGTGGACTCGTTATTTGCGGCTCATTGCTAGACCTAGTTTAGTGAAAATGTTCGCGTACAAATGTGCTGCACGTTTGCCACAGCCTTGCCGTTGGACACGGAGGCTAAACACGATACCAACTTAGTAAGCTGCTGAAGAGCGCGTACAAAAATGTGCATCACATCATTTCAGTAGAATCGTACTAATTAGACACCTTCAATCAATATAACATATCTTCCTATGTTCTAGATTCGGTACGGAAGGCATAGTGTACCAACTATCAGGCAACGGCGCGGAACTGTTCAGAGTGGACAACCGCAGTGGAGTGATCACCGTGGCACCTTGTCCCACGCCTGGACAAGCGCCGTGTCTGGACTACGAGACGAGGAAGGACTACTTCTTGCAGTACAAGGTATGTTCTACAACTATGTCGCGTGCCAGGGTCAGTTGAAAGCGATTCTCCCTAGGGCTACAATGCATACTTTCAACCCAATCATCAAGCATGCGATAATCTACTTTCAGAGTTTAAGTAATGAAAAATATGAAATATATAGTTTTTTTATGCATCTTCTAATGAATCTGATGCATGTTTCGGATTGTTTCGGGCATTATTTGCATCCATATTTCGCAAATTTTATGTCAGTTGCATGTAATGCGGTCCCTACTTATGATTAATGGTAGTCTAATATACAAATACAATAACAATCTAGTACTGCTCCAGCGCAAACAACGTACTCCTTTCAATTTCCACGACCAAACCCTTCTCACATGTTAATGACTTCCTCAGGCAACAGATGACGACGGCGCCGGTCAGATGACAGTGGTGTCCCTCCAGATATCGCTCACAGACTCCAACGACAACCCGCCAGTGTTCCACACTCCCGTCTACAAGGCCTCCATCGATGAAGATGCTGTGAAGTTTGAGCCAGAACTACAGGTACGTTGTGGGAAACTTAATAATGGGAACACCCAAATACTCCGAAATATTTTATTCCGAATTTCGATATTCCGATTTTCAAAACTCCGAATATCATAATACCTAAAAATTACAATATCTATTATTAAGAATCTCGAAATTTATTTGACCGAAAGTCGTAAGTCCGATTTCTTCTTTTTCCGATTTTCACATTTTCGAAAAATGTAATGCTCGATGAGTTCTCATTCCGAAAAACGAAATTCCGAATTTCAATATTCCGACAAAACTGATTTTTTCGGAATATTGAAAATCGGAATTTCGTTTCTCATTCCACAAAGTCAGTGACAGAAACGAATTGGTGCAAAACCGGCTCCACGTAATTTTGTCTACCGTACTCCCAGAGTGTTATTTAAACCCGTGTAGGCACGGAGTGGCGAGGCGTATCCTCTTAACTTTCACTGTTTGCCTTCAGGATTTTTATTGTTATTAGGAGAACTTAGAATCCAAGAGCGAGCGAAGCGAGCTCTGGACTTGGGGCACCCCTACTCGGACAGGTTAGTGTTAGGTTACTTTAAACCTTGCTCACAGAAATAGGAGCCCTGCGAAGCGGGGCTCCGTTGACCTACCTTGGTAGGTGGTAGTCATCAAATCGACCAAGGATGTAAGAGCGAGCGAAGCGAGCTCGGGACTGGGGACACCCCGACACGGACAGGTTAGGTTCGAAGGGGATGGCGGGGTCTGAAAGACCCCGCCATCCCCTTCGTGTTAGGTTACTTTAAACCTTGCACACAGAAATAGGAGCCCCGCGAAGCGGGGCTCCGTTGAACCACCTTGGTGGTGCTATTACTCAGGATGCAATAGCGAGCAAAATGTGTCTTGAGGCACCCCGACTCGGACTTTTTGACCTGACGGACCCGAATCGGAATTCCAATAATCGGAATTTTAATATTCGGTATTCGTGTTTTTGATGTTTCGGAAAATATGTTAAGTCGGAATTTTTGATATTCGGTCTATTGAAATTCGGTATTTTGAAAATAGTAATTATAAACGTTAGGAATTTTGAAATTTCGGATTTATTAAAATAGGAATATTGATCCATCGGAGTTGTTATATTAGGAATTTTGAACCATTCGGAATTACGAAAATCGGTATTTTGAAATTCGTATTTATGAATTTCGGAATAAAGTTTTTCGTATTATCGTAGTGTACCCCTTAATAATACGTCATCAGGGTTTTAACATTTTGAGAGGAATAAACCTGTAGTAGATAGTGTAAGTTGCAATTGCCTTGATAAAGAAAAGCGCGTCGTTATTAATGCCAAAATGGCCTCAGCTCAGCTCAGCATAATGTACATGACGGGCCACCCTTAGAGCCAAAGCCTGCCGGGATCGCGGGACTATCAGGTAACCGTGGCCCCGGAACGTAAAGGGCTATTGAAGGACACCGTGGATTTTAGTCAGCACAAGTCTGACAGTCACTCCTGCCCTGCCCGGGGTGGGAGGATGATTCTACCTCGTAAAACATCAGTTGTGACATCCAACGCTGATTTTCAGCTGCAGCCCATGAGTGCAATAGGCTTGAAAACAAAACACTTATGAAATGAATATAAATTGTCGATTAACTGCCATTTATAACAGAAAATGTCGCACGCAATTTTGATTAAGACTAAGGCCCATTGTCCACGTAACCGCACGTCATACGCACGCTTTCGTCAATTGACGATTGCAAGACGAATGCTTTCATCTTGCGTAGAAACAATGAAATCTGTGTCCACGAAGCGGCAACGTCACGTCAGCTGCTCGTGTTGCGTTCATCATTTATTTATTTATTTATTACATTAAATAAATAAATATCGTGCAAATATCATGCGGTGCGCGCGCGCGGCAACATGTCACCAGCGTTGCCAGACACCTTTCTCGATGCTAGTTGGAAGAAAACTGAGACCTTTTGTAGCGTGACTGACTATTGCATGAAGCAGCGTGGACATAACAAATATGCAAAATACGCCTATCTTCATTTGTAAGTTACATGCATCCTACGAAAGACGACTGTGTGGACAGTAGGCCTAAGTAACCCTTTTCTCGACTCTAAATGTAGAGTGTTTGTTTCAGTTCTGTTTTATACCATTTACCAAGTTATTATTATCTTATCACCGTAACCCATTTGGCTTAATTTCATACTAGCTGTTGTTAGCAATTTCACCCGCTACAACTCGAAAATCATCCCGTGGGAACATAAAATCGGGATAAACACTTCTAGATCTTATGTGTTATCCAGGTTATAAATTATCTATGTACCGATTTTCAACCAAATCCGTTCAGTGGTTTTTGCGTAAAAGAAGAAGAAACATCCATCCATCCAAACCAACTTACACGTATATAATATAAGTAGGATTAACACTTGAAAATCTTCAATATCTTTTTAATTCCTTCAGGTACAAGCTCGAGACATAGACGCGACATCAGACATCCGCTACTCCATCATCGCCCCGCCGACGCATCCGTTCTGGATCGATCCCATCAACGGGAAGATATCGGTCAGACCCGACACCGGCGGAGTCACTCCACCTGAAGTGGGGAATAAGATATACTTGACTGTGCTGGTAAGATCTTTGGCGTACATTACTTGTATTTAGAAGGCATGGAAATTTAAACTTTATCGCTGTCTAATTCAGGGTTCACTTTCAAATACGATTTACGAGTATTAAGCGATAAATAGCTCTCTCTCTTTCCCGCACTACCATTACTTCTGCTTTAAGCCCCATTCGCACGAGCGCTTTTTTTCTGGGCGTTAAAAAAGGTGCCAAAATAGAACAAATGCATTCCATATACCTGTTCACACGTCAGCGCTTTAAAGCTATTGTCAAACTGACAGACGAACCGAATGCGTGGCGTAGCGTTTTTGTTTGTAATGTATGGAATTGCTTGAAGCCTGTCACATAGAGTATCGGATCGCTTTCGCATTTTTATATTCGGTTCGGTTCGCTATCGCCTGTCTGTTTGACAAAGGCCTTAAAGCGTACTGTAGTATTGTAAGCGTACTGTATTTGTCTTTAAATGCTGGGCGATGACAATTAAGTTCAATTTCCCTTAGCGCTTTTTTAACGCCCGAAAAGAAAAAGGCGCTCGTGCTAATGGGGGCTAAGATATCATAGTAAACCCTGCTGAGCAAGTCTCCCCCATAAAGTTCCGTTCTTATCATTGTACCGTCTTTTTCTACTCCAGGCCACAGACGGGGTCCACAACGCAACCTGCAGGGTGGAGATAGCAGTTCGTGACGTTAACAACCACGCGCCCGTGTTTGATACTGATAAATACGACGCGAGTATCTCTGAGGATGCACCTATTGGTAAGAAAATTATGTTAAACTTTGGCTAACCATAAAAAGATTCAAGTAACAGTTTAATTTTTTTTTTCAAACAAAGCAAAAAACTGATGATAGGAAGCGACATAGTAACTAGTGTACCCTTAATAAACTCCCATGACACAATGCAATTCAATAAATATGCCTCGTGAATGAATCGGAAATTATCACATCGTTAGGAGCTCGTGGCAAAATAATTACAACCGAATAGGCCGATCCTTGGCGAACCTTGCCGAGGTTGGTTTGTGGATGGGTGATCATCCGTCATAGCGAGTTTCCTCCGTGCCTCGGAAAGCACGTAAAGCCGTTGGTCCCACGCTATCATTTGTATATCTTTGATAGTCGTTAATGTTATAGTCAGAAAGTCTGAAGTCTTACAACCAGTCTTAACCATGAGGTATCGTAGAACCCATTACAGGGTTGTGAAGGTCCGATTGGCAGTTGCTCCATGTAAAGTACTGATATCCAGCTGCATTCGAGTGAAAGCCGACCCCAATATAATTTGGAAGGCTAGGCTGATGATGGTTGTCTGTAGGTAGATCGAAATAAAGGTTAAAAACGACGACGTAAGCACCAACCCTTATCATAGTGTCTTAGATGATCCTCTTTGATCATCGCTAAACTTTTGATAATCGGTTTCCATCAGGTACTGAGGTCGCAGCAGTTCGTGCAACAGATCTGGACAGCGGCATCAACTCGGAGCTGAAGTACTGGATCCAGAAGGGAGCGCTGGACTCGTTCGCCATACACAATGACACCGGCGTGGTCACTGTGTCTTCTAAGTTGGACTATGATAAGAGGAACACGTATAGGATACAGATTGTGGCTACAGACCTGGGTAAGTTATAGCTTGGTTTTATTGAAGTGGTTGAATTGTACACCCTAAATTGTCTACATTGTTCCCTGCCTCTTCTTCATAATAATATCCATCCAAATGTTGTCTTTGAAAGATCGCTTTTAGCGATAAGATCATTCATTCATTCATTCATCATCAATATCATCATCATCATCATCTACCTGCCTTTATATCATTTTACTTGTGGTCGACGCAACACGTTCTCTTCTTCCATTCTCCCCTATCAGACGTCACAGTATTAATTTCTCCTTTTTCTTACATATAACTTTCTCTGGCCTTCCTCTTCTTTTCCATTTATGAGTATATCTACCTTTTAAACTTAATATTGATAGATCAGTGGCCACTTTACCCCACTATCTCATTATACAGCCGAAAGACGTCCACTTTTGAACAAAGGCTTCCCAAAAAAAAGACGGAGTCCCAGACGGATGCAAATGTACCGGCGTTGCGCCCGCGACGCGTCTCTTCTGTATGTTTTGCGTCGTGAAGCTATTATACTTTTTTATGAAAGGGACGCAAATGTCTTATGTCTTTTCTGTGTGGCCAGCGCCTTAGACCATCACTATCTCACGCCACAAGACGAGTTTCATTGTTCACTTTCGCCACTGTTGATTCTAACTGTTATTAGAGCAGTGGTGGCTCAGTGGTATCGGCCTCAACTTACGAGTTGTAGGTCGTGGGTTCGAATCCACGCATTACTTTGTGGAATTTATTTCATCACCACTGCTTTGAAAACGGTGAACACACATCTACCAACCCGTACTCGGCCCGCGTGGTGGATTATGGTCCAATCCCTCTCACAGAGAAGAGGCCTTTGTCCCAACAGTGGGAACATATAAGGCTGATGATGATGATGATGACTGTTCATTCTAGCTTTCAGGAGTTGCAGTGGTTTGAGAATAGTGTAAAAGTCTCAGTCAATGGTTATTTAGTAACAATGCCACATCTTCCTCCTTAGGTATTCCCAGCCTCACAGGCACTACAGAGTTGACAGTCCACGTCATCAACGTGAACGACAAGAAGCCGTACTTCACGCCGGCCATACAACGAGCGGAGGTGTCGGCAGACGCAGAGCTTGGTGAAGCTGTTCATAACCTGATCGCCGTGGATCCTGATATCACGGATAATGGCCTGCTGGTGTATGAGATGGGAGATAGAGTGATAAGAGCTGTTGATAAGCATGGGAAAGAGGTGAGTAGGACTTTAGTACTTTTGATTCTTGCAGTTGTATCAGTTTACGATTGGATTTGCTTAGATTTTGACTGATCATTTAGTGCAGCTTTTTTTATCGTGGTAAGATCATCAAATGCGTCCTGAACCCAGGTCTCCAGGGCAGGGCAGGAGGGATTGTCAGACTTGTATTGAATAAAATCCACGGTGTCCTTCAATAGGCCTTTACGTTCCGGGGTCACGGTAGCTCGTTAGTCCCGGAACCCTGTCAGGCAGCCAGAGGCATGACGTTCACGTTTTTGTGACGTAAACAGTAAACGGGATCTTTGATGTTAATTCGATGGAAAAAACTTAGTTTCTCGTATGTACACTAGTGCTTTTTCATTGTTCATACGATCAACGCCGTAATTCAAGTACGCTGTAAATAAAATACGGAAATCATGTGAAGGCCTCTGTATAATAGTAAGAACACACATTTAATTTTATTTTTACAGGTTTCAGACGAAGGTATTTTCGGCTCATGGTTTGCAGTCCAACCGAACGGCACGGTGATTGTATCTCAGAAGTTAGACAGGAGTCGAGCAGCTGTACTGACCCTACCTGTTAGAGTAACTGATGCGTCTGCGCCTACACTGCAGCAGGCAGATGGTAAGACATTTTGGAAAACATTCATTTATTTAGAAGCTGGAAGTCGACCACAATATAGTTGGGAAAAGGCTTTGCAGATCATGATTTTGTTATACCAGCAACAGAAATACGTCACCTGTTAAATTACAACTGGCTAACCCTCTTCGCACATGGCGTCGTATCGTAAGCGTTTCGTAAAACGCGCGTAGTACGTAAGCAATACGAGCAGAAACATTTTCAAACAAGTCTGTATGAGATGTTCATTGTCATTACGATAGTCGTAGCGTACTGGCGTAAAAAAGGAAGCGATTTCAATAGGTGTGGTCCCAAAATATTTCGAAGTCTTGAAAATGCATCCTTCCTAATTCGATAAAAACTGTGGAATTTATTATCATTTTCTGACAGTTCACGTGCAGCAACAAACAATCTTTGCTTGTAATTATTTGCGATGTATGGATGGATCCAATGAGCACGTCGCTATCTACTTCTAACGAATCAAATAACAAGAAATCCTCTTCGTCTGAAGAGAAGGGAAGGTCATTAATAAATTTCCCAAACACATCTGGTACGCTTGACGCATTAATTTCAACTGGGATATTACAAAACGATACGTCTACGCGACGATTCGTTTGTAGAACACTCCGCGTCACGTGCACGTAGCGTAATTATGATACGCGGACGAGACAACTACGCCTACGACCCATGTGCGAAAAGCCTTACTATAACGCCGGCTCCACACGTTGACCGTGTTTGCCGAACAGAAGGAGACGGCGCTATACCAGAAAGCAAGACGCAAATCGACACGCTAAGACGCTAACCTAACTTGTGTGTGTATAAAAATAAAATAAATAAAAAAATAATTCTATCTCGTTTCTTAGTATGGCGCCGTCTCCCTCTGTTCGGCCAACACGGCCAACGTGTGGAGCCGGCGTAAAACTTCATGAGATACGGCCTGGTGACAGTCTTAGTAAAATAGGGTCCCATTTTTTCCCGCAAAACATCGATGGAAAACCGGTATGTCCTAGAACCAAAAATTTGCGGAGATGTGACATCTACCAAACCGCACATGGTCCGCATGGTGGATTATGGCCCACTACCTGAAGAAGGCCTGCGGCCCAGCAGTAGGGACACCAGGCCACCTGATCTATCATTGATATCCATTCAATTTATTTCCTTCCAGGTGAGCTAATAATCACGATCGTGGACGTGAACCGCCACGCCCCGGTGTTCTCCCAGCCCTCGTACCTGGAGACTATCATAGAAGAACAGCCTATAGGCACGGTACTCAACACATACGTGGCTACTGACAAGGAGACACCCGTGTCCGCCATTGTTATACACCCGCCCAACCCGTATTTTACCATCGATAATATAACTGGTGAGTTATTTTACTCTTCTTAATAGTTGTTTTTTTAAGGATTTGCAAGTTGAAGTTGAGATGATAAAGAGGAGAACTACATCATAGATGTCGGCTTCATCATCATCATCAGCCTATAATGTTCCCACTGCTGGGACACAGGCCTCCTCTCTGTGAGAGGGAGTGGGCCATAATCATAAAATGTCGGCTTACCTCAAAAAAAAAATGTCGTGAAATTTTTTGATGAGTCCTACCTCCACCCAAAGCAATGAAGTGACTATCATACATTTTCTGATTAAAAAGTACATCCTATTACTCCGGTCACGGATTACATGGTGCCTTTTGAGTCCAGTGACCCGACAGAAGCCTGCTTGCCAGTGTCGCGGGACTGTCTAAACAGGCAGTCGCCCTAGAACGTAAAGGGTTATTGCAGGAACACCGTAGATTTTAGTCGGAACGAGTCTGACAGTTCTTTGCGCTTCATCCAAGGAGGGACGACTCATTTGATGATTTTAACACCTAAAAAAAACATTTTCAAAAAAAAATGTAACCGACCTTTTTTATTTTTAATTTCATTGACTTTTTGTCACCGACATTCGAATGAAAAGTTTTTTTGTAGGTTATTTTGAACTTTTTTTGTGGTTGTTTTGAAGTCGGTTACATTTTTTTTTGAAAAAAAAAATATTTTATCCTTTTTACTTTCACTATTCAACCAAAATTATTGTCAAATACCTACATAATTTTCTTACATGTGCACTAAAATTTTGTAATCCGTAGCACCGGTAATAACAACGCCCATGTATGTATGTACACAATGAGCTAACAATAAAAACTACTGCACCAAACTAAATGAAAATTTTATGGGACCAAATGGCAGATATACTGTATCGATCAAAAAAAGAATCATCGAAATCGGACCAGAAACCTCGGAGTAATCGGTGTAGACAAAGTTGATTGTTGAAGTTGATTTTTGTTGATTTTTCAAAAAGTGCTAGTCCGATTTCGATAAAATTTTAATGGGACCATTCCGGAAGTATACTCTATCTATCCAACAAAAAATGAATTTTTCAAATCGGTTGTTAAACGACGGAGTTATGCCCGAACAAACATAAAAAGAAAATACAAACATCCGAATTGAGAACCTCCTCCTTTTGCAAGTCGGTTAAAAATAATGCCTCAAAAGCTTGACGCACTTTTATGCGATGCTTACGTGTTGTCCTGCGTGAGCGACGAATACGACGCGACGCGACTCGTAGTAATATAAAAATTTTACCTTCGAATAAAATTTGTATTATGTTTCCTAAGACGTCCGAAGTCCATTATGAGAGAGTACACCGTTTCGTTCCGCGAACAGCCGCTAGATGTCGTCACTTTCCGCCTCGTAATCGCGCCACTAGCGACCCCAAACGTCAAACCTGTGAACTACCTTCAAAAACCGCATACAAGCCGCCATGATGAAGTTTTAGATCATTGTTCGGCTCATAATGATGCAAAGGTAGGTATGCACCAGGAAGACCTTACCTGGACTTCGGACGTCTTAGGAAACATAATACAAATTTTATTCGAAGGTAAAATTTTTATATTATGTGTTCCGTTTGACGTCCGAAGTCCATTATGAGAGACGTGTTTGTTATCTCCTGGTGGATTGTATGAATGAAAAGCAACAATGTGAATTATAACCCAATATTAATTTTAATAATATTCATATAAACAGGTTTTATATGAAACAAATTCTAGCTATCAAATTGTTGGCAGTATATAGAATTATTAAATAAAAACATAAGAATACTTGCAATCTGTGCAATATCTTTAATAGTAATTTGAATCATGTCATGAAAACATTGGTTGGTTAATCAATTGGGGACTTGAAATAAAGATAACGAAAGCACCGAGGACATTTCGTTACTTGATCTGATATCTTTATGATAACATTTTCTGAAAGTTGATTTATGCCTCCAGTTTACTTTAGATAGAATATCATTTAAAGGATAATTTTCTAATCAATTTAATGATGAGACAGCCGATCTAAACTACCTGGAGGGGCCTGTATTTCAACACCAGATAGAATATACGTTTTATGCAACCACCGATTATAGTCGGAGTTGCTGCTCTAACAGGAAATAGTTATTATGAACAAATTTATTAATGAGCCCCGCCTGTCCATTAATAGATTTTTAACCGTGCGGAGTCAAAATAATAAAATAGTCGCCGTTCGCTTAGACACTTCATTATAAACTATTAATGCAAGGGGTATTATCCTGTAAACAAGTTATCAATACCCTGGCGTACCATGTGGGTACCTTAGGCAAAGGCTTGGCAATTGAAATTGCTTTCAAAATGTGATTTACAGTGTGACTAGAAGAAATTCTAAGGATGGCGTCTCATTTTGAGGCGCATTATGGCGGCACGGTCGATGTCTAGCTGCAACATGCTGACCACGACCACTCTGTCAAGAGTGAACCGACGAAGAAGAAGAAATTTTAATATTTGAAGTAGTTTCACAAATAGATGCAATAACGGACTCATGCACGAGAATGGTTCTGTAAGCTAACTTTTGATCTAGATCTATATAGATATGCTAGATATTTTGCAATATCTGCTGGATTTGGCGTACAAAAATGTACATTAATTTTGCTACACCACAAAGACCACTTACCCCAAATAGGCGTGTAAGTTTAAGGGTCAAAGTTGGCCAGCAAGATAAAAGATCTTTCTCTTGTGGAGACCCATTTCTAGTCATGGCGTCCCAGCCGAAATGAGCCAGGCTTCCAATTTCAGATCGTTGACATGAGGTTGTGGTAAGCCGGTCACCGTGGCTATCAAGGTCTTTAGGTCTCTGATCTTCTTGGGCCGTGGCATGGTTCGACTCCTCAGGTCTGGTCACCAAAAACGGTTTATTCCACTTGGGTGCTACTATAATGTACCACCCTAATACTGAGTTTAAGTGGTACAGAACTCGTGGAAGCAGCGCCGGTGGTGGGAACACCCATGCTAGGTCGTATTGCCAGTATCTGCTAAACGCGTCGTGATAGCAGGCGTTGGAGTCTGAGGAATCTAGAGAAACGTTAGTTGTCACCACGTGTGTGCATGGTTTGGGATGCCAACAAATCTATGTCCGGTTTTCCCCAAGTCTGAAATATTTTCGAAGTTGCTGCCATCCGTAGGTGCCACTCGCTGCCGACTCGATTTCGCGACAGGTGGTCGGCTCCGATGTTGTACACCCCTGGTAGGTGGTGCGGGATCAGTACAACACCAAGGTCGTCCTTCAGAATCAGCAATTCCGTGTCAACTCCATCAATCGGCGTGATCTTGTGCCGCCTTTCTTGAACGAGAATGTACGAGACCACTGTTTTGTAGTGG
Source organism: Agrotis clavis (assembly GCA_954870645.1). Classification (NCBI taxonomy): domain Eukaryota; kingdom Metazoa; phylum Arthropoda; class Insecta; order Lepidoptera; family Noctuidae; genus Agrotis; species Agrotis clavis. Next base: position 24,673,990 of record OX940928.1, on the reverse strand, counting down.
GTCTGGAGAGTTATGCTGGAGTCTCGGAGGGCTCTGAATTTCTGGGACAACAGAGCAATCACATCATACATCTCCTTGAGATTGCAATGCCATTTTTTCTGGTGGGCACCTTGTATCTTATTGTTGTTGACTAGTGCACCCTATGAAACGTCGGAAGCGTCCGTGATGACAAAGTGTGCACATTTGTGTGAATCGCTGTCTTTTGACTTACATTTTCCATCCACCACTCTAATTCCTTGCGAATGTCTTGTGTCAAATGTACTGCTCCGAGAGGATTTTGACGCAGTACTTTTATGTGACACTGCAGCGCACGGCAATGCATCCTTCCCCGATGGGTGATGAAGGACACAAGGTTGAGAAGCCCTAAGAGGCGTTGCGCCTGCTTCAGGGTCCAACTGCCCGCTGCGAGTCTGGTCGAGAGGTTCTGTTGAATTTTTCTCACCTTGTCTGATGGCAGGGACTTGCGGTTTGTTTGTGTGTCCCAATCGATAACGAGATATTTGATCGACCTCGTTGGTCTGTTGATCGAATTCTCGTAATTTACACACCAGCCCAGACTCGACAGGAAGCGTACAGCTATGTTTAGATGCGTGCTGAGTACTTCCTTGTTCTGATGGACTAGTAATAATAATAATATTCCACAACTATCACACAACGCCATCTAGTCCCAAGCTAAGCAGAGCTTGTGTTATGGATACTAGACAACTGATAACTAGTAAATAAACGTCGAGAAAAACGCCAAAGCGCAGACCTTTCTTGCGAAGGTATTTTGCCGTCCAGTTTGTTATAAACACTGTTTTAAGCTTTCACGGTTTGTCTCTAAATTTTAAATGTCACTTACGGGATATCTTCCGTGATTATATTTTTGGTTGAGTTCCCGATATTTCGACGCTGTTGCAAGCGCCATGATCGCGGGTTGACTGGAGATTGCGGGTGGATGAAAATAAATTGTTAGGAGCAGACAAATCTGTCTACCCTCTTTCTTTGTCTCTTGTTACGCGCACTACTGGAACTCGACACTAAGTCACGGCAAAACACACTCACCGTATCAACAAGTTTTTTGGAGTCTTTATAACGATGCCGGCTGCCCTTTATGAGCATGTTCACAACTGGATTCCACGTACTCGACAATTTGAAGCCATCCTCTCGATTGAAATTCTTGTGTTTTCTTATTTCAATTGCTTCTCTTGTCAGTCTTGGTATGTAATGTTTGTCCGTGGACAAAATACTAGGCTTGTGAAATTCAATCCAGTGATTGGGCCCTGACTGTAGCAGATGTTCAGCTATGGCAGATTTTTGCTCATCGTTATTTTTGACAGCCTTGATGTGCTCTTTGATGCGGCATGAGACAGTTCGCTTCGTCTGACCTATGTATGAGCTGCCACAGCTGCAATCGATTTTATAAACCCCAGGATGTTCATATGGGATTTTATCCTTAGGTGAACGCAGACTTTGTGCAATTTTCCTATGAGGAGTAAACACAGTCTTTATCGAGTATTTACTCAATAAACGACCTATCTTGTCCGTTACTCCTCTCAGATATGGCAAGAAAGTTGTTTGGCGTTCCACTGTAGCCCTGGCGGCTCGCTTCTTTTCTGGTCTTACTGCTTCATCATTTGTTTTGTAGCCATTCATGAGTAACACTTTCTGCACATGGGTCAATTCACTAGTAAGGTGTTCAGTATCACAAAGATCGAATGCGCGACTTGTAAGTGAGGTGACTACAGAATTGAGGTGATAAGGGTGATGATGTGAGGTGGCGTGTAAGTATCGGTCCGTGTGAGTCGGCTTCCTGTAAACTGAATGGCTTAGGGTCCCATCACTCCTTGCAATGACCTTGACGTCAAGAAAAGCTAAAGACCGATCCCTTTCCAATTCCACTGTGAAACGCATGGCCGTATGGATGTTATTCAAATGGTTCAAACATCTCTCAACTTCTGGTATTCCACCTCTGAGGATGCAGAATACATCATCCACATACCGCTTCCACACCTTGATAGGCACAGGACAAGTAGAAATAGCTAAGTCTTCAATGTGTTCCATCCACAGGTTAGCAACCACAGGTGCCACTGGACTACCCATGGCAACCCCATCAATTTGCTGATAAAACTGGCCTTTGTACAAGAAGAAATTGGTGGACAAACAGTGCTCCAGCAACTTAGCATACTCCATGGGGAGTAGGAGTATGCTAAGTTGTTGCTCCAGTTTGTTATAGTCGCAAGCATTCTGGGAGCGGCAGCCAAGCCAAATGGTAGACATGTCATCTGCAGAAGTTGACCCCCGTAACTGATACGCAAGAAGCGTCTGTGTTCTGTGCGTACTATGAGGTGATTATAGGCCTGGCTGAGGTCTAACTTCACCATCCAATCACCTTGTTGAAGAAACGAAGGCATTTGTTGATGGTGGAAAAGATGGAAATGTTTTGGCTCGATGTACAAATTTAGTGCATTTACGTTGAAAATTACTCAATTTTTGCCATTGCTCCATTGCTCTTTGTAATTATAAAAAGAGGGCAAATGAAATATGTGGTCAAAGGAGCAGGCTCTAACACTCGTTCTTGAACCATTTTCCGAATTCCTAATGTCATTTCTTCCGAAACAAGGGTTTGAAATTTTGGCAGGTTGCCTAAAGGTAGAATTAAGGGCGGTACCTGATTGAAGGGGATACGAGCTCCCGATATCATTTTTACAATAGTCTTTGTAGGGTTGAAACTATTCCAAATTTCTATGTTATGCTGAAGACAGCCGCCCCAAAAACTGGGTCGCCTCCTGATGTTATCTTTTCTCCCCTCTCCCCTCTTTTTTGAAGAAAAATCGTCAATTTGTTTGTCTTTTTTATTATTCGGTACGCTTCGATTTGTTTTGTCGCGAACGAAAAGTGTTCTCTTGAAAAGAGGTCGAAGGATCTAAGATATCGGACGACTTGGTCCCGCACTATTAATTTGTTTTTCTAATTTATCTACAGAATCTACACCCCCAATTTTTAGTAGGTAGTTGGATAAATTTTGAGGATTGAATATTATTCGATCGAGGGTGGAATTTTTTCTATGTTCGCGTATGTATTTGCTTTTTACGTTTTTTAATAACGATCGGCGGCGTGTCTCTATAACTTCAGCTCGTTTACCGCCAATCATTTGAAGAATGTCATGTGATATCGTTCTATGAATCAGCACCTCAGCACCATCTTTGAGTTTATTAAAGAGGGTAGCTGTTTTGTACACCCCTAATCTTGTGTCAGTTGTACTGCTCCGGGAGGAATTTGACGCAATACTTTTATGTGACACTGCAGCGCACGGCAATGCATCCTTCCCCGGTGGGTGATGAAGGACATAAGGTTGAGAAGCCCTAAGAGGCATTGCGCCTGCTTTAGGGTCCAACTGCCCGCTGCGAGTAAGATAATTGAGCGTTGGAACTAGCAGACCAATCAACAAGGTTTTGTAATGCCGAGTTCACATCTTCATTTTGCGTTAAAAATGCATTTGGGTAGCTGTCGATGTTGAGGGTAGCGCGGTGCCAAAATAATTTGCGTGGCGGGTAGGTGTTTGTGCTAATGGAGCACTATTTGCCATGATGCAATTCGATAAAACATTATTGACATAACTCACCAATTGTTGGGATAGTAGATCAAACCTGCGATCCAGTTCGGAGTCTAGCGAGAAGGGGCGCCCGCGTGACCGCGGGGGCTGTCTGCGCGGTGCTGAACCACCCCCCTCGCTCTCCGATGACACCGTGTCACTTCCTTTTGATAACGATGAAGAACTCGAACTCCGCGTCCTTTTCCTCGAAGTTTCCTCCGGCACGACAGTTTCACCGTCCATTTTGTTTTAAAAAAAATGTGACCGCCTTCAAAAACAACCACAAAAAAGGGTAAAATAACCTAGAAAACTTTTCTTTCGGAAGTCGGTGACTTTTTTTATTAATTTCATTGTCTCTTTTGCCACCGACTTCCGAAAGAAAAGTTTTCTAGGTTATTTTACCCTTTTTTGTGGTTGTTTTTGAAGGCGGTCACATTTTTTTTTGAAAAAGTTTTTATTTTACTCTTTTTAGTTTAAATATTCAACCAAAATTCTTGTCAAATACATCATTTTCTTGGTTCTCTATTGTGTGACCTAAATTTTTTATACATAATCTAATGTGACATAATTTTTTTTGTCCTAATCATCATTTGTCCGAATGATAACTTGCCCGAACTTCATACACATAATTTCGAATGCCATAACATTGAAATTCCTAAATACTGTATGTCCTAAATTTGTTTGTCATAAATATTACAATCTATAATATTCAAAATACATAAAAACGAATGCCATAAAATACATAAGTCCTAAAGTTTGTTTTGTTACTGATTACCACCCAATAAGGAATATCGACGGAGCCCCGCTTCGCGGGGCTCCTATTTCTGCGTGCAAGGTTTAAAGTAACCTAACACGAAGGGGATGGCGGGGTCTTTCAGACCCCGCCATCCCCTTCGAACCTAACCTGTCCGTGTCGGGGTGCCCACAAGTCCCGAGCTCGCTTCGCTCGCTCTTGGATCCCAAGATCTTCGGTTTCTAAGCAATTTAATGAAATATCAGTTTTACTATACCTAATTGAACATTCGGAATAATACACATTATGTAATACAATGATTAGGACATATGACTTTATTTCATACAAAATTAGGAGATTCAATTATTATGATACTAGATATTATGCCAGAACAGCTTTAGAAGTGAAGATAATTATGTAAAACAAAATTTAGAACTTTTGATCATTATGGTAACTGAATTTTATACCAAACGTGTTATGGATAATGATTTTCGGACAAACAGTTTTAGGTGACGAAAAGGGATACCCATTTTCTTACATGTGCATTAGAATTTTGTAATCCGTAGCACCGGTAATAACATCGTTAACATCTCTTTAATTCATTCCCTATCTCAAAAACTACTGAACCGATTTTGATGAAATTTGCAGTATTCCCTAAGTTGAACGATACCTAGTACAACAAAAAAAGAATTACTTGAATCGGACTTGTAGTTCCGGAGATATGCAAACACAAACATAGTTTTCTTACTTCAGGAGTTGTACCTTCCATCATCAGCTCAGGTACATGAGATGATGATTTCCATACCCAAATACTTGAATTACTTCATAAGATTTGCGAAAAACTATGTGTCAGCCAATAAAATTTGAGGGTTGCCCTCGATTTCTCCAAGATCCAATCATCAGATCCTGAAATGGTGACAATGGGACCACACGGGAAGCACCAGCTTTCGAATAAAAAAAGAATCATGAAAATCGGTTCACCCAGTCGCAAGTTATGAGGTAACAAACATAAAAAAAAAAAAAACAGTCGAATTGATAACCTCCTCCTTTTTTTGAAGTCGGTTAATAAACTCAATTCACGAGACGGAACGTTAATTTTAAATTTTATTAAAATCTAAAACACTAATATAATGAACTTTTTACTTTAATCTCAAAAGTTCTAAAACTAAAAAATATCGTTAATTCGAAACGATTTAACAATCTAGCGGAGCTGCGCACAGTTCGAAAAACGACGCAACAATGATCTAAAACTTCATCATGGCGGCTTGTATGCGGTTTTTGAAGGTAGTTCACAGGTTTGACGTTTGGGGTCGCTAGTGGCGCGATTACGAGGCGGAAAGTGACGACATCTAGCGGCTGTTCGCGGAACGGAACGGTGTACTCTCTCATAATGGACTTCGGACGTCAAACGGAACACATAATAATTTTTAAAATAATATTATAATAGTAGTTAAAATTGTTTGAATCGCGTCGCGTCGCGTCTTATTCGTCGCTCACGCAGGACACCGCCTTAGAGCCTATGCACACCACGTTTTTAGGGTTCCGTAGTCAACAAGGAACCCTTATAGTTTCGCCATGTCCGTCCGTCCGTCCGTCCGTCCGTCCGTCCGTCCGTCTGTCCGCAGTTTAGCTCAGAGACGCACAGTACTAGAGAGCTGTAATTTGGTGTAAATATATGGATTTGTTGTGCCGAAAAAGTGGTAAAGTAAAATCTCGTAAAATATTTTTTTTTAGGGTATCTCCTGTACACGTAAAGTGGGGATGTTATTTTTTTTTCTCGCGTACCCCATAGTGTGGGGTATCATTAAATAGGTCTTTAAAAAATATTGACAGTTTCCATTAACAATTTTTTGATAAAAAAATTGGTTTGTGAAATATTAAGCTTTAAAGTGCTAAATTTTGCTCGACTCGAGTGTCCCCCCCCTCTACCAGCTAAACGGTTATGTGTGGGGGTATGAAAAAATTCACAATAGTAGTATATATAACGAAGTTTAAAAGAAAATTGTCATGACTTAGTAGGCTTTACAACTTTACGAGTAATAGTCGACCAACTTATAAAATGTACTTGGATAATATTTTTCTTAAACAAAATGTATCGGAGAACATGTTATTCAACTGCAAATGTAAGTTTGTCAACTTTATTTTTACAGCTTTAATAGGTATGTTTTACGGTATGTTTTTTGGGGATAGGAAGGTTTTTATCGTCAACTATTTTTAACTAACTTCAAAAAAAAAGGTTCTAAATTCGTCGTAATCTTTTCTTTAAATGTATTTTGCCCGATTTCTCAAAGACTCCTGGACCGATTTTGAAAATTCTTCTTTTTAAAATTAAATTCAGCGAATCAGTTTAGTTAGTTCGCATAAGTATTTTGATGGGCAACTACGGAACCCTACACTGTGCGTGGCCCGACACGCACTTGGCCGGTTTTTTTTAAACAGAATTTTTTCATCGGAGCAGTTTGTTGTCGTTTGTTTTAGGCTGCGTCTGACTTGCGTGCGTATCGCGTCTGTATCGCGTCAAACGCGCTGCACCGGCGCGTTTAAAAAACGTGTGTATAGGCTCTTAGACTCTTTAACAGAACGTCCATTGTGTTTGCGTTTTACCAGTGCGGCGAGAGTCTCTAAAATGGACCAAGATCGTTTGATATTATCAGCAAGTATAAAGTATTATATCGTCTTTATTCTACCCCCAGGTGTAGTAAAAACTGCCGCCCGCATAGATTACGAGAAAATCCACAGCATCAATTTCACCCTGATCGCATACGACAGCGGCGTGCCGGTACTGAGCACGGCGGCAGGCGTCACTGTGACCGTACTCAACGCTAACGACGAGGAGCCTGTATTTGCCGCCAACGCGTATGATGCCGCCGTGCCCGAACATTCTGCCGCCGGGACCAGTGTTATTACTGTGTCGGCGGTGGATAAGGATGAAGGTATGTGTGCTTATAAAAACTGGGTTATTTCAGTCAATAATGGCAGTTTTCAAAGGTAAAAAACACTTTTTTTATGTTGGTAACTGCAGATAAGTGGCTAGAAGATCGAAATTACTAGAGTTATCGACATTTCGTCAAAATAGGACTCATTTTTGTCTACTCTCTTAGTCCGTCAACGAAAATACGCGCCCTTACGAAGATAATTTGAAACTTTCGTGCAAACCCAACTTAGTTTTGAATTAATAAGTTTTGAATCGGGACAATCTTACTGTCCAATCATGTTGTCACCAATTTTTAGTTTGTTCCACCAATTTTATGTCCGTAAGTGATAAATGCTCGAAACTTTGGCCGAAGCTACGGTATTCGTGCTTAGATAGTAGAACTCCAGGTTTGAGGCACTTTTATATTCACTGTATTTCAACCTTGGGGTCTTCAAGTCAAGAGTGAACAGGTTACTTCTAGGCAAGCGTGCTTCATCGTCGACCACATCTTCGCTTACCATTAGGCGAGATAGTGGTCAAACTATCATTAAATATAAAAAAAAAACTTACGCTTACAGCCCTTTTATCAAAGTTTCTAACTCCTCAGACGAATTCGGCGATGTGTCCTACAGCCTCTCCGGCGAATCTTCAAACCAGTTCAGCATCAACCCTCAGACCGGAGTCATCACGGTGGTGGAGGGTGCCGTCCTCGACAGAGAGGTCGCTGCTGATGTGTGGCTCAGAGCTATCGCTAGTGATAATGCGCCTGCGCATCTTAGAAGGACTACTAGTGTGCCTGTGAGTAGCTACTTTTTTTTTACATTTCAGGTATTTTGTTAAGCCATAGTCTAATTAACAGTTATTCGTCATCAAGTATTTTACTTCTAACTAATATTATAAAAGAAAAATGAGTTTATTTGTTATACGGCTGAACCGCTGAACCAATTTTGACAATTTTATTAATTATTTATTTATGTAACTCAGGCTTCATAGGCCCATATAAAATACTATAAATAAATAAACAATTAATAAAATAAAATTAAAATGATTACAGAGATAGATGGAATGTTGAAACGCAAGCAAAGTAAAATTATAACTCACTTTAAATTGAACACATTTTTTTGTCTTCGTAAAATCATCGAATAAATCATGGGATGAAAGGGTCTGTCAGACTTGTAGTGAGCCTTTTGCGTTTCAGAGCCTGTAGCCAAATGGCAAGCGACATTCGGTAACGTTCAGCAGTTGCTAATACATTTTCAACTTTATACCCCATTGCATAAAGTTGAAAATCTATCAAAGATAAAAGATAAAACGAAAACGATCTGTAATCGTTTTCGTTTGTTTCGTTCGCTATCGCTCAGCAGTCTTTACTAGATTTTCAACTTTATGCAATGGGGTATAAAGTTGAAAATGTATTAACGACTGCTGAACGTTAACGATTGTCGCTTGCCGTTTGGCTACAGGCTCAGGTCTCGGTTACCTATCTAGACAGTCCCTTGACCCCGATAATCGTTGAACCCTCTGTGGGGTCCCTGTCAGTATTATTACTACACATCAGTTTTACCTTGAATATCGTCACATTGCTATGGTTTTTCACAGGTCCACATAAAAATACTAGACATAAACGACCACCCGCCGATCTTCAGCCAGCAAGTGTACAAGAGTACCATCGCAGAGAACTTACAGCTGAACCCGCCGGCAGCCATATTGCAGGTGCTCGCTGATGATAAGGATGAGGGGATCAACGGGAAGATCGAGTATAAGATCGTCGAACAGAGTGAGCCGGGTAAAGAACACACTACATTTTTGTGCTACGTTACGTCATTATTTAACATCTGGAAATAATTTTTCTCCGCTATCAAACTTTCACATTTAACAATGTCTAATTTATAAATATTTTTAAAACATTATACGCCTTGATGCATGTGTCGCGAATAACTAAAATTCTCTGTGGAAAGAAACATAATGTAGATAGTGTGTGACAGAGAGGATCCACTAAAAAAACTATCCTTTTGACTCTTTCCAAAGAAAAAAAAATCTCACCACAATATAAAAGGTATGTATGACGGGGGGTGGACGATTATATGTCACAACACAACACTGATACATGCCAAGTCCATGGATTATGCAGGTCAGATTGTCAGTCACTCCATGTAAGATACTGAGATTCAGCTGAATCCGGTTGGATTGGAAGCCGACTCCATCATATTTGGGAAAAGGCTAGGCAGATTGATGATGGCCTGTATCCAAACTTATCTTTTTACTAATTTTCCTATCTTCTCCAGGCGTTTTCTCAGTCGACCCATCCAACGGCATCATCTACCCAGCCGCACCAGTGTCCGGCAACACGTCCTACCACCTCACAGTGTCCGCCACAGACGAGGGAGGAGCTGGTCCACACAGCGACACCGCGCGGGTGGACATCAGTGTACTGAGCGTCAACAGACACAGTCCAGTGTTCACACAGCCACCACCTGAACAGAGGCAGCTGGAGATTCCTGAGGTGAGGAAAAACTTTTGAATAGTGTACGCGAAACCCGATACACCTGTCTATACAAAATTTTGAAAACTGTATCATGATAAAATCACAAAGTTATAAGCTTGTTTACTAGGTAACCCTTGTTTGTTGTCTGTTCAAAAACATGTTTATTTCGTGGTTCCCCAGCGCAACCCGCGCCTCCTGTGTTGACTGTGTCGTACACTCATTGATAATAGTTTGGCAATAGGTACCTAACCGTACAGTGATTGTATCGTAATTAACAGGTAAGAAAACGTAATTAAATTTTTTTAGGGAAAAAATATAACATGGTGTAAAAAATATTGGATTCGAGTCAGTTACTGATTCTGAAAATACTGTATTCAGGCTTCGCTTATAATTATAGTAGAACGTGCATAAATCGCCATAATTAACGGCATTTGCTAAAAGTGTGGCCAGCATTAGATTTTTGGAACGAAGTTCCTTATCGCGCGTTGTGAAAGGGGGCTGGACGGAAATTCTTACGAAAAGTTGTCACGACACTTTTGCCCGACTGCGCGACGCAAAGGAGGGTAATGTGTTTATTACCATGGAATGGAATGGACTGGACTGGACTGGACTGGACTGGACTGGACCGGATCGGACCGGACCGGACCGGACTGGACTGGACTGGAGTAGAGTCGCGACGATTATTTTTGTTGAGTGTATACAGTAACTTCGTTCCATCCGGGTGTCCCTTAACACCTCTCAAGTTTTTTTTTTATTACAGTTCGATTTTCAAAAGGTTTTTAAATGATATCACTTATCTGAATACGAAGCGAAGATGAAGACTACAAAAGCTGAAAGTGCCCATAAAATAAGAAAAATCCTACCATCCATTTCAATAATTATCCATACATTTCTCATCCATAGAACGCCGCCCAATCCGACTACCTGATCGCCACAATCAAGGCAACAGACGAAGACAGCGGAGAAAATGGCCGCGTGTCCTACTACCTGAAGGTGGACAACCAGAACGTGGGGGAGACCCAGGAGTTCAGCCTGGACAAGGATACTGGAGAACTCAGGACTAAGACCTTCCTGGACAGGGAGCATAAGGCTGAGTATCAGGTTAGTTCCATGATATTGGTGAAAAGACGAGGAGGGTAGAGGTAGATTCTTTTTGGGTTATAGTGGTCCACTTTTGGGATACTGGACTGGATATAAGCCCAGGGACCGTATTATGACGTCTTAAAACCAGACATGTTCCAGTGAGTGAAAGAGACAGAGCTATACAAGTCGTTTAGCGCCATCTCGTTCACTCACTGGAACTACTCTGGCTTTAAGACGTCATAATACGGCCGCAGTTCTCTTGTGAATTACCAAAAATTTTCGAATTTTTGTTTCTTGCACTTTCGGTTCTGGCCTTTAAGGCGATCTCTTAGCGAGCATTCGCCTGTAATGTAACGTTACAGATTCGAGCATTTCATCAGTGAGGTAGGAAAAGCAAATATCACATTGCGCTTGTAATTAATTCAATGTGTCTGGCGGACCATATTCAGTGTGAATATATCTAAAACTATGAGGAATATCAAAAAACGTTGAAAGTAGTCTCGATGGCGATTTTGACGAAAACAAAAACTGCATCTCTACAATAAAAGAGGTCAACCGCCGAATCCAACTCGGTTGGGCAGCGTTCGGGAAACTACGCAATGTCTTTTCGTCCGACATACCTCAGTGCCTCAAGACGAAAGTCTTCAACCAATGTGTGTTACCAGTGATGAGTTACGGCACCGAAACTTGGTCTTTCACTATCGGCCTCATCTCAAAGCTCAAAGTCGCTCAACGAGCTATGGAGAGGGCTATGCTAGGTGTTTCTCTACGTGATCGAATCCGAAATGAGGAGATCCGTAGACGAACTAAAGTCACCGATATAGCCCACCGGATTAGCAAGCTGAAGTGGCAATGGGCAGGCCATATTGCTCGCAGAGCAGATGGCCGATGGGGTCGAAAAGTACTAGAGTGGAGACCACGGACTAGCAAGCGCAGCGTAGGACGTCCACCAGCAAGGTGGACAGACGACCTTATAAAGGTCGCCGGAAGACGCTGGATGCAGGTCGTTTCCAACCGGTATATGTGGAGAACAAAAGGGGAGGCCTATGTTCAGCAGTGGACGTCCTATGGCTGAGATGATGATGATGATGAAAAACTGCATCATTGGATTTTAGAAAAATCAATAATCCTGGCCAGAAATCTAACCTGCTGATTTTGGAAATCACACCTGTATTATAACGCCATTCGATAGTGTTCGTGAGGATCAAATTCTGGGAAGTAATCAGATACGGCAAACTTATATTTATGTTACACACGCGAATGCGTCTGGTGACTAACACTTTAGCAGGGTTTTAGCTCAAATCTTCAAACTCAGCAACATTATCAGCAGTGGCAATCTTCACCACAACAGGCCTGTTACGACATAATTATTGAAGAAAAATATTGATATAATTATTGGAACGAAGTTCCTTATGGCGCGTTGTGAAAGGGGGCTAGACGGAAAAAAATCTTACGAAAAGTTGTCACGACACTTTTTGGAACGAAGTTCCTTATCGCGCGTTGCGAAAGGGTGTTAGAGCTCAAAGAGTGGAGCGGAGCGGAGTGGAGTGGAGTCGCGACGATTATTTTTGTTGAGTGTATACAGAAACTTCGTTCCATCCGGGTGTCCCTTGACACCTCTCAAGTTTTTTCATTAAATAGGCTTCTAATTATTCACCAATAGGTACTTAAGTAGTGTGAATCTTCCAGCTGGTAATAGCAGCAGTAGACAACGGCACTCCAGCTCAGTTCGAGAGCCTGCGACTCCTCACCGTGGTGCTGGTCGACGACAATGACAACGCGCCGCGCTTTGCATCCCCTCTCTACCAGTTTAGTATCAAGGAGAACTTGCTACCTGGAGTTATTATTGGTAAGTTAAGTCCCACTGTTGGGTAAAGGCCTCCCTCAGGTCTTCTCAGGGTATGCGGACAGCGAGTAATGGGTGACTTGACGTCCGAACGTGAACCATGCCTGGATCGACGGCGCGTTGTATCCAACTCTATTCGAACGAGGAGCCGAAACTAATATACAGGGTGATTTTTTAGTCACCATCCAAATTTTAATATATTAATCTTTGGCGAAAATCATTGAATACGTGTTTTTTCTTTTTGTATCAATCAATACAAAAATATCGAGATATCACGTCTCAATGTTATCTATAAAAAGTTGATGAACCTGGACACCGCGCTGTGATGTGTCGCTCAGGTGTAGCGGGGCGGGGCGGGGGGTCAGCGGGGTGCGCTCTGTTCGTTTCATGCGTCGGCAGTGCAAGTGTATATTATTAACGTTTAGCTTAGAGACCACACAGAGCGGATGAGAAAATGATTTAATATGACAATTTGACGTATCGATTTTTTTTCATAAATGGGTTTAGTGATTGATACCTAATGCATAGAAAAGTTTTGGACGGTGGTAAAAAAGTCACCCTGTATGTTTTTCTTTCTCTTTTTCTCCAGGTACAGTGAAGGCAACGGACAAAGATTCTGGTGAAAACGGCAAGGTGTACTATCATGTCCTTGAAGGAAATCAAGAAGGTGCATTTACTGTGGACAGAACATCTGGTATTATCAGAGCTAACATCAGCTTTGATAGGTAAGGAAGTTTTTTTTTTTTAATTATTTTTTTAAATATTTTTTTATAACTAGAGTTGGGCAACAATCATCCTTAGTTCATCATCATGATAGCCAATTAATGTTCACTGCTAATCGTAATCTTCCCATAAAGAGTGTCAAAATGCTAATTAATCTATACTAATATTATAAAGCTGAAGAGTTTGTTTGTTTGTTTGTTTGTTTGTTTGTTTGTTTGTTTGTTTGCGCTAATCTCAGGAACGACTGGTTGGAATTGAAAAATTCTTTTTGTGTTGGATAGTCCATTTATCGAGGAAGGCTATAGGCTATATAACATCACGCTATCACCAAAAGGAACGGAGCAGCAATGAGAAATGTTTCAAAATCGGGAAAATGTATTCCTTTTCGAGAGCTTTCGTTGCGTGCGCTGCGTAAACGGTTAAAGATACGCAAAAATTATGTACTACGGAATTATTCCTCATAAAAAGTTCTAAAATAAAGTCTGCGAGAGCATATATCTATCTTTTAAGATTAAGTCACTATATAACCTTTTTATGGAAATCAAATTTGTTTTAAAGAAATGCATTATTTGCGAAGGTATTTTCATTGATATGATATTAATCCTTATCAAAATAAATACGTTAGTCATCACAAGCATTTAATTTTGAACAAAATTGCCCTTGACATCGTTTGATTTCAATGAATATCTTAGGAGATATCATAGTTTCAAAATAATGTCACAACAAAATTATTACTGCCTGGGCAATACTGAGCATATCATAATTGCGCGTGAGGGAAAGTGCACCCTCTACCTCTCACCCGAGCCTCCGCTGAAGACGCCCAGGACGTCGGAAATAGTGGGTCATATTCCAGCCGCTTACGGACGGGGAGTAATGGGTAGCTTGCCGTCCGACGGCATGTATTTATAAAGAAGCACTGGCCAATCCTCGCTGCATAGAAAGTCGAGGCGCGGCGGGAAGAGCTCCGGCGCCATCTCAGGGGGCGGTATGGATCCTGTTTCGAATGGGGAAGGAAGAAACGCCTGGGTGTCACCACTGCGAGGATCGCCCGGAGGACACGGTAGAACATACGGTGCAGGACTACCCAGCTTGGGCAGAGCACCGCCGTGTCCTCACGGAGGCGATAGGCGGAGACTTCTCGCGCCCGGCATTGGTCGAGGCCATGCTGCGGGGCGAGATGGAGTGGGAAGCGGTCGCCTCCTTCTGCGAAGCAGTTATGTTCGCGAAGGAGGAGGCGGAACACGTGAGGGAGAGGACAGCGTCCACCTCACGACGCAGCCACCGCGGGAGACGCCCACGGCAACGGACGTCGCAAGGCGATCTCCGGCCACCGTAGGCGCGGGCATGCGGGCGGCGAGTAATGGGTGACTCGCCGTCCATCGACGGCGCGTTGTGTTCCACGCGCGCCTTAAAGAGCTGTCAGCAATCTAACGGGGGCCCCCTAAGAGGGCCAGAGCCTGCCGGGGTCGCGGGACTGTCTCACTCGATAACCGTGACCCTGGTACATAAAGGGCTATTGAAGGAACACCGTGGATTTTAGTCAGTACAAGTCTGACAGTCCCTCCTGTCCCGCCCTGGGCGGGAGGACTCATTTGATGATTTTGCCACGATAAAAAAAAGGGGGCGGTATGGAGGGAGCGACTATCGAAACCGAGGTTCGGGCACGCCTCAATCGCGGCGGTAAGACCTCTCTTTGAGGAATGGCTGGAAGGTGTCACGGCGTCCTGACCAACCACCTGACGCAGATCCTCACTGGACGGAAGTTTTGGGAGGTACCTGTGTCGGATGGGGAAGGAAGAAACGCGTGGGTTTCACCACTACAAGGATCGTCCAAAGGACACGGTAGAGCATACGGTGCAAAATTGCCCCGCTTGGGCAGAGCATCGCAATGTCCTCACAACGGTGATAGGCGGCGACCTCTCGCGCTCGGCATTGGTTGACGTGAAATAGAGTGGAAACGGACGTCGCAGGACGATCTCTGGCCAACAGGCGTGGGCATTCGAGCGACGAGTAATGGGCGACTCGCTGTCCGATCATGGACCATGCCCGGGTCGACGTCAACGTTGTGTTCCACGCGCGCCTCAAAGAGCGGTAGCACAATGACGGGGGCCAAACCCCTTAGAGGGCCAAAGCCAGCCGGGGTCGTAGGACTTACGGGCTACCGTGACCCCGGAACGTAAAGGGCTATTGAAGGACACCGTGGATTTTAGTCAATACAAGTCTGACAGATCCTCTTGCCCAGCCCTGGGTGAGAAGACTAATTTGACGATTTTATGACGCTAAAAAAAAAGCATAAAGAAAATTATTTGTATCGGTATCCTCCAACAGCGCTTCGCACTATAAAATACATTGTTAAGTTCCGACATCCACGCGAACGAAGTCGCGGGCACAGCTAGTTTTCAGTAAAATTTGTTATAGTTATTAGCTTGTAGATGTTGTGTTTTTAATAGGGTGCAAAGTATTAGAAAAGCCTGCATGTCGACACAATATGGCGCCCTCACAACTTCACCATTATTCGGCATGTGACGATGCACAGCATCGGTGAGAGGGCGCTGTATACTTCCGGTCAGCTGTCAGCCAATCACAGCTCTTGTAGTCACGTGGTTCCGGTAGTCACGTAGTCCCAGGTGGCGTGTTCGCTAATGGCGGACTTTTACTTCATAGCGTCGTTACTTCTCGAGCAAGCAACATCAAAATTAGAGTTTGCAGTTACTTTATAATATTATTTTGAATCTTATTTTATTTCGAAAAGTGCTAAGTGTTGTAAATTAAAAATAAAATGAGTGAAAATCAAATAAATAGTGCAAATGTGAATATTTGTGATTCGGAACAAGAAGAGCAGGTAGGCGACGACTTGATGTCTTCATCGAGCCGTAAACGCCGGCTACCAAGAAGCGATTCGAGCTCTTCACAAACTGATTCTTCGGGTTCTGAGGTAAAGCGACGGAAATGCGGTGAGTCATCAGATATTTCAAACCTTGTGAACCAAGTGGCTGTACTAACGAACCTTTTAATGCAAAACTTGGGTTCATCCGCATCCGGTTCAGCTCCGAATAATGATACAGCGGCTCAGGTGCCGGACCCAGTTCCTGGACCTAGTTCCGCGTTACCGTTAGACTTTAATTTGAATCGTCCGCCAGTGGCACCCAATAATATATGCAGTGAAGTTCCGCGTTTAAATTTAAGCAGTGTTTAACACGTGGCTAAAGGACCCTAAGGTGCCTCGCTCTAACCCGGACCACGTGAAGCGACTTGAAGCGTTACAAAAATTCGGTGATTCTTCGTGGAAGGATGTGCGCTATGCGGACGCCTTGAAGATTCATAACGCTGCACCGGGCTTTATCGAGCTTGATATTAACGATGAACTTCGTCAGTTTGTTAAGAGTAAAGATTACGCGGCAAATTCCGAGAGATTGATAGCGGCCCTGTGTAATGCCTTAATCTCACAACGCGAGCTACTCAATCAAAGCTTACAGAATTTCATTGATTGGACAGCTTCTTCTGATGCTTCACTTACAGCCTCTAACATTTTCGATAAAATCTCGGAATCATTTCTACCCTCATCAAAATTCCACAAAATTAGTGAGGAAATCATGCAGCTAGTTTGCGGAAAACGAGCTGAATATATAGAAAATCGCCGGGAGCGTATCCTAAGCGAAATTACAAATAAGAACCTTCGTGACGGTCTGCGTAAGATCCCTCCGAGTTCTAATTGCCTATTTGATGAAATTCAACTGCGCACTTACATTCATAATACAGGTGGCATTGACAAATGGGTCCGTCCTTGGTTCAGCTCCGAAAAAGGTCAAAATAAGACCACCCCTAAGGTGGCGAGCAAACCAAATAGACCAAACCTTCGCGAGTCACCACAAAATAATGTGCCCTTTCGTCAAAACAATTGGAATTCAAGCAAAGGCAAGAACCTTGCCAAGCAAAATAACAAGAACAAGAAGTTCCACAATAAAGACCCTCAGCCAAGCAAGAAGAAGTATGACAAATGACTCGCAACCACACCACTTTTACGGAGGCTGTCTCTGAGCGTATCGGAGACAGTGGCAGACGCTGGGGGCTCCGGAGGCCCTTCTCGGGATGATCACGGGAATGCGTCTGCCATTTACCTCCAAACCACCACTTATTCATCCATCAGTACAAACCATGCGCCGATTCAAAACCCCACAATCGCTGGAAATGTCAATCCAGGTAGAACAATTATTAGAACAAGGCGTTCTAGAAGTTGTGGATCATCGGGATGCCGGTCCGAGTTTTTTCTCAACGATGTTTCTTACAAACAAGAGCGACGGGTCCAAGCGACCTATATTCAACCTGAAGCGCCTGAACCAGCACATAGTTCCAAAACCATTCAAACTGGTCTCTCACTTTCAGATACCCCATTTTTTACAAAAGGAAGACTGGATGGTGAAGCTGGACCTCTCCTCAGCTTACTTCCACGTAAGCATCCTGAGAAACCACCGCCGATTCCTCAGACTAATTTATGGTCAAAAAATTCTGCAGATGACCTGCCTGCCGTTCGGCCTATCTTGCGCACCAAAAAATTTCTCAGCGTTGACCAACTGGGTGGCCCAACTTCTACGATCGAAAGGTATGCGAGTCGTAGTCTACTTAGACGATTATCTGATAGCATGCCAATCGAAAAGTCTTCTGCGGTCTCAGGTAGTTTTGGCTGTAAACATTTTAGAGATGTTAGGGTGGACAGTAAATTACAAGAAGTCTGTCACCGAACCCTCTCAAGAAATGGAATACCTCGGGTTCATTTGGAACACCAAAGAAAATTTCAAGTGTTTACCTCCCAAAAAGACCCAGACAATTCTATCGCTCTCGAGGAGAGTTATTCGCAGGGGAAAAATTTCGTTGAAGGAAGCGCAGATTATTTTAGGCACTCTCAACTTCGCCAACTTTGTCATTCCAAGAGGTCGTCTTCACTGCCGCCAACTTCAAATTTTTTCTCGAACTTTGAAGCGTCTTCCTCCTCTCAAACCTGTAGAAATCACATACATGGTCAAAAAGGATCTGAATTGGTGGATCACAACTTTAGAAAAGCCCTTAGTTCGGAACAGCTTGCACCCGGAGTTGATTCATCATTTCATGACCACGGATGCTGCAGATTACGGGTGGGGGGCACAGTTAGACGATCTCTCGGTTTCAGGAAAGTGGAAACCAGACCAGCTGCGCTGGCACTGCAATCGAAAGGAAATGTTTGCCATATTAGCAGCAGTCAAACATTTCCGATCTCACCTTCGCGGTCGCCATGTGAGTCTGCAATCGGACAATCGCACAGTTGTTTCCTACGTCCGAAAAGAAGGCGGAACACGATCAGCGGCCTTACTTCACATGACTTACCAACTCTTGAGGCTTCTAGACAGGGAACATATTTACATGACTGCGGAATATATCCCAGGGAGATTCAACGATATGGCAGACAGGTTATCTCGCGGGAAACAGGCAGCAGAATGGCATCTACTAAAACCAGCTCTAAGATTTGTTTTTCGCAAATTTGGAGTTCCCCAGGTAGACCTCTTTGCCACCAGAGAAACCAGGGTTGTGAGGAAATATGTCACCAAAGATTGTTCAGACTCATCAGCTCAGTTTTGCAACGCCTTCAGTCGTCAGTGGCTATTTCAGCTGACGTGGGTGTTCCCGCCTCCGAGCCTGATCCCTCGAGTTCTACAACATCTGAACTCGGCTCAAGGCGTTTACTTGATAGTGGCCCCAATGTGGAAGAGAGCTTATTGGTTACCAGACCTTCGACGTTGAGCACTCTGCAGACCCTTGAGAATCCCCAATCTAGCTCAAGTTCTAGTGGATCGGAGCACTGGCCTGCCGCCTCCTCGCATTCAAGACATGGAGCTCTATGTTTGGAAAATAGCGGGTGGGGCGAAATAACTAATAATTGGTCAGAAGCTGAAAGGTCCTTGCTCCGATCTAGCTGGAGGGAGTCCACACTTAGAACTTATAGACCGGCCTGGTCCCGGTGGGTCAAATGGTGTGAAGAAAACAATTTTGATTTCCGCTGTCCCAATAATGTTAGTTTGACAAGATTTTTAGCATTCCTATTCATTGAGAAAAGATTAGCTTATCCTACCATATTGTTGCATAAATCTGTAGTTCTAACCTTTGGAAGACCGGCTTGTAACAAAAAGTTGAATTCAGACTTCTTAGTAAAACATATTCTTAAAGCTATCTCCCTCCAGTCTCCTAGAGTAGAGAAGCCTCCTATTTGGGATCCAGGTGAACTGATTGCCTGGATGCAGACGAATCCTCCTAATAACATGACGTTATTCAAAGCGTCGCGACGATTGGCTTGTCTGTTGTTGTTAGCGTCAGGAAGACGAGTTCATGACCTTACTCTACTCAGGGTCTCATCAAGTCACTATATCGATCAGGGTGATCACATCATTCTGTATCCCGTGTTTGGGTCAAAGACTGACACTGCTGCGTACAGGCAATCAGGCTGGAAACTATATTGTCACGCTAACGAAAATATATGCCCAGTTAATTGGTTTAGGAAAGTTTTGGAATTAGGAAGACCAAGACGTTCAGCTGAATGTAATCATTCGTTGTTTGTGTCAATTCGAGGTCCCACACAAAGTGCATCACGAACTGTGATAGGTAATTGGATTAAAAGCTTACTAAAGGATGCAGGTATATCTGCATCACCTGGAAGTGTGCGTTCAGCCGTGGTTTCTTTGAATTGGTACGAAAATGTTCCAATTGAAGATATCCTCTCTCGTGGTAATTGGCGCAGACCGAATACTTTTGCCAAATATTATTGCAAACAGATTATAGGTAAAGTTGTCACTTCACCAAATCCGAGTAATCTCTCGAATAATTTTGAACCAATATAAGATAAAATCGATGGTCACTATATCGTTGTTTAGCTGATAGATTCTTATTTTCCAGATTATTACATTATTCTAAACTATTTTAAATATATTAGAAATCAAAGTATTTCTAGGTACATACCTTAATTGAATTGTAAAGCTAGAGGTACCATATTCTGATCTGTATAATAAATATATGTTGCTATGTAATAATAAATATATGTTGCTATGTAATTATGGATTTTATTTTTCAGTAAATTTTATCATACTCTCACATAGCGTCGTTGTGGTCACCAGGAGTTATAAACACGTCTCTCACCGATGCTGTGCATCGTCACATGCCGAATAATAGTGCAAGTTTTACATAAAAATAAAACTTGTATTATTTAGCAGAGACGATGCACAGCATCCTTTCAGGTCTCCTGGTGAGAGACTTCTATGAAGTAAAAGTCCGCCATTAGCGAACACGCCACCTGGGACCACGTGACTACCGGAACCACGTGACTACAAGAGCTGTGATTGGCTGACAGCTGACGGGAAGTATACAGCGCCCTCTCACCGATGCTGTGCATCGTCTCTGCTAAATAATACAAGTTTTATTTTTATGTAAAACTTGCACTATTATCGTAGTCGTATAGCACAAATATTCCTTTCTGTTCCAGAGAAAAGCAATCAGAATACTCACTGACAATCTACGCCAGCAACGACCCCATCTTGGAGCACGCGGCGGCCATCTTGAACTCAGTGGACAACGCCACGGACGGACTGGACCCCAGTGTGACCGGGGTCAGGGTCAGGGTGCTGGACGAGAACGATAACGAACCCAAGTTCCAGCATAAAGTTTATTATGCAGGTTAGTTAATCAGAATAATCGTTACAAATATAATGCGAACAATCAGAAAATATTAGTAGAGCAATAGAAAAAAATACAATAATCTCCAGCAACTATTCAATCATAAAAATAGTACTTACGTACTAGTAACCCTGTGTATTAATTTTCTTCTACGATTCTTCTGCGAAAATCAGCTAGGAATAAAGTATACAACGTATAACGTTAATAGCGCAAAACCTCTCGTGGGGTAACTCAGCCCATGTTGCTGAACAATGTTTGTTCCAAGAGTTTTGGAAATTCGCTTTAATTGCTTTTTCATATTAAATTAATGAGAAATTGATCGGGCCCATCAATATGAAAAATCATTTATTTTTTTTGGTAATTTCCAAAAGTCTTAGAACAAACATTGTTCAGTAACATGGGTTGAGTTACCCCACGAGAGGTTTTCCGCTATTAACGTTACACGTTGTATAAGTGAGACCAGTTGACCCCTAATCCATAGGATAGGTGCACCTAGTCCCTGATCCAGTTTAGAAAAGAACGACTTACCCCCTAACCCATATTATCGCACTGATTGACCTCAAACGACTGCCATCCTGGATGGAGCAGGGTCCACTCTGTTACTGGACTGTTAGGGTGCTCCCACATCTATCGACGCGGAATCGGCTTTTTGCGTCGCCGTCGCCCTTTCTCTTTCTGTCACTTAGAACTGCCATTTGCTAGACCGAGACAGAAAGCATAATGCGATCGCACGCGGCGGGATCCTCGACGCGGCCGCGTGCTATCGCATTGTCTCGGTCTAGCAAATGGCAGTTCTAAGCGACAGAAAGAGAAAGGGCGACGGAAAAATCCGATTCCGCGTCGATAGATGTGGGAGCACCCTTAGGGACTTTACTCATGGCGCAACGCGATTGCAATTCAACCGATTCCAACTACAAGTGAAAATCAACCTTGCCACTATGACATATGACATAAAACACGTTGTTATCTACGGGTAAATGAAAAACAAAGCACAATCGCCACGACGACGTCAAGTCAATCGAATCATCATCATCAGCCTATAATGTTCCCACTGCTGGGACACAGGCCTCCTCTCTGTGAGAGGGAGTGGGCCATAATCCACCACGCGGTCCCAGTGCGGGTTGGTTGATGTCACATGTCTTCGAAATTTTGTTGTTTCCTTCAGCGTTTTGAGAGCAGTGGTGATGATATAAATTACACAAAGTAATGCGCCTGGCGGGGTTCGAACCCACGACCTACAATTCGTAAGTCGGGACCGATACCACTGGGCCACCACTGCTCTTCAATCGAATGGCATCATTATATCTTAGTGGCAAGGTTGATTTTCATTTGTAGTTGGAATTGGTCAAATCGCGTCGCATCGCGCCATGGGTATAGTCCCTTAGAGAGCTTACCCATGACACGATTCATGCGATTTAAAATTTCTACAAACTAAAACTTTTTCAAAAAAAAATGTAACCGACTTCAAAACAACCACAAAAAAAGTTCAAAATAACCTACAAAAAAACTTTTCTTTCGAAAGTCGGTGACTTTATTTTTTATTTCATTGACTTTGTGTCACCGACTTTCTAAAGAAAAGTTTTTTTGTAGGTTATTTTGAACTTTTTTTGTGGTTGTTTTGAAGTCGGTTACATTTTTTTTTGAAAAAGTTTTTTATTTTATCCTTTTTAGTTTCACTATTCAACCCAAATTATTGTCAAATACTTTTTCTTACATGTGCACTAAAATGTTGTAATCCGTAGCACCGGTAATAACAACGCCCATGTAATGTATGTACACAATGAGCTAAAAATATTTACTACTGCACCAAACTAAATGAAAATTTTATGGGATGAAATGGCAGATATACTGTATCGAACAAAAAAAGAATCATCGAAATCGGACCAGAAACCTCGGAGTAATCGGTGTAGACTTAAAGTTGAAAACTTTTTAGGTTTTTGTTGTTTATTGTTGATTTTTCAAAAAGTGCTAGTCCGATTTCGATAAAATTTTAATGGGACCATTTCGGAAGTATACCCTATCCAACAAAAAAAGAATTTTTCAAATCGGTTGCGAAACGACGGAGTTATGCCCGAACGAACATAAAAAAAAAAAAATACAAACATCCGAATTGAGAACCTCCTCCTTTTGGAAGTCGGTTAAAAAATGAAAATCGTCCTTGTTACTACGGTATAATGATGCTATTCGAATGACTTGACGTCGTCGTGGCGATTGTGTTTTGTTTTTCATCTACCCGCTGCAACCTCGAATTTTATGTCGTATGCCGTAGTGGTAAGATTGATTTTCACTTATAGTTGGAATCGATCGTGTCGGGGTACTTCGCGAGGTGTCGGTGTTTTGAGGTGAAACACAGTTTACGGGAAACACTGTTTATTACTTCACACTCGAATGTTCTTAACGACTAAAATGTTACAAAATGTTGGATGAAATGTTTGAATACACCCGGCTAACGCGGTAGACGAAAGTGCACTGAATATAATATAATTTCAATTATTCTAAGTAATAATTAATTAGGTCAACGCGCTACGCCGATATTGCAATCTAAGGTGTTCGGTAAAAACACCGAACATATTCCGGGGCACGAAAGATGGAGATGCTGAGATGAAACAATGTTATGTTAGTACCTTAATGAAATGATCTTGGTTTTAATGTTTACAAGGTGAACACAAGATAACTTAAATTGTTAGTTGATCTAAAGTTAAAATGATGCTATATCAAAAACACTATCTTACTGTCTCTAAAAGATTTCTAGATACTCTTTACACGACTGTTTTCACTGGATTACCTAACGACGTTCAACCCCGTTTTGTCGCGCACTCACACTATTCACATTCACATCACTAACACTTCTGGTGGGTTGAAGCTCCATGTTCGCCGTGATGTGAGCGCGGCGCGCTCGCCGCCGCAGCCACCTGTACAGCAGCGCTCCCGCCGCCAGCGCCAGCGTACCGACCAGGATGTAGCTTACGGCATACTGATGAATGTCATGGATGGATAATACATCTCCTATTTCCACTGGGCTGTTTCTCATGTTATCGATGCGTTTGTGAAGATTTTCTAATGCTATCTTCATTTCGCCTGAGTCTGTTTCGTCTTTGTAGTCTTGTAACGGCATCGTGCTGTTGATTATAAAGTTAAGTTGATCCACTTCAGGTATAAAAATGTTTGGACTCATGTCAATTGTATTTTTCTCTTGCCTCTGAATGTGTAGGGTAAAATCTGGACCCTTCAGCAGGCAACCAGGTTCTAAGTAAATTAGACCCGCTTTGCTGAGCTGTACTTTGACTATTTGTTCGCCGCAGATCACTTTGACGGCATAAATATTGCAGCAATGGTACAAGAAAAGAGATGGGTTTGTTAGAGGTGTAAATTTGTTTTCACATCTCGACCTTCGTACCTTGCACTCGTCTGTGTCTCGATCGCGGTCGCAGAAATTGTTCTCGTTGTTTAAGTGGTATATCGGCTTTTTCCAATCGCACAGGAATATGTCGTCTTCTTGTTTACACAGGGAGAGTTCTTCCGACGAGATTGTTAAGTATGCGTCTCTTTTTAGATCTGTAGCGACGTATTCAGACGATGGGATGAACTCTATCATGGTGTTATTCATCTGATGTGGTACCGGATGGATTTTGTACACTTTGTATCGGTCTCTACTGATAAGTGGGAATGTTATTTGGAAGAGGAAGTATTTTTCTGTTACTCTTGCTTTAATGCTTATCAGTGAATATAACTTCCGGATCTCGTGTGGTTCGATGGGTAATGTTAGGTCTTCAGATAAATGTCCAGAGATAATGTTAAGTTCTTTCTGGAGTTGTTCTGGTGTAAGCAAATGAATGTTACCCTGTCCATGGTGGACGTTGGTAAGGATATCTAGTAGAATGTCTTGAGTTCGCTTCAAGTTATTTAACAAATTACTGGCTGTTAACGCTGTCATAGTAAATTCTTGTAGTAAAGATATGTTGTTAATTTCTCGTTGTAATTTATTTGAGAAATTGTCTAACGTAATAAGGTGTTTATTGATAATTTTATGTTGCTTAGCCATAATTTCTTCTGTCCTTTTCAATAAATTGTACTCGGACTCGACAATCGATGTTTGGTTATTCCATAAACTCGCTAAATGTTTTTCGTTTTTTTGGATCATGTTGATGTCTCGACTGTACTTTTCCGCGAATTGTTCGTCCAATACGCCGAATAATGAATTTGCAATGTTTCCAACTACATTAATAAGTCCCCGTCGCCGTCTGGAGTGTCCACTTGCGTGTTGCGTCATCAGAAGTTCATTATAATATTTCAGTTCATTACACTCGTGGATCAGCTGAGGGACTATCATGTTACACTGTTCGCTACCTGTTGTTTTGCATGTTTTATCCAGATATGTTGTAACTTTTTCAAATGCCTGCATGCCTTCCCAATACGGCGACATGTTATAAAACACAACTAGGGCCCAGCTGTCTTTTACAAGGCTGATTTTGGATATTGGGTCAAAGTAAAGACATTGATTGTCATTTAATGTAGTTATATTGTAACTGCAGTTTGCAACGCAGCAAAGTGACATAAAAAAGGTCAGTACCATGGCGATATGTGATAATGTACGCGGTGTCATCTTTCTCGTTCGATTGTTATTATTCCGGGTTCTAGGGCTCTGTTTAGCTGACTTGTCTGTTTCTGTTGTACTGTTATGTTTATCCTCAGTCTCCATTTCTACTGGTAATAAAGAAAGTTTCACTACTGGTCGCTTTATGATGCCATTTTTCGTTTTCAATGACACCACCCTGACATAGCCATCATTACCGGGATGTAGATCTATTACTCGGCCCATAATCCATCGTCCCGCTGGAATGTTATCTTCATGGACTACCACAATGTTGCCTAATTTTAAGTTTTCTTGAGGTTTAGACCACTTTTCTCTTGCTGTTAACTGGCTCAAATACTCATTCTTCCATTTTTGCCAAATCTGTTTAAAAATGTTAGTTGTTAAGTGCCACCTGGTTCTCGCATCCTCCTTTGTCTCGATCACTGTTAAGTCTGATCTTCCTGTTAAAAAATGTGCAGGTGATAAATAGTCTAAGTCTTCAATGTTTTCTGTAAGTGAACATAACGGTCTCGAGTTCAGACACGCTTCCAGTTGTGTCAGCACAGTGGTGAACTCTTCAAACGTCAATCGTTGCTCACCTACCACCCTTTTCAGGTGGAACTTCAGACTGCGGACTGCTCTTTCCCACAGCCCTCCAGCGCTTGGCCACGATGGAGCATTGAAATGCCATTGTATGTTCATTTCAGCAATTTCTGCTAGGCAACTATCTCCGAAAACCTGTTGTAATTGGTTGTACTCCTCTTGTAGTAACCTGTTACCTCCAATGAAATTTGTGCCTTGGTCACTATACAAATGATGTGGTGCTCCTCTCCGGGCTGACATTCTCCTTAGTGCAGCCAAAAATGCGGAACTGGTAAGATCAGACACCAGTTCCAAATGAACGGCTTTCGTGATCATGCATATGAATACGGCTACGTAGCCTTTCAATGTTCTCACCCCCCTTCCCTTGTTTGCCTTGATGTTTACAAAACCTGTGTAGTCTACCCCAGTATGGTAGAACGGTGGAGCGGGGTTTGTTCTAGCTGCGGGAAGGTCACCCATCAATTGATATTGCTTCCTTGCTTCATGTTTCCGGCAAGTTACACAATTTCTTAGCTGTTTCTTGGTCGTACTGTATCCACTTGTGATCCAATATTGTTGTCTGAGAGTCGCCAATGTTAGTCGAGGACCCCCATGGAATGTTAACTGATGAGCTTCTTCTATTAGCAGCTCGGCCAGTCGACTTTTGCTAGGAATTATCATGGGATGTTTTCTGTCGTCGTTTATAATTGCATTTCTTAAACGTCCTCCCACTCGGAGAAAACCATTTTTGTCGACGAAAGGTTTTAAACTTAGCAACTTGCTGTTTGATGCAACGTGCCCGTTTTTGTTTAACATTTCAATTTCTAATGTAAATGCTGTACTTTGCACTCGTTTTATAATAACTGATTTAGCCTTTCGTAATTCTAATAATGTTATGTACTTCGGTAAATGTTCACGTTGCGACTTTGGCGTCAATGCCCTCAGCACCCATGACAAGACACGTGATATTTTTATAAAAGAGTTATGTTGTAATAATAGATTATCTATTATGCTGTCACTGTTTATGTCTTGCACTATGTTAACTAATTTATTTGTTTTCATTTCTTCCTCTGTTTGGTAGATCGGTTGATTTTGATCTTTCGCTACGTCATACGATGCTAGCCATGCCGGTCCGTTCCACCACAATGGATGCTGTAATAGTTGTGGAGCGGTTAAACCTCGACTAGCGCAGTCAGCAGGGTTGTCCCCCGACTTTACGTATCGCCAGCAGTTTGTCGGCATTATATGTTTGATAGCGTTGACTCTATTAGCTACAAAAGGTTTCCAACGTGCTGAATCGCCTTGTAGCCAGCCTATGACCACCATTGAGTCACACCATCCATAGATTTCTAGCGGACAACTAATGCCTTGTTTGATTTTGTCAATGAGCTTAGATAGTAGGTAAGTCCCACAAAGTTCTAATCGTGGCAACGTAACACTCTTTTTGCTGGGTACAAGTTTTGATTTCGCTGCGACGATCACTGTTTTTTGTTCTTGTTTTGTTCGTGCATAAACCACGCATGCGTATGATTCGATGGACGCGTCGCAATAGCCATGTAGTTCGATGACGTCATTCTCGTTGCATAATATCCACCGTGGAACCTTACAATTGTTTATTTGGTTAATTTCCTTCATCAGTTTACTCCATTCATTATGTATGTCATTTGAAACTTTGTCATCCCACTGTAGGTCATGTTTCCATAACTTTTGAAAAAGAAGTTTTAGTTTCGTGGACAGGGGCGTCAGCCAACCTAGGGGGTCATATAATTTTGATATCTCGGATAATAAGTCCCTTTTGGTTGGTTTCGACGTTGATTGTGAAAAGTTGCAACGGAATGTAAACTGATCGCCTTTTGGGTTCCAGCACAAACCCAATGTTTTCAACGTGTCATCGTTTTTGAAGCTATAAACGAGGTCTTGACTTGTTGATATGTTTTCCAATAATGCTGGACTGTTGGATGACCACTTTCGTAGATTGAAGCCACCTAGTTTCAAAAGTTGTATTAATTCATTCATCGATTCTTTACCCTGTTCTATATTGTAGCACCCGTGTAATAGGTCGTCCATGTAAAAGCTGTTTTCCAGGACATTTGCTGCTTTTGTTTTGAATATCTCTCCTTTTTCATCTTGAGAAGTATTCACGATGCCAGTCATTGGTTCATTGTTTTTTCCATTTAGCTTTGTGTTGTCAGCGTTCGCTAATTTCACAAATACGTCATGTAGAATTGTGTTATGTTTATCTTGGCATTTTCGACAAGTTAAGGTAGAGTTGCATTGATTTCCATTATGACTAAATAGGCAATTTATGCAAAGTTTTAATTTGTTCGCAGTTTTCAACCTTTGTTCATCACTCAGTTTTAAATATGTTTTGCAATTATAAATGCCGTGTTGGTTATTACAAAGTGGACATTTTTTGTTGGAAACATGCATGGATTTCGCAACTGTTCTATTTCCGTTGCTTGCGATGTTGAAATTATTTTTCCTATTGTTAGATGTTTGATGTTGATAATTGCTGTTTTGATGAGAAGTTTTCGAGGGCACACTGTCTTTTCGTCGAACCGTTTCCAGGGATGTAAATTTTGTTTCCAGAAATTCTAGGAACTCTGCGAGTACAGGAAGTTCTTTGGAATTCTTCAGCGACTCGATGTAGTCGGTGTATGTTTCCGTGTCTAGTTTTTGACCTAGAACGTGTACGATCATCGGGTCCCACGATGTAATGTCAACTCCTAAGTTTTTGATGGAGTTAAGACATTCTAGAGTGGTGTCATGCATCCGCTTAATCTGTTGTAAAGATTGCTGTTGTATGTTTGGCAGGCCTAGCAAAATATTCATATGAGAAGAGAATATTAGTTTTTTGTTGTCATACCGATGTGTGAGGATATTCCAGCATGTCAAATAGTTATCCGTACTTATCGAAAGGTGTTGTATTAGTTTCTCGGCTTCTCCTCGAACCTTACCCTTTAGATACTGCATCTTTTGACCGCTGGATAACGAGGGATTGTTGTGAATTACTTCCATAAATAGGTCTCTAAAGGATACCCATTGGTTGTAGTTCCCGTTAAAGTTCGGTATCTCCAGTTGAGGTGTTGATTTTTCCCTGTGTGCAACTGACCACATTTTGGTGTTTATGGCCCTCTTCAGATAGTTGAATTTTTTCTCATACTTGTCGTACATGTTGTTGTATTGATCATTATCTCCCTCTTGTTCGATCTCGATCTCCCAATGCGATGGTCGATAGCTGACCATCTAGCCTGTAGTGACCTCAATACGTCCTCGAACTCCCACTTATCTGAGATAGAGTCCACGTCTATGTTTGCTGCTGTCCGTACAAAAGCTTTAAAGTTTGCATACTGTTTCTTTAATAAATCGTCTAGCTTGTTGTTTGGCTCCCTATTCGACACTTGCGATGGTCGGTCGCCCAGTTGCCTTGACGTACTGGGTCCCGCGTCTTCAAATGTTTCCTCCTCTGCGCGCAACTTCGGTGTCGTAGGAGATCTTTCTCGAGCTGTTGCTTGCTCACCTGTTGAAAGGCTCCCTGTCTTCACGAAAAGAAGCTGATACTGTTGATTGATCAACGCCTTGGTTGATTCATACACCGTACTTGTTTTCTCGAACTCTCGGTCGGTAAAATAAGGATCCGTCTTACCTACCTCCCTGTTAATTCGCTCATGATTTGCTTGGTAATCTTTCCAATATTGCTCCAATGTAGTAAGCCTACGCTTAAAATAATCAATTGTTTTCCGGTCAGCACTATCTTTCTTCAAGTTAATGCCAAGTTTTATGATGCTATCGTAGATCATTGATTGCGTTTCAATGAGGTCCGACATTGTTGTAGGATGTTGAATACAGCCCTTACTGACTAAAAATAAGGAAATTTATTACTTGTATTCTCCGCTGTTGGTACTCAGCCTGTGCTGCTGCTCCACTGTTATCTACGGCCGCCTCACAACGTACACACACTGTTATTTGTTACGATAGTTCAGATCCCGTGCACCGAAATTCCGACTTTTCGAAATTACGCGACGCGAGTGATCCGGCTCGAAGGACCAAAAAAGATGTCGGGGTACTTCGCGAGGTGTCGGTGTTTTGAGGTGAAACACAGTTTACGGGAAACACTGTTTATTACTTCACACTCGAATGTTCTTAACGACTAAAATGTTACAAAATGTTGGATGAAATGTTTGAATACACCCGGCTAACGCGGTAGACGAAAGTGCACTGAATATAATATAATTTCAATTATTCTAAGTAATAATTAATTAGGTAAACGCGCTACGCCGATATTGCAATCTAAGGTGTTCGGTAAAAACACCGAACAGATCGAATCGCGTCACATCGTGCCATTGGTAAGCTCCCTTAGGGTGCTCCCACATCTATCGACGCGGAATCGTATTTTTCCGTCGCCCTTTCTCTTTCTGTCGCTTAGAACTGCCATTTGCTAGACCGAGACAATGCGATAGCACGCGGCCGCCTCGAGGATTCCGCCGCGTGCTATCGCGTTATGCTTTCTGTCTCGGTCTAGCAAATGGCAGTTCTAAGCGACAGAAAGAGAAAGGGCGACGGAAAAAGCCGATTCCGCGTCGTTAGATGTGGGAGCACCCTTAAACTCTTACTGACTGAAAGTCCCCCCGGTTCCTTCAGCTTCCTTTCGCGTCATTAGGACCACGGTGCCCTTTCAAGATAGTTCCGCGAGCTCGGGAGGCTGCTGGCCCTATGTGGCCCCGTCAGTTTGTTGATATCCCGAAGACACGACGACACGTCGATTCTAACACCCCTTGTCACTTCTCCGGTTCATATTTAAAGGGTTAAAGATCCACGATTTACAAAATTACTCACTGCTATTTTTCTTTCAGGCATCAAACACACAGCCCGAGTCAACGAGCCAGTGATCTCAGTGATAGCCGAGGACCCCGACCTGGACGAGAATGGAACTCTCGTGTACATGGTGGCAGCCTCCAATCTCTACAAGTTTGGAGCTTCGCAGTCCAGTGGCAGTGTTGTGCCTTCACCTTTCAATATTAGTCAGGATGGTGAGTTATTTTTATCTCTGGTCTTTACTCTCCTGGTGCAGCTCCAGGTCTCCTGGAGCAGTTTCAGTGTGGGAGAGAGACAGAGCTATACAAGTTGTCTAGCGCCATCTCGTTCACTCATTGAACTATTCAGTAACTTTTTATAATAGGTAGATCAGTTGATAAAAATCACTGAACTAATGACATTCTTGCTGTTACTAAAGTGTTTCAAACAATGATTGTTAAATACACTTATAAGAAGCAGACCTGTGTCCTAGTAGTGGAAACTTAATCCGTGTTAATTTTTAAATTTCACAATGAAACCCTTTCGTTTCCCAAATATTGTTGGATCTTTATCGTTTTAGGGCTGGTTTTTCAATAGTCAGTTAACCGTTACCTGAGGAATAAAAATAACGGTATGACATATTTTCCATAGATAATCTGTCAAACCGCCATTTTTATTCCTCAGGTAACGGTTAACTGACTATTGAAAAACCAGCCCTTAATCTAATAGACTCCAAAATACATAATTATGTAGAAATAATTTTAGAAGCAGTACAACAGAATCTAACGTTTCAACGTTTACAATTCTTTTGTACCGTTAAAATATTCAAAAACCGCACCGTATTTAAAACGGATAAAATTTTCTCTCCATGATTTGTACCCACGGTTTCAGACCTAGATATTTATTTTCCAGGTATATTGATGACCGCACATTACATGGCAGAATACAATCAAGATCGATTTGTGTTGGATATCATCGCACAAGAACTTGCGCCACCACATCGACAAGCAAAAGCTCAAGTTTACGTAAGTTATCAATTATAAAATCAATAGACATCTTCTAAAAAATAAGATCAATTCTTTTTTTAATTTAGTAAACTTTTCTTATGTATGGATCGCCTGACTCAATCCTGACGAAATCCAGTGTTAAACTGTGTTTTTTTTACTGTTTTCCGACGTTGCGCAGGAGTACAACTTATACAATTTGCCTCTGGGCTAGATTGAGGCCATGACACAGACAGAGACAGACATAGATAAGACCGCCCATTTCAAAATCTACTTTATACCAGTAATTTATATGTAGTGCATAATAACGTGTATTCTATCGATTTGTCAGGTATGGATAATCGACCGGTCGTCTCTCATCCGCATGGTAGTGTCCCGCAGCTGCAGTGCGGCAGTGTCGGGCGTGCAGCGACGACTGGCCACTGCAGCTGACGCGCTGCTGGTGCCGGGCAGGAGGCTGCCGCTCGTGCAGGCTGATCGGCGGTATGATGACTGGTGAGTTTCACATCGTTTATAGAAGTTTTAGCTAGCTTTTTTTCTCGTGGCACAGTGTTTTATGAAGCCCGATTTTCGGACATCCCATTTTTTTATTGCAAAACTTGATAGAAATGATCATTTAAATGCAAGATCTTGTATCTCCCCATTTAGCTACCAAGTCTAGTTTCTGAGTAATTTATTTTTTTGAAAAGCGTATTTTTTCTTTCCGTATATTATGAAAAAAATTAATTACGCTTAAACTAAGCGTGATACGAAATAACGGTGTTAGGTACATTGATGGCGCATTTTATGCCGAGTATTTTAGTCCGGAAATGAACCTCGCACCATTGTTAGATCGAGATTAGTAAGTTTTTCGGGTTTTTCGAAAATTCTGCCGTTTCGGAAAAGGTTTTCTATACTTACAGAAATATTTATATTTACTTCCCCAGTACACCACATCATTATGACATTCCGGAAAGAAGCCTTTTTTTGGGGATGGTAAAATCATAAAACGAATCCTCTCGCCCTGAGAGCGAAGTGAAACTGTCATACTAAAAATCCACCCACTTCTTTCGATTGCCCTTTGTGTTCCTTCCTTTTAAATCTTTCCCACGACCCTGACAGGCATTGAAAGTAACCCTACCTACCAAAATCCATATCAAACTTTATTATTACCAAAACCTCCTCCACAGGTGTGAGATCCACCTCCACGCGGTAGACCCGACCACGTACCAGGTGTTACCAGTAGAGAAGGTCCTTGAGACTATCGACTCCAAGTACGATGAGTTGAAGGATGTTTACCAGGAGTATGGAGTGGAGACCTTGATCGCTGCTAGTGCTACTTCTAAAGGTATGTAACTGTTATTGCCCATGCCCAGGCAAATATTAAGGCCATGATAATGTTCATTAGATAAAAGCAAATGGGCAATTTGACCGGAATAATCAAAATAGTCAGTTAGATTATCAATTTTTTATTATTGATGCTAAGCGAAGATGTGATTGACGGTGAAGCACGCTCGTCTAGATTTTAAAAATATTTGATTCGTATTATTTTAATCTTTTGTTACGTTAAATGATGAAGGTACAATTGTTAAGGACCTAACTAAAGGCTAGTAAATGAAAGTAGGTAAGCGGACTGTAGACACTTATAATGGTTCTAAAAGACAATATATTGTTGGACTCTTTGTACAATAAGTAATGCGCGCGCGTCGTCGACCCGTCGACCGTGTTCCATGATGGAGTGGCGTGCGGGCGGCGGGAGCCGCTGCTGGTCCGCGCCGCGCCGCTGCGTTGTCGTCCCGCGCCTCACCGCGCCCTCCGCGAGTCCCCTCGCGTCATCTATGAATCACGCCTTGTGTGCGTGAACACAATAGTTTTAAAATTGGCATCTATACAGTACTTTATTTACTGGATTTTGACGTCACGAGCCTTCACTTCTGAGTGTTGATGCGTTTTATCTTTTAATTTAAAAAATACGAGTCCATTATTTGTCAAAACTAAGGGACTAATAATTCGATTTTTAGTTTATTCACATGTCAACAGGCCTAAATCGTCTGACGCGAAGTGGAAGACTGGTTTCCAATTTTTTTGAATGGTTATAAAGTTCTATTTTACGTGACTGATCCAGCTCAAACTACGCCGATATGTTACTTATTCCTGACCAATTTAACTTTTATCAATGTTACTACTTTTGTTCACCAATAATTTGATTTAATTAAATTACAATGTTTCTTTGTATTTCAGCACCAGATAGCTTTGACCCAGCGCTTGCAGCGTTAATAGCGTTACTCATAGTGTTGTTCACGGGCATCGTTACGTTTATCGTCGTATGCGCATGTTTGAAACACTGGTAAGTTAATTTTTTACTCAAATGTCTGTACCATCGCTTCTGCGTGAGATTGATGACGTACTTTTTTTTTAGCGTAGTAAATTCATCAAATGAGTCCTCCCACCCAGGACAGGGCAGGAGGGACTGTCAGACTTGTACTGACTAAAACACCACGGTATCCTTCAATAGCCGTTTGCATTCCTGGTTCACGGTATTCGTTATTCCTGTGACCTCGGGGTGATTACGTACTAAGGGATATAATTAATAATGCCTCCGCTGTCCGTCTGTTTGTCAACGGATTGTATCTCATGATCTGTATTTACGTAGACGGTTGAAATATTTAAACGATGTGTATTTCTGTTACCACTATCACTACAAATCAAACAATACGGAATCTTTCATGCGCAAGTTCGACTCGTACTTGGCTGGTTTTTTTGTGCGGATGTTCGCTACTTCTTCTATATCTTCAACCTTTAGTCACCTAATGCTGAGTGTATGTCTCTTCTCTTCCAAATCTTTCCACTTCTGGCGGTTTTGTGTTATGTCTATCAATGTTCGCTACTGCCAAGGATCTAATTACCTACCTAACTCAGCTCATTATTGGTGGAAACTCCGAGATTTATCATGAATTGCGAGTCCTCTGTAAATGAAACCGTTAAAGGGCATTTTTTTATTTTTTTGTCTATGATTCAAGAAGTCTAAGGCCCGTAATACAGAACGAAACTCAAGCACTGATCTCTATTTAAATCTAGATTTCAACAAATCAAATGCCTTGAATCTAGTTTTAAGTAATACTTGAGTATTGAGTGACGTTCTATGATACGGGCCTAAAAGTCGAACACGTTCGGTTTAGACTTTCAGTCAGTAAGATTCTGATGGTCCTTTCCCCTCTACCCAGGGTAGTATAACTCATGTGATGGATAAAAACTAAAATGAATCCGCTACATTTTCTTCCAGGGTAATTCCACCACCATCGCTGCAGTCCAGCAAGGGCGACAGCTTGGCTCGTCGCCGCATCCTGGAGGAGCTGTCCACGACGGAGAACCCGCTGTGGCTGGAGACCAAGCTCAGGCCCTACGAGGAGCAGGAGCTCACCATGAACGTGTTCGGAGACCAGAACGAACAGCCGGCACCTGAGCCCGCACCGGTATGTGGATTTGTTTAAACTTAACTAAAGTAACTGTTTTTTAATCTAAATCTATAATTAAAAAAAAGAATCGTAACAAAAAATATTTGGATTTGTGTATATCTACTTGATTCTGGTCCATTATCCTGTAAGTAAGGAGAAGCCTACAGCAGGTAAAAAAAACCTATAATATAGCTTAAGGTGGTAAAGGCATTAATGGCCTTTAACCCTCCTACATAAAGTGCATTTATTTCTCTCTTTTTTTTTTATTAGCCTATACTGTCTCACTGCTGAGCAAAGGCCTTCCCCAATTCCTTCCAGGAATTCTTTTCCTGGTCCGCTTCGAACCAGCTCTCATGGTGAGCGTCTAGTTCGTCTCGCCATCTTTTTCTGGGCCGGCCTCGGTGGCGCCGTCAATCTCCCACCCATTGGGTGAGATCTTCGCCCAGCGGTCTTCTTGCATCCGGCAGACGTGACCCGCATTTCTCTCTTAGGTCTCTTACTACAAATTATCAAATCAGCCGAAATGAATATAAGGCTCATATTCAACAAAAAAAACACCCTGTTACTCAACATGCCCTGTGTGTGAAAGGCTGTGGTGCCCTGTTAAGAGCTAGTCCCACGATCTTGGCAGGCGTTTTATCATCTGGAGCCCCCATCATCCGTTTTCCCCATGACTTGAAATCATTGATGCACGGTCCCTTATCTGATTCCTGTTTTTATTTTTCCAGACCGACAATACGTACGCCACGATACAAGGTAGTCGAACGACCGAGAGGTTCGGTGACTACGCGACGCTAGGTGGCGAGTCACCCACACCACTAGAAGCTGCCCTAGGCTTCCAGGTGGGTCACAACCACTCAATAAATAAATAATTGAGTAACGGGTCTAAAATGTTGCCAATATTCTTCTTCATCAATTAATATTATCTGCAAAAATTGACATGGATATTCTATTCTGTAACTCAAGCAATAGGAGTTACAGAATAGAATATTCCATGTCACTTTTTTTTATAAAATTCGTAACATGGAATATTCTATGCTGCTGAAGTGGTCATTACAGCTTTGTTACATTGGTAACGAATTTCTTCACTTGATGTAATAAAACCTGTCGTGACTATCTCCAGGGTAGCACGTTTAAGCCGCCATCACCAGACACGCCGGAACCACCACCCAGACCTTCAGGGTTGGGAGCACTCTGATGGTAAGTTCTATTATTATATTTATCTTTTACTGAAATCATCATTTATTCTCACAGAGAATTGCCCGTTATCCTTTCTTAAAAAAAATGATGTATGTGTTTTAAGTTTTTTACCAAAAAAAAATGCATACTTTATTGTCCTTGCATCCTCGTTGGTCCATAGACGCAAGCGCGACTGCAGTGCATGAAGTCCCAGGTTCGATTCCCAGATTTGGCAAAGTGTTACTGAGTTTTTTCATGTTAGGAATTTCTCAGTAGTGCTCACGGTGTCTCGATTTGTGCCCGATCAATGTCAATCGACCCCTATTACATGAGACTTATCTGGCAGAATTTGTTCCCTTCGGGCTCACAGGCGTGTTGATATGTTAACTTATTGTCCCAGTGCTGGGAAACATTCTTCCCCATAACCTTCCACCTCCTTGCTCTTCTCTGTCAAACTGGCGTTTATGAAGTATCGCCATAATCTTAAATGACTCTCCAAAAAATTAAATTAAAGAAATAATTACTTTCATTGCAGATACGTGAACTGAAACTGGTGGCAGAATTATAAATATAAAGCTAAGTGTAAATATACTGTAACTAGTTAGTGCATGTTGGCAATGTATCACAGTAAACAACGAAATTACTTCTTTTGTAACATTTAAGTACTCCTAATGTAACGTAGAATGTTACAAATAGAGTAACGATTGTTACAAAGTAAGACTGCCTGGAGATATAACTTATATTTTTGTTACCATTTTATAAAAAACTTTCATTAGTGATACATTGACAACGTCCAATTATATTTTTATTTTAGGAACAAATTACTTTTGAACATATAAGTTGTTTATTACGTCAAGGGTTTTCCTTTTTGGAGCGAGTAAAATATAAAATGATCATAATTTTTCGAATCTTCTTCAAAACTTCTGCTACCTGTAGACGCCATTATATCAATCTACCCCACTCTGTCAAATTACTTTAATGGATTTTCAACTTAAACACAAAACTAGAGGGTATTATTCGTTTGGGAAAATTTTAAAGAGTACCTGCATTCATTGTACTTTAATTTCCTTTCCGTGGTTTTTAATTATTTCAAGACTTTTAACGGTGACTGATTCTATCTCGCTTTTGGGCAGACTTCCCTACATTCCTTTCATTGTCACGATTTTGCACAAGTTCTTTCATATTTTCAAGGGAGACATCCTAGTCGCCCAGATTATTTAAATATAATGATGAGTTTAATAATTATGCTTCAAAAAGGAATATCTTGAAGTAACCCAGTAGACTGTAAAAAAGACCATCTTAAAACATATTTTCCGTTTGATTAGAATCTTATCTTGAATCTCATTAAATCTTAGCCAATCTTTAAACTAACCTTAGATTTATGATCTAAATTATTTTCCATTTTTCTCGAGTTGACTACTGCCATATAAATGTATTTTAGATTACAAAGTATTGTACAAAATACAATATTATTTAAGACATTATAATAAGACTAGTGTTTTAAGGGACCAATTTCAGAGTATCTATATTTTTTTTTTATATAAATTTTATATTAGACCTACGTTTTGTAGGCGTTAAAAAAGATCGGAAGTATTTTTTTTACAATGACATGTTTAAAGTACAGTAATTCAATAATAATATGTTGTTAACAACTGACATAAAACAAATAATTAACTGATTTGTGACATTTCCTAAAATATTTGCCTTGGTAAAAAAAAATGTATTGTTCGATTACTTGAAAACGAATAAAATGAACTGTTAAAATTGGTTCTTAAAAACAGTTAAGGACTTACACACTTTTGTAGGACAAAACTGTTGTAACCTTTTAATAAATTAAGGTAAATTATTCAAAATTGTGCTTAAAACACTTTGCTCAAATAACTCAAAATATAAGCGATAAGTAAGGTTTTGATCCTCGTTTTTCGAACAAATGATCTTAATACCCATTTAATTAATTTCGCAATGAGACTAAAGACAAAAAAATACGAATCAGTCAATATAGTGACCCATAATTAAAAAAAAACTCGATAATAAAAATAAATAGTCAATAAGTTAAGTACCAAGATGTAAATATATTTTTTATACCTTCAAGTATTATTTAACAACGAAAGAGCATTAAAGAGATTTTTATATCGAACATACCTTGTTTTAATGATTACTTCCCATTTCAAAGTATGATTCGCACAAATGACTTCTACGCTATGAGTAATAATAATAATATAATAATATTCCACAACTATCACACTACGCCATCAAGTCCCAAGCTAAGCAGAGCTTGTGTTATGGGTACTAGACAACGGATAAACATACTTATGTATTTCTAAATACATACATATTATAGATAAATTACACCCAGACACAGAACAAATGATCGTGCTCATCACACAAACATTTGTCCTGGGTGGGAATCGAACCCACGACCTCCGGCATAGCAGTCAGGGTCACTAACCACTAGACCAACAGGTAAACTAAAAAAAAAAAAGGTAAAAGGTAGGAGTCACTGTAAAATGATATTTCCATGGCCTGATTGCCAGCAGACGATCTCCGGCCACCGTAGGCGCGGGCACGCAAAAAAAAAAAAAAAATGGCCTGATTGCCCTGGGTTTTTGTGTATGCGAGTTTTGAATGTTTGCACCCTCAACACAGGAGACATACGTAGTGTGAGGCATGTTAAAAAAAATGGTTTCAGAGTTTGTTAGAGGGTGGTTACTTTTCAAAATAAAACTAATTTTCATAACACAAAACTTTCCTTGCCAATGGTCATGTATTCAAACTGTAACATTTTTTCAAAGTGTCCATTATAGATCTGATCCTGTCCAAATATTTGGACAGCTGGGAGCGCAGGCATTCTTCCAGGTCTATCAGAGAGGAGTTGAAGTAGGCGTACAGGTCATCCATGGCTCGTTGCTTGAGGATCATCAGCCTCTGGATCACTTCATCGTAGTTATCGTTTTGCATCTGAAAAATCAATGTGTAGAAATATTTTAACCGACTTCGAGAAAGATAGAGAAAGGATAGGTTCTCAGTATGTTTCCCGATTTCTCGAAGACGTCTCGATTGATTTGGAAAATTATTCTTTTGTTTGAAAGGATAATATACTTCACAGATGCTCCCATGGTTATCTGAATACCGTACCAATACCATGGTATGTAGTCTGCCTTTTAAACCAAGCTGAAGTGGCAGAATGTGGTCTCTTACTAGCCTCATTAATATACGAGTACTTAAGATAAAGCAAATAACTATGGAGAGGGCTATGCTCGTCTCTCTGCGTGATCGAATCAGAAAAGAAGTGATTCGTAGACGAACCAAAGTACCTAACCTGCAGAGCCCAGTGAATTCGCAAGTTGAAGTGGCAGTGGGCAGGCCACATAGCACGCAGAACTGATGGCCGATGGGGCCGTA
Organism: Agrotis clavis; assembly: GCA_954870645.1. NCBI lineage: Eukaryota > Metazoa > Arthropoda > Insecta > Lepidoptera > Noctuidae > Agrotis > Agrotis clavis. The sequence goes on along the minus strand of OX940928.1, from coordinate 24,633,972 downwards.
AAGTTCTTGAACAGAGATCATGCCCCGGCAACATAGCACATTCGCCTACAAGTAGGACAGACGATTTGATGGAGACCACAAGATGACGCTGGATTCAAGTCGCTTCCAACCGGACCCATTGAAAATCTATGGGGGAGGCCTATGTTCACCAGTGGACGTCCTAAGCTAATATGATGGTGATGATGTCAGTGGCCACGTCATGTCTGTCACAGAACTGATGAAAGATGAAGTAGGAAAGTTCTGCAATGAAGACCGCGCGTAGGTAAAGGTAATGTGGGATGTCCCCTGTTAAAACGGACTGATTGTTTAATTCAAATAAAAGTTTACTAACATATTCCACCAAGCAGTGCTGAAACATCTTCACATTTTTAGGATAGTCATCATTGCAGCGATTCACTAAATATCGGTAACCCTTTCTCCACTTTGATATCTGCAACAAACACGAAATCTTTACTAATATCATAACGCTGAAGTGTTTGTTTAGTTGAACGGGCTAATCTCAGGAACGACTGGTTCAAATTGTTTTTTTTTTTGTTTTGTGTTGTGTAATCTAATTGTCGAAGAAGGCTACGACGAATAGGAGCCAGCAGCTTGTGAAATGTGCAACCGCGGGGAACATCGAGTCTTTAATAAACCTTCTCTTAAAATATTCAATTTGTGTTATAGCTTGTACATACTGTCTCAATTTTTATTAAAAAAAGGTTTTTTCCTGATTCCAATCTAGCCCATGCACCTATGATGAAGCGAGCTCATGCAGAAGAAACTGGAACTCCTGCGCACCGACGTAACACAGTAAATGTTTGGTGCCGGACTCCGACAGGATGGTGGTGCGATCCAGGCGGCCCTGGTAAGGCCCGCCATTGCCTGTGGGATCGCTCCATCTTCATGCACCCCTGGTGGTTGCCTAAGGTGGAGGTGATTTGCTATGTAAGGTAACTGAACATCTAATTTTAGTGACCGACCGAAATTTCGGTTTCGGTTTCGGTTTCGGCCGGTTTCGGCCAAAATATCTAGTTTCGGCCTTAGTTCCGGTTTCGGCCAAAATATAGCCGAAACTTTCGGCCCCGCCGAAACTCAAGTGTTCGTGCATTTTCGTGCGTCGTTCGGTAAAATTCGTAGCTAACACGTGCTTGCTCGCCGGTGGGGCCCCGACTCAGTTTGCCACCGTCCATTTAATCGTGAGTTGAGGTTATATTTTTGAGTTTACTGCCAAGTCTTGTATTTACATTATTTTTATTATGATATGAATTTTTCATATCATAATAAAATGTATTTGTTACGTAGGTACGTTAATGATTAAAAAACTTATGAATCGTCAAGGCGATTAGGATTAGGTGGTATTCGAAACGTAATTAAGCTAACGGTTTCATCTTTGAAATAATTCTATTTTTTTAAACTCAGCATTTTCTTATTGCTAAATATAGTGCGATTATTGAGACTTCAAATCTAGTGAAACATTGGAGACAATAAATTTTTATAATTTCGGATAGATTATGGCTCAGTAGAAGTTAAATAACATAGAAAAATAGCAATTTCTAAAAATCATCTATTCATAAGTTTGCCTTATTTCATTACTTCCCAGAATTTGATCCTTATTCGAAACACTATCGAACGGTGAAATAATACAGGTTGTGATTTTTTTTCCAAAATTAGCGGGTTCGATTCCTGGCAGGATTATAGATTTTTCTAAAATCCAATGACGCAGTTTTAGTTTTCGGAAAAATTCGCCCTGTATGTTTGACACTTTTTCTTATGTGTTAACAAATGTAAAAAAAAACAATAAATTTCAGAAAAAAAATTGAATTGAAAAAAAAATTTTAAAAAGTTTCGGTTTCGGTTTCGGCCGAAACTGAGAGCAAGGCCGAAAGTTCGGTTTCGGTTTCGGTTTCGGCTGAAAAATCAGTTTCGGTCGGACACTATCTAATTTACCTCTTTTTCCAACAGCTCCACATTTTCTTTCGTCTCCACATCTTTGGAGCTCGCTGCCTTCAAGCATTCGTGTTCATTATCGTGGTAGAACCTGATGGACCGTCTGATCTCCTTTCTATGGATGTAGAGGCAGTCAATCCACTGTAATGAGAGAGTATTATCACTAATCATGAACAATATCAACACCCTGAAAAAAGAACCCTGATCAATCTTCAGCCTATAATGTTCCCACTGCTGGGAAACAAGGGACACCTCTTCTCTGTGAGAGTGAGTGCTGAGTGGGCCGTATTACACCACGTGGGCCCAGTACTGGTTGGTAGATGTCACATGTCTTCGAATTTTTGGTTCTACGACATGCCGGTTTCGTCACGATGTTTTCCTTCACCGTTTTGAGAGCAGTGATGAAATAAAGTAGGTACACAAAGTAGGAATGCACCTGCTCGCAACCCAAGACTCGTAAATCAGGGCCGAAACTATTGGGCCACCCCACCACTGCTCACTGATCAATAAAGATTGACATTAAAAAAAAAACGATACTTTCAGAAGGACCTTCTTACCTTAACATTTCCGTTGCTCTTAAAGCTATGCTCTTGATGCTTCACCATCTGTAACCTGTACTTCATGGTGACATCCAGTCTCCTGATCTGGTAATCATCAGCCCAACTTAGCATGAGATCCTTATCATTCTTCTGTAGTACCTTTGACGCGTTGACATCTTGCTCGAATTTCTGGACTAAGGCTTTTGTGTTGACTGGCTTTAAAATACGGTGCTGAAAAAATAAAATTTTGATATTTTGGGGTTTGCTAGAAGTTACTTCCATTACCAGACTTACTACAAACGGGATTAGATATTTTTGTTTTAATGTTTTCATAATATGTATTAACCGGTTATCTCTTTTGTACGCCAAACACGATCAAGTTTACCATCAGCAGCGTACGGGAAGCTGTGTGCATTAAACGTGACGAGATGTAAGGCTCTAAGAAGTACCTAAGTACGGTATGTACACACTCAACCCCTTGTACATTAGGCGACGCAAGTCTTCGATACCTTACGACTTTGGTATCACCTGGTAGTCACCTGGATACCAAAGTCGTAAGGTATTCGAGACTTGCGTCGCTTAGTGAACGAAGGTGCTTATTTTACGCCACTTCAAGCTCGCTGCAAACCGGACCATGTATAGCTGACATTATAATGATGACTAACATTTAACAAAATTCGGAATGTATTTCTTTGCTAAATGAAAATCAGTAGATAAGATATAATTTTAAAACGTGCAGTATGTAGATCCCTATCTATGTCGGATAGTATGAAATCACATCTATAACCAAACCCACGGAAGGGATACGCATTCTATTTTTAGTTCAGACCACACTGCCAAGACTAAAATCAAATAAGTAAGTCTAATCAAACTGTCAAGAAGTCTAAAAGGAAGTGGACTTACCTCACAAGATGCACTCCAACGCAGTACAGGCAACAGAAAAATAAATAATTTAATTACAAACATTATTTTATTCACAAAATAATAATTATTTTCCCAAAGTGCAGTGATCTAGTCGAGAGCATGATGTGTATTGCCTTATCTATAGCAGATTATACTCGATTTGAAGTAAAGCTAGCAATTTATTATGTAAATAAATAATTAATGATGACTATTTATTGATAATGTAGAAATGAGACAGTGCGCAGTAGTGAAGTTCAAAGGTTGTTTTACATCTTGTGAGTGGTAAACTTGGCAATTGCACAAATAATAAAATATGATCTTAATAATAAGTAGGTACCTATGTAAAGATGCTCGCCTCACCGCGAATATCACATAATGTAACGGTACAGAATCGAGCATTTCATCAGTGAAGGAGGAAAATCGAGCATTACAATGCAAAAGCTACTCAACAGAAATTTGGATTTAATTTCGTACACCGATAGTTTATAATATATCCTGGATTTATCCATGTGATAGTTTTTATCTCAACTTTTTCCTCCCGTGGGATAATTTTCGAGCTGTAGCGGACGATGCGCGATGCCGCTAACAAGTATCGTTTTTTTTTTTAAATGCAAAAAAAAAAATGTAACTCTCTCACACTTTACTGAACAGAATATTGATACACATAGGATAGATTCATATTACAGATTCTCACATAGGATAGTTACCGAAGTTCACGCCGCCAACGCCACGGGCCATAAACTAGTCTAAAATAGTTCGCTTCTCAAATCATTTATATGAAGAGGCTTTTCCCTTATTTTCCAATAAGTATATTACTTACAATACTGTCCGTCTGACTCTACGCATGCAGCGCCTGATAACCCTGGGGTCATCTGTCGACAGATTGATTTAATATTTATTTGCATGCAGTCACTGCACACCAAGGTCGCATTGAATAACTTGTGATTGTGTACCTAATATACCTTCCGCTAAAAGGAATAAACATTGTTTTTTATGCGTGGTCAAATCATCAAAGCGTGAAGTGAAGAATCTGTGTATAAAAAAAAATATGTAACCTACTATCCAAATTGAGAACCTCCTCCTTTTTTTGAAATCGGTTAAAAATGCTATGCCATTCTCTAAAAAACAATTTCTAGACTCTACGCTACGAGAAGCTCATCGGAAGATAGAACCTTTTGTTTTTTTTAGCTTGTAAGTAAAATCATCAAAATATGAGTCCTCCTGCCCTGTGTGGTGTAAAAGGGACTGCCACACTCGTACTGACTAAAATCCACGGTGTTCCTTCAATAGCCTTTACGTTCCAGGGTCACAGATACCTGTTTGGGCAATCCCTCTCATATTATAGAAGCAAAATTTTGTTTGTTTGTATGGAGTAATTTTTAAATTTCTATTTAGTTCTTTGTAATCTTATTAAATCACCGGAATTACTCAATTTTGATTGCTATATTATATTATGTGACAAAATTCTTTATTTTTCACTTACGTCATTGTTTAGAAAACATTATTAATACTAGATACTGGGACTGGGTCTGCTACAAGAGGAACTAGTGTGATAATCCACCACTCGGGCTCGTGAGGATGGTGATTCGAGCATCATTTTACTCATTTCTTTTAGTTTGACTGTTTCGTATTCCATTGATTGCTGAGTTATACCTACCTGTTATAAAATAAAAAAACTAATTTGAATAATCGTTGAAAAATATAACAGAGTTAAAGTAAAAAAAAAATACGTTCGAAAATGTTTTGTTAATCTTTTTATTTATTACAAAAATAAATTGTCAAATACATTTTTACAATAACATTAACAACAAAGTGTATTAGTTCATAATTTCATTTAAAAACAAAAAATTGTACTTTTTTACGTATTTTATTATTTTACTTTTATTATTATGTATCATTTTAGATTATTTATTTGTTGTTGTAGGTATTACTTACAGGACAAAGTCTATGTAGTATTTTACTATTTTAATTTTTTGGGAAACTTGAATTCATTTCGACATTTGTGTGGATAAAAACGAATATTTTTATCTAGAAAAAAGAAAAGGGAAAGGAAATAGGATAAATGTTTAGATATTGGTCTTATTTCCTCTTCTTTTTCCATCATTATCTTTCGGGAAAACTTCGGCTATTCCCGCGGAATTCGTGAGATTTTCCAAACCCAAACTAAATAGATACACAAAAATAATTACTACACTTAGTTAAACATACAACAATTTACACGTTACATTTATACTTAATCCTCAAATTAAAATACATTTTATTTTATAAACTATCACAGTGCGTCTGTATACCGAATTTTATACTTATTAAAATACTGGACTGACCCGTTTAACATGAAAATAGAGTTAGTAATACCTTACTAGTTTTACATTTTTTATTTACATTTAAAGGCAGACACTATAAATAGGTACTTCTGCATTTTGTAAATTATAAAAAAAATACCATCAACTTTTTTTCATTCGATTAAAAACTAGACAATAACAAAATTTAGTTTTCAATAGATTTCAAGCAACACAGTGTAAAACGGGTCACCACAATATTTTAAATCACGTTAAAAATAAAATAAAAACTCAATTTTCCAATGACATAACCCAATTTCATTTGTTAACTAAAATAAATTATTTTTTATTCTTTGTACAATAATTTTTAAATCTAAGTAATTTTGAGTCTTAAATCTATACATACATTTACATACTTAGTATGTTTTTGGATAAAGCAGCTTTAATAATTATACAATGGGTGCTTTCTATCTGGCAGAAACTTGTTTCTCCGAAACCTATTTGGCAGAACTCACTTGGCAGAAACTTTTTTAAACGAACATTGTTATGGTATAATTTTTTTTTAATATAATTGTTTTTTGGCCTAATGTTTTTATGTCCGAATTTAAATTGGGATACTTTTAAGATGGCAGAATTGTATTGGGCATAATTACTTTTGTCAGAGTTACAATTTTACATATTTTCATTTAGCATAACGTTTATTTAGAGCGCCGATTATTTGGAATAATTTGACTTGGTATACTTCGAAGATCACAGAATTTCAGAATAGAAATAATTTAATAGTCATAATAAAAAATAAAAAAAATGTTTTATAAAATCAATATGGTGTGCTACAAAAGTTAGTGACAGAAATGAATCGCTGCAAAACCGACTTCACGTAGTCTTGTCTGCCCTACCCCTAGAGTGTAATTTATAATCGCGTAGGCGCGGAGGGGCGAGGCGGCCCGCGAGCTGAGGAGCAGGTGGTTTTAACGCACACCGCCGCGGCTGAGGCTGGCCGGCTCGCCGGCCAGTAAGCCGAAGCTGCGGTGGTGGGCGTAAAATCATCTGCGACGATTAGCTCGCGTGGGACCGCCAGAGACCCGCAGCGCCGGAGCCGTGACAGAAGCCATGCCTGCTGCATGTGCTGAATGCTTGCTGCATGCTTACTGCATCATCTTACTGTCTGGGAAATAAAAACCACACACTTATGCAAAAGATGATTCTGGTTGTGAACTTTCTACGAAATGATGGTTATACTTATTGATTATTATGGAAATGAAATTTATGCCTAAAGATGATTCTGACTTACAAAATTATGGGTTTCGGTGTTATGGTAAATGAGTGTATGCCAAACGATTTTCTGCGAAAAGAGGTTTATGCTATCCGTTGCTATGCAAAATAAAATTATGACGTAAAAAGTTCTGCTATAAAGGGTGGACCCTTATACAATACCTATGTATTTGGGTATATAAAATAATAACTTACTTCTGAAAGTTTTTAGAATTAGTAAGAACACGCATATTGCAGAGTTCTTGATACTTTTACTGTGTACCAAAATGGTGTTTTTTTTTTAACTTACAATTCGAATCGATTTTTATCTATATCTAATTTTTCGAAAATATTTCGGATGTGTATCGGAATAATTCGACTGACTAATCTATTAGTGTTATTTAAAAAAAATCCTATAGTGCGACACGGTCCTAGATGTCCTGTCGAAAAACTTGATAATTTTTATTCACCGCCTTATAATCACTACTACAGTCAAAGACATGAACTAGATAATTAATACTATAGTCTCCAAACTAAGTTAATATCAATCTCATTAATTTCACGGATGATCAATCATAGTTGATCACGGACACAATTTTACTATAACAAAATTAACTAATATGACACAATATAATTTCAATACAGATCTTGTAATAACTTGGTTAAAATCGAAAGTGCTGAAATTAATCTCTTTTATGGGACCTTTTTTGGGTTTTGTAGAATCATCAATCGCTCTGACCGACTCGTGATAAACCCGCCCTGTTCCTTATCCTTACTCAACCAATTTAATTGGCCTTTGCATTCTAGGGACGAAGAAGAAGAAACCTTGATCTAAGATTTCTTCAAGCATGTTTCTAAGTTGATAGATTTTTGGGTTCTGGGATTTTATTTTAGTTGAAAGAAAAATCGCCTCAAGTGAATATCGCATCATAAAAAATAATGTTCTCATTTATATCTAGACATTGCTTAAACATAATTAAAATTGACGACAGCTCCAGTAAGTTACAAATGCACTCATGTTCGAGCTACCTCGCTACTTCCCTTACAAATCCAAAATAACAATTTATTCATTGATAAGAACCTCAGGTAGTTTTCCCACTCCACTTTGGTAATAAAACAAACCACAGATCATTAAAACAGCCTCGAAGCATGATAAAATATTCCTATCCCCTCTAAATTATTACACCTCCAGCAACTTTCGATGCCACCAAAGTCTACAAGACCGATACCTTCTATCCTCTATTTATACAATACTTATAGTCTTCAACAGCAGCACAGGACTTGGAGATGGCTTGCTTCTTCAGGTGGTTCAGTTTTCTACGGGCATGGGCCACCAGGTCCCGGTAAGATCGCCTGGTGAACGGCATGTCGTCTCGTACTCGGTGAATCTCGGTGAGAGCGAGTCGTTGCCAACGTCTGACTCTGGGTGTGAACTGCGGAAGAAGATGTTGAGAAGTTAGTTTTAGTTATCATAATAATCTGTAACAAGCCAGAAAGGGAAATTTTAAAACATCGACCCGAAGGGGATTTTTAGGCCAAATGGAATACAGATTCATACCGTTTGATATCTGCCCCAGTTACCGCACCGCCGAAACGCTTACTCGTATAGGGCAACGACAAAGGGGGATTGTCAAAAACTGATGTCTGGGAATCCTCACTTATGCCATCTGGGTCAATCCCCCATATAGATGAAAATCCTTAATGACTACAATCTAAGGAAGGTGCAGAAGAGGCATAGCCTGCTAAAAAATGGCTGGCTGAGATGTCAATTTTGAGTTTTAAGAGCATTAGCGGCCCCTTTCCTACTGCTAGGATCCATGCTTTCAATCTGTGAGAGCAACTTCTAAAAGTTCGTATATTTCCGCAATCTTCCAACATCTTGGATCATGCAAATCTAGTCCATAAATGCAGTCATCACTATTTCTATTGTGTTTCACAACTGCCACAGCATATCAATTAATTGCTACACTTTCTCTTTTAATCCCAGCTTAGGAATTATTCATTAATGTAATGATTATACAATGGAAAGACCCACAGTCAGTGTCGTAGCTAGCCTAGCCTTTTATGCGTCTAGTGCGAGCTTCTCTAACTGCGACCTGGGCCGGCGAGTGATAGTGACAGAGCTATTCATGTCGTCTAGCGCCATCTCGTTCACTCACTGGAACAAGCCTGGTTTTAAGACGTTGTGATACCCCCCCTGTGGCCTACCATGACGGCTTAAAGCGTGGGTAGTTAGGCTGTGGGAAAGAGACAGAGCTATACAAGTCGTCTAGCGCCATCTCGTTCCTTGACCGGAACCACTCACGCTTTGAGACGTTATGGTAGGCCATCATTACAACGTCTTAAAACCAGGCTTGTTCTGGCGAGTGAAAGTGACAGAGCTATTCAAGTCGTCTAGCGCCATCTCGTTCACTTACTGGAACACGCTGATTTTAAGACGTTGTAATACCCCCCCCCTGGCCAATTGTGGTCCTGGTCTGGCCATTTCTGCGCCCCGCCAGGGTCTGCGCCCAGTGCCTGGACACCGTTAGTTATTTTTGGTACTGCCTACATTTTGCTTTCTGATTATGATGATACATACCTCGCATGGTTTACTGCAATTTCTGACGACTTTGTCACATCGTTTTAAGTAGTCTTCGCTCTGAAATAAGAAGAAAATATTTGTATGAGAATAATGGAGGGGAGTGGTGGTTAACATAGAAAATAGTTCAGGGTTATTTGGAAGAGTCGTATGACCGTTTGTAAAGGTAACTGTGACCCTAGAACGTAAAAGGCAAAGGAGCAGAGCGAGTTTTTAGTCAGTAAGAGATTTTCAAGAAACCAGTAGAACAGTCTATTGTAACAATGTTTACACCTATTTTTTCCTAAGAAATCAAACATTTTATACAGTTATTAACTCACAGGAAAATACAATATGTATAGCGTTATAAAAAAAAAAAACATTTAGAAACCAGTATTTCCGCAGTCCAGCACAAAATGCGGAATGGTGGAATTCTTTACATTGCAGATCTCATTCCAATAGAAAAAAATGTCTTGCTTGATTTATCCTTGTATGCCTGCCTAAATTATTATACGTATTCTATTTTCAAAGCCTGAAGATGCTGATAAACTTTGAGCATTCACTTGTAAAACAATTACGTCGAGCATTCGCCGTTTTTAATTTTGTCGAACTGAACAACGAACCGAGCCAAACATCGCTACTATTCCACGATCTTTCGAACGCGAACGCTCTAGTTGATGGTCGTCAAGAAAGTTTTCTTCATGAAGATGTTACGACTTATAGTCGGCTCGGAAAAAAACCAGTATTTTTACCCGACTGCGCCAGGAGGGTTATGTTTTTCGAGTGTATGTATGTATGTAAGTATGTATGTATGTATGTATGTTTCTGTGTGTTGCTCTGCAGCCTAAACGGCTTGATGGATTTCAACTTGAGAGGTGTCGTTAGATTCGTCTTAAACGTGAGAGTGTCACTGGGTACATAAAACTGGCCAAGTGCGAGTCGAACTCGTGTGCAAAGGGTTCCGAAATAAATTTTTTTTTATAAAATCTCTCACATTCTATCAAGTGGGGTATCAAATTAAAGAATGTTAAAAATGGTTTACCAAAATATATATAACTTATATGTTTCAATTTAATTTGGACTGATAAATGCTAACAAAAACTAAAAATAGTAAAATAAAATAAATATTTAAAAAAAAACAAAAAACCCGACTGCGTATAAAAACTAAAAAGAAAGAAACAAGCCCAGTAGTTTAGAATTCACTCATTCATACTCACAGTCGGGGCCCATTCAAATTATACCAATCAAATCTTCCCAAAGGGCCCCGACTGTGAGTATGAATGAGTGAATTCTAAACTACTGGGCTTGTTTCTTTCTTTTTAGTTTTTATACGCAGTCGGGTTTTTTGTTTTTTTTTAAATATTTTTTAATTAATATCTTTACCCAGCTGTGGAACAAAAGGCCTAAACAAGTGGCAAACGAAACTCAAAAATACTCAGAGGTCTTTTTTTTTAAATCTTGGTAATTTCATCAAATGTGTCCTCCCGCCAAGGGTAGGACGGGAGGGACTGTCAGACTCGTACTGGCTAAAATCCACGGTGATCCTTCTATAGCCCTTTACGTTCCAGGGCCACGGCCGGGGTAGGATTTGGCAATCTAAGAAGGGACAGCTCTTTGAGGCGTGCGTGGAACACGACGCGCCGTCGACTCGGGCATGGTCCATGATCGGACGGCTAGTCACCCATTACTCACCGTCCGACACCCAAGAGCATGAAGTAGAAAATCTATTAAAGCCTACTGAGTTTTTAAGTTTACCGTTTGTCACTTGTCTAGAGGGGCTTTACCAAGTAATCATCATTTATATTTACCTTATTTAGATGCATGCGGAACACGATCATGTGCCCCAGAAAGAACTTGTGATGACAGTCACCGCTGTACACGGCTGCCCTGCGCGCATCATGCTCGATCTTCTTCACCCGGTACTCGAACTTCGTCCAACACTCGTTAACCTGGGAAAAGACAGTGAAGTTATTAGTTCAGTTGGTCTTAAGTTACGCAGTAAATTGATATGTGTTTTGCGACAATAGCTGAGTGGTAAACAAGTATAAGTAATTGTTTAGAACTTCAACATTATTCGTGGAGCAATGGAACGAACTTGAAGGATACAAAGGACAAGTTTCCGTGTGCTAGTACGCCAAGTCACATCCTTCGAGTCCGTGATCAGTACTCTAGCTCTAGAGCCACAGATATAAGTAAGAAGCCTAGACATTATGGATGACCTACAGCTTAGAAATGACGGATTTTTTGTGGGTTTCAAGTCAGACCAAAACAGCTCCATAAAATATAGCGAAAAAAAATAACGTACCTAACAGGGGACAGGAACATTCTAGAAGCGAAATGGTACCCAACTTTTAGTTGCGATCAATTTTTAAGCTGTACTTTACGACGAGCTCTTCGTCGAAACAGAATATTGCGACACGTTGAGCTTAGTGAATACCATATTGTAGTTTCGACGCTGAGCCGCAGGAACACAATGCTGTGCCATTAGAGAATAGCACTGCTGCTCACGCCTTAGAATACTTTTGTCCAGTGGGGACATGATATACCAATTATAATCAGTCTTAAGCTAATGGCTTGCCTTCTTGTAAATTCAGATATTATGTGACATTATTATTAACTGATCATATTCCAGAAATTCCTCCAGATTTCTGAATGACATAAAATATTCCAGTTTACTCCCTTTAAATAAAGTTCATTTTAGCACGGATGGACATAACGGTGAGCTAAATATACGGCAAGGTTTACTGAACAGTATGGACGCAGGTTGATAGGGACTGAAATACTAACTGAGACAAACGGTGACGTGCTGATCTCATTACTAAGGCCACGAGATCAGCGGAGCAGTTTGTTGGTTAGTTAGTTGGCAATCATTTACAATATTTAAGTATATTATTACTTTTTTGTCTCATTTTTCTTTACATTTTTACAAAAAATATGTTTAAAAATATAAAAATAACAGTCCACCAGCATCGGGAACAGGGTCCGGGCTGCCGGTGGTCAGGGCTCTTGAGAGAGGAACCTCCTAACAATACGCGCCGTGTCCAGAAGTACTGCCTTCTGAATCAAGCCCTTGAACCAGCTGCCTAACGAGAGTTCAGGCTATTATTTATTACGCTGTCTTTCAATTTAGTGATGTGGCAAAAAAAATTCTCTACACATTTTTTTACAACATTTTCAGTCTGTCGGCTGTAGTTTTAAACTAATGGGACCCTAACTTCATTTTATTTAATGCTTAAATTTAAATAAATGGCCTCAACACTTAACCGTCTAACGCACACTTTTTATTCATTAGGCATTTATTACTATTAGAAGTCATGCTATTACCATACTGTGCAATTAATCATTTTTATTGATGTACGGTATTCTTATGCACAATGAACAAACACGACATAAAAAAGTCGTGTTAAAATAATTACGGAATGCACATATCTGTTTTGTTTTTGCACTAATATTGTATGCACAGACACCTCGCTAATAGTAAGGCCACACCGCGATCTCATCACTGCCAAGGTTTGAAACAGTGATGGACGCGAGAACCTATATTATTAGATTATGTATTAAAATTATTTATATTCTTCCGATACGGATTATTTTTAAATACTGTGGGATGTTATCGGCTTGGCTCAATCGATGCCGCATAGATATAGCGTAAATTGATCGAAGATATTGACTTATCGTTGCTATGCTTTTTTTGGGTGGTAATCATCAAATAAGTCCTCCCGCCTTGGGTGGAGCAGTGTCTGACTCATACTGTCTAGAAATCCATTGATTTTTCTTTGCATTAAACCCTAAGAACTGATCAAAATTATCTGGCTTATAATTTTTTCCACTCTTTACATATGCAATTTTAAAGGTAGAAAGGTTTCGAAATACCTCACAGACTTTTGAGAAAAATGTCTGGCTTGGTTTATTCCAACTTCTCAGGCAGGTCTGCATTTCCATATTTAGAGATATTTGAAGAAGTTCCATGACTAGAAAAACATGTCATCATCTTTGTAGATAGTCCTCACGGGTCTAAAGTCCCGGGATCGCGGGTTTGTCTAAGCAGGGTACCGAGGTTCTGGAACGCAAACTGAAGGAACATGGTGGGTTTAGCCAGTAAGAGTCGGACAAATCCCTTTCGCTTTACCCAGGGCATGATGGCTGCAGACACGTGCTCACTTAAATCCACTTCAATAGCCCTTAACTTGTCAGGGTCACGGTTACGTGATCAGGGGCCTTACCACGAGCTCTTAAAGGTGGATCCAGACTTGGCAAGGCATGCGCTCCTCACGGCGCACAACGCATGCCTCGCAAGGTTTACCTTTATATTCGTGGCGAGGCATGAGCTACGCACGTGCGAGGGCTAGCCAACGTATGTCGGCAAATGCTTCAAGATCAAAGTGCCTCAGTGCGAGCATTACATTAGTTGTGGACGTAGCCGCACATGCGTTGTGCGCCGTGCGGAGCGCATGCCTCGCCAAGTCTGGATCCACCTTAACGCAATCCAGTTTAGGCTGTGGGAAAGAGATGGCGCTAGACTACTTGTATAGCTCTGTCTCTTTCCCTCAGCCTAAACTGGATCGCGTTAAGAGCTCGTGGTAAGGCCTCAGACAGACCCGCGACCCCGGCAGGTACATTAAAGTTTAGCCTCTGTTTCATCTAAGTACATAAATACAAAGCCGTTTTTGTTTCTAGTTTTAAGAGCGTCAACATAATGACGGGGCCCCCCTCTCAGAGGGCCAAAGCCTGCCGGGGTCGCGGGATTATTTCCTTACCGTGACCCCGGAACATAAAGGGCTATTGAAGGACACCGTGGATTTTAGTCAGTAGAAGTCTGACAGTCCCTCCCGCCCTGCCCGGGGTTGGAGGAATCATTTGATGATTTTGCCACGTAAAAAAAAAAAAAAGTTTTACTCTTGAACTACATAACAACAAACAGATGCAACTCTGATCTCATAGTTGATGTATTACAGGTGTTGTCACATAAAATATCATATAACTGACCAGTTGGGACGTAAAGCTGTTGCTGCCAAGGCCGGAAAATGGATTGGCTGCATGAAATATTTATGTAATGGTTTAATAATTATTTTAGTGAAATATTACAAGGCTTAGGTATGATAAAAACTGGATCCGAAAAATCAAAGACATCACTAATTTGGCTGCGTGGTGGATTACGCCGCATCCTTATTATAAACAGGAGTGGACCATGACATTGAAAGGCCTGGTCTAATCCTATTTAGAGACCTGCATAATTAACCAACTAATTGACATTTTGTCAAAAATGTGTATTCGAAAGTAATACACCTTTTTTTACTCCCGTTTGATCACTATACATTCCACTTCATGGTTTTTTTTTGCACATATGGTGAAATGATCAAATGAGTCCTTCACCCAGGGAGGGACGGAAGGGACTACCAGACTCATGCTGACAAAAATATCCACGGTTTCCTTCAGCGGCTTCAGCCCTTTACCTTCCAAGGAAAGCACGTTTGATAATACAGATTTCTGCAGTGAATTCCACTACTTAGGAATTTTCAATCAGTTTAATATACCTATAGCTGTTTAAACACATGATAATATCAGATTTATGATATCAAAAAGAATGCATATCGTTATTAATAGTAATTAACTGTTATTGAGTAGGAACGCGCGGTTTTTATATCATAAACAGTTGTATTTAATTAAAGAATGCAGTTCGAGTCCTTGAGATAACTTCGTGATTTTATTGCGTATCTTATTTCTACCAGTTTGATATCCGTTAGCCTGATAACCGAAGTATATGAACTATTGCAATATTATAGTACTTGTCTATTTACACTTCTATTATATTTGCAAGTGGATATATCCAGATAGAGCGGGTCATCCAATCTAATATTAAAAAATATAAAAATGCTAAAGTTTGTCAGGATGGACTAATGATTTGTACTTCGATTAATTATTATTAATAGCTTGTTCAAAAGATTTGTTTGTAAAGCACACAGATAGTTTATAACCTGGATTTTCACAAATAGGTTTTTATTCATATCCAGACTTCCAGCTAGGACACCTTGCGGGACAGAGCGGGCTTAACGGGCCCAATGCAGGTTACGGTTAGTAATTAGTAACCACTCATGTCATAATTTTTTTTTTAATGCTAGTACGAACCATTTCATTTTAATTCGTAAAAAAATGCGTTATGTATATTTGTTTGCGGTGCATCTATTGCAACTAGATATATTTTAAGATTCCTTTGATCTCTATTTGCGATACAAATAGATAAATAATACAAGCACTTGCCAAAGAATTCTATTGCTATAAATATTGGTAAATTAATAAACATTCATGAACTATGAGCCTATCCTGATGCCATTATTCACAATCTAAATAATTATGTACATTACTCATCACAAGTTAGGGCGCTCCCTCACCGCGAGCATTCACATGTAATGTAATGTAACGTTACAGATTCGAACATTCGAAGACAATAGAGCATCTAATTGCGCACTTTTATGTTACATTACAGGTGAATGCTCGCGGTGAGGGAGTGCCTTTTAGCCAGAGGTGTAGCTAATCTACAGGTGCCCACATTTCGTCAAAAATAGGGGGTGAACTTTTCTCCATAAACCAGGCCCGGTTCATCATCATCTGCGTAGCCTTTTCCCAACTTTATTGGGGATGGCTCCCAGTCGAAACCAGGCACCGGATTAACTGAATATCAGTATTTTACATGGAGCGACTGCCTATCTGACCTTCACAACCTGGGTACACTCCAGAAACTCAGATAGGTACCCCTTGCTAAGATTGGTTATCAGTATTTCGAGCTTCTGACGATCAGCCACGGTTCTCAAAGATCTACTTAAGAGAGTTGCGATCGATAAGGCCTTAAATTATTTTCCGAGACACGGAGGAAACGCACTATTACAGAAGGTGAAACATCCACGGAGCAGCCTCGGCAAGCGAGGCTTAACCTTGAATATAGACAAGCAGTAAGTTTAAAAGGAAAATAAAGAAAATCATCATCATCATCATGTCAGCCGTAAGACGTCCACTGCTGAACATAGGCCTCCCCTATAGACTTCCAATAGGACCAGTTGTCGCGGCTTGCATCCAGCGTGATCCTGTGGTCTTCATAAGATCGTCTGTCCACCTTGTAGGTTTTTTTTTATTGTGGTAAAATCATCAAATTAATGAATCCTCCTAACCAAGGTGGGGCGGGAGGGACTGTCGGATTTGTATTGACTAAAATCCACGGTGATCCTTCAATAGCCCTTTTAATTCCATGGTCGCGGTAGCTGTTTATTCCCGCGACCCAGGAGATTTCGCTAAAAGATTTTTACACATTATCCATTACTAATCATTGTTTTTTTTTACATGGAAAAGAGCAGTGGTGGCCCAGTGGTATCGGCCCCGACTTACGAATTGTAGGTCGTGGGTTCGAATCCAGCCAGGCGCATTACTTTGTGTACATTATTTCATCACCACTGCTCTCAAAACGGTAAAGGAAAACATCGTGAGGAAACCGCGCCATGTCCTAGAACCAAAAATTTAAAGACATGACTGTGACATCCACCAACCTCCACTGGGCCCGCGTGGTGGATTATGGCCCACTTCCTCTCACAGAGAGAAGGCCTGTGTCCCAGCGGTGGAAACATTTATAGGCTGATGATGATGTGGAAAAATCAACAAATGAGTCCTCCTACTCAGGGTGGGCGGGAGGGACTGTCAGACTTGTACTGACCACGTGATCCTTCAATGGCCCTTTACGTTTCATGGTCACGGTTACCTGATATTACAGTCCTGCAACCCCAACCCCAGCAGGCTTTGGCCCCCTAAGCCTAACCTTGTAAGCCTTACCTTGTAGGTAAAATTTTGTTTGGATAGTGGTGTAAATGTAAGCGGTCCAAAATTAGATTCAACTATTATTAATGACTTTAATTAACGATGAGCCTATCCCGTGATTAATCAGAATCCCAAAAATAACTACTTCCCAATCTAATTCTCGGTAGAGCAACATTGGGAGTAGCCAGGTGCTAGCATTATGCAACGTTGCACAATTACTCACGTGCCCTTGAACGGCGAGTGCCGCAGTCAAGGTGTGCACTTGTATTGCAGAAACTCACATCCGAGTAGGGGCACCATGCTGAGGACTTTCGGATGGACTGTACTTTACGTCATTCGTCATCCGTAAAGCAGACAAGGGCATACCTAACTTATTAAATTGTATGTTAGGTAGCTACTTCAAAAATCGAAGTGCACTCAAAACAAACAGTTTCCTGAGATCTTATTATCAATTTATCGATACTACATTGATAACCTCATACTTCTGACAACAGGAAGAAACAAACATACCGATATCTGACCTACAAGTAATTAAATTAAATTGTTAATATATTAATTATGTAAACAGCGGCGTCTTTGAACAGAGAAAACACTTATGTTAGTTTTCAATAGCACTTAGAGAAATATTTGAAAATAATTATGCACTGTTGGAAGGTCAAAATCATCATCATCTGCCTAGCCATTTCCCAACTACATTGGGGTCGGCTTCCAGTCGAACCAGATGCAGATGTATTTTACATGGAGCGACTGCCTGTCGGACCTCCACAACCCAGTAACCGGGTATTACGTTACCCCATGGTAAGACTGGTGGCCAACTTTCTGACTAATAGTAACGTCTCAAACTCTACTCGATTCAAAGATCTACAATGGCAGCCGGGACTATAGCGGCTTTTCATGGTTTCCGAGACACGGAGGAAACTCGCTATGACAGATGGTCACCCAACCACAGACCAACCTCGGCAAGCGCGGCTTAACCCCGAAGATCGGCCTGTTATATGTAGTAATCTGGTCACTCCCAAAGGTTATGCAGTTCAAACCACAATTTATGAAAAGTAAGGAACTAGTTTTAGACTTTTAAATGAACACAGGACCGGTTGACACCTGTGGCTATGCTAAACACATCCTAGCAATTACAGGATAACGAAGTATCGCCCGATGAGCGAGAATGCAAAAATTAAATTGGTTTCCAACTGAGTCCAGAGCCATGAATTTAAAACCACTGTATCAAAGTATAAACACGGGAAGTAGGTTATCTTCATACAAACGCACCGCGCGCGGCTTGTATGTGTGCGCCATCGTATCTATGCGTCGCCGCACGCACACTTAACAAAATCTCGAGCGGTTTCGAGTAGCGCCGGTCGGGGCTAACACTGCACGAGGTTCGCGCGTCACGGCTTTTCGGCACCGCTAAATGAATCAAAAATGTCTGATAATCGCAAGAAAAAGTATTGCTGTGTGTTTGGGTGTATTAATAATTCATCAATTCCAGAATTGTCTCTGTTCAGATTACCTATTGAACGGGAAAGGAAAGCTTCTCACTTATTCTAGCATTATTTTTTTGATGATGAGATACTACTTACTTCTTTTTTGTTGTATTTAGTTTTCTATCACACAGGGGAAGTAGGTAGGTAGGTATGTCTATTTCCCCACTACATAGAATGTTTTAGGTACTTTTGATCTGTCAACTGATTTGCCGCTATTGCTTTGTTTACGTTTAGTTTTGCCGATTTCTCAGTATTGTACAGCTTGACATAAAAATGTAGAAAACCGGAAGTCACCACTGTCTTCGCGCTACCAGCACTTTGAATGATTTTATTTAATTTTTTTCACTTATTACGTTAGTTTTATGGCACAATAATAAATCTAACAAACCTGCGGTCTTTGTTTACATCAAATATCAAAGATTTTAAAACGCTGTCAGAAATAAAAATTTTAGTTCCGTTTCAACCCGTTCTGGCCAAGCTGTAGGTGTATTAACTGAGTACCTAACTAGTTATAGTTATGAAATCGTAACGAAAAATAAGTTAGTAATTGACTTATTATAAGTTAATAATTTAAACACAGGCTCTGGTGTATGTTACCGCCTGTGCCGTCTAGTGGCGAAATGAAGAGTCGGGACAGCGACGTTGCCGCTGTGTGGGTGCGAACGAAGCGCGGACAGTCGCGCCCACACTGCCCCGCCGCGCCACCGCCGCCGCCGCCCGGTTTTTTCTTTATATAAATAATGCTGCTCTGTATCATGAATACATTTCTATATTTGATAGGAACATTGTTGAACTTTATTTAAGCTTTAAACTAATGTCTACTGTCACCAGTTCATAAGTGAGGCCTGATAGACCCTGTACCCAGACAATAAAAGTAAAAAGTACTACTTCCTGACCCTTGCCAATTTAAAGGTACTGAATTAAAATTTAGATAAAAGTGACAACCCTAAGACAGTAGGCAATTATATCGCGGATTGGGCCGGAGATAACCTACTTCCCCTCTTTATACTATGACTGTATCCATCCCTATTTGTATCGTTAAAGCAAGTCGTTTTTGAAGGTACATAGTTTATTTACGACAAAAAATACAAGATCAGATCTATATTTTTTGTTTATCGTAAAAGAACGCTCTTTCAAATTGGAGGTCTTAAGACCTTTATTTCTGGACTATTGAGCAAGAGGTCTTGGGTTCAGTTACCACTTCGGGCAACGTGTGTACTAGGTTTTCCGTCTGAAATTTCTCGGGTGGGTTTCACAATTTCAGTTTCCGTGGCTAGCAGCCACTAATACTGCCCGCCCTGGGAATTGAATCCAGGATCTCAAATTCAGTTGTTGCGCTAGAGCTAAAAGGCTGTTATTGCTCGCAAAGAAAACCTTAATTAAATCCAAAAGCCTGACTCGCATTTTAGTCACAGTAGTAAGATAATAAACATAGTAGGTAGATAAGGAACTGATAGCAGAAGATACTTTAATGTATAATTTATAAGCAGTTCTACTTGAGACGGTTACTAGTTGTCCGCGGGATTACGTTTATCAAGTGTCTTATCACATGCAGCTTTTATTTTAAGTGTTTAGGCAAGGAAATTGTTTGTAAATATTTCTACTTTTGAAGAGCAACTTCATTCACACAGAACAAACAGCGTGGACTTTTAATCAGTAGGAAGTGTCTTTTGGGACTGTTAGAGAACAGTCCCTTTCGTCCTACATGGGGTCATTCGAAAATTTGAAAAAAAGGCGTTAAATGTCTTTTTTTTAGCGTTGCAAAATCATCAAATGAGTCCTCCTACCCAGGGCAGGGCAGGGGACTCTCAGACTTGTACTGACTAAAAAAAAATCCAAGGTGCCCTTTACAGTCCGGGGTCACGGTAGCTGTTTAGTCCTGTGACCCGGCAGACTTGGGCCCTATAGGGGCGAGGGCGTGTCATTGTGCTGACAGCGCAATGACACGCCCTTCTTTGAGGCTCGCGTGGAACGCAACGACCCGGGCATGGTTCATGGTCGGACAGCAAGACGCCCATTACTCGACGCCCGCACGCCCGAAATGTATAAAATATTCAAAATAAATATTGTTTTACACACGCTTTCAAAAGCATCAAAACAATTTCTCCATTTGCAAAACAAAACAGCCAAAACATAACACAAACATCAAACATCGGACACGTGTGGTCACCCTGTTCTGACGTCGTGCACTTTGGCAGCAACTCAACTGGCAAGCCGATGACGTTAGCAGTGACGAGCCCGCTTACATTGATCGACTGCTAATTATTGTTGTTTGTATTGCATTTAGCTTTGATGCTGATAATGCTGTTGTATTAGATGTCATAGACCAAGGAACCGCAGCGAAGGTTCGCCATCGCTCCTTGTAGAAGCCTGGTTTACAGCTGCATCTGGATAAAATGGAACGGAACATAGTTTGAAAACGGACAGGCAAATGATGGCGTTGCGATCAAACATAAGTTGTCCTTACCTTTGACTAGAGAAGAGGTGATTAATTAAATAGAAACGGAAGCAGAACACATGCAGCTGCGTCGACCACAAACATAATAAGATAAAGACAAAATATAGACTGATAATAATGCATCTTTATTATTATGCTTATTTGATATTATATAAATGTGTTGCATTCCCTTTCTTAGCTCTCAATACTGTTCAAAGCCATGGAAAGGCAAAGTGTGCAATTACAGTGGCGCGGGGCGGGCAGCGGAAGCGGGTGGCGGTTCACGAAACGGACTAGATTTCCGCTCAATCCACCCCGCCCGCACTTGGTGCACCTTAGTCAAGAACTATGTGTGTTTGCGTTACCCGCCAGCGGATTCCGCTGCCCGCCCCGCTGCTACTGTAATTGTACACTCAGTTCGGGCTATGATTAAAGCTTTATCATTTACAAGCTTTCCCCACCGCCTAAATAAGAGGACCCTTACCAGCAAAAATGAAACAATTGAGGAACTAAGAAGCTCTGACATTTAAAATCTCATAGTACGACAGTTGTGGCATGCTAATTGGAAGACTGTTTATCAGCTGTCGGAATATTATAATTATGTTTTAAGGGACATCAAGGATTACTACGATCCATTAGTTAAGAATTGGCATTTTGCCGGGAAATGCAAAATACGATAAATTATATAACTCTACATTATAGTTACAATTCTACAACTTTATCGTTATAGGTGCAACATTTCGCATCGAATTGTGAGAAACCATTAAATCTATGTTTTATTAAGTGATAATATTCTAATGATGATACCAAAATCAACACGTAGTCAATAGAATAAACATTAATTATATATACGTATATAAGCTTTTGGAATTCTCAACTCCTCTTCGGGGTTTATAGGCTAATAGGTTATGGCTTTACTGAATTGCAATGAGCAGTTTAATGGTTAAATGGTTACTTCGCTGAGGTCTGAGGTTCGCATCTGATATTTACACTTTAAGGCAGTGAGAACTTATCGTTATTTGAATATTCACAAGCGAAATTGTAAGGTTCCTATATTATACTGCTATGCCTCATATATCGAAAAAGTGTTGCCAGTATGTACAGCGTACTTTGTAGTATTACGGAGTAAATTGTATAAAAACTTAAAAAGCGCCACTAATGGACAGACGACGAACTTACTACTTTCATAACGTCAAAATACCAGTTTACATCACAAAAACGCGAAAACTCGTGACAAGGTCTGTGTCAAAAACTTCAATATTGTTATTTTTGTATCGTGGTAAAATCTTAAAATGATTCCTTCCACCCAGGTCAGACAGGAGGGACTGTCAGACTTGTACTGTCTAAAATCCACGGTGTTCTTTAATAGCCCTTTACGTTCCGGGGTCACTTTAATTCGTTAGCCCCGCGACCATCTATGACTGTTCAAAGAAGCTACACCAATATTTTACTAAACGTACGTGTTACATGCAATTTATTTCCTAAAGAAAAATGCGTTAGGTAAAGGATTTGCCACAATCTTGGTGTTCGTCTACGCGTCTCCAAGTGCACATTAAAATTAAGTAGTTAACATTTATTCATTATCACCTAAATCTTTCTTATCAACGCAATATGGAATTATACACAAACATAATATGACGAGAACGTTCACCTCTTGCCAAAAATCAATACTAAATATAGCAGTATCAGACTATCAGTAATGTGAGACGTTATACTTCCTATTTCCATGCCAACCTTAGACATTAGAATTATCTGTAACTCTATCAAAATATCCTTTATTTAAAACTTTTTATTTACTCTGTTTTTTTTTTATTTATTTTTTTTTATTAAACATTGCCCCACCCTGGAATCTTCTTCTTGTACCGTGGGCGTTTAAAAACATAGAAACTCACATACACAAACACTCAGACCCGGAATACCTACTTGTAGGTCATAAAAATATTTGTTCCGTGCAGGAATCAAACCCGCGACTCGATGCGAGCCAGTTGAGTAGTTCGAGGCCGCACCAACGCCGTAGTGTAAATGTAACGAGTTTTGGTCGAGGCTCATTTAAATTTAGGGAATCATAGACACGACGAAGAATAACTCCACGTGAATCTCATTAAAAATTATAACAAACAGTTTCTGTACTGGAAGCAAGGTTATGACTTCATGACTTTAAAGACAGTCTGAAGTAATCTACTAATATATTTATGTTGACAATATGTCGGTCGTTATTTAGAGTTACGACTGTTTTATTGGTCAGTATAAGATGGTACTTAGTGCTAAGAATGGCGGCTTTTCTCTTAAGTTTTATGGCCCTTTGGCAAAGCGCGGTGTGGTCTTTGAGGCATATGTCATCAATGTCATCATCATCTACTTGGTCTTTTCTGGTTTCCAGTCTGACGCAGCTGAATGTGTTTTACCTGGTTTTCTACCTATCTGATCGTCGTAACCCAGGATCATAATATCACTTATTATATCCAAATTAAGCTATATATTATGATATCCCTTGATAAGATTGGCTGTCAGACTCGCGAAGACAGGCCACTAGCTTCTAGCGACTGTAAAAGATCTACAAATGACAACCAGGGTCGAACTGCTTAATGTGCTTTCCGAGACACGGAGGAAACTCGATATGAAATACACAGTTGGACCAGAACAGACCTCTCTGTGTATCCTGATAGCAATAACAACCTTTGGGTTTTCACATCAAGAGTGAACAGGTAATTTCTAGGCAAACGTGCTTCACTGTTCGCTTACCATCAGGAGAGATAATGGTCAAACATGGAGCCTATTGCTAAAATTCTCTAATTTATATTAAATGCTCCATTAAACTGTTTTTAGTTAAATGGAGATGAGCTGCCACGTGCCATAAGTAAATACGTAAAACTACGAATATTATAAAGTCGTAAAGCATTAGAATTCTTACTAAACTTTTTATGGCCTTTTGGCAGTGTGTTATGCTTATGGTCAAGGGAATTTGTCGCCAAATTGTTTTCCGAGAATCAATGAATCATTCATGATGATTTTGGCTAGTAATGAAGAACGTGGATCGTAACTGATGAGGTTGATTTAATATAGAAATGATGGAAATAGACTGGTTTAAATAGCTACAATCAAGGTGATAGGATGTCACCGTGAGGTTCGAGGAAAGATGAGTAAATACGTTGACAATGAAGAACCAAAGCTACTGACATTGAATTAGCAAGTTGAAGTGGCAGTCGGCAAGCCATATAGCACGCAGAACTGATGGCCGATGGGGCCGTAAAGTTCTCGAATGGAGACGACGCACCGGTGAGCGATAGCTTAGGATGTCCTCCTACAAGGTGGACAGACGATTTGATAAAGACCACAGGATCACGTTGGAAACATTAAGACCGGTTGCAAGCGTCCAACCAGTCCTACTAGAAATTTATAGGGAAAGGTTTATGTTATGATATCCACGGCTGATGTACTGACGATGATGTTAACTTAAACTATTTAATTCAAAAATTAACTTCCGCGCGTCTAACATACTGATGGAGAAAGGAGAATAAATCTTGCAAAGCATTTATCAAAGTTATTGGCTTTACATCCTCTATCCATAATCCTTACAAACAACGTTTACTCCCGGTCGTTCCATCAACATGCTTGTCGGGCAGTATTGCCAAATCCCGCTCAAGCCCACGAATGCATCTAGGCGATGCATTCCGACGTGAAGGCATTCGTTTCGCATTATTTGCATCGATAGCGCTTCCATCTGTTGTTCGTAGGGCTGCCAGAGCTTTTAAAGCTTATTATAGTTATTGATATTACGAGTAATATTAAATTGTGTGGCTTTTATTAACACTTGGAACAACATTTGTTGGAGTTGATTCGATAAAATGGTTATCGGTCTCAATTTTAAAGAGTTTTAATGATTTAGAATGAATTCTTCTCGTATTGTTTAAATCAAATAAAAAATCATAGGTTTTCAAGTTTTAAAGCTCGATAGATAAGAAAATGTGAATGTACACACATCAAAAGTGTCTAGGGATCAACATATATTTTTGCAATAACTTTTCTCCTGATTGATATTAATTAAAATGTTTTTTAAGGATTCATCAAATAAAGTGTTATCGTTTGTCACAGTAACGATAAACCAAGTCACCTTTGCATTCATAAAGAAATTTGCCATTTTCCTAATAAAGGGATTTTTGACATTTGAACCACTAACATTAAAGTTCGAAAAAAAGACTGAAATAACAGTTTTCTTTAAAATTTTATTGGGTAACTTAAACAATTAATAATCCGTGTTTCTACCGCGAACACTAACAACACAAGAACATCGGTTTGGCATACTCAAAATGAGTTCATCCAAATCACGCTGTGGAATGGCCGCCCATGTTCGTTGCAACAACAAAAAAAGGTCTTCTTGCGACTGGATACCCTCCATATTCGGCAGAGCTCTTCTCTGTAGCATATCCCATGCATGCTCAATCGGTTTCAAGTCTGGCGACTGAGCAGGCCAGGGCAGGACATTGATGTTAGCTGCGGCGAGAGTCTGTCTTACAACTCTTGCGGTGTGCGGTCGTGCATTATCATGCATTAACTGAAATAAGGGACCGATTTGCACTTGTAGAGGAACGATGACGTCTGATACAATCGTCTCAGCATAAATTTGAGCGTTGAGGTTGCCTCTGATCCAAATCAACTCAGTTCTTCCGCCGATCCAAATACCCGCCCATACCATGATGGTTCCACCACTATAAGGATGGACTTCCTGGCAGGATTTTAATCGCTGTTGGCGTCCAGGGGTTCTCCAGTGTCGTATACGTCTTGTATCCGGTCTCATACCAAAACGAGACTCATCAGAAAAGCACACGAAACGCCATTGTTCTTCTGCCCAATTTCTGTGTTCAAGAGCCCATTGATATCGAATCCTACGATTGTGCATTGCTATAGGTGGTACCCGTAGCGGTCTTCGGGAATGAAGGTTCACTTCATGCAAGCGGTTTCTGACTGTTTGGTCGCTAATTAAGTTCCCTGAAGAGTGATGAAGCCTCACGGCTAACATCATGGCGGTTATTGTTGGAGCTCTTCGAGTTAAGATTTGAATGTATCGGTCTTGTCTCCGTGTGGTGCAGCGATACCGTCCTCCATGGCGCTCAGCCACGGTACCAGTGCTTCGGTAACGTGTCCAAAGTCGACTGATAACACTCTGACTTGTATTCAGAGCTAAAGCCACAGTACGTTGCCGGGAACCAGCTTCTATCATTCCCACGGCTCTGAGCATTTCTTCCCTGCTTAAATGACGTCGCCGCTCCATAATAACGTTGGTTTTAATCAGTAGTAGGGAAACAGTAGCACTAATAATGTCTTCAATGCGTTGTATGTTTTTATAGGGAAAATATTGACAGCTGATTTTCATCTTTTACTCGAATTTGATTTACAGTTCCTGATTCAAATTATGAAATGCACCAAAAAGGATCCATATAAATTTATAAAATCATAAATTTATTACAAAGCCACATCTCAATCTCAAGAAATCCGCATAAAAATGCTTGATCCCTAGACACTTTTGATGTGTGTATGTTAATGAAGAAGGATTGGGACGTGGGGCTGTCTCTTCAGGTAATCGTAACCCTGAAATGTAAAGGGCTAAGATGATGAAGGATCGCTTGGATTTTATTTAGTATAAGTCCGACAGTCCCTCTCGTGCCGTCCCGGGTGAGAGGACCTGTCGGTAATTAAGTGATTTTACCACGATAAATGAAAAAGATGAAGGATTGAATGACAGCACAGTTGACAAAGGAGAATGTAGGAAGAAGACGTAAAGCACAGACCTCAAGGAACATTGGACATGGCAGAATACCATCATTTGAGTACATACACATAAAGAAAAAAAAAATAAAGAAAGAAGGGATTTATGGACACACACAGGACAGAACAAACAAAACTATACAGAAGAAAAAGAAATACAAAATAACATTTAAAAAAAAGATAACAAACGGAATAAAAATAACATAAAATAGTCCTGTACGAGGCCAAAAGGCACCTATCTCAGCATGTGCTATGACATTTTTTAAAATGTCACATCGCTGGTTTTCTGATAGGGCCCACATAAAGATTAGAAGGCATTTATCTACGGTAAACTCCAAAAATATAAATATTTAAGGTAGTTCGAGCTAGTGCCTAACTATTTAGTAAACCTACACAAACCTTAAAAGACATTTATGGGAAAAAGTAAAGACTTATCGATTGTCATTCAGTCATTCGTCCATGGTTATCCTTAGAATACTAATCCATCAACAAAAAAACAAAACAAAGTCGATTCAAAATCTCTCCGGTATTAACAAAGCGATTTGATTATCATTTTGTTGTTCGTTGTGTTTGATCTAAGAAGTGGAATTCCCTGTAGGAGACTGTATTTCCTGACAGCTATAACCTTGGGGTCTTCAAGACAAGAGTGAATGGGTTACTTCTGGCAAGCGTGCTTCAACGTCGACCACATCATCCCACATCTTCGATTACCATTCGGCCGCAGGCGAGATACTAGTCAAATGCGATATATGATAAAAGGAAATTCATTAGTTTAACAACCCTATACATTCTTCATTGCAACTATGTACCTCACATATTTTCCCATTATGTTTTGATCAACATACATTTCTCCAACACACTCTAAGTTCACGTCAAGGTTATTTTTAGAACGTTTTCACGTATTCTTGGCAGTTTATTATTGTAAACTAATACAGAAATAGTTTGTTGAGAGAATGTTGCTAATCATCAACAGTTTCAGACGTGATATCAATGGAATGAGGGAAGAAAACAATGTTAGTTGCGGTTTGGCTACACGTGGTGAGGTGTTTGGACTTATTTGGTGGTGGTGATACCATCCTTCTATTAAGATCACTCTGTTGCAAATCTTGTGGTGAAGGAAAACATCGTGAGGAAACTGCGATGCCCCAGAACAAAAAAATCGAAGACTCTACATCTACCAACCCGCACTGGGCCCGCGTGGTGGATTATTGCCCACTCCTTCTTACAGAGAGGAAGTCTGTGTCCCAGCAGTGGGACCATAATAGGCTACAAAGGAGTCTGAACTCAGTCTTGGTTTTCCAAAGGAGAATGGGCAAATTTGTATGGAGCGTGGGCGGTCCGCGGCCAATAATGATTTTGTTATATTCTGGTGTAGTTTAGGCCTACAATTATTGTGGGCAAGTTTTATCACTGTGGTGTACTTCTAAAATACTTTTTTGTTTTTATTGGGTGAATATTGATTATAAGGGAGTTTCGGGGCTACTGGTTGATATATGATATTGATTTAAGTTGAAAAAGTTTTATTATTCATTGCTTTTTGGTATGCTCGGAATTTTCAAAACTATAATTATTTTTTCAATAATTTCGTATGTCAGTCTGACCCTAACTGATTGAGGCATTAGTAGATCTGTTAACAGTAATAGTCGTTACTCAGCAAAATTACGGGGCCTCCCTCTAGACGGCCAAAGCCTGCCGGGGTCGCGGAACTTACGCGTAACTGTGGGCCCGGAACGTAAAGGGCTATTGAAGGACACCGTGGATAGTGTATGTGCAAGTACTCGCCATTAGCAAGACGAAAACAACAGCAATATTGCATATGAACATAATTATTGTGCGATATTGTTCTGTGCAATTAGGTTATATTGACACTCAAATATTTTTTTTCCTAAATGAAATACAGAGTAACGCCCATAGTAAAAGTTATTCCTAAATAGCAGTACTTTCATTTGATACTAAATTAATTGATGGCCGCCGAACGCCCAAGTCCGCCCATTCTCCTTTGAGTACAATCTAAATATTCAAGACTTCGTGGGGTCTAAAACAACAAATAAAAAATATAATAGACTGCTGCTGCTCGGCTCCTGTTGACCGTAGCGTGATGTTACAGAGCTTTTTTCGATCCGAACCAGTAGTTATTGAGGCTCTTCAGGTATTATAATTAGATGTGGATGTACGATATCTTGTGATCTTTTAAAAAATTCAGTAGTAACTTGTAACGTTTAATATATTATTAAGTTTAACATCTTAAATCTCAGTTTGCTAATAACGACTTCGACTTTGAAACCATTTAATTATTACAGATAGACCTCAGCAAGCGTAGCGTTGCTTAACTTTGGTGACCCATCAAAAGACAGCCCTCGGCAAGAGGTGCTATCTGACGGCTTACTCGTTCTTGTTCCACTTCTATTTACACACTTCCGTTGCATTTCAAGAATCACTTTTAATTTGTTCTAAAGCTAAATAATAACTCTTTGTTTAAAAACTGCAACATCCGCATTAACTACATATAAATAAACAATGTCTTGTTACTGAGAGCGACAGTAACCCTACACTGACCCGTCTATCACAGTCGTGAAGATCGTAAATAGGAGCACAAGGAACAATGCTCGTCTTTTATAAACGTGTGACCTCATAGTCATGAGTTCGATTTCCAGGTTGGGCTAAATGTTATTGTATTTTAAACCGACTTCAAAATAAAAGGAGGAGATTACAAGGAACTACCTGTTTGGGTATGTTGTATGTTGGCAGGTATGTGTAATTTTAACGTTTGTAATCGCACTTACGATACAGGAAAAAATCTAGAGATGTGCAAATAAAAGTTTAAAAAAATTGCTTCTTTCCTAATTTAAAAAAAACCGGCCAAGTGCGTGTCGGGCCACGCACAGTGTAGGGTTCCGTAGTTGCCCATCAAAATACTTATGCGAATTAACTAAACTGATTCGCTGAATTTAATTTTAAAAAGAAGAATTTTCAAAATCGGTCCAGGAGTCTTTGAGAAATCGGGGAAAATACATAAAAAAAAAGATTACGACGAATTGAGAACCTCCCCCTTTTTTTGAAGTAAGTTAAAAATAGTTGAAGGTAAAACCTACCTATCCCCAAAAAACATACCGTAAAAACATACCTATTAAAGCTGTAAAAATAAAGTTGACAAACTTACATTTGCAGTTGAAGAGCATGTTCTCCGATACATTTTGTTTAGGAAAATATGTTATCCAAGTACATTTTATAAGTTGGTCGACTATTACTCGTAAAGTTGTAAAGCCTACTTAGTCATGATAATTTTCTTTTAAACTTCTTTATATATACTACTATTGTGAATTTTTTCACACCCCCAAACATAACCGTTTAGCTGGTAGAGGGGGGGGGACACTAGAGTCGAGCAAAATTTAGCACTTTAAAGCTTAATATTTCACAAACGAATTTTTTTATCAAAAAATTGTTAATGGAAACTATAAAATTTTTTTTATTATCGAATCGACATCAGACGTCTCGCTGCTTCAGTCAGATCTAAATTCCCTTCAAGATTGGTGTATTGCAAACAAGATGGTGCTTAACGTCAGTAAATGCCAGCACATTTCATTTACTCGCAAAAAACGGAAAGTATCCTCGTCTTACTCACTTAATGGCATGGTTGTCCAAGAAGTTGATGTCATAAGTGATCTGGGAGTCTTACTTAGTAGCAACCTAACTTTCACGCCTCCTATCAATAATATCTTGTCCAAGGGTGGCAAAATGATTGGTTTCATCAAGAGAATTGGTCAAGATTTCAAAACGACACATGCTCTGAAAGTCTTATTCAATTCCTTTGTACGGAGTACCCTTGAATATGCTTCTCCAGTTTGGAGTCCAGTTTATAAGGTGCATATAGACCGCATCGAACGTATTCAAAAAAATTTCACTAGATATCTTCGTTACAAGGATCACAGCTGCCCGTACAGGGCCGACTATCCAGAGCGACTTGCTCATTTTGATTGGCATTCGCTGGAACAGCGACGCGCCTTGGCAGATGTCTGTACTGTTAGCAAAATTATAAGTGGTCAGATATCCTCACCAGAACTCCTTGCCAGTATTTCCCTTAGCGTGCCCCGCCAGTGCCCGGTCAGGTCTGCACGCAAACTCGACACGTTTACTATAAAATCATCACGCACAAATCTTGGTCGGTCAGCTCCTTTGAATCGAATGATGGCAATCGCTAATGGCGCCATTTCTGCTGATACCGGAATTGACATCTTTAATGACGGTCAAAAAAAGCTCAAGCAAAAACTATTAGAGATTGATTTGTGGTCAACTCCTTCCCACTGTTTATTACTTTAGTAAAAAATAATAATTTATTAACTTTCTCTATTAAGTTTCCAAATTGTAACCCAATATTATCATTAACTATTAATTTTCATATGTTAAATTTTAAATTTTATCAAAATTAATCATATTTGTGTACCTGATTTAAATTCTAATATTTCATTGAATGATCATGTTTCATACTTACTAAAAAGTCATAATTTGTAACAAAGTCGTGTTCACCTATAAGTGACATGTTTGCACAGAATAAAATATTATTTCTTTTCTATGTAAATATTTTTTAACAATGTAAAATTTTATTTCAATGCGATAAGTGAAATCTTTTGTAAATATGTCGTTGGTGATCCTATAAACAATAAATAAAAAATAAAAATATTTTTTAAAGACCTATTTAATGATACCCCACACTAAGGGGTACGCGAGAAAAAAAAAACATCCCCACTTTACGTGTACAGGAGGTACCCTAAAAAAAAATATTTTACGAGATTTTATTTTACCACTTTTTCGGCACAACAAATCCGTATATTTACACCAAATTACAGCTCTCTAGGACTGTGCGTCTCTGAGCTAAACTGCGGACAGACGGACGGACGGACGGACGGACGGACGGACGGACATGGCGAAACTATAAGGGTTCCTTGTTGACTACGGAACCCTAAAAATGGCAAAAAATTTGATGCAGTAGTTTTGGATCGAAAATCCACCAGATCATTAAACAAGATTTTCGCTTCAGATCCTCATTACAAAACTACACTAATAAATCCACCCTGGTGGTCAACACCAGCACATGGAGAGGAGCTCTGGATCCTATTAAAAGACCAGTTCTGAGTCCAGCTGTGTAATGATCTTCAAACTATACTTAGAACTCACATCATTATAAGGCGGTCCAGCATTCAAATTCCTGATGACGCCATCAGCAAATCCAGTGATATTAGTGAGGAATGTCTTCAAGTCATTGCCAGCTCGTGATGCGAAGTCGGTGTACAGCAGTAAGGCATCATTCTTGGCTGTGTGCAGCTCAGCGATGATGGCGGCATACTGGTCGTCGTTGAACGCCACTTGACGGGAGTGGGTCGGATGAGTGCGGTTTGCCACATTTACGTAGATTACGGCGTCCTGGAAAAAGAAGGAGAGATTTTAGAAGACAGTTAAAACCGACGGCCTGATTTACAATTTAACAGCAGACGTGAAGTAGAGCGGCATGCGGAAGACGAGTAATGAGTGACTCGCCGTCTGATCATGGATCATGCTCGAATTGAGAGCGCGTAGTACTCCACGCGCAGCTCATTGAGGTGTTAGCAATATGACATAGAAAGCCAAACGCTTGCCAGACTCGCAAGACTGTCTAAAGAGGTTACCGTGATCCTGGAATGTAAAGAGCTCCAACAGAACGTAAGGATTTTAATCAGTACAAGTCTGCCAGACCCCATTTCATCAGGTCTATTGTGAAAATATTACATCTCCAAAAAAATGCGGAAGGCCCTCAGCCACTAGAGCGTACCCACAAAGCCTACCACAATTTTTTGTTGGTATTTTCTGAGCTAGATTGAGGACTAGAGTCCAGTAAAAGATGATACCTAAGATAGAGCGAGCTCCTCGGCCGGTGTATTACGCTATTTAGCTATGGACTAAATACGTTTCAGATTCATCTATTCCGTAGTTCCGGGTCCGGTTGATCGATGCACGAAGGAATGCAAGATAATTTTTAATTTTATTTAATAATCCTTTTATCGTTACTGACTAATACGTCTCGTGTGAATGAACTGTGTATATAAACACTACATATTATAATTATCTTGTGAACTTTGAATCTAAAAATAAAATAGTTCAAAAGAAAGTGTTGCAAAAAATGTTGATTGCCAGTCTCGAAAAATGTAGTATTTTTGTTTTAAAAGCTTTATGATCTAAATAGTGTTCGGGGTAATTAAATTATTCAAAGTCAAAGTCAAAGTCAAATCATTTATTTCAAATAGGCCATCAGTGAGGCACTTATTAAAATTAAGGAAAGGGATGGGATGGGATTGATTCTACACCCATTCGCTAAGGTAGGTTGTATGGAGAAGAATGGGCAAGAAACTCCATACTTACTCTTTTTAAACATGTTTTACAATTTTTTTATAACATCATTTGAAATATATAATGTGGAAGCAATGTACCTTGAAAATATAGACTAAATATTATAAAAAAAAATTAATAAAAATAAGAATTAAAAAAAGCAAAAAGGTACATGGTGTTCACATTTTAACAAAATATTGCAATCAAAGCTATTTTACAAAATATAAGAAGTGTGTGAGCATTCGAATATCAACCAGCTTGATTCTGCTTAAGCCCTACATTGTACTATGGAGCAGGACCGGCATGTTTCCAGACATTTTTATCTTGGATATAATCTTCTAATTTATAATATGCTTGTTTACTAAGTGTATTTTTTATGTGACTTTTAAACTTTCTTTCATTTAGAGTTAAAATTTCGCTAGGTATTTTATTATAACATTTAACACAGAACCCCATAAAAGATTTTTGGACTTTGGACAATCTATAATAAGGTTGATCAATTTTATCTTTATTTCTAGTATTAAAATTATGTCTATCGCTTATTTTATTAAAAAGATGAAGATTTTTCCTAACATACATTATATTTTCATAAATAAATTGACAAGGCACTGTCATTATGTTAATCTTTTTAAATAGTTCCCTAAGAGATTCGCGACGACATAGTTTGTAAATTGCTCTGACGGCTCTCTTTTGCAAAACAAAAATGGATTCAATGTCAGCTGCCCGGCCCCACAGTAGAATACCATAAGACATAATGCTGTGAAAGTAGCTGAAGTAAACCAAACGCGCAGTTTCGACGTCAGTTAACTGTCTTATCTTTCTAACAGCATAAGCGGCTGAGCTGAGTCGCCCCGCTAAAGATGCTATATGGGGGCCCCATTGTAGTTTATCGTCTAACGTGATTCCTAAGAAAACTGTCTGATCAGTAAAATCTAATTTTTCTCCGTTCAATAAAATGTCGCAATCGCTACTTCTAACATTTGGCAAAGTGAATCGAATACATTTTGTTTTCTTTTCATTAAGAACTAAATTATTAACAGTAAACCAATTTTGAACCTTAGAAATACAGTCATTAACAGTGTCTAGATTTTGTGCACGTCTATCTATCTTAAAAATTAAC
The DNA here is from genome assembly GCA_954870645.1 of Agrotis clavis. NCBI lineage: Eukaryota > Metazoa > Arthropoda > Insecta > Lepidoptera > Noctuidae > Agrotis > Agrotis clavis. The sequence continues at coordinate 24,599,550 of OX940928.1, read as the reverse complement.
GATGTATCATCGGCAAATAACACCATCTGTGGTTGATTTTTTAGTAAATGGGGTAAGTCATTAATATAGACTAAGAAAAGGAATGGACCCAAAATAGAACCTTGAGGCACGCCCATAGTCATTTTAGCCCCTAATGAGTTTGTACCGTTTATTTGAACTTTAACCTGTCTATCTCTTAGGTATGATTTAAGTAAATCAAGAGCTGTATTTTTAATTCCATAATGTTCCAGTTTCAGCAAAAGCGTTTCATGGTTTACGCAATCGAATGCCTTTGAGAGGTCGCAAAAGATTCCTATGGCATCTTGCGCTTCCTCCCAGGAGTTAAAAATGTTCTTCAATAGGGTAACACCGGCGTCAGTTGTGCAACGACCTTTGGTGAAACCGAACTGTTGATCATGAAAGATGGAGTTTCTATTGAAGTGACATAGCATTTGTTCAAGCATTAACTTTTCAAACACCTTACTGAAAACTGGCAAAATTGACACAGGCCTATAATTGTTAGCTTCCTTACAATCACCCGATTTAAAAAGTGGAGCTACCTTACTATGCTTCATAAGATCCGGAAACACTCCTTGGTCTACACTGGTATTAAATAAAAAAGCTAAATAAGGCGCTACGGTTTCTATTATTGATTTACAGGCCTTCACAGACATTCCCCAGAGATCTTCTGTTGATTTAATTTTAAGATCTTTGAATGCTTTAATCACTGCTTGGGGGTTTGTGTGCCGAAACCTAAACTCCATCGGGCATGCCTTTACATTATTTCTAAGTAAGGCAGCAGAGAGTGCTGGTGACGAATTTAATGGCTCAGTAGTCTTAAGAGGTATATTCGAAAAGAACTTTTCAAATTCCTGAGCTACATCTTTATCTGTGTTTATAGGACCATGTGCAGTTTCTAAATTGAAGTCGTTATTACGCTGTTTATTCCTGCCTGTCTCATTATTTATGATTTTCCAGGTTGTTTTAATTTTATCATCAGCTGATTTAATTTTACCACTAATAAAAAGAGCCTTAGCTATTTTACATACACGTTTAAAAGTTTTTGAATATTTGGCAACATACTGATGAAAGCTAATATCATCCATTCTATGACTCTTAAGATCATAAAGTTCGAAAAGTTTATCTCTACTTTTGCGAATTCCTGGTGTTGCCCAATCACTAAATAAGAACTTTGTGCAGATAGTTTTAGTTTTAAGAGGACAAATACGATTATATTCTGTTTTTAAAATTCCAAAAAACTCGGCGTAGAACTCATTTGGGTCACTTATATTATTAAACCTATGATCACATAATTTACTCGCTATAGTATTATTCATATTTTCTAAATTTTTATCTGTAATTGGCCTATGTCTTATTTGAATTTTTTGAATAGGTTTATAGGCGCAAAACGTTATTGTTTGGCCACTGTGATCAGATGGCAGTTTATTAACAATTTCCTTATGTAAGTAATCACAGTTAGAAAATACATTATCTAAGCAAGTGGCAGAAGAAGCTGTCACTCTGGTTGGTTCCATAAAAACATGTGACAAATTAAAAGATTTAAAAAGACTCAACAATCTAACACTATTGGAGTTATTTTCTAATAAATTAATATTAAAATCACCACAGATGATGACAGATTTACTGTTAGTACATATTTTATTTAAAACATCTTCCATTATAGTATCAAACATAGGTAGATTCTGATAATTTGGGGGTCTGTAAACACATACTATAACATGCTTATCAAGCTCAACACAGGACAATTCAATGGTATGTTCAACTGACAGTTCAACAATGTCATTTCTAGTTTTAGATTTAATCGATTTCTTAATTAGAATTAACGATCCGCCATGTATCATACATTTACGACTGAAATGGCTAACTACACAATAATTATCATAACAAATAGACATAACTTGATGATCTTTTAACCAATGCTCTGTAAGGCAAACAATATCAAACTTGGTTGATTCCAAAAACATTTCTAATTCCAGTAATTTAGAAGAGCACCCTTGAATATTCTGATTAAACAATTTTAAAGTGTGTTGCTCTCCATTTGCTATTTTATATTTAACTAATTTGCTAGAAGAAACCTGTTTATTGTTCACTGATAATGAGTTACTAATTGCAGAGGTTTCTTCTGTTGTCTTACAATCTAGTTTAAAATAATATCCGGAGTGATCTCCCCGACGGGACCGTCTAGTGTACTAGCAGGAAGGGAATGCCCAACCTGAGTAGAAGTGGTATATTAGGTAGACCCTCCTTCGTACAGCATGCAGGTACAGAACACTGTATCACTATGTTGTTAGGGCAACCTAACAACACAGACTTGTCACTTAAACAACTACTTAACCTACTTAACCTAGAATCGAATACATCAGCAACAGCATGGTTAATATTATATGCTATCAACATAGCAATCAAATGTCGACATTTCCAAGACAGAGATAAATGTCTCCGATGCAAAACAAAACTACTAACAAAATTGTTAGAATCAAAAAACAACAATTTGTCACTATGACAACATGTCAACATGTGAATGCAACAGTTTAACTTATAAATATGGTTATTTTCACATTCACTTAAACTATCAGAGTAAGGAAAAGCGCACAACATCAGCTTTCCTATGTTTAACTTCAGTAAGGAGTCCACACCATCCACTATGTCCTTTTTTGTAACAGTTAAGCTATTTCCTAAAAGGAGAACTATAGAAGAACAGTCCTCTAGATTTGAATTAGTAATTCTATTTATCATTTGTTTAAAACTTATATTATGATAACAATGGTTAGTAAAACTATGGCTTAGGTAGTTATGTAATATTTTTCCAAAGCCTCACCCTAACTCGTCACTAAAAAGTATAGTTTTACTCTTTTGATTATAAGTCTTTGCTGGAAGAGCTGTCAAGTTAAGTTGGGGCTCAGGGGAAGGTGGTTTAATTGCACAGCTGCAAGGGAGATTATTTGCCAGTGACTCATATTTCTCTGCATTTTCCTTCACCAAATCCAGCAATTCCCCGGCTTCAAACAGACGGTCACTTAACTGTTCCTGTGATCTTTCATATTTTTCAAATATGTCCTTCAGCAAGCACTCCTTGTATAACAAATCATTTTGGAGGAGCTGAGTATCAATATCATATTTTTCCCTATATTGATCTAACTCACTACAGCACATATCGAGACTATTTTTAAGGATCACATGTTTCTTTCTAAGGGAAATATTTAATTTTAAAAGGTTTTGTTTTTTAATTGACCTTTGTGACCGTTTTATATATTATTAAAAGCTAACATTAGGTTTCGAAGTCAGAATTTTAGTGTGTTGTCTAAAATAGAATGAGTTATTTAGTGGGTATGGTGCAGGTAAGGCTTTTGAGAAGCTCGTGATTAAATAATTACAGCCGCAGCCTATCTTCAGAGTTAAGCCACGCTTTCGGAGGTTGATCTGTGGATGGGTGACCAGCTGTCAAAGCGAGTTTCCTCCGTGGTTCGTCCCGGCTGTCATTTGTAGAACTTTGATAGTCGTTACTATTATTCAGAAGCTCTAAAGTCTGACAACCAGTCACACCATGGGGTATCGTGTTACCCAGTTACTGGGTTGTGGAGGTCCGATAGGCTCCATGTAAAATACTGATATTCAGCTGCATCTGGTTCGACTGGAAGCCGACCCCAATATAGTTGGGAAAAGGCTAGGCAGATGATGACTCATTTTGTGACTGAAAAAACCCGCCTTTCAGCGTAAATCATAGTAGCTATTACCTATAATATTTGCTTGTCAACCAGTCGCCACTGAAAATGTATGGTAGCCATTAATTTACATCGCAACAGTGTTGCAACTCAATCAATACAAACAATAACGGTTATACCATCAGCTCGATTGTTCTCTTATGGCCCACAATCAAGTATAATGGACAGTCAATTATAACACTGAGATAACATAGTCTGTTACTGATGTATGAATCATGATGTATGGGAGAAACAAGGATGTTTTGGCGCTTGGATAACACAGGGTCGGGCTGAGCTGTAAGGGCCCATGAGCTAGGATTATCAAAAAAAAAAAAAACTGAAAGGTGACAATTTTATATTTTTTTTCATAATGTGCCTCAAGTCTGCTCAGGTTACATTTTTCTGGGACTTTAGCTGAGACCTGGGATGCGCGGTCGGCCAGAGAGTGTTGCCGAGCGATCGACAGTGTTGGGGGTTCGATTCCTGCATGGAACAAATACTACAAGTTTGTTCTGGGTGTTTGTGTACGATACTCCGTTTTGTGTGAAACTCTATTTTCATGTGACTGTTGCCTATCGGAAATCATTGACGTATAATTTTTATCAAGGTTGCATTAGAAATAGACTATCGAGATCTCTTTCTTTTTTGGGTGTTAATTTAATATCATCAAATAAAAGAGTCCTCTCACTCAGGGCAGGGCAGGAGGGACTGTCAGAATCGTACTGTCTATAATCCACGGTGTCCTTCAATAGCCCTTTACGTTCCGAGGTCAGGTAGCTTGTATGTAGGTATCGCAACCAGCCTATGACAACTCTAGCATGACTTGTTCCATTAGGACGCAAAGTAAATTGGAATTTTTTATTTGTTAGAAAGAGTACAGCCACATCACATACATTAAATTTTTTATTTTATAAAAGTGGTCTGATCCACGTGGCAATAAATTCTGCGATAAAAACAATTAGGTAGGTATATGAAAAAAATAGTTCCTCGTATATATACTGAAACGCTTTTTCAATTTTTCAAACAATAAATGCAGTAAAAACTTCAAGGACGCTGTAAATAAAATACAGAAATCTTGTGATAAGGGCTCAGCAAAATGGTTTGCTCTCAGACTCTCAGCAATACAAAGTCAACAATCATTAATTTCATAATTTAGTATATCGTTGTGCCCCATGAATCACATAACCTCTTGTGTCACCCGGTTTAGGGTTACCCTGATAACAGTATTATTGTATTTGCCAGTCATTGTTGTGTTTGAGGAATAAGCAGTTTTATTTGTGGCGTAATGGTGCGAATTGATTTTATAAATGAAGTTCACTGTTACCCGTGACTTTGTACCTACACGAGAGGTATAATGGGAATACCTATAATTTTTTTTCACCCCAATAGTTTTGGGTTTTATGTAGGTGTTTTTTTGCAATATCCTCAATTGAGTCCTCCAGCCCTGGACGGGACGGGAGGGACTGTCAGACTCGTGGGTACCGACTAAAATCCACGGTTATCCTGTAATAGCCCTTTACGTTCCAGGGTCACTAAAGGGGCCCCATCAGGTTCCGTTCAGGAGTTTTTGAGTTTGTCACGTACAATCTAATAAAGATTTCTAAGCTTCAGCGACTGGAAAGGACGAAAACGTTATGTAATCTTCACTAGGTCTTCTACTTTATACCCAAGTGCGAAAATCTACGAGTATTAAAGCCTACTCAGCGTTTGCGTTTATCGTTTATATTGGATTAGTTATTTCTATAATTCTACAATATGCTAACCCAGCCTCGTATAGTACAAAACTAAGGTCGCCATAAAATTCTTATGGCGAAATTATTATCATGATGTCACAAAGGAAACCATAAACCATCAGCTGCTAGTATTTACAGTTCTATTTAATGTAATGACGTCATCCATTCAGTTCAACTTGCCAATTTTCTAAACGGCCTAGCTGAAATAATTTGGTTGAGTTATATGTTCGTTATTTTCAGAAAACTATGTTTTAATTTGATGAGTTTAATGAAAGCAGACAGAGATAAATTCAGTGGCAATGACCCTGAATTACGTGGGAAATCCCATCTGGATGAAATTCTGTACAAATTCATCATCTTTTTAAACTTTTGTTTGTTTGGTTGAATGCGCTAAATCTCAGGAAAGAACCTCTCTCTCTACTGGAAAGAATTGACAAAAATATTTTTGTTTTGGAAATAGGTCCATTTACAGATGTTGAAGGTTTTGGCTGTGTCTTGTTTGGCAGTGAATTTAAGATTTTATGAAGAAAGAGCAGGTTGTTATATTTCGTTTGTAACCTAGTCTGGTACATTACTTTGTGTAATTTATGTCATCAATACTGCTTTGCAAACAGTAAAAGATTAAAGAAGACGTAAGGAAAATGGCAAGCCATGCTCATCCAATCGGGTTTTTTTTTTTAAACTTTGCCCCACTCTAGGAAATTCTCCTGTATTGTGGGTGCGTTTGCAAATAAATATCACACACACAAACGGAACCCGGAACAACTACTTGTAGATCATACAAATATTTGCTGCGTGCGGGATTCGAACCCGCGACACGCAGTGCAGCAGTCCAATCGCTTAACCACTGCGCCAATCGTGCCCTAACATTACATATACATATATTCCGATTACTTCTCATAGAGAGATCGCAGTAGGATCATTCTAGGCTGATATGTTATCAAGCTACGAAGCATAATATTCCCAATTTACATCGAAATCAGAGCACAGGGAAGCGATAACCATGAATTTCAGCAACGTATTCTCCTGAATTATGAAGTAATGCACAAAAGTGATGCACTGGATGATGTCATCCAGTGCATCAACGCTGCAATGATCTTTGACCCAGCACTACAGATTGGATTTGCGCCAATACTCAATACATCCGTATCGGCCTCTCTTAGTTCTCTAATAGGTACCACTTGAAACTTATTGCTTACTCATTTAAAAAGAAGAGGATGATAGTATCTAGTTGTTAGGGATATGAATACGGAAGTTACTGAAAATTAATTTCAATTGTGATATATTTTTGTCACAGAATTGCCAAACAATGGAAAAATGACGAAAGTCTTTGAGTATCCGACAGAAGTCGTTTTTAAATAATCAAAAATTTAATGGCCGTATGTTGCTGAGTGCAAAACTCGAGAATGGATATGTATAAAACATTTTCACGTTTTAGGAAACTGCTCCAACAATTTCTTGGGGTTACCCGAAGCGAAAAAGTGATCTAGTTAGGGAGTGTACGTCATCGTTGCGAAGTTCATAACCGCAATGTACGTTACTGCGATAGTTTGTTATTGCGAAGTAGGTTATCGAGAAAGTTCTTTACTGCGAAGTACGTTACCGCGAAAGTTCTTTATTGCGATGTAAGTTATTGCAAAAGTCCTTTACTATGATGTACGTTACTGGGAACGTTTGCTTCTATTGGCACCTGAGCAAAGCTCGATCGACTGGCTTGTAATAATTATAATGGACTAGAAGTAAATCGATAACTGTTCAATGTCATTTACCTAGCCATCAGTAATGACGTCACAGAACCCTTCAGTTTCCATGCCAATTTACACCAACATAAAGTAAGTTCGACAGCCCGACATAACGATCAAATAATATTTGCATAGCTGTCTGTCTACCAGTTGCAAGCACTTGAGAATCATACGCGTTCAGTTTGTATTTCCAAGTTGTATTTTGTTATTTTTAGAACATTTATGTAAATTGGTTATTTTGTTTTGTCTATTTAGATTCGAAGATTTGAAGATTTTACAAGAATTACCGTCTGTCTACCTTTATCTCATGCTTGCCTAGCTAGCTTTTTATTGCCTCACTGGTGACAATTTGAAAAAAAAAACCCGTTTGTCGCCAGTGGGGATAATCGGGAATTTTTGGGAGGGAGGAGGGACCAAAGAAATAATAAATAGATCATGATGTGAATGATGATAAATATTTTTCACACCACTTGCTCGTAAATGTCACATTACATGTCATGCAAACCGGCCGTAAAGCAAGTCATTGTTCCCCACACTCAAACCAGGGAATAATATTGTACTGAATTTCATTATTCCCGTGGGAATAATGTGATTTGAATTTGGAACCTCAAACAAAACATAGTATGAAAACTTTGAATGAAGGAATTGAAGCAGCGGCGGCTGCCCCCCGGCAGTCCCCACTGCAACAGCTGATCGCTTGCTGAGGTGGGCACCACAGCATGCTCACGTTCGAAGGTTGTCGTACCACATCAAATTTCAAAATTCGAATTTATTTCCTCGCAGGTGGTGTGAAAAGCAGAGTACTCACCTCAGGAATAAAGCTGCCTTTGTCTTGGGCTAACTTAAATCCCTCGCTACACTAAGGATTCCTATCTTAATTCCCTCGTTTCACTCGGGAATTAACACTTGAACCTCCTCGCTGCGCTCCGGAGGTTCACCCCCAGAATCCTTAGTGTCGCTTCGGGATTCAATACGCCCGTGACGTAAGGCACTGCTTTATTCCCTTGGTGCGTAATCTACTATTATGGCTAGGAAGGGAGAGGATTGCGAAGATGAAGGCTAATAGAAAAGACGGAAGAAGAAGGCATGCAACTTTCATCCAAATAAATTGTGATAAGGGGAGAAGAATGAAGGAAAGCCACTAGTTAAAAAGTGCGACTAGGAATTGGGAGGACACAAGTTCAGTCGATAAATCTCATCGATAAGACCTCCCAAATCATCTCTTATTCTGCCAACCTAGGCGGGCCGCGTGAGGGAGAGGACAGCGACCTCCCTCCAACCCAACCGCAGTGGTAGACGCGCACGGCGACAGACGTCGGCAGACGATCTCCGGCCACCGTAGTGTGCGGGCATGCGGGCGGTGAGTAATGGGCGACTCGCTGTCCGACCATGGAAAATGCTCGTGTCGACGGCGTGTTGTGCTCCATGCGCGCTTCAAAGAGTGTCAGCATAATGACGGGGCCCTTTAGAGGGCCAAACCCTGTCGGGGTCGCGGGACTCACGAATTACCGTGACCCCGGAACGTAAAGGACTATTGAAGGACATCGTTGATTTTAGTCAGTACGAGTCTGACAGTCCCTCCCATCCTGCCTTGGTAGGAGGACTCATTTGATGATTTTATCACGATAAAAAAAAAGACAGCCAACCTCCTGTATGCACTAGCGCTAGTTATAAGTATTTTAATTCCCATGCAAATCATTACCTAATCAAGCGGAACGATAACAGAGTTATTTCCAAAGCTGGGTCAATATGAAAGGAATGTAGTGTACCTACAATGTAGAGGCATTTTTATCATACCGCGTTTGAAGTGAGTCACCGTGTAATGGGTATCGCTATGCAAATCATTGTTGTGACTGGGTCGCACTGATTAGGTATTTATGACTGCATTTCTTTTTGAATGAGGTAAATTACTGAGAAAATATAATTATGAGACTAGATTTTGCACGTGGAGTCGGCTATGTCGATGATGAATTAGCCCACGGGAACATAATAAAAAGGGATAAAAAGAAGACACATCATGCTCTTTTTTTTCATCGTGGTAAAATCATCCAGTGACTCCTCTCACCCTGGGTGGACCGGAAGAGATTGTCAAACTTGTACTGACTAAAAACCAAGGCGTTGTTCCTTCAACAGTCCTTTACGTTCCAAGGCCACGGTTACCTATAAGACAGTCCCGTGATCCCGGTAGGAGTTTGGCTCTCTATGGGGAGAGAGACCCGTCAGATTACTGACAGCTCTTCATGGCGCTGAACACGACTCACCGTCGACCCGGGCATGGTCCATGATGGGACGGCGAGTCACCCATTACTCTCCGTCCGTAGGGACAAAGCCAGTGATGGTGCCAGTCCGTGCCAGCTTAGGTACCCAGATAAGAAGTCTGTTTACTCTAACTTTAGAGAGCTTCGGGTTGCAAACGATCGGGAATTCAAAAACAATCAGTGATCCTTTACCTACTTAACATTGGCATCCTAAATAAAACAGGTGTAACATAATAACATCACAGCTTGTACTATCTACAGCGATCTGTATGTTTTGTTTGTTTGTTCATCGCCAAGGATTTGTTAAGTAATATTATACTACCAGCATTCTTTATCTATTGTGTACACCGTAGTATTGTGTCGTGTTACGCAGGCTTGTTTTTCAGGCTACTGAAGGATAAATATTGTAATATTTAAACGTAAAAAAATATTTTTAGGAAAAAAAAGTCGACAATGCTCTGAAAACTTATTTATGGTCGAAAAAGAAAAGAAAACTTTTATAATTTACTTTTATACGTTTCTCATAATGTGTCTTGCAGGAATTTGGCATCATACGAGTATTAGACTTCAAGATTTTGATAAGGCGTGCACAACTAACAAGTTAAAAAACTTAGTTCTTATATACAATTTGACTGAAGGATGAACTGATTTCTTCAAATAAATGTTTTGATTCTGAAAAAAGTTATGTTTTAATGTACTATACGTCAAGTTAAGCTAGATGCTGAGAGTTCGAAATAGTATAATCGAAAAAAAACTTAATAAAATAAAAAAAAAACTGTTGAAAAGATCACGATGGATAAATTATCTTCATTTTAAGGTTGCCTAAAATTTTCTATGAGATAGACTCCCTCCCAATCTCCACAAAATGACTAATAAGTCCTTTAAATAATTCCCAAAAAAAAATTACACTGATACCGCTGAAAATCTTAACCTACCTCAACAAAATATCTAATCTAATTTTACAGCTGCATTAAATCCCGATTAATTCCCACCTGCTTCCCATCACAGACTACCCGTGCAACCGTGACCTAAATACCTGAAATTCCTGAAATATTTTCAGTGGGGTCTCTTATCTTGCGCACACTGAAGATAAACGTACGACCTTGATGTTATTTACTATTTTGTCTAACATCTCGTGTAATTAATAGATAGTGTTTTGTTTTTAAATGAAACCTACTGTAGTCCTTTTTTTTACCGACTTCAAAAAGAAGGAGGTTATCAATTCGACGGTATGTTTTTTTTTTTTTTTTTGTGTGTTTGTTACCTGATTACTCCGCCAATTGTGGACCGATTTTGAAAATTATTTTTTTGTTCGAAAGGAGATACTTCAGGAGTGGTCCCATTGTCACCATGTCAGGATCTGATGCTTGAATCCTGGAGAAATCGAGGGCAACCCTCAAATTTTATAGGCCCACACATCGTTTTTCGCAAATTTTATGAAGTAATTTAAGCTGCGTATAGTAATCATCATCTCATGTAGCTGAGCTGATGATGGAAGGTACAATTCCTCTAGTAAGGAATTGGCATCGACTGATTTGGTAAATTATGGTTGTGTTCGCATATCTCCGGAACTACAAGTCCGATTTAAGTAATTCTTTTTTTGTTGTATTAGGTATCGTTCAACTTAGGGAATACTGCGAGTTTCATCAAAATCGGTTCAGTAGTTTTCGAGATAGGGAATGAATGTAAGAGATTTTTAACGATGTTATTACCGGTGTTACGGATTACAAAATTCTAGTGCTCATGTAAGAAAATGATGTACTCGTACTTGACAAGAATTGTGGTTGAATATTTAAACTAAAAAGAGTAAAATAAAAACTTTTTCAAAAAAAATGTAACCGCCTTCAAAAACAACCACAAAAAAGGGTAAAATAACTTTCAAAACTTTTCTTTCGGAAGTCGGTGGCAATAAAGACAATGAAATTAATAAAAAAAAGTCACCGACTTCCGAAAGAAAAGAAAAGTAGTTTTGAAAGTTATTTTACCCTTTTTTGTGGTTGTTTTTGAAGGCGGTTACATTTTTTTTTAAAAGTTTTTAACGTGGTAAAATCATCAAATACAGGGCAGGGCAGGAGCGACTGTCCGACTTGTATTGAATAAAATCCACGTTGTCCTTCTATAGCCCTTTACGTGCCAGAGTCACGGTTACTCGTCAGTCCCGCGACCCCGATAGGCTTTGGCCCTCTAAGACCTAAGGCCCCCCGTCATTTTGCTGACACTCTTTGAGGAGTGTGTGGAATGCAACGCGACGTTGCGTCGACCCAACCTGTAGCCGAAGCAAGACTTCACGATTTTGTAAGGAAATCTATTTCAAAAAATGATGACAATACTTATCCAGTCATTCCTTTCAGCTTACATGAAATAGTGTTATGCATAATCACCCATTGTCAAGTAAGTGAGAATTTAAAGTGTTTCCGTAATAGATCATTTCAGTCAAGGGCTCTCTGCAACATTGTTGTGATAATACGCCCATCGATCACTAGTTTAAATAACATGTGGCCCTTGAATATCAAAACTAATATTATAAACCTGAAGAGTTTGTTTGTTTGTTTGGTTGAGCGCGGTAATCTCAGGAATATACAGGTTGAATTGTTCAACTGGTCGTGGCTGGCTATATCTGAAATTATGAGGATTATCGAAAAACATTGAAAGGAGTCTCGAGGCCGATTTTGACGAAAACTAAAACTGCATTATTGGATTTTAGGAAATTCAATAATCCTAGCCAGGAATCGAACCAGCTGATTTTGGAAAAAAATTCACACTTGTATCAATTTCTTTACTTCTCAGAATTTGATCCATATTGGCAACACTGCCGAATGGTGTAATAATACAGGGTTTTGCGATATTTCCCATTTTTTCGGATATATTAAATTCGGCGTGGTTTGAAAAATTCACCCTGTATGATGGTTAAAAATTTATTCTCGTGTTGGGGAAGTTCATTTATCGAAGAAGGTTACAGTCTATAAAGCATCACGCTACGATCAAAAGGTGTGATTAAATAAATATAAATAAAACATGTCTGTATAAGTTCCTTGAAATTATATCTTCTGTTTTCTAAACCTACGTCCTATTAAAACCTGTTCCTCAAGCATAACCTTCGGAAGTTCATCACCTCATCAACAATATCGAGACATTAGCATTGAAGTCTTGAAGACATTGACATGGACATAAATCTGAATGTTCCAGTGCAGTTTATTGCGATTGTATGTAAACAGACACAAGGTTTGCGACACAATGGGAGCATCACGCTCAGTCGTGATGTGATGTGCTATGTGTAAGCCCCTTCACACACTAAGCGACGCAAGTCTCCATACCTTTTTTTAGCGTGGTAAAATCATCAAATGACTCCTCCCACCAAGGGCAACCCGGGAGGGTCTGTCAGACTTGTACTGCCTAAAAATTCATAGTCACCTTCAATAACTCTATACGTTCTGGGGTCACGGTATTCGTCAGACCCGCAACCCCGGCAGGGAGTCTCCGATACCTTACGATTTTGGCATCCATAGACGCATGCCTGTGTACGAACCTCTATGGATTTGTATTGCAATAGTCGCCTGGATACTTAAGTCGTAAGGTATCGGAGACTTGCGACGCCTTGCGTACGAAGTGGCTTACCGTGACAATAATATAATACGAAGAACTTACGAGTACTGATGCAAATATTTTTAAATAGATATACTAAGAGATTAGAAAGGAGAAAATTGTACATTTGAAAGAGTGGACAGTTATGGATAGACCGAAGCCCTTAGTGGCATAACTTTGGCTAAGAAGGGATCAGAGGCCTTACCACGAGCTTTTAACGTGATACAGTTTAGGCTGTGGGAAAGAGATGGCGCTAGACAACCTGTATAGCTCTGTCCCTTTTCCACAGCCTAAACTGGATCGTTCGTTAACAGCTCGTGGTAAGGCCTCAGGGCTTACTAAGTCTAAATTTTTGACTGCCCGTCATGTTTTACATCTAGGTAAATCGCGATTCGCGACCTGGCGCCAAAATTGTTGGAAAACGTTTAGGCATTAGTTGGACAGACGGAAAAAATATTAAAATTTCTAACGACCTTCAAAATCAACTATATACATACTTTCAATATCATGAAATAATTTTTAATTTTTCAAGCGTGTTAATGAATTTATTTTCAAGTTCATGAACTTTAGTTGTTTTCTATTTTGCTTACTGGCTGATTAAATAATAGCATTTTTATCAATCAATCATTTATTATAGCAATCATTGTTTGAATACAAGGTCGCGTGAGATGATTAATGATCAAGATAAACTAAGATTGGCATGAAAATAAATATGATCATACTCTGAGATAATAGATTTAAATAGGAAAAACAATAATCCCGGATGATATCAATTAAAAAACCGTAATACAATCCTTTCAGTGGAATGCTAGAAAAGCTATAAATAGTCTTTATTAATGTTTGTTGCATTCAATCAAATGCAAGGGCTGTAGCACAATGAGACCATCATAATGTATCACAGTGTAATGACGTGATGTTGTTAACCATCACAATGTATCACAGCGTGATGACGTGATGTTGTTATCATTACAATAGCTGCTGGGTGCTGAAGTATTTTCAATGAAGCTGTCAATGATTTATTGTTATGTATTTAACACATATTTGAATTTTAGTTGCTCATTATTTTGATGTTTTTTTTTTTGATTTCTGCAAACCATGAACAGAAAAATGATCAGGAACTACAGTTAACCAAGTGTTGTAGAGGCTAAACGCCCCTATCGAGGGATTTACCAATTGAATTTTATACAGCCCCTTGCAACTATTATCATGAATTTTACATCTGATTCGATAGTATCTACATTGTGATTTTACTGTAATAACATCTCTTTTGAGGTATAAAAGGGTGGTGTTGCAAATTACTTACTACTAAGCACCAACCGCTTCTGCTATCCATCTATTTATTACGTACTGTTTGCCGTCATGACAATAAAATTGTTCAGTGGACATTAATGGGTCAACCCACGCTGAAAACTGGGTGCAGTAAAAGTGACAAACTTGACCTGTGATGTGAAAGGGAAAATTTGAATATAATCATGCGAATAGGATATCTCATTTGATCTTGAAAGGAATTGGTTTAATAAGTTAGATTTGTATTCATTACAATGAATACAAATCTAACTTAAAAACACAAACAAATATAACTGAAAATATTGGGTCTTGCAAGAAATGCAATAAGTTCAAGGGTGGATCTCCAAAACGGGCGTATTCGTGTGATCGCTCTGGTGCTTTTCAGATATTGATATTTAACGGTAATTATGTATCTCATTAAAAAGTATGATATTCAAATAGTATATTTTTACTTTTGGCCTTCAATTTACACTAACAGTTATGGAAATATTTAAGTTCAAAAAATTTCGCGACCAGAGCAATCATAATTAGTGCCAGAGCGATCATAAATGGTCAAACCAATTTAAAAAAAAAGAATATTGATAAAAAATTATTAGTTTTGGCGTTTTTAGTCATATTCAGTTGGTAATGGTATACGTGTAACAAGATAACATGTAAGTGATACCTTTTCTTCCGGAAGTCGGTGGCTTTGTTTTTTATTTCACTGACTATGGCCATCCGACTTCCGAAAGAAAAGTTATTTTATACTTTTTTGTGTTTGGTTGTCAAGTCGGTTCCTTTTTTTTCAAAAAGTTTTTTTTTTCTTATTTTTCCCTTTTAGTTTAGATATTCAATTAAGTCGGTGTCTTTGAAAATCTACAATACAAGTCAGCAAAAAAATGGATGTATGTGGGTAATGTCACAAGATATCCATTAGTTTTATATATTAAAACCGTTCATCATCATCATCTCAGCCATAGGACGTCCACTGCTGAACATAGGCCTACCCTTTTGATCTCCACATATACCGGTTGGAAGCGACCTGCATCCAGCGTCTTCCGGCGACCTTTATAAGGTCGTCTGTCCACCTTGCTGGTGGACGTCCTACGCTGCGCTTGCTAGTCCGTGGTCTCCACTCTAGTACTTTTCGACCCCATCGGCCATCTGCTCTGCGAGCAATATGGCCTGCCCATTCCCACTTCAGCTTGCTAATCCGGTGGGCTATATCGCGGTGACTTTAGTTCGTTTACGGATCTCCTCATATCAGATTCGATCACGTAGAGAAACACCTAGCATAGCCCTCTCCATAGCTCATTAAGCGACTTTGAGCTTTGAGATGAGGCCGATAGTGAAAGACCACGTTTCGGTGCCGTAACTCATCACTGGTAACACACATTGGTTGAAGACTTTCGTCTTGAGGCACTGAGGTATGTCGGACGAAAAGACATTGCGTAGTTTCCCGAACGCTGCCCAATCGAGTTGGATTCGGAGGGTTGACCTCTTTCTCGAAGTTGGACCTACCTAACTG
The DNA here is from genome assembly GCA_954870645.1 of Agrotis clavis. Lineage (NCBI taxonomy): Eukaryota > Metazoa > Arthropoda > Insecta > Lepidoptera > Noctuidae > Agrotis > Agrotis clavis. The sequence continues at coordinate 24,583,740 of OX940928.1, read as the reverse complement.
GACTGCTTGTCCTAAGTAGATATATGAGTCAACAACTTCGAGTACCGAGTTTCCAACAGAGACTGGGGTGGGCACAACATTGGCATTTGACATAATTTTCGTCTTGTCCATGTTCATTTTCAAGCCCACCCGTTGTGAAACTCGGTCGAGGCCATCGAGCATCATGCTGAGTTCCTCCATCGACTTCGCCATGACTACGATGTCGTCGGCAAACCGAAGGTGAGTGATGTATTCGCCGTTGATGTTGATGCCAAGTCCTTGCCATTCCAGGAGCTTGAAGGCGTCTTCCATTGCGGCAGTAAACAGTTTCGGGGAGATAACGTCCCCCTATCTTACGCCTCTTCTCAATGGAATCGCCTGCGTGCTCTGCTCCTGTACTCGGACCGACATGGTGGCGTTATTATACAAGCACTTCAACACCTCGATGTACCGATAGTCAATACGGCATCGCTGGAGTGACTCAAGTACCGCCCATGTTTCCACCGAATCGAAGGCTTTCTCATAGTACACAAACGCTAAGCATAATGGCAAGTTATACTCTTCGGTCTTCTGTATAACTTGCCGCAGCGTATGGATGTGGTCTATGGTACTATAGCCTCTTCGGAAACCGGCTTGTTCGGGAGGCTGGAAGTCATCAAGTCTGTGTTCGAGACGGTTCGTGTAATTATAATTATATTAAAACCGTTCCCAGAATAAAACTAACACTTTTCTGAAAACCACATCAAAATCGGTTCAGCCAAACGCGAGATAATCGCGGACAAACATTCATACACACATACAGGCCGAACTGCGAATCTCCTTTTTTTTAAGATGGTTAAATAGTTTTATAACGTACAATTAATGCAAAATATCATTGCTCTGGTCTTTTTGGACAGAGCAATCACAGCCATAGCGATCAGAAAAAGTCACAAAATCATGAAAATAGCCGAATTTAAAAGCAGTAGAAATTTATAATTACGTGTCATAAAAACCATCATAAAGATCACCCAATTCACATAAAAAACAAATTTATAAGCTTAATATTTAATTTGAATAACGTGCCATATCAATCATAAAATTCGAGAACCAAATCCAGAGTAATCATAAACTTGCCTTCGTGAACTTACCTTCGCGGATACGTGGCACGAAGGTATCTTCCTCAACGGTTAGACCACTGCTGGTGCTACCCAGCGAGAGTGGAATAGAGTGTCTATAACGCGTAACTAGGCATGAGCGCGATGTTTTACCTCAGCGCAGAGCGATGATATAAAATGCCCGGACACGAATTTAAATTCTAATTGTGGCAAAAGTATTCATAATAAAACTACAAGTATTTTATAACAATGAAGATTAACTATTTCTTATGTAATCTAAATAAGTTGTTTCATATGTAGGCTCTCATTAAAAAAATAAAGAATATTTTTTTCATTCAATCGGGAGTGAGGACAACCCAGAGCGATCAGGATTTTAGGGTTTAAGATTTTTTTTTAAATATTTTAAATTAACTTATTCATAATATTAGCCTTGTACCAGGTAGATTAGACACTGAACTGCATATAAAAAAATATTGGGAAAACGTTTTTCAATTTTAAAATGGGTTTATTCAGCCCGACACGAAAAAAAATGCCTCTGGAGATCGACCCTCAAGCAAGAATGCATTGAATTCACGCAAGAATGTATCGAATTCACGTAAGCATATAGAGTTCATGCAAGAATGCGACAACATGGAAAATGTATAGTGGTCAAAAATATAACAGAAACGCAATGAAGAACACAATAAGATATAATAAATAGTCAGCTATTCGTAGCTAGGTAAAAGATAATCCATTTGAAAATCAACACCGTGAAACAATTTTTACTTAAAAAAAAACGTGATTATTAATACTTTACTGTTGTTAGCAGCTGAAACTAAGCGTAACGGTCTAAATAAACTACAGATAAGTTATCATAACAGCAACATTGAAGAAAAACGAATAATAGTTTTCATCGTTCTCTTTACTTCTTCTGTTCTCAACATCTCAGCACTTTCTGTCTCTATCTTTCTCATATTATACACAAACAGAAAGACCCGAAACGACTACCTAATTAATCCATCAAATTTTGTTGATGTTGATAAACAACTTCGCAACAACATATTATATTTGAATCGATTGAAAAAAGATTTGCCTTAGTTAGCGTTTCACGAGATGTTTAGCAGCAGTGGTGCAGTGGTGGCCCAGTGTTGGTAAGTAATGCGCCTGGCTGGATTCGAACCCACGACCAACTCGTAAATCGGGACCGATTCCCGATTTACGAGTTGGTCGTGGGTTCGAATCCAGCCAGGCGCATTACTTTGTGTAATATATTTCATAACCACTGCTTTCAAAACGGTGAAGGAAAACATCGTGAGGAAACAGGCATGTCCTAGATCCAATAATTCGAAGATATGTGACATCCACCAACCCGCACTGGGCCCGCGTGGTGGATTATGGCCCACTCCCTCTCTCAGAGAGGAGGCCTGTGTCCCAGCAGTGGGAACATTATAGGCTGATGATGATATTTGTCCGCGATTATCTCGCGTTTGGTTGAATCGATTTTGATGCGGTAATTATAGGCAAATATTGGCAAAAACCTACTTGTTATAATACCTATATTTAATCACTATGCAAGTACGGCTATGACTAATCGTCAACAAGACATTTCAGTAAAAATCAATAGTTTATACGTTTGCATTGTCAATACAGACAAGGTCGGGGACACAATGAGAGCGTCATCTATTGCATACTATGACAAATGCAGTGCATATGGATGTATACAGGGTGTTTTGGGAAAATGATGGCCAGTTTCAAGAGAAACTGGATTATCAAAGTAATCTTTATGTGTGAGATTAACATCATCATCATCAGCCTACAATGTTCCCACTGCTGGGACACAGGCCTCCTCTCTGTGAGGGAGAATGGGACGTATTCCACCTCGCGGGACCAATGCGGAAACTATTAAAGTGATCTTTGCGTGTGGGATAAACATCATTATCATCAGGCTACAATGTTCCCACTGCTGGCCTGCTGGGACACCTAGGCCTCCTCTCTGTGATGGAGAACGGGACGTATTCGATCACGCAGGCAAAATGCGGGTAATAGTTAGATGTCACATGTCTTAGTCGGTTCTGGGACATGCCGCACTTTTCAGCAATTTGCGGTTGCTTTTTTTTGTTTTGTTTAGGTTGGAAAATTATCAACAGTCCTCCCGTCCTGAATGAAGCGGAAGAGAGTTTCAGACTCGAGTGATTAAAATTCAAACTGTCATTACAGTTGCTTTATGCATTCCAGGGCTGCGGAGCCATTTTGAGACAGTCCTAAGTCGGTAAGATAACATAGGTCCGACACAAAAAGTTCTAAATTAAAAAATAAAACCCTACATTTCAGCAACACACTATATAGATGCATATGACGTCACTTTCAGGACACAAGAATAGATGATCTGTGTTACGTTTAGTTTTAACTGTCGGGTTATTTAGGTTATTCTTAGCTCTTACGTCATGTGAACTTGTGCAATTGATGAGCTCGACCTTGGACTTGAAAATGAGGTAGGCTTATGATGACAAGGTAATTAACTGTGGAATTTTCATTCATGAAAAGAATGTTGGTATTTCTGATGGTAATGCCCTGGTGACATCATCGCCGATGGAATTTATATGAACAGACGACAGCAGGTTAACCTACCCGAATATGTCAAATACCAATCGAACATTAACCTTCCACTATTATGATAAGGTTGAAAATATATTTAAGAAATTTGACAGATTGAAGTAGGTTGATGGGCTGGCGTCTGTACATGTCATTTCTTTTTAAGGTTCAGTATCCAAAGAGTAAAACGGGATCCTATTACTAATACTTTGCTGGCTGTCTTTCTGACAATCTGTCTGTCCATCCATCATCAGGCTGTATCAGACGAACCGTGATAGTGAGACAGTTGAAATTTTCACAGATGATGTATTCCTGTTGCCGCCATAACAGCAAATACTAAAAACAGAATAAAATAAATATAAAAGGAAAAACCGTACAGTATTTAATCATTACTTCGAAAATATGTTGTTTCGAAACGCCTACTGATTTTCATTTTTCGCATAAAAGTTACATCGACACGCTTGGCGCAGTGACTGAGTAATCGGACTGCTGCGCTGCGAATAGCGAGTTCGTCCATATACGGAACAAATATTTGTATGTTTGTGAACACACCCACGAAACAGGAGTGATTCCTGGTGGGGGAAATGTTTTTTACAAAAAAAAATCACATCCTACTACTATTATAAAGGCGAAAGTTTGTAAGTATGGATGTATGGATGTTTGTTACTCTTTCACGCAAAAACCTCTGAACGGATTTGGATAAAATTTGGTACACATATAGTTTATAACCTGGATTAACACATAGGATAGTTTTTATCCCGATTTGATGTTCCCGTGGGATAATTTTCGAGTTGTAGCGGGTGAAGCCGCTGGCAACAGATAGTATAAAATAAAACCGGCCAAGTGCGTGTCGGGCCACGCACAGTGTAGGGTTCCGTAGTTGCCCATCAAAATACTTATGCGAACTAATTAAACTGATTCGCTGAATTTAATTTTAAAAAGAAGAATTTTCAAAATCGGTCCAGGCGTCTTTGAGAAATCGGGAAAAATACATAAAAAAAAAGATTACGACGAATTGAGAACCTCCTCCTTTTTTTGAAGTTAGTTAAAAATAGTTGACAATAAAAACCTACCTATCCCCAAAACATACCCACCTATTATAGCTGTAAAAATAAAGTTTACAAACTTACATTTGCAGTTGAAGAACATGTTCTGCGATACATTTTGTTTAGGAAAATATGCTATCCAAGTACGTTTTATAAGTTGGTCAACTATTACTCGTAAACTTGTAAAGCCTACTTAGTCATGATAATTTTCCTTCAAACTTCGTTATACATACTACTATTGTGAATTTTTTCACACCCCCAAACATAACCGTTTAGCTGGTAGAGGGGGGGGACACTCGAGTCGAGCAAAAATTAGCACTTTAAAGCTTAATATTTCACAAACGAAACTTTTTATCAAAAAATTATTAATGGAAACTATCAATATTTTTTAAAGACCTATTTAATGATACCCCACACTAAGGGGTACGCGAGAAATAAATAAAACATCCCCACTTTACGTGTACAGGAGGTACCCTAAAAAAAAATATTTTACGAGATTTTATTTTACCACTTTTTCGGCACAACAAATCCGTATATTTACACCAAATTACAGCTTTCTAATATGGGCGTCTCTGAGCTAAACTGCGGACAGACGGACAGACGGACGGACGGACGGACGGACATGGCGAAACTATAAGGGTTCCTTGTTGACTACGGAACCCTAAAAATTGAACTGAATTATCGACACAGCCATTTTGATATACTAAAAATTGGTTCAACGACTTTCGCAAGCAAATATTAACCCTAAATATTCGTTTCCAAAGTAATATAGATACAAGAGGTCGTTAGCTGCTCACGTCAATAGAAAGAAAACATGTTTAGCTGTAGGTAAGTATACTTTTCTTAACTGACTAGACATGGGAATAATATAATTTATCATTTCCGTACTTCGCGGTCTAGGGGGTCTACTCTCATAGTCCATCAATGAAGATACGGACCCACAGGAAACTAACTCATAACTTGAGTGAACCCTACTCCATAATACACTGGTCATCAAAAAAATCGGCCCACCTGCGTTTTCATCGCAAATCACGTATAAATAAAATGTTTCAGTACTAAAATGTTTTATTTAATTTGTTTAATTACACGAATTTAATCACAACTTAAACATTAAAATGACTTTCTAACAATATTTTAGATTGAAAAAACAGAGTTACTTTTAGGCGATTTTTGTATTCATTTTAAAATACACCCTAATTTTTTTGTCTCAAAGGTTTTTCTAAAAATTTTTGCAGTTTAGTATTGGGTGTTTCCTCCTCTTGCTCGAATCATGGCCTGCATTCGCCGTTTTAATGACCTCATCATTCAGTGTTTTGTTGTTCTGACAAAACATCGGGAGACGGGACAACTGTCCAATTTATGTTGTCACCAATTTTTAGTTCGTATCAGTAACAAAGAACCACGGGCAACAATATATGGAGGCTGCACCATCGCTCAACAGCGATGAAACCTATGCCAAATGAAAGCTTTGAGGATGTTATGCATTTCTTAATATGGCAGCTAAGTCGAATTCGAGCGCCAACAAGGTGATTTCGAGCATCGAAAATTTTTTTCCTTACCTAACCTAACCTGTGACGATATCAATTAAAAAATTCGAAACAGGTGTCATTCAAAGCGTGTGGTAGACACGATATACTTTTACTAAGGCGACATTCTATAAATGTCTAAGGTTTACTTGGAATGTCTGAAAATGTCAACCTAACTTAACCTGTGGCAATATTCTCCAAGGGATTTGAAACAGGTGTCATTCGAAGCGTGTGGTAGACACGATATACTTTTACTAAGGCGACATTCTATAAATGTCTAAGGTTTACTTGGAATGTCTAAAAATGTCAACCTAACTTAACCTGTGGCAATATTCTCCAAGGGATTTGAAACAGGTGTCATTCGAAGCGTGTGGTAGACACGATATAATTTTACTATGGCGACATTATTCAAATGTCTAAGGTTTACCTGGAATATCTGAAAATGTCAGCCTAACCTAACCTGTGGCAATATTCTCCAACGGATTTGAAACAGGTGTCATTCGAAGCGTGTGGTAGACATGATATATTTTTACTATAGCTACGTTCTTCAAATGTGTAAGGTTTACCTGGAAAATCTGAAAATGTCAACCTAACCTAACCTGTGGCAATATTCTCCAACGGATTCGAAACAGGTTTCATTCGAAGCGTGTGGTAGACACGATATACTTTTACTATGGCGACATTCTTCAAATGTGTAAGGTTTACCTGGAATATCTGAAAATGTCAACCTAACCTAACCTATGTGGCAATATTCTCCAACGGATTTGAAACAAGTGTCATTCGAAGCGTGTGGTAGACACGATATGCTTTTAATATGGCGACAATTCTTCAGACGTGTGGGGTTTACCTGGAATTCCTAGACTTTTCTTAAACGAACCTAACCCACCTTTTCATAAGTGTGGAAACCCTCGTGGACTTTGTTAGCCTGGAGAAGACGGAAGGGCATGTCAGACTCGACTGACTAATACCACACGGATGTCTTACACTACCTTAAGCTGGGGAATATGAATCTGATAGAAATATGACATGAAACAACATAAAATTGAACAGTGGTTTCTGTTTTTGCTTTTGTTATTTAAAAATAAAGTTGTCAAACTAGACATATTTAGTTTCAAACGCAGGAGATCTTATCAAACTCCATTAAAAAGGTCTAAATTGAAACAAAGTAAATTGAACTTAACGCCGCAGAGTAAAGTACTTACACCTGTAACGTAGCGTCGCGTTTTAAAAGCGTTTTAAGACGTGCGAATTAAAAAATAATTTGTTTTAATTCACCGCTTCTTAAGACTCGCAGTATTTACGGCAATGCATCATCATTACATGGTGGGCATCCCACCCACACAAAGCGGTTTGCTAATACTTTTGAGATACTTAATACAAATGAGACGCAGCTGGGGTCAGTACTAACAACGCCTTATTTCAGCAGCCGTAAATAGTCCATGGGTTAAGACGTTGAGAATATTGCCACAGGTTAGGTTAGGTTGACATTTTCAGACATTCCAGGTAAACCTTAGACATTTGAAGAATGTCGCCTTAGTAAAAGTATATCGTGTCTACTACACGCTTCGAATGACACCTGTTTCAAATCCGTTGGAGAATATTGCCCCAGGTTAGGTTAGGTTGACATTTTCAGACATTCCAGGTAAACCTTAGACATTTGAAGAATGTCGCCTTAGTAAAAGTATATCGTGTCTACCACACGCTTCGAATGACACCTGTTTCAAATCCGTTGGAGAATATTGCCACAGGTTAGGTTAGGTTGACATTTTCAGATATTCCAGGTAAACCTTACACATTTGAAGAATGTCGCCATAGTAAAAGTATATCGTGTCTACCACACGCTTCGAATGACACCTGTTTCAAATCCGTTGGAGAATATTGCCACAGGTTAGGTTAGGTTGACATTTTCAGATATTCCAGGTAAACCTTACACATTTGAAGAATGTCGCCATAGTAAAAGTATATCGTGTCTACCACACGCTTCGAATGACACCTGTTTCAAATCCGTTGGAGAATATTGCCACTGGTTTGGTTAGGTTGACATTTTCAGATATTCCAGGTAAACCTTACACATTTGAAGAATGTCGCCATAGTAAAAATATATCGTATCTACCACACGCTTCGAATGACACCTGTTTCTAATCTTTTAATTGATATCGTCCCAGGTTAGGTTAGGTAAGGGAAAAATTTTTCGATGCTCGAAATCACCTTGTTGGCGCTCGAATTCGACTTAGCTGCCATAATAAGAAATGCATAACATCCTCAAAGCTTTCATTTGGCATAGGTTTCATCGCTGTTGAGCGATGGGCCAAGATGACGCAAGGTCCTTTTATATAATTACTAGCTGACCCCGCAAACGTTGTTTTGCCATATAAATTAAAGAGACTCAGACCTACTGAATATGCATACCAAATTTCATAAAAATATGTCAAGCCGTTTCAGAGGAGTACGGTAACTAACATTGTGACACGGAAATTTTATATACATATAAGATGAAGTTGAGTTTTTAATGAGTTTTATCAGTCCTCCCACCCAGAGCGGGACAGGAGACTTTCAGACTTGTATTGACTAAAATCCACGATGTTTCTTCAATAGCCCTTTCCTTTGAGTTTCAGGCTCACGGTTACCTGATGGGACAGACCCGCGACCCCGGGAGACATGTCCGTTGTGCTAAAGAGAAGGAAACGATACTTTGATCGAAGCTACGGGTTTCGTGCTTAGATTGTAGTACCCTAGAGACCTACTTTTTTAACAAACATTGCTCTACACTAGACATTTCTCCTGTGTCGTGGGTGTGTTTAAAAACATAGAAACTAACATAAACAAACGCCCAGACCTGGAAAAACTATTTGTAGGTCATAAAATTATTTGTTCCGTGCGGGGATCGAACCCACGACACGCCACGTCAGTCGATCGCTCAACCGCTGCGCCAACAGTGCCGCCTAGGCGCCTACCAAAACTTCGGTTCGTGCCCAAAAGTACCGCTGTCTGCATTAAGTCCTTGACCTGACTTTTCTTGAGAGTCTCTTCTGGAGCTGGTCAAGTTCATGTTTGACATGTAAATAACATGGCATGCCAAATCAAGATTCAAGATTCTTCAATTGATTTTATTATTTCGGTTTAGGTGAAAATGTACATCGTAGGTGGAAGGTAATACTCGTATTGTGATGTTAATAAAGATGAGAGATTCTGGGTTCATTTCCGGTTAAGAATTTTTTTTCAAAACGAGGAACTTGAATATTTGATTTTCAGATTACTTGTGGCTTCAGATTTAAGTTCAAAGAAACAAACCTACAAAGAAAAAAAAATGTACAAAGAATAAAAAATACAAATCTCAAACTCTCACAATTTTGCAAATATTTTTTTTACTTTTTACGGGTTAACTTAATTTTTCAAATAAAAAATCAACTGTTAAAATCTAGCAGTGGATAATTGAAGTCGTTTGCGGTGTAGTCAGTGCAAAATTGGTTAGTAAAAAAAAATGAATCCCAATTTAATTAGGTTCATTCTTAACAAAGTTGAAAACTCAAAACTGAAAAAAAAGACTTTACTTAATGACTGTAATAATAATGAAATTGGTCAGTGGGTCGATAATGTGGGTCGAGTGATCCCGCGGGTCCATTTTAACATAGTTATCTACTGACCCCAAAAAGAAATCTCACACAAACAACATCTTCTGAAGTATCTCGTTCAAAAACATCGTATCTTGTGTCAGTCGAGTCACTTGTCATAACCTTACACCTCGGGTTTGCCTGCGTTTTGTAAATAAACACTGCGTCTGCGCATCGGCAAGAATGTGTGGGAAAGTATGCGAGGGAACGCCTGGGGCCCGGAGGTAAGGCTTTAATCGTGGGTTCACGGTTGTATAAACGAAATATCTTGCATTTTTTTTCCCAAAAGTACTTAGGTACATTTTTAATCTTCATTAATAATATTATAAATAGTTAATATACATTAGAATTATATTTTTGAGATAAGTACCTATAATGATCAAACTATTTTTTTGAAGTTGGACATTTCGGTGTGATATCAGCTGTATTACATTATTTATTTGTAGGATATGATAGGTGTATTAATCGAGTTATCAAAGTTGTTGTGTAGGAAAAAGACGCCAGACACGAGGTCGGGGTCAACTTTACGTGACTAATAGTCATGGGCAGAAGTGAGTTTTTCATGATTTGGAATAGGCATACAGAAAAAATATATAATGCAATACTTGGACTCCGATCTCGATGCTGGTAGGAAACTAGTCTTGTAGAAGATTAAAAAGTAACGAAATATGTACAGATAAAAATAATGAACAGAAAATGCATAAAAAAAAAATTATAACATTATTATTAAGTATAATCATGCCTTTTAATAAATTCCTGAATACCTGAATAATTATAAATTTAATTGGCAATTACCAGGCATAATGCTATATAAATAATTAGGTGTAAATTGCAACACAACTGATTGAAACACAGCCACTATAATAAAACACACCCTAATCCATTCTAATAACTTTGAATTAATATTTATGGCAACTTAAAATAATAGTTTAGTAAATACGTTGGTAAATATATTTTTGAGATAAATAATAAATATAAATCATTGTTGTGTCGTGTCATTGTTGTTGTTGTTATGGGTACATGCCTGAAATAAAATACTATTTATTTATTTTATTTTATTTAAATACCCACCAGTTTTATTAGCACATGTGAAAAATTAATTGAAATTTTCTATTCAAGATTATATAACCTAAACATTTTTCTGTTATGAGTCACTCTGTTATTTTGTATTTACAAATAACAGCTGTTTTAAATTTTATGCCAAACTTTTTCGGTTTAAAAAGTCATTAGAATATCTAATCTACATTATCTATAATTCTTCGGTCTAATATAGTCACCAAAAAATTAAATTCAGTACTTAGCCTACAAACACGTAATTGTTTATATCTTATTGTTTTTTTCTTATAATAAACCAGAAAAACAAATGTTTTTGTAGTAAAAAATAGTCATCAAGCCCCTAGGATGACCACTGACCAATTATATTCAATATTTATCTACTCTTACAAGAAATTAGAAATAATACGCTTACCGACCAAAATATAAAATTAAGTGAAACAAACGTATTTTTCACCAAAAACTTAATAAAACAAACGTAAAATTTTTCTACAGTTTTCGTAATTTCATAAATGAATATTCTGAAAACCTAAACGTGTAATACTAAAAAAACACCAAGAAAAAAAAAAATAGTAAACCGACCTGCGCAAGAGCAGAACCCGCGAACGCGAGAAGCGCGCAAGACGCGACGAGAGCGCGCGCAACCATAGTGCACTGCGCGAAGTGCACCGCGGTAGTGATAGCGCGGCGTGTGCGCACCTGCGCGTGCGACGTTTACGCGATGCACGCGGTTGTATTGCACTCTGTTTATGGGCAATGTAGTGCATAGAGGAGTATTGTTATTTTGTTTTGGTTGAAATATCTCAGTAGTGCTATTCTGTAACGTTCACGAGTAAATCATCTGGAATTCTAAACGGGATTAAGGTACAATTCCGAGACGGGCCGCAGACCGCAAACTGCAGCAGCAAACTGCAAGCGACAGCACTTGTTTCTATGAACATCTATGAAATTGATTCCAAGCGCGGCAACACTGCTGCCTGCAGACGCAACGCGCAGCGTGCGGCCGCGGCGCGCAGCGACCGCAGACTGCAGCGCAAGTCGTGTCGCGAACCGCAGAGACTTCACACGTATAATGTCGACTTTTTCGGATGACGATGAAGAAAAACTTATTAACATTGTAGCTGGTCATCCAGTTCTTAATAGAATAACTTCCTTCTTTGGTTCGACTTAAAAAAAAAAGATTAGGTGCTTTTCTTTTTCTTTTGGCATATAATAACAACAAGTTATCATCATCTTCCTCTTCTAGTAAAAGACACATTAGTACACTATCGGTAGCGTTATCTAACATTCTGTCTCGCATGAAGCTATTGGAACAACTGAGGCACGGTTCTGTGCATTGTGCAGCCACGGCATGCAGCCGCAGTTGGAATAGCGACCGCAGGCAGCATTGCGGTAACCGCAGCCGGTAGCCACAGTGTCGCCTGCGGTTGCAGTCTGCGGCCCGTCTCGGAAATGCACCTTTACTGTTCGAATTTCGAACGTAGTGTTTAGAAGATAATACGGGAATAGAACTGACATTCGGCTGCATATGGTTGGACTGGAAGCCGACCTCAACTTGGTTGGGAACAGAGTTAACAGATGTTTTGGTTGAAATATTGGATGATTATTGTATGTGAATATCATTCCAAGTGAAGCATTTAAGAGCCCAGTGGAGGGAGCTCGCAATTGCAATTCGAGGCGAGCACAAAAATCGGACGAAACATTGCTATCTCTGTCTGACTTTTTGCAGCGCAGCGCGCAGCTGTATGCGTGCGTGTGTGTGTTTGTAACGAATCATTCATATTGACAGAAAACCATTTCATTGTACTAATTTTGTTCAACATTTGCTTTATTTTTGTTAACTAATTTGGGGAATCGTTAGTGAACGCACAAACCAACAATGCGTTTTTTGGAAATAACTCTACAATGGCTACATTAGAAGATTTTAGGACATTATCTAAAATCTAATAAAATAAACGTCGAGTAGGTATAACGTAGGTAGGTATTTATCTTGAGATTTATCTGTTGTAATCTAACTATTAGTAGGAATGAAAAAATATATATTTGGATAGTCCATATTGAGGAAGGCTTTAGGCTATGTAACATCACGCTATCACCAATAAGAGCAGAGCAGCAATGAGAAATTTTTCAAAATCGAGAACATAATTATTGTATTCCTTTTCGAAAGCTTCCGTTGCGTAAACCGTTAGAGTTACGTAAAAAATATGTAGGTACTTACTACGGAATTATTCCTGATATAGATGAAAAGTTCTAAAATAAAGTCTGCGTGACCATAATGTTAGTTGATTTTCAGTCGTTGTTGACATTTGTATAAGAACCGCTATTTGATTAACACTGTTAGCGAACCAGCTAGTCTGGTGAATAAGCTGCTTGCCTCTCGTGCAATGGGTTTCAGGATCAAATCTTGGTAATTTGTTTCCCACTTTTTGTGATTTTTTATTTTGTTTTTATTATATCCTGTGAGAGTTTTCAATAATTCAAAATAATTTTATGCATAATATACTTTTATTTCAATATAATTTGCAATTTTATTTTTTTCTAAAATTTTTCAGTAGTTTTCTAGGATAATTCTGCACTGATTTAAATTGTAGGTAAGTACCTACCTAGGTAAGTTGGATATTGGATATTATTATTATTACTGCGATTTTTAGGGTTCCGTAGTCAACAAGGAACCCTTATAGTTTCGCCATGTCCGTCCGTCCGTCCGTCCGTCCGTCCGTCTGTCCGCAGTTTAGCTCAGAGACGCACAGTACTAGAGAGCTGTAATTTGGTGTTAATATATGGATTTGTTGTGCCGAAAAAGTGGTAAAATAAAATCTCGTAAAATATTTTTGAAGTGAAAACTTCTTTAGCGGCGTTGTACACTTTTTCTGTAATGGGTAAAAAATTTAAAACTCGCGTCAGGGTCACGTGACCCTGATCGAAAATGAGTAAGACGTCATTCAAATTAGTTAATTTCATATCTGTACTACTCCAGTTTTAAAATAAAACATAGTAACAAAAAAGTTTTCACTTCTACCGGCACTCCTGGAGTGCAACCTTTTTGAAGTGAAAACTTCTTTAGCGGCGTTGTACACTTTTTCTGTAATGGGTAAAAAATTTAAAACTCGCGTCAGGGTCACGTGACCGTCAGGGTCACGTGACCGTCAGGGTCACGTGACCCTGATCGAAAATGAGTAAGACGTCATTCAAATTAAAAATAAAACATAGTAACAAAAAAGTTTTCACTTCTACCGGCACTCCTGGAGTGCAACCTTTTTTTTTTTAGGGTATCTCCTGTACACGTAAAGTGGGGATGTTATTTTTTTTTCTCGCGTACCCCATAGTGTGGGGTATCATTAAATAGGTCTTTAAAAAATATTGACAGCTTCCATTAACAATTTTTTGATAAAAAAATTTGTTTGTGAAATATTAAGCTTTAAAGTGCTAAATTTTGCTCGACTCGAGTGTCCCCCCCCTCTACCAGCTAAACGGTTATGTGTGGGGGTATGAAAAAATTCACAATAGTAGTATATATAACGAAGTTTAAAAGAAAATTGTCATGACTTAGTAGGCTTTACAACTTTACGAGTAATAGTCGACCAACTTATAAAATGTACTTGGATAATATTTTTCTTAAACAAAATGTATCGGAGAACATGTTATTCAACTGCAAATGTAAGTTTGTCAACTTTATTTTTACAGCTTTAATAGGTATGTTTTACGGTATGTTTTTTGGGGATAGGTAGGTTTTTATCGTCAACTATTTTTAACTAACTTCAAAAAAAAAGGTTCTAAATTCGTCGTAATCTTTTTTTTAAATGTATTTTGCCCGATTTCTCAAAGACTCCTGGACCGATTTTGAAAATTCTTCTTTTTAAAATTAAATTCAGCGAATCAGTTTAGTTAGTTCGCTTAAGTATTTTGATGGGCAACTACGGAACCCTACACTGTGCGTGGCCCGACACGCACTTGGCCGGTTTTTTGCTTATGCTTATGCAAACAACTGAAACTTACTGACTAAAATCCACGGTGTCCTTTAATAGCCCTTTACCTTCCGGGGTCACGGTGATGAGATAAGTCCCGCGACCAAATACAGAAAACCTACCTTGAATTCTACGTACCTCTATTTGATCGTACAGGCCGTACAGCGTAGGTAGCTTTTACTTCGTAATAAACAAGTAAATACAGGTACCTGTATTTACTTGTTTATTACGAAGTAAAAGCCTATGACCAAAAATGTATGGAAACTGGTGGCTTTTGTATCAGACTTAAAAAAAAGTAAAGTAGGTTCTCAGTTCGACCTGTATTATGTGTTTGTTTGTACAATTACGAGTATGTATGACTATGTATTTGTTTGTTCGCGATTATCTCACATTTGGCTGAAGCGATTTTGATGTGGTTGTGGCCACCAGTTTCCATACATTTTTGGTCATAGGCTTTTATTTCGTAATAAACAAGTAAATACAGGTACCTACCTGTATTTACTTGTTTATTACGAAGTAAAAGCTACCTAGACCTACGCTGTACGGCCTGTACGATCAAATAGGTAGGTACGTAGAATTCAAGGTAGGTTTTCTGTATTTGGTCGCGGGACTTATCTCATCACCGTGACCCCGGAAGGTAAAGGGCTATTAAAGGACACCGTGGATTTTTGTCAGTAAGTTTCAGTTGTTTGCATAAGCAATAGCAAAAATCGCAGTAATAATAATAATATCCAATATCCAACTTACCTAGGTAGGTACCTACAATTTAAATCAGTGCAGAATTATCCTAGAAAACTACTGAAAAATTTTAGAAAAAAATAAAATTGCAAATTATATTGAAATAAAAGTATGCATAAAATTATTTTGAATTATTATTGAAAACTCTCACAGGATTTAATAAAAACAAAATAAAGAATTGTCAAAAAGTGAGAAACAAATTACCAAGATTTGATCCTGAAACCCATTGCACGAGAGGCAAGCAGCTTATTCACCAGACTAGCTGGTTCGCTAACAGTGTTCAAATAGGGGTTCTTATACAAATGTCAACAATGACTGAAAATCATATAACATTCATTGCTAATCCCCCAAGGGGAATAGCGTTATTACGGATACCGTTTTTTTTTTTTTTAGCGTGGTAAATTCATCAAATGAGTCCTCCCACCCCGGGCAGGGCGGGAGGGTCTGTCAGACTTCTACTGACTAAAATCCACGGTGTCCTTCAATAGCCCTTTCTGTTCCGGGGTCACGGTAAGGAAATAATCCCGCGACCCCGGCAGGCTTTGGCCCTCTGAGAGGGGGGCCCTGTCATTATGCTGGCGCTCTTTGAGGCGCGCGTGGGACACAACGCGCCGTCGACCCGGGCATGGTCCATGGTCGGGCAGCGAGTTGCCCTTTACTCGCTGCCCGCATGCCCGGATTATAGATACCCTATTAATTGAAGCGCAGTAAGGAATATTTAAGGAAAAATTGAATGAATAATATCCAACTCAAAACATTATATGTATAAAAAAAACTACAAAATTCAAAATTGCTTATCTCCCAGGGACAATAGCGTAATAATACATAGCCTATTAACAGAAGCATATTATTAGGAACATTATAGGAAAATTTGATCGACAACTTTACAGTAGTTTCGGAGATAGATCAAAACAGGAAAACATTACAAAAATCGAAAAAAAAAGTTGATCTGGCATCAGAATTCAGAATCGATCCCGTATCTCGAAAAAAATACAAAAAGAAAAAAAAATTCAATGTACAGGAATGACAGCTCTACGATTTTTTTACAATGTTGTGAAAAGACAATTTCGCAAACAATAACGCACGCGTAGCGGTAGCACAGTCAAATACATAACTATGTAACATTGAAAACCCAAGACCAGTGCGCGCCACGAGCCACGAGTCTACGACACAACCTTACGAAAGTGTGAGTTTCTGCGATCACCAACTACAAGCGTACACGCACACAAACACAGTTATGATTGATGCGACAGAGCGTCTGTCGTCCAAGATTTGCGATAAATTTGTTTGTGTTCCGTAATACCAAAAATTATGAATGAAAAGTTGATGTTTTTCCATTTAAGTTTTGATAATCTACAACTAGACAATATAAGCTATGTTCCTATTAAAATAATATTAGGAACATTAATGTTTTTAATACAGAATAATTAAGCTGAAAACATGCCGTTAGCGGTGTTAAAATGTACGAAATGCAATTCGCTCGCATTTCGTAAATAGTAATTATTTTTTTTTTAAAGTTTAATAGGAACCTAGATAAATACCGTCTGTATCCGAATAACATAACTTTAAGTCGGTAAAATGTTCGTATCGCGAATGATTTTGGTATTACGTTTGTATAGAGAAATTTCCCTTCACTGAACCCTTAATAACAATGGCCAGTGACTTGGCCGATTGACTTTTGGCTTTGAAAAGACTAACCATTTTCGTCGGTACAAAATATTAATTTGTTCCATCTTCCATGCGGGAATCGAAGCCGTGATACGCAGTGCAGTGAAACTTTTTTTAACTACTGTGCCAACCGTGCCGTCAACAACCTCTGTTAGTGCGAAAAAAAACCTCTCTGGGATTAAATCTTCCAATGTTGGTCTTCTTAATTAACCAATTTTGACTTCGATTCGACGTCGACTTTAACTATACCCATCCAAAGACAGTCCTAGACACGAGTTCCTTAACCTTGGTCACCTATCTAAAGACAGACCTCAGCCTGAGTTGTTACCAGCTGACAGCTAACTCCTCAGAAGTGATAGAAAGATGTTAGATATCAAAACTGTTGGATCTGTTTAGTTTTTTGATAAAAGAGGCGAAATGTTCTTAACTCCATACTCTACGTACACCCGTCCATATTTATCAATGACTTCACATCACATCTTATTACATTATTACATAACTCATTTATTTATATTTGTCATTCAATTTGAAAGCAGACGGCTACGTCAGTTATATTCATCATCAAATACGTATATAATCACTATTTTGCCAAGAAACCTGTCTCAAGTTCTCGACCGCGAGTTTAGTTCCGGAAAAATAAATGCAATTAAAAAAAACCGGCCATATATACGAGAAGGACTCGCGCACGATGTATTTCGTACCAATTTCTATAAGAATGGCTAAAAAATCATGTCTGTTGTATGGGAGCCCCCTTAAATATAGGTAATATTTATTTTATTCGGTTTTTAGTATTATTTTGTTGGTATAGCTATAACAGAAATACATCATCTGTCAAAATTTCAGCTGTCTAACTATTACAGTCAGAGATACAGCCTGGTGGCAGACGGACAGACAGACAGCGGACTTTAGTACTTATTGGTCCCACTTTACCCTAGTAGGTATGCCGTTTCGCCTCTCTTGCCTCTCTTTGAGGAGTCGCTGGACAGGCGCCACGATGTCCTCGCCTTGCACCTGACACAGGTTCATTCGGTTACGGTTGTTTCGGGAGGTGCCTGTTTCGGGACATGACTATGCTCCGACCATGCGTAGCAGATGGCCACTCATGCTCCTCCATGTCCTCTGGACGGTCCACACTTTGGTGACAGCCGTGCATTCCTCCCGCGGAATCCGACACCGGAACCTCCCGAAACAACCGTGGTCGTCGAGGATTTTTGTCAGATGAGATCGCCGTAGCGGATTTTGGTCCACTTCAAAACTGGGTTTAGGGACCAGTTGCACCTATTTTATAGGGATCATCTTTTCCACTTCAAAACTTTGCATAGGGACCAGTTCCACCTTGTTTTAGTTATAATAGACAACTGGGCCACGTCAGTTAGGGGTAGCTCACCATCCACACAGAATTCCAGCTAAAAGCTTAGAAACTGAAAGAAAGTTATTAACCAGCAAGAGTACTAGACTGCCATGGCGTGTTTGATAAATTTCTGCTTACGATTGACCTTCCAATTCTCTAATGAATACCTTTTCTATGAACTATGCAGACGTCATATTATGTCATGCATGTGTTAAGTTTTATATAAAACACTGAATATACGGTAATTATTTTATCATTACGCGAAAACGGTTTTAATTTTCTTGCTCACTGCAAACCTCGGAGTCGTTAGCTTAACAGGACAATTTTTAAGTAGATTTAATATCACTACATATTCATATTATAAACTATTGCCTCGTTGGTCAATGATGGCCCGCCCTCCTGTGATGATGACAACATACAGGGTGTCCCGGGAAATGTAAATCAATGAACAGGGGCATAGAAGAGGTCGTTTCCAATATTTTTGAGATGTGAGACATTTGGTTGCTATTTTTTACGGTTCAAATATTTTTAACCAATTTTCGTGTTCAGAATAACAAATATTTATATGGTCTATATTATGTAGTTGTTCCAGGTCTGGGTGTTTGTGTATTTACAATAATTGAAAAAAAAGCAACATGATTAAAAAAAATTAAAACTTGCGTTCACGTGATCCACACTGTGTCTCACATTGGAGGTCTAAGGTCCAGCACGAGAACACTAAAGAATGATTGTGCTACTTGAGATCCATTCATAGATCGAACAGATTTATTGAGTTGGTGCAAAATACAAGTATGCACCAGTTTCGCACGTGACTTCATTAAACTGCATTGTCGTCACCACATGGTGTACAATATACATCATCATCATCTGCCTAGCCTTTTGCGAACTATGTTGGGGCTGGCTCGTGGCTACATAATTACAGCCACACAGACCAATCATGAGCAGAGGTGGCCCAGTGGCATCTGTCCCGACTTACGAGTTGTAGGTCGTGGGTTCGAACCCCACCAGGCGCATTACTTTGTGTAATTTATTTCATCACCATTGCTCTCAAAACGGAGATGGAAAACATCGTGAGGAAACCGGCATGTCCTATAGAACCAAAAATTCGAAGACATGTGACATCCACCAATCCGCACTGGGCCCGCGTTGTGATTATGGCCCACTCCCTCTCACAGAGAGGAGGCCTGTGTCCCAGCAATGGGAACATTAATAGGCTGGTGATGAGACCAATCATGCCGAGGTTGCTCTGTGAATGGGTGCCCAACTGCCCATTGAGGGCCAAAGCCTGCCGGGGTCGCAGGACTGTCTCATCAGATAACCGTGACCCTGAAACGGTCTATTGAAGGATCACCATGGATTTTAGCCAGTACAAATTTGACAGTCCCTCCCGCTCCGTCCTTGGAAGGAGGACTCATAAAATGTGATGTTTTTACCACGTTAAGAAAAATCGTAAAGCGAGACTGCAGAACTGGCTATTCCTAGGGTGCCTATGCCTACGACGGATGTACATTTACATAAATATGGCCACAACTGGAAGCCATTCTACACATGCAAGTATTTGTATGGTATTTCTAAATACAAATTGTCTATTTAATATTATATTATGTTATCCATTCACAGCTATATGGGACTCACTTCCAGCATTATAATAGGAATGAATGTATTATAGCCGGGCCACACTAACGGCATTTCCCGTTGATTTTCGCGATAATAGTCTTTAAATCTATCTAATATCTTTAAACGAGCAAATCTTGTATACCTATTTATTTATTTATATAGAATCAGGATCTCGGAAACGGCTCACAACGAAAAGCCGAGCGAAGCTCGGTCAACCAGATATTATTTGTAAACGTCCAATAATGCGATAATTAACGGCTTTTCTTGTTAGTGTGGCCCTAGTGTTAGAAATACCAGTTTTCCAGTGTACCTTCCACAAAAATAAAATAAAACTATGTCATGCTATGACATGACTGTGTTCCAATGATGTAATTTATGGAATACAACTATTTAAGTTAATAAATCGAAGTGTAAAGTTCATGAAATAATACCTCATAATCATTGTGTTGGATGAAGAAACAATTGTTCAAATATAATCGACTTTGAGTAGGGCTGGCAATGTGAAAATGAGTATCTTCTTCATTATAAATTATTTTAGTCAATGTAAAGATAATTAACATTTAGTTTTGATTAACAGAACTTTGTAACCAAACAAAAAAAACTAAAAATGGTCAACAAAATATTACAAACTAAATATTTTCAAAAGAGAATAAATTAAAACTAAAATTAAATATAACTTAATATTAAAAAAATACAATAACTAAAATCTTTTTATTTAGCTACAGACGCCAGCAGGTCAACCTACTCGAATCTGTGAAATTTTGCCAATTGAACAAGAAGGTTCACGAACCTTCTTGTTTTATAGATAAACTTGAAAATCTATTACAGAAATTTGACTGATTGTAGCTTGATGTGCTGGCGTCTGTACAATGGTTATGCTCCTCAGATCTGATCTAGCTCAGAATCAAAGATGAGATCAAAGGTTTAGTAGGTACTCTGATCACTTACACTTACTCATTCACGTAAAAACTACTGAGGCCTTACCACAAGCTCTTAACGCGATCCAGTTTAGGCTGTGGGAAAGAGACAGAGCTATACAAGTCGTCTAGCGCCATCTCTTTCTTACAGCCTAAACTGGATCGCATTAAGAGCTCGTGGTAAGGCCTCTAAACGGATTTGAAAGTAGATAGTTTATAACTTGTAATAACACATAGAATAGTTTTTATTCCGATTTTATCTTTCCGTGGGATAATTTTTAACCTGTAGCGGATGAAGCAACAGCCAGCAATTTAATTATAATCTTTTTTTTTTCAACTATCACACTACGCTATCTAGTCCCAAGCTAAGCAGAGCTTGTGTTATGGGTACTAGACAACTAATAAACATACTTATATTTTTCTAAATACATACATATTATAGATAAATTACACCCAGACACAGAACAAATGATCATGCTCATCACACAAACATTTGTCCTGGGTGGGAATCGAACCCACGACGCCCGGCATAGCAGTCAGGGTCACTAACCACTAGACCAACAGGCCAGTCGCACATCAACATCTTTGTGGCATAAGATGTGTTTCTTGTTTTTCATGGCAGCCCTAACGGAAACCTTCAGGCTACCTGATTGTCACAATGTTTACTGTATGACGCATTCAGTTAGTAATGCTGAAAACATTCAGCGTGCACATCTCTGATGGAATTCAGTGCGTCACGAGGCTGCTTTCATCATGATTTCATGAAGATGTGACCCAATTACAGTCATCTGTCTAGGATGATGTATATTGTTATAGGTTTTGTTTGCTTTTCTATTCACCCGGGAGTTAACAGAAATGATTGACTCATTCAGTACCCATACCATGAGTTGTCATTACGATACTCTCATTGGTTGAGAGTTCATACAGCCTTGGAGCGGGCCAATGAGAGCGCCAAACGCGGTCTATATCGATGATCGAGTGTCGTAATGACAACTCGTGGCATACCATGAGTAGAAGAGAGTAATTAGGATAACCATTACCCATAGGTAATGGTTATCCTAATTACTCTCTTCAAATGGTAAATGAGTACTTAAATTAATATGGAGCTTATTGCCTATCTTCTCCATACAAACCTACTCTTGCGAATGGGTGTAGAATCAATCCCGTCCCACCCCATTTCCTTTAATTTTAAAAGTGCCTCTTTGATGGCCTATTTGAAATAAATTATTTGACTTTGACTTTGAATGCGTGAATTCTTGTCTCATTACAAATCTACAAAAAGTTTCATAAGTTCCAGGACAAACTATTGTAATCTAAACTAGTAGAATCGTTAGATGTTACGCTACAAGGATTAACAAATTTTAACTTTTGATTCATGAAATTGTCGCATAAAATGAACGTATCTGATCTCGAATCCGCCAGTGATTAGCAATGTTACTCACCACCCAGAATATTCTCCCTCACCCTCTTCCCGTGACGTCACAGGTTAGTTTCAATCTCGTAACGAGATGGCGTTGTACGTTCACCTCCAATTCCTGAATCACGGTGTTAAGATTCGCAAACTTCGAACGACCACCGCGCGGTACTGTAGTTAATTCATACTTACCTGGCGTAGGGGATACCGTGATCACTAAGGCGGTTCCCCCAGGGCGAGGCTTACCATTTGCACTGCGGTTTGAGCTGACCCTTGCGATTATCCCTAATGCGGATAACTCGAACGCGTAATTTTTGATAGTGAGGGACTGCGTTCGCGCTGTTCCTCTTACAAATATGATAGCGAGGGTTGCTTTACTGGGAACAACCACCAGGGAGTACGTGATGAAGTGCTTCATTGGAAAGCATCTTGGCGTTTCCAAGGAAACACTTCATTAGAAGCTTTAGACACAAACGTTCGGGTTTTGGAGGTTTTCAACCCCCAATAATTCTAGGGGGTTCACTTAACGTGATTATAGAGCTTATAATTTGCTAATTTGGTGGACAGAATTTATCTTACTCTCAGTTTTATATGTCACTCGTTAACACCGAAAAAATGAAAATCTAAGATATTATAGCAAATGAATCTAGTAATAACAAATGACGTCTACAATAATTGTCTTTTTATTTGAAAAGTAGGTAAATAATTAAGAACACAAACGAACAATGTGTTAATGAACAATGTTTGATATCATTCAATCACAAGATTATAATAAAACTGCAGTAAAGTGTTATTTATTTTTAACATGATTGTTAACTATATGATTCACCTGCAACAGAATTTTCCTTTAGAAATAATTAGACGGAAATGCATCATTATGCTTTTTTGAAGTGTCTTGTATGACATATTGAACATAATAATAAGTGTACGTACATGCTATGTATAATGCATCCATTTGAGACCTTTTCCTATGGGGTGGGCAGACACTACCGAAGGTAATCTGCTACGTCTTAATACGCCGAGGCGTATCATAGGTACTATGTATGTACGGATCTGATAATTATTGTGGAACGCCTAGTAAGATGCCACTACCACTCAGCTTTAGCCAACCTGCCACTCAGCCTTAGCCAGCCGCAGCCAGCTAGAAAATGCCTGTCAGCTAGTCAGCTGAACAAGTGAACAGCCATAGCCATGACGTCGCATCCAACCACGAGATCTGGCCTAATCTAGTGAGAGCCAAATCATCATCATAATTATGAATCACGATAAAATTCAGACCCTGCATTTTATTACTTTTTCCGCAATTCAGTTTCTGCAAAAGTGGATTTATAGGGTTTCCGTAGCCAAATGGCAAAAGACGGGACCCTTATGAATTCGTCATGTCTGTCTGTCCGTCCTTTCGAAACTATTAGAACTATTTATTATTCTGTTGAAACTTGGTAAGTAGATGTATTCTGTGAACCGCATTATCACACAAAAAAAACAGTAGTTCCCCATACTTAGAACTGAAACTCAAACTTTTTATTGCATTAAACCCATACTAGTGAGGTATCTTTGGGTAGGTCTTCAAAAATGATATTGAGGTCTCTAATATCATATTTTTCTAATATAAATAGTTTTCGTTTTGTTAGTTGGCCCTGTAAATGTATGTGAGGAAATTGACACGTACAGAAAAACCAAAAAATTTGCACCCAGTGTTTATTAACGGGAAACTGACTGGCAAATTATTATTACAATACACTGTTATCTTTTCACTTCACTGTTTATAAGACCTTCATGCGAATATGGATGCCTGGTACAAGGATAGGAAGAGGAAACCAATAGCGTAGACCACGAGGACAATGTCCATAGCGGTGGCGAAGAGATCGCGAGCTATCTGATCGTGAGATAGTCTCCTGACGTAGGCCCGGGCTTGGGCGATCAACCGTGCTAGCTGGACCAGGAATAACTCTGTTGTGCGTAGGACGGCACTGCAAAGGAACGGTTTTTTGGGTTAACAAAGGGCCTAAAAGCTATGGAAGCTTGAGTAGGCAATAGATATATCTGCGATATGTCATTGGAAATGCTTTTTATGTACAGAACCTACCCGAATCTGTCAAATTTTACCAATCGAACATTAACCTTTCACTATTGTAATAAGGATGAAAATCTGTTGAAGAAATTTGACAGATTGTGGCGGCTTACGTTGCCTTTGTTTTTAAAATGAACAGAAAATGTTTTGTGCGACAATAATTAAACATTTGCCTAATCCTTACTGGATTACAAGCGCGATGTTATGTTAAAAAAACGTAAGGTATTGTAACAAATGCTGCAATGTCTCTTTAAGCGCCATCTACTAATAATTAACTAAACTACTTAGCGTAGCAGCGTAGTACCGCTACGGAGCGTACGCTACGATGTACTACGATGCTACCTTCATGTTTCATACGTCAATAATTCTACGAAATGTCCACAGATGGCAGTAAAAGGCGAGTTGTATGATTTTGTTGGGATCATGACGTATACTATTTAGGGGGTCTAGTTCGTAATTCTGAAGGGTTAGCTAGTGCTTCGTGCAACAATCGCAATTTTGAAGGGGTAGTACTTCGTGCAACAGAGGTAAAGCTCTATGAAGCCGAAACTAGCCGACTATCTGTTTTTGTAAGTCTGCCTGAAATATTACAACATAGTGTAAGATATAAAATCATTCACTAAACTAAAATTTTGATAGTGAAAGACATATTTTTTTGTATCATAAAAAGCACTACCTTGGTGTACATCGCCACTGGATGTCAAAGCTGTTGACGCTGATGAGTGGCAGGAGCATCGTCATGATGTACATCATCCTGGTGTTGGCCAGGGATGAGGAGGGCGCCAGGGTCGCAGCCTGGACCAGCCCAATCCTGAAATGTTTCAGAAGATGTTCGTAATTTGGTAACTTTACTTTTAAACTTTGCCCCTACACTAGGAATTTCTCCTGTATCGTGTGTGTGTGAGGTGCGTTTACTAACATAGAACCTGACATGTACAAACACCCAGACCCAGAACAACTGATCGTAGAACATACTATCGTTTGTTCGGTGCGGGGATCGAACCCGCTACACGCTGCGTAGCCAGTCGATCGCTCAATCACTGCGCACACCGTGCTATACTTTTATTATTTCCTTTGATAGATTCAAATATTTGTTAAATATTTCTTCTACGAACGAGCTACCGTGGCCCCGGAACGTAAAGGGCTATTGAAGGACATCGTGGACTTTAGTCAGTACGAGTCTGACAATAATGTGACAATTAAAAAAAGAATTGTAGACTCATTTGTTTCTCATTTGATGACTTTACGAGTATTTACCACGCCAAAAAAAATGTTTAAATTGCGTGAAGTTGTACTTGTCAAACTAAACGGATTTCTTTCTTTTTCAGAAGATTAAAATTCATCAACAGCAACAATTTTTTGTAGTCACGATACAGGAAAAATTTTTAGTGATGGGCAAAGTTTTGAGTCAAGTTTTACCTGCTGTTTTGAACCCCGGTATCCTCAGTCCCACTGCTGCACCTCCTTGTCTCATCGTGGTACCGGCTGTCATCAGTGGCCAGGGTATGCGATGATGATGAACCAGCGCCATCACTTTGCTGGAACAGCGAGTTTGGAATGATGAGCAAAATAATCAGTATGCAGAATACAATACAAAAACGCTGTGTTACATTTTGCATCCAAAGGATAAAATTGTATAATTTCTTAATTTCACTAGCTATTTCACGCGATTCCTTCCGCGTGGCGAAGGTCAAATCACACGAACTATCAGCCCCAAAAACAACCCCTTAGAGGTCGAATTTCGCAAAAAGAATACCCATGCAAGATTTGAAACATCTAGCCCTTTTACGTGTCATGTGTGTAGTGTCTGTGATTTCGTGATGAGTGGGAAAGTGGCCTTTCTTTTATTTAAAACTTCGCTAGTAATCTTACAAACAACAATATGGTTTACGGAAATGTCCGGATCGTGGTAGTTACCGCGTCCCCGACGCGCAAATGGGAATTGAAGGAACAGGGTGGATTTTATTCAGTTGAGTCTGAACGCAGAGTAGGAGGTCTCAATTGATTAATTATCCACATCAGCAAAAAGTTTAACGTACAACCCCCTACTAACTGTTGTGGAGGTCAGACAGGCAGTGGCAATGTAAAATACTGATATTTAACTTTATCTGGTTCGACTGGAAGCCGAACCCAACATAGTTGGGAGGGGTGCCCAAAGCTTTTTCCAAAATAATACCCGACGGAGGCAAAGTTAAACAGGTAATGGGTGAAAACTTTTTAGATGGATGGATTGTGTGACGTCAGACAAGGAAAATCAAAGAAGAAAACGTGTTTCACCGACCCCAAGTAAAATGAGATAAGACCAGGAAGTTTATGAGGAATGGGAGAAAACTTACACTTATGTTCGATTCCTTGGACGATCTGTGGAAGGCTTCTGTGGAGAGTGCTGTCAACCCGGGCGCTTGATACAACGCATGGCCGAACTGACTGTTGATCGTGTGCTCGTTACAGCCCCTCTCTAGGTCAGATGCCATCTAAGGGAAAGTACATTTGGTAAAAATCTCAAATTCGTTCATCGATAATGTTTGAGCGCAGGCCACAGCGTAAGATAGCGAGCGAGCGACGACCGAGCCGAGCGAACAAGTGTGCGAGTCGAGGCAGCATGACCTCTTGTTCGTTTTACACCGCGAATCAAAAAGAAAGATCAACCACGTTACGGTATAAACGAGGCAAGCTAAATAACCTACAATACCAAGGATGCTACTCGCTCACCTCACATTAGCTCTATAATTCGCTCGGCTCGGTTTCCCACCCGCCTCGCAATGTGCGCCCACCATCTACCGCTTTGATTATCCTTTTGACTTGCCTACTCATTCTTCGTATGACGTTGTTTTCGGTGTGAACCAACATAGTTTATGTTGCCAAAGCTTCGATTGCGCCCGTAATTAATATTCAATTCCCAACCGAATCCCGTTTCTTTGTTTTCACATCTATCTCTAAGACTCGGGCACTACTTCGGTCGTTGAACGGTTGCAGACAAAGATCGTTTAATCAAAACAAAAACCACGATTATTAATTTCCATTAATAGTATAATGTTTCTCGCCTAACCTTGTCCGATAGCTTGCTCGCTCGCTAGCTAGCTAGCGGTCTAGCCAGCGCTTAGAACAGACGAAGCCAAAGTCACGCCAGATTGATAAATGACATTCTGAAGACATGGCAAGCAAGTAGGACCTTGAGATTAGCACAAATACAGCACAAACCACCACCAACTCAGCAGTGGATAAAACAGCGTGTAATTATGATGATGTATTGTTACTTACTTTTGTTCTGCGGTTTTCATCTAAGACGTACCGGGGTAGGCACGGTCTAGGGATTTTCCTGGATTCTGTTTTACATTTTAATTTTATTAAGGTTCTGGGTTCTTTTTAACCGACTTCTTTTCTGTAGATTTTTACATTTTCTCGTAGTGAAATGTCATTCTTACTAACGTGATGTCAAAGATATAGATTTTTCTATTCTGTGCACGGAGGTTACATTATGAAGTTTTTGTCAAGAAGGTTTTTCTTATATTATTTAGGAGGTAAGCAGAGCTCAGTGAAATGAGTGCGTACTCGTTTTTAGCTTAAATAGACTAAAAGGCATTTTTATTAACTTATTAATTAAACGCAGTTTTCGGAACTGGCATACTATCATTAATAATTTTTTTTTTAAGAAATTGACCCGTAAATTCGGTAGCCCGTATCAGAACTGGCATAAGTATAAAAGCGTAGATATTTTTTTCTAATTTATCTATTTTTCTTTAAATGTCATTCTTTGGGCGCGAACTGTTGGATGCCATTGTTCGAAATTCAAAAAGATCGCGGACGGCCCGGGGAGTCATTATTCGTGGTTGCCAAAGTAAAAAAAAGGTTTTTTATTCAATTGATTGGGAACTTTTTTTATTAATTGACTTATTTTTATTATTTAAGAATTTGCCTTAATTGAAGCTTGATCAAAGCCACCTACGGGGTCATTTACGTTGTAGGTGGTAGGTATCAAATAAACTTTCTGTTCGTCTTCTTCATAGCCCTTGTGTTTTGAATATAGAAGTTAGGTAACAGAATAAATTGTCTAAATATAGTAGAACATATCTTGTGACTCTTTGTAATTTCTGCCTACTGAAAAAGGCATAAGTTTACTTATTTATGTATAGATATTTAAAGGGCGAAAGTGCCGCGGTAGATATCATGCTATTTTCACACACAATGACTACATAATAAAACATAATTTTGTACCACAGTGTCTTCACAAATTGCCATTATCATCTTAAAAAGTCTCTCGCAAATTACTTATTACAAACAAGATCGAGATTTAACAATACAGCGTTGATTGTCACACATCAATGACATGTGCTATAATGACTTAATCAGGATTTCCTGTGTTCTCTTTGCGGCGTCGTGGGAGATATCAGAATGCAAATTATCCTTGTTGCTTATCATTTGTATATTATTGTCTTGTGTTTTATAATAACTTCATTTCTGTTTGTGAATCAACCGCCGCTCATGATAATAAAACAGGGAAATGAGATCACTAAGTTTTCCTGTTTTTTTCATTATAATGGGCTGGGAAAATACTTAATACAATCGTGTTGTCTTCTTTTCACTAATCATACTTTCAGAAATTGTATTATTTGTTTTTTAATAAGTTTAATATGTTATAAAAATCTCAGGACTTGTACCTAGCACACAATCAATGCATGAGTGAGTAAAACCATAAAATCATTCGTTTCACAAAACTGGTGTCCTGTATATTTCCTAGAATTAAACTACATTAAGAATTGCAAACACACTCGGTCATCAACAAAAACAAAAAACCGCATAGGATATCAAAATCACGATACGTCCGCTGAGTGGGCGTGCAAAATCGAAAGCTCAGAAAGTGAAAAGGTCCGCCATTTTTTTTTCTCAAATCAATCAGTTTTTTTTTTATCATTGTAGAAACCCCGCGGTAGCCGACACTGGCCACACCGCGGGATGTCGCGCTACCGTGTCCAGAAAATTGATGGATTTTGCCATTTTTTCAGTTATGCCACTTTTGATTTCTGCGCTGACATATTTTGTTGTAGATATTAAAACGCCATCGTTTACAATTTTTTTTGGCGGATTCTATGGTAACGAGAATCTAAGAATGTAGGCATTTATTAGAAGTTCCTGACAATATTTATTATTATTATAGTAGGCTTTTTTTTACGTGGTACAATCATCAATTGAGTCCTCCCACCCCGGGCAGGGCGGAAGGGACTGTCAGACTTGTACTGACTAAAATCGACGGTGTCCTTATGCCCTTTATGTTCCGGGGTCACGGTAATGAGATAAGTCCCGCGACCGAATCACAGTAAGGCTGAGATTTAAATAATTGCATTTATGGAATTGCCTTCCAATTCACCATGACTTATTAAGCTTTCTAAAAGTCGAAAATGAGAGCATCATTTTCGGTTTTTAGAAAGCATATAATAAATTCACAAAAAACTGATTATCTCATAAAATAACAGTAAAACATTTTTTCGACCCAATCTCTTCGCTGTATTTATTTACGCATCAAAAATGTAATAGCCAAATATTTGTCGAAAAAACGCCCAAATGTTGACTTAATAAATTCGGAGTCAACCCTTTATTTACCATCGGCGGGTCGTTTAGGCCCCTATTATAATATTTAATGCTAAACAAACACGGGATTTTTGCTTCTAAATGACTTCATCCACTTTTGATGATTCGAGGGAATGATTTAACGAGTTTTACTTTGATTTTGGGGTTTGCGTTTACGTTAAGTTGTTGGGAAGTTTTATAAAGAAAACTTGATATAAGTTGAGCTTGAAAGTGGCAAACGTGTAGGTGAATACTCTCACGTTAGAAAAATGAGGAAATTAATATTTTCCAGTTTAAATAATTCTATTTTCTGAATGCAGTTCAAAGTTAGTAAAGCACTGTCTAAAGACATGATAAAGGTTTTTTTATCTACTAATTTTATGCAAAATGTGTCACACAATATAATTGAATAAGAGTAAAAATAAATTACATCACATTGAAGAAACAACCATCTTTGTATGTCAAAACTCAAAACGCAAACCAGATTTAATTTTGTCGTTACAGACTTGAAACTCATCGAAGGGTTTAACGTCCATTTAGTCAACTATACTTAGTTCGCGCTTCGTTCTATAACGACCTACTATTTAGCCACATCGGGACCTTTGATCTAGCTGATCACAATTTTTTTGTTCACCTTGATGATATTTTTTTCATAAAATTAAAGTACTTTATTTAAACTTTACGAAATTATAGCCTTTTTTTACTTTCTCTTGAAGTTTATGTTGTTTAAAAGACGTTAAGTTACCCTTTTTATTGTGATTGTTGAATAAATATTTAACTAAAGGGTAAAATAGCTACAAAAAAAGTATAGAAGTGCCGATGAGGAAATGACTAGGTAATAGAAAGTTAAGATAAAAAAAAATACAATCATCCGAATTGAGAACCTCCTCCTTTTGGAAGTCGGTTAAAAAGTAAATTATTAAAAATATTTTAGAACAGATCTTTCATTAGATTATTGTGTTTAGAAAGTATGGTTTTCTTAGTACTATTTAATTGGCACGTAATAATAGGTCTGTACTTTAGCAACATCATGTGCTCCGACTTATTCTACCTATGCGTTTGTCGCTTCCATATTTCATCATACAGAAAACTAGTATCATTAAAATATCTAAAATTCCACTATACACAAAAGCATATTCCCGGCGAATTATTACTATTCTTATTTACCTTTCCCTAAAAAACACAAAAACGCAATTCTTGTAACGGTAGAAACAAAAACTTAAGTAGGTAGCCAATCAAGTCAGGAAAACAAACAAAAATCATCAATTATAATAATCCTTCCATTTTTAAAACAAAAAATAGAAAAAAAAAGTTTTTCTATTTTTACCAATAACTTTGTGCATTGACACGAGCGGGTAATTTCCAATTCGATCGGAGCCATTCAAGGGTTGAATATAATTGTGTGTTTCGGTTGCGTCATTACGTTTGATTGGTTATGGTTTGGTTCAAATATTAGAATAAATTAGACCATTTCTAATATTGAAGAATTTCTATAATTATTCGATGAGCATTTTAAGTTTCTTTATTTGTTAATTTCTTTAATCAGAGGCTGTACCACAAGATTTCAGTATTTTATTTACACCGTACTTGAAGTATTTACTGCGTTTAATGTATGGAAAATTGTAAGCTTCCCTCTATTGTACAAACCAGGAACTGCTTTTTTTCATCAAATTAGCATCAAAGTTCCCGTTAACATCAGAAAAACATGAAAGACATGCTTTGCATTTTTGTACATGAGGTTTTTCGCAGATTCTTCGTAACGCTTACGAGGATTGCAAATTTTGATGGTCTCGTTCCCCATTACCGTTTCAGCAAAATTTAAATCAAAAATATAAAATCAAAATTTATCACAATTTTTTATTGCTTTATTTTGCTTTAGATTAATAATCTATTTCTATGTGTCATCCTTAAGATATTGTATAAAAATCGAATCCAATAAGCCTATTC
Source organism: Agrotis clavis (assembly GCA_954870645.1). Taxonomy (NCBI): domain Eukaryota; kingdom Metazoa; phylum Arthropoda; class Insecta; order Lepidoptera; family Noctuidae; genus Agrotis; species Agrotis clavis. The sequence goes on along the minus strand of OX940928.1, from coordinate 24,551,607 downwards.
ATTTTGCATGCCTACTACGGGTAAAAGAGATTTCTGTGTGTGTTCCTTCAAACATACCTAACAGTTTTGTAAAACCATATTTGATATCCCTAGCGAATAAATTATTATGTTGTTTCTATTCTATTCGAATGTTTAGGTCTTCAATTCTATAATTTTTATCCATTTTTAATGGCAATCAGTTTTATCCAGTTTTAACAAACTCTATAATAAAATATCTGTCTTTTCATTATTTTTGTCCCCAATGTCCGATGTCAACACCGTTCATAAATACCTTAACCAAAAAGCATGCATATTAAATATTCATAAGATAAATTTTATCTCTATCAACTGGTAATAATTAATCCTCATAATTACTTTACACTCATACAAAAATCTTCAAAACCCTACTTTTCTAAAAACCCTCACAGTTTTACAAGGTCCGTCATCCCGATTAAGGTTCGCGTGTCATACAAACTGTAATGAATAGACAAAACTGTCCGATGTAAATATCGCCATTTTGAAAATGAACTGAGGGTAATTTTCGAAACCTCAAGCAACATATGGTAGCGGCAGACGCCATACGAAGCCAACTGTCATGACTTCTATCCTTTTTTCACTTAGATGTAGTGGTATAAGGGAGAGAAGGAAGGAAGTAGGATTCATTAGTCGGTAGTACTATCATTTGAATGTCGTATCGCAAAAAAGTGTATTGTTTGGTGAAGACACGTGCGCACGCGCCGCCGGAAGTAGGGTAGGCTTTGGCGCGAATTCGAGCATAATTCGAAAATTCGAATGACTGTATAAACAGGATATTGGAACGATAATCGGTATCCGAAACAACATATGGATTATGGGTAAAACTTAACCATTTTAGGGTTAACAGAAGATTGTTGCCATGATAATTTTAGAGAAGTACTGAAAAAACTTTGAAATAAATAGCTTCCTTTTAACATTATTTGAGTCAGTGATTTAAGATTTCAAGGTTTTACATTTTGAGAAGGATGTTAATATCTAGTAACCACTTATGAGTTATGTTTCATCTTTGAGGACTCTTCATTTTGTAGCTATAAAATTGTTGGGTCTAAAGTGAAGGGTCGTGGGAGTTGGGATACTCTGTTAAGGCAATCGTGACCCTGGAACGGGAAAGGCTACTGAGGAAACAAGGGTGGAATTTTAGGCAGTAAAAGTCTGTCTCTTTCGCTTCACCTAGGACTCATTTGATGATTTTACCATAAAATAAACTTGCAATAAACTGAGCTTTTGTCTCAACTTGAAATGAAAATATTGCCTAAAAAGAGAGTTACCACACTGTGTTTTTCAGAGCCGCTGCATTCTACAATTTTACATAACAACATAGGTAATTTAATCTTCCGTTTATTGCCCGTGATACTACCGGCATTAATACCAGTAGTGCTACGGGTAAATAAAAATAACCCGTATCCGTACAAAGCAATCCAGTAATACATACGTTTCTATCTACCCATGTACTGGTAGTAATCCCACCGGTAGTACCACGAGCAATAAAAGTTATCTTCTATAGAGTCCTAATCCTCAAATATCTAATCTATGGACATTTCACCCCTCATGTCTCATAGCTACCAAGAAAATAGATAGAAAAGAAAAAAAAAACTGATACATTTCCAACAGCCACATCCTAACGAGGGCACGTGACATATGGACTCGTGCGCATCCCTTTGTGACGCCGACCTCCACGGTTTAAGGGTGGCTTAGTTCCCTATTTATTTTTACTTATTTTTAAATTGTAAAGCCTCTCATGTAAACTTTGTGCGTTATTTTTAGGGTGTTAGGTAACACGTGTTTCGTATGAATTTTTTTTTTTTTAAATAACTTGATTACGTAGGATTTATACTTACGTATTTTTGGATTTGTCAGAATGCTCATGAAAATACATTTTTTCAGATTTTAGGATGGTCAAATCTAGAAATTTAGCAGTTTTTTTTTCGCCTAAGTGCTTTGTACTAGTTTATGTCACATTTTCGCCTGATAAGGAATAGGTTGGTTTTAACCTGATGGTCTAACATGACGTTTTAAAGCGAGAATAATTATAGTGTGTTAAAGAGACAGCTATACAAGTCGTCTCGCGCCACCTCTTTCCCACATTAGAATTTTATTAATCTCGCTATAAGACATTATGGTAGGCCAACTGGTTAGGAGTGAAATGTTTTTAACTTCCATTGCCCAATAAGTACGTTATTTCGTACTTCCTATTTCCGAATAAAGCATAATCGTACCATATTTACTTATGTTATGAACAGGTCCCTCGTAATTTAATATAGTATCCTAAGGAGTTTAATTCTTTTTTATTCCCTAGTATTCCTACTAAAGTACTAAACAAGAGTTACGATTACTATTTTACTAAGTAGATCAATTTCAATAAGACCCACAAAAAGTGCCATAAAGTATCAACAAAAGCACCGCACGTGTATATCATCAGTATTGGCGCGTGGGGCAGAGCCCGGGCGTTCCGCCCCCCATCAGAGTGTTTTATGACTTCACTTGTGTGGCCGCAAACAATATTCGATTCCATCATGTTGGTAAAGGATCGATCAATAATTCCATGGAGTTTTGACACCGTCATAAAGTGTCATAAAATGAAACCATGAGGTCTATATGAAACGAGTTTCAGTTCATAGATAATTGACAACGTAACTGTTGGTTCTGGGTTTCAGGAGTTACGGTGATTTCGGAATAGTGCAATGAAAAAAAATACATTTTTCTAAAAATACAAGTGAAAATCTTAAAAAGTGTTTTTGGGAATACGTCCGACTTCGATTGCTTATGGGCTGATGGCGCTCGATCGAAAAATAATTCTTAAATGTGGAGAAGAATACGCTGAATATACTTTAAAATACCAAGTTAACATAATGAATTACAGAAAAGATGTTGTTCATCATATCAGCCCTAAGACGTCCACTGCTGAACATAGGCCTCCCCTATAGACTTCCAATATGACCGATTGGAAGCGGCTTGCATCTAGCGTGATCCTGTGGTCTTCATAAGATCGTCTGCCCATCTTGTGAGTGGATGTCCTCGTTCGTCTATGAATCTCCTCAACCCTTAGTCGATCGCGTAGTGAGACTCCAAGCATAGCCATAGCCATAGCTCGTTGGACTATTTTGAGCTTACTAATGAGGCCTACAGTAAAAAATGTTCTTAATTAAAAAAAAAAGAAAAAAACATTGTGAGGAAATCATTAGACATGCCCTTAAAATTCGAAAACATCAAGGCCCGTGTGGTGGATTACTTAAAGCGCAAACTCATAAAGAGAAGGCCTGTGTCCCAGCAGTGGGAACATTATAGGCTGGCTGATTATGCTTATGCCTATTAGCAGATTGTAGTCATTTTAATTGTTTCGCAAAAGAAAGTCAAAAGATAAAACAATTGCAGTTTGTTTCTACGTCTCCTAAAAATATCTTAACGACTCATCTGTACGGTAGTGGGTAGTATTTCACAGCAACCATTTAGATTTAGCGATAATAACTAATTTTATTGTTTAGGAAACTAATAAATTTCTTCGTTTTTTCTTCACTAAACTGTGCGACGTTAATTTGTTTTAATAACCCATAAAAATTTGGCGAAAAAACACTTTGGTTCCGCTTTTTTAATGTCGCTAAAAAGGTTTATTACTTTTTAGCTTCGGGGAATTTAGAACAGAATCTAACTAATCGTTTTTGTTTTTAATAATGGAGTGATTAGGTTAATTTTTTACGGCATAAAGATTTTTAGCTATCAGTGGCTAACATGCTTATGTCGTATTTTGCACATATTCCACTGAAGATTTTGATGGATTAAAATACTTATCACCATTTTATCAAACTAATCACAATTAGGCTGAAATATATGTTTTGAAACTGAGAAGAAATAATGAGTCATCTTTCTAATCAGAAGAAATGGGCAATCGATGTTTTTTTTGTGATTTTAAACAAAACCGCATAGCCAAAACTTGAGACTTGTTATATTGCTTGGTAGTAAATGCTTGAATACAACGCTGTGTGCGTTATATTCAAACATTTCATAATTATTTAACTTTGAAATTATTCTGTTACTTTTAGATTAGCTTTACATACGAGTAGTACAATTCGGAAAAAACATAAGTATTGTCTATGTAGCTATAAACTGCTGAAAGAATTTCCAAAATCGGTTCAGTAGTTCCAGAGAAATGTACTCCAAACAAACTTTACCTATATAAAATATTATGGTATAGTTAACGACTTGTGTGTAATGGCGAACCGATGATGGCGACACCGGCACGCGTTCCAACAAAAAAGGCGTAACTTTTTACACCTTTTAGTAGCAAGTTTGTCGGTCAACACACATAAAAATCAGTGACAAACTGACTGAATGTCCATCAAGATGTCACCTATCACTTAAAGCTTTTGAAGTCAATTTAAATCAGTTAATAGATAAGTAGCCACTTTTGTCAACCCTATTGAAAATGAGAAAAAAAGAAAACTAAACTTTACAGGTTTGGAATAAAGCTCAATTTATAAAACACTTTTTTCAACCCTTAAATGTATCAGATACGAAATGAAATCTAAACTTTATAACTTTGAATTAAAGTTCAGATTTCAACAGCTGTGCTGGTGTCTATTGTCACTCAAAGTGGAAATCAGTGAATTGTCAAGGCATTTAATTTGTATGGACATCATAAATTCTGTTTTATTGGTACTTTTGGACAGAAAAAGTGAGAATGGTCAGTCTTTTTAGTGAAGCGACACTTTTTTTGGAGCTAACCGTTTAATTGAGACGGACTTTCGATTTTGTTAAGTTTTGTTCTTTTTATCAGTTTTTTTAGATAAGGGGAAATGGTCAGTAAATATGCCAAAAGAGAGTTATGTTTGTTTAAATCTTTCTTTTTTTCGAATAAAAACTAAAATTAGAACTTTTCAAATAATCGCATAAAACCTCAGAATACTAGCAGCAAATGATTGTTAAAGGTAGTTAACCTCATGTATATGGCAATCAACAATCAACTCAGCTTATTGTTGGTTGTTGATTACTATAGACACTATAATTTTCCACTACGTTAACGTTAGGCATTTCAGTCCACTGCTGATGGACATTGCCGTCTCCCAAACTGTGCCACACCACTTCCTCAAGTCTATAGTTTCCAAGCACTTTTTTAATATCATGGCTATATGGCTATGGCAACTGACATACCTAAAAAGTGGCGTCTATGTCAAAGAAGCCGCTTAGGTATTACTAAGGCAATTTATTACAACAATTATAAATTGATAACTACTCCATACAACAACAATAACAAATCACAGCCACTTTTTAAAAGTGATTGATTGACAGCCGAACGTCAAAATACTGCTAAATCTCCCACGACAATGTAGGTGGCAAAATGCTCGCCAAAATACAATACAACAGAAAAAAATGCACAAAAGGAATTAGAAACATCGATTTATCGCTCTATTGAGCTTTTGCACTAAATATCCTTTTAATTATACGTTAAAAATATACTAGTAATTATGTGGTAGATATTTTTGCTAAACATCAAAATAAATGGACTTTTTGTATCCTATTTGAAATGCGTAGGCGGGAGAGTAGGTAACTCCCATAGAACTATGGATTTATTTCAATTTTTACTTAATGGTAGCATTTTGTTTAATTATAGGTATTAAATCTTTTGTAATGAAGTTGAGCAAAATTTTGACGTTTGCACATTCCGAAGGAGTTTTGATAAATGCTGTATTGGATTTGATTGAACTTTTAATGGTGCACTATGGTGGTGTTTCATATGAACACAACAATTTAATAAACCTAGGAAACTAGATAGGTTTAGTCAAACAGTTACTAGCAATCTAATTCGAGATCTCCTAATTTCGTAGTTTACTTATTGGTGTGAAATCCACATTTACATTACTACGTAAACTGTCCACTCATACTTAAAATACTATCATGATCGCTATGCAACAGTGTTACTGATAACACTGTTGATAAATGACGAATTTAATTTGTGACGAGTGTGCAAAAAAGAACATTATTACCTAATTATTGTCAAAGCAGAGTTTCTTGCACCGGCAAGAAACTTAAGAGAACCGTCTCTTCATGGTAATATTTCGAATAGTGCACCTAGATTTTGCAATTTCATATTAAGCCCCTATGTAGGATAGGGCAAAAAAATAGGAAGTTTTTAGTAAAACTTTAGCAGAAAATATTAAAGCTTATAAAATTCTCACACGGAACTAGTCCTGATTTTACACAGAATTAAAATCCAAAATCGGTATTTTTCCCACAAAGACATTCCAAAAATCACCGCAGGTTAAAAAAATCCGTCAACCCTTAGCCAGCTCAAGGGGTCCACTTGACCCATCGATTAAGTTTTTGCCTCGCGCTTCCAAATAAAATCATAAATTGTAACATTTCGGGTAGTGGCAAAAAATCACACTATATCATATTATTCTGCTGCAGGCGTGGTGTGGTCAATTTATGACTAAATTTTAAAGGCATTTTTGACCCCGATGCGGCTACATTGTTATTTTGATGTAGTACTAAAATTGGAGCAATGGGTGACTTTTATAGGGTTAATAAACTTAAAGTGAAAGGTGAGAACTTGAGAATGTTTGTATTAAAAAATAATACTTATATATAACTCTGTAAATCCAAACAAAAACCAATAAAAAAATATTACCTATAGCTCAAAGTTTTAGTTTTAATAGTAACTTATTTCGAAACCTGTATATTTATAAAGATTTAAGAAAGAAAAACCAACGGATGCACAAGGCGAAATCTCAACAAAATAATTATATTTTTACTTTTTATATTCAAAATACTTTTTTGGTCCTATCAAATACAGGAAGTTCTAATGAATAAACCGAATGTCACAAATCGCGTATAATCTTGCAAAATTGCATTAAATTAAATTCTATTAGTGAATTAGAGATGTTCGCAAAAAAATAACCGAGACTTGTCATCAAATCGCCATCAACCTGTTGACGTGCCCAACAGGGTGCTTCTCGAAAATCGCCGACGGTTTATAAAAAGTTCGAAAGATGTGTCGCCCGGAGAGTTTTTCTTCCTGAGATTTCACTTGTGTCGAAAACTTCGCTGCACATTTTTTTTATTGTCTATGAACCTTAGGTTTGAATAATTCAATTCAAATAAAACCTCATTTGCATATAATATTTTATATTTCGAATGAAAAGTTATTGATTTTATTTTATCAACTAGTTATTTAAATTGTATTTGAAAGAATACGAGTATCAATAAAATATTTGATAAAATCATGTAATGTATTCCTTCTGGATCACAGTCACAGTGCATGAAAACAAACAGAAATATAAATTATTTAGGAACTACATTACGCTTTTTAATCATTCTCGTATTCGACATTAGAACTCGAACATCGAAAACCACAACACCCCATACCCATAGCACCCAAATCTCCTAATTGAATTAGAGTTTCGCAAGGCATTAGTTCGAATCCGTAAAGCCGAAAATTATACCCTTATTAGCCACTAAGTATAACCACGGCGGCTAAATATAGCTAATGTGGCTAATTTCACAAAAACTTAGATGTCGCCGCTTACTTTAGGCTTGTTAGGACTGGACAAAGTGACGACGGAGAAGAGAAACTAACAATTTTGTTGGAAAAAACTTGGTCACGCTTTTTAAGGTTCATCATAGAAAAAGTTTCTTATTTTAAAATAAGTTTCTGTTTGACCTCAATCTTGCAAAGAAGAGACCGATGAAGCGAGATCGCCTCGAAGCTGGAACTCCTGCGCAACGACGGAATACAGTTATAAAATGATTGTTTGGAGCTGGATTCTGACAGGATAGCCAAGCAGCTCTGGTGAGGCCACCGCCAGTGAGATTGCACAGCCGTGACTGCAAAATACGAGCAGCCTGAGGTGCCCTTGTCCTGGGTGGATCTCAACCACCCTTTATTAGCTCAGCTAGTACCTAGTTATCGTTCTCCCACAGAGGCACTATGAAATATTGAGTTCTATATGTATTGAGAGCGACGTGCGTGCTTGCTTTTGTCAAATCTTCAAATGGGTTCTCCCGTAAAGGGTGGAGTGAAACTGACTGTCAGACTCTTACTGACTAAAATCACCCTGTTCCTTCGTAGTCCTTTGCGTTCCAGAGTCATATTTATGTACTTTTACAGACGGTTCCGCTTCTTGTTTAATTTCCAAACAAGTCAAAATTATTTCTGCTCGTTGAATCCTCTGCGAAATATCTACAAAAATAAATAAGAAGGCACTTACTTATTTTAAGTATATCATAATATTGCAGTTGCCATTTTTTGTTGTGCATGTCCGGTTCAGTGGTGCATGCAAACTGTGCTCGTCGCTGGACGTCCGCTGTTGAGATGTCTCGGACGGACATGTAGCTTCCGATCGACAAGTCTTGATACTTTTGTTTTTTTTCGGAGTTTTTGGTCGGAAATCTAGAGCGCTGTTTATTCTGCTCGATTCAATCGGAAGTGATTGCAAGTGTTGATTGGTTTATGTATACGTCTAAAATGAAGATAGACTGCGCAAAGTATGGGATGGGTAAAATAATTCTTATTTATTTTTACTGTTATGTTGGTTGTATGAAAATAATACTGAATTATTATTATGGTGAGCACAGAGGTCTTCTTGCTTTAAGCCCAGTTAAACATGTTTAGTTTTTTGCCACGAAGTCATGAGTTTATTGAAGTTGAGGTGAAAGCTCTTGAATATTTCCCTCAACTACATCAAAGCAAAATATATTTAATTTATTTTAGTATTGTTGGCTATATTGTGTAGACGGCGTAAAAGCCTTACAACTTAAAAAAGTATCAGTGGGTTTATTCATTTATAACTTGTAGAACTAGCTATTCCAAATATCAAAACTTTTCCAGTGTGGTATATTATGCGACAATATTATGAACTACCCGGAAGCGCGATATCTTACAAATTCTGCTAACTTCCGGCCATGAAACCTTGTTTAGGAAATTATGGGAAGTCTCCATTCGATCCGCCCTTTTGTAACGTATACCTTTGTTAACGCTACGTTCACTTTAAATTAAAATTTATCGTAGGAACCACCACGTCATCATCATTAGTTAAGTATGAAGACTATTACGAGTTTACAAAAAAATAATAAAATACATGTTTAAAGGCTTTTAGGTTTGTCCACTAGGGATTTCTTTGTAGCAGTACGAAGTCTTGATTTTTGCACCGTAGAAACAAAAGCTTTTTTCCCATGGAGGTTAATCCATAGGTTTTTTATTACATGGTAAAATCATCACATCGCTCTGTCCACCCAGGGCGAGACGGGAGAGACTACGAGACTCGTACTGACTTAAATCCATGATCTCCTTTACATTCCGGAGTCACGGTTTCCCCACGACTCCGGAGACAGTCCCGCGACCCTGGAGATCGTCCTGCGACACCGGGGATAGTCCCGCGATTCCGCAAACACACCCGCGATCCCAAAACCCATAGGCATAACCCACTCATGAAAATAATAGGCACGCCAATAAATCCTATGTAATAAAGAAATAGGATTTTAACTTAAGTGGCGAGATCATTTACGTACGTAGGTATGTACATACATACCTACATACGCCAACCTCTGCTTAACCTATGAGAGGAATCCCTGCCTACACTTTATACATAATTTAGGCAAATAATATGTGACGAATTTCAACTACCGATCAACTATTGTTTGTTAAGCAACGAATCATTTGGAAAATGTTGGTCGGACAGTCTTTTTGCACGATTACTCAGAAATGCAATGCTAGAATGGTGGCCCAGTGGTACCACAGTACAGTGGTATCGACCACGACCGACCTACGTTGGGTCGTGGATTGAAACCAATCGACATTACCATGTAACATTTTTTCATCATAACTGCTCTTAAAACGGTTAAGGAAAACATCGTACAGATCATTTGCAGCTGTTATTACTAAGTCAGAAGCGAACATTATCCCTATTTCTCTTCTTTGGAACAGAGCCCAGTTACTTTTCTACCAACGACGCAAAGTTAAAAATATACCTACCTACTCAGATCAAAAAAACAGGCAGATAGAACGTGCGCGAACAACAACGTGGTGCCAGTCGTTATTTATGTGTGCGAGGCAGATAAGTGGCGCCGTGTACGGACACGTGCATCTGTGTGCGTTTACGGTTGCCAGATATTGAGAAATACTCCCATATTTTTGTTCAGTTAAATTGTTCCCAAATATTGTACTAATATTTTTTTTTCAATTAAAACGCGATTTTGCTTTATGGTTATACCCAGAGAGCATAAGCATGTAGTATTTATTATTTAACAGAATAATAATAAGGAATAAAAATAAATAAATAAATATGCGTAATTACTTAGTACCTATTTATTTATTTATTTATTTATTTAACTATTTATGTACACACAATAAATTTACAGGAAATTACATAATAATTAAAACTAAAGTACAAAGGTACTGCTTATTTCTTTAGAAATTTCTGCCAGCAGACCCTCTACAGGAGAAATTAGAAAGAAATGTAGACAATAGTGTGTAAAAATAAAATGCGAAATGTCTATGTGAATATCTTAACCTAAGTTTATAATGATTATAAAATATATAATATTACTACACATGCAAATACATACCAAATACTATAATATATATATATATATACAAATACACATATAAATAAATATATATATCACGGAAGAGAGGAAAGGTAATGCTCTTTCACTCTAAGCTTAAAAAGTGAAATGGATTTTAGATCACGAATGCTAGGCGGAAGTGAGTTCCACAATCTTACAGCATGAACGGAGAAGGAGTAGGAATAGTAGCTGGATTTATGAGGATGGGATTTAAGTAAGGATCTAAGGTGAGATCTACAGGGTGCGTCGCTAGGACGGGCGTAAGAAAAACGCTCACGAAGGTAAGATGGATAGGAAGGATTGTGAAGGATGTTGAACAGGAGGCAAAGGATACGAGTGTTCCTGCGAAGACGGATTGGGAGCCACTTGAGATCCTTGCGAAGCTGAGAGACATGATCATATTTACGAAGACCGAAAATAAACCGAATGCACAAATTTTGCAAGCGCTCAAGTTTGTTTAATAGCTCCTCAGTAGCATCCAAGTAGCAGGCATCGGCATAATCAATAATCGGCTGAATAAGTGTTTGCGCTAAAGAAATTTTAGTCTTTAGAGGTAGGACAGTCTGGAGACGCTTCAGTGAATGTAAAGAAAAGTGAACCTTACGACTGACCTCGTTCACCTGAGCGCGCCACGATAGATTGGAGTCAATTAAGACACCCAAATCCTTGGCGGTATCTGTGTAATTGATGCGTACACCATCGAGGTAAACCGGTGCTAAAGGAGCCACAACAGCTGCACTACGAACAAATCGGCTGCCTATGATCATGGCCTGAGATTTAGTAGGGTTAATTTGCAATCCGAATGCCTTAGCCCACTCACTGATACAACTCAGGTCATGATTCATTGCAGCAATTGCGGAATCAGCATCTGCTACAGAAAAATGCCGGTACAACTGCAAGTCATCTGCATAAAGATGGAAACTAGAGGAGATTACCTTAGTAACCATATTAATAAAAATAGAAAAATTAAGAGGAGAGAGAACGCTACCCTGAGGCACACCCTCAGTGAGATTACACCAATCAGAAAAAGTTTCGTCAAGGCGAACACACTGCGAGCGTCCCCGAAGGTAAGAGTCGAACCAGGCAAGAGAGGAAGAGGAGAAATTCATGGATTTAAGTATGCCTAGAAAAATATCAAAGTCCACAGAATTAAAAGCACTACTGAAGTCCAGCAAAACAAGAATAGTTAGTGATTTTATATCAGACCAGATAACACTTTATAACGCTTTTTGGTAATTTGTTTAATAAACTATTTAAGGATAGGTTTTTTTAGTTTAAAAAGATAAAGAATTTGTTATAACAATCAACATATTTATTAAAATAATAATTATTTTACACACAATCACATTTTTATTAAAATCATAATTATTTTACACACAATCATGCTTTAGTTCTGCACCAATTATATTGTGCAAACAAACATCTAAGTACTATTAATGTTTAAAATTGGAAACGCGATTTTGCTTTTTTTTGCAAAATCAAAACGATTTATCGGCCAATTGAAAAGGCCCTACCAGCACTACTAACGATACTGATTGCATTGCAACTAATAATTCGAAAATGAAAAATATCACTAATGAAAGTATGGAAACCTCTATAATGTCACATGGCAAAGCCTAATTGTTGCAATTAAATACTAAAAGTAATAATAAAATACTTCATAAACCCCAATAAGTCTTGAAATATAAAAATTTTAAAGCGCAGTACACCGCACCGCACGCGGAACGTAAAGTAAACGACTAAAATAATAAAAAAAATCCAGCGGCGCGAGGGCGGCACATCCTTACAAGTACCGAATAGCTCAAAGGCTTGCTCTCCGTCCCACTTTCTCACGCAAAAATACAAATACAGCCCCGCGCGCGGGGGCCCCTCCCGAGACCCGAAGTCTTTACGACCCGGACGGAACTAACTAGTGACCTTGTGTCATTACGACCATAGACCATACAACATTATTTTTAGTACCTATATGCGAAACCTGAATATAGTTTGTTCAGAATCAATAACTGAATCGATTCCAATAATTTTTACACCATGTTATATTTTGTCCCAAAATTATTTAAAAAGTTAAGACTAATGTTGTATAGGTACTATAGATTACGACTGTGCAGTTGTTTTGACGAATTTGATCGATATTTTTATGCACAGTACACATTCCCCTAATTCAGGGTAATTTACCCGTCATAAACTAGCAACACTGTGTGACGATTTACTGTTAAGGTTTTGTGTTTCAAGTGAGCCGAAAATATTTTATGGAAAATAAATACCAAAACAATAAAAATAACAAGAGTTACCTGTGGAAAGATATTCCATCTTGTTTTCTTTGTTTTTGTGAACAACTTTTGCAGTGTTTAAACACACAAGACGGCATGTTTTGACATAAAATGGCAAATCACTAGTGACGTGTGAGCGAGACGATGCGTAGCTTGGTACTGTCGCGAGTTTGTAGTAACTTTTGATTTTGTATTAACTTTGGTGGACCCACTCGCGTGTTCTGAGCGCTCTATCTGCCTGTTTCTTTGATCTGAGCCTACCTACAATTGAAATTCGCGATTCCACATTTAAAGTTTGGACCAATTGCAGGCCACCTGTCCGCGCATGCGCGCGAAGCCTTCCAACTGCTGCCATTGCGGTCGACTCACAACTGTCACTTTTCCCGCCCTTTAGTTATGTTCCATTCAAGATGGCCCCCAGATGTGTGTGTTTTTATGCAAAATCTCAGCTGATCGGTTAATTAGGTGTTTAATTTTGTGTGTAATTGTTGTAAGTTAGGAATCTTGTGGAGTTCGTGTGAATTTTATCGCAGATGTAGGTCAAAATCATTTTAGTTCAGATTTAATAAGCAAAAATGTGTGGAAAATCTAAAGAAATAATTGAAGTTGAATGAGATGAAATAACACTTTAATGTAAGAGCAATCCATTAAATGCATTAATTACCATATACAATTAGCGTATATATTCAAAAGTAATTTTAATCTTTTCCTTATGGTTTACTAACGATACTTTTCTCATATATAAATTGGTAAAAGGAGTAAGTTAAACATATACGTATTGGGACACTATTTTTTCGTTTAAATTTGTTATTATTTCACATTTCTTTCAATCCACAAAATTTTTGGATATTTTTAATCTCCATGAGAAATACAAAATGTTTATTGGTTAAAATACTAAAATAGGTATCACAAAACAATTTTATTGCTCTGGTTAATGTTTCATAAAAAAAAACTTAAAAAAATCTAATTTTTGTGAAAATAATATCAAATTAGTGATTTTTTTTCAGTTGATAAAATAATATTATTGAAAAATATTACTGCGCGTTTCTTGGGATAGTGCTACAATCATTTTCTCACGAAAGTACCACCATATGGGGAATTTTTGTGCAAAATCTGAGCAAATTAATGAGCTTAATTAACAGTGTAATGAATGAACCTATAAGAATTTATCGTGTGAACTTAACGACAGATAGGGTCAGGTAGTCCAAAGTAGTATATTTTAAATTAAATAAATATTTTTATAAAATAATAAAAACGTGTTTTAAGACTATTCGTATAACAAACAGAAACAAAAGTCATAGTTAATTTAATTTACAAAGAAAGGGTTTACTATATTTTCAATTTGGGTTTTTGCACGTTTATTGTTATTTAACACACGTTATTAATTTTTATTTAACCCGGGGTGTGCCAGGTATAAGGTCGCGGGACTGTCTTGGGCCTAAGCAGGATTTTCTGGCCCTGGAATGCAAAAGGCAAAATAAATGGACCAAAACGTGACCTTAATTTCTTCTTTCTATCTTTTTCAAAACAACAACCTACATGACATCAGGTCACCACCTACTAAACCACACAGGTTAAACGTCGTGTTAAAACAAAAAGGCGGGAGTAATGAGGCGTGATGCGCCCGCGCCGATGTGTGGTCGAAGCCCCACGCCACGGACTATCGGTCACCCACTGGCCTACTGTTTGTGTACTACTGAGTAAATCTGTGGATCTAATGTTACAAGAGAAATATGGGAAGTTAGAACGCACAAGAAGAATTTATTGTCATTTTTAAAATGCTTCAGGAATCCTGAGTGTGTAAAAGGCCACTACACCATTATTATAATATGAATTGCGATAAAATAGATAAAGAATACTTAATTTAATCGCAATTCAAATGAAAAGTCACCAAAATATATTTAAAATCCTTATTTATTTCATGTTTCAAGTCAGTATAAAAATAAATAAATAATGATTAGTATAGGTAGGTAATTAAAATTACAAGACCTTTTGAGGTTCCTTTTTTATGAGTATGCTCGCTGAGGGTGCGGCTGCGGCGGGACAGGAGGGACTGTCAGACTTGTACTGACGGTATTCCTGCAGTAGCCCTTTATGTTCCAGGTTTAATAACCTGATAAGACAGTCCCGCGACCCTAAATTCATTAGTTAAATGAAATAAACTCAGGTCGAACTTCGAAAAGTTTTAAATCTCGCCCTGTAAAAGAATGTCCTACTAATATTATAAATGCGAAAGTTTGTCAGTATGTATGTGTATGTAAGTATGTTTGTTACTCTTTCACGCCAAAACCATTGAACGGATTTGGCTAAAATTTGGTACACAGATAGTTTATAACCTGGATTAACACATAGCATAGTTTTTATCCCGATTTTATGTTCCCGTGGGATAATTTTCGAGTTGTAGCGGGTGAAGCCGCTGGCAACAGCTAGTCTAGGATAAATCAACAATCTTATACTAATAAATAAGAAAGCGTGTTTCCACTCTGGGATCCACAAAATCCCCGTCTCTCACACAGTGGCTGTGGGAAAGTATTTTTTCTGTTATTATTTTTTACTGCGACTCAAAAACTCTTGTAATCATTAACATATAAAGGGCAAGGAAGAGTTCCGAGTACATCCGGCCTTTAGGTTCCTGGTACACTGGGCTCGAAGCTGTAGTTACTGTGAGAAATTGGAATTGCTTACAGGACTTTTGATTTTAAATTATTTTGGGAAATGATTGAACTAAATAAAATTACATTTAAATTAGACACTATGCAAATGTTGTAATTTTTAAAATACTTCCTACGTATACGACTATAACATAACCTGTTTTTTATTTAATTATTGTCAAAGGTAGTTTCTCCCAGACATTTCCAATTCTTTCAGATCATGAATTTCACCACCTTTTTTCTTATTAGAAGAAATTTTGAAAAACTGATTCCCATATCCTTTGTTTTATAAAATAAAATATGTATTAATAACAATAACATTTGACAAAAAAAAAACTAGGTACCTTGGGAATTAAAATTATTATGGTTAAAAAAATACACGATGCAACCTCAAACTAAACAAAATTTTTTATCTCAGTGTGTCCTTTACTTTAACATCTTGAAGTACCTGCACATAATGACATCCTGTGTCCGAACTCTCGAGTCTCACATTTATGAAACTATTACTTACTCTTTCCCATTAATTTACCTTATTGTATTGTTATTGTCTCGTTAATATATCATATTGTTATGCTTCTTGAATAAAAAATAATTCTATCAAGTTGGTTTACTCGTATTTTCAATTTGTTCCCCTTTTCTAGATTGAATTGATGGCAGTTAACTATGTAGAAGCTATATATTTAACACATATTTATTCTTTAAAAAAAAAATTGTCTGAAAAACATCTAGGCAGATAGGTACTCAAAATGCTATGAACAAAAATCCCATTTATAAAGTTATTTTTGAATACTTTTTCTCCATTTTACTTGTTCGACTATAAAAATGCTTCTTCGAAAAATTAAAAACATTTTCTCAACTCTAAAAAATAGCGAAAATATTATTAAAATAACTTTACTTACGTATGTGTATTATACGGCAGTTTAAAAAGTCTTGCAAAATTACTTTTAATAATGAACTCACAAAGAAGGCCACCCTGAGATACGCCAAAAAATCTAAAAATTGTATTAACCTAAATCAAAATAAAGGGCTATAACGGTCCAAAAATGGCTTCCAAAAAACCCTTAATGCCCAATTTTTAGGCGCCAAATCGACCACCCTTTTCGTCACACTCAATAAAAGCAATAAGAAAGTTAGGAAATATCTGGTAAAAAATAATTAAAGTAAATTAAGTTATAACTTGGGGCCAAATATTGGTCACAGATGATGATAAGTATTTTTAAGTAAAAAAAGTGGTGCGATACTTTATTGGTAAAAAACTGGCCACTTGAAATGCAGGTCAAGTTTTGAGAGAATGAGAATCCATAGGCTTCCAATATAAGGAGAGAATAGGAGGTTTCAAGCAAAACTCTACCAGCGCATGATATCATTAACTATATTATGATTAACTTGACATTTACTGCACCACAGATAATATAACTACACACTCGAAGCTACACTTGAACATTGTTTACGTTATGCGCTTGTAGCGCCACTGACGGCATAAACTCTCAGTGATATCCCCTATTGATGGGTACTGACAATGATTAATGAATTTTCCTTAACTTTATCATAATTAAACTATAAGCTATGCTAATCTCTATAAGAAAACTTATCGATGGACCCTATATACATTTATATACGATGTGCTAATACAACGAGGTAGGTTTGAGATCATTCGATCGTACAGCGCGAGTGGCGAGCAATGGCATATGTAAGGATCGTACAGTACGCTGGGACATAGTTGGCGTTGTATATTTTCTTTATACAAGAATTCATGTCTTTTTCATTGAGACCTATAATCAGTAGTAGACAACAGGATAGCTATAAGATCATAATATTGCCTTTACATTTTGGAAATTGCTTTTTTTGTTAAGTGTAATAGAAACCTATTTTTACCGTTATCGGAAGGCAGATACCGAGATGTAACTTTGCGTTCTCAATACCGAAACTTGTTACACACTGGAAGATATAAGACTGCTTTGTTGAGGAATAATGTTCTTGGAATGGCACCCTCTATCTTTAACCACATTCCTGATTCTATAAAAGAGGAACCTTTAAAAAGTTTCAAAAAGAAATTAACTGCACTTTTATTAAATAAATGTTATTACTCCGTATCTGAGTTTCTAACTGATAAGCTTTAGCAAGACTTGTATGTGTGATGATGAACTGCATCAATATTTGCATGCCAAAATGGTAGGATGTACAAGGATTCTTCAACATTTCTGTAAACACCTTATTGTAAATACCTACATTCTGAGCAAATAAATGAATATTATTATTATTATTATTATTGCAGTCTAAATTCGAGTTCTTAAAATAAATTCCAGATCGTGAGAGCCTATAAAAAAGTAATACCTACATTTGATTTCTATTGAATTTTTTTTGGAAAAAACCTCATAAAAATATCAAAATGATATATGTAAACAAATTCAACAGAAACATGCTGAATCCAACACCAAATCGTTTTACAATCTCAATATAGATGCCCAAAAAAAACACAACTTTATAGGAAGGAAGCTTCTTTACCTTTGCCGACACTGACTTGCAGTTTCTGAACTGAAATAAAAACTCCCATGGAGTGTCTATGGTAAAAAACCCACCCAGGCATCGTGACTATAGGGAATTGTGCTAAAAAGTGTAAGCTTAACGAGTGACGCCTGATGAATTTATTTGTATTTGACAGGTTCATTTTGGGAGGTGATGGAGAGGTGTTTGGTGGTCTTGGAAAGCTACTTGTTACTGTCTTAACGTGTAAAAATGTATATTGCAAAACTTTTTACTAAAAGAGTCCACTTTACTGTAAACTTTTTGGATTACATCTGAAATAATTGTTGATCTTTAGACAGATTATTACGAAAAAATAAGAACATTTTAATCGATACAGGTTTATTTTACATAACAGGTTTTTCAGAATAAATAATTACTACTACTACTAGCACTTATTAATTTAATGCACTATAAAAGTAAGGTAAAATATTCAGATTATCATCTGTACATAATAATGTATACGATTTCTTGGAAGCCTATAAGATATCTTTGGAATAATGGCATAACAATTAACAAAGAGACGAAAAAAAATTAAATCAATATGAAAGCGCTTAAGCACAAAGTAGGTACCGTTTTAAAAGCTCACATTATTTACTGAAAAAACACACACTAAAAAAAACTTATTTAATTAGTCCAAATACTACAAAAAAATCATCTTGTCATGTTAGTAAAATCTTCAAGGGTGCAAGTGTGAGGGTGGCAAAAACTCCGGTAGCCAAACTAAACAGCGGTGCCACTTGACACCAACGAGTGTTTTGTTAACAAAACACCAAATATTTGAAGATATTTAGAAGGTTCCAAGTTGTTAACAGATGATGGGAAACTTTTGGAATCAAATTAAGGAATCAGTTAGATTTTTTTATTGAAATAAACAAGCTATTTCTTCCCAATACACTCAATATAAGACTACTAGGATCCCAGTACACTTATCAGTAACAAAACAAAACTCCCATGTTTAACTTTCGCATCACAAGTCACTTAATATAATTTACATTTTATCATTATAGTCTATAGGCCACATTGAGACTGGTTGTATTTCAGGGTGTACTCGTAGTACATTAGGGTATGGACACGTTATTGAAGTTGAAAAACATCAAAAAAGAGCAAAACCATTTAGAATTTTTTCATTTTTTATTTTACATTTTTTTTTCTGGATTAAAAATTTTACATAGCTTTGAAATGGACACCTACAGTACTTTCATAGTTATTTTGTCTTATGTCTGGGATTCTGGTCGCGGGACTCACGAATTACCGTGACCCCGAACGTAAAGGGTTATTGAAGGACACCATCGATTTCAGTCAGTACGAGCCTGACAGTCCCTCCCGCTCTGCCCTGGGTTGGAGGACACATTAGATTATACCTCGCTAAAAAAAATGCCTTTGTCAATTTTATTCTAAAGTGCCTGTAACTGGCCTACTTGAAAGAAATGATTTGAATTTGATTGCTTTTTTCGATTTATTCGTAGAAATAATACGGCTTTGCCAAAAGCAGTTGTTGAACAAAGAAATAAAATAAAAGGGTGTTTTAGATACAGCGAAAAACATAAATTAATCAATTTCGAGCACATAGTACTTCATTAACTTATGTGTTGAAAAAGGTTTATACCCTAATCACTTGAAAACTGCATTAATAAGACCTATATTTAAACAAGGATCGCACAGTGTTTACTCAAATTATAGGCCAATAGCTACTATACTATCTGTTATAAATAAAATTGTAGAAAAGTTTATTATGAATCAGGTCAGTGATTTTCTTGAAAACAACAATATATTGTCAAATGCACAACATGGTTTCCGACGTGGGCGGAGCACGGCAACGGCTTTGGCCCAGTTTGCGGACGACGTCAATGAGTGTTTGGATCAGAGGAAGCAGGTGGTGGTGGTCTACATAGATTTCAAAAAAGCTTTTGATACCTTGGAACACCACCAGCTGCTTCAAGCCATGGAGGAATGTGGTGTCGCGGGGCCACTTAACAAGTGGTTCCGTGCCTACCTTACAGACCGGACGCTGCAAACGGTTATTGACGGCGTCGTTGGAGAACCCAGAAACGTCGCATGCGGTGTGCCAACCGGGTCCGTGTATGGTCCCGTCGGTTACACCATGCATGTCAACAGCATGTGCAATGTAGTTCGAAACTGCCGAATGTACATGTATGCTGATGATACCTGCTTAGTGTATGCAGATAAAGATCTTGATGTTATTGAAAGGTATATTCAGGAGGATTTCACTAATGTAATTAAATGGGCGCATGATAACGGGATCGTAATAAATATAGATAAAACTAAGTGTATGCGTATACGATCGCCTTATCTTAAAATCTGCGAACGTCCGCCTCGTGTGGTGGGGCACAGCTATGAATGCCTGCACGGCGACGACGACGGTGCGATGGTACTGTGCTTGTGCAAATATTGAGGTGGTGGAGCAATACAAGTACTTGGGATTAGTTATAGATAACAGCTTTTCATGGAAAACACATATTACACTCCTTTGTGACAAACTCAGATTAGTGCTTGCAAAGTTCCACCACCTTAGTTTTGTACTGGACAGGGGCACTTTGTTCACGGTCTACTATGCACTAGTGGAGTAGCTGCTTTCATATGGACTAGCATGCTATGGTAATACATTTAAATCATATCTGGATAAAATAAAATTATTACAAATTAGATTTATGAAATTGTTAGTAGACAAAAACACAAAAAAACGTTGTAAGAATAGTGATTATGAAGAGTTATTCTTAGAATGTAAGATGTTGCCGGTCCATCAAAAGGTGGTGTTGTTACAGGCCATAGAAAATTATGGTAAAGACGAGTTTAAAATCAAAGGGGTAAACATAAGACCCCAAAGAAAGAAAATCATTAGAAGATTCATAGTACCTACTACTGTTAACTATTATGGGCAAAGATGTAGAAAATGCTTAGTCCCAACAATATTTAATGACATACCAGTCGATCTGGAAAATAGCTGTACTACAAAACTTTCTTTCAAAAACAAAATGGTGAAGTTTCTTCTCAACAAATTTTGTCAAGACCTCCTATATGGAGATAATATAGATTAAATTTATGTCCTACTTAAACTTCGTACCTGGTAACTATTATGTGTGAATTATGATGTCAAAGGTTTTTTATTAATTAGATTTAGTTATATTATTTAAGGGAGCTACATCTGCCAACAAACTGTTTTACAGTTTGGCAGAAGTAATATTTTTTGTAAACCATGTTTATTACCTTGATTAAACGCTTTCATTTTTCATTTCATTTTTTTTTTTCAAAATAAAAATGGTTACGAAACAGCCTATATCAAAACCCCACAAAATTTATCAAATAAACATTGCTAATTATAAACTTTTGTTACAATAGAGCGTTAAAATCATCCTTTTTCACACACAAATCCTTTACAAAGAAATTAATTCGCTAAAAGTACAATAGCACAATAATATTCACTATTGTAGTGATACAACAGACACTTTTGCCGCCAAAAACCTTTATTGACAGGACATATACGAAAACTACAAACTCCTCACCTCTGAAAAATAGAAATCGAACCTTAAAACAAGTGCTTAAAGACCAAAGATCAGTTTTTGGAATGCCAACAAAAGGTTGTCAGGAAAATGTCCCGCGGTGCGAAAGAGTGCGCGTGAAAAAGTTTGTCTATTGTTTTGGCTAAGTCGTTGATGGGTGGTATTTTTATTTAAAAAAAGAATGATTTATTGTTGCCAATTGATAAAAAGGATGAGCTTTTTGGTTCTTCCGGTGTGAATAAAAAAGAAAAAAAAACGATATCAAAGGATTTTATTAATTCGTTTTTTAAAAAGTTTATAGGATGGTCTGTCTATATCTACTTAAACTGAGGCGTTTTATGTTTAGGGATCTTTATAGTTTGGATAATTTAGTTGTCACATAATAACGGACCAAAATGCATTAAGGGTTAAAATTATTGTTTATGTGTAGAAAAGTAAGTATAATTTGATCATCATCAGCATCTCAGCCTATAATGTTCCCACTGCTATGACACAGGCCTCCTCTCTCTCAGAGGGAGTGGGCCACAATCCACCACGCGGGCCCAGTGCGGATTGGTGGATGTCACAATATGTCGTCGAATTTGAGTTCTAAGACATGCCGGTTTCCTCACGATGTTTTCCTTCACCGTTTTGAGAGCAGTGGTGATGAAATAAATTACCTACACAAAGTAATGTGCCAGACTGGGTTCGAACCTACGACCTACAACTCGTAAGTTGAGGCCGATACCACTGGGCCACCACTGCCCTAATAATTTGATACTTAATGGGAATTAAAAAAAAACATGTCAAATGAGTCCTACCACCCTGGGTGGGGCGAAAGGCGCTGTCAGACTTACTGACTAAATATCCACCCTATTCATTCGGTTGACCTTTGCGTTCCAAGACCACAGTGTCTTTTTAATGACAGCTCCACGAATCTATCTAAACTTTGAATACTATTATTAAAAACTTAAAAAAATATATAAACACGGCTTAAAACCTCAGCTAATGAAGTTGCCCTTGCAAAAAAAACCTTTTATAAATTTACCATCATTAACCCTCAAAAACAATATGGAGAGGGACTCTATCAAATATGATAAACAATAAACCATTAAAAATTAAATAGCTGTATCTTTTTCACAAGCAAAAATATGGAAATTCTTTTTTTTTGTGAACAAAAATGATAATGAAAGGATTATGCATCTACGTCATCATTTTAATCTCAATTAATGTAAAATTGAAGGAATTCTAGCATCAACTCAACATAACATCAAAAATTCAATCAGTCGCGATAATAAAATCAAAAATTCATAATCTTCCAACCCCCTAGTGCGCAAGCGCAGTTATAGAAAAATTCCACCAGATTTAACGCCCAAAAGGCGGTGTTATGGGGTTTGCATAAATTTTATATGAAATACGAAATTATTATGTCATGGGAAACGTTATGGGCGGTCGGTTATTGTTTCTTTTTTATATTTATGATTTTTATGACATCATTATTTTGATAGTTACGAAATTGGGTTGGAGGTTTTGAATTATGTGAGATCTTCCTAGCGTCGCGCGTCGGCTTTCTCCAAATTCAGTGATACCGACCGCTATTTTATTGAAATAGTTTTTATTATCATTTCCAATGCTTGAAAATATGGTAAATTGTCAGTGTTTGTTGTGCCGGAATGTCCTGCCAGAAATTTTCTACTGATTTTAATCGATTTTATTATTTCGGCGACCTAAAACAAAATAAACGTCCCAACACTAGAACGTATTAATCCTTAAGTGTCCTAAATTGAATAAAATGCTAGTACTTGAACTATTCCACTTAGGGCACCTGCGGGAAACGTTTATAGGTAACGTATGTGTACCTCAGATGACATTAGCTGATGTGTCATTTCAGCGGGTGCCCAATGCACCAGAAAACCAATCTCCAATAGTAAACTACAAATCACGTTTAAAAAAAAAATTAAAGTTACCCATTGTTATCTCCTAAGAAGCATATAAAACGGAAGTCCAAACAACCGGATACACCATCATAAACAAAAACAACCAATCAAAATAAATTCGAAATTAAACTGGAGTTAACCCAAACACATGTTTATCAAAAGGGTTAACAATTACATAAATTAATACATCCTTTTTATATAAAAACCTATATGTTTTATATTATTGTATGCGTAAAATCACTTCCTCTATCATTTGAGTGTTTTTTCCCGCCATCTGACGCCATTTTTTCTTCCAACATGGCTGCCACATATGTCGTTGGTAGCACGTGTTTAAAAAGTTATGTTTTTAAAGAGAACAGCTTATTAGGCTTCGTTTTAATGTGAAAATATGAACTAAATTGCAATTGACACGCTTCGGGCTGACACCTCTTGGTGAAATGTTGCAAATTACAATGCAATATTTTGTAAAGTAAGTGACAGATTGGGCGTGATTACTAAGTCAGAATCAGGTGCATCTGTGACAGAATTATGATAATTTAATGTTGCTTAATCCTGATTTACGTTATCTAATTAGCCTGAAACTATCCAAGCAATATTTTCAGTATAGACACTTTTGAATCTTTTCCACAAACATTTTCAGTTTAAAACTAGAGTGATTAAAAATTACTGCAAGTAGATTCTATCCCAAAGCCAAAAGAAAACTGAGTGTTCTAGAGCCAATATTTCAAAGATATAAGAAACATAGGTCCCATCTTTAATTTAGAGTCTAGATTGAAGATAGTTATTAGTCAAGACTCTAGACTAATTATAAATAGGTACCCAAAATTACACATCAACGGACATTTGAATTACACATCATAGAACTACATGAGAATCACAGATTCGAAATCGAGTGAACTTTACAGAATAGCACTACAGAGGCCCTATTAATACTTTTCCAGTATTTAATGACGTAAAGTAAACTGGAACTTTGACGTTAATTTGAAAGAAAAAATACTTCCTCGTTCGTAAACTAGAGGCGCTGTTTCATTTTTTCTTAAAAAAACGCTGTATATTGCAAACTACGCTGTAAATAAAATACAAAAATGTTATGATAAGGTGTCAGTTCAAAAATCTCAGAGTCGTTCTCGATCGTGACAAATCATCGTCATTACCACACTGTACTCTCAATTAACGGAGAATGTTAAGGAGTCACGATTTGTGAGGTGTGAGGAATGTCCTTAAACATTTGATGACTAACTTTAGGCTATAGCCACTTTAGCACCTATTAGCTTCCGTCATAAACGTAATAATTTCATTTAGGGAGTTAAGACAAAGGTGCCGATGCCTCAGGGTAGCGTGTGGGGTATGCAAATTGAAGGCCTGCGCGTGGGCAGTACGTGTGAATCTGGATCTATATTTTGAACAGAATATGGAGGTAGAAAAACTGGCCAAGTGCGAATCGGAAGAGCAAATCGCTCGTAAAGAGTTCCGTTCACATTTTCTATAAATACTATTATTAGTAATGGGAGCGTTAAATAATAATTTTATTATGTTTTTTTTTTTTTTGTATTTTTAGTGAACTTTTAAATTTTATCTTGTTTTGAACCACAGAATAATCAAGAATGTAAATTACAAACAACTAAACTAAACAACAACTTATAATATATTTTCATCTAAACAAACCATATTTGATTGCTTAATATAAAATCAAAATTGCCGGAAATCTGAGAATCCTGGCTTCTAATAGTGAGAAGTTTTTAAATATTAAACAGGGGAAGAGGGTGTCTAAAACTAAAATAGTCTTATGTAATAAATAAATGAATAACCCCTTAGCTGTTATAGTAAACGTAAATCTGGTCAAGTTTTGAGTTTTTCGCGTTCAGACAGATAATCAGACCAGACTAAAAGGAGCTTGTATACATTATATTTATTAGAAACTTTTTTGTAAAAAAATAGGTACTTAACAAAATATGAACGTAAAACCTTGTAAATGTCTGTACCTGTAATGCTGGCAACAACACAACTTACACATATCTTCACGCCATTATTAAGTAAAACCGTAAAAAAATATGAAAATAAGTAATTTCACAAAGAAACAAGTTTCATACTTTTGGCACTTTTTCAAATTAGTCATAACCAAGCTGTCGAAAGGTCGTCAGTTGGGATGATTTTCGACACTTTTGGCTAATTTCTTGACGCGGGAACTGAACCCGGTACCGTATATTTATCGGGCAGCACGCGACTTCCGTGGTGGTAAACAATTATTAACATTATGATTTTCGCGATTATAATTTTAACGCGTGAAAATATGCTTTTATTTTGTCTCTTTGAAATATGATTTACTGAGTCACATAGAGGGTGGTGTTATTTTGTATTAGGACGCGAGCTGGCAATCTTTTCTTGATAAATTTAAGACACCAAACGCACAATGTGCTGAAAAATAGTTATTTAAAAGATAATTGTCTTTTATCTACAATTATAATTACATACTTTCTTAATTTTTAGCGTGTTAGAATCATCAAATGAGTCCTCCCACCCAGAGCAGGACCCGAGGGATTGTCAGACTTGTACTGACCAAAATCCACGGTTTCCTTCAATAGCCCTTTACGTTCCGGGGTCACGGTAGTTTGTTAGTCCCGCGACAGCTGCAGAATGCACCTATACCTTGCAAATACGACTTAGACCTACAACTTGACGTTTGCGATATGCTGCATTATTTGGTGGTCTTCAAAATATCATAAAAATCTTAAAAAGTTTCAGTCCACCCAAAAATCCACGCACCCTGTCCAGTGCGTCTCGTTAGCGTGTTGATTTAATATCGAGTTGCGTTATTATAGCATTATTGCCGGCGGGGCTTAAATTACACCGTGTGGGCCCAGGTTCGACGCCTGTCCGAGCCACTTGTACCAACGTGTTTAAGTGTTTTTAAATAGTAGTAATCGAAGTTGGTTTGCGTTAAAAAGGATGGAAGTTCAGAAAGTCTCTTGTTTTTTAGGATCACTCGAACTGATATGAAGAGATTGTGAAATGTTACAGTACACTGTTGAGCCAAGATGTGCTACTGTAACTGGGTCATTGATAGGTCGTATTTACATTCAAAAGACTTCAACGCGTTGTCTTGATTTTAGGATTTTAAAGACGCTTGGTTACCATCATTTCAAAAGGGTGTGTCTCTAAACTACTAAATGGAAGTAATGGAATTAGGTGAAAAGGTATTTAGTTAATTATTGTATTTTGATTCTAACAGATTTGTTAGTAGTTTTGTATTGAGCCAGGGAACTTTATCCATGTCCTTGAAATGTAGACAGTTGATTGCTATGTTGATAGCATACAATATTAACCATGTTGTTGCTGATTTATTTCACTGTAGGTTAAGTAGGTTAAGTAGTAGTTTAAGTGACGAATCTGTGTTGTTAAGTTGTCCTAACAACATAGTGATACAGTGTTCTGTACCTGCATGCTGTACGAAGGAGGGTCTACCTGAAATACCACCAGTCTTGGAGACCATTACTAGTCAGGTTGGGTTTTCCCTTCCTGCTGGTACACTGAATGGTTCAGTTTTGGAGGTCACTCCGGATAGTATTTTAAACTAGATTGTAAGACAACAGAAGAAACCTCTACAGTTAGTAACTCTTTATTAGTGAACAATGAACAGGTTTCTTCTAGCAAATTAGTTAAGTATAAAATATCAAATGGAGAGCAACACACTTTAAAATTGTTTAACCAGAATATTCAAGGGTGCTCTTCCAAACTACTCGAAATAGAAATGTTTTTAGAATCAACCAAGTTTGATATTGTTTGCCTTACAGAACATTGGTTAAAAGATCATGAAGTAATGTCTATTAATTATGATAATTATTCTGTAGTTAGCTATTTTAGCCGTAAAAATATGTTACATGGCGGGACATTGATATTATTAAAGAAGTCTATTAAATCTAAAGTGCGAAATGACATTGTTGGACTGTCTATTGAACACACCATTGAATTGTCCTGTGTTGAGCTAGATAAGCATGTTATAGTATGTGTCTACAGACCCCCAAATTACCAGAATCTACCTTTGTTTGATTCTACAATGGAAGATGTGCTAAATAAAGTAAGCAATAGTAGTAAATCTGTCATAATTTGTGGCGATTTTAAAATTAATATATTAGATAACAACTCCAATAGCATTAGATTGTTGAGTCTTTTTAAGTCATTTAATTTATCAAATGTTTTTATAGAACCAACCAGAGTGACAGCTTCTTCTGCCACTTGTATAGATAATATTGTATTTTCCAGTTGCGATTATTTACATAAGGAAATAGTAAATAAATTACCATCTGATCACAGTGGTCAAACAATAACATTTTGTGCTTACACTCCATTTCAAAAAACACAGATTAAGTTTAGGCCTATTACATGTAAAAATTTAGAGAAGTTAAATAATACATTATCAAGTAAATTATGTGAACGTAGCTTTAACAAAATAACTGACCCAAATGAGTTTTACGCAGAGTTCTTTTCCATCTTAAACACGCAATTTAGTAGTATGTTTCCATTGAAAACTAAAAGTGTCTGTACAAAGTTCCTGTTTAGTGATTGGGCAACCCCTGGTATTCGTAAAAGCAGAGCAAAACTTTATGAATTATACGGTCTTAAAAATCATATAAAAACTACTAGCTTTAGTCAGTATGTAGCAAAATACTCAAAAACTTTTAAAACCGTGTGCAAAACAGCGAAAGCTCTTTATATTAGTAATAAAATAAAATTTGCTGATGATAAAATAAAAGCTACTTGGAAAATAATAAATAATGAAACAGGTAGAAATAAAAACCGGAATACTGAATTTAATTAAGAAACTGCACATGGCCCTATAAATAATGACAAAGAAATAGCTCAGGAATTTGAAAACTTTTTTTCTAACATACCTTTTAAAACGACTGAAACTGTAAATTCTTCTGCAATGCTCTCTTCTGCCTTACTTAGGCAGAATGTAAAGGCATGTCCCGTGGAGTTTAGGTTTCATCACACAAACCCCCAAGCTGTCATTAAAGCTTTTAAAGATCTTAAAATTAAGTCAACAGAAGATCTTTGGGGAATGTCTGTTAAAGTCTGTAAATCTGTAATAGAAACCGTTGCTCCTTATTTAGCTATTATATTTAACAACAGTGTAGACCAAGGGGTATTTCCAGATCTTATGAAACACAGTAAAGTAGTCCCACTCTTCAAATCAGGTGATAGCAAGGAACCAAACAATTATAGACCTGTATCAATTTTACCAGTTTTAAGTAAGGTGTTTGAAAAGTTGATGCTTACTCAAATGTTACGTCACTTTAATAAAAATTCCATCTTTCATGAACATCAGTACGGTTTCACCAAAGGCCGGTGTACAACTGACGCCGGTGTAACCCTACTTAAGAACATTTTTAACTCCTGGGAGGAAGCAGAAGATGCCATTGGAATTTTTTGCGACCTCTCAAAGGCGTTCGATTGCGTTGACCATGAAACACTTCTGCTGAAACTGGAGCATTACGGGATAAAAAATACTGCTCTTGATTTACTCAGATCATACTTGAAAGATAGAAAGGTAAAAGTTCAAGTAAACGGAATGAACTCGTTAGGGTCTAAAATGACAATGGGCGTTCCGCAAGGTTCGATTCTGGGTCCATTCCTCTTCTTAGTTTACATTAATGATTTACCTCACTTACTTAAAAATCAACCAAAGATGGTATTATTTGCAGATGATACCTCTCTAATTTTTAAAATAGACCGACGTTCACAAAATCTGAATGCGGTAAATGACGCTATTCAGCAGGTTCAAAATTGGTTTACATTGAATAATCTTGTACTCAATGAAAAAAAAAAAAAAATGTATGAGATTCACTTTACCAAATGTTAGAAGTAGCGAATGTGACATCAAACTGAACGGAGAAAAACTGGAATTTGTTAATCAGACTGTTTTCCTGGGAATCACGCTAGACGATAAATTGCAATGGGGCCCCCATATAGCATCTCTTGCGGGACGATTAAGCTCAGCCGCTTACGCTGTTAGAAAGATAAGACAGTTAACAGACGTTGAAACTGCGCGTTTGGTATACTTTAGTTACTTTCACAGCATAATGTCTTATGGCATTCTACTGTGGGGCCGGGCAGCTGACATTGAATCCATTTTTATTTTGCAAAAACGAGCTGTCAGAGCAATTTACAATCTACGTCGTCGCGAATCTCTTAGGGAACTATTCAAAAATATTAACATAATGACAGTGCCTTGTCAATTTATTTATGAAAATATAATGTATGTAAGGAAAAATCTTCACCTTTTTAATAAAATAAGCGATAGACATAATTTTAATACTAGAAATAAAGATAAAATTGATCAACCTTATTTTAGATTGTCTAAAGTTCAAAAGTCTTTTATGGGGTACTGTGTTAAATGTTACAATAAAATACCTAACGAAATTTTAACTCTAAATGAAAGAAAATTTAAAAGCTATATAAAAAACACACTTAGTAAACAAGCATATTATAAATTAGAAGATTATATCCAAGATAAAAATGTTTGGAAACATGCTGGTCCTGCTTCATAGTACAATGTAGGGATTAAACGAAATCAAGCTGGTTGAAACTTGAATGCTCACACAATTATTTATAAATTGTGTAATTGCAATATTGAAAATGTGAACACCATGTACCTTTTTGCTTTTTTTATTTTTCCTATTAATTTATTTTTATATTTTTAGTCTAGATTTTCAAGGTACATTGATTTCACATTCTTTGTTTTAAATGATGTTATAATAAAAAACTTTTTCAAAAAAAAATGAAACCGACTTCAAAACAACCACAAAAAAGTTCAAAATAACCTACAAAAAAACTTTTCTTTCGAAAGTCGGTGACTTTCTTTTTTATTTCATTGACTTTTTGTCACCGACTTTCGAAAGAAAAGTTTTTTTGTAGGTTATTTTGAACTTTTTTGTGGTTGTTTTGAAGTCGGTTTCATTTTTTTTTGAAAAAGTTTTTTATTTTATCCTTTTTAGTTTCACTATTCAACCCAAATTATTGTCAAATACATAATTTTCTTACATGTGCACTAAAATTTTGTAATCCGTAGCACCGGAAAATAACAACGCCCATGTATAAAAACTAAAAACAAAAACTACTGCACCAAACTTGATGAAAATTTTGTGGGACCAAATGGCAGATATACTGTATCGAACAAAAAAAGAATCATCGAAATCGGACCATAAACCTCGGAGTAATCGGCGTAGACAAAGTTGAAAACTTTTTAGGTTTTTGTTGATTTATGTTGATTTTTCAAAAAGTGCTAGTCCGATTTCGATAAAATTTTAATGGGACCATTCCAGAAGTATATCCTATCCAACAAAAAAAGAATTTTTCAAATCGGTTGTTAAACGAAGGAGTTATGCCCGAACAAACATAAAAAAAAAAAAAAAAAAAATACAAACATCCGAATTGAGAACCTCCTCCTTTTGGAAGTCGGTTAAAAATATTGTTAAACATTTTTAAAAAGAGTAAGTATGGAGTTTCTTGCCCATTCTTCTTCATACAACCTACCTTAGCGAATGGGTGTAGATTCAATCCCATCCCATCCCATTTCCTTAATTTTAAAAATCGACGTTTAAAAGTGCCTCTTTGATGGCCTAATTGAAATAAATGATTTGACTTTGACTTTGACTTGACTTTGAGTTCTATGGAACTACTGGGTGAAAAAAATCCCAGTAGTTCCATAATGGAACTACTCAATGGAACTACTGGGATTAGGCGATACCTCTAGGCAAGCGTGCTTCACCATCGACCACAGCTTCGGTTACCATTCCCCACCACTAACTGGGTTGTATTGATCAAATAGGTGGTCGCTTCATGAATAATATAATATTCAGCAGCATCCAATTAATCTGCAATTCGAAGGTAACATAGTTGGCAAAAGTTTAGGGCGCATGGCTTGACTTAAAACTAATAGATATAGATTCTCATCATTTCCTTAGCCTTTTCCCAATTATATTGGGGTCGGCTTCCAGTCGAACCAGATGCAGCTGGATATCAGTATTTTACATGGACCGACTTCCTATCTGACCTCCACAACCCAGTAACTGGGTAATACGATACCCCATGGTAAGACTGGTTGTGATGCTTTAGAGCATCTGGGCAACAGTGCCGACTGTCAAAGATCTACAAATGACAGCCGGGCCAACGGCTTTACGTGCTTTTCCAGGCACGGAGGAAACTCGCTATGACAGAATGGTCACCTATCCGCAGACGTTCCTCGCCAAGCGCGGCTTAACCCGGATTATCAACCTGTGTGGCTGTAATTATTTAGCCACTAGCTCCTTATCTAATAGATATAGATTCTACGGCTGAAATAATTCCTACTATTTCCCAGATTACCCGCTTGGCATCGCCCCAAATATTAGCCCCTAAAATTGAAAAAACCCTGTAAAATAAAAGAAGAGCATGTGAGCCTACCGCATGGACACACAGGCAGAGAGTCAGCTCGTCCAATAAGGCAACAATGGCGATGTTAGCACAACTGATGACGTCACAGGGACAATGCGCGATGCGAACACTGTTTGTTCAATGTTCGCTTTGTTGGTTAAAGGGAAGCGTTGTGGCAGTTTTCCTAGTAATTTTTAAAAGTTTTTGTCGAACTGATTATTATCAAGAGATTTGTATTTTATTGACAGTGTTTTTACTGCGGTTATTTTATGGAAAATAGCGGCTCTAGTGTATGAACGAGGAACTATTTCTTGTTTCAAAATAACGTCACAAAAACTGGAAAAGTTGGAATGGGAAAAGGAGACAATTTTGCTTCAATTCTCAGGGCCCATACAAGGAATCGAAAGAACAGTGGTGGCCCAGTGGTATTGGCCCCGACTTACGAGTTGTAGGTCGTGGATTCAAACCCAGCCAGACGAACTACTTTGTCTAATTTATTTCATCACCACTGCTCTCAAAACGGTGAAGGAAATCATCGTGAGGAAACCGGCATGTCCCAGAACCAAAAATTCGAAGACATATGACATCTACCAATCCGCACTGGGCACGCGTGGTGGATTATGGCCCACTCCCTCTCACAGAGAGGAGGCCTGTGTCCCAGCAGTGGGAACATTAATAGGCTGATGATGATGATGATGCTAGGAATCCGGACATTAAATAATCTTAGTATACAGGTATTTATTTAATAGTATAAGTAAACATTTTAGTTTCAAAACTTATTGTCATAATAACAGTTTATGCTCTTTTATACTCTAGTTACGCGGATGTTCGTTATAGACCCTCATAGCCAACTAATTTTAAGATAGAACAACCGCATTAAACCGTTTTAAAATAATTTCGGTTGTGAGCTAACCCTTAACTCATCTGTTTATATTTTCAGCGGCCGCCGGACACTGTTTGACGAGAGCTGCTTATCGCGACCCCGTGCTGCCAGGGGCACACAACATTTTGTCCAGGCTTGATAAAGGGTTTTTTTAACTCCACAGTGGGTTGCCTGCTAAGCTTTGTCTATGAGTGTCTCATTGTCGCGGCAGGTTTGATTTTTTGACCATACTAAAGTTTTAATTATTTATTGAAGTTATTGAGGTTTTTTTTTGAGAAAAATAATTTAATTGTGATTCGCGATGCATGCGTTCATGCGTACAAATAATAAAAACTTTAGTATGGTAGACGCTATCTAATACAACATTGATATTTTTCTGTAATGTCAACATGTTGATAAAAAAAAACAGTTCTTAAGACAATCGTCTACCGAGCGCTCGTCCATACTAAAAGAGAAAACGTTTTCCTGCCCCTAAATGTTATCCTATCTCAATGATTTTTTAGAATGCTTCTGACACAGTAAAAAACTAGGTTTTAGGTTTTCTTTTTTTCAAAAGTAACTCTTAGGCGCCTGTAACTTTCAAACTATTATAAATTTTCTCGCTCGGTAGACGATTGTCTTAAATTATTAAATCAACCCCGCTCCGCAGCATCGCTCGAAATGTTGCCAACCCCCGGCCTATGCCCACAATATTTGCGTGGTTATTGTGAAGATAATTGCCCGGAACATGATACAATGTTGTCATAACGGACTTATTTTGTTTGTTGTTTATTTTGATGCTTTAAACCAATCGCGGATTACACGATTTTATATTCATAATATTTTTTGTAGACAGGATGAGTGAAAGGCGACTAAATATAATGCGCCATGCTTTAAGACGCAACAAATCAGACGAGCTCCATCGAGCAAATGCAGACGTCAATATAAGGAATTTTTAAGGCAGAGGTGAGTCGCAACTCCTGGAGGAAACACCTTAGGAAGACCTACACTGACCTACCTTAGTGTTCCGGAGCCACGATTACTCGCCGTCCGCATGCCTGAACCTACGGTGGCCGGAAATTGTCCTGGGGGTTCCGTTGCCGTGGGCGTCTCCAAAGGCGGCTGGGTCGTGAGGTGGACGCTGTCTTCTCCCTCACGCGCCCCGCCTCCTCCTTAGCTAGCATGATTGCTTCGCATGAGGAGGCGACCGCTTCCCATTCCTTCTCGATCCGCATGATGGCCTTGACCAATGCTGGTCGCGAGAGGTCGCTGCCTATCGCTTCCGTGAGAAATGAGAAGTAGGCATGAGTTTATTTATGTTTCTGTGAAAGTCCACAAAAATATTACACGATCAAAGAAATAATAGGGAAAGTAAGTATTAAATAAAGAAAAAATAACGAGGGTTCAAAGTCAATTTTTTTATGTGAATTGGCAAACCAAAGATACTCGTAAATACTTCAAAAAAAGGAACATAAAATTATGGTCCTCTTGGTTTTCATAATCACCGTATTTATTAAAACGTTCACAATAACACGGAAATACACTCAAAAGAAACTTTCATTCATTCATACTAAATTATTGTGTTATTTTAATTTTCATTCATTTAAAATTAGAGATGTGCCAACTTGTCGGCTAAAAGCGCCGACTAGTCGACTGAGGTGATAAATACCTATCATTTATTTTATTTTTAATTGTTACCTAACTAATTTCCCCTGTTTCTTGGGTGTGCAAACGTTCGCATGACACTATAATCTGAATTTGTTCCTTCTTTTGCTACTGAATATTTCAGAATTGATGTTAAACTTGAATTTCTTTTTTTTTAAACGTTGCACACTAGAACTTATTGAGTTAAATTCAAGACAATTATAATTTCAACATACCTACAACAGAATAAAAAAACATAATATAATAACCGTACTACAGAAGCCGGAATCAGACGGATAAAAAATAGTTCGACGTTGGTGCTTTTTCAATACAATAAACGCAGCAAATGCTTGAAGCATTGTATGCTGTAAATAAAGTACAGAAATCTTGTGATAAGGGCTCAGATATGTAATCGAGTGCATTTTTTTTGTAGTCAATGTAAGACATAACTGTATAGAAACATCACTGTCATTTTCGATAGCCGATAGAAATAGGTAGTCGACCTTTCTGTAGCCGACTCAATCTCCCAGTCAGGCAAAACCATAGTCGGCCCATCTCTAAATAATTCCCAGAACTTTACCCGTTTTAAAAACACATTAATGACCCCAATTTGATGCCCAATAAGCTTCAAAACTCTTCAAAGAGTAGGTAATTGGCATGCAAATGCCAGGTTCTTTTCAATCTGAGCAACCACAATCGATTACTGACAGAGAGCAACCACGGTGAGGTTGGTAAGGTTGTCATTAACCATTGTTTGGCTAAACACCGGTTAAACTTGGATGTGTTACCATTACGGCGAATTGTGAGTTAACTGAGTTGTTAATTGTGATGGTTAAATTAAACTAATTTTGAGTGCGGTAGAGTTTAATGGTAATTCTGGTTTCACTTTAAAATTAAATGTAACTGGAACCATGCTTGTATTCTTTCATTTAAATAATATAAATAATAATTTTCCACAACTATCACACAACGCCATCAAGTCCCAAGCTAAGCAGAGCTTGTGTTATGGGTACTAGACAACTGATAAACATACTTATATATTTCTAAATACATACATATTATAGATAAATTACACCCAGACACAGAACAAATGATCGTGCTCATCACACAAACATTTGTCCTGGGTGGGAATCGAACCCACAACCTCCGGCATAGCAGTCAGGGTCACTAACCACTAGATCAACAGGCCAGTCAAAATTTATTTTTAAATTTATTTTGTCAGTACGTGAGAAATATACATAAA
Organism: Agrotis clavis; assembly: GCA_954870645.1. Lineage (NCBI taxonomy): Eukaryota > Metazoa > Arthropoda > Insecta > Lepidoptera > Noctuidae > Agrotis > Agrotis clavis. The sequence continues at coordinate 24,515,993 of OX940928.1, read as the reverse complement.
AGAACGTGCATTTTTTTAAATTGGATTTTCATTTGTGTCGTGGATGCGTTAACAAATATTTAAACTCACATGGGCCATGGCACAGATAGCCAGATCCAGAACAATTTGTCGACATGTTTAGCGCAGTGGTTGAGCGACCGAATGCTGCGCAGGTGTCGACACGCGCGTGTCGCGTATTCAATCCCAACAACAAATATAAAATTTGTATGATCTGCAAGATGTTGTTCCGGGTCTAGGTGTTTGTGTATATAAGTTTCTATGTTTGTAAACGCACCCACGATACAGGAAGAAATCCCGAGTGTAGGGCCACCTTTAAAAAAATACCCGTAGATCTTACAAATATTTTTTTCATGAACCGATTATAATGACGTATTACTGGCTTCTCGTATGTTTAAAGGCAATTTTCAGTCCTAATTTCATCTGTGAAACGACAACACTAAGGTATCATATTGTGTCAGTAGCAACAACATATAAAAAACACTCTTTCTTTCTGAAACTTTCACTTCTTTTCAACAAAACGAATAAAAAGTACGTTAAAAAGATTGTAGGTGCAGTAGATAAGACGGTACAAATCCTAATCGCTGGATCTGCCCAGGTGTGGACTACAGTGGGCAACTGGGCGACTGGGCACGGACGAGCGAGCGTAACAGCACCTGCGCTTGCGCCGCGCCCTGTGACACGAGCCATCGTAGAGATGGGAGGTGGACGCCGATGTTTTTGTCGATAGTAAATAGATAAAATCTATAGGTATCTATCTATATTATAAAAATGAATTGCTGTTCGACAGTCTCATTAAAACCCGAAAACGGCTGGACCGATCTGGCTAATTTACGTTTTTAATCATTTTGTGAAGAGCAGGAAACTAAAGGTTTAAAAAGCAAGTAAATATTGTAAAAAAAAAGAAATAATTAAAAAGTAACTATTTCGGTTACCCATAAAAACTATTTCTACCTGTCAAGTACATATTTGATGTTGTTCGTTCAGAAATCTAGTAGGCGTTATGAAGTTTGTCGGGTCAGCTAGTTCAACAATAAAATTGATCCCTTTCCTTGTCGAATCTACAAAGAATATAAGTACAATATAATAAAAATACATACAATACATACTAATTAATAAATTTTGTAATATATTTTCATATGTTTATGATTTTTTATTTGTATATATATGTATAACTTATTCTAATCATAGCTTTATTCTGATCTACCAAACTGATGGACTTCAAAATGCTGAAGGCTTCAACGTTTTCATTCAATATCGATACAACTACAGTGACATCCCTACCCACCCTCTGATGGTTAGGGAAGATACCCCGTACTTGCGCGTACGCGGGGCGCGTGCCACCTTTTTGCTTCATATTGACTTGCATCACTTTACAACCGACACCACCGCCCTAAATCCAAAGCAAAATGTACCTTATTTCACATTTGCCTTAGTCTACTGTCCTTTGCAGGCACTGACGTAAAGACTTGGCTGGTGGAAAACCAACTTTATCAGTAAAAAGAGATGGTTCATTTTAGATTGCAAGTGAAAAGTAGGGTGATTTTTTCAACAAACGCGAATAAAATAATTGAAGCAGGAATACACAGTAATGTTTTGTTAATTTGAATACGAAGGGTTTTTTTGAAGAGGGGTGGTGCGCACGCGCCGTTTGAAGATACGGAGTTAATTATTTAGAACTAATTCATGGCACCAAAGGAATTTCGTTGTCTTTGAATATTGAAATTAGTACGTTTGAATTTTTTAAAGGTTTTGGAATATTTTTACGCTTTTTTACTTCTTTTAATTCGTAATAGAATTTAAATTAGGTAACTGCTCCACATTTGTTATTTGAACATCTGCATTATGGCTTATGTTGATGGAAATTTCTATTCAGCTTTCAAGGATTGAGAGGATTACAGGATTACATAGGTGATGATCTATTCTAAATGAACATTCTAAAAAAATTGCATATAATTTAATTAAATCTATAGGCAGTGTTTCAGCACGAACTTTTGGAAAAAACTAGCTAGATTTTTGGTCTTTCAAACGTTTTAAACTGGATTATAATTTCAAACATTTGTTCGATACGTTTGACGCAGTGGCTAAGTGATCGACTGCTGCTCATCGTGTCGCGGATTCGATTTCTGTGCAAGGAGCAAGTATTTATGTGTGTGTTTCTATGTTTGTGTACGCATCCACGGCTTATAAGAGGATTCTAGAGGACTCTTAGAGGATAAGACACGTTTATGCAAAACTGGCCGGAGAAAATTACAAATAGGAAGAAATGGAAGGTTTCACTTTACGTAAAAAAGCTCACAGGTCCACCTAGATAAGATTATGTGCTGCATAATCGTGAAAATTGTGACCTGTGCTGTGTCTGAAATGTAAGGTCTTCAACCAAGGAAGATAAAACTAAAGCGGTCAGAACAGCCCATAAAGAGCATATACATATATATATAGACTTTTTTATTACCAAATTAATTCAATTGTCCATCAATTGATGAGTTTCGAACAGCCGCGATAATTTATAGCTAATACAGGGGCTGTAACCCCATCTTGTTGAGCCAATGAGCCGGAAATAATGTGGACACACCCTTAGCGCGGCTAATAACTGTGACCTGGTGAAATATTGGAATTTATGTAGTGAATTGAATTTATGTAACAATAGTATTGAATTTTTCAAAGGGGTTGGCGTTTAGGTCTGGTACCTTCTTACACTACTTTATCGGTTGGTTTCTTTTCGAAGATTCATAGCGTCAATTTTGTCTAGAATATTGGCATTGTAAAAGTTTAGGACTAAGTAAGTTTTTGAATCGATGATTTGAAGACGTCGCAAAGCTATTTCTGGCCCCGTGGCGCGGGCATCGGGCGCGGCACTCGCCGTCTGGGCGAGTGACGGGTGACTCGCTGTGTGATCATGATCATGGACCATACACGGGTCGACGGCGCGTCATGCTCGATGCGCGCCTTGATGAGCTGTCAGCAATCTGCCCCCCCCCCACAAAAGAGGTCCAAAGCCTGCCCGGGTCGCGAGACTGTCTCATCAGGAACGTAACTAAAGGTCTATCGAAGGTTAACCGCGGATTTTAATTAGTGCTAATCTGACAGTCCCAAGATATTTACCTAGATAAAAAAAAGCTGGCAGTGGATGATTGCGGACGGCAGGACTACGTACGTTGACTCAATAGGAAGTATTTCAAATGACTGTAATGCTCATTCATAAATACTGTTTCAAAATGATCTAAATAAATTGGCAGTGTCCCCCTAACTATACATTAATGTACCCATCACAAAATTTTAATCAGTATATGTGCCACGTGCACACTGATCTGGTCACGCGACCAGCCAATGAGTTGTATGAAGGGAGGTCTCGCAATGATCACCATTGTGAAGGGAGAGCACAAAATTGATGAGATGATGTCATCTATCATTACTACAGTGTCAATATTGAGCTTGATTGCCTCGGGGAAGGGGATTGGCTTATTAAAATGTGATGAATATTATAATTATGTTTTTTTGTGGTAGTAGATGGCGGTACGATCTGGTCGATACCAAATATAACATTGGCTTGAGATCGCGGGAATAGAATATTTGAACCGCTAATCAATAAAAACAAATATTTTTTAAAAGATTAACCATGGAGTTTCTTGCCAGTTCTTTCCATGAATAACACCAACAATATAACACCAACCCGAACCGTACCAATTTTTCGTCGTTTTAAAAGTGTTTATTGTAGCCCATGTGAAATAAAATATTTCGAATCAATTGACATACTTTTTATAAACTGTCAAAATGCGATTTGCCCATATTTTGATGTCAATACCTAAATATTTTTATTGATTTTTTAACTAGTTTTTTTTTTTATAAATTAATATTATGTATTTTCCATATTATGATGTACTAGCTGTTGCCAGCGGTTTCACCCGCTGCAACTCGAAAATTATCCCACGGGAACATAAAATCGGGATAAAAACTATCCTATGTGTTAATCCAGGTTATAAACTATCTGTGTACCAAATTTTAGCCAAATCCGTTCAGTGGTTTTTGCGTGAAAGAGTAACAAACATCCATACATCCATACATCCATACATCCATACATCCATACTTACAAACTTTCGCCTTTATAATATTATATAAGTAGGATTTCTTTGTCTGTTCTATTCAGGAAGAGAAAGGACTGTTCACTCGGGAAGCTTCAATACAATGGTATTGGAAATTATACAGTGTGTTACAATATTACATACATTAGGGTCCCGGACTCCCGAGAAAGTTCTTGCGGTTGTAAAAACTGTGCTCTTTGGAATTATGCCATGAAAAAAGCGGTTATAATAAACGATAGCAATGTTAATCATGCGAGTATACTGAAAGTTTTATCATAAACAAAATCAAATAAAAAAAAAATGTAAAATAAAAAATGCTCTCAAAATAAAAAAAAGAATTGAACTAAATTGGAAGAATTTCTTATGGGATCAAACGACAAGTACACTGCATCGAAAAAAAATATTACCACAGAAATCGGACAAAATAATTTTTTTATATTAAAAAAAAAAACAAAGAACAAACAACGACTTACTGAATTGTGAACCTCCGTTTGAAGTTAGTTAAAAAAATGTAGCTCCTAAAACTTTCTCCTGTATCGTGGGTGCATTTACAATGAACATAAACTACCAGACTCCGAGAAAACTATTCGTACCACAACACAACCATACAAAATTATTAGACCCTTGCAAGAATCGAATCTGCGACTCGTTTTGCAGTAGTCGATCGCTCATCCACTGCACCAACAGTATTGAAATGCCTTACAGGTTACAGCTGACAAGATGATGTCGACAATGACCTAAGATTAAATAAGGTAGGAAGTCAAGACAAGTCTTCAGATGGAGAAGTGATACATATTATAATGTTGCTCCTATGTGGGCGGTTAGCAGGCGGCGCCGCAGGCGACGGCTATAGCACGCAATTCACAACGTGTGCCGACTGACTGTTTAGTAGCCACAGAGTAGTTTTAACAGAGGTTACGTTATGTAAAGCAGATAAAAAGAATTAAAACCAATGGAAAAACTATTTCGGACTCCAACATAATTACAATTAAAACAGTTGAGAAAATAGATGCTTATGCTAGCCATACACCATGATGCCTATTGCCCAATCGGCGTGACGATTCAGGCTTGATCAAATTGGCAGTTCGTCCATATACACCATAGACCATACTGCCTAATGTCTGATCACTTTTAAATCAGCAGCGACGTTTGGTTGAAGCCAAGGCATCACCAGTGACAGGACGACGATGTTTTAAACCGACCCCCATACATGATCCAATCGGAAGGATCCAATCGGCATGATCAAACCAATAAAATTTAACTGTCATGCCAATTGCGTGGATTCCACGCCCACACACGATCAATTCTAACTGATCCAATCGGCAGCGTCATGCCGATTGGACGACAGGCAGTATGGTGTATGACTAACTAGGATATCTTATAAGCATGGCGCAGTGGCTGAGTGATCGACTGCTGTGCAGCGTATCGCGGGTTGGATTCCCCGCACGGAACAAATATTTGTAAGATATATACCTACAAGTAATTGTTCCGGGTGTTTGTGTATGTGGGTTTCTATGTTTGTAAACCACACACGATACAGTAGAAATTCCCAGTGTAGGGCAACGTTATTAAAAAAAAGTTGTTGGTTAGTGTCGCTTAACTCGAGCTGGAACTAAATGATAAAAATATTAGGAATATACATTATAGTAAGAGACAGTAACAATTTTCTTTTCCTTTAGAAACTGTCCCTACCTGTCAAATATTTGATGTTCGTCTCGTCCGTGATTGTTCAAGATTTTACTACCATAATGATGCTGAGGAATTTAAAACAGAATCTAATAACACTGAACCAATATCCTCTTTTCAGATAGCTACCTATCATAATCATCATCATCAGCCGGAAGACGTCCACTGCTGAACATAGGCCTCCTCCTTAGACCGCCACGCCGAACGACAATTCGCCACTTGCATCCATCGGTTGCCAGCGACCCTCACGATGTCGTCGGACGCTGCGTCTTCCGATCCGTGGTCGCCACTCGAGAACTTTTCTTCCCCATCGGTTGTCAGTTCTACGAGCGATGTGGCCTGCTATAAATCAAGCTATATAGCTACCCATAAATGAAGGTTATCCCTAATACTCGTATCCCATTATAATGTCTCTACATAAACATCCTAATCTACCTTTCTTCTTAGCGACACGCGCGGCCGATCTGAGGCGGACGGAGCGCCGGACAGCCGGACAGGCGGACAGGCGGACCACCCGATCTCTAATCAAATCAAAATCGTGCAGACTTTATTCAGCATAACTGGACAATTGGCTCCACTAGTTGCGACTTGCTGCTTCGCTTGCGATTATTTTATATGTATAGGTAGATTGTTATCATTTGCGAACGAACTTGTATTTCTTCTTAGGAAACGATAAATTTTCCTATTACTTGCTATTTTAACGTCTGCTTAGCTGCTTGCTTAGATGGAAGAAGAGGTTATGTCTTCTTCCATCTTTAACTATTCGATATTCATCATCGAGAATAGAAAATAATAATATTGTGATAGTGTTGTCAAGCTGAATTGTCATCTTAGAATTTTCGTTACTGTTAGCTATTTCCTATCTTGCCCTTTTAACCGTAAAACATATAATCGAAATAATCTATGGTATCGCCACACATGATGACTAACAAAGCATTAGCAATAATTCGTGCGAGCGCTTTTTTTACAGCCGTTAAAAAACGCCTTAATAGGACAAATGCATCGCCACGTATCTGTTCACAAGTCAGCGCTTTTTCTGGAACTGTATTTGATTTTAAGTGCTAGGCGGTGGTGTACATTTAATATCAATTAATAATTTATCTTTTTGTTCCAAGACAGCGCTATTTTAACGCCCATTAAAAAAGCTCGCTAGTGCGAATGGGGGCTTAAACCTACAAAATTAAAAAAAAAAACATACGTGTCCGTGTCAAGAAAAATAATGAAATCAGTAAAATACTTCTTGATCTCTAAAACATCTTTGGTGGCACATGTAACTGGCCAGTTCACACACAGTGACTGACCAACACTTTCCATATAGATTTGATAGGTAGCTGCGCGTGAGTGCTCCCACTTAATTCAACATAATATCAAATTACTTAATGGCTGGCCAATGAGGATTATTAGGTTTGCTAACAAGTCAAATTTCCAACAAATTACATCCAGATAAACTGATTGAATTATTTTATTTTTTGAAAGAGAACAATGCAATGTATCAGCTGCTCGTTATCGAAAACCAGGGCGAGTTGGAAGCAGTTGTAGAAAATGGTAATAATCAATCGTGGTCCTGTGGGTTTGTCAGTGTCAAAAGAAAATGGAACAGCTTTTTATTTTCTAAGCGTCCTTCAGTTCCTGTACTGAATAAATCAACAAACTACGGCCATAACGCGCATTATTTTATCACTGAGGATAATTTATAAGTAACTAACTGTTGACAGCGACTGTGCCTGCTTATAACTCGAAATTATCCCACGCCGGGATCGTCATACCGGAATAAAAAATGTATCCTATAAGTGTATCTAAGTGGTATCTGTGTACCTTTCATCTAAAAATGTTTAGTAGATTTTGTGTAAAATAATAAGTTCCATTCACCCACTCCTTCGCGGAAACGCCGGTGTAGCACACCGTGGAGCTAGAACGCAAATGGCGACTGGGTCGAACAGAGTGGATATTATTTACTGAGTAAGAGTCCGATAGTCCCCTTCGCTACACCCTGAGCGGGTGGATTTTATATTTATGTTGATTTTACCACATAAAAAAAATCAATCACAATAACACTTTCAAGTCTTCTCAAAACAACACCGGATCTTCACGACGAACCGTCATGGAGTACCTATACAGTTTTATTTTCAGCAATACAAGTCCAGCCCACCGGAAGTCGTCTCGATGCGTAAGCTTCGACAAATTGCGCCACTTCCGGATAAAGATGGACGCTCGTTTCAATGTAATTTATGTCGTGAGAAGTTTTTAAGCATCTGATTTAACTCTCGTTTGATTTTGCATAATTTTTTGCTTTTATTTTCCGGAGAATGGACTATAAATTTATTTTTGTGGAGGGGAACTTTTGTTGTTCTTCGTTTCATACCCTTTTGAGCGGATTTTCTACATTTATATTGACTTTGCAGGTTTTTGTTAACTTTTTAAATATGATGCTTGGAAGTACAGTTACCAGAACAATAGATTACTGAAAGTGATACGTGTTCTAAGAAAATAACCCATACTGTCTTCTTAATCTTGGAATTGTAAGTCCTTACAGCTAATAGGTATATTACCTGATTATAATAATATGCCTTCGGCGTTAAAGTCTTAGGTGTCAAACCAGGTTATTTACAAATATCATACAAATCCGTTTAATAGTGTATGTGTGAAAGTGTAACAAACATCGATCCATGCATACATTCTACAGACTTTTGCATTTATGATTGTTTTAAGATAAAACTTGCATTATAGACTTTAGAAAAAATATTTAACCTTTACATCAGAAATCCGTTGTTGAAGATCTTTAAAATACCAGCTGATTCACATTATTTTTCATAAATTCCCAGACTATTATTAAAAACTATTGTAGCTATAATAAATTATCTAAAACTAATAACATCCCAATCATCGAAAATTCAAATCAGCTACTTTACATTTAATCTAAAAAACTCATAGGACATTTTTTTTTCCAAAAAAAAAACCAATTCCCAATAAAAAGGGTTGCATTTTATATCATTTTAAGTGGTTTTAATTTGTCACCCGTGACGAAATTAATATAAACGGTAGAAATATGTTAATTTACTATTAAATAATATGTTTTTAATACATATTCTATCATCGGGTTATGAAATATGCCTGTATTTTGTTTTTTTAAGAAGCTCTGCTTCTCTGCGGGATATTCTTGACTACCCACGATTAAAATGTCGTTTAGAGTAAAGAATAGATAGAAATGATAGATACTACGGTGATAAATTTTATTGGAATTGATACAAATGCGGTGGGAATATTTGAAGATCGTAACAATGTGTTAACATTCTTCCAAGGAATAAAAACCATTTTTTTTATGCTCACATACACCCCATCATACAAATCCATACAAATATTGTTCCGTGCGGGGATCGAACCCGCGACTCGCTGCGCAGCAGTCGATCGCTCAGCCACTGCGCAGGCATTTTTTTTACGTGGTAAAATCATCAAATAAGTCCTCCCAGGGCCTCTCTTTGCTTGTGTCAAGCTCCATATTCCAAATTAAGGGTTTTGTGCACTTCGTCCCATTCGTATGTAGTACTTGGTCCCATCAGCAGTTTGTTCCATTCGAATCATGACAAAATCGACGAAAAAATGACTTAAAACATTTTCCAGTAATGTCAGAAAGAATATTTTTCACCATAGTTATACATTTTTTATTTTTAAAATCCATAAATCCCAAATATCTATAATGTTAGATGACACGACCTGTCAAAACTTTTTGTATTTTTTACCGAAAACAAAAGCTGTCATAGCCGCAAATAAAAAGCTAAAATCAAATTATTCTAAAAAAACTTTGAAAAATCTCATATCTTTATCAATGTTTAGATTTATGAGTTCCCAGAGAAGCTGAAAGTGCGACCGTCCCACGATAACTCAACTTTGATTTATGTAAAGACTTTTTTTTGGGACAAACCCACCACACAATTCCCAAACCACTGCAACTCCTGAAAGCCAGAAACAACAGTGGCAGCCACCAGAAAAGCGCTTAGACAATGAATGAATTTTACTCATCTTGGATCCTGCAACGAAATTAATCTATCTTCTTACTTATAATAAATCTGTAGAGAGGTCAATTCTGTACATGAAATATATTTCCAAAATAACTATCAGGGGGTGATTATATAATAAAATTATTGTCTGTCTGTCTGTCGGTCTGTCTGTCGGTCTGTCTGTCTGTCTGTCTGTCTGTCTGTCTGTATAACCGTTATAGAAACAAAAACTACTCGACGGATTTTGACGAAACTTGGTACAAAATTATTTTTCATACTCCTGTGCTGGTTATAGTATACTTTTCATCACGCTACAATCAATAGGAGCAGAGCAGTGAAGGGAAATGTTAGGAAAACGGGAGAAGTTACTCCATACACGCTAATCTTCGGAACTACTGGACGGATTTGATTGTTTTTTTTTTTGTACAGCTATTAAGTCTGGGCAACATAATATATAGGCTATAATTTATCTTGGGAACTTGAACACCTGATGCAGAACTGCAATAGATCAGCTAAACTATAAGAGATACAAAAATAGCGCCATAGCAAAAATTGTTCCACGTGATGAGCATTTTCTGCTGAGAAAATAAATTTGAAGATATGGAACACCTGATGTGGAACTCCAAGAGCCCAGCTACACTATTACATATACAGTAATGACGTCTTAGCAAGAGTTGTTTAGTCTGATGGGCATTTCCTGTTGACTTACAAAAATGAAAGATCTGGAACGTCTGGAATCGTCATGCGCGTCCCGTTGTTTTCCCGTCCCCAGGCTCTATGAATTCGACATCAGACGTTTCAGATCTTCGATTTTGACGACCTCATTGTCGCTGGCATAAGCAACAGGATCCGCGTACGAAGTCGCTGGCAGAAGCTAGTCAGAAAATAATAGTGGAGGAGTAGGAAAAATATGTTTCCACTTCCCTCCATGTCAAGCAGGAAACAGAACAAGAATAGGGTATTATTTATCTAAAGACTATTGAATACTGTTGAATCAATCACGAAGAAATTTGGAATTCTAAGTACCTACCAAGTACCAGACTAATTGAGTACCAAACTAGTTTAGCTAAACCCTTCTGCGAATTACGCACGCACGGAACAAATATTTTATGATCTACAAGTAACTGTTCTGGGTCTGTGTGTTTGCGAATTCAATTTTTTTTTTCAGAAGTCAGCATTTTACAAAAATTTTCGGAGGAAAATAGGTAACAATAAAAGCAATATTTTTTTTGCAGTAGGCTTTCAGAGAACGAAAAAAATGTATTTTCTGCGTGTTATTTTTCAGTAAACAATCAATTTTTGGGAGTAATGGGTTTCTGAAACCAGTACCCTTAGCACGAATTTTCAGTATTTGAGACGTAAAGTAAACTGGAACTTTGACAATTTCAAATTGACAATTTTTAAGGAAAAAATTAGTTCCTGCTTCGCACACCAGAGGCGCTGTTCCATTTTTCCATACAAGAAACGCTGTAAATACTGTAAAGTAAAAGAGTGAAAATTCGTGCTAAGGGTACAGTAAACAAAAAGTACAATAACTTTACTACTTAGCACGGAAAAATTTCGACTTGACAAAATCGTATGCCAGCATCATATCTGCCTAATCAAATCCCGTGGCATCACCCGCAAGAAGAGCCACCGAACCACCATCATTTCTCCATAAATCAAATACCTTTTTATAACCGCGACGACAAATATAAAAATGTCAAGCGTCGCCGCCGCATAAAGGATGTCCATATTTAAAAAGCCGTTTGTATCCCATATAATATATATTTCGGTTTTCAAATTCGGAATAAATTTTGTGTCACCTGCGCCGACGCAACCGGAAGAAGATCTATCGCACTCTCTTTTACGTGTATGACTCTGTCTCGTTCTCACCTGTTGTTTTATTATTTGTTTTACTATTGAGATTCGTATCCAGATAATCTCTATACTAGTTTTAAATGCGATAAATTACTGTAAGCAAAACTTTGGTGATCATTTCGTAGATAAATGTTGTCGTAATTTGTAGGGAACACCGTTGACAGGTGAAGAAAGTCTTAATAAAAAATATTTGTAAGTATGCATTTTTAATTGCAAAGCAAAAACGAGAGTGATAGAAATTAATGCGGCGTCATCTGTAATTAAAATATTCATTTTTGAATCATGGAAACCCATATTTATGCAACTTCTAGCGAAAATGTTATTTGTGACACGCACTAACTTTACGGCCCAATCTTTCTCAATGAGTGGAAAGCCTTTTCTTTTTCATCATCATCTCATCATCATCATCATTATCATCAGCCTATAATGTTCCCACTTCTGGGGCCCAGGCCTCCTCTCTGTGAGAGGGAATAGGCCACAATCCACCACGCGGGCCCAGTGCGGGTTGCATCATCATCTGCCTAGCCTTTTCCCGACTATATTGGGGTCCAGTCGGCTTCCAGTCGAACCAGATGCAGCTGGATATCAGTATTTTACATGGAGCGACTGCCTATCGGACCTCCACAACCCAGTAACCGGGTAATACGATACCCCATGGTAATACTGGTTATCAGACTTTAGAGCTTCTGACTGTGATTAACGACTGTCAAAGATCTACAAATGACAGCCGGGACCAACGGCTTTACGTGCTTTCGACGGAGGAAACTCGCTATGACAGATGGTCACCCATCCACAGACCAACCTCGGCAAGCGCGGCTTAACCCGAAAGATCGGCCTGTGTGGCTGTAATTATTAAGCCACGAGCTTCTCAAAGCCTTTTCTTTTTATTCCTGGCAAAATCACCAAATGAGTCCTCCCACCCGGGGCGGGATGGGAGGGACTGTCAGACTTGTACTAACTAAAATCCACGGTGACCCTTCTATAGCTCTTTACGTTGTAGGATCACGGCTACCTAATAAGACAGTCCAGCGACCCCAGCATGCTATAACTCTCTAAGGGGACCCCGTCTGATAGCTGATAGCTCTTTGAGGAGCGTGTGGCCCCCAACGCACCGCGTCGACCCTGGCATGGTCCATGATCGAATGGCGAGTCACCCATTACTCGCCGTCTTCATGCCCGTAAAGCGACTGGAGACCGCGACAGGAGACCGCGACACTTGTCGCGGTCTCTTCTGCATAGGCGGCGGTTCGCGCCGCGACAGGGAGACCGAGACAGGACACCGCGACACTTGTCATTGCCTAATGTTAAGTACTGTCGCGGTCTCCTGTCTCGGTCTCCTGTCGCTGCCTCGCGCACGAACCAACACCTTAAGAGTAGAAAAGCCTGTGTTCCAAAAATGGGACATAGGCAACGACATGTGGACAATTTAACACCTGGGCAAATGTTACCACAATTCCTTCAGAGTGTTGAAATAAAAACTCTGTGGACCAAAAACTTTTTGACGTAATAATGACACTGGCAGTAACTATGCTACAATTCTGGCTCTTTGGTCGATTGATCCCGCTCAGTTGGTACCCGCGTGATGAATGAAATAATTAATGTTTTTTATTATTTTTTCATTGGTCGATTAGACCCGCGGATCTCGATTGAGCGGGATCAAACGACCACAGATCCATAATTCTTAAGTTCCTTAATTGAACTAAAACAAATTCATCAAAACAATAAGGCGATTCTCACACTGCCCCGCATGATGCTGCATGTTGCGTGTCGACGCACCTACGCGCGTTCCTGCGGGAGTGCAAATCTGCATCATCGTGCGGGTTTTTCACGCACTCACGCGCGTAGGTGCGTTTTGTAGATTCACGCACGGCGGCTCTCATTTATTTATTCGCCGATTCTCTGTGATAGTCGTGCAGTACTGAGCATTCAAAATCACGAGCGGCACTGCGGGATTCGGTGTGCCATACCTCGCGTCTCGCCCCGCACCTACGCGCGGGGGTGCATGTTTCTCCGTGTGTACGCGCGTGATCCGCATGAACGCGCGTGGATGCATTTTCAGTGTGTTGGACTGTGCGTGTTTTCCATACAAACGGAGATACTTACAAGCAACGGAAGAACACGCATCCACGCGCTACGCTGCATCATGCGGGGCAGTGTGAGAATTGCCTAATCAAAAAGAATAACTCATCTTTAATTAAGAGGTCGTACCTTTTCAATCTTCCTTATTTAGTTTTTTTCATTTTTTACTAATTTAGTTTATGAAATAATATCTTTTAGAACAAAAACTCCTATTTCCTAATATTGATGTTGGTTGTCCCGCCTCTTTCCGCTTAAGGAATTAATTCTAACATCTTCATCATAATTCATTTTTGCTACTGAATGGGTGTTGCTTATAAAACCATTATTTCTTTTTTAATCAGTGCTATAGTTTTTTCATTGAGCATTGAGGAAGTCAGGGACTCTTGCACTTTTAAAATTGAGAAACATGGTTAAAAAAAGTATCAAGGAAAAATAGGAAAAAAATAAGTCCCTTTATGATCAAAGGGACTTATTTTTTCAATTGCAATCGTGCTGTTTTAAAACGTTGTGTGGTAGGCATATTAATAGACGACCGCCAAATCTTTGGCCAAGACGGGTCAAGAAATATTTTTTTAATAAAGTTACCCCACACTTGAATTTTCTGTGTCGTGGCTTTGTTTACAATCATTTTAACTTACAAACACCAACACCTGGAACAACCAATTGTAGATCGTACAATTATTTGTTCTGTGTGGGAATCGAAACATGCGATGTGAAGTGCACCAGTCAATCGCCATACCACTGCGCCAATTGTGCCACCAAATGAAACAAGAATGTCATTGATTTTCTTGCAATAGGTCAACATGGCTCTTTGCTATTAAGTTTTGTTGAGAATTAGCTGGTTATTTTAGCTCTGATGACTCATATAACTCCTACCCAACTCCCGTCGATTCCCTATACTCTTTACCAACTTCATCACAAAGACAAACAGCCAATAACAATTCCCAACAAACTTCAAACATTAGCAACTCCTCTAATTGTGAAGTTTCACTTGCATTCGCTTTTAAAAGAATACGGACAAGGTAATTGCACTGTATCCTGTCTGTCTGTCCGTTTGCCTGTAAGAGTGTATGTTCGGGATTAAGTTCAATTTTCTTATCGCCCTTCGTAATTGTTCCCATCGATTTGGTTACTTCCATTTATTTTGGAGTCGCTAATTCTTTAAATAGTTAGGTAAGGGGATTGTAGTGGTTTAATGTTCGCACGTAGTTGTTCTTTGAATGTATTTTTCAAGAAATGTGCATCAGCATTGCCATCTTTACGGTAGTGCTGCCAGCGTTCTGGGCACTGATCCCGTTGACAGCGAGGTAGATGACAGTTTTGACGGTCTTTGTTACTTTCATTTAATGATAAATGATATTTATTTTGCAAGTTGGTTGTTAAAAAACACTTTTACACGTCATGATATTTTTTAAAGCTGTACATGAGGCGTACCTGACTACTCTGAGAAGAAACATCCGAAACAAACTCAGAGGTCACTGTCTCTTTTAAAGATTTTATGAGATTAGTTAATTAAGTATTTCTTAGTTAATTTAGTTATGATTCTAAACACAGGTTTTAATAACACGCAGAGAAATGTATACGAGAACTTCTGGTTGCAACCGTGACAGCAAGACTCACTAGTTGACTTTACAATTTAAATTTATAAAATTTATCTCTACTACTTACTTAGTATTTATTACTAGAAATGTTGTAAAGTCAACTAGTGAGTCTTGCTGTCACGGTTGCAACCAGAAGTTCTCGTACAGGTAGCTAGACATTTCTCTGCGTGAACCTAGATCAGGCCTAAGTTCATTAGACATAGAATAATTGTAGCTGGCTTATAATGTTAACCTTATAGACCTTATTCTTGAGTAAAATTATTTGTTTATTGTTTACTTAAATAAATAGTGTACTTATCTTCTTCAGTAACGAGAGTATTATTTTTAGTTTTAGTTTATAATTTCAAGTATATACTAGTAGATAATTAAGTATATTTTATTAATCTTCGTCTGTTTTTCCCGAAGAAGTCGACAGAAGTGTAACTGAACTGTCTGTTCCAAACTTCCAATACCTCGCCATTTTTGTTAAAGTAATATTCGAGAAATCCTGCAACACTCTGTCCTAAAACTCTTTCCATATTGAGAATCTTACTGAACAATCGACTGAGACCTAAAACTAGTTCTTAAGAACTAACTACGTTCTTAGCTTCGTTATCAAAGGAGTCCTCCTACCCAGACCGGGACCGGAGTACGGGAGGGACTGTCAGACTCGTACTGACAAAAATACACGATGTTCCTTCAATAACCCTTTTACGTTCGAGCCTTCCAGGGTTACGGTTACATAATGGGACCCGCGACCCCATGTATACCTATAATGTATTTGCACCATTTATTTTTATTCAGAAGAGTTCTCCGTCCTACCCTTTTTGAAACTTAGATGGTTTACCACAATTTTAGAATACAATTTGATGATTAAATAAGTTGTTATCTTCAAATGTCAGCAATTATAAATAAAAAGTTGTAATTTAGCAATAATTAACACTTTCTGGTGTCAAAGGAAGACGAAAGGGATGCTATATCATTAAAACAAGGGATGAAATAATTAAATATTTATGAGATCGAATGTTTTTTTTATTAAAATGAATAATAAATCTTGGAGAACTTGCAAGACGAATATTATGTACTATTAGTAGATTTATTAATATATGGAATGACTGAATACCCTGAAAGAAAGAGACAAAGTTGCCGATAGAGCAAGCTTTTTCACTATGAAGTACTTACACTAACGGATAGCGATAAGCCAATGGTCAAAAACCAAGAAAAAGACATAATAAAGAATTATGGTCAGAAACCAAGAAAAAGACATAATAAAGAACCATTTAAAAATTCTTTTTAAAAACCCTATTAAAACAAAATTCTAGGTATTACTAGAATAAAAATAATAGGTATTAATAAGTAGATAAATATCTGCAAGCAAGCCCCTTTTATAAACATCCCATCCTAACTAACCGTTGCCAACAGAAGAAAAAGAAACTTCACAGTATTACCAACTACAAAAAGGAACTATACAACAATAATCTATGTAGTAATTCGACAATTGAATTCAAATCGTGCACTATGAGCCGGCCGCTGATTGGTCGACGTGTAACCAATGGGATCGTTTGCATTCATAGAGCTGACGCGCATGCGCCGGTAATGTCAAATAGGGGAGTGAACTATACTTTTTTTTTTAAGCAAAGATCATTGGTGTTTTAATCCTTTTCGTTTGTTGAAGGTTTTGTAAATTCCATGTTATTGTAAAATAGAGGTTTATGATTATAAAATAAAGTAGAATGTTTGATTTTATGTCACATAAAAATAGTGTGGGTTTGTACCCGGTAAAATGCAGTTAACTCGCCTTCTATTACGTGAGTTTTAAACATAATTGGCGAAATAACAGTGAAATATAAGACCTCTTTATTGGATTGGCAAAATCATAAAATAAGTCCTGAAGGGACTGTCAGATTCATACTGACTAAAAACCTCCCGGTCGTTCTTTCAGTTGCCTTACACAGTCCCGCAAATTCAGAGACCTCTGTTCATCCTTAGAGGATTAAAAGTGTAATGATATCGGTGTCGACTTTTCAAGTTATGAATTAAACTTAAAAGGGATAACTGTTAATTTCGCACCCCCACAATTAAGTAATACTAACTGGTATAATATTGGTTAAAATGTATTCCTAAAAACTACTTTCTCATGCAAAAAAATCTGATCGGCATCAAATTAACAATATAAATGACATTTATAATGATAGCTTATCATTCAGCCAACGATCTTGGCAAAGAATCGCGCATGACATTGCACTCTTGCGCATGACATCCCACTTGTCAAATCTGACATTTGACATGTGGAATTAAGACGTTACGTTGAACTGTTAAAAAGTCGACGGAACCCGCTATTACGTTCACACGTTTCGATGGTTTTAATTATATACCGGTGTGTTTTAATAAAATAGTTATGAAATCTTACTTTTTAGTTATTTTTTGTGGAAATTATAGAGTTTTTAGATTCATTTTTTAACGATTCATAATGGGGTGGTAATCATCTTAATAATGAGTCCTCCAGACCTGATTGGAGCGGAAAGTAGGTACTGTTAGACTCTTACAGACCAAAATTCCACCCTATTCCTTCAAATGCTTTACGTTCCAGGACTATGGTTACCTACCTATACGGTCTTACAACCCCGGCAGGCACTCATAGCTGTAAGATCGTTGTAGCTTTTAGACCTTACTTTTTTTAGTAAAGATTTGATGAAATTATTATTTATGTAGTTGGAAGCTATTTTTTTAACCTTCTCAATGCATTTTATCTTTAGGTCACAGAATATTTCTAAAGGGGAAACAACAAGTCATCATTGCAGATATCAGGTTATTAGTTACATTGACATCAAACCCAACATGTAACTGGGAGTGATATGAAATTTCGAATAACGTTATTTCGACGCACACTATTTCGAAAAAAAAATTTGAATGGTACAGTACGCCAGTTCGAAAACTCATGAAGGTCGGATAAGCATAAGACAGTTGCTATAGTAAAATATTGGTATTATACATCTGATTGGACTCGAAGTCGATCTCAACTTATTTGGGAAAATGCTAGGCACATGATGATGAACTAGGCTTGGCAGACTTTTTGCCATTTTCCCTTTGAAACAATTTATTCTAACGCAATTTGGTTTACTTTAGGTTAACTATTATGTTGGAAGCTCTGCTAAGTTTATATGTATTTCTTAAAAAAATAATTGCTAGAATCAAAGTTTGCGCAATGTGCAGTAATTTTATATTGCGATATAGTCAGTAGATGTTATCGATAGTGTAAAATAAATTAGCAAAACACTAACGAAAAATACTGCCCTATTTCTGTTAAAAAACAATGTCATCCACCGGACACTGCTTCAACGGCCCTTTTTGAACCCTTTCCTACGCATTAAACCCCCTTATCACAACTCTATAGGGTTTAATATTATATACTTTTTTCCGTTACATAGGTCAAGTTAATTGGTTTTGAGAAACATCTGCTTAATTTGCATACACTGGATCTTGACTGATTGTCCTGTCACTCTGGGGTTGGCACCACCTATAGACTGGTTATGTCTGTATGGGGAGCAAAAAGTACCTTTAACTAGGGTTAGGAATTAAAGGGAAACCAAGGGACAGTGAAACAAGAGGCAGTGGGGTAATCGTAATTGTATTAGTTAGTTATTTTTGCGTTTTATGTTTAGTAGCGTAACTATCTATTTCTTGTAACTTTAGTAGGGAAATAAATGATGTAGGGCTTTATTTTGTGGGTTCGGTACTTTTTTCTTTACTAAAACTTTTTTTTATTTGATCATTAAACAAACATTAGACAAATATAGGTAGACAATATCCAGATTGAATGACTTCGTAAAATGTACTTAAGTTATTCACGTTACCTACCCAAATGATGGTTTCCCTACACCTTTATAAATATATAGTTTTTTGTTTGTCGTTATCAACTAAATTTTTGGACCAATCTAAAGCTTACAGTGGCCGCCAATGTGATGAATTTTAACTTAAAAACAGTATTAGAGAAGTCGATTCCCTTCGCCTTCGCCATTTTATCTACTTACGATTTTCGTGGTGGAGTGGAAATAATATTGGGTTGTGGAGGTCCGACAGGCAGTCGCTCCATGTAAAATACTGATATTCAGCTGCATCTGGTTCGACTGAAAGCCGATCCCAATATAGTTGGGAAAAGGCTAGGCAGATGCTGATGAGTATTTATTGGAGAAGTAAAATTCTCTTTTCCTTCGCCATTTTATCTAATTACGATTTTCGTGATGGAAATAGTCCTAAATATTTGAGATAACCACACTCAGAAAACAGTGTTGGGGTTGCCCAGTGCAATAAGAGCAATTTTCGAGATTTTCCGAAAAGTAGTGCTTTATGTTTTAAAAATGTATGTAATTTAAAAGTTGAATGATGATAGGAAATAACATTTTTAGCTTATGTCTATACTCTTTGCATTCTAGTTATTTGTAACTGTGAACCAACCTGCAGTAGCCCGCTGTGGATTACAGCCAAATCCTTTGCACAAAGAGGAGGCTTCTGGCCTGCGTCCCATCAGTGGGAAAATTAGTTACCTTTAGGCTGATTATGATGAGTGACTTGTGATGTATCTGTGTTTCTCAAATATTCGTGCCCTTACTTTAGTTTTAAATATGTGTATAAGGATACTTTCCACGTATGGGTTATTATATAGTTGAAGTTTAATATTTTTTCTTTTGAAGGTGTAGAAGGAAAACAATAAAGTTTTTAAACATTATTTGTATATTTACACATGAAAAAACATTTCCAAGCTACTTAGAATTACATAAACAGTCTACAATCTAGTTATTAACAATTTTTAATACTGTTTCAAGCTCTCGTATTGATGCATACTTAAAAAAGTGACAAAACGAATTTGATGCGTTACCTATAGAGAAATTTTAGAGGTAGGATATAAACTGGTAACTTAGTTAACACTATACACACGTAAAAATCTTGGAATTGGTCTAATAATTTAAAAATTCACACGATAAACTTTTAGATTAAATCACAAAATTATTTGAATCTTCGGTAACGTTTTTGTGACGAGACCCTCAAAATTAATCATAGACAAATCAATTAATAATATTTACAAAATTCAGAATTTTGTCACTTTTATAAGTTTTAAAAAATATACACTTTCAGTGGCTCAAAATACGAGTTGAAAAACATAATACTTTCACAGGCAAAGATGATAATCTAAGACGAATAAACTTAAAATCTAATGCTAAATCGGTAGGACGGATTACACTGGTGAGTTGTGCTTATAAATTAAATCTAGACTCGTTTACATTGGCTATTTTAGACCTAGATGTGCTGAACTAAGGGGTCTGTTAAGAACAATTTTCTAATGGAACACTCAAATTAGATTATAGAAGTTAACGTATTGAGCTCTTTTAGAAGTTACATTGATGACAAACTGCTGTTTAATATTTCTATAGGTCTAATTTTAATTTGAATGATTCTAAATGTTACTTCACCTAACTGCTCAATTTAAATTCACGAATCAATGTAAACACTGTCTTTAGCTTAAAGAAAAAGAAACAAAAATTCTTACACGTAAGTAATATACAAGAGAAAATAAGCGTAAGATTTAAACGAAACACGATACAGAAACTCGACACTTTAAAAGTTAATTTTGAACTCGGAAAACTTGAAGCGGATTAATCTAAGTGGTAACGAGTATTACGGTACTTAAAACTTAAAATAAATATCCCTGTAGTTATATCTAATTTGGCAAATAGCGGCAAATTGTGGTGCGACTTACTGGAGCAGCTCATAAAGTGCTGATATGTAGGTTTGGGCCATCTGAAGGGTTTCGTACTTGGAGAGCTGGCGATCAGCGCCCAGCGATGGAAGGTGGCCTCGCAGTCTGTCAAAAGCCTTGTTCAAGTTCTGCATCCTCCTCCTTTCTCTTGCATTTGCTGCTAAACGTCTCCTTCGCAACACTGCAGCACTGGTCGCTCGTCCACGCCTCTTCCCTGACTCCAGAACTTCATTATCTTCTGCACTGTCCTCCAAAATATCTCGTGACAATCCTCGGTACGCAATGTGAGAGGAATCTTGATTGATGCTGCCATCAATAGACGGCGTCGGTTCCAGGCTGGACCTCCCAGAATCGGGAGATCTTGGCCAATTAAGGTAGCACTCCTCAGTCGAATACTCCAGCATCACGTCTGAAGCAAACATGTCCTTCTCGTAAATCAGTCGGTGTCCGTAAGTTTCGGCGGTCATTTTTGCTCACGGGTGGCACAGGTGCGTACGATTCGGTGTCCCACAGGGGTCTACCGTTGGCGCCTACCTGTGTGCCTTATATAGGTTCCCTGTTTGTGCGAAAAGGTTCGTCGGGATAGGCTGTAGGGGTGCGAGAGGGACGGACGAGGGCCCGAGAGGGTAATTTAAGGCCAATCATCATTAATTATTTCCTCCCTCGGGCGCCGCGTGCATTGTAGGTAGCATTTGACTCCGCGACTCTATTTTTACGGCACAATGCTTGTTGGTAACCTTGTAACTATTATATGTCTTTAGTAAATATATTACAATGGTAGTACATGTCAATTGATGTAAATGAAGTCGTATAAAAGATGCAGCTTTGGTTTACAGTAAGTTTAAGGGTGAAATTGTATACATTTTTCAATTATGCAGTGAATGATAAGGTGTAAAATGAATCGATTAGTCGTTTTCCTTCAGGCACCAAAATGTTAAAACTGCCCTTCGATTTGTTGATTTACTTATTTTAATACTTTTGTATATTTAATTTAACTCTTGTAATATTATTATGTTCCACTTATTAATTACAAAGAGTGGCAGGCTGAATATTACTTAATGCATTACCCAGTCTAACGGGTATTACAAATATCGAAAATCAAATATCAAACATCGAAATTTATTTCAAATAGTGGATCGATTCCGAAATTAGTGGCAACTTTATCGAAACTATTAAGATAGCATTGAATTCATGGAAATGTTTTTATATTGATTAAGGTTTAATAGCTACCAGAGTCCTTATCACGAGTTTTCGCGTTTTGACGTTAAGTAAACGGGTACTTGGACGCAAAGGTGAATGCGTATAATAGTAACATATCGCCATACTTTTTAAAAGCGCCCAAATGGAAACCGAAAAAGCGCTAGAGGTGCTTTTTAATTTTTCATAAAATTTAGATCGTAATACTTCGAGTACGCTGTACAGCCAAATAAGGAGAATTCATGCCAGGGCTTCTGATAGGGTCGCGGAACCGTCTTGTTAGGTAACTGTGGCCCCGGAACGTAAAGGGCTATTGTACGACACCGTGGATTTTAGTCAGTACAATTCTGACGGTCCTTCCTGCCATGCTCTGGGTGGGAGGACTCATTTGATGATTTTACCACGCTAAAAAGCAGAGCAGTGGTGGCCCAGTGGTATCGGTCCCGACTTACGAGATGTAGGTCGTGGGTTCGAACCCCGCCAGGCGCATTACTTTGTGTAATTTAATTCATCACCACTGCTCTCAAAACGGTGAAGGAAAACATCGTGAGGAAACCGGCATGTCCTAGAACCAAAAATTCGAAGACATGTGACATCTGCCAACCCGCACTGGGCCCGCGTGGTGGATTATGGCCCACTCCAGCAGTGGGAACATTATAGGCTGATGATGATGATGATGATGATGACCACGCTAAAAAAAGGGCCTCTTATGGATTTTTGCATCCCACAGCAAAACCTCTGCAATTTAGACCTCCCTTGCTTTCAACTTATTTTTTTACCATCAATGTGTTCCCAGATCATACATTTTAATTCATGCCCATCCTCGTGGAATACCAGGGCAGAGTGAACCAGTCACCACTCGACACCGTCCCGACTCGGGAACCGAACCCGTGATACTTTTCACGAGATGCACCCACTGGGTGAAATTCAAAACTGTCGTGTTGGTGGGCTGGTTGGCAAGTGATGTGGGAAGATTGGATGCGGTATTTTGTATTGTAACACGACTTATCCGTTGCTTAAACTTAAGTTTCTAAAAGGGACAAAAACCTCCATGCTTTCTTTCAAAACTAATATTTTGAGTTTTTAATTGATATTAATTGATTATTTTACGCCAATGGTTACAGGGTTTTTATTTAAACAGATTCAAAGAGTCAAATGAGTAATACAGTTTTTCATAAGAATATATACTCCTCAAAACAAAATAAGGGCCACTTAATAAATTGCACTTTAAACTGATTCTGGGTACATAATAAATAGTAAATGTCTTGTTATGGTTTCTTTCAAGCATTAATATTGTTTCTACTGCATAATAGGAAATTCATAACTTTTTTTATTAGATATTTGAGATTACTTAGAATTTACGGCTTGGTGTTTTTTAATTTTCAAACATCTAACGGAGTTTTCTTCGACTAATACGGCAAGCAGGCTATAATGATCTTTCAATCTCATAACGTCATGTATTCAGAGACATATGGACGCAAAAACAGCCACTTGGGGTGTCACCTTAATCCAGGGGGCCCATACCCAGAAGAGGTAGGTTTAATGGTGGAATATTCCCAATGATTGGTTCAAAACGCTTGAAACTGGTCTCAAAAGACGGGTAATATCACCAGACGCCGTGATCAAACAAGAAAGTAAGTAAGTAAAACCCAAAAAGACCAGTTTAAAGACCAGACAAGTTTCTAACCGCGCAAATAGAGCAAAAATCTACTGCCCAGACCATACAAACTCCATTGCATCGACCTATAGACACCCAGACTATTTTTAATCCACTCCATGAAGACTAGCAATACTCAAGGAGATGCTTAGATCACCTCCAGTTAACTGCAGCATATGGCGCCAATTGTTAAACATTGGCAAAGGAGAAAATTATTGAACTGTTTTTACTGGGCTTCAGTACTTCTTATTGATGACAGCTGGGTTATTTTTTTTAATAAGGACTGATTTATTAGAGCCTAGAGAAGATCTTAACAACAGGTTTCAGAACCTTGCACTCTTGAAACAGACTGTTTCGGGGAGCTCTGAATTATGCTCTGGGGCGGTTTTCTCTATCACGCAAAACTGAGCTCGCTCTTCTTAGTGAGGGTGCTGTAACTACTCAAAATTGCATAGAAAATGTGTTGCAACTCCATATTATTCCATTTGCACAACAAGGAGTACCTGAGTTCATCTTGAAGCAGGATAATGGTTGAGCGAACACGACGCGACTGACAGTGCACACATTCGCTGACGCTCGAATTACGATGTTACAGTGGTCACTCATGATTTTTACCTGAATTTTATTGAGCATTTATGAGATGAGTTAAAGATGAGTGAAAAAGAAAGTAAAATTCCCATCAAAACTCAGCTGGATCTCATAAATTTTCTGAAAACTTGTTGGTAGAGGATCCCAAAGGACACCGAATTAACTAATCCAGACCATTCCACCTCCAATAAAATAACACAGAATTAAAAACAGAAGCTGTAAAGAACACTTTGGAACATAGAAGTTATTTCTTCGATTTTTTTATGTTTCATGTAACTTGATACATTCCTGCAATTCCTCACTTTTCATTCAAATTCGTTTATTTTAACGATTTATTAGGATACAAACTTAATTTTTGTGTATTTCCATCTAAAATCGTTAATAATAATAAGATAAAGTCGTAATAACTAATAACATTTAAATATTGTTTAATAAATCGATAAAAATCAGGTGGCCCTTATTTTGTTTTGAGTAGTATATATCAGAGGTTTAGAAACTACCTTTAGTCCACAGATAAAACTATTCAGTTCAGTTAAGAATTAACTTTTAATAAAATCAGGAATAAAACCACTTTTCAATCAAAAATTTCCAAATAAATATTTACAAAAAAGGGGCTAAAAATCTACACATATTACAAACTAAATAATAACAAAAAGTATTAAATTAAAACTAAAAACAATAATTAAGAAATCAATCGAAAATAATTTTAAGGAAAAGCTTCATCAAAATTGCCGCAGAAGAGCATACTCTTACCTCTACGTCGCTTCATCCGCGTCCCCCCGGTGTGGTCCAATCATTTTCACGAGTCGCCTCCCCGTACGCAAATCTCAGCTCCTTTGATGAAGACATTCACTGACCTAGCTACTGGTCACATGGTTCGCTGGACTGGCTTCAACAGGACTGTTTTTAAAGTGGATAATATCATGAAATTAGTCCTCCCGCCCTGGGAGGAGCGAAAGGGACTGTCAGACTCGTACTGCACGATTACGGAGAGTTTTAGTCATAAAATCCACCGTGCACCTTTAGTCGACCTTTACGTTCCAGGGTCACGGTTACCAGTTTCGACAGTTCAAACGTGGCTTCAGTGAAAAGTGTGATTTAGACACGATAATATCTCAGCTGATTTGATTTATATGTTACGGGGCACTGGCTTTTTTGCATTATAGAAGGCGCTATGCTATGATGTAATATACTACTCTCGTAAGGGTTGGCAATAGTTATAGTTACTGAGATTATAATTTTGGGAAAGTTCATAATTCCATTTAAGTCATCTGTTTTGTCAATCTGAAAGGGATAGGTAATAGTCAGGAAATCCATTTTTCAGTATCCATTTATATTTTCGGAAATAATTTTTGAAGTATCTTTTTTAACTACCTACTACTATTCAAAACAAATACACCTAAAACTCTACCCATCCTGTTAAAAAACTAGCTTGAAGGTCCATAAATTCCCAAACCCCCACGAGGTCAAGAACATTGTTTTTTTCACCGATCATTTTACACGTCATTAACCCTTCAATGCAGCTCGGATTTCGCGACCCATAAAAAATGCTAAGGGTCTACTGTACCCTTATCTTTTTGTCTCACTTTAAAGAAATTACTTAATCTGGATAGTTAGTTTGAAGATCGTTGTCTGTTTGGATTATGTTGTAATACAAATTTTCGCATAATAGAAACACGTTTCGGGTAATTTTAAAATGTTGTACGAATTTGTTGTTTTTTCTTTGGGTTCAAACATTTTAAAGAAAACAACTTTTTGGTAGCTGCCTGATTAGTCCCATATTTCAGAATCAGCTTTATTTGATCAAATTTATACACAGATTTTAACAGAATGAGAAAAAACTGTGAATACATATTTGATTATTTTTTTTATCTTAATTAAAAAGAGCCACTGTCAAATAGGATATTTCCTCAAAAACTCAGATTTTGTCTTCCTTATTTTCCCTTCATATCCTATTTCAATGTTTACCGGTATACAATAACAAACCAAAAGAACAAACGTAACGGAACACCGAATTAAGTTGACTGTGAAAAATTTAATCAACAAAAAAGTAACAGAAAAGATCCCATTGGTAACGGGATCGCGGTGCAAGGGTTGGTCCCGTTACAGGAGATGTGCCTTCGTTCCGGAGTCACTTCCGATTGGATTGTTGTAATTACTGATTAAACGTCAAACGATATTTCTACGCCGTTGAGAATCGAATATCTTTTTTGGTGTACTTTTTTACAAATCAAATTTCAGAGCAGTATACGCATTACGATTATAAGTTATGTGTCAATAAAAAATATTTTTAGCGATTTTTTGAGACGAGCCAAGTAAATATCCACAAACAACTGTTGCCGATCACCATAGAAGCGACGCGGTAATGAAGTTCAACGAGGTCAGGTTTCAGGGTTACAAAGAAAGAATATTATAATAGAACAGAGGTAATATTCATAGTTAACAAATACGAAAGTTTGGTGAGTAGATTGTCTAAAGAATAATCTCATATCATGTCTCATTTCTTGCTTTCTTGATCAACCACATTATCCAAAATAATGAACGGAAGCTTTAACATAACTCTAGAACAATTTAACTCCTCAAAAACGTTCCCTTCACTCAGTGTGTGGCCAAACTTTAAAAATCGTTGATTGATAACATTTGCATAATTTTATAACAACATAACAGTAACATTTATAACAAAACATAAATAAATAAATGGGCCAGATTCGCCCCCTACGCAGTTTAGGGTTGTTATGAATATTTATAAAAGTATTGTTTATTGGATCTAATCAATTTAGCTGGATTAAGACATTATGATATTTATCAAATTAGGTGAAGCTTTATTTTTGTTTGTTGAGGTGCCATTAATTTTTCGAAAGGGTCAGATTTAAAAAACTTAGCACTAACTAAATGTTAAGCTTGACTTTTCAGTCACTTAGTTCAAGTCGTGCTAGTGCAACAAATTAAGACGGTTGCAAATTATTTGCTGAGTTGATAATTTGACTCACATAGATGTGTCAATGCTGCCACTTGACTAGTAATATTTCAGTTGCATAACGAAATGAGCAGAACAAAAAATAAGATAAGTTTCATGTTTATGACTACTAAAAAATCTTATATTTTTTTTTCAAACTGATAGGAACCAATGACACCCAATAACATCTCAATATATTTTCTAGTCACAATTTTCAAAGAATTTAGTTTGAAAGGTTGCTGTAATAATACTTAAAATTTTCGCATATTATTATTTTCTACCTATTGTTTTATGGTACGTAAAAACCTTCTGTAGTATTAGGAACCCCTTTTACCCCACACAGCGTCACCCAATGACATAAACCAACGCATCATTTTATCAAATCAAACATAAACCACACAGGGTGACATAGAACAGGAAATCAAAATCCATAGACAAACGGAAGTTCCGCCATCTTGCCACCGTTTACAGTTATACACAAAATGATAGAGTTTAGCAAAATTATAGAGCGGCCCGATATAAAACTGTTAGATTTGACGGCTTTGATACGGTTTTTTTTTAAATTGCATCATTTAGTAAAATCAAAATACGCCTTGGGAGGTATATTTTTGAGGGTTTTTTGGAAATTATAGTAGCTTAATCTAACTCAGATTGCTTCCTAGTATTGGTTTAGAAGAGAAAATTGAGTAACTGAATCAGCAAAAAGTATGTTTGTGATCTGTGTGCTCGATTATGCAGAAGTAAAAAGTTCATAATCCGTTTTTAGGGTTCCGTAGTCAACAAGGAACCCTTATAGTTTCGCCATGTCCGTCCGTCCGTCCGTCCGTCCGTCTGTCCGCAGCTTAGCTCAGAAACGCCCAGTACTAGAAAGCTGTAATTTGGTGTAAATATACGGATTTATTGTGCCGAAAAAGTGGTAAAATAAAATCTCGTAAAATATTTTTTTTTAGGGTACCTCCTGTACACGTAAAGTGGGGACGTTTTTTTTTTTTCTCGCGTACCCCTTATTGTGGGGTATCATTAAATAGGTCTTTAAAAAATATTGATAGTTTTCATTAACAATTTTTTAATAAAAAGATTCGTTTGTGAAATATTAAGCTTTAAAGTGCAAATTTTTGCTCGACTCGAGTGTCCCCCCCCACTACCAGCTAAACGGTTATGTTTGGGGGTGTGAAAAAATTCAGAATAGTAGCATATATAACGAAGTTTAAAAGAAAATTATCATGACTAAGTAGGCTTTACAAGTTTACGAGTAATAGTCGACCAACTTATAAAACGTACTTGGATAACATATTTTCCTAAACAAAATGTATCGGAGAGCATGGGCTTCAACTGCAAATGTAAGTTTGTCAACTTTATTTTTACAGCAATAATAGGTGGGTATGTTTTGGGGATAGGTAGGTTTTTATTGGCAACTATTTTTAACTAAATTCAAAAAAAGGATGAGGTTCTCAATTCGTCGTAATCTATTTTTTTAATGTATTTTCCCCGATTTCTCAAAGACACCTGGACCGATTTTGAAAATTCTTCTTTTTAAAGTTAAATTCAGCGAATCAGTTTAGTTAGTTCGCATAAGTATTTTGATGGGCAACTACGGAACCCTACACTGTGCGTGGCCCGACACGCACTTGGCCGGTTTTTTTAATTCTATTTAATACATTTTTTGGCATCTTAATGCTGGTCAACCCGTAAGAGGCTGTGTAATGCTTAACAGGATAATTCTGTGGTGTGCCTTGAATCTAAGGCTAAGAAATTTCAAATACATAATGATTTTGTTCGAAACGTACATACTTCCACATAAAGTTTCTGGCATACCAAAAAAAAAATATTCCGTAGGTATACCGTTCACTACTTACTATTTTTCGTACCCAATCAATTTTTTTTATGTTCATGAAATATCTTAAAAGTACCGATAGCAAACTAACACTAAGGGCCAGTAAATGATAATGATTAATGATAAATAGTTTAACTATTGATCAAACAACTCGCCTTTAAGTGGCTCAATGTCACGGTAGCCGGCTTCTGGTCAGTGATTGTGCAGAATAACCGGGGTTTGCGCAGGAATGCCATTGTGCACTACATACGACAAATTGACTGTAACGGGAACAAAATGGCGAGAGTAGAATGATTTGTAGCTAATGTGGCGGTAATTTGACGGTAGTTTTTGTAACGGGGAAAGCAGGAATTGAACCCACGAGTATTTAAAATATTTTTTATTTTAATTAAAATGAGTTTGCTTTTGACCCTAATCTAGCCCAGAAGCAAAGAAGAGGCCTTTTTTATCATGTTAAAATCATCAAATGAGTCCTCCCACTCAGGGCGCGATGTGAGGGACTGCCAGACTTGTACTGACTAAAACCAACGGTCATTCTTCAATAGCCCTTTACGTTTCAGGGTCACGGTTACCTGATGAGACAGTCCCGCGACCCTGGCAGGCAAAGATAAGGCTTAAGGAGGAGTGAGCTCACCTAGCATCAATGAAACGCAGTCAAAATTATTTGGCACTTGTTTTGGATGGATCATTTAGCCGCCACCGCACAGGTTACTGGTGTCTTGTGGTGCCCTTGTCCGAAGTGAACGGCTAGGAGGTGAATCCCATTGACTCCAAATGACTTGATAACTATTTGGCGTCACTCAATACAAGCTAGCAAACTAAAAAAATCACAAGAAGGCTTTTGTGAACACGATTATTTGAAAAGTAGCTCTTTTCTCTTTTATAAAAACGTTGCCCCACACTTGGAATTTCTTGTATATCGTGGGTGCGTTTACAAACATAGAAACTTACAAACACACAGACCTGGAACAACGACTTGCAGATGTATATTTGTTCCGTGTAATGTCAACCTGATTGTCGAATATTGAAAACAAAATCAAATGTTTTTATTTCACATAGGCCCATGAGGACACTTATAAAACGTCGAAAACAGGGTTGGTCGATTTCATGGAGAAGAACCGGCAAGAAAGTCCATAGTTACTCTTTTAAAAATATGGTATGGTTTTACAAACTGATTATTATTATTTTTAATTAGTTACTATTATAGTATATCTATAATAGATATGATGCGAAAAGCGTAGGTCGGGTAGCAAGGGGGAGGTCCTTACGAAAATTAGCACTACAAAAAATAGAAAAATATAAAACACACGACCTACAATGTTCTCAGATTTCAAACAAGGAGTATGGAAGAATCTATACAACGTGTAACGTTAATAGCGCAAAACCTCTCGTGGGGTAACTCAGCCCATGTTACTGAACAATGTTTGTTCTAAGACTATTGGAAATTCGCAAAAAAAAAAAGATTTTTCATACTGATGGGCCCGATCTCTCCGACTCATTTTGTATGAAAAAGCAAATTTTTAAAATTAATTTATTCCCACGAAACGTTTTGCGCTATTAACGTTACACCTTGTATATTAACAAAATAGGAACTGTTTTCCAGTGTCATAAAATTTACAATCAGCCAAACTCCGTAAGGAGTCTTTTAAGACACGTAAAACAACGATCAACTCAAGGTGACCCAATTTCGACTAAAGAACACATTTTAAAGAACATTTTCAAGGCAACTCGAATTATGAAATGCTTTCAATGTCCTTCATTTTAAGCCACTGTTTAAAAACCTGGGCATTTCTTAAAAGCTTTTCTTTCAAAACAGTTACGTTTTGCAACTGAACAATGCTGAATGTGAGCAATTGATTATGTTTTTGTGAAAACCGAGGATCCTGAATAAGTTCTTGCAAAAACCAGATGTTACGTAATATTTAGGTCCATGGTTGAAGCTTACAATGTATAAACTGATTTTGAACCTTGTATAGAGCATGAAAGGGTAACAATTTTCCATAATTAGCGACAATTATCAGGCTACAGATCGTTAAACCGGAGTGTTATGTAGTTCTTATGTTTGTGGAGTTAGGTTTAAATTCGATTGGAAAGCAGTTTTGTGATCGACAAGTTCGTGTTGTTGTGTTTTATAGTGGCACTGAGATACGGGTGAGGCTATACATTCCTTTATTTTTTAATCATCAAATGAGTCCTCCCGCCCTGCATGGAGCACAAGGGACTCTCAGACTCGTACTGATGAAAATGTACAGTGTTCCTTCAATGGCCCTTTACGTTCCAAGATCACGATAAACCGACAACCGTTTGAAGGCTTTACATTACTAAGCTGTAAAAGAAACTACAGATTTTTAACTAAATGCCGTTCTGTTTGGTAAAAATTGGGTGGTACGAAGAGCTGGATATCTGGCTTATTAAAAATAAAAAGTTAAAAAAAAAAACTTGAGAGGTGTCATGGGACATCCGGATGGAACGAAGTTACTGTATACACTCAACAAAAATAATCGTCGCGACTCTACTCCACTCCACTCCACTCCACTCCGCTCCGCTCCGCTCCGCTCCGCTCCGCTCAGCTCCGCTCCACTCCACTCCACTCCACTCCGCTCCGCACCGCTCCGCTCCGCTCCACTCCACTCCACTCCACTCTTTGAGCTCTAGCACTCTTTCGCAACGCGCGATAAGGAACTTCGTTCCAAAAAGTGTCGTGCCAACTTTTCGTAAGAATTTTTTCCGTCTAGCCCCCTTTCACAACGCGCGATAAGGAACTTCGTTCCAAAAAACCGAAACCGAAAAAATCCTTTGCCCGACCCTAGAATCTACGTTACCAGGCAACCAAAATGCTAAAAACGCTTGTTTCCAAATCGCTCTATGAAATCACAAGTGGTATTTATCGAAATCTCATTCTCAATCGCTGCTACGAGCACTCAGTCCATACCCTAACCCATTACAAGGCAGTATTAACACAACCGGAGGCTTTTCACAGATCTTTTGTATGCGATCTCATGAAAAGGGAGCACGGTTTGTATGGCACAATGGCGTGGTCAAATACTGGCCGAATTTGAGGTCATATTACGCGTGGCTTGAATCTTTTGCTGCATTTCATACTTTTTTCAATAAATGGTTTGATTTGTTAAATACACGAGAACTTTCAATTCAGGGATTAAGCCATCTCGCTTTGGGTTTTTGTGTTTAAATTACTGACCCCCAAAAAAAGTGGAGGCCTTTTTCTTAGGCCTGGGTAACGGTAAGGCACTAAGTCTTATATTGAGTTAAAATTAACGTTATAGTTGGTGTAATGGCTGAGTAGTTGGACTGCTGCACGTTCGTGAATTCGATTCCCGCACAGAGCAAATTTTATATGATGCACAATTAGTTGTTCCGAGTCTAGGTGTTTGTGTAAATGAGTTTAAATGTTTGTAAATGCACCTACGATACGGGAGAAATTCCTAAAGCGGGGCAAAAAAAAAATTGATCTACATGAAGAAAAACCAATTTTAATCATCAATCGTACCGTGGGAGGCCAAAACAAAAAACAATTTCTGGATCAAATACGTGAGTGAGTAAGTATGTATTAGGAGACGCCATATAACCAAAAAAAGTTTCATTTTCATCTATTAAAATTCATTAGGTACTTTAGATATCATTTTATTATAAACCCTTTCAAACCCTCCAGCATTTTATAAAAAATCAAACACCCAGAAGATTAGATAAACATTTGGTTATCGATTATTTTAATAACACTAAAACACTTTGATTCATCATTATTATGTTTTTATAACCAGACGAAGTGTTGATTTTACCCTTAGGGGACAATTCACACCTCGATCTAACCTAACTTGAAAAAATACGTTACGTTTGCGTAACCAATCCCTCTAAAAATCAATACTTTGCGTTAGAAAACGTTCAGGGTAGTTTATTTGAGTTTACAGAGTAAAAAGTTATGGCAGTTGCTGAAAGGTAAATTGACTAATTTTAAGTGAATTCAAATATTATATCTAATTTTGAGCACGGGAGCTGGATTATTTATATTAAAATAAAATACTACAAACAAAGTCTGGTCTGAGACTGCTGTATTTATTTAGTATTTCTGTGAATTTGCATAAACAAAAATATCCGTGACTAAATAAATAAAGTTTTAAAAATAAAATGAAAGTATTACATTATATGTTACAAAGTGCTACGATTTTTTCGTAGCCAAAACATTGTTCGTAGACCTACGACATTGTGGTAGCTCGTAGCGGTGTCACGTGTAAATAGGTATTCAAGTATCGCAGTTTTATCAAACGTAATATTCAGCAATAGAATTGAATATTCCATTTTAGCAAGAGCTAGTGAGCTTCCATCCTACTAATATTATAAATGCGAAAGTTTGTGAGGATGTATGTATGGGTATGTGTATGTAGGTATGTTTGTTACTCTTTCACGCAAAAACCACTGAACGGATTTGGCTAAAATTTGGTACACAGATAGTTTATAACCTGAATTAACATATAGGATAGTTTTTATCCCGATTTTATGTTTCCGTGGGATAATTTTCGAGTTGTAGCGGGTGAAGCCGCTGGCAACAGCTAGTTTTACTATATATGTTCACAAAAACAAAAGGTCACTCACTCGTTCATGACTAAATCTCAGAAACTATAAGTACTAGGGGTTTTTAAATTTTGCACAGGGAAGTTTGTTTAGGGATTTTGCGTGTGAAATTCGATCCGAAACGGGTTGTGTTTAGGGTTGATAGTTTGTATGAAACTTCACCACACGAAGTCACAGGGAAGAGCTAGTTTAAAATATATACATACAATTCAGTTACACATATAAACTTTTAGACAATCATTCGTTTCATCTCCAAAAACAACCATTGAAGCAACAATTTGATTATTCATTATAATTTTTAAAATTTTGTTGATATCAAGATGTCTGGCGTGGGCCACATAGAAAAGACGTAAGTCGAGGACGCGTCGCGGACGTGCGAAAATGTATGAGAGTCGCGCCCACGACCCGTCTCTTCGGCGACGCTTCTATACATTTTGTATGAAAGAGACGCCGAAGAGACATAATATGTCTCCGCCCCGTCTGCGTCTTACGTTTTTTCTATGTGGCCCGCGCCTTAAGAAATTGCAAATGAAACGACCATTACGACCACAAAAAAATGCAAGTTCTTTATCCTACCCTTAGTTCTCAACTCCAGATATGTGACCTTACCTTCAAACTCCACAACGGTACAGTTGCCCTTGCTACAGGTAAAAGTATATCAATGAATAGCTCCCACTTACTTCCCAAGGATGTACTGATCACGCGATCCCACAAAAGAAGCTTTTGAATTCAAAAAACTTGGTGGTTTTTGTGTACCTTCATTTAACTACAGCCTGTATAATGGGAGACTGGAACACACTTTGTAAGGTAAAATTGGAGCAAGTGACTGTTGACTTGGTTCGAACATAAATGTACTGGGAACGTGTAAAAATATGTGAGGAATACTTCCAGTTGGTTTGGTCAGTCCTTTGGAGATTGGAGAACAAGACACACCTAGACATACTGTGTCAAATGTTTATTCCAATTAATTACAATCCTTCCAGAATACATAGTCATTATATCTGTTAATCGCATTATAAATACATATTTACATAATTTTTATTTGTTAGTTTCCTCTTCTTATCGTGCCTACAATGTTCTCTCGTGTTTATGTAAAACCATACTGTAACATTGGAAAAAGCAAATATTTTTTAAAGGAGTAACGGTTTTTCTCCATAGAAACGATCAAAGCTAACCGTCACATTTTTTCGAAGTTTTATAAGTACCCATTGAGTCAAATAAAATATTTTGACTTTGATACCCGCAAAGAAAATGTTATCACTGACTAATAATTATTATAGCTCAAAAAGTGTTGAAGTTTCGGTGGAATTAAATTTACACTTTGAGTTCAAGTGAACTCAAAGTGAACTCAAAAAATTGAAGTATAAGTATACTTCAATTTTTAAGCCTATTTATAGTTTAGTGCGGAACATTGTATGCTACTCGTATCTCGTCAACTCACTCAATACTCAAGCATTATTTACTTCCACCGTAGGCGCGGGCATGCGGGCAGCGAGTAAAGGGCAACTCGCTGCCCGACCATGGACCATGCCCGGGTCGACGCGGCGACGGCGCGTTGTGTCCCACACGCGCCTCAAAGAGCGTCAGCATAATGACGGGGCCCCCTCTCAGAGGGCCAAAGCCTGCCGGGGTCGCGGGATTATTTCCTTACCGTGACCCCGGAACATAACAGGCTACTGAAGGACACCGTGGATTTTAGTCAGTACAAGTCTGACAGTCCCTCCCGCCCTGCCCAGGGTGGGAGGACTCATTTGATGATTTTACCACGATAAAAAAAAAGCCATTTGATTGGTTAACGGTTGGTACCATTCCTTGATAAATGATCGTTGATGTCTTTTGTATTGAGACAAGGAAGATTTCAGTTAATTTCAAACAAAATAGCGTCGACTATTTTTATAACGAATCGAAAGTGTGTATTATTTACTGAACTGACGAATTTGATGTTTTTAAGGGCTGATTTTTTAATAGACGATCTGAGGAATAAAAATGGCGGTTTGACATATTTTCATAAGCTGTCAAACCGCCATTTTTATTCCTCAGATAAAAGTTATCTGACTATTGAAAAATCAGCCCTAAGTAGCGAGATTTCGGAAAAAAAGTACTAGTCTAGTCTACAGTATCAACATATTGATGATGGTGGTGCATGGGATGGAAGACCATCATTACGTACTGTCTTCCACGACTATCTCACCTAAACCTGGAACCTAAATGGCTATTGAAGGAACACCGTGGATTTTAGTCAGTACAAGTCTGATTAGCCCTCCCGTCCCGCACTGGCAGGGATGACTCATTTGAGGATATTATACCACGATAAAAAAAGATTTAAAGGTGAAGAGTTTGCAATCTGACATGATTACTATCCTTACTTTTTTCAACCAATCGTACTTACACGGCATTTAATTATCTATTTTTGAAACCATAAAGGCATCTTCGTATTTACTTTTGGAAGAAGTAATTTAAAATTGCTTGTCATACCACTGGCGACGGACCCATACGAGCGGAACCTCCCATTATTATTGTCTAGAGGAATCTATGCAAAAATCATAACTGCAATAATTATTACAAACAAAAAAGAGACAAAAGACACCGCACGCACTAATATGACAAATAGATCAAACAAAGGACGCACCGCAATCAGCGCCGGCGCAGCCTACCGCAAAGATTAAAAAAAATTGTCTTTGTCGCAAACCGCAGAAAGGTATATTGAAAACATATTTTTTTGGGTATTGTTTTAACGTTGCCCTTCAATATTAAACCCTGTTTTTGGCACAGGTAGATTCAAATTCGCTGGGAAAGTTTTTTTGCAAAATTTTTGTGCGAAATCAGTGCACAATTTTAGTGAAGTTAGATTTTATCGATATTAAACTTTATCTTACTGGTATTATGGGTTAAGTAGCTGTGAAGTAAACTTTGTGAATCACAGATAATTATAACGCTTCATAAAGCAAACAGTAATTTGTCATAGAGTCGTAAAAAAAAACAAATTAGAATAGTTTTTACAGTTATTACAAAAATATTGGTTTGAATAACTAATATTAGGATAATATTTGTTTTGCTAAACTTGGGTAGTATTTTATATAATTACGTACGGGATATAGACAGGTTTTTTCATGGATTTTTGGACGGATGATAATTTGGCTTGTGCCCAGATATTAATGTTGGCATTTTATTAGGGAACACTGCTGTATGGAACCATAAAATTAAAGTTTGATAAATATTGATTAAAAATAATATGAAATCAAAATAGAAAAACTTAAAAAAGGATTACAAATCAAGTATCATTCATCAAATTAAAAAATATAATTCTAATTATCGTTTAAATTGGTACTAACTGGATTAAACGTCTTTTTTATCGTTTTAAAATCATCAAATAAATGAGTCCTCTCCCCCTGAGTGAAGCCGAAGGGACTGTCAACCTGGTAGTAACTAAAATCAACGGTGTTTCTTCAATAGCCGTTTGCGTTCCAAGGTCACTGTTTCCTGTTTAGACAGTCCCGCGACCCCGGAAATCGAAATACCTTGAACACGATAAAAAACATTTCCAAAGTATGGAATATTATTATTAACTATTATTACAAATTAATATTAACTTTGGAACAGGCTACCTAAGACAATCCAAGACTCTCCTTCGATAACATCATTTAAACATAGATTGAAAGAGCACCTCCTATCGCAAATGTCTTGATATTTATGTGTGTATATATTTTGTGATATATAATATATGTATGTATATCTATGTATATTTATGATAAAGAATATTTATATGTATATAGGTATTTTATGAAATATATAATAATATATATGAATATGTATTACCAATTGTTAATAATTCTGTGTACTATCTTGTACCCGTGTATCATCATCTCAAAGCAGTTTTACAGGTTGGCTGGAAGAGATCTCTTTAAAGAGATAAGCTCGCCTTTGTGAACGTAATTTTAAGTTTGGTTTTTATTGTAAATATTGTGCACAATAAAGAATATTACGTGACATACATTTCGACAACAAGATATTATCATTTTAATTCAATATAAGATAGCATCATCATCAGCCTATAATGTTCCCACTGCTGGGACACAGGCCACCTCTCTGTGAGAGGGAGTGGGCCATAATCCACCATGCGGGCCCAGTGCGGGTTGGTAGATGTCACATGTTTTCGAATTTTTGGTTCTAGGACATACCGGTTTCCTCACGATGTTTTCCTTCATCGTTTTGGGAGCAGTGGTGATGAAATAAATTACACAAAGTAATATGCGCCTGGCGGGGTTCGAACCCACGACCTACAACTCGTAAGTCGGGGCCGATACCACTGGGCCATCACTGCTCTAAAAAAATAACATGCTTTCTTCAATTAATGAACCAATAACAAAAAAATAAAAACCACCTAAGTATATTTTTTTGAACTTAACACGATTTGAGCAAACAAGCTCGCCGGTGATTAAGCCTGATTATTGGGTGCACCTTCGATTCCCGATTATAGATATTTTTCGGTTAGTTTTTGGCGGTTAGCAATATAGTTTTAGCGTGTAATAATGAATTATAGTTCGACGGATTGTTTGTTTTTGGTGAAATTTGTTTTTTATTGAGTTAAAAAATGGCAGCCTATACTTTTGATCTTATGAAACAGATTATGGAATATTTGAATCGTATGTTTTTTTTACACAAATTGTTTAAAGAAAAAAATGTTTTATTATAACATCCTTATTGATTAAAGCCGTCTGTGTTTGTGTTCCATTGATTCGCAGGAGTTCCACTTCCTTTTGAGTGAGTTCGCTCCACTAATTGTCTCATCTTTGTTTCTGGGCTAGAATAAGGCGAACAGCAAAACCATTTTAAAGAGCAATCTCATAGGTACAGAAATATAATATATGACGGAGCACCTGTCTCCGTTCTGTTTTTAAAAAGTGTGACGTCAGCATAGCTGACGTCACTGACACTATCTTCATGGTGATCACTCATCTTCAGTCTTCAAAGTAAAACACCACAAGTACACTTAAAGCCTCGTTTATTCAACCGACAGTGTAGGTAACGACTTATTTAAATAGATCCGTACAGTTCGGCGGCTCGAGCAAGACTGACTCAGCGCGCTCTGTGCGGCCGTATTTATAGCGTGGCGAGCACGTGCACATAATTTTAGGTTAAGTATTGAATTTATTTGAATCACAAGATTTTTACATTACAATAATCAAACAATAATTAATTCTTGGCTTATTAACCAGTTTTGACTCAATCAAATGATTAAACTCAGTTATTAATGATTAATTCTCGTTATTGGCTAATTTATTGTTGTTGCGCCGATACGGCCATACTGACAGGCGGTGCGAGCTCTGCACCAGCCTCGTTGATTGTTGGTCTTATTTGTACCTGCAACAACAGATTAGACTTCTTTTGAGTCGGATATCTGTGAGCAACTTGTGTTGCTTATGTTAGTTATTAAGTACACCAACACACAATGCCCTTCATGGTTGGTGATATCAGTGTAATTGAGGTTAGTAGGTTCTCGTAGGGTTCTCGGAGGTTCTCGGAGGTTCTCGAAGGTTCTCGAAGGTTCTCGGAGGTTCTCGAAGGTTCTCGTAGGTTCTCGTAGATTCTCGTAGATACACATGTTTTAAGGTAATTTGAAGTAATTGTTATTAAATTTAATTACTTACGATTTATTCTGATGAATTGTTTTCACCCTGTAGCTGACGGTTTTCTGGGTCTCGTGAAGTCGAAGGGATGGGCTCAATTGCAGCAGACTCCTGATGACCAGGTGATACATTTCCCGCCGATACGGTCACTTGTTCACCCGGTTGTGGTGCGCGGCGCAGCTGATCATGAGCCACCTTGCGAGGTCGCCCCCTGCCGTCCACCTTCTTCACCAAATATCGGTCATTTTCTAGAACTCTACACACTTCATAAGGTTCACTAAACTTAAGATCGAGTGATGTTTGATTGCGAGGGTTATTCTTAATCAACACATAGTCTCCTCTTTGGAAATGATGAATTTTGGCTTTATGTTGATTAAATCGTTGACTGTCTTGTTCGCTTGAACGAGACATTTTCTGTAATACCTGTTGAGACAGCGCCTCGATATCTACGGTTTCATTATCAATGTTCACTAAATTGAGGAGCTCAGGAGGTACACAGTGCTTCCGTTGTGTAATAAGTGTCAATGGAGCAACTCCTGTGACACGATGAGTTGTGCAGTTCATTGCTAGTTGTAGTTCCTCAAGTGTAGTGTGCCACTGCTCCGTTTCGTAGTTTTTAATCATCACCAATGCATTTTTGAGAGTTGCAACAACCCTCTCTACTTGACCATTCGCTCGGCTAACTCCTGGGGCTATGGCGTGAATATTTATTCCAGAGTGGTCGCAATAGTCTTTAAATTCACCCAGGAACTCTCTTCCTCCATCGACTATTATCTGAATTGGTGCACCGAATAGATGTACAGTGCGTTTCAGAGCAGCTAATGTACTGTGTGGATTCTTGTTGCTAGAGAAGTAAAACAGAACATATTTTGAGAAAGCATCAATGGTGACTATAACGTACTGCTGATCATCTGGAGTTCCCAGCTTTCCCGTTATATCCATATGAATAACTTGGAAAGCAGCAGCCGGCTTTTCTATTGGGTGCATTTGGGCTTGAATAGCACCAGATCTTCCTTTTGATGTTCGGCATATCACACAGTTGTCCACAAATCTTCGAATAGTAGAACTCATTTTATCGAACCAATAAGTTTCTCTGATCTTCTGTAATGTCTTTTCCCAACCAGGATGTTTCAGCGCTGTGTGAAAAGAGTTAATAATACTCCATTGGAAGGCCTTGGGGACGACTGTGCTAAGCTGTTGACCAAAAACAGGATCGTTTACTTGTTTCTTTAAGACGTTATCTTCCAAGGCGTAGCTCTCCACTGAATTGCCATCGCTAAGGCTGTCCATTATAGGTCGCAGTTCATCATCACGCCGCTGTTCAATCTTGAGCCAATTCATGTCTCTTGTCATAACATTGACTGCAAATTCAGTCGGGTTTCTGCTGAAAAAGTCAGCATGTTGGAGGCGTTCACCCTTGCGGTACTCAATTTCAAAGTCGTAGTTTTGCAAGAATGCCCACCAGCGATGAATCCTCGGTAAAAGGTCCTTCTTGTGTTTGGACGCCTTTAATGCATTGCAGTCCGTTATCACCGTGAATCTTCGTCCATACAAGTATTGGCGAAAATGTTTTATAGCTCGTACCACTGCTAATGTTTCCAACTCATAGGAGTGGTAACGACTTTCTGCTTCGGTGGTCCTCATACTCATAAATGCAACTGCATGTTGACGTCCATTGATCACCTGTACCAGTACTGCACCATACCCAAGGCTACTAGCGTCCGTATACAGCTGTATGGGTGCTTCTTCTTGGAATAATGTAAGCACCGGAGCAGACGTTAAGCATTCAATTATTGTGTTACGTGCTTTTTCGTGGTTGTCTGTCCATGTCCATTTTGCACCTTGTTTTGTCAGTTCATACAATGGTAACATTATACGCGAAAAGTCAGGAATATATTTCCTGAAATATCCTGCTAGTCCATTGAATTGTCTCACCTGCTTGACAGTCTTCGGTACTGGAGCTTTGACGAGAGCCTCGACTTTTCGCGGGCTTGGCCGTACTTGTCCATCAGAAACTACGTTTCCGAGGTATTCTATGGATCGTTTGAAGAAACTGCACTTGTCAGCGTTTATGGAAAAGCCAGCTTCTTGTAGTGCTATCAGAATCCGCTCCAGGTGTGATATTCCTTCTGGAAAATCTGTGCATTTGGAGAGCACATCATCCACGTACACCTGTGCAGCTGTCCCCAGCAATGATGTCAGGGCTCTGTTGATGCATCGCTGGTAGACAGAACAAGCATTACTCAGGCCAAACGGCATAGTGAGGTATTCATATAGCCCATCCGGTGTGACGAAGGCGGTCTTCTCTATCGAGGTTTCAGCGATAGGAATCTGATGAAAACCAGCTGCCATGTCAAGACTTGTGTAAAAATGGCCATTTGCCAGCTGGTCAATCTGGTCAGAAATCAACGGAAGTGGGTAATGATCACGTAGAGTATTCGAGTTAAGTTCTCGAAAGTCAACGCAGAGACGATCATCGCCATTCTTTTTCTTGACCAGGATAATAGGGCTTGAATAAGGTGATTTGCTTTCACGTATGATATTATGTGTCAATAATTCTTGAATTATAGTACGTACCTTTTCCCTTTCCAGTGGACTGAGTCGATATGGTCTTCTTTCGACAAATTTATCTGGGTTTTTCAGTCTGATCTCTAGTTCGCCTGTGTTGACCCGCGTTTTAGGATATCCACGAATAAATAAATGCTCATATTTATTCAGGAGTCCACGTAATTGTGAGATTTCATCTTCGCTGGTTAGATCACAATCTAGATTATTAAAAATAGGAGAGTTCTTACTTGCCAGATTGATGATTGCATTGTGAACTAGCTTGGTCCCGTTGGGTGTAATAATCATATTCAGATTGGTATCATGAATCAGGTTCATACCCACTAAAATATCTGTTGACATTTCATAGTCAGGTAATACGAAAAACTCCAGCTCAATACTGATGGTATCTATGACGCAAATGGTCGTAAGCTTGGTTAATGATAGTGCTGGAAATTGTCCAATTCCTTTCAAATAATTGACTGCTGGGCTCCTCTGACCTGGAAGAACTATAGCAACCGATTCTCGCATGATTGAGCATTCTGCCCCACTATCAAACACAGCTTGTAATGTCTTTTCTCCTATTTTGATGAAAATAGGAGCCAGCTTATTGCTTGCCACGTAATTAACGTTTGAAGTCAACGATCGTTCCCGCTTGAAGCAAGTTTCATAACTGTGGCCTGTTTTCTTGCAATAGGTGCAGGTAGCTATGGTTTGTGCTTTAGGATCCTTGTTACCAGTTTCTGGTTTAGCTTCCGGAGGTTTAAATCTGCAATCATTGGTTGAGTGGTTTGTCTTTTTACATATGCGGCAGCTAGATGTTGATTGTTGACTGTCCGCAAATCGTGAACGCTTGTTAGGTATTGTGGAACTTGAGTTTGGATGAGTACGCTTCTTCCGTATAGATGTTGCCACTGAAATCAGTTCAGGAACAGTGGTTGCTCTGGCATTCAGTAACTCAATGCGTAATCGCTCATCATTAACACATCCAATCACAGCCTCTACGGCGTGTTCATCTCCCAACTTGTCCTTGGTGACCCTTCTCCATAGGATCCATGCCCGTGACAAGAACTCAGCAATATCCTTTGAGGAATCATAAACATGTTCCCTGAACATAACAATGTCTCGGGAGTACCTGTTCTCAGGTTCAAATGTGGTGATGATGTTCTTCCGCAACTCTTCCCAGGTACTACTGGTCACCATCCAATCATCGATCCACATTTTTGCACGTCCCTTCAGCAGACTGCAGACTTTCATACGAACGTCAAAATCACTTAGTTTATATGCCTCAATGGCTTGATCAATATGTTGACACCACTCACGTACTCCCACATGGGTATCCGGGTCGAATGACGGCAGGTAAATGTCTTTTATCCTTATTTTTGATTCGGTAGGCGGAGCGCACAAACGCTCTGACATTCTCTGCATCATTTCCATCATCTGCATAAGGAATTGTGGTGGTATTCCGTCCATCCGCATTCCTTGATCAGGGTATGTATGCGGTCTTGATTGATTTATGGTTTCCATCGATGTATTGGAGACCAGCACAGGCTCCTGACGCTGAATGTTGGCTGGTTCCAGTTGCTCAGGTGGTAAACGAGCTGATGAGGAAGTGGCTTGAGTAGAAATCTCTTGCGATCCCACTTCTGATGACGGAGCACCTGTCTCCGTTCTGTTTTTAAAAAGTGTGACGTCAGCATAGCTGACGTCACTGACACTATCTTCATGGTGATCACTCATCTTCAGTCTTCAAAGTAAAACACCACAAGTACACTTAAAGCCTCGTTTATTCAACCGACAGTGTAGGTAACGACTTATTTAAATAGATCCGTACAGTTCGGCGGCTCGAGCAAGACTGACTCAGCGCGTTTTTTTTTTTTTTTTTTTTTTTTTTTTTTGATACGGGCATCTCGCAGGTCAACCTATAAGAGGTTGTGTGCTGCTTATCCGGACTTTCCTGTGGTTGCCATAGATGACTCTAAGGCCTCCAGCCAGGGGCTTACAAACTAGATTAAAAACTAAGTGACCACGCGCTAAGGGCACCCCCTGTGGGGTACGGACCTCGGCTTAGGGCGTCACTGACAGAGGACAGCAAGGGACAGGCTGGATAACTAAATATTTCATTATTTAGGGGCTAATTTAAAACTACTGGCTCAGCATCGCGGGCTGGCTCTTGCAAGGGACGGGGGGGAGGGCATTGACTTGGGCGTCGCGACGGGCGGCCTCGGCGGCGAGGGCGGAATGACGGAGTCGGTCTGTGTCTGTGTTTGCGCAGCGTACTGGTTTCCCTACGGCTCTCCTGGAGGAGGGTGATGGGGTCGTCGGGGGTGATGAGGGTATGCCTTGGTCGGCGAACGGAGCTAATACGCGATGGATCGTATCGAGCGGACGATGCGATTAACGGATTGGGGTGCCTAACTGCAGTTTCAAAGAAGCGCGTGGCAATGCGCTTCATGAACTGAGCGATGGTGGGGATCCTAAGGTCTAGGTGGAGGGTGTCGTTACGGACATAGTACGGGGCTCCCGTGATTTTCCTAAGAAAACGGTTTTGGAGGACCTGCATTTTGTAGAGGTAGCGGGGATTGGAATGCGCAAAGATGGCACACGCGTAAGTCATGATGGGGCGGATTACCGCCGTGAATAAGCGCATTTTGCACTTGCGGGACAGGGGACTTTTCGGAATGAGCAGGAAGTGAAGCCTAC
This sequence comes from Agrotis clavis, assembly GCA_954870645.1. Lineage (NCBI taxonomy): Eukaryota > Metazoa > Arthropoda > Insecta > Lepidoptera > Noctuidae > Agrotis > Agrotis clavis. Next base: position 24,471,266 of record OX940928.1, on the reverse strand, counting down.
CCATAGCAAAAGCAGCCCGATTACGAGCTGCTTTGATGTGTTCTCGGAAGGAGAGGTGACTGTCGAGGGTCACACCTAGGTACTTGGCTTGCTTCTTCCAAGGAATAGGCTTGCCGTACATAGTGATCGGGGTGGGGTCTACTGGTCGCTTACGCGGTTTGGTGAATAGGACCGCCTGGCTTTTATCTGGATTAACCTCAATTCTCCATTTCCTGAACCAGTCGCCTAGGGCGTTGGCTGAGGTTTGGAGGGTTTGGGCTATAGCGGTAGGACTTTGGCCTGTGTAATACAGGGCCGTGTCGTCCGCGAAGAGAGCTAACTGAGCCTTCTTGCTCTTGGGGATATCGCTAGTAAACAGCGAGAATAGGTGGGGCGAGAGGACTGCGCCTTGAGGGACACCGGCTAGGATGCGGTGTGGGGAGGAGAGGGCGTCGCCTATGCGATAGCGAAAGGTGCGATTCGACAAAAAGTCTCGTATGATGAGCACGAGACGGTCTGGCACACCCAGTTGGTAGAGCTTATATAATAAGCCATTGTGCCAGACTTTGTCGAAGGCTTTCGCTATGTCGAAAAATAGAACACCAGTCATCGCACCGCGCTGAAAGCCCGCGCTAATGTGCTCGACTATGCGGTGGACTTGTTGGACGCACGAGTGTCCGGCCCTGAAGCCGTATTGCTCGTTGGGGATGAGGCTCTTAGCTTCGACGTAATCTTTGAGTCGCTTAAGGATAAGCCTCTCGTAGATTTTGCCGAGAACGTTCAGTAGACTGATGGGTCGATAACTCGTGGGCTCAGACTTGGGCTTGCCTGGCTTGGGGAAACCGACTACAGTGGCCTCTTTCCACGCCTGGGGAAAGATGTTGTTACTTAGAGCGCCATTGAAGATGGCGGTCAAAAGCATAATGAGTTGGGGAGGGAGGAGTTTAAAGACGTTATTGTTAATACCGTCCGAACCGGGGGCTTTCCGGGGTCGGAGCCCTTTTATGATGTCTTGCACTTCGTCGGGAGTGACTGGAGGCAGAGGATCATCAGGGTCTTCTACAGGAGGTAAGGCGGTCCTACGTTCTACTTCGGAGTCTACCTTGAGGAGGTGACTGTTGTCTACAGGTTGGGTGCTCGGAGTGCACTGAGCTTCCAGGCTGTCGGCTAGGCATTCGGCTTTCTCGGAGTCCTCGAAAGCGATGGTCTTGTCGGGGCGAGTGAGAGGAGGCGTAGAGGCATCCTCTGTGGCACGCAACTTTCGTTGCAGATGCCAGAAGGCTAGGTGGTTTGGCTCGAGGTCGCTGAGCATGTCGTTCCAGCGATTCGTACGAACCTCACTGATGCGTTTCTTTACAGCACGCTGCAAGTTGCGCATGTGAGCCTTGTTCGAATCGCATGGAAAGTTGCTGTAGGCACGAATGGCCGCATTCTTCTCGGTTATCAGTGCACGTACGTCAGCGGGGAGTTTCCATTTACGATCTCTCGTGTCTGGGACTTCCCGTGAGCAATCCGTCAGTACGGATCGCACGTGTTCCGTAAACGAGTCGATTGCGGCCGTCGTGTCTGCGACAGAGACAATGTGATCGGGAATGGAGTCCAGATGAGGAGACGTGGTTGATTTCAGCTTTTCGCTTACTTTCTTCCAGTCAGTTATCACTCTGGTTGGGGGGGGCTGGCTCGGGTCGGAAGGACCCGTGCGTGGAGTTAAGTGCATGAGCACTGGACGGTGGTCAGAGTTGAGCTCGTGTAACGTCTCGATGGAATTCAACCTGAGGTTGATATTCTTGAGAAGCGCTATGTCGAGCACATCGGAACGGGAGTTGGGGTCGTGAGGGTAGTGAGTATGCTCATAAGGAGCGATGGGGTCAAAGTTAAGGGTGGAGCTTAGGTTGAACACTACTCTCCCTCTAGGGGAGGTAATAGTGCTGTTCCAAGCTGGGTGTTTGGCATTGAGATCGCCCGCTAGAATAACGGAGTCACTCAAGCCGAAGATGGAGGTGAGGTCCTTAACGAAGAGAGAGTGGTCCTCTGCTGTATTAGCAGGAGGGAAATAGGCGGAAACTATGGTGATCGGTTGGTGACCGGTCATGGCTAGCCGACAGACTGAAACCTCGAGGAGTGACTCGAGGGTTGGTGGGATTAAGGGGATACAATGCAGGGACTTTTTGTAATAAATGAGAGTGCCACCCTTGTGGCAGCGGGACCTATCGTTACGGACTAGCTGATAATTGGCTATTTTGGGATCGCGGTGGTGGGGTTTGAGGAACGTCTCCTGGATGAGGAGAACGTCTAACTGGTGATCGCGGAGGAAGGTAGCGAGTTCGTCTCGCTGGCCTTGGATACCGTTGACGTTAAAGAATCCTAGCTTAAGGGATCGCGGTTTAAGGGTATTCCTATTTGTGGCAGCCATTGGAAATTTAAGTAAGAAGATGGAGAGCCTGAAGGGCGTCACCCACCTGGGGGTGAGAGTCCAAGATTATTTTGAACTCATCGGGGTTACCGTTGGCGGCCCTGAGTTGGGCAGCCAATTGTCTCGCCGATGATTTCAAAATGTTCTTGTAGTTCTGGACCGCTTTGTACGCATTGATGATGACATTTAAGTCTTCATCGTCTACGTCTGCCACGGAACCAGAGGACGCGGGGGTGGAGGTGATGACCGCGGGAGCGGTCACGGGAGCCACGGGTTGGGAGATGGGGGTGTCTAGGAGACCGGGAATGGGCTTGGGAGGCGCTGGGCCAAGGGCTGGGAAAGCCTTTTGGTGGTTCAGCGCGTTCCAAGGGGAGGGACGTTGGGGTCCTAACCTGACGGGCATCTGTGAGGAGGGAATCTTCACAGATGGGGATTCCCTCTGCTGGCGGGCGGCTGCGCGCTTCGCCAGTTTGGGAGAAGTGGATTTGGGGGCTTTGGGGCAGCCGCGATAGTTCGCGGTGTGTCCTACCTGAGTGCAAAGAACGCAGCTCGGGGGTTCAAGGCAGAGGGCCCTGTCTTTGGGTCGGGGACAATCGGCAGTACCGTGATCGCCTAGGCATTTCACGCATCTGGCCGGGGCGAAACAGTGGGCCTGGCTGTGTCCGTAGTTCTGACAGTTGTGACACTGTCCTACGGTATGGGATTTGTAGGGCTTCTCGATAGAGATGCCCGACAGGGAGCACACTGTGGTGATCTTAAAAATGGGATGGGGGCCTGACTCGACGGGGTCGCAAACGACAAGGACCATGTCGTATGGGTTTCCGCCTCTCGCCTTGTGAAGGCGGTGGACGGCGGATACGGGGATGTTCTGGGCGGTCAGGTCATCGAGGATTTCCTGGGTGGTGATTTCCTTGGGGATTCGCCTTATCACCACACGGGTGGGCTTTTCCTCAGGGAGACCAAAGGAATGGTGATGGATCTCGTGGGATCTTAGGAGGTGGATAAGGGCTCTATAGTCCGAGGAGGTGGGGGTTTTGACTGCGATGCCCTTTGGAGTGCTGGTGGCCTGAGTGTAGTTGATTTTTTGGGCCAAGCACAGCCTTGATGCCTCTGTCCATCTGGACGGGTCATGGAGGACAATTGGAGGGGGTTTCTCCTTCTTCTTCTTGGCAGAAGTTGAAGGCGGTGTCGGGATAGCCATGGGGCTGGAGGGGCGGCTAGTGGAGGCCGGTGGTGGGGTGGGGGAGCTGACGCGAGAGATCGGGGGAGAGGGGGTGGGGGGGGCCGCGAGGGGTTTCTTAGCCTTGGAGGAGGCTTGGGAATGTTTCCCCTTGCGCTTGCCTAGCACTACCGTGAAATCCTCGTCAGAGGAGCAAGCAGAGTCACTAGCGTGCTCTGAGTCGGAAACGGGGACCGAGGTGTCCATTTGGACGGGCTCAGGTGTGGAGCACACCTGCGAGGGGGCCATTGTTTGAAGAACAATGGGTTCTGAGTTTTGGGAAATGGGGACATTAGCTGCTTTGTCGGAAGCGGCTTTGTTGGGAGCGCGGACGGCGGAATCCTTTGTCTTTGCAGACAAAGGAGCCGGTTTAGACGGTTCGCCCTTGTGGGCAGATGGGGGAGAGGCTTTATTGGCGTTTGCGCGCGCTTTGTTGATTTGTATTTTTAGCGCTGCATAACTTTTGTTAAATTTGCCTTCTAATTTACTGTCATTGATGACTATATCCAGGAACTCCATGAGGAGTTGGACCTCGCTTACAGCCATCGTGGGACATGAGAGTGAAGCTCTCGGGAAAAAAGCCTAACCCTAATAGTCCTAACTCCCCGGGTGGGTGTGCCCGGGGATGAGTAGCCTCCCCTGCCGAGGGATTGTGTATGGCAGGGAGGTGAGTACCTAAGGTGTGCCCTAAGCTTGTGAACCTGTTGCCAATCTTAATGTGCAACAGGGCCCTATGTGGGTCTGGTGCGAAGGGGTAGACACACCCAACCGACACCAGGTGAGTAGCTGTGAACGAAACCAGAGACTAGGTACGACTAGGAGTCCCCCCAAGGCCGTAGTCCTAGCTCCCGACTCCAATAAATTAACCTCGCCCTGAAGGGGTTTGGCGGGATGGATTGGGGCACCACCCTCTTGGTTTCGTTAACACCGTAAGGTTTCCACCAAGAACCACGAAACTGTGGATTTTCCCTGAAGGGGCAAACTCGCGAAACACGGAACGTTTGTGATGTGTCCTGAAAAGGACAGTTGGTTGTGGTAGTCGAAGACTACCGAGAGATGTCGTGAAGACACGACAAAATCGCACGGATGAGCGACACAGGCACGGAGCGCACACGAGGACACGTCCGCACGCGGTGGCGGTCAGACGCAGGTGACTCAGCGCGCTCTGTGCGGCCGTATTTATAGCGTGGCGAGCACGTGCACATAATTTTAGGTTAAGTATTGAATTTATTTGAATCACAAGATTTTTACATTACAATAATCAAACAATAATTAATTCTTGGCTTATTAACCAGTTTTGACTCAATCAAATGATTAAACTCAGTTATTAATGATTAATTCTCGTTATTGGCTAATTTATTGTTGTTGCGCCGATATATATATATAATATATTCCACAACTATCACACAACGCCATCTAGTCCCAAGCTAAGCAGAGCTTGTGTTATGGGTACTAGACAACTGATAAACATACTTATATATTTCTAAATACATACATATTATAGATAAATTACACCCAGACACAGAACAAATGATCGTGCTCATCACACAAACATTTGTCCTGGGTGGGAATCGAACCCACGACCTCCGGTATAGCAGTCAGGGTCACTAACCACTAGACCAACAGGCCAGTCGAAAGTCAGAAATAATTATGTATTAGTAAATTTTAATTATTTAAACATTGATTTTCAATTAATTTATCAATCATATCTTCGACACTGTCTCAGCTATCTCACCGAACATTATCAAAAACTAATTTTCCCAAAATTTCATCGTAACTGACCTAACCTAACAACCCATAATGACTTAATGCTTACCTTATGAGGCGCCAAACATATTTTTTTCTCAAAAAACAAAACATTTTACGCCCACTGTTGGTTTTACAATATTACTTAATCTCCTCGTTATAAAAATAAAAGAAAAAATGGCGCCAAAACAACGCGCCGAACGCTTTTTAGAGCCGCCATTTTGAAAAAATCTATTTTATTGGTTATTTTTATTGCTTTTTGGCGGTTATTTTGGACTGGTGTTTGCTGTAATCATAGGTTTTCTGTGAAATAGCTAGGTTGTAAATAATTTTGGTGAAATAATGGGCAAATGCTACTAAACAGGAGGTGCCTTGTTGGTGTTACGTTTGGCGGTAGCTTTATATCCTGTCATAATAAATGTGAAAAAGGAGAAAATACTCTTAAATGTGTACTCTTTCTTAAAACTGGATGAGTTTTTATCATGATCTGTACTTTGGGACTATTTGGAAATATCTCATTAGTCTAGGTTAGTATTATCTATCTATCTATACTTATAATAAATCTGTAGAGAGGTCAATTCTGTACATGAAATATATTTCCAAAATAACTATCAGGGGGTGATAAGGGATCGATACTGATGCCAAAAATGCAATTAGTAAAATTATTGTCTGTCTGTCTGTCTGTCTGTCTGTCTGTCTGTATAACCGTTATAGAAACAAAAACTACTAGACGGATTTTGACGAAACTTGGTACAATTATTTTTCATACTCCTGCGCTGGTTATAGTATACTTTTCATCACGCTACAATCAATAGGAGCAGAGCAGTGAAGGGAAATGTTAGGAAAACGGGAGAAGTTACTCCATACACGCTAATCTTCGGAACTACTGGACGGATTTGACTGTTTTTTTTTTGTTGTATAGCTATTAAATCTGGGCAACATATAGGCTATAATTTATCTTGGAAACTTGAACACCTGATGCAGAACTGCAATAGATCAGCTAAACTATAAGAGATACAAAAATAGCGCCATAGCAAAAATTGTTCCGCGTGATGAGCATTTTCTGCTAAGAAAATAAATTTGAAGATATGGAACACCTGATGTGGAACTCCAAGAGCCCAGCTACACTATTACATATACAGTAATGACGTCTTAGCAAGAGTTGTTCAGCCTGATAAGCACTCCCTGTTGTCGTATAAAAACTGAAGATCTAGAACACCTGATGTGGAACTCCAAGAGCCCAGCTACACTATAACATATATATGAATAACATCTTAGCAAGAGTTGTTTAGTCTGATGGGCATTTCCTGTTGACTAACAAAAATGAAAGATCTGGAACGTCTGGAATCGTCATGCGCGTCCCGTTGTTTTCCCGTCCCCAGGCTCTAAGAATTCGACATCAGACGTTTCAGATCTTCGATTTTGACGACCCCATTGTTGCTGGCATAAGCAACAGGATCCGCGTACGAAGTCGCTGGCAGAAGCTAGTTATTTTAATAAAACAATAATTCATCTCTCACATAGAAAAGGTGTAAATTGTTAAAATCTCCGAAATCTAACTTACATGCACCTTTTATATGTGAGAGCTGATGGAGCGAATGTTTTGATCATTCTTGTATTTAAAATTATACTTGCTATTGCCGCAATTCATATTTTGATAAAGTTACAACATGTCACTGGCCTGCAAATTGCAAAAAACGTAAGAAAATTTGAATTTCGCGGGCTGGTTGGAGCATTCACCTTAAGAGGTTTTCATCATCCAAAACTGTAATTTAACTGTAGAAATATTTACAGACATGCAAAATCTGATATCTTGAAAAGTGAAGCATTTTATTTCTTCATCAATTTCTTCTAATACAATTTATGTTTACACATAATACCCGATTTTATACAACTTCATTATTAAGCCTGATACCAAAGCACCACATTATTAAGTTAAATGAGAGGCTATAAGCCTGCGACCAACACTGGGCTGATACGATATAGCACCGATCGTGGGGATCGTTTAATTGGGTTGGCGAAACTGGGAGCGGCGCGCGCGCAGGTCACCATAGATCAAGTTTTAAGAGAGGAGATAGACAGTTAATAATTTGAAGAAAATTATGATCCCTATTTCAGTTTCGATGGGTTAGGTGGCCAGGTCTAAAAGTTTTATTTGTCCAAGCATTGTTTCTATCAATATTACACAAATGACAAGCTGTAAGTGTATGGTAGAGATAGAAGCATTTAAGTCAAATTAATGAGCCAGAATGCTTACTTTTATCTGCTTCAAGAGTTAAAATAATTATCTAACTAAACAGTCTGTATATTTTTTGTAGTTTTGTGGTTGTTCAATGTTCATGTCATGAGCTCAATTACGAAATCCAATCTGAAACAATTAGAATGGCTGCATTGTTCTTAAGCGACCAATACTACGCAGTTCAATTTCGAAAGAAGGTGTCACTGCTCTCCATCTGTCAACTGTCACTTGAAAATAACATTTCACAAATAACTTTGTGCTAATTATTTTTCAATAGTGTATGTTCTTTTTATTACCTTGTTAGAGTTAATTTGACATCATAATTGTTTATTTAAAATGACACAACGACAAGGAGTGTTAAAAAAGCGTCACAAAATGTCGTCAGCAAACCTTCCTTCCTAACTGATCTGCATAGTACCAAATTACAAGACTCCCTCCCAGAGAACATGCTGTGGTAGGCACAAACCTCGCCATCCGTTCCTCGTTACTTCATACCGTGCACATCCAATCAATGTATGATTTATGGCACAAAGCAGAGCGGATGTTTGTTTAATCGATTACCTTTATGGTGATGACGGTAGCGCCTTCAACTCCCTGTTGGACCTTGATTGCGCCTTTCTGGCGAGAACAACGTTTTTTTAGTTTTTTGGGTTTCTGTAAATGGGTCAATCGGTAGGGGTGTTATTTGGGTGTTTTATCCTGTTGATTTTTATGACGTGTACGATGCAGGTATTATATTGAATGAATAAAAGATTTTCTCTTTAACGTGTAGGTGTTATTGTGGAGTAGCTTGCTACTTGTCTGCTTTTCAAACGCATACAGCCTTAATCTCTTCAAAGTTAGAGTGAACAGGCTTCTTCTGGGTAAGCTCGCTCCATCTTCGACTTTGTCACCTTCAAGAGAACACCCATCTATCTATACTTATAATAAATCTGTAGAGAGGTCAATTCTGTACATGAAATATATTTCCAAAATAACTATCAGGGGGTGATTAGGGATCGATACTGATGCCAAAAATGCAATTTTTAAAATTATTGTCTGTCTGTCTGTGTGTATAACCGTTATAGAAACAAAAACTACTCGACGGATTTTGACGAAACTTGGTACAATTATTTTTCATACTCCTGTGCTGGTTATAGTATACTTTTCATCACGCTACAATCAATAGGAGCAGAGCAGTGAAGGGAAATGTTAGGAAAACGGGAGAAGTTACTCCATACACGCTAATCTTCGGAACTATTGGACGGATTTGATTGTTTTTTTTTTTGTTGTATAGCTGTTAAGTCTGGGCAACATATAGGCTATAATTTATCTTGGAAACTTGAACACCTGATGCAGAACTGCAATAGATCAGCTAAACTATAAGAGATACAAAAATAGCGCCGTAGCGAAAATTGTTCCGCGTGATGAGTAGGTTAAGTATTGAATTTATTTGAATCACAAGATTTTTACATTACAATAATCAAACAATAATTAATTCTTGGCTTATTAACCAGTTTTGACTCAATCAAATGATTAAACTCAGTTATTAATGATTAATTCTCGTTATTGGCTAATTTATTGTTGTTGCGCCGATATATATATATAATATATTCCACAACTATCACACAACGCCATCTAGTCCCAAGCTAAGCAGAGCTTGTGTTATGGGTACTAGACAACTGATAAACATACTTATATATTTCTAAATACATACATATTATAGATAAATTACACCCAGACACAGAACAAATGATCGTGCTCATCACACAAACATTTGTCCTGGGTGGGAATCGAACCCACGACCTCCGGTATAGCAGTCAGGGTCACTAACCACTAGACCAACAGGCCAGTCGAAAGTCAGAAATAATTATGTATTAGTAAATTTTAATTATTTAAACATTGATTTTCAATTAATTTATCAATCATATCTTCGACACTGTCTCAGCTATCTCACCGAACATTATCAAAAACTAATTTTCCCAAAATTTCATCGTAACTGACCTAACCTAACAACCCATAATGACTTAATGCTTACCTTATGAGGCGCCAAACATATTTTTTTCTCAAAAAACAAAACATTTTACGCCCACTGTTGGTTTTACAATATTACTTAATCTCCTCGTTATAAAAATAAAAGAAAAAATGGCGCCAAAACAACGCGCCGAACGCTTTTTAGAGCCGCCATTTTGAAAAAATCTATTTTATTGGTTATTTTTATTGCTTTTTGGCGGTTATTTTGGACTGGTGTTTGCTGTAATCATAGGTTTTCTGTGAAATAGCTAGGTTGTAAATAATTTTGGTGAAATAATGGGCAAATGCTACTAAACAGGAGGTGCCTTGTTGGTGTTACGTTTGGCGGTAGCTTTATATCCTGTCATAATAAATGTGAAAAAGGAGAAAATACTCTTAAATGTGTACTCTTTCTTAAAACTGGATGAGTTTTTATCATGATCTGTACTTTGGGACTATTTGGAAATATCTCATTAGTCTAGGTTAGTATTATCTTCTTCTATACTTATAATAAATCTGTAGAGAGGTCAATTCTGTACATGAAATATATTTCCAAAATAACTATCAGGGGGTGATAAGGGATCGATACTGATGCCAAAAATGCAATTAGTAAAATTATTGTCTGTCTGTCTGTCTGTCTGTCTGTCTGTCTGTATAACCGTTATAGAAACAAAAACTACTAGACGGATTTTGACGAAACTTGGTACAATTATTTTTCATACTCCTGCGCTGGTTATAGTATACTTTTCATCACGCTACAATCAATAGGAGCAGAGCAGTGAAGGGAAATGTTAGGTAAACGGGAGAAGTTACTCCATACACGCTAATCTTCGGAACTACTGGACGGATTTGACTGTTTTTTTTTTGTTGTATAGCTATTAAATCTGGGCAACATATAGGCTATAATTTATCTTGGAAACTTGAACACCTGATGCAGAACTGCAATAGATCAGCTAAACTATAAGAGATACAAAAATAGCGCCATAGCAAAAATTGTTCCGCGTGATGAGCATTTTCTGCTAAGAAAATAAATTTGAAGATATGGAACACCTGATGTGGAACTCCAAGAGCCCAGCTACACTATTACATATACAGTAATGACGTCTTAGCAAGAGTTGTTCAGCCTGATAAGCACTCCCTGTTGTCGTATAAAAACTGAAGATCTAGAACACCTGATGTGGAACTCCAAGAGCCCAGCTACACTATAACATATATATGAATAACATCTTAGCAAGAGTTGTTTAGTCTGATGGGCATTTCCTTTGACTAACAAAAATGAAAGATCTGGAACGTCTGGATCGTCATGCGCGTCCCGTTGTGTTCCCGTCCCCCGGCTCTAAGAATTCGACATCAGACGTTTCAGATCTTCGATTTTGACGACCCCATTGTTGCTGGCATAAGCAACAGGATCCGCGTACGAAGTCGCTGGCAGAAGCTAGTTATTTTAATAAAACAATAATTCATCTCTCACATAGAAAAGGTGTAAATTGTTAAAATCTCCGAAATCTAACTTACATGCACCTTTTATATGTGAGAGCTGATGGAGCGAATGTTTTGATCATTCTTGTATTTAAAATTATACTTGCTATTGCCGCAATTCATATTTTGATAAAGTTACAACATGTCACTGGCCTGCAAATTGCAAAAAACGTAAGAAAATTTGAATTTCGCGGGCTGGTTGGAGCATTCACCTTAAGAGGTTTTCATCATCCAAAACTGTAATTTAACTGTAGAAATATTTACAGACATGCAAAATCTGATATCTTGAAAAGTGAAGCATTTTATTTCTTCATCAATTTCTTCTAATACAATTTATGTTTACACATAATACCCGATTTTATACAACTTCATTATTAAGCCTGATACCAAAGCACCACATTATTAAGTTAAATGAGAGGCTATAAGCCTGCGACCAACACTGGGCTGATACGATATAGCACCGATCGTGGGGATCGTTTAATTGGGTTGGCGAAACTGGGAGCGGCGCGCGCGCAGGTCACCATAGATCAAGTTTTAAGAGAGGAGATAGACAGTTAATAATTTGAAGAAAATTATGATCCCTATTTCAGTTTCGATGGGTTAGGTGGCCAGGTCTAAAAGTTTTATTTGTCCAAGCATTGTTTCTATCAATATTACACAAATGACAAGCTGTAAGTGTATGGTAGAGATAGAAGCATTTAAGTCAAATTAATGAGCCAGAATGCTTACTTTTATCTGCTTCAAGAGTTAAAATAATTATCTAACTAAACAGTCTGTATATTTTTTGTAGTTTTGTGGTTGTTCAATGTTCATGTCATGAGCTCAATTACGAAATCCAATCTGAAACAATTAGAATGGCTGCATTGTTCTTAAGCGACCAATACTACGCAGTTCAATTTCGAAAGAAGGTGTCACTGCTCTCCATCTGTCAACTGTCACTTGAAAATAACATTTCACAAATAACTTTGTGCTAATTATTTTTCAATAGTGTATGTTCTTTTTATTACCTTGTTAGAGTTAATTTGACATCATAATTGTTTATTTAAAATGACACAACGACAAGGAGTGTTAAAAAAGCGTCACAAAATGGCGTCAGCAAACCTTCCTTCCTAACTGATCTGCATAGTACCAAATTACAAGACTCCCTCACAGAGGACATGCTGTAGTAGGCACAAACCGCGCCATCCCTTCCTCGTTACTCCATACCCTGCACATCCAATCAATGTATGATTTATGGCACAAAGCAGAGCGGATGTTTGTTTAATCGATTACCTTTATGGTGATGACGGTAGCGCCTTCAACTCCCTGTTGGGGCCTGATTGCGCCTTTCTGGCGAGAACAACGTTTTTTTAGTTTTTTGGGTTTCTGTAAATGGGTCAATTGGTAGTGGTGTTATTTGGGTGTTTTATCCTGTTGATTTTTATGACGTGTACGATGCAGGTATTTTAGTGAATGAATAAAAGATTTTCTCTTTAACGTGTAGGTGTTACTGTGGAGTAGCTTGCTACTTGTCTGCTTTTCAAACGCATACAGCCTTAATCTCTTCAAAGTTAGAGTGAACAGGCTTCTTCTGGGTAAGCTCGCTCCATCTTCGACTTTGTCACCTTCAAGAGAACACCCATCTATCTATACTTAAAATAAATCTGTAGAGAGGTCAATTCTGTACATGAAATATATTTCCAAAATAACTATCAGGGGGTGATTAGGGATTGATACTGATGCCAAAAATGCAATTTTTAAAATTATTGTCTGTCTGTCTGTCTGTCTGTCTGTCTGTATAACCGTTATAGAAACAAAAACTACTCGACGGATTTTGACGAAACTTGGTACAATTATTTTTCATACTCCTGTGCTGGTTATAGTATACTTTTCATCACGCTACAATCAAAAGGAGCAGAGCAGTGAAGGGAAATGTTAGGAAAACGGGAGAAGTTACTCCATACACGCTAATCTTCGGAACTATTGGACGGATTTGATTGTTTTTTTTTTTTGTTGTATAGCTGTTAAGTCTGGGCAACATATAGGCTATAATTTATCTTGGAAACTTGAACACCTGATGCAGAACTGCAATAGATCAGCTAAACTATAAGAGATACAAAAATAGCGCCATAGCGAAAATTGTTCCGCGTGATGAGCATTTTCTGCTGAGAAAATAAATTTGAAGATATGGAACACCTGATGTGGAACTCCAAGAGCCTAGCTACACTATTACATATACAGTAATGACGTCTTAGCAAGAGTTGTTCAGCCTGATGAGCACTCCCTGTTGTCGTATAAAAACTGAAGATCTAGAACACCTGATGTGGAACTCCAAGAGCCCAGCTACACTATAATATATAATATATAATACATATATGAATAACATCTTAGCAAGAGTTGTTTAGTCTGATGGGCATTTCCTTTGACTAACAAAAATGAAAGATCTGGAACGTCTGGATCGTCATGCGCGTCCCGTTGTGTTCCCGTCCCCCGGCTCTAAGAATTCGACATCAGACGTTTCAGATCTTCGATTTTGACGACCTCATTGTCGCTGGCATAAGCAACAGGATCCGCGTACGAAGTCGCTGGCAGAAGCTAGTCTAAAATAAAATGTTACAATATCGTACTGTAATAAAATTTTCATTTAATAAACAGTAAAAACGCTTTTCAATAACTTGTGTGCGTTTTGTTATACTGTACAAGTCTGACAGTCCCTCCCGCCCTGCCCTGAGTGGGAGGACTCATTTGATGATTAGGTTCAAAGGTCTTAACTGCACAGGATAAAGAGACATGACGGTTTATTTTTTTAACCGTTTTCTTATCTACTTTCATTTTCTCGTTTTCTAACAATGATTATGAGATCATGGTTCACATGGAGGAAAAATCTTAATTGTGTGTTTTCTTTGCATTTAAATATAAAATTCCTGAAATAGTAACCTAAAAAGAAGGAGAAATAAATTATATGTAGGTATAATGTACCGTAACAAAAAAAAGATTTCGATTTTTCAAAGTACTCGCAACTCGCTCATTTTGATGTGTGCATGCACAGTTAATAAAGCCCTTATAAAATCTCTTACAAGCATCAGAAAATATTGAAAAACCCTAACAAAATTCCAGTCAACCAATCTGGCACAATCATTTTTTTCACAACCTTATATAGGTAACCTAAATTCTCACCTTACATCCAGCTGATACGGTAACAGGCTGCAATTAGAACCACCCTGAGTTCACGGTGGGTGAACGTGCCTTATGGGAAAGTGGCTGAAGATCTAGAGGACAGGTGGTGAGGTTCCCACGGGTGGCGATAGCGTGTCGTCTGTACTTGACTTTATAATGTACGGTGTGTGCATAATTGGGGTAAAGATAGGCTTCTCCCATTTGTAAATGTCCTTTTGTCTATTGGCCTTGTTTTACTCTGTCTCCTGCTTGACATGGAGAGAAGTGGAAACTACACAAATTTTCCTACTCCTCCGCTATTCTTATCTGATTAATTTCGTTGTAGAATCCAAGACATTCTCCGGGACACGTCGAGGTCCATTGTCTCGGCGCTTTACTGATGGTCGCCGTTGTTGATTCTGACTTCCAGGAGTTGCAGTAGTTTGGGAATAGTGCGGTGGGATTGACCCAAAAGACGATATTCAAAATCACATAATATGAATTTCGATGTCAACATTCTAAAGCAAAAGCGAAAGTATTGAAGTACTGTCTTCTACAAGTCAATGGGTATCGATTTCTTGAGAAAAAGTTTATTAAGCCTTTATTTAGCTGATAAAATCGTAAAATGAGACCCGGGAGGACTCCCTGTGAGTGAAAAGGACTGTCAGACTCGTACTGAGCGCCAATTTTCCGACTCCAAAGATGAGTTTTTTGTCTTGTTCTTTCTTGAACTTATTGCTTTGAGTTTCTTTTTACCATCAAATGAAGAACTTTTTGCAAGTTAAAGATGTGTGTTCATAATATTTATTTCTCTACTGTAAGAGACTCAACCCTTACGGTAAAACGGCCATACAACCCCACCAGTGGGCAATACGGTTGATATGTTAATATGGGTAATACGTCACGGTCCGGTGACGTCATTCGATGTACATTACTGGTGTCAATCGCGATACCATCAGTAATTCAGTAACAGATGCGTATGCGCATTTGAATGTCTAGTGATAGTCGCGCGATATTATTAAAGGGCACAAGACCAGTCGTGGGACTGTCTCCGGATAGCGCGAACTTGGAACGCAAAAGGACGGTACGAGTCTGAAAGTCCCTGTTGCTCCATTGAAAGTTGGTCAACTGAGACTTTATCATGAATTTCCAGTTTTTGTGATATAAACTGGAACTGTGACATTAATTTCAAGGAAAAAATTAGTTCCTTCTTCGTAAACTAGAGGCGCTGTTCCATTTTTCCTAATAAACGCAGTAATTACTTCAAGTAGTACGCTGTAAATGAAATAGTACTGAAATCTTGTGATCGAACTACAGAAAGTGTTTTTTGTTTTTTTTTTTGCAATGCATGCAGTATAAGACACGATGAGGTATTTTTCTCTGGAAACCCATTTCATTCTAGGCCCTAGTGTCTAGGGTTTCTAAATTCCAACATAACTCACCTATATCCACCAAATTACAAATAAACCAGCAAATCCACAAAGCACCTAACTTTTTCCAGAAACCCGTAAACTGACCGAATGGGAGTCGAACCAGTGACATATGGCGCGTCGGTTACCACGTGACGCCCACCTGAGCGTGCACGTGCTAACACCGGGTTTTTATAACCAATATCAAACATCAAACGATTTGTTGGGAGCTGGCAGATTCGTTACTGTTTACCTTTTGTGTTTTGGAGTCTGGGTACATTGGTCGGATTAGAAAGTTTAAAACACTTCTCTCTCTCTCTTTGAGCGCGACGGCATGCTACAAGAAAATTTTGTAAGAAAAATTCTAATGCTCGCCGGATTCACCCGGCTACTATCGGCAACTCCAATAGAAAATGTATGTATACACCGAGTGCCTTTCGGCGAGCATCAGAATCAGACAATCCGTCATAACTTTTCTTACAGTATTCGGCAGTCACGTCATTATCTATTACAAATTAATATGCACCAAGTGCCTTCCGGTGAGCATCATAATTTTTGTGACAGAAATTTCTTAAATTATTTATGCTATCTCGCTTAAGCTCCAGCATGCGTAGTATAACTAATTCTGTGGATAATCTATAGGACCAGTATATAAATTAACAATAAATAGGTAAGTAAAGATCATTTAAAGACGAATAAAACAAGGTCAAAGATAAAAACAAGAGTCAAACACATTAAACTCAACAAAGAGGGGTAAATTCAGGGTCACTAGTAAGTCACAGGGGTACAAGGGGTGGAACATCACCCCTGATGTATGTTCAACAATTTTAATTAGCAACCGTAGGGCAACCGTTAGTAACATATGCGTGGCTTATGAGACGTTTTGTGGGGTCAAATTGCTATGGTGAAACAATAAAATTATTGTTTTACGTTATGTTACTGATATTGGCATTTTTGTGAATGTTTGATTTGTTTAGGCAGCTTATTTTCATCCACTACTGAGAATTCCTCTCAAGAATACCTCTCTTCCATTTTGTGCTCAGGTCTCGGCTAGGGTGTCTAGAAGGGCCAAATCTGCAGAATTATTCTATTCATAGTATGATCTTCTATTAAAGCAATCGTGTGCCATTTTCTCGGCCTTTCTAGTATGTCAATAGCCAGATGCCATTGTTCTACCAAATCTTCTTCCGCTTAAGGGCAGTAATTATGCTAAGTTTGTGCCATATTCGCGAAAAGCCCCGTTTAGTAGAGTAAAGCAGGTTTAGAAATAATTTTCTAAAAACAGCATGAGCATTGTGATCTCGGAAAAACTTGAAGCACCTAGTGAAACTTAAAGGTAACCGAGCAGGGCAAAGCCAACCAAAACACATCCGATTTTTTTTTTCACCTAACTTCGTAAGTACACAATTCTAGACCTTTATTATCAAGCAAAAATCTTAATCAGAAACCTAACTTCTAACCCCCAGTCTCATCTCATCAAATAGGGCCAAAATTCCGACCCCTGTCCTGTAGAAAACATTACGAAGATTTTACCACACTACCTGAGATCGGAACTTTTTCGACAATAATTCGTCCATTTTTTTTCCTCACAGTGATACTTTGGCTATTATTTTGTCATAAAATACTCTATCAAAACATTTTTTGGGATACGAAACGGATTCGGATGATTGGACGAAGGTTTTTTATGGAAAGCCGACACGGTTTTTTCTTGTGGGGAGATTAGACTGTGAATATTTGCATCGGAGGAGTGAGGAATTTGGATCAAAGCAATTAACTACTGCAGAAACCTTTTTGCGAAAAATAATAGGTACCTACTCACATTCACATAGCATATCGCTATTAATTGTCAAAGGGTTATGAAGGGATTCTAAGGTGTGTCAAACTTTTACAAGATAAAAATATGGTCTAATAAGTAACAGGTAATAATTTCTCATGTAAATAATTTGAACATATTATTGTCATCAATCTTGAAAAAATCCACATCCACACTATGGGCAAGGCCAACGGCGTCGCCAGCTTATGACTATGGGGGGGCAATGGGGCTGAATTATTCTGATATTCTGAATATTGAAATTATTCTGAACTAGCTGTGCCCGCGACTTCGTTCGCGTGGATGTCGGAATTTAACAATGTATTTTTTTGTGCGAAGCGCTTAATTCTCGCCAGATTTTTTATAAATCATATCGTTTTCATATAAACCTTATATTTAGAATTTATTTAGATTTTTCAAGAATATTTGACGTGTTTGTAATAAACGCCCTCTGTCGTTCAAAGGCAGTACTATTCAATTGCTACTGGATTAGAGCACCCATTCCATCTCATTCCATCCCATTCCATCCCATTCCATCCCATTCCATCCCACTCCATCCCACTCCATCCGACTCCATACCACTCCATCCCACTCCATACCACTCCATCCCACTCCATCCCACTCGATCCCATTCCATCCCATTCCATCCCATTCCATCCCATTCCATCCCATTCCATCCCATTCCATCCCACTCCATCCCACTCCATCCGACTCCATACCACTCCATCCCACTCCATACCAATCCATCCCACTCCATCCCACTCGATCCCATTCCATCCCACTCCATCCCATTCCATCCCACTCCATACCACTCCATCCCATTCCATCCCACTCCATCCGACTCCATACCACTCCATCCCACTCCATCTCACTCCATCCCACTCCATCCCTTTCCATCCCACTCCATCCCACTCCATCCCAATACATCCTACTCCATCCCACTCCATCCCACCCCATCCCACTCCATCTCACTCCATCCCACTCCATCCCACTCGATCCCATTCCATCCCACTCTATCCCACTCCATCCCACTCCATCCCATTCCGTCCCACTCCATCCCACTCCATCCCATTCCATCCCACTCCATCCCACTCCACCCCACTCCATCCCACTCCATCCTACTCCATCCCTCTCCATCCTCCTCCATCCCACTCCATCCCACCTCATCCTACTCCATCCCACTCCATCCCACTCCATCCCACTCCATCCTACTCCATCCCACTCCATCCCACTCCATCCCACTCCATCCCACTCCATCCCACTCCATCCCACTCCATCCCACTCCATCCGCTTCCATCCCATTCCATACCTTTCTAGTGTGAGTCAAATAAAAACCTTTTCTTTCTTTCCATTCCATCCCATTCTATTCCATTCCACTCTACTCTACTCTACTCTACTCTACTCTACTCCACTCCACTCCAAACCACTCCACTCCAGTTCACACCATATTTGAATAGGTATGTTGTTTTTCTATTCCAAGTGATTCCAAGCTAGATCGCGCTACTGAACTGCGAACTGCGTGTCTCGGTGTAAACTGACCGTAATTTTACTTCTGGAACACTTTAAATTCAAATATCTTTTGATAGACTGATCCGATTTCAATGAAACAAAAACTAAATGTTATTTCAAGTTACGGTCAGTCGTTATGTATTAAAGTTATCTACATAGCTTTCGTACATTTTACGTGATGCCCGAACAAATAAACATACAAACAGACATACAGACAAACAGACAAACAGACAAACAGACAAACAGACAAAAATTCTAAAAATGATAGAAATGAGTTCTATTGGTTGTCCTTAAACACGCTGGCTATATTTTTTGAGTTTTTTTTTAATGTACAAAAATTATTTTTCTACAGTTTTATTATATGTATAGATATTTCAATACTTTCTACAATATTATACAATAAACCTTGTGGATTTTTTTTACGTTTTGTCATACGATGCGGAATTTATTAAAAGGGACCAAGTGCGAGCAATTGACTTCTTTACCTGTTATCAATTGCTCGCACTTGGTCGCTTTTCGGCAAAGACTATCAAGCCTCTTGACTGCTCATACGGGCGACTCAGGCTCACGACACATCAATGAAATTGCACTTATATTAGATGAAAATATGACTGACCATTTTAGTTTTGACCAGTTAATGGATCTCTCCACACGTGATTATTTTGATAACATTTTTAAATATTTCTGCTTAATATCAAATTAATTATGAGTTCTTGTTCAATTAAATGGTGTGGGAAATCGTCTAGAACATCCAGCTATAAAAAGGATGGCATAACTTTTCATCGGTAAGTAAAATATATTTATAATTTGATAATATTATGAATAATTGCAGGGCTCAAGCTAAACTGGTTGTTTACGTTTAAGGCACACAAAATATACACCGCGTTGATGTCTTTTTGAAAAGTCCCTTACTCTCACTAGGTATTTTCAATAAGTGTGTCCCTTTCTATCTGTAGGCATAAATAGAAAGAGACAGATACATTGCTGTAGTGTTGTGACAACTTCGAAACTAAGTCTTTAAAAATATTGTCGATAAAAATAACGATGTTCCCTAACTGTAAAAAAGTTACGTTACTTAATGTTTACAGTTTAGATTTCCAAATATTCCAGAAGTGAAAGAAAAGTGGATCAATGCTGTCAACAAGGAAAATTGGTTTCCAAAAAAATATAGCGTTGTTTGTTCAAGGCATTTCACGGAAGATTTCTTTGAAACCTTAAAGAACCGACGCCGTTTATTTAGTTCAGCAACACCGACTCTGTTTTTGTCTGTTTTGGTTTTATTTTACATATGTATTTCAGTTAAATTTTGTACTTATGTTTTTAGAAAAAAAAAAATAAGAAGTACCTACATGTAAAATAAAAACTTAATAATTTACAGGCTTTACCAAATAAGACGGCTGATCTATGTATACATGGTTCTAATTTACCCGGGCCTTCCCATTTAAATATCTCACAAGTAAGTTGATCTAATCTAACGACGTGATTCCTGATCCTAGGCCGCATTGTTACTATATTTAATGCCTGATGTATAATTTACAGGATTTAGTATCAATAAATAGGACAAACTTACGATCAAATACCCTCCCAGAAATGCAAATTTGATGATCATAATGTACCTGGAACTTCCTATGATAATGTCCTCGTTGTAAGTTAATTTTAAAATAATTGTCTCGTACAGGAGGATCGTCCAACCTAGTCGCAAATATTTTCTTTTGATTTTTTTTTATGATTTTATTAACCTTGATTTAATTTTAGCATTATTTTAAATAAAGTTAAAACAGGGTTACGTAAGTGTTTTATTTGCACCCAGTTAACGCCCAATTACCTACTATAGTTAATAAAAAAAAGAATAAGCAGACATCGTTATGTTCGATTTTATCGATATTAGGTATTGTAGAAAAACGGACTTGTGCATCACTATGTTTGGAACATTCGCCCTGACATTGTTGCATCGGCCAATCACAACCGCTGTTTTTTCTTCGTCCCCCGACCCGCAGTGGTGAGTCGTGTGCCTAGGCGAAATCGGTCTATGAGCTCTCAAGTGGTTTAATTCTCTTTGCTTTTCGGCTAGCTACGTTAGATCTCTAGCCCCCCCCCCCCCCCCCCCCCCCCGGCGACGCTCTTGGGCACAGCTATGGGTATGAAATTAAGTTATGATTCTGAAAAACTTATGTCATCATGATTTTGAATATTAAATACGCATTATAAAGCCTGTGTCCCGAATCGTAAAGCGAAATACGAAACGAAAATTCGATTGCGAACAGGACTTTATATAGTCGAATATTTCAGCAAAAAGCACCAAGATATTTATGATTATTAATAGATACTCAATTCATATTATAATTTGCTAAAGTGGCCTTTTTAGACTCTATGGACTGCTACTGAATTTGCTGAATTTTGTTTTGTAAAGAGTCAATAAGTCTGTTTGACTAGCGCAACTGAATTCAGATGTATTGTAATGAAATATGGGAACATCATGCCTAAAAACTCCTCCTTGAACGGGGAACCGCATTGAAGTCACGTGCTTGTGATGCAGAAAGTGAGATCAATCCAACTGATTTGCCTTGGGAAGATGGTATCTAATTCGAATATCTCTTACTGTGAGAAGCTCAGAGCTCAAAAAATTATGATAATAAAGGCACGCTTATTTAGCAGACCGAGGCGCCAAGAAGGAATGCTCCAGTTTTTTTGGCCCTTAACAAGGGGCGACAAAAACGTGTCAACGGGTTGCGCAGGCGCCGAGTGTCATGATTATTATGAACGACTAACGGATAAACATTATCTAAATCGATAAATAATGATGTTACATTTGTCACTTCACCCTTTTGTCACCCTTTGATTTTGAAACTTGTTAGATGCTATATATATTTTTATTGGGTCAGCTGATAGCTATAAAAGTAGATTAATGTAGTAACAAACGATGGCGGTGAACGGTACTGAAAATGGGAGGTGCTAGGCGCAGGGCGGAAGACCGTAGAGGGATACAGAAATGGTCAGACCTTGACCACAATTGGACAAACCAGGAAGCCTACCACGATCTAATTAAAAACGATTCAAAAGCGAGACATTTCAGTTTAGGTTCCTAAACTGCATCTTAAAGTCCCAGGACGCAGTTAAAGAAGCTCGCCCAGCACGCATAAAAGGCTAGTTACGGCACTGCGTTGCGTCAAGTAGATTTACTTGTATAGCGGAAAGAGTTAGGGACTTGGAATGCAAGGGCAGTTAGAGAAACATTTTGAACTTCGGTCAGATAGTGCGGGAGAAATCTAATTGGCTGATGTAACTTTTGCGGCTGTCGCGTTTTTACAATTCACTTTATGGAATAAATAAAAGATCGATACGAGGAAAATGGGCAATAATATTCGTTATATTTTTTTCATGGAAAAATAACCATAAAATAACACAGTACAAAATATTGTGTAGTTGCCGTGGCCGTGAACACATTGACATGATTGTCTACTTACATTTTTATTTATTTCATATACAATTATTACAATAGGAATATATGCAATTTACAAGCATACATATCAAAATATTATGACATTTTATTTAGAGCAATTGACATACTTAATAATTATTATTTTACATTCATAATAAGTTACATATAATATTTAAGTTTTAGACTTGTCAATATATTCACAAAAATCAAGTTATGTATTTTATTTTATTTTTCTAACTATGACAACATAATTATAAATTACAATAAAATTATTAAGCTAATTAATTTCTAAGACCGTTTTAACTTTGTGACAGGTGCTGACATCTATTACAAATTTTGCGAACTACAGACTCAACAGCAGCGCCAAATAGTTCATTAACATTTATATAGAGGGCGCTGTTCTTAATTTTCATTAAAATTTTAATTACATTTTAAAACATTATAATCTAAATGCCTCATAAAATATTACAAATGCATAAACTGTCTTCTATCAGTCTCTTTTTGGAACAATTGTGAGTAGTACCTATTCTATGACCACATAGAATTTAGAACGTGAAGCCTTTTTCTTCCAATTCTTCTCGAACTTTCTGCGGATTTGGCCAGAAGAGCATTAATATCGTTGATCCTGAAACAAGAAAAGAAATAAATGTGAGTTAAGAATATAACTATTACTCCTTATCATGACCGTAATACAGAATACTTAAACCATGATCAAGTCATAGGCCATGTCGTCAAAGCTCATAATTATACTTAGGGCTAGTAACGCAACTGGTTACAATTTATTATATTTGGATAATCCCACAGAATCTCATGAACTTTGAAATAACTTCAATTACCTAGCTTAATTATAAGTATTCAAATTAATCGTCATTTACCTGCAGTAAAAACTCCGAACACTGTGAATGCTTCATGGCAGTGTAGATCCAGGGTGGCTCCAAGGAAGTTAGACCCCACGGCGGCACCAGTTCGACCCACCATGTACATCACACACATGGCCATAGCCCTGGAAGTGAGGAGTAGGCTTTAGTAATTAAAGATATTTTGTCAGCCTTTAAAGAAGACTTTCAGAAAAAGTCTTACAAAAGAAAACCCTAATGGGCTTCAAATAACGGTATTTGTATTGTATGGCATAGCACTTAAGCACATAACATCATAGAATTGGGATAGTAAGACAGAACAAAGATCACAGTTCAATCAAACGGTAACCTAAATACCTCAAGAATAAAGATGACTGTGGTTTGGCAACGGTATGAAGTCAAAGCTACTGACGATCCCGATCGATTGGCACGGTTAGAAGAAAAAAAAGAAAAATAAGTACTCGAATGACGTCACTTTCTCGTTAAAGACATATTATCAACAATTTCAAACCTACATTCGCCAACGTCCATACTACGTTGAATACACCGGTTCTCGTCCGATCACCGAAGTTAAGCAACATCGGGCGCGGTCAGTACTTGGATGGGTGACCGCCTGGGAACACCGCGTGACGTTGGCTTTTTTGTAATTTTTTTTTTTTAGATTTTGTAATGTTAAATTAAATAACTTGACCGTAAAAGACAATGCAACTTATTGGCCCAAAAAATTCAAACCCCTTGTGCACAATTCAAACCTATGCTAAACGTAAGTCCTAATCATTGGTGATAATTTTTAATATGGGACCAAATAAATCTAACCCAGTAAAAAAAAGATACAGGGTAACAAACATTTAAAGAAAATGTGGATTTTTTTAAGTCATTCATTGCAAAGGCAGCGTTGTCGTATTGACTATCGGTACATTGAGGTGTAGAAGTGTTTGTATAATAACGCCACCATGTCGATCCGAGTACAGGAGCAGAGCACGAAGGCGATTCTATTCAGAAAAGGCGTAAGACAGGGGGACGTTATCTCCCCGAAACTGTTTACTGCCGCAATGGAAGGAATGGCATCAACATCAACGGCGAATACATCACTCACCTTCGGTTTGCCGACGACATCGTAGTCATGGCAAAGTCGATGGAGGAACTCAGCATGATGCTTCATGGCCTCGACCGAGTTTCACAACGGGTGGGCTTGAAAATGAACATGGACAAGACGAAAATTATGTCAAATGCCAATGTTGTGCCCACCCCAGTCTCTGTTGGAAACTCGGTACTCAAAGTTGTTGACTCATATATCTGCTAAGGACAAGTAATCCAATTAGGTAGGTCCAACTTCGAGAAAGAGGTCAAACGCCGAATCCAACTCGGTTGGGCAGCGTTCGGGAAACTACGCAATGTCTTTTCGTCCGACATACCTCAGTGCCTCAAGACGAAAGTCTTTAACTAATGTGTGTTACCAGTGATGACTTACGGCACCGAAACGTGGTCTTTCACTATCGGCCTCATCTCAATGCTCAAAGTCGCTCAACGAGCTATGGAGAGGGCTATGCTCGGTGGTTCTCTACGTGATCGAATCCGAAATTAGGAGATCCGTAGACGAACTAAAGTCACCGATATGGCCCACCGGATTAGCAAGCTGAAGTGGCAATGGGCAGGCCATATTGCTCACACAGCAGATGGCCGATGGGGTCGAAAAGTACTAGAGTGGAGACCGCGGACTAGCAAGTGCAGCGTAGGACGTCCACCAACGAGATGGACAGACGACCTTATAAAGGTCAACGGGAGACAGGTCGCTTCCAACCGGTATATGTGGAAATCTAAAGGGGAAGCCTACGTTCAACAGTGGATGTCCTATGGCTGAGATGATTGCAATGGCGTGTGCGATAGTGTGTGCGCTGCTGCTGTACCAATTAAGCGACACGGCTCCGCGCCTCCCAATGATTCGGAAAACCAACCAACAATCCGCGCCAACAATGATTCGGAAAAACCTCCCGCACCCTATCTGAGTGCGGGAGGTTTTTCCGAATCATTTTTTACCTTCGTGAGCGGGGTTGTGTACCTGGGCATACCGCTAGATAGGCGTCACGGCGTCCTGACCCACCGCCTGATGCAGGTCCTTACTGACACGGAAGTTTCAGGAGGTACCTGTTTCGGATGGGGAAGGAAGAAACGCCTGGGTGTCTCCAATGAGAGTATCGCCCGGAGGACACAGTGGAACATACGGTGCAGGACTGCTCCACGTGGGCAGAACTGCCGTGTCCTCACGACGGAGATAGGCGGCGACCTTTCGCGCCCGGCATTGACGCGTGAGGGAGAGGGCAGTGTCTATCTCACGACCCAGTCGTACGATCTCCGTCCATCGTAGGCGTGGGCATGCGGGCGACTCGCTGTCCGATCTTGACCATGCCCGGGTCGAAAGTGCGTTGTGGAATACAACTTCAAACTTTCAACCGGCGTGCGACCACGCGCGCCTCAAAGAGCTGTCAGCACAATGACGGGGCCACCCTTAGAGAGCCAAAGCCTACCGGGGTCGCAAGACTAACGAGCTACCGTGACCCCGAAACGTCAAGGGCTATTGAAAGACACCGTGGATCTTAATCAGTACAAGTCTAACAGTCCTGCCCTGCCCTTGGTGGGAGGAGTCATTTGATGATTTTACCATGCCTAAAAACTGGGAGTATACCTGCATCCCTATTACTTGTTTTCTTTGTTACCCGATTGGATTGGTATAATGTGCAAGCTCTTCGCAGTCGTCCATAGCTTGTCTTTTGGTGCGTTGCTGTGCGATTATCGTGATTTTTCTTCTATAAGTGTGCCCTGGAGCCCTACCACGAGCTCTTATCGCGATCCAGTTTAGGCTTGTCATCGTCATTTTGGCGTCATTGAGAATATTACATTCAACAATCAGCGCTTTCACAGAAGGGTGAGTTTAGTGATTACGGTCACCACTGATTTTTCTACTATCCTTGGTTCAGAGGCAGCGTTCACTACCCCTGACCCAAAAAAATGTTTCCATTTTTTAGGTCACATATAACAATAACGAAGACACATAAATGCGTTGTTGGATGCGAACAAACAAAACCTATAATAAGGTGGAAAAAAAACCACACTCTTTAATACTTTTGTTACCCTGTATCTTTTTTTTACTGGGATAGATTTCTTTGGCCCCATAGTAAAAGTTGTTATAAACGGTTAGAACTTTCGTTTGGAATAGGTTTCAATTATGCACAACAGGTTTGATATTTTTGGACCAGCAGTCAAAGGAAAAGTTGCATTGTCTTTTGAAGCCTAATAAATACATGAGAGAGAGACCCCATCGTTCTGTCCCTTTTTCGCATCCGTTCTCCCTCCTTGTCGCGTACTATCGCCTTCTCTGTCTCTCCTCCCACCACCACTAGCAGTCGCAAACGTCGGTTTGCTTTTGGATTTGCCTCATTGACGTCGTTGTTCCTGTCCTGATAACACCGAACAAAGTAAGGTAAAAACCTAAATCTATCTTAAAGTGCTAAAGTGAAATTTTCAAGAAATATTATCACTACATTTAACAGTTTCAACACTAAGGTAAAAATTATCTAATTATAAATTTTTGAATCTTTGAATTCAATAAGATCTTAATATTTTAAAAACCGAATGCTTTGTTCGAAATCAGTATTTGATTTTAACGGTGTTACCGTTCGTTTTTAATGTTATCGAATATTTATTTACCCTCCTTTTTGTAACTTTTTGTGCGTAAAGTTATTTTAATTGTATTTCAGCGTGCGAATTGTATTATGAGTGATCAAAATATCTTACCTAACCAAAATATGAGCACTCAAGATATAAGTAAAGGTAGTACCGCGCATTCTCGAAAAAGAAAACGCCGTGTTCGCGAATCAGGTAGCTCATCAACGTCATCTAGTTCCAGTTCAAGTTCTAGTAGCTCTGATTGTTCACCAAACCATAAGCGTTCTCGTCGTTCGCGTAAACGAAACAAACGTAGTCAAAGAGACCGTAAATTAGAAAAGTTATTACAAGAGGTAGCCGATATTAAGAAAAATTTTGTGTGTGGTACTAATGAACTTGATCGCGCGTCATTATATGAACGTGATCGTGAAGCTTGTTTAGATGATAATGTGAGCCGCCAGCTTTATTGCGATGAGGTATCGGATGAACCGGATAATTCCGAGTTAGGCCCGGAAATTTCATTGTCAATAGGAACGAAAACGAAAGATCCTGATATCTTAAAAACACCTAGTGCATATTTAGAAATATTAAAAAATATTCAACGATTAAACGATCCTGATTGGACAAATGTGAGGTA
The DNA here is from genome assembly GCA_954870645.1 of Agrotis clavis. Classification (NCBI taxonomy): domain Eukaryota; kingdom Metazoa; phylum Arthropoda; class Insecta; order Lepidoptera; family Noctuidae; genus Agrotis; species Agrotis clavis. The sequence continues at coordinate 24,443,740 of OX940928.1, read as the reverse complement.
TTCCGAAGTACAAAAAAATTATAGACATACCCCCGGTTTCACAGAACTCGATGCGAATGATGAGTTGAAACGTTATGACACCTCGCGCTCTTTAATTAATACGGAAAAAGCTTTTGGGTCGTTATCTTTCGCACTTATTAAGCAAAAGGAACAGCTGCAAACGGAGCTTCGCTCATTTTTAAGCTGGACTAGGCAAACAAATAATCTTAATGCTGACGCGATTAGTGAAAAAATAACGGACATTTTTGTAAATGGTGAGTATGCAAGAATTACTAGCGATACTTTACAAATGATTTGCGGGCACCGCGCTGAATGCATCCAGCAGCGAAGGGAAACTATCTTAGCTAATGTCAAGGATCCCCTACACAAGAGCATTATGAGAAAAATTCCACCATCTTGTCATAATCTTTTCGGAGCTGAGCAACTTACGTCTGCGTTAGAAAAAGCGGGAGGCGTGAATAAAGTATTCTGGCCTCGTGACAAGGATCGCGCTACTGCACCGCAGACCGATCCAAGCACATCCATGACTCAGCGAAAGTTATCACTTCCGAGTCAGAGAAAGGTGACCTATAAACAGGGTTGGAAAAAAAACAGTTTTTTTTTAATTATATAAAACAAACAGTTCAAAATGTTTTAAACAAGTGTTTTTTTTGTTTTTTTTTTTTAGTTTAGGGCATTATTTCAAATTAATTCGACTATGTTTCTTTTCTAGGCTAGATCTTTATAAACTCGCCCTAATAAATTAAATATTTACAAAAAAACGATCAATAGATAACATTTATTTGTATGTTGCGTAATCAAACGCTTCACATTCACCCGGTAGGTATGTCCTAATGTTGATTTTATATTGGGCGACACGTAGGGACTTTCCTAGCGGGACAGGCAGCGCGCCTCCTATTCGTTCGTAGAATAGTTCATTGTTCATAAGGTATATCCCCGCGACACGGTGCGGGGCTTTACCTTATGAACAATGGACTGAGAAACACCGATCTACATACCTACATGTCTAAAAAATAGGGGATTACCAAATTTCTTTCGACAGCCGACATTAGGGATCGAATTTTACGTTTTTTATATAAGACTAATGTTGTTTATTAATTAAAATTGTTACTATTTTAATTGTTTTGAAATTATTATGATAATGTTTAAAAAATAGGTGCTATCTTGTCCCATACAAATCCTGGTACTTAGATATTTGTTTGATTGAATGAAATACCTACATAACATAAAAATAATGTTGGCGGCATGTTTGAGTTTATATGTTTGTAAACGCACCCACGACACAGTAGAAATTCCTAGTGTAGGGCAAAGTTTTATAAAAAAAAAAAAATGATTAAGTCAATTACAATGCCATTGAAAGTTCAAAAATATAACAGCAATAGAGACTCGATTGGTTTTATGTTGAACTATTCAGACTCAAATACTTATTATTTTATTTTCATTTTATGTTCAGTTATTGCGACATGAAAATTAGTTTTAAAACATGTTTTTTTTCGTACTGTTTTATACAATGTTTTAAACTTGTTTTAATCTTTGTTTTTAAACATGTAATAAAAAACACTGTTTAATTTCAAACTGTTTTAAACACTGTTTTAAACATGTGTTTTAAAACAACTTGTTTTAATCATGCCAACCCTGCCTATAAACATACGGGGCATTCCTCTTCAAGAACAAATAATACACCTTTCTATAACAGTGGCAAGCCCTTTCGGGGCAGGGGCGGTAAGCAATCAAATTACCGCAGATCTCATGATGATTCAAATACCAGACACAAGGCCTCACCCTCATCCCACCGGGATAGGAGAGGAAATTCACGCAAATTCTGACTCAACGAGTTCGTTTCGCGCCGGTCGGCTGAGGCATTTTCACGACCGATGGAAACAAATGGGCGCCCCGAGTTACATATTAAAAATAATATCAGGCTACCGAATTCCGTTTGTACGAAAGCCACCACTTCATATGCCAAATCTGCAAAATTCAATCCAATCAACGCCTCATTCCCCAGAAATGGACAAGATTATTCACAAAATGATATCAGAAGAGGTGCTTACAGTCATGCCACTGACTCAAAGTTTCATTTCGCCAATGTTTCTGGTGCCCAAAGGAGACAGAGATTTCAGACCGATTTTCAATCTCAAAGCTCTGAACCGATACGTCGATGCCTCCACCTTCCGGCTGATCAATATTTTCAGAATTCCAGACTTCCTTCAACCAAACGATTGGATGGTGAAAGTAGACTTATCGCAAGCTTACTTCCATCTACCAGTCGCAGAGGCTCACAGGAGATTTTTACGATTAGTTTACCAAGGCCAATTGCTTCAAATGAACTGCCTCCCCTTCGGGCTAAGTTCAGCACCAAAAACATTTGCCTCCCTGAGCAATTGGATTGCGCAGATTCTTCGGGACCGCGGTATACGCGTCGTAATTTATTTGGACGATTATCTCCTGGTCGATCAGGATTACAATATGCTCGTGAGTCACGTCAAAACCACAATGGATATCCTGAAATATTTAGGATGGATGATAAATTACGAAAAGTCTATCCTACAACCAAGCCAATCGATAGAGTATCTGGGCATATTATGGGATCCGTGGAGCAACCTGAAGTCACTTCCAACAAAAAAGTGCCTGAAAATGAAAACTATGATCACTCACTTGATCGACAAACAAAAAGCATGCCTAAAAGAATTACAAAGCATCATAGGAATGATGAACTTCGCAAGCTTTGTTGTACCACGGGGAAGAATAAATTTTCGTCAACTTCAAAGGCTATGCATCAGCATGTTACACGTGAGACCTACCACAAAGAATTCACTTCCCGCGGCAGCTCAAAAAGATTTACAATGGTGGCTAAACTATCTGGAGACCTCATCTCCTATCCATCTCTCAAATCCAACACACTACATTGTCACCGATGCATCAGACAACGCCTGGGGTGCTTACATAAACAATACCTATGTGTCCGGCACTTGGAAAGCAGAAGAAAAACTCCTTCATTGCAATCAAAAGGAGATGCTCGCGATCTTAAATACTATTCATTATTGCGGTCACAGCCTGTACAAAGCCAATCTACACGTTCAGTGCGACAACAGGACCGCGGTATCGTATCTGAGGAACGAAGGTGGTACAAAATCTCTAGCCCTCATAGACCTGACCTACCAGATTTTGCAAATCGTAGATTCTTACCAGATTCAATTTACTATTTACCACATTCCGGGCTTATACAACGTAGAAGCGGACAGTTTATCCCGACTGCAGAGACTACCAGAGTGGCACTTACTCCCTCAAGTAACGCGCCTAATATTTACCCAATGGGGAACTCCAGTGATAGACTTGTTCGCGTCACAGCGAGCCCATGTAGTCTCCAAGTACTGCACTCTGGATCACCGGGATCAGCAAGCCGAGTTTCAAGATGCCTTCAGCCAGATTTGGAACTACCCATTGGCATGGATTTTTCCGCCACCATTCTTAATACCCAAGGTACTGATCCACCTAAACAAATGTCAAGGAATATTTCTGATAGTGGCCCCGAAATGGGACCAAGTCTTTTGGAGACCGGACCTGAAAAATCGGGCAATAGATCGCCCCTGGACGATCAGGAATCTGTGCGAAGTGTTGGTAGACACCTCAACCAACAAACCACCTCACAAAGCCAACGAAATGACGCTGGAAGTTTGGAAATGTGGGGGTGGAATGAAAAACTAACTGACTGGACAACCCAGCAAAAGCATCTTCTCATGAAAAGCTGGCGATCGTCTACTATAAAAACATATAACCCAGCCTGGGCTCGCTGGATAAAATGGGCTAAGGTTAATCATATTTCTGTAAACGAGCCAACTGGTTCGGCTCTTGCTAGATTTTTATCAGATCTTTACCAAAATGATGGGCTCTCCTACAATACTATACTTGTCCATAAAGCCGTAGTTTCAACTTTAAGTAATCCAGAGGCATCAGATCGGCTAAGTGAGCATCCTTTGGTCAAGCGAATATTAAAATCTATAGCACTAGACAATCCAAAACCTTCAAAGACCCCGATCTGGGATGTTAACCAAGTTGTGTCTTTACTATGTCAACAGAACCCTGATATAGATAAAGTTTATGAGGTATCGAAACACACAGCCTGCCTCTTATTACTGTGCTCGGGTCGTAGGGTCCATGACCTGACCCTCTTGAGCATAAATCCTAATAATTGTGAAATCACTAATGATTATATTATCTTTTGGCCAGTGTTTGGCTCAAAAACTGATTCCGCAAATTATCGTCAATCAGGTTGGAAGTTATTGATCAATAAAGACAATAAATGCCTAGATCCAGTACACTGGATTTTAAAGTTGATTGCCGTTGGAGAAAGCAGAAGAAAGGAATCGAAATGTGATAATTTATTTGTTACTGTATATGGTAAAGCTCGAGCTGCATCACGTTGTGTAATAGCTAACTGGATTAAAAAAATCTTAAAAGATGCTGGAGTTGAAGCCCCACCTGGAAGTTGTAGATCTGCTGTGGCGTCAAAAAGCTGGTATGAGAATTGTTCAGTTGATGACATTCTCTCCAGAGGCAACTGGAGATCCGAAAATACTTTCAGGCGCTTTTACTGTAAAGAAGTAAAGCAAACAGAAGCTCCAAACTTAGTTTCTAATTCGTTTATTGCAGTGTGATTAAATAATGAATACATAGTTTGTTATTTATATTTTTAAAATAAAACTCATTTATTTTGTTAATCTCATTTTTATTTTTTCTCCTCTGGAACAGCATATCTACCAGTAGTTACAGTTATAGCTATGTATATTGCCTGTGCGATGATAGCATAATCATTTAGCTAAAGGACCATTCCTTTTCATTTTTGTGTGGTCTAATTAATCTTCAATCTAATAATCACATTGACGTCTCCACCACCACCAGGCGATAACAAACACGTCTCTCATGTATTTATTAGGCTTCAAATTTACGGTCAAGTTATTTAATACAAACGTTTTACCTAAAATAAAACGTAAATTAAATTACTTACCTAAAAGAGATTGACCATACTACTATGGCACTCGGTTGCGCTCCTTTTTGACACAGTATAGTAGTGAAAATTGGACCCAAGTAAGGGTTATTGACATACATGAAAGCAAAGTTAAATACAGATTGATATTTTGTAGGGTTTTTCCAAAAAACAATACTTACTCAGGATATTGTTTGAGGTTATATTAGGCGTCAAAACAATATCAAGTACATCATATATTTAAAAGATTACCATAGCATCCTCTGCCTCTCTTATTTGGCGATTAGGCAGTGGATGCGATAACAACAAAACACAGTTCACACAGCACGACACATTGTTTATTATCCAGTAGAAATCAACGTAGACGTATAAATTCACTATAACGGCGCACTACAAAAAGAGTCAAATTGCTCGATGTGTATCAACGTCGATGTATCCTAAAACTCTACTCGACACCAATATAAGTTTACTAGCAGAGAAATCAAGAAATAGTAGTTCGCCGGTAATAACGAAATGAAAACCAAACAAACACGAAAATCATGAGTTTGATTTTGACAACTGACACTTCATGGAATAGTGTTGTGACACATCAGCCAATTACGACATCTTAACATAATCGATTATATCTTTACTTTTATTATAAGAACTCAATATGTGTTATCATTATAATAAATCATATTAGAGTTTATACAAAAACAATAATAACAGCTTTTAAGGTAATCTTTAGGGACACTAGTAGATTTTTTAATTGTTTTACGACTTTGTTCTTTGTTTAATCGATAGATTCTGGTAACGTAGCCCTTCACTATACCGGAACAAAAATATAATAGTAATTACTAATAATATTGAAAATTAAAACCCCACAAATGTTTTAAGTGAATTTATGCTAAAACTAATTTAAAATAATAACATTATTTATAGATTTGCTTAAGTGGCCATACGCTTCAAAAAGCGAAACCATGAGTGGTCATTCTCCTTTGAAGCCTAATAACTTAAATTCTGCCTGGTTCTACAACGACTTCAATGAGGCAAATCCAAAAGCAAACCGACGTTTGCGACTGCTAGTGGTGGTGGGAGGAGAGACAGAGAAGGCGATAGTACGCGACAAGGAGGGAGAACGGATGCGAAAAAGGGACAGAACGATGGGGTCTCTCTCTCATGTATTTATTAGGCTTCAAATTTAGGTAAGTAATTTAATTTACGTTTTATTTTAGGTAAAACGTTTGTATTATATTTTTTTTATTAAATATTAGTAGGTATTGTGACCGTCAAAAGTGTGACGGTCGGTTGCCAAATCATGTTCCTAATGGCAAAAATCGCAAAAAAAACTTTGCTGCCGTTCCAAAATTAAATATTTTTATTTGACAGACCCATGACGGCACATAGGAAACGTCGATAAAATGGCGGCTAATGTCAATGGAAACTGTACTCTCTGTTCCTTGCGCGGGCCCTTAGAAAAGACGTAAGACGAGGACGCGTCGCGGACGTGCGAAAATGTATGAGAGTCGCGTCCGCGCCCCGTCTCTTCTGTGTGTTTTACGACGCGACGCTTCTATACATTTTGTATGAAAGAGACGCCGAAGAGACATGACATATGTCTCCGCCCCGTCTGCGTCTTACGTCTTTTCTATGTGTCCCGTCCCGCGCCTATCTCTCAAAGTCCGATGGGATGGGACGGCAATCCGACACGACTGGAGAGAGATCAGGCGCGGGACTTCCTTTCCGAGGCACGGGGGTATTACAAAATATGGGTATTACCGCCAACTTCCAAACTCCGGGCAGCTACTGAAACTGAAATTCTAATACCTAGTCAAACCCTTGCGACCACGAAAGCAATGGGGCATCTCTAATATATTCTATGAATTGGGCAGTAAATTCCATGGTTGATTACTAACCTCAACTGCGTAGGAAACACATCCACAGCTATAGCCGCCAGTATAGAGGCAGCACAGCCTGAACACAGGCTGATGATGAGCAGGACGGTCGCCGCGATACCCTCGGGTACGAAGGCGGCTCCCACCGTCGCTATGCCACAGATAAACATTATACCACCTGAAAAATAAGAAATAATAGTGTGGATTTTTAAATACTTATTCACGTTTAGAGATGATAACGTACAAAGTACAAAATTCGAGAAAAAAAGAAAACAGCTGTTAGTTATCGCATATTTCTTTTTTTTTATTATTATTTATTCATTCAACATTTGTACACAGTTTGTAAAATACATATCTTCTGCCAAACTGCAGGACAGTTTGTCGGCAGTGTAAGAAACAGTTTTTTTAATCATAAAACCCTAGCGTAAATCACACTTAGTGGTCTGGGATTGTAGTAGTATGGATTCCATTTTTATTTGATGTAATATTTTAATAATAGTTACTAAACATGGAAAATACGCAAGCGGTTTTTAGGACCGACGACAGGTGGTAGTAAACCTGGAAACTACATCAGGTGGCTAAGGGTTATTATTATAGATTAATAATTAGTAAAAGAAACTTACTGTATAACGCCTTCTTGCCAATTTTGTTGATGAGGAAGCCTATAGCTAAGTACGTGAGCGCGAACACGGCCCCCATAGACATGGATATAGGGAACACCGCCACTGACACCTCCGCTTCGCACACTGCTTCTTCAGAAGACAACATCTGGAAGGAAAAATCACAGGCTTTTCACTATATTATTATCATCTGCCTAGCCTCTTCTCAAATACGTTTTTTTTGCGAGGTAAAATGATCTAATGAGTCCTCCGGACAAGACGGGAGTTACTATCAGACTTGTACTGAATAAATCCACGGTGTCCTTTAAAATCCCTTTACTTTCCGGGGCCACGGATACCCGATAGTCCAACCTTTTGTTCCTAGGGGGGGCCCGACATTTTGCTGACAGCTCTTCAAGTGGCGCCGTTGTTCCGGGCATGGTCCATGTTAGGACAGCGAGTCGCCCATTCAATACAGTTTCCACTTCATTACTCTCGATTATCGCATGTAATTCACTCAAACACTCGGTAAACTCGGTTAAAGGACAATGGGCAAAAATGTATGGAACTTGGTCCAAGATCCTCCACTGATGACACTTATGGGAAATGAAAGAATATGGTTGCGACATCATTCTGGCAAGAGATTATCAAAATCCGTCCGGGAGTTCTTTTTTTATGTCCATTTAAGTGACTACTAACCTAACCTAACCTTACCTATTCAAACCTAACCTAACCTAATTTGTTTTGTTAAGCTGTAAATGATGGCCGACGCATATTGAACCATCTGGGAAGGCGGTTAGCTTATGCGTGCCTTAGACCCACTAAAAATACCAACAAGACCTTAAATAGCTAACCTAACCTAACTTTTTTCATTCAGCTAAAAATGATGCCCGACGCATACTGAACCATCTGGGCAGGCGGTTGGCTTATGTTTGACTTACACCGACTGAAAATAACAATGAAACCTAAATTACCTACCCTAACCTAACTTTTTCTGTTCAGCTAAAAATGATGCCCGACGTATATTGAACCATCTGGGAAGGCGGTTGGCTTATGTGTGATTTGGACCCACTAAAAATACCAACAAAACCTTAAATAGCGAACCTAACCTAACTTTTTTTGACAGCTAAAAATGATGCCCGACGTATACTGAACCATCTGGGAAGGCGGTTGGCTTATGTGTGATTTCGACCCACTAAAAATACCAACAAAACCTTAATTATCTAAACTAACCTAACTTTTTTTGTTCAGCTAAAAATGATGCCCGACGTATACTGAACCATCTGGGAAGGGGGTTAGCTTATGTGTGACTTGGACCCACTAAAAATACCAGCGAGACCTTAAATAGCTAACCTAACCTAACTTTTTTCATTCAGCTGTAAATGATGCCCGACGCATACTGAACCATCTGGGAAGGCGGTTGGCTTATGTTTGACTTACACCGACAAAAAATACCGCAATAAGACCTTAAATAGCTAAACTAACCTAACTTTTTTTGTTCAGCTAAAAATGATGCCCGACGCACAGTGAACCATCCGGGAAGAGGGTTGGCTGATGTGTGACTTGGACCCACTAAAAATACCAATGAGACCATAAATAAATTCAATAAAATGATCATAATTAATATCATAATTAATAATGAATTCGACTGGCCTGTTGGTCTAGTGGTTAGTGACCCTGACTGCTATGCCGGAGGTCGTGGGTTCGATTCCCACCCAGGACAAATGTTTGTGTGATGAGCACGATCATTTGTTCTGTGTCTGGGTGTAATTTATCTATAATATGTATGTATTTAGAAATATATAAGTATGTTTATCAGTTGTCTAGTACCCATAACACAAGCTCTGCTTAGCTTGGGACTAGATGGCGTTGTGTGATAGTTGTGGAATATTATTATTATTATTAAATAGCTAACCTAACCTAACTTTTTTTGTTCAGCTAAACATGATGCCCGACGTATAGTGAACTATCTGGGAAGGCGGTTGGCTTATGTATGACTTGGACCCACTAAAATACCAACGAGACCTTAAGGTCTGCTGAAGCTGAACAAAAAAAGTTAGGTTAGGTTAGCTTTTAATAGCTAATTAAGGTCTCGTTGGTATTTTTAGTAGGTGTTAATGAAACATAAGCCAACCGCATTCCCAGATAGTTAAGTGTGCGTCGGGCATCATTTTTAGTTGAACAAAAGAAGTTAGGTTAGGTTAGCTATTTAAGGTCTCATTGGTATTTTTAGTGGGTCCAAGTCACACATAAACCAACCGTCTTCCCAGATGGTTCACTATGCGTCGGGCATCATTTGTAGCTGAACAAAAAAAGTTAGGTTAGGTTAGCTATTTAGGGCATGCGGGCAGCGAGTAAAGGGCAACTCGCTGCCCGACCAAGGACCATGCCCGGGTCGACGCACACTGGTCCCGATCCGGAAAATCAGGGACATAGGAATGAAAGTCCGAATTAAGGTTTCATATTTTAAATTTAGGGTCCTTGGATGATTCTAAGACACTTTCATCTCTTGGTATTTTTTGATATCGGGGCCCGTTTCCGAGAAAAAAAATGATCTTTTATTTTTTGTATGGAGAAATTTAGTTTTCCGTAATTATTTAGTAAACGGGCAGAGATGTTAAAACTAAACCTACATAATATTATAGAAGGCATCATTCTCTATAATTTTTGTTCTGAACAATTTTTTGATATCTCTGCCCGTTTAGAAACGGCAGGCGTTCAAAACTTAAATTTCAAATTACGCGGTTTGAAAGGTACCAAATGCTTTTTGACGATTAAAGAAATATGTTTTATGGTCTTTGGGTGATTAAAAACCACTTTAAAATAATAACTTATATTGATAGGACCCGTTCTCATGAAAATTTATAATGTTAAAATTTTTGTACAGTGTTTTTGTTATGCTTTCGCAATTGGGCCGAAATGTTAAAAACAGACCTACAGGGGATTATAGAAATTATAATTTAAGATTTTTTTATCACACATCCGTTCATTCAATTCGTAAAGTCGTAATTACGCGATTTGAAAGGTACTTACCAAAGGCTTATTCAACAAATTCTTATGTTTAAATGGAATTACCCACAAAATCTGCAGTAAGTTTCGTACTACCCAAGTACCTTGTAAATTAAATTATCATCTACCCGCTATTATTTTCAGAAAATGGTACTTGATACCGCTTTGGCAGATACTTGGCACTTTCCAACAATTTTTTACATGAATTTACTTTGCAAATGTATAAAATATTGGTGCTTAGCTATTTTTCCAAGCATTCTTTAAGTGATGAAATACGTCTTATTTTATGTTTGTTCGATAAATCTTCAAACAGTTTTCTTTGCACGGGAGCCTCTGTAGCCACATCTGAACACGAACTAGTTGTTGCTGCCACTGTATCCAGAGAAGTATCCAATGAAGTATTTAGCTCTCGAACTTCCATATTACGCATGACTGAATACAGACACTAAATCTACAACGTGTAACGTTAATGGCGCAAAACCTCTCGTGGGGTAACTCAGCCCATGTTACTGAACAATGTTTGAACAAAAACTTTTGGAAAAAAGAAAAACATTTTTCATACAAAATGAGAAATTGATCGAGCCCATCAGTATGAAAAATCTTTTATATTTTTTTTTTCAAAAGTTTTTGATCAAACAATAATCAGTAACATGGGCTGAGTCACCCCACGAGAGGTTTTGCGCTATTAACGTTACACGTTGTATAGAACCTAGAGATGGCCACATGATGTCTAAATGCAACCATTGCATGTTCTGGATGAAGTTTGAAAAAAGATTTTAAAACTTCGAGATCCTCTGCACTAAATTCTGTTTTTACGCGGTTTCACAACGTATCTTACAATAAATTACTACTTTTTATAAAACCACTGGCACACATTTTTAAAGTGAGCAGAAACGTATTTATAGTTCAAAGTGCCAAGTACCTGCCAAAGCGGTATAAAGTACCATTTTCTGAAAATAATAGCGGGTAGATGATAATTTAATTTACAAGGTACTTGGGTAGTACGAAACTTACTGCAGATTTTGTGGATAATTCCATTTAAACATAAGAATTTGTTGAATAAGCCTTTGGTAAGTACCTTTCAAATCGCGTAATTACGACTTTACGAATTGAATGAACGGATGTGTGATAAAAAAATCTTAAATTATAATTTCTATAATCCCCTGTAGGTCTGTTTTTAACATTTCGGCCCAATTGCGAAAGCATAACAAAAAACACTGTACAAAAATTTTAACATTATAAATTTTCTTGAAAACGGGTCCTATCAATATAAGTTATTGTTTTAAAGTGGTTTTTAATCACCCAAAGACCATAAAACATATTTCTTTAATCGTCAGAAAGCATTTGGTACCTTTCAAACCGCGAAATTTGAAATTTAAGTTTTGAACGCCTGCCGTTTCTAAACGGGCAGAGATATCAAAAAATTGTTCAGAACAAAAATTGTAGAGAATGATGCCTTCTATAATATTATGTAGGTTTAGTTTTAACATCTCTGCCCGTTTACTAAATAATTACGGAAAACTAAATTTCTCCATACAAAAAATAAAAGATCATTTTTTTTCTCGGAAACGGGCCCCGATATCAAAAAATACCAAGAGATGAAAGTGTCTTAGAATCATCCAAGGACCCTAAATTTAAAATATGAAACCTTAATTCGGACTTTCATTCCTATGTCCCTGATTTTCCGGATCGGGACCAGTGTGCGACGGCGCGTTGTGTCCCACGCGCGCCTCAAAGAGCGTCAGCATAATGACGGGGCCCCCCTCTCAGAGGGCCAAAGCCTGCCGGGGTCGCGGGATTATTCCCTTACCGTAACCCCGGAACTTAACAGGCTATGAAGGACACCGTGGATTTTAGTCAGTAGAAGTCTGACAGTCCCTCCCGCCCTGCCCGGGGTTGGAGGACTCATTTGATGATTTTACCACGCTAAAAAAAAAAAAAAAAAAAAAGGTTAGCTATTTAAGGTCTCATTGGTATTTTTAGTGGGTCCAAGTCACACATAAGCCAACCGTCTTCCCAGATGGTTCACTGTGCGTCGCGCATCATTTTTTCCTGAACAAAAAAAGTTAGGTTAGGTTAGCTATTTAAGGTCTCATTGCTATTTTTAGTGGGTCCAAGTCACACATAAGCCAACCGTCTTCCCAGATGGTTCACTGTGCGTCGGGCATCATTTTTTACTCAACAAAAAAAGTTAGGTTAGGTTAGCTATTTATGGTCTCATTGGTATTTTTAGTGGGTCCAAGTCACACATAAGTCAACCGTCTTCCCAGATGGTTCACTGTGCGTCGGGCATCATTTGTAGCTGAACAAAAAAAGTTAGGTTAGGTTAGCTATTTAAGGTCTCATTGGTATTTTCAGTCGGTGTAAGTCAAACATAAGCCAACCGCCTTCCCAGATGGTTCAGTATGCGTCGGGCATCATTTACAGCTGAATGAAAAAAGTTGGGTTAGGTTAGATTAGGTAGTCACTTTTAATCGGAAATAAAAAAAGAACCCCAGGACAGATTTCGATAATCTTTTGCCAGAATGATGTCACAACTATGTTCTTTCATTTCCCATAAGTGTCATAAGTGGAGGATCTTGGACCGCTTTTGCCCATTGTCATTTTCAGAACAATCAGTTGGCATGTACACTGTTATAACTAAGACCGACCTGTCATTAAGCACTCTCTTGATCCCGGCGAGTCGCACACTTCTACACACAATAACTGACACCGACGGAAAAACAGACTTTTTCCACAGCAGGGCTACCCCGCCATAAGGTCTCCCTCTAACGATTCCAGCAGATATATCCACCGCTGCATTAACATTGCATCGCCCGTTCTCAGCTATGTTGGGGTCACCTTTTTAATTCGGCTCGTGTTTGACCACTATCTCGCTTGATGGTAAGCGAAGATATTGTGGTCGATGGTGAAGCACTCTTGGATACCCCAAGGTTGTAGCTATCAGGAAATACAGACTCCGACAAGGATTTCCACTCCTCAACTGCGCCTGGAGTTTTATGTGTCAAAAGCGGGCTTCTTCAACTCCGTCGCTGTTATGGCCAATTGTGGTCCTGGTCTGTCTATTTCTGCACCCTGTGCCTGGGCATCGCCATTGCCCCCCCTATTTTCCGCGACTTGTTAAAATTATTGACAAACATACTCCTACCAAATTTATTTTTATACATCTTCGTAAACAAGTATGAAAATACTCACGCTTGCATTATCGAATTTATCACGTATGATCTGACATATCGTGACGCTTCGATTTGTGTGACTTGTTAAAATACTGTTCAGTATATCTGGGACCCACACGTAGAGACCACTCGACCTGGAAACCAAAAAGTTAACTTTGAGAAGTATGTAAGTTCCTTTTCACTTTAAACATTCAGAATTTCCAGGAAGGGTATGTTTTCTTTCAGACCCCGCCATCAAATACGTAGTTTTTTAAAAAGCCACCCAGTAATGGGAGCCCCGCTGAGCGGGGCTTCCTCTACCGAGTCGACTGACCGAGGCGCCGAGCTCCAGATTCTCATTTTTTGTTGGACTTTTTGGAGAATCATTTGGGGTAGTTACACTAGGTAAGTAAATGTTATTGAAACAAATGAAGGTTATAGGAAATAAACGTTAGATCTCATGAAATCAGGTCACTTGTTTTTAAACCTCAAACTAATTTCGATCTACTTCTTTGACGGGACAGGGGCTGCATGGGTAGATTGGAGACCAAGTCAAATGTATCCTGTGCCATTTACCCCGCTAAATATCAATGGCGGACAAAACGGGATTGATGATACCATTTTTCCCATCTAGCCCGTTGACGGGGCAAGTCCAAACATTATTTCTAGAAGGCTCAAAAGTCCGGAGCCTCTTCCAAGTTTCATAAACAAATTCTCATTGTTACTTACACCATAAATACTGCGAACATCGATATGTGCGATATGAACACACATGTGAGGAGTGGCACTTTGAACATGAGTCCCACATTCTTGACAGCACCAGCGAAGCCCCCAGTCTTGATCTCTTCACTGCCTGTTAATAGTTTCTGCACCTTGAAAGAACATGACACTGTATCAGCAATTGAGGATTACACTATATTACACTGCCTTATTGGAACAGTGCTAGAGTTCCAATTTAAATTCGTGGTAAAATCATCAAAATGAGTCCCTCCTTCCTCCCGTCCCTGTACAGTTCCTCCCGTCCTGCCCAAGGATCCCTCCTTGGGCAGGACGGGAGGAACTGTCAAACTCGTACTGGCTAAAATCGACGGTATTTTTCAATAACCCTTTACATTCTCCGGTCACGGTTACCTAACCAGGCAGTCGACGACCCCAGCAGTCAGTGGCCCCATATGAGAGCCCCGTCAGATTGCTGACGGCTCTTTGAGGGGCGCGTAGAACACGACACGCCGCCGTCGACCAGGTCATGATCCGTGGCTGATCGGCGAGTCACCCATTATTCACCGTTAGCATGCCCCTCGCCGACCGCAAGCTCAGTGCTAGATGTCCTGGGTTCGATTCGCAGAAGGTAGTTACAGAGTCTGAATTTGTGTCCTGTTGATGGTATTAGACTTGCACCTACGCACATGGGGTTAAACAGCTAGAGAAATATAGGTGTTCTATATGGACACCTAAGTCACAGCCATTGGGAAATACATTCGTGATGTTAAATGCTGTCGAGGAAAAACTGACAGGTTTGAAAGAGAGCAGTGGATGTCCCTGATTCGGAGATCTTAAGGATGAAAACAGAACTGATTGAAGGTCTTGTTTAAATCTAGCTATCGTTTATAGGCATGGGCTTGCGGACGGTGAACGAAGCTCGGGTCCAATCTAGCAACACCAAGAACAGGTGGTCTACCATGATGTCCTAAAGCAAGAGTAATCCCAGAGTGGGAACGAGGTGGCGCCAGACGACTTGTATAGCTGTCTCTTTCCCACACTGGACTGCACCAGGCCAGTGTCAACGTCGCGACTTTATTCCACGCGCGCGTCTAGGCTCCTTGCAAACTAACCCCTACAGAGCCAAATTGCCTGCTTTTATTGCGTATGAAGTTTCAATTATTTTGCCGTACGGAGTACATCCGGAAACACAGTAATTTCACAAATCAGTCTATTTACGTTAGTATTAGTTTAAATCAACATGACTGATATGATCATATGATTACGTCGTGTAGGTACGCTTATGTAATCATAGTAAATACTGCGGCATTCATTGGTATCAAGTTTAAACTGGAACTACACATGCATGAAAATACATGATAATTAAAAAACACCACAGTACTACCAACAGTAAGTCTCTCTTTCTTCCTAATCCATCCAAAGGTTGTCTTGAAAAGATCGCTTTTAGTGATAAGACCGCCTATTGTGTCACCCTATGTTTAAGTTATAATTTGTAATGTTATGTACCTTTAAGTTGTATGGTGTGCATAATAAAGAGTATTCTATCTATTCTATCTATCTATCTATAATTATTGCTAATGAGAGTTTAAACAGTAGTCTGACTTAACGCTTGATTACTGTTGAACTATCATTAATGTTGAACGCATTAATTAATGAGTCTAATCGATTGGCGGTATGCTCTTTGAATCGTTTCATTTACTCATTCAATACGATTCAATACTAATTCCAGATTGCTACTAGGTACCTAATTATAGGTACATATACCATGTAATTGCAGGCATGAAGTGCACAGTTAGTATACGTTCATAATATCGCAAGTTATGTCGAAACCCCATGTAATACAGGGCGAGCCTATTGCCATCATCATCATCAGCCGGAAGACGCCCACTGCTGAACAAAGGCCTCCCCCTTAGACCGCCACGCCGAACGACAATTCGCCACTTGCATCCATCGGTTGTCCGCGACCCTCACGATGTCGTCGGTCCACCTAGTGGGAGGCCTGCCTTCGCTGCGTCAACCAATCCGTGGTCGCCAGTCGAGAACTTTTCTTCCCCATCGGTTATCAGTTCTACGAGCGATGTGGCCTGCCCA
The DNA here is from genome assembly GCA_954870645.1 of Agrotis clavis. Taxonomy (NCBI): domain Eukaryota; kingdom Metazoa; phylum Arthropoda; class Insecta; order Lepidoptera; family Noctuidae; genus Agrotis; species Agrotis clavis. The sequence goes on along the minus strand of OX940928.1, from coordinate 24,427,308 downwards.
TTGCCATCAGTCCGGCACAAATCTAGGACTCAGCTAGTGAGAAATTCCAAAAACCCTATTTCTTCTAAAGATTCTGAGCCTGTATCTAGGAACCACTCTCAATTCCCACCGATCACAACTTCAGAAACTAACGGTGTAGTCCAAAAAGAAAACTTACTGGGAAATCTTCTGGGCTCCTCCCATTATTCCAGGCATACATCATGGCTAGAACGGGCAGGGCTGCCTCCGGGCCCTTAGCAGCCAGGAGATACCGTGGACTTTCTGGCAGGAACAGCAGGATGGCTGCAGCAGCCAATCCTGGGGCACACCACAGCCAGACGAAGGCTCGCCAGGGAACGATCTCCATGTACGCAAACGTAAAGGACCATTTACCTGGGATTATAAGCCAGGCGAGACCTGAAATGAATATTAGATTTTTGAGTGGGCTTATTTCTTGCTTTTTATTTAATAATTATATAAATAACATTTGATTTGGTGTTTGGCGGGTAATTATGTTTTTTTTTTCAGATTTCGTTGAAGGACCCGCATGGATTTTACCCAACGGCACGGTAACGGTATCTTGCCACTAGAGGGCATGAAACTAAAGCCGGAAACACATTATTAACACCCGACGGCACCCGATGAAACGTGATGCGTGTTGGGTCAAATCAAATGTATTGTTTTCTATGACCAGAATCACACTATGAACACCGGACGCGACGACACGTGCTCACTGCACATCGGGTGTCGACACGTTGCGTCGCGTGGCGTGTTAAATAATGTGTTTCCGGCTTAAGGCCGAGACTCCACCAAAGCTGTGCGAGTCGAGATGTGCCTCGAACAACCAATAGAATTGCGTTATTGACACAGCTCCACTCCGGCAACGCAATTCTATTCGTTGTTCGAGGCACATCTCGACTCGCACAGCTTTGGTGGAGTCTCGGCCTAACACATAGGGGAGCTTATCCATGGCGCGATGCGATGCGATTCAACCGATTCAAACTACAATTAGTGAAAATCAACCTTACCACTACGACATCTGACATAAAACACGTTGATATCTACGGGTAGATGAAAAACAAAACACGATCGGATCGCCACTACGACATCAAGTCAATCGAATTGCATCATTATTTCTTAGTGGTAAGGTTGATTTTAACTTGTAGTTGGAATCGACACCTATGAAACGTTTAAAATTTCACTGGAACTGCGCTCAAAGATTTTCCTGATTTATCATCTCGTACGTATAAAAACATTTAAATCATTGCAGCTACTTACTCGTTTAACGTATGTTTTTCCTTCTAAACCGGGTTAAAATAATATTTAAAATTGCATCACACATCTGTCGACGATTTCAGTCGCCGACCTACGTGTTTATAAAACGGTTACAACTAAGGGTGAGTTCGCACAGAGACGCGACGCGACGCTTTGTGACGTTACGATACTGGAAATATAATTTTTCGTAAACAAAATTAGATTTTGAGTCGCAGCGTGGCATCTCGGTGTGAATATTTAACCCTAAGTATTAGCAAGATAACTAACCTACATTATAGTAATAACAGTTAAATATGTCGTTCAGTCACTGATAGATAACTGTAAGTTCAAGTTAACTTCATAGTAATGTGAGTGAGATAATTTACGATAATTATGTAATTAGATTTAATGTTAGTGTTTGCTTCAGTAAAAAACAAAATGACTTTGAATGGATTGTTTACTTTGTTTTTCTTAATACGAGAGATTTAGTCTAAAAGGTTCCCACTGCTGGAACACAGGCTCTGTGTGAGGGATTGGGCTGTTACCACCCCGCAGGTCCAGCGGACATTGGTAGATCTATGTCACTTGTCTTCGAATTTTCTATACCGTTGAACACTTCTTGCAAAGCTGTAACTTGCGGTTATGGCTGAGCCATCCCACTGACGGCAGTAGGACTCACCAGGGTCGCCTGGCTCGCATCTATCACCCTGTCCTCACACTTATAACTATGTACCATCGATGCGCAAGAGTTGTAGTTCCTTCTAAGTGAGCTCACTCCATAATTATTATCATCTTCTTCATCTTTGCTTCTAGGCTAGACTGATGCCGCGGGCATGCGGATGGCGAGTAATGGGCGACTCGCTGTCCGCGACCATGGACCACGGCCGGGTTGACGCGACGGCGCGTCGTGTTCCACGCGCGCCTCAAAGAGTTGTCAGCAAAATACGTAAAGGGCTATTGAATGACACCGTTGATTTTAGTCAGTACGAGTCTTACAGACCCTCCCGTATCCTGCCCTGGGTGGGAGGACTCATTTGACGATTTTACCTCGTATAAAAAAGGCTAGATTGACGCCAAGATTAGAGAAACCCTTTAAAATGCAATAAAAAACTGTGTTAGGCAACAAAGGTGCCGGTTGTTGCACCTACAAGAGAGTCATACTGACAAGAGTAGACAAACCTGGTAATATAATAAATGAGAAAGAGATGAAGGCAGAACTCCATGCGATGGCGGCAGCTCGCTTGGAGTTGGCGTGCATCTCACCCAGATACGCGTACACTGTGGCACTGGATGCTGATATTCTGGAAATAGGATACATTTTTGTTTATCATGTATAGTTAAAGCTTGGAGTGTATAAGTTATGGGGGATTAACACGAGTCGATTTCGCCGTGTGGGCTAGCCGTGCGGTGGAAATCGACCATTGAGGTGATCGATTTTCGCGGACAGGCTAAATCCCTATGTATGGGGATTCATAAGGGTCGAATTAGCCTAATACGATAGGGGCTAATACGATAGGTACGCGAGCTGATAGACCCTTCGCTTTCGCCTGGACAGAGGATATGAATTGAAGATTTCTGAATTGAGAAAGGCAAGAAATTGAAAAGAGCTGGGGACTTTTACAGTTACATTAAAATACATTAACTGCAATAAATCTTTTATTTTATTTTATTTTTATAGTTTCTGATATTGTTTACTTTTTACTCTCCGCAAATACGTTAATGACCTGTGGTCGAGGATATTAAGGTTCTTTTAAGTCACATTGTCTACCTTTCTGACCTTCAAAAGTAAACACAAAATACTAACAACCTGACCTGGTTTCACACTGATACAATTTGAAAATGATAGACAAAATTAATACAGACATATAATTAATTACGGCTTATATCACTCCAGAATAATGTAGCTTTCTACTGGTGAAAAAATTACGAAATCAGTTCAGTAGTTCCAGAGGTTACTTCCTACAAACAGACCCACGAATCTACACTAGTATGTCTATTTTTATGGCATGTGTGTATTTCTGTTTATTCCGCTTTTCTATTGTAAAATCGTAAAGGTCAAAGAGTCTAATAAAGACTTGAAAAAGCATTGAGTTCGTGACCTTCAACAAGCGAAAATTTAACAATAGGTACCGCAAAATATTCATAGGTGCTCAAAAGGGAATAGGTGCCCTAATATACGTTGCTCAAACGGTAATACCTCTAAATATCAGCCAATGAATAGCGTGTTTGTCAACAATTTCATTAAGGAACCTATAGTCATATAATAGTAACAAATAATAATATAAAAGTTTTATTACCGACTTATCATTTTATTGCATATTATCATAAATAATAAAAAATTGATTATTACGGCTAGAGCATTGCACTGAGTCACAGTTTTACCGTGACTGAGTCATTGACCCAAAATCGAATAATACACATCTTTTATTTACCTATAGAAAATGTAGGTACCTATTTATTCATTCATAAATTATAATTAATTAATCTGGTTCTTATGATTGAGGCGTTTTACGATAAAATCTAAATCCAATCAGTAGTAAATCATCAGATTGGTTATATTTTTAACCGACCGACTTAGGGACGACGCAAAGCAACAATACTGGAAATCTGTATCGTTATGTGTAGTAATTAAAATCCCTTCATAGGAAATTGTTAATGTTTTACGAATAACCCTGTATAGACCAGGTTAAACGTGGACCATGGACCAGGTTAGTCTCTGAACCGGCCTTTTGAATAAAGAACCACACAGATTTATGAGACCTGTCCAGTCAGTGCAGTCTGTGCAAGCATTTGTCAGTTATCGTGTGGCTCGAATCTTATCTCAAAAAAAAATACTTGAGAAACTTACAAGCATCCCGTGAAGAATCTGAAGACTAGCAGCATCCACACGTTGGTTGAGAAAGAGGACACGACGGAGAAGACGGCAGATAACAAGATGGCGGGCAGCATCACTGCTCGCCGCCCGATGCGATCGCCCAGGTAGCCCCAGAGGAAGGAAGTGCTGATTATACCTGGTGGAAATTAAAAATTGAATAGGTATAGAATACTTTAAAACTGCTCAATTTGATTCCGCTAAGCCCTTTTCATCATAGGCCTATAAGACTACGGCAATACGCCAAGTACGTGGTGATCATAAATCCCAATTGGTAAAATCATCTGTCAAGACTGTCAGACTTTTACTTTCTAGGAATCCATCCTGTTCCTTCAATTCCCTTTTAGGTTCCTGGGTCAGAGTAAAGCGACCCCGGCAGGTCGATGTCACCCTTTTTTTAGCGTGGTAAAATCATCAAATGAGTCCTCCCACCCCGGGCAGGGCGGGAGGGACTGTCAGACTCGTACTGACTAAAATCCACGGTGTCCTTCAATAGCCCTTTATGTTCTGGGGTCACGGTAATGAGATAAGTCCCGCCCGGCAGGCTTTGGCCCTCTAGAGGGGGGCCCCGTCATCATGCCGACGCTCTTTGAGGTGTGCGTGGAACACAGCGTGCCGTCGACCCAGGTCCATGGTCCATGCGGTCGGACAGCGAGTCGTCCTTTTTTAAAATTCATAATTTCGATCACCAATACTTTTAACTCTACCCATCTATCAGCTCAAGGGCTTAACTGTTCTGAAAAGAAACATTTATATTCAAATCTAAGCCGTAGATTTATTATTTATATTTTTATGGGCTTGCCTGTCTCATTATCAAAAGGCTAATCCCAAAGTTATATTCATAAATCTTGAAATCCAATTAAATTCTAATTTTCTATTTTGCATAAGTACGTACTACATATTTGCCTTAATATTCTAACCGGTTTAGTAATATTTTGTATGATGATGAATTTACAATCTATTTTTATCAGACAATAAATATTTATCGCATGCAATTACGTACTTATCTATGTAATAAACATTATCTATATGATCTACAATTCTACATGCTTACGCCAGACGCCTGCAACTTTGTAAGCGTAGGTATTGGCCTAAAATTTATCTCACGAGAATCTACCTACAACCGGGTATAAGTAATCGCTAGCTGTTGCCTCGAAAATTATCTCTTGGGAACATAAGATTGGGATAAAAACTACCCTATGCGTTAATCCAGGTTATAAACTATCTGTGTAAAGAGTAACAAACGAACATCCATCCATAACATCTTCACTTTTCGCATTTTGAAGATTAATAAGATTTACATCACAATTTGGTCATTGGATCTGTCGTTATTCGTAAGGGTGTTAAACTAAAGCGACTGCCTATCGGACCTCCACAACCCAGTAACTGGGTAATACGATATCCCAGGGTATGGCTGGTTGTCAGACATTAGACCTTCTGACTAACAGTAAAGACTGTCAAAGATCTACTAATGACAGCCGGGACTAACGGCTTTACGTGCTTTCCGAGGCACGGAGGAAACTCGCTATGTAAGATGGTCACCCATCCAATGACCAACCTCGGCAAGTGGAGCATAACCCGAAAGATCGGTCTCTGAAAGATACGTACCTATAAAAGCAGCTGCATTCACGAGCCCCTTGTCTTTGCTGGTCAGTTTGAGCTCGCACTCAGCGGCTGTGATGGCGTAACTCATGCCCACAGACTCCATGGACACGTTCAGCATGATAAGGCCGCTGGTGAACAGCACCAGGTGGTTCAGTCTGCCATGACCTGAGGTAGAGGTAGACTGGGTTAAGAACAAGATGCAAAAGGTAGCGATTCCATACTTTTGCAGTTTTGCTCGAGAGTGCAGAAGTGAAAATCCTCCTTACTAAAATGTGTTGCGCCTTGCGCCTACTAGCACGACGTTATGTCATAAAGAATTCGTCAGAATTTTCCTTATTACTAAGTTATAAATAATATTATGACTTAGTAATAAGGAAAATTCTGACTTTTGGTCAGAGTCGCAAATCAGTTCTATACATTCGTAAAACTGTAGAAAAGTAATTTTTGTACATTAAAAAAAACTCAAAAAATATAGCCAGGGTGTTAAAGGACAACCAATAGAACCCATTTCTAGCATTTTTAGAATTTTTGTCTGTTTGTCTGTTTGTATGTTTATTTGTGCGAGCATCAACAGTTTACCAATAAGTACTTCTTTGTCAACGTCATTCGAACGCCAAAATATCCTTGTATCGAAAAATAATTATTTTATTTTACCTGTTTGTTCGAAGGCATCTTCAAAAGTGTATTCAGTTCCTGGATTCAGCTTTTCTGCGGTTTCAGCATCTCCTTCCCCTAAGTATCTGTTTTTATCTGTCATTTTGACGTTTATCTGTGTATCTCTTTCTCTGTTTAATTTGACATCACTTTCCTATCCTCTTCTTTCTTTTGCGCGTTCGAAATGTGATGATGATGAAACAATTGTAATGTAATTATTTTCTTGCAGATTTAATATGATTGTGATGACTCGAAGGGGTTTTTAAAACTGTAAAAGAAATAATAGGTTGTAAAATAATTATATTTTATATGCACTAGAGTTACTACTAGGTAGATTATGTTTTTTTTTATGACTAACAAAGACATTAAACTATATACGAGCAATAGACGGGACATCACGAAGAAAGTTGTGATCCAAAACTTTTTACCAATAGGTAAAAAGTCGCTCAGTCTAGTAGTCGCGTTGCTATGCAACGCTAGATATAGGTAGTGCTACTGACGCACGGCATCAAGGATTTTGTATGACAATTTTCCCAATGCCCGTCCTATTGGTTCTATAAATCTCTTTGATGACTAACGTTGATTCTGCCACAAGGAGAGTGACTAAGGATAGTCATTGACCTTGCGGCAGAAGTCTAGAGCAAATCCATTTGAAATAAAAAATCTTCACCGTAACTATTTTGTTTTATCTTATGACCAAAAATTTAAAGTTATGTAAATAGTTTATCTACTAACTAAATTATAAAAAGATAACCAACGCTACGTCAACACAGATACACAGAAATAACAATTTAAAGATGAACAAATATTTCTCGGAATGATTTGACTCGGAAAAATTGTTTACTTTTCTGCGTTACAGAGGAAAATTTTTTAAAATTGTTTGCTTTTTTGCGTCTAAGAAGAAATATTGTTACAAAAGTGTGGAAACTATGAACAACGCCTGTTCATCAACCTACCTCAATCTGCCTTTCTTTAGTAATAATTGACGACTATGCTATGGTCAAAAATCACTAGGTAATAGTTTTGGGGGCATGCGGACAGCGAGTAAAGGGCAACTCGCTGTCCGACCATGGACCATGCCCGGGTCGACGGCGCGTCGTGTTCCACGCGCGCCTTAAAGAGCGTCAGCAAAAATGACGGGGCCCACTCTCAGAGGGCCAAAGCCTGCCGGGGTCGCGGGATTTATTTCCTCACCGTGGCCCCGGAACATAAAGGGCTATTGAAGGACACCTTGGATTTTAGTCAGTACAAGTCTGACAGTCCCTCCCGCCCTGCCCGGGGTGGGATTATTCATATTGATGCCTTTACCACGCTAAAAAAAAAGGTAGGTAATAGTCTTAGTCTTGAATTTCTAAGGTCTTTCAGATTAACTTAGCTACTTCATCTAATTTGTTGCTAAAGTAATTAATTAGTTAATTTGCCTGGAATGATTTCAAACAATACAAAATTAATCAAGTTACTAATAGTCCGCTATCGCGTGATGTAAAATTACGAGGTATCCATGGCATCCCATCAATATTGATAAAACGGCTATGCCTTGCGCGTTTTATTGTTGTTTTTTTTTTTGTGTAATAAACCTTCGTTTTAATTGGAGCACTTTATAATTAACTAAGCGATTTTTAAGATTACTTTGTTTTTATATCCATCCATCCATCCATGTATCCCTCCATCATATTTTTTACGTGTAATGGGTTTGCTCTTGACCTTAGTCTAGGTCAGGAGTGCCTAAGACATGGTCGACGATGGAGCGAGCTTACCCAGAAGAAGCCTGTTCACTCTAACTTTGAAGAGATTATGGTTGTATGCGTACACTTTTTAAATGAAAAAAAATAGTATTTTAATAGTCTCCACGTTATTTTAATAGTTCCTAAGGTTAGCGCGATGCACCAAAAAAACTCTTCGGTTTTATAATATTAGTTTAGATTCCATCAGAGGCCCTACCACGATCCAGTTTAGGCTGTGGGAAAGAGACAGAGCTATACAAGTCGTCTAGCGCCATCTCTTTCCCACAGCCTAAACTGGATCGCATTAAGAGTTCGTGGTAAAGCCTCTGTCAATTCAAACTAGCCATCAAACCTTGGCATAATATGCTAAACCTTGGTTTCTCTGCAACCGCTCACCGATCTATGATAATCATCTCGACATGACGTCATCGTACCTCTAACTACATAATGTACTATCAGGTCATTAACCCCGTATCTATTAACGTAGTAACCTACATCCTTCTGGTATATTTCATGACAGAAGATAAGCGCATGTTCATATTGACATGACAAGGACATACAATATGTTTAGGAGATAAGGTTTAAAATCGCTTGGCAAATGATAAGAATACAATGTATTGGAGAGGTGTATTGTATGTTAATTTTATAAACGACAATAATGACACTTTAACAGTGAAGCAGATAAATTATCTAAGTTGTTAGAAAGTCTTTTGTCTACCGAGTTGACTATAATAATCTGATTATTGATTCCCAGTGTCGAAAATAGAAAGAAAGAAAAGGGATTTATAAACATACATTCACAGAACAAAGAAAAAATAGAAAAATAAACAAAGTTAGTCCTGTGCGGTGCCAAAAGGCTCCTTTCTCAGAATGATAAAATAGGGGTGGTGCCAACGGTGCCCAAGCACAGGGAGAAGGGGTGCTAAGACAGGAAACCTCCACGTGCGCCCGTGGACTGGAGTTCCCTCTCGGATACGTCCGGGGGGAAGACCAGTTTTTCGGGCCGGTTGCACCCTGGGATGCGGGCAAAAACTCTTCCTTAGGCACTGTGTGCCTAAGGGGTCTCTTTGCCCGTATGCGAATAGCCTGTCGTGTGGACGCTTCAACGCGTGTCCCTCTGATCAGCAGAGGGCACAGCGGCGGAGCCGGCTTGCGGACGGTGAGTAATGGGTAGCTCGCCGTCCAACCATAAGGACCAAGCCCGGGTCGGTGGCGCGTAGTGTTTCGCGCCAAATGCCTGCTGGGGTCGGGGGTTTTTTCTTAACCCAGGATACCGTCGCCCCGGAACGTAAAGGGCATCCGAAGGAACACGGGTGGATTTTAGTCAGTAAGAGTCTGACAGTCCCTTCCGCCCCACCCAGGGCGGGAGGACTGATTTGATGATTTTACCAACTAAAAACAAAAAAAAAGCACAGGGAGAAGACCATGGAGGGGCGCAGAAATGGCCAGACCAGGACCACAATTAATTTGGCCACACCAGGGCGCAAGCTCGCACTGGACTCATAAAAGGATAGATACTGTTCCAATTCTGGTTTGCTTAATTAAATTAAACCAGGCTGGCTATCTGATCTCCGTAACTAAGTTACTGGGTAGTCTGGGTAGGGTACTAGGTACGATACCCCATGGTAAAACTGGCTACCAGACTCTTGGGCCACTATAATGTCTACCGCACACTACACCGGCGGACTGACAGACGGTTTCTTTATCATCCTTTTGTTCAAAAGCTGCGGGGCTTGCTGCGGGCATAGTGTGTTTGGAGCCGAAAAGAGTTATTATACATAGAGAGATCTACAAAAGACAGCCGGCGCGACGGAACCATGGCAAAGCATGCAGCTTATTGATTAAACTGCTTATTATATTAATTCGTGCTTTCCCAGGCGTGGAGGATATTATTTCTGTAACGATGACGATGAGAGTTTGTTTCCTGGGAATCAAACTCAAGTCAAAAAGGCTCAATTAATAATTCAGAATAATATTATACTCGAATGCTAAAATTAATATAAGAATAAGTAGATAATAGCAGAAGATAACAACTGACCTACGAGTATTAGAATAGATTTTTGGGAAAGACCAATTTGTAAAACAGGCAAAGAAAAACAATTCGTTGAAAAATGTGGGTACTTATTAAGTAAGACGTCACCAGACGGATAATGCAGACACCAGATTCTGGTTCCGACATCGCGTCAGAAAGAATTTCTTTATCGCACATTGATAACAAAGTTAACTATGTAATATATTGCAGATTTTCAATCAGATTCTTGTTTCTTTAAATCACATAAATTACACATTAATACATTTGATTTAGGCATTTTTTTTTTTTAGCGTGGTAAAATCATCAAATGAGTCCTCCAACCCCGGGCAGGGCGTGAGGGACTGTCAGACTTCTACTGACTAAAATCCACGGTGTCCTTCATAGCCTGTTATGTTCCGGGGTTACGGTAAGGGAATAATCCCGCGACCCCGGCAGGCATTTGATTTAGGCATAAAAAAGTGTACTAGAACGCACGTGTTATTTTTTTCTAACTAGGTAGGTCAGTCATTCGATTATGATAACGCGTGTTTCGTGTTTGTTTGTTTGTTTTCTTTAATTTGAGGCGTTCTTGCATCAGCCTTTTGACCTATATTTTATTATTTTTATTAAATGCATTATTAATTGAATCCACATTATAATGATTTATTGAATAAAGAACGCTGCACCATTTGCGATGAAACTAACATGCAGGTAAGAAGCAGTAAATTATATAAAAAAAGTAATTCAAAACAAGTTACCGTAAAAATGAAAGTTAACTGACACAACACGCGGTTCAAACTTAACGTTACAACTGCACTTTATCACTAAACATCTGACTGGTAAGTTAAACAACTTAATCACCACTTTACACTACAAAATTAAACTTATATTACACTTATAAATATAACTATAACTTTATAGTTAACACATTTTAATTCAACAAACCACGTTTTATAGAACAAAACGGATCTTTTGAAGAGGATAAAACGCACACGACCTCCCTCGGTCGCGGTTAGTGATGTACTGAATGAACTACCTACTAACTAAAATTAGGCACGGGATCTGCGCACACGCATTGCAGTATTTATATAGAGCTGCCAGGTCAGACAAAAATGTTTGTTTTGTAATTAGTTAGACTTGATAATAGGTCGAAATTGTTTCTTTGTGTTTGAGATTATTTTTAATGAATTAATAACAATATTAAGGATTTGATTACAAAGAAAACTATGACTTAGGAATGTAACAACAACAAGGTAAATGAAGTTGTAGAAAGTAATCTTTTATATCTAACAAAAGTAAAAGATAACAAAAAATACTTTACAATCAAATAACACATATTTCTGTTTCATTCACAAATTCGAGTAGATAAAATCTAATCTTTCCTTACACAGACGTTGCTGGCTGGCGCCTAGCGACTGTACATAAATTTAACCAAAACTTTAATTCAAATTCATATTCGTAGGTACAGACGCGAGCAGGTCAACCTACCCGAATCTTTCATATTTTACCAATAGAACAATAACCTTCCACTACTGTGTTAAGGTTGAAAATCTATTAAAGTTTGACAATTTGAAGTAGGTTGATGTGCTAGCGACAGTACCTACATGAACCTTCTTCTTCATGATGTGCGTGCGCCCGTATGTACATACATAAACATTAGAGCTTAAGTAGGTATTAAACGAGTTTACTAGAGAATACATTGAAGTCACCACAACTCAACCACACATTTTATGGTGAATAACAGCAGATTTTCCTCATTTTGACCTTCAATTTATGGCTCTGGTACCAAAGTTGCCGACATAGCAGAAATAATTAGTTAGCTGAAGTAGCAGTGGGCTGGCCACATCTCTCGCAGGACTGACAACCGCTGGGGTAGACGTGTCCTGGAGTGGAGACCGCGACTCGGCAAACGTAGTGTGGGACGCCCGCCGGCCAGGTGGAGTGACGACCAGTGAAAGGCGGCCGGCAGAGACTAGATGTGGAAAGCTCAAGACAGGGCTCAGTGGCGCACATTGGGAGAGGCCTATGTCCAGCAGTGGACGAATGTATGCTGATGATGATGAAGATCTGATGGCTCTAAGTGCCCTGACCGCAAAACATTTACCTACCAACCGATCTGAGCACTGAAGAATAAAAAAAATAAAAAGATTCCTGGTCCTGTAAACAAAGGGGATGGATTATGTTTCTATACAAGTTTGACCCAGCATGAACAATAATAAAGCAATATTTATCTCAAAGAAATATCTGTATCTATACCCCTGTGTTTGTTTTTTTACTGTAAAACTCTGTGGTGGCGAGGAATGAGACATTTTAGTTGAACATAATTAACTTGGATAAATTAGACATCTTCTATTTTTATCATACTCTTCAAAGTCATTCTTATTTGTCTTCAAGGCGAAGAAGACAAAAATCCCGCATTCAGGACTATTTACAATCCATTCAATTTAATTTCAATTTAATGTGACTTTGTCCAGAAAATCATGAGACGTTTCATATCGTGCCTGTGTTCTTGTTATCTGCACGTTACAGAAATTGATAGAAGTAAGTTAGTTAGTGCCAAAATCGTAGATATCTTAGGTGTGCGTCAGAATGGCTGGTTGCCTGTGGCGTTGGTCAATGAGAGTTGATTCGAAAATTGCTACATAATTGCTTATATTTGCTACATATAATAAATAATTGCTACATAGGATATATACTTAGATATAAAATATTTTTTTTGACCAGCCATCCTGACGTCAGGATGGCTGGTCACCTCCTAGTTTAAAGTGAAGCGTGCAGAGTTTCCCGAAATGTATTGCGTCAATAATTGCTTCATATTTACTTCATTTGTCTCATTTATTTGTATCTTTAAAAATATGCTAAATAAAGGATGTAGCAGTAATTTAAATTATCCCAAGGAAAAGTCCCTGATAAAATAATAAAGGCAAATAGTTGCAGTGCGTCTTCACTCAACGGTATTGCTACTTTAGGCGGCAGGCGTTCTAAATAAAATTGTTAAATGGCATGTTATGTATGAGTAGATAAGTGGACAATAAGCACATTAAAAGGATATCGTAAATAAAAAAAATTACGAAGAGTAAAAAGAAGATAATTCGACATTGCGTAATATATGCGAAAAAATAATATTGCAATAAGGTAAATTAATGCTGAGGTTATGGGACATCTCGCCCACGAAAAAAGGTGGCCCGCAGGCCAGATGTCCCCTTTTTAAAATGTGCATGGGTAGTTTCGCCCGAAACAATTTTTTAGCTTATTTTCATATTCATCATCATCATCATCTCAGCCATAGGACGTCCACTGCTGAACATAGGCCTCCCCTTTTGATCTCCACATATACCGGTTGGAAGCGACCTGCATCGAGCGCCTTTTATAAGGTTGACTGGCCACCTTGTTGGTGGACGTCCTACGCTGCGCTTGCTAGTCCGTGGTCTACACTCTAGCACTTTTCGACCGCATCGGCCATCTGCTCTGCGAGCAATATGGCCTGCCCATTGCCACTTCAGCTTGCTAATCCGGTGGACTATATCAGTGACTCGTATGTGATCACGTAGAAAAACACCGAGCATAGCCCTCTCCATAGCTCGTTGAGCGACTTTGAGCTTTGAGATGAGACCGATAGTGAAAGACCACGTTTCGGTGCCGTAACTCATAACTGGTAACACACATTGGTTGAAGACTTTCGTCTTGAGGCACTGGGGTAAGTCGGACGGAAAGACATTGCGTAGTTTGCCGAACGCTGCCCAACCGAGTTGGATTTGGTGGTTGACCCCTTTCTCGAAGTTTACTTGTCCTAAATAGATATTATATGAGTCAACAACTTCGAGTATTTTCATATTATTTTTACGCATATATTATACAATGTGGAATTAGCTTCTTTTTACTCTTCGTATTTTTTTTATTTACGATATCCTTCTAATATGCTTATTGTCCACTTACCTACTCATACATAACATGCCATTTAACAATTTTATTTAGAACGCCTGCCGCCTAAAGTAGCAATACCGTTGAGTGAAGACGCACTGCAACTATTTGCCTTTATTATTTTATCAGGGACTTTTCCTTGGGATAATTTAAATTACTGCTACATCCTTTATTTAGCATATTTTTAAAGATACAAATAAATGAGATAAATGAAGTAAATATGAAGCAATTATTGACGCAATACATTTCGGGAAACTCTGTACGCTTCACTTTAAACTAGGAGGTGACCAGCCATCCTGACGTCAGGATGGCTGGTCAAAAAAAATATTTTATATCTAAGTATATATCCTATGTAGCAATTATTTATTATATGTAGCAAATATAAGCAATTATGTAGCAATTTTCGAATCAACTCTCATTGACCAACGCCACAGGCAACCAGCCATTCTGACGCACACTATCTTAGCATCACCATTAGCCTATAATGTTCCCACTACACATCACATGGTTTCACATTATTTTTTGGTTCTAGGATATGCCGGTTTCCTCACGATGTTTTGCTTCACCGTTTTCAGAACAGTGGTGATAAAATGCTATGGGCTGGGTTTGAACTACGAACTACAACTTTTAAGTCGCCACACCACGCGCCGTTTCTAGCCAGACTCAATTCATATTGTCATTCACGCTAAGAAGAATATTTGAAATCAAACGTGATTTTTTGCCTATCATATGACCATAACACATGCAGGTTATCAATCCAGGTCACATAGTTATGATAAGAAGCTTTTATTATCACATTATTGTAACAAAATAATAAATGATATTGATGCTCTTACGTCATTTTATCAGTTCATTATTCTGCGTAATAATGTTCGTGAACTTGTGTGAATGTGATATGGGTTCTTCTTTGGTCATGAAAATATTTAAGTAATAGAAAATCTACGGAATTAAATCAAAAAAGCAAAATACATAATGCCCCAAAAAAGCCCCTTTGCTCCTTTGGTCGACACAGAAGACTCCATAAACGACTTCATCAAAATAAAGAAAAAACAAACCTCATCAAGCGCATGCGGTGAGTAATGAGTGACTTACCGTCCGATCATGACCATTCCCAGGTCAATGGCGCTTCGTGTTCCACGAGCGCCCCAAGGACTTGTCAGCAATCTGTCGGGGCCCCCCATAGTGGGCCAAAGCCTGCCAGGGTCCTGGGATTGACTTATCAGATAACCGCGACCCTTGAACGTAAAGGGCTATTGAACGAACACCGTGGTTTTAAGTCGGTACGAGTCTGACAGCCCCTCCTGTCCTGCCCTGGGTGAGAGGACTCATTCGATGATTTTACCACGATATTATAATAAAGGCGCTATAGCAACAACTTCGCAGTTTTTTGTTGTTTAGTAAATAATTAATCAAAGTGTAAAATATCTAGACCGAATTTGACACGAATATAGCCAAGCGATTAGCATAAATTCTGAGATAAATGAACAATTCAAGGTTGTGATCCAGTTATAATTTGAGACAAGTTACGAGTAGGTTTAGAGGTGCTAACGAAACTGACACTATTTATTTTAATCACACTTCGTGATTTGTACCAACAATTTAATCCTTATCTTTCTTTTGAGATTATGAGACCTATTTAAATATAATTATTGCAATTCAGAATCACAACAATCTGATGGTCCATCTGAGATGGAATAACTGCGGAACAATGAATGATGGATGACATTACCAAAAGGGGTCGATTTAGATTTCCCCCATTTAGAATCCCACTTGCAACTGAATTTTTCTTTCCTCAAAAATCATCTTTACGATTTAGATTTTATTCTTGTAGATTGCATCCATAGTTCTTTATGAAAAGCTTCATGCAGGTTTGTTTGTGTTATTTCATTACGACTTATTATATTGCGTGCTGAAATTACTCAGGAAATCAAGGTACACACGGCTACACAACTACACATCAAGCTATACAAAACCAGTTTTTCTTGGCCTCGCTGTAAATTATCTTTCAGCACATTGAACGGTGAGCTTATAGGTACTAGATTTGCTTAACTCGATGTGCAGCCGTGTGTACAATATTTTTCACACGAATTTTAACATTTTTATTTTTTTTTAACGTCCAGGTCCCGGAGTGGGAAGCGGTCGCCTCCTTCTGCGAAGCAGTAATGCTCGTGAAGGAGGAGGCGAGCCGCGAGAGAGAGAGGACAGCGTCCTCCCTCCGCCCCAACCGCAGTGGTAGGCGCCCGCGGCGTCGGACGTCAGCAGACGATCTCCGGCCACCGTAGGCGCGGGCATGCGGGCAGCGAGTAAAGGGCAACTCGCTGCCTGACCATGGACCATGCCCGGGCCCAACCAACATTTTGACGCTAATTTCCACCTCTGTTATAGTTTGTATTGGTTTAACGGGTGTATAAAAGCGCCCAGTAAAACTTTTGTTTATTCAATGGTTATGACTATAACTAAATAACTCATCAAGATGAGTAACAGTAACAAGAATACATAATATGACTAGGGTAGGTATAAAAGATAAAAGCTGAACCACAGTAACACTAGGGGTAGTAACTTCAAGTAACAATAAGTACCTAAGGTAATAGTTAGATTTCTAATAAGTCTCACTATTTTCAAGTGTTCTTAAAGAGTGCTAAGTAAATGTTTTATACCACCTAACTTGCCTAGGAAACGTATTATTACTTAAGGAGGTATAAACGGTACAGTCGCAACCATCATAGCACCTGCTTTTATAAATTCAAGTAACAGAAATGACTAAAAGTAATATTATAGTTTGTTATAACTCTTCCTACCGACAAGAGCTCTTGAAAATAGTTAGCAAAATATTTTTACCACCTACGTTGCTATAAAAGTATTAATTGCAACTTATTTACAGCTACTTAATTGAGTAATCAGAAACCCCTATTTATGATAGCAATTGGTATTATGGAGTTATTTTTAGAGCCCTAATCGTTACAGTGGGGTTCAAATTTACTTTTATGTTATTCTAAGCCATAATAACACGGAATTTAAACATTGTAACTCTTTAGCATTTAATCTCAATTTTACATATTTATTCCCTTTTTTGATGGAAGGGTTTTATCGATTGAAAAACGTAACCCTAAAATACCACTACTTTTGCATCTAAGTCGAACCATTATAGAACCAAACCTCTTAAACTTGTACTCTTATTACCTTTAAAACCCTATTCTGGTATAACAAGTGCTACAATAGTTCTAACTACAGCCCATCCAGTACTTCTTGTTCATTAATAGTAATAATAGGAACCTAGGATAATAAGGAGTAGACACCATTTTCTAAATCAAACATAACCTAAAAATAAATAAAAAATAAATTGTTTAAAACCCATATTTTGTTTAATTTTCTCATTTTAAAACGCAACATATTTACTACAATACACAATGAATGTAAAAGACACAGCCAATATCCTGTTTTTATCTAAATTTAGATTGAGTGTATGCCCCGCATGATAAAATGCAATTAATTTTAACTTTAAATATCACTTATTTTTAAGGCCCTGCAAAATTGAGATGCAAAACATATATTATTTTCTCAATAAAGTAACCCTCGCAATAAATTTTAGCCATGTGATAAAGAAATCAAACTTGATTCACCGAGTTATTGACAATCCGTAACTTGAAGTTCACTTAATTTCACCTCCTTATTACCATCATTTTTGAGAAATAAAGTAACACTTTTGGAACTAATGTATATGCAAAACAATAGAAAAAGAAAACACGCTACAGCCCTGAGTTGCTAGTCAACTCTGATCAAGATACATAAAGCAAATCCAAGAAAAAAATGGACCTAAAAAAGAACTAATATGTTACTACATATTTTATACCAGTAGATTTCAGAACTTGTGTACCACCTATAGTTTTTATTATAACCATAATACAGACTTTAAAGTGCTTGAGGTAGCTAGATTTATATTATACCACCATTATAGATACAAGAAATTGTTTGCCACTAACGCCACCCTATAACTATTATGTAACTCTCAGTGTTAAAAGAGTGAGCATTAAAATCATTATATTACTTATAGCGCTATAAGACGTGGGCCCAATCGAGAGTTTGTAAGGGGTTAGAGCGTGCTCTAACTCCAATTGCTAAAACCATTGTATGACTCTTGCTTGCCAAATGCACTTTTAAATAACTCTTTTATCACCAATTCTTATTACCAAAATGCTAGTTGGGGGTCGACGGCGCGTTGTGTCCCACGCGCGCCTCAAAGAGCGTCAGCATAATGACGGGGCCCCCTCTCAGAGGGCCAAAGCCTGCCGGGGTCGCGGGATTATTTCCTTACCGTGACCCCGGAACATAACAGGCTACTGAAGGACACCGTGGATTTTAGTCAGTAGAAGTCTAACAGTCCCTCCCGCCCTGCCCGGGGTGGGAGGACTCATTTGATGATTTTACCAAGCTAAAAAAAAAAAACGTCCAGGTCCAATAATTCCACAGAAAATGTCTACTTGATAGTTTTTTTGAATAAATCACTACTTGTAGAAGTTAACGGGTATTCACAACTCTAAACAGATCACAAAGCTAAAACTTAGTTCTCACATGTGCCGCCCCTTGCAGCTCACAGAAGTGACAAGTGTTTGATTATTTCATGTCATTCTTCCATGGCCATGGGCCGCCAAAGACAATTCAAATTGAATCAATACACTTTTATCAGTACCTACTCTGTTACGCTTTGTTCCCCAACTGTGGACATTTCGCGATGTAGTCATTATGGGACTTAGGTAGGTATTTTGAAAATGGGACATTATGAGATTATCATTATGATTGCTAAATAATTACAGCCGCACAGATCGATCTTCGAGGTTAAGCCGCGCTTGCCGAGGTTGGTCTGTGGATGGGTGACCATCTGTCATGGCGAGTTTCCTCCGTGCCTCGGAAAGCACGTAAAGCCGTTGATCCCGGCTGTCATTTGTAGATCTTTAACAGTCGTTACTGTTACTCAGAAGCTCATAAGTCTGACAACCATGTCTTACCATGATGGGTACCCATGGGGTATCGTATTGCCCAGTTACTGGGTTGTTGTGGAGGTCCGACAGGCAGTCGCTCTATGTAAAATTCTGATATCCAGCTGCATCTGGTTTGACTGGAAGCCGACCCCAATATAGTTGGGAAAAGGCTAGGCAGATGATTGACATTTTGAGATTTGAACTAAGAGCGACGACGTGGTCAATTTGCGATTCAGTCATTCTGATATAAACCCACTTGAACAAATAACGTGATATTTATCTTATAATATCACCTTATATACCTATTTATCTTTTTTATGTACTTATACCTATTTGAAATTCTCCATAAATTCCACAGAAATGATGCGAAAAATCGCACGAATTAAATCAAACGCGGGATGAAGAGAAATTCGTAGATTGGGGTCAAAGAAAGAGGTTTCTTTACATCCCAGTGGAATATTCCCGTGGGATAACCCCCGTCTCCCGACCTTTTCGCCTAAGCCAAGGGCAAACTACACACATCAAAAGTGTCTAGGGATCAACATATATTTTTGCAATAACTTTTCTCCTGATTGATATTAATTAAAAGGATTCATCAAATAAAGTGTTATCGTTTGTCACAGTAACGATAAACCAAGTCACCTTTGCATTCATTAAGAAATTTGCCATTTTCCTAATAAAGGGATTTTTGACATTTGAACCACTAACATTAAAGTTCGAAAAAAAGACTGAAATAACAGTTTTCTTTAAAATTTTATTGGGTAACTTAAACAATTAATAATCCGTGTTTCTACCGCGAACACTAACAACACAAGAACATCGGTTTGGCATACTCAAAATGAGTTCATCCAAATCACGCTGTGGAATGGCCGCCCATGTTCGTTGCAACAACAAAAAAAGGTCTTCTTGCGACTGGATACCCTCCATATTCGGCAGAGCTCTTCTCTGTAGCATATCCCATGCATGCTCAATCGGGTTCAAGTCTGGCGACTGAGCAGGCCAGGGCAGGACATTGATGTTAGCTGCGGCGAGAGTCTGTCTTACGACTCTTGCGGTGTGCGGTCGTGCATTATCATGCATTAACTGAAATAAGGGACCGATTTGCACTTGTAGAGGAACAATGACGTCTGATACAATCGTCTCAGCATAAATTTGAGCGTTGAGGTTGCCTCTGATCCAAATCAACTCAGTTCTTCCGCCGATCCAAATACCCGCCCATACCATGATGGTTCCACCACTATAAGGATGGACTTCCTGGCAGGATTTTAATCGCTGTTGGCGTCCAGGGGTTCTCCAGTGTCGTATACGTCTTGTATCCGGTCTCATACCAAAACGAGACTCATCAGAAAAGCACACGAAACGCCATTGTTCTTCTGCCCAATTTCTGTGTTCAAGAGCCCATTGATATCGAATCCTACGATTGTGCATTGCTATAGGTGGTACCCGTAGCGGTCTTCGGGAATGAAGGTTCACTTCATGCAAGCGGTTTCTGACTGTTTGGTCGCTAATTAAGTTCCCTGAAGAGTGATGAAGCCTCACGGCTAACATCATGGCGGTTATTGTTGGAGCTCTTCGAGTTAAGATTTGAATGTATCGGTCTTGTCTCCGTGTGGTGCAGCGATACCGTCCTCCATGGCGCTCAGCCACGGTACCAGTGCTTCGGTAACGTGACCAAAGTCGACTGATAACACTCTGACTTGTATTCAGAGCTAAAGCCACAGTACGTTGCCGGGAACCAGCTTCTATCATTCCCACGGCTCTGAGCATTTCTTCCCTGCTTAAATGACGTCGCCGCTCCATAATAACGTTGGTTTTAATCAGTAGTAGGGAAACAGTAGCACTAATAATGTCTTCAATGCGTTGTATGTTTTTATAGGGAAAATATTGACAGCTGATTTTCATCTTTTACTCGAATTTGATTTACAGTTCCTGATTCAAATTATGAAATGCACCAAAAAGGATCCATATAAATTTATAAAATCATAAATTTATTACAAAGCCACATCTCAATCTCAAGAAATCCGCATAAAAATGCTTGATCCCTAGACACTTTTGATGTATGTAGTTTAAAATGTAAATAAATGAAATAATTTACATATTTTATCAATAAGGAAGCGAACTGTTTCAAATTTAAATATACTCCGTGTCAATATCCTCAAAATTAACAATTCAAAACTAAATAGTTAAACTAAACTACATACTTTGCATTAAATATTAATGATACGCTGCTACATATCAGCTAATACTCGTACACATCCAGTTTATGTAGACCCTGCTTTGTTTGAACTTTTTGCACAATGAACGGACATGTTATACTAGTTGTGTGTGTAATTGAATATGATGTAGTTACTGATGATTATGCCAAATGGGTGTAATAATTTATCAACTACCTTTTTCAAATTATTTATAATATTAATATTTCTACATAGTTTTTTTATGCATATCACTCAAACTAAGACTGACTTATAGTAATTTACCTTTTGGCTTGAATGTTGAATTTTCATCGCTTGGTTCAGCGACGAGAGTTGAAATTCAAATAACGCATTAATTCTAGGTATTTTTGTTTACATGTTCTTGCTTAGGTTATCTGGGGGCACGGCAGTGCCCCGCCAAGTCTCGAGCAAAAGGGCACGGCCGTACCATCTTTTCTCGAAGCGATTCGCGGCTGTTTCGCCCCCCCTATAACTTCGACGTGGACAAAGCTAGGAGTTTAGGTTTTCGGTGAATAATAGTAGGCATTAGAACAAGCTTAAGTTCGAAATTACATGCCAATTGAATGAATAGTTTAGGAGTTACGGTCGATCAAAGTTACACCATTTTGTCACTCACTCACTGACTCACTGACCGATCATCAAAAATCTAAGGTACTTCTAGCAGACTTAGAAACTTCAAATTTTGCAGCCACATATAAAGGTAAAATTATAAAAACATTAAAAAATAATATACCTTAAAAACAATTTTATATTTGCGGTTTGGCAAGAACATTGTGTATGGATTTTGACTGCATTGTTAACTTTGTTCGTTGTTAAAGTTAGTATTCAATTGGATGAATACATACATAGAATAGAAAGGAATAATATAAATGTAATACAGAGACTATAATTAATATAAATTAATACATAAAGTTCATAATTCAATAAATTAATAAAGCTAAAACTCCATTGTTTTGCGATAAATATTGTATGCGCGCTCGATAGATGGCGTTGTACCTGTCTGAATCGCGCTATGGTTTCGTTACAGAGCGCAGTCTAAGTAGTACTTTAAAATAATTCAATAATTTTCATTTGATAGCGCCATCTATCTATGAACAACCATTTCGAAACTAAAAAAATATTGTAGCGATATTCGGAGTAGATTTATTATTGTTACTGAAACAGTTATTTAGGAAAATAGTTTATTAATATAACATAGACATAGTTACATATCTAGTTGTTTACGTGTTATTTAGTTTAGTTATATTTTTAGTTTGTAAGTTAGCAGATATACAGGGTGAAATTTTCATGGTTGTTCTCCCGCGGCAGGACGATTACCCATCAGTAGTACTATCGAAACACAAAGTTAAACTTTAAAAAAAAAGTTCTTTTTTTTTTCAAATCTTTAAAAAAGTATTCATAAACTCGAAAGAGCGAGAATCGATAGTATAGTGCACTAGATATGACGTAGGTAGGTACCTTCACGAAACTCACGACGCGGCAAACTACAAAAGAAGAGTGAATAATAAAATAAATGTTCAGAGCAAAATAAGCTCTCTCGAGCCTGCACGAACGCGGCGGTGAGGGGGGGCCGCGGCCTCCCTCACCCGCGCCCGCGCCTCTGCGTTTACGTTTAGTTTAGTCCTTCCGCGAACGTCATAAGTGTAATACGTTATCGACATCTTTTCAAAACTAAATCGTCATTACAATTTTTGTGACTTTTGACCTTTATTTGTGGTCTGAGCTCAAACGCCTGGTGTATTGTGAGGTATAAATCAAACTCGTGACGTGTTGTTATGTGCGATAGTGGACGCTTTCAATATCGTGAGACGTGATAGAGACACTCTTATCAAACTGAAAGACAACCAGTTAAAACGTGCTCGTTTGTGCATTGAAAATAGTGGTTTGCATTTCGAACAATAACTCCGCTACCGGGAAATGTAAGTACCTACTCACTCGTACCTCGTAAATAAACATTTAAAAGTAGGTTAGGTAATCAAAATCATTGTAAATATTAAGTTGATTCCATTTTTTTAATACGCCTCAAATACTTAATTATCTAAATCAGACTTTTTTAAAGATAATTATTTATGACGGTCCTAAATCCGTAAAAGTATGAAGGGAAAATTGGAATAACTTATTGGGTTTTGTGTTTGATTAAGTCAGGACTCAGGCGTATGATCAGCTGATTTAAAAGTGCAACGACCGGGCCAACCACGCGCCCGCTCGCGTTCCGCGTATCATATCGCGCGATGCCCTACTGTTGGTTCAAGTCACTTTCGAGTTTTGTTTATCACAATTGTAAATCTGCCATTTATTGAGTCTAATTTTTTTTATAAATATGAATCGATTGTATTACCGATACAAACTCATTTCGCTTCGGTAGAACAACCATTAGAATTTCACGCTGTATATTTATTTAGTTATTTGTTAGTTAGTTTAGTTCTATTTAGTTTGTTAGTTATAGAATGGGTCCTAAGCAAAAAAGTAGCTGAAGTCCAATAAATTATGAGGACACCTAAAAAAAAGAAAGAAATACACTTACAAAAAATAAATGAGATCCCACCAAAAACATTAAATGTAAAAAATGCCAAGTCTCTCGATGCAGTCTTTCCATCGTAAAAAGTTTTGAGATCTCACAGAAGCCAAGTCCTATTCAAATTATTTTGTAGTTATAAATCAACATTTAGTAATTATATCAATAGTTTTCTTTATATTATAACTATAGTGACTTGGCAATGAGCACAAATTAACTTGCTGCCTGGAAATATGTGCAAATGTTACTGACGAGACCTGTGATCAGATTATTTGTTATGTGTGAATCATGATGGTCACTACCGACTACATGTTCCAATACAATAATTAAGAGTACCTTACGGGCCATCGCTTTATGAAAGTAAATGATGAATGTTAAGAGAATATATAAAGTTAAAGAGAATGTTTACGCATGCGGTGTGTGTAACTTTCAACTCCTCCAAATATGCCGTTTTATTTGTTTTTACTTGTGCTCATTGCCAAGTCACTATAGTTATAATATAAAGAAAACTATTGGTATAATTACTAAATGTTGATTTATAACTACAAAATAATTTGAATAGGACTTGGCTTCTGTGAGATCTCAAAACTTTTTACGATGGAAAGACTGCATCGAGAGACTTTAGTCCAGTCATTAAAGCCCAAACCCGAAAATAATTAGTAACTTGCTGAAATTTTAGGGGGTTCTTAAGGAAGGTAAAATAACATACCGGGTGATTTTGCAGCGTTCTGGGGTGTACGGAAAGGGTTGAAAAGGGGTGAAAAGGTGTTTTTTGCTAATAACATTGCCAAAAAAATTAGTAACACGCTGCAAATTTGGAATAAGGTTGTTCTTACGGTTTTGTAACGTGTATTAAATTTGCAGCGTTTTGCAACATACGGAACATTGTTTTTTTAAAAAAACAGTGCAATTAGTTAAAAACAGGGGTAAGAAAATTAGTAACACGCTGCAAATTTGGAATTAGGTTGTTCTTACCGGTTTGTAACGTGTATCAAATTTGCAGCGTTTTGCAACATACGGAACATTGTCTATTATTGAAATAACAATGAAATTATTTAATCACACGGGTGAAAAAAAATTGTAACTCGCTGTAAATTTGTAATTAAGTTGTTTTTACCGTTTCGTAACGTATTTCGCACTGTTTTTTTAATAATAAACAATGTTCAATTTGTTGTAAAACGCTGCAAATTTGATATACCTTACGAAACGGTAAAAACAACTTAATTACAAATTTACAGCGAGTTACAATTTTTTTCACCCGTGTGATTAAATAATTTCATTGTTTTTTCAATAATAGACAATGTTCCGTATGTTGCAAAACGCTGCAAATTTGATACACGTTACAAACCGGTAAGAACAACCTAATTCCAAATTTGCAGCGTGTTACTAATTTTCTTACCCCTGTTTTTAACTAATTGCACTGTTTTTTAAAAAAACAATGTTCCGTATGTTGCAAAACGCTGCAAATTTAATACACGTTACAAAACCGTAAGAACAACCTTATTCCAAATTTGCAGCGTGTTACTAATTTTTTTGGCAATGTTATTAGCAAAAAACACCTTTTCACCCCTTTTCAACCCTTTCCGTACACCCCAGAACGCTGCAAAATCACCCGGTATGTTATTTTACCTTCCTTAAGAACCCCCTAAAATTTCAGCAAGTTACTAATTATTTTCGGGTTTGGGCTTTAATGACTGGACTACTTGGCATTTTTTACATTTAATGTTTTTGGTGGGATATATCTTTGAGGTGTTCTGTGGTTTGAGTGAAATGAAGGATCAATATTAAGATATTTTAAATTGAAATGTGTCTATAAAAAAATAACTGTGAGGTGTTTTCTTTGATCCAGGGTCAAAGTGGCCCACTGGTCATTGGTTTTATCCAGCTTGTTCCGCCATCTTTACTTTTCAATCTACACTTCTCATCAAAAAAATCGAAACACTTTCGTTTTTATTGTTTTTGTCCTAATTTTTTACAAAAGAGAATTAATTCCATGAAAAAAAAACATTACTGTGTAGCTGGCAGTTTGGTCATTACAGTAAGAAGAAAAAAATCAAAATTCGAAATAATTTCATTTGTTTATCCTATAAATGAAATTAATCACTGTTTTGAGACAAATGTGTATTTAGGGTTGGAGTACGTTTCTCGTTTAAAAACTAAAAATTAGCGCTTGTCTTTAAACTTTCTGTTTCTTATTTCATTTACTGTGACTTTGGGACGTCTGAAAAAACTTTTTTTTCTAAAACATATGGATACCTCGCCCGCAGAAGCCGCCCAAGTGGTGGCATTGCTGGATTCTGGACTTAGTCAGCGTGTTGTGGCTGCAAGATTGCATCTAAGCTTATCATCTGTTCATAGAGTCTACAAACGCTATCGGGAGACTGGTTCGTTCACGCGCCGTTCAGGATCTGGCAGGAATCGGGTCACTTCTGAGCGTGATGATCGATTTATTGTAACAACTTCTTTACGAAATCGACGCCTTAACGCTTTTCAACTGCAGCAGCAGCTTCGCGTTGTACGAAGAGTAGCTGTAAGTGACTCTACAATAAGAAGAAGGTTGAAGGAACGCGGATTGGCACCGCATAAGCCAGCGAATGGGCCGAAATTAACTGCAGACCATCGAAGAGCGCGCCTTAACTTTGCACGCGAGCACCTAACTTGGTCATACCTTCAGTGGAGCAAAGTACTGTTTTCTGATGAGTGTAAAATTATGCTGTATGGTAACGACGGAAGGAACAAGGTCTACAGAAGAGATGGAGAACGCTTTGCACAATGCTGCATTGAAGAAAAGGTCAGCTATGGTGGCGGTTCGTGGACGGTTTGGGGAGGAATCAGCGCCGACGGTAAGACAGAACTTGCCTTTGTGTCTGGGCCACGGCTGCCTGCACTAAACTCTCATCGGTACATCGAACAGTGTCTTGAACCTCATGTGATGCCCTATGCACATTTTATTGGCAACGACTTCATATTCATGCACGACAATGCTAGAGCTCACACCGCGGGCGTCGTACGAGATTATCTTACCGAAGTCGGTATCTCCATTATGGTATGGCCAGCAAGAAGCCCGGACATGAATCCCATTGAACATCTATGGGATGAATTAAAGAGACGAATTCGAGCAAGAGATCCAGCCCCAGAAACACTTAGCCAGCTGCAAAATGCAATCCAAGAGGAATGGGATAATATACCACAACATGTGATCGTGACTCTCATCCGATCGATGAAGAACCGTATGGAAGCAGTAATAAGAGCTCGCGGAGGGAATACAAGTTGTTAAATAAACGTTTCTTACATTTTTTTTTCATTTACGCGTGTTGTTTTACCCATTTCCTTCATATTCCATACAGGGTAAAAATTACTCATTATACAAAATACGAAACCTATGAAGACTTAATTTGAATTTAGAACATTAACATTAGGATTTAAAAACCTCATACTACTCACTATTAAATGACATTTTACATTTATTCCTAAATATACACATTTTTCTGATAATCCTTATCAAATCATAAACTGCGAGGTGTTTCGATTTTTTTGATGAGAAGTGTATATCTATACAGGGTGTATCATTTACCCCATGTACTGTACATCCGAAAATGCCAAAGTGTCCTGCTGATATAGACTGCACTATGCAAAGTTATGCCAATTTTATTCAAAATAAAAATCAATGCCAATTTTCGTTGTAATTTTATAACTCAAGAACGGGCTCACCTATCCAAACCAAACGTTAAGACTTTGTTCGGACTATTTAGTAGATGGTTTATGTGAAGTTTGCACAAAATCGGTAGAGCGGTTCTTCATTTATCACATTTTTTGTAACAAGAATTTAATAAATGGCGGATCATTTTGTTACTGCTGTCAAAGTAGCGAAGCACGTGTACCGGGCCGCTAGTAACTAACTTATAATTTTGTAATTAAACAGATTTTGATCAAGGTGGCCGGTAACACCTGTATAGAGAATATCTGGTGATCGAGTGATATGGCGTGCGATTTATCTATATCCAGCAGTGGACTCATAGGCTGATGATGATGAAGATGATCAAAACAACCGTTATTCCAATCGCAATTCATGTTAATTGTCACAATGTGGCGCCATCAAAGCTTCACCATTATCCTGGTCGTATAGTACACCATATACCTATAAAAACCCGCAAGAGCGAGCGAGAGTACCGATTCGGCGCACGCGCAGGGTCACGGCCAACAGCGCAAACTAACGGATGTTTACGTAGTAACAGGTGGTCTTTGACATGAGGTGAGTACTCGTACGTATGTATTGCTTCTTTATGTGCTTACCTATGTAGGTAAGTATTGGTTCAAGTTCATGGCAATTGGGTATTTTAAGGCATAAATAAATTGAAAATCTGTTAAGTCAGTTCGTCAGTTAGAATATTGAAAAATTAAGGACACGTTTATGTATATTTTTTAAACCAATGAATAAAGGAAATTCGGGAGTGGGGGGCTTGTGACGTCATAACGATTGTAAAATTGTAATGACCGAGTGTCGTTTTGTGATTTTTAGAAGCGTTGTACAGTCACGAGCAATAACATGTAGGTATACCTACATTTTAACAAAATTCAAACGCAATTTACTCGTGAAATATTGGTTTCCACTTTGAAATAAAACCTATTTCGTAATAGTATGGTTTCCAAAATAGAAGTCTGATGAAAAGGTAAAAGTTTAATCAATATGGTAGCAGGACATCGCTTTTGAATACTGCTTAGTGTAAACATACTATTGCTCGTGACTGTATCATGTTCGTAATTTTTGGTCTACTATTTTTGGACGAGTGCAGGTCGAAAAAATATTGGACCCGTATTTTTCTATTGTTACGCAATAGAAAAATACGGGTCCAATATTTTTTTCGGACTAATATGTTTTTTTGAGTAAATCTAAATAGCCTATTGAGAGTTGTGATCGACATTGGGTATTATCAATTTGTGAATTAAAACGAAAAATTATATGAACTTGCATTTGTAATCAAACACAGCCTATCACAGTCCACTGTTGGACATAGGCCTCTACCAGGCTGCGCCACATCACCCTGTCCTCATTTTCACCCTGTCTCTTTCCCCCACTGGAGCTACTCTGGCTTTAAAACATCGTGGAAGGCCACCAGGGTCTCGCACCTTTACCTGATAAGACATTCCCACGACTCTTGCAGGCTGTGGCCCATCCCCATCAGTACCCATACCATGAGTTGTCATCGATACTCGATCATACGCATCGACCGCGTTTGGCGCTCTCATTGGTTGAGAGTTCGTACAACCTTCAGCTCATGGTATGGGCACATATTAGTATGGGTACAGATTGCTGACAGGTCTTTGAGGCGCGCGAGCTATCAAATGGAGATGACGTCATCATACTATTACTTTATATCTGTCGGCACCGGCAGTATTATAATAATATCATGACGTCACCTCTTGTTAATTGATTGAGTTCGATTATTTTACCTAAACATTCGCCAACGTCCATACTACGTTGAATACACCGGTTCTCGTCCGATCACCGAAGTTAAGCAACATCGGGCGCGGTCAGTACTTGGATGGGTGACCGCCTGGGAACACCGCGTGACGTTGGCTTTTTGCTGTCTATTTTTTCATTAGGTATTTTTTATTTAACTGTCAATGTAAGTCAAAATAATAATGAATAAAATAAATTATAATCTTGTTGCCATCCTTTCAGTTCGCTTTTAATGCAATCGGGTTTATAGATTATTATAATATTTTTAATTATATTTTTTGAATTGTTTAAACATTAGTGAAATCTTTTTGGGATTATCTAGGTATTCGATGGTAAACAAAGAGAAAAAGAAACGACACCCACACTATGGCGCGCAAAATCCGCCATTTTGGTTATGTATGTACCTACTCGTAATTTATCAAATGTATTAGTGTCAGCCACAATTTACACAATATGCCAAAATGGATTTTAGCTGTTTAGGATAATTTTGTTATACAGTGCACAAAAGTAATAAACATACCTCCACACACGTGTAAAACCAGCAACCCTTCTTCTGCAGCAGTCGGGTAAAAAACAAGCATTATTTTCCATATCATATATATAGTAAAAACTTTGCATAAAAAATAACAATAACAGTGTTTGTTTGTTCATTATTAATTAGTTACTAATGATAGTGATGATTACAGTCATTAAATCTTAACACTCATTAATTAAAAGCTCTCTTAATGTGTTCTTAATTAGGCACTAGCAAATGATTAGTTTGATTTATTTACTTGAAAAATAATTAATGACTTGTTCACTTTGTTTTTAGAACAATTTTGAATGTAATTTGCGGTACATTTAGATAAAAAAACTTTTTTTAAAAAATGTAACCGCCTTCAAAAACAACCACAAAAAAGGGTAAAGTAACCTACAAAACTTTTCTTTCGGAAGTCGGTGGTTTTTTTTTATTAATTTCATTGTTTTTTTGCCACCGACTTCCGAAAGAAAAGTTTTGTAGGTTATTTTACCCTTTTTTGTGGTTGTTTTTGAAGGCGGTTACATTTTTTTTAAAAAGTTTTTATTTAACTCTTTTTAGTATAAATATTCAACCAAAATTCCTGGCAAATACATAATTTTCTTCCCTACGTAAGAAATCCGTAGCACCGCTAATAACATCGTTAACATCTCTTTCATTCCTTCCCTATCTCAAAAACTACTGAACCGATTTTGATGAAACTTGCAGTATTATTTAAGTTGAACAATACCTAGTACAACATAAAAAGAATGACTTAAATCGGACTTGTAGTTCCGGAGATATGCGAACACAAACATAATTTACTAAACTGTCTCCTTACTAGAGGAGTTATACCTTCCATCATCAGCTCATCCACCTGAGATGATGATTATCAGATGCAAATACTTGAACAGCTTTTGAAAATATATGAAAATGGTACTATGTGCCTATAAAATTTGAAGGTTGCCCTCGATTTCCCTGGGATCCCATCATCAGATCCTGACCTGATGATCATGGGACCAATTGGAAAGTATACCCTTTCAAACAAAAGAAAAATTTTCCAAATCGGTCCAGCCGTCTTGGAGAAATCGGGGAACATACATAAAAAAAAAAAAAAAAAGATTCCGACGAATTGAGAACCTCCTCCTTTTTTTGAAGTCGGTTAAAAAAATAAAACAGCAAAAAGCCAACGTCACGCGGTGTTCCCAGGCGGTCACCCATCCAAGTACTGACCGCGCCCGATGTTGCTTAACTTCGGTGATCGGACGAGAACCGGTGTATTCAACGTAGTATGGACGTTGGCGATAGACGAATCAAAATAATCAAACGCTATCCATGAACGAGGTGTGATGTCATGTTTTGATGTCGTTGACCTTCAAATACGCAATCAAGATAGTTTCAACTACACTTCTGCACGCGTAGCATGGCGATTCTATCTCTATTCTACCAAGAAAAGACAAAGTTATTTCTTGGTTATTTCTATACAAATCGACTATTATTTTGCACAAATATGACACCATTCGTACACTATTGAAAAATAGAACGTTTATTTTCTATATTTTTTACATTACCATGCCTAAAACACTTTTTTTTTTTTTTTTTTAGGTGGTAAAATCATCAAATGAGTTCTCCCGCCCTGGGTGGGGCGGAAGGGACTGTCAGACTCTTACTGACTAAAATCCACCCGTGTTCCTTCCTATACCCTTTACGTTCCGGGGCCACGGTAACCTGGGTTAAGAAAAAACCCGCGACCCCAGCAGGCATTTGGCGCGAAACACGACGCGCCACCGACCCGGGCTTGGTCCTTGGTCGGACGGCGAGCTACCCATAACTCACCGTCCGCAAGCCCGCTCCACCGCTGTGCCCTCTGCTAATCAGAGGGACACGCGTTGGAGCGTCCACACGACAGGCTATTCGCATACGGGCAAAGAGACCCCTTAGGCACACAGTGCCTAAGGAAGAGTTTTTGCCCGCATCCCAGGGTGCACCAGCCCGAAAAACTGGTCTTCCCCCCGGACGTATCCGAGAGGGAACTCCAGTCCACGGGCGCACGTGGAGGTTTCCTGTCATAGCACCCCAATGCCTAAAACACTAAAATTATTTCTACGTTCTGTCATCTTGTCTATTCTTCCGTCGACAAAACCCCTTTCTACGGCGCCATGCTACGCCTGCTGGACACGCATCTATTGGCCCACCTTGTATTTTCAGTTTCGTTTGGTCCTAGCTAAAATTTTATATTAGGTCTAGCAAAAAGTTTTTATGCAGTTTTGAACCTGGCACATTCACAATTTCATTCAATAGTCTTTTTTTGAATTCCGAACACAGAATTTATAGAAACAAAAGACAATTTGGAGCCTGTTTGTTGATATCAAACAATCGAATACTAAGAAAACTTGGTTTTATTGGTTTACTTGGATTTAATTCTTGAAAAGTGATTGATATCTTTGGTTTTGCAACAAACATTACTTATTCTTAACATTAAGGTAAAGTTCTATCAATAATCTATGGATACTTCACCTGAAGTGGCCGCCCAAGCTGTGGCACTTAGGCCGAGACTCCACCAAAGCTGTGCGAGTCGAGTCTGTCTGTCTCAATGATATTATAAATAAAAAGAGGTAGATATCGCACTAGCGCGCACAAAATGTTGAGGAGAATGTAACACAATTGTAGCACCCTTGATTTAGTCGGATTACAACAGCGAGCGAGGTAAAGTGAGTGCGCGGCGTAACAAAAACGCTAAGTTGTGTCTTCAGAAAGTGCAGAAACTATGGTGCCAAGAAAAATAAGAGTTGTGGAGTGACATACCATAAGCAAGTCTATTAAAAATATATCAATTTTGTATTTTTTTTACGAGTTATTCCTCATTTTCAAATACATTTCGTATTATTGACGTAATGGTTCGAAAAGGATAGATAATAGGATGGCAATCTGCTGCGTGACAGAGACAAATAGCATCCGTCATAAGTCGGGTCATAGATTATTCAAACAGAAGTGAAATGGTAGGCACAATTATAGCGTTGCGCTTTAAATTTTTTATGATTAATGTTATATAGAATGAGGTTAGTTATAGTTACAAATTTATAGTTATAGTTATAAAGTTATAGTCATAAATAGAATTCAATTTTATTTAAAACATCATTCATTACCAACTCAGTACCAATATAAGAAATCTACTTATTCTCACAGGCGCTTGTGTTGAAGTATTTATTAATTATTAAAATCCTACACATTTATTTCATTTTTATGAAAGTCGCTAATGTAACTAACAGCTATTACGTATTCGACTAAACTATAAATATAAATAAACTGTCTTCAGAAAGGTCAACGGGCGAATTGTATGGGAAAAAAACCCACGGCGGACATAAATCAAACCTTGAGGATATATAGCTAAATGTCTCTTGGTTACCATGGTAAGGGTCGCATTCTTGTGGGCTGTGGGAATTAAAAAAAAATAATAATATTAGTTTTCATTATTTGTTCGGCGTAATTAATGCAGTTTCATCTAAAAATATGGCAGGGGTCGATTTCCTGCCACCGCAAGCCGGATCACCCGGAGGATACGGTGAAGCATATGGTGCAGGTCTGCTCCGCTTGGCTAGAGCACCGCACTGAGGCGATAGGCGCGACCTCTCCCACCCGGCATTGTTCGAGGTCATGCTGCGGGGTGAGACGGAATGGGAAGTGGTCGCCTCCTTCTGCGAAGCAGTCATGCTAGCGAAAGAGGAGGCGGGATGCGTGAGGGAGCGGATAGCGTCCACCTCACGACCCAGCCACCTCAGGAGACGCCCACAGCAACGGACGTCGCGAGACGATTTTCGGGTATGCCCGGGTTTCAAGGAGCTGTCAGCAATATGACGGGGCCCCCCTCTTTGAAGGCCAAAGCCTGCCGGGGTCGTGGGTCTATTGGGTCAACGTGGCCCCGGAACGTAAAGGGCTATTGAAGGACACCATGGATTTTGTTCAGTACAACTCTGAAAGTCCCTTTTTTTTTAGCGTGGTAAAATCATCAAATGAGTCCTCCCACCCCGGGCAGGGCAGGAGGGACTGTCAGACTTGTACTGACTAAAATCCACGGTGTCCTTCAATAGCCCTTTATGTCCCGGGGTCACGGTGAGGAAATAAAATCCCGCGACCCCGGCAGTCTTTGGCCCTCTGAGAGGGGGCCCCGTCAGTTTTGCTGACGCTCTTTGAGGCGCGCGTGGACTCGGGCATGGTCCATGGTCGGACAGCGAGTTGCCCTTTACTCGCTGTCCGCATGCCCGCGCCTACGGTGGCCGGAGATCGTCTGGCGACGTCCGTTGCCGTGGGCGTCTCCCGCGGCGGCTGGGTCGTGAGGTGGACGCTGTCCTCTCCCTCACGCGTTCCGCCTCCTCCTTTGCTAGCATTACTGCTTCGCAGAAGGAGGCGACCGCTTCCCATTCCGTCTCGCCCCGCAGCATGGCCTCGACCAGTGCCGGGCGCGAGAGGTCGCCGCCTATCGCCACTGTGAGGACACGGCGGTGCTCTGCCCAAGCGGGGCAGTCCTGCACCGTATGCTCCACCGTGTCCTATGGGCGATCCTCGCAGTGGTGACACCCAGGCGTTTCTTCCTTCCCCATACGACACAGGAACCTCCCGAAACATCCGTGCCCGGTGAGGACCTGCGTCAGACGGAAGGTGAGGACGCCGTGACGCCTCTCCAGCCACTCCTCAAAGAGGGGTCTTACCGCCGCGATTGCGGCGCGGCGTGCCCGAACCTCGGTTGCGACAGTCGTTCCCTTCAAAGTTTGAAAATCCCTGCCCTATTTTTCCCACGTTTTTATAAACTCACTTTTCTTGTTTGTTTATTTGTTTGTTTTTATGCCATAAAGCTTCTTCAGTGAACCGACAAGACAATATTGTCTTGACAGTTTAAATGTTCGATTCAGTCTCACGCGATTTAATAAATAAATGTATTACTGCATTTGGGATACACAAAACGATATCGAAAGCATGTTAATATAAAGCTTAGTGCGTGTGGTGTTATTTATTGTATTACACGAGGTAAGTTAACTAGTGAATAACACTAGGTGATTCCAATGTCATTATGAAAATAGTTCTGAAAGTATGTTTTTTCTGCGACGTAACATGGATTAAATACGTTAATCATAAAGCAGGTCGCAGAAGGCATTTTGTTTGCAAAATATGAGG
The DNA here is from genome assembly GCA_954870645.1 of Agrotis clavis. Classification (NCBI taxonomy): domain Eukaryota; kingdom Metazoa; phylum Arthropoda; class Insecta; order Lepidoptera; family Noctuidae; genus Agrotis; species Agrotis clavis. The sequence goes on along the minus strand of OX940928.1, from coordinate 24,392,458 downwards.
ACCGCAATCTGTTATAAGAAGTGTGCAATGCAATGGATTCTAGGACTATTTAAAAACATGTTGCCACGTGCTGGAGTGGTCTAGTCTCCTGCCACACCTCATCCCTCGGACGCCGTATGATATGAACTCAATCACTATGTACAGCAAGTCTATTCTTTGAGAAAAGCAAGCCAGATACTTAGGTGTTGACCCTCTACAGTCTCCTTACCTTTCGTGCCCATGTAAAGGCAGTTCGCGTTCGGCTACCTTTACCGGAAGTAGGCTTCATTTCTTGCTTACAGCAAGAAGCAAATTGTTACTTAAGTGCAAATTGCGTCTTTATAAAGCTGTCATTCGTCCTATTACACGTACATTTTTTTAGACCACGATAATTGCTGACAACATCAAAAATATACATCTTTACAATCCTAAAACTAAATGAGAAAAGGCAAAACTTGGTACTCATATTTTGCATACAGATGTCTTATGGCGGCCCGGCCTATTACAGAAATTCCAAAAAACAGTAAATACTAAAAAAAAGGAACCGACTTCAAATCCAAACACAAAAAAGTGTGACTTTTCTTTCGGAAGTCGGTGAAATAAAAAACAAAGCCACCGACTAGACTGGATATTGTTTTTTTTTTATTTACCCTTTTTTCATCGAACATGGCCACCGACTTCGAAAGAAAAAATATTTTATCCTTTTTGTGTGTTTGGTTTTGAAGTAGGTAGGTTCCTTTTTTTAAGTTTTTTTTTGTTTTTCTGTTTTTAGTTTGGATGTTCAACAAAAATATTCGTATATTCGACGTCTTTGAAAATCTACAATCCAAGTAAGCAACAAAAAAGGGCGGAAAAATCTATGCGGGCAATGAGATATCCATGATTGTTTTAATACTAAAATCTTTTCTAGAATGTTAGGAACACTTTTCTGAGAACGGCATCAAAATCGGCACAGTCTATAACCGCGGACAAACATACATACGTCATACGTACAGGTCGAACTGAGTACCTATTTTTTTTAAGTCGGTTAAAAATCAGGTTTAGTGGCTTGTAAACTATTGTATCTAGTCGATCAAAACAAAAGAGAATCTGAAACGTACAGATCAAGAGGAAAGACAATGAACGGAGATTTTTCGAATAAATACATTTTTGGTTAAAACTTTGTTCTCCAATGGATTACAACAAAAATAATTGAGTGTATTATTATGTGAATTATGCTCTTTCATTCTAGACCATTTTCATTCATGTCCGTGACCGGGTCGGATTGCGCCCGATGACCTTTGATACAAATATTTGACAGTATTTAAAATATAATGTATATATTGTAAAAAGATAAATTTTCCTTCGCAGTACTTAGTAGCTGTACATTGGTAATCGGCATAAAAATAATAAATAATTATACCAAGCGCGCACCCCACGCGCTTGCCTATTTGTTATATTCAATGTCTCTTCTGTGGTGAATCGACAAACTCTATGATACTCTAGTGTAGTGTGGACTATACTTCAAGCGCAACACACTAAAACTAGCTATCTCTTTCTATCTTATACGTTCCGTATTATCTATCGCTGTCGTAGTTTTAAATTACTGTATACATTTAAGTTAGTACTTATAATAACAACGCAACGAAATCTGAACGCCATTTAGTATGAACATGGCGTATCTTCTTTATAATATCATTGGTCTGTCTTGTGACTGGGACTGTAGCACCGTAACTATTTGTTAAACTATTTTATTTTAATTTTGTCTTTTGACAATTCAAAAGTGCCTGTAACTGGCCTACTTGAAATAAACGATTTGATTTTGATTTTGATTTAGTCGTGTTTTGAACAACCAATAGAATTGCGTTGCCGGAGTGGAGCTGTGTCAATAACGCAATTCTATTGGTTGTTCAAAACACGTCTCGACTCGCACAGCTTTGGTGGAGTCTCGGCCTTATTCAGGCCGGACACAGCCAAAGAAACGTGAGTGCTCAACTTAATTTAAGTCGATCTGCGGTCCGAAATGTTTATCGGAGGTACCTAGAGACTGGCGGCTTTGTTCGTCGCCAAGGAAGGCCACGATCTCGGGTCACAACTGAAAGGCAGGATCGATTCATCGTGACGACCAGCTTGAGAAATCGTCACCTTTGAGATACAAAACCTCCATTGAGATACAAAACCAACTTCGCGACTTCCACGGAGTATCTGTGAGCGCTCGAACTGTTCGGAGAAGGTTAAAAGAACGCGATATGGTACACAAGCCAGCTAATGAGCCCAAACTAACGCGAGCCCACCAAACAGCGCGCCTTCATTTCGCACGCAGTCATTTAAATTGGACACAGCAAGATTGGAGCCGTGTACTCTTTTCTGATGAGTCTAAAATTGTGTTACATGGCAATGATGTAAGGAAGAAGGTCTACCGACGTAAGGGAGAGCGTTTCGCACAATGCTACTTTGAAGAGAGGGTTGCCTATGGCGGTGGCTCATGGACTGTCTGGGGCGGTATATCCGCGAGCGGCAAAACTCAACTTGAGGTTGTTACAGGACCACGGCTGAAAACATTAAATGCTGAAAGGTACATTCGTGAGTGCTTAGAACCTCACGTGATACCATACGCGGACTATGTGGGCCCAAATTTCCTTTTTATGCATGATAATGCAAGAGCCCATGCGGCCGGCATCGTCAGGGAATATCTTCGGGATGTGAACATCACAGTTATGGACTGGCCAGCCAGGAGCTCAGACATAAACCCCATTGAGCACATGTGGGACGGGCTAAAAAGACGTGTTAGGGCTCGTCAGCCAGTTGCCCAGACGATGCAGGAGTTGAAAACTGCCATAGAAGAGGAATGGGAGATGATCCCTCAAAATTTCATAGAGCGGTTGATAAACTTTATGCCTAATCGTATGAGAGCTGTGGTAGATGCCCATGGAGGCAACACGCGTTATTAAATTAAACCTTTATTTGATAAAACATGTTTTTTATTCAAAAATCAATTGCCTTTAACAAGGCGCATATCCGACTTGTTAGGCGTAGCTCCATGTCGTATGGTATTAGTAAAAAGATGGTAAAATGTATCAGGTTTAAAACTGCATCAACAGTTTTTGTTCAACCTAGCAATCAATTATTTCGGTAGGGGCCATCGAAACCTAAACTCTAAGGTGGGCCAATAGATGTGTCCAGAAGTGTATAATTATGTGTAGGTACCTATACATACTACCTATTTATGTATAGTGCAGAAAAAACTCGCACAGATTAATTTTTGTTATTTACATGTTTCTTTCAAACTGTAACGCAGTGCCGTATTATCCATAAGGCACTTTAGGCCAGTGCCTGCCCACTATGAGCAGGGGCCCAGCACTCCAGATTGCAAATGAAAAAAAAGGGGTTGTGTGGCTTTAAGTGAAACTTTTTTTCACATTATAAGGTAAAAGCCCCCATCATTGACACTTTAAGAGTGACGGTGAATGTCTGATTTTTTAAATTGTATTGAAATTAATCTAACTATTTTTTTTTGTATTAGACACTTATTAATTTATTAACTTGTGTAATTTAATTTTTATATTTAAATAATCGCTTATTAAATGACATTATATGATTTGAAATCAGCAACTCAAGTGTGGGTATTATTGACAGGGCAAAATGGTATCAGGGTCTATTATTGACAAATTGCGTTGTTGTGGTATGAAAAAGGGAGGGCCCGAAACGAGCTGTGGCTAGGGGCCCCGAGATGGTTAATCCGGCCCTGCTGTAACGTATTACCTACTTCCTATAGTTTTTCCTGTAATTTATAGACAACAAACTATTACCTGATTATGAGGCCTTAGCACAATATTTCTGTACTTACATAAAGCATACAGGTACTTGAAGTTAAATACTTCGGCGTTTTTTGTATGGAAAATGAAAAAGCACATCTAGCGTACGTTCTCGTTTGACTTTACGTCACAAATACCTACAGGAAAAATTATGAAAGGGCTGTGGGATAACTTTATATGTAAAACTTTTGGCTTGTGGGGGAGCGGCCCTTTTTTATTTATCATAGTAAAATCATCAAATAAGCCCTCCCGCCCAATGGAGCAGAAATAACTCTCAGACACCTACTGTTTAAAATCCATGGTCTTCCTTCAACAGCCCTTTACGTTCCAGTGCCACAGTTACCTGTTTAGACATTCCCGCAACCCCGGAACAACGGGCCTGACTCACAAAGAACGCAACGTTTGCTTTCACTGACTTATAAAGTAGTGACCACCCAAAATCAAACTACATCCCAACATCCTAAATTATCCAATAAGAACACCCAGTTCGAAGGAAGCTGTATCTCGATATAAGGGTCGAGGTACTTAGCTCATCTTTTGAAGGAAGTTATCATTAAAAACAATAGGCAAGGCGGAAACAAGAATGTAGAATCATTCATTAGGCCTACTTAATGTTACTATATCGATTTTGGGTAAAGTGGACCATCCTGATGGAGTGCCGTTCGACGTGGTGGTCTAAAAGAGTGGCCAATGTTCAGCAGTGGACGTCTTCCGGTTGATGATAAGACCACCTTGTAAGTTAATCATAATTATCAAAATTATTTTAATCCTGAAATAAAAACCGCGGCGTGCCATTGCAAGCGACTGCATGTCTAGTTTGTTTGGATTGAATAGGCACAGGTTGTTGGTTGGTTGGTAGGTTGCTGCATTGTTGGGTCATCACCATCAGTAACGGTCATGAACCATTAATTCATCATTCATTGGTCTATATTTGACACTATTTATGGAACAAGATACTTGATAACCTAAACAATAAATGAAACTGAAACATTACATATAACGCCTGATGAAAAGCTGCGAGCAAAATGCGTCCCAAATGCGCTCCATTCATAAACATTAAGTAGGCGTTCGAATTGTATTCGTGATGTTAACGGCCGACTTACGAGTAGCCGAGGTAATGAGTTCGAACCCAAGCAGGTGCATTTCTTTCTGTATATATTATAAGTGTATAATTTATTTCATTCCAAAACGGCCAAGGAAAATATCGTGAAATAATGTCCTAGAGCCAACTTTAAAGGAGTCGTCAAATGTTTTTCGTTAATAATCTAACTAGAGCAGTGGTGGCCCAGTGGTATCGGCCCGACTTACGAGTTGTAGGTCATGGGTTCGAACTCAGCCAGGTGCGTTACTTTGTGTAATTTATTTCATCACCACTGCTCTCAAAACGGTGAAGGAAAACATCGTGAGGAAACTGGAAACCGCATGTCTTAGAATCAAAACACACATGACATGTGACATCCACTAATCCGCACTGGGCCCGCGCGGTGGGTTATGGCTCACTCCCTGTGACAGAGAGGAAATCTGGGTCCCATCAGTGGGAACCAATGCCGGATTAACCATCTCGGGGCCCCTAGGCACAGCTCGTTTCGGGCCCTCCCTTTTTCATACCACAACAACGCAATTTGAAATTTTTTACTGTCTGCTTTACATTATTTGCATTTTATCATCACATCGCAAAGGCTTACAAAAAAAATAATTGTTAGATTAATTTCAATACAACATTCAGACATTCACCGTCACTCCTATAGTTTCAATAATGGGGGCTTTTACAATAGTATGTGGAAAAAGTTGGACTTTTACCGTGGTTTCATAAAACCACACAATCCCCTTTTTCTCATTTTATAATCGGGTGTGCTGGGCCCCTGGTCATAGTGGGCCCCTAGGCACTGGCCTAAAGTGCCTTATGGATAATACGGCACTGGTGGGAACATTAATAGGCTGATGATGGTGGAATATTCTAACTGATGGACTTTTTCGATGTTTTTTTAGTCAAACCCATGTCCGATGTTAATCCTTTCAAGTTTCGTTTTGAAATGCAGTCATAGTACTTAACAGTTGTGGTATTCTTATACACGTGCAAACTATTTAAATTCATTGCCCTGAGGTTTAATTATTGAAGCAAAACAAATTAATTAATCCCATGCGTTCCTAATGACTGCCTTGACAGTTATTATTTATGGACACAATTGACGTTGTGTGAACCGGGAACAACAATGTAAGTGATGATGGAAAGACCCAGTTTGAGCTACCGACCGCGACCCTGTTATATTTAGGTACTTTTTGACTACCTTATTTTTGAGGACTAAAAAAGGGTAAAATAACCTACAAAATAACTTTTCTTTCGGAAGTCAGTGGCTTTGTTTTTTTTATTTCGTTGTCTTTTTTTTTGCTACCGACTTCCGAAAGAAAAGTATTTTACCCTTTTTTGTGGTTGTTTTTGAAGGTGTTTTTTTTTTTAAGTTTTTTATCTTACTCTTTTTAGTTTAAATATTCAATCCAAATTGTTGTCAAATACATAATTTTCTACATGTGCACTAGAATTTTGCAATCCGTAGCACCGGTATGAACATCGCTCATGTACACAATAAGCTAATAAAATTCCCTATCTCAAAAACTGCTGAACTGATTTTGATGAAACATGCAGTATTTCCTAAGGTGAACGATTCCTAGTACAAAAAAAAAAAAATTGAAAATCGGTCGACAATTATTGGCGGAGAAATCGCGTAACAAACACACAAAAAAAAAAATGCTCACAAAATAGAAAGTACTAAACCAAATTGGATGAAATTTTTATGGGACCAAATGGCAAGTACTTATACTGCATCGAAAAAAAGAATCACACTTATATGTATCATATATTATGGTCCGTGTACGGGCAGCGAGTCGCCCACTCGCCGCCCGCATGCCCGCGCCTACGGTGGCCGGAGATCGACTGCCAACGTTCGTCGCCGTGGGCATCTAACACTGCGGCTGGGGCGGAGGAAGGACGCTGTCCTCTCCCTCACGCGGCCCGCCTCCTCCTTCGCGAGCATGACTGCTTCGCAGAAACAGGCGACCGCTTCCCACTTCGTCTCTCCCCGCAGCATGGCCTTGACCAATGCCGGGTGCGAGAGGTCTCCGCCTATCGCCGTTGTGAGGACACGGCGGGCGGTGCTCTGCCCAAGTGGGGCAGTCCTGCACCGTATGCTCCTGCGTGTCCTCAAGAGAAGATGAAGAAGACAAGATCCTCGCAGTGGTGACACCCAGGCGTTTCTTCCCTCCCTATCCGACACAGGTACCTCCCGAAACTTCCGTGTCCGGTGAGGACCTGTAGGTAGGTCAGGACACCATGACGCATACCCAGCCACTCCTCAAACAGGGGTCTTACCGCCGCGATTGCGGCGTGCCCGGAGCTCGGTTGCGACAATCCTCCCTCCATACTGCCCTGAGATCGCGCCGGAGCTCTTCCCGCCGCGCCTCGACTTCTAGAGGCAGCGGAGATTCGGCCCCGGCGCGCGCGCGCGGCGGCCGATGCGCTTCCACGCGCCACTCACAACTCAAGTCTTCTACCGCCACCTCGTTTCCATACTGGTATTACTCTCGCTTTAATATGTCATTGTAGGCCAGCAGGAAGGCTTAAAAACTTATAAAAGGACTGTTTAAGCATTTTGACAGTCCCTTCCTCTCAATCCAGAGGACTCATTTGATGATTTTTGCAAAAAAGGACCTTCATTCCGATGAATAGAACATCATCTAACATAGCAACATTATCTTTCACATAGTATAAATTAAAATGTTTTATAAAAGTCTATTTACGTCACCTGTATCTATATCCCAAAGTCGACCCTGAGACGTTACTTGGTCAATAATGATTTGCGATTTCACCACGGGTTTTTATTTCTCAAGCCACGAGAATTCTCGACTAAGGGTCAGTTCAGACAGAGACGCGAAGCGACGCGACGATGCGTGAAGAGGCCAGTGGTTTCGCGCTGCGCCGCGTGACGCATCCAGACGCCACGCGGTGCAGCGGAGTGTCTATATTCGCCACGTGTTTCCCGCCCCACCCCCCGTCCTCCCGCAGTCTACCATTTGTAAGGAGCGTTGTCAGTTACATAGTCCAGGGGCTAGAGGTAGTTGAGTATACAAAATCCGAATGAAGGCAACTAAATAATGACAAAACACATCCTGCCTGCATTAAGTATGATTGTGACTCTTTTCGCTTGAGGAAATAGTCCGCTCATTTAGTTCAGTACTTCATTTAATTCAGCAAACCAGAACAAATTCCTAACTGATTATGAGACTGAGGCGATTGACAAATGATGCATAAGTATGTACTTTAAATAGGCAGAGGACTATCAACCTAGCAATGTAATAATTGTATGTAATAATTGTATGTTTATCGAGATAACGGAAAAAATATTTTTATGCAATTAAGTATTGAGCAGTGGTGGCCCAGTGGTATCGGTCCCGACTTACGAGATGTAGGTCGTGGGTTCGAACCCCGCCAGGCGCATTACTTTGTGTAATTTAATTCATCACCACTGCTCTCAAAACGGTGAAGGAAAACATCGTGAGGAAACCGGCATGTCCTAGAACCAAAAATTCGAAGACATGTGACATCTGCCAACCCGCACTGGGCCCGCGTGGTGGATTATGGCCCACTCCCTTTCACAGAGAGGAGGCCTGTGTCCCAGCAGTGGGAACATTATAGGCTGATGATGATAAGTATTATGAGCTTTATCTGTCCCGCAAGAAGCTGTGATCTGATTTTTCTATAAATCATTACGGAAATAAAATGATTTTAAATCATGTACATGTATTCCGTTTACGAATAAGAGAAGAGGGCGTAAAAAATGGACCAGAAAATTGACCGGCAAGATAAACATTGTTATTTTTTACCTTTTCGTCACTTAAATCGGTTGGCGAAATTCGACACTTACATTATGCAAACTCAGACACCTCTACTTAACCGCAACGTAGTCTCGTATTCTCACAACGAAATGTGTATCTTTTGCTGTAGAACAAAAATCGTATTTTGAATGCCTCTTAAAAGAGTGCGCGAGTCGCGTCGCTTCGCGTCGCGGTCTATACTGACCCTAGGATTTCTCGAGTACCTATATCGAGAAACTTAAGGAACTTTGTTATGTATTTTAATAATAATTAAATAGGAAAAATTACAGTATTTAGATTAAATAAATAAAAAATTACTTTCATAACAATTTGAGCATAGGTATATAAATGTATCAATCAGGTACCAACACGCAAAATAATTATCAAGAATAGGAAACCAAATTTTAAATCAACGCTTTTTCTTAAAAAAGAACAAGGTAATCAACGTCATTTTAATGATTTATGTTTTATGGATTTATTCCCACACTTTTATATTTAACTAGCTGACCCGGCAAACTTCGTACCGCCTGAGAAACAATAAAAAAAAACCCTTTAGACCTACCCTGGACTACGACAAACATTTTAAAACCAAAATCAGGGGGGCAATTCTCGTTTTTCGCCATTTTTCTCGAGTTCGAGATTGTAAGTCTATCTCTATGTCTATTAAAAATATCTCTATCTCTACCAAAAAATGTCGAATTGAGCAGAAATCCGTATTCTCAGTCAAAATATAAATAAATGTGACGAAAATGTCGAGTCGAGTGAAGATAATGTTACCATTATGAAGAATCGCACGTTCCGTTTTAGGTAACTATAGGTTAATGAATGATTTTGTTTTAAAACGCTGACTAAATCTAATTATTTAAGGATGAAACGAAACGTTTTGTGTAAAAATAATCAGTTTGACAGTTGATTGTCTGTCAGGTCAGTGTCAGAATTTGCGTCTTTTGATAAGTTTACATGGACTCTGTGTTTATAAATCATTAGTGGGCTGTGCTGTTTTACATTTCATGATTTTTTTAACATGGAGGGGAATTATTTTAATGACTTCTGTTTCGCTCAAATCGTAAATATCGACGGCGGGATAAGTGCGCTGTTGTCGCCGTGTATTGGCCAGTTGCTCGCCACTTTCCAATAACTCTGAGATAAAAATGCTAATAAACTCGTACATCTTTCAGTGGTTTCTAGTCCAATCGTGGGTACACAAATTACAGAGTTTGTTATTTGCGCGAAGGTCGTCGTTTCAAGAAAACACAATGCAAAAATCAAGAGCTTATCGAATTTCCATTAGGTATGACATGCCAAGCCGTATTTTATTTAAAAACTAAAGATAAGAAAAAAGTGTACAATCCAAAACTCAACAAATTCACTCAGAAATGACGTATCTCTACAATCGACATTACATCTCTACTGCTCAGAAGCACTCGACATGAATTCTAACGTTAGCCTTCGACAAATGTCGAATCCGACATCCCCAGAATAGCAACTTTTAAAATTTGTCTAAAAAATGACGTCATTAGAATTTTTTGTCGAGTTCGACACCATCTCTAAAGCCGAGAATTGGCACCCAGCTCAATCGGCCCAGCCGTTCTCGAGTTTTAATCAGACTAACGAACAACAATTCATTTTTAGGGTTCCGTAGTCAACAAGGAACCCTTATAGTTTCGCCATGTCCGTCCGTCCGTCCGTCCGTCTGTCCGCAGTTTAGCTCAGAGACGCACAGTACTAGAGAGCTGTAATTTGGTGTAAATATACGGATTTGTTGTGCCAAAAAAGTGGTAAAATAAAATCTCGTAAAATATTTTTTTTAAGGGTACCTCCAGTACTTACACGTAAAGTGAGGATTTTTTTTTTCTCCCGTACCCCTTAGTGTGGGGTATCATTAAATAGGTCTTTAAAAAATAATGATAGTTTCCATTAACAGTTTTTTGATACAAAAATTCATTTGTGAAATATTTTAAGCTTTAAAGTGCTAAATTTTGCTCGATTCGAGTGTCCCCCCCCTCTACCAGCTAAACGGTTATGTTTGGGGGTGTGAAAAAATTCACAATAGTAGCATATATAACGAAGTTTAAAAGAAAATTATCATGACTAAGTAGGCTTTACAACTTTACGAGTAATAGTCGACCAACTTATAAAATGTACTTGAATAATATGTTTTCTTAAACAAAATGTATCGGGAACATGCTCTTCAACTGCAAATGTAAGTTTGTCAACTTTATTTTACAGCTTTAATAGGTATGTTTTTACGGTATGTTTTTTGGGGATAGGTAGGTTTTTATCGTCAACTATTTTTAAATAACTTCAAAAAAAGGAGGAGGTTCTAAATTCGTCGTAATCTTTTTTCTTATGTATTTTTCCTGATTTCTCAAAGACTCCTGGACCGATTTTGAAAATTCTTCTTTTTAAAATTAAATTCAGCGAATCAGTTTAATTAGTTTTTTGATGGGCAACTACGGAACCCTACACTGTGCGTGGCCCGACACGCACTTGGCCGGTTTTTATTATTTATATAGATAACTCAATTTCTCGAGCACTGGGATTTTTCCGTCACGACCAAAGTCCATTTCTCGAAAATTTTCTGCTGTTTAATTCTCGATCTCGAGCAAAGACCATAGTTTGCACGTCCCGTTTTTTTACCAGACGTTTACTAAGATACACCATCATTGAATCAAGTGTTTCATGACGAAATAATATTTGCTAATTACTCATTGGAAATGATTACAATCTTATACAGGGCGTCCCACTATTCCTAATTCTGGGTGCAAGGTTTAAAGTAACCTAACACGAAGGGGATGGCGGGGTCTGAAAGACCCCGCCATCCCCTTCGAACCTAACCTGTCCGTGTCGGGGTGTCCCAAGTCCCGAGCTCACTTCGCTCGCTCTTGGACACTAAATTTTTCTAATAACAATTTATAGCAATCGTGAAAGCAAACAATTAAAGTTCAAAGGATAAGCCAAAGTCATCAAAGAAAATAGTTTAAACGTTAAATTATATGTTTCAAACGTTAAATGTAATGATTTTCGCTTAATTAAACGTTATATCAAATAAAATTATATGAAATGAGTTTTAGAGTAACACAAACATTATGTGTAGAGAAATTGTATCAACCGTTGGTATATCTCACGTTGATTATATCATGTGAACGTTATTAAAATGAAAATATATCAAATAACTTTATATGAAATGAGACGCACCCGGGACGCCCTGTATATACAATTATAGGTACCTACTAGACATGTAAGTAGTTGATACAGTTGTTTGAAAAACACTGACGAAAAAGTCATAATAAATTTAAATTAAATATATAATAATTCCACGTGTAAGTTTGTACCTACTTAAATAAATTATATTTTAATTAATTTAAAATTCTTCTTTTGTTAATAAGTCTGATATTCAGGTGACCAGGTGAGTCCTGACATAATATATATGTAGTTGTAATTTGTAGAAATATTTCAATGATTTACGTTGTTGAAATAGAGGTATAAAGTAGGTACCAATTTTAATTATTTGACTATCTATAAAACGACAGCAAGCATAATTTTTTTAAGATTTTGCATAGCTATTATCGCGGGCTCTAAGCGCGGCGACCGAATCATGAAATTCCGTAACGAAAATAAACCTAACACCCCGTACCGTCTAACGTCGTTTCAGATCGGCAGACTTCGACACGGTGTTTGACGTTTCACTTGATTGACGTGGCCAACCATAGCCTAAAAAAAAACATAATTTGAAAAAAAAAATGCTAGGTATGCAATAGCTTTACCACTGCAGTCCCCGAGTGCCACTCGTATTTTTTCTACCTTGGTGCACATTTACAGCTTATGCACTAAATATTGGTAAAACTCATTACCCTTTTCAAAGACATTGTTTTGCTGGAGTAACGAGATTCAAGGGGGATACTTTCCTCTGAAGCTGCTGTACTTACAACCAGATTTCGCCAGATACGAGTATGTACTCAGGTAAGTGTAATAAGGGGCGAACCTATTGCCATGCCAGCAACCTGGTCCAGAGCCTACCGGGGTCGCGGGACTGTCTCATTAGGTAACCCTGTCCCTGAAACGTAAAGGGCTATTGAAGGATCACCGTGGATTTAAATCAGTCTGACAGTATGGTGGGATTACTCATTATTGATCACGATAAAAAAAGGAGCCGATTTAGAACCCGTGACTCTGCGGAGAAATGCTTAATAGGAAAATTCAATAACACTGCTTAAACGAGGCCGACAACTTATTTGTTTGACCTAAATAATAATAATAAAGAAACTGATCAATAAATGGGCAGTGGTGGCCCGCCGCCGGTGGCCCAGTTACCACAATCCAGTAATTTCTCCGCTTTTGGCACCGTTTGTCGTGCATGCGACCCCAGTGGCCAGTCTAGCTGGCACCTTGCTTTATATAGTTGAAGCAATGGCAATAAAACGTGTCATGGTGGTAGGAAATAATAATGCTCTCCAATTTTGAAGCAGTTACCTCACAACGTCAAATCGTGGTGCCAAAAAAAAATTGTCACTCCTGTCCACTTGGGTTAAATTCGGTCGATACGAGAAGGATCTGTGCCACTCTAAGGCTTAGAGGTTTTATCATAAGATTTCAATACTTAACTAGCGGCCCGTCCCGGCTTCGCACGGGTGGACATGATGATTTTCGTCCTCTAAAACCTGGCGCTGATGGTTACAAACACAACAAAAAAAGAAGTAGCCGAATCGGTCGAGCCGCTTTCAAGTTTTGCGCTTAGCAACACATTTAGCGATCCATTTTTACATTATAGAATAGAAGAAGATAGAAGAAATAGAAGAAGAAGATTTAGAGCGTGCAAGTTGAAGTATGTACTAACTAACTTTAATTGAAAAAGCGTGTATGAACCTCGTACGAACGATGAATTATTAAGCTATTGCATAGCTTTAATTTTAGAGCGCGGCGACCGAATCAAGAAATTCCGTTACGAAAATAAACCTAACCAAATAAACCTAACACCCCGCATTGGCACCCCGTAGGCCACCAGGGGGGGTATTACAACGTCTTAAAACCAGGCTTGTTCCAGTGAGTGAACGAGATGGCGCTAAACGACTTGCATAGCTCTGTCACTTTCACTCGCCGGAATAAGCCTGGTTTTAAGACGTTGTAATACCCCCGTCCACCAATTGGTCCACAAACCGTCTTTGGGCTCACGTAGTGGATTGTGATCAACTACCTCCCAGCCTCCCACAGAAAGTACGCCTGTCCCAGCTGTGGGAATCTAATTTTGTCTCTGAAAAACTACCTTTAACTGATTTGATTCTTTGACTGATTTAACGGCACGGTTAGCGCAGTAGCTGAGCGATTGGACTCCTGCGCAGCGTGTCGCGGGTTTGATTCCAACTAGTAGTTGTTCCGGGTCTGAGTGTTTGTGAATGTGAGTTTCTATGACTGTGATGCGTTCACAGTCATAGAAACTCACATTCACAAACATCACGCGTAGCATGGCGATTCTATCTCTATTCTACCAAGAAAAGACAAAATTATTTCATCGTTATTTCTATAAAAATCGACTGTTTTTTTGCACAAGTATGACACGTTTCGTACACCATTATAGAATAAAAACATATCTCTTCTATATTTTAAAAATTGCTATGCTTAAATTGATAAAAACCTTTTACGTTCTGTCATTTTGTCTATTCTCGCGTCGACAAAACCCGTTTCTACGGCGCCATGCTATGCGTGCATGACACAGAAATAACGTTTTCAAAAATGAAAAAAAAATACAACTTACGTCAATAGCATGAAATTCGTTTTTAGTTTTACGCTTGATCCCTTTCGAGGATAACAAAAGCTTTGTATGAAAACAGTTTAAATCGGTACCTACATAATTAAGTCTTTTCTTCAAAAAGATGTAAGATGAACGAAAAATATCTTGCATTTTGAGTAAATAGCCTGCAATTGTAATTTTAAGTACCTACTGCATTTTTTAAATTAAAGCTCTTAGTATGATAAACGACGTATTTTGATCTTTTTGTTTGTTATGTGACAAAACTTATCCTGTTAAACGTTCATTGATCTTTCACGGAAACTCGTAATTACAATCGAGAGACGTAATTTAACTCAGGGGCGTAGCTACCGCCGTATCTGCCGTATCAATTATACGGGGCCCCCGGGCCACAGGGGCCCCCAACATGCGTAAACAAAAATTAATAAAAACTTAATGATTTATTAAATAAAATAGTTATTTACTTTTACACAATTTATTTGTCTATTCTTTCTCTGGTGTTTTTATTATTATAATTTATAAGTAACTAGCGACCCGCCCTGGCTTCGCACGGGTGCAATGCTGATACTAAATACACTACAGAAAAACTGCGCAAACGCTACGACCCGCAATTTTTAAATCTGTAATATCTTCGAAAATATTCACTTAAATCATACGGTGTAAAGGGCCATATAGATCTATATTAAATGAACAATGTATTCAAGGTATTTAATTGGTTAAGGATTAATGCTGTATTGGTTAAAATCGCTTCGAAAATTAGTCATTATTTGTCGTAAAAAGTAAATGACAAAAAAAAGTTATTGTGGGTTATCCTTATGAGATAGACATATACCATCACGGACTTTTCTGTAGACCTTTTCAATGTGTACAATACTTAGTACATTATTTTGATAAAACTCGTAGGGTTCAGCCTGCGTTTGAAATGTAAGCGGAAAAAAATGTAATTATTTACGACATCACATTAGAAACCTCAAATATAACAGTACTTCTCCACTATTTAATGGATGTTATTATACATATAAACCTTCCTCTTGAATCACTCTATCTATTAAAAAACCGCATCAAAATCCGTTGCGTAGTTTCAAAGATTTAAGCATACAAAGGGACATAGGGACAGAGAAAGCGACTTTGTTTTATACTATGTAGTGATACTGTTTTAAGCACGTGATTGTCTATTAGAAATCCCGGGAAGATCGATATTAATATTAACATTTCGATGCAAGTATTAAAATAACTCTACCTAATTCCGACCTCTGGACTGATCAGTCGCATCTTGAATTTTTTTGATGAACTTTGTCCAATTTTTTGTTGATATTTCGGCGTAGATACAGAGAAATGCATTTTTTTCTTGAGTGACAAATCTTTACCCTACCTAAGGGCTCCCAAACAAATTTTTATACGGGGCCCCGCCAAAGCCAGCTACGCCACTGATTTAACTGCAAGACAGGTTCAATAATAATTTTGATTACATATTGATTCCTAATAGGTATAACGGATCTATGTAAACGACGTCAAGGGATATCCATTGTTGTTGTGTTATACTTAAACCTTCTCCAAAATTTAATATTTTTCTGAAAACCGCATCAAATACTGCCAAACGGGAGATCATTGTGAACAAAACACACATACAAACCTCCTTTTTTGAAGTCTGTAAATGAGGTCGAAGTCTCAATAAAGGCATTTTCTTTCCGAATCCTGGCACCAAGCCAGATAAATAATAATGAACAAAGGCGAGACCCAGTGTCTCCTTTAAATCAATTGAGTCCTATATACGAGTATTTCGGATTATACTTCGTACTTTTCACCTCATATTTTTATGAAGATTTAGGTTGATACTATGTATTTAGATATTCCATATTGGGCACCTGCTGAAATAAAATAATATAATATAATAATAATATTCCACAATTATCACACAACGCCTCGTACTCGAGCAACTTGTATGTGGCGTATTACTTGTGTACAAGGCTTGCCTAATGGGAACACGCCACTTTTCTATATCCAGTTTAAATAAATGAATAAATAAAATGTAAATGTAGAAATAAATATAATTTTCACGATAATTAAAAGACAGTTCAATACTCAGTAATATATTTCACGTAACAGCTCGTCATATGACCTTGTTCATCCATTTCGTTCCTTATTGGCATCATGCCACGCTACTTTGTCGTCACATCTTTAAACCATCCATTGCTTGCTTGGTAAGAGATCTTGAAATGTATATTAGTTAAAAGTAGTCAATGTATACTGTGTAATGAAGTTCGTTCGATGTTTACGTAGTTTTCAGTGGTTGATCTGAAGTTGTGTTCAACGATCGTTAGGAGTGGCGCGCAGTGAGTTTGAAAACTGCTCGAAATTATTGATTGAATGAATATTAGTCGACCGTAAAATGAATATAAATAAGGATAATATGAGTATCAACGTAAAAAAATGAGGCAATGATAATATATCGCTGCTTAAATTCAAAACGGCCACAAGTCGAAATTTTTTGAAATCGTTTTTATAGCAAAAATCGTATCAATTCAGCCTATATTTTTATATTCCAAAAAGACACCCAGTACGTTTGCATTAGAAATGAGCAAATCGCACAACCGCCCCTTTTCGATTTTGTCACTTCAGATCAAAACCGCCATATTTCGGGTTGCGACCCTGCAGTCAGCGGGAGCGCACGTTTGTTATGTGAAAAAGGGCCACATTTCAAAATACAACCGTATTGTTTTAAAATTGTATGTAAGTATGTCATAATCTTGTAAGGAAAAGTGCCGTATTTTGTGATATGTCCATTTTGAGTTTGAATAAAATGTGTTTCATTATTATTCTTTTAAGGAAAAGTGCATTATTTTGGAATACTTCTGTTTTGCATATGAAATTATGGTGATTGTGCCAGTATTCATTTAAACAAATCTACAAATAATATTTAAATTTAAAACTTAACACAATAATTACAACCCAAACCAGGCCTGTCTCACTCCCGGTTTAAAAACATATCTAAGCGCGATGGATCCACCCGAGTAGGCGATCGAGAAAGGACGAGCCGTGCTATATTCTGTCCCAGTGAGTGACGCACGTACTCACAGTCTTCATAATATTAATATTCTTGTTAGTTTCTTTGTTGATACGAACACTATTTAACTCTTTGTTTGCTAATTAAATGAAATAATTTTTTAGTATTACGAGAGCAACTCGTTTGTAGGTCTAGGTCTACTCGTACCTTTGTATCCTTTTGAATCATGTAATCGATCTGCGCATTTAGGAAATAATCAAGAATAAGTTGTATTAGTGAAAATATAAACAACGAACTTTTGAATTATTACAAAATGTGAAAATATCATTATTGTAAGTTATTAGACGTCTTCCGATCCGTGATGGTCGCCACTGGAGATCTTTTCTTCGCTATAGGCTATCAGTTCTATGAGCACTGTAGCTTACCAATTATACCCATTGCTACTTCAACTTCCAAATTTTACGAGCTATTTCGATGACTCTGATTCTTTGCCGAATATCCTTGTTCCGGATTTTATTCTGTAAAGAAACTCCGAGCCTAGCTCTTTCCACTGCTCGTTAAGTGATTCTTAGTCTCTCTAAAAGGCGAGCAGCCAACTACCACTTTCCAGAGCCGTAAGTCTTCACTGGCAACACACGCTTTTTAAACACCCTTGTCTTGAGACACTGTGAGATACTCGACGAGAAGATATTATAACGTAGCTTCCCAAACACTGCCCATCAGAGTCGGATTCTTCGGACGACCTCTTTGTCGAAGTTGGACCTCCCTAACTGAACAATCTGTCCAAGGTAAGTATTATGGCCTACATTTTCAAGAGTATCATTCCCAACAACAATCGGTAAGGTGTAAATGAGGCACACATGGACATTTGACATGAATTTTGTCTTGTCCATGTTCATTTTAAGGCCCACCTGTTGGGAAACGTTCGTGAGCAGTTTCGGAGAAACAATGTCTCCCTGTCTCACCTCTTTCTGCAATTGGATTGGTTTCGTGCTCTCTTCCTGAAGTAGGATGGACATGGTGCCGTTTCTAAATAAACACTCCAACTCTTCAATATACCAATAGTCGAAATGACATCGTTGGACTGCAATACTGCCTAAGTTTCGATTGAATCAAAGGCTTTCCTATAGTCCAAAAACGTTAGACTCTATTATACTCCTCTGTCTTCTTTATAATCTAGCGGAGGGTGTTTATGTGGTGTATGAACTATGATAATAAAACCTTTTTGTAAACCGGCTTGTTCGGGGGCTGGAAGTCACCAAACCTGCGTTCGAGACGGTTCGTTTGACTCTCGAGAACAGCTTGTTGTATGCATGGGACAGAAGTGAGATTGTTCTGTAATTCTTCAACAATGTGTATCACCCTTATTAGAGTTCCGTAGCGAAATGGCAAAAAACGGAAACCTTATAGATTCGTCATGACCGTCCGTATGTCACAGCCACTTTTTTACGAAAGTATATAATAAGAGCTATCCTGTTGAAACTTGGTAAGTAGATGTATAATGTGAACCGCATTAGGATTTAGATACAAAAATAAAAATAAAACTAATTTTGGGGGTTCCCCCCATACTTACAATTGAAACTCAAAATTTTTTTTTTCACCAAACCCATACGTGTGGGGTGTCTATGGATAGGTCTTTAAAAATGATATTAAGGTTACTGACATAATTTTTGTCTAAACTGAACAGTTTGCGCGAGAGACACTTCCAAAGTAGCAATACGTCTGCTTTATTTATAAAACTCATAAACATTAAATATTTTTTTTTATAATCGAAAGGGACTTATGTGATTTTTTTAGTGACTGGGTAATCTTAGAGAAAATATCAAATTACAAACACATAGAGGCTTGAAATATACATCTGATGATATATAACACATAGATATACAACGTTGATTAATAAAAATAATAAACAAAAACCGAAATGAAAACTTTGACGGGCTCTCCTGCAAAAAAGTGACTTTTCGATTTGTGGCCGTTTTGAATTTAAGCAGCGATATTTTAAGGTTCCGCACATTTGAATGAAAAAATAGATGCTTGACATGGTCGCTTGTATCTGTCCGTCCGTCAAGTCCAAGATGGAATATTTTAATAATATAATGGTAAACACGGGGCGAAAGCATCTTGGCTACAATAAATACTAAAAACCAGCTCGAAATTTATTTATGAAAACATTATGTCTCTTAAAAATAATATCAAGATTGATGCAATTTATACTTGTTGATACAAAAAGACTGTCATTAGGCAGACATCTCGTCGAACAAATAATTAAAAAAAAATTGCCAATTTGTCTAGCATTTTAAAATGACCACCACCACCAGCAATATTATTATTATTGTACCTTAATCTGAAACACCAAGTCTGACAACCAGTCTTACCATGGGGTATTGTATTGCCCAGTTACTGGGTTGTGAAGGTCTGATAGGCAGCGTCGCTCCATGTAAAATACTTATATTCAGCTGCATCTGGTTTGACTGGAAGCCGACCCCAATATAGTTGGGAAAAGGCTAGGCAGATGATGATGATGATGATGAATCTGAAACACCGTGGATTTTAGTCAGTACGAGTCTGACAGTCCCTTCCGTTCCATCCTGGGCGGGAAGACTCATTTGACGATGTTACCACGAAAAAAAAATCAATAGGTTTTGTGTGACAAACATACATACATATTCACAAACATAGTACTAACACATCAAAAAGATTTTGAAGAGATTCGAGCCGACATATCTGCAATATAAAAATACATGAAAAAACCCGTTATGTACTTACCTTGTTTATTATTAATTGACTAGCACCTATCCACTAAATTTATCCCGGTCATGTAAGTAATTACTTGATTAACTTTTATTGTTTTTGTTGCACTCACTCTATTTATTGAATTATTTTTATTCTGTACTTTGTACTTTAATGTTGTATTTATATATATGTATTTACGTATTTCATTTCGAGCGTATGGCACTCGTGGGCTGCAGCTGAAAATCAGCGTCAGGTGGCGGACTTTGTGTTGCCACTTGGCATTTATGCTGAGCTGAGGCCCTTTTGGCATTCAAAGATTTGTTTTATTTTATTTCTTAGTTTGAATTAGTTTTAAGTTTTAATGCCAATAAACACAGTTTTCTTTCTTTTCTTTTTATTTAAGATAAGAATTAAGATGATAATGATAATAACACAACATCTGAGGAGGCTCTCGCTTGGCAGCTGGATCAAGCGCCTGAATTAGAAGGCAGTACTTCTGGAAACAGCGCGTATCGTGAGGACAGAGGAGGAGGAAGTAAGATTGCCAATAACATTGCTGGAAATTCACAAAGTAAATCACTATAAGAAGTCTTACCAAGTGACGGTTTTAAAACCACAGAACGTTTTTTCGGCCAGGTGTCCGCAAACCCTATGTTGACTTTGAAATACACGCGCGTACGAAGCTTTCAATACAGTGTAACCAAGGAAGTGTGGTGGGTGAACGTGTGACCATGACCACGAAGTGTGACCACAGTGATGGTACCCTGGTTTCCTTCGAAGAGGCTCTAGACAAGACAGGTATTTGACCACAAGACAAAAATGTTATGGTGTTTTTTTGCGAGTGAGGTGTCGAAGTGTGGTTATGGAATTAGGGTGAAATGTTTGATGGTTTAGTTTATTTTTTATTTGATTGATGATGTAGATTCAAGTCTATCCTTTGTTTCTACTATTTTAGGATTGATGATTTCGCGATAATTTTCATAATTTCTGCTTGTCATTTAAATTTTTGGAAAGTATCCAAAAGTATTGTTTCTTATTCCCGTACTGTTGTTGTTGTGTAAACACTTTCTAGTAAGTCTATGTGTTCTATTGCAGTAATGTTTATTTATATTTTCTTCGTTAATCTTGATAATTGAGGAAAATGCGTGTTGAAAATTTTATTCAGATTTTCAGGTCAACGCTCGGCTTTTTATTATATTTAGATTGGTTTGTTACTTCAAATAGTGCTCTTACGATTCAATTTAAATTTTTTCGTAGAGCAATCACGTACTTGCGAAATTGTGTCTCTTTGTCTCTTTGTATCTTCTTTTCTTCTTAGAATTTACCCACTTCTAGATATAGGCCTTCCCTTTCTTCTGGCACTTGTCGGTTCTGTGTGTTCGAGTGTTTGGACAATTGGATCCGCTATAATTTCGACCCGCTAGATCACTTCAGTAAACCACATTTTTAATTTTTCCTGGACTCACTTTCTTTACTATTATTCTTTATTCTCACTTTTTTAACTATTACTAAGTACACTCACGAATAACTATTTATCATAAACCTAACTGAATGGCGTTTTATTATATTTTGATGAACCAATTTTCCGCTCGACCGTATTCTCAGATAGCCTTAAACAATAGATTTTTAAAATGCGTTCATAGGTTACCAATAAAAACACAGAAATTAATTATTTGGTCAAATTAATGGTTCCGAAGTGGGCGGATCCAGAAGCGAGTGGGTCCAGTAGACCAAAGACTTGTTTCTCATCTCCTTCACTGTTTTATTGATAAATGCTATTTCTTAAAGCATTAAGAGAAGTCGGGATTAGAAGAAGGTCTCTCTTGTGCCTAATATTACTCATGATTGAACTATACTTCGACAATACCTAATATTATAGCAACTGCGTACGTACGGTTGTTGTGCAGCCCGTGTGTTAGCGGCCTAAGCTTGCAGAAGTATCCAGGTATCTACAATTTGTTGGTGTTTGCAATGAGTCCAACGAGTGAACATTTGCGGCGCAAACTGTGCTGCACAGTGCAGGAATCGCATCTTTAGGTATTAATCAAAAAATAATCCATGTATGTAGTTCGAATATTTGTAACAATGTTTACAGTTTTGATGATCGATTTAAAATAATTTGAACTTGATCTTTAAAATTGATAGTCCAGAATTGAAAGCGTATGAATTGACACAAATTGATGCCTTATGCTATAGATTTAGGAATTTCGTGATGATAATGATGAAATAGATAACAGATGTGCCGATAGTCGTATCATCATCATCTGCCTAGCCTTTTCCCAACTATATTGGGGTTCGCTTCCAGTCGAACCAGATGCAGCTGAATCAATCAGTATTTTACATGGAGTGACTGTGCCGATAGTCGTATCCAATGGCTTAATTGCCAAGAGCCTCGAACAACATCTGAGGAGGCTCTCGCTTGGTAGCTGGATCAAGCTCTTGATTCAGAAGGCAGTACTTCCAGGACGGGATCCCTGCGTGCTTTCGAAAGTTGTTTGTTCAATTTTTATTATTATCGAACTCGTTATGTCGAAAATTCAGTTTTATGATGTTTTATTATATCGATGCTTCATTGGTGCGATGTAACGTTTGTGCGAAAAATCTTGTTGCTAAATTCTACCGCGATTGCTCATTTTTTGGTAGTTTGGTTGACATGGTTTTTCGAAACATTTAATTAATAATCAGGTGGACACGGTCCGTATTGTTAGGAGGGCTCTTGAGAGAGGAATCTCTCAAGAGCCCTAATTACCTGTAGCCCGGACCTTGTTCCCAATGCTGGTAGCCTACATTTTTTATTTATTTTTAAACGTTCTTTTATTTACCCTTTGATAGTGATGTCACTAAGAAAAGGGGTCAGTTTTCTCTGAAGCTTAACTCACGTTTTTTTTTCTTCTCTCGCAGGCAATGGCCTCTACAACTTGCTGCTGGTGATGAGCTGTTCCCTCATCCTCCTTGCAATAGGCATAGACCTATTTGGGTTCAGCCTGGTGGTAGCAGCTGCCTGTGACCTAAAACTTACCGTCATGCAGAAGGGGATCCTCACTTCTTTGCCTTTTATAGGTGAGTACGTACATGCCTTTTTTAAACAACTTCAAATGCAGAAGGGCCTCCATTCGACTGGTCCTTTTTTTTTTGTTATGCAGACTGGCTTGTTGGTCTAGTGGTTAGTGACCCAGACTGCTATGCCGGAGGTCGTGGGTTCGATTCCCACCCAGGACAAATTTTTGTCTGATGAGGACGATCATTTGTTCTGTGTCTGGGTGTAATTTATCTATGTATATGTATGTATTTAGATATATATAAGTATGTTTATCAGTTGTCTAGAACCCATAACAAAAGCTCTGCTTAGCTTGGGACTAGATGGCGTATTGTGTGATAGTTGTGGAATATTATTATTATATTATGTTTGTTACTTCACGACTACCAGTCTTATTTTGTTCGATGCAGTATGTCTGTCATTTGGTCCCATAATAGTAGATTATTAACCAAGGGGATAAAGCAGTGTCTTCTGTCGCGGGTGACGATTTAAATCGCGAGCTTAGCGAAGGACTCGAGGTTTACTCCCGAGCGAAGCGAGGTTGTTAAAAACTTAAATCACGAGCGAAGCGAGGGATTTAAGACGAGTCCTGAGTGTAGCGAGGGATTAAAGTTCACCCAAGACTAAGACAGCTTTATCACCGAGGAAAATACTCTACTTTTCGTACCATTTGCGAAAAAATTAAAACAATAATAATATGAGATAAGCATTTATTAAACATTAACTTATTTATAAAAATAAATTTAAGTAAATTTGAAGAAAACAAAAATGCGGCAAATTCCTCGATTAATATTTTTTTGTCGGAAAAGCAAAGGCATCAAGCTCATACGGCCTCTTCGGTTTTCGTAATTTTATTGAATAATCATAACTGCATATCAAATGCGTATTCATTTTTCAAAAAGTTGTATAATGCTATAAATACAAACTCAATGTTGTAAAGACAGACTGATGTAGTTCAGTATCGGTAAGTATTCCAAATTTAAATCACATTCTCTCCCTAGAGGTGAATGAAATTCAGTACAACTTTCTTTCCCTGTTTTTAACAGATTAAAAATTACTATTGTTATGTACGCTTTTTGTGGCATAGAATGTCACTTTTTTGAGCAAGTCGTACGAAAAAATTCATTTCAGTTTGCTTCAGTATAGCTGGAGAGCTACTGAACCCTGCGACTAACGGTCTTCCTGTAAGGTTAGAAATTTGTACACGTAATATTTATAGCATGCTAAGAGCAATAGCGACGACCTGCCAGGCGTCAGCCGTGCACATCATTAGACAATTTAATTTTCAAAGTGTAAAAAAAATTGAAAAAAAAAACTTGTTCCTGTAAGCTTAAAAATTTAACAGGATGTAGTTTATTTATTGTAAATCTTGGAAAAAAAATGACAGGCGATTACAAGGTGCACAAGTATGTGACAGGCGAATTGAAAAGTGCAAAGTTGATGAGGAAAAATAAACTTTCTCCTGTAAGATCAAAATTATTTCGCGTTTGGCTGAACTGATTTTGATGCCGTTTTCAGAAAAGTGTGCGTTACATTCCGAGAAAGGTTTTAATATATGTATAGGGTGAATTTTTCAACTGGGCGTGGATGGCTATCTCCGAAACAATGAGGAATATCGAAAAACGTTGAAAGGAATCTCGAGGCCGATTTTGACGAAAATAAAACTGCATCGTTGGATTTTAGAAAAATCAATAATCCTGGCCAGGAATCCAACCCGCTGATTTTGGAAAAAAATCAAAGCTCGTATTATTACACCATTCGATAGTGTTGCTAATGAGGATCAAATTCTGGGAAGTGATCATATAAGGCAAACTTAAGGAAATAGCAGATTTTCATGAAATTGCTATATTTCTATGTTACTATGTTCTACTGCAGCTATAATTTATTTATAATTGTTTTCAATCATTCAGTGGATTTGATGTCTCAACAATCCCAGTGTATTCAGCAATACGAAATTATTGAGTTGAACAAAAATAAGCGTTATTTCAAAGAAGAAACGGTTATCTTATGTTCCGAATACAGTTATCGTCTTGAACATTCATAAGTTTCTTTTTTCAATTATACGTTTTCCTAAAGTTTGCCGTATATCATTACTTCCCAGAATTTGATCCTTATTAGCAACACTATCGAATGGTGTAATAATACAGGCTGTGATTTTTTTTCCAAAATCAGCGGGTTCGATTCCTGGCCAGGATTATTGATTTTTCTAAAATCTAACGATGCAGTTTTATTTTCGTCAAAATCGGCCTCGAGATTCCTTTCAACGTTTTTCGATATTCCTCATTGTTTCGGAGATAGCCATCCACGCCCAGTTGAAAAATTCACCCTGTATATTAAAACCTTTCTCGGAATGTAACGCACACTTTTCTGAAAACGGCATCAAAATCAGTTCAGCCAAACGCGAGATAACTTTGATCTTACAGGAGAAAGTTTATTTTTCCTCATCAACTTTGCACTTTTCAATTCGCCTGTCACATACTTGTGCACCTTGTAATCGCCTGTCATTTTTTTTCCCAAGATTTACAATAAATAAACTACATCCTGTTAAATTTTTAAGCTTACAGGAACAAGTTTTTTTTTTCAATTTTTTTTACACTGAAAATTAAATTGTCTAATGATGTGCACGGCTGACGCCTGCCAGGTCGTCGCTATTGCTCTTAGCATGCTATAAATATTACGTGTACAAATTTCTAACCTTACAGGAAGACCGTTAGTCGCAGGGTTCAGTAGCTCTTGGACTAGTAGGTAGTAGTAGTAGTTTTATGACCGTTTTTCACTGGGTACGATAACGATGTTATTTCCGGTACTACGAATTACGTATTTGACAAGAGTTTGGGTTGAATTTTTAAACTTAAAAAAAACGGTAAAGTGAAAAGCTTTAAAAATAATAGGCTTTATTTATTTATTTTTGCCATCGACTTCCGAAACACCAGACAAGTTTTTTACAAAATAATAGATAATAATATAAAAATATACCGAAAATCACAAGGAGGTAGGTATTGCAAGGCCTTTATGAGCTTCACGGACGCTTCATGGGCCCGATGTAGATTTTCTAGCGTACGTGTCTTGGCTACGTTTAGGCCAACTCGAATTTTCTTAAATTCAAGTCAACAAGAGACGTAGATACCCAGTGAATGACAGCTCTGAAGTACTCACACAATGTCGGCTATGAAACTATATACAAGGAAGATTGAATCTATACAATGAAAATACAGTTGTACAATCTTCAGAAGGCGTCACGGCTCGCATTGTGAGGAGGTTCCTGTCTCTGGAGCCCTAACCACCGCTTCCACACCGGCGGATCACTAGTATTATATTTTCAAATGTTTTTAGGGTTCCGTAGCCAAATGGAAAAAACGGAACCCATAGAGATTTGTCATGTCTGTCTGTCTGTCCGTCCGTATGTCACAGCCACTTTTTGACGAAAGTATAAAAGCTATCCTGTTGAAACTTGGTAATTAGATGCATTATGTGAACCGCATTAGGATTTTCACACAAAAATAAAACAAAAACTTAATTTGGGGGTACCCCCCGTACTTAGAATTGAAACTCAAAAATATTTTTTTCGCCTGACCCATACGTGTGGGGGGTATCTATGAATAGGTCTTAAAAAATGATATTGAGGTTACTAATATCATTTTTTTCTAAATTGAACGGTTTGCGCTAGAGACACTTCCAAAGTGGTAAAATGTGTCCCCCCCCCCCCTGTAACTTCTAAAATAAGAGAATGATAAAACTAACAAAATTATATGATGTACATTGCCATGCAAACTTCAATTGAAAATTGGTTTGAACGAGATCGAGTTATTAGTTTTTTTTTAATACGTCATAAATCGTAAACCGCAATTTACCTTGCAAAGTTATTACCAACTACAAGAACTTTTATATTATGTTACTTGCTGCTACGGAACCCTATATGGGCGAGTCCGACTCGCACTTGGCCGGTTTTTAGGGTTCCGTAGTCAACAAGGAACCCTTATAGTTTCGCCATGTCCGTCCGTCCGTCCGTCCGTCCGTCCGTCTGTCCGCAGCTTAGCTCAGAGACGCCCAGTACTAGAAAGCTGTAATTTGGTGTAAATATACGGATTTGTTGCGCCGAAAAAGTGGTAAAATAAAATCTCGTAAAATATTTTTTTTTAGGGTACCTCCTGTACACGTAAAGTGGGGATGTTTTTTTTATTTCTCGCGTACCCCTTAGTGTGGGGTATCATTAAATAGGTCTTTAAAAAATATTGATAGTTTCGATAAGCAATATTTTGATAAAAAGATTTGTTTGTGAAATATTAAGCTTTAAAGTGCTAATTTTTGCTCGACTCGACTGTCCCCCCCCTCTACCAGCTAAACGGTTATGTTTGGGGGTGTGGAAAAATTCACAATAGTAGTATATTTAACGAAGTTTTAAGGAAAATTATCATGACTAAGTAGGCTTTACAAGTTTACGAGTAATCGTCGACCAACTTATAAAACGTACTTGGATAACATATTTTCCTAAACAAAATGTATCGCAGAACTTGTTCTTCAACTGCAAATGTAAGTTTGTCAACTTTTTTTTTACAGCTAGGTAGGTATGTTTTGGGGATAGGTAGGTTTTTACTGTCAACTATTTTTAACTAACTTCGAAAAAAGGAGGAGATTCTCAATTCGTCGTTATCTTTTGTTTTATGTATTTTCCCCGATTTCTCAAAGACGCCTGGACCGATTTTGAAAAATCTTCTTTTTAAAATTAAATTCAGCGAATCAGTTTAATTAGTTCGCCTATGTATTTTGATAGGCAACTACGGAACCCTACACTGTGCGTGGCCCGACACGCACTTGGCCGGTTTTTTTATTTATGAAATATTAAATAATTGTTTGAAAATTAATTAACGGAATAATACTATAAAATACAACAGGGAGATAAAAATCAGAATATGGTGAAAGGACAATAACAAATAAAAATAAAATTATCAACAATAACAAAACAATTGACGGTGTTCATAAAGAAACCAAAAAGTAGTTTGCGGTTGGACACAGAGACAAGCCCCTTTACTTTGTGTAATTTATTTTCATCGCTAAAGCTGATCGTAGTCTACAGTCATGACAGTTTTAAGACATTTTTTTTTTGTTGTCGCCATAGATGTCCCACAACTGGCTATAGGCCCTCCAAGTATTGCGGTACTAAAGAAAGAAAATTTTATTTAGCAAGCCATATACACACAATAACAATAAAAAAAACGAGAAAACAATGAATGTAGGTACCATGTGCATCACGGCTGTGCCAAATAGGCACAGTTCAGCAAATAGCCAGGCCACAGGGTGCCTGACGCTGGTTTTCAACTGAGCCTTGTGATACGTCACAGGTGTAAATCAGCTTTATAGTGGGTGAGTTAAAATAATTAAATAAAAAAAAGTGTAACAGAATAAAATAAAATGTATAGGTATAAAGAAATAGGAATACAGAAATAGGACACTAGAATACAGGGCTATTGAACGATCACCGTGGATTTTAGTCAGTACAAGTCTAAGCCCCTTCGTATACTACGCGACGCAAGTCTCCGATACCTTACGATTTTGGTATTCATTGACGCGTGCTTGTGTTCGAACTTCTATGGGTTTGTATTGCGATAGCCGCTTGGATACCGAAGTCGTAAGGTATCGGAAACTTGAGTCGCCTTGTGTACGAAGGGCCTAACAGTCCCTCCCGTCGCACCCTGGGTAGGAGGGTTCATTTGATGATTTGACCACGAGGCTTTCCATTGTACTCTTTTCACTAATTACTCTTTCAGACTATTGCTATTGCTCTGAAAAAAGATTGTCTAAAGCCTATAAGAACTGCAAGCAGACAAGTCTGACTAACGGCTGTCTGTTTTCATTTAAAATGTTTTCAAGCGCGCACATCATTAAATTCTCTTCTAGTCTCTGCTTATTTATACAGCAGCATCGACAAAGTCATCGCGTAATAGACTAAACAATTTTGTTTCTCGTGATGTGTATTGCGTGGTAGACATAACCTTTCATTTTTTGATTGTTGAGACACAAGACAGGTCTTTTGTAAAACTTCTGTGACCCTAGTATGCACTCAACCTTAAACTCTCAAAATGGCGACGAAAACCATTGTGAGAAACAAATGTGGTTTAAACCAAAAGGTGACATAGCGCCAACTAAAGACCTGAGGCCTCGTCACAGGATTTCTGATTTTATTTTTCCACATTCATGCATCTGGTTATACAAGCACGTCGATTGCGGGTACTACTCACCCGACCTTTTTGAAGCACTTCCCCAATAAGGCCAGGTGGCCTACCATGAACTACTAGATCCAGATCCAGTTTAGGCTGCGGGAAAGAGATGGCGCTAGACGACTTGTATTGCTCTGTCTCTTTCAGACAGTCTGAACTGGATCGCGTTATAATAACAGCTCGTGGTAAGGCCTCAGGACAAAACGTCACTGAAGTTCAGTAATCAGTCTTTTCTTCTATTTCCAGGTATTCTCCTAGTGTCGTACCTCTGGGGTTACGTGTCGGACACCAAGGGAAGGCGCTTCACCCTGGTGATCCCCATGATGCTGTCATTCATACTGTCCTGCATCAGCAGCCTGTCTCCACACTGGCTCTTCCTGGGACTTGTCAAGTTTCTATGTGTTTGTTTGTAAGTTACTTTTCAGTTATTTCTTTTTTATTATCTTCGTAAAGTCCTTTCCTTTCATAGTTGTTTTTTTAGTACGACGCAAAAATGAGGGTGTTTTACGATTGTGGCTGTGTATTTGTGTGTCTATCTGTAGCGTCGTATTTTCTAAACAAATGAATCGATTAACCAGAATGGACGATGGCCTTAAAAATATAACATTTCAATGGACTTTGGATTACAGCCATTGAAAACCTTCTCTTTTTTAAGTCGGTTATAAACAAACGAAGTGCAGTAAGTGTTACAGAAACGTATGATATGATTCTCATGATTAAAAACTGTTATGAATTTCAATACCGGGTAGTTTACTAATTCTGATGGATTCGTTTACTTAGAAAGATAACAAACGGAATGCTTGGTAAACGATTTCTGTGAACTCGGCAAAATTCTCCCAGGGCAATCTTGCTCGTGTCATCATCATCTGCTTAGTCTTTCCTAACTATATTGGGGTCGACTACCAGTCTAACTGGATGCAGCTGAATATCAGCATTTTACATTGAATGACTGCCTGTCCGACCTCTACAACCCAGTAACTTGGTAATACTGTACCCATTGGTAAGATTGGTTGTCAAACTTTCAAGCGAACTAACTACTGAGCAGTGGTAACCGAGTGGTATCGGCCCCGACTTACGAGTTGTAGGTCGTGGGTTCGAACCCAGCCAGGCGCATTACTTTGTGTAATTTATTTCATCACCACTACTCTCAAAATGGTGAAGGAAAACATCGTGAGGAAACCGGCATGTCCTAGAGCCAAAAATTCGAAGACATGTGACATCTACCAACCCACACTGGGCCCGCGTGGTGGATTATGGCCCACTCCCTCTCACAGAGAGGAGGCTTGTGTCCCAGCAGTGGGAACATTTATAGGCTGATAATGATAATGATAGCTACTGAGTAATGGCTGCCTAAAATCTATAAATGACAGCCGGGACCAACGGCTTTACGTGCCCCTGAGACACGGAGGAAATTCGGTATGATGGATGGTCACTTACCAAAAACCAACCACGTCAAGGAAGATTATAGACCTGCGTGGCTGTTATCACGTAGCGACGAGCTTCTCTAATCACAATCTACAATCTAGCTTGTTTAATATTTTAATAAAAATACCCCCACTTGTACTTTCAAAGGTGTCTTGAAGTTATTATCTGGGGAATGCATCCCTACGACTGTATTACAGAGAGGGCGATTTAAATCAACTCAGATGAACACTGCTGGCATGCGTGTTATTTATTTCTACTTCCTTATTAAAGCGAAGATAGTTACTATACTCTACATTTATTACTACACTCTTTGGTTTACAACCATAATTTCTACGATAGTACTTTTACGACTCTAGTGGTATCATTATTGGAATTTCACTAAATGTTATTGAAATGGGAAAGTGAGTTTGTTTGCTATGCTCTCACACCTAAATCGCTGACCCAATTTTGAGGAATTTTGGGAATTTTGGCACCACATAGGCTACCTTCTAAACTGCTGTGACGGCTGAGCGATCATATCAGTGATGGTAGGATTCACCAGAGCCGCCTGGATTACGATCACCATCTTTTCGGAGCCAAACAGTTTTCATTGCATTCCGTCGCGTAGGGTCGGAGGAGTTCCAGTACCTTCTAGATGAGCTAACCCCATCTTGAGCCTCATCTTTGGGCGGGCATGCGGACGGTGAGTTATGGGTGACTAGCCGTACGATCTGTCAACAATCTGACGGGGAGAGCCAATTAGAGCGCCAATGCCTGCCGGGATCGCGGAACTGTCTCATCAGGTAACCGTGACCCTAGAACGTAAAAGGCTTTTTAAGCTTCACCGTGGATTTTAATTGGAACATAAAGGGCTATTGAAGGACACCGTGGATTTTAGTCAGTACAAGTCTGGCAGTCCCTTCCGCCCCGCCCTGGGTAGGAGGATTCATTTGATGAATTTACCATAAAAGCCTCATCGCTCATGCTTGAGGACTAAGAAAAAACATAAAATAATGAATAAAAATTGCTGGTAAAAAAGAAATTAAGAAAAATCACATGCGCTTCATGGAAAAATCCAGCCACATCTTGACAATCAATACTGTCATCCTTTCTCACAATGCATGGAACATATTAATTTGACCCGTTTAATTGTGCGGCGCGAGCCGACTGGCCTGGCACCCAGGGCCGTAGCTAGTGCTAATTGGGCCCCGTATCCAAAAAAATATTGAGGGGCCTTGGGCTGAAGTGGTGCAAAGCTCAAAAAAGGGATAACAATTAATTTAGTAAAATTAACAAAATAGTAATATGACTATTATTGTTTGAAGAGTTTTATTATTAGTAAAATGCAAAGGAAAACGTAAAAAGCCTCGGTTGGACTCGTATAAATAGAGGTTTTTGTAGAGCGTGAGCATGTGAGAGAGCGAAGCGAGCTCGAAAAATTGTTTTTTGGTCGTTATGTTACATGTTATTATTTTTTTTGAAATTAGTATTATAATTATAATATTCCACAACTATCACACAACGCCATCTTTACCCAAGCTAAGCAGAGCTTGTGTTATGGGTACTAGACAACTGATAAACATACTTATATATTTATTTCTAAATACATAAATACTATAGATACTTAAATTACACCCAGACACAGAACGAATATCGTGCTCATTAAACTAACATTTGTCCTGGGTGGGAATCGAACCCACGACCTCCGGCATAGCAGTCAGGGTCACAAACCACTAGACCAACAGGCCTGTCAATTACGTTGAATCGAGGGGGCCTCGTAGTAAGAATTTAAAATAGTGTGTAAAAATGTGATATTTTCCTTTATGCGTCGGAGGCACCTGTTATTCGGGGGCCCCATATATGGTAGATCCGCCGGCAGCTACGTCCCTGCCGTATGTATATGTGCCACATTTCGCCATTCGTTCATCAATGTCAAGTGTTTATAGGATGGGAAGATTCGAGAAAACAGATTGTGGAAACGTTTTTGATACAAGTCTATTTTTGGCATGTTTTCTGTTCTGTATTTGGGACAGTGATATAAGTAAAAAAAAAAGTAAAATTCAACTGGGTTACATCATGCTGTGGGCCAAGGGGTCAAAATGAGTTGTGGTATAGGCATACACATAAGCAACTCTAAATACGAGCATAGATAACTACTTTTGAGTTGCGAGCGCAGGTTTAATTAAACAGAGAAAGAGTCGGAAGAAGTGTGCTATTGGAAAAAAAAAGAAATTTCCAAATCAGTCCAGGTGTTATCGAGAAACCGGGGAACATACATTATCTACGTTAGCTTTTGCCAGCTGCTTCGAAAATATGTTGATTATTTATTTGAACCAAACAAATAAGGCAACCATCATCAAAATCAATTAAACAAAAATCTTCTATATACATATAATAAATTTGTAGAAAAGTGTTGTCTGTACAATGGAAATATATAAAAAAAAAGTAGCAGGGGTTGTTGTTATATCGATGCCGAACCCGAAAATGTAGTTAAATTTTTTTTTGTCTGTTTGTCGGTTTGTCTGTGTGTTTGTGCACGCTAATCTTCGGAACTACTGGACGGATTTGAATGATTTTTTTTTTGTTGTATAGGTATTAAGTCCGGTTAACATATAGGCTATAATTTATCTTGGAAACTTGAACACCTGATGCAAACCGCAACAGACCTGCTTAACTATAAGAGATACAGAAATGGTGCCATAGCAAAAATTGTTCCACGTGATGAGCATTTTCTGCTGAGAGAATAAATTTGAAGATCCTGGACACCTGATGTGGAACACAAAGAGCCCAGCTACACTATGACATATACAGGAACGACGTCTTAGCAAGAGTTTTTCAGCCTGATAAGCACTCTCTATTGCTGTATAAAAATTGAAGATCTGGAACACCTGATGTCGAACTCCAAGAGCGCAGCTACACTATAACATATACAGTAAAGACGTCTCGGCAAGAGTTGTTGAGCCTGATGAGCAACCTCTGTTGTCGTATAAAAATTGAAGATCTGGTACACCTGATGTGGAACTTCAAGAGCCTAGCTACACTATAACATATACAGTAAAGACGTCTTAGCAAGAGTTGTCCAGCCTAATGAGCACTCTCTGTTGTCGTATAAAAATTAAAGATCTGGTACATCTGATGTGGAACTCCAACAGCCCAGCTACTTTATAACAATAGAAATGACGTCTTAACAAGAGTTGTCCCGCCTAATGAGCACTCTCTGTTGACGTATGAAAATTGAGATCTGGAACACCTGATGTGGAACTCCAAGTGCCTAGATACACTATAACATAGACAATAAAGACGTCTTAGCAAGAGTTGTTGAGCCTGATGAGCACTCTCTGTTGACGTATGAAAATTAAGATCTGGAACACCTGATGTGGAACTCCAAGACCCCAGCTACACTATAACATATATAGGAATGACGTCTTAGCAAGAGTTGTTTAGTCTGATGGTCATTTCCTGTTGACTTACAAAAATGAAAGATCTAGAACGTCTGGAATCGTCTCGCGCATCCCGTTGTTTTCCCGTCCCCAGGCTCTTAGAATTCGACGTTTCAGATCTTCGATTTTGACGACCCCGTCGTCGCTGGCATAAGCAACAGGATCCGCGTACGAAGTCGCGGGCAGAAGCTAGTAATAAATATAGAGTGGAAAAAGTTAAATAAATATGAATTGATGACACGGAGACGAGAGTAGATTATTTCTGGACTTTTTAGGAAACTGTTTCTTAAATAACATGTCAATCCATCAGATTTTTTGTGTTATTTTTATAATACTAGGAGAGCTCGGTGAATTTTTGCGAAAGTGGTTGAGCCACGCTGAAAACTTGCTCAATACTTCTACTTTCAGCAACTCGCACCAGTTACTGGCGTCAGCAACTCCCTCCAGTTACTGGCGTCAGCAACACGCTCCAGTAACTTGCGCCAGCAACCTGCTTCACCTGGAATTGAGAACCTCCTCCTTTTCTTCGTCGATAAGTATCCAGTTTTAATTCCGTGAGACAATAAACTAGGCCTGGATACAGTAAGCAGTCCCACCGTCATGCAAATGCGTCCATTTACTGAGGAAAGCTAAAGGCTATTTAACATCACACTACGACCCATCACCTAACCTAGCAGCCGGTGTGAAGCACGAGGAACAGCTAGTCATTCATAGTTGTACATTCCAGTGCCTGTGCAGCCAACTCCGCCACGTACACCCTGGTGGGAGAGTCATGTATCCAGCGAGTTCGGAACCGGTACATGCTGCTCATGACCTGCCTGATTCTGCTGTCACCTGCTGTTGCTGGGGGTAAGTGGCCTGTTCTTTATGAAAGACTAGCTGTACCGAAAAATAGGGTGGTTGTAAAATTGCCACCACTAAAAATAGTATGACGTGTTTAAATTAGCGGCAGTTTTTCTTTTGTTAATTTTGCTAACTGTAAATTCGCCCGATTTCTTTTTTCCGCACGGATAGCAGAACAATTAAATAATCAAATCCAGCACGAAACTACAGAAACTGAAGACACAATGTGGAATCTGAACAGAAAGTACAGGATCATGGAGGTGTTGGTGCCACCGCCTTAAGTAAAAATTATGAGAAAGAAGATAATATGTGGCAAAACAATAACAAAATCCAGCGGTGGCGAATTGACTTTCAATGTATGAGGTTTAAAAATTGGGATTTTTTAGGGAGCAATTTATTTCAATGTGGAATTAACCTATATTTTTGCTGAGTGGGAAAAAACAGACTCCCTGAAACTATTAGCTCATCCTTGTCGACAATATGGTTTGAGTCTTTTCTGCGTAACTTTGTTCAATATCTTTCTCTCATACTCTTTTCCATTATATTATTTCTCCAGTTATCACCTACCCCACTCTCAAGTTACCCGTTGAAGTAGAGGTGCCCTGGCTGAACATCGTCTACACTCCTTGGAGGCTACTCATCGTCGTCCTTGCGTTACCATCAGGGATCGGAGCCGTGTGCATCTACTTCTTCTGCGAATCTCCCAAGTTCCTCTTCAACTCTGGCAGGACTGATGAAGCTTTGGAAGTTCTGAAGCATATTTATGCTGTTAATCATAGGTCTTCTAAAGACGATTATCCGGTAAATAGTCTTTCTTATTAATTTACTAACGTGTATAGATCAATTGGAGCGACGATCTACTAAAGGCAGCCGGCAGAGACTGTATGAGAAAAGCAGTGATATTCTCTATAGACACAGCCGCAACGCTTATGATACCCTGATACTAAAGTTTCCTACGCGGCCGCAGCGCTTACGATACCCTGGTACTAAAGTTTCCTATTCACTAAGCAGTCTCAGCAGCGACACTAGTGCTCACCGCTAGCGCTGCACGATCCGTCAACCTCAAAGCCGATGTAGCGATGAGATTTATTATAGAGAATGCCATAGTAGAACAGGGCTCAGTGGCGCATATTGAGAGAGGCATAATTATGTCAAGCAGTGGGCGAATGCAGACTGATGATGATTATGATATAGATTAATTTCTATGTAAATTCAGCAAGTGGAATCGAGTTTCTTAAATTCGGCAAAAGAAATTATCATATAGAAAGAAAGAAAGTTTCGACTGTTTCTTCTCAGAGTAGTCAGATGGGAAACACCGACCTCATCTAGTTTAATTTAAATATCATGTTCTGGTGTGTCTCCATTTTTTATTACGAATACAGAGCCAAGACAAGTTCTCAATAGCAAAAACTTCGAAGTTCTTCCCTTACAGAAATTTCAAAATCTTTCTCCTTTTCCAGGTAAAGTCGTTCTCCTTAGAAGGTCAAACTGTCAGGAAGGAGATGTCCCTAATCAGGGCAATGTTTGAGCAGAGCGCCCCCCTCTTCAGGCCCCCCTACGTGTGGAGGAGTGTCCAGTTGTTCTACATCGTCGCCGTCGTGTACATCACGTGAGAACCAGGTTTTATATCGTAATCTATGTATACTAACCTGACTACGGTTTGACGCTATGTGCGAAGTTGGTGGTCATCATCATCATCATCTCAGCCATAGGACATCCACTGCTGAATATAGGCCTCCCCTTTTGATCTCCACAGATACCGGTTGGAAGCGACCTGCATCCAGCGTCTTCCGGCGACCTTTATAAGGTCGTCTGTCCACCTTGCTGGTGGTCGTCCTACGCTGCGCTTGCTAGTCCGTGGTCTCCACTCTAGTACTTTTCGACCCCATCGGCCATCTGCTCTGCGAGCAATATGGCCTGCCCATTGCCACTTCAGCTTGCTAATCCGGTGGGCTATATCGGTGACTTTAGTTCGTCTACGGATCTCCTCATTTCGGATTCGATCACGTAGAGAAACACCTAGCATAGCCCTCTCCATAGCTCGTTGAGCGACTTTGAGCTTTGAGATGAGGCCGATAGTGAAAGACCACGTTTCGGTGCCGTAACTCATCACTGGTAACACACATTGGTTGAAGACTTTCGTCTTGAGGCACTGAGGTTAGGGGTTAGGGTTAGGGAAGTTGGTGGTGGTGACTTTAAAATCAATTGCAGAGCG
This sequence comes from Agrotis clavis, assembly GCA_954870645.1. Lineage (NCBI taxonomy): Eukaryota > Metazoa > Arthropoda > Insecta > Lepidoptera > Noctuidae > Agrotis > Agrotis clavis. Next base: position 24,355,179 of record OX940928.1, on the reverse strand, counting down.
CGATGTGGCAGAGTGTCAAGTTTACGGCACTGCAAGAGTGGCAGTGTCCCACTTAATGCGCATCAAATAATTATGATGGTTGCAAAAGGGGCACACCCACGCCACGAAAAGAATTGGCAGATTTTTGGCGCCCAATAAAGTAGTTGTAAAGTGGCGGTGGCCGGCGTGTAAGCGCGCATTATGAAGAACAAGGTGTAAAAAACTCTCTCATTCTTTATAGCAAAGAAAGATTTTCACAACCAGGCAGGGGTTATACAAGGTGGGCTACTGGGCCCGACGGTTATTCTCAGAATTCCGTAATGGACATCTCTGATTGTGCGATGCAGGATTTTTAGGTAAGAATTTGTAAGTGTTTCAGGGTAACAATTATTTTAACAATTCAATATTAACAATGTTGGTTTGACAACAAGATTTCTAAAATAGCAAAACCGCAAAAATAGTCCTGATTTTTTTTTCAACAGGAACAACAGTTTCTTAGTCTGGCTGCCATACATCCTCAACCTGATCAGGTTGTCAATGGAGAGCGGCACTGGAACAGGCAACATCTGTGAACTGATCAGCAGTAAGCCTATCGTGGCTTTTAGCAATACGACTGAGGACATTGTGAGTATCTAGAAATGTGTCGGCGCGGCGAATCTAACTGAATAAGTTAGACGGACAGACGATGGCAAATAAGTACTAAATACAGAAAGGCTAGGTACCTAAATGTCAAGTTTGACACTTAATAATTATGTCGGCACGAGTAGCGCAGTGGCTGAACACTTCCTGCACGGAACAAATATTTGTATGACCTTCAAGTAGTTTTTCCGGGTCTGGGTGTTTGTGTATATGTGGGTTTCTATATTTGTAAACGCACCCACGACATAGGAGGAATTTCAATTTAAATAAAATGAAGAAAAAAACATCTAGCAGACCCAAATTGTTGACTGCCAATAGAAAACGATGATAGTCCTTTTCTTCTGTTTCTTAAGTTTAATCAATTTGTGTTGGCCTCATGTACGTATCATTGACTTATAAAACATTCTCAATTAATTTCAGACCCTGAAAGCCTGCACTGGCAGAATAGAATACAACGTCATTTTAACCCTCATCGCTTCCCAATCCGTCTTCGCGTTCTTCAACTTTGTTATCTCCTACCTCCAGAACTTTAGGAGGGTGGTCTTAATCTGCATCCTCTGTCTGTCCTCTCTCAGCGGGACCTTGCTCAACCTTGTCCCTGAGCCTATCTCTAGTGTATTCTTTTTCATGGTCTTCACTTGCACCTGTTTGGGGATGGGCATCCTGGCTTCGTATTTTGTGGATATCTATCCTACTTCTTTTAGGTAAGTGGTTTAGTTATCTGTACTGTATTGTATACAATCTGAAGAGTTTGTTTTTGCTTGTTTGGCTGAACGCGGTAATCTCAGGAACTACTATTACAAATTGTTTATTTACGATTCGCGACGATATTGCGTTTAATTATTATTTATGTCAAAGATCCCATTTACTTCACCGTCAGAAGAACATGAAAATTCGTTCTAGGGCCTCTAAATGCCCATTACAAGTGACTACATTTTCAGAGTCTAATGTGCCTGAAACTGTGAGTTAGCAATTGTTCCCAATCGAATTATTTAGGCGTTTCATTCTTCTAACTAAATCTTTTAGCCTAATTTTATAAGTTTTCATAATATATCTGATATTTTTTCAGGGGCATGGCCACTTGCCTAAGTATCATGGTGGGTCGGAGCAGCACCTTCATTGGCATCAATGTTGTGGGGAACCTTATTTTCCATCATTGCCAGGTCACCTTCTACTTGTGGTCACTACTTGTGCTGAGTAAGTAAAGAATTTACTATAATCGCTACTAAACCCCTTCTGTAGGACAGAGATGGACTGCAGAACTGTTTTAAGTGGGCAACTCGTGACTAAAGGGAAAAGAGAATAGGTAAGGATGATTTATAGGCAGTAAAATCTGTCTGTCCCTCCACGCAGGGCTTTTTTTTGCCTAGTATAATCATCAAATGAGTCCTGAAACTTATTCGCTCAGGGTAAAGCGGACTCGTACTGACTAAAATCCACGCTGTTCTTACAATAGCCCTTTATGTTTCAGGGTTACGGGTACCTGATTAGGAAGTCCCGTGACCCCGCAGGCGGGGCAGGCGTTTGGCCCTCTATGGGGGCCCCGTCAGATTGGTGGGGCTTGACACATTTTCCAACCCAAAAGAGTTGAGACTTTAGCCCCTTTAGGCAGAGAAGTAGATGTAGTTAAAGGCAGAGATGTACTTAACAGTATTTCGTATTTCATTAATAATTTTCTGTTTTTTTTTTTCCTTTCTTCTTTCACCATTTTGTTTTAATATTTCAGGCAGCGCAATAGCAGCATGGTTCCTTCCACCAGACAAGCCGAAACCAGATGTATCCAAACTGAGTACAGTTGTATCCAAACTAGATGTATCCGTGCCCAAACTAGATGAATACATATCCAAACCGGATGCCGTGTAGCTAAAGATTATGACGATGAAAGCTTTATATCTGTGATTTATAAATATTATATCTTAAGCAGTTGTTAAAAATAGCGATGAGCCGACTTTGATTCTTGCCGTCTAGCCGACTGACCGACTTGTTAGCCGACTGACCGATTAGTCTACCGACTAGTCGGCAAATTTTATGTAGTGCGGATATTTTAGCATGTCATTGCTCAATGTAAGCTATTAAAAACGAATTTTTATTTTCCAAAAAATGCTAATCTTAACTTTTATTTTGAAACAGTTTTTATTTTCATTCGCTTGTGACACGTGATATTTGTTTGCCCGAATGCGCATACAATGATTTCTGATGCTGACTGAGGTTTCCGGACTATCTTAAAAAGATACCGCGGCCGTGGAACGCATAATTCAACTAGAAAGTAGATTGTTTATTGAGCGAAAGCTCCACCCCGTACGGGAAGATACATAACGATTTTTGGTAAATCGTTATTTATAAAAACATTTTTTTTTCAAAACACCCAAATACAATAGGTATTTGTAAATTATGTAGGTACTTAGATGTATTCTAAATTCTAATACTGAAATAGGGCCATGACGGGGCCCCCCTCTAGAGGGCCAAAGCCTGCCGTCGCGGGACTTTTTCCATTACCGTGACCCTGGAACGTAAAGGGCTAATGAAGGACACCGTGGATTTTAGTCAGTACAAGTCTGACAGTCCCTCCCGCCCTGCCCTGAGTGGGAGGACTCATTTGATGATTTTACCACGCTAAAAAAGAAAAATACTGATAGAGGGCCACAGAAAAAAATAATATCCGCATTACATAAAAAATATCCTGTATATCAAGGTCACTTGCACTGACTAGTCGGCTTTACACCGATTAGTCGGCACATCTCTAGTAAGGACATAGCTGTGTAACGTGTTAATGAAGTGTTGTGAGTTTCAAAGAAACTGTTTTAACAGGTGCTGTGCTGTTATAACCAAACAGTTAATAGCAAAGAGAATGGTTAATAGGTACTTATAGTAACATGTTCATGAAAGAATCTTTATTTTATTATTATACCAAAAACCTTTGAATTGACTACTTATAGCAGTGTGTTAGTAACCCTGCCTGACTTAAAACGTAGCAATTTATACATAATATTATACCTAAGCTAAGGAAAACATCGTGAGGAAACCGGCATGTCCTAGAACCAAACATTCGAAGACATGTGACATCCACCAATCCGCACTGGGCCCGCGTGGTGGATTATGGCCCACTTCCTCTCACAGAGAAGAGGCCTGTGTCCCAGCAGTGGGAACATTATAGGCTGATGATGATGATGATGATTATACCTAAAGCTGAAGAGTTTGTTTCTTTGTTTGTTTGAACGCGCTAATTTCAGGAACTACTGGTTCGAATTGAAAAAAAAAAAATGTGTTGGATAGCCCATTTAATGAGGAAGGCTATAGGCTATATACCATCACGCTGCGATCGATAGGAGCCGAGCAGCGCGGGAAACCACGGGGAAACAGTTAGTTCCAAATTTTTTTTTTGAATTTTAAATGCGCAATGGGGATGGCAATTGGGGAACTAATGGCGCTAGCACAGCTAGTTCCCATCATCGTCATTGGTTCAAATCTTATACGTACTTCAAAATAGTACTACCTCATTGGTCGGATTGGGACCTAGCTATGGTGGCGCCATCTACAATTAGCTTTGACCGGCCTTCCCAATGGGGAAGGCCGGTCAAAGCTAAGTATCTAATTTACTACTATTCCAAAAAACTTTTTAATGACAATACTATCATCTGTGTAAGTATTATTGGGTTGTTGTACATTTAATTGTCGCAAAGTTAATTTGCTACAGTTTTACTCAAATATTGAAAGTTAATTCGTCACAGCTTGATTTTGTTATTGTATAGTATGCCACATCATTTCACATAATTTTTACTGAAGACTGCGGCACTAAAACCTCCATGATCCTCTTCTCCTAGTACTTTTAGTTCAGATTCCACATTGTGTCCTCGTTTTCGGTAGTTTTGTGCTGGATTAATTTTTTTTTTCTATCCGTGGGAAAAATATGGGGCGAATTTACTCTAAACAAAATTCGAAAAATAAAACTGTGGCGAATTTACACATACTTTTTTTCATGACGTAAAAATTTTGTGGCGATGTTACAACAACCCCATCTGTGTCAGTATTATTGATCATCGATTGTTAGTTTGCAACGTCACTGAGCGTAATAATAATGCAATAAAATACAATAATAATATTAATGAGTTAATGACTTGATTTTTTCACATAGGTATTATTTAGTTTTGATTACATAAATAAATCAAATCTCGATCCTACTTTATAATATCTTTGCGGGTCGGACAAATAATTGAAAAACTGAATTGGTTAACAAACGTCTCTTTCATGATGTTTTTTTTAATTCGGATTATTGTGATCAGCCCTCGTTAGTTAGAGTTATCACAAGTGTACTTGTTTTGAAATCTGTATCAGTTTATACATAATGTGTATTGTTAAACATTATGTAAGTATGTACAATATACATATTACAAAATTACATAATGTTTAACAATTTATTATTATAGTAGGCAGCTTGTAAATAGGTGAACTAATTATCTCTCTAATAACTATGTTTTAATTTTCTTTTTCAGTTTATATTATTCTTTTGTAGTTATATTTTTTCAATTTTATGTCTTCACCTCAATGATTGTGGTATTTGGTTATTTAATGGCAACTTACATTTATAAAAAAAGTAAAATACTATGTATTTTTTTAATTTTTTCGTACCTATCACATATTATATAAAAAATAATATCCCAAGTAGGTATATTTTATCTTATTAGGATATTGTTGATGTAGTTTTAGGAAATGTTTTGTAAAATAAAAGTATATTATTAAATAAATAATTAATGTCATTTATTTAACTTTTTACTTGTAAAGCGTTATCTAAAATAATACACAATTGTCATAATATATTTACTAGTTTACGTTTTTAACGTTCAGTTAAACTCGTTCATATTTTCCTTAAACCACAGAAAAAATTGTGAATGTTTTTGTTTTTCAAACAATTATGTAGCAATAACTACATGCTGATATGGCCAATCTCTACTTTTTAAATTAAATTATAATAATTATAATTATGTGATTGTTGTCTTTTAAAAAAAAGATCACATTCAATTCTAAGTTTAACATTAAAATTTGATAATATTACCTAAAATAAATACAAAACTCTTAATATTACGAGATCTTATTCTACTTATATCTATTCATAATTACATTTACATTGATTGAACAAAACATTAATTATTTACCTAGTTTTTTTGTCTTTTATCAAAAGCTGATAAAATGTCTTTCAACTTGATTTTTAATCACATACTTACAAACATATAAATATTTTTTTAAACTGCAAGAAATTAATCTGTAAGTATGTACTTTCATCATACGTTGTTAAATAATTCTTTCACTTTTACGTGGTAGAATTTACCAACTGAACTTCTCTTGGATGATAATGATGTTGAAAAAATGTTCTGTACCTATTTACACCTTTAAAATCATTTTTGTTAAGGCACTACATTATGGGCATGCGGGCAGCGAGTAAAGGGCAACTCGCTGCCCGACCAAGGACCATGCCCGGGTCGACGGCGCGTTGTGTCCCACGCGCGCCTCAAAGAGCGTCAGCATAATGACGGGGCCCCCCCCTCTCAGAGGGCCAAAGCCTGCCGGGGTCGCGGGATTATTTCCTTACCGTGACCCTGGAACAGAAAGGGCTATTGAAGGACACCGTGGATTTTAGTCAGTAGAAGTCTGACAGTCCCTCCCGCCCTGCCCGGGGTTGGAGGACTCATTTGATGATTTTACCACGCTAAAAAAAAAAAAAAAAAAAAGGCACTACATTATAATTATCAAATTGTGGTTAGCACACGCATTGATATCTAGCTTCATTTTGCTGATTAATCGTCTACTGCATCCCTCAGCTACGCAAAGCATTCATGCATGGGTGACGAACAAAACTCGAGTGAAACCACATAATACAAGTCTCGGAATAATAATGAACGCATCAGATCCTTGCGCGTGCTTGCATCTCTCAGAATCCGAAGATTTCCAAACTGAGTTCATACGCTGCATTCGAACCTCAGTCTATGTTCGCGAAAGGATATTATAATTTTCGCGAGAACTGCTGGCTAACCGTTCGCGAACTTGTGTTAAGGTGATGCTGTTGAAAGACACTCTCTAAACTTCTAAGACTCACACGATTCGCACTGTTCATTGAAAATTCACAGGTGTGGACGCAGCTTTACGTACCAACCGCTGCATGCTCCATGTCCATAGCAACGGTATGATAACAGAATTCATTCATTGAGGGCTGATTTTTCAATAGTCAGATAACTTTTATCTGAGGAATAAAAATGGCGGTTTGATCTGACTATTGAAAAATCAGCCCTTAAACTTAGTACGTGATTCTGACAGGACAGAACACTGCATGTCGTCGTCGACGTATATCATAAAATTCGTTTATACATGCATATGGATATAAATAACCACTGTGATTCAGAAAGTTTATATCCATATAACTCTGTGACACCGACAAGTGAATACCCACCATAAAAAAGCATTATAATCTGTCTATCACTTATTTGAAATTCTTGTTATCCTAAAAGACTTGATGATCAAAATTTCAAATTCAAATCCCAAAGGATATTTTGCTATAAAAACCTGATCTACGGACGGACTGACACCAATCACACATTACGATTTGTCATTTCCCTATAGAACACTATGGCCCTTCGTACACAAAGCGACTGAAGTCTCCGCAACGTATGCTTGTGTTCGAACCTCTATGGATTTGTATTGCGATAAACGCCTGGACACCAAAGTCGTAAGGTTTCAAGGACTTGCGTCGCGTTGTGTACGAACGAGCTAATATAATTAATTGTCATCTTTAGTTACATTGAATTAAACATGTCTTTACATGACTATTGTATATCCTAAAGCTACATATATGTAGATATATATCTGTCTAGTCCTGTATTCTTCTCTAGTCCAGTGTCTGGCTCTTCTTCTGTTTTCTGAGTAAGATCTTCTTTTTCATCTTCAAGTTTTATTATCATGATGGCACCGATTGATACTGTGGAACGATTGTTTGGTTAGTTAAAGTCATCACTGTCATCTGTCTAGTCTAGAATTTTGCTACAATATAAATTGGAGTCAGCTTCAAAATCTGAATGCGACTACACGTTAAATAAATTTTGATTTACTACTTCTCTTGGACAAACTGTAAGTCTATATAACACAAACTGGTGCTCTGAAAAGGGGAGATCGCAGTAAACCACCAAGGATATTACGGGACATAAGGATAAGTTCTATCAAAACTGGATGGAGGATTTGGTTTTGCAAAAAGTGAAAGGGTTCGAGGGAAGTTTTGCTAGAGGTTGCTGTTTCAACAGAGTTCAAAAACTAAGACGACTGAAAAATTATGTAAGATAATACTATAGCAACTTCTAATCAATTGGAGAAGCCGAGTATAATGATCTTTTCATAAACTACAAAATCAAGAACTCACACGCAAGCAAAGCCCCCACGGCTATAAAGGGTGCAGGACAAGAGAAGTCCAGTAATGCTCCCACTGCCAAGTTGGAAGCTACTCCTCCTGCTCGACCCCACCAGGCTCCCCAGCACACGCCAAGACCGCTGGAAGAGAGTGAAGATGATAATTTAGAAATTGGTAATGACAAAGAAAAAAGGGAACTTATTCCGTGGTTCTATTCTTTTTGTTCTAAGCTAAAAGCTAAATATAAACATTTTTGCAATACGTCGATGATCAGGTGTACTTATAAACTCTCAGATCAGTGATGATTGAGTCGCACCTTTTGAGTGGGCCTATCTTCATCTACTTTCTTTGTCAAGTATAACGTAATAGATTTCAAATATAACGGAATAGTATCACTGGCGACTATAACCAGATCAAATTTTCTAACAAACTAAAAGGGTATTTAACTCTCTAACTAATTGTTTTAGATGTATTCATTTTGTTGGCCATAAAATAATCCCAAACTGCATTTCCTCTGTTGAAACTATTTTATATTTACCTTAACCGCGCTGGCAATGCATGCAACAGCAGTCTAATCAGCAGAACATTTCCGTTCAGCGATGCTGCATTAAGCGCTGCAGCGGCTGCGACTGCAATCTTGTTGAAACTGGAGCAGGAGCAGGCAGTGGCAGCTAAGCATGCGCTGGCGAGAGCACAGACAGCTGTGCAGGCGATGGCTGCTCGACGGACTCCTAAGGCGCCACCTCGAGCACAGAGGATCGCACAAGCAGCATTGCCCAGGACGCAGCATGCGCCGACTATGAGACCGGAAGTGAACACCTGGAAAAAGAAAAACGGCTTTTGAAAATTTTATCCTTATTTTCATCGATCTCGTGGCATCATCATAAGCCTATAAATGTTCCCACTGCTGGGATACAGGCTTCCTCTCTGTGAGAGGTAGTGGGCCATAATCCACCATGGGGCCCAGTGCGGGTTGGTAGATGACACATGTTTTCGAATTTTTGGTTTTAGGACATGCCGGTTTCCTTACGATGTTTTCCTTCATCGTTTTAAGAGCAGTGGTGATGAAATATGTAAATTACACAAAGTAATGCGCCTGGCTAGGTTCGAACCCACGATCGATGCTTACAAAAACGTATTCAATGCTGATAGCTTGGCGCGAATTGGGTAAAAGAAAAATATATTCTTCTGCATCCTGCCAAAACACTAATAGAATATTCACAACCTTTTGGGATGCGATAAAATTTCACAAACCTACTCAAAGTGGTTTCGACTTCGAAACAAAACTTCCATAAGCCATCAAATCAAACTAAGGGATACATTTTCAAAAAGCGGTAGATAGCAGTAACTTGAATTTTATTTTCTACATTGTCTTCGTCTACTCGTGAATGAAGGAATTAAATTAAGAATATTAGAAAGTAGACAGATTTCAATAAAGTTCGATCCTTACCTCCTGATCAATAGTAGCATCACAAGTGCTACCTCCAAAATGATCTTCATAGCTGGAACCGTTTAGCCCAGGAACAGGTATGGCCTTGCTATAGGAGTCATACTGCAGATCCTTCCAGTGGGCTGATGCATTGAACAGTCTCGCGATTTCTGGCTTTGCTGTTGATGCTGCTAGCTTACACTCTCGATTCTGGATGCGTTGAAGAAGCTCTGGGATCCACATGTTTAGGCCGAAGCCACTGGATGCAGTAGAAAAAAGAAATGAGTCCACACACAAAGGAATAATACTTTTTGATCTACTGCTATGCCTTGCATTTCTGGTTTATGTGATAATACTGAACTAGAATCCAAGAAAGCTGATCTTCCTTGGTTTTAATTCCCAGGTTATTATTTGATCATATTTACGTAAATTCCGATTTGCAATGAAAACCAGTTATAGTTTTCCGGTGGTAAAAAAAATAACTAGACTTTTCTTTCTCATTTTTTCTTTTTTCTTTCAATCTTAACCTTGCCCCTCATTAAGAATTTCTCCCGTATCGTAGGTGCGTTTACAAACATTGAAACTCACAAACACCCACACCCGGAATGTTGTGCACTAATACGAAATTCATACTCACGCTGCCATATTAGCGAAGAACATGAAGAGTATCAGGGTAGACTTGACAGCATAGCTCTTGGACACGAAGGTCTTCAGGTCCTTGATGACGCTCAAGAACAACACTTTAGTTCTACTCTCTTCGGTGCCCAGGGTCTTGCCTACGAAGACATCATCTTGGATCAACTTCTTTATCTGGAAGTGAATGAGGTGCCATTGTAGTTACCATTTCAATCGAAAGACAGCCATTAAGTACTGGACGCCTCTCCAAAGGTAAGAGTGAAAGTTTCTAGAGACTTAACACACAAGAACGGATGAGCTTGTAAAGGCCGTAGATGCAAAGGACAGGGCCGTTTTTGTACAATTTTTCAGCCATGTGGTGACGGTCTACATGAAATACAATTTGTCTCCTCTGCAGGACGGAAAAAAAAGCAGCGACAAAACCCATCACGCTTGGTGATAGGTACAAGTTCAGGACCCGACAGGCTAGCGACTCGCATAAGTCAAGAAGCTTTTCTGCGTTTCGTCCGCGGATGCGGGTGAGCCAGATCTTCTTAAAGGATCATTGTCCCAACAGGTGTTGAGAGAGGCTGTAAATGTAGAATTAATATCGCAGAAACTATTGTCCCTTTAACTCTCGTGCCGGAACAACGGCCCTTCCCAAATTACTTCTGTCTTCACATCCTCAAACAAGGGGTGGAAAAGTTGCAAGGTTGGCAACGATCAAGTGATACATCTGGCGTGTTGCATGCGTCCCATCAGCTTTCTATCAGGGTAACCGTATGCTTGTTTGTCACCTTTATGGCATAAAAAAGGTGTTCAATAAGTTAAAGAAAATCTTTGCTTACCTTATACTCAGCACTACTCCCATGATTTAACTTATAAATAGAAGACAAAATCTTCAATGCCTTCTCACTTCTGTTAGTATCTGATAGTAATCTAGGACTCTCAGGGAGGTACAGCACCCAGGTGCCAGAAATGAAGCCTGGTATGCTGGAGAGGGCCAGGAACAGTCTCCAGGAGTAGATCGGCCAGAGGGTCTCGCTGTTCATGTGGAAAGGTATCACCAGCCAGGCAATTCCTGGAAAAACAATTTAAAACATTTAGATTAGGTAGAATTACAACATAACTGGTAAAATGGGGGTGTATGGTAAGGACTTCTGCCTATTCTTTCGAGGACTACTGGCGTGGTGTTTTTTATGCTGGTTTTTCTTGATGTATGTTTTAATTTTACAGTATTACTTGATTTCATTCAGGGAATTTTATATCATTTAAATAACATTTACCGCATGAATATTACGTTAAACAAAATAGATGTGGCTGAATATTATGATTATACTTTTAAATATTTATTAAAACGGCAAAGATAAGTGTATTTTTCTTGTTTCATTTTCTTTGCTTTCTAGGCGTTTCCTTCTTTCTCTTCCATTTATCAATCCTACTTAACTCAACGATATTCACCGTGACTTTTTAGTCGTCTTACAAAAGCAGCCCAGTTCATGGGTACATATTTGAATATCGAAGATTAAAATATCTACGCTTAAAATATCGATGTTCAGAATATCGAAAATTAAAATATCGATTGTAACAAAATATCGAAAAATGTTACATCTACGCTTAAAACGTCGAAGATTAAAATGTCGACTGATTTAAATGTCGAATGATTCAAAATATCGAAAGACGTTAAGTCGAAATTCAAAATATCGACGTTTAATACATCGCAGTTCATAATATCTAATTTCATAATATCTACGTTAAAAATACCTACTAGTTGAAATATCGAAAATAATAACCACCTACCAAGGTAAGTCGACGGAGCCCCGCTTCGCGGGGCTCCTATTTCTGATTGCAAGGTTTAAAGTAACGATTCGGGGTGCCCCATAAGTCCCGAGCTCGCTTCGCTCGCTCTTGCGTCCTTAGTCAAATTACTGATTACTACCCAACAAGGTAGCTGGACGGACTTCGGCTGCAAGAGCGAGCTCGGAACTTGGGGCACCCCGACACGGACAGGTTACGTTAGGTTACAGGTTAACTTTCGATATTTTAATTTTCGATATTATGGTCATTCGATATTTTCATTTTCGATATTTTGAACATCGATATTTTAAGCGTAGATATTTTAATCTTCGATATTCAAATATGTACCCCAGTTCATGTATCCAATGACTAGTACACGTTTATAATAAAAAAATAGGTACCTATTTATGAGATTTGAAAAATTAAAAAGTCAAGGTCTACTCTACAAGTAGTTCGGAAATGATGCAAATAATTATCATCAATATTAGGTATGTCTGGTCAATGAATGATCGACCCGAATCTTCATGTCATCACAAATTGACATCACTGACATACCACGGTTGGTAGCACAAACATACTGTTAATTTAACAATACCGTAGACGCATTCAACTTTATTCAATAAAGCACTTGTAATCGGATTATGCAGCATGATTTGTTAGCGATGATAGTGAAAAATTCCTCTCAAACTATTTTTCATGTTTAGTATATTTTTTTTTCACACTGCGTAGAAAATTCGCCATAGTGATAGGACACAGCAATAGTGATGATAAGAGGTACACTAGGTACAGTCACGAGCAATATAACATGTATACACTTAGCAGAATTCAAAAGCGATTTTCTCCAACCATTAATGATTTACCTTTTGCGTTTTCATGAACCTTCTATTTTGGAAACCATGCTGTTACGAAACAGGTCTTATATTAAAGTAGAAACCAGTATTTCATGAGAAAATCGCGTTTGAATTTTGTTAAATGTATACATTTTATTGCTCGTGACTGTACAGGTATTCCGGTTTTTTTGTTATCGGGAAATAGTTGTTCGCGTTTCTTAAATTTCACCCGCTGCTGGGCTCATGGTTGTAGGTTGTAGCGTAATGTTAGCCTTCATCGATAAACAGACTATCCAAAAAAAAAAAAAAATAAAAAAAAAAAAACCCGACTGCGTAAAAATACTAAAAAGAAACAAGCCCAGTAGTTTAGAATTCACTCATTCACACTCACAGTCGGGGCCCCTTGGGAAGATTTGATTGGTATAATTTGAATGGGCCCCGACTGTGAGTGTGAATGAGTGAATTCTAAACTACTGGGCTTGTTTTTTCTTTCTTTTTAGTTTTTTTACGCAGTCGGGTTTTTTTTTTCATATTTATTTTATTTTACTATTTTTAGTAGGTATTTGTTAGCATTTATCAGTCCAAATTAAATTGAAACATATAAGTTATATATATTTTGGTAAACCATTTTTAAAATCCTTTAATTTGATACCCCACTTGATAGAATGTGAGAGATTTTAAAAAAATATTTTAGTTCGGAACCCTTTGCACACGAGTTCGACTCGCACTTGGCCAGTTTTATGTACCCAGTGACACTCTCACGTTTAAGACGAATCTAACGATACCTCTCAAGTTAAAATCCATCAAGCCGTTTAGGCTGCAGAGCAACACACAGAAACATACATACATACATACACTCGAAAAACATAACCCTCCTGGCGCAGTCGGGTAAAAAAAAACAATTCAAGCCAGTACTTCCTAAGATCAAAAACAAACCTTTTCCCGCTTTGTAATATTGGTAGAGCAGTCGTGGCCTTGATTTACGAGTCGTACGTCGTGGGTTCGAACCCCGCCAGGCGCATTACTTTGTGTAATTTATTTCATCACCACTGCTCTCAAAACGGTGAAGGAAAAAATCGTAAGGAAACTGGCATGTCCTAGAACCAAAAAATCGAAGACATGTGACATCCACCAACCCACACTGGGTCCGCGTGGTGGATTATGGCCCACTCCCTTTCACAGAGAGGAGGCCTGTGTCCCAGCAGTGGGAAAATTCATAGACTGTTGATGAAATCTCATCTCATTCAATATCAAGTTGAACTCTTTTGGGAACTCCCGAGTTTAAATAGTCACCAGTGAAAGTTAAACTTTAGAACTTTTCCATTGGACTATCTAACTACTCACTACCAAAGCAATTTCTGCCTAGGCAAAAAAATACATGATAATCTGTTACAATAGGTTTCTCCCATACGGAACTACTGTCTACAAGCTCTCTTTAGACTTACAAATGTGAAACACTGACCCCTAGTACAGTCACGAGCAATAAATTGTATACACTTAATTTTAATCGTTCTCGTGAAATACTGGTTTCTAGTTTCAAAGAAGTAGAAGATGGAAGCCACGCGTTTCCGAAGTCAAAGATTTCGGAAACGCGTGGCTTCCAAAATGGAAGGTTTATGAAAACGTAAAAGTTTAATCAATATGGTAGGAGAATATCGCTTTTATATTCTGCAAAATTACAACTACTACCTTAAACTAAGTAACTTAAATTACCCGCGGTGGTGGACGCCCACGGCGACGGACGTCGCAAGACGATCTCCGGCCACCGTAGGTGCGGGCATGCGGGCGGCGAGTAAAGGGCAACTCGCTGCCCGACCATGGGCCATGCCCGGGTCGAAGGCGCGTTGTGTTCCACGCGCGCCTCAAAGAGCGTCAGCATGATGACGGGGCTCCCCTCTAGAGGGCCAAAACCTGCTGGGGTCGCGGGACTTATCTCTTTACCGTGACCCCGGAACATAAAGGGCTATTGAAGGACACCGTGGATTTTAGTCAGTACAAGTCTGACAGCCCCTTCCGCCCTGCCCGGGGAGGGAGGACTCATTTGATGATTTTACCACGTAAAAAAAAAGTAACTTAAATTGCTTGAAATTGATCCGGGATAGATCCTTAAATAATGGCGTGATTTAAATTGACTTAGAATTAATTGAAATAATGGCATTATTTTAATGAATTTGATATCAGATTAAACCTTTAAAATGGGACCATTTTTATTATTCTTCTAGTTACGAGTATTAAGTCGAAATCGAGTAAGTGATTCCATACTTTAGCTCCCGAGTGTACATGTTGTTTAACTATTGAACCGTTAGGTCATATCGGTTCATCTGTCTGTATATCTATCACAGAATAGATAAAACCAGAAGACCCACTCCGTTCAGCAAGCGAAACTTGTGCAATCTGCACGCACAAGCATACAAGTACATTTAGTGCAGTTTATATTAGTAGTTAGTAATACTGTGGGACTGATACAGATACTTGAATCAAGGACAAAAAATATCCATGAGAACAATACCGACAAACTATATTGTAGTTTCGTAGATTTATTTTTGGCCAATTTGTTTTAATAAAATTCTTCTTTGGAGTAGCAAGATTCTTAATAACGAGGATACAAGAGCTTTTTATTTGAAAATGCTAAATCTAAACGGAACAATATTAATCGGATCAAGATTTTTTGTTTATACAAAAAGGGGTGTGGTTTGACATATAATAAGCAAAAAAATAATAATATTCTAATACTGCAAAATCAATTAATCCAGTCATGAAAATTATGATAATCCCTTCAAATAATTGCATGCCGTGAATGCACTTGCGCTCGCTGCACTTGAAGCGCTTGCATCTATTCTATCAAGTAGACCTTCTGTACTTATAACTGTTCTGTGTCTGTATTGACAAGTTGTTATTAAATGTGGGTTTTCGGAGTAAGTACCGGTAAGATCCGCTGACCTCAAGAGATCCTGGATCTAATCTGTTATGAGAAAGTGTTTCGTTTTTTGTCGATCATTACTTGTCCACATTTTTTATACACTGACTCAAGTGAGTCATTGTAGGATTTTTCCTATTCACTCCTTCACTATATGAATATCGTTAATTCAGCCTTGGTATTTCACTTTCATCAGGCCAACACAAACATGTTATTCGTCAACATATTTTGATTCATTATTCTTTCTTACTTTCACACTACCTACTAATCCATATGCCCAACTGAGGGTTTTTCCAGGGGCCATAAAAAGGCTTTTGCACAATCTTGTAATAATTTGCCAAATTATTCATTAAGGGAGAGCGCTCGAAAACTCTTCTTTGTGCTTATTTTTGTCGTAAAAAAATTAGCAGAAGTAAAAAAAAACAGAAGGACTTAACAAATTATTTGATCCCAGTAAATTTGCTCGAGCTTGACCGAATACTGGCCGAGGTTCGGCCAAAGAAACCAAAGCTGCTCAAAAGTTCGTCAAGATCACGGGAGACAGATGGATGAGAGACACACAGAACCAACTAATGTGGCAGAAAAAAGGGTGATACCTATTCACAGCAGTGGATGATACCAGGCTGAAGTGATGATGATGAATAACCAAGTCCATCATGGCGCCTTTAGCATTTAAACACTAACGTCGGAACTCACCTGGCAATATCAACCACGCGACGACGAAGCTCATCCCCACGACACTGAGGTATACCTGTCTTCTCTTGGGTCCCACCAGATCTGATAGATACGAGAACACCAGCGTTGCTGGTCCACCTGTTAAAAAAAACATTGTTTACGAACATATAACAAAGTTCTAGACCTAGGACACCTAAGCATTTAATAAATATAACGCATACTTCGCGAATTTCAAAGATTTTCTATGGAAAGAAAAATTCGAACCGCAAGCAGGATTTGAACTTTCGACCTCTGGATTCAGTACTTACGACGCTCTATCCTACCGCACCACCAAGGTTCGTACCACCTTGAACCTATGGCTATTATTGACAGCCCATCACTAGAAGCTGCATGCTCTGAAGGGATACATTTTGAATTATTTTATCGTTCCCGAATTCCCGATTGACCTGCAACTGCAACTCGTCAAAATATTTATAACTGCTTATACGGGAATACAACAGTTGCTCAAATGGTAACACCTAGTAACCTTATAGAAGTCGGGCTTACAGGAAACAAAAACACTATCAGTTAGGGCCCAACGATTCCTTCAAAACGTACCTATAACAAATCCATTAATTGTTCTGGCAGCCAGCAGTAACCGGTAGTCAGCTACAGTGCTCTGAGCCAGCGTGACGGTGGCATCCATCAGCAGAGTCATGCTGAGGACGTTCCGTCTGCCGAACACGTCACCCACTATGCCCCAGAAGAACGCACTGGCTACTCCACCTGGGAAAGAGAGAGAGGAACGGTTATAGCGTTGATACAAGACACTTTTTTAAGGTTATGAGGAACGGGAATGCCGCTATTACAGTGGTAAGATCCCTCTTTAAGCAATGGTTGGAGAAGCCCCATGGTGTCCTTACTTTCCGCCTGACGGTCCTTACCCGACACGTTTTATTCGAGAAGTTTCTGAGCGGGTTTGGCAGGAATAAACTCCTGGGTTTCAGTACTGTGTAGACCGCCCCAGATCTGCCCCATTGGGATGGACTACCGCCGTGACCTCTCAGAAGCGACAGGTGGTAGTGATCTGTCGCATCCGGTATTGGTTCAGGATAAAATGTTACGAATGGCGATAATTTGAAACAGTCACCTCCTTATACGAAGCAGTATTGTTGGCGAAGGAGGAGGCGAAAACACTAGATATTTTAGTTGAGCTTCAATTAGCAGCAATTTGGATACCCATATGCCTACACACATATAATTATGTAGCTTAGAAATAATAATTCAGCCTTGTACATAGGCGAGACGATTGTTTAATTGTTCTGATCAGTCCATCGGTCGACTCTAATCGCACTGAATTACATAAGCGGCCAATTTGTACAGCCGACCTTTTCTTAATTCCTATGGGTTTTAAATCTAGAAACTGGCCTAAATGTGAAAAACGCCATCATCATCTCCTGGGCTTATTCCAATTGATGCGAACACTTGGACACATTAAACCATATTGTTACTATGGGAAGAAAAACTTGGATGAAGCTAGTAAAAGGAACAATTTTTGTCCTCAGTGGGTGAATTCAGAATGATCTATTCCACTTTGTGCTCGGAGTTTTTCGGCAAAAGTTGGAAATGCCAGTCACTGGAGAGCTCATGTGAAAGGCCAGCATATCTCTAAGCTCTCAACCACTCTAAGAAGCCATTTTTTTTTAAATTATATAATACGGTTATAGGTAGATATAATTATGGTTGTTTCAAAATATTGGCATTGTGCTAACGATTACTTGATAGCATCATAGTGCGAAGTATGCATAACGCGACGAAAACCCGGAAAACCTCCTCATCACATGTCCATACTTTTCGTTGTCTCAAAATACCTCTCACTAACTCATTGTACGTAAAGATTTCCTACATCATAATGATGTATATTGAACTTCACTTCAATAACTTTTTTCTGCTAACTCACCAAATAGAATACTAAAGCATCAACAATACAAAGTTCGGCAAAACATAATTGAAAATACTGATGACAGCATTTTCTCCTTAAATGAACCTTACATTTACACATATACTTACGATCTATTAGCGAAAATATATGAAGTGCTACTACTAGTTATCGGTAACAACCCTGATTAGGAATGATGCCGTTGTTTCTTATATAAGAATGTAGTTAAGAATATGTGATGTCATAAGCTGATGTTGTTTAGCTGACTCAACTCAGATCAAGCTCGACACGCCCTTACTCCGCCAGCTTGACACGACCCTATTTCGCCAATTTTTTTTTGCCAGAAACCTCTATGGTTCGAAAGGTTTCGAATCAAATAGTCTGTCAAATTCAGTATGCGTCTATTGCAGCTAATAATACAATTGGTTGTCATGACGACTGAGTAAGAGCTGAGCAATTGACTTAAGAAGAGTCTTGGAATAGGTATTATAGTGAAGTATTTAGGTACGGAATTCTCCCAAATCATAATAAGTATTTGCTCGAAATTATTTATATTCTAATTAGTTTGTACCATATGAATATCGTCTTTCTTCCACTTCATGTTTTTTTTCCTAAAAAGCTTTGTTTTAGCTTAGTTTGGGCAAGCCTTTATGATGCAACTGACAGCAACCAATTGTCTTCTCCTAAATATTTGTACAAGAATTAGTACCATTCTCATAAACTCAATAAGATACAATAGTAATACGTTTAAAAATGTTTGTTTTAACAACGAGCCTATAATTTTGATCTAATCACTGAATACACTTGAGGCGTCAGTGTCAAACTTCCGCGAAATCTCCGCGAAAGGTTTGTCTCGTGATGGCTGTAATTAAATATACTGCATTTTGATTTTGGGGTATATTAAAGGGGCTTATAATATGCAATGAGTTACAGACAGCTTTGCATACTTAAACATAAGCATAATCAGCCTATGATATTCCTGCTGATGGATGGGCTAGCTGGTAATGCACCACACGGGTCCAGCGCATGTTGGTTGATTTTGTTTTACACCGCAATGCGTTTGGAAGGAGGTAAGCCCAATAGAGTTCCCCTTATAGCCGGGCCACACTCACGGCATTCTCTGCTTCGCGCGATAAGTCTTTCAATGTTCGTATAAATAAACTTCCCTTACCGCGATAATTAACGGGAATTGTTGACGACATAATTACTAGTATGCGAAACTTGTTTTGAAAAACTCGCCTTTAGAGGGACAAAGCACGCCAAGGACACGCCACGCTAGCGTCGCGCCACGCTAGCGTCGCGTCACGCCAAGATCACTGTTTTGCAGAGCCTTGAAGCTGTGGCCTAGTGAACAAGCTATAAAACTCAAACGTCAACATTAAACCGTCATTTCCGAGAGGAATACAAATAATTTGATGATTGTCTTTTGTTTTACGACGTCACTGGCGCCTGACACAACGGTATGGAGAATGTTGAAGCTATCAGCGTGTTTAGGTTTAAGGGCTTCACTACATTTTATAGGTTCATTTGAAAAGCGATAGGGTCAAACAGTTTTTGATTGATACGGTGTGTGACCAATACAGTGTTTGAAAACCACTAAGCTGTATCATAAGTTTGTTTGTTTTCAAATTTTTTCTTTAAATTAGTTCATATAAACTTTGAACTTTGACGGCACGGTGGGCGCAGTGGCTGAGAGATCGACTGCCGCGCGGGTTCGATCCCTGCACGGAACAAATATTTGTATGATCTGCGAGTAGTTATAATAATAATAATATTCCACAACTATCACACAACGCCATCTATTCCCAAGCTAAGCAGAGCTTTTTGAGGAGTGGCTGGAGAGAAGTCATGGCGTCCTTACTTTCCGCCTGACGCAGGTCCTCACCGGGCACGGATGCTTCGGGAGGTACCTGTGTCTAATGCGGAAGGAGGAAACGCCTGGGTGTCACCACTGCGAAGATCGCCCGGAGGACACGGTGGAGCAAACGGTGCAGGACTGCCCAGCTTGGGCGGAGCACCGACGTGTCCTCACGGCTGCGATAGGCGGAGACCTCTCGCGCCCGGCATTGGTTGCGGCCATGCTGCGGGGCGAGACGGAGTGGGAGGCGGTCGCCTCCTTCTGCGAAGCAGTAATGCTCGCGAAGGAGGAGGCGGGCCGCGCGCGAGAGAGGACAGTGTCCTCCCTCCGCCCCACCCGCGGTGGTGCACGCCCGCGGCGACGGACGTCGCAAGACGATCTCCGGCCACCGTAGGCGCGGGCATGCGGGCAGCGAGTAAAGGGCAACTCGCTGCCCGACCATGGTCCATGCCCGGGTCGACGGCGCGTTGTGTCCCACGCGCGCCTCAAAGAGCGTCTTAATAATGACGGGGCCCCCCTCTCAGAAGGCCAAAGCCTGCCGGGGTCGCGGGATTATTTCCTTACCGTGACCCCGGAACATAACAGGCTACTGAAGGACACCGTGGATTTTAGTCAGTAGAAGTCTGACAGTCCCTCCCGCCCTGCCCGGGGCTGGAGGACTCATTTGATGATTTTGCCACGTAAAAAAAAAAAAAAAAAGCTAAGCAGAGCTTGTGTTATGGGTACTAGACAACTGATAAACATACTTATATATTTCTAAATACATACATATTATAGATAAATTACACCCAGACACAGAACAAAATGATCGTGCTCATCAAACAAACATTTGTCCTGGGTGGGAATCGAACCCACGACCTCCGGCATAGCAGTCAGGGTCACTAACCACTAGACCAACAGGCCAGTCAAATATTGATAAGTTATTTCGGGTCTGGGTGTTTCTATGTTTAAAAACGCACCTACGATACAGGATGAAATTCCTAGTGTGGGGCAAAGTTTAAAAAATAAAAAAATGTCTTTAAAATTCGGTTACTAGTTATTAAAATCTTTATTTCCCTTCACTTACTCACTCCCTCACTTCACTTGTCGGCGATTTTCGTTTTCTGAAATTCTCTCTTGTTCATTTTAATCAAATACTCGTTAATGGTGTTGCCATGTTCCAGGTTACACCTTTAAGCAGCTGGAAGGACATAGAACATGACACAGTGAACAATACATTACATACCACTCATAAACGCCATATTGATGAGTCCTGCCTGGTACGTGGTAAGTTCCAGCTCACACCTTGCAGCTGGGAGAACGTAGGACATGACGCAGTTCTGGACACCTGACGCGAAGAAAGAGGATGCGCACGCGCCGAGTACGCTGCGGCTGAATCGGCCATAACCTGCGGAAAAAACGGAAAGTAAATAACAAAGAATATGGTAGTTTACTGCATAAATAAATTCAAAAACTATTTTATCCGTCAGTTTGACTATTGAATAATAATGAGCACGTATTTTTTTGTTTTAATCAATTAATATTGCCAAAAATAAAACGATTCGAAATTCGAGAGTATAATTTTACAGGCGTTATGACGTCATAACGCTTGTAAAATTATACCGACCGAGTGACGTTACGAGTATGTGATTTTTTGCCACGTTGTATCTTCGTCAATTTGTGTTATTTCCTCAAATCGATACATTTGATTTACTTAACAAAACAAAAAATACCTACGAGTCAAATATTTTTGATAAACTATTTTTCGGACTAATTAAAATAACTCCTGCAAATTCTCAACTATAACAACTTGTATGGCAAACACGATTTTTATTTCTCTAGGCCCTTAACGTCATCTGACCGGCCCCTATAGAGTGCCAAAGCCTGCCGGGGTCGCGGGACTGTCTTATCAGCTTATCATGACCCTGGAACGTAAAGGGCCATTGAAGGAACACCGTGTATATTAGTCAGTACGAGTCTGATATTCCGTCCCGTTACACACTGAGCGGGCGAGGACTCATTTAATGCTGGTTGTTTCTGAACTTATTCTGCATACTGAATCAGCAATAACAGCGGCAAATCAGCAACATAAATTATCAAGATCTACGCCATTTCTCTATCATGTACAGATAGTAATCTATAAACTATAGTTATCGCTTCGGAATGCGGGCTCGTCGGACGTGGCTAGAGTAATAACAAACGTAAGATGCTGTTTCTAATACATCTAGCCAAGTTAGCAAAACTGTTACTAATGATAATGAAAATATCTAAGTGATTGTAGAAAAAACCTCTATCATAGACAGCAATGAAATATTATTTTGTCTCATAAAATAAATAAATTAATACACATAATGATGAGGGAGCCCGGTCTGTATGTAGAAACTCCTTCAAGTTGGAATTGGAAAACTAAGTCGAAGGCGAGCTACCCATTACATGACCAGAAACTGCCCCGCAGTATCAGACGCACTCGGTGACTCTCGCAGGTACTGGGTCATGAGGTGGAGGATAATATATATCTTCTCTCACAGGTATCCTGCGTCCTTCTACGCTAGCATTACGGCTACAGGAAGTCACTGCTTCCCAGGACCTTCGCTCCGTAATATGGCCTGTACAGCCTGTACTCATTCTAAATATTTTTATTGTATCTGACTTGTGCGTATAATTAAATAAAATCCAGTGCTGGGGGTCGTCGCCGCCTATTGCCTTAGGGGAGCCCCGTCTGACTGCCACTGTATGCTCCACCGTGTCCCCCGGGAGCTCCTTGCTGTGGGGACACCCGGACGTTTCTTCTCGTCCAATCCGACATAGGAACCTCGAATAGCACCCGTGTCCTGTGAAAACCTGCGTCAGGTGGAAGGTGAGGAAGCCGTGGCACCTCTACAGACAGTAGACACTCCTTAGAAAGGGGTCTTCGTATTGCGGCGTGCACGGCTACTACATGCTTACGTTAGGATATTATTACTAGGCTTACAATATACTTCACGTTTATCACCGACACAATGGTAAAGTTTCTAATACGAACAGCTGTAACAATAATATTATTGATAAAGGATTGAGTTAATTGTATGAAGTATGGTAACAGTTTTATTAGGAACTTTACGGCCGCGGCGTAGTGTGGAGTTGATGACGAATTTTCTTGCACGTGCCAATTAACGGTACGCATGATTTTCTTTTTACTTTTGCGTACAAGAAGTTTTAGAACGGTCGCGGTAGTGTCCAAAGGTCGCGGAATTATCTTAACGGAAAACCGTGAACCTAGAACGTAAAGGGCTACTGAAGGGCTACGCGACTGACAGTCTCGATGATCCAGTCTCGATGAGGATTTCGAGTTTTTAATGATGATGCATGGCTTTTTGTCACAATTTTAGCATCAACCTTTAATTTTATCTATTTAATTGACAATCAGTTGAAAATTTCCAATTCGTTTCGATATGTAGTCTTAATGAATATTAAGACCACAGCCAAAAATTCCGAATGACATAGACATTGCTCTTTTTTTCAGGGTCCACTCAAAATTCGCTCGTAACCCGTTCTTTGGGAAACGCAGATAACTATAAACGATGCAGTAAAACAAGACAGTGCAAACTGCTCCAACCAGTCCCTCTATCTACTCCCTTATAAGCTAAACTGGGATGAATATACCGTTATAGGCCTATCGAGATACTAGATTATCTTCTCCTGTATCTATGATACTTGCTTTCATGTTTTATGTACCTATTTAAATATATAAATACGTAATAACCCATTTAAAGTAAAATTTTTGAGGTTGTATTTGTCAAAGGACGCAATTTGGTGTGGGTCGCTTGACTGTTTAAACAAGATAACCGTGACAATGGAACGTAAAGGACTATTGAAGGAACACCATGGATTTAAGTCATTACGAGTCTGACAGTCCCTTCAGCTTCACCCAGGGGGGATTGTAAGCCCCTTCGTACACTAGGCGACGCAAGTCTCCGATACCTTACGATTTTGGTATTCATTGATGCGTGCTTGTGTTCAAACCTCTATGGGTTTGTATTGAGATAGCCGCTTGGATACCGAAGTCATAAGGTATCGGAAACTTGAGTCGCCTTGTGTACGAAGGGCCTAATTTCCGGGATGCTCATTTGATGGTTTAACGCTAAAAAGGGCGGGAGGAGTGTAACGTTAAATTCAAGTTTGTGGAGTCATAACCCCATGGCCGCCATCTTGTAAAAAGGGGTGCGGATGGTACCTAGTAATCTCACAAACTACACCAGGTTGAATTTTCCAACTGGGCGTGGATGGCTATATCCGAAACTATGAAGAATATCGAATAAATACTGAAAGGAGTCTCGAGGCCGATTTTGACATCTGAATCTGTATCATTGTATTCTTGAAAACTCAATACTCTTGGCCTGAAATCGAACCAGTTAATTATGAAAAAAAACACATGTCAGAAATGCAACTTCTCAACAGCTATTGTGTACCAAACTCACTATGTTATTTCTGTTTGTTTATTTTGCAGTTGTATACGTAACTGTTTACAACTTACTTACCTATGTAGTAGCTGCTACCTATGTAAGCGATCAATCAACTACTTTACTGCTATTCCGGGCAGTTAGATTTCCTATGAATTTTCTGTTTTCCACTAGAAAGTTGCTTGGGAATTCCACTGGTGTGGACTTATTAATTTTAGGCCCTGGGTTTGAATTCCAGGTTTCCAGGAATCTATAGTAATATTTATAAAGCTAGTCTGTTTTTTTGAATGCGCTAATATTATATCAGGAACTACATACCTACTGGTACGAATTGTCTTTTTTTTGGTATTCCATTCACAATTACAATTATTTAAATAATTACAGCCACACAGGCCGATCTTCCGGGCTAAGCCTCGCTTGCCGAGGTTGATCTGTGGATGGGTGACCATCTGTCATAGTGAGTTTCCTCCGTGCCTCGGAAAGCACGTAAAACCGTTGGTCCCGGCTGGCATTTGTAGATCTTTGACAGTCGTTACTGTTAGTCAGAAGCTCAAAAGTCTGACTACCAGTCTTACCATGGTGTATCGTATTGCTCAGTTACTGGGTTGTGGAGGTCCGACAGGTAGTAGCTTCATGTGAAACTGATATTCAGTTGCATCTGGTTCGACTGGAAGCCGACCCCAATATAGTTGGGAAAAGGCTAGGCAGATGATGATAGGCTATTTATCAAGGAAAGCTATAGGTTAGGATATAAAACATCAAGCTGTGACCAATAGGAGCAGAGCAGCGGGGGTGAAACCGTGGGGTTTTACCCCGCTAGTTTAACTATAAGTCATTAGTTCATTACATTAGTATTTGTAATAATCATTATCTACTTCCCAATCCAAGCCACTGGTTTACAAAAATGATTGTATTGCATTTTGAGGTTACTGTGTTGTTAATTGTTGTTAATCATCTTAATCATCATCAGTCACTGTGTTGTTAATCATCATCTTACCCTATCTGGCCGGCTTAAACTGTAATTATACATATCTTTTAGGTCATAAATACCTATTGATGCTATTGGTAAATGTGGAAATAGCTGAGCCGATTTTGATAAATTTTGGTACAGAGATAAGAGGGACGTAGAGACGGTCCAAGACGACAATAAGTTTTATTGGCAAATTTGAGAGGTTGCTCTCAGTTTCGCCAATATAACTTATTGTCGTCTCGCTACAAGTTGAAGACTATGAGGCAAAAATTCTGTGTTAGATTCCCAAGTCAGGTAAAGTGTTTTTGGGTTTTTTGATCAGGAATCCCCAGTAGCAAATACGGAGTCTAGGTTTGTGTCTATTTTATTCGACGGCAATAAGCTCATACCCCTATTACACGGCTTTAAAAACTCGGCTCAAAATCCAAATTTATTTATTATAGGAAAATATACACCTTTCCAGTACCTATCGTCACGTCACATCGCGACGCGTCGAGATGTGAACTGACCCTAACGACCACACATTCTGCACACCCCATTTCATCTCAACAGCGTGTAACAATTTACTTTTCATTTACGATTCTACTTGTAGAAGGTAATGACGGCTGTAGTAATTAAAAGTAAGTCAATCGTATATCTTCACGCACGTTTGAGGATACAGATCAAGCATAAACATTGAAGTTTGTGACCCGTAAAATAGTAAGTGCACGTGTATGTTGAAAATAGGAAATAGATCTTCTTGAGTAAATTATGACTCCGTACATATTAATTTAGTTTTGTACATCACACACACAGAAAAATGAGACAAAAAAAGTGGTTGCCCGCAGTTTTGCCGACACCGAAATGTGGAATTAGGGTCAAGTCACACGGAGACGCGACGCTTCGCGTACATTTCAATAGAGCGACTCAAAATCTAATTTTATAGACTACACGAAAACATACAGCATCGTCGCATCACAATGGGTCGCGTCGTTCTCATTGTGAACTCGGCAAGAGGTCTGGTTTTCCACCAGAGATGTGCTATGCTACGTTGCTATCGGCAGACGATCTCCGGCCACCGTAGGCGCGGGCATGCGGGCAGCGAGTAAAGGGCAACTTGCTGTCCGACCATGGACCATGCCCGGGTCGACGGCGCGTTGTGTTCCACGCGCGCCTCAAAGAGCGTCAGCATAATGAAGGGGCCCCCCCTCTAGAGGGCCAAAACCTACCGGGGTCGCGGGACTTATCTCATTACCGTGACCCCGGAACATAAAGGGCTATTGATTAAGGACACCGTGGATTTTAGTCAGTACAAGTCTGACAGTCCCTCCCGCCCTGCCCTGGGTGGGAGGACTCATTTGATGATTTCACCACGCAAAAAAAAATAAAAAAAATGCTACGTTGCTATGCTACGTTGCTACGTTGCTATGGTTGCGTTTAATATCCACCAATAATATTCATTGGTTCCCATAGCTTAGCCCTGGTGGAGACGGATTCAAGTAAGCTTTATGTTTTTTTATATGGAAGGATGCGTGCTATGGATGTGTGCTATAGATGCCTGCTCTATGGGTCGTCGCTTCCCTACTATCGATACATCGCATAGCTCAAGCTGCGCATCTACCTCGCGCGGCTACTTTGCGGCGGCGATCTTCATAGCACATCTTAAGGTGCGCGCCGTGCGGAGCGCATGCCTCGCCAAGTCTGGATCCACCTTTACTCGCACCGCTACATACCTTAATCATCAGTGGAAACGGTCACATAGTTTCGTAGCACAGCTTTTACATTCTCAGATAGCACAATCATATATCTCTGGTGGAAAGGCACCCAAACCGAACGTTGGGAAGAACTGTTTATTATTAAACTTACCGGCAATGTCCAGCGCTGTTTCATAATCTGCTACCTCTGGCATTGCATCTTGTTGTGTGTCATTGCTCACTGTCCGCCGTGTCGCTAGAAAAAAAAGAAAGAATGAATTACACATTTTATTTACTACATTATTAAATTTGTAAACTATAAATACATACAACCTCTAGGGCCCCAAAGCGCCCCAATGGCACAATTTTGTGCCACCAAACCCCGAACGATTTTAAACTGTATTTTTGGAAAAATCGGTCAGGATTTGGTGGCAAAAAGTTGTGTTGTATTTTGTAGTTAGTAAAATGTGGACGGTGACTCACTGTCCGATCATGTACCGGCGCGTTCTGTACCACGCGCGCTTGAAAGAGCTGTTAGCAATCTGACGGAGTCCCCAAAGAAGGCCAAACGCCTTTCAGGGTCGCGGGTCTATGTTAACAATAACCGTAACCCTGGAATGTAATGGGCTATTGAAGGAACACCATGTATTTTAGTCAGTACAACTCTAACAGTCACATTTTGGGCCCTACCAGATAACCAGCGCTGTGACAAATGTCGCAGCACATGCTGAGGTAGGAGCCTTTTGGCCTCGCACAGGACTAAATTGTTTTTGTTTTTAATTTTTGTTTTGTGTGGGTTTTTTACCTTTTGTTTTTCTTTTATTAATTTGTTTGTTTTTATTCATGTAATTTTTATTTGTTCTGTCCTGTGTGTTCCAATAAATCTCTTTTCTTTCTCATTTGATGAATAAACCAAGATAAAAAAGACAGGTAAATTCGTTCCTCGGGACACGTCGAGCTTCATTGTCTCGGCACTTTTCTAGTGGTCGCTACTGTTAATTCTGGCTTTGAGGAGTTGCAGTGGTTTAGAAATAGTGTAGTTATTGGCCTAAATAAAAAAGACCTAATAGCAAGACAATTTAATTAGTCACTTCAGTATTAGTAAAAGTACGTTTGTTTTGGTTAAATAACTGACGGATCGGTGATATGGGTTGACATTCCTTAATGCCGTAAGGCATATAATATTCCGTCTTTGTGAACGAAAATAATATAACTTATAAATATTTAAGAGTCATATTGATGATTGTAAAAAATATTTTGTACAGAGGACAGTTTCACGTCACTGTTGCGCTGTGCGTGGCGGGTTCGATTCCCGCAAGGAAAAACATCTGCTTAATCTACAAGTAGTTTTGTTCCGGGTCTAGTGTTTGTGTATGTGATTTTATCATGTTTGTAAACGCCCCTGTGGGCAATGTTTATAAAAATATATTTTCTTACTCCAACTAGGTACCTAATACTATAACCGTGAAATGTTGTGTGGATGGATGTAAGGATGTTTGTTGATCTTTCAAGCAAAAACTTCTGAACGGATTTGGATGAAATTTGGTAAACAATGCCTCTATCGATATCGGTTCGTGCTCGGCACTCGAGAACTTTCTTCCCTATCGATTATCAGTTTTACGAGCGATGTGGTATGAATTTAAGTACAACTCAGTTACAATTAGTTATAACAATGATACTGTTACATTGTTGAAATTATAAACAATTTTAAACAAAAAGACGTATTGAAGTAGTCGTGTAAGTACTGAATCATAAGTTTAATAATTGTTACAAGTCACTACATAGTATAAAACAAAGTCGTTTTCTCTGTCCCTATGTCCCTTTGTATGCTTAAATCTTTGAAACTACGCAACGGATTTTGATGCGGTTTTTTTTAATAGATAGAGTGATTCAAGAGGAAGGTTTGTATGTATAATAACATCCATTAAATAGTGGAGAAGTACTGTCATTTTTGAGGTTTCTAATGTGATGTCGTAAATAATTACATTTTTTCCGCTTACATTGCAAACGCAGGCTGAACCCTACGAGTTTTATCAAAATAATGTACTAAGTATTGTACACATTGAAAAGGTCTACAGAAAGGTCCGTGATGGTGTATGTCTATCTCTTATGGATAACCCACAATAACTTTTTTTTGTCATTTACTTTTTACGACAAATAATGGCTAATTTTCGAAGCGATTTTAACCAGTACAGCATTAATCCTTAACCAATTAAATACCTTGAATACATTTCTCATTTAATATAGATCTATATGGCCCTTTACACCGTATGATTTAAGTGAATATTTTCGAAGATATTACAGACTAGCTTCTGCCCGCGACTTCGTACGCGGATCCTGTTGCTTATGCCAGCGACGATGGGGCCGTCAAAATCGAAGATCTGAAACGTCAAATTCTAAGAGCCTGGGGACGGGAAAACAACGGGATGCGCGAGACGATTCCAGACGTTCCAGATCTTTCATTTTTGTAAGTCAACAGGAAATGACCATCAAACTAAACAACTCTTGCTAATATAGGAATGACGTCATTCCTCACGGGCTCTTGGAGTTCCACATCAGGTGTTCCAGATCTTCAATTTTTATACGTCAATAGAGAGTGCTCATTAGGCTGGACAACTCTTGCTAAGACGTCATTCCTATATATGTTATAAAGAAGCTGGGCTGTTGGAGTTCCACATCAGGTGTACCAGATCTTCAATTTTATACGACAACAGAGGTTGCTCATCAGGCTCAACAACTCTTGCTAAGACGTCTTTACTGTATATGTTATAGTGTAGCTGGGCTCTTGAAGTTCCACATCAGGTGTTCCAGATCTTCAATTTTTATACGTTGACAGAGAGTACTCATCAGGCTGAATAACTCTTGCTAAGACGTCATTCACTTATATGTTATAGTGTAGCTTGGCTCTTGGAGTTCTACATCAGGTGTTCCAGATCTTCAATTTTTAAACATCAACAGAGAGTGCTCGTCATGCTGAACAACTATTACAAAGATGTCATTCCTATATATGTAATAGTTTAGCTTGGCTCTTGGAGTTCGACATCAGCTGTTCCAGATCTTCAAATTTTACACGACAACAGAGAGTGCTCATCAGGCTGTATAACTCTTGCTACGACGTCATTCACTTATATGTTATAGTTCAGCTGGGCTCTTGGATTTTCTCATCAGGTGTTCCAGATCTTCAATTTTTAAACATCAACAGAGAGTGCTCGTCATGCTGAACAACTCTTGCTAAGACGTCATTCCTATATATGTTATAGTGTAACTGGGCTCTTGAAGTTCCACATCAGGTGTTCCAGATCTTCAAAATTATTTCCTCAACAGAAAATGTTTATCACGTGGAACAATTTTTGCTAGAGCACCATGTTTGTATCTTTTATAGTTTAGCTGGTCTGTTGCGGTTCTGCATCAGGCCTTCAAGTTTCCAAGATAAATTATAGCCTATGTTTTGGCCAGACTTTATACCTATACAACAAAATAAGAATTATTCAAATCTGTCCAGTAGTTCCGAAGATTAGCGTGTACAAACAAACAGACAAACAGACAGATTTTTTTTTTGGATTCGTGCTCTATTAAACCCCTTCTACACGGTCAGGCGGTCAGGTCTGACAGAGGTGAACTTGGTCGTGTCACAGTACCCCACCGTCTGGAACGCTGTCGGCTGACGACGGTCCGGTCGACCGCGCACCGCGGACGCAGCCTGTCGGCTGACGGTCCGGTCGACGGTCGGGAGGGATGCGCTACGGTCGGAAAACTTGTCAGTTCGGTCCGGCGTTCACCATTTTTAGGGTTCCGTAGTCAACAAGGAACCCTTATAGTTTCGCCATGTCCGTCCGTCCGTCCATCTGTCCGCAGCTTAGCTCAGAGACGCCCAGTACTAGAAAGCTGTAATTTGGTGTAAATATACGGATTTGTTGTGCCGAAAATGTGGTAAAAGAAAATCTCGTAAAATATTTTTTTTTAGGGTACCTCCTGTACACGTAAAGTGGGGATGTTTTTTTTTTTTCTCGCGTACCCCTTAGTGTGGGGTATCAATTAATAGGTCTTTAAAAAATATTGATAGTTTCCATTAACATTTTTTCATAAAAAGATTCGTTTGTGAAATATTAAGCTTTAAAGTGCTAATTTTTGCTCGACTCGAGTGTCCCCCCCCTCTACCAGCTAAACGGTTATGTTTGAGGGTGTGAAAAAAATCACAATAGTAGTATATATAACGAAGTTTAAAAGAAAATTATCATGAATAAGTAGGCTTTACAAGTTTACGAGTAATAGTCGACCAACTTATAAAACGTACTTGGATAATATATTTTCCTAAACAAAATGTATCGGAGAACATGTTCTTCAACTGCAAATGTAAGTTTGTCAACTTTATTTTTACAGCTATAATAGGTGGGTATGTTTTGGGGATAGGTAGGTTTTTATTCTCAACTATTTTTAACTAAATTCAAAAAAAGGAGGAAGTTCTCAATTCTTCGTAATTTTTTTTTTATGTATTTTCCCCGATTTCTCAAAGACGCTTGGACCGATTTTGAAAATTCTTCTTCTTAAAATTAAATTCAGCGAATCAGTTTAGTTAGTTCGCATAAGTATTTTGATGGGCAACTACGGAACCCTACACTGTGCGTGGCCCGACACGCACTTGGCCGGTTTTCAAAATTCGACGTGCACCCGCATTGACTGACAACTGCACACTGACGCGGTCCCGTCGTGCGACGGCGCCGGCGTTCCAAACGGTCGGGTTCGACCGCGGACGCGGCCTGTCGGGACGGATGCGCTCCCGACCAAGGCTCGACTGACTCCGCCCATATTTGGTCGCACGACCAACGTCTACACGGTAGATTTTCATTCCCACCGGACCAAGGTCACCTCTGTCAGACCTGACCGCCTGACCGTGTAGAAGGGGTTTTAAACCCCTTCTACACGGTCCTGACCGAGGTCCGTTTGGAACGCCGGCGCCGTCGCACGACGGGACCGCGTCAGTGTGCAGTTGTCAGTCAATGCGGGTGCACGTCGAATTTTGAAAACCGGCCAAGTGCGTGTCGGGCCACGCACAGTGTAGGGTTCCGTAGTTGCCCATCAAAATACTTATGCGAACTAACTAAACTGATTCGCTGAATTTAATTTTAAGAAGAAGAA
Source organism: Agrotis clavis (assembly GCA_954870645.1). Classification (NCBI taxonomy): domain Eukaryota; kingdom Metazoa; phylum Arthropoda; class Insecta; order Lepidoptera; family Noctuidae; genus Agrotis; species Agrotis clavis. The sequence goes on along the minus strand of OX940928.1, from coordinate 24,322,938 downwards.
TTTTCAAAATCGGTCCAAGCGTCTTTGAGAAATCGGGGAAAATACATAAAAAAAAAAAAATACGAAGAATTGAGAACTTCCTCCTTTTTTTGAATTTAGTTAAAAATAGTTGAGAATAAATAATAATAATAATAATAAACCATTTATTTTCAGGTAACAAAGACCCATAGATAAATACCTTAACCTAAGTATACATACGTTTTATAACAATTGTATTAGTAAATATAACTTAAAACTATGTTAGTATCACTGATTTGCACTAAGTCTTTGTGCGTTCCGGTGGCACTTGTCCGCGAAAACGGCGAAATACCACATCCTGTGGCCAAAAACTTTCTTCCATCACCTGAGGCAGGTAGCATGTTGGTACGCGCACCACAAACGCCTTAAAGTTGACGTTGCGATGCGACTCCAGCAACTGCACTCTCGGCGAGTAATTCAGCCTTTGGCGCACATACTTCGCGATGTCAATAAAAACCTACCTATCCCCAAAACATACCCACCTATTATAGCTGTAAAAATAAAGTTGACAAACTTACATTTGCAGTTGAAGAACATGTTCTCCGATACATTTTGTTTAGGAAAATATATTATCCAAGTACGTTTTATAAGTTGGTCGACTATTACTCGTAAACTTGTAAAGCCTACTTATTCATGATAATTTTCTTTTAAACTTCGTTATATATACTACTATTGTGATTTTTTTCACACCCTCAAACATAACCGTTTAGCTGGTAGAGGGGGGGGGACACTCGAGTCGAGCAAAAATTAGCACTTTAAAGCTTAATATTTCACAAACGAATCTTTTTATCAAAAAAATGTTAATGGAAACTATCAATATTTTTTAAAGACCTATTAATTGATACCCCACACTAAGGGGTACGCGAGAAAAAAAAAAAAACATCCCCACTTTACGTGTACAGGAGGTACCCTAAAAAAAAATATTTTACGAGGTTTTTTTTTACCACATTTTCGGCACAACAAATCCGTATATTTACACCAAATTACAGCTTTCTAGTACTGGGCGTCTCTGAGCTAAGCTGCGGACAGACGGACGGACGGACGGACATGGCGAAACTATAAGGGTTCCTTGTTGACTACGGAACCCTAAAAATGGTGAACGCCGGACCGAACTGACAAGTTTTCCGACCGTAGCGCATCCCTCCCGACCGTCGACCGGACCGTCAGCCGACAGGCTGCGTCCGCGGTGCGCGGTCGACCGGACCGTCGTCAGCCGACAGCGTTCCAGACGGTGGGGTACTGTGACACGACCAAGGTCACCTCTGTCAGACCTGACCGCCTGACCGTGTAGAAGGGGTTTTACTGTTTCTAAACCCCCGTCAATTATTATTTTTTTAATATAGTCAATGTACAGACACAGTTTTTTTACTGTTTTATTATATGTATAGATGTTGTAAAAATAAAATAAATAGTTAAAAATGTAAAAAGTAAATAAGTAAAAATGTAGTGTATGAATTTAGATATTCCAAAGATAGCAGGAAATCTTCATGGTATAGGGAAAGGGGGATTGTTTTACTCCAAATTTAACGCGTTTGGGCCACGGGCAGTAATGAATAAATCAAAACTACTGGATCGATTTTAATCACATAGGCTATATTATAAGCCGAACTTATTGTTGGTAGTGGTGGTACCCGTCAATGCCTATAAAAGCAAGTGCTTGCCATAGTACAGGCCTCTTTTGCTGCTCAGTCGTCGATCGGTAAGGGTGTCAGTACCTAAGCTACCTACAGTAAGTTCGTTCCATATTTTTATATCTGTGGCTATTTAATTGTGCTCATTTGTGATTATTTATTGTGTTCTCATATTTTTGTCGTTGAATGTTAACGGTTATTTGTGATCTCTCGAGTTTTGCTAATTTAAGTAATTATTGTCAAAATAAAGTTTACTTTTGAATAAATTAGCTTAGGTTGTCTGTGATTATTATTTTTTAAATTGTTTTTCCCTTCTGATCCCTAAGATCAGAAGTGGGATCTCAATCCATTTTGCTCACAAATCATAAGCCTTAATACCCACACAAACAGCCGTTGCATTCAAATAAAGATGCCACGTCCGTCTAGGTTACGTAACGAGCCAGCTAGGACGCCGCCTCGCTCTGAGACTGAGCCTAATCGTTCCAAAGAAACGCGATACAGTGCGCATAACTCTCGGTCGCGTCGGGATAAAACACGTTCACGTTCGCGTCATCGTGATAACAGTTGTTCGCGTCACAGCGTAAATCGTTCCCGCACGCGTAAAACTCGTTCGCGCTCACGCATCATTCGTTCCCGTTCGCGTTATAGTGAAAATCGTTTGCGCAATAGTGAGAACTATAGTTACCGTGATAGATCTAAATCACGTACTGCCGATTCACGTCGCGATCATAGTAAATCTCGATCCTACCCTCATGACGATTCTATGAAAAATATGTTGGATACCATTATGTCGCGACTGACCGCGATCGAGGAGGGGACGGCTAGTGGTTCGCGTGTTACGCCCTCCGTTCGTGACAGTACACCTCCTTTAAATAAAAATGCTTCTATGACTGAAGCGCTTGTTAACGCGTTGGGGGTATTAACAAAAAGTAAGTCGAGTAATTATTATGTGTCAATATTTGACCCGGCTATAAATAATTTTGAGGTGTGGTGTAACGAAGTGGATAGGGCTAGACAGGTGAATCGCTGGGATGATCTCGAGTGTTTTTCGCGTGTGGCTCACTGCTTGAAGGGTGACGCAAAGACTTGGTTAAATGAGTGGACTACAAATGATCGGTCCTGGTCCAATTTTGTTAGGGAATTTAAATCATTGTGCCCACAAAAGATTAACTATGCTCAAACTCTTCATGAAGTAATGAATACTACGTCAGATAAGTTCTTGTCCTACGCAGAATATGCGCGTCGTTCGTTATTGAAATTACGAATTATAAAAGGGCTAAGCGAAGAACTTATGGTACAAATAGTGATTCACGGTATTAGTGATATACAAGTACGCGCAGCAGCTACCAATGCTGACCTTACAACAGAAAATCTTGTTTCATTTTTAGCCACTTATATTAAGCCTACCCGCAAAACAGAAAATCGTAACTTAGATAAACCCGCGTCATCTATTAATATTAGTAAGAGGCGCAATTTTAACGGTTCTGGTAAATCTGAAACTAGGTGTTTTTATTGCGGCCAAACAGGTCATTTTAAGGATAAATGCCCTAAAAAGGGAAATGACAAAAGCGACAATGGTGCTAGACCTGTCTGTTCTTTCTGTAAGAAAGCAGGGCACACAGAAACTGAGTGTTTCGCTAAAGCTCGTTCTGAATCACAAAGCTCTAACGGTAAACAACGAAAAGTTAACTTGTGTAAAGAACTAAACGCGTACAATAACAGCGACGTTAGTACGGCTGTAATACAGGGTATACCGGTTGATATTCTCATAGATAGCGGTGCACTTAACGTATCGTTGATATCGTCGGCTGTAGTCAATAACTTTTCAGGTTCGCGTAAGCAAATTAAATGTTCTTTGAAAGGAATAAGCGATAAAGAAATTGTTGCTCACGAATACATCACTTTAACGGTTGAGTATGGCAATATAGCACTCGAAGTAGACTTTGTTATAGTACCCGCGTCCTGTATGAACACGCCCATTATTATCGGGACTGATGTACTCAATAGGGACGGTGTAACATTTATTCGTACAAAATACGGACAGTTCTTGTCGCATACGTCGGATAGGACACAAAAAATAAATGCCGTAACCGTTAGTGAGCTGGATAAAATAAAAACTCCTCTTGAAGGTGCGGAACTTGCTGAGTTGATGACCGTGATAAACAAATTCTCTCAATTTCTAATATCTGGCACAGCCACCACGACTGTAAATACTGGCCAGATGCGCATCAACTTGACAAGTGATGTACCTGTGGCATATCACCCCTATCGCCTCTCGTACCAAGAAAAGCTTAAAGTCCGTGATATATGTCAAGACTTATTGGACAAAAAGATTATTAGGGAATCGAATTCCGAGTACGCAAGCCCGATCATCCTGGTGAAGAAAAAGGATGGCTCAGATCGAATGTGCGTAGACTTTCGTGCGCTAAATCGCATTACTGTCAGGGATAGGTATCCTCTACCCTTGATTGAGGACCATATTGATCGGCTTGGGGGCTCGAAATTCTTTACGTCCCTAGATATGGCGTCGGGCTTTCATCAAATCCCGATTGATGAGGACTCGATTCACAAGACAGGTTTCGTAACCCCCGAAGCTCACTATGAGTACCTTAAAATGCCATATGGCTTGTGTAATTCCCCCACTGTTTATCAGCGTATCATAAATAATACGTTGCGCAAATTTATAGAAACAGGAAGCGTTCTAGTTTATATTGATGATGTCCTCATTTTAAGTCTGTCAGTCCGTGAGGGCATCACCTTATTACAAAAAGTTCTAAAAACTTTGACTGAGGCCGGATTTTCGATTAACGTGCAGAAATGTTCGTTCCTTACCACCAAGGTAGAATACCTAGGCCGCGTTATTAGCCATGGTCAGGTCAGGCCGAGTCCGCACAAAATCGAGGCATTAGCTAACGCGCCTGTTCCAAGTAATGTTAAACAGGTCCGCCAGTTTTTAGGCCTCGCGGGCTATTTCCGGCGTTATATCGAAGGATATGCAACAAAAACCGCATGTATCTCGCGTCTAACAAAGAAAGATGCAAAGTTTGAATGGGGATCCGATCAGGACGAAGTCCGAAAAGATCTCATTACCCGGTTAACAAGCGAGCCTATACTTGCGATTTTTGACCCAAGCCTTCCCACAGAACTGCACACTGATGCTAGTAGTGCCGGATACGGTGCCGTACTAATGCAGGTTCATGTGGACGGCGGAAAACGAGTGGTAGCCTATTTCAGTAAAGTTACTCAGGGTGCTGAGGCGAAGTACCATTCGTATGAACTTGAAACGTTAGCGGTCGTCAAGGCACTGCAGCATTTTCGCCATTATTTGATTGGGATAAATTTTAAAATCATAACTGACTGCAATGCTTTGAAGGCCACCGAGCGCAAGAAGGATCTCCTTCCACGAGTCGCACGCTGGTGGATTTACTTGCAAGATTTTAATTTTGAGATCCAGTATCGAAAGGGCGTGATGATAGGTCACGCGGATTACCTAAGCAGAAATCCACCAACGTTGCAAGTCAATAACATTGAGAGACCTCTAAATTGGGCACAAATGGCTCAGTCCGCTGATTCCGAGACAGTCGATATCATTCAAAAACTAAGAGATGGTATCTTGGACTCAAGTAGGTATGTGTGTCAGAACGATGTGCTCTATTATCGATATACTCCTGTTGGTGAGGAGTCACGCTTGCTATGTTATATCCCAAAAGGGCATAGACTCAGTCTATTACGTGTGTTTCACGATGAACATGAGCACATCGGGGCTGATAAAACTTATGATCTAATTCTGAAACATTTTTGGTTCCCGGGTCTAAAGCAATTTGTTAGAAAGTATACCTCACATTGTCTAACTTGCATCTCTAAGAAACGTGTTCCGAGAGCTCCTCGTCAGCCTATAACGTCGTGGGAAAAATCTGATATTCCCTTTAACACGGTTCATATAGATGCATTGGGCCCTTTACCCGAGTCTAATGGATACAAATTTGTACTTGTTTTGGTCGATTCATTTACGAAATTTTGTCTACTCTATCCTATGTACAGACAGGATACGAATGAATTGAAGCGAGTGTTTAACATTGCAATATCTTTATTTGGGACACCCAAACTGATAGTTTGCGACCGTGGTCGTATGTTTGAAGCGTCAGCCTTTACTAGTTGGGTATCCGAAATGGGTTGCGAAATTCACTACATTACGCCCGAAATGCACCATTCCAATGGGCAGGCCGAGCGGTATATAAGGACAGTCCTTAATATGATTCGTGTCGAGAGTAGTAATAAAAAATCAACTTGGTCTGACAGTTTGTGTAAAATTCAATTAGTTCTGAATGTTACAAAACAAAAAACCACTCAGTTTTCAGCTTTGTACTTGTTAATCGGTACTAATGCGACCACTCCTGTAATTCGTGCACTGATCCGTGACATAGCCGTCGAGAACTCCAGTCCTAATCGTGAAGCTATGAGGGAACTCTGCAGGAGCTCCGCTAAGGCATCTCTTGACAAAAATCAACATAGTCAAGATCTTCGGGTAAATCGCCAGAGACACCCGCCTAGAGTTTTCCAGGTTAACGATCAGGTCTTCGTGATAAAATATTCTCAGTCCGCTGGTAAGCTTGACCCTGGCATGAGGGGTCCGTACCGCGTGACCAAAGTGTTACCAAGTGACCGTTATGAACTGAAACTGATTAGTGGAGCCAGAGGCAAGACAACGCAGGCTGCTGCTCAGTATTTGGTACCCTGGAAAGGCGAATGGTGCCCTGAGAGCTGTGCTGCATTTTTCGAAAGTGAGTTCCAACTGTACTTTGTGATGTTATTTTATGTTACAGTTGCACGATGCGTGGTGTATGCGTGTGAGTGGATGTGACGGGTGTTTGTCACACCCGTTGGAGCAGGCGGCCGGTGCAGTTCTAGTTGCAGTGTGCAAGGCTGTTGTCCTGGTTCCGGAGTGCCTGGTTCTCGCACATGTGTACTTTGTATACGCATCAGGCGCTGTCCTGGAAGTCGTGTTTGCTGAACACGCATCGGGTGCTGTCCCGGAAGTCGTGTACTTTGTATGCGCATCAGGTGTTGTCCTGGAAGTCGTGTTCTCGGAACATGCATCGGGTGTTGTCCCGGGTAACGTGTACTATGTATGCGTTACAGGTGTTACCTAGCAGGCTGCGTCCTGGGTAACGCGTTTGTAACAGGGGAACTTGTACAAGTTCAAGTAAGAGACATGTGAGACATGTGTGAAGATGTATGCATACTTTTGAAAGCGAAGTGCTTTAACCTGGTGTGATCGAATGTATTTTTGTATGAGGGCCTTGAATGTGCGAGGAACGAGAGAATAGGCAAAGACGTGCGTCGTTATGGTTACTTAATTGAGAATTTTTCATGCAGATTGCAATGACGACAGCCCTGATGATGCCGAGAAGTCTTCGAACACTCCTACTGGTCCTGCTGGTGCTTCGAATACAAGCAGGCCAAATCCAGACGAAGACGGCGAGCGAACTCCCGTCCTCGTGCCCCTCAGTGCTTCCAAAGAAGATGTTCCTGGTGCAACCGAGGACGGTGCACGATCAGGAGAGGCCGTATAAGCCGAACTTATTGTTGGTAGTGGTGGTACCCGTCAATGCCTATAAAAGCAAGTGCTTGCCATAGTACAGGCCTCTTTTGCTGCTCAGTCGTCGATCGGTAAGGGTGTCAGTACCTAAGCTACCTACAGTAAGTTCGTTCCATATTTTTATATCTGTGGCTATTTAATTGTGCTCATTTGTGATTATTTATTGTGTTCTCATATTTTTGTCGTTGAATGTTAACGGTTATTTGTGATCTCTCGAGTTTTGCTAATTTAAGTAATTATTGTCAAAATAAAGTTTACTTTTGAATAAATTAGGTTAGGTTGTCTGTGATTATTATTTTTTAAATTGTTTTTCCCTTCTGATCCCTAAGAATATATTTTATACCCGTGCGAAGCCGGGGCGGGTCGCTAGTAATGAAAGATAACATTTTGAAAACTACATTGCAGTAACGTTAATCCATATAATTATCTAATAATTATTGTATGAGACGAGTTTGACAATATTTTTAAAGGCTGTGCTTTTTTTTTCTGGAATGATCAATTCGATCGAAGGTAGGACTTGAACCTGCGACACATCATCATCACCTGCCCAGCCTTTTCCCAACTATATTGTGGTCGGCTTCCAGTCGAACCAGATGCAGCTGAATATCAGTATTTTACATGGAGCGACAACCTGTTGGGTTAACAGGGTAACAGGGTTATTACCCTGTTACGGGGTTGTGTGGTATGGTAGCTGGTTGGGTGGTATTCCACCCAAGATAGGACTGGTAGGACTGTAGGTAAGCCTGGTTGTCAGAACTTCGAGCTTCTGACCGTGATTAAGGACAGTCAAAGGTCTACAAATGACAGCCAAGACCAACGGCTTTACGTCCTTCCGAGGCACAGAGGAAACTCGCTATGGCAGATGGTCACTCATCCATAGACCAACCTCGGCAAGAGCGGCTTAACCGGGAACATCGGCCTGTGTGTATAATAAATTACCCAGGAGCTCCTCAAACCAGAACCTATGAACCTGCGACTACGAATAGAAAAAAAAAGATTATAATAATAATATATTCCACAACTATCACACGACGCCATCTAGTCCCAAGCTAAGCAAAGCTTGTGTTATGGGTACTAGACAACTGATAAACATACTTATACATTTCTAAATACATACATATTATAGATAAATTATACCCAGACACAGAAGAAATGTTCATGCTCATCACACAAACATTTGTCCTGTGTGGGAATCGAACCCACGACCCCCGGCGTAGCAGTCAGGATCACTAACCACTAGACCAACAGGCCAGTCAGATTGATTGCAGGACATGACTGACTTGGCGTTCGGTGCACTGAAAAAGCTTAAAAATTCGCGATGCAGGCTAAATGTGATTATTTTTATCTTTGTTTTGATGTAACTCAGTAATAAACAATCTACCAGACGAATAAAAAAATCTAATAGGTTCTGTCTGAACTGAAAGGTAAAATTAGGAGGAGTGGAGACAAATCCTTTGCCAAAGCAGGTTAGGAAAAAATTTGAAATAAATAGTAAAACTAATAATTATTAGAACTTTAACTACTGATTTAACAGTTCGCTTTATATTAACGAACTGACGAACCATAGGATTTTAGAGCAGTGATGGCCCAGTGGTATCGGTCCCGACTTACGAGTTGTAGGTCGTGGGTTCGAACCCCGCCAGACGCATTACTTTGTGTAATTTATTTCATCAGCACTGCTCTCAAAACGGTGAAGGAAAACATCGTGAGGAAACCGGCATGTGCTAGAACCAAAAATTCGAAGACATGTGACATCTACCAACCCGCACTGGGCCCGCGTGGTGGATTATGGCCCACTACCTCTCACAGAGAGGAGGCCTGTGTCCCAGCAGTGGGAACATTTTAGGCTGATGATGATGAACCATAGGATTTAAACAAAAGTTGGCTTAGCTAATATTAGTCTAATAAAATATGCCACATTTTTTTCAATCGCGGCTATCTAGCAGCTCAATCAAAAAACACAACTTAATCAGTAGTTAAATAAACTATTTGTACAGACGCCAGCACATCAAGCTACCACAACCTGTCAGATTTCTTCAATAGAATTTCAACCTTATCACAAGAGTAGAAGGTTAATGTTTGACTGGTAAAATCTGACAGATTCGGGTAGGTTGACCTGCTGGCGTCTGTACCTTTAGAATTTTATCCTATAGGCAGGTAGACTTTTAATTCATTTTACCACCCGTTAAAAGATGTAGGTATACAATTTTTTACTAATATTTTTTTCACTGATTAACAACTTATAAAACAATCAAAGAAATAAATTATTTATCAATTCGTTACTTATTTTATCATCAATTATTATTCATAGTTTTCACTCATTAATTATTTTGGTGATAGCAAAAAATTTCATCATATACAGTTTTACAACAGTAACTGAAATCCGGCTCAATAGCCTTTTATTACCACTTTTATCGAATATTTTGTGTTTTTTCAAAGCAACTGCTAGCGTTTCATGATAAGCGATACGTGGAAACGGGTGAAATCTATGGATTTTCCACGATTACAGGTTCGATTCCTAACTCTTACACATTTGTTAGGTAAGAAGACGTTGATATAACATTTTATCTTAATGTAATAATATTATGATATCTAATTTTAAAATTCTTTTAATAACATTATTTGAAATTTTAATTTCTAGTTTTAGTTCTGTTTATATTTTACTTAGTTTCCATTAAATCTAAGATGAAATTATCACGTATTCTTTGACGCCCTTTGAATGTTTTTTTTTATTTTCTTTATTTATATTATATTACTAGTAGGTAAGTTTTTGTTTATAGTTTGTAATTTATTAATATTAGTAAGTATAGTAATTCTTCTTCTTCAATTTAATTCTTAGATGAAATAAAAAAATAGGTACAAGGCTTTAAAAATTTCATGCAATTTTTTTTTTTAATTACCACAACTCCTATCTCGCCTATAAAAAAATATTAAAAGTGAACTTACGGCTCTGCATCTTCGGTAAGATCTTGCAAACCATATTTCTGTATATTTATCACAGTTGGTACACTAAGCCACGGGGCCCGGCCACCGATGTACCGAGCGCCACACACTGTCGCCCGCGTCAAACTGCCTCCGCGTCGCCTCTAGGGCCATTGTTCCACAGACTTACATACACTTACAGAAGGCGGGGATGAAAAATGTTAATCAACTTTTAGTTGTTAGTGTTAAACCTTTAGTTAGTAGAATGTATGTTTTAAAAAGTGTGTTTAATTGAATATTAGGATGTGTAGAGGTTACGTTGTATGAATAAAATTACAAATTTCAGGTTAAAACTACAGTTTTAACTTTGCATGTGGGGGTGTGTTTTTGGAAAAAACTTTGCCTCACTCTAGGTTTTTCGACTGTATCATGGGTGCATTTATAGACACATACACAAACAGCCAAAACACAAAATTATTTTCGGTAATGGCCACTGGTACTTGTAGGTAGTCATCTAAGCTGATATATGACTAATAATTTGGCACTTTCAGTAGTAATTATTATCAGGCAAATTTTTGTGAATGAGTTTTGATTTAGATGGACACTTTTCACTTGCAACATCGTTCTCACAATAATGTACCATCACAAGTTGAATGATGTAACAAAGATTTTGTTATAATTTTGGCGATTGAAAAAGAGTGTCCATGGAGTTTCTTGCCCGTTCTTCTCCATAGAGATCTACGCTTTGGAATGGGCATCTACAGTACTTTCACAGTTTTTATGTCTTGTGACTGGGACTGTAGCACCGTAACTATTTTTTAAACTATTTTATTTTAATTTTGTCTTTTGACAATTCAAAAGTGCCTGTAACTGGCCTACTTGAAATAAACGATTTGATTTTGATTTTGATTTTAGATGATTGTGGAGCAACAACGCCTTTGTAGCAAACTTCGAATAGTTTGTTTTATATTTTCATTTCAAATAAATCCGCTGCCGCTGGTCTAAAAAAGTGGTAGTAAGTAAAAAAAATACTACTGAAGCAAATTTAATAAAATTTTAGGCGACCTAATGGCAAATAGACCAACATTAGGCATCAAACAAAAAAAAGTTCATTAATCACCTAAATCGGACTAAAAACCTTGGAGTAGACGGTGTATACTCGTATAAATAACTAAAAATATGAAATTCCCTCCACCTTCAAGGAGTCCGTTAAATATGTGTAACTTTAAGAAGAAAATAATATTAGTTTTTCCTTTAGTAGCTAATAGATAGTTCTTAAGGCAGGAAACGCCGTTCCATGGACACACTTTCCTATGAACACTGTAATTACTCATTTCTATAACACGGTTCTAAGAAGTGGAATTAGAAAACAAGCCTAGGGATACATAAAATAGGGTACTGATTAGTACTTAGTCTAATTCAATCTTGAAGTTGTTGTCTAATCACGTCAATAACTCATAAATTATCTGCCTAGCCTTTTCCTAACTATGTTGGGGTTGGCTTTTAATTCATCCGAATGCAACTGAATACTAGAAATTGTACTAGTGACTATCTATTTAAAAAACTCAATTAATACAGGATGATGCGATACCCCCTTGCTGTGAATGGTTTTTCAAATTTTCGTGCTATCGTCTACCTCAGTAACTAATGAGTATCATTATAGCTTTTGCTACTAACATTCTTGTTTGTTTTCCATCTTTAGAAATGCTCTTAGAACTTGAATTTATGGTAGACAATGTTTTTTTATTGGAATGTCATCTCCAGATGAAAAACTTGTGCAAAAATCATATGACACCTGCTTTAATTAGGATCCATAAGAAAAATAAGGACGAAAAATATTTATCTTCCAAATTACGAATTTGCTGGAGTTTTAAGTATCATCGTTGTGAATTCAAAAGGGCATACACTGTTGCGGGACATACGTATGTTGCGGGACATACGTATGTTGCGGGACATACGTATACCGCGACTCCGGCACACAAAGGGCTACCGAAGGACACCGTGGATTTTAGTCAGTACAAGTCTGACAGTCCCTCCCGCCCTGCCCGGGGTGGGAGGACTCATATGATGATTTTGCCACGTAAAAAAAAAAAAAGGGCATACACTAATTTATCTTTTTAATGCTTGTAGTTTCTATGATCATCACTGGCATCGGTATTGGAAAACATTGTGAGGTTATCTGATCATATAAAACCAATTTATTCTGGCCTGGCCTGTGGATGGGGTTCCCAGAAGCTCATTCACTCATTTCTCAGCATCACTCGCCTATACACTAACATCTTTTCATATCGCGGTATCCCAACGATCTACACCTACAAATCAACCACTCATTTTTCATTCAATCTTAATCAGCTTTCTCTTCCTGACGACCAGGCGCCATTTCACTTCAACTTACACATTTATGTCTGCTATAATTATAGTGGGTTTTGCATAAAATTGCTCTCAGATACCTGTAATGCTTCTCGTAAGTAATTTGCAGTAGTAGTATTTGGGATTAACGGTTGATACAAATACTCAGTTATGGCGCCTACGAGGTATTTATAAATCCTAACTAATAAGTGAGTTTGTCTAGTGATTTCACGTCCAAATTGCTGGACAGATTTTGGATCAGAGATAGATGGAAATCTGGAGACGGTTCTAGACCTCTTTTGAAATTGAAGAGCCAAGGCGCGTGCAAAAATAAGCTATAGATCGATGGAATTTGTGATAGGAGATAATTGAGTATCCTGTCCTGGCTATGGGGGGTGAAGTGGTCTTAATTAGTAAGAAGTCGCTTTATAGATGATACTGATATGGTTTCTGTTTGTAGCCTAATGAATTACACAGTAACGGTGATTAATAAGGGTCTCTTAGATTGAAAGAAATACTATATTCAGAATATTTGATATATGAAAACCAGTACCTAAGGCATTTTAGTAAAATCTATTATACTCAGGTTAGTCTTCGTTAAAGTTAACAGTCAGACAGTCATATCCAAATATACATAAAGATACCATTAGCATAAATTAAACGGTGACTTTTAGATATGATTCGAAAGTATTATCGACAGGCCTGTTGGTCTAGTGGTTAGTGACCCTGACTGCTATGCCGGAGGTCGTGGGTTCGATTCCCACCCAGGACAAATGTTTGTGTGATGAGCACGATCGTTTGTTCTGTGTCTGGGTGTAATTTATCTATAATATTTATGTATTTAGAAATATATAAGTATGTTTATCAGTTGTCTAGTACCCATAACACAAGCTCTGCTTAGCTTGGGACTAGATGGCGTTGTGTGGCAGTTGTGGAATATTATATTATATTATATTATCAGTAATTCAGTACCTACTAAATAATGGCTAAAATTTAAATGCGCATCAATAATTCTTTTTGTATACCAAATATACTGAATGTGCACCAAATCTAAAACTCGCTTTAGAAAGATTTCAGGGACACCCCGAAGTTCGGTTTGGTTGGGTTCCTTTAAACCTTGTACACAGAAATAGAAGCCCCGCGAAGCGGGGCGTCGTCGACCCTGCTTAGGTAGATTTTTTTTATTACACCTCGTTATGACATATTTTAATGAACATATTTTGGTGCACATTCAGTATATTTGGTGAAAAACAGGCAAAATTAGGTAAATGAAATGGGAATAAATTGAAGTACTTTTAAATACCATCCCTAAATAATAAAGTCACTTTTCAATTAATCGTCTCTTTAACTAATGGTGTATTAAAAAGTTAATGAACATTACTCAAGAAAAGTTAAGGAATATTCTCGTGATCATCACTCTTAACAAATTAACTGAAGATGACTCTTAGTTAAAAAGAAATCCGTATTTAACTAGAAAGTATCAAAAACTGATCACAGCTGCCCTCGTAATACGACTCAAAGGACAAAAAAATTACAACTGCCATACGAGTATTTTGGACGTGTCTAATTCTACATAGCTCTACAATAAATACCGAAAAAAAATGACAACAGAATAGTTGTTTTGACTTGAAAATTAGGTTTTGTAATAGACGAAGCAATGATTACATTTGCAAATTATAATAACATGATTACTTATCATAATTTGTGGACGAGAATAGAAACGATCAGTGACACTGAGACTTGGCTTTTTATTAGCTGTACCATTTTGTTTGAACTGAGGAAACTTTTGGGTAATTTTTCTGTAAAGAGTTTCCATTTCTAATGAATTCTAATAGCAGAATTAGTATTATGACTGCCTTGTTGGTTTTGTGGACGCAAGCGCAACTGCTGAACATACATTCCTGCGTTCTATTCCCAGGTTGGGTAGGGTATCAGTGTTATTAGATTTTTCCATCACTTTCTCAGTTTTTTAACGTGGTAAAATCATCAAATTAATGTGTCCTCTCACCCAGAACGGGACAAGAGGGACTGTCGGGACTGTCTAATTAGGTCAGTACAAGTCTGACAGTCCCGCCCGTTCCTCCCTGCGGGAGGACTCATTGGATGATTTTACCACGACAAAAAGAAATGTATTTGCTACGAAATCAGGGCGCATGTTGCATCATTTCTCAATCCCATAATGCCAGTTCGGTATACCGTGGTCTTATGTTTTCTTTTTTTTTCAATTCCATTTGCCGTAAGAAACTTTATCTTCTGGAAACTAAAGTCTAGATAGAAAAAATCTGTGCATCCGTGATAGACTTCCTCTACGGAAGACACAATTAACACTTTTTACCAAATACACACATCAAAAGTGTCTAGGGATCAACATATATTTTTGCAATAACTTTTCTCCTGATTGATATTAATTAAAATGTTCTTTAAGGATTCATCAAATAAAGTGTTATCGTTTGTCACAGTAACGATAAACCAAGTCACCTTTGCATTCATAAAGAAATTTGCCATTTTCCTAATAAAGGGATTTTTGACATTTGAACCACTAACATTAAAGTTCGAAAAAAAGACTGAAATAACAGTTTTCTTTAAAATTTTATTGGGTAACTTAAACAATTAATAATCCGTGTTTCTACCGCGAACACTAACAACACAAGAACATCGGTTTGGCATACTCAAAATGAGTTCATCCAAATCACGCTGTGGAATGGCCGCCCATGTTCGTTGCAACAACAAAAAAAGGTCTTCTTGCGACTGGATACCCTCCATATTCGGCAGAGCTCTTCTCTGTAGCATATCCCATGCATGCTCAATCGGGTTCAAGTCTGGCGACTGAGCAGGCCAGGGCAGGACATTGATGTTAGCTGCGGCGAGAGTCTGTCTTACAACTCTTGCGGTGTGCGGTCGTGCATTATCATGCATTAACTGAAATAAGGGACCGATTTGCACTTGTAGAGGAACGATGACGTCTGATACAATCGTCTCAGCATAAATTTGAGCGTTGAGGTTGCCTCTGATCCAAATCAACTCAGTTCTTCCGCCGATCCAAATACCCGCCCATACCATGATGGTTCCACCACTATAAGGATGGACTTCCTGGCAGGATTTTAATCGCTGTTGGCGTCCAGGGGTTCTCCAGTGTCGTATACGTCTTGTATCCGGTCTCATACCAAAACGAGACTCATCAGAAAAGCACACGAAACGCCATTGTTCTTCTGCCCAATTTCTGTGTTCAAGAGCCCATTGATATCGAATCCTACGATTGTGCATTGCTATAGGTGGTACCCGTAGCGGTCTTCGGGAATGAAGGTTCACTTCATGCAAGCGGTTTCTGACTGTTTGGTCGCTAATTAAGTTCCCTGAAGAGTGATGAAGCCTCACGGCTAACATCATGGCGGTTATTGTTGGAGCTCTTCGAGTTAAGATTTGAATGTATCGGTCTTGTCTCCGTGTGGTGCAGCGATACCGTCCTCCATGGCGCTCAGCCACGGTACCAGTGTTTCGGTAACGTGTCCAAAGTCAACTGATAACACTCTGACTTGTATTCAGAGCTAAAGCCACAGTACGTTGCCGGGAACCAGCTTCTATCATTCCCACGGCTCTGAGCATTTCTTCCCTGCTTAAATGACGTCGCCGCTCCATAATAACGTTGGTTTTAATCAGTAGTAGGGAAACAGTAGCACTAATAATGTCTTCAATGCGTTGTATGTTTTTATAGGGAAAATTTTGACAGCTGATTTTCATCTTTTACTCGAATTTGATTTACAGTTCCTGATTCAAATTATGAAATGCACCAAAAAGGATCCATATAAATTTATAAAATCATAAATTTATTACAAAGCCACATCTCAATCTCAAGAAATCCGCATAAAAATGCTTGATCCCTAGACACTTTTGATGTGTGTAGTTTAATTTCGTTAATTCATGCCTTTTAGCAAAATAACAATTGCTTTGGATGTAGACTTTAATTTCAAAGTAACAAGGAGTATTATTGATTGTTAAATAATTAGCTAATATAACGATTTTACGCCTAACAGCAATGAAAGTGAATTTTACATGCATCAGCGATTTTTTTCTTTAGATAGTTGTAACTTTAGATGTATTATGTAATTATATTAAGGTAAATAAAAGTAGCAATCAATGCACTTAATTGATACTAGAATTTGATTCGTAAAATAGTGTAAATTTGAAAAATTTGAGGACACGGTTGGTTCAGTGGCTGAGTGATCGCCTGCTGCGCTGCGAGTCGCGGGTTCGACCCCCGTAAGGAACAAAATATATTTGTATGATCTGCAAGTAATTTTTCCGGAACTGAATACTGTTCGTTGAAGTACCTATAAACGGTGGAGCAGACGAGTCCGATTTTTTTACGTGGTAAAATCATCAAATGAGTCCACCCACCCAGGGCAGGACGGGAGGGACTGGCAGACTTGTACTGGCTAAATCCACGGTGTCCTTTAGTAGCCCTTTACTTTCCGAGCTCTCAGCATAATGACGGGGACCACCCTGTCATTTTGCTGACATCTCTTTGAGGCGCGCGTGGAACACGACGCGCCGTCGACCCGGGCATGGTCCATGGTCGGACAGCGAGTGTTTGTATGATCAGCAAGCAGTTGTTCCAGGTCTGGGTGTTTGTGTACGTGAGTTTCTATATTTGTTAACGCACCTACGATACAGGAAGGAATTCCTGGTGTTTCGGGGGTTTTTTTTTAATGTCTTGGAAATGACCAATCAACTCGTAACACACTTGAGCTACAATTTGACATTATTTACGCATACTTAATATACTAGTTTCCAGCATCAATAAATTCCAAATTTAATTAGTCCTTCAGTTAGAGTTTTCACTTTTTCTTAAATCAGTGACATTTTCAAAAATTGGCTGAAAATTTTATGTATTTTCGAGGAATTAAAATTAAATATTATGCATAACATAGGATAATATTACCGTGACATAGGGCATTATAATGTAAGTAATGGATTTTCACAAAGTAACTACTTAATGTATTCGTAAACGCTGACGGGATCCCTATTTCTAGACCCCGCTGTCCGTCCGTCTGCCTGTCCGTCTAAAACAAGGTTCTTTTCACAATTGACGTATTTTTGTAGCCCACTAACTTACAAGCATACTAACAAATACTAAATGAACTGAATAAAATAAAAAAGTTAAGGGGCCCATACAACAGATATGAATTTTTTACCGTTTTAATATAGATAATGGTAAACGAAATGCAACCTTTCGCGAGGCCGTTAGCTCGTTATTTTAGTTTTTAGCATGCTATTCCTAATCCGCCCACCCACAAAACACCGTGAACTTAACGATAAAATTCCATCCCACTTTCATACATACATAGGTACAGTCGCGTACGCAAGTATGAGCAAACTATATGTACAGTCGCATCGTAAATCAAGAATCGAGCATGCAATAACGTGCGAGGCACGCCTTGACTTTGAACTTGGATTGTCGCGCGCACAAGTGCCTTGGAGTTTATTGACTACCCTACATTGCTGTTTTTATTTTTAGAAATTTTGTTTTAATTGGAGTAAATCTAAATTTCACATTATAGGCAAAAATATTAAGATAATAAAGATGCAAAAACTTGGGAATTTGCGAAAATTAATGTGAATTTTAATAAAATTTGAATAATTGAAATATAAAATTTGTCCAAAATATTTTTTTACTTTTGTTTTTGTATTTATGATTTTAATTTCTCTCGTAAAATAATTAAAGTTTGTCATTCGCTGGTTTTACAAAGTGTCATTATTTAAAATAAGGTAGTTAAATAAAAGCGGATTAAATTTTTTTGGGGATATCACATTTTAGCTTGCCTTAGCAACAGCCAACAGCTTAAAATATACTTAAAATATGTATAAATTGTCATAGTTACAAGAAAGCTAATTAACTGTTTGAGGTATCTGACTTGTGGCACAAACAGCGATATCTAATACTGTACTAGTAATCTAGGTAAGTGCTTTGTTCTTGGCTCTTGGTATAAAATTCCTTTACTTTGCACTTATTAAATTATAACGTGATAAGGTCAATAACTTTTTGATGTCTTTTACTTTTCAGTAGTACTCATTTCAGTAGTAAAATAAATAAATAAAATTTCAACACCTTTTGTGTTCACGGATAAAATAATCATAGGTAGTGGTTAAAACATAATATAATTGGTTTCTTCCATTTCATTCCTAATCCAACCAAGTTAGTCGAAAGTAATTACGAGTAACTATACGTTGGTCTGAAAATAAAGATAAATTATTATTATTATACTAATCAAAAGTTTTTTTATTATTTTATACCCAATAACGCCTGCATCCCGATTTCGTAAAGATTTTTGAGGAACAAAAATGTATAAGGCGTTTGAAGTAATTATCCAGAAAACGCGGGTTCGTGTCCTACTCGCAGCTGATTTTCTCTTTATTCTAAAATCTATAGTAATCAAATTACACACGATTAATAATATCTAAACTTTCCACTAATGATGCTCTTGATTGTCGAACAATACCCGAATGATTATAACTCAATTTTTATTTTACAATACCCTTAAATACAGTCATAATTCATCTTTTCAATACCTCTCAACGCCTCCTTACACCAATAAAGATAAATAAATGACAAATTCATCTTTAAAAAAACAACTTTTTTTTCATTAAAAAGCTTTTTTCAATCCAACGATATATCATTTCATTTTGTATGTAACTGTACTCAGTTGGCGATATTCGCAGAAGCAAAAGTAAGAGCAAACCAATTTGACATGTATGTATGTGTTTGTGTTCCGTGCCCAAAAACTGAACGCACGGTTAGGTACACACGTTTGTGTTTAATCGATTTGGACTTGGGTTATTTTCAGACGATACTGCGATTCCGGCAGGTAACTCATCCTGTATTTATACTAGCTGCTGCTAATGACTTCACCCGCTACAGTTCGGAAATTATTCCACGGGAACATAAAATCGTGATAATAACAATCCTATGTGTTAATCCAGGTTATGGACTATTTATGTATACCAAATTTCATCCAAAAGCAGTTTTTGCTTGAAACAGTAACAAACATCCATCCATCCATCCAAACAAACTTTCACGTTTATAATATTTTAAAATGATTGTGTCCTTTTTTATTAATTAATATTACTTATAACTTATTTATCGTTAACCTTGTCCGAGAATAAAGATACTTAGGGCTGATTTTTTAATAGTCAGATAAGTTTTATCTGAGGAATAATAATGGCGGTTTGACAGCTTATCTACTTACAGAAAATATGTCAAACCGCTACTTTTATTCCTCAGATAAAACTTATCTGACTATTAAAAAATCAGCCCTTAATATACATAACTATACATAGTTAATTATACGTATGGTTTATATTCATCATGATACAAATCGATCTCGCCGAGCTGCAACTTCAAAATTACATTTTTACTTTTTATTTCTACTTTTTTCCTAATTCTCCGAGTAAAACTGCAAAGTAAATAAATACCATGTTGCAATAATATTAAGTAGCATATTTCTTTAAATCTAATTATCGTGATCACATTTTGAAAGTAACTATAACCAAATTTATATTATATTTAAAGTTTTTAACACTTTTTTCCACGACGATACAGAGTAAAGTATTATTAAAATAACTCCATTGATAGCATTGATAGACTTCCGGAGCCCAGCGCGGATGTTATGAATTATTATCTTAATTCTACTATCACCACCGCGAAATTTCTGATGGGAAAACCATGTGATACTTCCATCCTGAGGATTAAACATAGGACCTCTTGCCTAACAGTAACGTTTGCTTGCCACTAGACGAACGGAGGTTCTTTATATCCCCTAAGAAAATTGTCAAGTTTTCATACCGAATATGTTTTTAACTTTAGGTATACATTGACACCATGATTGCCTAATTACATTGTACCCACTGCTGGGACACAGGACTCCTCTATGTGAGTGGGAGAGCGGTTTGGTAGTTGTCATTATGCCTACGGATTTTTGGTTCTAGGACATGTCGGTTTCCTCACCCAGTACCTACTAAGTAAGTATTGGGTCGCGGAGCTGTCTAAGCAGGTTATCATGACATTGGAACGAAAAGGACAATTGAGTAAACATGGTGTATTGTGGACAGCACGAGTCTGACAGTTCCTCACTCTCCTTCTAAGGCGGGGAGGACTCAATGAAAGAAGAATGGATCGATGTTTGGTACTCTTTCCCAAAAACTACTGGACGAATTTACATGAAATTAAACACAGTCCGTCTTAATAATGGACTAGCCTATACCCTGGCCGCGGCGTAGTCTGTAAATTTCGGTATTTATTCCATCATACCGGGATAAAAAAAGGTGTTCAAGCAGGTCATAAACTATCTCAGCCTTACTATAAAAAGTTAAGCATCTATATGAACACTGTCTTGTCTAAAAAATAACTGTCAACGTCAAAAAGGCATTTCACCTTGATACAAGGGTCGTTTTGCAGTTACACTTTTTTAGACAAGCGTTCAACAGATGTTTATCTTTTTATAGTAAGGCTGAGATAGTTTATGACCTGCTTGAACACCTTTTTTTTATCCCGGTATGATGGAATCAGACCGCATACGCAACACCACACTACGCTCCAAAACACAAATTGCTGACGTTGGTCAAAAGGCCGCTGCACTGAAATGGGCTTGGGCCGGCCACGTCTGCCGCATACCCAATGAGGTGTGGGCCAAAATAACCACTTTGTGGAGCCCTGACACAGCCAGAAGGCGTCGCGGCAGACCTCGCAGAAGAATGGCGGGACGAGCTTGACAAAACCGTTGACCAGTGGTCCACTTTGGCCCTGGATCGTGAAAATTGGAAGTCATGGGGAAAGGCCTTTGCCCAGCAGTGGGATGATGTAGGCTAGCAGTATCAGTATCAGTATCAGTATGATGGAATAAATACCGAAATTCGAAGACTACGCCGCGGCCGGGATATAGGCTAGCAGGCCCGAAGCCACCTAACATGCCGATTCCTATCGGCTTGTCTTTCGAGATAAAGCAAATACTAGTATCTATTATTTTCATTATTCATAAACAAATTAAGAAAAGAACAATCAAAAAAAATAAATAAACGCCTACAAATTTTTTCCGCGCAATTTCAACTCACGCCAAACAGACTAAGTTTGTAAGCCGCAAGGCGAATCCGGAATTCAGTTCATAAAATTCAAAGTTTCTCTTGTAGCGATCGTGAGCTTGAGGCCACATAACACCGCTAGTTTAAGGACGCTCGGAAGCCGAATATTACCGGCTTATGATAAGGATAGAAATATGAAATGCGTACGCCAGAACGAGATGGAATGATACTGGACTTCGTAATTCGTTTAGATTGTATTATTTGGATGACAGATTCACATTAGTTTTGGTTCGCGCTTATTTTTTTTTGTATTTATTGTTTTCACCTGTCCATTTGCATTTGATTTGGTATTATTGTTGAAATTTATAAGTTTTGCGTAGTTAGCGCATTAATAACAAAGTTAGTTCAGTTCAATGGTATTGTTATTTGGTAAATAATAATAATAAAGGACGGTACGGTTGACAAAGGACGGTACGGTTGACAAAGGACGGTACGGTTGACATCTGTCGGGCATGCCACCGTCCCGGTGAGTCGATTAGACACATTATTTCCGGTTGCTCTCGTCTTGCTAACGGCGAGTACTTGCACAGACACAATCTAGTAGCTAGGATTATCCACCAGCAACTTGCCCTGCAGTACAACCTTGTGGATTCTGAAGTACCATACTACAGGTATGTGCCCGACCCAGTTCTTGAAAACGGTCATGCCATATTGTATTGGGATCAATCTATCATCACTGACAGGACTATAATCTATCTTCTATCTATCTATCTTCTATTCTATCTTCTTCTTCTTCTTCTATACTTATAATAAATCTGTAGAGAGGTCAATTCTGTACATGAAATATATTTCCAAAATAACTATCAGGGGGTGATTAGGGATCGATACTGATGCCAAAAATGCAATTAATAAAATTATTGTCTGTCTGTCTGTCTGTCTGTCTGTCTGTCTGTCTGTCTGTCTGTCTGTATAACCGTTATAGAAACAAAAACTACTCGACAGATTTTGACGAAACTTGGTACAATTATTTTTCATACTCCTGCGCTGGTTATAGTATACTTTTCATCACGCTACAATCAATAGGAGCAGAGCAGTGAAGGGAAATGTTAGGAAAACGGGAGAAGTTACTCCATACACGCTAATCTTCGGAACTACTCGACGGATTTGATTAGTTTTTTTTTGTTGTATAGCTATTAAGTCTGGGCTACATATAGGCTATGATTCATCTTGGAAACTTGAACACCTGATGCAGAACTGCAATAGATCAGCTAAACTATAAGAGACACAAAAATAGCGCCGTAGTAAAAATTGTTCCGCGTGATGAGCATTTTCTGCTGAGAAAATAAATTTGAAGATATAGAACACCTGATGTGGAACTCCAAGAGCCCAGCTACACTATTACATATACAGTAATGACGTCTTAGCAAAAGTTGTTCAGCCTGATGAGCACTCCCTGTTGTCGTATAAAAACTGAAGATCTGGAACACCTGATGTGGAACTCCAAGAGCCCAGCTACACTATAACATATACAGGGTGAATTTTTCAACTGGGCGTGGATGGCTATCTTGGAAACTATGAGGAATTTTGAAAAACGTTGAAAGGAGTCTCGAGGCCGATTTTGACGAAAACTTAAACTGCATCGTTAGATTTTAGAAAATTCAATAATCCTGGCCAGGAATCGAACCCGCTGATTTTGGAAAAAAAAATCACAACCTGTATTATTACTCCATTCGATAGTGTTGCTAATAAGGATCAATTTCTGGGAAGTAACCATATACGGCAAACATAAGGAAACAGCATATTTTTATAAAACTGCTATTTTTCTATGTCACTTTATTCAACTGAGCCATAAATCTATTCGAAATTACAAAATTTCGTTGTTTTCAATGTTTCACTGGATTTGACGCCTCAACAACTGCACTTTATTCAGAAATACGCAATTATTGAATTGAACAAAAAATATCATTATTTCCAAGAAGAAACGATAAACCTATGTTTTGAATACAGTCATTGCCTTGAGATTGATCAGTTTTTTTCATAATTAGACATTTTCCTTAAGTTTGCCGTATATGGTTACTTCCCAGAAATTGATCCTTATTAGCAACACTATCGAATGGTGTAATAATACAGGATGTGATTTTTTTTCCAAAATCAGCGGGTTCGATTCCTGGCTAGAATTATTGAATTTTCTAAAATACAACGATGCAGTTTTAGTTTTCGTCAAAATCGGCCTCGAGACTCCTTTCAACGTTTTTCGATATTCTTCATAGTTTCAAAGATACCCATCCACGCCCAGTTGAAAAATTCACCCTGTATAGGAATGACGTCTTAGCAAGAGTTGTTTAGTCTGATGGGCATATCCTGTTGACTTACAAAAATGAAAGATATGGAACGTCTGGAATCGTCATGCGCGTCCCGTTGTTTTCCCGTCCCCAGGTTCTAAGAATTCGACATCAGACGTTTCAGATCTTCGATTTTGACGACCCCATTGGCATAAGCAACAGGATCCGCGTACGAAGTCGCTGGCAGAAGCTAGTAGCCAATAAGCCTGATATAGTGGTGGTAGATTGCCGAGAGCGCCGTGCAATGATTGTTGATATCACCGTCCCTCATGACGAGAATCTCGTGAAAGCTGAAAATGATATTAAAATCAAGTATCTGGATTTAGCACACGAGATTGTCGACATGTGGGACGTGGACTCAGCAGTCATTGTACCGATAGTCGTTACGGTCAATGGACTAATTGCGAAGAGCCTCGACCAACACCTTAAGAGGCTCTCATTGTGCAGCTGGCTCAAGGGCCTGATGCAGAAAGCAGTTCTTTTGGACACGGCGCGCATTGTGAGGAGGTTCCTCTCTCTAGAGCCCTAACCACCGGCACTTTGGACCCTGTTCCCGATGCTGGTGGGCCTACTATTTTTTATATTTTTAAATGTTTTTAATATAATTTTTTTAATCATATTTAATAATGTAAAACATATGTAAAATGATGAATAAATGAGAATAATAATAATATTCCACAACTATCACACAACGCCATCTAGTCCCAAGCTAAGCAGAGCTTGTGTTATGGGTACTAGACAACTGATAAACATACATATATATTTCTAAATACATACATATTATAGATAAATTACACCCAGACACAGAACAAATGATCATGCTCATCACACAAACATTTGTCCTGGGTGGGAATCGAACCCACGACCCCCGGCATAGCAGTCAGGGTCACTAACCACTAGACCAACGGGCCAGTCAATCAGTAAATGTTCAGTGTTCACCGTAATATTAGTTTCGAAGTTTTAACTAGATGGCGTTGTGCAATTACGTCACGATCCTGAATCGCGGTGTTAAGGTCTGTAGGCGATTAGTATAGGGTTTTGTGAACATCATTTTTAAGGAAGTTGTTAATAATTGATTAACCGACTACAGAAATTAAGGAGGTTACTCAATTTATTCGTCCTTAAAATACAACGTTTATTTTGTTTATTCTTTGTTCTCGGCATAACTTCATCGTTTATGAACCGATTTTGATGATTCTTTTTTTGTTGGAAAGAAGATGTTTTAGTGGTGGAAACTTGATAAGGAAATCAGGGTTTGATGATAGAAGACCAGAGAAATCGAGTGAAACTTTCAAAAATCGTAGGGGCGGCTAGTATGTTTGTAAGTTTTTTCATTAAGTTTTGGTCCGGCTTCCCTTTCAAGGATATTTACCCTACGCCACTGTAGGCTAGTCCATTATATTAAACTAATACATGGTAAAGACTTTCTTAATAGCTGTAAATATAGCCCCGGTAATGCGACGGGCAATAAATACAAACTGTGTGCCACGACGTCGGGATAGCTGGCTATACCTGGCTATAGTTGGCTATAGTTGGCTATAGCTGGCTATATGTTAGGACTGGATCTTGCCTGCATTCCATATAGAACTGATGACTAAACAGGGCCGTCCGTAGGAGTAGGTAAACGAAGGAAGAAATTCCAGGAACTTGGAACTTTTAAAACGAAAACCTAGGAATTTATTACATTAAAACAATCGGTGTCTCGAGACGCCATTTGTCCTCATCCTTTACGCGGCTCCCAGCTAATGCCGGATTTAATGACAATCTAAGCTTATGGGGCCCATATACCTGTTTCCCTACCCCTAGCAGGTTTTTTTTTTGTAGGAAGTCAATTATACTATACTTAATGACATTTTCTCCACTATGATATAGTGAATAGATTGGTTTTTTCTTAACGATATTGGGTTATCATCATCATCATCATCATCATCAGCCTATAATGTTCCCACTGCTGGGACACAGGCTCTGTGAGAGGGAGTGGGCCATAATCCACCACGCGGGCCCAGTACGGGTTGGTAGATGTCACGTGTCTTCGAATTTTGGTACTAGAACATGCCAGTTTCCTCACGATGTTTTCCTACACCGTTTTGAGAGCAGTGGTGATGAAATAAATTAATGCGCCTGGCGTGGTTCGAACTCACGACCTACAACTCGTAAGTCGGGACCAAAGACAATAAAGCCTCTTGACTGCTCATACGGGCGACTCAGGCTCACGACACATCAATGAAATTGCACTTATATTAGATGAAAATATGACTGACCATTTTAGTTTTGACCAGTTAATGGATCTCTCCACACGCGATTATTTTGATAACATTTTTAAATATTTCTGCTTAATATCAAATTAATTATGAGTTCTTGTTCAATTAAATGGTGTGGGAAATCGTCTAGAACATCGAGCTATAAAAAGGATGGCATAACTTTTCATCGGTAAGTAAAATATTTTTATAATTTGATAATATATGAATAATTGCAGGGCTCAAGCTAAACTGGTTGTTTACGTTTAAGGCACACAAAATGTACACCGCGTTGATGTCTTTTTGAAAAGTCCCTTACTCTACTAGGTATTTTCAATAAGTGTGTCCCTTTCTATCTGGAGGCATAAATAGAAAGAGACAGATACATTGCTATAGTGTTGTGACAACTTCGAAACTAAGTCTTTAAAATATTGTCGATAAAAATAACGATGTTCCCTAACTGTAAAAAAGTAACGTTACTTAATGTTTACATTTTAGATTTCCAAATATTCCAAAAGTGAAAGAAAAGTGGATCAATGCTGTCAACAAGGAAAATTGGTTTCCAAAAAAATATAGCGTTGTTTGTTCAAGGCATTTCACGGAAGATTGCTTTGAAACCTTAAAGAACCGACGCCGTTTATTTAGTTCAGCAACACCGACTCTGTTTTTGTCTGTTTTGGTATGTTTTATTTTACATTATGTATTTCAGTTAAATTTTGTATGTTTAAAAAAAAAAATAAGAAGTACCTACATGTAAAATAAAAACTTTATAATTTACAGGCTTTACCAAATAAGACGGCTGATCTATGTATACATGGTTCCAACGACGATATATTACTAGACTCCTAATAACAGGCGACCGATGTCTGTCAACACATTAGGCAAAAAAGTCTTATATCCGTCTCATTTCGACCACTCCTGTGAGCCGTAAGCATACGTTGAGACAGAACAGACTTTGAGTTAGCCAATCACAACGCAGTACCCCGTCCCCCTCGCTTACGTAGTACCTCAGCGAGTTGACAGAATAATTTTTGTTCCTTAGATCGTGCATGCGGAGTCTAGTATTATATATTATCGTCGTTGCATGGTTCTAATTTACCCGGGCCTTCCCATCTAAATATCTCACAAGTTAGTTAATTTATTCTAACGACGTGATTCGTGATCCTAGGCCGCATTGTTACAATATTTAATGCCTGATGTATAATTACAGGAATTAGTATCAATAAATAGGACAAACTTACGATCAAATACCCTCCCAGAAATGCAAATTTGATGATCGTACCTAGAACTTCCTATGATAATGTCCTCGTTGTAAGTTAATTTTAAAATAATTGTCTCGTACAGGAGGATCGTCCAACCTAGGCGCAAATTTTTTTTTAATTTTTTTTTTATTATTTTATTAACCTTGATTTAATTTTAGCATTAATTTAAATAAAGTTAAAACAGAGTTACGTAAGTGTTTTATTTGCCCCCAGTTAACGCCCAATTACTGTAAGTAATAAAAAAAAAAGAATAAGCAGATGTCTGCTCGAACATAACGATGTCGTTGTGTTCGATTTTATCGATATTAGGTATTGTAGCAAACTGACTTGTGCATCACTATGTTTGGAACATTCGTCCTGACATTGTTGCATCGGCCAATCACAACCGCTGTTTTTTCTTCGTCCCCCGACCCGCAGTGGTGAGTCGTGTACCTAGGCGAAATCGGTCTATGAGCTCTCAAGTGGTTTAATTCTCTTTGGTCGGGACCGATACCACTGGGCCATCACTAGATTAGCTTCAATGTAAAGAAGTTTTCAGCTGGGAAGAAATGATGGAATGCATACATTTTTTCTTCATGTTTGGAAGAATAACGCTGCTTATCCCACTCACTCACTCATCGAAAAAGCCACGTAACATCAAATGAGCATTTCTTTTTACGTGATAAAGTCGTCCAATGAGTGGCCTGTTGGTCTAGTGGTTATTGACCCTGACTGCTATGCCGGAGGTCGTGGGTTCGATTCCCACCCAGGACAAATGTTTGTGTGATGAGCATGATCATTTGTTCTATGTCTGGGTGTAATTTATCTATAATATGTATGTATTTAGAAATATATAAGTACGTTTATCAGTTATCTAGTACCCATAACACAAGCTCTGTTTAGCTTGGGACTAGATGGCGTTGAGTGATAGTTGTGGAGTATTACAATTATTATAATAATAAGTCACCCTGGATAGAGCGGATGGCACTGCATCCACGGTGTCCCTTTATGTGCCAGGGTCACAGTTACATAATAAGACAGGCCCGACAGTCCTTGACCTTCAAAAGGGCTTTTGATTAAATCGCACAGGATACATTTCTAATGCTTTCTCCTTTTATAAATCTAGGTACTCGAATCAATATGAAGAGTCTGATCTGAGAATGAATACATTGACACTTTTACCACTTAAGCATACATGCATGCATTCAACATGGTAGCCGCTTTAAGCAGCTGACGTCTAGCCGCTTTAAGGAGCTGAAAGTTATACTTTCCACCCTTGAATCTAATTGATTTGAATTGATCATGAATGGAGGTCGACAATGAATACAAAAAAACTTGCATGAGTGTTGATGCGTAAGGTGTTATTAGTTTTTCTTTTGATTAGTAATTATAAATATTATTCAGTTTGTTTGTTTGTTTTGATATGGCTCTTGACTCTAGAACTAGGTCAAAGGTAACAGGGAAGCCTACGGTGGAGTGAGCTTACACAGGTAGTGAATTCTACTATCACCAGCCTTCAAGCCCGTAACCGTCTGCAAAACCCCATGTATTTCTGTACCAAAATTTAACAAAACGTAGGTACGAGTATTTAGAAGTGAAACTGTATTATGTAGTTTAGAAGTTATGAGGGAACAGACAAACATACATACATACATACATACCGGTCAAAATCATAACCCTCCTTTTGGCTTTGCCGTAGTCGGGTAAAAAACAAATGCACGAGTAATTATTTGTCAGGACTGACTAAAATGATCCTCGATATTTATAGTCTAAGATACGTATATAGAACGACCTTCACCGATCGAGTAACCGGACGAAATGTGTTTATTATGAATTAAAATATGTTGAAGAATGTGACGGTGATGGGTTGCCTCATAAAATCCTGTCAAGGATATTTTTAATTAATTTTTTAAAAGGTTATTTTTTTTCAATACCTTCACCGATAGAGTAACCAAAGAAAATTAACACCAATTG
Source organism: Agrotis clavis (assembly GCA_954870645.1). Taxonomy (NCBI): domain Eukaryota; kingdom Metazoa; phylum Arthropoda; class Insecta; order Lepidoptera; family Noctuidae; genus Agrotis; species Agrotis clavis. Next base: position 24,293,553 of record OX940928.1, on the reverse strand, counting down.
AAAGTCCGAAGTCTATAGAATATGCTAACGTAGGGTTGCCTACCTTTTTCTTGTCAAGGTTATAGGGTTGCCTAATTTGAACAGGTGATAAAAAAATGCTACCTTCACCGATCGAGTAACCAAATAAATTATGTATCAAAATAAAGACATTTTTTTTACGAATACGATTGTATACGGTTGCCTATGAAAAACTTGTCAGAAATTAGGGTTGCCAAGCGTTGAAGTTTGAAAATTTTAGACGGTTTGGAAGCACATGAGTAGATAAACGGACTAAGCTTCTTAAGAACGAGCAAAATTGTAACCTATTTTGTTAGGGTTGTCACAATAGGGTAGACAAATTCAACAAAAAAATATTAAATAGCTTTATTATTCAGTATGATAGAATCGAATCAAATAATTTAATTGAACTAAGCCAATTACAGGCAATTTCGAATTGTCAAAAGACATAAAATAAAGTTAGTACAAAAATAGTTATGGTGCCCAGTCACAAGAAATAATAACTGTGAAAGTACCGTAGATACCCATTCCAATAGTCCAGTCAACGAGGCATATGTGGTCCGAAAAATTCCTCCTCTGGAACTGAAATTTGGCATAATAATGAAGGTGATTGTCGGCGACGAGACCCACGCAACGACAAGGGGTGCAAGTGTGATTTGTAAGGTGATTTTTTTAAGACAAGTGTTTTCTAATCAGAATCCAGTGATTGTGTTGTGTATATATTCGATTCTTATTAGATTATCTTGTACGTTCTTATTAGTTTCTTATTAGATAAGTTTTTTAGTGGAAAATTGTAAAAGTTTAAAACTTAGATTATTACGTAACTTGAAAACTCACTTTTTTGTTTATGTATGTTTTTCAATAAAAGTATTTAAAAGGGCTGTGTTTCATTACAAAAATAGATTCACAAGTTGTTTCATGAAGATCGGTCCAGTAGTTTTCAAGTTATTGCAATTTTTGTGAAATCAAACTTTTGTTCTTGTGTAACTTTAATAGTTTACTGACAACCGATGGGGAAGAAAAGTTCTCGAGTGGCGACCACGGACCGGAAAACGCAGCGTAGGCAGGCCTCCCACTAGGTGGACCGACGACATCGTGAGGGTCGCGGGCAGCCGATGGATGCAAGTGGCGAATTGTCGTTTGGCGTGGCGGTCTAAGGGGGAGGCCTATGTTCAGCAGTGGACGTCTTCCGGCTGATGATGATGATGATGAACTTTAATAGTTTTAGTTCTAGGATTTTTTTTTTATAAAAAAAAGTGTTATTCATTTTATTTTAAACCAAAATACGATTGAAAACTTGAGAGGTGTCAAGGGACCACGATAGCAAGTTAAAAAAAGGTTCAAGCGATTTTCGACCTTATTGACATTTATGCAAACACCTGATTTTAATGAAGGAGCAATGTTAACGAATGAGAATGTGAGAAAAACAAACTAAATTTTAAATGTCGATAAGGTCGAAAATTGCTTGCACCACTTTTTTTAACTTGCTATCGTTAAGCGAATGTTTTCCGACCTTCAAGCGATTTTCGACCTTATTGACACGGATGCAAACACCGGATTTTAATGAAAGAGCAATGTTAGCTAACGAGAATGTGAGAAAAACAAACTAAATTTTAAATGTCGATAAGGTCGAAAATCCCTTTCACCTGTTTTTAACTTGCTATCGTTAAGCAAATGTTTTCCGACCTTCAAGCGATTTTCGACCTTATTGACATATATGCAAACACCGGATTTTAATGAAGGAGCAATGTTAGCTAATGAGAATGTGAGAAAAACAAACTAAATTTTAAATGTCGATAAGGTCGAAAATTATTCGGTCTGTTCGGTCTGTTATTCATCCTTCGTTGCCTATTTACTGGTCTGTACTTGTATGGAAATACAAATGAAATGGTGCTAGAAAAAGTAGCTAAAAAGTTTAGCCACAAATTTTATAAAATTGTAGCTGTCGTCACCGAATAATAGCCAGATCTAGCTATAAAGTTGCTGAGTTGGCATCACTGCTGCAGATTTGAAGTTGTGTCAAATCGATCGTACGATAGGCAGTATAGTGTATGGTGTATATGGACGAACTGCCAATTTGAAACAATTACAAGCGTCAAATCGATCCGCGATCGTACGATAGGCAGGATGGTGTATGGCTACTATAAGGTAAGAACGGGCGGTATATAAAGTGGTACGAAGCGCGGTCTATTTGACAACGCGCGCCCTCTTGAAGGTAGGTGTTTGGTCTCTAATATATTGGTGACCAAACACCTTTAAAAATGTCTTTTGACAATTCAAAATTGCCTGTAATTGGCTTAGTTGAATTAAATTATTTGATTCGATTCTATCATACTGAATAATAAAGCTATTTTATAGAGAGCAGTGGTGGCCCAGTGGTATCGGTCCCGACTTGAGAGCAGTGGTGGCCCAGTGGTATCGGTCCCGACTTACAAGTTGTAGGTCGTGGGTTCGAAGCCCGCCAGGCGCATTACTTTGTGTAATTTGTTTCATCACCACTGCTCTCAAAACGGTGAAGGAAAACATCGTGAGGAAACCGGCATGTCCTAGAACCAAAAATTCGAAGACATGTGACATCTGCCAACCCGCACTGGGCCCGCGTGGTGGATTATGGCCCACTCCCTCTCACAAGAGAGGAGGCCTGTGTCCCAGCAGTGGGAACATTATAGGCTGATGATGATGAATATATTTTTGTTTAATTTGTCTACCCTATTGTGACAACCCTACCAACATAGGTAACAATTTTGCTCGTTCTTAAGAAGCTTAGTCCGTTTATCTACTCATGTGCTTCCAACCGTCTAAAATTTTCAAACTTCAACGCTTGGCAACCCTAATTTCTGACAAGTTTTTCATAGGCAACCGTATACCATCGTATTCGTAAAAAAAATGTCTTTATTTTGATATATAAATTATTTTGTTACTCGATCGGTGAAAGTAGCATTTTTTTATCACCTGTTCAAATTAGGCAACCCTATACCCTTGACAAGAAAAAGGTAGGCAACCCTACGTTAGCATATTCTATAGACTTCGGACTTTCAATTGGTGTTAATTTTCTTTGGTTACTCTATCGGTGAAGGTATTGAAAAAAAATAACCTTTTATAAAATTAATTAAAAATATCCTTGACAGGATTTTATGAGGCAACCCATCACCGTCATATCCTTCAACATATTTTAATTCATAAAAAACACATTTCGTCCGGTTACTCGATCGGTGAAGGTCGTTCTATATACGGATCCTGTACTATTATTGTTACACTGCTTAGATACTTGTGCATCATCGCAAACGGAAACGAAACGAAGTGGAATACAGCCTTTTAATTAAATATACTTTCACCTAATTAACAGCTCATCTTACCTGAGGACGGCCCTGGTACCCGGGCAATGCTCTCCGCTTAGAATAAAAAGATGTTCTTCTATATTTAGCTCGCGCTTTCTCGTACTAACTAATTTTATAAATAGCCACTTTTATGTTGCCACTGACTTACTGTCTGCCTGCTCGCTACATTGATAAGAAATAGGATGGTGATAGAAATTGTGTATTACTATGTTTCTTGCATAAATATTGTATTAGATAATTTTATTATAAAGACTTTACTATTGACGGGGCCAACGCCAGCCGAGGTTGAGGAACTGTTTTATCAGGAATCTGTAACCCCTGGAACGAAAAGGGCTATCGAAGGATCACCGAGGATTTTAGTCAATCTGACAGTAATGAGCAGTACTTATTTGATAACTTTTCCACATAAAAAGGGTGCGAGTTCCGACCCAACAGTTGGCGATCCTTCTCAAGGAAAAGTTTTACCCATGATGTGCTGTGTCGGCGTTTCTGACGCCAACAACGCGACACCGCACAGCTTAATATAACACCCGTCCCTTGGTGTGCCTGTGCAGTAGTTTCAATGTGTATTATTTTATAGTTATTGGTGGAATATTTGTATGTTATTTTTTTATGTATAAGTATATACACTAAGAACATAATTATATACATTTAGCTATTAACACTAAATTAAAATATCATTCTGTCGTGTCACAGAACCGCAAACAATCCAACAGGATCGTCTTCCATTCATCAGCAAATAAGTCCAATCCAGGGTTGGTCTCCACGAGCGCGTTGAGATTCGTCAGCATATATACAGCTTGGCCAGAACGGATTGAAACGGAACTAATCTTTTTGTTTCTGACAACGTTTTAAAACCTTAGATATTTGATGTAAACAAAGACCGCAGGTTTGTTAGATTTATTATTGTGCCATAAAACTAACGTAATAAGTGAAAAATAAAAAAGAAAAATTTTCCAAATCGGTCCAGGCGTCTTCGAGAAATCGGGGGACATACATAAAAAAAAAAAAAAAGATTCCGACGAATTGAGAACCTCCTCCTTTTTTTGAAGTCGGTTAAAAAAACATTCAAAGTGCTGGTAGCGAGAAGACAGTGGCGACTTCCGGTTTTCTACAGTTTTTTGTCAAGCTGTACGCGGTATAGGGGAGGTGGATCGGACCACATTTATTGTGTAAGTTTATTGTGTTGTGATGCATCGTAACTCGAGTAGGGTTCGTGGCGTCAAAACTATGAAAAAGTATACCTAGAAGTGACACATTATGAATGAGAGTCATATCTTCGACAATTTTGGCTTGATCAAATGTTTTTTGATAACCTAAGTGATCACGGACTTATTAGATTTTTTTTGGTTTTACTTATTATGTGTGTATATTTCCACAGTTCAGTAAATTCAGCAGCAGTAGGTAGGCCCTTCGTTTCATATTGTTAACGAAGTAAGAAGTTACAAAGTACATTGGCATTGACCGTCCGAGAGGCCGCGGGTTCAAATCAAGTTCAAGTGCACATAGGTAGCATAGTGAGGAGAAAAATATTTGTATGAAGTTAATTAGTTATTTGTATTTAATAGGTAAGTAAATCACTGTTACGTTATTCAATTACTTTGTTTGCGTTTTTTTATTTGTCGTGGTAGAGTCTTCAAAAGAGTTCTCCCACTCAGGGCAAGACACGATGGGCTGTCAAACTCGTACTGACTAAAATCCACGGTGTCCTAAAATAGCCCTTTTTGTTCCAGGGTCACATCCCACGAACAATTATTATGATTGCGTAACCTTTTTTTTAGACTGATTTGCCGTTCTCAGCGGCTTCGCCCGTGTTTATGTAGGTACAAAATTATCCTATTGGAGACCAATATTGGGATTTATTATCCCAATATTAGTCTCCCTGTTCTTGCAATTATCCTTCGCGTTCCAGGACCGCGCACGGTAACTGTTATATTTGAAACGTTCTCATAACTTTTATAAACACTTTTGAAACTATGCAAATAAACGCTGCGAACTGCACCGTTTATCTGGAAGCACATTTACAAACAATTCTCAAAATCAATGCTCTTATACTTTTTACATAACATGCACTGATACATCAAACGGGTATAATTTACAGTGCGCCGGGAGATTTGATCATTTTTCTCATTGCAATACTAACCGATTGGAACAGTGTTATAACTGTGCACCTCGTAAATAAATTTTATTAGTAGCTTCTGGACTGGTCGCGGGACTAACGAATTACCGTGACCCCCGGAACGTAAAGATCTATTGAAGGACACCGTAGATTTTAGTCAGTGCCCTGTATGTCATTTGATGATTTTACCACGATAAAAAAAAAAGTAACTAGCTTCTGCCCGTGATTTCACCCGCTTTATGTTAGGCTTCTGGTTCTATGGATCCTGTCGTTTCCTTGGAGAACGCATGGAACACGACGTGCCGTCGACCCGGGCATTGGTCTCCATTAATCGCCGTCCACATGCCCGCCCTTATGGTGACCGGAAATCGCTTCGCGACAACCGTTGCCAAAGACATCTGGGCTGTAAGGTGGAGACTATCCTCTCCCTCACGCGCTCCGCCTCCTCCTTCGCTAACATGGCTACTTCGAAAAAGAAACTACCAGTATTTCCTGCGATAAGCGCGTTCAACCAAACAAAGAAACTCTTCAGCTTTACAATATACCGAGTATAAGTGTCAGACAGTATATACGAGATTACGAGTATAATATAAGTGTCAGAGGCCTCGGTTATCAAGACGGTTCAATTAATTCTGACATCAAAAGGTGGCCACATCCTCACATGAAAAAGAAAGAAAACTCAAAAAAACGCAACGATACCGCACCGTTAGTCAGGCACCGCCTTTATCGAGTTCCCAAAACTTAGCTTCTTGTACTTTTTACATTGCAACGGGCCATAATTTAGTATCGGCGCGCGCCGTTTGATTTAATAACATTGTGAAGGGAACTGATCTGTTCTCAGATTCATGCTGTGAATGTAACTGAGGGGACGAGCATCTGTCATTTTTTTTGCTAAGGGTTTCTGAATGAGGAGCTAAAAATAAAGTGGTTTGTAAAAGATAAGGGGGTTTGCAGACATGTTATGCGCAAAATTTCAAGGGATATTTTTTTTCGAAATTTCGTCACGATTGGCTCAGTGGCTAAGCGATCGACTGCTACGCTGCATGTCGCGAGTTCGGTTCAACACGGAACAAATATTTGTACGAACTACAGATTAGTTGTTCCAGATCGGGTGTGTGTATGTGAATTTAAATACTTGTAAAGGTAGTACGAGCAGTGCCGAAAATAGGGCCCAGTCGCAGGGCGCAGACCCTGGAGGAGCGTGGAAATGGCCAGAACAGGACCACAATTGGCCTGACCAAGGCGCAGTTAAAAAAGCTCCCACATAATGGCCCGGAAACGACCTTACCGCTGTAAGCTTTGACTTATCTATCACGTTCACGGAGCGGCGAACGCAAAAATCAAATGTAGACATGTTTGAAAGATGGCACAAGGCGCCGCTAGTGACGAATTCGCGTACTTTCAAAGTCATAACGGGCCATTGAAAGCTAGTTACGAGCCCACGATACAGAAATACTTCCTAGTGGGAGGAAAGGTTTAAAAAAATACCTACATTTTCCCGCTAAAGTTACTTCATAATAAAAATAAACCCTCATCGATTTTGCTCAGATTAACACGCCACGTGTTTCAATTTTCTAATTGATAGTGGAAAGTAAACAATTAAGCGTTACCTAGAACTGTTAAGTGATAAACTATGTCTTTTGTATGTGGCGCGCATCGTGTGTGAATCCATAGAGTAGGAAAATGGCAGAAGTGTCAACAGGCTCGTAAGCTAGGGTTGCCAACATTTTTTTGTCTGAATATAGTATTTTTTTGAAAAGGCGATAAAAAATAATATAGTACGCTTCAAAAAAATATAGTATTTTGTTATGGAAGAATAAAAACTAGACGAGTTATATTTTTAACTTATTATTTTTTTATAAAAACTTCTTTGCACTTCTTGCACTTTAAAAGAAGCGTAAAATTGTGCAGAATAAAAAAAAACTTTTTTTAATGTTAGGTAATAATTTTAGTATTGCAAAATATAAACATTAAGCTATTTATTTATTTATTTATTTATTTATTTATGTACACAGAACATATAAAAACAAGAAATAACATTAAGATAAAAGAGCACAAAGGCACTGCTTATTTCATTAAGAAATCTCTTCCAGCAGACCAGCGACAGAAGAGAGATAGACAACAAAACGTAGACACAGTGTACAAAAAAAAAAATGAATAAAATATAAACATACTTATTATAAAATAAACATATAAAATATATTTATACAATACATATTTTAAAATAAACCTAATACATAAATATATTAAATTACAGAGGAGAGGTAATAATCTTTGACTTGTTTTTTAAAAACAGAGACAGTTTTAGAGTCAAGTATTTTAGGTGGAAGTGAGTTCCACAAACGCACTGCATGAACGGAGAAGGAGTAGGAAAAAAAGTCAGTTTTATGGGATGGAAAATTGAGGTGATGCTTAAGATGGGATCTGCACAGAGCATCAGGAGGACGGGTAAAAGAAAAACGCTCGCGTAGGTAGGAAGGATAAGCAGGGTTATGAAGGATGTTGAAGAGGAGACATAATATTCGAGTGTTCCTGCGAAGACGAATAGGGAGCCATTTGAGATCCTTTCGGAATTGAGTAACATGGTCGTACTTTCTTAGCCCAAAAACGAAACGAATGCAAAGGTTTTGCAAGCGCTCGAGCTTATTCAAGAGCTCCTCAGTGGCATCCAGATAACAGGCATCGGCGTAATCGATGATTGGCTGAATCAGAGTTTGAGCTAGGTATACCTTAGTTTTAAAAGGCAAGAAAGTTTGTAAAGATTTAAGAGAGTGAAAAGAAAAATGCACCTTACGACTAACCTCACTCACCTGAGCCTGCCAAGAAAGATTGCTGTCAATATACACACCAAGGTTCCGAGCGGCATCAGAATATTTAATGACCGTGCCACCAAGGGATAGCGGTGTTAATGATGAAATATCGAGTGCTGCACGAAAGTGTCTACTGCCTATGATCATGGCCTGGGACTTAGAAGGGTTGATCAGTAAGCCGAAAGACTTAGCCCATTCATTGATTCTTTCCAGGTCACGATTCATGGCATTGACAACTAAATCCGCATCGGCCAGTGGGAAATGTCGATAAAGCTGCAAATCGTCTGCGTAGAGATGGAAGTTACAGTCAATAACCTTAGTGACAGTGTTAATGAAGATAGAGAAAAGGTGAGGAGAGAGAACGCCACCCTGAGGAACACCCGCAGTGAGATCACACCAATCAGAAAAGATCTCTTCTTGACGGATACACTGAGAGCGACCTCGAAGATATGAGTCAAACCAGGCTAATACAGAGGAAGAAAAGTTAAAAGATTGAAGGATCCCAAGAAGTATGTCGAAATCCACTGAGTTGAACGCACAACTAAAGTCAAGTAAAACTAACAGCGTAAGAGATTTGTTGTCCATAGCCCAGCGGATATCGTCAGTGACCTTCAGGAGTGCAGTGACCGTACTATGTCCAGCACGGAAACCGGATTGAAAAGTGGAAATAAGAGCATTAGACGAAAGAAATTCGGAAATTTGGCCATGAACAATGTGTTCAAGAACTTTAGAAAGGAAAGGAAGAATGGAAATAGGTCTGAAGTGAGATAAGGAAGATGGATTATTAATTTTAGGAAGCGGTATTATATAAGCCTGTTTCCAGGCTGTAGGAAATATATTAGAGTATAAAGAGAAATTAAAAATATGGGTAAGAATGGGGAGCAATTGATAAATAATAGGTATGATCATTCTTGAACACAAATTGTCATGACCCACAGCAGAGGAAGAAATAGAGAGAAGAGATTTTTTAACAGTGTCCTCAGAGACTGGGCTGAAATTGAAAAGAGAACAATTTGGTAAAGGCAAGTTAGAGAGCTCATGCAAGGTAGAAGCTTTGACATTTGGTGGAAGTGTCACAGGTGGATGAGAAAAGTGCCTATTAAGAGCGGACAAGTCCACATCTTTACAGGTATTCGTAGGAGATTTGCCAAGACCAACAGATTTCAAGAATTTCCAGACATCTGAGGAATTACGGTCAATGAGAGATTCATGGAAATAGCGTCTCTTTGCATCTCGACACAGACGATTGCAGCGGTTTCGTGAAGCTTTGAAATGAGTGAGGTTATGTTCCGTAGGTCTGCGTCTGTACCTACTCTTGGCTTTATGCTTATGAGCAATTGCATCCTTGATGTCAGTCGTCATCCAAGGCGCAGGATTATGCTTGATTTTAATTCGCCGGCGAGGAGCATGTACGTCATATAAATTCAATATCTTGGCATTGAAGCAGTTCACCTTATCATCAATACTATCGCTTTCGAAAACAGGAGTCCAATCAATATCACCAGCGTCGCGTCTCAAAGCCTCCAGATCCATGCTGTTAAAACTTCGTAGAACGCAAAATCGTGGTTTACGTTTAGGTGGTCGGATACGATAGGAGAGATAGACAAGATCGTGATACGAAAAGGTTGCAGTGAGCTGCCCAAACTCAGCAACATTGTGAGGCGAAGAAACAATCATTAGGTCAAGAAGAGAAGGCGTGCAATTTGGGAAGTTATGGGTCGCAGAAAGAGGTAAAATTTCAAGATTAATGGAGGATAAAAGTGAACGGAGTTTAAGGGCACGGGAATCATTTTTGATTAAACATGTATTAAAATCGCCCATAACAATAACATGCTCGTACGATGGGCAGAGATTATTAAGTGTAGCCTCCAAAGAATCAAAATAGTTAACGTGAAGGTTTGGAGAGTAGAAAACAGCAAGCAATACTTTGGAATGGTTTAAGGTAATCTCAAGAAACAATGATTCAGCCGATCCAGAATACAGCGATGGAGATGAATGTACAATTTTATATGGAATATCGGCGCGTAAATAAATGCCAACACCACCACCACCCTTGCCAATTCTGTCATTTCTGACTAGAACAAAACCAGGAAGTGCGTAGTGCGTAGAAAGGAGGGAGGGCTTAAGAAATGTTTCCGATATTAGCAGTGCATCGAGATGTACGCTACTAAATGAAGCCAGAAGATCAGAATAATGGCCAGGAACACTCTGAGCATTAATGTGGGCTATATGGAGATTTTTAGGATCATTGGAAAAAAGAGAGGAAATGTTGTCATGCAAAGTATGAATGGGAGGCTCACTGTCCACACTAATAAAGCTGCAAGTTGAAGAAGAGCAAGAGAAAAAACTGTCGTCTAAGTCAATAGGGATATTCATAAATAAATGAAATATATATAAACAAAATAAAATACAATACTAACAAAAAAAAAACTACAATTAAAATACGGCTGATTGTTCTAAAATACAACCACCCTAACTCACTAGTGCATTAGAATAAATTATACAAGTAACACAATTAAAAAAAAAAAAAAAAAGTTACGACACTGGAACTATGACAAATTCAAAAAAAACAAAAATCAACTGGAATGATGCACACAAAAAACTATTACCACCAGTAAAACGGAACGCAAATGCTTGAGATTTTATGAAGGACTTGACAGTTGACAGTGACATTGACAAATATAGATACATAAAGTCATTGAAACAAAATAAATAAATATACCGACACTAAATAATTAAAAGAACTTATTAAAACTACTGGACAAAAATTACTGTGAAGGTGAATTAAAGGACATAAACCGTTACAAATACCGACAGTGGTTAAAAGTAAACAAAAAGTTAAAGCTGTGCAAAACAAAACACTTTGGCAAACAGACAATGCAATACACACATTAATTACGTCGGCGCGCCCTCCTTTGGCCTCTTGATGGTGTAGCGGAGATTTCGGCTGGGCTTTTAGGTGAAGAAAGAATTATGTCAACCTGCGCAGCATCACCGGAGTCACCACAGGCCTTGGGGTACCGCGAAACCAGCGCTCGAAGTTCACTTGGAGTTTCAATCTTGTGGCGCTTACCATCGGATGTGATGATCGCTATCTTGCCCTCTACAGACCAGCAGCTGGGCACTCCAAAATGCTTGCGTGCGTCCATGAATGTACGGTGTCTAGTGAGCGTAAGGAACTCTGAGATTGTGATGCCAGTACCTTTCAAAGACTTCTTGTTCTCCCAGATCAAGTGACGGTGCTCGGAGGTATACAGTCTCACTAGGATTGGTCTGGCTTTGCCTTGTGATGATCCCAATCTATGACAGACATGAATACTATCCTTCTTTACCTCGCTCAAACTCATTTGGCTGGTTAAAACTTTATGAACCATGTCACTCAATTTTTCATTGGGTTGTTCGGTAATCCCATGAAATAGTAAAACCTTTCTTCTCATCATAGTTTCATGTCTGTCGTAGCCAAGCGAAAGCATCTCTATCTGAGATCTAAACTGAGTGAGTGCTCGCCACACAAAACTTTTAAAATCCACAAACTCACGTGTTAGTGCTGATTGCTATTGTACTGAAATATAGTATTTTTGCGTACTATATATTTCTTCAACAGTATATACAGTGTGTCCGGGCACGGGTTAGCGATATTTGAAGGGGATATACTAGGCTCTTTTTCATTGACAAAAATGCTTTTAAAAAAATTCTTACTCCAAAACTTCGCGAATGGCAGCCATTTTAATTTTTTGATCTGTCGAACTGGGGTGTGTACAATAAAATTCAAATATCTTTAAATCCAAGAGACCTACATTCATGCAAATGACTTTATTGCAAAGTTAAACGTTGAGGCTTATCAAAAACTTACGAAAGTTTTCTAAATAATATGTAAAAATAACCAAAAAACATGGGCAAACACGAAATTGTACACAAAAATTACTGAATAATTTCACATTTTTAACTCTAGCTCGATAAGTACCCCTGAATTTTGCTAGGGTTTTTGTATTAAATTAAAAGTGTTTGAGTCAGGCTATAAAATGATATCAAAATTATCACTCTACGTTAAGTATCTTAGGAGTTATTCTCACTTGAACATCACCCTTCCGTCTCGCCCCGCAGCAATAATTCCTAAAAGTGGTTTCATATAATAAAAAAAATGTACCATTTCAGTTTATGGATTATGGTGGTCAATAATGCCAGCTGATAAATATTCGTTGGAACGATTTAGCTCGCCCAAAGAATGCGACGCCTGTAATATTGGGGTACATGCGCTAAGGAAGGGTGATGTTCAAGTGAGAATAACTCCTAAGATACTTAACATAGAGTGATCATTTTGATATCATTTTATAGCCTGACTCAAACACTTTTAATTTATTGCAAAAATCTTATCAAAATTCAGGGGTACTTATCGAGCTAGAGTTAAAAATGTGAAATTATTCTGTAATTTTTGTGTACAATTTCGTGTTTGCCCATGTTTTTTGGTTATTTTTACATATTATTTAGAAAACTTTCGTAAGTTTTTGATAAGCCTCAACGTTTAACTTTGCAATAAAGTCATTTGCATGAATGTAGGTCTCTTGGATTTAAAGATACTTGAATTTTATTGTACACACCCCAGTTCGACAGATCAAAAAATTAAAATGGCTGCCATTCGCGAAGTTTTGGAGTAAGAATTTTTTTAAAAGCATTTTTGTCGATGAAAAAGAGCCTAGTATATCCCCTTCAAATATCGCTAACCCGTGCCCGGACACACTGTATAGTGCGGAGATCCTAAATACAGTACAATACTATAATATTATAGTACGGTTGGCAACCCTATCGTAAGCTGACTAGCCGACTAACTGTATGCCACGCAAGAGGGTGTGCAGGCGCAGCGAAGCGTCTCTGTTCAACCTTATTTTTTGTTTTTTTTAAGGTGATAAAGTCATCAAATGAGTCCTCCCACCCATACTGTCAGACTCGTAATGTCTAAAAAAATCCACGGTGTCCTTCAATAGCCCTTTACGTTCCAGGGTCACGGTACTTAATTCGTTAGTCCCGCGACCTCGGGGTGATTACCTACTAAAGGGATCCCTTAATGCCTCCACTGTTGCAAAGCAGCTGGCAATTCTATTATGTTTTTTCTGGCGTATCTTTGCAAGTTACACCCACGATCTATACCCGTCATGTAAATTTAGCCCATAATCCCACAAGATACGCCCCCACGTTTTGAGTGGCCCCTCTCTCAGCCCCGTAGGGTTATTTTCTTATTTTTAGGACATTTAAAAAAGTGGGTTTTTAGATTTTTTGAAATCTATTATTTATTTTCAAGCGAAGTTAGATTTAAACTTCTGTTTCACACCTTTACATACATATCTAGACATAAACCATCGTATCCAAGGATGTCAACAAGGAGAAAGTCTAGCAAAAACTAGGTTTAAACCTACAACATTCAGTTCAACTGTAATTACTAAGTTTTCTCAAGGTATTAATAATGTTTCTCCGCAATATTCCTCTAGCTTACTCGACCTGCATGCATTTATGTGACAAGTGGACACCCCTTTTCCGTTGAAAAAATATCAAATCAGTTTTTCTAGCCTGAAGGGAGAGGAAGAGACTACTAGACTTGACTGACTAATACCCCCTACACACGCTTGCAGTGTTTGCCGAACAGAAGGAGACGGCGCTATACTGAGAAAAGAAATAGAATTATTTGCGTCTTGGTTTCTGGTATAGCGTCGTCCCCTTCTGTTCGGTAAACACGGAAGCGTGTGTAGGGGGTTTAGAAACTGGTTTTTAACCAACCGGAGCCTACCTTACAGCACCTTACAGCGAAAGTAGTTCCATTGTGGGAGCAAGATGGCGCTAGATGACTTGTATAGCTCTGTTCCTTCCTACAGTGGAACTACTATCGCTTTGAGGCCACCTGGGGGGGGTATTACAACGTCTTAAAACCAGGCTTATTCTGGCGAGTGAAAGTGACAGAGCTATACAAGTCGTCTAGCGCCATCTCGTTCACTCACTGGAACAAGCCCGGTTTTAACACGTTGTAATACCCCCTCTGATGTTCCAGTTGCGTTTGGCCCTATTAGTATTCTTCCATTCTTCACCATCTTCTTGTCGCAAGGGCTACTGCTGAGCACGCTGCACGATGTCTTGAGTTTGATGTCTAGGTCGACCAAAGTGTTACAGAATTTTTATACTTAAGTCATTTCTCATATTTTGTGATGGCTAAGCCAGTCAGATATAGAGTCTAGTTTTATGCAATTGACGTCAGAAAACTCGTTCCTTTTTACTTCATCATCAGCTTATCAATGTTCCCACTGCTGGGACACAGACCTCTTTCCAATGAGAGGGAGTGAGCCATATCCACCACGCGGGCCCAGTGCGGGTTGAAAGATGACACTTGACTTCGAAGTTTTGGTTCTAGGACATGTCGGTTTCCTCACGATGTTTTCCTTCACTGTTTTGAGAGCAGTGTCATGAAAAAAATTACGGTTCGAACCCACGACCTACTACTCGTAAGCCGGGGGCTGTTACCACGTGGCCAACTCTCTGCTCCCCACTTTTTTACATAGGATTCAGATAAGATTGGAAAATTGTTTAAAAAAAAAATAACAAGTTTGTAATATTGAGGATAAAAAAGGAAAAAGAAATATAAGTGTTCATTTATTTATTGACTGTTTTAAAATCATCAATGATTTTATATTTTAAATATACATCACAGGAGCTCCTATATACAGGCTGTCATAAAAATATTTGGTATTTTACTTTTATTCTTTTCTATTTAGATTGCGAAGTAAATTGTTATTTTACGTAAAAAAGACAAGAAGTTATTATCTTTATGACACTCTGCATAATTGTGACTTGACAAAAATACAAAATTATTGTAAAAACTTGATTGTTTGATTCATAAATCACCTGGAAATTTAATTATATACAAAAGAAAAAATCATTTACGCAAATGATACAAACTCATGCCATTCATAATTGAAAATCAGATCTATACAATGTGACTCATTGAAATCTACAAAATTGATTTATACTATTTTACAATTTAACTGCATAAAAAAATACAAAATAGTTTTTTCTTATCTACAGTCCATTAAAATTTTTGAATTTCATTTAAATACACATTTTTAATTTATATATATATATTTAAATTTTATTATTGCCACCACTTCTACCGCTTTATACCTACTTAAAAGTCAAGAGAGTTAAAAATTCAAAATTGCATTCAGGCATGTAGGTAATTTTGGTTAAAAATGTTTTATTCAATATTAATAAAACAGTGGCATTTATTACATTTATTGCATCTGTGATAAAATTATTATTGTTACTATTTTTCTGTTTTTTTTTCCTTCTAACTCTCATCTAGCTTGTATTAATTAGAAATCTAATAAATTTTTTATAAAGGGCTTTGTGCCTTTTGTACCAGTTCCTTATCCGCCATTTTGATTTTTTTTCAAAACGGCGTACACTAATGAAACATTGATAAATCGATAGATCACATCAATACAAATATAAAATGTCAGCAGCAAAACCTCGTAAACCGTCACGTTTCCGAGTTATGAGCTGTCAAAAATGTACAATTAGCGACACTTTTTTTTCTTTTTTTTATATATTTTGATGTTTATTGATCAAAATGGTTATTTCCACAATAAAAGTAATTGAATATTAGTTTTTCACGCATTTCAAATGCTTTTAGATTGGATTATTTCGTTTAACGCAATTTCAGCATTTAAAGTGCGTGGAAAAACTAATATTCAATTAGTTTTATTGCGGAAGTATCCTTTTTGATCAATAAACATCAAAATATTTAAAAAATATGTCACTACTTGTACATGTTTGACAGCTCATAACTCGGAAACGTGACGGTTTACGAGGTTTTGCCCCTTACATTTTATGTTTGTATTGATGTGATCTATCGATTTATTAATGTTTCATTCGTGTACGCCGTTTTGAAAAAAAAAACAAAATGGCGGATGGCACCTGGTACACGGCCCATACAAAAAAGTTCAAACCCCTTTTAAAAACTTAAGCTAAAAACATGTTATATACTTTGCTAAGTACAAGAAACCCGCTAGAGTGGGACACTGTCTTCCCAAACGTTTTCACTGCAGGTAGATATTTTGGAAGCTATTACTAAGAATTCAAAGTTATTTTTTATTTCAAAATATATTTGGACACATCAAACTAAACATCAAAAAAAACTTCTACAGGACGAGTTTTCTTTTTCTATTATCACAAAATCCAACAAAGTTGGGCCCCCGATTTATAGATTTTTTACGAAAAAAACCATCCAATCAGGTACTTCCCCAGACAAAAAATAAGTTGAAATTCAGAAAAATACACAAAGAAAAGAAACAAGGTAAATGAGTAAAATGAAGAAAAACAGATTGAAGTTTATTGCAAGAAATAAATCAGTCCTAAGCCTGCTTAATCGAGATGGCGTAATAAAGCTCTCCTGACCACAAGACATTAGTGTTTTGCACTAGACCACTTCCTCAATCATAATCACTTAAACTACCATTAAGTATAGACACAACATTCCTGATGACCTAATCAGCTCTAGATTCCCACTGTTCGGGCACCAATGAGAAGCTAGAACTATAAAAAGATTACAGTAAGCAAACCCACACCAGAAACATTGTATCTACAAAAAAAAATCAGCTATCAAAAAAATCTATTTACAAAATTATTGATCTTGTCACAAAAAGTAAAAAAAAAACATGCAAAATGTTTGTGGCACAAAATACAAAACTGAAGATCGTTTTTGCAACAGAATCAATTGATTGTAAAAATCAATTAGGATCTTATAGTGCAGAAATGACAATTAACTAATTGATGTGGACCATTTAGATCAATTTAATCTAAGTGCTGTAGACATAGAGGATTATCTTGTTAAGGCTAGAATTGAAGAAATAAGAATTGCAAAAAAAGGAAAAGAAAAGAATTTCAACTTGCCATTCTTTGGGACACAAAAATATTTGAACACCCTGTTGTGACAATAGAAATAAAAACATCGTACACAAACAATCGAAAAAGTCGTAATACATTGCGATGAAATTATATTATCGAAACAATTTTGTAATGAAAATAATGATAATACTTAGTACTTAATGCAACATCCTCATTTAAAAGAGAGCAGGAGCCTTACCACGAGCTCATGCGATCCAGTTTGGGCTATGGGAAAGAGATGGCGCTATATACAAGTCGTCTAGCGCCATCTCTTTCCCACAGCCTAAACTGGATCGCGTTAAGTGTTCATGGTAAGCCACCAGGCCCTGTGTCCTGTGTCCCAGCAGTGGGATGGGAACATAGTAGATTGATTATTTCATTACTTAAACACGTTTATGGACTCATTTTGGTCGCTGGTCTTTATGAAAATTTTTGGCTACGTTCCTGTTACGGAATAAAAATATTTGGTCCTTATAAAATAAAATCGATTGAAACTTCTACACCTACCTAACAGTTATAAAATGCAAGTTTCTTACACAAAATATTTAAAGTAGATGAGAGTTCAAAATTTCATAGAATATTAAAATTTAATTTAGATTTTATCACTAGGTAATAAGACTTAACTTTCTCTAAACTTGCTCAAATCCATTGACAGTATTCTAGGACTGTCACACGGCACTGGTTCATTCCTGAAAAATAAAGTAGATATATCAGAATGTGCATAGCTTTTTCCTCATTATGACTGCCTCATTGATTTGGTCTATTAAAGTTCTGAATTTCGAAAAAAAAACCTAATCGTCTTTTCTTTTTAACACTCACCCAGGTAAATCAGCTCTGAGGAAAGCTGCAGGTGGCTGTGATAACAACTCTATGCCGTCCCGATTGTCGCAAATCAGACGGGACAACGTTACTTTCTTTATCTCTTCTAACTGACCTGTAATTAAATCATGTCATAAAGTAAATGATTAAGAAATTATATTTATTTTGGAACTCCTTTATGAAACACGTCAGAACCACGCCAAAACTAGATGAGGCCGGTGTTTCGTAACTGACTACTCTGAGAAGAAACAGCCGAAAACAAAACTCAGAGGTGGTGTCTTTTAAAATTCAGATATTGTTTTGCTCAAGTCATACGAGGACCATGAGTGTGTCTGAGATGGTCTTTTGAGGAAAGAACCACACAGATTTGAGTGGACCTGTCCACTTGTTCAGTCAGTACAAGCTCTTGTCTGTTTTTAATTTTATGTCCTTAACCTTTTTCAGCGGGTCCATGCGTAGTATTATGTTGAATGATTGCGTAAACAATACATAAATAAGCGATAGTAGCAATAGCCGATAATTTGCTGTCATTTATTTAAGATCCCGTCGTCAGATCCTCTTATGAAAATGAAAATTTTGCTTATAAGTTTGTTCTTTAAACAAAATTTTCCAAATCGTCTCGTCCAGGTGTCATCTAGAAATCGCGAATAAGAAAAAAAAAATTCGGAGTCCCACAAACCTGGCGTAAAACCTCCCGGATTATCATCAGGTCCGTACTCATAGTAGAACCGATCACCCTTCTTATGTCTGGCGAACTGGTCGGCGATGATGTTAGCGAAGACCGGGCCCAGTATACCACCATCCACGGGTTCCTCCAGCAGCCCTCCCACCCAGAGGTCTATGTCTTCTGGACGCTCGTATACCGAGGACAAGCGTTGAGCTGCCTGTGGAACAAAATAAAGCTTTGTGGTTTAAAAACTTCGGGTTACAGATTGACTAATCGTATATTTTGGGAGCAGTGGTAGCCCCATCGGCCTCGATTTACGAGCCTGGCGCATTTTATTTCAGCATCTTTGTGCATTTTATTTCAGCACCACTGCTCTCAGAAAGGTGAAGAAAAACATCGTGACGAAACCGGCATGTCCTAGAATCAAAATATTCGGAGACATGACATGTGATATCTATCAACCCGCACTGGGCCCGCGTCGTGGATTATAGCAAGCTCCCTCTCACAGAGAGGAGGCCTGTGTCCCAGAAGTGGGAACATAGGCTGATCTTGACTCTTATTTCACACAAATCATCTGCCTAGTTTTTTCTAACAGTCGGCTTTGAGTCTTACTGCATACAATACAGCTCAATATATTTTTTATATTGCACATGCCGCGCGGTCTTTTTGATTCCTACGACTGTTAGTACTTCATAGCCCCTTTAGTAAGACTGGTTATTAGACTATCGGGCTGTTGACTCCCAGTAAAGAAAAATAAAAATTCTACGAATGATGGCCACGACTGATAGCTTAATGTGCTTTCCGAAGCACGGAGGATAATCGATATGATATGCTACAACTGTTGTGTTTCTGACCAATGAAGAAAACTGAAAGCAAAATTAATTGGACATTTTAATTTTATGTAGTGTAGGAGCTCGTGGCTAAATAATTACAGCCACACAGGCCGATCTTCCGGGTTAAGCCACGCTTGCCGAGGTTGGTCTGTGGATGGGTGACCATCTGTCATAGCGAGTTTCCTCAGTGCCTCGGAAAGCACGTAAAGCCGTTGGTCCCGGCTGTCAATTGTAGATCTTTGACTGTCGTTACTGGTAGTCAGAAGCTCATAAGTCTGACAACCAGTCTTACCATGGGGTATCGTATTGCCCAGTTACTGGATTGTGGAGGTCCGGTAGGCAGTCGCTCCATGTAGAATACTGATATTCAGCTGCATCTGGTTCGACTGGAAGCCGACCACAATATAGTTGGGAAAAGGTTAGGCAGATGATGATGGTGTAGTGTAGTCAGTGTCAGTGCGCAAGAGTGGAAGTTCCTTCTAGGTAAGCTTGCTCCACATGGTTCTCATAATTTGTTTCCTCCGCTAGATTGAAACCAGGAACAAATAAAAAATAGTCTTGGTTTTATTTACAGAAACAAGAAGAATACTTACGCTGGGTGCAAACTGTATGAACTCAGTAATAACATCGAGTCCTATCAGTTTCCTGTACTGATTGTATGAGTTCAGTCCATGATCGCGACCTCGCTGGATGTTGATGGCTGCCAGGTCTACGCCATAAGGATTGCCGCCGTGGAACATGTAGCGGGACAGCTAGAAATAGGAAGGTTATGATTGAACTTATTGTAGAAAGCGTTGCGGTACACCTCGGAGAAGATGGCGTGAGGAGATGGACAAAACCAACTTCCAATGGTCCACTTTGGCTCTAGATCAAAGATAATTGAAGTCACGGAGAAGCTTGCCAGCGACTTTGCTCAGAAGGAGTTCTACTCGTATGATTGTCCTGTCGGGATGAAAGGAAAATGTCTATGTGTTGTCTATTCCAGACTTGTACCTGTAGTGCCTTTAATCCAAATTGTTTCAGCCATTCTGGCGTGATTGAGCAACAAACATTCATTCATCCATCCATACAAAAACGGATTAAGCTTACCCCTTCAGTAACAAAAGGGTCCACACTCTGCATCGGCTGTAAGGACAAGCCTATAAGCGATCTGTCCAGAAAGTGTCGCAGGCGCATCCTCGTCGGCTGAAACATTAGCTCTGGAATCGATATGGTCTCGTATACTCCGCCCATCATGGGACTC
Source organism: Agrotis clavis (assembly GCA_954870645.1). Classification (NCBI taxonomy): domain Eukaryota; kingdom Metazoa; phylum Arthropoda; class Insecta; order Lepidoptera; family Noctuidae; genus Agrotis; species Agrotis clavis. The sequence goes on along the minus strand of OX940928.1, from coordinate 24,272,802 downwards.
GGAATCCTGCAAAAGAAATATAGTCTAAGAGTATAATATAATACGAGTATATGCTACCCTCTTTCACTAATTTATCCGTTTCAGTCACTTAAAGTTTTACGCAAAAAAGTGCCTAGATTTCATCATGCTTGCTTTTATTAGTAGGTATTAGCCTCTTCGTACACAACGTGCCCTAAGTCTCCGATATTTACGACTTTGGTATCTATTGACGCGTGCCTGTGTACGAACCTCTATGGATTTGTTTTGCGATAGTCGCCTGAATCTGAAAGTCGTAAGATATCGGACAATTGCGTCGCTAAATACTGAATTTTGAATACTGAATTGCTTACAATGTTGAATTATAAATAACCTATGAACTGGATGGACATACAGAAGTGCACAATACACCCATATACAAACTAGTATTACACAAGGATATGATGACGCCCATTCGGGCTCCAATTTTATGGTATTTTTTGGGAAATATACATATTTAAAAACAGGGTGGCAGCATTACTTAATATTTTAGGCATTCATCTTGCAAAAGGGATCTTTTGAAAGATGAAACACAAATTAAAAACATGAACAGCAAAACTAGGATTTTTTTTTTTTTTCAAAACGGTAGATTTTTTTCTGCTATTTCTTTAGGAAGTAATAAATTCCACTTACACAATTTTACTATCTACAACAGAATGTCCAAATCTCATGGCTGCGGCGGAGAACTCGGCTGACAACGACGGATTCACGTGAGGATCGTATGAAGAGGAGTAGCCTGCCGTCGGAGCGAGCTCAAATGTCTTGATAATTTGGGGACCTTATATAACCACAATGAAATAAATAAATTTTAAATATCACGAAATAGTTTATGACGCTGATTGAAATATTGAGGATGGATGCATTTCTTTTCTAGATGTGCTATGCTATTGCTGTGGATGCATTTGCTATTCATTAAGCATTATTCATTTTCCACAAAGCATAGCCCTGGAAAGATGCTTGTCGTGGATGCCTACCTATGTATGGTCGCGAGTAGTGTAGCTATATGCAGAGCAGTGTACCTAAAGTTGGTGTAAGCGCGTGGCGTAACTGCACAGCATCGCTAAATAGCTCAGCAAGTCAGTTCTGGCCGAGTCTTAGAAAACATCTAAATAAAAATCGTGTATAACTTACCCAGAAGTAAAGGCAGCCACTCATTATAAATGATATGTTGGAACACAGCCTGAAGTATTCTCCTGGTCTCCCAGAACACGGTATCTTCACCCCAGCCAGGGTTGAGAGCTGACAGAGCTCGAGCCACTCGGTTGTGCTCCCTCGTGAAGATCGTGTGGAGGACTGTCAGGGAGATGATCTGGTTGCCGTGGTTGTCTCCTTAGAAGCAAAAAGCCCAAGGTGCTTAAAATGCTCAAACTGCTTAGCAAGCAATTGAAACGAATGGTATTTTTTTTATCGTGGTAAAATCAACAAATGAGTCCTCCCACCCAGGGCAGAGCGGGAGGGACTGTCAGATTCGTACTGACTAAAATCGACGGGATGTTTCAATATCCCTATACATTCCGGGGTCACGGTAATGAGATAAGTCCTGCGACCCCAGAAAGCTTTGGCCCTCTAAAGGGGCCCCTTCATTATGCTGACACTCTTTGACGCGCGTGGAACACAACGCGCCGTCGACCCGGGCATGGTCCATGGTCGGACAGCGAGTCGCCCATTACTCGCAGCCCGCATGCCCGCGAACCGAATGGTCTTTGGAAAACTTTTGTTTTGGTATAAGTTGTAGTTGTAGAACGACTTTTTCCTGCCCCCGTATCCCATTTGCTGACCCCTAAGGTCGACAAAACATGTTTTCTCCTTACATTCGCCACTGCTAGACATCCCGGTATCATTTACTCCTTTTTCTTTAATAATTATCACTCTCTTCACTCACACAGTACATACATTGAAGTCGGTATCACAACGGTACTCTTCAATGCAATCACAAAATTATGGGATTCCATCTGTGACTTCGGTACTTATTTGTAGATCCTTGATAGAATCACAGAAAGTGTCTCAAAACCTGGTATTGGATCGCCCAGTTAGACTAGAAGCTAAACGGACGCAGTGGCAAGGTAAAGAATACACGAATGATGATGGTAATGCTTAACGGGCCTCAGGGCCCCCGTAAGGTCTACTGGCGCCTGTGTGCAAAAAAGGATTTTGGCGCCCCTTAAGGCATTTTGAATTTTCTTTTTTTTTATTGTATGTCGGTCAGTGGCGTATTTTAAAATTCAGTGCCCTGCGCTTCATAACTTAAACACAAAAAAAAAAAACCATCAGTGCTACTCAAACTTCACACCCAGAGTTCCATACCATCTTAGAGAAGAAAAATTTAATTTTTTGTAGACCAATACAAGATTAACTAACATAAGCATTTGCTATTGAAAAATGAGCTATCAAAAGCGAGGTCATGAAAAGTTAAGCGCGAGCGAAGCGAGCGCGAAATTTTTTAGCTTTTTGAAATAGGACAAGGCAATTCTTCATAGAAGAACGCAGTGAGCTCTAAAAGTTTAACGTTTCCGGACTTCAAGTTTTAATCTAAAAGTGAGATCAAATATTTGAAGTCTTTAGTAGGTACTTATAAGTAATCCTAGTTAGGTTCTCAACTTTTCCCGACCCTTGGCTTTGGCGCCCCGTGTGCATTGCACACATTGCACATATGGTAGCGGGGGCCCTGACGGGCCTACCACACGCACAAGCTTCACCACAGTTTAGCCGGACGGACGGGAGTTTTACCAACCGCACGCACGGTGTTCCGTGTACAAACCGGCTTGCCCAGGCAGAACTGTGGTAAGGTTTGTGCGTGTGGTACGAGTAGGCCCATTATGGTAGGTGATAATTATATTGAAGACATATCAAAACAGTAGGATACGTTGAAAACAGTGACAGCCATTTTCTAGTGCACTTTCATAAGTAACCATTCGAAATGTCGTCAACTAAAATTAACTTCAGTTTAAGCATATATTTTTAATACCTGATTCAAAGCAAGCAGCTCCTTCCTTCACCGTCATACACTCCTCCTTGTCTGTCAGAGGAGGCAGCTCCCTCCCATAGTCATTGAAGGTCTTCAGAAGACCACCAGCGGCGCGGAGAGAAGAGAGTTTCTCCTCAGAACTGCCGTACAGATGTGACAGATCTGGGTAATGAGTTGCACCATTCATCTGCGGGAAGAGAGTAGAGGAATTCTTCGCATTGCGTCGTATACTCGTATAAGGGTAAAGATTTCCAAAAACATTGAGAAAAAAATATTTCTGGGAAACTTGTACACATAAAGCCGGTCCACACTAATGGCATTTCACGATGATTTTTGCGTTTTTTTTTATGTTCCTATTAACGTCCATTATGGTGCAGTTTAATTGGTCGTTAACTCGTTCGGTACGAGTGTACAGCATTCGGGGAGTCCTCGCATGCGAGATAACGGCCAATGAAAGTCAAAAATTGATACGTGTTCGTTACACCGTCTGCGGTGATTCCCCGCTTGTTTTATACCGATCGTGTTATCGAGCAATTAAATTCATCGGTCGATATACAGCATGCGGGTCTGCCACTCTTGTCAATAAATGGCGACGAACATGGAGGTTTTCCTACGCACGCGGGCTATCGACTAATGAAAACGATTCTCCAAATGCATCTGTGGCATGCGTTCCAGAAATTTCTCGCACCCCGCATGCGGGCCCTAACAACTAATGAAAATGCGCTAGTAACGCGATAATCAAGAGCATTTCCCGTTAGTGCGACTCCAATATTAATGACGCCGCTCAATAGAACGCTCTCAAAACATGATACTTGTAAAGGAGTGCTCAGTACCCTTAGCAAGACCTTTCACTCTTTTACTTTACAGCGTCTTTCCAGTATTTACAGCGTTTCTTGTGTGCGAAGAAGGAACTAATTTTTACCTTGAAAGTCAATTTGAAATTGTCAAAGTTCCAGTTACCTTTACGTCTCAAATACTGAAAGCTCGTGCTAAGTGACTTTTACATTTTCAAATTTCGAATTCTCATTGACTCTTTATCATCATTTTTCGATGTAAAACTCGTCATATTAACCACAGAGTACTTTTATTAATAGGGCAATATTAACCGTCTACAAAACCCTATGCCCTTATTTACTTCCTGCTTGAGTTTGCCACAATTTTTGCTAAGAAACTTCCAGAGAGTTACTGCACTAAACCCCTTTGTCCTAAACTGTCAAGTGGTCTACGTACCTGTTTAGCATACCCTACTGAACAATCACTTGCTGGCGCGATCTGAGTCCTAACGAAATTAATGCATTTTTGTCGGAACTGCCCATAGAACTGGTCGTCGGCAGCCACTACTATTGGTGCACACGCGAAGTGCTGCAACTCCGGAGGCAGGACGTCTTCGCCATCGGTCATGCAGCAGGAAATCGCACTGCCGTTATCTGAAAGAGGTTAGCGGCAAGATTGCTGAATTTGAGAGAGGTTATTATGATGATGATGATGATGAGGGCCACAACAATATAGCATTTGATACGTTATCTATGAAAGAAAAAAACTCAAAAATATACAGGGTGACACAAAGCAGCTATTTATTGCATGCTAGTTACACTCCAGAGATTCAGTTTTCTGCCGCATATGTTCAAATGTTTATGCATACCCGTGAACAATACAGCTTCTGATCATCATCTGCCTGCGTTTTCCCAACTATATTGGGGTCGGCTTCCAGTCGAACCAGATGCAGCTGGATATCAGTATTTTACATGGAGCGACTGCCTATCGGACCTCCACAACCCAGTAACTGGGTAATACGATATCCCATGGTAAGGCTGCGTTCCCACCAGAGATGTGCGAGGATGTGTAGTGAGGAATGTGTTTGTAAAGAACCAATAGAATCGCTTCATTTACCTCGCCTCGGTCAGCACAGCTCTGGTGGAAACGGCTCAGCGGAGCTAGATTTTTGCGCATACAAAACAAGTGAAGGATGCGTGGGAGGGATGTGTACGAGGAATGTGTGCGAGGAATGTGTACGAGGAATGTGTTGCAAGGGATGTGTACGAGGGATGTGTTGCGAGGGATATGTTGTGTCTCCGCTCCCACTACACCGCACACTCGTCGACACATTTCACAGCTCCGCTACACATCCTCGCACCACACATTAATGCGCATTTTCACAGCTCCGCTACACATCCTCGTAGGCACATTTTCATCGCACAGCTTTGGTGGAAACGCCCACACATTTTCACAGCACAGCTAGACATCCTCGCACGACACATTTCCTCGGCACATCTCTGGTGGAAACGCAGCCTTAGACTGGTTTTACAGCTTCTGACAGCTATCGCAAAGTCAGTTCTTTTGATAGTTGTTTTTTTCACGATAGGCTCGCATTTGACCACTATCTCCCTTGATGATAAGCAATGTTGTGGTTGACGGTGAAGCACGCTTGCCTAGTTACTATTAAAAACCCAAATAGCTATCAGGAAACAAACTTAGGCAAGGAATTCTATTTTTTATTTTTTTTTTTTTTTATACGTTGACACAAATTTCTCCTATATCATGGGTGCGTTTACAAACAGAAACTCACATACACAAACGCCCAGACCCGGAACAACTACTTGTAGATCATACAAATTTTTGTTCCGTGCGGGAATTGAACCCGCGGCACGCTGCAGCAGTCGATCACTCAGCCACTGCGCCAACCGCGTCTTCCAAGTTTTAATTTTAGTAAATGATGAATGTTATTTATATAAAACTTCCTCTTCACAACAACAACAAGCAACCTTTGAAAACACACCACAAAACAAACACACAAAAAATGTAAAACCTCCCGTAAATAAATTATTAATAATTTTAATTGCTCAGATAAAACTTATTATCTGACTATTGAAAAATCAGCCCTTAAAAAAACAAAAAACACGTATCCATTAATTTTCAATACTCTGACGGATTAAACAGTTTTTTATTTATTTATTTTTGCAAACGTTTTGTGACGGGAGCACTAATCAAATAACTAATAGGTATGTCTCACTCATGATTCGAAACACACGTTGCGCCGTCTATTATGGTAAGAGCGTTATTGTTGTTTTCATCGAGAACAGTACTTTTTCTGGATGAGGATAATTTTGTATCCTTTTATTTACACCTGAAAACTTTACTGTTGCTATCAGCCCGTGTCATCCCACTGCTGGGCAATGGCCTCTCCCCATGACTTGAAGGACTAAGTAAGGAAGTGTGGATATGGGTATGTCCAAGTTTTAATTTTACTAAATGATGAATTTTATATACATAAAACTTCCTCTTCACAACAACAACAACAAGCAACCTTTGAAAACACACCACAAAAAATGTAAAACCTTCCGAAAATAAATTATTTTATCACCTGCTGTGAAAACGACTCCTGCGCTGATATCATGAGCGATGAACTGACCAAATTGCATGAACATCATGTTGTGAGTGCTGCTGGGGTGGCTGCCGTCCGGTACTAGGGCGCTGCTGACTGCACGAGCACTCGGCAGAGGAAGACCCGACTTGGCTGTTCTCATAGCCCATATTCCTGAAATCATAGAAATATTTATATAGAAAGCATTTCCCCAGTCATTAACCCTTTATATGTATATAAATAGTGTATATATGTACAGAAAAATGTGTTAAAAAATCTAGCTTGTGTAGTCTTTGGAAAAACCTACGTTAAAAATACTCAAAGTTGCGATGTATTGAAGAAATAAGGTGGTAAAATGAACGTTGAGTATTTTCGACATCGCGATGTATGTAGGTTTTTATGAATTTAATAAAATAAACCCTTATTCACAATTATCACGCATTTTATATAAAAAATACAATTGAAAAAGACATAAAAAGAACAATCAGTGTAGGATCGCGACCTAAGTGGTACCTGGTGGGAAGGCTACGCTATTAAGTTAAACACTCGGATAACTATTAAAAGTTTATTGCGAGACAGTTTAGGCTAAGCTATCGCTAAGTTGATGGAAATGAATGCACCCGGTTGCTTTCCGCGATACACTGAGCTCGCGGCGCACTAAGTGCGGCCGCGTTGTATAGCTAAGTCAGCAAACGTGATCGATTGCAAAATATTGCATCGAACATGCTCCCGACGGGAAAAGGTGAGTTAATGAGATGAGATTATACAAATTAACGTGTTACGTGAGTGTGAGCTTAACGCTAAGGAGTTAGGACAATATTATGAGAGATGATTAACAAGGTGATGGAACAATGCTTATGATCTTATAGCTACACATTGAAACTCAAACGGTTGAGTCATCAATCGAAAACACTGATTGCCTTTTAGCTATGGGAGACGTCGACGTGTCTCGCCTCATTGCACGTAAACTGCACCATCGTTTAGGAAAATAAGCTACGCGCGCACTATCACTGACCTTTGGCCCCTGCTCGGGCTGGGGTTGATTTCGCGCACTTGCACTAGAGCTTTGCTCGTGCTCAGATTGATTTATACACACACTCACACTCGCTGGCACGTTCGCGCTCCGCTCTGGAGTGGGCGGGCCTCCGGCACCGGCCCGCAGACACCTCTTCTTCAATAATAACCACAGGACTACTGCGATTGCTGCTGCTAGTAGGCTATATGACACTGCATACTGATGTATGTCATGTGTTGTTAATACCTCCGTCTGCGGGGTTGATTTTTTCATCGCTTGAATTTGCTCATCGAGATAATTTAAAGAATCGTTTATCGGTGCGATATCCTCGTTGACCTCGTATTCTTTGAAATTTTGGATAGGTAGCGTAAGATTACTAATCAAATGATTTATGGGAGTTAATTTAGTCTCGAGTATATTTAGTTTAAGATTAAGCGTACTCTCTAATTGCTGATGAGAATAAAGTGTTACATCACGACCTTTGACGATGCATTGCTTCGTTAGTTGAATGACACCAGCCTTGCTGACTTCGCTCGCTTCTATGTCGTCTTCGCATATGACTCTCAAAGAGCATGAGTCACAACAGAAATTCAAATAGGTAGAATAGTCGTGCAATGGAACCCATTTGTTTTCACAGCTAGATTTAATGATCTTGCAAGTAGACTGCTCCTTTTTTTCACAGAATTGTTCATTGGCACCTAAACTTCGGATAGGTCCTCGAAGACTACAAAGGTAGGTTTCCGCTTGATATTCACAATTTTGAAGATCGCTGGGGCTGGCTGTTAAGTATGAGTCACTTCTCAAGTTGATCGCGACATACTCTGATGCTGGTTTGATGCTGATCATACTTTTGTTAATTTGCATCGGTACTGGTATCAAATTATATAGCTGGAATGTATCTCTGCTAATTAACGGTAATGTAATTTCAAATATGAAATATTCGTCCGTCATCCTCGCTTTAACTTTCAATAACTTATAAATGTCGTACAAGTTTGTCTGAATGTTATCTACTGGTAATGCTAGCTCTTTAGAAATTTGGCTAGACACAATCTGTAACTCCCCACGGAGCTGTTGTGGAGTTAAGAGATGTAGATTGATTTGACCTCGGAAGATCTCTGTCATAGTATCGAGAAAGGTATCCTGAATCCGCTTTAAATTCTGGATCATATTTAAGGTCGCTAACGCTGCTAAAGAGAAATCTTGCTGAGTAGCCATAACGTCGATCTCTTGCTGTAATTTATTTGTGACGTTGTCTAAGTTATTCAAATGTTTGTTAATTATCTTATGCTGCTTTTCAATAGTCGCTTCTGTTCTCTTTAAGATATTGTACTCCGCTTCTATGACCGATGTCTGATTCCTGTACAGCTGACTAATGTGAAATGCATTCGCACGTATTAGGTCAATGTCACGTTTGTATTTTTCTGCGAATTCCTGATCCAGTACTCCGAACAGTGAATTAGCTATGGAGCCGACAGCGTTGATAAGCCCACGTCGAGTTCGTGGATGCGCTCCAAACTGCTGATTTAGCAATAGTTGATTATAATATTGTAGTTCATTGTACTCGTGTTGTATTTGTAAGGTTATCATTTTACAATGGCTCTGCTCTTGAATTTTCCCGCAGGTTTGCTCGGTATATTGGGAAAATTGTTGGACCGCTTTGTCTCCTTGTAGATAAGGAGACATATTATAATACGATATGATTTTCCACTGATCACGAATAAGATGCATTTGTCCCAAAGGGTCAAAATACAATGTTTGATTGCTATTAAATGCTGTAAATTTGTACGCAGCTGCTTCAGTGGGTAGTATTAGGCTCATAAAAAATAGCAATGACAATACTATGTTATAGATTTTAGGACATCTATTATACTGTTTGCTAACATTCTCTTCCGCTTTGTCCTCTTCGCTTTGCTGAGGCTGTTTTATTGCTTCGCATTTCTCTGGTTGTTGCTTATTTGCTTCTTTTTCTGATAAAGGTAAGATAGAAAGCTTGATAATCGGCCGCTTTATGTAACCATTTTTTGTTTTTAAAGTCACCACTCGGACAGCTCCATCTTTTCCAGGATGGACCTCCACCACCCGACCAACGGGCCATTTTCCAGGGGTTATATTGTCGTCGTGAATGGTTACCATATCGCCTATCTCTATATTATTTTTTGCTTTTAACCACTTGCTTCGTACCGACAACTGGCTAAGATACTCTGCTTTCCACCGCTTCCATATATCTTGGAACGTTTTATTTATTAAATACCATCTCGTTCTCGCATCTTCTGCCGTTTCTATTACAGTCAGACCGGCACGCGTGGTTAAAAAATGCGCTGGAGTGAGAAAATCGATGTCGTCGATATCCTCAGATATTGGACACAGTGGTCTTGAGTTAAGGCTTGCTTCGATTTGAGATAAGATCGTGCTGTATTCTTCGAAGGTTAACGCTTGGTCCCCTATTACTCTTTTGAGATGTTGCTTTAGGCTCCGAATAGATCGCTCCCAGATCCCTCCAGCACTCGGCCACGAAGGACAGTTCTGCCGTCATATTAAAGAAGGCCGTAACTGACATTTTTGTCAAAAATGAGTTATAAACATATTCGGAATCAGCAAAGAAAATGCTATCTTATGGACTTACACACAAAGCTGTAACTCGTATGTAGACCGAGATATCATAAGGATTTTAGCCGTAACTACGACACAATTTCTGGTTTTTGAATCTGAAAAGCCGTAATTACAAAATAACGGCCTTTTTTGTTAATATTTTCGTATTGCTAGCCAGGAAGGCCGCAATTACCAATTAGGGCTTTTTAACTAAGCAAAACTTTAAATTTACTACAAAAAAAAGGGTGCCCTCTATCTGGCAGAAACTTGTTGCTCCGAAACCTATTTGGCTTAACTCACTTGACAGAAACTTTTTTAAACGAACATTGTTAAGGTATAAAAAATATTTAATATAATTGTTTTTTGGCCTAATATTTTTATGTCCGAATTTAAAATGGGATACTTTTAAGATGGCAGAATTGTATTGGGCATAATTACCTTTGTCAGAGTTACAATTTTGCATAATTTCATTTAGCATAACGTTTATTTAGAGCGCCGATTGTTTGGCATAATTTGGCTTAGCATACTACGAAGATCACAGAATTTCAATAGAAATAATTTTATTAGGCATATTGAAAAAAAAAATTGTTGTAAAAAATCACTATGGTGTGCTACAAAAGTTAGTGACAGAAATGAATCGCTGCAAAACCGACTTCACGTAGTCTTGTCTGCCCTACCCCTAGAGTGTAATTTAAACCCGCGAAGGCGCGGAGGGGCGAGGCGGTCCGCGAGCTGAGGAGCAGGTGGTTTTAACGCACGCCGCCGCGGCTGAGGCTGGCCGGCGAAGCCGGCCAGCAAGCCGATGCTGCGGTGGTGGGCGTAAAACCATCTGCGACGATTAGCTCGCGTGGGACCGCCGGAGCCCCGCAGTGCCGGAGCCGTGACAGAAGCCATGCCTGCTGCATGTTGCATGCTTGCTGCATGTTGCATGCTTGCTGCATGCTTGCATGCTGCATGCTCGCTGCATGCTTGCTGCATGCTTGCTACATGCTTGCTGCATGTTGCATGCTTGTATGCTGAATGCTTGGTGCATGCTTACTGCATTATCTTACTAGCAGCGAAATAAAAACCACACAATTAACATTTCCATAAAAATATAGCAATTAACCTTTCCATCGTAATGTGGCGAATAAAAATAGTGTTCTTTAAATTTATTATGGATATGAAATGCATGCCAAAAGATGATTCTGGCAGTGAATTTTCTGCGATATGATGGTTCTACCTTTGATTATTATGGATATAAGATATATGCCAAAAGATGATTCTGGTTGTGAACTTTCTACGATATGATGGTTATACTTATTGATTATTATGGATATTAAATTTATGCCTAAAGATGATTCTGACTTACAAAATTATGGGTTTCGGGTGTATGGTAAATGAGTGTATGCCAAACGATTTTCTGCGAAAAGAGGTTTATGCTATCCGTTGCTATGCAAAATAAAATTATGACGTAAAAAGTTCTGCTTTAAAGGGTGGACCCGATTATTAATGGTTTTGTTTGTTATTTTATTGTCAGAAGATGTATATTTTTTTATGAGTATAAATAATGTTTTGTTGATTGTGTTTAGATAGATAATGAGAAAAATGTGATTAATAAAGATGTTCCTTTAAAAATAATTGCATAAATACTATTTAATTAGTACAAGCAAGAATTGATTGTTAAAAAACGCTTCAAGGTAACTGGAATTAGTTGTATGTACCTACTTGAATGTGTCTTGCGTAGGTAATATTTTAAGCTTGACTGAATACTTCAACTTATGAGACTGACTGAATTAATAAAGTACCAATTTTTTTACGTAAATATTCTTGGTTTCATTTTAATAAGTCTTCTTTACAATCGACACAATCGATTCGTAACTTACGTTTACTATCAAAAAAAGGCGCAACTGCGCATTTGAGGCTTTAGATGCAAGTATTTCGGCTTTAAGAAGATCGAGTTCTTTATATGAAAAGCCGTAATTACATTATTTGCAATTACGGCCTTTCAGATAAGTATTTCACAATTTATTATTATATTTTTGCTAAAACAAAAGGGAAAAAATTGAATTAAATTAATACGTGTGTATAAATTTAAATAAACTATGGTTCAAAATAACGCCTGTATTTATTGACGTTTTATAAAACAATAACCACTTACTAAAACTATTCAGTAAATCGTGGGCTTTCATTTTAGATAAAACTTTGATTATCTCGGAATCAGCATTGACGTAGTTACGGCCTTCTTTAATATGACGGCAGAGTTCCAATGCCATTCTATCTTCATCTCAGCTATCTCTCGGTAGAATGTATCATTAAAGATTCGCTCGAACTGTTGCTGTTCCTCCTGAAGAATCTTGTTGGCACCTACAAAGTTGGTACCATTGTCCGAATAGATGTGGTTTGGGGCCCCTCGTCGAGCCGCCATTCGACGCAACGCTGCTATAAATGTGACACTGCTTAGGTCCGAGACTAGCTCTATATGAATCGCTTTAGTAACCATGCAAATAAACAAGGCGATGTATCCTTTAGTCGTTTTAATGCCTCTACCTTTGTTTGCTTTTATTCGAATAAATCCTGTATAATCTATTCCAGTATGATAAAATGGAGGCGCTGGGTTAGATCGACAGTCGGGTAGGTCTCCCATAATTTGCTGTAATTTTCTAGGTTCTTGTTTTTTGCAGGTCACGCATTTTTGAAGATGCTTCTTGGTAGCTCTGTTTCCTTGAATTATCCAAAATTGCTGCCGTAATAGGGATAAGGTAAGTCGAGCTCCACCATGGAAGGAGTGCTCATGTGCTTGCTGGATAAGAAGCTCCGTTAATCTTCCGCTGTATGGAATTATTATTGGATGTTTCATATCAGAATGAATATTAGCATTTTTAAGACGTCCTCCGACTCTTAATATGCCGTTTTCATCTAAAAATGGTTGCAGATTTAATAATTTGCTACAAGAACTGAGTTGTTTGTTCATTAGACACTCAATATCCGAGCTAAATTCACTGCGCTGTATGCATTTTATTATAATTAATTTCGCTTTCCTTAGCTCTTGTAATGTGAGATATGACGGCCTTTGTTTACTTGTGAGTGCAATGGCACGTAATAACCAGGTTACAATTCGATTTACTTTTATAAATGAACTGTGACGATCTAATAAGTTTTCAATTACGGTTTTTTCAGGATTGCTATTTTGGACGGTTATTACTTGCTTCCTTACCTCTTCTTCCGTCGTATATTCTGCTTGCTCTAGCTTCGGATTTAAGAGTGGACTCGATAACCAAGCTGGACCTTGCCACCACAACTTATGCTCCATTAATTGTGTGACGGATAGTCCTCTACTCGCTGAATCGGCTGGATTTTCTTTAGTCGATACGTAATTCCAAACCTCCGGTGATGTTACGCTAATAATTTTCTTTACTCTATTCGCTACAAAAGGCTTCCATCTTTCTGGACAGCCTTGTATCCAGCTAAGGGCGACCATAGAGTCGCTCCAGGCATAGATTTCGTAGTCTATGCCAGTCATGCTAGTGACTATTTTGCTAATTAGTCTTGTTAAAAGTTCCGCTGCACAAAGCTCCAATCTTGGAAGCGATATTGTCTTGCTGCTAGGTACTAATCTTGTTTTAGCTGCGACTAGTACTACCGATGCTTGTGTTTTTGATACGATTCTGGCATATACGACACACGCGTACGCTTTTACAGATGCATCACAAAACCCGTGGAGTTGGATGGTGTCATCTCGTTTGCTTTGCAACCACCTTGGGATTTTAAATTCGCTAATACGTCCCATATCTTCAGTTAATTTTACCCACTCATTGTTGATCTCGGCTGAGACTTCATCGCTCCATTGAATGTCATACAACCAAACCTTTTGAAACAACAATTTGAATTTTGTAGTCAATGGTGCTAACCAACCTAAGGGGTCGAATAACTTAGATATTTCCGATAGAAGCAATCTTTTTGTGAGCTTTGTTGTGTTCACTGATGACGTATACTGGAAAGAGAATTCATCTGTAGTTGGGTCCCATCTTAAACCCAAAGTTTTTGTGTTTTCTGGATTGAAAACGAAGGATGCTTGGCTATTTTGCTTTGATGAATTAATCTCTTCCAATAGTTTCTTTTCATTTGCTGACCACTTTCTCAGTAAAAATCCACCGCTGCTAAGACACAAGTTGAGTTCTGATATACAGCTTCTACCTTCTTCGACAGTATGAACACCGGATACTAGGTCATCCATGTAGAAATCTTCTAGTATTATTCTTGCTGCTGTGGGAAAGTTATTCTTCTCGTCCGCTGCTAATTTTCGAAGAGTCATCATGGCCAAAAAGGGCGCTGATTTCGTGCCATATGTGACAGTAGTTAACTGATAAGCTGTAATTGGCTGTTTAACTTGTGCTCTCCAATAGATTTGTTGTAACTTTTGATCGTCTTCGCTAACTAGTATCTGGCGATACATTTTTTCAATATCGGCAGTGAACACGTACCGATATTGTCTCCACTTAAGTAATAGTGTTTGTAAATCTTGCTGCAAGTTAGGTCCACGATGCATTACATCATTAAGACTGAGTCCCGACGAGGTCTTCGCTGATGCATTAAATACGACACGTAACTTGGTAGTAGTAGATTCCGTTCGCTGAACCCCATGATGAGGTAAATAACACCCTATTTCTTCGCTGCTGAAAGTCGCTAATTTCATATGTCCTAATTCTTCATATTCAGTTAAGAATTGTTTATATTGCTGAGCTAACGATTCTTGCTTACTAAGCCTTTTCTCTAAATTTTTTAATTGGGCTAGTGCTATCTCCTTTGAAGATCCTAGCTTTTCGCTCGCTTGCTGCTTCATAGGCAACCTGACTTCATATCGACCGCTTTCAAGACGTTTTGTCGTTGATAGGTAATATTCCACGCATTGCTGATCTTCCGCTGACATTTCATTTTGCTCGTTAATATCTTCGATTTGCCAAAATTTATTAACCGACTTCTAAAAAAGAAGGAGGTTCTCAATTCGGATGTTTGTATTTTTTTTTTTTTTTTTTATGTTTGTTCGGGCATAACTCCCTCGTTTAACAACCGATTTGAAAAATTCTTTTTTTGTTGGATAGGGTATACTTCTGGAATGGTCCCATTAAAATTTTATCAAAATCGGACTAGCACTTTTTGAAATATCAACAAAAATCAACAAAAACCTAAAAAGTTTTTAACTTTGTCTACACCGATTACTCCGAGGTTTCTGGTCCGATTTCGATTATTCTTTTTTTGTTCGATACAGTATATCTGCCATTTGGTCCCATAAAATTTTCATTTAGTTTGGTGCAGTAGTTTTTATTTTTGGTAGTTCTCATTGTGTACATACATAATCGGCGTTGTTATTACCGGTGCTATGGGTTACAACATTTTAGTGCACATGTAAGAAAATATTATGTATTTGACAATAATTTGGGTTGAATAGTGAAACTAAAAAGGATAAAATAAAAAACTTTTTCAAAAAAAAATGTAACCGACTTCAACACAACCACAAAAAAAGTTCAAAATAACCTTTTCTTTTCTCAAAAAACTTTTCTTTCGAAAGTCGGTGACAAAAAGTCAATGAAATAAAAAATAAAGTCACCGACTTTCGAAAGAAAAGTTTTTTGAGAAAAGAAAAGGTTATTTTGAACTTTTTTTGTGGTTGTGTTGAAGTCGGTTACATTTTTTTTTGAAAAAGTTTTCAATATCCGCTGTGTTATTAACGATAACGTTGCAATGAAATTGAGGTTTAATGCTTCCACACAATAACCATCCTAGGTGTGTTTGCTGAGCTAAGGGCGACGACGAATCCGAACCTCTTATTAAACCGTCTAGCATGATAAGAGCATAGGCGTCTGCCCCAAGTAACAAGTCAACAGGACGACTTGTATTAAATTCTGGATCCGCTAAATTAATATGTTCTAAATACGACCACGTAGGCTTTTCAAATGATCGATTTGGTAAGTTTTTGATTAGGCTTTTCATAATCAAAACATCCACAGGGAATTTAAAGCTATTGTATATAGACTGGCATATAATGCTTAGCTTGCCCGTGCAGTTAGATTCTTTCTCGGCTATCCCGGTTACTGCTCCATCAAATTGCTGTCGTTTTAAACCTAACTGTTGAGCGGCCTTCTCCGTAATTAACGATACCTGTGAGCCCTGATCAATGAGAGCTCTCAGGACAAACTGCGTGCTATCTGCTGCTGCAACCCGTACTAAAGCTGTAGTTAAAAGAATTTCGGTGAGTTGTCGCTGAGTGAGATGCACACCATTGCTGCTGCTTTGCTTTGGATGCTCTTCTTGCTTAAGGTTGTCATCGTTCACATTATTTTGCTTGCCGTCAGCAAAACAGTCATGTAATAAAGTATGATGCCTGCCGGAACACGTGAGGCATCGTTTCTTTGAATTGCATTTATTACCATTGTGATTAAAAATGCAATTAATACAACATTTTAGTTGCTTGACGGTTTTAAGTTTCATTTCCTTTGGCAATTGACGAAACTTTTCGCAATTGTGTAATTTATGTTCAGCAAAACAATGAGGACATTTGATTTCTTGCACATGCATTGCTTTTGAGTTCTTGGTATTATAATCGTTCGACTTTTGATTATTATTCCATTTACGATTGGGAAATGATTTTACCGAATCTTTTTGCTGAGTTTGCTGTGATTTTTGCATAGTATCTTGACGCCGGCGAGATGTTTCTAGGCTAGTGACCTTATTTTCTAGAAAATCTAAGTACTCTTGTAGGACTGGTAGCTCTCTAGGGTTTTGTAACGAGTCTATGTACTCGGAATAAGATTCACTATCTAGCTTTTGCGACATAATATGCGTAATTAGAGGGCCCCACGTACTAATATCCGCTCCTAGGTTTTTGATAGCGTGAAGACTCTCTAAAGTGGCGTCATGCATTTTTTTTAAGGCTGTAAGTGATTGCTGCTGTATACTGGGAATATTCAGGAACATATTGGCGTGGGCTGTGAATATGATCCTCTTATTGTCAAATCGATGATTTAAAATCTCCCAACAAACGTCATAGTTATCGGCGCTAATTGGAAGGTGCTGAATCAAACGCTCGGCTTCCCCTTTTAATTTTCCTTTTAAGTATTGCATTTTCTGGGCGTTTGACAATGCGTTGTTCTTATGGATTGCTTCGCTAAAAAGATCCTTAAAAGGCATCCATTGCTGGTAATGGCCTGAAAACACAGGAATATCCATTTGAGGAGTGGATTTCTCGCGATGAGATGTTGACCACATCTTGGAATTAATAGCCTTCCTCATGCTGTTAAAAGTTCGCTCGTGCTTAGTAAAATTATATTCATAATCTTCTGCTACATCTTCCCCCGCTTCACCAATGATTTCCCAATGAAGGTTGTCAATGGTAGTCCACCGATTGTGCAGGTTTCGAAGGGCGTCTTCGAACTCCCACTTGTCCACAATACTTTCAACATCAATGTTGTCGACTGCTCTGAGAAATGCTTTAAAATTGACCGACTGCTTATGAAGCATATCGTCAAGCTTGCTGTTAGACCCTCTTGACTGGAAGGTCGGGGTTGCTGGCGCTATTGCTGGTGGCTCTAATTGGCTTTCTGAGTTACCAGGCATCTCTCGCTGTGGTGGTTGAGGGAGATTTGGTGATTTTTGATCACGTGTCATCAACTCTTCTTTGCATTTACTTATGAGCCCTTTGGCTGTTAAATAATTCTGATTTGTAGAGTCAAATTCCAAATTGGTAAAATATTTATGATCGGTCTGTCCTAAAGAAATAATCTTTTCATGATTCACTTGAAAGTCTTTCCAGTACTTTTCAAGTAACTCGAGTTTACGCTTACAGTAATCTATAGTTTTACGCTCTACGCTATCCTTTTTAAAATTGACGAGGAGTTTTCTAATCCCCTCCGCAATCTCGGATTGAACAAAATAAAGACTCTCCATCTCGCTGCTGGTGTAAGAAAATTAAACGATCTTACTTGGAAGAAGCCTTTGCTGCTGCTAGCCTGATGAGAGTTGCTCCTCACGTCAGACACCCGTTGATGTTGCTAGTGTGAGCTGTTAACTCACTACTGGCTGCTCGGTACTCCCAGAGTACCGCTGTTGCTGCTACTGCTGATACAATATTGAGCACTCCCGCTCAATATGCTGCTGATAAAGTCACTCGCTCAAAACCTGCTGCTACGGTAACCACTACAGTCACTGTTAAGCTACGCTAAGAAACACTGTAATACCACGTGTCACTAGTTCAATGCAAGTTCACTTCACGACTGTTAGTCCCGAAAATTCAAGTCCAACCGCGAAGTCCTTTACAGAGGCTGAAGGACCAAAATGTAGGATCGCGATCTAAGTGGTACCTGGTGGGAAGGCTACGCTATTAAGTTAAACACTCGGATAACTATTAAAAGTTTATTGCGAGACAGTTTAGGCTAAGCTATCGCTAAGTTGATGGAAATGAATGCACCCGGTTGCTTTCCGCGATACACTGAGCTCGCGGCGCACTAAGTGCGGCCGCGTTGTATAGCTAAGTCAGCAAACGTGATCGATTGCAAAATATTGCATCGAACAATCAGTCATGACAATTATGAAAATGAACGATATATCACCTTAGGTATCTACTGTAACACATGATAGTTATAAGAACTGTTCCTTTTTGATACAAAAAAAAATCGTAACATAAGATTTTTTCTGATTTTTTCGTACATTTTGACCGGCATGATATCTGCAATCGGAAGATATTTTAATTCACGACTCCAATAATCCTATATGATAATATTTCTACTTCGCCCATCATAAGAGTTATGGCTAAAAAGTCCCGATAGAGATATTTGGAGAGATATTTGTCCCCATTAGAGATATTTGGCAGCATCATTTTGTACAGAATTTAAGTATGTATGTTGTATGATCTTTAATCAATTATTGCCAACATCTTCTGAAAAAAAAACCTGTAAAAGTAGTCTAAAGGGGACATCGCTCTTGAATCCAGCGAAACTTCAAGTACACTGTTAGTTCTAAATGTGCTGCATGTCTTAATTTTTCAGCAGTTTTCCATTTACCCGTTTTCCACGACAGTTTTCTCGCTTACTTGTTGTTTTATAAGCTTCAATTTTAGGTATTGTATTCGTTCGCCTTTTGGAGCGATATATTTGTAGAAACTTGTGGCGATAAGACAGATGAAACTTAGGTGACAAAATAGATGAAACTTGAGGTGATCAAATAGGCGAAACTGACTGGAGAACTGGAAAGTGATGTGAAGTTTTATATGGAGGGAACATGTTATTCATGACGAGTCTTATCCGATGAAAAAACTGTTCCATCGACCAGTTTTTTCATCGGATAAGACAGGCGGGAGAGACTCATTTGTAGAACTATCAAGGTCCAAGTTATTTAGTGACTAAGGCTATCACCAGGGTTTGGAGCTAGAATAAGAGGTTTCACGTTCTTTCGTCCTGTCTTCAAATAACTTCATCGTCAGTACTAGTAGGTACTGCTACTTTCTGATGGGGCATTCTTTGGCGAAAATAGTGACATAACTTTCAGCGTTCTTTGCCATATTGGCTTAAGTCTGAAGCTAGCAGAACAAAAAAATATGAAAACACATCCATAGCATGTCAGTAAATAAAATATATTGGACAAAACACCAACATATATATTTTTTTAAATATATATTCATGCTAAGTAAATCATTAGCAAAGCCGCAATGTTGAACATGCTCAACATGCATATTACGAAGTACTTTTCCGGTTAAGGCGCAACGTTGAGAATATTCAACATAGGTATCACTTTATGATCTCTGTGCTCGCAAGTTAGTCAATACAATGTAGTAATTTGTAATTATAATAATACAATAGCCTTCTAGAAATAAAATACCGGTGTCCACTATCAGAAAAAACTCTCAAAAATATTTTTTTATGCAATTAAATAATTTGTAATGCGCGGTGTCACTGCGACCGTGATGCCATTTTGCAAAAACCTGACGTAAAATGTCTACAGAAATGTCAAACTATTTTCTTTTTATAATTGCTTTTAGTTATTAATTGTGGGCATCAAATAAAAACTTATAAAAAGTGTCTAATATTTTATCACCATTTTTTTAAAGTGAGCGTTGAGCCGGCTTGTCGTTGCGAGCTAAAGGGTTAATTAATTCCTTATTAGGCTATTTTACTCAAAAAAATATTATTAGTGCGAAAGTTAGATTTTCAAAAAAAATAATTAATCCTTATTTTTCTTTTGTTACGAAATCCTAAAATGACGAAGATACAACGCTTTGAAACATCACAAAATGTCACTAGCTCGGTATAATTTTACAGGCGTTATGACGTTACCCTTAGAAGCGTTTTATCTTAGTCAATGTGCATTGATTTAAAAAAACAAAAAACACGTATCAATAATTTTCAATAGGATAGTAGGAAACTACCCTATTCAAACGATTAATAACGGAGGCACTAATAAAATAATTAAGTAATAGGTATGTCTCAATCATGATTCGAATGACACGTTGCGCCGTCTATTATGGAAAGAGTTATTGTTGTTTTCATCGAGAACAGAGGCCTTACCACGAGTTATAACGCGATCCAGTTTAGGCTGTGGAAAAGAGATGGCGCTAGACGACTTGTATAGCTTTGTCTCTTTCCCGCATCCTAAACTGGATCGCGTTAAGAGCTCGTGGTAAGGCCTCAGTACTTTTTCTGGACGAAGGGAACCCTGTATCCTTTTCTTTACACCTCAAAACGTTACTGTTGCTATCAGCCCGTGTCATCCCACTGCTGGGCAAAGGCTCTCCCCATGACTTGCAGGACTAAGTAAGGAAGTGACAATACGAGTGGACATGGAAGACATTTTTGCCCAGCTATGGGTCATGTGAAGATTTTTAGTCTTTTTTTTTAAATATTGTGGAAATCAAATGAGTCTTCCTATCCAGGGCGCGGTGGGAGGGACTGTCAGACTTGTACTGTCTAAAATCCACGATGATCCTTCAATAGCCCTTTACATTCCAAGACACGGTTACCTTACGAGACAGTCCCGCGACCCCAGACAGTCCCGCGACCCCAGTCTCATGACCCCAGACAGTCTCGCGACCCCACACAGTCTCGCGACCCCACACAGTCCCGTGACCCCGGTTATGTGACGTTAACAGCACAAATATATTATACCGTCGCTATAATCAGGAGGCAGAAGTCTCCCGAAGCCTGTGAAGACTGCGCCCCAGGAGGACGACGTCGGGTTGTTGCACTCCCCTCCAATACTTCTATACCGACTTGGAGCAGAGCACGATGGCTGTGGAGGACAGAATGGACCTGTAACATAAGATAACGTATAAGAGTCCTTTGATCCGACCCCATCTATCTTCTATTCTATACACTAGAGGGGCAAAGCCGGCCGGGGCCCGTCATTATGCTGACACTCTTTGAGGCGCGCGTGGAACACAACACGCTGTCGACCAGGGCACATGAAACTGTCCGACCATGGATCATTCCATGGTCGGACAGTTTCATGTGCCCTTGAAAATAAAATATTTTAATGTTGATGTTTGGAACCCTAAAAACCATTACGTATTATTCTTATCTTCAACACTTATATCATTTATTGCGGCCAAAATTCCATGTGGTTTCCGAAACTGATAACTTTTAAATGCCTAGATTCCTTAATTTGGTAACTATATAAGCACCCTGTCAGTTGAACATTTATAGTTATTACTTATACGTTAGTACTTCAACTTGGTGAGTAATATAGCTTGCAATTTTTTTACTTTCATTCTTTTTTTTTGGTGCGTCGTAATTTCTTAGGTATTAAGAGGATCGTCTACCGAGCGCTCGTCCATACTAAAAGAGAAAACGTTTTCCTACCCCTAAATGTTATCCTATCTCAATGTTTTTTTAGAATGCTTCTGACACAGTAAAAAACTAGGTTTATATGTTTTCTTTTTTTCAAAAGTAACTCTTAGGCGCCTGTAACTTTCAAACTATTATAAATTATGAAAAAAAGAAAACATATAAACCTTGTTTTTTACTGCGTAGGAAGCATTCTAAAAAATCATTGAGATAGGATAACATTAAGGCCTTTGTCAAACAGACAGGCGATAGCGAACCGAACCGAATCATGTCATATAAAAATGCGAAAGCGATCTGATACTCTATGTGACAGGCTTCAAACAATTCCATACATTACAAACGAAAACGCTACGCCACGCATTCGGTTCGTCTGTCAGTTTGACAAAGGCATTAGGGGTAGGAGAACGTTTTCTCTTTTAGTATGGACGAGCGCTCGGTAGACGATCCTCTTAAAAAAATACGTTTTCAATATTTACGGTTTTACATGGGTTTCTCTTTTCGGCTCACCCGGTGTAAAATTACAATGTAGTATTCGACCGTAGATCAGAAGGAGCATAAATTCCCCTGTTCCCGGAGTGCAGTATAGGTCTACATGATATTATTATTGTTGTGTTTGACTAGTAGTACGGTCAATATCGACATAAAAAAAACCAAACATTGCAAACGCGCATGTTAAGAACTACGATTTTGTTATATGTTGTTAGGTCCCTTGAGAGTAGTAAGTTAACACCCAAGTTTGCAACACTGAAAACCCTGTGCTGCCAAATGTCAATGTCGAATCAAAATCCGTTCAGTAGTTTTTGCGTGTGTATCTCATGAACCGTGATAGCTAGAGAGTTGACATTTCTCACAGGTGATGTACTTCTGTTGCCTCTATAACAAAACATACTAAAAACTAAAATACAATAAATATTATGGGGGCTCCCATACAAAAAACGTGATTTTTATAGATAATGTTTCGGAGGCTGTTTCTCATGAACCGTGATAGTTAGATAGTTAAAATTTTCACAGATGATGCATGTCTATTGCCGCTTTAATAACAAATACTAAAAACCGGCCAAGTGCGAGTCGAACTCGCGCACGGAAGGTTCCGTACCATCATTTATAAAAATGGCAAATCTGTTGTTCGACTCGCACTTAGCCAGTTTTTAGTATTTTTTGTTATAGCGGCAATAGACATACATCATTTGTGAAAATTTAAACTATCTAACTATCACAGTTCATGAGAAACAGCCTCCGAAACATTATCTACAAAACCAGCAAAAAAATCACGTTTTTTGTATGGGAGCCCCCCTTAATATTTATTGTATTCTGGTTTTTAGTATGTTTTGTTATAGCAGCAATAGAAGTAGATACATCACCTGTGGCAATTTCAACTCTCTAGCTACGAGTATCACGGTTATGAGTCAATGTCAATGTCGAATCAAAATCCGTTCAATAGTTTTGCGTGTGTATCTCAGGAACCGTGATAGCTAGAGAGTTGAAATTTTCACACGTGATGTACTTCTATTGCCGCTATAACAAAACATACTAAAACCAGAATACAATACATATTAAGGGGGGCTCCCATACAAAAAACGTGATTTTTATAGATAATGTTTCGGAGACTGTTTCTCATGAACCGTGATAGTTAGATAGTTTAAATTTTCACAGATGATGTATGTCTATTGCCGCTATAACAACAAATACTAAAAACCGGCCAAGTGCGAGTCGGACTCGCGCACGGAAGGTTCCGTACCATCATTTATAAAAATGGCAAATCTGTTGTCCGACTTGCACTTAGCCAGTTTTTAGTACTTGTTGTTAAAGCGGCAATAGACATACATCATATGTGAAAATTTAAACTATCTAACTATCACGGTTCATGAGAAACAGCCTCCGAAACATTATCTATAAAAATCACGTTTTTTGTATGGGAGCCCCCATAATATTTATTGTATTTTAGTTTTTAGTATGTTTTGTTATAGAGGCAACAGAAGTACATCACCTGTGAGAAATGTCAACTCTCTAGCTATCACGGTTCATGAGATACACACGCTAAAACTACTGAACGGATTTTGATTCGACATTGACATCGGCAGCACAGGGTTTTCAGTGTTGCAAACTTGGGTGTTAACTACTCTCTAGGGACCCAACAACATATAACAAAATCGTAGTTACATGCGCGTTTGCAATGTTTGATGTCAATATTGACTGGCCTATAGTAAGTCTGCTGGGATCAAATTTCTCAGTAATCTTACTAGAAAACCTATTTGGACGGAAAATCTCAGAATTACTACTAGTAACACTACTCAGTAAGACTTCTGGGAACGGAAGCCGGTCATTTGTATTATCGACGCAACCCACTGCTAAAGCCAAACCCGATGATGTTATTAATCATCGAGTTGATCTCAAGCGGTGAACCTTTAAACTTCAGACTTTTATTTATTAATTATATTTTAATTATTTTCAGACCCATCTACCTACTTAACAACAAAATGCATTCTTATACCGTTTGGAAGATGGCCGACGAACCGAACTACAGCGGCAACATAGACCTGGCCTACCCTTACTCCGACAAATTGGTGAAGATTCCTGTTTCTCTCAACAACTTAATTAAACATGTTGACTACTGGGGTGAAGGCAGGGTTCAAAGTGAAGAAGGCATTCGTGGCTTCCCAAACAGCTATAATATCAATCATCAGTATAGACTGGTGAGCAGTGGCCCGGACAAGGACAAGAAGATACCAAACAGGATACCCGTCATTAGCTACACCGACTGCGACACCAGCGCGTACATCAAGGATAACTCTGTCCTCATCGTGACCATCCCGGGTATACACATCACTAGCAGCTGCGCTAAAGACATCGCGCGCATCGTCAATAATGATTACGGCAAGGTAGTCGCGTACGGCGTGAATAGCGAGTCTCCAGAGATTTCAGAGCTCGCCGTTGAATTGGAGAAAAAAGGACTGTTGCTTTCGAAAGATTTCTCCCTGCCCAACGAACTTCAAGGCTTGACTTACTATAAAAGTCACGTAGCTTTTGTCCATAAAAATGAAATAAGTGTGCTTAAGAAAGCATTGTACAATTATGTTGTTAAGGGTGACTATGACGCTGCTGTGAAAATAAGTAGAAATGTTGGCGAAGCCCTCAGCGAAATTGTAACTAAACTTATTAGTTCTGCTCCACGAAACGTCTTGCCCTACACGTACAAACTGTGGCACGCTGGCGGTCAAGACATTGTTCGCAAATATTTCCCCAAGTCGTTCCAACACATCATTGGCGAACACGACGTGACCATTGCCAATCAGGTATATGATATGGCTTTGAAACTAGATCATAGAACAACGAACAATGATAGAGCAATTTGGGGCGACTCAATAGGGTTACCCAGAACTAGTGCCAGACTGAGCTGGAAGTTCTTCCCGAAGTATGATGACGATCAACTCACATTTACACTGTACAACGTTGATCGCAAAATGTTTATGAGAATGGACGATACTGTGGACTACGCCGGAGACAGAGAATGTTGGGGATCCACGATGAATGAAGAAGATTCAGCTAATAACAGATATAAGTTTTATTTGGAACCTTCAATTGGAGTTGATGGTAATGTGGTGTTCATAATAATAAATGTTCATCATAATAAACAAGGACTCAAATTGGAAGTGAAAGTAGACGAGCATGGTGACAGAAGACTTTGGGGCCACAATGGTAACATTTACGACGACAATACTAGATTCAGGTGGATTGTAGAACCATGGTCATCTGGTCAATGATAACGTTAAACGTCCAGAACTTGCCAAAGTGTACCGATTTGTGAAATCCCGAATACATTGTGAATTCTTACATTTTAAAACTTTTGCCAAAACTGTTGTACTGTAGTTTTGTTTCAAAATAAAGTGCAATTAACATAATTAATTTGTTTTTCTTTAGGAATCACTTACTAAATTACACGTGCTCTTTGAAATACATTTCCGATTCAATCACTTAATGCCCTCATCATCATTTACCAACTCAGCTAGTTCCAGAAGACGAAACGCTAGTAGACGAAAAGGTCAAGAAATCAATTTTTCTCAAAGATTCGGTAAATGTCATAAGGGAAATGCTAACAAACCACACATACATTTTCTTGTTAATTAAAATTGAAGTATTTACTTGTCGTTAACATCATGTACCCACGATAGATCATGCAAACACGCCGACTGCGAGTACTAAAAGTTTTGACGACACGGTTGGCTCAGTGTTCGATTAGTATCTAGTTGTTACGAGTGATGTGATAAGATGCAGTGGCGTAGCAAGACCAAATCTAGGAGCAACACTCATTTCCGAGGCCCTTCTCTTTCATGTCATGCTATTATAGATGACTTGGGGGAATCCAAGTCATCTATATCAAACCTGCTTAACTAACTGGTTTCAAACTTGTGATCGCCGTCAACTTGTCTCTGAGGGCGAAGCCCTTTCTGGTGCTAGGCCGAGGCTAGGGTTCGCTTCGCCCCCGCATGGCTACGCCACTGATGAGACTAGAAAGGGTGTGAAATGAGTTCATAAACGTAACCACGATACCGAAGAAATTCCCAATGTTTATATTTTTAGTCTAGTGTTTGTTGCTGATTAAACTCACCATCAGTGTTATCATTTAGTCCCAATGCCAGTTCATCTTCAGAGATCGCTTCTCGTCTTCTCAACTCCTGCGCAGTGAACAAGTTCAGCAATCCACCGCGACCCAGACTGGCGGCGCGTTCGTCGTGTGTTACCACCGACTACAGGAAAAATATACAATTGATAAAGTTTTTTAATATATAAACGCATCAACGTCTGCATCGTATATCGTAACGCGAACCTTGTGTGAACGCTTCATGGTAACGTAGCGCCATCTACCGCTGTTGTTGTTAAGAGGATCGTTTACCGAGCTCTCGTCCATACTAACTAAACTAGTCAAAAACGAGACAGTCCCGCGACCCCGGCACGCTTTGTCAGAACTGTTGGTCTAGTGGTTAGTGACCCTGACTGCTATGCCGGAGGTCGTGGGTTCGATTCCCGCCCAGGACTTATGTTTGTGTGATGACCACGATCATTTGTTCTTTGTCTGGGTGTAATTTATCTATAATTATGTACCTATGTATTTAGAAATATATAAGTATGTTTATCAGCTGTTGTCTAGTACCCATAACACAAGCTCTGCTTAGCTTGGGACTAGATGGCGTTGTGTGATAGTTGTGGTACTAAATGATTATATTATATTTTGGCCCTCAAAGGGGGGGCCCCGTCATTTTCCCACTAGCAGCTAAATTATTAAACAATTTATATCTACGAATAATAAAAAACGTTTACGTAGAAAAAATATGAAGGTACATTAAGGCCCAGGTGGTCTCGACCCCATCCAGGGTCGAGACTACTATGGGCAATTGGGCACCATCATTTCTCTTATTAAAAAAATAAAGGTCTTTTTAAATCTCTATTTCTATGGAAAGTCTAATATCAGTTATTTCTTAAATGTTATTTGATAACTTTTAGACCAGTGGGTGTAAAACGGCCAGTTTAACCAATATTCCTAATGATTCACTTAGTGGATTTCCAGCGACGTCATTTGATATTCTTCTATTATTTATTCTCAAAGTAAATCATCGGGAATATTGCTAAGTAACCGTTTAAGTTACTTTTAAGTACCCGCTACTTCTACGTATAAAGTATCATCGATACATTCTGTCATTTCTTCATAAGAGCTTCAAAGTTTGAACTATCAGCTGATAAAATATGCTAAGAAACTAACGTGATAATTTCAAATCTTATTGAAATAAAGGTAGGTTTCCTTACCAAATGATGACCATAACTTGGAGAAGTAGTATTGACAGTGGTCAGGATCGAATGTTCTAGAAGTTTGGCAGCTATGAGGAGCCACTGAGACAGTTTCTGTCGCGACTGCGTGTGCGACGACTTGATGTCATCGGCGCTGATGGACGTGGATCTCGATGCGCGGGAGTGGCGCTCGGATTCCGCTGGGAGCAGGGGAATAGAACAGGGGTCTTAATACCAGATTGTTTCAAGGCAATTCAGTTTTCGGTCTCAAACTGCCTTGTTCTATTTCGTATTGCGATGTAGACGTCAACACATGAACACATTAACCTACCTCAAGCTGTCAAATAATAGATTTTCATCTTTATCACAATAGAGGAAGGTTAATATTCGATTGGTAAAGTTTGACAGATTGAGGAAGGTTGACCCGCTGACGTCTGCACGTAAATCTGACTACAATCATCCTCAACTAGAGATTTAGTTCAAAAATCGAATCAATAAGTTACCTATAATTATTAATTACGGTTTTATATTTGTGTGTGAAACGTTTCATTATCGGTGTTTTTTTTTTTTTTATCGTGGTAAAATCATCAAATGAGTCCCGGGCAGGGCGGAAGGGACTGTCAGACTTGTACTGACTAAAATCCACGGTGTCCTTCAATAGCCCTTTATGTCCCGGGGTCATGGTAAGGAAATAAATCCCGCGACCCCGGCAGGCTTTGGTCCTCAGTGTTTTCACTATCAAAACTCTATAAATGACGTAAATAACGGCATCCATCCGCAGACTATCCTCGGCAAGCGCGGCTTAACCTGGACGATCGACCCGTGCGGCTCTAAAAATTATTAAGTCACGAATTCCTCTATAATAGTTGTCCCCTGTCTCACCTGCGTGTCCACTACCAGTGAAGCAGCACACTCCTTCAGCTCCTTCTAGATGGCATGCCGGATTGTAGGAGCTAGCTCTAACATGCGCTGGACACTGCACCTTGGGCACACACCTGCCGTGACGAGGGCAGATGGCGCAGGGAGGCTCTTTGTAGTGATGGTGCTCTGAAAATAAGTTTTATGATAACTACGTATATAAGTCTGTAACCTCTAAAGGGGTCGACTAAAATGGGACAATTCTACTAAATATTAAGCCGCCGCCCGCCGCCGCGCCGGTATCCTCCCTCCTAATTTCCTCTTTGAGTTTTTATGCAAAAACTAATCTACTTTTATTATTTATTAAACGTTGTCCCACGCTAGGAATTTCTCCTGTGTCGTGGGTGAGTTTACAAACATATTATGAACTCACAAACACAAACGCCCAGACCAGAAACAATAACTATTTGTAGATCATACAAATATTTGCTTCGTGCGGGAAATTCATCAAAATCGTTTCAGTAATTTAGCTAAAAAGCTTAACAAAAGAGCACGACAAACATGCAAACTCTGCATTAATAATAAATTAGTTAGGATTTTTCACTTTCAGCTCAGACTAAATGAGTGGAAATAAAGTAAGTCAATCTCATTTTCTACTGATTGCTGTCAAGAGGACCTGCCCCAAAAACATGTTTCTAATTTATGCATCATACATACCAGGGTCGACTGGTTCTTCATGATGCATGAATACCCTTTTTAACAAACATTGGTCAGTGGGTCATCTTAATTTAACGTGGTCTTTTACTAGGCCTCATTAGTAACCTAAAAATAGTCGATCTATGGAGAGGGCTATGCTCGGAGTCTCTCTGCGCGATCGACTCAGAAATGAGGAGATTTGTAGACGAACCAAAGTAACCGACATAGTCCTACGAATTAGCAAGTTGAAATGGCAGTGGGCAGGCCGTATAGCACGCAGAACTGATGGCCGATGGGGCCGTAAGGTTCTCGAATGGAGACCACGCACCGGCAAGCGTAGCGTAGGACGTCCACCCACTAGGTGGGCAGACGATCTTATGAAGACTGCAGGATCACGCTGGATGCAAGCCGCTTCCAACCTGTCCTATTGGAAACGTCTTACGGCGGATATGATGATGATGAAAATCATAACCTAAAAACCACTAGAACTTTCATTATATCAAAGAGACTTCCACTGCCAATGGTAGACTATTCTGGTAGTATTTTGTGGTAGACTCCGTGTCTAATACGTTCCCCTTATTCTTTCTCAAATATGATACTAACTTACCGTGTCCATGTGTCGGATAGCTCTTATCATGCGTGTGCGCAGACAATACAACCGGGCACACAACTACCACATACACGAACAAACGTACGATGAACTTGTTTAACATTTTGTTGAAGAAAAAGTAAACGATTGTAAACTTTTTAAATAGATTCAAGATTTGAAAAAACGATATTAATTTATTCGAAAAAGGAACATGATGGCGCACGCGCCAGCTAAGTGATTGAAATGGGGGAGTGAGAGGTTTGGGTCTATTAGAAAGAAATTTGGCGGTAGTTGTACTTTTTAGTTTTGGTAGGTTGCAGAAAAAGTGGGCAGGTACTAACTTCTTCCGTAGACTGTGCAAAAAAAACTTTAGGTTTCAACAAGATTTTTTATTTCTCACAATTACCTATGCATAAATATAAATAACTTACACAGTACATTATAATATTATTATATATTAAATCTGTTATATTATCACAAAATATAAATTATTTACAGTTACCACTGATGTATCCTTTTAAAGTTATTTAAACCTTTACTTTTCCTATTTATTTACATCAAATCCTAACAGTTAACAATAGATTTTATTTTAAAAATTTAATGAAATAATCTTCCTCTATAATAAACGCAATAAAAAATTCGACAATGATATTCTAAACAAATTAAGGGGGATGCTCCAACCAGCCCGCGAAATTCAATTTTTTTACGTTTTTTGCAATTTGCAGGCCAGTGACATGTTGTAGCTTATTATGAGTTGCGGTAATAACAAGTATAATTTTAAATATAAAAATTATCAAAAAACTCGCTCCATCAGCTCTCACATAGAAAAGGTGCATCATGTTAAAATCTCCGAAATCTAACTACGATGCACCTTTTCTATGTGAGAGCTGATGGAGCGAATTTTTTGATAATTTTTATATTTATAAAAACTTTTTCAAAAAAAATGTAACCGCCTTCAAAAACAACCACAAAAAAGCGTAAAATAATCTACAAAATAACTTTTCTTTCGGAAGCCGGTGCCTTTGTTTTTTTTCTTTTCATTGTCTTTTTAGCCACCGACTTCCGAAAGAAAAGTTATTTTGTAGATTATTTTACGCTTTTTTGTGGTTGTTTTTGAAGGCGGTTACATTTTTTTTGAAAATGTTTTTATTTTACTCTTTTTAGTTTAAACTAGGGACCCGCCCCGGCTTCGCACGGGTGTAATGCTGATACTAAATACACTACAGAAAAGCTACGCAAACGCTACGTCCCGCAATTTTTAAATCTGTAATATCTTCGAAAATATTCACTTAAATCATACGGTGTAAAGGGCCATATAGATCTATATTAAATGAACAATGTATTCAAGGTATTTAATTGGTTAAGGATTAATGCTGTATTGGTTAAAATCGCTTCGAAAATTAGCCATTATTTGTCGTAAAAAGTAAATGACAAAAAAAAGTTATTGTGGGTTATCCATAAGAGATAGACATATACCATCACAGACTTTTCTGTAGACCTTTTCAATGTGTACAATACTTAGTACATTATTTTGATAAAACTCGTAGGATTCAGCCTACGTTTGCAATGTAAGCGGAAAAAATGTAATTATTTACGACATCACATTAACCTCAAAAATAACAGTACTTCTCCACTATTTAATGGATGTTATTATACATATAAACCTTCCTCTTGAATCACTCTATCTATTAAAAAAAACCGCATCAAAATCCGTTGCGTAGTTTCAAAGATTTAAGCATACAAAGGGACATAGGGACAGAGAAAGCGACTTTGTTTTATACTATGTAGTGATATTCAACCCAAATTCTTGTCAAGCATTATTCTCTTACATGTGCACTAGAATTTTGTAATCCTTCGCACCAGTACTTACATCACTCATGTACACATTAAGCTAATAAAATTCAATATCTCTAAAATTACTGAACCGATTTAGATGAAACTTGCAGTATTCTCTAAGTTAAATGATACCTAGTACAACAAAAAAAGAATTACTTAAATCGAACTTGTAGTTCCGGAGATATGCGAACA
The DNA here is from genome assembly GCA_954870645.1 of Agrotis clavis. Taxonomy (NCBI): domain Eukaryota; kingdom Metazoa; phylum Arthropoda; class Insecta; order Lepidoptera; family Noctuidae; genus Agrotis; species Agrotis clavis. The sequence goes on along the minus strand of OX940928.1, from coordinate 24,241,095 downwards.
CAAAGTAAATCAATCGATGCCTACTCCTTACTGTTAAGGAGTTTTACCTTCCATCATCAGGTCATCCATCTGAGATTATGGTTATCAGATGCAAATACTTGAACAGCTTTAGAAAATATATGAAAATGGTACTATATGCCTATAAAATTTGAAGGTTGCCCTCGATTTCCCTAGGATTCCATCATCAGATCCTGACCTGGTGATCAAGGGACCAATTGGAAAGTATACCCTTTCAAACAAAAGAAAAAATTTCCAAATCGGTCCAGGCGTCTTCGAGAAATCGGGGGACATACATAAAAAAAAAAAGATTCCGACGAATTGAGAACCTCCTCCTTTTTTTGAAGTCGGTTAAAAACTAGGTTCCGCCCGCGGCTTCGCCCGCGTGGTGTTTTGATAACCTATGTTCTTTCTCAGGGTCTAAAGATTGTCTGTGCCGAATTTCATCAAAATCGGTTGAGAGGTTTAAGCGGGAAAGCGTAACAGACAGACAGACAGACAGACAGAGTTACTTTCGCATTTATAATATTAGTTTGGATTATACTTGTTATTACCGCAACACATATATTTATAAAGTTAAACATGTCACTGGCCTGCAAATTGCAAAAAACGTAAAAAAAATTGAATTTCGCGGGCTACATCGAAGCAATCACCTTAAACTAATTTCACTAACATTATGGCCCGTATTACAGAACGAAACTCAAGCACTGATCTCTATTTAAATCTAGATTTCAACCAATCAAATGCCTTGAATCTAGTTTTAAGTAATACTTGAGTATTGAGTGACGTTCTGTAATACGGGCCTTTATGTGGAATCTCAAATAAAAATTATGCATAAATATTAATTCACATTACATTATACCTAAATAGTGAAAATCTTTTGCTGAAGTATGGGGTAGTTTTGCTGCATAAATAAATTGAAAATTGGTTTAGTCCGTCAGTTTCAGTATTGAAAAATAAAGCACACGATTTTTTCTTTTTAATCAATCAAAATATCGACAAAGATAAAACGCATCGGGAGTGGGGGCTTGTGACGTGTGTGACGTCATTACGCCTGTTAAATTATACCAACTAAGTGACGTTTTGTCAATTTTAGAAGCGTTGTATCTTCGTCAATTTTAGTTTACGTAACAGAAGAAAAACTAAAGGCCAAAATAATATTTTTTGACAATCAGATTTGTTTTCGGGCTTTTTTTTAAATAGCCTGTTGAGAAATATTAGTAAAAAACAGGTATAAGTTCTTTATATAACTAGGCATATAGGTTTATTAAATACCTTTTTTGTACTACCTTCAAGCGCCTTACGAATAAGATTAGCAATACGTTGCAGCTCGCACTTTGGATTACATAATAATTGACACAGGCACAATACATGTTCTCCTAAGACTAAGTTCAAGTTTGTATTAAGGCTTTCTTCTGCTCCCTTATCTTCTTGTCAGAAGGTAGAAGGAAGGCCACAATGCCACCAGCTGAAAATAAAACAAACAAAAAACATTAGGTAATAAGATTTTTACAAAATTTTATTAAGGTAAATATGAATGTGTATAGCGAACATAAATTTATAAGTCGAAAACAACAAGTGTTCAAAAAAAGTCTATGACATAATGATAATGGGCGTGATGACGGCATCAATGAATTGCCTTGTAAAATATTTCTGTTCTGCCTTCAATACATAGGTATTGGAGCTACGGGTCTTTAAATAACGGTCACTTATATTCTAAATGCCAAAATACAAAGCAGTTTGCTGCACTTAAAGTGGAATCTCTCTCTATAATCTGTTTGATTAAAACGCGCCGTCGACCGGCGCGTTTAAAAAACGTGGTTTGCAATAGGCCTTTAGAGTACTTATTGAATAATACCGCACACATAATATTTTTCTATCAAACAATATTGACCAAGATAAAATGTTTCGAAATTCGGGACCTTGTGACGTCATAATGCCGTTTTGTGATTTTGGAACAGCTGTCTTCATCAATTATGGTTTACGTATCAATAAATATAATCCCGTGGTACTACTTGATCGCTTGGTATTGCCACGGGTTTTATTTTACCCGCGTGGTCGCACAACTGATGGTACATACCATCACGGGCAATAAACGCAAAACGTGAGTAAATTATTCTTACCAAAAGTAATAGACCCAAAACGTGAGTAAATTATTCTTACCAAAAGTAATAGACCCGTAGATATAGAAAGCAGCTTCGCAGTTGGTGTCGAGCAGTCGCTTCAGGATGTTGATACCGATGACCGCACTGCCACGACCAACCATCAGCGTTAGGCAGACGGCCATGGCTCTGAAACGACGATGTATCAGCGACTTTATCACAAGTTAGAGGTTTAATTGAAAGGTTAGGTAATCGAATCGGTCGCGGGACGTACGTATTACCGGGACCCCAGAAAGTAAAGGGCTATTGAAGGACACCGTAGATTTTAGTCAGTGCGAGTCTGACAGTCCCTCCCTCTCTGAACGACTCAATTGATGATTTTACCACGCTAAAAAAGGTTAATCGAATTCAATATGAATTCAAATAATTGAACAGTATTGGCCAGCAAGGTACATTACTTAGTGTTATTTATTTCATCACCACTGCTCCCAGAACGTTGAATAAAACATTGGGTCGAAATCGGCATAACATGACTTCATCATCGGTAACTTCAACCAACCCGCACTGAGCCAGTGTGGTAGATTATGGTCCAATCCCTCTCATAAAGAAGAGGCCAGTGCAGTCCCGTCCTAGCAGTGGGAACGTTGAATAGGCTGATGATGATGATGAAATAGAATTCTATCAATACATAAGACTATTCATGGGCATCTACAGTACTTTCACAGTTATTATGTCTTGTGACTGGGACTGTGTGAATGCGTTGAAGAAATAAAGATTCACTTCTTGTTCCCCGTAGGTGATAGCGTGATAATATGTAGCCTATGTGTGTTGACCCGACTTCTCAATAATATTCGTGCCAAGGAAGTAAATCCATGCAGAACTTTTTGAGTTTATCCTGGACATACATACAGGCAAACAGACAAAAATTCTGAACTATATTTTTGGCTTCGGTATCGATTGTAGATCACACCCCAAGTATTCTTTTAAAAAGATATTCGAAGTAGGTACATTTTTGACTTTACCAGCATTTTATTTATGTATTGATTTTTTGTCGTTTGGCAATTCAAAAGAACCTGTAACGTTACTTGAAAATTTAAAATAAATGCTTTAATTTTGATTCTGCTTATAATTTACTTCTAAAAACTTACTTAACATAAGTGGGGAAGATATCAACACTATATGTGTTCATGAAACCGAAGTTGAAGATGGCGGACAGGTAGACCATGAACAGCACAGCACTCAGGATCCAGAAGGGACTGAAGTTGAGGACCAGGCCTGCTGTACCGGCTATCATCTGTAGGAAAACAAACAGAACATTAAAATGAACTTAGGAAAACAAGTGGATGTACGAGTATTGTTATCAAAACATTGAGGTATGCACTCAGCAATTTTTAAATAGTCTTGCAAAGTTGTGGTATAAGTTTTAAGGACGCGTTTGCAATTGACACAAAATTATGCCTTTTTTCGGTACATTTTCTGACTAAACTGAATCAAATCGAATAAAACTAATAACGAATACAAACAGATTGGTTCTTTATCTTCCCATGATAGAGACGTTTTTCTTGAGAATGATAGATTTAAACACTTTAAAAACGATCTGCCGTTGCCGTGTTTACCATATCGTGTTGTGTTTAGGTACATTTTTTGTTCTACAAATAACATATTTTAACATTCCTAAAGCTACTGAAAGTAGGCAAATATAGTCTATTTTAAACCTTAGAGAATATTTCTTTATTTTTCATTCAGAAATACACCAAAAATAATTCCGCAAAACAGGAAGATATTGACAAATTTTCGTCAGAAATGATATTTTTTATCTATCAATATTTAATGGGTATTTAATTAGAAAGTACTGAATAACTAAGGTTACTATGTTACCTTGCATCAAAAAAATAATGAGTTCATTTAAAAGTAAAATAATAGTGTAAAAAATTATTATACGAAATGACAAAATTCAATATAAAACCAAGACCAGTACCCCTAGCACGAATCACTACCCCTAGCACGAATCACTTTCGACAATAGAGCAAGAGCCCGTGAACCCCAGACCTACGTTATTTTATAAAGGCTGAAAGTTTGTCAGCGGATGCTCCCAACACTGGTAAGACGATGTACCATTTATGGAGTTTGGGTTATGGTGGCTTTGGCAGGTAAACGGTACTAAAGGTGCGTAAAATATAAGTTTACTTACGTCATAGTATAAAAGCTGATTTTTATGTATAATACTCGGGTAATATGTAGATGATGTTTCCTCATCAGCCAGACACTTATCATGGTGGCAACCCCTTGCCAGACACCCTTAATGTTCACGAAATTATAAGTTTACTTACGTTAAAGTATAAAAGCTGATTTTTATATATAATACTTGGGTAATATGTAGATGATGTTTCCTCTTTAGCCAGACACTTTTGATAGTTCCAACCCCTTGCCAGACAAACATTGTAAATAGCCCAGTCAACGGATGTTCAAAACAAGCTATAGAGGGAAAGTCTTGGAACACAATTTTTGACTACGCAACTTTGTTTGGACTAGTTAGGAAAAGAACATATCGAAAGTCCCCATCCCTAGCCCTTGAGCTGTGCGGGAGGGAGGAGTTTGAAGGTACCACTTTTTGGTTTTTTGATTAAATCTCGGAAAGTCGGACCCACCGCTAGGACCCAGCGGCATAATATATTTATGAACAAAATAAAAGGTGAATAAATTCCCCATAAGTTTTATTCAATAAATGTTTCCAGGTCTTGTTTAGTTTTCGAGCTATCTGCTCTTGAATGTCTGTAATATTTTGAAAAATCATTTTTACCTTTTTGCATTTGGAAAGTTGTATTTCATATCGCCAAAGGTCCAGAAAGCATGAGCAGTCTTTTCAGACCCTCCCTTTACCACCTACTATGAACAAAGCCAAGTGAAACCTGCATCTTGAGGCGATATGAGCCTCCAGCTAAAAGGGTCTCTTACTATGCTCACAAAGTTATAACAAATTCTTGAATTCGCGGTAGCCACCATCAAGCTTGATATTTTTTGTTTTCCTTCCACCGAGGGAGCAGTAAAAATAGCTCAGAAACTCATTCTAGATTATAATTACATATTAGGTAGGTACATGTACAGGGTTTTGATTCTAAGTTGACCGATAAGGAGAAATCCGCTTCCATAAGAGCTACAGAAAAACGATCTTAGGAACCTTTAGCTTTTTATATATTTATTTTAATTTTAATTTTAGCATATTTAATTTTTAATCAAGTGCGAGGTGTCCATAAAAATGAGTTGCCAATTTTTTTAATGCCCTTCGACTCTCTTTCAGGTAAGGATCGTTTTATTAAATTGGAATAAAATAATCAAGACGGCGGAAGTTGGTCAATTTCAGTAAAAAATTTTTTCATACAAATTGTATGAATGAAAAAATAATTTATTTTTTTATGATGCTATTTGGTTTAGTGTCATGTTAGGATAATATTCCATTGTATGAGAAGGATAATATCTGGGCAACAGAATTGGGTCAAATCTTATAAAACGACACGAATCTAACGAAATACGACTTAAGTTGTAATGTACCTAATATAAATTAAAATGACATTCGGCGCAACTTGGAGGGTCTGAAACACTGATGCTGTTTTCTGGATCTTTGGCGACATCAAATACAACTTTCCACATGCAAAGAGGTAAAAATGATTTTAACCAATATTACAGACTTTCAAGAGCAGATATCTCGAAAACTAAACAAGACCTGAAAATTTTTACTGGATTAAACTTATAGAGAATTTAATCAGCTTTTATTTTGTTCATACATATTATGCCGCTAGGACCCATGGTTTCCGACTTTCCGAGATATAAGCGAAAAACCAAAAAGTGGTACCTTCAAACCCCTCCCTCCCCCTTAGCTCAAGGGCTATGGATGGGGACTTTCGATATGTTCTCCTCCTAACTAGTCCAAACAAAGTTGTGTAGTCAAAAATTGTGTTCCAAGACTTTCTCTCTATACCTTGTTTTGAATATCCGTTGACTGGGCTATTTACAATGTTTGTCTGGCAAGGGGTTGGAACTATCAAAAGTGTCTGGCTAAAGAGGAAACATCATCTACATATTACCCAAGTATTATATATAAAAATCAGCTTTTATACTATAACGTAAGTAAACTTATAATTTCGTGAACATTAATTAAGGGTGTCTGGCAAGGGGTTGCCACCATGATAAGTGTCTGGCTGACGAGGAAACATCATCTACATATTACCCGAGTATTATACATAAAAATCAGCTTTTATACTATGACGTAAGTAAACTTATATTTTACGCACCTTTAGTACCGTTTACCTGCCAAAGCCACCATAACCCAAACTCCATAAATGGTCCATCGTCTTACCAGTGTTGGGAGCATCCGCTGACAAACTTTCAGCCTTTATAAAATAACGTAGGTCTGGGGTTCACGGGCTCTTGGGCTAAAAGTATTCGTATCGTCTCCGAAAGCATTTTGTATGGGAACTTGAACAGCGCCTCTGGTGAGCGTAAATTGAACTAATTTTCAGAGCACGAACAAATACATGTACGTTTCGTATCGTCTTCGTACGTAAACGTAAACGTTATTTGAGCCGTTTGTATGAAAATAGGTAGCACAAAGACATAAAATGACGGATAGTTTCGTAACTGTCGAAGGCTGGCTTACGAGTTTTACGAATATTAATTCACTTCAAATTTGACAGTGAGAAAACATTCGTCGCATTTTATTTTAGCGATAAAATTATAATTTAGGTGGTTGTGTTGATATATTTTGTTAGAAAATGAATGTGTGCTCCAATATTTATTATAATAATATGTTACCTTTCTATTTATGCTGCCATAATTGACAAAAAATAAGTGCACCGAGTGCGGGAAGCATGACAGGATTACATAGATCTTTTAGCAACCGTATTATGATGGCCCTCAATCATTGCTTGATTCATTGAGTGATATTATTGTCATGATTAATAAAATAAATAAAATCATCGAACACTGTTCATAAAGCTTTTCTTTATTTTTACATTACATTTTACATTAAATGTTATAACAAAATATGCTCCTTATCCTACGATCGTCTCCAGGCCCCACTTACTCTGTGCTATTTAATATCGGTACAGCAGTATAACGTAAAAGCACAAAAGCAAACTCACATTCGTATTGATTAATAAGGATTTAAAACATTTACATTCAAAAATACAAATAAACATTTTGTTATAAAACACAGTTCAATGTATTGCAAGTTAGAACCTCAAAGATAGGAATTTCTTCATAATGCAAGCCTTATCGAGAAGTACTGTCTTCTAATTTAAGCTCTTCACCGAATCTCCAAACGAGAGGAAGAACGAGAGCCTCGTCTCATCATTGAACATCGTGGGGGATCCTTCTGTTCAACCGTTTATCAGACCTTCTGGATCAGGGTGTCAATTACTTATTTACTCCATTATGAATACTTCCGTTTAGTTATCGCAGTGTACTGGAATAGCTTATACAGAAATATAACAAATCAACAGAAAAATAACAAATCATTGAACATTGTTTTGAAACCTCTTGACAGCGGAAAGATTTGACAATATATTAGACATTAGGTTTGACACAGGTTTTTTTTTTCAAAATAAACTTTTTTCATGGCTTTTTATTTGTACCAGCATGACAGACGTACGTTTAGGAACGCAGTCAAATCAAACACAACGTTTTAGTAATTAGTTTAATTATTACGCCATTTATCTAACTGAATATTAACTGTTTCTGCAGTTCCTTTGTATTGGGTCATAAATTGAACAATATTAAAATTTTAAATACCCAAAAATCACTTATTTTCTACCAAAAATCCAGTTTCTGGACGAAACATTCATTCAAGAGTACGATCATTCGTTCTATTTTTCCCGTCCCTATTTACGTTAGTATGACGTCACCAACGTTTTCGTATCGCGCCCTCGGTACGAATTCGGAAGTGCTTCGTGCTTCCGACTTTCGTTGTATTCCGTTATTGTATCGACGGCACGATACGGTGGCGACACGAAACCTACAAATATTCGTGCTAGGGGTACAGTTTGTTCTTTGATTAAGACGGCGCGGGGCGTCTATTGAGGGAGGACGTATCGCTCGCAACCATTTTGACATTAGGCACGTAATCATTAAAATTAAAAATACTCGCCACCATTCATGACCTTTAGACGCGGCGCTAGTATCTTCGTCATAACGTCAAATTGCATTTGAAAAATGTAGTAACTCGAATTTTCCGCAGGTCATGAATGGTGGCCAGGAATTTTCCCAATCGCGAAGAGTACAGCGTAACCAACCTTTCTTGATACAAATTAATATTTTGAATTATTTTAATTCTGATCTGATTGTAATGTACCTAAATGTATCAATGTGTTGAATGCGGATATAACTGTATCTTATCCTATACTATTAAACGCGCATAAAAATAAATATATTTTACGGTTCTCGAAAATGACTCCGACGATTACGATGAAATTTGGAATAAGTATAAGGATTTATTGGGACGAAAAATCAATTTAGGTAAATGTTCCATGTCTGGGAAAAATTGTTATTTCCGTATTTACACTCATAAAGATTTACACGAACAATATCTATACTCAGGGGTTAATCTCCGGAATTAATGAACCGATTTTAAAAATTGTCTCACTTTCAAATGCTATATTATTCGCGAGTGCTATAGGCTATAAATTATAAAGATAATTATCAAGTATATTTTACCGCCCAACGAAGTGGGTACGAGTCGGCTAGTGTTTTATAATTTCGTCGCCCGAATCTGGCGTCTAAGTAACCTAATTTAATTAAGGGTTGACTTCCATAGGGCACGCATGCCGCAATCGCGGCGGTTAGACCCCTCTTTTAGGAGTGACAGGATAGTCGTCACGGCGTCCTGCCCTACCGCCTGATGCAGGTCGTCACCGGACACCGAAGTTTCGGGAGGTACCTGTGTGTGTTGATAAGGAAGGAAGAAATGCCTGGAGCATACGGTCCAGGTCTGCCCCTCTTGGGTAGAGCACCACCGTGTCCTCACGGCGGCGATACGCGGCAACCTCTCGCGTCCGGCATTGGTCGAGGCCATGCTGCCGGGCGAGACGGTATGGGAAGCGGTCGCCCCCTTTTGCGAAGCAATCATGCTAGCGAAGGAGGCGTGACGCGTAAGGGAGGAGGAGAACAGCTTCCACCATACAATGCAAAAAGCAACCAAAAAATAAAGAAAACCTGCAATATCACGGGTATTGCAATGATACCAGTACGCAAATGCATGCAGGAGTAAACGATCATAAAAAAAAAGTATTTTATGGTCCCAATCATTGAGAGCATACTGGAGAAGCACTTCATGCAAAAATGTTTGTTTTTTATTTATTAAGACTCATAAAAGGCCTCGCCGTTAAACCACCACGCCAAACGACAATTCACAATTTGCTTCCATCGGTTGCAAGTGACTCTCACAATGTCGTCGGTCCATCTAGGAAGAAGCCTGTCTATGCTGCCGATTTTAGGGGTAGCTGGGTAGTAAGGTGGAGACTGTCCTCTCCCTCACGTGTCGCACCTCCTCCTTCGCTAGCATGACTGTTTCGTAGAAGGAGGTGACTGCTTCCCAATCCGTCGCGCCTCACAGCATGGCCTCGACCAATGAGTATTCTTGCGGACGACAAACACTTAGAGATTGGTGTATCACTGCTACTAAGAGGTTTCAATCAATCGTAAATTCTAATTAGTTTCAAAGTTAGAGAATTTAATTAATTTCAATCTAGAGGTTCATTGGTTGTTTACCTGAACCCGAAAAGTGATCGTAATTTATTTACCGTATAAGTTCGCACCGACATTATCAGAAGTAAAAAGATTGAAAATGATCTCGTCCATGCCTCAATTCGACTTGAGTTATGTTTCTAGAGACATCTTATATAAATACTAGCTTCTGCCCGCGGTTTCACTCGCGTCATATCAAGCATTGGGCCCTATGGCCCCGTCCGGCGTCCGCATTAGTTCCCTTAAGGAGCGCCTGGAACACGACGCGCCATGACTCGGGCCTAGATCTTGGTCAGACGGCAGCTACCCATTGCTCCCCGTCCGCAAATGACTGGAATATGCCCTGCGATTTCCAACACCCAGGGTGTCTGCAGCGGTGGGTGGGAGAGAGGTAGAGGATGTCCATTCCCTCACACGTTCAGACTCTTCCCCATACCCTTGCCTGCCGCCGAATCCCTCCCGGAACAACCGTGCCTGGGAGGACTTGCGCCAGGTTGAAGGTGGAGTGGAAACCACTCTTCGAAGAGGGATCTTACCGCCGCAATCATGACATGCCCTGCCCAGCCCGTCATTATTTTGATGTGGTAGTATTTTGATACTGTGATATCTCCTAAGATATTCATTCAAATTAAATGAAGTCAAGGGCAATTTTGTTCAAACTCAAATGCTTCTAATGAATAACGTATTTACTTGGATAAGGATCAACATCATGTTAAAAAAATTGTCCTAAAAATAAAAATAGAATTTTAGGTGTGGATAACCCTTATCACTTAGAGGTACGAAAAATAAAGAGTAGCCGATTCTCAGACCTATTCCATACGCCTATAAAATTTCATGAAATCGGTCAAGCCGTTTCGGAAGAGTATGATTACTAAAGCCGGGTCCAGACTGGTGTAAAGTCCGAATCTTACGATTACGTGTAATCTGCATGAAAAGTGTGGACGGCACACGAACTCAAAGCAAATTGAGAACGCGAATACTGAGTGCGCCTTTGTGTTCGCGCAAAAAACGACAGCCGATGGATCAGCCGCGAGCGTTACATGTAATGCTGGCGGTGCCGTTCACACCTAGAATTCGCGTTACATTACACGGTGGATTCGCGTTACATTACACCAGTCTGGACCCGGCTTTACACTGTGATGGCGGCTCCACATTAGTGCCGTAAACCCCCGTGACCAGGCGCGAACGAGAATGTGGATGGTTTTCGCGGGGTTCACGCGCGTTCGTGCCTGTTCCCCGATCAGTGTCGGTATTGTGCCGAGAATTCACGGATTCAGTATCTAGTTATAAGTAGATAAATATGGCTACGCTACGCCACATACTAATAGACGGCACGGCGGCGTCGAATACACAAGTGTGAATCTAACTGTCTTTGCATCAACACCTCTGTAGGCTTCATATACAACAGATAGATAAGTACTAAAATTTCTACCAAGCTGCTGAATAAATTACCAAAAGGGCCAAAGCCTGCCGGGATCGCGGGACTAACGAGTAATCATGGCCACGATGGTCCGTAATTTTTACTGTTCCACCTCAAAAAGATAGAACCGGGTGGATTTGGCTCCTTTTTCCGGAGAAACTCACGCCTTAGTCTTAGCAGCATTGATCCTGACTAGATTGGCGGCTCGGCATCGGCAAGTTCAAGCGCTGAACCGGCCATGGTTCGTCTGATATTGTGAATAGGTCAATTATCCAACTGCGGCAAGAACGCAGTATTTTACAAATACATAATGTATTATCCATTCGTTACCTACTGAGAAAATAAACTAGTGTCTAGAAGCCACGGGATCTCACTCTGTTTAAATTTTCGTAAAAACATTGCAAATGCTCTTGTAGTTTTCTTTCTGGTATACGAGGCATAGATGTTTCGTTAGTGTTTTGTTTTTATTCGTGGGGCATCACGCTGTCAAATTGACAGAAACTGTGTTCTTTCATAATGTAAATACGTCCACACAATGATATTCTATTATAGATATGCTATACAGTTGTAGAACAACAGAAAAAACTGTTCCGCGACGAGCGGCAGCACAGATACACACTTTTTTACTCACACATTACATTTCACTACAAGTAAAAAGGATAGCTTGATAAAACGCAATAAGAAAAAAAGTGACAGCTAGATAAACACATTTTTGATGACAGTTACGTAGCAACGCGCAATGTGTCACTCGTAGTCCCACGTAGGACTTTTTCTGGTCTTCACGTTTTGCGCGCTCATAACATATCTGTAATATAATATCATTGCGTCCACATGAATCTTTGGCCGCATTCAGCCAAAATGTGCATCCATACGGCATCCACAATATGCACTGCACATTATCATGTATAAGTACAGTATACCTATCTAATATAGGTATTACTGTACTGTACTTATACATGATAATGTGCAGTCGTTTAAACGTTTTTCTATATAGAAAAACGTTTGAAAATTGCTGCCTGCATACCTGTTCCGCTTACTGTACGTGAAATGTTATTAACGTATTTTTGGAGTTTCAACTCTGCGGTGTCAATTAGTATAAATTATCTGGTGAACTGAGCGCTTGGGTGAAAATAGAAAAAAATCTAAAAAAACAAACAAAGTAGGTAGGTCATCATCATCATCATCATCAGCCTATAATGTTCCCACTGCTCGGACACAGGTCTCCTCTCTGTGAGAGGGAGTGGGCCATGATCCACCACGCGGGCCCAGTGCGGATTGGTGGATGTCACATGTCTTCGAATTTTTGGTTCTAGGACATGCCGGTTTCCTCACGATGTTTTCCTTCACCGTTTTGAGAGCAGTGGTGATGAAATAAATTACACAAAGTAATGCGCCTGGCGGGGTTCGAACTTAGGTAGGTACTTATTCTATTTTTTTATTGATCTACGATTTTGCCGAAATCTCTGTAATCTTAGAGAAATAGTTGATAAACTCAAAACTCAGTTATGTTAAATCAAAATAGAACTAGTTTTCATTTTTAAATAAATCTGGCTGCTGTTATTTGAAAGTTATTCTCCCTAGGGCTGCAATGCATACCTTTCAACTCCTCATCAGGTTGCATGACTTACTTTCAGAGTATGAGTAATGATAAAGATATTCCTTACTTGTATACTAATCAAGAGTCGCTTTCTTCCGATGCAGTTGATGATGCTACTCATGAAGATATTGCAGAAAGCCAGCACCATGGTGATAGCGAACACCAACGTCATCGCTTCAGTGTTCATTGAACAATCTTGAACCTGAAATTAAAAACATTTCATGATGAAGATATTTCTTATGACTTAAGGACTAGCTTATTATTTTAGAGGCATCTCGCCCTAGGTGCAGTTGAAGGGTCTATCAGACTCGTATTGACTAAAATAGACCGTGTTCTTCGAAGTCCTCTAAGGGTCACAGTTATCTGTTTAGATAGGACCCGAGGTATTAACACTAAGAGGAAAAAATATCCAACGCATTGGGCAATTGTGCATGTTAATCATGACTTCCTCAAAATCCATACTTTTTTTCTCAAGAAACATTGCCCCACACTCGGAATTTCTCATGTGTCGTGGGTGCGTTTACAAACATAGAAAGATAAACTCACATAAACAAATAACCAGTCCCGGAATAAATATTTAAAATCTGGGTCGCGGGACTTGGGTCTGTAAACCGTGATCTTGCAACACAAAGGGCAAGGCAAAGGGTGGTTTTAGTCATTATGAGTCCGGCAGATCCTTCCACCTCGTCCAGGGCGGGAGGCCTCAATTAAGAATACTCGTAACTTTACAACCAAAAAAAGACGGGTAAACATGTTATGATGTTATTCAAAACAATAACAGAAACTGACAAAAAACATTTGTATTAAATCATTTACCAAAAAAAAATGCTCAACAATGCTTAGCCCCTTCGTACACAAGGCGACGTAAGTCTCCGATACCTAACGACTTTGGTATCCAGGCGACTATCGCAATACAAATCCATAGAGGTTCGTATAAAGGCACCCGGCAATGGATGCCAAAGTCGTAAGGTATCGGAGAGTTGCGTCGCCTTGTGGCCTTGTGTAAGAAGAGGCTTAGACCTTACCTCCTGAACAGATGTGGTATTAGCGGTAAGTCTGATCATCTCACAGATGGTCAGATGCCTCTCTCCTGCCACTACGGATGTCATGAAGGCATTTACAATAAAAGGCAGCCACAAGAAGAAGGCGTTCATTCTGAAAAGTAAAACAGGACTTGGTAGAGTGGGTACTATAAAGCAAACAATCAAGTAACAGAACAAAAACCTATACTGTTTTAAATTTTAATTATTGACACACGATAATATGGGCCTACCACACGCACAAGCTTTACCATAGTTGTACCTGCGCAAGAAAAAACAATACACGGTCGGCAATCACAGATATAGATATACCTAGAAAACGCAAGTATCACGATCTGTATGAAAACCAAGCCAGCCAGTTGATGAACCATCACCATCTTTTTCCCAATGAATTCCCGAGAAATTTTAAAGTTAACTCTTTAGCCCCTTCGTACACTAGGCGACGCAAGTCTCCGATACCTTACGACTGCGGTATCCATTGACGCGTGCCTGTGTACGAACCTCTATGGATTTGTATTACGATAATCACCTGGACACCAAAGTCGTAAGGTATCGGAGACTTGCGTCGCCTAGTGTACGAAGGGGCTAAACTTTCAAAACAAACCACATTTCAATAATGGACGAATACTGAGTCAAAAATGCTCAATGACCTTTATTTTCAATAATGTATGTATCTATAGTATAGTTGTTAATTTTTTTTATTGAAAGGGATTTTATTGCAAGTCTTATACCTAATAGCATACTTGAAGTCAAATAATATCACGGCATTACAGCTTTACCTGATCGTTATAGCATTACCAGTGGTACTTACGTTATATAACTAATGACGAAGAGAAAAGATAGCAGTATGGTGTATTTGAGAAGCGGTGGCTTGATCATGGGGAGTGTCTGATAAGCTATGGATCCCCAGAACGTTTTGTGAACCGATGAAGAATGTTCCTCATCTAAGTCTAGCGCATCAACCTGGAATGAAGCAATAAAGAATGTAATAGGTTATTGGTTTAAAGTTGACAATGATTAATTCAGTCTCTAAGTGAAGTAGAAAGGATTTTCAGACTCATAATGCCTACAACTTCTTGAGGCACGCATTGACTATGACGCCATTCGAGGGTACTAAGTATGTATTGTTAGAACGGTGTTACCATACTACAAAATAATTAAATATGGTTTACTTATAATGAATTTTAGACTGGTATATTTTTTGTTTATGGTAACATTTATGTTAGATTTTATCGTTTGTTTTTGTAACCATAATTAGTAAAAATAATTATGGAATAATAAAATTAATGGTTTATTTTAAAAGTGTTAAAACATTTTGGTTGAAACGATATCGATTCAAAAGGATTAATTCGATCTTAATATGATTTTCTTACGTTACCCTCACTACATTTGATTATTGTCAAAGTTGAGCTAATTGTGAATTTTAGGTCCGATAGTCATTCTCAGTCAGTCTAGTTTGTGCCTCGAACCGAGCAGGTCGAATTAATCCTTGGTAGTCGTGAATAAAATTGTTTGAGCCGTAGAAGTGTGAATTAATTGTTTTAAAAGTGGAATAAAATTGTAATAATAACGATTGTGGACTTTACTTTATCGAACGAGTTAGGTAACAGTATTTACCTAAGCACGATGATCGTAGCTTCAGGCATTTCCTAACAACTCCATATTACTTATGGACACAAAATTATAAACGGGCATGAACTAAAAATTTGTGACAACACGGATTGGACAGTAGTCCTTACTCCCGATATGTTGTCAAAACATAAATACAAAAAGTGATTTGAAATCACGCAATTAATTACGTGTTACTTTCGTACGGGACTGCCTCTTCGTTGACAGACTAAAAGAGTAGACCTGGTCCTTGATGGGACGGCGAGCTACCCATCATTACTTGGCAAGCGGCTTCTACAGTAGCCAGAAAAAGCCCTGCAATGTCCAACGCTCAGGGCGTCTCTTTAAACTAACCAACCTTGCCTAAAGCCCTTAGTAGGACTATCACAATAATTTAACTATGTTCAGCAAAAAGCCTTGAGGGAGGCCAATGTCCAGCAGTGGACTGCAGCAACTAACCTTATAATTATCAGCACTTTTCCCGGTATTCATGGTGTAGATCCCCTTCAGAACTTCCAGGGCATCCTCATCTCGGCCAACACTGACCAGATACTTGGGGCTTTCATAGGCGAAGTAGCAGCCAATGCCACTGATGGCACACGGCACAGCGTAGATGAGGTCCAGAACCCTCCAGGAGTTGAAGTGGATGTCCAGGAAAGGTATGTAGTAGGAGAAGGACAGTGGTAGCACCGGTATTGCAATAACTGCAAAGAAAAAAAGTGTTTTTGTAGGCGTTCATATGCCCAAGGAGACCAAAATGAATCCCCACTACAATAGCTTACTTTTCCTCTTTATAAAAATATTTGATAATTATATTCATTAAGACGCCAGAGATATTACTTTATTGGACGGCAATTTAGATAAATCTCTTTTTGACAATAACGTTATTACACTAATCAGTTGTGCAATTACAGTAAGCTTCAGAACAAATAACTCAACATAAATGAAAGTAATCATGTTCAAGTATTTCAGTATTACACATCTTCATTTTTCTAGTGGTCGCTACCGCTACAGTTATTTGTTAGTTAGCTTAAGAGGAAACACCAAGGGCTGGAGAATTGAAAAGTAGGTATTTGTAAAATCTATTGCTGTCGCGCAGTGCTCACAACAGAGTTACAGAGCGCGATAGAGACAACAGCAGCTTGGACCGAAAATACCTTATTAAATGGCACAAAATCAACAATCCGTAGTCCCCTGATTACTCCTCCAAAACTTTACCGATTTCACTACTTTTTTCTTTAAAAAATAAAGAAAGGCATTGGCCGTGTTCCTATGTTTTCCTTTTTTTATATAATCTCGCCAAATTTGTTTTCTGGATATTTGAACACAGCGGAAAATCTGGCTATTTTTTAGGATTTTGAATGTTCATATCTCTTTTAATAATTAATTTATGGAAAAAAGGAAAATATAGAGACATGCCAATAGTGGTCATAGATTTCTTGTAAAAAAATTATTGCTTTACTGGCATTATCCAGGGAGACAACAGGGGACTACGTTTGTATGGAAAAACGACCGTGGTGTTTCCTATTAAAGCTCCGGGTACATTTTCCATGCTGAGCAGAGTAATTAGATTTTTGTATTAGTTTCTTTTTCTCTCTTTCTCCCCTTTTAGGCCTAAGCAAAGACAATAGACTGGGTTATGAGTCTAAAACCTAAACGGCAAAAAGTGTAAGCTCTATTAAGTACTGCCTTACCCTTCAAGACCTAAAGGTGTCGGGTTTTGTCCAAAAAATTAGAGGTTTAATTAAAACAGCTCAAGAATTTACCTGCCATGACTCCCATAGAAGCCAAATGAACGGTGGTGGTCAGTAAGACCAGGGAACTCCTCCTCGCCATAGGCGTGCACTCACTCAATAGCGTCACTGATAATGCATAGCCACCAGACACACTGCAAATAAGAAAATAATGTCTGAAACTGATTCATTTTAATGCAGAATTTAATTATGGAATCCCATCAAAATTTGAGACAACAGACAACGCACAGACTAAATCCGTTTTTAGGGTTCCGTAGTCAACAAGGAACCCTTATAGTTTCGCCATGTCCGTCCGTCCGTCCGTCCGTCTGTCCGCAGCTTAGCTCAGAGACGCCCAGTACTAGAAAGCTGTAATTTGGTGTGAATATACGGATTTGTTGTGCCGAAAAAGTGGTAAAATAAAATCTCGTAAAATATTTTTTTTAGGGTACCTCCTGTACAAGTAAAGTGGGGATGTTTTTTTTTTTTTCTCGCGTACCCCTTAGTGTGGGGTATCATTAAATAGGTCTTTAAAAAATATTGATAGTTTTCATTAACAATTTTTTGATAAAAAGATTCGTTTGTGAAATATTAAGCTTTAAAGTGCTAATTTTTGCTCGACTCGAGTGTCCCCCCCCTCTACCAGCTAAACGGTTATGTTTGGGGGTGTGAAAAAATTCACAATAGTAGTATATATAACGAAATTTTAAGGATAATTATCATGACTAAGTAGGCTTTACAAGTTTACGAGTAATAGTCGACCAACTTATAAATCGTACTTGGACAATATATTTTCCTAAACAAAATGTATCGCAGAACTTGTTCTTCAACTGCAAATGTAAGTTTGTCAACTTTATTTTTACAGCTATAATAGGTGGGTATGTTTTGGGGATAGGTAGGTTTTTATTGTCAACTATTTTTAACTAACTTCGAAGAAAGGAGGAGGTTCTCAATTCGTCCTAATCTTTTTTTTTATGTATTTTCCCCGATTTCTCAAAGACGCTTGGACCGATTTTGAAAATTCTTCTTTTTAAAATTAAATTCAGCGAATCAGTTTAATTAGTTCGCATAAGTATTTTGATAGGCAATAAGGCAACTACGGAACCCTACACTGTGCGTGGCCCGACACGCACTTGGCCGGTTTTTTTTTTTTAATAACAGAAGTCAGCAATCAGAAAGAATAATTGAACATTAATTCCTCAACATAACTATGGAAGGGTATGCGGCGAGTAATGGGTGACACGCCGTCCGATCATGGACCACGCCCGGGGCGAGAGCGCGTTTTCCTCGCAGTCCCATATGGAAAACTAGCTTTTTTCTTCGGCTTCCATCACAAAAAAAAAAAAAAAAAAAAAAATGTATATATAAAACAATAAACTAAAAACAAAATGAAAACAACTCTGCTCATAACAGACTATGCCATCAATGCCACATCCAGTAAAAACCAAACTACATCCATGTTGTGTTGTGTTAAACTTACGATCGAGTCTGGGTTATTATTTATCAGTGTACCCACATAATCTGTGCGCCCTAATTATAAATTGTAATTTTAGTGTATTTCTCAGTAAGTGAATTAACTATGTAATTCTTATGAGAAATAAAGTTGTTCTTAAACCTAAGAATAAAGGCCGGTTACACCTCGCCAATAATCCGTCATTTACATCCATCGGTTGCCCGCGACTCTCACGATGTCGTCGGTCCAACTAGTTCCGAGGCCTGCCTACGCTGCGTCTTTCGGTTCGTGGTCGCCACTCGCGAAATTTTCTTCCCCATCGGTTATCAGTTCAATTACCATCTTCGTAGTTTTAAATCAACCTCTTTTAAATCACCTCCAGATTTCGCACTAATCTATCTATCTATCTATATCTTCTTTACATAAAATAAATCTGTAGAGAGGTCAATTCTGTACATGAAATATGTTTCCAAAATAACTATCAGGGGGTGATTAGGGATCGATACTGATGCCAAAAATGCAATTAATAAAATTATTGTCTGTCTGTCTGTCTGTCTGTCTGTATAACCGTTATAGAAACAAAAACTACTCGACGGATTTTGACGAAACTTGGTACAATTATTTTTCATACTCCTGCGCTGGTTATAGTATACTTTTCATCACGCTACAATCAATAGGAGCAGGGCAGTGAAGGGAAATGTTAGGAAAACGGGAGAAGTTACTCCATACACGCTAATCTTCGGAACTACTGGACGGATTTGATTGGTTTTTTTTTTTGTTGTATAGCTAATAAGTCTGGGCAACATATAGGCTATAATTTATCTTGGAAACTTAAACACCTGATGTAGAACTGCAATATATCAGCTAAACTATAAAGATACAAAAATAGCGCCATAGCAAAAATTGTTCCGCGTGATGAGCATTTTCTGCTGAGAAAATAAATTTGAAGATATAGAACACCTGATGTGGAACTCCAAGAGCCCAGCTACACTATTACATATACAGAAATGACGTCTTAGCAAGAGTTGTTCAGCCTGATGAGCAGTCCCTGTTGACGTATGAAAATTGAGATCTGGAACAACTGATGTGGAATTCCAAGAGCCCAGCTACACTATAACATATGAATAACATCTTAGCAAGAGTTGTTTAGTCTGATGGGCATTTCCTGTTGACTTACAAAAATGAAAGATCTGGAACGTCCCCAGGCTCTAAGAATTCGACATCAGACGTTTCAGATCTTCGATTTTGACGACCCCATTGTCGCTGGCAGAAGCAACAGGATCCGCGTACGAAGTCGCTGGCAGAAGCTAGTAATTACTAAGATACTGATTCACTCAGTTTTACAAAAAGCCTAGTATCGCAACAAGTGGTTACTGACTGATTAGGCAGAACTTACAGATCATGATCAAGGAGAGGACAAGTCCCAAATAAATACTCACGAGGCAGAAGACAGCAACTTGAGGAAGCCCAGCACCATCCAGTTAGGGGAGAAGGCAGCCAACGTGCCAGCAACGTAGGTGCACGTCATGGACACGATGAGGATCTTCCGCCTGCCTTTCGTGTCTGCCAGGTAGCCCCACACGTGGGACATTGCGATTGTTCCTGGGAAGAACGTAACACAACACTATACTTGCTGGTAATGTGGCTTTTTATATAGAAGATAGATTCTTTTAAATTGGTCGAGTAGTTTTTGAGTTTATTGGTTAATAAAAATAGCATTCCTATGAAAATAAGTCAAATGCTTAGTGTATCCTACATCTAACCAGTAAAAAGGTTGGGACCATCCCGAACCACTACAACACTTGAAAACCAGAGTCAGCAGTGGCGCCAAGACAATGAAGCTCGACTAAGTCCGTGTAAATGAATTGAACTGTCTCAGATTCCACAACTAAATGAATCAGAAAGGAATAGCGGGGAGTAGAGTGAAAGAACCATCAACTATGCTATTCTATAGAAGATAATTATGTTATCTCTGGACTCTACGATGTGCACTTCCACAAGGCGGCTTTGCCCCTTATTTTACGACTTTGGTATCCATTGACGCCTGGCTGTGTACGAACCTCAATGGATTTGTATTGCGATAGTCACCTGCCCCTTTGGACTAAAGTTACGCCAAGGTTAATCCTTAAAAATGTATCTATGGTTAATCCGAGGATTATCCTGGTTGTAACTTTAGTCCACGTTTATTAATAAGGGGGCTGAATACTAATGTCATAAGGTATCGGAGACTTGCATCGCCTTGTGTACGAAGCGGTTTTGAGATCGTCCGATCGTGAAGCGCTTGCGCTGAGCGATATTGTCGCTGACAGTAGCTTAGTGAATAGCAAACTTTAGTTCCACTGTAGCAAGAATGCTGCGGCCGCGCTGCAGGCTTGGTTTATACAGGATAGCACTGCAGGAAGGTAAGGGATGCTCACCAATCAAAGGCACGCTGGCTACCATCCCCTGCTGCGTGCTGGTGGTGCCCAGATCACAAGAACTGGCCGTCACCAGGTACGACACGGAGAATATCTCGAAGGTCATGCCGATGATAATGCTGGAACATAGCAGGAACGTGTACAGGTTGTAGCGGCTGAATCCTGCAAGATAAAAGAGAATAGTGAAAGTACGTTTGGTAGGCAATTAAGAAGATCACGGGTTAAATCTGGTTGAATGCCTGGCCATGCGATAGTTCGCTGCAGTGAAAAAGTGCAAATAGTATTGCTCCTAAAATAAAATCCTAAAATAATCTCCTAAAATTATAGAAGTTTAAATTAAGTATAAATGTCTAGATGTGAGTACATTTTTTGACAAAATAACAGGGGAAATGTTCCAGAGAGAGATATTATGTACATATCTCATTATTTTGATGAATTATATACTAATAGGAGAGCAGTGGTGGCCCAGTGGTATCGGTCCCGACTTACAAGTTGTAGGTCGTGGGTTCGAACCCCGCCAGGCGCATTACTTTGTGTAATTTGTTTCATCACCACTGCTCTCAAAACGGTGAAGGAAAACATCGTGAGGAAACCGGCATGTCCTAGAACCAAAAATTCGAAGACATGTGACATCTGCCAACCCGCACTGGGCCCGCGTGGTGGATTATGGCCCACTCCCTCTCACAAGAGAGGAGGCCTGTGTCCCAGCAGTGGGAACATTATAGGCTGATGATGATGATATACTAATAGTAGTCGTACATTCTGGGCTATAATTACGATTATTTACGACTCTCTATCGCATATACAATATTATACATGCATAAACTCACGCTATTTTCCAATGGAATGGGCAGAAACTATACGACGTTACCTGCTTTAACATACTTTTATTTTCGCCTTGCCATCATCCATACCTCGGGTACACCTTACGGTTAAACTAGGTAATAGGCCCTAGTTGCTAAAACGCCCCGTCATTCTAGCATTCTTACTGCTCGAAATCGTACGGTAAGCTTCAGAGAAAACTCATCCCTTTTTGTAGTGACATCACTACCAAAGGGGGCGAGATTATACTGAAGCTGACTGTACATACGGCTACAGATCTAGCTATGCACAACTAGTATAAGCTGACCGTTCAATATGCGGATAAATCATTTAAAGCGAGTCCAAGACAAACTGGTTTTGTATAGCTTGATGTGTGTACAACACTGGCCACACTCCCGTGTGGTTCTGAGTAGTAAGTTTGAGTACTAGAATGACGGGGCGTTTTATCAACTAGGGCGTATTACCTAGTCATTCCCTAGTCGGGTGAAAAATCGCTGATTCGTCACGCCACAAAATGCGTCTTTCAAAAGTAAATTTCGCAATCAAATATTACTCACACGTGAGATTGTTTGAACATACATTACATAATATAAAACACACAATATTATGTATTTCATACGTTTATTTCACGACACAATAAGCCAAGTAAGTACATTTAATTTTGATAAGAAAACTAAAAATATCAATGGTGTTATAATTCTTGATTTGTCTAGTGTGGTGACGCGTATTGCGCCATATTAGGTAGTGTGTTTATATATTAAAGTTATACGGACTGATAAAGTAATAAAACTGAATATAAATGCGTAGTAGAAGTAGTAGTGAGATTTCCGTTTTTTACCGTACATCATACTTGAAGTATTAATTAATGTAATATCATTATCAGGGGTGCTATGACAGGAAACCTCCACGTGCGCCCGTGGACTGGAGTTCCCTCTCGGATACGTCCGGGGGGAAGACCAGTTTTTCGGGCCGGTGCACCCTGGGATGCGGGCAAAAACTCTTCCTTAGGCACTGTGTGCCTAAGGGGTCTCTTTGCCCGTATGCGAATAGCCTGTCATGTGGACGCTCCAACGCGTGTCCCTCTGATTAGCAGAGGGCACAGCGGTGGAGCGGGCTTGCGGACGGTGAGTTATGGGTAGCTCGCCGTCCGACCAAGGACCAAGCCCGGGTCGGTGGCGCGTCGTGTTTCGCGCCAAATGCCTGCTGGGGTCGCGGGTTTTTTCTTAACCCAGGTTACCGTGGCCCCGGAACGTAAAGGGTATAGGAAGGAACACGGGTGGATTTTAGTCAGTAAGAGTCTGACAGTCCCTTCCGCCCCACCCAGGGCGGGAGAACTCATTTGATGATTTTACCACCTAAAAAAAAAAAAAAAAAAAAAAATATCATTATCAAAGCCAATTACATTGTGTATAATTATATGGCCGTTTCATCAATCGCAGTGACTTGGTCTTTCAAAGTATGAAGTCTCAAGATTAAACCAAATACCAAAAATATTTACCAAACATATCCAATTAATGTAATTGTATGGAAAATGAAAATAAAAAACCTTTTTTTATCAAAATAGAATCCTTAGATTATAAAATGTCCGTGTTCAAGTCCAAACCAAAACGAAACATTTTTCGTGAAAAAACTTTTTTATAAATGTCGGACATGCCGATTTTCTATGTTTTCTGTCACTAATTTGAGAGCAATGATGCTGAAATAAATTAAGCTTTTAGCGAATTTTCCATTTTGAGACCTTCTCCTTTTGCGAATCGATTACCATTTTGCGAATTAGGCTTCCTTCGCCTAAACCAAAGTAAGTTTTCAACCAACGAATTTCACAACAGCTTTTTATTATACTTACTAACGACTTTTATACATGTGTATAGTTGCATAAAAGTTTTGTAAACAACACGTTTTAAACATGTATTTGAGGAACGAAAACATTACATAAAAGTTAAATACATGGTTTATACCTTGATGGCAACGAGGGAAATAGTACATTGATTTAAAATAATTTAAAAACAATAGAATTATTGACATAATCACCTGTTTTCTTATGCTACTGGGAGGTCAAGGAAACCCTTATTATTTTTTTGTTATTCTTTGTTAACTGTCAAGTATTTTATGTACTGAACAGCTAATTTTTTATTTAACCTGTAATATTGTAATTATATCTTTTCCAGCTGCAATCATAAATGCGTTTTTTTTATTACTTTTTTACTCCTAAAGGTTTGGAACAGAAATTATATGAGTCCCTGGCAGGAACGGACTTTGCTCCTCAAGCTCGGTTTATTCTCAATGCTAGTTCCTATGGGATGGCCTGCTCAGTGCTCAGGTTCAAACATTTGAAGTATTTTTTTTCTATTTTGCTTCTTTTTAATTGTATGAAAGATCTAGTTTATCTTTAGGTCATAATAAGGACTGAGACTGGACTGCGCAAGCCCCATGTCGTACCTACCATCTATCTTGCGGCCAGCCCCGCATACCAGCAAGCCAGATAGCTTCCCCATCCTCACACATAATATGGGTGAAGCATATCTTATTCCTACGTACTAAAAAATTACGTACGTGCTTACTATGTTCTTGCTTGAATGGACACAGCATTCGTACCGGAGTTGTAGCAGCTCCGGTACGAATGCTGTGTCCATTAACTGGGATTGCGCCCCCAAAAGCTAGAAGGATTAGAGCTAGTCGCACGAGAGGGCGAAGCTACAAGTTGACACACGCCATCCGGAGTTAGGGTACCTCAATGCCCCATAGTGACTGAAAAGCCGTAAAAGCTTTTTTGGGTGCGTTAGTCCGACTCGTGGAAACGCCTCGACATCAAGATGTGAGATTTGGCGAGAGTTGTTCAAACTACCTGACGGCTCCGCATCGAGCCTTCTATCTAGTTACAGGTTACCGTGGCCGACTTAGAAATCTCTGAAAATTCTGAAAAATCAAGTCGACCATTGATAGTAAAGATAATATCCACAGATGGGGTTTCCTAGACGGCTCAGATCTCAAGTGTAATGCGGTGTGTCTCCACAGATATTGGTCTACCTTCTATTTTGAAACGCATGTCCTGTCACCTTGTACACTTGATGATCTTATGACTACATCAGTGAGCGGAGTTCGCGTAGCTGAATTCTGGGCCAAACATGTCTAAAATTAAAATAATATTGCCAACGATACGCTTTTTTTTTTAGCGTGGTAAAATCTTCAAATGAGTCCTCCCACCTCGGGCAGGGCGGGAGGGACTGTCAGACTTGGACTGACTAAAATCCACGGTGTCCTTCAATAGCCCTTTATGTTCCGGGGTCACAGTAATTAAATAAGTCCCGCGACCCCGGCAGGCTTTGGCCCTGTGAGAGGGGGCCCCGTCATTTTTGCTGACGCTCTTTGAGGCGCGCGTGGAACACGACGCGCCGTCGACCCGGGCATGGTCCATGGTCGGACAGCGAGTTGCCCTTTACTCGCCGCTCGCATGCCCGCGCCTACGCTGGCCGGAGATTGTCTTACGACGTCCGTCACCGTGGGCGTCCACCACCGCGGGGTCCGCGGGTGGGGCTGAGGGATGACATTGTCCTCTCTGTCACGCGGCCCGCCTCCTCCTTCGCGAGCATGACTGCTTCGCAGAAGGAGGCGACCGCTTCCCACTCCGTCTCGCCCCGCAGCATGGCCGCGACCAATGCCGGGTGCGAGAGGTCTCCGCCTATCGCTGCCGTGAGGACACGTCGGTGCTCTGCCCAAGCGGGGCAGTCTTGCACCGTATGCTCGACTGTGTCCTCCGGACGATCTTCGCAGTGGTGACACCCAGGCGTTTCCTCTTTTCGCATCAGACACAGGTACCTCCCGAAACTTCCGTGTCCGGTGAGGATCTGCGTTATGCGGTAGGTCAGAACGCCGTGACGTGTATCCAGCCACTCCTCAAAGAGGGGTCTTACCGCCGCGATTGCGGCGTGCCCGCAACGATACGCTAAGAGAAGAAGAATACCTACATCATCTCAGTGGTCATTACCAGTAGTCATTATCATCAGTATTCCAGCTGTTTTATCTTACACAAAGCCCGTCTGCTGTTTCCATAATCTTCACCTACTCTTATCACATTAAAAACAACTTAAAACATTGGTTCAATAATGTTGCAATATTTGCA
Source organism: Agrotis clavis (assembly GCA_954870645.1). NCBI lineage: Eukaryota > Metazoa > Arthropoda > Insecta > Lepidoptera > Noctuidae > Agrotis > Agrotis clavis. The sequence goes on along the minus strand of OX940928.1, from coordinate 24,215,049 downwards.
CATGACTATTTTATTATCTGTATTTGTTTTTTTTAATCCAAGCTAAGCTTATCAATTACAGCTGTTCACCGTGATTTGACTCCAGTTGCTCGGCTCCTAATGATTTTAGCGTGATGTTATATAGCTTTATAACTAGATAGGCTATCCAACAATATTATTTTTTTCTATTTGAATCAGTAGTTCTTGAGATTTGCGCGTTCATGCAAACCAGCTTTATGATATTGGTTAAGATTGCAATGAGTCATCACTGAATATAACAATATCATCGGATTGACCAAACCATGAGCAAAAATTGCGGATTTGAATACTGTCTTACAAATACTGAAATTCAGAGTGTCCCTATCGAACTTTCCACGTCTTAAATTGTGTCTACACTGATACTGTATGCCGAAAGAAGCTTCCATTGCTGCTGAGAGCCTTAAGGTCCGTATGACAGAAAGTTACTTAATACTTTAGTATTCATCATCATCAGCCTATAATAATGTTCCCACGGCTGGGACACAGGCCTCCTCTCTGTGAGGGGGAGTGGGCCATAATCCACCACCCGGGCCCAGTGCGGATTGGTGGATGTCACATGTCTTCGAATTTTTGGTTCTAGAACATGCCGGTTTCCTCACGATGTTTTCCTTCGCCGTTTTGAGAGCAGTGGTGATGAAATGACACAAAGTGATGCGTCTGGCGGGGTTCGAACCCACGACCTACAACCCGATACCACTGGGCCACCACTGCTCCATTGCACTTTAGTATTACTTACTTAAAACTAGATTCAAACCGTTTGATTGGTTGAAACTAGTTTTAAGTAACGCTTGAGTCTTGAAGGACGTTCTGTGATACGGGCCTAAATGTTTGTAAACGTACCTACGCTACGATACCTACGCTACCTTTTTTTTTTTCGGGGGGGAAACCTTCAAAAGGCACCGGTCTTTGGGGACAAGACCGGGAAGTGTGGAATTTGTACCTCACTAAAACCACCCCGGTAATCACCATGAGCACATACGATACCTAGTGTTTGGGGACAAGTTTACAAAAAATTTTTTTTTTCTAATTACCTCCGTTTGTCTATCTTTTTTTATCTAACTTTCAATCTACAACCCTAATCTCTTCAAAGTTAGAGTGAACAGGCTTCTTCTGGGTAAGCTCGCTCCACCGTCGACCTTGTCTTAGTCATTCCTGACCCAGACTAAGGTCAAGAGCAAACCCATCACAAATAAAAAAAAAAAAAATCTAACCTTTCGGAGTAGTAAGAAAGGGGTTAAGCTTTTGCCCAGCCGTAGTAAATAAACAGTAATCTCACCTGTCATATCCAGCGCCTCTTCGAAAGGCACCTTATTCGTCTTCACCGTCATTTTTCACTATGTTACACTAACACTATTTACTAAAAACCTATGTATTAACACCTATTACATAACATTATTATTGCACCGACATCGCAGCAGACACTGCGACAACCATTGTCATGGACATGCCATATATTAAATACTTTTTTAGTCAAGCGTGCTATGTTTTAAAAAGTATGGTTCCGTTGGCCTCTGAGCAGAATGTGAAGCGATTTTATATTCTGTCTGTCGCGAAAATATTGGCTATTATGTGTGCGATTACCATTGTTGACAATTTATTCTTTTTTATATACCATGCAGGCATAAAAGTGTAATTGTATAGCATTGTTTTTGAAATTGAATTCATAGCATTTGGACTGGAACGTTGTTCTTTCTTTGTACTGGGAGTAATGGTAGCCCAGTGGTAATAAAAAAGGCGACTGCTAAAATGACGAATGAGACAATGACACAGAAATAAGGGAGAAGACAAATGCTGCGCTGACCCTAAATTAATTGGAATAACATTAAGAGTATTGATGCTGTCTTCAAACATTTTTTTTTTTAAGATAGGTCAGCTTCCAGTATACCCATCAAGTGTTGCTGATTAGGTGCCAGTTTTTTTTTATGAAACTCATGTCAAAACTCCAAAGCCAAAGTCTATAAAGGCCACTTCATAAAAATCGTACTAAGGAATATTCTATTCTATGTATTACTCAAGCAACACAGTAGATAATAGATTAATAATATAATTACACTATATCCTCTTGGTAAGATAGGCTGATTTATAGCTGATTCAAGTCAAGAATCAAGGCAATGAAATATAACACTTTCCTTGATTCAATAATTAAAAATTGTTACTAGGTATCTTATGAAATAAATCCAACGTTAATTATAAATTACGGGACCCTAAAATACGAGATGACACTATCATCAGATAGTAATGTTTACACAAAGTAAATATATTATGAACATCGTTAAGAGCAACATATAAAGTAGGGTGCCCACTATGTTCGCGAACGAACTGTGCTCTTGTGGCTTACCATGACGTCTTAAAGCGTGAGTCTTTAGGCTGTGGGAAAGAGACAAAGCTATACAAGTCGTCTAGCGCCATCTCGTTTCCTGAGCGGAACTATTCAAGCTTTCAGACGTCATAATAATAATATTCCACAACTATCACACAACACCATCTAGTCCCAAGCTAAGCAGAGCTTGTGTTATGGGTACTAGACAACTGATAAACATACTTAAATTATAGATAAATTACACCCAGACACAGAACAAATCATCACACAAACATTTGTCCTGGGTGGGAATCGAACCCACGACCCCCGGCATAGCAGTCAGGGTCACTAACCACTAGACCAACAAGCCAGTCAACATGGTATGGCCACCAGTGCATCTTCAACCGCTTACTGGTAACTTCTTGTTTCCCCGTCGGCGTCGAGTGCTATGACGATTTTTGGGAGTGCGTTGACTAGGGTGACAAACAGTTTCTAGCGGCCAATTCTTTTGACTAGGTGACAAAAGTCATCGCGACAAAAGTTTCCAGTGAGCGGCAGATTGAGAGATGAACTATGATATAATAATATATGATAACTGACGTATCTCCGTAAGAAACAAGCATGCTCGACAGTTCACTTGCGAATATGTCATCACCATTAGTGGTTTGTGCAGCATATGTATATTTTTTTGTTTTACGTCATTGTAGGCCACCGGAGCGCAAACGTATCCACTTGTAGGAATACAGAGGTTCGCCGACATAGTGAATACCCGGCTTTATGACCACATAGTGTAGCTGATAGTGTGTCAGTAATCCTATGTGCTACCATTACAATTACATTTAATTCAGTTTTCCATTAAATATTGTAAATGAGTTATGATTTCAGAATTCAATGAAGCCGCAACGCTAAACTAGGAATCTAGGAATTATTTCCTGTGTCGCGGGTGTGTACACAAACATATAAAATCACATACACCGTGACTTATAAGTCGTCTTACAAAAGTGATCCACTTAATGTGTCCGACCTAAAATACCTCTATGCGAGTTTATTTTTTTAATAAATAGGTACATTAGAAAAATGAAACACCCTGTTAAAATGTTTACGTATCAACAACGACTATATATTACTAGACTACGCATTGCACGATCTAACGAACAAAACTATTCTGCCAACTCGCTGAGGTACTACGTAAGCGAGGGGGGCGGGGTACTGCGTTGTGATTGGCTAACTCAAGGTCTGTTCTGTCTCAACGTATGTTTACGGCTCACAGGATTGGTCGAAATGAGACGGATATAAGACTTTTTTGCCTAATGTGTTGGCAGACATCGGTCGCCTGTTATTAGGAGTCTAGTATTATATCGTCGTTGCGTATCAAGCTGTAGAGTATACCTACCCAGCGCAATAGTCGAGCAGATCATTCCATTCCAATTTTCTATGAGACAAGGGTGTTTCTAACTACGCCTTGCGTCATAATAACGAATTAAAATTTTATTATTAAAGTTTTCAAATCTCTTAAATACCTATTTTTTTATTATTAACGTGTTCTAGTCATTGGATACATGAACTGGGCTGCTTTTGTAAGACGACTAAAAAGTCACGGTGTATACAAACAGCCAGACCCGGAACAACTAACTGTAGGCTGTATAATTATTTGTAACGTATGGGAATCGAAACTGCGACACGCAGAGCAACAGTCGACAGCTCAGCCACTGAGCCAAGCGTGCTGTACACGAATATTGTGAAAAAGGGATGTTTTGGCATAGGGTAATTTTGGGAAAGGGGACGATTTGGGAAGGGGTCATCTCGGGAAAGGGACGTTTAGGCAATGAAACGTTTTCGCAACGGAATATTTTGAAAAAGGGACGTTTTGATGTAGGGTCATTTTGGGAAAAGGACGAGTTGGGAAGGGGTCATTTCAGAATATGGGGACATTCTGAGCCTGAACGATGCTAGCGATTTTCTTTTAGCGCTTATGTGGGAGTAATTTCATGAATTGTAAAGGCGTTCCCTCACCGGGAGCATTCGCGTGTAATGTAACATTATAAATTCGACATTGAACATTACATTGCAATACTACCTCCCTGACTGACGAGCAGAGTATTCGCGTACATAAATAATAAAGATTTGATACAAGGTGCGCATTGTGATGCTCGATTGTCTTCCCTCACTGATGTAATGTTCGAATCTGTAACGTTACATTACAGGTGAATGCTCGAGGTGAGGGATCGCGTCTACCGAGCGCTCGTCCATACTAAAAGAGGAAACGTTTTTCTACCCCTAAATGTTATCCTAACACAATGATTTTTTAGAATGCTTCCTACACAGTAAAAAACTAGGTTTATAGGTTTTCTTTTTTTCAAAATTTATAATAGTTTGAAAGTTACAGGCGCCTAAGAGTTACTTTTGAAAAGAAGAAAACCTATAAACCTAGTTTTTTACAGTGTAGGAAGCATTCTAAAAAATCATTGAGATAGGATAACATTTAGGGGTAGGAAAACGTTTTCTCTTTTAGTATGGAGGAGCGCTCGGTAGACGATCCTCTTAAGAAAATGTGTAAACCGAAGTGTAACAGGATTGGGCACATCAAATAGCGAGCTGACAGATGGTAACAGTAGCAACTTGCCAACGTCCATCTTTGGGTGATCAAGGTTATAAACAACGCTTGTGTGTCTGTTAGGATAGATCACCAATCGTTAAGCAACTGTTAACGAGCTCTGTCTGTAAATTAGTCTATTCAAAATTGAAATTCCATCAATAGTTTCAGACAACGGTTAAATAAGAAGAAAACGTAATCAGAACATCTTTTATTTCTGTTTTAAAAATCAATCATACAATGTCACATCATATTTAAAACAATATAACTAAATTAATCTCTATAGAATCACAATATTCTTTGATAAAAACTGAATTTTTAATACGCTTAGTAAGTACTAATGGTGCTAAAAGCTCCATGAGTATTTTCTTTTATTAATAACAGTTTTACTTTATTATAGTGGAACAAGGATCTTTTGACGCGCCACTAAATTCAATACTATGCGACCACAATAAGAGCAAAAAGGATTTTCTTATCGTGGTAAAATCATCAAAAGGGTCCTCCCTCCCAGGGCGAACTGGAGGGTATGTCAGACTCGTAATAACTAAAATCCATGGTGATCCTTCAATAGCCCTTTACGTTCCTGATGAGGGTTTTTTATTTGTTTTTATTTTTGTAAAATCATCAAATGAGTCCTCCTACCCAGGGCAGGACATGAGGGACTGTCAGACTTGTACTGATTAAAAGCGGTGTCCTTCAGTAGCCCTTTGTGTACCGGAGTCGCGGTATACGTGTGTCCCACGACCCCGGCAGCCTTTGGCCCTCTAAAGGGAGGGCCCCGTGATTATGCTGACGCTGTTTGAAGCGCGTGTGGAACACAACGCGCCGTCGACCCGGGCATGGTCCATGGTCCGACAGCGACCCATTTACTCGCCGCCCGCATGCCCGCGCCTACGGTGCCCTGGACAGTCCCACGATCGATCTGTCGCTAAAAAATACTTTTCTGTCATTTTGTCTATTCTACCCATCGACAAAGCCCTTTTCCAATGTATTCTGTCAACATCAATGGAGCATCAAAAGATCCTTATTAGTACTAGTTTAATTCCAATATTCATTAATTAGCTAGGTATCATAACTATGAAACAGCGAGTTGTAGCATCCTGTCGATCTATCAGAAGCACCTCAAAGTACCACATTCGGAAGAAATATAAACTTGTAAGAAAATGATTTCTTTTTCATGTTCACGTGTTCAATTTTTGATTCTGTTCCTTGATCTTCGCGTCTGATGGTAGAAGAAAACCGACTATGCCTCCAACTGAAAAAAAAAGAATTAAGAATTAATTTCAAAAGTTTTAGAAGGTCCTATTCTATTACTTCTTCATTCTTCTCCTTCTTCTTCATTCTTCTCCTCAAAAACAAAAATAATAAAACGTATGACACATTGGCTATTTGAAAGTATTAATAAATTACAAATCTAATAACTCCGTCATTTTTTGAAAAATAACGGACACATTTTTTTTCTTTTGTAAAATAAATTAATAGTTACCACGATTTAAACCGATCAAAATTCAAAAGCTCGTGACGTCAGAATTCAATAAAAAATGTGCATAATTGTGACGTATTGCCAGTTTAAATGCGTTGTATCTCTGTCAATTTGGGTTTCAAGACATCGAACGAAATTTTTATTTAATCTAACTAATTAAATAATATTCCACAACTATCACACAACGCCATCTAGTCCCAAGCTAAGCAGACCTTGTGTTATGGGTACTAGACAACTGATAAACATACTTATATACATATTTCTAAATACATACATATTATAGACTAGCTTCTGCCCGCGACTTCGTAGGCGGATCCTGTTGCTTATGCCAGCAGTCGGGGTCGTCAAAATCGAAGATATGAAACGTCTGATGTCGAATTCTAGGAGCCTGGGGACGGGAAAACAACGGGATGCGCGAGACGATTCCAAACGTTCCAGATCTTTCATTTTTGTAAGACAACAGGAAATGCCCATCAGACTAAACAACTCTTGCTAAGATGTCATTCCTGTATATATTATAGTGTAACTGGGCTCTTGGAGTTCCGCATCAGGTGTTCCAGATCTTCAATTTTCATACGATGACAGAGAGTACTCATCAGGCTGGACAACTCTTGCTGAGACGTCATTACTGTATATGTTATAGTGTAGCTGGGCTTTTGAAGTTCCACATCAGGTGTTCCAGATCTTCAATTTTTATACATCAACAGAAGGTGCTCATCAGGTTGAACAACTCTTGCTAAGACGTCATTCCTGTATATGTTATAGTGTAGCTGGGCTCTTGAAGTTCCACATCAGGTGTTCCAGATCTTCAATTTTTATGCATCAACAGAAGGTGCTCATCAGGCTGAACAACTCTTGCTAAGACGTCATTCCTGTATATGTTATAGTGTAGCTGGGCTCTTGGAGTTCCACATCAGGTGTTCCAGATCTTCAATTTTTATACATCAACAGAAGGTGCTCATCAGGTTGAACAACTCTTGCTAAGACGTCATTCCTGTATATGTTATAGTGTAGCTGGGCTCTTGAAGTTCCACATCAGGTGTTCCTGATCTTCAATTTTTATGCATCAACAGAAGGTGCTCATCAGGCTGAACAACTCTTGCTAAGACGTCATTCCTGTATATGTTATAGTGTAGCTGGGCTCTTGAAGTTCCACATCGGGTGTCCAGGATCTTCAATTTTATTCTCTCAGCAGAAAATGCTCATCACGTGGATAAATTTTTGCTATGGCATCATTTTTGTATCTCTTATAGTTAAGCAGGTCTGTTGCAGTTCTGCATCAGGTGTTCAAGTTTCCAAGATAAATATTATAGCCTATATGTTAATCGAACCTAATACCTATACAACACAAAAAAAAATCATTCAAATCCGTCCAGTAGTTCCGAAGATTAGCGTGCACAAACACACAGACAAACAGACAAACAGACAAACAGACAAAAAAATTTTTAATTACAGTTTCGTGTTCGGCATCGATAAAATAACAACCCCTGCTACTTTTTAGGGTTCCGTAGTCAACAAGGAACCCTTATAGTTTCGCCATGTCCGTCCGTCCGTCCGTCCGTCCGTCCGTCCGTCTGTCCGCAGTTTAGCTCAGAGACGCACAGTACTAGAGAGCTGTAATTTGGTGTGAATATACGGATTTGTTGTGCCGAAAAAGTGGTAAAATAAAATCTCGTAAAATATTTTTTTTTAGGGTACCTCCTGTACACGTAAAGTGGGGATGTTTTTTTTTTTTCTCGCGTACCCCTTAGTGTGGGGTATCATTAAATAGGTCTTTAAAAAATATTGATAGTTTCCATTAACAATTTTTTGATAAAAAAATTCGTTTGTGAAATATTAAGCTTTAAAGTGCTAAATTTTGCTCGACTCGAGTGTCCCCCCCCTCTACCAGCTAAACGGTTATGTTTGGGGGTATGAAAAAATTCACAATAGTAGTATATATAACGAAGTTTAAAAGAAAATTATCATGACTAAGTAGGCTACAACTTTACGAGTAATAGTCTACCAACTTATAAAATGTACTTGGATAACATATTTTCTTAAACAAAATGTATCGGAGAACATGTTCTTCAACTGCAAATGTAAGTTTGTCAACTTTATTTTTACAGCTGTAATAGGTATGTTTTTACGGTATGTTTTTTGGGGATAGGTAGGTTTTTATCGTCAACTATTTTTAACTAACTTCAAAAAAAGGAGGAGGTTCTAAATTCGTCGTAATCTTGTTTTTTATATATTTTCCCCGATTTCTCAAAGACTCCTGGACCGATTTTGAAAATTCTTCTTTTTAAAATTAAATTCAGCGAATCAGTTTAGTTAGTTCGCATAAGTATTTTGATGGGCAACTACGGAACCCTACACTGTGCGTGGCCCGACACGCACTTGGCCGGTTTTTTTTGTATATTTCCATTGTACAGACACCACTTTTCTACAAATTTATTATAATAATGTATAGATGTATAGATAAATTACACCCAGACACAGAAGAAATGATCATTACACATACATTTGTCCTGGGTGGGAATCGACCCTGACTGCAATGCCGGAGGTTGTCTCCGGCATTGCAGTCAGGGTCACTAACCACTAGACCAACAGGACTGTCAACTGACGGCCTAATTGGAATTTTTGGTCAAATAGCAATTATGTCAAACCCCGAGTAATACGAAAGCCAACTTATTGATAGTTAAACAAGGACATTAAAAACATATTTTACTAGAACAATACCAATAAAGACAGCGACAATACGACACCCCGTCCTTTTTCTACCGAGTACAAAACTATTAATGATGAACGAACATCAAATTAAAATCTTGCAAATAAACCAAAAGACCCACCACAAGTAATAGCACCAAAGATGTAGAAAGCAGCTTCGCAGTTTTCATCAAGGAGTCGTTTGAGGACGTTGATACCGATGACCGCACTGCCACGTCCTACCATCAGGGTCAAACATACCGCCATGGCTCTGGAAGAAAAAATAAGAATACATAATGGAATGTCTTCAATGTCTAAGTCTAATTTGCCATGTTATGGGAGGAAGACAGGTTAGTATATCAGCCTAGGCCTAGGGATTGAAGAAACTTCCAAAACTCAGGGTTCATGCTGTGCTTCCGACCAAGATTACTGGAATGCCCAATTAGTCGCTACATCTGCACATTGGGTAACTTGAACAATACCCGAACTTCGGCCGACGTAAGATTTTATTAGTGATACGAACTGAAAATTGGTGACAACATGAATGGAAAGTTGTCCCAACTCCCGATAATTTGTCACTCAAAAGTTTCGAGATTTGGGTTCACTCAAAAGTTTCGAGTTACTTTCGTATGCTCCTCACATTAATCTTACCATACCAAAGAAGAAGAAACTAACGTTGCCACTTCTTGAGCGCAGAACTCTTCTGTATGACAGTTAGTGGACCTTCCAAACCCAGAGCTCGATGTCACAATTATATCTTTTAAAATTTAGTTCTATGACATGCCAGTTTCCTCCCAACGTTTTTCTTCACCGTTTTGGGAGTAGGCTAGGATTCAATCTGTATCACCACCCGAAGACACCCGGTGACACCTTGACGTCTTGAATATTTAACTGGGTTATATATATTTATCAACTACGCATTACACCATTTTATCTTCAATATTATGATAGTCGTCACATCAAATTGGCACTTAGTACTGTGATAAGAAGGTAAGATGCTTGGTCATCATGATTCTGCTCTCTTTCTTATTTTTGTTTTCGCATATTTTTATTAATATTCTCTTCGACAATTTTGGTCGTCATAGTGCCTTATTTTTTTGTCTCTAAACCCACTGAACTAATTGCTAGCTCAATCTTTCTTGTTACCCATTAAGCTAGTTGTTAAAACTGTGGAGAGCTCAACATAACATGGCGACTTTGCCACTTCATTCGATCTAAACTAACCTGACATAAGTTGGGAATACGTCAACGCTGTAAGAGCTGAGGGTGCCAAAGTTGAAGATGCCAGATAGGAAGATCATGAACATGATGGCGCTGAGGATCCAGTAAGAGCTGGCGTTGATTGCCAATGCTACTACTGATGCGACGAACTGAAACAAGATACAATTTTTCAATGTCAGTGTTTTAGAAGTCTTGTTTGAACTATTCTACATTTAGTCATTGTCTGGTTTCCAAAAAATCAAGATTACTGCCAGAAGCATTGCTGGCAAAACAGATGGAAGGTGAGTTTGAGTTATTCTAGGCCATAGTCGCAAGACAGAACTTGGCTAGACAAGGTGGAATTTGGTCAATGAATGTGGCAAAGCTTACGAGAGATCTAAATCCATCAGAAAACGTCTTTCAGCTGGTAAAATGACTCCAGTCCTTGTGTCTGTTGACTTTCTGCTGTTCTATTTCTCTGCTCGATATGGATAGTCTTTATTCCACTACAAATTATTCAATGTTGTTGCAGGATCCAAGACAGTTCAATTAATTATCTGGATCTTTTCGATCTTCATTGCGTCGCTCTTTTCTTAATAATATGATCGCAATCTTGATTTTAGCTTTCAATAATTGCAGTAGTTTGAGAACAGTATGGTGGGATAACAGAATCATTTACTGCTCAAAATAGAAAAATGCGTAAGGATTGACAAAAAAAAATACACACCTGGATACCTATGAAAAGTGACTTCCTACCAATCAAGTTTATGAGGTTACTCATTAAAATATTGCCGACACCTAAAACCATGCAGATTCCGAACACCAATATCATTGCTTGAGAATTCATGGAACAGTCTTGGGTCTGAAAAAGAAGTAAACAAAAAGGTAGTCATTAATTCTGTAATAGCATACTTAATTCTTACAATGCTTATAATGTCTCTCAGAGGCCTTACCACGAGCTCTTAACGCGATCCAGTTTAGGCTGTGGGAAAGAGACAGAGCTATACAATCGTCTAGCGCCATCTCTTTCCCACAGCCTAAACTGGATCGCGTTAAGAGCTCGTGGTAAGGCCTCAGTGCTAAACTCTGCACAATTGTTTTTGTTGTGTTGTGTTGTTTTTTTTTTAACGTTATCTCGCAGATCAACCTAGAGGAGGTATCTGCTTAACCGATCAATCCTGTGGATGTCTGAAATGAATCTAAAGCCTTTAACCAGTGACTGCACATTTGACGATTTTTACATAACGGTCACCGTTACAATTTTCTTGGCTGACAAATTTTATTTAATTAATTCGAATATTGAGAAATTGGCTAAAATACACATCACAATGTGTATTTGGAACCGAGTTCTGTATCATGAAAATTAGAAACAAAATCTGACGTGTATTTGAGTACCCAGGCCATCTAATAAAGCAATGAGGTTTACCTCTTGTACTGATGTAGAATTGGCAGATAATCTGATCATCTGGCAGATGGTGAGTTGCCTCTCTCCTCCAACAACTGATATCATGAATGCGTTCACAATATAGGGCAACCAAACGAAGAAAGCATTCATCCTAGAAAATGAATTAGTGATATTATAAATTATGTTGTAAATGTCACTCGTCTTTGCCCCTCGCACCCAGTATACGCGCTCTCGCTTACACTTGCGTGCCGCTAAATGCGATACGCAAAATTACCCCCACTACACCATAATCTTGCCAACTTACGTGCCGGGTACTGTACCCAATGAGAATTAATTTGTACCAACAAGTAAAAGTGTGACAGTAAGGGGTGTTAACTGGACGGGAATAAACCCTATCTATAACCAATTTGAGAAAAACCAGAGTTCTTTAAAAAGACTTATGAAATAAAAGAAACTATAATCATTAAAAGAGCAGAAACGGAAAAAGTAATAGATCAAAAAGGGGACTACGTTAACTCAAGCCTCATTAGTAATTTACAAAATAAAAAAAACACAAGGCATCAGTAGAGATAGAACAAGCCACTTACGTAATATAACTGATGAAATACAGAAACGATAGCAGTAAAGTATTTCTTAGCAACGGTGGCTTCACAATAGGAACAATCTGTGACGCTATAGACCCCCAGAATCCTTTGCTGTACGCAGTTGATTGATCCTCATCTAATTCCAAAGCTTCTACCTGAAAACCACAGAATAGGAAGCTGAAAGTATTTATGGTAAAACAGAATGAATTTACCTGGGTACCGAAAAAAAATTATTAACCTTATAATTGTCAGCGCTTTTCCCCGTATTTATGACATACATCGTCTTTAAGACTTTGAGGGCTTCTTCATCCCTTCCAACACTGACCAGGTACTTGGGACTTTAATTGGCGAAGTAGCAGCCAAGACCACTGATGGCACATGGCACCGCGAAGATGAGGTCCAGAACTCGCCAGGAGTTGAAGTAGATGTCCAGGAACGGTATGTAGTAGGAGAACTTCAGTGGTAAGACTGGTATTGCGATTACTGAAATATTCAAAGTAGGAGTTTCCGGCGTCATGTTTTGTTACGTCATAACATTTAAGTATTTAGAGAGCTAAGGGTCAGTTCCGACCGCGACGCGAAGCGACGCGACGATGCGCGCACTCTTTTAAGAGCCATTCAAAATACGACTTTATTTTCTACACCAAAAGATACACATTTCGTTGCGAGAATTTAAGCGGCGTCAGCGGCGCCGCGCTGCGCGGCGCATCTCAACGTAGTGGTGAGTCGCTGCGCATCTCGACGCCGCGCGGCGCTGCGCGGCGCAGCGCGGCGCCGCTTACGCCGCTCGAGGCCGCTAGACGATGCAAGATGTTAGACTGGGAGCTAGAGGTGTCTGAGTATGCGTAATGTGAGTGTCGAATTTCGCCAACCGATTTAATTGACGAAAAGGTCAAAGAATAACAATGTTTATCTTGCCGGTCAATTGTCTGGTCCATTTTTTTTAGTGTCCGACCGAAACTGATTTTTCAGCCGAAACCGAAACCGAACTTTCGGCTTTGCTCTCGGTTTCGGCCGAAACCGAAACCGAAACTTTTTAACACATTTAAAATTTCGATTATTTTCTGAAATTATTTTTTTTTTACATTAATTTACAACACATGAAAAAAAATATCATGTAGACATGGTGAATTTTTCAACTGGGCGTAGTTGGCTATAGGAGACCGATTTTAACGATAGCTAAACGTGCGTCATTGGATTTTTAAAAATCAATAATCCTGACCGGGAATCGAAACTGCTGAATTTTTATCGAAATTTTGGAAAAGCAATCACACCCCCTATTATTACACCAATTGATAATGTTGCTAATAAGGATCAAATTCTGACAAGTATACGGCAAACTAATGGAAATGACAGATTTTTATGAAATTGCTATTTTTCTATGCTATTTCACTCTTACTGAGCCATAATATATTCTAAATGATAGAAATTCATTGTTTTCAATGTTTCACTGGATTTGAAGTCTCAACAATCGCACTATACTCAGCAATACGAAATTACTAGAGTTGAAATAAAATATCATTATTTCAATGAAGAAACTGTTAACTTGTATTTCGAATACAGTCATTGTCTTGACGATTGATAAGTTCTTTATTCATTAACGTACTCACTCGTAACAAATTTTATTATGACATGAATATTTATGTACAAGACTTACTCTTGGCAGTTAACTCAAAAATATAACCTCAACTCACGATTAAATGGACGGTGGCGAACTGAGTCGGGGCCCCGCCGGCGAGCAAGCACGTGTTAGCTACAAATTTAACCGAACGAGGCACGAAAATGCACGAACACTTGAGTTTCGGCAGAGCCGATAGTTTCGGCTATATTTTGGCCGAAACCGAAACTAAGGCCGAAACTAGATTTTTGGCCGAAACCGGCCGAAACCGAAATTTCGGTCGGTCACTAATTTTTTTACTAGTGACCGACCGAAATTTCGGTTTCGGTTTCGGTTTCGGCCGGTTTCGGCCAAAATAACTAGTTTCGGCCTTAGTTTCGGTTTCGGCCAAAATATAGCCGAAACTTTCGGCCCCGCCGAAACTCAAGTGTTCCTGCATTTGCGTGCGTCGTTCGGTAAAATTCGTAGCTAACACGTACTTGCTCGCCAGCGGGGCCCCGGCTCAGTTTACCACCGTCCATTTAATCGTGAGTCGAGGTTATGTTTTTGAGTTTACTGCCAAGAGTAAGTCTTGTATATCGACGCTTGAAAGGCAAAAATTACCAAGCGACATGTAGCCAACTTTACAGGAGAGCATTTTAAAGTTTTTATTTTTGGAAAAAAAATCGTATAAAATCACATATTTGTCATAATTACGTAATTCCAACGAATTTTAAATACATTTTTCAGGCTTAATAAACTGGCATTTAAAGATTATAGATTTTCTCATTAGTTTATGAAATAGTGTCGGTTGGTAATAATTTTATAAAAAATCACAAACAGGCAAAAGTTACTTACCGACATCAAAATTTAATGATAAAATAACTAAAATTAACTAAACCCGATTATTTTATTATTGTGTTTGAAGCAAGATGACGTATCCTGGATTGGCGCATGTTTGACTTTCAGGTAAAATGATCTATATAGAAAACAAATATATTTTTCTAACAGCCAATTTTAACCATGGTACAAATTAAATAAAGTTAGTGTAGGTTTTTTTTGAATAAGCAACAATAAATTTAAGTTTTAATACACAAAATTAAAAACTTTCGGTTAAAGCTTTTCGTCACCATCATCACAGTTTTCAATGTTTCACTGGATTTGACACGTGTCAACTATCGCACTGTATTCAGCTACTCGATATTACTGAGTTGAAAAAAAAACCATTATTTCAAAGAAGAAACGGTTAAGTTGTTTCGAATACAGTCATTGCCTTGAAGATTTATCACTTAAAAAAAATTAGATGTTGTCCATCAGTTTGCCGTATATGATTACTTCCCAGAATTGTAGTGTGTAATAGTACAGGATGTAATTTTTTTCCAAAACCAGCGGGTTCGATTTCTTTCCAGAATTATTGAATTTTCTAAAAGCCAATCATGCAGTTTTAGTTTTAGTCAAAATCGGCCTCGAGACTCCTTTCAACGTTTTTCGATATTCGTCATAGTTTCGTATATGGCAATCAACGCCCAGTTCAAAAATTCATCCTGTATATCGTAATGAAATTCATCATCATCAAATAAGCCGTAGGACGTCCACTGCTGTACATAGGCCTGCCCCATAGATTTCCAATAGGTCCGGTTGGAAGCTGCTTGCAGTCAGCGCGATTCTGTGATTTTCATCAGATCGTCTGTCCACCTAGCAGCGTTGCCTAAGGGCATGGTCTCCATTCGGGAACCTTGCGGCCTCATCGGCCATCGTTCTGCGTGCTATGTGGTCTTCCTACTGCCACTTGAACTTGCTGGTTTTCTAGGCTATGTCTGCAACTTTAATTCGTCTACGAATCTTTTCATTTCTGATTCGATCGCGCAGAGGGACTCCGAGCATAGCCCTCGCCATAGCTCGTTGGGCTACCTTGAGCTTACTAATGAGGCCCGTAGTAAGAGACCACGTTTCATTCATTTTCCATAAGTCGTCATACATTTGCTGAAAACTATGAGGCACTGAGGTATTCTGGACGAGGAAACGTTACGCAGTTTCCCGAACGCTGCCCGGCCGTGTTGGATTCGGCTGTTGACCTCTTTTTTGAAGTTCAACCTGCCTAGTCCGACGGTTTGTTCCAAGTAGATATACTCGTACAAGTCAACAACTTATCACGTCTGTATGATATCATGTTTCCCTGTCATACGCTTTTTTCAAAGGAATCGCCTTCCAACTCTGCACCTGTACTCGGGCCGACATAGTGGTATTATTGTTTAAGCACCTAAACACTTCGATATACCAATAGTCAATACGACATCGTTGGAGAGATTCAAGAACTGCCCAGTTGCCCACATCTCCACCGATTTAAAGTCTTTCTCATAGTCCACAAACGCCAAACATAAGGGCAAGTTATACTCTCCGGTGTTCTGTATAACTTTCCGCAGCGGGTGTGTGTGGTCTATGGTAACCTTTTCGGAAACCGGCTTGTTTGGAAGGCTGAAAGTCATCAAACCTGCGGTCGAGACGGTTCGTGATGATGTTCCCTCGAAAACAACTTATAAACGTGTCTCAAGAGCGAGTAATTTCTTAATAACGTGTTGTCATCCTTCTTAAAGAAAAGAACCACCAATTTCCACTCACTTTCAAAAGCTCTGAAATGACTCCATCTTCACTCGGCGCCTTATTATTTTCAGCTGATTAGGGGCCATCCTAATTTCGTAAAGGCTGATGCCCAGGATGTCTTCAATGTAGTGTCGGGTTATCTTGGCCCTTGGATCTGTGGCCACGCTGCTAACAGGTTTGGCAACCGAAGCTTATAGCTGTGCATAAAGGTTTTCGACCTCCTTCAATACCTCTGCTTTCTTTGCATCTTCTCGTTTCAGCTTTGTCAGCTGGCTTTGCCCAATAGATACATCTCTTGCAAACACTTTCGTCGTCGTCGTTCGTTGACTCTTTAATGTGGTTAGTATTAAAGAGATCAGAGAGAGTAGGAGGGCAGTGGTGGCCGAGTGGTATCGGCCCCGATTTACGAGATGTAGGTCGTGGGTTCGAACCCCGCCAGGCGCATTACTTTGTGTAATTTATTTCATCACCACTGCTCTCAAAACGGTGAAGGAAAACATCTTGAGGAAACCGGCATGTCCTAGAACCAAAAATTCGAAGACATGTGACATCCACCAACTCGCACTGGGCCCGCGTGGTGGATTATGGCCCACTCCCTCTCACAGAGAGGAGGCCTGTGTCCCAGCAGTGGGAACATTTATAGGCTGATGATGATGATTAAAGAGATCACCGTGCCGCAAGGATTTTGAATTTGTCTATTGATCTGCCTATATGACTCGGCGTCACTGAAAGTCTACAGTCTTAATAAGCGTCGTTCAGTCATGAGGTTGAGATTGATGTCGGAAAGTTTCTGAGGTCTATTTGCACGGCGGGATCTAAAAGACTTAGAGAAAGAAAGAAGAAATAAAAGAAAAAACGTTTATTTGGGTAACTACTGGGATAAAAAAACCAGTAGTTCCATAATGGAACTGCTGGGATACGGCGAAAGGTTTGAGGTGAAATGAAATTCGGTTAAATATTTTTCGAACTTATGATAGGCAGGACGAGTAGGTGATACATCAATATTCCGAGCTACGCGACGTACTACGTGCGATGTGCGCGATCACGCGGTTAGCCTAAGCGACAGTTGAGTGAAGAATAATCGAAATTATTTGACCAACAGCCATTCATGTTCTGATTTGCAACGCGTTCATGCGACAAAACAAAATAGGTGCAACGGGAATAAACTGATTTTTGTACAAATTTCATATCGGAAATAGTTATCTAAATGACAAAAACAGTAAAAAAAACGGCAGGTAAAATTTTACCAAACGACAAAATTTATTTTTTTTAGGCAGGAAAAATAGTACTATATTACGTTTTAAAGTACACTGTATTTAGGAAGAAAATACTAAATGAAAATGAATACATAATTAAGGTGTGTCAAAAAGTCTTAAATGAAGAAAAATATAAAATAATAATCAGGTAAAATTTCTTAAGCAATGCTCATACAACAGATACCGTAAAGCAAAAAATACTTAATGTTAAAACGCATTAATTCAAGTCAAGGCAAAAGTTACTAAGTGTTAAAACTTGAAATAAAATATCTACCAAGTGAAGTTTGTTCATAAATCGGTAAAATTTCGGTCGCTTAGTCGCCGAAATTAATGAAAATGTGTACTTTTTTAAGTTACCAAGCGACAGCAAAAGTCTTCCTAGCGGTACGAGAGTAGGATCAATCGACGCAGAATTTTTTTCTGATTTCAATGATATATATAACTCAATATCGCCCAAAATGTCGCTTGGTAACTTTTGCCTTTCAAGCGTCGATATTCATGTCATAATAAAAAATATTATAATTTGTTACGTACGTTAATGATTAAAAAACTTATCAATCGTCAAGGCGATTAGGATTAGGATTAGGCGGTATTCGAAACATAATTAAGTTAACGGTTTCTTCTTTGAAATAATGCAATTTTTTTAGTCTAATGTCTCAGTAATTTCGTATTGCTAATAATCTAGTGAAACATTGGAAACAATGATTTTTTTATAATTTCGAATACATTATGGACTCTTTTTTTTTTTTTTTTTTTAGCGTGGTAAAATCATCAAATGAGTCCTCCAACCCCGGGCAGGGCGGGAGGGACTGTCAGACTTCTACTGACTAAAATCCACGGTGTCCTTCAATAGCCCTTTCTGTTCCAGGGTCACGGTAAGGAAATAATCCCGCGACCCCGGCAGGCTTTGGCCCTCGGAGAGGGGGGCCCCGTCATTATGCTGACGCTCTTTGAGGCGCGCGTGGGACACAACGCGCCGTCGACCCGGGCATGGTCCTTGGTCGGGCAGCGAGTTGCCCTTTACTCGCTGCCCGCATGCCCGCGCCTACGGTGGCCGGAGATCGTCTCGCGACGTCCGTCGCCGTGGGCGTGCACCACTGCGGGTGGGGCGGAGGGAGGACGCTGTCCTCTCTCGCTCGCGGCCCGCCTCCTCCTTAGCGAGCATTACTGCTTCGCAGAAGGAGGCGACCGCTTCCCACTCCGTCTCGCCCCGCAGCATGGCCGCGACCAATGCTGGGCGCGAGAGATCTCCGCCTATCGCAGCCGTGAGGACACGTCGGTGCCCTGCCCAAGCTGGGCAGTCTTGCACCGTATGCTCCACCGTGTCCTCCGGGCGATCTTGGCAGTGGTGACACCCAGGCGTTTCCTCCTTTCGCATCAGACACAGGTACCTCCCGAAACTTCCGTGTCCGGTGAGGACCTGCGTCAAGCGGTAGGTCAGGACGCCATGACTTCTCTCCAGCCACTCCTCAAAGAGGGGTCTTACCGCCGCAATTGCGGCGTGCCCGGCCTTCGGTCGCGACAGTCCTTCCTTCCATACTGCCCTGAGATCGCGCCGTAGCTCTTCCCGCCGCGCCTCGACTTCACGAGGCAGCGGGGTCACGCCCCGGCGCTGCGCCTCCACGCGCCACTCATAGACGCGCTGGAGGGCAGTCGCCTCCAGATCCCAGGGCAGTACATTATGGACTCAGTAGAAGTAAAATAACATAGAAAAATAGCAATTTTTAAGGTCATCTATCTATGTATCCATAAGTTTGCCGTATTTCATTATTACCCAGAAATTGATCCTTATTATTAACACTATCAAATGGTGCAGTAATACAGGTTGTGTTTTTTTTTCAAAATTAGCGATTCGATTATTGATTTTTCTAAAATCCAATGATACAGTTTTAGTTTTCGGCAAAATCGGTCTCGAGACTCTATTCAACGTTTTTCGATATTCCTCATAGTTAAAAATATAGCCGTCCACGCCCAGTTGTAAAAATTCGCTCTGTGTATTTGTCACTTTTTCTTATGTGTTAATAAATGTAAAAAAAAAAAAAAAAAAAACGAAAAGTTAAAAGTTTTAAAAAGTTTCGGTTTCGGTTTCGGTTTCGGCCGAAACTGAGAGCAAGGCCGAAGGTTCGGTTTCGGTTTCGGTTTCGGCTGAAAAATCAGTTTCGGTCGGACACTATTTTTTACGCCCTCTTCTCTTATTCGTAAACGGAATGTATCGAGTACATGATTTAAAATCATTTTAATGATTATTTCCGTAATAATTTATAGAAAAATCAGATCACAGCTTTTTGCGGGACAGATAAAGCTCATAATACTTAATGGCATAAAAATATTTTTTCCAATCAGTTAAGAACTTGTTCTGATTTGCTGAATTAAATGAAGTACTGAACTAAATGAGTGGACTACTTCATCAAGCGATAAGATACACATACTTAATGCAGGCAGGATAATTTATTGTCACTATTTAGGGTCTCAGGTATAAGAATTCGGTAATAGTTGCCTTCATTCGGATTTTGTATACTCAACTACCTCTAGCCCCTGGACTATGTATCTGACACCAAATGGAGGACTGCGGGAGGAAGGGGGGTGGGGCGGGAAGCACGTGACGAATGTAGACACTCTGCTGCACCGCGCGGCGTCTGGATGCGCAGCGCGGCGCCTCGCGGCGCAGCGCGGCGCATCGCGGCGCAGCGCATCGTCGCGTCGCTTCGCGTCTCGGTCTGAACTGACCCTAATAAATACGAGAAAAAAATAAGGACCAACAATTGAGCCCTGTAGAACTCCTGTAGTCACAGCAAAGTCAGGTTTGCATTGACGTCACCAATTTCAATGATATTATCGCAATAAATGAGTCGAACCTAACCCAAGCTGTGAACACTGCCTGGTGGTAAAAAATATAATTATACAAGGTGAGTGGTAAATAATATTAGTGACCGATGTTTAAACACCTGATTGAAGTCATAACAATAAACAAGTTTAACAAACACTCATTAAACACACTAATTAAAATGCTGTCAGAAAGAAAGAAGGAATGTAAGGAAAACCGTTTTTTTTTATTTTGGGAAACTGAATTTGGGAAACCTGTACACACAATGTCAACAAACAAATAAAAAAACGTGATAATAAAAGAATAAATCATAAGTTAAAAACAACAACGAAATAACAAAGATAACATTGTGTGTACACAGTCCCACAGCTACGTCAAATAGGTCCAGTTCAGCAAATTGTCGAGCAGCTAGTGCTCGACGCTGTTTATCAACTGGACCTGGACGGTGAGTGACGTGACGGACGCAAAGCATTCAAACATGTTATGAGTGTGTGATTGTGAAATATACATAAATCATCATCATCATCATCATCAGCCGGAAGACGTCCACTGCTGAACATAGGCCTCCCCCTTAGACCGCCACGCCGAACGACCACAGAACTTCTGAGAGCGGGTGGAAAACCGGTACTTCTAGTCCTCCAGAAGTTATTTAATTCCGTCATACTCGAAGGTTCTACGCCAGAAGCATGGCACAGGAGTGTGGTTGTTCTTTTCTTCAAAAAGGGTGATAACACCTTGTTGAAGAACTACAGGCCAATCTCACTTCTGAGCCATGTATATAAGCTGTTTTCAAGAGTCATTACGAACCGTCTCGAACGCAGGTTTGATGACTTCCAGCCTCCCGAACAAGCCGGTTTCCGAAAAGGTTTTAGTACTATAGACCACATACACACGCTCCGCCAGATTATACAGAAGACAGAGGAGTATAATCGGCCATTGTGTTCAGCGTTTGTGGACTATGAAAAAGCCTTCGATTCAATCGAAACCTGGGCAGTATTGCAGTCCCTCCAACGATGTCATATCGACTATAGGTATATCGAAGTGTTGAAGTGTTTGTATAGAAACACCACCATGTCCATCCGACTTCAGGAAGAGAGCACGAAACCAATCCAATTGCAGAAAGGCGTGAGACAGGGAGACGTTATTTCTCCGAAACTGTTCACGAACGCGTTGGAGGACGTTTTCAAGCTCTTGGAATGGAACGGACTCGGCATCAATATCAATGGCGAATACATCAGTCACCTTCGTTTTGCCGATGATATAGTCATCATGGCAGAATCGTTGGAGCACCTCAATGCTATGCTCAGCGACCTTAGTATCGTTTCCCAACGGGTCGGCCTTAAAATGAACATGGACAAGACGAAAGTCATGTCGAATGTCCATGTGGCACCCGTACCGGTTGTTGTTGGGAATGATACTCTCGAAGTTGTAGACCATTATACTTACCTAGGACAGATTGTTCAGTTAGGTAGGTCCAACTTCGAGAAAGAGGTCGCCCGAAGAATCCAACTCGGATGGGCAGCGTTCGGGAAGTTACGTGATATCTTCTCATCGAGAATCCCACAGTGTCTCAAGACAAGGGTGTTTAACCAGTGTGTGTTGCCAGTGATGACATAAGGCTCTGAAACGTGGTCTTTGACTGCTGGCCTTTTAGAGAGACTAAGAGTCACTCAACGAGCAATGGAAAGAGCTATGCTTGGAGTTTCTTTGCGGGATAAAATCCGGAACATGGATATTCGGCGAAGAACCAGAGTCACCGACATAGCTCATAAAATTTGCAAGTTGAAGTGGCAATGGGCAGGCCACATCGCTCGTAGAACTGACAACCGATGGGGAAGAAAAGTTCTCGAGTGGCGACCACGGCCCGGAAAACGCAGCGTAGGCAGGCCTCCCAGGTGGACCGACGACATCGTGAGGGTCGCGGGCAGCCGATGGATGCAAGTGGCGATACATAAAACTTTTGTTTAATTGGGAAACAAATAATACATATTAAAAGATAAGTCTAACCTGCCATAAGTCCAATCGAAACCAAGTATGCACATGTCATCAGTAACACCTGAGTGTTCCTCTTAGCAGCCGGCGTACATTCACTTAGCAGAGTTACTGATAACGCCATCGAACCAGACACTCTGAAATAAAGACATTATACATATACACGGCTGCAAAGAATATCTCTAGTAAATAATGAAAGAAACATTAAGATTAGCTTTCATTACAAAATAATAGAATTTTGTTACATCATCTCATTTGTTTGGTTTTGACAACAAATACGTAATTTGTAAAAAAGCGATTTTTTCAGTTTAAGAAAATATAATGAAACAGACGGTTTTCTACTTCCAACAAAAAATGAGAACGAATGGGCATATACCTAGTTAGCCGAGACACCCACTCCCGCTTTGGCACAACATCAATATTGATCATTGTATGGATATCATAGATTAGTCAGCTTATAATGTTCCCACTACTGGGATGCAATACAACACAGCAGGCCACCCACAGAGAATGAGTGGGCTGTAATCTACAACCCAGTCATTGTAAAGCAATCATTTTTCTAAAATAGATCAGTCAGAGTGATGAAAACTCCATCGAAATCAAAATAAGATACTTTAAAAGACACTAAAAGCGGATAATATTAAAACATACTATATACTTACGAAGCTGAAGAAAGAAGTTTGAACAAGGTCAGTATAATCCAGTTAGGTGAGAAGGCGGCGAGGGTCCCAGCGAGGTAGCTGATGGTCATGGATATGACGAGGATCTTCCGACGGCCCCTCGTATCGGCCAGGTAGCCCCAGATGTGTGAAGTTGTGATAATACCTGAATAAATAATATTATAACATGATGTAGTCAGAATGAATGAAACAGTCGAGCGAAAAATACGAAGTGTTAGCAGCCTGCAGTGGGTGATCACAGCCTCAAATGTTAATATTGACGATCACAATTCGTCTTTCATACAACACATATTTGGAATACTGCATAACAAAACACAAATCAAATTAAATCACTGTGAAGGAATATTGGCTTCGGCTTCACTAGTAATAACTAATAATAATAACCGTGTGGAATCAAATATTCCCCCAACTGATGAACACATGGCTTAGGCCCGTGCCATCAGAACTCCCGGTTAGCCGGAGACAAATAATGTAAAAGTCCAAATAATAATTATATTCCACAACTATCACACAACGCCATCTAGTCCCAAGCTAAGCAGAGCTTGTGTTATGGGTACTAGACAACTGATAAACATACTTATATATTTCTAAATACATACATATTATAGATAAATTACACCCAGACACAGAACAAATGATCGTGCTCATCACACAAACATTTGTCCTGGGTGGGAATCGAACCCACGACCTCCGGCATAGCAGTCAGGGTCACTAACCACTAGACCAACAGGCCAGTCAACTAAAGAAATCCTGAGAAGCGTTGAGAAGGCTCTTCAGAAAATGACGGTATGAGCTGAATAAAATCAACGACTACTGGCTGGCAATGAGATTACGCAGACAGAGATGGAAGCAGTATTATATCGAATGAAGAAAATTAAAATAACATAAGCAGGTCAGATGTTTGGCAGCTTTGGGGTGTTAATATCTGTTTAAATGTTTGTAAACGCCCAATCGATACAAAAAATTGTCTAAGTGTTAGGCAAAGCTTTTCTAAAATCCCACTGATCAAAAAAAGACGAAACCACTCATCAACTGTGATCCAGGTGCACAGAAACTCACCAACCAAAGGCATACACGCGATGAGCCCCTGCTGCGCGCTCGTGGTGTTCAGCTCACAGGCACTGGCGGGCACCAAGTAGGATACAGAGAAGATCTCGAAGGTCATGCCAACGATGATGCTGGCACACAATAAGAACATGCCAACATTGTAGCGGCTGTAACCTGCAAACAAAAAAAAACAAACGTTTGGTTTGGGAAAAGACGAAGTATGTTCTTTTAATCTACTTTGCTATCTTACTTGGTAAAGGTATCCTTTTATATAACTTTTGTGATACCCGAAGACATTTTTTTACCGTTGTAAAATTATCGAATGAGCTCATATTGTCAGACTTGTACTGACTAAAATCCAACGTGATCCTTCGATAGCCCTTGACATTCCAAGGTCACGGTTACTTAATGAGACAAACTTGCTACCTTGGCAGATTTTGTCCCCGTCAGATTCCCAAAGGCTTAAGCAGATGTGTAACAATTAGTACACTTCTCTCAACTTTCTTTCTTTCCTCTTTCTTTCTAACTTCATTGGTTTCAGCTTCCAGTCTAACTCTGGATGCAGGTGAATGTCAGTATTTACAAGAAGCAAGAAGGAAGGCAGTAGGCAGACCAGATAGCACGTAGAACTGGGCCGATGGGGCCGTAAGGTTCACGAATGGAGACCATGGACTGGCAAGCGCAGCGTAGGAAGTCCACCCACAACGATTTTATGAAGACCACAGGATCCCAATGGATGCAAACCGCTTCCAACCGGTCCTATTGGAAGTCTATAGGGGAGGCCTATGTTCAGCAGTGGACGTCTTACGGCTGATATGATGATGATGTAGAACTCCCTATCTGATAACCACAATCCAGTTAATACTGGATAGTAAGAAGATACTTGGTAAAACTGATTGTCAGACTTTAAATACCCTTAAGTAAACATTTGAAATGATCTTTTCAGAACTTATAAGGTGTAAGAAACTTACCAGTCAAATCAAGCGCCTCTTCAAACGGCACTCTCACAGTACCTTTAACCGTCATTATTACACTATTTACAACTCACACTGTTCACAAAAAAGTTACTATTCTAAATGTTTTAGAAGATTCAGTCTTCTCTCTAAAAACTGCGTATAACTGTGTCGGCAATTGTTAGGAACGCATTTTATAATAAAATATTTAGTCAAGCAGTTAGTTTTTTGTTCAAGTGTGGTTCCGTGCTTACTCGTATCAGGTTTTCAATAAAATTCAGTCTCAACCCAACATCATCGACTTTGTTTGACACGGTACCATCTAGCAGTCGACAACTTTAGTATGATGCAAAGCACATTAATCTATTACTTACACTGATGCTAGTATTAGTATATCTTAGAGAAGTACGTAGTAAGAGCAGCCGTGCAAGCATGACCGCTGTAGCTCCATAAAATCTGCCAATTCCTCCCAACTAGATATTTTGGTAAATATATTCTATATTAAATAGAACCTAAAATAGTACTTGAAAAGGTTGTGGAGCATAATTAAACCTGTCTCATACTTGCGCCCATTGGTTCACAACTCTGTCATATCGCGCGCTGTGATCGATTTTATAGTCTTCACCACTGACGTCACACAGTATAACGCATATATGGTTACAGAAAACGGAGTATTTATTGATTACGCTCATTATCATCTGCCAAGCCTTTTCCCAACTTTATAGGGGTCGGCTTCCAGTCATGGAGCGACTGCCTATCGGACCTCCACAACACAGTAACTGGGTAATACGATACCCTATGGTAAGACTGGTTGTCAGACTTTTAGAGCTTCTGACTTTAGTAACGACTGTCAAAGATCTACAAATGACAGCCGGGACCAACGGCTTAACGTGCTTTCCGAGGCACGGTGGAAACTCGCAATGACAGATGGTCACCCATCCACGGACCAACTTCGGCAAGCGCGGCTTAACCAGGAAGATCGGCCTATGCGGCTGTAATTATTTAGCCACGACTTCCTTATGGATTACGCTGTAATTGTATAATTTTTGGACAACCCTCGTAAGAGAAAGGTGTCAGCACAACCATAACAAGAATTTATTTAATGTTGGTTGAGATAAAAAAAAACGGTACCCTAATATTTAAGATGCTGTTATCAAATGATGGCTTATCTCAGCGTAGTAGTGAGGTGTGTAAAAAGCTGTTTTAAATGCAATGTTATCAGTAGTTTTACTAGTCATACTTTATTTCGTAATTATTTAAAGATAACCATTACATCATGATAATTAAATCAGTTGAGAGCTGAGAATCTAAAAATCTGGCATATAATAACAAATAGAGGTTTTTTTTTTTAGCGTGGTAAAATCATCAAATAGTCCTCCAACCCCGGGCAGGGCGGGAGGGACTGTCAAGACTGACTGACTAAAATCCACGGTGTCCTTCAATAGCCCTTTCTGTTCCGGGGTCACGGTAAGGAAATAATCCCGCGACCCCGGCAGGCTTTGGCCCTCTGAGAGGGGAACAAATAGAGGTTTGGAATTTGTTGCCCTGCTACTGAGTGTGGGCAACATATTGGTTTGCACTTAACTTGACCTGCGGGTTTCTTTCTGAAGAAGAGGTAGAAAAGAAACCTTTACAATAATATCGTCTTTAATTTTTTATTTATAGAAATAGTGTGACGTAACTGATGTATCAAAATGACACAGACAGACAAGAGGATGTACTTCTCTAATCCGTGATAAATATTATAGACAAGACAAAGCCAGACCAATCAATTTTCTATACTTATTCTTATCAAATGGAAGATAGTAGTACTCGTATGATCTTGCAACTTTTTTAAGTCTAGCGGTATCTGCAGAACAAAGTCCTCTTTTCACTTTTACTATGCATGCAACTACTAAAGTATCTAATTATACAACATTTTCTATATTTTTTGATTTAATTTTGTCGGCGCGGTTGACGCTATGACTGAGCGATTGACTTCTGCGTTATGTTTCTCTCTTGCATGAAACAATATTTGTATCAAAGTTAGAGTGAACAGGCTTCTTCTGGGTAAGCTCGCTCCACCGTCGACCTTGTCTTAGTCATTCCTGACCTAGACTAAGGTCAAGAGCAAACCCATCTCACATAAAAAAAAAATCATCTTTAAGTGATATGTTTCGGGTCTGATCAACTGTTTGCAAACGTACCTTCGAGGAGAAATTCGTTGCTTTGGGTAACGTCTCAATTATTATTTTATGTATATGGGTTTGCTTGATTAACGTAGTCTTACCCAGGAAGACTCTGTTCACACTAACTTTGAAGAGATTCGGATTGTGTGCGTTCGGGAACAAAGACAGAACTCTCTCTGCCTCTGCACTAACTAGTGAGGTCCACTCTTTTGGCGCGCGCATTGTTAAGGATGTTTGAAAGCGCTTATTGCGCGTTGGTGGTTGGTGGAATGGCATTATAATTATATCGATGATAATCAGCAATTCGTCTGAGATGTTCGATGGTAGAAAAAGGGGCTGGTGGGATGGCAGGTATTTTTTTATATCACGACTGACGACAAGTGCCATTTCATCATCTTTATCTGCTCAGCTTTTTCCTATCTTGAGTCCGGCTTCCAGAATAATCAGAGCACTTTTGAGCCACTGACTACCTGTAACAACTTTTAAAGATCTGCAAATAACATCATCATTATCATCCAGAACGCCGAACGACAATTCGCTACTAGCATCCATCGGTTGCCCGCGACCCTCACGATGTCGTCGGTCCACCTAGTGGGAGGCCTACGCTGCGTCTTCCGGTCCGTGGTCGTCACTCGAGAACTTTTCTTTCCCATCGGTTGTCAGTTCTACGAGCAATGTGGCCTGCCCAAGGCCACCATAAAAAAAATGATAGCTGGGTTCAAATGCTTAGCGTGTCTCACGAAAAACCTATCTTCAGATCAACTTAGGCAAGCACAGCTTAACCTAGAAGATCAAGTTGTGCTGTTTAAACGAATATTTTCTAAACACAAGCTCTTTCAGTTTATTTTTAGACTTAAGAATAAGAACCTACTTTGTTCTTTAAAATACTTTTATGTAGGTACT
The DNA here is from genome assembly GCA_954870645.1 of Agrotis clavis. Lineage (NCBI taxonomy): Eukaryota > Metazoa > Arthropoda > Insecta > Lepidoptera > Noctuidae > Agrotis > Agrotis clavis. Next base: position 24,186,758 of record OX940928.1, on the reverse strand, counting down.
TTATTTAATGCATTTGCGACTTTGTGCAAAAAAAAAAACATTATCGTGATTTCGTTTGGAGTACTTAGTTTAAAATCTACATTGGAATGTGTATTTGTTTATAAGCCTTCTTAAAATAACATACTCATATCTGTGTATCTTAGGCTAATACATTCTGTGCTAATACCTAGGTTGGAGAAGAAATTAATGAAATAAATGATAAGACAATGCATCAACGAAATAAAATTGAAACGACCACTTATAGAATTATTTGCTAACAATTCGTCAGAATAGATGATTATTATAATAATTATTTTGGTAATGTAAATTATTCATGCATTTAAAAGCCAGACTGGCTTCATTATTATTGTATTGCAATATTTATATCCAGCCCTTATCGAGTACGAAAGCAGAAGCCGTATACTCATAAAAAAAATCTCGCGATCGCGAGCAATGACTGAAGCGTGCACGGAGATGTATTCGTTGAGCACACTTCTTCGTCCGCTCGCTGCAGTCCGTCTGTCCCTCGATTGCAATCAAAATATTGTTTTTTTTTTTACAAGCCAGACTTGTTTTTTTTATTTTATTCTATTATATAATACACACATCAAAAGTGTCTAGGGATCAAGCATTTTTATGCGGATTTCTTGAGATTGAGATGTGGCTTTGTAATAAATTTATGATTTTATAAATTTATATGGATCCTTTTTGGTGCATTTCATAATTTGAATCAGGAACTGTAAATCAAATTCGAGTAAAAGATGAAAATCAGCTGTCAATATTTTCCCTATAAAAACATACAACGCGTTGAAGACATTATTAGTGCTACTGTTTCCCTACTACTGATTAAAACCAACGTTATTATGGAGCGGCGACGTCATTTAAGCAGGGAAGAAATGCTCAGAGCCGTGGGAATGATAGAAGCTGGTTCCCGGCAACGTACTGTGGCTTTAGCTCTGAATACAAGTCAGAGTGTTATCAGTCGACTTTGGACACGTTATCGAAGCACTGGTACCGTGGCTGAGCGCCATGGAGGACGGTATCGCTGCACCACACGGAGACAAGACCGATACATTCAAATCTTAACTCGAAGAGCTCCAACAATAACCGCCATGATGTTAGCCGTGAGGCTTCATCACTCTTCAGGGAACTTAATTAGCGACCAAACAGTCAGAAACCGCTTGCATGAAGTGAACCTTCATTCCCGAAGACCGCTACGGGTACCACCTATAGCAATGCACAATTGTAGGATTCGATATCAATGGGCTCTTGAACACAGAAATTGGGCAGAAGAACAATGGCGTTTCGTGTGCTTTTCTGATGAGTCTCGTTTTGGTATGAGACCGGATACAAGACGTATACGACACTGGAGAACCCCTGGACGCCAACAGCGATAAAATCCTGCCAGGAAGTCCATCCTTATAGTGGTGGAACCATCATGGTATGGGCGGGTATTTGGATCGGCGGAAGAACTGAGTTGATTTGGATCAGAGGCAACCTCAACGCTCAAATTTATGCTGAGACGATTGTATCAGACGTCATCGTTCCTCTACAAGTGCAAATCGGTCCCTTATTTCAGTTAATGCATGATAATGCACGACCGCACACCGCAAGAGTTGTAAGACAGACTCTCGCCGCAGCTAACATCAATGTCCTGCCCTGGCCTGCTCAGTCGCCAGACTTGAACCCGATTGAGCATGCATGGGATATGCTACAGAGAAGAGCTCTGCCGAATATGGAGGGTATCCAGTCGCAAGAAGACCTTTTTTTGTTGTTGCAACGAACATGGGCGGCCATTCCACAGCGTGATTTGGATGAACTCATTTTGAGTATGCCAAACCGATGTTCTTGTGTTGTTAGTGTTCGCGGTAGAAACACGGATTATTAATTGTTTAAGTTACCCAATAAAATTTTAAAGAAAACTGTTATTTCAGTCTTTTTTTCGAACTTTAATGTTAGTGGTTCAAATGTCAAAAATCCCTTTATTAGGAAAATTGCAAATTTCTTTATGAATGCAAAGGTGACTTGGTTTATCGTTACTGTGACAAACGATAACACTTTATTTGATGAATCCTTAAAGAACATTTTAATTAATATCAATCAGGAGAAAAGTTATTGCAAAAATATATGTTGATCCCTAGACACTTTTGATGTGTGTATCAAGAAAATGAAATGTCTACATTGCGGCACTTAGCGCATCCAATCTAACAGACCGTTTACGACTTTGGTCTACGCGAGCGTTGAAGCGGAGTGTTGTGTACGCCACGTAAACACAGTAGCGGTTAGCAGCAGCCCATCGAACTCCCCACTCTCACGCTGCTCTCTTCGAAAATTACTCGGACAAAACCGCACGCGTTTAAGTAAACATTTTAGATATGGCATCTCGTGGCGTGCTTCAAAAATTTCTTACCGCTCACCGCCCGCGCTAAGCCATTTTTTTTAGCGTGGTAAAATTATCAAATGAGTCCTCCCAATCCGGGCAGGGCAGAAGGGACTGTCAGACTTGTACCTACTGAATAAAATCCACGATGTCCTTCAATAGCCGTGGTCACGGTAATGAGATAAGTCCTTGGCTTTGGCCCTCTAGAGGGGAGCCCCCGTCATCTTGCTGACGCTTTTTGAGGCGCGCGTGGAACACAACGCTCCGTAGTCCGTAGACCCGGGCATGGTCCATGGTTGGACAGCGAGTTGCCCTTTACTGGCTGCCCGCATGCCCGCGCTAAGCCATGGCGTAAGATTACTACGACATATATTTTGCACTTTGCTCCAACGCACATTTAGTGCTACATCATCATTATCATCACAGAAAGGGAACTTTCCGTATGTACTTATCAATATCGTGACTTCACACAATTACAATTACAATCGTGAAACTGTAATGTGACTGAAAGATAAATAAAGGCATGTTTATATTGAAGTCTCTGCTCTGAAGATTGTAGATATTCTTCTATGTCTGTTCATCATCTGCCTGCCATTTCCCAACTACTCGTATATTGGGGTCGGCGTCCAGTCAAACCAGATGCAGCTGAATATCAGTATTTTACATGGAGCGATTGCCTATCGGACCTTCACAACCCAGTAATTGGATAATACGATACCCCATGGTAAGACTGGTTCTCAGACTTTCTAGCTTGTGACTGTTATTAACGACTGTCAAAGATCTACAAATGACAGCCGGGACCAACGGCTTTACGTGCTTTCCGAGGCACGGAGGAAACTCGCTAGAACAGACGGTCACCCATTGACAGACCAACCTCGGCAAGAGCGGCAATATCGTGATCCTGTGTCGCTGTAGCCACGAGCTCCTCTTCTCTCTCTCTCTCTCGCGTATTATTCTAGGTCTGTTATTCTTCTCTACTTGTTACGAACGAATTGCACGAACCATGTTATGTGACTAAAGAATAGAATAATTTTTTAACATTTTATTTTAATCGACGCGGCGATAAGGGGCGGATTTCTATAAGGGCTTTTTGGGCAGTAGCCCCGTGGACCCCAAACAACTCCCGTTGAGACTATTGACAATTTATTTCGTATATCTTAACCGTCTGCTTAGTATAGATATCATTACCGGAGAGATTTTTTTCACAAAATGCGGTGCGTTGTGTACAACGCGTTTTGCCAATACCTGCTTTTATTGGGCGCACAGCTAAAGAGTGGAATTCCCCGCGGGCATCTGTATTTCCCGACAGCTATAACCTTGGGGTCTTCAAGTCAAGAGTGAACAGGTTACTTCTAGGCAAGTGTGCTTCACCATCGACCACATCTTCGTTTACCATTAGGCGAGATAGTGATCAAACGCAAAACTATAATTTAAAAATGGCAATTCGTTAGTTAGCCCCAATGATATTCTAATAAACAGATATGTTCTACACTTACAAAACAACAGAAAAAACTGTTCCGCGCCTAGCGGCAGCACACATACACACTTTTTTATTCACACATTACATTTCACTACAAGTAAAAAGGATAGCTTGATAAAACGCAATAAGAAAAAAAGTGACAGCTAGATAAACAAACAGCGCCACGCGTCATCAATCCCCGCCCCGCACGTCGACATCATAGACTAGCAAATTGTCCCACGTAGGACATTTTCTGGTCTTCACGTTTTGCGCGCTGGTTAGCCCCAAGTAGTAACACTAACAACTCGGGGCTTCAAAAACTTACGGTCCGCCTCTGCTCGCAATTAGTAACCCAACAAGGCTATGATTATTGAGAGAGTAAACCTAAAGGGTTGCATTGGAATTCCCCAATTGCATTAGAAAATCTCGTATAGTTCTTACTATACAATAGAAGTACGCAACAAATATGACACATTTGATAAAATTTCATCATTGCTATTTATAATTACTCGTTTATGTATAACAATTATAATGCTATTTGCATAAGTAAATCAACAAAAGTATTATTGTAACCTTATGTAAGTATAGATTTGACGTGCGGGTAAACTCAAGTAAACCGAGGTATCTTTTTAGGTAAACTTTGTTTTAAGTAAATTGTAAAGAATAACGTCATTGAATGGACGTGGTGATAGCTATTATTTAAATAATTTGTCTAACACATAATACGAGTATAAGACCGTGCCTGTATCGTGATTTTTCAGTCATTACTGTATTTTTAAACGACTTCAATAAAATAATTAGTTTCTCAGTTCGACCTTGTATGTTTGTATGTAGGTATGTTTGTCCGCGAATATCTCGCGTTTGGCTAAACCAATTTTGATGCGGTTTTCAGAAAAGTGTTCGTTAAGTATATTCCGCAGAAGGTTTTAGTATATTATATGTATAACATCCGATATGACGTTGCCCGGGATCCTTTTTTGCTTACTTGTATTGTAGATTTTCAAAGTCGTCGAATATAATGAAAATTTTTATCGAATAATTATGTGAACTAAGAAAGGTAAAATAAAATAAAAAATAAAGAATCTTTTTGAAAAAAAGGAACCGACTTCAATAAACACAAAGGGCTTTGTGCTTTTTGTACCAATTCCTTGTCCGCCATTTTGATTTTTTTTCAAAACAGCGTACACGAATGAAACATTGATAAATCGATAGATCAAATCAATACAAACATAAAATGTAAGCGGCAAAACCTCGTAAAGCGTCACGTTTCCGAGTTATGAGCTGTCAAACATGTAAAATTAGCGACACATTTTTTCTTATTTTTTTAATATTTGGATATTTATTGATCAAAAAGGATACTTCCGCAATAAAACTAATTGAATATTAGTTTTTCACGCATTTCAAATGCTTTTACATAGGATTATTTCGTTTAACGCAATTTCAGCATTTAAAATGCGTGTAAAAACTAATATTCAATTAGTTTTATTGCGGAAGTATCCTTTTTGATCAATAAACATCCAAATATAAAAAAAATAAAAAAAAATGTGTCACTAATTTTACATGTTTGACAGCTCATAACTCGGAAACGTGACGGTTTACGAGGTTTTGCCCGTTACATTTTATGTTTATATTGATATGATCTATTGATATATCAATGTTTCATTCGTGTACGCCGTTTTGTAAAAAAATCAAAATGGCGGATGGCATCTGGTACACGGCCCATACAAAAAAGTTCAAACCCCTTTCGAAACTTACACACGTATACACGTTATTTTTACATTTTGTGTTTCGGTCGGTTTCTTTTTTTTCAAAAAGTGTTTCTTTTTTATTTAGGTACTGGTCGTAGGCCATGGCGCCGCACAGTTGCAAAGATAAACGGGCAATTTGTTGGGACCTGTGACCCAAGCGACCAATAACAAAACTAGTCGTAGTAAATTAAGTACCCACTGAGATTAATTGCATTCCTCAAAAAACAGGGGCAAATCTTTTTTTTTTCGCAAAATTAGAATATTCTTCGAATTTATAAAATTCCCGATCGGAAAAGATGGAGGAGGTCTCTCCAACTTTTCCGATGGTTTTATTTTAATATCTTTACATAATATATCTACCTATAACAGGGTTGGAAAAAACTGTTTTTTTTTTCAAATTTATAAAACAAACAGTTCAAAATGATTATTATTATTATTATCAATATTTAGTACAGCAGATAGCCATTACAACTAAATTAAAATATCCTGTCACTCTATCGTCTCACAGAACCGCAAACATTCCAACATTATCGTCTTCCATTCGTCAGCAAACAAGTCCAATCCAGGGTTGGTCTCCACGAGCGCGTTGAGCATCGTCATAATATAAACAAGTGTTTTTTTTTAGTTTCTGGTATTTTTCAAATGAATTCTACCTTGTTTGTTGATGTCTAAACGTATAAATCAATTATGTTTCATTTCTAGACTACATCTTTTCAAATTCGCCCTTTGTAATGAAATTTTTACGAAAAATGATTAATGGAAAAAAAAACATGTGATGTTTCTTTTCTAATAATTTTATGCATTGTTTCATTACAATGCCATTAAAAGTTAAAAATATGACATATAAATGGCAATAAACTCAAGGTTTTATGTCAAACTATTTAGACTCCTGAATATTAATTTATTTTTATTTTATATGCATTCATCTGCTTTGAAAAGTAGTTGAAACGGGTAACAAAAAACACTGTTTAATTTCAAACTGTTTTAAACACTGCTTTAAACAGGTGTTTTAAAACAACTTGTTTTAATCATGCCAACCCTGACCTATAATGAAATGGTAGGAAAGTCAAAACCATGTCAAAACTGTACTTACATTGTATGTATTATGTCCGAGATAAACTCAAAAAGTACTTCATGGATTTACTTCTTTGGTACGCGGGTCGACATCTATGCTACATATTATCACGCTATCACCACAGCTATCACCTTCGGGGAACGAGCAGTGAACTTTTATTTGTTCAACGCATTCACGCAGATGACGTCGCGGGCAACAGCTAGTTTCTTATGCTTAATCAAAAACAGTGTTACTCGTTTATACCAGGAATAGAAATCTAGGCTCGAGATCAATAAACAGAGGCCTTTTTTTTTTTTTTTTTTTTTACGTGGCAAAATCATCAAATGAGTCCTCCCACCCCGGGCAGGGCGGGAGGGACTGTCAGACTTGTACTGTCTAAAATCCACGGTGTCCTTCGGTAGCCCTTTGTGTGCCGGAGTCGCGGTATACGTATGTCCCGCAACCCCGGCAGGGCTGTGGCCCTCTATAGGGGGGCCCCGTCACTATGCTGACGCTCCTTGAGGCGCGCGTGGGACACAACGCGCCGTCGACCCGGGCATGGTCCATGGTCGGGCAGCGAGTTGCCCTTTACTCGCCGCCCGCATGCCCGCGCCTACGGTGGCCGGAGATCGTCCCGCGACATCCGTCGCCGTGGGCGTCTACCACTGCGTCTCGGGCGGAGGGAGGACGGTATCCTCTCCCTCAAGCGGCCCGCCTCCTCCTTCACGAGCATGACTGCTTCGCAGAAGGAGGCGACGGCCTCCCACTCCGTCTCGCCCCGCAGCATGGCCGTAACCAATGCCGGGCGCGAGAGGTCTCCGCCTATCGCCGCAGTGAGGACACGGCGGTGCTCCGCCCAAGCTGGGCAGTCCTGCACCGTATGCTCCACCGTGTCCTCCGGGCGATCCTCGCAGTGGTGACACCCGGGCGTTTCCTCCTTTTTTATCATGCACAGGTACCTCCCGAAGCTGCCATGTCCGGTGAGGACCTGTGTCATGCGGTAGGTGAGGACGCCGTGGGACCTATCCAGCCACTCCTCAAAGAGGGGTCTTACAGCCGCGATTGCGGCTAGCCCGTACCTCGGTTGCGACAGTCGTTCTCTCCAAACTGCCCTGAGATCGCGCCGGAGCTCTTCCCGCCGCGCCTCGACTTCTCGAGGCAGCGGGGATACACCCCGACGCTGCGCCTCCACGCGCCACTCATAGACGCGCAGGAGGGCAGTCGCCTCCAGATCCCAGGGCAGTGATCCGGCAAGCAGGTTGGCCGATTCGCCGGCGATCGTGCGGTATCCTCGGATCATTCGGATTGCCATGACCCTCTGGCATGCGACCAGCTTTGCCGGCCGCGTCCGAATGCTCAGGGCCCACACGGGGGCCCCGTAGAGACGACGCCGGCGTGCAACCTCCGGCAGGGGGCGTTTGGCCCGCCGATATTGGGCAGGAGCCGCCCGAGGGCGGCTGATGCCCGGTTCAGCCTTGGGGCCAAACGGGAGAAATGCTCCCCGAAGTTCCATCGGCTGTCGAGGACGAGTCCCAGGTACTTCATCGTACCCCCGACGCCGATGCGAACCCCCCCCACCGTTATGTGGGACTCTGTCAGTGGCGCATTCAGATGGCCATGAAAACACATGGCCTCTGTCTTGTGCAGCGCCACTGCGAGTCCCAACTGCCGGATCCTTTCGACGACTATCGCAACCGCCCGCGTCGCCAGGTCGGCCGCCGCCTGGTGCGACACTCCCTCCGCCAGGACGAGCGTGTCGTCAGCGTAACATATTACGCTGACGTCTAAAGGGAGGTCGCCGCGCAGCACCCAGTCGAAACCGATGTCCCACAGGTGCGGTCCCAAGACCGATCCCTGTGGGACACCGCACGACATCTCTCGCCGGTTCCACTCTCCCCGGTGACCGGGGTAGATGACGGCTCTGTCCGTCAGGTAGTCCTCGACTGTGCGAAAGAGGTAGGTCGGCACCCGGTGATACCGGAGTGCCTCCCTGATGCAACTCCAGGGCAGGGTGTTGAAGGCGTTGGAGATGTCCAAGGACACCGCCACGACGACCCTGCCCCGGGCCACTGCATCCCCCGTCGTGAGGGCTCTAACGCGCATGATGGCGTCCACCGTCGAGCGCCCCCTGCGGAAGCCAAACTGGCTCTCCGACAGGTTCGGGCCCACCCGATTTAGGTGCCCGACGAGGCGGTCTGCAATTACTCTCTCAAAGAGCTTGCCCACCTCGTCGAGCAGCACGATGGGCCGGAATGCGGACGGAGAGTCCGCAGGGCGCCCGGGCTTCTGGATGAGGACCAGTTTCCCCGTCTTCCAACGAAGCGGGAACTGGCCCCTCGCCAAACACGCGCTAAAGAGCCCCCCCAGTCGAGGCCCGAGAGTCCCGAAGGCCAGGACCCAGGCTTTTCCTGGCAGGCCGTCGGGTCCTGGGGCGGTATTTTTGGCTTTGAGCCGTTGTACCGCCACTCTCAGGTCTACCTCGGTCACCTCTGGAGCATCGTAGACGTCGTCGTCGCTGTGGTCCGCGTTCGCGTCAGCTTCGCCCTCACTGTCAGACTCCGTCCGAGGCGGAGCTGCCATGGGCGGGGGAGCATGCTCCCCTCGCGATGGGAACAGGGCGCTCACCACGTCCTCCACGAACTGAGGCTGGAGACTCTGCGTCAACGGGGGGGCCCAGGGGCGGAGCTTTCCGCGCACCCACCTGTACGGCCAGCCCCATGGGTCCCTGTCCAGAGTCTCCAGCAACTCCTTGCGGGCCTGTTCCTTGGCCCGCAAGATTGCGTCGCGGAGGGCGGCCTTCGCTGCCCTGTAGCCCTCGTGCAGCTCCGCCTCCACGGCGGCCGCATCCGGAGGTCGGATGCGGCGCCTGCGGAGCCTGGAGTACCGGCGTCGCGCGGCAACGCACGCCTCGCGCAGCGATGCTAGCTCGCGCGACCACCAGTAAAGCTGACGCCGGGCGCGTCCTTGCCGGACCCGGGGCATGGCCACGTCGCAGATCTCCGACATGGCCTCCCGGAACCACTCGGCCTCGTCGTTTATGTCAGCAGGCCTGTCCGGTGGTGACACCCAGGCCTGCACGATCGAGGCTTCCAGGAATAGCTCCCGGTCCAGCTGTTTCAGCGCCCATCGCGGACCACTTGGGTTCCGTCGGACCGGCGCGTCTGGGGTCTGGGCGGAGACATCAAACCGGATATACCGGTGATCGGAGTAAGTCTCCGCCTCCTCCACAACGCGCCAGTCGGTGACGCGCGGCGACAGGGCGGCGCTGGCAAACGTTACGTCTACCACCGACTCGCCCGTCCACCGCACGCACGTGGGGACAGAACCCCGGTTCTCAATGACCAGGCCCTGCGCCAGGGCCCAGTGCTCGAGCAACCTGCCCCGCGCAACGTCCGTGTACCGGGAACCCCAAGCCACGTTCTTGGCGTTGAAGTCCCCGAGGACGAGCACGGAGAGGGAACCGAATGCGACGACGACGTCTCCCAGCTCCACAAGGGAGTCCTGGAACTCGGCGAGAGTTCGGCTCGGGGAGAAATATACGCCTACCACGACGATCTCCCCGAACCGGGCTGCGACGATCCCGCGCCCTCTCTTGACACGATCGAGGGGCGGGGTACCGGCGGCGGCCGACGAAATAATGGTCACCGAGCCGTCCAGGTCCGCTACCCAGTCGTTCCTGGGCGGGACAAAATACGGCTCGGCGACCACGGCGACATTTATCAACCACTGCGCCATGCTCTGGAGCAAAAGATCCTGAGCAGCGGCGCAGTGGTTGATGTTCGCCTGGAGGAAGCGCAATGGAGACATTATTCTGAATCCATTGCAGCCTCCTCCAGGGCCCCCTGCGAGGGCGCAGCCACGGCGGCGGCGGCGGCAGCGGGAGCGGCGGCGGCGGCGGTGGCGGTGGCGGTGGTGACGGCGGCGGCAGAGGGCCTACCTCTGCGCCTGGCTTCGGTGGGTGGAGCGCAGGACTTTCCCCCAGCCCGGTGATCGGCCGGCTTGCCAGCCGCCTCACATGCGAAGCAGTGAGGCGGGGCGGAGCACGAGCCGGCCTTGTGACCGGGCTGACCGCAGCGGAAGCACCTATCGCTGCGGTCCACCTCCGAGGTGCAGACGCATGCCGCGTGGTTACCCACTTGGCAGCGGTAACACCTCAGGGGTCGGGGTTCCAGGATCTTTACCTGCGCCGACACCCATCCCACCAGGAGCCTTCGGCCCTCCTGTATCTTTTTGGCCGCCGTGACGGGGCAGCTAACCGTGGTGGTTAGCAGCCCCGCAAAGCCGGGACGCAGGGCGCCCGCCCTCACCTCGTCTGAGGAGCACCCCCCAGTCCTGGCAACAGCGGCCACCACGTCTTCCGCCGTCACGGAGTCATCCAGACCCAAAATGCGCATGTCTGCGCGCTTTGTGGGTCTGGAGACTCGGGCCTCCTCCGCATTTAGGGACGCTCTGAGCCGTTCGGCCAGAGCGTCAGCGGTGGGGCCACTGGCCGCGCCGGGGAGCTCCAACATGCGGGCCCCCGTTGCAGTGACCCGCAAACGGAGGCCGCCGGCGATGCCGAGCTCCCCGAGGTCTATCGCCTCCCGCGCCTTCGCGAGCACGTCGCGATACGACACGCCCCTCTTGACCGCGTCCGGCTGCAGTGTTATCACCACAGCCGCGGTCTTGGGGGCGCGCAATCGCGCCGCGACGTCGCGCTCCTTGCGCTGTCGCCGCCTCTCCCTCCGCTTCTTCGATCTGGCCGCCTTGGCAGCCTTCCTCCTCTCCCCAGCCACTTCCCAACCGGCGCCGGCCGGAGGAGCCTCTGGAGTAGGCTGCTGCTGCTGAGGCGGCCGGTGATGGTTCTGGGCCTTTCTTTTGGCCGCCAGTGTTGGCCTCGCTGGCCCCGCAGGCGTCGAGGCCGGAGGCGGCCGCGACCCCGACGGGCCCGGCCTCGCCTGGCCGGGCCCGGCCGGGGCCGTCCTCGCCCCCGCAGGGGCCGTCCGCACCGGGGCCGTCTGCACTGGGGCGGTCTGCACCGGGGCCGTCCTCGCCTGAGGCGGCCTCGTCGTCGAGGGAGGTTTCGGCGCGGCCGCGGCCGCGTATGAAGACGCCAGCGGGGGCCGCAGCACGCGGCTCTCCAGCACGGAGAACCGCCGCTCAAAGGCGGCCAGCTCCTGCCGCACCAGGGTAAGAACTGGGTTCTCCCCCGGCGCGGGCCGGCCTTTCTCCTGGCTCCCCGGTGGTGCCTCCCGTCGTCCGGCCGCCTGCAGGCCGGCCAATTCCGCCTTAAGGGCGGCGTTCTCCTTTTGGAGAGTCCCCATGGCGGCGGTCAGGCGAGTGACCTCCGTCCGCAGGTCGGACATATCGTCCCTTGCGGTCGGAGTCTCGCCGTAAATGCGCGCCGCCGCCACGATGGAGGACATGGCGTCGGCGATCGCGTCCTCGCGCGTTTTCTTTCGCCTCTTCATGGCTACTGCGCGCATCGCAGCCGCCACGACCTCCTTTAGTTTGGCCTCATTCGAGGCCAGACTTGTGTTGGGCTCTCCAAGGGAGGGCCCCCTCCCTGAAGTCTTGCCTCGGCCCTTACCCCGCACGCTCGTGGGGATCTTAGGGGCCGAGACAAGCCCTTCCTCCGACGACGATAGTATGTTGCCCCTTGGCCTGGGGCGCTTGAGGAACTCATTCCTTCTGCCTGCGCTCCCCTCGTCCCTTACCACGCTCCCAGAAGCTGAGCTTCTGGAGCTAGCGGCGTCCGATGCCGAGTCGGAATCCGACCCGAGCATCAGCGCCATCTCATCATCCGGAGCGGCACCCTGTGCCCGCTCGTTGTTCGGTGCCGGTGAGGAGGACGTGCTGGACAAGTCCAGCGACTCCTCCCCACAGGCACGTGAGCCACCCTGGCTCTCTGCGGCGACTGCCGGTGTATCGGGGTTTATTTCAATAAAATTTTCCATTTTGTTCCCACGAGTAAAAAATATATCCAACCAACCAACCAAAAATTACGGGGTTCGCACTAACGGCTGATTCTCCCTACAGCTACCCGTCAGCCAAGCTGTCAACCTCCCTCGCGGTGCGCCGCCGCTTAGAGGGTCGGGGTAATTTTTTATAGAGGTTTTCTTCCTCGCGGCCCGGGCGGTTAAGCCAAGGCCCTCGACCCCCGTCGAAAGTCATAGACGTGATCATGACAATCTTCGGGGCTACGAGAATAGCGGTGGCAAGAGGGGGCGGGAGTGCAAGACCTCCTCTTGCCTGCCCGGTGGCAGGGTTAGTGCACACCGGGCCCGCTCTTACTCCAACCACCTGATAAGCAGAGGAACACGTGGTGGAGCGGTGTATCCCTCTTGGTTTGGTTTCTCCCTCTGAGCGCAGGGGCCCAGAGATCATTGAAACCGCAAGCCCCACCACGACGACAACGTGGAGATACGACGGTGGGGATAAACAGAGGCCTTACCACGAGCTCTTAAAGCGATCTAGTTTAGGCTGTGGGAAAGAGATGGCACTAGACGACTTGTATAGCTCTGTCTCTTTCCCGCAGCCTAAACTGGATCGCGTTAAGAGCCCGTGGTAAGGCCAAAGGCCACTGATGAAAAGACAAAAGACGAAAAATAAAAAATATCCTCATTTTATTCACAAAAAAATCACAGTTGATTAGAATAAATAACCGTACACATACTTAAATCATTTTGGAATCAATTTTCTGTCCGGTGGTAAAAACAGTGTGACCACGACTCCACCTGAAATCAAAATTCGTTTTGATAAAATAATTTATTTTGTAGTTTTACTTTTCTTTGATAACTTCAGATTTTGATGAAAGACACATTTTTTTGTTCTCAAAAAGAACATTTCACCACCGGTTTTTTCTCTTGTATCGTGGGTACGCCGTTTACAAACTTTTAGACTCACATACACAAACATCAAGACCGAGGAAAACTACTTGAAGACTGTCATCATCATCATCAGCCGGAAGACGTCCACTGCTGAACATAGGCCTCCCCCTTAGACCGCCACGCCGAACGACAATTCGCCACTTGCATCCATCGGCTGCCCGCGACTCTCACGATGTCGTCGGTCCACCTAGTGGGAGGCCTGCCTACGCTGCGTTTTCCGGTCCGTTGTCGCCACTCGAGAACTTTTCTTTCCCATCCGTTGTCAGTTCTACGAGCAATGTGGCCTGCCCATTGCCACTTCAACTTGAAAATTTTAAGAGCTATGTCGGTGAGTCTGGTTCTTCGCCGAATATCCATGTTCCGGATTTAATCCCACAAAGCAACTCCGAGCATAGCTCTTTCCATTGCTCGTTGAGTGACTCTAAAAGGCCAGCAGTCAAAGACCACGTTTCAGAGCCTATGTAATCACTGGCAACACACACTGGTTATACACCCTTGTCTTGAAGACCATAGAATTATTTATTCCGTGCAGGAATCGAACCCGCCTCACGCAGTCACTGTGCCAACCGTGCCGCTGACATACTTTAGCGACAATGTCCCATAGCTACCATACCACATGGGATTAATGTTACGTTTCCCTACAAAGCGTGTTGAAAATACATTCTTTCTGCCCGTAGCTAAGGAGTGGAATGTCGGAGACAGTGTTTCCTGATAGCAATAACCTTGGGCTATTAAAGTCAAGAGTGAATAGATTACATCTAGGTAAGCGTGCTTCACCGTCGACTACATAATCGCTAACCATAATATAATATCGATAATTCCTACTGTGAAAAGTCGCAATTGTCAAGTTGTGAATGAGGCCAATATTTTGGGTCACGGGACTGTCTCATTAGGTAACCCTGATCCTGGAACGTTAAGGGCTATTGAAGGATCACCGTGGATTTATTGTCAGTACAAGTCTGACAGTTCATCCCGTCCCGCCCTGGGTGAGAGGACTTTGATGATTTTACAACGGAAAAAAAAACGCAAATAAAAGGCGACTACATCAATTCCCAAAAAAAAAAACATCGACAATCCCTGCTGTCATCAGTCATAGTTGTAAATACCTATGGGTTCAGGTGAATAAGGCCAATAATTTGAAAATGCCAAAAAATACTTTTTTTTTAGCGTGGTAAAATCATCAAATGAGTCCTCCAACCCCGGGCAGGGCGGGAGGGACTGTCAGACTTTTACTGACTAAAATCCACGGTGTCCTTCAATAGCCCTTTCTGTTCCGGGGTCACGGTAAGGAAATAAGCCAGCGACCGATGCCAAAAAATACTTACTTAACAAAAGTACAGACACAAAGTAGAAGGTGAGCTCGCAATGGCTGGTGATGACCAGCCCGATCACATTGACTCCTGTAAATGACACCAGTCTAGCTACCATCATACCCAAACTGGTCACCAGGCCCCTGGAAAAATACGATGAGATAAGGTTTTAGGCTAAGTATTATCAAGCTTTATATAGCTTCATCATCATCATCTTCATCAGATCTGTTGTCCACCTTGTAGGTAATAATAAGCTTCAAATTGTATTAAAGAGTTTGCTAAATATTAATCCACTTAATGCTTCAAAGGTTGCATTTTATTTTTTAAACTGCTGCTGACTTCCACGAGTCTAGGATGCAACTCTTTGATGCATTGTACTGATTTATCACTTGAGAGGAAATTGGTCAGGTAAATCTGTCCGTGCTCACGAGCTATTGTGTCCTATACTGCCGCTGGAGAAGGTTACTTCTTTTTGGAAAAACTTGAAAGGGGATAAATGAACAATATATTAGTATTTTTGTGTTTCTGTGTGTATGATGTGTAATGAATAAACTCAAAAACTACTGGACCGATTTCAAAAATTCTTTCAACCGTTGAAAGCTGCTTTGGTCCTTAGTGACATAGGCAATTAAGGGGAGGGGGTGGGGTGAGCGGGCGAAGCCCCTGGCAAAAGCTAGTATTATACAACCTTATTTTTAGTATATGCGAAACCTGAATATAGTTTGTTCAGAATCAGTAACTGATTCGATTCCAATAATTTTTACACCATGTTATATTTTTTTTTCAAAAATATTTTAATTAAATTTTATTACCAGTTAATTACAATACAATCACCGTACGGTTAGGTACCTATGCCAAACTATTCTCGTGAGTGTATAACACAGGAGATGCGGTTTACGCGGGTGTACCGCGAAATGAAATCAGTGTGAAATCACAAAGTTATAAGGTAATATACAAGCTTATAACTTTGTGATTTCTTATGACACGGTTTTAAAATTTTGTACGTAGATTCTTTACACAAAAACATTGGACAGGTGTATCGGGTTTCGCATAAACAAAAAATAATGTTGTATAAAACAAAACCTAACCATACCTGACCCGCTTACCTATGACACGTAGGATACAAATCCACAAAATACGCAGCGACACATCCAATCCCCAATGCAGCAGACTGGGCTAAAGCGAAGAACACCAGATTAGCCACTGGTTCCTTCAAGTTAACCAGACTGGAGCTGATCCCGGTGACCGCCAGGATAGCCATGAGGACCAGACGGGGACTGGCGGCGAACTTGGAGATGCCCAGGTTGACGAGGAAGAAGAAGAGGCCGGTGACAATCCCGGAGTACAGAGTGTTGGTTGAGATTTTATCGTTGCATACGTACTGGAAGAAAAATGCTTTGATAAGTTATCAGCAGGCTGCCGTCATCTGCATAGCCAGCTTTTACCTAACTACGGTAGGGTTATGATTTTGATCGGTTTGTAGTTTCTGTTCCTTCATAACTTGTGGACTAAGTACTAATCATAATTTGACCTACCTATGTGGTATCATATTAAACTTATCTTGATCGTCCGTAGGCTATATAAAGTCAATCAACACAGGCTGGGTTGATTGACTTCGCAATCCACTACAGTGCCGGTTTTAGCACTACCAGCGCCCTTGGGCGAGATTTTCTACGGCGCCCCCTTACTGCAAGGGCGGATCCAGATTACATCAGGGGGGGGGGGGTCACCATGTCGTATTAGCTGTACTTTTTTATCGTGGTAAAATCATCAAATGAAGGACTCATTTCATGATTTTACCCACTCAAGGCAGGGCGGGAGAGACTGTTCTTCAATAGCCCTTTACGTTCCGGGGTCACGGTAATTCGTGAGTCCCGCGAACCCGGCAGGCTGTGGCCCCGTCATTATGCTGACACACTGGCACGGTCCAGGGTCGGACAGCGAGTCAACAACGCCCACATGCCCGCGCCTAGAGTGGCCAGAGACCGTCTGCCGACGTCCATCGTCGTGGGCGTCTACCACTGTGTCTGGGGTGGAGAGAGGATGCTGGCCTCGACCAATGCCGGGCACGAGAGGTCTCCACCTATCGCCGTCGCGCGTCGTGACGACATGGCGCAGAGCAGAGCACCACCGCGGGGGTGCTCTGCCCAACGTGCTCGTTTAACGGCAGATCCTGGCTGAAGTCATCATCTGCCTAGCCTTTTCCCAACTATATTGGGGTCGGCTTCCAGTCAAACCAGATTTAGCTGGATATCAGTATTTCACATGGAGCGACTGCCTGTCGGACCTCCACATCCCAGTAACTGGGCAATACCATACCCCATGGCAAGACTGGTTGTCAGACGTTAGAGCTTCTGACTAACAGTAACGACTGTCAAAGATCTACATTCTGTCATTATTTCCACAGTGTAATGTCATACGGTATTCTTTTATGGGGCAGTGCCGCCGATATACAAACAATTTTTGTTTTGCAAAAAAGGGCAATTCGATCAATTTATAAACTAAATCCGAGATATTCCCTTCGAGAAAAGTTTAAAGAGATTAATGTAATGACTGTGCCCTCTCAGTTTATTTATGAAAATCTGTTATACGCCCATAAAAATGTTAATCTTTTTAAAAAATATCGTGATGTCCATAGTATAAACACAAGAAATAAAGATAAATTTATAGTTCCAGCTACGCGGCTCAAAAAAATAGGGGGTACGTATAAATGCCAATGTATACGTTTTTATAATAAGCTACCAGGTCATGTTCAAGAGCTAAGCATCAATAAGTTCAAATCCTTTGTAAAACGGAAGCTATGTCAAAAAGCTTATTATCATGTCAAACTTTACCTAGAGGACAAAAATGCTTGGGATTAAACTGCTCCAATATAATTTACTCAATGAATGTCGAATTTATGTTGCCTTGTCAGTTCATTATTATTTTTAGCTTATATAGTATACGCCTTGACATTTGTTTATTTTATTTATTTTTTACACCATGACATTTGATTTTTTTTACACTATGACATTTGTTACATTTTTATGTACCTTTTTACACATTGACATTTGTTTTATTTTTATTATTTGACATTGATTATTTTGTAATTTTTATTCTACTTGACATGAATTACTTTGTAATTTTTTATTTTTTTTTACTTTTTATTTATTTTTTTGTCCTATTTTTTTATCAGTTGACATGAATTACTTATTGTAATTTTTTGCTTTTTATTTTTTATATTTTTTGTTTTATTTTGTGTATTTTTTTTTTGTTTTTTTGTGAATGTTAGGACCAATGCAGGCATCTTGTGTTATTTATTATTTAATTGAATTGTCTGACAATTTGAGTACTCTATGCGGCCTACCCGAATGTCCTGTCTTTGGTACTGTTCGTCGTTTCGTTGAGCTCCTTGAGTTATGAGTCGAGCTACACGATAACTGACAAATGCTTGCACTGACTGGACAGGTCCACTCAAATCTGTGTGGTTCTTTCCTTAAAAGACCATTTCAGACACCTGCATGGTCTTCGCATAGCTTGAAAAGTATGATGTCTGGACTTTAAAAGAGACTGTGACCTCTGAGTTTGTTTCGGATGTTTCTTCTCAGAGTAGTCAGGTACGAAACACCGGCCACATCTAGCTTTAAAAAATATGATTTGACGTGTAAAAGTGTTTTTTAACAACCAACTTGCAAAATAAATATCATTTATCATTTATCATTATCATTACAAATGACAGCCGGGACCAACGGCTTTACGTGCTTTCCGAGGCACGGAGGAAACTCGCTATGACTGATGGTCACCCATCCACAGACCAACCTCGGCAAGCACGGCTTAACCCGGAAGATCGGTCTGTGCGGCTGTAATTATTTAGCCACGAGATCCTGGCTGAAGTAAGTTTATAAAAAAAAGTATGTGCCATTTAACACGGCAATAGCGGTCATTCACTCCCACCTACCAAGTTTTTCATCACTAAGCGATAATGACACATAATGTTACCTAAAACTACTAATAAGCGATAGTTGCTTCTATCGCTACAGTATCGTGGTACCAGCCTGCTTGACATACAGGGGTTGTGAATCTTGTGTTGCTCTAATTCAAAATTATTATTTTTTATTTCTAGAAATCAAATTGTGTGCTTATAAATTTACGCGTGACGTAAAAAATGTTCCACTGTGACGGATTTAATGGATGTAGTGATAGGTAACGGCCCTTTTCCCGTCATATGTATTTTCGTCCGCGCGCGGATCTGGTCCGCTCGCGTGCTTCCCGCATCATAGGAAAAACGTGTATGAAATGATAGGATGCGGGCAGCCTGCACGCAGACCATATCCGCATGCGGGTGAAGATACGCATGACAGGAAAAGGGCCCTTAGTGGTTGAGGTATCAGTGTACAAATTTCTGGAAAGTGTGGGTTTGAGTCCAACTCATGGTATACCCGCTCGTGGTCGACCTTTACTTTTATAAGTATTTAAAATTATTATAGAATAGAATATTATACTTTATGGTACACCAAAATGAAAACAAATTTTACAATATTTTTACCGACTTCAAAAAAAAGGAATAATTAGATGCAACGACGATATATTACTAGACTCCTCATGCACGATATAAGGAACAAAAACTATTCTATCAACTCGCTGAGGTACTACGTAAGCGAGGGGGACGGGGTACTGCGTTGTGATTGGCTAACTCAAGGTCTGTTCTGTCTCAACGTATCGCTGCTTAAATTCAAAACGGCCACAAATCGAAAAGTCACTTTTTTGCAGGAGAGCCCGTCAAAGTTTTCATTTCGGTTTTTGTTTATTATTTTTATTAATCAACGTTGTATATCTATGTGTTATATATCATCAGATGTATATTTCAAGCCTCTATGTGTTTGTAATTTGATATTTTCTCTAAGATTACCCAGTCACTAAAAAAATCACATAAGTCCCTTTCGATTATAAAAAAAAATATTTAATGTTTATGAGTTTTATAAATAAAGCAGACGTATTGCTACTTTGGAAGTGTCTCTCGCGCAAACTGTTCAGTTTAGACAAAAATTATGTCAGTAACCTTAATATCATTTTTAAAGACCTATCCATAGACACCCCACACGTATGAGTTTGGTGAAAAAAAAAATTTTGAGTTTCAATTGTAAGTATGGGGGGAACCCCCAAAATTAGTTTTATTTTTATTTTTGTATCTAAATCCTAATGCGGTTCACATTATACATCTACTTACCAAGTTTCAACAGGATAGCTCTTATTATATACTTTCGTAAAAAAGTGGCTGTGACATACGGACGGTCATGACGAATCTATAAGGTTTCCGTTTTTTGCCATTTCGCTACGGAACTCTAATAAGGGTGATACACATTGTTGAAGAATTACAGAACAATCTCACTTCTGTCCCATGCATACAACAAGCTGTTCTCGAGAGTCAAACGAACCGTCTCGAACGCAGGTTTGGTGACTTCCAGCCCCCGAACAAGCCGGTTTACAAAAAGGTTTTATTATCATAGTTCATACACCACATAAACACCCTCCGCTAGATTATAAAGAAGACAGAGGAGTATAATAGAGTCTAACGTTTTTGGACTATAGGAAAGCCTTTGATTCAATCGAAACTTAGGCAGTATTGCAGTCCAACGATGTCATTTCGACTATTGGTATATTGAAGAGTTGGAGTGTTTATTTAGAAACGGCACCATGTCCATCCTACTTCAGGAAGAGAGCACGAAACCAATCCAATTGCAGAAAGAGGTGAGACAGGGAGACATTGTTTCTCCGAAACTGCTCACGAACGTTTCCCAACAGGTGGGCCTTAAAATGAACATGGACAAGACAAAATTCATGTCAAATGTCCATGTGTGCCTCATTTACACCTTACCGATTGTTGTTGGGAATGATACTCTTGAAAATGTAGGCCATAATACTTACCTTGGACAGATTGTTCAGTTAGGGAGGTCCAACTTCGACAAAGAGGTCGTCCGAAGAATCCGACTCTGATGGGCAGTGTTTGGGAAGCTACGTTATAATATCTTCTCGTCGAGTATCTCACAGTGTCTCAAGACAAGGGTGTTTAAAAAGCGTGTGTTGCCAGTGAAGACTTACGGCTCTGGAAAGTGGTAGTTGGCTGCTCGCCTTTTAGAGAGACTAAGAATCACTTAACGAGCAGTGGAAAGAGCTAGGCTCGGAGTTTCTTTACAGAATAAAATCCGGAACAAGGATATTCGGCAAAGAATCAGAGTCATCGAAATAGCTCGTAAAATTTGGAAGTTGAAGTAGCAATGGGTATAATGGGTAAGCCACATTGCTCATAGAACTGACAGCCTATAACGAAGAAAAGATCTCCAGTGGCGACCATCACGGATCGGAAGACGTCTAATAACTTACAATAATGATATTTTCACATTTTGTAATAATTCAAAAGTTCGTTGTTTATATTTTCACTAATACAACTTATTCTTGATTATTTCCTAAATGCGCAGATCGATTACATGATTCAAAAGGATACAAAGGTACGAGTAGACCTAGACCTACAAACGAGTTGCTCTCGTAATACTAAAAAAATAATTTCATTTAATTAGCAAACAAAGAGTTAAATAGTGTTCGTATCAACAAAGAAACTAACAAGAATATTAATATTATGAAGACTGTGAGTACGTGCGTCACTCACTGGGACAGAATATAGCACGGCTCGTCCTTTCTCGATCGCCTACTCGGGTGGATCCATCGCGCTTAGATATGTTTTTAAACCGGGAGTGAGACAGGCCTGGTTTAGGTTGTAATTATTGTGTTAAGTTTTAAATTTAAATATTATTTGTAGATTTGTTTAAATGAATACTGGCACAATCACCATAATTTCATATGCAAAACAGAAGTATTCCAAAATAATGCACTTTTCCTTAAAAGAATAATAATGAAACACATTTTATTCAAACTCAAAATGGACATATCACAAAATACGGCACTTTTCCTTACAAGATTATGACATACTTACATACAATTTTAAAACAATACGGTTGTATTTTGAAATGTGGCCCTTTTTCACATAACAAACGTGCGCTCCCGCTGACTGCAGGGTCGCAACCCGAAATATGGCGGTTTTGATCTGAAGTTAACCACCAAAGTGACAAAATCGAAAAGGGGCGGTTGTGCGATTTGCTCATTTCTAATGCAAAAATACTGGGTGTCTTTTTGGAATATAAAAATATAGGCTGAATTGATACGATTTTTGCTATAAAAACGATTTCAAAAAATTTCGACTTGTGGCCGTTTTGAATTTAAGCAGCGGTATGTTTACGGCTCACAGGAGTGGTCGAAATAAGACGGATATAAGACTTTTTTGCCTAATGTGTTGACAGACATCGGTCGCCTGTTATTAGGAGTCTAGTATTATATCGTCGTTGATTAGATGCGTGTCAAGTCAACACAGAACACAAAAACAAAACAGTAACAAACTCAACAACGATAACAATAAAAGCAAAGAAATTATAGCACAGACCCAAAAAGATTTAAAAGAACCTATAGAGCTGGCATTGGGAAAATTGACATACAAAATTATTGATGCCGTGTGTCAGTAGCACAATCTAGCGTTGCATAGCAACGCGACTACTAGACTGAGCGACTTTTTACCTAGTGGTAAAAAGTTTTGGATCACAACTTTCTTCGTGATGTCCCGTCTATTGCTCGTATTTAGTTTAATGTCTTTGCACAGACCGAACGCAAGCTAACTTCCACACGGAATGTCAAATCAAAATGGCGGCTGCTGCCGCGGGTGCTGCACCCCTGACGCGATGACCTCGTAAAACAAAAACGACATAAGATCAAAATTAGCATTTTCTGTGATGAAATAGTTTTTGTAATTTATTTTAGGAAAAATAAGGTATTTTTACCATCCTGATATCAAAAGAATATTAATATACTTATATCCATACAATATGCACTAACTTTATATTTACTCAGTATTGTATTATAGGTTAATGCAAAATTATATGATGCATAATAATAATATATATTTACTTTTGTTAAATTGTCTCAGTGTAATGTAAAAAGATAAACATGTGTAAAAACGAAAATACAATATTTAAAAAAAAATATTTCGTAGGGTACGCTTGCTAGATTTTCTATTATTTTGGGTTGTGCATTGTGTTGTGTTTGTGGTCATTTTTTACGTATTATGAGACTCAAGCGATGTCAGTTTTGCGACTGTTTGCGACAGATTTGTACGGGTGAAGAGGACGTATCGCTAATATTGAGATATCGGGATGAAAGTCGGAGCAATGACCGCTATTGCCATGTTAAACGGCACATACTATAGTAAAAAATTATCCTTCCTTTTCCATAGCTTATTTATCCATTTACACTCATAAATCACGTTATTTCGATGAAAAATAAAACTGAAGACTTTTACTTCCGTTCGATCAAACAGAATGAAAAAGTTCAGAAAAAGTTCAACTAACGTGACTCTCTGTCAATTTTGCACAAACGTTCCTTGAATTTATTGTGTAAGTTTTGTGTTTTGTTTAGACGGGTTTTTGGGTAAATCCCCTAAAAATGGGATGAAAGAAATTGGGAAATTAACGAGAAAGTAGGTCTGCGGCGCCCCTTCGTATTCGGCGCCCCTGGGCGGTCGCCTAACCGCGCCTTACCCTAACGCCGGTACTGGGGCACTACCTGGACACAGGCCCCCACCAGGCTGCGACGCACTGAGCGTACTTTTTAAAATAGTAGATATTGTTCAGCAGTCAGGTTTTTCCCAACTAAATTTATTAGGTGGGAACATACTCGTAACACGGGAGTATTAATTATTAAAAAACAAACCGTTTCAGTTTCAGGTACTGGTGCAGTCTGACTGTATATCCTGTCGCAGAAGCTCTGCGTCATCTCCTGTTCATCATCGAATGAGTTGAAGAAGAAATTCAGCATCGTCGGGAACCACATTGCGAACGTATTGTTGCTGGAAATTGTTAATTAGGTCTAACTAACACCAATAAAATCATGCGTATGTACGCTGTGTGTGCCTAATGACAGCGCCTCCCAGGTAGGAAACCACGTTATTGAGCGCCATAAAATCGACCAATCTTTAGTGGGCCAAAGCCTACTGGGGTCGCGGGACTGTCTCATCAGGTACCCGTGGCCCTGGAAAGTAAAGGGCTATTGAAGGATCACCATAGACACATGAAAATATTTCTAGGAGCAAAACTTAAAAATAAAACGTAGATTAGATACACTTACAATACACACGACCTTTACGTTCCAGGGTCACGATTACCAGTTTAGACAGTCCCGCGACCCTGGCAGGTGTTTGCCAGTCTCACTTATATTACAAGCCCATTCAAGCTAGCATAGAACAGTCACCGTGGCCATTACTAAGAAGTTCGTGACGAAAACAACTTAATTGCACTTTAGCCCTCCTGGATATCGAACCCAGGACTTAAGCATTTATGCTTACGAGCACTAGACCAATGAGCATAACTTATTTTAAGTACTAAACTGTGTCCCACTACTGGGCAAAGACCATTCTCATCCCAAACCTCACTATTTCAGACAATAACTTTACGTTAAATTATGTGGTAGCGCCTAGCAAATTTATAAAAGCAATAAAAAAATACTTACGTACTGCAACATAGTGCTATAAGAAAAAACAGTTGCATAGTCCTCCAAAGTAATGGCGGCTTGAATATCGGCACTGTGTGCTCTGCTAATGATGTCCAGAAGGAACTGCTCTGCTTTGCTTCTGTGTGGGATATCAGTATGTGTTTTACCTGAAAATTGTTAATATTACAAGCTTACATTATTAGTTTCAATTGTCCCGTTGTCTGTAGGTAATCAAATCTCGAGGAAAGTTGATGACACAAGGTTTGTTTTTGATTGTGTTTGAACTTTTTTGCAGTCATATATCGCATAACAATACCATATTTTGATGACATAATGCTGATCTGATGATGAAGCTGGAAGGTGGCCATAGGAACTTTGTGATGAAACGACAAACCCCATCGAGTTCAACTCTTTCGACTGGCGAATACTTTGTCTTTAGTACCTAGTTCTTTTTATTTTAACCGACTTCGCTAAAAATGAGGAGCGGTTAACATTGAAGAGATTCGGGTTGTATGTGTTTGGGAACACAGACACAGGTCGTGAGTTCTACTCCTTTGCTTTGGGCATTTTGAGGGAAAATTGGAAGAGCTTCGTGCGAATTGCTGGAATGGCTACTAAAGGAATGATACTCCAACAGATGATAATTCAACTTACCGGATACCCATCCTTCCTTCCTCCATTAATCTTATAGATCTTCTCCAGCACCTCCAAAGCCTGGACATGGTGTCCTCGACTGGCCAGGTATTTGGGACTCTCCTCCAGCCAGAACATTGAGAAAGCCCCCAGACCCAGAGGTAACGCCAGGACCAACGTGTAGAGACGCCAGGGTCGAAACGTGATATCGAACCATGGAAGTGGCAGGTTGAAGTTCAGAGGCAGTATTAGATATGCTAAGGCTGGAAGACAAGATATTGAAGTTAAGTTTGCATTCGATATAAGACTGAGTTTGAGTTGGACCCTTTTGACACTAGGCGACGCAATAGTCTTCGATATCTTATGCCGCATTTACATTCAGCCGTAGTGAGCAGGGAAATGGGCAGGGAAGTGGGCAGGACGAGTGTGTAAACGCGATACTTCTCATGCCACTACCATTGCCACTCGCGCTGCCCGGCGCTCCCCAAAATGGCGGTTTTTTGTGCGGAAATCTTTGGGAGTCTTTGTCGACTTTGGTATCCAGGTGACTATCGTACATATATACAATACAAATCCATAGAGGTTCGTACAGAGCCACGCGTCAATTTATTCCACAGACATAAGTTATTGGAGTCTTGCATAGTGTTGTGTACGAAGGGGCGCAGACGATAAAAGCAGACGACGGCGACATGATACAGCGACATGCTGCAACGAAGGTAATCACAGGTAGGAACACAAACAGTTGATAATCTGGATAATCAATGAAACACATGGTATACTGTTTATCCGCATTACATTACCGTGGGATAATTTCAATTCAAATAGCCAGTGAAGGACCTATGGCCGGTGGAGCAGACAAGTCCTGGAGTGGAGACGGCTTTCAGCTAGACGGACCGAAGACCTTAAGAAGGTGGCTGGAATAGACTGGATGCGCAAGGCGGAGGACAGGGTGATGTAACACAGCCTGGGAGAGGCCTACGTCCAGCAGTGGAGTGTGATAGGCTGAGTTGATTAAACAGCTAGTAATGATGAACTTATTATAAACAGTTTTATGAACTATTGCTCCAAGTACAGTCAGCTTCAGAGAAAGGTCCTTTCCACTGTGATGTCACTACCAAAGGGGGTGACCGTACCACTTGGAATACTTACTAAAAGAAACCACTTCTGAAGCCAAATTGAAGGAGTTCAAAACCTGCAGGAACTGACTCCGGTATCGCACCACGGTGCACTCGCCCAGGATGGTCATACAGAGAGTAAAGCTTGCTGTGGAGCTGAAACAAGCATAACAACTAGTTCAACATCATCAGCCTATAAAGTTCCCACTGCTGGGACACAGGCCTCCTCTCTGTGAGGAAGTGGGCCATAATCCACCACGCGGGCCGAGTGCGGGTTGGTAGATGTCACATTTATTATCTTCGAATTTTTGGTTCTAGGACATGCCGGTTTCCTCTCGATGTCACGGTAAGGAAATAATCCCGCGACCCCGGCAGGCTTTGGCCCTCGGAGAGGGGGGCCCCGTCATTATGCTGACGCTCTTTGAGGCGCGCGTGGGACACAACGCGCCGTCGACCCGGGCATGGTCCTTGGTCGGGCAGCGAGTTGCCCTTTACTCGCTGCCCGCATGCCCGCGCCTACGGTGGCCGGAGATCGTCTCGCGACGTCCGTCGCCGTGGGCGTGCACCACTGCGGGTGGGGCGGAGGGAGGACACTGTCCTCTCTCGCTCGCGGCCCGCCTCCTCCTTAGCGAGCATTACTGCTTCGCAGAAGGAGGCGACCGCTTCCCACTCCGTCTCGCCCCGCAGCATGGCCGCGACCAATGCTGGGCGCGAGAGGTCTCCGCCTATCGCAGCCGTGAGGACACGTCGGTGCCCCGCCCAAGCTGGGCAGTCTTGCACCGTATGCTCCACCGTGTCCTCCGGGCGAACTTGGCAGTGGTGACACCCAGGCGTTTCCTCCTTTCGAGTAGGTAGTACTTAGTGTAACTAGTTAGAGGAGCCATTCTAGGGCATTTTTATTTAAGTCTAGCCATTGCCTCTATCTTTGAAACAAAATTCATGAAAATCGGTTCGGCTGTTACGACGTGAATATGGAACATAATTATTATATATACAAACAAACTGTTTTACTCTTTCAAGCACCAAACAAACTGTTTTACTAAATGGATTTGGATGAAATTTCGTCCGCAAATAGTGTACCTATAGTGTAAATTGACACTTATAATACTTTTTATCCCGGTTCTCGTGAGATAATTTTAGAGATACACCCAGGTGAAGCCGCTGGCAACACTTAATTTAAGAATAAAATTCGACGAGCTTGAATAAAGGACTTTTTATATCATCAAAGATGTGAATGGTCGAAAGCCAATAAATGATTAACAGAACATGACATTGCGCAGATATTCGAACACGTTTTTAGCATTTCACATTGTCATAAGTACCTACCTACGTATTGTAAATATCTACGATTATGATATTGTCCGTATTGACGTCTATGGCCAATTAATCTCTGACATAGCATATTTTTATGATATAATTATAATTATGGCTAATTCTCATAATCTCTAGACAGACATATATCGACGCTTGAAAGGCAAAAATTACCAAGCGACATGTAGCCAACTTTACAGGAGAGCATTTTAAAGTTTTTATTTTTGGAAAAAAAATCGTATAAAATCACCTATTTGTCATAATTACGTAATTCCAACGAATTTTAAATAAACCTTACAGGCTTAATAAACTGGCATTTAAAGATTATGGATTTTCTCATTAGTTTATGAAATAATGTCGGTTGGTAATAATTTTTATCAAAATCACAAACAGGTAAAAGTTACTTACCGACATCAAAATTTCATGGTAAAACAAGCAAAATTAACTAAACCCGATTATTTTATTATTGTGTTTGAAGAAAAATGACTTATCCTGAATTGGCGCATGTTTAACTTACAAGTAAAATGATCTGAATAGAAAACAAATATACTTTTCTACCAGCCAATTTTAACCATGGTACAAATTAAATAAGGTTAGTGTAGGGTTTTTTTGAATAAGTAACAATAAATTTAGGTTTTAATACACATAATCAAAAACTTTTGGTGTAAGGTTTTCGTCACCATCATCGCAGTTTTCAATGTTTCACTGGATTTGACACGTGTCAACTCTCGCACCGTATTCTGCAATTCGAAATTATTGATTTGAAAACAAAATACATAGCATTATTTCAAAGAAGAAACGGTTAACTTGTTTCGAATACAGTCGTTGCCTTGAAGATTTATCAGTTTCTTTTTTTTTAATTAGTTGTTTTCCTTTATTTTGCCTTATATGATTACTTCCCAGAATTTGATTCTTATTAGGAACGCTATCGAATAGTGTAATAGTACAGGATCTAAAAGCCAATCATGCAATTTTAGTCAAAATCAGCCTCGAGACTCCTTTCAACGTTTTTCAATATTCGTCATAGTTTCGTATAATTATGGCCATCCACGCCCAGTTAAAAAAATCATTCCGTATATCGCAATCAAATTCATCATCATCATATCAGTCGTAGGACGTCCACTGCTGTAAATAGGCCTCCCCCATAGATTTCCAATAGGACCGGTTGGAAGCTGCTTGAAGCCAGCGCGATCCTGTGATTTCATCAGATCGTCTGTCCACCTTGCAGCGTTGCCTTGGTTCGTGGTCTCCATTCGAGAACCTTGCAGCCTCATCAGTCATCAGTTCTGCTTGCTATGTGGTCTGCCTACTCCTCAGGTTTGCTGGGCTATGTCGGCAACTTTAATTCGTCTACGAATCTTTTCATTGCTGATTCGATCACGCAGAGGGACTCCGAGCATAGCCCTCTCCACAGCTCGTTGGGCTACCTTGAGCTTACTAATGAGGCCTGTAGAAAGAGACCACGTTTCGGCGCCATAAGTCGTCACACATTTGCCGACAACTTTGAGGCACTGAGGTATTCCGACGAGGAAACGTTACGCAGTTTCCCGAACGCTACTCGGCCATATTGAATTCGGCGGTTGACCTCTTTTTTGAAGTAGCGATATATTTGAAAAGGGCATAAGACAAAGAGACGTGATATCATACAAACGTGATAAGTTGTTGACTCGTATGTCTACTTGGATCAAACCGTCGGATTAGGTAGGTCTACTACCTCCTCACGTCTGTATGCAACGACGATATAATACTAGACTCGTAATAACAGGCGACCGATGTCTGTCAACACATTAGGCAAAAAAGTCTTATATTAGTCTCATTTCGACCAATCCTGTGAGCCGTAAACATACGTTGAGACAGAACAGACCTTGAGTTAGCCAATCACAACGCAGTACCCCGTCCCCCTCGCTTACGTAGTACCTCAGCGAGTTGATAGAATAATTTTCGTTCCTTAGATCGTGCATGCGTAGTCTAGTATTATATCGTCGTTGTCTGTATGATATCACGTCTCCTTGTCTTATGCCCTTTTCAAAGACAGAGCTTTCCAACTCTGCACCTGTACTCGGGCTGACATATTATTATAGTTCAAGCACCTAAACACTAAAACCGAAAGGATAAAATCCGGAACATGGATATTCGGCGAAGAACCAGAGTCACCGACATAGCTCATAAAATTTGCAAGTTGAAGTGGCAATGGGCAGGCCACATCGCTCGTAGAACTGACAACCGATGGGGAAGAAAAGTTCTCGAGTGGCGACTACGGACCGGAAGACGCAGCGTAGGCAGGCCTCCCACTAGGTGGACCGACGACATCGTGAGGGTCGCGTGCAACCGATGGATGCAAGTCGCGAATTGTCGTTCGGCATGGCGGTCTAAGGGGGAGGCCCTGGTTCAGCAGTGAACGTCTTCCGGCTGATGATGATGATGACCTAAACAGTTGACCCTTCACCACAGAGCAGTGGTGTAGTATTGGTCCCGACTTACGAATTGTAGGTCGTGGGTTCGAACCCCGCCAGGCGCATTACTTTGTGTAATTTATTTCATCACCACTGCTCTCAACTCGTGAGGTAACCGGCATGTCCTAGAACCAAAAATTCGAAGACATGTGACATCTACTAACACGCTGGGCCCGCGTGGTGGATTATGGCCCATTCCCTCTCACAGAGAGGAGGCCTGTGTCCCAGCAGTGGGAACATCATAGGTTGATGATGATGACCTAAACACTTTGACATACCGATAGTCAATACTACATCGTTGGAGAGATTCAAAAAACTGCCCTGTTCCCCACGTCTCCACTAATTTTAAGGCTTTCTCATAGTCCACAAACGCTTAACTTAAGGGCAAGTTATACTCTCCGGTCTTCTGTATAACTTTCCGCAGCGTGTGTTTGTGGTTTATGGTAGCCTTTTCGGAAACCGGCTTTTTTGGAGGGCTGGAAGTCATCAAACCTGCGGTCGAGACGGTTCGCGATGATGTTCCCTCGAAAACAACTTATAAACATGGCTGAAGAGCGAGATAGATCTGTAATTTCTTAATAAGGTGTTGTCACCCTTCTTAAAGAATAGAATCACCAATTTCCACCCGCTTTCAAAAGCTCTGAAGTGATTCCATCTTCACCCGGCGCCTTATTGTTTTCAGCTGATTAAGGGCTATCCTAATTTCGTAAAGGCTGTTGCCCTGGATGTCTTCAATGTAGTGTCGGGTTAGCTTGGCTCTGTGGCCACGCTGCTAACAGGTTGACAGCCGAAACGTATAGCTGTGCATAAAACTTTTCGACTTCCTTCAATACCTCTGCTTTCTTTGCATCTTCTCGTTTCAGCTTTGTCAGCTGGCTTTGCCCAATATCTCAATAGATCTCTCTTTAATGTGGTGTTTATCGTGCCGCAAGGCTTTTGAAGTCTATTGATCTGCCTATATGACTCGGCGTCACCGAAAATCTGCAGTCTATAAATAAGCGTCGATCAGTCATGAGGTTGAGGGTGTGATTGGAAAGTTTCTGAGGTCTATTTGCACGGCAGGGTCAAAAAACTTAGAGCCTACCGTTTGGTCAGCTTCCACGAAACTGTTATTAATCTCGTCCACTACTGCAAAATTTTCGTAAAATAAATTCTTATTTAGCTACTGGGATAAAAAAAAAACCCAGTAGTTCGATAATGGAACGTGACAATGGAACTACTGGGATTCGGCGCAAAGTTTTAGGTGAAATTAAATCCGGTTAAATATTTATCGAACTTATGATAGGCAATACGAGTAGGTGATACATCAATATTTCGAGCTACGCAACGTACTTAACTGCGATGCGCGCGATCACGAACTGCCTTAGCGACAGTTGAGTGAAGACTAATCAAAATTTATTTGACCAACAGCCATTAATGTTCTGCTTTACAACGCGTACTTGCGACAAAACAAAATTGGTGCAACGGGGATAAACTGATTTTTATACAAATTTCATATCGGTAATAGTTACCTAAGTGACAAAAACTGTAAAAAAAACGGCAGGTAAAATATTACCAAACGACAAAATTTATCTTTTTTAGGCAGGAAAAATAGTACTATATTACGTTTTAAAGCACATTGTATTTAGGAAGAAAATACTAAGTGAAAATGAATACATAACTAAGGTGTGTTAAAAAGTCTTAAATGAAGAAAAATATAAAATAATATTCAGGCAAAATTTCCTAAGCAATGCTCATACAACAGATTGCATAAAGTAAAAAATACCTAATGTTAAAACGCATTAGTTCAAGTCAAGGCAAAAGTTACTAAATGTAAAAACTTGAAATAGAATATCTACCAAGTGAAGCTTATTCATAAATCGGTAAAATTTTTGTCGCTTGTTCGCCGAAATTGGTGAAAATGTGTATTTTTTTAAGTTACCAAGCGACAGCAAAAGTCTTCCTAGCGGTACGAGAGTAGGATCAATCGACGCAGAATTTTTTTCTGATTTCAATGATATATATAACTCAATATCGCCCAAAATGTCGCTTGGTAACTTTTGCCTTTCAAGCGTCGATATGTTACACTGTGATAAATGCAAATTATTTAGATATCAGATAAAACGATTTCATTGGTCAAGAGTGTGTCGCCCTGGAGAATAAAACCAATTCCTAGAATATGACACCATAACCCAGTAGTTCAATTATTTTTACTTTTCTCCCCCCCTTAATGGTTTTTATAGCGTGGTAAAATCATCAAATGAGCCCTCCCACCCAGGGCTGGGCAGGAGAGACTGTCAGACTTGTACTAACTAAAATCCACGGTGTCCTTCAATAGCCCTTTTCGTTCCGGGTCACAGTAATTCGTTAGTCCCGCGACCATCACTACAAGCCACCGAACTATAATAGGTGCTATAACGGGAATAGATTTGAATTATATTTTTGTTCTTGTTTGGACAACTCGTTAAAATTTTTATAAGTGCTCAAACGAGAATACAATAGCTTCTCTTAACAAAGGTGCCTTGAAAATAGTTACGAAATGTAGTATGTATATTCGGCTAAAAAAGCTTTTATTAGACTTTTACTAGAAGGAACCCTGAAATTGTAGATTTCTATAGCTAATTTTTTATCAAATATCTAAATACTGAAGCTTAACGTAATAACAATTACTTCGTAATAAAATGATATACGATGGCAATCATTGATGATTTTAATAATCTAATACATTATATTATTGACAGATATATAGATATTAGCACGTGGCAAGTTGCTGATTAATGCGTGAACAATTCGTCAATTTGACCATTACAGGCACTTCTGAATTGGAAGCTACCTACAGTTCCAGTCACAAGGCATAATAACTTATGAACACTTATGAAAGTAAAGTAGGTGCTCATTCCAAACCGTAGGTCTCTATGGAGAAGAAAGGGCAAGAAACTCCTTGTAGAATCCAGAAAAATGTAGATCTCTGACACTCTTTTAAATCAAAATATTATTACAAAATCTTGCAAACATCCTACTTAATATTATAAATGCGAAAGTTTGTGAGGATGTAGATATGTATGTGTATGTGTATGTAGGTATGTTTGTTACTCTTTCACACAAAAAACACTGAACGAAATTGGCTAAAATTTGGTACACAGATAGTTTATAACCTGGATTAACACATAGGATAGTTTTTATCCCGATATTATGTTTCCGTGGGATAATTTTCGAGTTTTAGCGGGTGAAGCCGCTGGCAACAGCTAGTCATTCATATTGCTAAGTTATACATAACTGGGAACAATGTAAAAAGACATGCACCACGTTAAAAGTGTCCAGTCTGGACATCATCTGTACTCAAACAAAAAAAGAAGAATTTAACAAAGTGGTCCAGTTGTCATCAAGAAATTGGGAAACATACAAAAAGGTTATAACGATGAAATACATACAAAGTACAGCCAATCAGCTTAACAGTGAGCATGAACAGCCAGCTGGGAGCAAAGCTACTAACTGCTGCGAAAAGGAACCCGACGGCAGTGGACGCCAGCAGGGCACGCCGTCTACCACGCGTGTCTGCGTAGTAGCCCCAGGGGAACGCAAAGACTACACCTGGAACATACATTATTAGCTAAAACTTTTATGTTCAACCGAATTGTTAGCCCCTTCGTACACAACACGACGCAAGTCTCCGATACCTTGTCAATGGATACTTTGGTATCCATTGACTCGTGCGTGTGTGTGGACGTCTATAGATTTGTATTACGGTAGTCGCCTGGATAACGAAGTCGTATGTATGGTATCGGAGACCTTGTCGCGTTGTGTACGAAGGGGTTTAGTGCTAACAGGTGGCCTGCCATATTTCCAGTGAGTGAAAGAGACACAGATATACAAGTCACTTCGTTCATTCACTGGAACTACTCTGACTTTAGGACTTCATGGTAGGCCACCTGGGGGGGTATTACAACGTCTTAAAACCAGTCTTATTCGGTTATTCCGGCGAGTGAAAGTGACAGAGTTATACAAGTCGTCTAGCGCCATCTCGTTCACTCACTGGAACAAGCCTGGTTTTAAGACGTTGTAACACTCCCCTTGGCATACATAAAAATAATCAGCCATTATTTGGAAAGCTGGCAAAAAAAAAAACACTGTTGTATGGGAGCCTCCTTAAATATCTTGTTTATATTGTTCTTTAGCATTTGTTGTTATCGCGGCAACATAAAGACATCTGTGAGTGAGAGTTTTAAACTGTCTAACTATCTCGGTTCACGATATAAAGCTGAAAGACGGACAGCCAAGCGGATAGCAGTTAGCCCCTTCGTACACTAGGCGACGCAAGTCTCCGATACCTTACGATTTTGGTATTCATTGACGCGTGCTTGTGTTCGAACCTCTATGGGTTTGTATTGCGATAGCCGCTTGGATACCGAAGTCGTAAGGTATCGGAAACTTGAGTCGCCTTGTGTACGAAGGGCCTTACAGGTAGACTAAAGCCTCGTTCCCCACCCCAAAAGGAAGTTTCAATAAACAGAAAAAAAAAATACCTGCAAATGGTGCTGAAGCCAATATCCCGATCTCTTTGAGCCCCATCTTGAGGTCACAGCTGGAGGCCGCCACCACCGTCGCGAACCCGAACATATCCAAGGCGCAAGCATTGGCGATGATACAGCATGCTGTCAGAAGTAGGTAGTTGTAGCGGCCATGTCCTGAAAGAAAATCCAGTTGACTGTTGGAACAAGCTTGGTTGTAGGCACCCCGTATAGGTCCGCCTGGTTGGAGACCACCCACTCGCATAAAGAGAAGTAAGTAGCTCATCCACAGATGCAGTTGAGATAGGTTTTAAAGTAATAATAGGCTATTTTAATCAAAAATATGAATTAGTCCCAAATATACAACATGTAACATAATTAACGCACATCCTGAAATTAGTTTGTTCAGAATCGTTTACTGAATCGATTTCTATCATTTTTAATATAGGTAATTTTTTTATCAAAAATTATTAACACTACGAAAATTATTGTCACATTACCCCTGGACAGTCAAAACAAACTAAGATAGACGGTAAATCATGGCAACAAGACTTAAAAGTGCAATTTTATTTGTATTAATACAAAATTCCGTCATTCAATACAAAATAAAGAAAATTAAAAATAATTTAGTTAATAACAATGCATTTACATGTTAAATTAAAAATTCAATAAATGTATTATGATTATAACATAAAATTCTAATTGGGGTGTCTGAGGGTATGCGTTAATTACGTTAATTGTTGTAGATTTAAAAAAAAAATTGACCCGTATTTTTTCTTTTGCTACGTAATTGTAACCCAAAATTAACTAAGATACAATCGCAATTTCAACGCCGACAGTAGATTATATAGTTGTCCTTTTTTTTTAGGTGGTAAAATCATCAAATGAGTCCTCCCGCCCTGGGTGGGGCGGAAGGGACTGTCAGACTCTTACTGACTAAAATCCACCCGTGTTCCTTCGGATGCCCTTTACATTCCAGGGGCACGGTATCCTAGGTTAAGAAAAACCCGCGACCCCAGCAGGCATTTGGCGCGAAACACGACGCACCACCGACCCGGGCTTGGTCCTTGATCGGACGGCGAGCAACTCATTACTCACCGTCCGCAAGCCCGCTCCGCCGCTGTGCCCTCAAATCTGCTGATCAGAGGGACACGCGTTGGACCGTCCACACGACAGGCTATTCGCATACGGGCAAAGAGACCCCTTAGGCACACAGTGCCTAAGGAAGAGTTTTTGCCCGCATCCCAGGGTGCACCGGCCCGAAAAACTGGTCTTCCCCCCGGACGTTTCCGAGAGGGAACTCCAGTCCAGGGGCGCACGTGGAGGTTTCCTGTCTTAGCAGCCCAGACTATACGAGTAGTTTTCCTTAGGGAATCACAAATGTAATGTTAAGTTTTCATCAACATCAGCCGGAAGACGTCCACAGCTAAACAAAGGCCTTCCCCAAAGACCATCGCCGAACGCCGAACGACAATTCGCCACTTTCATCCATCGGTTGCCCACGACTAAGTTTTAGTTAAGTTCACGTTAAGTCTTAGTTTAAACAAATTTGTAATTACCAGTCAACTCCACAGCCTCATCGTAAGTGTATGCGTCTCCGCTCTTAACAGCAATATCATCAACATCTCTCTTACACTCTGTTGTTTTCTCTTCCATTATGAAAGCTGTCGCGTTGACTATTATCTAAAAGCGACGAAGATCAAGAA
Source organism: Agrotis clavis (assembly GCA_954870645.1). Lineage (NCBI taxonomy): Eukaryota > Metazoa > Arthropoda > Insecta > Lepidoptera > Noctuidae > Agrotis > Agrotis clavis. The sequence continues at coordinate 24,150,687 of OX940928.1, read as the reverse complement.
ACCTGCGATTGCAGATAAGGCCCTTCATACACAAGGCGACACAAGTTTCCGATACCTTACGACTTCGGTATCCAAGCGGCTATCGTAATACAAACCCATAGAGGTTCGAACACAAGCACGCGTCAATGAATACCAAAATCGTAAGGTATCGGAGACTTGCGTCGCCTAGTGTACGAAGGGGCTAAGATGTTGTATCTTATCTACCTGTTATCGAAGTCTTCATTTCATCTCGTATAATATTCTAAACAAAACAAACACTAAAGATTACATTTATTATTAGATATTTGAATGTTTTTTTGTTACTGTTATTTTTATTATGTCACAGACAAAACTGTTTATCGGTCAAAGCCAGTGTTCGCTGATTTTAGTCGAAAATTATTTGGAGATGAAACGTGTTTCCTCTTTATCTTTTCTAAGCGGTTCGTAAAAAGTCGGATTACCTCAATTTTAACCGACTGTATTTTTCTAAATTGTTTAAGATTTTAACCTCAGAGCTCCGACCTTAATTAACCGATTTAATAAACCTTTTTAACCGATTTCAAAGAAAGGAGGAGGTTCTCCACTTCCGAAAGATAATAGTCCAAGAGCTACTGAACCCTGCGACTAACGGTCTTCCTGTAAGGATAGAAATTTGTACACGTAATATTTATAGCATGCTAAGAGCAATAGCGACGACCTGGCAGGCGTCAGCCGTGCACATCATTAGACAATTTAATTTTCAAAGTGTAAAAAAAAATGAAAAAAAAAAATTGTTCCTGTAAGCTTAAAAATTTAACAGGATGTAGTTTATTTATTGTAAATCTTGGAAAAAAAATGACAGGCGATTACAAGGTGCACAAGTATGTGACAGGCGAATTGAAAAGTGCAAAGTTGATGAAGAAAAATAAACTTTCTCCTGTAAGATCAAAATTATCTCGCGTTTGGCTGAACTGATTTTGATGCCGTTTTCAGAAAAGTGTGCGTTACATTCCGAGAATGGTTTTAATATACACGGTGAATTTTTCAACTGGGCGTGGATGGTTATCTCCGGAACAATGAGGAATATCGAAAAACGTTGAAAGGAATCTCGAGGCCGATTTTGACGAAAATAAAACTGCATCGTTGGATTTTAGAAAAATCAATAATCCTGGCCAGGAATCGAACCCGCTGATTTTGGAAAAAAAATCACAGCCTGCATTATTACACCATTCGATAGTGTTGCTAATAAGGATCAAATTCTGGGAAGTAATCATATACGGCAAACTTTAGGAAAACGTATAATTGAAAAAAAACCGGCCAAGTGCGTGTCGGGCCACGCACAGTGTAGGGTTCCGTAGTTGCCCATCAAAATACTTATGCGAATTAACTAAACTGATTCGCTGAATTTAATTTTAAAGAGAAGAATTTGCAAAATCGGTCCAGGAGTCTTTAAGAAATCGGGGAAAATACATAAAAAAAAGATTACGACGAATTTAGAACCTCCCCCTTTTTTGAAGTAAGTTAAAAATAGTTGACGATAAAAACCTACCTATCCCCAAAAAACATACCGTAAAAACATACCTATTACAGCTGTAAAAATAAAGTTGACAAACTTACATTTGCAGTTGAAGAGCTTGTTCTCCGATACATTTTGTTTAGGAAAATATGTTATCCAAGTACATTTTATAAGTTGGTCGACTATTACTCGTAAAGTTGTAAAGCCTACTTAGTCATGATGATTTTCTTTTAAACTTCGTTATATATACTACTATTGTGAATTTTTTCACACCCCCAAACATAATCGTTTAGCTGGTAGAGGGGGGGACACTCGAGTCGAGCAAAATTTAGCACTTTAAAGCTTAATATTTCACAAACGAATTTTTTTATCAAAAAATTGTTCATGGAAACTATCAATATTTTTTAAAGACCTATTTAATGATACCCCACACTAAGGGGTACGCGAGAAAAAAAAAAACATTCCCTCTTTACGTGTACAGGAGGTACCCTAAAAAAAAATATTTTACGAGATTTTATTTTACCACTTTTTCGGCACAACAAATCCGTATATTTACACCAAATTACAGCTCTCTAGTACTGTGCGTCTCTGAGCTAAACTGCGGACAGACGGACGGACGGACGGACATGGCGAAACTATAAGGGTTCCTTGTTGACTACGGAACCCTAAAAAGAAACTGATGAATGATCAAGACGATAACTGTATTCGGAACATAAGTTAACCGTTTCTTCTTTGAAATAACTCTTATTTTTGTTCAACTCAATAATTTCGCATTGCTGAATACACTGGGATTGTTGAGACATCAAATCCACTGAATTATTGAAAACAATTATAAATAAATTATGGCTCAGTAGAACATAGTAACATAGAAATATAGCAATTTCATGAAAATCTGCTATTTCCTTAAGTTTGCCTTATATGATCACTTCCCAAAATTTGATCCTTATTAGCAACACTATCGAATGGTGTAATAATACAGGCTGTGATTTTTTTTCCAAAATCAGCGGGTTCGATTCCTGGCCAGGATTATTGATTTTTCTAAAATCCAACGATGCAGTTTTATTTTCGTCAAAATCGGTCTCGAGATTCCTTTCAACGTTTTTCGATATTCCTCATTGTTTCGGAGATAGCCATCCGCGCCCAGTTGAAAAATTCACCCTGTATATTAAAACCTTTCTCGGAATGTAACGCACACTTTTCTGAAAACGGCATCAAAATCAGTTCAGCCAAACGCGAGATACTTTTGATCTTACAGGAGAAAGTTTATTTTTCTTCATCAACTTTGCACTTTTCAATTCGCCTGTCACATACTTGTGCACCTTGTAATCGCCTGTCATTTTTTTTTCCAAGATTTACAATAAATAAACTACATCCTGTTAAATTTTTAAGCTTACAGGAACAAGTTTTTTTTTTCATTTTTTTTTACACTTTGAAAATTAAATTGTCTAATGATGTGCACGGCTGACGCCTGCCAGGTCGTCGCTATTGCTCTTAGCATGCTATAAATATTACGTGTACAAATTTCTAACCTTACAGGAAGACCGTTAGTCGCAGGGTTCAGTAGCTCTCCAGCTATAAGTTAGTTTACACTTTTTCGGTGGTTTTTGAAGACGGTTAGTTTATAATAAGACATCTTATCTTACTAATATTATAAATGCCATAATTCATGAGAATAGATTGTGGTTTGTAAAAATTACTGAACGAATTTGGATGAAATGGTTTATGGCCTGGATTAAAACATAGGATTTTTTTTTCGATTTTATGTTCCTGGTATAATTTTGTTGTAGAGGGCGAACCTGCTGGGAACAGCTAGTACATAATTATAAGCTTTTCGATAAATATCAGCAAATCATTCGAGATTGCTGCTATCGAAGGTGCATTGTTTACGCAATTTTTAAACAACCATCACGCCTGTATCCTCTAAAAAAAGGGGTACGCAGATATTATGTATCACGGTTACCTACATCTTTTTTTTATCGCGGTAAAATGCACGTGTTAGAAATATAAGATGGTGTGTGTGAATAGAATGTGTATTTCTGGGTTTATTGACCATAATATCGACTTTATTGTCAAGCTTTAGATATCAGGATGGTAAAGGTACAATTCCGAGACGGGCCGCAGACTGCAACCGCAGGCGACACTGTGGCTACCGGCTGCGGTTACCGCAATGCTGCCTGCGGTCGCTATTCCAACTGCGACTGCATGCCGTGGCTGCACAATGCACAGAACCGTGCCTCAGTTGTTCCAATAGCTTCATGCGAGACAGAATGTTAGATAACGCTACCGATAGTGTACTAATGTGTCTTTTACTAGAAGAGGAAGATGATGACTTGTTGTTATTATATGCCAAAAGAAAAAGAAAAGCACCTAATCTTTTTTTTTAAAGTCGAACCAAAGAAGGAAGTTATTCTATTAAGAACTGGATGACCAGCTACAATGTTAATAAGTTTTTCTTCATCGTCATCCGAAAAAGTCGACATTAAGGTACAATTCCAAGACGGGCCGCAGACCGCAAACTGCAACAGCAAACTGCAAGCGACAACACTTGTTTCTATGAACATCTATGAAATTGATTCCAAGCGCGGCAACACTGCTGCCTGCAGACGCAACGCGCAGCGTGCGGCCGCGGCGCGCAGCGACCGCAGACTGCAGCGCAAGTCGTGTCGCGAACCGCAGAGACTTCACACGTATAATGTCGACTTTTTCGGATGACGATGAAGAAAAACTTATTAACATTGTAGCTGGTCATCCAGTTCTTAATAGAATAACTTCCTTCTTTGGTTCGACTTTAAAAAAAAAGATTAGGTGCTTTTCTTTTTCTTTTGGCATATAATAACAACAAGTCATCATCATCTTCCTCTTCTAGTAAAAGACACATTAGTACACTATCGGTAGCGTTATCTAACATTCTGTCTCGCATGAAGCTATTGGAACAACTGAGGCAACGTTCTGTGCATTGTGCAGCCACGGCATGCAGCCGCAGTTGGAATAGCGACCACAGGCAGCATTGCGGTAACCGCAGCCGGTAGCCACAGTGTCGCCTGCGGTTGCAGTCTGCGGCCCGTCTCGGAATTGTACCTTTATACGTGTGAAGTCTCTGCGGTTCGCGACACGACTTGCGCTGCAGTCTGCGGTCGCTGCGCGCCGCGGCCGCACGCTGCGCGTTGCGTCTGCAGGCAGCAGTGTTGCCGCGCTTGGAATCAATTTCATAGATGTTCATAGAAACAAGTGTTGTCGCTTGCAGTTTGCAGTTGCAGTTTGCGGTCTGCGGCCCGTCTCGGAATTGTACCTTTAATGTTATTTATTTACTGTATGTTAAGTATCTCTTAGGACTTTTGTACAGGAATGGGTTTATAAAGAAAAGCACAAAATCAAGACTAGGGTATTTATTACCAAGCTATCTCCGTTCGCAAACCCTAGGTCCTCGTGGAGAAGAACGGAGAAACAAACTCCACGGCAACATATTTTATCAGTAGACACATTTATAAAACATACAATATCAGTACTATTCAGATCATAATAAATATCGATTAACTTACATTTTCATTGTAGAACATTAGGACACAAATTATAACTCCCAGCATCACATACTTGGATTCTCTATTAATATATCACATTACACAGAAAACCACTCAGAGCACCGCTTATTTAGTATCACAATTGAATAATAATGACCACAAATGTGAGGGTACATCTGTTTTTATAAACTTAGAATTGTACCACTTCCAACAAATATTGCCGCCATATTAATTGACCAATGGCAGAGTGTCATACATTTTAGCTAAATAACTAATGAAATAAGTAATAAACAAATCCTATGTAGTAGAACCTTTTTAAAACTTGATTACATCATTTAGAAATTTAGTTATTATTTATTTGTCACCTTTATTAAATTCGATACAATATTTGACTATCAACTGTTTTCGTTCGGAAATCAGTTGATCGTAGTTTTAAATATATTTCTATTATTAATTACATAGGAGCTATGTATCATAAATTCATAAATCTAACACACGCAGGGCAAGACGGGCTGTCAGACTTGTATTGACTAAAATCTACGGTGTCCTTCAATTGCCCTTTACGTTCCGGGGTCTTCGTTAGGCCCGCGACCATCACGCGGGTTACCTAGAAAAAATAACAGATTTTCAGTGACAGACAATGACATTCAAACGTATAAAAAAAAATAATGAAAAAACAAATTTTATGTTACATTCATACAAAAACATAATTACATACTTAGACATTTTATCAAAAGATAGATTTGTACACAACTCCTGCTACAATGTGAGATTCTAATTGCTCTTAAACTGAACCAACTAGTTATTATCATTATCACATTATATTCTAATATAATAAAGATAAGGAATTCGAATTTCTACTTCACTGAATTTACATTCACTTTAGTGAGAATTACCTAACGGAAAATACCAAAAACCATAAGATAATAAGTATATTTTTATCACAAAGAACTATTCAAAAAAAGTAATTTTATTCCTCACAGGGAGCGAAACGGCTTTTTGCTCACGTATTTTGAATCTCTCGCTACGCTCTGGATTCTACTGTAAAATCCTTCGCTACGCTTTGTATTCAAAAAACACTCTCGCCTTTATAAATAGTTGTTTGCTCCCTTGTTTAACAATCAACTATTGCATTATTGTATAGTACAGCAAGTTATACCAATCAAATGGAGGTCAGCTACCTACCCCATTTTGTTTTGTGTTTGGTAAAATCATCCAATGAGTCCTTTCACCCGGGTGGAGCGGGAGGGACTGTCAGACTCTCACTGACTAATCCACTAGGTACTCGGTTTTTTCAGTTTATTTATATATTTATTTATTTCATTTTACAGAAAGCTCGACTGGAAGCCGACCCCAATATAGTTGGGTTGGAAAAAGGCTAGGCAGATAATGATTTTACAAAAAGCTTACAAACTAATATCAAAGATGAATTACATTTTATGTTTGTGGACAATCGCCAATGATATAAATAAGCTAAATTATAGATAATTATGTTAGCAGTTAGCAAATCCCAACTATCATTTGATGAGTTGCCCTTTGTGTTCCAAAACTACAGATTCGTTTGCAAACAACCCGCGACAGGCCCCGTCAATTTTCTGACAGCTCCTTGCTGAGGAGGTCAGCTAATTTCTGTAACGTATAACGCAGTCTACCCATGTTGGAAATACAATACTATTTAGTTAAGAAATCACGTCTTACCTAAAAATCTAATATCTTTAAACGAGCATTTCTTGTATCTTCTTAATTATCTTATATATAAAATACTCCTCCGAAACGGCTCTACCGATTTTTACCAAATTTTATACGCGTATTCAGTAGGTCTGAGAATCGGCTACTATCTACTTTTTTTTTTATTTATATGGCAAAACAACGTTTGCGGGGTCAGCTAGTATTTATATATAATCAGGATCTCGGAAACGGCTCTAAGGATTTTCATGAAAGTTACAGATTAGGGGTTTTTCGGTTCAAGGAATCGAGGTCCCAGGTTCGAGAAAAGCTCGGTTCCCAAGATATAGACATTTTAAAAACCGAACGAAGCTCGGTCAACCAGATATTATATTTTTATCACAAAATCATGTTGACAGATAAAAAGATATTTTCAAAGATCATCATCATCAGCCTATAATGTTCCCACTGCTGGGACACAGGCCTCCTCTCTGTGAGAGGGAGTGGGCCATAATCCACCACGCGGGCCCAGTGCGGATTGGTGGATGTCACATGTCTTCGAATTTTTGGTTCTAGGACATGCCGGTTTCCTCACGATGTTTTCCTTCACCGTTTTGAGAGCAGTGGTGATGAAATAAATTACACAAAGTAATGCGCCAGGCGGGGTTCGAACCCACGACCTACAACTCGTAAGTCGGGACCGATACCACTGGGCCACCACTGCTCCTAAGACTAACTTTTCAAAGATAAATATATCCAATTAATTGCTAAATCCTGGCTGTAATTAAATATGTACACCAGCTATAGCTGTAAAGCTAAAAAACACAACTTTGGTATCGATCATTGGCTATCAGCTCAACGAGGCAGGTTCCTTTCTATCATGTTAAATTAGCACAGTATTATTTATGTGTATTGCAGGCTTCAATTTTTAAGGCGCTATACGTTGTGTGTGCAATGAAAGCAACTCCTAGCCTCCAACATTATTGGACCACATCATCATCATCAACCTATAATATTCCCACTGCTGGGACACAGACCTCCTCCCTGTGAAAGGGAATGGGCCATACTCCACCACACGGGCCCAGTGCGGGCTGGTGTATGTCAGATGTCTTCGAAATCTAGGTTCTAGTGGTTCTAGCACTAGCCGGTTTCGATGTTTTCCTTCACCATTTTGAGAGCAGTGGTGATGGAATAAATTACACAAAGTAATGCGCCATGCTGGGTTTGAACCCACGAGCTATAAATCGTAAGTAACCGATAACACTGGGCCACCTCTGCGCATTGAATCACATAAAATCTGCCAAATCTTCCCAACTAGTTTTATTTTCTTATTAAATAAAGAAGCATTGCTCCACACTAGGAATTCCTCTCGTGTCGTGCGTGCAATTACAAACATCGAAACTTCGAAAGTCACTTACACAAACACCTAGACCCAGAACAACTGCGCTAATGCGGTGCGGGAATCGAACTCGCGACATGCTGTGCTGTAGTCCAATCGCTCAGTGTCTGCGCCAAACATGTATTTGATAAAAAGAAATAAAATGTTCAGCCTGGAGCACATCAACCTACCCCTATCACAATAGTGGAAAGTTTATGTACGTTAGCTAAAATTTTACAGATTGGGTAGGTTGATAATTGCTGGCGTCTGAACATATTTTTATTTCATAGCACCGTTGGAATTGGAATGTGGTCTATATTTAAACTAAAAAGATATAAAAATAAACTCCTTCTTGTTATGATCAAGAAATTGTTGCCACGGAAGTAACCACTATTGAATAAAAACTGGTGTTTATCTCTGTTTTTTTTTTCAATCAACTATTTTCAGCATCAGTTAACCTTCAGTTAAGCTTCATAATGCCATATTTCTCTAAATGTCATATCGTACCAGAACAGATTTTAATTTCATTCAAAACGTTGCCCTTCACTAAGAAGTTTTCCTGTATCGTTGGTGCGTGTTCATAACATTTAAAACTATAAGGCGATTCTCACACTGCCCCGCATGATGCAGCGTAGTGCGTGGATGCGTGTTCTTCCGTTGCCCGTTTGTATGGTATATACCACAGAGAACGGCGAATAAATAAATGAGAGCCGCCGTGCGTGAATCTACAAAACGCACCTACGCGCGTGAGTGCGCAAAAAACCCGCACGATGATGCAGATCTGCACTCCCGCAGGAACGCGCGTAGGTGCGTCGACACGCAACATGCAGCATGATGCGGGGCAGTGTGAGAATCGCCTAAACAAACGCTCGGAAAGCACGTAAAGTTGTTGGTCCCAGCTGTCATTTGTAGAACAAAGATCAGTCGTTACTATTAGCCCCTTCTTACACTTATAGCTGACGCAAGTCTCCCATACCTTACGACTTTAGTATCTAGGTGACTATCGCAATACAAATCCATAGAGGTTTATACACAGGCACGCATCAATGGATGCCAAAGTCGTAAGGTATCGGAGACTTGCGTCGCCTAGTGTACGAAGGGGCTAAGTCAGAAGCTCTAGTCTGACAACCAGTCTTACCATAGGGTATCATAGTACCCAGTTACTGGGTTGTGGAGGTCCGACAGGCAGTCGCTCCATGTAAAATACTGATATTTAGCTGCATCCGGTTTGACCGGAAGCCGATCTTAATGTAGTTGGGAAAAGGCTTGGTAGATGATGATGATGATAAACAAACGTCAATAATGTCGGTGGTGCGGACTATAAAATATCAAATCGATGGCAACGCGCGACGTGACAGAGATATCATGAATCAATAGTGCACACAAGATGCGAAGTCCACAACCACCTTTTGAAAGCACTTTTTTATAAATACTTAATGAAAATCAAGCCGAAGATGTTTATCAAAATATTCTAGTTGGCAAGAATTAGCAGATTTTATGGCACCTACTATTGTGGTTTCCAGGCGTAGGTAGCTGTCATCGCTTACGCAGCGTAGGTAGGTATATCTGCATCTTTTCTCGCCGAATTAAATACCCATGCATGTCCATGCGCAACTCAGGTTACAAGGTTACAATTTCAATTCACGAACAAAAGCTTTTCTAAGCATATTAATAGCATAATCAACGGTAATCATTCATCGTAGTAATTTTAAACTGTTAATCTACTTTCACAAAATAATAGCATAGGTTTCTAATGTTGACTGCATTCCGTTTCCATATGTATGCAAAGTTCGTGGTTAAATTGTAATACCAGTTATGAATGGATCTTCAAGGTTAAGCTACCCTTTCCAAGGTCGGTTTTTGGATTGGTGACCATCAATTTCATTATAATATAGTTATAGTTATGCCATTGCACTTACAGCACCCGCAATGGTAGACGCCCACGGCGACGGACGTCGCCAGACGATATCCGGCAACCGTAGGCGCGGGCATGCGGACGGCAAGTAATGGGTGACTCGCCGTCCGATCATGGACAACGCCCGGGTCGACAGCGCATCATGTTCCACGCGTCCGTGTTCCCTTAAGAGCTGTCATCATCTGACGGGGCTCCCTCTTAGAGGGATAAAGCTTGCCAGGGTCGCGGAACTGTCACATCAAGTAACCGTGACCCTGGAATGTAAAGGGCTATTCAAGGATCACCGCGGATTATAGTCAGTAGGCAAGTCTGACAGTGCCTCCCGTCACGCCCTGTGTGGGAGGCCTCATTTGATGATTTTACCACGATAAAAAGCGACATCGTCTAGCCATGTCATTAAATGTTATAATCTAAAGCACCTAATTACATAATTCTATTAAAAATCTTACTTACCTTAGCCGTAACCTAGTCCCAGTTACCGATACGAGAACAATATGGACTTTATAATAATGACTATTAGAACCTGTACTCATAATGATTAAGGCTTTCAGTTACTTCCTTGATATACGGAAATTATTATACTTTGCTTAGGTTTATTCCCAACTATATTGGGGTCTGCTTCCAGTCCCATTTTTTTCGGGAATATCCTCGTGGATACCTCACGGCTGGGGCGAGTGGAGGGTTATGTCAGACTTCATCATCTGCCTAGCCTTTTACCAACTATATTGGCGTCGGCTTCCAGTCGAACCAGATGCAGCTGAATATCAGTATTTTACAAGGAGCGACTGCCTGTCGGACCTCCCCAACCCAGTTACAATAACGACTGTCAATGATCTACAAATGACAACCGGGACCAACGGCTTTACATGCTTTCCGAGGCACGGAGGAAACTCGCAATGACAGATGGTCACCCATCTACAGACCAACCTCGGCAAGGGGCAGATTGGCCTGTGCGGCTGTAAATGTTTAGCCACGAGCTCCGTCACACTTAAACAACACCAAAACCTCACTATTTCTTCAAGTACCATTGGTCGGGGGCCCGGAATACATTCGCGCGCACTCTCAACTGGTATTTGCCCGCCATACACGGCGACCCCTATCTCCAAATGCGATTTGTCCAGAAACGCAGAGACGCTTCCAGTCTTTCAATATTCTCACCTGAATACGAGTATTTTACAACGAGCGACTGCCTATCAGTAGTGACTCAGTGGTATGGGCCAAGACTTATCCCAAAATAGTGAATGAAAACTTCGTGAGGAAACCGCCATGTCCTACATCCATGATAATGAAATGAAATTCGTAGACATCTGTGATATTTTCCAACCCACATTGGGGCCACGTGGTGGATTATGTCCCACTGCCTTTCGCAATGGCGACGCCTGTGTTGGGACTCAGGCAGTGGCCTGAGGCAGCAGTGGCTGGAGCAGTAAAAATATAATGACTGCCTAACTGATCTCCACAACCCCTTGATAAGACTGGTTCATTTGGTTCAACGCCCTTAACTCAGGAACTGCCGGTTTAAATTGACAAATTCTATTTTGTGTCGTATAGTCCAGTTATCGAGAAAGGCTATGGGGCTATAAACGCTGCGACCCATAGGATCCGAGCAGTGGAAGTGAAACCAGGGGAACAGCTAGTGTTTTAATAGTAGTATCTATAATTAAAAATAACCACCAGATGTTTATCTTAATAATGACAATTCAATTCTATACGAACCTTGAATCACCATGAACTTACTAAGTTGTTGGCTTATCTGATAAAATACTGAATCAACTTGTTACACTGATAACCTTCTGATTATACCTTTAACTGTGCTATCAATCAATCAATTAGCGATTCAAAGTACAAAGCTGGATAAGCTCCTACTTATGCAGCAAATTATCGTTATTCCAAAAACACGTGGTAAGCTGATCCAAAACTAAGTTGGATCCATGACTTCATCTGCGACGATTCTCGTGTCCTTCCATCTAAAGTGGAGTGGAAGGGGCTGTCAGACTCGTACTGACTAATCCACGGTGGTTCTTCAATAACACACTTAGCTGGGTCATACTCATATCTCCATCGTATCCTCCGGGCGATTCGCACAGTGGTGACACCCAGGTATTTCTTCCCACCCAATCCGATACCCTTACATCCCTGTGTAGTAAGGACCTGCGTCAAGAAGGAGGGAAAGAGGACGACGTGGCGCCTCTCCAGCCGCTCCTCAACGAAGGATCTTACCGCCAGAATGGCGGCGTGCCCCAGTTTATCCACACAGAGTACTCATGTTTAGTCCAGTGGTGGCCTACGGCATTTTGTGTAACTCTCCACCAGTGGCGTCTAAGGGATTTTTTAATATAATATTTTTTTTTTGTTTTGGAGGTATTTACAGAAAAAAATAGAATTTTTAAAACCCTTGTTTGTGTACAAAAATAGAATTGTGTTGACGGGAAAAACACGTACCTTTCAGCTTCGATTATAATGACATCCTTTTATTTATATCCATAGTAAATAATGATGTCAATACATCATTCATGAAAGTCCAATAAATAACCGTTACCTATGGCCCTTCCGGAAGTAGCACTCAAATGGAGTTTTGCCGTAGAGAACATTTAATACAGTATTTCAACTAAAATGGACCTGACAAAATGGACTCGACAAGAAGGACCCGGCAAGATGGACCGATGACTTGAAGAAGGTAGCTGAAAGTGGCTGGATGAATGTATTTGCTGAAGAGGTCGTGTGCTGTGGCGCTTCTTGAAGATCTTGAGGTCCAGCAGTGGACTGCAATATACTGAAATGAAAGATGGACCGATGACTTGACGAAGATAACTGAAATTAGCTGGATGACAAAATCGAGAGGTCGTGTGCCGTGGCGTTCCTTGTGGGAGACTATATGTCCAACAGCGGACTGCAATAGGCTGAAATGATGATTTCAATCAGGAAAATTAGAGTCAAAATAAGCTCACACAGGCGTACAAAGCGTTTACATGAGTTATATAAGCATCCTTCAGGTAAGAGATTATTTTTAATCTATATTGTGTCACTTCTAGACAAAGGTCTCTTACATCTTCCCTCCACTTTTTCCTTTGTGCAGTTCACTCCGGGAATATGCGTAAAGGCGTGCAACGCCCGAAACTGATCCATTTTCTTCGACGCTTGTGATTGGACATCGTAAGACTTGGATTGGCAAATGCCGTCATTGATAGGTTACTGACAAAGATCAGGTGGCCTACCATGGCGTCTTCAAGCCAGACTAGATCCAGTGTGGGAAAGAAACAGAGCTATACAAGTCTTTCCCTCACTGGTCCTACTCTGGCTTTAACGCAAGATTGACCGAGTTACGTTATTATTTTCTGACATAAGTCTTAGAAAGGGCTTAGTTGATTTACTGGTTACCTTTATACGGTGCTTATAGCCACTTACAGGCAGGTACTGATAAAGATTATATTATATTATAGCCGAGACCTTCGCACAACTCGGCTAATAGAAGTCATTGATCGACATCCGTACTACGACATAGATAATGATATTTTACAGATACGACAGATATTTTGGAGCAGACAGTCAGTTACAGGTAGTAATGATAAATAATGCACGTCGATTCGGAAAACGATAAATCGGATGTTTCCGCTTCTAGAGTCCTGGGTTGGGTTCGATTCCCGGGTAAGGCCAACTTCCAAACTCCGGGTTGCTAGTAAGAAATCCGAATAGATTTATAAATCTAACAGCACGTCATATTCGTTTTTTTTCTATTTGTATTTCTGACCGCCTCTTTGACGTTAAAGTAGCCAGAATATAAAATAAATAAGCGCTAATCAGAGGCAGGAAATACGCACACAAATAATAGCTCAAAACTCAGTCCACAAAATTCTCCACGTCTACCAACTGTCCAATCTCCGTCACATAAACTAATATACAGCTAGAAGTAGGAGCGGCCACTGTCTATTGTGAACAACCGGGCCGCCGTCTGTGACGTCACTTATCTGATAGTGTTGCTCGTCAGCTGATTGTGATTGTGTCCGACACTGCTGACAATAGACAACAACCGGCTTTTTACTATTGGGAGCTGTGGATGACTTTCATTCATATTGTTGTGGGGTGTTTAGATAGGTGACCGATCATCTTTGCACGAGCTGCAAACAAAGATCAGATTTGCTCGTATATAAAATGCATTTCAATGTCTTTGACAAGCTATCACTTTTTTGGGTTCCGTACCCAAAGGGTAAAAGGGTCCCCTTTTACTAAGACTCCGCTGTTGGTCCTCAGGCTGTATCTCATTGGTCGTGGTTGTAAGACGATTATGTATTTCTGTAGCCATATATTTAGGCGGGCTCCCATACAACTGGTGATTTTCTTGCCTTTTTTTACCTTGTTTTCTTTGACATGAGAAAATCAAAAGCTTTAGGTATAAGTAGTGTGACACGGTCCGATCAATGGATGTTCATAATGTCTCGTAGGTATTTCAGATGGAATCTATCCAAGGTGCGAATGTGTTTGCGGTATAGACACCAAGTTTCGGAGGCATACAGAAAATTTGGCAGAACTTTTGCCAAACAACAACAGCGACAATGTGTTGCGGCTATTTTCGTAGAGAGCTTTGTCATGCGAGCGGAACCAGTGTGTTAAAAGTTTCATAAAAATCTGTTCAGTTCAAATGGTTGAGTAAGTTTTCATAATACTATTGTTATGAAAGCTTTTTGATATGTGTATAATTATATCATCATCATCTGGTAAGCCTTTTATTTCCCAACTATGTTGGGATTCAGCTTCAAGTAGACTGTTTCCTTTGTTTCTGACAACCCAATAACTGGGTAATACAATACCCCTTGAAAAGGCTGGTTGACGACTGGTTTCATAACACTAAAACAAACCAAATAAACGGTGTCAAGCTAATTAAAACAATTTAAAGTATACATGTGTAAACCCAGCTCTTTTTAAATGTACAAAATATTCAAAAAAAAAAAATAGGTAGTAATCAAGTCTAAAATCCTCAATTGAGAGCTAGATTCGAGCTCCCGTTCTGAGTCCACAATTAACGTTCGTCCGTCTCGTAATCCACTTACATAGATCATTCACACCCGCCTAGATTTAATTAATTCTTACGTAATAGGGAGCTAGCATGGAGAGGGCCAAGGCGAGAGCGTTTTTATTAAAAGCTTTTCACTTGGTGTCAACGTGAGTTTTACGGAGCAAAGCTTATCTGATAGGGCGTGATATCTTAACTTGAGAAACTATGGCGCTAATTTGAAAAAAAAAAAATAGTTTTTATTTTTCCATACAATAAAACGTAGTAAATACTTCAAGTAAGCTGTAAGAGGTATTCCTGTTTGAGCAACTATTCCCAGAGCACCATATTTTAATTTAAGAGCAATTATTTATTCCCGATTGAGCACCTATCAAAATGAAAATACATACATATACAAAAATCTTGAGATAAGGCCTTCGTTGTCAGATTGTTTAAATCCTGTCATTGAAATAACTTTGAATTAATTGGACCTATTGTTACCGAAAATGACAGTTTGTTTTTCCAATTTATAAATTACCGTAACGTGGGTGACTTGCTCAGTAATCTACCATGCCGCTATACTTCTTAACAACAACAAAGAAAATATGTCTGTACATCCACTCGAATCATCAGTGCCTTGAACAAATTGGGCAACCAAAACTAAAATGTTTAAGAAGACGTTGCCTACACAATAAAAACAAATTCCTTTATCGTGGATGCGTTTACATTTATATTTAAACTCACATACACAAACAGTCAGACTCCGAAAAAATACCAGTACAATCAACCCCACGACACGTAGTACAACAGTCAATCGTTCAACCATAGCACCAATCCACCTGTCGCAAAAACTAACTCAAAGTGGTTTTCTTTACATCTATCAGGTCAAACTAGACGAGGTTGTGTGCTGCTTAACCGGACAATCCTGGGGTGCTTGAATCTAAGGCCTCCAGACAGGCAAGAAATTACATCGCTGGGTTTTACGGTGTGCTCTTTGACGCGACGACTTTGAGATCGTCAAATCGTGCAGGGCGAGCGGTGAGCACTCACGCTGCACTATTGTATAGTGTAGCTGTCAGCTCACAAGGCTGCGTTTATAAAGAATAGCGCGGCAGTATGCTCTAAAACGCCGGGAGCACTCTTCCAAAAAAAGCCATATTGAAATCCGCTATTATCATGCACCTTACCCCCACCCTATAATACCAAGTCCATTGCAGATTAGTAACAGTGGACATGGGGGGCTCCCGTGCTACAGTAACACGATACGGATGTTACGAACACGTCATCTTGTTATATGATACACCGGTGTTATTGTAACTTCGATTCCGTATTTGTGAAAATTGTGAGGCCTAACTGGGAAATGGTAGTAAGATCGATGACGAGAAGTGAAAGTGGCCACTCTGTACTAGTAGAAGCAAATTACTTTTGGGAAGATCCCACCACACCATTCCGAAACCACCGCAACTCCTGAAAGACAAAATGAACAGTGGCGACCACCAGAAAAGCGCCGAGACAATAACCAAGTTCGACGTGTCCTAGAGAATGGATTTAACTGTCTTGGATCCAGCAACGAAATTATTCAGAAAAAAATATGGAGGATTAGGAACATACGAAGTTTCCACTATGTCAAGCAGGACACAGAACAAAACAAGGCCAATAGGCGCGTTTACAACTGGGAGAAGACCAGTTGCCTAGCACCACTGATAAAAATACTAGGTACTAAATTTTATGGGTCCTAAATTGTGAGCTGATAGAAGCAAAAAAACCGGCCAAGTGCGTGTCGGGCCACGCATAGTGTAGGGTTCCGTAGTTTCCCATCAAAAAACTAAACTGATTCGCTGAATTTAATTTTAAAAAGAAGAATGTTCAAAATCGGTCCAGGAGTCTTTGAGAAATCGGGCCAAATACATAAAAAAAAGATTACGACGAATTTAGAACCTCCTCCTTTTTTGAAGTTAGTTAAAAATAGTTGACAATAAAAACCTACCTATCCCCAAAAAACATACCGTAAAAACATACCTAATAAAGCTGTAAAAATAAAGTTGACAAACTTACATTTGCAGTTGATGAACATGTTCTCCGATACATTTTGTTTAAGAAAATATGTTATCCAAGTACATTTTATAAGTTGGTCGACTATTACTCGTAAAGTTGTAAAGCCTACTTAGTCATGATAATTTTCTTTTAAACTTCGTTATATATGCTACTACTGTGATTTTTTTCACACCCCCAAACATAACCGTTTAGCTGGTAGAGGGGGGGGACACTCGAGTCGAGCAAAAATTAGCACTTTAAAGCTTAATATTTCACAAACGAATCTTTTTATCAAAAAATTGTTCATGGAAACTATCAATATTTTTTAAAGACCTATTTAATGATACCCCACACTAAGGGGTACGCGAGAAAAAAAAAAAACATCCCCACTTTACGTGTACAGGAGGTACCCTAAAAAAAAATATTTTACGAGATTTTATTTTACCACTTTTTTGGCACAACAAATCCGTATATTTACACCAAATTACAGCTCTCTAGTACTGTGCGTCTCTGAGCTAAACTGCGGACAGACGGACGGACGGACGGACGGACGGACATGGCGAAACTATAAGGGTTCCTTGTTGACTACGGAACCCTAAAAAACGATCTAAGTATCTCTTTTCAGTGAGACAAAGACAATGATATAGAAAAATAACACAATGGGTACGGTTAGCCGATACAAAATCTGGCCCTATAGCCAAACGGCAAGCGACAATCGCTAACGTTCAGCAGTCGCTAATACATTTTCAACTTTACACTACACTACAACTACATTTACTACTTACAGATCGTTTTCGTTTGTTTCGTTCGCTATCGCTCAGCAGTCTTTACTAGATTTTCAACTTTATGCGATGGGGTATAAAGTTGAAAATGTATAATAGCGACTGCTGAACGTTAACGAGTGTCGCTTGCCTTTTTGCTACAGGGAAAATCGAAAATGCTGAACAGCATTCAGCCTATATGCTGACTAAATTATCGACTGAAACCATGCTGAGTTCAGACGAGAGTGAAGCATTTTGACAGCTGCCTCAGCATATGCTACTCAGCATTCGCCATTTTTCTTTTAGTGCTGCTCAGATATTGTATCCACTAACCGTACCCAATAAGACCGCTGTGGTCTATCACCTGTCTGCCCGTATTTCCTTGTCATCTGCTTAACCCACCATCTTTTCTCCTTCACCCAAAATTAATATAGTATTTCAACCTAAATCCTGATCCCTTTTCTTTAATGAGTTTGAGTGAAAATATGTTCATATTTCAGACACGGATCGGTTGTTGATCAAGATAGTGACCGGGATACTTTAATTATTCACGGCATTACTCTAAAGCTGAAACTAGTGGTTTATAAACGTCTAAAATCAGCTCCCTGATCCTGCAAATAAATGTTACTTGCACTTCCTCTTTTTTACCCAATGTTTAGTGTAACATTTTACAAATCTTTCCTCTTTTGGCGGCAGCTTTTCTACTAATCTTCACTGTTAATTAAAGCTTTCAGGAGTTGCAGTGGTTTGGGAATAATGCGCTTGGATTGTCCCAATAAAAAGTGCAGACAACAAAGAACGCAGTGAATACAAAAACAACATAAGCTACCCAATGTTAATTTATGATCCAATTGATGGTCGAAATAAAGAAATTGAATTGAATTGAGTTAAAATCTTTTATAATAATATCTTTATCTTTTATAAATAATAATATTAGGAAAAGTACAATAGGTAGGTAATAATTATGTTATCGATAGCTTATACGTTGTTAACATAAAATTTCCATGAAAAGATTTTAAGTATACTTAATCATTTTACAGCACCAAAAATACGTGTGATGAAATAATTTATAGATGAGATAACATTAAACATTATTTATTGTACAGATTTTATTTATTGTTTAAGCAAAAAGTTTGATAAGTTTTCCCGTTTCAGAAACATTTTGATGCTGAAATAGGATTTCATAACGTTTTGTAAGAAACCTTTTAATTTAATTTTATTAATTTTACATTGTTTTTAATTTATTAAATGGTAATTTTATGAAATTCAGGAGGGAGCGAGACAAACCCGACACAAGTGTTGTTAACCACTTACTGGGGTTCATACATGTTACGTAAATTTAAGAAACAAATAAATGTTTTTGCTTTTTAGAAACCTAACGAATACGATAAGTAGTGAATTTGTTTGTTACGCTTTCATGTCAAAATCGCTCAATCGATATTGATGAATTTTAGAGACGTTTATATTGAAACAGTTTTTATGGATCGTGATACTTGTTTTCCCGAATGCATTTGATACGACGACGTACTAATGCTAGCCGTGGTTCCCGGGACTGCCTCAAAAAGACACCGCTGCCCTGGAACGCAAAGTACAATTGAAAAACAGGATATTTTTTAGCAAATCAATTTTCTTCCGCTCTACCTGGTGCGGGAAGAGTTATCAATGGAAATTTGTTCTATCATTGAAATAAGAAAATCCCAAGATTTCATAAAAAAACAGATATCATGCGAAATATTATCAGGAGTGTAAAATCCAGAAGCTGCAAAGTCCTAGGACCCTTAGGGTATCTAAGAGCAGAGGTCAAACGCCAGCATCTTGTTATCAGTCTCTGTTACGTCCAACCTAGATACAGGTTATTAGACCTGCTACTACAAGGACCAAAAATTATAATAATTATGCATATATACCAACAGGTATAGGGTAAAACCTGAGGCCCTATAACAAGATTTCTGTACTTTATTATTGCGTTTATTTTAAGGAAAATTGAAAAGCGCCTCAAGTAGGTATACGAACGAGGAACTATTTTATTCCTTCAAAGCTCCCGTAGCTCCCGTTAACGTCACGTCACAAAAAGATGTAAAGTCATACATGGTCAATATGATCTTGCTAGGGCTTCGGGATAGTTGCCGCATTTTTTAAATTATCTACTTCAGGTGTATCACTGCAGTACAAAAAATAAAATACCTACTTAATTTTGTAAAACGGATAGGCATATAATTATTTTCATAGAAATTCCTAGATTGGGAAAAGAAAAAAAAAGTACAAGAGCTCCACGGTTTACGCTCCGGGTTATAATAATTATACGAGTACAGTTAAATACATTTGTTAGGTCCATAACTTTTGATGATCCTGATGTGATTTTTATGGTCCATTTTTGATGATCCTTGATTTACTAAAGAGCCTTAGAACTCTTGGTGTCTCATTTACTTGGTCAAACCATCGTATAAATTCTCCGTAAAAGTTACTATTTCACATTAGCTGTGTCATAAATTGTGAGTGAAGTGCGAGTCAAACTCATGTGAAGGGTTCTGTGAAAACGGCAAAAAAAGCATGTCTATTGTATGGTCTTCAAAAAGTGTAACTGCAAAACGACCCTTACCTATATCAACGCCAACATGTGTTCAACAGGTGTTTATTGTTTAACTTTTTGTAGTAACACGCTAATAGTCTATCATGTGCAACTCAATGACCTGTTCAGCTTGCTAGAGAATTGTCGTAGTGTTTAGAGGGCATATCAGCCAAAAAGGAAATACAAGTTTCCAATAATGACAAATATATATCCGTTTATATCGTTTTAAATTAACTTTAAATTGTCACTTACTGGATATCTTCCGTGATTATTATTTATTTTGAGCTCCCGATATTTCGGCGCAGTTGCAAGCGCCATAACCGCGGGTTGACACGGAAGATACACCGAAAAGCTTAAAAAAGTGTCTGTTTATTTTTTTTATCATCTCTAAATAACCAATATAGATTTGCATTTTATTAGTTGTATAAAGTTCCAGTTCATTCTAAATGTAATGATTAAGCTTTCCTCTTTGCTTTGCTGAATACAATTCAACAATTCTCCTTTGATACTTTTCTGAAAACAACATCAATAAGTTCAGCCGCACGCGAGATATTCGCGAACAAACATATTACATACAATTACAAACAAACATACGGCACCTGCTTTTTTCAAATCGTTTGAAAACATCGTAGTCTATCTATTCCGAGCTACTTCTCTAATTCTGTAGAAGGATGCAACTGCAATAGATCCTGTAGTTTACTTTAAATATAGAAGAAGGTCGGTGCAATATCCACTTAGTCGGTAAGCTCGGTAAGATTTTTATTAATAAATTAGGTGACCTGCGCGCGACGAGACATTTAGGCGAGTGACATACTAGCGGCTAGAACAGCGAGCTTGTGTTAAATTAAACAGTACCCTTAGGGTCAGTTTAGACCGAGACGCGAAGCGACGCGACGATGCGCTGCGCCGCGATGCGCCGCGCTGCGCAGCGATGCGCCGCGCTGCGCATCCGGACGCCGCGCGATGCAGCGGATTGTCTAATTTCGCCACGTGCTTCCCGCCTGCGACTGCGAGACTGCGGGAGGATGGGGGGTGGCCCCCATCCTCCCGCAGTCTACCATTTGGTGTCAGCTACATAGTCCAGGGGCTAGAGGTAGTTGAGTACCTATACAAAATCCGAATGAAGGCAACTATGACCGAATTCTTCTACCTGAGACACTAAATAATGACAAAACATAATTATCCTTAAATACAGGTATTAAGTATGTGTATCTTTTCGCTTGATGAAGTAGTCCACTCATTTAGTTCAGTACTTCATTTAATTCAGCAAAAAATATTTTAATGCAATTAAGTATTATCTGTCCCGCAAAAAGCTGTGATCTGACTTTTCTATAAATTATTACGGAAATAATCATTAAAATGATTTTAAATCATGTACATACCATAGAACACCTAATACTACTATGTCTGTACTCAAACCATTCCGTTTACGAATAAGAGAAGAGGGCGTAAAAAATGGACCAGAAAATTGACCGGCAAGATAAACATTGTTATTCTTTGACCTTTTCGTCACTTAAATCGGTTGGCGAAATTCGACACTCACATTACGCATACTCAGACACCTCTAGCTCCTAGTCTAACATCTTGCATCGTCGAGCGGCCTCGAGCGACGTAAGCGGCGCCGCGCTGCGCCGCGCGGCGTCGAGATGCGGAGCGACTCGCCACAGCGTTGAGATGCGCCGCGCTGCGCCGCGCGGCGCATCGCGGCGCAGCGCGGCGCAGCGCGGCGCCGCTGACGCCGCTTGACGCCGCTTAAATTCTCGCAACGAAATGTGTATCTTTTGGTGTAGAAAATAAAGTCGTATTTTGAATGGCTCTTAAAAGGAGTGCGCGCATCGTCGCGTCGCTTCGCGTCGCGGTCTGAACTGGCCCTTAGCACGAGTTTTCAGTATTTGAGACGTAAAGTAAACTGGAACTTTGACAATTTCAAATTGACAATTTTCAAGGAAAAAATTAGTTCCTTCTTCGCACACCAGAGGCGCTGTTCCATTTTTTCATACAAGAAGCGCTGTAAATACTGGAAAGACGCTGTAAAGTAAAAGAGTGAAAACTAAGGGTGGGAGTGCTAAGGGTACAGGTAGTTATTTTGCCTTAAAGTTAATTCGCCACTAAAAAAAGTATGAAAAATATTCTTCAGGGCTGGTTTAATAGTAAATCTTGTTATAACCAGGGGGGGGGGGTATTACAAAGTCTTAAAACCACGCTTATTCCGGCGAGTGAAAGTGACAGAGCTATTCAATTCGTCTAGCGCCATCTCGTTCACTCACTGGAACAAGCCTGTTTTTAAGACGTTGTAATACGCCCCCTGGTGAGTTAACATGACGTCTTAAAGCGAGAGTAATTCCCGTGTGGGAACGAGATGGCGCTAGACAAATTTTACAGTTTTGTCTCTTTCTCACAGTGGATTTACTCTCGCTTTATTGTAGGCCAACACTACTTTCAGCCCATGATTAAGAATTTTAATGTTTTAGTACTAACCCTGTATATCGCCTGCACCTGTAGCTGTTTTATCTCCTAAATGTCATTACTCCCTTTACGACTAAGTATTAATTGCAACAAAAACAATCCACAATGTTATCTCCCATCTCATCGGCTGCATAGCAGTGTTAATTCTTTTTATCTTCTTTGATAGGATCACATTCTCCAACATGTCAATCACTAGCTATTGCCCCTGGTTTCACCAGCGGCGTAGCGAGACCGAATCTAGGCGGGGCAAGACGCATCTGGGAAGCCCTTTCTTTCAGGACGAAAAATATGACATGCCCCCGTTGCTCGCGCGAGGCCCCTTCTGTTGTAAAATGACCTGGTTACTCCAAGTCATCTATACCAAATGTGATTGTCACCGACATCAGCTTTGCGAGGCTTTTTTGACTCTTTCAACTCTTAGTTACAAATTATAAAACGTATCCAAGATACCTTGCAACATGGGGCCTCGCGCAAGCAGTTTAAACGCCAAAACTAAACGTGATCGTCAGCGACATAAGCATTGCGAGTTTCTTAATATTCGTTCAGTTGCCACTCATCAGACATCACAGGTATACCTATAGTTTTGTAGGTCATGTTTATTTATTTCTACTCACTGGTTGCAAACTTTGCTTAAACGTAATTTCCTTTGTCCAGATTTTTTCTATTTTCTCTGAGTGCGAGGCCCTTTCAGATGCGAGCTAGGCCGGGGGCCAGGGTCCGCTTTGCTCCCGACTTGCTACGCCACTGGGTTACCCTCGCTCAGCTCCTGAAGCGTAATGTTATATCTAAGTGGTGACCATCTTTAATTTTTAACAATTAGCGGTTAATGAGGGAGAAGTGGAAATTCTTCGAAAATCTTAAAATTTCAATATCCTCAACCAGTCAGTTTGGACCCCCTGTTATCGGGTTAAAATTTTTGCAAATGAAGTCTATCACCCATTTCAAGGAATGCACGCACAAATCACCCTGTATAGTCCGCTTTCCTCGATAAATGGACTATCCAACACAAAAATATTTTTTGAATACGAACCAGCAGTTCCTGCGATTAGCGCGTTCAATCAAACTAACAAACTCTACAGATTGAAAAGTATGTAATTAATATTGATTATGATTATTATGCACGCTTTCAGCACAGTTGACGATCATAATTCATCATGATTTGTTATCGTGTTGTCGTTGGCAGATTAGGTTCACAGGACTTTTTGGATTTTTAATCTATCTTATCCAAAATTCCAACCTGCAATAATTATTCAAATATTTTTAATTTTATTCGCTTCATCAATATATTTATTTGAATTATTTATATCATTTATATTTGAAATAGGCCGGTTACAGGCAATTTTAAACTGTCAAAAGACATATAGTATATAATAACTATGATAGTGCTGTGCCCATTCCAAAGCATTGTTTTCTGTGGAGAAGAATGGGCAAGAAACTGCATAGAGAGACACTCTTTTTCAATCTCCAAAATTATAACAGAACCTTTGTTACATCATTCATCTTTAGATGGTACATTATGTGAGAACGATGTAGCAAGTAAAAATGTGTCCATTATAATTAAATGTAATCTTTATTCCTACTAATATTATTTAGGCTTGTATTTAAATGCCAACCAGAAAAGCGCCTATTTTATAAAATGTAGGTATGCCGATTGTATGTAAATTTCGTTTTCTAGAAATCAAGTTATGTCAACTAAGCTCAACAGGGGCACGGGGCTTCTATATAATTATATTTATGTTATACATATATAATCGTTTTTTTTTTACTAATCTTACGGGTTCCCCTCAACACGGGGTGTGTTGAGGGGAACCATATGAAGGGTTGATACTTGGTACAGGTACATTAAAGGGTGCAAGGATTCTCCCTTATAATAATCTGACACGCTCGAGTCACTGCAAAAATCCCTTCCTGGGCTCCCCTACTATTAAGGCTGAAATCTGAATCTATCGCAATTTGAATCTGACTCAACATATTTGGGTAAAGGCTATGAAAAAAGAAATGTTGAATGAAACTGAATTTTAAGTTTCAATTCTTTTGGTACAGGAAGAATTAATTTAAAATACCCGTATTATCACGAGTTTTCACTATTTTACTTTACATCGTCTTTCCAGTATTTACAGCGTTTCTTGTGTTATGGAAAAATGGAACAGCGCCTCTGGTGTACGAATAAGGAACTATTTTTTTTCTTGAAAGTCAATTTGAAATTGTCAAACTTCCAGTTTACTATATAGAATAACTGAAAAAGAACTCTGATTGTCAGACTCTCGACTACCCGTACTGTCAAAGATCTACATAGATTAGAGAGGTCTCGGCTTGAAATAGAATCATTTGGCAACCCATCGTAGACAAACCTTAGCGAACATCGCTTAATTTATTTTTATTATTTACTTATCTGATTCTCTCAAAATATGCGAAGCAGTGGTGGACCAGTGGTATCGGTCCCGACTTACGAGTTGTAGGTCGTGGGTTCGAACCCCGCCTGGCGCATTACTTTGTGTAATTTATTTCATCACCACTGCTCTCAAAACGGTGAAGGAAAACATCGTGAGGAAACCGGCATGTCCTAGAACCAAAAATTCGAAGACATGTGACATCCACCAATCCGCACTGGGCCCGCGTGGTGGATTATGGCCCACTCCCTCTCACAGAGAGGAGGCCTGTGTCCCAGCAGTGGGAACATTATAGGCTGATGATGATGATGATTTACTTATCTCAGGCTTACTGTTGCACCTGTTACATAGCCACGAGCTCCTAAAGCCATAAAACAGATAAATATTTTAATAGCTGTCATGCTCGAAAGCAATAATATTTCTTGAACAACTGATAAAAAATACTTATCTACTACTTAGGAACTTCAAATACTAATTATGATTTGAAATAATTATGTACTTATTTATCACTTATAATAGTTCTAATATGAGTAATTTAAAACATTATTGTACGAATATGTTATTTTGCTTTAGATATTATCTTAACTGATTGCTAATCCCGGTTTCGCCCGGGAATATTTTTCTGACTAACCTACCTATACAGCAGACTTTTCCAAACTTGAACTACCTACTCTACTTACATAAAAACCTTGTGCTGAGAATAATGAATACGTTAAAAAAAATGATCTAATTTAAAAAATGATAGCATGGCGGGACGAATTGGTTATTTTTATATCAAATATTTTTATATCAAATGAATGGCTCATTAGATGATTTTACCCTACCCAGGGTAGAATGGGAGGGATGTCAGACTTGTACTGACTAAAATTGACAGAGATGATCCTTCGATAGCCCTTGACGTTCCACGGTCACAGTCATCAGCATGATGCAGAGATAGTCCCGCGACCCCGGTACAGCCCGCGACCCCGCTGAACTGGATGTCTTCCTTGAGAATTGGAAGGAGGTGGCGCAAAGTCGTGAACGTTAGAAAGAATGGACGGACTTAGCCCAACAGTGGGATAAACGATAAAATTCAATTTTGGAAGTTACAGACAGATTTAAATGACTTTATATTATGCAAAGACGAAAACCTAGTTAAAAATGCTCTAATGAATTTTCAACGCTCTACTTACCCAGCGCAAAGAATGTAAATACCAATAAAATCTTTAACATAATTTAATACCTAGTCGCCTTTTTTTTAAAGCCCGTCAGTATGTCTCTAAAGTAATTCCTTATCAACAAATATGCTACATTTTCAGATTATGCAAAGTTTACTGTAGGTATGAGGTGTGGACATTGTTCAAGATAATAAAGTATTGATTGTGATAATTACGAATGAATGACGAAGCGTCTGTCAAATATCAGAGCTATTTATAACATTCAAATCTAAAATTAATACTAAAATAGCTGTTACGAATGGTTTTGCTCCTTCACTAGTTAAGAAAAGCAGGTAATTGTGAAAAAATCTAGTCCGTCTCAGGGCAGAATGGGAGGGACTGTCAGACCTGTACCTGTTCAATAGCCCTTTATGTTACAGCAGACCCACGGTTACCTTATGAGCAGTCCCGCGACCCCGGCAGACAAAACAAACAAACATCCTTTCATCCATCTCCACTAACTTTTGCGTCTTTAATAGTAGATTGACGCAACTAAATGCCCTTATCAAGCAAGCGTGAAGACGAAGTAGGTATTTACTTGTCGTGAACATTTAATTAGGTAACCATATTTTTAATTGTCACGCCTAGAACATTAAAACATACCACGATGAGGTACCAATTGACGTACAAATTCAAATAATAAAATGATAAATAAAATCTAGTATTTGTAATATGTGTATGCGCATGTGTTTGCCATTATGAACAATTTGTTTTAAAGTGCATAGGTGTAGCTGATTACTAAAACTATTGGCACAGGGCAACGTCTGTTGGCCACCTAATAATATTATTACTTTACCTGAATAATAATTATAACCAATGAGTCTGAAAAGTTCTAGCATCAAAATTTCTTCTGATTTATCAAGGCAAAGCTTTTACAGTGCTGAAACTATATGAACTTTTCAGAACTTTTCAACATTCCTCAAAAAGCATAAAAGTAAATAAGTAGAACCCTCACTAAAAAAAAAGAAAAATTATCCTTCGCTGCTACAATTGCAAACAACTTAATTGTACGCACAGCTAAGGAGTGGAACTCCCTGCCGTCTGTATTTCCCGACAGCAACCTTGGGGTAACTCTTCAAGTCAAGAGTGAACAGGTTACTTCTAGGCAAGCGTGCTTCATCATCGACCACATCTTCGCTTACCATCAGGCGAGATAGTGGTCAAACGCGAACCTATAAATTAAATAATAAATAAAAAATAAAATAATAAAAAACAATTACGAATGTCTTAAGAACTTAATATTATCGGCAGACCGACAGCTATAGTGGAAACCTCCGTCGTCAGTCCCCTTCGCACCTTGAACCCAACTAAAGTTAATACCTACTACTAAATGTATAATAGACCAAATATACCAAAACTATAGACTAAATGCTCGAAATATTTCTAGCCCGGACTCATTTAAGCGGTCGGTCTATTATCACAATTGTTTTTCACCAATTTCTTTCAGATTACTGCACATTAAAATTTAAGGCCAGGTTCCAGTACAGTCCGCAGCTATGAGCGCACTACCTCAGCCCCCGCAAAGGGGCGGGGCAAGTCGACAGCGGTGCGGGCGGGAGGGACCGTGTGTGTATATGCCACAGCGTAGCGTAATGCAGTAAGTCAATTACGTACGAGTGTGTCTGGATTAGATTTTCGTAAAATGATATTCGAGATAGTTTTGATTTTAGAAATTGCATACAATGGAGTACTTTCTTAGGCAGCAGTATATTTAATATGTGCCGAGTTTGGGCTCGTTTTGTTATGATGACATCTTACCTGCGGACATGATGGAGTGACCTGAAGGTCTACATCGGTGACTGTGACTGCCACTGGAACTCGGCGACGGATCGAACTTGATGTGCCGAGTTTGGGCTCGTTTTGTTAGTTATGATGAGATCTTACCTCCGGACTTGATGGAGTGACCTGAAGGTCTACATCGGTGACTGCCACTGAAACTCGGCGACGGATCGAACTAGATGTGCCGAGTTTGGGCTCGTTTTGTTAGTTATGATGAGATCTTACCACCGAACTTGATGGAGTGACCTGAAGGTCTACATCGGTGACTGTCACTGGAACTCGGCGACTGATCGAACTAGATGTGCCGAGTTTGGGCTCGTTTTGTAAGTTATGATGAGATCTTACCACCGGACTTGATGGAGTGACCTGAAGGTCTACATCGGTGACTGCCGCTGGAACTCGGCGACGGATCGAACTAGATGTGCCGAGTTTGGGCTCATTTTGTTAGTTATGATGAGATCTTACGTCCATACTTGATGCATTGACCTGAAGGTCTACATCGGTGACTGCCACTGGCACTCGGCAACGGATCGAACTAGATGTGCCGAGTTTCCGACTCCCCGATGTAAACCTTTAGGTCATTCCATCAAGTTCGGAGGTAAGATCTCATCACAACTAACAAAACGAGCCCAAACTCGGCAAATCTAGTTCAATCCGCCGCCGAGTTCCAGTGGCAGTCACCGATGTAGACCTTCAGGTCACTCTATTAAGTCCGGAGGTAAGATATCATCATAAACAATAAAACGAGCCCAAACCCGGCACATCTAGTTCGATCCGTCGCCGAGTTCCAGTGGCAGCCACCGATGTAGGCCTTCAGGTCACTCCATCAAGTCCGGTGGTAAGATCTCATCATAACTTACAAAACGAGCCCAAACTTGGCACATCTAGTTCGATCCGTCGCCGAGTTCCAGTGACAGCCACTGATGTAGACCTTCAGGTCACTCCATCAAGTCCGGAGGTAAGATCTCATCATAACTAACAAAACAAGCCCAAACTCGGCACATCTAGTTCGATCCGTCGCCGAGTTCCAGTGGCAGTCACCGATGTAGACCTTCAGGTCACTCCATCAAGTCCGGTGGTAAGATCTCATCATAACTTACAAAACGAGCCCAAACTCGGCACATCTAGTTCGATCCGTCGCCGAGTTCCAGTGGCAGTCACCGATGTAGACCTTCAGGTCACTCCATCAAGACCGGAGGTAAGATCTCATCATAACTAACAGAACGAGCCCAAGCTCGGCACATCTAGTTCGATCCGTCGCCGAGTTCCAACGGCAGTCACCGATGTAGACCTTCAGGTCACTCCATCAAGTCCGGTGGTAAGATCTCATCATAACTTACAAAACGAGCCCAAACTCGGCACATCTAGTTCGATCAGTCGCCGAGTTCCAGTGACAGTCACCGATGTAGACCTTCAGGTCACTCCATCAAGTTCGGTGGTAAGATCTCATCATAACTTACAATACGAGCCCAAACTCGGCACATTTAGTTCGATCCGTCGCCGAGTTCCAGTGGCAGTCACCGATGTAGACCTTCAGGTCACTCCATCAAGACCGGAGGTAAGATCTCATCATAACTAACAGAACGAGCCCAAGCTCGGCACATTTAGTTCGATCCGTCGCCGAGTTCCAGCGGCAGTCACCGATGTAGACCTTCAGGTCACTCCATCAAGTCCGGTGGTAAGATCTCATCATAACTTACAAAACGAGCCCAAACTCGGCACATCTAGTTCGATCAGTCGCCGAGTTCCAGTGACAGTCACCGATGTAGACCTTCAGGTCAATCCATCAAGTTCGCTGGTAAGATCTCATCATAACTTACAAAACGAGCCCAAACTCGGCACATCTAGTTCGATCCGTCGCCGAGTTCCAGTGGCAGTGACCGATGTAGACCTTCAGGTCACTTCATCAAGTTCGCATCCTAGCTAAAAAATAAGTGGTCCATAAAAAAAAATTACATCGTTTCAAAATTAGATCACTTGACTATTTTATTCTATTCCCGCAACTAACACGTAATCGCTTGTGTGTGTGACTTTGTTTCCATGTAGTAGTTCAGTTCTATGCCTGCTTACGTAACCGCGCGGGGGGAATTTTTGCGCAGCAACGACGTACGTCCATCCTCTATCACGCCTCGGCGGGTACTGGCGAGCGCCCGGTGAGCGAAATAATGCCAATATTTTGGGTATTTTATTTCTTGGAGAAAAATTATAACGAAATTTTAAAATTTGCTTTTACCATGCACTTCTAAATAATGAGCTGTTTTTATTTTTATAAGTTTCATATAAATTCATTGTGAAATCTCTAAGCAGTGGATGTTTGAAAATTGTGATTTAGTGTCATGTTTGAGATTTTTTTCTATCGAGCCAATTATTCCAATTCGTGTTTCTATCTTTACCATTCACTCGAGGATATGTTCAACTTTAATATTATGATTTTTTTTATTAAAAATATCATTGTTAATGAGACTTTCAGACGTTTGAAAATCTTAAAAATTACTGAAAGCCCGCCTTAAGATGACTCTGGAGCTACAATGCATAAGACAAGACGCTTAGACTAGTTGTATGATTTACAATCACCTCCAATCCAAAAGATAATGGCGGCTAATAGTAGTATATCTATGATGTCTACCGAGATAATCAGGGGCTTAAGAAAACATTCAGACCAATGTATTTAATGATGTGCATAATAATCAGGTGAGAAATGTTCTATTTATTTCTCAGCTGAGTGCAAACTTATTAACAAAAAAAAACAATCTGTAAAACTAGAGTTCACCGATGTGGGTTGTAATATTCGTCAGCAAGCCGGCTTACCGCGCCGCGCCGCTCCGCTACCCGCTGTCTTCAAGACCAAGGTCTTACGGTGACAAGACTGATAATAGCGGACAGTTGCCCAGAGGAACACTAAGTAAAATACAAAGCACGATTTACCACAAAAGGAAAATCACAACGACTCTGGTCTTTGTGATTATCATCGTAGGACTGAGCACATTGACGTAAGGCACAATTTGGCTTGTGACAAGGAACTCGAAAGGGCCATTGATGTTCATTATGAAATATTAGACCAGGTGTACGATATTCAGAAGATCGCGGGTAAGACCTCGGGTAAAGTGGCGGCAGTGGTGCTTTCAAAGAAACCGCCCACTATTGGCATATTAGCTGTTCCACTGCCCGCTTACTTCTAGACCGAGGCCTTTAGTCTTTAAAAAAGTGTGACTGCAAAACGGACCTTATTTCAACGTCATAGTCCGACTTTTTTTAAACAAGTGTTCAACGACGTTTAAAAGTTCTTGTGGTACCACGGTGAAAATTTAATATAGTTACTCCTTTGCAAAGGGTAACGCAAACCGATAAAAAAAAACCCAACATAAAAATCGCAGACAAAGACTTGTTAGTTATCGGTATAAACACAATAATCGAGTGACTTCAGACAAATGTTTATCAAAAAACAAATCATTAAGCTATCGATGCAATCCGTATTTTGGATGCAGACTTTTTGATTAGTAAGGGAAAACAGTAAACAATTTAATTGACCCATTTTCTGTAGAAGTTTGTACATAAGACTGCAAAATGGGTAACGTTTTGACCTTAGCTGGCCTTAGGTAGCGCTGAGTTTTAAAAAGAATACCTGAGCCTGTAGCCAAACAACAAGCGATAATCGTTAACGTTCAGCAGTTGCTAATACATTTTCAACTTGATACCCCGTCGCATAAAGTTGAAAATCTAGTAAAGACTGCTGAGCGATAGCGAACGAAACAAAGGAAAACGATCTGTAATCTTTGATAGATTTTCAACTTTATGCAATGGGGTATAAAGTTGAAAATGTACCTATTAGCGACTGCTGAACGTTAGCGATTGTCGCTTGCCGTTTGGCTATAGGGCCAGCTTTCCGGAGTAGCGGGACTGTCTCATCAGGTAAAAATGACTCTGGAACGCTAAAGAGTATTGAAGTCATCACCATCTTCCTCAATCCAGCAGAGCACAACCCTCCTCGTTCTGTAATGCAGTGGCCGATCGGGAAATCTCTCAATCGATTGAGAGCCCAGGTTGGCCGCTGCAAAAATAATCTGGTCAAATGGGGTATACTAGACCCATCCCAAACACAATGCCAGTGCGTTGCCTCTGTTCAGGATATGTCCCACCTCTTTTCGTGCCCATCCTGCCCAACCACCTGCACCTTCCAGGATTTAAACGAGGCAAATGATAGAGCTGTGCGGGTAGCAACGTATTGGTCGGATGTATTTTGAGTTCATCGACACGCAAAGAAGAAGAACCGTGTATTTTAGTCGTAAGTATGACAGACAGTCCCTTCCATCCCGGCTTGGGAGGACTCATTTGATGATTAGAAAAGAATCCAGTTTTGACTAGTTTTTACCACCGAAATGTGGCTCACTGTAGGTAGGGGAAAGGTGTACGAGATGATCCGTTGAGGGAAGATGATCCTTTGATATTGCAAGATGATTATGTAACAGTTTATTTAGCTAGTAGGATACACTTTATTTAGAATATAAAATACATGAGCGATATAAAAACACAGTCCACAGCACAGACCACAACACAGTCAGCACAATGCACAGTACAGCACTAGACGACTGGGTAAGGCCACAATAGCCTCAGCAGGCAGGAACCGCAGCAGGAAGGGGCCTCAGACAGGCAGGACCGCAGCAGGTAGGGGCCTCGGAAAGCGCAGTCCTCAGCAGCAGGGAGTCTCCGAGGGCAAGATCCTCCTCAGAGTGTAAGAGCCTCAGCCTCTTCAGTAGCCCTCAACAGCAGAGAGTCCCAGAGGGTAAGATCCTCAGAGTGAAGAGCCTCAGAGGGTAAAAGCTTCCTCCGTTAGTTTGGGTGACTTCAGAGGGTAAGAGTTCCCTCAGATTAGTGCCTCAGAGGGAAGCTTCCTCGTAAGACTGGGTAGAAGTCTGAGATCGAAAGCACCCAGAGTCCGGGATAGAATCAACCAAAACGATTATAGAAGGGATGATAAACAAGATTAATAGTATGATGAATGCCGTAAGTATTCATAAATACTATATTGTTGGGGAAATATAGTATTTATGAATACTTACGGCATTCATCATACTATTAATCTTGTTTATCATCCCTTCTATAATCGTTTTTATAATTATTGTTTACTAACTTGATAATTTTCTTATGACACTTATGTCAATTGCCAAACTGTCAGTTTCTTTTTATTTTAACTTTCTGTTTTAGCTTATAGCTTATTGATCTATGATGCTACATTTTGGTTTATATAATTTAATTTATCTATTTGATTTCATTGAAATATTGTACAAAGTCTAATTTAATTTTTATATTATGTTTGTAGTAAATTACTCAATTCATAATTTTACATAATGTAAACGCACGCAGACCTCCTTGGTCTGATCTGTCCGAATCCGAAGAAACTATTTGAAAACAGAAATGAAGGATGATTTTCAAAACAAGCTGACACCTATAAAAGCCGAAGCCGTCAAAGGAATCGGGTTCATCATAGAGTACATTTGTATATGGGGTTCATTCTATTGAGGACTATCCAGGACCTTTGGTTCATTCTATCCAGGACTTTCGAGACATCCTATCCAGGACGTTTGGTTGATTCTATCCCGGACTCTGGGTGCTTTCGATCTCAGACTTCTACCCAGTCTTACGAGGAAGCTTCCCTCTGAGGCACTAATCTGAGGGAACTCTTACCCTCTGAAGTCACCCAAACTAACGGAGGAAGCTTTTACCCTCTGAGGCTCTTCACTCTGAGGATCTTGCCCTCTGGGACTCTCTGCTGTTGAGGGCTACTGAAGAGGCTGAGGCTCTTACACTCTGAGGAGGATCTTGCCCTCGGAGACTCCCTGCTGCTGAGGACTGCGCTTTCCGAGGCCCCTACCTGCTGCGGTCCTGCCTGTCTGAGGCCCCTTCCTGCTGCGGTTCCTGCCTGCTGAGGCTATTGTGGCCTTACCCAGTCGTCTAGTGCTGTACTGTGCATTGTGCTGACTGTGTTGTGGACTGTGCTGTGGACTGTGTTTTTATATCGCTCATGTATTTTATATTCCAAATAAAGTGTATCCTACTAGCTAAATAAACTGTTACAATTATGTTACCGGTGTACAAGATGATCCCCACGGATCTTCTTGTACACCGGTAATAAACCTACTATTACGGGGATATTTTAACCATTTGTATGTTATTATGTTTAAGTTTATATATTTTTGGTTTAAAACTATGCCTCGAAGTAAATAAAACGCGGATTGTGGTCGGAAGACTCCATGATCAAAGCACTGGATGCTGTTAAAAATGGCATGCCATATAGCACAGCAAGTAAACAGTTTGGGTTGCCTGTATTATCACTAAAAACGCGAGCTAAAGTCAAAAATAAGGTGGCTGTCAGTACAATCAAATACAGGTGAAAAAATAAACCCAGATTATGGTTTTGTTTAGGTTATTCTCTTCCTGGATCCTGGGATCATCTTGCCCCTACCGCAAGGATCATCTTGGACACCGGGGTGTACAAGATGATCCTTTGACAACGTTTTAAAAATGTGTTTTTTAATAGTAAAGCATCTAAAAAATTAAAATGTTGAGTATGCCAACAATAAGATAGATAAGTTTACTATGTATATACGTATTTACATTCGCGCTAAGCAGAATATCATTTGATCTACAAGCAATCTCCCATATCATCATCATCTTCATCATCGGGAATCATCTCGTACACCTTTCCCCTACTGTTATGATGTAAATAAGTACCTATATACAATTTAGTTGACCCGTAGATTTAGATTTTTTGAGATAGGTTTTGCGTTTTTTTTCTATAATATTTTGTTACCAAAAATCTAAATCTATGTATTTTAAAAGTACTATAGATTTTTATAAACCATCATAGTTATAGTTTATTCCAGAATTAAAGATACAGCTCCACCAAAAACCAGACATAAGCAAATACTGTCAGAATTTTGTGGCCATCACCCTGAACTCAATAACCACCAAACTAAAACAAATAACCTTAAAAATGCAAATAATAATTATATTATAATTACATGCAAATAATAATTTCCTTACTTAAACGAACTATACGAAAATAACCCACATTTAGCAGAACAACCTGCTGATAAGAAAAAATAAACAATTTCTACATTATTTTTTGACGCGCATGCGTTATATTGACCAATGTGTCTCTCGGCACGCGCCGCGCGACCGTTCGCCGTCTTTCCCGGCCGTGTGTCACGAACATAACCTATTATCACTTAACACTATGTAGGTACGAACGTCTGTCAGTGTTGGCGGGTCGAGCAGCGCGGTGCAAGCGCCCGATAAAAAAAAAACCAAAACAAAAAATGTATAAAACATCGAGGTGATACATTTTCGAAATTAGTCCCCAACTGAGGGTGTGAGAGTGAAGTAATACCAATGAATATCAAATAAAATAAATATTTTTTATAAATAAATAAATAAACAAGTGCAATATTTATAAAATAAGCTTTTTTTTTAAATTTTCAAATTAATTTACAAGAATGTTTACGATATTTGTGTTGTTTGTGGTCAGTTTTGCAGGTGGGTTTGCAGTTTTCTTTTCGTGCGTTTTAAAAATATTTGCGAGTTACATAAATGGAAAACTTTTACCGGGAACATTTAACAGTAATTTTAGGTTTTTACAAAAAAAAAATGTATCTCAGAAAATTTTAATTTTGGACTGAAGAAAGCACTTTAATTTTTTTTTGTCTGTGTATTCGAATGCAAAAAATGCATTGTGTGTCACATTTGTGCATTTTTGTTTATTTTGTATAAACAAAAATGCACTACCTACTATTTATTTTTTATCTAACTTTCCGAATAAAATATTTTTGAAACGAAAGTAAAATTATTTAAATTATTATGTTATTATAATTACAAAATGGTCAATATAATGAGACATCATTTTTTTCCCCGCCAATTCAAGGAGGCATAATAATAGAACGCCTCGTTGACAGGGTTGGCATGAATAAAACAAGTTGTTTTAAAACACCTGTTTAAAACAGTTTGAAATTAAACAGTGTTTTTTATTACCTGTATTAACTACTTTTCGGGAGAGGGCGCTGCCATCAGCACGACAAAGTCGGCTCTGTGTTGTTTTCGTATTTAAAAATTAATTAAGTGAAGAAACCAAGTGAAAACTAGACTCAAGTGTTGGAAATAAAGTTTAACAAAGACTAAAATAATAAGTGTTACCTGAAGCTTAGTGGAAAACAATAAAATACGAGAAATATATCAGTGACGGTTTCAATTCTCTTTTTGAATGTTGGCCTGCGATTGTGAAAATACCGCGGGATGGACTAACAATTCATCATGAAGCTGATGTTGGCATTGAAAAGTGTGAGTTTTTAAGCCCAAACATGCATCTGTGGAAACATAATATATTATTATAACCTAACTTTTAAGACAGTGTGATCGAAAACAATATTGCTGTCATACAAAGAAATTGAAAGATTTGGTAAAACCGCCATCTGTTTTACACTGTTAGAAACTCATTCTAAAAGCCATCTAGCGACAATTAACTGCACTACCAGAACAAACACCAGAACGCTAACTCAATCAATAGCTAAGTCACCTACTACACACTAGAGGGCGCTAAAATAAGACTTACCATGGAAGAAATAACAACATTACTGAAGAAGCTGCAAAATGATTTAACACAACAAAGTACGGAAATAAAAAGTTTGAAAGAAGATATTTCGAAACCAATAATTGAGAATATGAACGAAAAATTTTATGAAATCATGATTAAAAATGAAGAACTAGAGGAAATTATTAACAATCAACAAAATACAATAGAAAAGCTAGAAAGACAAGTACGTATGAAGAACATTGTTCTATTTGGGCTAGAGGAAAAAGAAACATGCTACGACGACCTGGAAAAGCGAATCATATTAATTTTCAATGAGCATCTCGACGCAGAGTGTACCACATATGATATAGAATCCGCTATTAGGTTGGGAAAAAAAGGAGAAAGAACACGACCCATTAAAATTACATTCACAAAATTAAATAAGAAAGTAACAATACTAAAAAGAAAAAAACAACTAGAAAGAACAAAGTACTACATAAAAGAAGATTTTTCGCCTCAAGTGATAGAAAAGCGTAAGGTATTACAAAAAGAAGTGGATATAGCTAGAAGCAAGGGCACAAATGCCGTACTAAGATACGATAAAATTGTTTACTTAGAGCAAAGAACAAAACATCCAAACAAACAACACATCTCAAAAAGAAAACCATCGAAATCACCTGAGTACCAAATAACTTCCACACCTTATCTAGCAAACAGAGCATCACTTCCACAACGTACAATTAAAAAAACTAAAGTAGATATGAGAAACTATTTTACACCAAAAGAAACAGATATAAGTTCTTCTCCTACTCCCGGTTCTATCCAAACCGGTTGTGGTACTCAAATAGAACAATAGCAATCAGCAAGCCCTCCTCCTAAATACTATATAAACAGCGAAACTACCCCTACTATCCTTCACTCTCCCGGCACGGTTGGTCTCCGTGGGAGCAGTAGACCAGAACCCTCCATCGTAAATAAATTCAACATACAAAATCGAAAGAGTAAATACCTCTACATTGGCACACTAAATGTGAGATCACTGATTGAACCGTCGAGATTTACAGAATTAAAATACGCTATAGCTAAACTAAACTGGAATGTCATTGGATTATCTGAAATAAAACGTGCAGGCAAAGAGATCCTGGAAGATCAAGATTTCATCTTTATGTACTATGGACAAACTCATAACAGAAATGGCATTGGATTTCTCATAAAGAAAGAATTGAAAAATTACATTAGAGACTTCGTACCAGTGTCCGACAGAGTAGCCAAAATAAGCATTGACATTGAAGATAAAACAATTCATATTATCCAAGTGTATGCGCCAACAGAAAACTCACCACCAGAGGATATAGATCGTTTCTACGAAGACCTCAGAAAAGCTATGAAAAACACAAACAGGGATACAATGATCATGGGCGATTTCAATGCACAAATTGGTCTGCCCACAAATGATGACAAAGATGTTATGGGACAATGGGGATATGGGAAACGAAGTCCAAGAGGTCAGGTACTAATTAACTTTTGTTTTGAACACCAACTAAGAATTTCAAATACCTACTTCAAGAAAAATCTAAACCGTCGATGGACTTGGATGCACCCTAATAATGTCACACGAAATGAAATTGACTACATTATAACAAAGAGAAGCAACAGAATCCATAACGTCGATGTCATACCTACTACACATCCCACTGACCATAGACTGGTACGAGCAGCAGTACTACTTCACAACAAGCGCATTACCACAAGAAAACACTTCGGAAAAACCAATATTATCGATATTGCGCCCCCTGACCAAGATTACTTGAAGAAAGAATTTTCTCAAGAAATCAAAACAATGGAATTCATAAACATAAAGCATACTTACTCTACCTTGATAACAAAAATCAAAAACTGTAAAAATAAACTAAATACCAGTAAAAAGTGCAATGAACTTGTAATTAACGAAAACCTAGCAAGACTAATAAAGGAGAGGACTCTCTTAAAAGAAAAAATAAACAAAACTAGCATAGAAAAAAAACATTTATCGGCTCTTTACAAATTAATCAGAAAACAAATACAAAGGAAGTCAAAGGAACGTAGATATAACATCATTGAATATGAAATAGAGAAATTCGCTTCCGTCAAGAGAGCTTACAAAAGACTTGATTCCAGCAAAAAATGGATCACACAACTTAAAAAACAAAGACATCAAGTAACAGACAGAAATCAAATTTTAAAGGTGGCGACAGAGTTTTATGCAAAATTATATGGAAATCCTGACTCCCAAGAAGACCAAATCGACAATTTAGAACCACTAGATTCTGATAGTGTACCAGAGTTCCTGGAACACGAAATCAGTAATTCCATTCACCAATTGAAATCTAAGAAAAGTCCTGGAGAAGATCGCATAACAAACGACATATTAAAAGCCATCAAAGAGCCAATAACACCTATTTTAACCATATTATTCAATGAAATTTTGAAACAAGAGTCGATACCTCCTGACTGGAATACGGCAATTATAACCTTACTCTACAAAAAAGGTGACCCTGCGCTAATGGACAACTATAGGCCTCTGAGTATGCTGCAGTCACTTTATAAACTATTTACAAGCCTAATATTAAAAAGAATCTCAAGGGCCTTAGACGAAAACCAACCTAGAGAGCAAGCAGGATTCAGATCGGGCTACTCTACAAACGATCATATTTTCACGTTAACACAGATTATAGAAAAGTACAATGAACACAATAAAGAGCTCTACGTGGCCTTTGTAGACTACACCAAGGCGTTCGACTCTATCTCCCATGAATCTCTATGGTGCTCTCTATGTGAACAAGGTGTTCACACAAAGTACATAAACATTTTGAAAGAAGTTTACAAGAACAGTAGAGCCATAATTAAACTGGAGAAAAAGGGAGAACCATTTAAAATACAAAAAGGAGTCAGGCAGGGTGATCCCATCTCACCAAAGCTATTCAACGCTGTTTTGGAGCATGTGTTTAGACAGCTGAACTGGTGCGATGTCGGTATAAAGATAAACGGGGAGTTTCTCAACCATCTTCGCTTTGCAGATGACATCGTGCTGTTGAGTGAAACACATGCAGATCTTGAGCGCATGCTGAAATCTCTAGATGAGGAAAGCCGAAAATGTGGACTCCACATGAACGCGGAAAAAACATGCTTATTAACCAACAGCACTAGAGTAAATACGATGATAAACGACAAACCAATCGCATATGTGGAGAGCTGTGTTTACCTCGGACAAAGCATTTCATTCAACAAACCGACAGAAAATGAAGTAGATCGCAGAATAAACTGTGCATGGAAAAGATATTGGTCGTTGAAAGAAATATTTAAATCACGCATCCCGATCCGATTGAAAAAGAAAGCCATGGACACCATCATATTACCCACTCTACTCTACGGTTGTCAATGCTGGACGCTAACAAAAGCAGTCGCACACAAACTTCAAACATTCCAACGAGCAATGGAGAGGAGTATGTTAGGAATTAAACTTCGAGACCGAAAAAGAAACAAAGACATACGGCTATGCACTAAAATAATAGATGCTGTAGAACTAGCATGCAAGTTGAAATGGCGATGGGCAGGGCACGTAGCCAGAGCGACAGATGGACGCTGGAGTGAGAGGGTTCTCCACTGGTACCCTCGAGAGGCACCACGCACCCGGGGCAGACCCAGGCGTCGGTGGTGCGATGATATTGTGGCTGTGGTCGGCCCCACCTGGACTAGACTAGCTCAAGATAGAGACGAATGGCATAAGATGGAGGAGGCCTTCACCCTTAAATGGGCACCCAATCATTAATCTATTACATGAATACAATTCAATTTATCAATTTTTAAGTTTGAAATGTTTAATCTTATTTATCTTATTTTACTATTTTTACTAATAATGTGTATAATTTTATAAGAACTAACTTTTAGTTTTTAAGAACCAAATGAATTTTAATCAAATATAATGTAAATAATTTCAATTGTAAAATTTGGGAAATAAAAAGGCTTAAATAAATAAATAAATAAAAAATTAACTACTTTTCATGGCGGATG
This sequence comes from Agrotis clavis, assembly GCA_954870645.1. Classification (NCBI taxonomy): domain Eukaryota; kingdom Metazoa; phylum Arthropoda; class Insecta; order Lepidoptera; family Noctuidae; genus Agrotis; species Agrotis clavis. The sequence continues at coordinate 24,109,942 of OX940928.1, read as the reverse complement.
AATGCATCTAAAAGGAAAATAAAATAATATTCAGGAGTCCTGATAGCTTGATATTTAACCATTTGAGTAGCCTTTGTTATGTCACATTTTTTTTAAGTTTTCGTGGCTTTTTAATGAAATAATGCTTAAAACATGGCATGATCAATAGAAAAAAACATTTGATGTTTTTTACCATTTTTCATTTTTTGTAAATATTTCAATACAAACGGCGAATTTGAAAAAATCTAGTCTAGAATTGAAACATAATATAATTTATTTATAAGTTGAGACGTCTAAGTCGAAATAATTTGAAATAATGCGGGAAACTAAAAAAAAAACTTGTTTCAAACAATTTGAACTGTTTATTTTAATTTAAAAAAAAAAAACTGTTTTTTTTCCAACCCTGCTCGTTGATCAAGTTATCACAAACGCCACTAAGCTTGAGCTGCTGGGTTCGCTTCCCAGGTCAGGCATCAGCGTTACTGGGTTTTTCTATAATTAGGGAATTTCTCAGCACCCTCGGAATCTGGATTTGTACCCGGGTGATTATAGGCTCGCCCCCTATTTACATGCGATTAAATATGACTGACGAAATAATGCGTGTACTATTAGGATACGTCTATCTAATCCTTTTGGGGATTACAGGGATGATGTCAAGTAGTTTTTTTTTCTTTTAAAAACGTTGCCCCACACTAGGAATTTCTTCCTGTATCGTGGGTGCGTTTACAAACATAGAAACTCACCTAAACAAACACCCAGACTTGGAAAAACTACTTGCAGATCATACAAATATTTGTTATGTGCGGGGATCGAACCCGCGACACAATATTCGATATTCTCTTTATTTACAAAAAATGAAAAAAGAATATTCTTTTTCCCTTGTTTTTTATCCCATCAAATTGATAGTCAAACTTCTCAGTTTTGGGAGGATTTATGCACATTACGTAGTTCACTATAGGGTGACTGTTAATTAGTGTACGATACTTAAACACGTGATTGTGCTCATGATAACCAACAACTTTTATTATGGGAACAAACCTGAAAACTCGAAAAAAAAATCAGCTGTTCAGTACATTTATGATTCATAAGTATCGTACACTAATTACCAGTCACCCCATATAGGTATTTTTTTCTAGGTACAACGTACAACATAAATTATTACTTTTTAGACCATAGTTTCTAACAGAAAATACTTTTGTTGCAGACCTAACTCTTCAGGCAGAATGGACTTATAGTGGTAAGTATTTTATAATTCCGTACTCAAATAAAAAAAAAACTCTTAATAGTTCATTTGATATACATGTAGGTACTTATTATTATAATTATCTAATTAAAATTCTAACATTCAAGTATGAGTGAAGTATTTCGCCTAATTTAAAATACCTACATCCTACATAGAATAAAAAAAAAATAGGTATTTAAATGACCTAGAAACAAAACAGTTACTTGAAGGCTGAGCACCAAGTCTGAAATCGCAAAAAAAAACTACAATCACAGGCATTAGAATGATTTTAAAAACTTTATTTGTTACATTTTGATCTGATTGCGGATTTCTGACCGCTGCTTTTATACGCACAAACAGAATTTTATGATACTCGTACTTAGTAATAAATACAATGAAGCAAAATGCGAACCGCAATGCGTTTTGCGGTTTCAGCTATTCCGTATGCGTTTAATCGTAGTGCGTGCTCAGGAACCTTATTCAAATTAGTCCTCCTATCCTGAGTGGAGCAAAAGGGACTGTTAGACTCGTAAGTACTGACTAAAATCCACGGTGTTCGTTCAATAGCCCTTTATGTTCCAGGGACCAAAAATAAATTCCAAAACCAAACTTATGTAGTTTTTGTTCTTAAATTCATATAAAGAATTTGTATGTTTTTTTTTTTTAGTTTATAGATATCTAATTTAGTTAAGTAGTACCTACTAGCTAGGTGCGGTGGCGGCGCCAAAAAGATAACTTGTCAATAATTAAATCTTAATTCGTCAAAACAAATGAATCATAAATTACATTTAAAGTTATTAACATTTGAATGATTTTATCAAATTCTATTTATATCATAAACAGGTGTTGTTATACCTACCTAAATATTTATCATTATGATTCAATATATCTACCACCTTCTCGGTACTATAAAGGTACATTTAAAGGTATTGCCAAAAATGAATCGATATAAATATAATGTAGTTAACTACCCAATTTCTCTTTTAAACTTTGCCTCACACTAGTGTAATAGCTCGGGGGAGTCAATGACAGATTTACCTGACCAATTTCCTCTCAAGCGATAATATTAGGAGAATGCATACAGATTCGCGAACGTCAGCTGCAGTTCCGTGAGAAGGCTAAGCAGCATAAGCCCCTTTTCGCACAAGGACGAAAGTCTCCGATACTCAGGTATCCAGCAGGCGTAGCATGGCGCCGTAGAAAGGGGTTTTGTCGACGGAAGAATAGACAAAATGACAGAACGTAGAAATATTTTTAGCGTTTTAAGCATGGTAATGTAAAAAATATGGAAAATAAACGTTCTTTTCTTCAATAGTGTACGAATGGTGAAATATTTGTGCAAAAAACAGTCGATTTGTGTAGAAATAACGATGAAATAACTTTGTCTTTTCTTGGTAGGATAGAGATAGAATCGCCATGCTACGCGTGCTGGCCAATATCGTAATACAAATCCATAGAGGTTCGTACACAGGCACGCGTCAATGGGTACCAAAGTCGTAAAGTATCGCATACTTGCGGCGCGTCACAACGCGCCGCAAGTATGCGAAAAAAAAAACATCTGTATATGTAACCGTACTCGAGTTTTGAAGTTTTCGCCCCTTAGTACACATACTAAGGGGCGAAAACTTCAAAACTTGAAAAAAAAATACATTCAGTCATGTCCTTCCAACAGATTTTTAAATTGAAGATGACTATGTCATAGTGTTTAACACGTCACAGCGGCGTACAGCCGGTATTTATAGTATTTGATTTCAAAGATTTCACTATCGTTAAAGTTGTTCTTTTAATTTATAATTTCACGTCCTGGAAAATTGCCAATGAATTCAAAGTCAGGTGAACGGTATTATACATTTTAAGGAAAGGTAGAAATCCAGTAAAGTGCGGCTCCGAATCGCATATTGATGGGTTCCTGCTAACAACAAAATCAAAGTCAAATCAATCAAGAGGCACTTTTGAACGTCGAATATTAAAATTAAAGGAAAATATAGCATAGGATGGATTCACACCCATTCGCAAGGGTTGGTTTATATGGAGAAGAATGGCCAAGAAACTCCATCCTCAGTATTTTAAAAATGTTTACAAACAAAACGGAAAACTGCATATGTATTAGACAATCACAGTTTCTCTTTATCCGAGGTTACAGCAGTCACAGGACACCGTGCTCATGGAAAGTAACGGGCATTCGACGGAACGGGATGAGGCCGAGACTCCACCAAAGCTGAGACGTGTGCTGTGTGCTGTGCACGCAGAGCTGTTTTTTAGCTCGGGTGACTCCACCAAAGCTGTGTGCACGCCGCTCGCTGCACACAGCACGCCGCTCACATCTCACGTCTCGCCATACAAATATGACACAGCCAGCACGCGCGGTCTCCACTGAAGCTGTGCGGAGTGGAGCTGTACCAATAACGCAATTCTATTGGTTGTTCAAAACACGTCTCGACTTCGCACAGCTCGACACAGCTTTGGTGGAGTCTCGGCCTAAATGTTTAGTCAGTAAAGTATCTAAAAACTCTTCCGCTACATCCAGGGTGGAAGGAATAATTCATTTTATGATTTTTCCTCACAAAAAAGGATCTCTATATCCAAAACTGTCCGGGGTTATTGTTCTCATCATTTCAAACAATTTTCAAAAACTAGCATACATAACACACTAGGAGTTTCTCCGTGTCGTAGTAGGTGCGTTTAAAAACATACAAATTCACCAATATATAGGGTGACTGGCAAATAGTGTACGATACTTAAACACGTGATTGTGCTCATGATAACCAACAACTTTTACTATGGGAACAAACCTGAAAACGCAAAAAAAAATCAGCTGTTCAGTACATTAAGCAAACATAAATGTACTGAACAGCTGATTTTTTTTTTCGCATTTTCAGGTTTGTTCCCATAGTAAAAATTGTTTGATACCATGAGTACAATCACGTGTTTAAGTATCGTACACTAATTGCCAGTCACCCTATATAATCACCCAGACCCGAAACATTTCTTTCTTGTTCCGTGCGGTAATCGAACCCGCAATACGCTGCCAGCAGTCAATCGCTCAGTCACTACGCTAACCGTGCCATCATGACTTTTGATAGCCCAAATCGTCGTCGCTCGCAAGTCGTAATTTTGCTATTCCGGTCCCAGAATAAGTCATTCATTTTGATGAGTGCAATGACCCCAATAGGACGTTTCTGTTAAGGAAAACTAAGTTTGTAGTCTTCCTATAATATTAGAGCAAGATCGCTTTTTTTTTACCTGATTATATCATCAAATGAGTCCTTCCAACCCAGGGCAAGACGGGAGGGACTGTCAGACTTGTACTGACTAAAATCCACGGTGTCCTTCAATAGCCCTTTTCGTACCGGGGCCACGATTAAGGCCCGATATTCCCGCGACCCAGGGCAAGATCACTGGGCGTAATACAAAAGCTACTTTTTTTAAACAGCTTTCGAAAAATAAGCTTCAGGCTATTTGGTGTCTCACAGATCGTGAGTCACTTGCTATTTAGTACCTGCATTGTAATCGATACAAGTGCTAGACTAAGGGCTTTTTTTAAGAGGGAGCCCCTTACACAATGCTGAAAGAAAATCCGTCACTTTAGGTACGACTAGCTTCTGCCAGCGACTTCGTACGCGGATCCTGTTGCTTATGCCAGCGACAATGGGGTCGTCAAAATCGAAGATCTGAAACGTCTGATGTTGAATTCTTAGAGCCTGGGGACGGGAAAACAACGGGACGCGCATGACGATTCCAGACGTTCCAGATCTTTCATTTTTGTAAGTCAACAGGAAATGCCCAGGGTGCTCATTAGGCTGAACAACTCTTGCTAAGACGTCATTCCTATAATTATGTTATAGTGTAGCTGGGCTCTTGGAGTTCCACATCAGGTGTTCCAGATCTTCAGTTTTTATACGACAACAGGGAGTGCTCATCAGGCTGAACAACTCTTGCTAAGACGTCATTACTGTATATATGTAATAGTGTAGCTGGGCTCTTGGAGTTCCACATCAGGTGTTCTATATCTTCAAATTTATTTTCTCAGCAGAAAATGCTCATCACGCGGAACAATTCTTGCTATGGCGCTATTTTTGTATCTCTTATAGTTTAGCTGATCTATTGCAGTTCTGCATCAGGTGTTCAAGTTTCCAAGATAAATTATAGCCTATATGTTGCCCAGACTTAATAGCTATACAACAAATAAAAAAACCAATCAAATCCGTCCAGTAGTTCCGAAGATTAGCGTGTATTGAGTAACTTCTCCCGTTTTCCTAACATTTCCCTTCACTGCTCTGCTCCTATTGATAGTAGCGTGATGAAAAGTATACTATAACCAGCGCAGGAGTATGAAAAATAATTGGACCAAGTTTCGTCAAAATCCGTCGAGTAGTTTTTGTTTCTATAGCGGTTATACAGACAGACAGACAGACAGACAGACAGACAGACAGACAATAATTTTATTAATTGCATTTTTGGCATCAGTATCGATCCCTAATCACCCCCTGATAGTTATTCTATACATATAATATTTTGGAAATATATTTCATGTACAGAATTGACCTCTCTACAGATTTATTATAAGTATAGATTCACACCAACCGGCCGGGCCGGGCGGTATTTTACAATGCGGTAAAGAACATTGAAATCTAATCAACACTAAATACAGTTCATATTTGCATGCAACTTACGGGACACGCGCTACGTGTCGTGGAATACCGACGGAGATAACTTTGCAAGCCAATATGAACTGTATTTACTGTTGATAGATTTCAATGTTCTTTACCGCATTGTAAAATGCCGCCGGGCCCGGGCGGTTGGTGTGAATCGTACCATAGCCTTCGTTCAGCAGTAGACGTCTCCCAACTGGTGATGATGATCTGAATCGAACCCGCGATTGTTTCACTCAAGTACTACGTCAACCGTATGGGTCCTTAGGGGCGATTTTCGTGTACTAAATAAAGTATGATTTTGAGTCGCTAAAGTGCGGACGGTGCACGGTGTCGCGCGGCGTACCATTTGAGTCGCTCTATTGAAATATGCAGCGTTGCTTCACAAAGAAAATTGAACCAAATCGAGCCTTTAAAGAAACTTCTAGATAGATAGATAGATAGATAGATAGAATACTCTTTATTATGCACACCATACAACTAAAAGGTACATAACATTACAAATTATAACTTAAACATAGGGTGACACAATAGGCGGTCTTATCACTAAAAGCGATCTTTTCAAGACAACCTTTGGATGGATTAGGAAGAAAGAGAGACTTACTGTTGGTAGTACTGTGGTGTACAATTAATCAATTAAACAAGATAAAATATGTATAGGTATAAATAAATAAATACATACATACACATACAAACATATATATATACATATATACATATACACATGTAATAATCACGAAAACAAAGAAAAGAAGCATTATAGTCACATGGTTAAGGAGAGAGGTAGTGATTCTTGAGCAGATTTTTAAAAATTGACAAGTTTTGTGCGCTCCTTACTGACATGGGCAACGTATTCCATAGTCGCACTGCTTCGACTGTAAAAGATTTGTCGAAAAAGCTCGTAGAGTGCATTGGTATCTCCAGCCTCAAGTTTTCCGAAGACCTAAGATATCTATTATGTGTGTCATGAAGGAACTTGAAACGTTCTTTAAGATAAGAGGGGGTTTTAGGATTGAACAGAATACTGTACAGTTGAAACAAGATATGAGAATTCCGGCGAAGACGTATTGGAAGCCACTTGAGTTTTACACGAAATTCAGAAATGTGATCATATTTGCGCAGGCCAAATATAAATCTTATGCAGAAATTTTGAAGTCGCTCAAGTTTATCAAGTTGTGCCTCAGTAAGATCAAGATAACTGACATCAGCGTAATCAAGGATGGGAAGTAAAAGGGATTGTGCAAGCGCAGTTTTAGTGGCAGTCGGAAGAAAGTTCCGCAATCGCCTCAAACTCTTAGCAGAAGCGAAAATTTTCCGACTCACTTCCTGTAACTGGGGACCCCAGGATAGATTCTGGTCAATCCAAACTCCAAGATTTTTTACCTTCTCACTTAGAGGAATAGCGGTGCCGTTGAATTGTACCTGCGGTAACTGAGACCAATTTACCTTTCTAGCTAACTTACGGAACCCTAAAACCGAGGCGATGTCACGAGCGTTACTACGATAAGAGCCGCAATGCAGCAGCTACTAGATTTTAATAATTATACAAACGCCAGACATCGATTGAAAGATTATCTCAATAGATAAGGCCAAAAGCTCATCAATGACAACATTATCAATCCATCTACATTTATATCAATCTTGAATATCGATTCGAGTATAAAAGAAAATCTTTAAAAAAACTTTTCCCCACGCTATTTTTCCTGTGTCGTGACTCGTGGGTGTGTTTCCAAACTTACTAAATTAACTAGAGAGTTAACCGAGGTTTCTCTCCCACAGCTCGGCTCCTTATGGTTGTAGTTTAATGTTATATAGTTTATAGCCTTCCTCGATAAGAGGGACTATTCGACACAATAAGAATTTTCAATTGTAATTCCTCAGATTAGCGAATTCAACCAAACTCTTTCGGTCTTATTACAAAAACTAAATAAACATTAATCCAGAAAATCGGCCTGTGCGGCTGTAATTATTTAGCCACGAGCTACAGTCTAACAATTAAAACTACCATGATTACTTTGCGGAAATCCATGACATTAAATGTTATGAAAAATATTTAGTTTTAATTCCGCGACAAAAATCCAGGCTTGATGCAGGATGCAATTGCACCCTCCCGCCCTCATGCATATGCACATGCAGCAAAGAACCCACCCGGGAGCCCACATATGCACACGTGCAAGAAATACGGAAAAAAATGCCATGCAATCAAACCTGTACTCGACACGTGTTTCGCCCCTCCACGGGGCATTCTCAGGAGAGTCGCGGAATTAAAACTAAATATTTTTCATAACATTTAATACCATGTTTAAATCCATTTTGGGTGAAAATAACACAAAAACAACCACATAATGAAAAAGTTGCTATAAGAAACTTTGACACACCTTTGACAGCTATATCTGTTACACCATGGTTTATCCCAAAACCACGATTTGTAATAACGTTTGTGTAAACCATCATCATCATCATCATCAGCCTATAATGTTCCCACTGCTGGGACACAGGCCTCCTCTCTATAAGAGGGAATGGGCCATAATCCACCACGCGGGCCCAGTGCGGGTTGGTAGATGTCACATGTCTTTGAATTTTTAGTTCTAGGACATGCCGGTTTCCTCACGATGTTTTCCTTCACCGTTTTGAGAGCAGTGGTGATGAAATAAAGTACACAAAGTAATACGCCTGGCGGGGTTCGAACCCACGACCTACAACTCGTAAGTCGGGACCGATACCACTGGAAGACGGATTAGCTTTATAACGTTAGTATAGATTAAACCCACTTTTTCTTCAACAGAGGAATTACAATGGCCTGGAGTATGCAATGTGGGGAGCCTACAGTCTCCAATCAACATCATGTCCCAAGAAACAGTGGTGGACAAGAACCAGGTCCACATCCGAGGACCCCTGGTCTTCCGAGGGTACAATGATGTGGAACTCGTTGCCAGTAACAATGGACATACGTGTGAGTATTTGCTATAGATTTTTACGTCATTTTTTTTTTTGTATATTGCCCTCCCTACACTGGGAATTTCCTGTGTCGTTGGTGAGTTTACAAACATAAATATTTACATACAAAAACACCCACACCCTGAACAACTTCTTGTAGGTCATACAAATATTGCTCCGAGCGGGAATCGAACCCCCGACAGTCGACACGCCGCTCAATAGATAGTCCAACGATTAGCGTGTAGTAGTGTCGTCATCATTTTATACTTATAACAAAAAAACAAAAAAAAATCTAATAAAGAGAAAGCTAATTTCTCTTTATTAGATTAAAAATATATTTTTTTACAATTGTTGGTTACAATCTGTATAAAAACTGGGCCTTTTTTAAAGTGAGTCATCATCAAATAGGTCCTCCCGCTTTGAGTTGAGCGAAAGTGCCTTTATTTACTGACAAAAATAACTTTCTGCGTTCCAGGATCGCGGTAACCTCCGCGACCCAATTTAACTGGCCCTTCAATATATCCTATACGCGACTCTCTTCCTTTCACCATTGTTCACAAGAAACACATTTCCAAATGCCAGTTTCCTTATCACAACGCTATAAGATAAAAATAGGGTTAGAAATAGGAAGTGAGAGGAAATTAAATGTAAATCGAGTTCCGGCAGGATGCGCCGGGATCTGGAACCTTCCGAACCTTCTAACAGCTTCCGGTTTAGTTAGAACCCTCATTTTGATGAGGGTTCCAACACGAATGACATATCTTCGAGGATAATTATTTTATGTCTGTTATAGCCCGGAGACGCTAAAGGCTTCGCTTCACCTTTACTTATATAATGTTGTATAAATACAACATTATTTTTTGTGCGAAACCCGATACACCTGTCCAATATTTTTGTGTAAAGAATCTACATATGTACAAAATTTTAAAACCGTATCATAAAAAATCACAAAGTTATAAGCTTGTATATTACCTGGTTGTCCGTTCAAAAACATGATTATTTCGCGGTACACCCGCGTAAACCGCGTCTCCTGTGTTATACACTCGTGATAATAGTTTTGCAATAGGTACCTAACCGTACGGTGATTGTACTGTAATTAACTGGTAATAAAATTTAATTAAAACATTTTTGAAAAAAAATTTAACATGATGTAAAAATTATTGGAATCGAATCATAAGTTACTGATTCGCGTTTCGCATAATTATACTAAAAATAATGTTGTATAAGAAGGCGGTGCCTTTAAAAAAAAAACGCAATAATTAACGGCATTCCCGTTAGTGTGGCCCTAATAGTGTTAAAGATTTAGCTTTCTGATCGTTGTCACTATGTTGTAGTAGACAGCTAATTAACATAATACAATTTAAAAATCCAACAGTCATTACTAAAAAATAATGGGTCAAAAACCAGACTTTGCTCAAGAAAAATATCGCCACACAGCATGGCGACGCGAACCTGTAAATTGACCTGTCGCAGGCCAATAGACGTCATTTTTTTTAAACTTTGCCCTTTTGCCCCACTCTAGGAATTTCTCCTGTTATTGTAGGTACGTTTACAAATGTATAGAATTTGTTCCTTACGCGATTTGAACCTGCAACATTCAGAGCAGCAACCAATCGCTCAGTCACTGCGACAGCCGAAGTATGATGAACTAAAACTCCGTGTTTGTTTCAGTGAAATGGGCAGGAGTGAGAGATGAAGCACCAATTTTATCTGGTGGACCTCTGAGAGGGAACTACACCTTCCTGCAGTTCCACTTCCACTGGCTGTCGGAGCACGCCATTGATGGCATGAAGTAAGTGAAACACTATTTCAACTTTTTGTTTAAATCTTTACTAGCTGCCCCGGCAAACTTCGTACCGCCCCAGAATATTTTTTTTTATCAATTTACGTACTTTCCTTTTAAACCTTATCTGGTCTTCCAAAAATAATTCAAAACTTAAATTAGCCAAATCGGTCCAGCGTTCTCGAGTTTTAGCGAGACACGGAACAGCAATTGATTTTTATAAATAAAGATTTACTTCGAGGGAAAAAAGTCCCAAACTTTTTTTTTGTTTGAGTCTGTCTTCGACATGGTTTCGCCTGAGTTCCTCAGCTCCTATTAGTCGTAGCGTGATGTTTTATAGCCTATAGCCTTTCTCGATAAATGGACTATCAAATACAAAAAGATGTTTTAATTCGGACCAGTACTTCCTGAGATTTACGCGTTCAACAAAACAAACAAACAAATTCTTCAGCTTTTCAGCAACTGAATAAATGCCTTAACTTTTCAGTTTAATAAATTCCACACACTCCCCTAAAGTGTTCAAATATTCGTATTCAACAGAGCCCCTGACCGTGACGAAAGCGTTCCTTCTTCTAAGCAAAAGCTTTGCTTTCCGGATCTTTTTACAACTCTTTGAAAAGCCTATCTTTTCAGAAATCCGAGCATGAAAGGGTGACCTTTCCCATTTCGCACCTTTTCATTCCCATTTTACCCTTTCATTACTAACGATGTTTGTACGTGACTTTGCATTTACCCTATTTTCTGCAATCCGGGTTATTTATTCCAATAATAATAAAATGTAACTGGATATTTACTACTAAGTACTGTTTTATTTTTTAGAGTTTTTTTAAACAGTGTCAAAATAATTCAGTTGTAAAAATACTTATATCAAGACTTTTGATGTCATGTTTGATAATCTGAATTTTATTTTTTAGAGTTTTTTTAAACAGTGTCAAAATAATTCAGTTGTAAAAATACTTTTACCAAGACTTTTGATGTCATGTTTGATAATCTGAAATCATGACTTTTGCAAAATGCAATGAAACAGGTTCAATATGTTAAAAAACATGTACGGACAGCGATTTTGCGTCTCGGGCTATTATGACAGTTGATTATCGTAGTTCAATTTATTTTTGCGATTCAATTATTCGCATTAGCTGTTGTATCCATTCAATGTAGTAGCAAATTGTTTGTTGTTTATTGCAGACAAATTAATAATTGGATCGATTTTTTTATAATTAATCAATTTATCAGTTAAAAAACATGTGCAACCTTTTATTTACAATTATAGTTAACTAACACTTCAGTAGGTTTTATAAAAACAATCAGAACTATAGACTCGCTGCTTGTTGCTCGCCAATTCGTCTTCTGTTGTCCGCTCTACTCGCCACTCGCTAATCGCTGGCGGTAGGACTGGCTAAGCAATTGATGAATCTTGACTAAAAATGGGTCGAGGGCAAAAACATTCATGAAGAAAATGGGCATAAACTTCATGCTGGGCATCAATGAGTTTACGCCCAAATAAATACCCAGTCACTGGACATAACAACCAATAACTTTGTTTAAAAAATGAAGAAGAAACATAACTGGACAAAAAGTATAATTAGGCAATTATTCAGTGCCCTTAATATGTCCGGGGCATAAACCTATATCTTGTCTTGACTCAATACCTTACTCTTTATGCTTTCATTTACTTCATATTCAATGATCTGCGATAAGTAACTAACTATTATCAATAAATAATGACCAGTGCATTCACCCCTAATAACTGGTTGTGTTGTCACAAAAACCTTGGATATTAATGATAATATTAAGTAATTATACTAGATATATTTGATATTATTTAAATACAAGGTTCTTGGTGATGTAACAAGTGTAATAGATAATATTCAAATTTAATTGATAACAATGATAGTGATGTCAGATAGTATTATAATAACTTCCGGTGTTAATGTAAACGGATATGTCTACATTTTTTTTTTACCGAAACTTATTATGGGGTCTTTTACTCAGGGCCATCTTTTCAAAGAGTCTGGGCATATGTGTAAATGGCAAATCTTTTTACGTGAAAATACAGTGAAAACAATTTTTTTCAAGGACCTCAGATCAACTTTTCATCCTCGTAAAACCCTTTCATCGAAATTGGTAAAGCCGTTTTCGAGAAAGCATTCGCACATTTATGGATGTTAACAATTGCGAGTATAATACCTAGTTTAGGACGGTAAGAATATTGTAAAACAATCGCCAACACGAAAGAAGCCGTACAAAGGAACATAAATCAAACAAAACCGTAAACGGCCCAAAATACTGTAATCTTTGTACAAATCAAATCGTACAGTATTATGTCACTTATGATAAGTGGGTATCAGTAGAGTTTGTGTAAGGATTAGCTGTATACTCTGTGGCGTGTGAGTGACAACTATTTGCTCCCTAATTTTTGTAATCAAACTGCCGCATGCCAGTTTCTTTCCACGATGGAGACTAGAAAAGTTCTAAAACAAAGTGTTTGTGAACTCACAAGTTCAAAAATGAATTAGTTATTTAATTAATTACCAAATTATCCCCACAGAATCATAAAAACCTATTCAATGTGTTAATCCGGGTTATAAACTATTTGTGTACCAAATTCAAGTCCGTTTTGTAGTTTTTGCGTGAAAGAGAAACAAACATTCATCCATTCATCTATCCATCCTCCTCTTAAACTTTCGCATGTAAAATTAGTATGAAGTTAAGATTCAACAAGATAATTGCTTCAACAAACTTATCCGTGCAGACGGAAAAACATGGAACTAAAATAAATGTACCGAGTTTGACAGAACGATGCAGTTTTTCTTGACAAGCAGCGCCTCCTTCAACTGCAAACATAAAGTGGTTGTACTTGAACCACTACATTTTGATAGTTCAACAACATTAATTACGTTCAAGATGTTCAGGAGATAAGACATAGACACTGATTTATTGCAAGTAAAAACCAGAAATCATCTAAATAACTTTTATATTTTGTTTTACAAACTAATCAGATAAAATTATAAAATATGTAAACACATAATAAAAGAAATGAGCTACCTGTTTCTTTGAACAAATGTGTATCTATCTATTTGTAGGAAGATACATTTTACAACATGTTGTAATCGAAAGAATGTTCTTTGTCATTCGATTCCAATTTTCAGAAGCAAATATGCATTATGGGGATAGTTGACCCACTTTGAAAGACTTTGGTATTGATAAATAGAAAATAAGTTAAGTAATTAGACACTTAGTACACACAATACAATAATTTTTTTTTTCATGGTAAAATCATTATGAGTCGTCCCACCCAGGGTAGGACAGGAGGAACTGGCAGAGTTGTATTGACTAAAATCCACGGTGTCCTTCTATAACCCTTTACTTTCCGGGGCCGTGGTTACTCCATAGTCCTGCTACCCCAGCAGGCTTTGGCCCCGCCATAACTATACCCCATGGAGTTTCCTTCTTTTTGGTTGTTTTTCATATATACTTATATTTTAAACGATAAGTGTTTGTATGTTTAATTGAACGCGCTAATATCAGGAACTACTGTTTACTAATAGACTATCCAATAGTCTATTTATTGAGAGGCTATTATAAAATCAAGCTATAATCAATAGAAGTTGAGTCGAGGGGCTAAAACGCGGCGAACATCTAGTAGGAAAATAAGTACGTGCGTTTTTTAAGTAGCCATAATTTATGAGTAGGTGAAATCAAACATTTTGATTAAATTTAAACCCAAGCGTTTTGTCATCAGGTATCCCATGGAGGTCCATATGGTCCACATCAAGACTGGTCTGACAATGGAGGAAGCTATGGTGAGGTCTGATGGATTGGCTGTCATTGGTGTCTTCTTCATGGTGAGAAAAACATTGCCTTTCTTTTCTTTTTTTTCCGTGTCTAGTACTTAGCCATTATCTGAATTTACTCTGTTTCGGAGTCCCTACATAATTACTCGTATTATGAACACCTTTTTGTATCATGGTAAAATCATCAAATGAGTCCATACACACACCCAGGGCAGAACAGGAGGGACTCTCAGACTTGTACTGACTATAATCCACAGTGTCCTTCAATAGCCCTTTACGTTACCTGCTATAAAGGTCCGACGACCCCGGGAATATTTCGTGTGGAAATGGAACCCACGACACATTTCCGGTGCAGTTAATCGCTCAGCCGCTAAGCCAGTCGTGACAACTAACCTATCTTTCTTTTTGAAGGTAAGCAGAGGGTACGACAGTGCTCGTGCCCTGGAGCAACTGACGCCAATTGTACCCTACATCTCTAGCAGCGCCTCCAACCAGACTGAGAGCCATAAAGTTGATATCACGTAAGTACTAACTGTAATTTATGTTTTTTTTTTAATTTTCGTCCAACTATGACATAACAATCCGATGGGTTCTCCTTCGACTTTTTCATTAGTCTATACTTCCAGGTCGCGGGACTTATTTCCTTACCGTGACCCCGGAACATAAAGGGCTATTGAAGGACACCGTGGATTTTAGTCAGTACGAGTCTGACAGTCCCTCCCGCCCTGCCCGGGGTGGGAGGACTCATTTGATGATTTTACCACGCTAAAAAAAAAGCCTATTCTTCCACTGCTGACAAAAAGCCTCCCGTAATTACTTTCAGGAGTTCTTTTCTGTGCCTCTTTTTAAAACAGAGGTCTTCTTACAAGATTTGTGTTTTATTTAATGCGTTTATTGTATGGTAAATTGAAAAAGTGCCTCCAGTGTATGAATGAGAAACTATTTTTTTCTTTCAAAGTTCCTGTTTACTTTAAGGTCACAAAACCGTGAAAAGTCAGGTAGAGCCTCGACTCGTGGTACCCTCGACTTGGCTTACCTTACTATTTCGTTAGAAAAGTCAATCCAATTTTCCCACATAAAACAAGGAAAATCTTTGAACGGTGGAACTAATTTTGTGACCTTTCAAATTCTACCTGTCTATTAGAAACTAGTTAAGGGAAGGAAGACAATCATGGATCTAATTGGAAGGGCTTAAGGGTGATGAGTAACTGTTGAATACAATAGCTAATATTTAGTCATGGTAAGGAACTTCATTACACTACCAAGGTCTACAGTCGAAGTTAAAAAATTGTACTTTGAAATCCATTGTCATTTGTGTTTTTTCGATCATTCATCGAATGAGTCCTCCCACCCAGAGCAAGGCGGAGGGACTCTCAGACTTGACTGATTTACGGTGTCCTTTATAGCCCTTACGTTCCGGGGCTACGGTTACACGTTAGTCCCGCGACCCCGGCATTTGTCATTTGTGTAAGGCGCGATTCCATTAGACAAGTCTTGCATACGAATATGATGTCACATTTGCATACAAGTAGCTTGAATTGGCAACATGTTTAGATAGAGTGTGCAAATTGCATGCAAGTTTTACTTGCATAGTTCCCAATTGAGTAGGTTGATAGTTACTTGAAACAAAATGTACAAGTTCAAACTCCCTACTTGCAACTTGTAGCTTGTATACAGGTTTGTTCAAGTTGCATACAATTTGCAACTTGTATACAAGTAACTTGTATGATAAAACGCGTCAAGTAGACAAGTGGCAATTATTGGTTTCAAATAAAAAAAATATACTGACATGAACATTTCATCTGAGGATGTGGTCCTGGGTTCTATTTCCAGGTCGAGCTAGGTCTCATTGACTTTTTCATCAGACATTTAGCACTAGGCCCTGGGTCTAAAGGCCGTAAGGTTCTCGAATGGAGACCACACACCGGCAAGCGCAGCGTAGGACGTCCACCCACTAGGTGGGCAGACGATCTTATGAAGACTGCAGGATCACGCTGGATGCAAGCCGCTTCCAACCGGTCCTACTGGAAGTCTAAAGGGGAGGCCTATGTTCAGCAGTGGACGTCGTACGGCTGTTATTATGATGATGATGACTGGGTCTGAAATTGTACCTGGTTAATGACAAAATACTGGAAATATAGTTGGTGAAATATGGGTTTACTTTTAAGTGCAGCTCTCCCAAACCCAACCATTCCATCCACTATTTTCCAATCAATGATTTATTTTAAATACTGTTCTTAACAGACGTCTGCTGAGCTATGAGCCTCAGTCCTACTACACGTACCATGGCTCTCTCACCACTCCTCAGTGCCAGGAGATTGTCACCTGGATCGTCATGGATAAACCACTTTTCATTACTGCAGATCAGGTAATAATTTATTGCTAATGCTTTCTATATTTCCTAATATTTTTGGTAAAAATTAGCTGAAGAAAAGATACCAGAAAAGTTACTTCTGTGCTTTAAGGCAATTTGGTTTTCGGCAAATGTTTCTTAATACTCGTTTTGAGTTAATCCGTAACGACGCTTTCAACATTACCGAATTATTGGAAACTCAAAACGAATAATAAACATACTGAATATCCCGTTTTAAGTTCCATTGAATGTATGACATCGCCAATTGTGGTGAACTGGCTCAAGTCTTCTCCGTGTAACAAAACCTTTGTCCTGTCATGGGACAATGTTACGACGCTCAGCTGTTCTAACAAACGCATGATACTGAACTCCTTATTCTCCCTTCAGTACAGATTGTTCTCCAGCGTGGATGTGGGTGGTGACTACAACTACAGAAGCCTCCAACCTACTAACAACAGGGTGGTCTACCGCTCCATAGCCTCGTGTGCCTCTATCCTGGCACCAACTGTCCCTGGAACCTTCCTCGGGCTCCTCTCTTGCCTCTCCACCGTCTTAGCTGCAGGAGTCAACAAGAGTATCTGTGCTGCCTTGAATATTAAGCGAAAACTCTTTGGAGACAGCGTCCAACAGTGCGCGAAGTTTGCTTAGACTTAGAATTTTGGACTCTAATTTCAAAGTTAGACGATTTTTTTTCAATTAATTATTGTGTTTAGAAAGATTGGAAAGTGTACAGAAGTGAATTAAGCGTTTATTAAGGCCTCTTTTACCTCCGGAAAAGTTCTGAGGGCTTGGACAAGACAGTGACTATATAGCTTTATAAAAAATTGCCGTATCTACAACTTTAATTAGGATCGAGTTATAGGTTTACTTTTGGCTCTAAACTTAGTCAAAGCTGACAAAGACAAAGTTGACGATGGAGTGAGCTTACCCATAAGAAGCCGGTAACCGTAGAGCTTAGGGTTACATGCGTTCAAAATCAAGACACAAATGTTTAAATTTCTTCATCGTATTATGGAATGTCACTTTGTCTGGGTCCAATAAGAACTTCATAGAAAAACTCTGGGTTTCCTTGAAACATGTCCAATTGGTGGTGGTATTCTAAGGCCTAATTTAGTTTAAAAATTTTGTGGTTAGACAAAATTGTAGAAATTGCCAAAAAAGATATTAGTGATTTATTAAGGTGCCAACAAAAATGCGTTTAGGCGTGTAGCTTAGCTGACGTTCTAAAATCTATTAGTTTATAAAACGTGCCATATTGCTGGATTGGTAGGTTCAGCAATCATTTTTGTGTAGTGATATTTAGGCACCTTAGTGTTTTAAAATTACGAGTTAGAAAGACAATTGTTAGAAGTTCTCAAAGTTGTGTGGCCAACTTATATGTATTATGCTTCTGGCTAGAGAAAAATGTAAAATTATTATTGCCTGTTTTCATTATCACCTTAGCTATCCTAAAATTACTAAACTATAGTAATTTCAATTCGGTCAAGAAACGCTTACAACAATGCGTTCAGTCGTCATTAAGGTGTCCGGTGTAAAAAACACAGACAACCTCGTCTAGATTCTGCATAGAAAGCAACCTATGCTCGCGTGCCGTCAGTGCATTTGCCATTTGTTCAGTTCTTCTTGAGCTTTCTACATAGAACGTCTTCTATAAAATAAGTTTTTATTCTCAAGTCAATTTCAAGTCTAAAGTAGATTTTCTAAACTATTAGCGGCTTTAGTGTCTTGTCTATAGTGAGAGGATCAAGGACAAACATCAACTTAAGTGATGGCAAAAGCTCTGACGTATGGTGCGCCAAGGGTTGCCTTTTATGCGGAATCTACAGGACGTTACCTGTGGTGAAAACAGACGATAATAGTTTATTGTACCGTTTGTTTAGTAAATAATAAATTATGTCATCGATGGGCGAAAATAAGGTACACAATGACATCAACATCGTTTTATAATTGCCAATTTATTTTATCTTTTCAAATTCTTATACTCGTATTAATATAATTCTTCAGTATTGTTTTAAAAAAGACATCATAAAACATCATCGGCCTTGTGGTCGCAAACATGACTCTTGACCAAAAAGTGCTAGGTTTGAATCCCAGGTCGGATAAAAGCGTTGTTGGATTAGTGTTAATAGTTTCTCAGATTGAATTTGGATATTACGTAATAGTTACTTTTATTCCATGGGATTTATTTCTAACCTCAATGCGAGTAAAGCTGTATTCAAAAGCTAGTACCTAAACTTTATAGCCGATTTCTAGTCATCAGCATTACCTATAGATTGTTTTAAATAATCTACCAAATGTTGCACGTGTTGATAAAAAATATTTAAGATGTTAAGATTCGATTAGGAGATCGCATTTCGTGATAGTCACGCGATTTACATTCAAGAAAAAACATTAATTGGTTTTTGATTACGAATTATTTTTACGTTCCGCTTTTCTGACGTGTGTGGCTAAAATCGCATGTTTTACAAACTTTTTGCTGTAATAGTGATGAAATAATTTTACTGGGAAGTTGCAAGGCGTGGTTGAAAAGAATTATAATTACTCCGTCGTCTTTTGGTACGAAAACCAAAATTAATAGAGATAGGATGCTTTCAAACTTAGCAATACGTGACAATCTAGTATAAATTAATTTCTATTGAATTCTTACGTCACCAGCCCCCGAGCCTCTTTGTTTCTCTTTTTTTCGACTTTTGATGCGTTTTAACCTGGTAAATATTCATTGATTTTACGCAAAAATACGTGTCCATTATTTTTAAAAACTCTAAAATGGGAATTAATTAGATTTGTATGATGCTGTCAAATAGCCAATTTCCATAGTAAATTTTAAAAATATTAGTCATATTCATTCACTTAAGTTTCAAACAATACGAAGAATAAGTCAGCATATTTTAAATGCGATTGTATCGGATTGGAGTTTAATCACCCGTTATCACAGATTTTGATAAAATTATCACGTGCAATAATTAGCACATTGTTTGACATGTGACAAAAAAAAAAGATTTTCTTGGGAGCAAATATAAGACGACTTTTTGCATGGTATGATAAAAATGGCCTATTTTAGAGCTTATGAAACTGATAAGTCAAACTAAAATGGACAAATTGCGGACATTTTTACGGACACCGGACACTAAATACGCGCCCATTG
This sequence comes from Agrotis clavis, assembly GCA_954870645.1. Taxonomy (NCBI): domain Eukaryota; kingdom Metazoa; phylum Arthropoda; class Insecta; order Lepidoptera; family Noctuidae; genus Agrotis; species Agrotis clavis. The sequence continues at coordinate 24,090,077 of OX940928.1, read as the reverse complement.
GCCCTGCGCCGCCCACAGCGATCGCAACGCTTTGAGATAATTATCATACAGTGTAAACTAAAATCCGTTGCGTGTCGCATATGCGGTGCGTCCGGCGCGGTACATTGGACACATACCATGATACTTCATTAAATCAAAATCAAAGCATATTTCAAGTAGGCCAGTTACAGGCACTTTTGAATTGTCATAGACAAATAAAAATGTAATTGAACACTAAACAGTTATGTCTGTGGTTATGTGTAGCACCATAACTTTTTTTGTTTACTTACATTTTTCCCAGTCACAAGACATAAAAACTGTAAAAGTACCGTAGATGCCCGTTCCAAGAAGTAGATCTCTATGGAGAAGAACGGGCAAGAAACTCCTAAAGCATATTTAAGTATATAAAATATTATTATGTCTATCTGTTTTCAAAGACTTGTCCGCAAATTGTCCGTATGCGTACCTCCAAACATTCAAAGCAATAAATCCAATTAAAAAAATCATATCTTACTTAATTTTCTTAATATAATCTTACAATTATAATTTATGCACGAAATAACGAATCATCATAAAATAATAAGTACTGCTCAACGTCACAATCATTTAATAATTATTCTTCATTATCATATAATAAAAAATATATCTCTACTAATATAGTTATCTTAGGCTATTAGGATTATCACAATGCAATTTAATATTACAATAAATATGATTTATTGGTGTTATAATTATTTTTATTTTAATAATACATTTATTATTTAATATGTTTGTAATGTATTTAATCTTAAGTAAATTCATAAATGTAAATAAATTATAATACAATTCATATATGCTGGAAATCGTCATTTCGGTTGTAAATATTTATTTTTAGAAAATGCATCATAATCTGATTATTTTTTAATGATCGACGACTGTTATTATTTTAACGGCTATTACGATATTATTGTATAGTTAAGACCTTATTTTATTGATAAATGTTTTATTTTTATTTCTGATAATTAATCGGCTGTGAATTGTGAACGATGGAAAATGAGTAGGTGATAGTATGTTAATATTAAGTTCAATAAATGCACAGTATATCATAAAAATCATAGTTTGAAAAATATATGACAAATTAATAGAAATTAATAAAGTTTTTTATTTCTTTTTCACTTCCTTATTTTTTCTAAAGGCTGATCTGAAGAATGTCCGTACCTATTTGACATTTTAACACTCATCGTCAATTGCACTCAACTTGTAAAGATCGATAAGCAACCAGGTGATCTCCTTATAGTATCCACGGATCTATCATGAAAGAGACTACAACCTAGATTCTTTAACATATCTACAAATTCATACAAATAATAATAATAATAATCTTTGTGGTTTTGTCTGGCCTTGAACCCACTCAGTACATTACTGGAGGGTTCGGGGCTAGGATATCGGTTGAAGAGAGGTGGTCAGGTCATATCTCACCTTCTTTACATGGATGATCTGAAACTCTTTGCCCCCAACAACTTGCAACTGATGAAGCTACTGAAGGTAACAGAAACTTTCAGTAGCGCCATCAGGATGGAATTTGGTGTGGACAAATGTGCAGTCATGCATGTGAAGCGAGGGGAGATTATGGAATCAGAGGGAACTCAACTCTCGGATTCCATACACCTTAGATCCCTCTCTTCAACAGAGACCTACAAATATTTGGGTATGTCGGAAGCATTAGGCATCAATAATGCTGATATGAAGCAATCGTTGAGGGAGCGCTTCTTTAGCCGCCTGAGTAAAGTACTTAACAGTCTTTTGTCAGGTGGTAACAAGGTGCGCGCTTTCAACGGTTGGGTCATGCCGGTATTGATGTATTCTTTCGGCATACTCAAATGGACTCAGACAGAACTTGAAGCCCTGGATAGGAGAGTCCGTTCACTGCTGACTGCAAATCGGATGCATCACCCGCGGTCGTCGGTGATGAGACTGTATATCCCGCGGAAGTGCGGGGGTCGTGGCTTCTTAAATGCTAAGACCCTGCACAACCGTGAGGTATGCAGTCTCAGGGAATATTTCCTAGAAGCCGACGTGGGGATGCACCGAGATGTGGTCACAGTGGACAAGGGTCTTACTCCGCTCTCCTTGGCTAACGAGAACTGGCGCAAACCTAAAGTATTAGACACTAATGATCGTAAGGGTGTATGGCAGAGCAAGGAGCTTCACGGACGCTTTTACCGGGCATTACATGGTTCCGATGTAGACTTTTTAGCGTCCGTATCCTGGCTGCGCTTCGGTGACCTGTTTGGGGAAACCGAAGGTTTTGTCTGTGCAATTATGGACGAAGTTATGATGACGAATAACTACCGGAAATACATTGTGAAGGATGGCACGGTTGACATATGTCGAGCATGCCACCGTCCGGGAGAATCGATCCGACACATTATTTCTGGGTGTTCTCGTCTGGCTAACGGCGAGTATTTGCATAGACACAACCTTGTTGCCAGGATTATCCACCAGCAACTTGCTTTGAAGTACAATCTTGTGGAATCGGAAGTGCCGTACTATAGGTATGCGCCCGACCCAGTTCTCGAAAATGGCAATATCTCGTTGTATTGGGATCGACCTATCATCACTGACAGGACTATTGTTGCCAATAAGCCTGACATTGTGGTGATAGATCGATTGGAGCGTCGCGCAATAATTGTTGATATAACGGTCCCACATGACGAGAACCTCGTGAAGGCAGAAAAAGATAAACAATTCAAGTATCTTGATCTGGCTCGCGAGGTTGTTGACATGTGGGACGTGAATACGGCAGTTATTGTGCCGATAGTCGTATCTGCCAATGGCTTAATTGCCAAGAGCCTCGACCAACACCTGAGGAGGCTCTCGCTGGGTAGCTGGATCAAGCGCTTGATTCAGAAGGCAGTACTCTTGGACACGGCGCGTATTGTTAGGAGGTTCCTCTCTCAAGAGCCCTGACCACCGGTAGCCCGGACCCTGTTCCCGGTACTGGTGGACTGCTATTTTTTATATTTTTAAATGTTTTTTGTTTCTTTTTGTAAAATATTTAAAAATGTAATTTATAAGTTTAAAGAAAAATAAAGAAATAATAATAATATTCCACAACTATCACACAACGCCATCTAGTCCCAAGCTAAGCAGAGCTTGTGTTATGGGTACTAGACAACTGATAAACATACTTATATATTTCTAAATACATACATATTATAGATAAATTACACCCAGACACAGAACAAATGATCGTGCTCATCACACAAACATTTGTCCTGGGTGGGAATCGAACCCACGACCTCCGGCATAGCAGTCAGGGTCACTAACCACTAGACCAACAGGCCAGTCAATCACTAGACCAACAGGCCAATCAACTAAAATAACTCATGAACTACAGAGAGAGCTTAAAGCTTTTTTTCAATAGACCTAACGGATGACTATGGGGTAATATTATATTTCATATTTTCCTCTTCCCAGGTTCAACAAAGTTACCTCTATTATATCAGCCTGAAACAGAACTGCTTGGTGAAATTCAAGAGTTCCCTTCGCTTTGTGTGAACACGTGGTGAGGACTGTCAAAACAATCGCAGCGCGCGATTTGGCAGAGATCAGGTGGCCTAGTCGGTAGAGCAGGTGATCCAGTTTAGGCTGTGGGAAAGAGATAGCGCTAAACGACTTATATAGCTCTGTCTCTTTCCCACAGCCTAAACTGGATCGCGTTAAGAGCTCATGGCAAGGCCTCTGAAATAACTCGGGACTCTCGGGAGTGATGTGTATCAAGTTTTGTTCCACGACCTTTTTCAGGTTTCATTAATTTATTATTGAAATACAAGTGGAAAATGTTTATTATAGTTGCTAAGAATTGACAGATCTTTAAAGTCCCGAAATAATGTGGTTACAGGAGGACCTGACATCCATTATCAAGGGACTATCGAGTAACCGTGGCCCCGGAATGTAAAGTGCTATTAAAGGACAATGTGGATTAGTCAGTACAAGTCTGACAGTTCCTCTCGTCCTACCCTGGGTGGGAGGACTCATGTCATGACATTACCACGTAAAAAACATAAAATAAAATAAAGGAGGCCCCCTACTGTCATCGCGCATACGCCGAATTTTGATTTATGTAGATATTATTATAGTCATTTGTTCAAAGAACTGCCCCCTTACTCTCGACACTCGATCTCAATTGAAATTGGAAATTGGGATCGAGATCTTGTCATTCGGTACTCTTGAATGTTACACTAGCTCAAGATTGGAACAGTATTGGGCGGATTTTTTTGAACTAAATGAAATCGACTTTACTCGAACGAAAATAAATATCAGCACTTTATTTATTGATTTAATGAGTAATTCAATATTTTTAAATTTGGTAATTAACGTTTTCATTTGTAGGGCCACCCCATGACAATCAGTGTAGGTGTAGTCGAATATGCAGTCGATTCAAATCTCAATCTCGAGTTCGTTCAAGAGTGCCAATTTTCTGAATAGGTACCTATTGGAATTGAAACTGAATCGAATTGGAATACGATCGAGATTGGGATTGATTTCAAGAGTAAGGCCCCAGAACTTATTTAAATTTTTAAAGTGCTTAGGTAGCTATACAGGGTGATTTTTTAGTCACCATCCAAATTTTAATATATTAATCTTTGGCGAAAATCATTGAATACGTGTTTTTTCTTTTTGTATATCACTCAATACAAAAATATCGAGATATCACGTCTCAATGTTATCTATAAAAAGTTGATGAACCTGGACACCGCGCTGTGATGTGTCGCTCAGGTGTAGCGGGGCGGGGCGGGGGGTCGGCGGGGTGCGCTCTGCCCGTTTCATGCGTCGGCAAGTGTATATTATTAACGTTTATCTTAGTGACCACGCAGAGCGGATGAGAAAATGATTTAATATGACAATTTGACGTATCGATTTTTTTTCAAAAATGGGCTTAGTGATTGATACCTAACGCCTAGAAAAATTTTGGACGGTGCTAAAAAAGTCACCCTGTATACACGCTGTTTTTTTGCATTTTCGTCAAACTTCAGGTGGTTGTCACAAAAGTCATAAATAATCAATTGAAAGTACAGTACCGGGCAAAACTAATAAGGGCTGCTTTTTTTTTGTTGTTGAAATTTTACAGTATTTCAGAATTAAACCCTTAATTCAATACAAATGAAAGAGAATCACCCGACTACGCAGTCCGCGCGTACGCACACAGCGATGAGCAGCTGGTGTAGAGTGAATTGAATCTACTACTCTTGAAGAAACTAGTTCACACTTACGGATTTCAGTAAAAAGGAAAAATAAAATAAAAAAATACCTAGGTACCTATTTTATTGTTGATTTGGGTCGAGAATCATGAGTATAATCACGTCCTTGAATTTGACTAGGTTGCAGATCAGCACATTGTATATTATATTCCACATCTATCACACAACGCCATCTAGTCCCAAGCTAAGCAGAGCTTGTGTTATGGGTACTAGAAAACTGATAAACATACTTATATATTTCTAAATACATACATAATTATAGATAAATTACACCCAGACACAGAACAAATGATCGTGCTCATCACACAAACATTTGTCCTGGGTGGGAATCGAACCCACGACCTCCGGCATAGCAGTCAGGGCCACTAACCACTAGACCAACAGGCCAGTCATAGCTATACGAAAGGAACATTATCAATTTCTCGATATCAGCAATAACGTTTGAAGCTTATAAGTTTACTGAAGAAGGTTATTTAGTTCGATGACTTCCGCTGCCCAATCGAACTCTACGTAAATATACGATAAGTATTTTCAGTGTAAAACAGCTGCGATTTTCAACTTGTAAGGTCGTAAGTTTGATACTAAACAGACAATTAAGTTTGTGTTATAAAAAATATTGTTATATTCTTTACTAGCTTCCGCCCGCGGCTTCGCCCGCGTGGTGTTTTGATAGCCTATGTTCTTTCTCAGGGTCTAAAGATTGTCTGTGCCAAATTTCATCAAAATCGGTTGAGAGGTTTAAGCGGGAAAGCGTAACAGACAGACAGAGTTACTTTCGCATTTATAATATTAGTTTGGATCGAAAAAGGGCCCCAAGAAAGGTACAATTGAATTGCCATGTGCTATTATTTCGCTGCATATTGAAAAAGGTTTAGGTTGTACCAAACAAATACTCCTGATCCTTAGGGTCAATTCACACTGAGACGCGACGCTGCGCGCACATTTCAGTAGAGTGACTCAAAATCTAACTTTTTTAACTACACTTAAAGAGAGAGAGTGTGAGCTGATCCTTATAGGCTTTGGCTTCGGTTCGTTACGTCACAAAAACGTGAAAAGCCAATAGATGCGTCCACACATAGCGAGCAGCCTCGAGCGGCAAATGCCTCGCGAGGCTGCTCGTTCTGTGTGTCAGCTGAACACAATATGCTTCGATTGAGAAACAATAGGCGTATACACACAGAGCGAGCAGCCTCGCGAGGCATTTGCCGCGCGAAGCAGCTCATGGGTCATGTCCCCTGTGACCCCCCCCCCCTTCGGACCGCGCCTGGGAGGTGATGCGAATATTTTGTTTCTAAACAATAAAAAGAGGTAGATATCGCACTAGCACGCACAAATTGTTGACGACAAAGTAAGACAATTGTTGCTCTTTGCTATCTGCTATCTCTTTCTATCTTAATACGTTCCGCATTATCTATCGCGGTCGTAGTTTTAAATTACTTTAATAACAACGCATCGATATCTGAACGCCATTCAGTATGAGCATGGCGTATCTTTCTTTATAATATCATTGTTTGTGAAGTTTTTTTTGCGTGGTAAAATCATCAAATTAGTCCTCCAGGGCAGAGTAAGGAAGCCTCTGTTTAGAAGCTTGTTAATTGACCGTTTGGTCAATTATATTGAGCAATATTACGAATTGTGCAATATTATTGCTCGTTTGGATTCAGAGCGCCTTTCAATATTAAGTATTGTACAGTAAAAAGTATTGTACAATGTTATTGTAGGTCTAGGGGTTGCCTAAGACTCGTACTGATATCCACGGTGTCCTTTAATAGCCCTTTACGTTCCGGAGTCACGGTAATACGTGAGTCCCACGGCCCCGGCAGACTTTGGCCCTATAAAGGCCGTCATTATACTGACACTTCATCAGACAACAAGTCAACCATTACTCGCCGTCCGAATGAATGTGTTGTTATATGCTGAATATTTTAAAGTCATCCTTCCTTATTATTGTACATTTTAAATAGGTAGTCATAATTATTTTCATCACAACATCACTTATTGTTATAATTCCTGGAATAAATAGATTTATCATAAAAAGGTGTTACAGTTTGTCAAAATTATCAACAATAATAATATAATTAGTGAATCATGAATCTAATTCTGATTAATTATTAAATAAAAATAGAGATAGGTGAACACTGATAAAATATAATTATATAAACTAGATTTGTGTGAGTGACGTTTTTAAATGATTTCTACTTAATTGATAAATAATTTTATCTACTATCATGCTATTAATCCTCTAGAAAAGAACCTTTAACAATTAACTTATTGCCAACATTAAAACACTCAATGATATTATGATCATTATATATTATGAATTTAAAAAAAAGAACATTCTCACGCAATGACATTTTCACCACCAGATTGTTAAATTTTTTAAAAAAGAACAATAATTCTTTTACTTATTAAGGTTTGTTTATTTCACATGCTTCGCAATTAGACTTTTCTTGAATTTACATAGTTCTTACAACACTCTGTACAACACCCTATGGTATGAGAATCTTTTATAGAGGATTCACATCATGATTGTAGATAAAGTCTTGTATGCCACTGTTATAATTAGGTATTAAAACACTCATGTGATACAATGATTATCACCTATTCCTGGCCAGGATTATTACATTTTCTAAAATCCAATGATGCATATTTAGTTTTCGTCAAAATCGGCCTCGAGACTCCTTTCAAAGTTTTTCGATATTCCTCATAGTTTCGGAAATAGCCAACCACGCCCAGTTGAAAAATTCACCCTGTATACCTACCTATATTAATATAATATACTTTTAGCGGAAATGAATATTTATGAATTATTTGTACGATTCCTAGGAAATGCAATTATATAGGACAATTCTGAAGCTATTTAGGAAATGTGTAACACAGTGTTTTATGAGTTTAGGTAGACGGAGCCCCGCTGTGAGGGGCTCCTATTCATACGTGCAAGGTTTAAAAGAACCTAACCAAACCGAACCTCGGGTGCCCAAGAGTTGATGGTGCCTTTGATCGTAGACGTTGTTTAGGTTTCACACATTTTCTGGCGATTTTAGGAATTATACATATATTTCCTAGGAATTGTATAAAATGGTTTAGGCGCAAAATGGCAACCTAGTGCGAAGAATTCTTAGAGTTATAAGAATTACACTCCCAAATGTAGAAAACGAAAACTGTTTTGATCATTTGCCATTTTGAGAACTTGTAGTTTTGCGACTAGGTTGCCATTTTGCGAATTAGGCTTTTTGCGCCTAAACCTATAAATGGTTATAAAATTACGGTTAACATACATTTCCGTTACATATGAAGCATTTTTGTTGACGCTATAGGTTACAACAAATTCTACAAAACAGAATAAAATAAATATTTGAAGGGTTCTCTACAGGAGACATGATATTTTTGCCGTTTTATAGAATAGATATTATTAGACATCCTCGCACGACACATTTCCATCGCACATCTCTGGTGGAAACGCAGCCTTAGTGAGCGGCTTCGAATCGCAATTGGTCCGCTTTTTTCGTTTTCCTTTCTAAGGCTGCGTTTCCACTAGAGATGTGCGGTGGAAATGTGTCGTGCGAGGATGTCCAGCTGTGCTGTGAAAATGTGTGGGGGCTTCCACCAAAGCTGTGCGATGAAAATGTGCCTACGAGGATGTGTAGCGGAGCTGTAAAAATCAGCATTAATGTGTGGTGCGAGGATGCGTTGCGAAGCTGTGAAATGTGTCGACGAGACTGGCGGTGTAGCGGGAGCGGAAACATAACACATCCCTCGCAACACATCCCACTCACACATCCCTCGTACACATCCCTCGCAACACATCCCTCGCATACATCCCTCGTACATATCCCTCGCACACATCCCTCGCTACGCATCCTCGCACATCTCTGGTGGAAACGCAGCCTTATACAGTTACTGCCGTAAAATGGGTACCTACTAGTGATGTTGCGAATATCTGATTTTTGACATTCGCGAAAGCGAATGCGGATGCGAATATTCAATTCCAATATTCGCGAATGCGAATGCGAATGCGAATATTGTTTTTCAAATTAATTACGTTTGATAATTTAATAAATACGAAAAAGAAAACCTTTTTAATGTAATTTTATAACTTATTTTTAATTTTTTTACTTCCTGTCTGTAACGAGAATGGAAAACGTATGCAAGGTTATTTTTTTAACTGGGCGTGGATGGCCTTATGAAACTAAGAGGAATGCCGAAAATCTATGAAAGGAGTCAAAAACTAAAACTGCATTTTACTTCACCAAAATTTGATACTAGCTCCAGCTAGTTCGATTCTTGGCCAGGATTACTGATTCTTCTAAAATCTAATGATGCAGTTTTAGTTTCCGTCAAAATCGGCTCGAGACTCCTTGCAATGTTTTTCGATATCCCTCATAGTTTCGGATATAGCCATCCACACCCCGTTCAAAAATTCACCCTGTATAAGAGTAGCTCTAAGAGTGGCGTCAGTGAAAGAAAAACAGACAGAAACACTTTTATCTTAGCATTGTCATAATTATTTATGATTAATTATTGTGATTGATTTGATGAAAATTAATATTGATGAATGGCGAGATAAAGGCAGATTGAACAAAAGATGAACGGAGAGGATGACAAAAGATAAGAATGAATGGAGTGTGTGGAAGAAGGAGTACCAAATATTGGTATTTTTCCAGTCGTTCGTATTCGCAAAATATTCGCATGAATTTTGCGAATGCGAATGCGAATGCGAATGTCTAAAAATATGCGAATATCCGCATGATGCGAATGCGAATGCGAATATTCGTAACATCTCTAGTACCTACCTATGTTATTTATTTTTTATAGTCATGATACATAATTGTCGTATAGGTATGTAGTGAGATTATAATAATTATTATTTTTAGTCAACAACAGGTAAAAAATAAAAATAAAAATTCTTAAAAATAGCACTTTATCTTTAAAATTAGACCTACATATTGATTAAACTTCTATTTTTAGCATCGTTAATACTTTGCAAAACAAAGATAATACCTATTATAAATATATTGATAAAAGTTTAATAATCGAGCTAACGTCACTTAATTTCTATATTATCAGCCCTGAACACGTTTATTAATGAACTTGTATGCCTATGCCTATGTAAAATAAAGGTTATAGCGAGGTAGGATACTTAATCAGTTATTGTAAACTTCACAAAGAAATAAAATAAGTACTATAATTTCAACCTAAATTAATTTTCAGTAGACCACTCAACACAACAACACACAAAAATCATTTCAAGTGACCCTTAGGATCAATTCATACCGAGACGCTTCGCTTCGCGCATTGCACATTTCAACAGAGCGACTCAAAATCTGACTTTATTTGTTGCACGAAAATATACTCATTTCCAATATCATCGCGTCACGTTGCGTCTCATTGTAAACTGACCCTTAGTGAAAATTTTGGAGTTTTCTTTTTATACTCTTTCTATAAAAAAAAACAAAAGGTCAAAAATTACCATTAATTTCAACGCAATAATCGGTCAACTAAGTCGAGTTGGCCGAGCATCGCGAACATGCCCGAATAACTTACGAGTGCTGAAAAGGGCAAAACTGTCAAAAACCGAACCTATGGCCGGCCACTAGTTTACACGATTAAAATCCAATAATAGACACTTAAATTAAAATAAGTAGTGTAGAAACTTCTAATGCACAATAGTTCCTAACATACATAAGGAACTATATTTTTAAATGCAATCTCTTTTTGAAGAGTCGCTGGAGAGGCGCCATAGCATAGGCGAGTAAGGCTGCGTTTCCACTGAGGCGGAGCGGAGCAGAACGGAGAGAAATTCACCAATCACATAGCTTGAAATCTACATTTCTTTTCCATTCAAGCCATGTGATTGGTGAATTTCTCTCCGCTCTGCTCCGCTCCGCCTCAGTGGAAGTAGAAACGCAGCCTAATGGGTGACTCGCCGTCCGATCATGGAACAGGGCCGGGTCGACGCACGACGCGCTCAGTCAGCAACCTGACGGGGAAGGCCAAACGCCTGCTGGCCTAAACTTGACTTTAGAAAGATTTACTTTCTAAATTATTATATTAGGTTATTGAATGAACACCACATGAACACTGTGGATTTTAGTCAGTACGAGTCTGATCGTCCGTTCCGCTCCACGCAGGGTGAGAGGGTGGTGAGAGGATCGTCGGAGGTCATTGGGTGATTTTAAAAAAACTTTTTCAAAAAAAAATGTAACCGCCTTCAAAAACAACCACAAAAAATGGTAAAATAACCTACAAAACTTTTCTTTCGGAAGTCGGTGACTTTTTTTATTAGTTTCATTGTGTTTTTTGCCACCGACTTCCGAAAGAAAAGAGGTTATTTTACCATTTTTTGTGGTTGTTTTTGAAGGCGGTTACATTTTTTTTGAAAAAGTTTTTATTTTACTCTTTTTAGTTTAAATATTTAACCATAATTTTTGTCAGATAATTACATCATTTTCTTACATGAAATCCGTAGCACCGGTAATAACATCGTTAACATCTCTTTCATTCCTTCCGTATCTCAAAAACTACTGAACCGATTTTGATGAAACTTGCTGTATTCCCTAAGTTGAACGATACCTAGTACAACATAAAAAGAATTACTTAAATCGGACTTGCAGTTCCGGAGATATGCGAACACAAACATAATTTACTAAATCAGTCGATGCCGACTCCTTACTAGAGGAGTTGTACCTTCCATCATCAGCTCATCCACCTGAGATGATGATTATCAGATGCAAATACTTGAACAGCTTTAGAAAATATATGAAAATGGTACTATGTGCCTATAAATTTGAAGGTTGCCCTCGATTTCCCTGGGATCCCATCATCAGATCCTGACCTGATGATCATGGGACCAATTGGAAAGTATACCCTTTCAAACAAAAGAAAAATTTTCCAAATCGGTCCAGGCGTCTTCGAGAAATCAGGTAACATACATAAAAAAAAAAAAAAAAGATTCCGACGAATTGAGAACCTCCTCCTTTTTTTGAAGTCGGTTAAAAAAAGTATTACTTTGAGCGGAGAGTTTATGTATATGAAGAATTGGTCATTTCATAAATGACTTTTTACTCATACGGTTAGTATTTTTATGTCATTCTTTTGATTTGAATATCTACTAAACAGCTACACTATACAATTTTGAAAACAAGCTTACCTAATCCGTATCTCATTTTGTCTACCCGAGACGGGTAACATGATAAAATATTTAAACACAATTTGGTGCAGGCACCAACAATGCATATGAGATACCTTTTACGGTGAAGGGGTAAGCTACATCAAATATTAATTTATTACAATTGCTAGTTTCACTCGTAATTATATTTGTTTTGACTTCAGTTCATATAATAGGCATGATGACAGCATAGTAAATTGCAAATCTATTTAGTTTTTTTTTCAATAATGTGTATGTGATTTTTGTTGTTTTAAGTCAAAGACATTAAACTACATATATTGACTATGTGCGAAGTGGGTGGTGGGGAACGGCAAATCGATCGTAGCGCACGACGTGGCAGAAATGTGAATTAATTCTGGGCTGTCATGTGTCAAGTTGCTTTATTTTCATAACTTTCTTTATAATTTAATACGAAAACTTTAACTTTAACTTTTCCCGTTCGTTCTAAGCTCTTCCACTTCTCTCACATGCTGTGCTAATACTAATTTTTTCCCTTTTTGCTCAGTTTGAGGTTGGAAATGTATTTTATGCTTAACCGATTCAAATCCCGTGCGTATTATAATATCCATATTTTCCACGAGGAAGAAAATCGCTAGGTATAATATACACACTCACTTTTTACACTATTTTTTCAATTTCGTTGAAAAACTAGTCGAAATTTAATATCACAAAGATATCTTATCATCTAGTTGACATGATTTGACAGATGACAAGTCCTGAATAGTTGCGGCCACTAGGGGCGCTGTCATCGCGCACACAACGAATACGAGCAATAGACGGGATATCACGAAGTGTGATCCAAAACTGTTTACCAATAGGGAAACAGTCCCTCAGTCTAGTAGTCGCGTTGCTATGCAACGCTAGATAGTGCTACTGTGGTGCTACTGACGCATGGCATCAACAATTTTGTATGACAATTTCCCAATCCGCTCTATAGGTTCTTTTAAATCTCTTTGTTTTAAGTCAATGAATATGAACAAAGATGAAATGCATCGAAACTTGAGAGTGAGGGTTCATGACGTACAACCTAGAAGTGATGTGTTTTGAATTTAAAAAGCGTCGTGTCTTCGTCAGTTTGAACTTACGTAAGAAAAATAAAATACCGGTCAATTTTTTTTTGTCAATAAATCTACATTATAACTTAATTTTATTGGCATTTAATTTGTAATTTTTACAATTTTCTTTACCTATTTCATATTTAATTTTAATGAACAAGGTACATTAAATGCAATAAGATAATTAATCTAAGTAAAAAATAATCTATACATGTACAAATCTTATAAAAAAAAAAATGACGGGTTGCACTCCGGGAGTGCCGGCAGAAGTGAAAACTTGATTATTAACGTTGAGCATGTTTGATATTTTGGAATGGTTACGGAATAATTTTGCACCAATTGGTCAGGACGCCATGACTTCTCTCCAGCCACTCCTCAAAGAGGGGTCTTACCGCCGGTTTATACGGTATACGGGAAAATAATCGCCGTGAGTACCTGGCCTTACAGTTCATAGTTTTTTTTCTAAATTATATCGCAACGTGTCGAGGAGGTTTAGTACTTAATACACCACATGACACTGGCATGCTAACAGTGCTATCGACTCGGTTGCCAAAAACAAAGAAAATTAAAAAAGCTTCTCAACATGTTACCCGATGTCAAAAATGGCGGCTGCGATCTGTCTGGTCAGAAAATCATTAGAAATGTACAAAATACTCGACAATCCGAATTTTGCGGATATATGTTGTCGACTCGAAATCTTTATTTTTTAATGTTTTATTAATCAGGCAAGCTTTCGATCGAGTCTACCGTAGCCCTGCACGAAATTATTAATATAGAAGATAAAAATTTGAATGACGTCTTACTCATTTTCGATCAGGGTCACGTGACCCTGACGCGAGTTTTGGTCACGTGACCCTGACGCGAGTTTTGGTCACGTGACCCTGACGCGAGTTTTAAATTTTTTACCCATTACAGAAAAAGTGTACAACGCCGCTAAAGAAGTTTTCACTTCAAAAATACATCGCATCGTTGTCAACGGGAAAACTGCCCAGAATGTATTGACGCGTTGCCGCGGAATTTTTGTTCATTAATTTTACTGAAATCGAATGCTTGTGGAATATTATTATTATTATTATTTCGAATTCTTTTATTTTCTTCTCTCGTAAGAGAGTATCAAAATCCCACACACGGGCCGGGGCCAAGTTTGTGGGGGGGAGTTTAAATAGAGAATGTCGATGATATTGTAGAAGAAGTGAGGAATTTTCTGGTAATGCGACAGGTATTAAGAATTGTGGCTTTTTGAAGTAGATGAAGAGTGTGGGGAGGCATGTGTAAAATGTTGAGGCTTTGTATGAGAGATTTAGGTATTAAACCAGTGGAAGAGATTACTATAGGGACTATGTGAACGGTTTCTACTTCCCATTGGGTCTTTATTTCTATGGCGAGGTCTTGGTATTTACTTAGTTTTTCTGATATTGTTGCTTGAATATTGTGTGAGTTTGGAATAGCTACATCTATTAGGTAAGCTGTTTTATTGGATTTGTCGTGAACGGTTATATCTGGTCTATTGAAATGTATAGTTTTATCGGTTATTATCGTCCGGTCCCAATAAATTTTCTGATTCCTACTTCCTAGTGTCAATTCAGGCTTATATTTATAATATGGTTTCATTTCATTGATGAGTTTATATTTAAATGCTAGATGTTGATGTATAATAGCGGCAACCTGGTCATGTCGGTGCTTATAATCGGTTTGTGCAAGTGCCTTACAAGCCCCTGTTATGTGTTGTATGGTCTCGGAGGCAGTATTGCAATGCCTACATAAGTCAGTCGGCAGAAGAGGATCCTTAATAATATATTTCCTGTAATTTCGTGTCGCTATTATTTGGTCCTGGATGGCCATCAAAAACCCTTCCGTCTCGGGAAACAGTTCGCCTCGTTTGAGCCATTCGTTCGACTTAGCTTTGTCGACGTGTGGCTGGCTCAGGTCGGCTCGATGTCTTCCATGGAGAGCTTTGGCGGACCATGCGGCTATGTTTTGTTCTGTGCTTGTGAGCTGTTCATTTGTTTGGGTGTGTCTACTGTGTAAGTTAAGCGGTGTAAGTTTATTATCGTTTTCAGTAACATGTTTGTGTAGTGAAGAATTTTCTGATTTATTGTGAAAGTATGCTCTGAGTGAAAGTATCTGTTTGTTGTGTAGGTTATGTATATCGATCAGCCCTCTTCCACCTTCTTGACGCGGTAGCGTAAGTCGCTGTATGCTTGACTTTGGATGATGTTTTCTATGTTTTGTTAATGATGTATTTATAGTGCGTTGTAGTTTTCTGATGTCTGTTTTTGACCATTTTATAATTCCAAAAGAATATGTAAGGATGGGTATTGCATATGTGTTGATGGCCTTGACGGTGTTTTTAGAGTTAAGGTTAGTTTTTAAGATGAGGTTGAGGCGGTGTGAGAACTTTTTGAGCAATTCTTGTTTAATAATTTTTTGCTCAATCTGTCTAGACTGTTTAAATCCTAGGTATTTGTACTTACTTTGCTCATCCATCGGTTCTATTAATTCTCCTGAATCGAGTGTGTAACTGTTATTTTGGACTTTTCCTTTTACAACTGATAAAATTTTGCACTTGTCGACTCCGAATGACATACATATATCGTTAGAGAACTGTTGAGTTGTGTCAGCTAGTTGAAAGAGCGCATTTTTGTCAGCCGAGTATAATTTAATGTCATCCATATACATTAGGTGTGTAAGTGTGTAATGTGAATTATTATGTGCTAGTGTGAATCCCGCTCCTGTTTTATCCAGTAAGTGTGAGAGTGGATTGAGTGCCATGCAGAACCACAGTGGACTTAGAGCATCTCCTTGAAAGATTCCGCGTCTAATACGGATTGGATCAGTAATTACAGATGAGGAAGAAGAATTAATTTTAAGGACAGTTTGCCAATTCTGCATAGATATTTCTAAGAAATGTTTCAGTGTTGGATGTATTTTGTACAAATTTAAAACGTTTAATAACCAACTGTGTGGGACCGAGTCAAAAGCCTTTTTGTAATCTATAAACATAGTGTGAATGTCTGTCTTATTTTTAATAGCAGTGTTCATAGTGATCGCATCAATAGTGAGTTGTTCTTTGCATCCTTGACTATTTTTACGACATCCCTTTTGTTGCTCTGCGAGAATGTTATTACTGTTTAAGTGTTTATAGATTACCTGACTTACACAGGCTGTTAAAATTTTGTATAAAGTTTGTAAACAAGTAATTGGTCGGTATTTTGCAGGGTTTAAAGTGTCGCTGGTGTCTTTCGGTATCATGTAAGTAATTCCGTGTGTAATATATGGTGGAAGTAGTTGTGGTGATTGAATGAATGTGTTTAAATGATTGTGTAAGAGAGGATGTATGCTAGTGAATTTTTTATACCAATAATTGTGAATGTTGTCAGTGCCTGGTGATTTCCAGTTGTGTGTGCGTTTGATGACATCTATGAATGTTTGTATTGGTATAAATTCATATTCCATTTCTAGTATTTCTGGTGCTGCCTCATTAGTCCAGTCTGCTCGGACATTGTGATGCACTGGATTTTCCCAAATGTTAGCCCAGAATTCTCGAAGGGTTTCAGATGTTGGTGTTGCTAGGTTTGGGTCAGTGGAGTCTCTTATTATTATCAGTAGAATCTACTTTACAAAATGGTTACACTTACGTACCTATGACAGTCCCATCATAACTTAAATAGACTAAACACCTATCTCAGATTTAAATTTTGGCCATAAACTCTTCTCGCTTCATCACCTTTGGTTGAGACATAAGTCTATCGAACGCGCCTCCGTCAAATCTTTTCAACCTCAAGAAAGGAAATCTCGAAAATCTCAAGTACACAGTCTCCTGACGTAACAAAAGAGTTTATTCTATTTATACAACCGGACCAGTTCGGTCCTAGCAATTGAGATTGTCTGTGGTCAGTGAGGATGTGACCTAATGGCGGCGGGTCTGAGAGTGATACTTCCGCTATAACATATCTAAGTAATTGAGACCAGGATAGGATGTAAGAGGACCTAGCATCTGATGGAGCCTGGTAGACTGTATTATTTTTATTTTCTGTATATTTTTAGGTCTTTCTACATTATGATCATTATCAGTTGTAGGACGTCCACTGCTGGACATAGGCCTCTCTTATAAACCATTTTTTTTAGCTCCTACTCTGTCCCACTCCTGGGCAAAGGCCTCCCTCCACTCCACCTTTCACGATACTGGGCGTCCTCCTTCCAGTTCGGACGGAACCTGTCCAGTTCGTCCCGCCATCTCCTACGTGGCCTGCCACGACCTCGTCTCACTGTCTCAGGGCACCAGTTTTGTGCTATTTTGGCCCATAGTTTGTCCTGTATGCGGCAGACATGTCCTGCCCAGTCCCATTTAAGTTGGGCAGCCTTCTGAGCCACGTCAGCTATATTTGTTTTGGAGCGCAGTAACATGTGTTAAACCAATAAGTAGGACCAGTTTTTTTTATCGTTATAAAATCCTGAGTCCTGGGAGGACGAGTAAGGATGAGGGGGGTTGTCAGACTTGTACTCACTTTATCCACGGTGATCCTTTAATGAATTCCTTTACGTTCTAGGGTCAAGGAGTATCTATCCATATTAGAGATAGATTTAAGTATGAAATATCTCTAAAATAAATAAATATCATATAGGAAATCGCGAACAATTTTCTCAAGGTCCAGAGGTTCCTACCATATACTTATTTATCCTTCCATAACTATTTTTATGTGTTATTCCAAGCAAATATTTAGGTTCTACGATAGCGAAATAAAGACCTAGATACGACGAATGCCATATTTTACCTAAATCTGAAGTATTTGCAGTGGATTACTTTTATTACTGGTTTTCTTAACCTAAAACCTTGGAAACTTGATAAGATTGTATTTTCTTTAAAATGTTGTTTTTAATAATCTGAGTATCTTGTTATAACCTGCCTCAAGGCGAGACAAAGGCCTCTTCTGATACAAAGAAAGTGGGTAAGTATACACTTTTATTGCTGTGCTGTTAAGAAAGAAGTGTGTTTCGATCAGGGCAGTAGTTACTCTGTGGGAAAGAGACAGAGCTATACAAGTCTACTAGCACCATCATGTCCCAACAGCGGAACTGCTCTCGCTTAAAGACATTATGGTAGGCCAGGTGAAAGACTACGATAACAGGGAATTTAAAAAATAAAGTATAACCACCTAGCCCTCATCGCACTATGATTAATCGTATTATCCAGTATTGCCTCGCCTACGGCTCGGCTGACAATATTCCGTCTCGAATGTTAGGGCCTATGCACACCTCGTTTATTAAAGGCGCCGCGCCGTCGACGCGCGTTTCTGAAACACGCGTCGACAGCGCGTTTTATCAAACAGAGCAGTTTGTTGTCGTTTGTAATTTATACAGGACAAGTATACAAAGGTCTACAGGCTGCGTCTGACTGGTCACTTGCGTGCGTATCGCGTCTGTATCGCTGCAAACGCGCGTCAACGGCGCGTTTAAAAAATGTGGTGTGCATAGACTCTTATATCGAATGCATTATTTCTATTGTATACTGTGTGTGGTGTTGAATCACAGATTAAGTAGACTAATAGTCCAATTTCCTCAGCCTTATTTCACATACCTAGTCATCTTTTCATCAGCCTCAATCGAACCACAATGGGTTATCTATTTATCTCAAGCGTCCGTTGGCCAATATATTCTAGACCTGGGCTAGATTTCCTGGCGATTACGTCTAATAGCTGCAGAGGGGACGTGATACATTATCTATTTGTTCAGATGAAGATATGACACGGTCAGATGGATGGCCGGGATTTATTAAGAACTAGCTGTGCCCGCGACTACGTTCGCGTGGATGTCGGAACTTAACAATGTATCTCTTACAAAATTTACAAAGTTTCATACAAACTTTCATCCCCTATTTTATCCCCTTGAGGGTAGAATTGATTACAATCCTTTCTTAGCGGGTGCCTACGTCATAACATCTACCTGCATGCCAAATTTCAGCCCGATCCGTCCAGTGGTTTGGGCTGTGCGTTGATAGATCACTATGTCAGTTAGTCACCTTCGAGTTTTATATATTAGATTGACAGGCATGTTGGTCTAGTGGTTAGTGACACCTATGCCGGAGGTCTCGGGTTCGATTCCCACCCAGGACAAATGTTTGTGTGATGAGCACGATCATTTGTTCTATGTCTGGGTGTAATTTATCTATAATATGTATGTATTTAGAAATATATAAGTGTTTATCAGTTGTCTTATCTAGTACCCATAACACAAGCTCTGCTTAGCTTGGGACTAGATGGCGTTGTGTGATAGTTGTGGAATATTATTATTATTATATAAAATCGCACCTATCTGAGTCATGCAGTAATAACTGTTCGAAAATTCGTGATTCTAAAGATTATGTTATCGGTATAAAATTACAATCCATTCATGAAAAATTCTTTCAAAATATAGGAAACGAATCTTATTCTCGTGAAATATTCTCAACGAAATCAAAAACAATGTCGATTATCTTTCGATTTGTTTTCAAAACATTAGACATCTTTTTTAATTGATCGATGAGATGCGCCTCATCTCATTCACAATTAAAACGTGGTGACGAGCAGTGTCCAGGTTTCAATAAGTGCCAATATGTTAAGGATTGTCTTTGTTTTACCGTTTTTAGGTGAGTACTTGAGTGGTTAGAATTCTCCTTTTCGATTTTTTTCAAAAGTTTCAAGTGATTCGGTGATAGCAGATTATTCACAAAGTTCAGTATTATTATGTTAGTTTTTTTTTTTAATAACCTGGTCTCTCTGGAAGGAGGACGCACAGGTTTGTGAGAAATGGAAGGAGTGGAGGGAGGCCTTTGGCCAGGAGTGGTACAGAGCAGGCTATGTTAGTAGGTAAAGAATATAATATCCATTACAAATAAACCATTATCTTTTACCGTCTCAACTACAATACTTGACCAAAGCGAGGGACATCGATGTTTATCAGAAATTATCCTCAGAGTATTGTTGCAGCTCCCGCTGCAATAATAGCAAAATAACAAAAGTTGTATGCATAATTAATTAGCGCATTTTTGGAATTTCATTCTCATTCGGCTGGACATTAATTAACTTCTACCTGCTGTAAAGAGCAGGTAGGTAGGTTATATCTGTTCTTAGAAACTGTGGTGGTGACCAGAAAAGAGAGGGAGATGTTCACCACAAAGCGATTTCGAGATGAGTGTAGAGGGAGGGCCAATATTGTCCTGCTCCACTTCCTGTGAAATGACCTACTAGCGATAGACCGCGGCATAGGTCGGAGCCATGCTGCGGGACGAGACGAAAAGGGAAGCAGTCACCTCCTTCTGCGAAGCAGTCATGCTAGCGAAGGAGGAGCTGGAACGCATGTGGGGGAGGAGAATGTCTCGGGATTAAAATATTCACCGATGAAGCTAACAATAGTACACGTATTATCGTATTTCATTGTTACTCTGTTTACAATTAAGAACATTGCATTGTTTAGGCCTGTTAAAAAGATGAATTGTCTGTCTAATAGACACACTTTAAAACCTAGGTACTATGTAAACTAAAAGGACAGACGTAGGTACGTAGTATTTTAAGTTTTTGCAAAGATTATTTGTGTCCTATACGTACCGATCATCATCAGCCTATAGCAGTCCACTGCTCGACATAGGCCTCTCCTATTACACGACATTTGGCACGATCAGCGGCTACACTTATTCGGCTGCCAACGGTGACCTTGAAAGATGCACCTAGCCTGAGGGCGAGAACCTTAAGTTTGCCGACTCGCTTTCTCCACTCGAGAACACGACGTCTACCCCAACTATCATTGCTTTTTCGACCGGTGGGTCCATTGCCACTTCAGCTTTTTATTCTGTGGGCTATATATGTTTGTCGATCACATTCGTACTCGGTCAGAACACCTCATTATGGATTCGATCCCTCAGAAAAACGGCAAGAATAGCACTTTCTATAGCTTTCTCAGCTTCTTAAAATACGAGTCATGTTACAGAAATTGCGGCAGCAGCTTGCACAGCCCTGGTGGAAACTATGGGAGAGAGCACAGCAGATACTACGGCAGGCACAACAACCTCGTCATCATCGTCGACATCCTCCACATCCACTACAGAGAGCATCATCATAGACTATGAACCTGTCTGGAATTATGATGGTAAGGACCTTCTACTTGTTTTCATTTTAATATACAATGTTGATCTTAATTGCACATCCACATTTCGCCATTTAGGAAGCTTATATGCGAAGGGAAAGGGAAGCAGACACCTTCTTTGGTGTAGCAGTAATGCTAGCAAAGGAGGAGGCGGAAAGCATGCGGTAGAGGCAATCCTCCTCCTAATGGCTCAGCCGCCGCCGGCGACGCTCAGGGCGTCGAGTATAACGTTGTTATCTCCGGTCACCTTTGGCCCGGGCTTGCGTACTGTAGAGGTTTTACTCTGAGGACTAACCTCTGCGAGTTTTGTAAGCGCTGGCTGGATCAAGCCGCTCAATGATTTTAAATATTAAAATAAAGACGTAGAATTGTGTAGTACGTTCTAGAAGAAAAACAAGTTGAAAAGTGCGTGTGTCAAGGAATACAATTTTAATTCGCTAAAATAATCTTTTATTTAATAAATCACACGCCGATCCCTACAGTACCTAATGGGTTGACGATGCCTCGTGTTCCATGAACCTGCAAGGACCTGTCAGCAAACTGGCAAGCAAGGAAAGAGGTGGTTATAAGCTAGGGCGGGAGGACTCACTGGATTTATACCACCGCAAAAAAAATACCAACAAACTGGCCATAAATATAATCTTGGCTTCAACGCGACAGTAATAAAAACGTTTAATTCTTGAAATTTGTAATTACTGGTACATTGTTGTTAAGAAACTATGTAATTCAAATTCTTGATCGAGTTTAGTGACGGTACCTTATCAGGAGTTAATTATAACCTTTATTAAAGTTTTGTAATTCGAGCTGATGAAGTAACACCTAGTAATGTATTAGGCTCGGTTTATTGACTGCAAGGAAATCATTTATTCTTTTTTTAAGCAACAATGTGGACACCTATTCCAAATAAAGTTTTGATTGGTTGCTAATCTGATGATGATGATGTGATCCGACCGATTTCGGCCAAGGTAATTCTGGTGATATTTATTGGTATTTATTGGTGCTTCAGCAGGCGATTGCATGTAGTGTATGAAACCAATCGGCAATCTTCTTTCTGAAGATCCTCGCACATTGCGGGCATGTGAGCACACCATTGATAAAGTCATCACCAGTGATCCACCACGAGGGCCCAGTGTGGATTGGTAGATGTCACATGTCTTGAAATTTTTGGTTCTAAGACATGCCGGTTTTTTGTTTTTTATTTAAAAAAAAAGACGTTGCCCCACACTAGGAATTTCTCCTGTATCATCCTGGAAACTGGAACAACTACTTGCAGATCATACAAATATGTATATTTTGTTCCGTGCGGGAATCAACACCGCAGCAGTCCAATTGCACAGCGACTGCGCCAAACGTGCCGTCATTTTCCTCACGATGTTTTTTTCTCCGTTTCGAGAGCAATGATGATGAAATGAATTACGCAGAATTTACAAACTGGCTTGGATTCGAAAGAACAACTCACAAGTGGGGGCCGTCAACACTGACCACCTCTACTCTTTGTATATATTTATAATAAGTAAATAATTTTCCAGACGAGACCAAATGGCCAGGCCGCCATTGCCAGATGGGCGGCAAGAGGCAGTCTCCCATTGACATCAGAACCAAAGACGTAATCAGCGACTTCGCGAGGCAGTACATCAAGTATGGACCCCTGCAGTTCACGGGGTACCACAAGGTGCTCGTCTCAGGGATCAATAATGGGCATACCAGTAAGTTTAAATAGGAACAATCGTCTGTTAAGGTGCTCATAGATTTGAGCATTCACTTGTAACAAAACATAGAGCATTCGCAATTTTTAAATTTTGTCAAACTAAGGGCTGATTTTTTAATAGTCAGATAACTTTTATCTGAGGAATAAAAATAGCGGTTTGCCATATTTTCCATAGATAAGCTGACAAACCGCCATTTTTATTCCTCAGATAAAAGTTATCTGACTATTGAAAAATCAGCCCTAAACCACGAGCATTTTCGCGAACGGTCTAGTCGGAGATGTCAGACTTGACAGTCGGCTCGGCAAAAAGCTCGCCAGAACGCGCGTTAGAATGTTCGCTTAAGAGCGGGTATAATGCCCGGAAAAATTCAGATTTCACCCTCGCGCCTCACATGCCTCTGCTCTAGTACCATTAACAACCACGGGCGCTGTGACGACGCGCTCTGCAAAACTTCTTTGAAAAAACAAAACAACTGCAGTGCCACAGTGCACCTAATATGTATTATTACAGTATGTCAAGTATGTGACTCGGCCTCTGTTCTTGAAATAAGTGTGTACCGCCGCACGGTACCATCGCACGCAGTAGTTCTGCATTTTTCATTTCATTAATTTAATTGATTTTCATTGTAGTTTCGTGATTGTGATTGTTATGTTTTTTGTTTTAAAAATGTTTCATTTGTAGTGAATGATGTAGGAAGTATTCAATAAAAACACATATTGCATGTTTTTCTCTACCTTTGTACTCTGCAAACGGCATTAGAATCAAACAATATATTATCGCGTGTGCGCTATGTATAGGAACCAAAACCTCTACCTAATATCGAATCTTACTTACAAAGTAAAAGAGAATGGCAGGCGTCTGTGGAGTCTGGGTACCACGGTTAGAGCTCGCCTTCACATATGAAAATATCCTCAATAGATAGTTCTCGGCGAAATTAAGAAATAAGTTAATCATAGCATTTTTTTCTACCGAGTTTCACCAGGAAAGAGCTCTAACACATAAACACGTTACGACGACGCAACTTGGCGCTGAACGTTGCGTCGTTGTAACGAGCCGTGACGTGGAAATCGACGTCGAGCAACGTAAATAATCACGTCACGACGATGCAACGTGCCACGTTGAACGACGTCATATTGACGGTGTTGGATTTTTAGAATTGCCCCAGTTAGTTTCGAGAAATGGACCACACTAGATGTGTTCTCCTACTGCTAATATTATGAACACGGATAAAGCAGAAACAGATACAAAGAAAATCCGTGATCCAATGAATCCAAGATTTTACGTGCCGTGCAACGTGGCACGTTACGACAACGGCGACGCAACGTGCAGTGCCACGTTGCGTCGTTGTAACGTGTTTATGTGTAAGAGCCCAAACGGAAACGGAAAGGGATCGTCACCGTATCAACAAAAGCCGTTCAGTATTATTTGTATGAAACTCCTTACTGCAACGCACACTAATCGGAATCGTAACGTAATCGCATCGCCTCGGACAAGCTCACGAACCGCGGTGCAGTGCGTTGTCGACTAGTGGTCGGCTTTCCGTACCCTCGCTTACGGCTCTCCGTACGCTTACTTACGTATCTTCGTCCACTCTCCACCCACGGCCTGCGTTGCCGCACGTGCTGTACGATTCTCGAGAGAGGCGATCGTGAAGTTAGCCTTTGCGACCGTTCGCGCATGTACACTCGTAAAAAAAAAGTATTATTCATTTTATTTTAAACCAAAATACGATTAAAAACTTGAAAGGTGTCAAGGGACAACCATAACAAGTTAAAAAAAACAGATGCAAGCGATTTTCGACCTTATTGACATTTGAGCAAACACCTGATTTTAATGAAGGAGCAATGTTAGCGAACGAGAATGTGAGAAAAACAAACTAAATTTTAAATGTCGATAAGTTCGAAAATCGCTTGCATCTGTTTTTTTTTAACTTGCTATCGTTAAACAAATGTTTTCCGACCTTCAAGCGATTTTCGACCTTATTGACATTTATGCGAACACCGGATTTTAATGAAGGAGCAATGTCAGCTAACGAGAATGTGAGAAAAACAAACTAAATTTTAAATGTCAATAAGGTCGAAAATCGCTTAAACCGGTTTTTTTAACTTGCTTGACGATAGCTAGGTAAAAAAAGGTACAAGCTATTTTCGACCTTATTGAAATACCTAGGAGTGTATTTCGTACATACATTATTTGTGGTAATAATATCAAAATGTGATAAATTATTTGTTTTTTTATTTTCCATTTTTTATCAAATAGTAATCTGTACCTCACTATATTTTTTTATAAGTATGTAAAATGAAGAGATCTATAAAAAAATAATAATCTAAAACAAGCGGACCTCGTGCTGAAAAATACTCGACCAGCAGTACAATTGACTAACTGTTTATTTTGCGCGCATGTGGCAAAAGAAATTTAAAAAAAATGGTATTCGGCTATTTGAAATTATTTCAGTCTTTAAATATTTTAGTTCTCGTGTTTTTGTTGTATTATGTGTTGTTTCTCTGATTATATCAACAAAAATATTATTATTTTAATAGCCGCCGGGCGCGGAGCAAACTGTCATAGTCCTCCCGTCTCAATAGAGCGGCGCCGACTGGCAGGTGAAACAAAATGATGCCTGAAACTAGAACCCGAGCCGCGACTGAAGTCGTTTTGACGCGGCGCTAGTGTCTATGTCATTACATCAAATTGCATTAAAAAAATTTAGTACCACGAGATTCCGCAGACCTTCACTCGTGACGCTGATTCTAGTGTGACACGAAATGGAAAATAACATTCTACACGGTTTAAAAACGTCGTAAGCGCCGAGTGCTAAGAACAATGATAACTTTTATTATAAACAATATTTCAAAAAAGTGCCAGACACGTCCCTCGGCTACGTAATTGTGTTCATATTGATCTAATTTATATTTCTGTAGGACGAACCAAAATAGAATGAAATCAAAAAAACGTGAAAATTAGAGGTAACTTTGTGATCGTTTTCTATCGAGAAAATTTTGTCTTTTTATGTTTTCTGTTTGACTCTGCCCTCGCAAATATAATGAAGTTTCCCAACCTATACTTTTTTTCCGAATTAAACACGATTTAGTACTCTAAAAATCCAATCCAAAATTGAAGATTTCGCTTGTAGCGCATTCTTAAGAGGATCGTCTACCGAGCGCTCGTCCATACTAAAAGAAAAAACGTTTTCCGACCCCTAAATGTTATCCTATCTCAATGATTTTTTAGAATGCTTCTGACACAGTAAAAAACTAGGTTTAAAGGTTTTCTTTTTTTCAAAAGTAACTCTTAGGCGCCTGTAACTTTCAAACTATTATAAATTTTCAAAAAAAAAAGAAAACCTATAAACCTAGTTTTTTACTGTGTAAGAAGCATTCTAAAAAATCATTGAGATAGGATAACATTTAGGGGTAGGAAAACGTTTTCTCTTATGGACGAGCGCTCGGTAGACGCAAAACGCTCGTGTTTGTTTTTCAATAATGTACATTCGCAAGAAGGGTTGTTGTATATTCGCCACGAAATTAATACCCTACGAAAAAAGTATTGATCCTGTTCTCGTAGTACTTTCTGTTCATATTTCACATTGTCTCCTCGATTTCGGAAGTTTTGTTCTGGATTTTATTATTCAACTAGCTTCTGCCCGCGACTTCGTACGCGGATCCTGTTGCTTATGCCAGCAGTCGGGGTCGTCAAAATCGAAGATCTGAAACGTCTGATGTCGAATTCTAGGAGCCTGGGGACGGGAAAACAACGGGATGCGCGAGACGATTCCAGACGTTCCAGATCTTTCATTTTTGTAAGACAACAGGAAATGCCCATCAGACTAAACCACTCTTGCTAAGACGTCATTCCTGTATATATAATAGTGTAGCTGGGCTCTTGGAGTTCCGCATCAGGTGTTCCAGATCTTCAATTTTTATACGTTGACAGAGAGTACTCATCAGGCTGAATAACTCTTGCTAAGACGTCATTGCCTTATATGTTATAGTGTAGCTGGGCTCTTGGAGTTCCACATCAGGTGTTCCAGATCTTCAATTTTTATACATCAACAGAAGGTGCTCATCAGGCTGAACAACTCTTGCTAAGACGTCATTCCTGTATATGTTATAGTGTAGCTGGGCTCTTGAAGTTCCACATCAGGTGTTACAGATCTTCAATTTTTATACATCAACAGAAGGTGCTCAGCAGGCTGAACAACTCTTGCTAAGACGTTATTCCTGTTTAAGTTATAGTGTAGCTGGGCTCTTGGAGTTCCACATCAGGTGTTCCAGATCTTCAATTTTTATACATCAACAGAAGGTGCTCATCAGGTTGAATAACTCTTGCTAAGACGTCATTCCTGTATATGTTATAGTGTAGCTGGGCTCTTGAAGTTCCACATCAGGTGTCCAGGATCTTCAATTTTAGTCTCTCAGCAGAAAATGCTCATCACGTGGAACAATTTTTGCTATGGCATCATTTTGGTATCTCTTATAGTTTAGCAGGTCTGTTGCAGTTCTGCATCAGGTGTTCAAGTTTCCAAGATAAATTATAGCCTTTATGTTAATCAAACTTAATACCTATACAACAAAAAAAAATCATTCAAATCCGTCCAGTAGTTCCGAAGATTAGCGTGCACAAACACACAGACAAACAGACAAAAAAAATTTTAATTACAGTTTCAGGTTCGGCATCGATAAAATAACAACCCCTGCTACTTTTTTTTTGTATATTTCCATTGTACAGACACCACTTTTCTACAAATTTATTATATGTATAGATTGTTCTGCTATCCGTGCGAAAAAAATAAATGGGGCGATTTTAAAATAATCAAAATTAAAAAAAAAAATCAAAAACCTTTGGCTAATTCATACGTACTTTTTTTTCGTGGGGAATTGAATGTTGTGGCAAAACAACAACCCCGATAAGAATACTCAATACAAGTGATGTTTAGTCTATCAGCACCTTATAAAAACATAAAATGCAGCTGGAATTTCGAATAATAATAAAGAAAAAAATGGCTAAACACTTTTGCTTTCACTATTACTTGAATGTCATTTTAAGTGACATAAAAACTAGGGGTTGAATCTGGACAAAGAAAAGATTACCAATATATTGAGTTCCACGTTCAACCCTCAGGGGTTGAATGTGGAATCGTTTAGGGGTCGAACGCGGAAGAGGGTAGAAATTATTGGGGGTTGAACGCGGAATAAATCTTATTTTCTGCCCCAGGAATTTTCTAGAAATTTTCACTTTAACGTGGATGGGTTTACAAACATTTAAACTCAAATTAGCCGATATCGTCAAAGATAAGCCGGAAACAGTTGAATGTAAATTAATATGGTTAAGTAGTCGGGAGGTCTTATGAGAGGGAGAAGGTAATTCCAGGTTCTAATGATGATGATATTCCTTTCCCCACAGTACAGTTTAGCACGGAGGGTGATGAAGCCATCCACCCGATCCTATCAGGAGGGCCTTTGAAGCACATCTACCGTCTGGAACAGCTCCACTTCCACTGGCTTTCAGAACACGCCATCAATGGCGTCAAGTAAGTTGCATTAAAACTTTTTATTTGTAACAAATTTTTCTTCCAACTATGCTTTAATTTCATCACTATCACGCTAAAAACTCAGTACAAATCGAGTCTTTATTGCTCTAGCTAGAGCAATAAAAATGTATGAAATATCATTATTGCACAGTTTTTTTTAATCACACCAATAGGTGCCAATCTCAATGGATTCTCTATTCAGCCAGCCGATATCAATACTTTTTTTTTTACGTACGTATTATTCGTTTCTATCCTACTTGTTCCAAATTTAAAAAATGATTGCTGCTAACTCTGATTTAAAAATGAAAGGAATTTAAAAAAGTGATTTAGCGGGAACTTTGTTAATTTTGCTTGACAATGTTTTTGGAAACGATAAAGTGTGATACTATCTGATTTTGAGTGCTTCGGCTTCGAATTAAAATGGAATCATCTAGCGACACATTAACTCCGGAAAACATTCTAAATGAAGCCGACAGTGTTATAGAAAATCTTTTTATCTCCTATTCCTATAGGTAATACGAGGGCAGAGTGATAAGTCAGGTAAATATGAAATTAAGGAAACAACTTTTTTAAAAAATTATGATTTATTTTTCAACGTAATTTCCATCTAACTCAATGCACTTCATCCAGCGTTTCTCAAACTTTTCGATCCCTTCCGTAAAGTATGACTTAGGCAACCCTTCGAAATAGGCATTGGTTTCGAGTATGATCTCCTCGTTGGAGCTAAATCTTTTTCCACCGAGCCATTTTTTTAAATTCGGAAACAGAAAATAGTCGCAAGGGGCCAAATCTGTCGAATATAATATAATAATAATAATATTCCACAACTGTCACACAACGCCATTTAGTCCCAGGCTAAGCAGAGCTTGTGTTATGGATACTAGACAACTGATAAACATACTTATATATTTCTAAATACATACATATTATAGATAAATTACACCCAGACACAGAACAAACGATCATGCTCATCACACAAACATTTGTCCTGGGTGGGAATTGAACCCACGACCCCCGGCATAGCAGTTAGGGTCACTAACCACTAGACCAACAGGCCTGTCTAAATATGGTAATAATATGGTGGGTGAGATAGCAACTCATATCGCAACTAATGTAATTTGGCCATAGCAATCGCGCCGCCGCCGCCGGTGTGCACTCGTGCTTGGTGGAAGAGGATTTTCTTCTTAGCCAAATGCGGTCGTTTTTCAAGTAAAATTTGGTTAAATTGGTCCAATAAATTGGCATAATATTCGCCATTGATCGTTTTACCCTTTTCTAGGTAGTCAATATGGATTACCCCACGTGCGTCCCAGAAAACTGTAGCCATCACCTTATTGGCCGATAAAACTGCTTTGGCCTTCTTCGGAGCTGGTTCGCCCCTAGCAATCCATTGTTTCGATTGTTCCTTGGTTTCTGGTGTATGGTGGTGGATCCACGTTTCGTCTACCGTTATAAAACGACGCAAAAAATCAGGTTTATTCCGTTGTAACAACGCCAAACCTGCCTTCGAAGTGGTAACTCGCATGCGTTTTTGATCAATAATAGTCAGTAAACGCGGCACCCATCGCATCGCGCGGAGACCTTTTTCATATCTAAATGTTGGTATAAGATATTGCGCACACGTTCGTCTGAGATGCCTACTATCTCGACCATCTCGCTCACTTTTACTCTTCGGTCATTCAACACTATGTCATGGATTTTAGCGATCATCTCTGGAGTAGTGACCTCAACTGGGCGTCCTGGGCGTTCAGCATCACTTGTGCTTGTACGACCACACCGAAAATCCGTAAACCATTTATGAATCATTTTAATCGATGGAGCAGAGTCCCCATAATATTTATCAAGCCTTTGTTTAGTTTCCGTAATAGTTTTTTTTGCGCAAAAAATAATGTTTAATCAACACTCGAAATTCACTTTTCTCCATCTTTGCGAAAATGCGTTATTGTTTTTATTTAATGGCTTTCAAAAAAAAACTAACCAGCGGTACTGGCTGAAAATTTAAATATAGTCCCTCAAAAGAGTTGTGAACAAGGAGGTTACATGCAATTTGCGATAATTTTATTCCAAAAAAACTTTTTCAAAAAAAATGTAACCGCCTTCAAAAACAACCACAAAAAAGCGTAAAATAATCTACAAAATAACTTTTCTTTCGGAAGCCGGTGCCTTTGTTTTTTTTCTTTTCATTGTCTTTATTTTACTCTTTTTAGTTTAAATATTCAACCCGAATTCTTGTCAAGCATTATTCTCTTACATGTGCACTAGAATTTTGTAATCCTTCGCACCAGTACTTACATCACTCATGTACACATTAAGCTAATAAAATTCAATATCTCTAAAATTACTGAACCGATTTAGATGAAACTTGCAGTATTCTCTAAGTTAAATGATACCTAGTACAACAAAAAAAGAATTACTTAAATCGGACTTGTAGTTCCGGAGATATGCGAACACAAAGTAAATCAATCGATGCCTACTCCTTACTGTTAAGGAGTTTTACCTTCCATCATCAGGTCATCCATCTGATATTATGATTATCAGATGCAAATACTTGAACAGCTTTAGAAAATATATGAAAATGGTACTATGTGCCTATAAAATTTGAAGGTTGCCCTCGATTTCCCTAGGATCCCATCATCAGATCCTGACCTGGTGATCATGGGACCAATTGGAAAGTATACCCTTTCAAACAAAAGAAAAAAATTCCAAATCGGTCCAGGCGTCTTCGAGAAATCGGGGGACATACATAAAAAAAAAAAAAAAGATTCCGACGAATTGAGAACCTCCTCCTTTTTTTGAAGTCGGTTAAAAATAGATTTTTACCAGACTTATCACTCTCCTAGTTGAAAGAAAAGCAGACGATGCAATAATCTTCTATTGCTAGCTGCTTTAATTGCCTTTAAGGAAGTCGAAAATGGTCCCACTGGAACGTTATATGGGTATCAATAAAACCCCTTCTACACGGTCAGGCGGTCAGGTCTGACAGAGGTGAACTAGGTCGTGTCAACAGTACCCCACCGTCTGGAACGCTGTCGGCTGACGGTCGGGTCCCACCGCGGACGCAGGCTGTCGGGACGGCTGCGCTCCCGACTGACTCCGCCCATATTTGGTCGCACACCGGACCAAGGTCACCTCTGTCAGGCGGTCAGGTCTGACCGTGTAGAAGGGGTTTAAGAAAGCGTATACGTGTCAATGTGCAATATCTGTGCCAAACACACAATTTTTCAGCCATTAAGGCGTGATTTGTATTTTTGAAATCGCGACACACAGGGGCTGTGTCGTTTTTGCATTTTGTTAGTAAGATTACAAGATTATAAATGTTTCAGATACCCCATGGAGCTACACTTCGTGCATGTAAGAACTGATCTGAAGGTGATGGAAGCGTTGGGCAGGAGAGATGGATTGGCCATCGTATCGGTGTTTGGAAATGTAAGTTTTGGCTTCCCCTGAGATTTCAATCGTTAGATGTACCTACATGTATCATCAACGTAGTACCATCGTCACACTAAAAATCATTAGCGCATAAACTAGATTCCTAATGTGGGGCAACTTTTTATTTAACAATTAAAAAAACCGGTAAATGCAATTACCACCTGCAAATTGCACTAACTGATTAAAAAGGAAAGACACTTCGAACGGATGGATAATGTGTCTGGTGGACTAGTTTTCTTATCTCGTTGGAAGTCGAGAACTTTAATAGTGCAAAGTTATACAATTCTTTGTTTTTATTTTGTTAAAAAAAAACGTTGGAACGCCACTTCAGGAATTTCTCGCGTGCATTGATAAACTCTAACGGTCGCAAGGACGACTGTTCAGGTTGAGATCCTGGGTTCCATTCCCAGGTCAATTCCTCGTTTAGTAAAGCAGACACACATTTTTAGAAGTAAGGGAATTTAAGAGCGAGTGACGCGAGCTTTTAGCGAACAGAATTTTTTGGCACATTTGTAAACAATACATAAGGTTTTTTCGTTTATTCATGTAAAAATGGCAGTGAGGGAAACTCTGTCATCAATTATACAGAAGTTTACAGAACTAAGCCTTTGATGCAATTACGAGCGTAGCGAGCTTGAAAGTTTGAGCATTCTGCCACATATTAATTCTGCCTGGGATAGAATTGGTTGCGTTAAAGGTGTTGTTGTACCCCAAATACTTGCATTTTTTTTTCGGTCTGTTTTATTGTGTCCCTGAGACGTGATAATTATCCGGAACTGCAGGTACGATGGTGTAACATCACTTTAGGTATTAATAAATAATATGTTCCAATTTGCGAAGTCAACGATAAAACATGTGCAAAATACTAATCAGCTAATTATAATGAAAGGTTTATCAAGCACATTTCACAAACACTGCAAGAATTTAAGAAATTACTAAAACAATAATGATTTTGTTACTAACGATTGCATAAAGTATGGCCCAGTGCCCCAGACACGTTCCTTGTAAGGTTTATCACCGGAATTGGGTAAGAAAACAGTTTTTTTAGAAACTATTGCTTTCTTTAATTACTTGGAAGTCGGCACTAACACATACATACATAAACTTTTTTTTTTTACGTGGTAAAATCATCCAATCCGTCCCACCCTGGGTGGAGCGAAAGTAGGGTTGCCATCTCTAAAATTTGAAAACCAGGACAAGATGCGTGAAATCCCCGGATTTTTGAGTCCAGAACCCGGAAACGAGTCGAAGTGCGCAAGGGGGGTGGGAGGACGGTGAAGTGTGCGTGGACATGAGTCGAAATGCGCAAGGGGGGGTAGGACGGTAAAGTGTGCGTGTGTCGCGGGCGGCCCAACTTTAGACATTCACACTTACACAGATAGTTTATAACCTGGATTAACACATAGGATAGTTTTTATTCCGATTTTATGTTCCCGTGGGATAATTTTCGAGTTGTAGCGGGTGAAGCCGCTGGCAACAGCTAGTAACTATATATATTTTTATTGAGATTTTTATAAATAAAACATAATATCGTGTCACTGTGTTTGTGATTGCACTCCTCCGAAACGGCTCGACTTCATTTTTGCGTCCTCTTTATTGAGAAATTATAACCTCAAACTCGTTTTAAACTTACATAAATATTGTGTGGCACCTGCTCAAAATGTCTAATTTTATTTACCTTTTCTGTAACCTTCAGGTACAGGCCGAGCTTGACGATGATCAGCAGGGAGAAGCATCAGAGTTTATGCAGTACATTCCCAAGCTGCTGAACACCGGAGACAGGATCAGCGGGGTCATCCTCGATATGACGTAAGTATGGCTGCATGCCGTTGTTACATATTTAGGGAAAGTGGGGACCAGAGAATCTATTTATTTCAAGTTGAAGCTTAGGCCAGTGACAGGCACTATTATAAATTGTCAAAAGGTAAGGTAAAATATAGTACCAAATTATGGTATTACGGTTTATCTTGGCCATCACTGACATCGGTTATGGAAAACATCATGAGAGACTTTGTATAAAAATATATCATTCAAAACCCATGTCAGTGGCCGTTGGTATCTTCAGGCGCCTTAATTACTGTGACATCAAAGGGTGGTCACATCCTCATACGGGAAATAAGAGGATTGTCGGGTATAGTAATAGTCCTCCTGACCGATTTCGGCCACGGCGGCCAATCTCAACAGAGATTGACCATCTGCGTGGAAAATTATTATCGTTCACAAATGTGTACGCAGACACAGGCGCACTCTCTGGTCCTTTACTCTCATAGTTCCGATGGGACGGCAATCCGACACGACCCGAGAGAGATCAGGCCCTGGGACCAACGACTTATCGTGCTTTCCGAGGCACAGGGGTATAATTATTACACCGCCAGCTTCCAATCTCCGGGCTGATAGTTACTGAGAAATTCTTTTACAAAAACCCAATTGCACTTTTTTCCCGACCCGGAAATCGAACCACACTCAGCAATCGTGTTTGCGACCACGAGACCAATGGGGCAGTTACCAGGAGGATATATTAGCATTTTTCTGAATGACCTCAGTAGGTACCTAGACAACTTTACAGTCCGCTATGAATAAGGTTCATGAAAACAATTGTTTTATCTTTTCCAATTAAGCAATTTGCATGGAAACTTTAATTAGTTATTGGTATTTATCACCTCTTTTTAATTAATTCCCTGCACTAATTAAGTAAAACCATTCCTTGGAGATAGCCAACAAGTTTATTTAATAAGCAAATACGTTATTAAGGTGAACAAGATAAGTAGTTAATTGGTTGGAATTGGGGAAGAGTTATTACTTACTAGCTTCGTGGTGTTTTGATAGCCTATGTTCTTTCTCAGGGTCTAAAGATTGTCTGTGCCAAATTTTATCAAAATCGGTTGAGAGGTTTAAGCGGGAAAGCGTAACAGACAGACAGACAGACAGAGTTACTTTCGCATTTATAATATTAGTTTGGATGAACGATTGCCCTCATTATTTGGTCGAGTAAGTAATAATCTTCCTTTACACATTATCTTATTAAAGTACTTTAGTTACCTAATAAGAGCATGATTGGGAGATCTAAAGGGAAGTTTTGACCGGACATACAACCAGCGCGAGCGTTCCACATACGACCCGCTATTCTCTATAAGAAATTTCATCACTGAACTCTTCGATGAAGCAGCTTTGGTATCGTCCGATCGTACATACGGTACATACAGCGTGAGCAGTGAATGCTAGTGTCGCTGTAGCTTAGTGAATATCAAAGTTTAGTTCAGCGTGGCGTAAGCGCTGCGGCCGCGCTATCAGTCTGTCACAAGGTTGTGTTTATAGAGAATAACACTGCAAAAGCCAAAGGGAATTGAGAATTCTTTTCATAGTTTTTAACTCAGAAAAGCTTGCAAATTATGATTCTGGACGTTGCCACAAGTCTTGGTTCTTTTTTTTTCGCCATTCCCTCGTTGAGTCGTTGTTGATGCTTTTGAGATGGCAAACAGGGGGAAACACGAATATAAGACATGTCTTCAAATATTTCTTCAAACTTCATCTCTTTTTGAATAAAAAAAAAATCGCAAAATTATTTTTTGTTCAAGTGTCAGTTGTTCATAAAAATTTGCATTCTTGACCTAGGCAGGTTTTTTTCATGCCGTTCAACCCTGTTACATGTAAATAAAATTTATTTCATTGTAAAGCAAGAAAAAATACGGACGGCGCAGTAGCTAGTCGAACTCGAAAAAAATAAAATGAAAATGGAATAAGCACTCCGATTCTTTGTTACCTTCCGAACATGTTGCTGTGTTCGTCAATGCCCGAGCAATGTTTTTGGCCATTAGTGCACACTACCTCCTTTTTTCCAGAAAACTGATGAGTTCAAACACAGAGATGTACTACACGTACTCCGGATCGCTGACGTCTCCGGAATGCAATGAAGCTGTCATCTGGATTATCTTCACTACACCTATCGTTTTGACGGATGAGCAGGTAACAACGCTCTCAGTAGGTACAGTAAAACGGGGTGATTCGGCACCAAACTTTGAAAGGGTTTTAATCTTAAATTATCGACAAGTTCTGTTCATTTTTAGGTAATACTTGAACAAGTTGCATGTTCGGAAAATATCCTATAACTTACATGTCTTCAAGGTTAAATCCCTTTTAAAGGTTGGTCTCCCCTTTAAAGGTTGGTCTATATTCACTCCTGCGTTTATCTATTCACCCCGTTTTACGGTAACCATTCTTATCTGACTGTGAGACTTTACTTTGGGCCTAATTTCATACAGTTAAAAGTTTCGTGCCAAATCATATTTGCGTTTTTTTTTAAGAATAGAATAGAATAGAAGTCATTTATTTGTCAGAATATTGTACAAAGTTGTTAGGTGTGTTATGTATAATTACGATCATAATATTCTGCCGTTTCCGGCGTACAAATATGGTTTATAAGATTTATGGGTCATCATTCATCATACATTAAAATTAGATTAACAATCATAGGAATTACAAATAATTTAAATAAATTCAACAACATTAATTAACTTAGTCAAAGAGATACATACAATTTACTAGCGACCCGCCCCGGCTCCGCACGGGTGCAATCTTTATAATATTATTAAAATTGCGACTACAATTTGAGATTTATACTATCCTATCTCTCAAGTTGGATCGAACTGCACATGGTGTGCGAATTTTATTATAATCGGTTAAGTGGTTTAGGAGTCCATTGAGGACAAACATTGTGACACGAGATTTATATATATTAAGATAGGCAGTATTGTCAAACACTTAGGTAAATTTTTCATTCATAAAATCTTCAGTCGAGTAGAAAGTTTTAGAGTTTTTTCTGAGAAAACTTTGCCCTACTCTAGAAACTTCCTGTAACGCACCCAGCGTTTACAAACATAGGAACTCACAAACACAAGTACCCAGATCCGGAACTCCGAACAAACTATGTACTTGCAGATCATACAAAAATTTGTTTCGTGCGGGTTTCAAACCCAGATCACGCTGTGCAGCAGTCGATCTCTCATTAACAGCTCCCGTTTTACTTTCCTCTGCACTTGCGTTTACCACTAACAACAATACCAAATTATCAATGTCTACCATCATTTTCCAGTACCGTCAATTCGGCAAGATTGGCGTGGGTCGTCACAACTTCAGGAGTTTACAGAAGGTGAAGAAAAACAGGGTGTTCGCTCCCGTAATACACAAGGTCCAGGTGCCTCAAATTGCACTATTCTTCAGCGATTTCGTCAAAGCTTTTGCGGAGTTTTTCAGGAATTTTGGATCGTAAGTTTATTTTATTTTTTAACTATGAAGGGACGACTCATTACATGACATGTCAAGTTATAGAAACGACACATCCTGTATCTACCCACAAAAAAATGGAACCAGCAGCAGTTTTTTTTTTAATTACACCAACAAAACAAATATTAAAAAAACAAGACGGCCAAGTGCGATTACGATTCGAGCACGAAGGGTCGTACCATTATCTATAAAACGGCAAACAAAACACATTTCGTGTATGGCAGCCCCTATAAATAATTGTTTTATTTTAATTTAATCGGCACGGTTGGCGCTGTGGCTGAGCGATCGACTGATGCGCAGCGTGTCGTGGGTTCGATCCCCGCAAGGAGCGAATATTTAATTGTTAAGCGCAGGCCACACCGCCAGCTGGCGGGCGGGAGGGCTAGGCGGGCGAACATCGTTTCACTTCTTTACATACTTCGGTTCACACCGCGAGCTACCGACTAACCTAACGAGCTAAGCTAACGAAATATCCGACGATTCCAGCGAAGCTACTCGT
Organism: Agrotis clavis; assembly: GCA_954870645.1. Taxonomy (NCBI): domain Eukaryota; kingdom Metazoa; phylum Arthropoda; class Insecta; order Lepidoptera; family Noctuidae; genus Agrotis; species Agrotis clavis. The sequence continues at coordinate 24,052,067 of OX940928.1, read as the reverse complement.
TCACCTCGTTGGCGCGCCCGCGCTTCGCTAGCTTAGCTCGCCCGCCAGCCCGCTCGCCCGGTTCGTTCGCCCGTCCTCCCCGTTTCGAGTAGACTAGTCGACACTCGTCTTTCGAATACCTCTCGCTCTCCCATCCGCGCCACCGCTTCGCTTCGCCCGCTCCGCCCGTCGCTCGTCTGTCCGTAGTTTTCGTGTAGTTTGTATAGTTTCCTTCGTTCGCTTCGCCCACCCGCCTAGCCCGCCCGCCCGCTAGCTGGCGGTGTGGCCTGCGCTTTAAACAATCTGCCCCCCTAGCCAAGTTGCAAACGATAATCCTAAACGCTCGGTACTCCCCAATAGATTTTCAACTTTATACCCTAGAGCCTAAGGTTGAACATCTATTAAAGATTTCTGAGCGTTAGCGACAGGAACGAACGAAAACGCTTCTAAATCTTCAACTTTATACCCAAGTTCACAAAGTTAAAAATCTATTAAAGCCTCCTCAGCGTTTGTGTTTATAGGTTTATAGTTTGTCATACGCAGGCCCCTTGTTTCTTTAAAAAATCACCCTATGTCAGTTACTCCGATTCTTTTCCGAATATCTTCATTCCTGATTTTATTTTCGCTGAATTACTTACAATCATATTATTGTTTCAGATTTGTTTCACATATGAGCTCGTGATACTGAAGATGGTTTTAATATCACGTAATGTAAACAAAAAATCTAATAAAAGAGTAAACCGGTTGTCTCTGCCAAACAGATATCAACCTTGTACAGGTGGACATAGAGTTTAAATTAACCATTACTGGTAGAATGTGTCGAGATATACAGAATGATTTTATCAAGTGTGACAAGATGGCCAGATTCGAAGCACTTGAAAAATTTATCCTGTATATTCTCGACTTTATTTTAAGGATGGTAATATTGTCTGTTGCATGATGTTGTTTTGAAAAATAGAATAATTAGAAGTACTACGGTGCTAACAGATCGACTTCAGTATCTTAACTTAGACACAATCATGTTAAAAGTTTGTGGTCACTGCATCTGTTTTTTTATATAAATACTCGTAGTAAAACAATTGAACTGTGTCATTGGTCTTTATTCTTAATCTATATTTTAAAAAGAAGAAATCATAATATAATCTACGGTAACAAAAGATTTCGACAATAGACTTAGAGAATGGACTGCGCCTTCCCTAGCCAACTGACAGGTAAAATTGGCCATGCTCTAGAAGTCTAGAAACTAAATATGATGATTATGAGAGCCACTACCTATCTCTTTCCAGTAACAGAAAAAATAGGACCTCATCGTTTCCTCTCTTTCTAGTTAAGTGGGGTCAGTTTTAGGCAGCTATTGCACAGTCCATACTTTAAGTCTATGGTAAAACGGGACCATAGATAATAAATAGATATCACAGAAAAGTCTATCTGTTTATCTGTTTGCACCTTTTGACAGGGAAATGTGATATAATGATAAAAATAAATACTAAGCTTTACACATTGTTAAATCTGTTTTATTTAAATAATATTAACAGCCGTATCTACAGTCTCACTCACACCGTCATACATTGTCTACTTGTCCCAACTGAGTTTTGTATACAAATATAAGAACAAGGATCTTGTGGCGTGCGGCCAAAATCGGAACTAACGACGCCATCTTTTTATATAAGCCGGAGCATTGAAGAACGGATTCTAAAATGGCAGCTTGTACTTGCGTTGACAGATAGTACAGTCAGCATAAAAGATTTCAAATTAAAGTTTTTTTCAAATTAAAAATAATAAAAGCAAGACTGGATCACAATAATTTCTCAAACTTAACCTAACAATAAAACAAAATTAAAACAACAATAATCAACAGGTAACAACGGAAAAATAACAGAAAACTTTAGTAAATATTCCTAAAAAGATTACTGAGCGCGTCAAGATATCAAGACAATTTTTTTTTCTGCTTACGCTACGCGTGGGAGTGAGTATAGACGGCACTAGTGTTCAAGCGAGAAAACACGATAAGCGCCGCCATTTAAGAATCCTTTCTTCAATTCAATGACCCGGGTTATATCAATAAAGTTTCAAGAAATATTGCGGCTTTGTTGGTGAAGACAGCTTGATGACGCGATGCGACGCAATTCGACCAATTCCAACTAAAAGTGAAAATCATCCTTACCACTACGACATAAGACATAAAACGTGCGGTTATCTACGAGTAAATGAAAAACAAAACACGCTCGCCACGACGCGACGACGTAAGTCAGTCGAATTGCATCATTAGAATTATCGTAGTAGCAAGGACGATATTCATTTTTAGTACAAACTAGCAAACCCGGCGAACTCCGTTTCGCCACCAGATGGCTTCGATTTTCTTTGCTATAAACCTCACGGAGCCCGAGACCTTTCCAACGAATGCAAAACCGTGGAAATCGGTTCGTGCGTTCTGGAGTTATAGCGTCAGGAAGGAAAACGTATATGTATATAATATTTTTATATAGTAGATTGCTAATCCCACGAATCGCGTCATGAACAAGCTCCCTTAAGTTTAAAACGCTCCTTTATCAATGTCATTCAAATGCTAAAAGATCCATGTGGCACTATATTATTTGAGAAATTGAAAACTTCTGTGATTTCTATAGGATTGAATCTAACAGGACGACTGAAAATTATTTGAGGTTGATAATTCTGTAGCCAGATATTTTTATTGAGGAATAAGTAATGGTTTTACAGCTTTTTTGTAGAAAATATCGGGATATTGATAATAGTTCTTCGATAAAAAAATAAATAACAACCCAAAGATTTAAATCGATAGCTACGCCCTTAGATTTAGATGGTGCTTAAGGGCGCGTAACCAGAAAGTTGGCAACGTTGCTAATAGCTGTCAAATATTTACAAGTTTTAATTAATTTGGCAATGTTACTGTATGGAAATAAAAAATATGGCTCTGTAGTGCACTAGAAAATTTATATAGGTATGCAATTAAAACACTGAATTTGATGTTGTAACCGTTTCAGGTGTATAAAAGGCATTTGGAAAGTTCCCAAATGCTTTTTTTACGTCTAAAACTACATATTCGTTGTTACAATATTAATTATTACATTCCCTAATCAATTTTTTAGTGCACTTGAAAGCCATATTTCTTATTTTCATACAATAAATTAGCAAAATGAATTAAAACTTGTAAATATTTGACAGTCATTTGCGACATTGCCAACTTTCAGGATACGCGTTCTTAAGGCTGGGTTTAGTGCTCGGTAGACGGTCAACGCGTCCTTGCGTAAGCGCATAGCATTTCATCAGTTTTGTTAGTAGTACTAAATTATTATAGTTAGTACTAAATTATTTTAATTTCCATCTTTATAGCTACGTCTGACCGACGTCAGCGCCGACCTCAGTCGATCACTAAATCCAGCCTAAAAAAAAGTGTCTAGACTAATGCAACTCATCTCAAACATCTAGCTGAGCTATCAAACAAAAATAATTCAATTATTGTCAACAAAATTAAAATCTAACCGTTGCTTTTGAGTTGGGAGAATCTAACGATTTAAATCTTTGTTGAAAACAAATATACAAAAAATCTCCTCTCTAAAGATTGCTTGTCCAACATACTAATTTCGAATACATCAACATAGTTTACGTATGGAAATAAGTACAGAGGCTGTGGCCAACATGTTGGCGACCAACATTGGACGTAAGGTTCCACACATTCCCAGTCATAGATTTTACTAATAAATTATATTAATACGGTAAGTTTCTAACAAGTATGTACGGTAACTAGACATTTTAAATGAGAACATCTAAACTGATGCAGTTTTTTTATAAAACATGAAAAATACTTTTGCGTCCACGAGCAAAAGTCTTCGTATTTTATTTTAGAATCTGTTTTGAATTGAAGATTTTATTAACACAACAACAATATAAAAACAAAAGTATTGACTCAAATATAACACATTATCAGTACAATAGGGTACTTGACTGAAAAAATAGTTGGGGACTTTACTCATAGCGCAATGCAACGCAATGCGACGCGATTCGAACGAATTCCAACTACAAGTGAAAATCAACCTTACCACTATGACATAAGACATAAAACACGTTGTTATCTATGAATAGATGAAAAACAAAACACGATGGCCATGACAACGTCAAGTCAATCGAATCGCATCTTTATTTCTTAGTGGCAAGGTTGATTTTCACTTGAAAGTCCTCAAAAAATATTTGACACGTATTTTTTCTTCTAAATAAAGTAAAAAAAAAAATCACTTTTAAAATTGGGAATTTTGATGCGTTATATCTTTATGAATATGTATTGGTTAAACGAAAGAAAAAATAAATGTCCATTATTTTGCGAAGCTCTAGCTGAGAGACAAATTTTTGCAATAATTTATTGATACAGTGAATATTTGAAATGATACCCTATTGCATTCGTCGGATGATTTTTACTTCTGGCCCTATAGCCAAATGGCAAGCGACATTCATGATAGATTTTCAACTTTATGCAATGGGGTATAAAGTTGGAAATGTATTAGCGACTGCTGAACGTTAACGATTGTCGCTTGCCGTTTGGCTCTGGTCGGAATTAGGTAGTTATTTTAGTACTTGCATCAAAATGTTGACATTAATATGGATCTTCCCGAGATTTCTATTAAACAATGTTGTGGGAAAAACAGTATAACAAATAATTAAAACAATAAAAACATCAGAGCTATAAGACAAATAAATTGTGTAAAAGTAAATAACTTTTTTATTTGATAAATCACGGGATTTTTCTGCTCTTTGAAAGTGCTGTATGAAATCAGTGTAAATACATAATTACCCTACCTAATTCCGACCCATGGTTATTACACCATTCGATGGAGTCGCCGTGTGTGTAATGACGTGTGGCAAATTTAAGAATCTACTACGAACCTTCCTTTTGAATCAATTTGTATATTGAAAAATCTAAACATACAGAGGCGGGAAGCGAATTTGTATTTTATTTATACATTGTAAAGGTACACTATAAGACCCTAGGTCCTCAAGTCTGCCCAGTTAACGAACATACATTAAACAATACATTATAGTACATATCTACATAAGAACCTCTACGCGTGCGCCTGATTACTGACAATTTCCTTTAATCTCTTCTCAATGTACTGCACTCTAGATACCAGTTTATCTTTGGGATTGAACTCTGTGTATGGAATCTGGAGTACTTTGAAGCCCTGCAATGTAGAAATGAAAGATTTTGTTAATAATTCAAGGCTAGCTTTTTTTTTTATCGTGGTAAAATCATCAAATGAGTCCTCCCACCCAGGGCAGAGTGGGAGGCACTGTCAGGCTTGTACTGACTAAAATCCACGATGTCCTTCAACAGACCTTTACGTTCCGGGGTCACGGCAATTCGTTAGTCCCGCGACCCCGGCAGGCCTTGGCCCTCTAAAGGGGCGCTTTCAGGGCGCGCGTGGAACACATCGCGCCGTCTACCCGGGCAAGGTCCACGGTCGAACAGCGAGACGCCCATTACCCGCCGCCCGCATGCCCAGTCAAGGCTGGCTTTGAAATAAATATGAAAAATCATCGTCCTGTCGGAGTCGCGTGACTGACTTATCAGGGAACAGTGACCCTGGAATGTAAAGGGATATCAAAAGATCACCGTGAATTTTAGTCAAACAAGTCTGACAATCCCTCCAGTCCCGTCCTTGATAGGAAGACTCATTGGATGATTTTAACACGATAGAAAAAGAGTTACCGTCCTTTCTTCTCCACCCTAGAGTGGAAGGAACTCATTTGATGGTTTTTCCACCTAAAAATAGTGTATACAACGTGAAACGTTAATAGCGCAAAACCTCTCGTGCGGTAACTCAGCCCATGTAACTGAACAATGTTTGTTTTAAGACTTTTGAAAATTCGCAAAAAAAAAATGATTTTTCATACTGATGGGCCCGATCAATTTCTCACTTTGTATGAAAAACCATTTTTTTTCCAAGTCTCAGAACAAACATTGTTCAGTAACAGGGGCTGAGTGAACCCACGAGAGGTTTTGCGCTATTTAACGTTACACGTTGTATAGGCTTATTTGTAAAAAAATTACAACCCGTCCTGGGCTGAAAGTATTTCAGGTTATAAACAACTTTTACTATGAATACCACAATCCTGAAAAAGAAAAATAACACTGTTTTAAGCTTTCACGGTTTGTCTCTAAATTTAAAATGTCACTTACGGGAAATACAATAAATAATCACGGAAGATTTCCCGTAAGTGACATTTTAAATTTAAAGAAAAAAAAAAATGAAACACCAGACTTGTTTATCTTCCACGATTGGTTTCAAAGTACAAGTTATTCATAACTATACTTAGTATATAAGTACTTTCAGCTCATGATAGGTTAATGTTACAAATAACCCTGTATAATATATAATTATGATAGAACTGACCTTCAGCTCAAGTAGCCTGGTCTCCAGCTGGTTGATGCCGAGCGGCACGGCTGACTTGCGCGTCATGTCGTGGTAGTCGAAACCTAGCACCGCTATCCGGTACACGCTGCAACCATAAGTTTAGGTTGAATGGATGGACGGATTGGTGGATATTTGTTACACAATCACGTCATTGTGGCCTTTGGATGAATTTTGGCACCTATAAGTTATAAGCTGGTGTAATTATTTCTTTATTTTTTAGTTTTACAAAATACGTAATGGTCGTGCTAGCTTTGCCAGCAGCTTCACCAGCGTGGAAATATTTACCCACGTAAAAACATTAATACTTATTATTCAAATTTTCGCGTTTAAGATCACTTTATACATTATCCTTACAGTATAAAGTTATTTATATAAGTATGTTATACATTACCTTTTATCGCTTTTAGCTTTCTCTAAAGGTACAGGGTGACATTTCGCATCTACTGCAAACTCCGCGTCTGTGGACGAAAACTTTATATTTACATAGTGTCAAATATTTGAAATGGATTTATCTAAAGACTGCGAGAAGCTGATTTTGCTGTAATAATCTAATCGTAGTGCAATAAGAGCTAATTATCTAGGAAGTTTCAGTGGTCAAGCCAATAAGACTCACCGTACAAGAACCCCATTCCTGAATTACATTCCCTCTTCAGGAAAGTTTCAGCAGAGACGAGACTCTTGAAGGTGTCCATGATGCTCTGGACATAGAAGGACTTCTCCTTGGTGTACACGACAGGAACTCCCACTGATATGTCCTCGGGCAGACGTGCGGAGCCCGGACTTGTGAGACTGAGGTAGGCGTCTATCATCATCAGCTTACGACGGCAAGGAATTGGGATTTCTGAAAAAAAAAATTAAGTAGCATAACATGAAGATTGTAAGTATTTTTTAAATAGCGAGCTTTTGAAGCCCACGGCGACGTCACAAGATGATCTCCGGCCTCCGTAGGCGCGGGCATGTAACGGGCGACTCGCTGTCAGACCATCAAAGAGTGTCAGCACAATGACGGGCTTTAGCCCTCTAAAGCCCATCATTTTGGCCCTCCAAAGCCTGCCGGGGTCGCGGGACTAATGAATTACTGTGATCCAGAGGCGTAAATGGCTATTGAAGGACACCGTGGATTTTAGTCAGTACAAGTCTGACAGTCCCTACCGCCGAAAATTTTACAAGGTTAAAAAAATAATAGGGAGACAGCTTATTGCCATCAACCAGGCCCATATCCAGACTATGGCTGCTACTGAGGAATTCTTAATGGAAAAACCCAATAACACTTTAGCTGACCTGGGAATCAAAGGGGCGTCGTTGCCGTCGTGCTCAGTAGCAGCACTTGCTACTAGTCAATGACAATAAAGCCTCTTGACTGCTCATACGGGCGACTCAGGCTCACGACACATCAGTGAAATTGCACTTATATTAGATGAAAATATGACTGACCATTTTAGTTTTCACCAGTTATTGGATCTCTCTACACGCGATTATTTTGATAACATTTTTAAATATTTCTGCTTAATATCAAATGAATTATGAGTTCTTGTTCAATTAAATGGTGTGGGAAATCGTCTAGAACATCCAGCTATAAAAAGGATGGCATAACTTTTCATCGGTAAGTAAAATATATTTATAATTTGATAATATTATGAATAATTGCAGGGCTCAAGCTAAACTGGTTGTTAACGTTTAAGGCACACAAAATGTACACCGCGTTGATGTCTTTTTGAAAAGTCCCTTACTCTCACTAAGTATTTTCAATAAGTGTGTCCCTTTCCATCTGAAGGCATAAATAGAAAGAGACGGATGCATTGCTGTAGTGTTGTGACAACTTCGAAACTAAGTCTTTAAAATATTGTCGATAAAAATAACGATGTTCCCTAACTGTAAAAAAGTAACGTTACTTAATGTTTACATTTTAGATTTCCAAATATTTTAGAAGTGAAAGAAAAGTGGATCAATGCTGTCAACAAGGAAAATTGGTTTCCAAAAAAATATAGCGTTGTTTGTTCAAGGCATTTCACGGAAGATTGCTTTGAAACTTTAAAGAAACGACGCCGTTTATTTAGTTCAGCAACACCGACTCTATTTTTGCCTGTTTTGGTATGTTTTATTTTACATATATCCCATCTAAATATCTCACAAGTAAGTTAATTTATTCTAACGACGTGATTCGTGATCCTAGGCCGCATTGTTACAATATTTAATGCCTGATGTATAATTACAGGATTTAGTATCAATAGGACAAACTTACGATCAAATACCCTCCCAGAAATGCAAATTTGATTATCATAACGTACCTGGAACTTCCTATGATAATGTCCCCGTTGTAAGTTAATTTTAAAATAATTGTCTCGTACAGGAGGATCGTCCAACCTAGGCGCAAATTTTATTCTTTTGATTTTTTTTTCGATTTTATTAACCTTGATTTAATTTTAGCATTAATTTAAATAAAGTTAAAACAGAGTTACGTAAGTGTTTTATTTGCACCCAGTTAACGCCCAATCACTATAGTTAATAAAAAATAATATAAACAGACATCGTTATGTTCGATTTTATCGATATTAGGTATTGTAGCAAAACTGACTTGTGCATCACTATGTTTGGAACATTCGTCCTGACATTGTTGCACCGGCCAATCACAACCGCTGTTTTTTCTTCGTCCCCCGGCCCGCAGTGGTGAGTCGTGTGCCTAGACGAAATCGGTCTATGAGCTCTCAAGTGGTTTAATTCTCTTTGCTACTAGTAGACAAAAATAATGAAGTGTGTCTAAAGATTTGATAATGTTCTGTGTGTAACTTTTATTTCCAGGATAAAAGCTAGCTGACAAGTTATTTTAGACTAGGCCAAAGTTCATCACTATTCGTTCAGCCATTCTGGCTTGACTGAGTAATAAACATCCATCTATCCAAGGATCCATCATCTGTCTTGACGAGTTTCCTCCGTGCCTCGGAAAGCACGTAAAGCCGATAGTCCCGGCTGTCATTTGTAGATCTTCGACAGGCGATTGTATTACCCAGGGATGTGGAGGTCCGACAGGCTGTGGCTCCATGTAAAATACTGATATTCAGCTGCATCTTGTTCGACTGGAAGCCGACCACAATATAGTTGGGAAAAAGCAGATGATGATTTTCGTAAGAAGGAAGGATATAGGTATTCAAAGACATCCTTACCACCAGCAGACAGCAACTTGTCAATAAACTCAGGCTGTAGCGTAGACTCTAGGTGCTGTTTGGTCGCCTTGTTCAAAGTAAGTAGGGAGAACACCAGGTCGAGCCATGATGAGGATTTGGTTAGCTCCTCCTCCTTCAAAGATAGCGCCGTCTGTGAGCAGAACAATGGCTTTGTTAAAATCTATACTAATATTATAGAGCGGACGAGTTTGTTTGATTGAACACGTTAATCTCAGGAACTACTGGTTCGAATTTATATACTCTTTTTGTGTTGGATAGTCTATTTATCGAGGAAGACTATAGGCTATATAACATCGTGAAGTCTGTTCGTAGATCGTGTTCGTCTGTTTGTAGGTCGTGACCTATAAGAGCTGAGCAGAGGGGGTGAAGCAAGGGGGAAAAGCTAAGAATAAAATTTTAAAAAATCTGAACCTATCCAGACACCTGAGGCCTTACCACGAGCTCTAAACGCGATCCAGTTTAGGCTGTTGGAAAGAGACAGAGCTATACAAGTCATCTAGCGCCATCTCTTTCCCACAGCCTAAACTGGATCGTGTTAAGGCCTCTGGAAATAGTTCTAAGCCAGATGCTAGACCAATCTAACATACATTACATACTAACAGGCAAAGTTATAATATAAAGCTTGTAAAAAATTGAGTAAGACATAATATATTTGAAAAATCATGTATGAATCATCAAATCAAATCATTTATTTTTTTGCAAATGTTATTTACGAGTAGATGTTATTTCTTATACATAATTAAACAGTATACAATATGTTAGTTACTATATTAAGATTATTATATTTATTTAGAATTACATTTCAGCCTAATCAGAATCACAGAAAAGTCAACATTAAATTAGAATATTACAAGTGTGTCAAACCTTAATACTATAATCAATTCAATCAAAGTAATAATTATGTCAATCAGTAAGTGAATCATCATTTAGAAAACCGTCAATCGTAGTAGTAGCATTTTGTTAGTCGTTTAGCGCAAAAAACATATTAATTATAAAAATGTTCCCCGCGATTTCTGGGCGCTGTTCAGCTCATTTGGCCGAAGCGTGATGATATATAGCCTTTATCCTTCCTCGATAGATTGGATATCCAACACAAACATAATTTTTGAACCGGGCAAGCCACATAGCCCGCAGGATTGATGGCCGATGGGGCCGTAAGTTTGGAGAGTGGAGACCACGCACCGGCAAGTGCAGTGTGAGACATCCACCTGCAAGTTGGACAGACAACTTGCTTGCAAGTATCTTGCTCTTGGTGGTAAGCCGCTTCCAACCAGCCCTGTTAGAAATCTATGGGGGAGGCCTGTGTGCAGCAGTGGACGTCCTACCGCTGATTTATGTTAAATACCCTATTAATAAAAGAAAAAAACTCTAGGCCGTGTTATAATAATTATTATGGCACTTACATGAATCAAAGCTGTTCCAGAAGTAGAAGGTGGTACGCAGTCCACCGTAGCCAACGTGACGACCGCGGAAGCTATATCAGTTGCCCGACACTGTTGTAAGTGTTGTTGCAGCCAATCAGCGATGGCCGTGAGCACAGGCTCATGGCGGTACTTCAGAAGGCCCAGAGAAACAGTAATGGAGTTCACTACGGCAGATTTGTCTTCATTGGATGGCAGGCATTCTATTACATCACTGGAAAGAATGTCATTTTTATTTTAAATATTTACCTAGCTTTTTCACGCGGCTTCGCTTTTTTCCCAGGGTATGCGGGAAGAACTGTAAGACTCGTACTGACTAAAATCCACGGTGTCCTTCAATAGCCCTTTACGTTGGCCCTCTAAAAGGGGGCCCCGTCATTATGCTGACACTCTTTGAGGCGTGCGTGGAACTCAACGCGCCGTCGACCCGGGCATGGTCCATGGTCAGGCAGCGAGTCGCCCATTACTCGCCGCATACTCAACCCGCGGCTTCGCTTGCGATAATTTAGAATTTGAGAAACAATTCGGATAGTTTAAGTGGCGCCATCTGTTATATGAACGTTACTGTTGTTTTTCTCGGCAACAGCTCTCTTCTGTTTTGTTGGGATGAAAGATATCCTATGTCCATCTCTGTACTCCTGACAACGTTCAAAATTACCGAACAATTTATTTAGTAGGTAGTTCGAGCGTGAAAAGTTAAGAAAGAAACAAACTCGCATTAATAACATTAGTTTAGATTTCAGGATTACAACTCTTGTACTGTATGATGCCTCGTGGCCCGTAACTATGAGTGTCCAAGTACAGAACCAGCTGTCTTAACATAATCTAGCTATACAGGGTGTGAAACAGGGAGATGTGATAGTTTCCTTAAAGTTTTGGATATGGCCTTATTAAAAAATTCACCCTGTATATAGTTTGAAAATTCACTGCTAAAGTTTATTTATTAAAGAGACACCAGAGTCATAAATTCATAAATGAAATTCTGTTGCATTTTAACCTCTAATTTTGTATTACAGAAGAAATTGAAAGAAGTTTATCTAAGGGAGCTTACTGATGACGCGATGCGACGCAATACGACCGATTCCAACTACAAGTGATAATCATCCCTATCACTAAGACATAAAACGTGTGGTTTTCTACGAGTAGATGAATAACAAAACACGCTCGCCACAACGACGTAAGTCAGTCGAATTGCATCATTATATCGTAGTAGCATACAAAGACTGGCCTGCATGGCGACAACAGGCTGTATGAGGACTACGCCTACGGCAGCTCTGGAAGCCATGCTGGGCCTCCCTCCGTTTCACCTGTTCATCCAGCAAGAGGCGACATTGGCGGCGGTCCGTCTCGAAACAATACAACTCTGGGGTAAGAGGGAGTCACAACACACCTCGGTACTAAAAGGACTTTATGAGGATTTCCCCATGGCAAAGGCCATAAAAGACCGGGTACCCAAACAGTTTATCTTCGACAAGAAATACAAAATCCAACTCCATGAGGACCACCGCTGCGAGGGGCTGACCCCGGCGGAGCTACGGATCTTCACGGACGTATCTAAAACAGGTAGCGGTACTGGTGCTGGAGTCTTCTCAGAAGACCTCAACATCCGCATAGCCAAACCACTGGGGGTCCACAACACAGTGTTCCAAGCAGAATGCATGGGCATCATTTTGGCGGCGGCAGCAATCGCAGCCAGAGAGGTAAAGGACCACTCAATTCGCATACTTTCAGACAGCATGGCCGTGTTGCTGGCGCTTGACAGCCACACGGTCAACTCTGGACTAATATACGAGTGCCACCAGAGCCTAAACCAGGTTGGTGAACACAACAACATAACCATTCAGTGGATCAAAGGACACAGCGACTCCCGAGGCAACGATGCAGCGGATGAACTCGCTCGAAGGGGATCTAGCTTGGCGGTGGTGGGACCCGAACCTCCACGAATAGTGCCACTCCCCTTCGGTTACATACGTACACTGGTCAGGGAACGTACAGGTAACTTACACCGTTGTCTGTGGCAGGATCAGGGTGAGTGCAGACAAGCCAAGGAGGCGTTACCCGCCATCAATAGCCGCTTCACCAAACTCGTGCTAAGGCTAACCAAACAGCAGCTATGAACAATTACAGCCGCCCTGACGGGACACGGCTCCTTTAATAAACACCTCTTTGTCCTAGGTATCACGGATAGCCCCCTGTGCAGAGCCTGTATGGCGGAGGACGAGACAGCAGCCCATGTGCTCCTACACTGCCCTGAGATTGCTTCATACAGGGCAAAGTACTTCGGTAACCCAGGTACTCTCCGCGAGATCGTCGGCAACATGAAGGCGCTGCTGGCTTTCCTCGGCGAGCTGGGGTGGATCGAATGATTTCTTTCCCACCCGCACGCAAAATACGCGCATAATATGACGTGGAGTTGCAGATACCAGCCCGTTATACAATACAATACAATCGTAGTAGCAAGGACGGTTTTCATTTTTAGTTCGTAATAATTGCTTTCCTAATTCACTTACTTGCAAATCCTGTCCAATAACACTGGGTCTGGGAAGTTGAGTGAAGCCATGGCATACAAGAGATCAGCTGACTTTTTGAGATCAATGACCTCGGCCTGGTTCGTGATGTTGTGTGAGAGAGCGCGAAGGAGCGGCGTGCTGCGCCGGCCTTTTTGTTGGAGAGCTTTCATTACCTAGAAAAAAGAAGGTGATATAATTTGATGATTTTAAAATAAATATTTCAGGGGACTCCCATACAAGAAACATGATTGTTTTGACATTTTTATAGATAACAGTATGGAAATCTTACTGTGCAAGCTACGTTTTTGCACTTTGCACAATAATGGTATTAACTGTAAGCCCGTGTTATAATTTACCTTAATAAATATACATAAAAGTGATCCCTCACCACAAGCATTCACCTGTAATGTAACATTCCAGATTCGAACATTTCATCAGTGATGGAGAATCACAATGCACACTTTGATGTAATATTACAGGTGAATGCTCGTGGTGAGCCTTTATAAATATGAAATGGACTCACCTTAATCATCTGTGGCAGTGTCAAATTTGTGATAAGCCGGGCAGCCTCATCATCACCAGTGATACCCAACACAGTGTTCAAATCCTCAGCCATGGTCAAGGAACCTATGGCATGGGTGGTAGTAGACCTGGCCAAGATGCGGCACAACTTGAGGAATCGGGGATCTTTCTCAAAATCCGTCAGCTTGACTTTGTTACTGTTTGTCCATTCCGATAGGATTGACACCATCTAAAATAAAATATAATAATTTATTTGCATGCAATGGATGTAAAAAATACTGAGACAATTCAATTTATCGAAACTAACCTTTAAAGCATGTCTTCTTGATATAACAGCATTCTCAGCGACCACAAGCAATGTATTTAGATCCGTGGCCTGCGCTATTTGTCCATCTATCTGCACTAGCCGACTGAACTTTGCCGATTTTGGACTTGGTTTTTTTGTACCTTCAGCCGATTCTATATCATGTAGGGAAGCAAAAGCTGCTGCTACTAAACCTGAACAAACATTGTAAGCGATTTTAAAAGCAATACTTTACAAAATTTAAGTTTCTTTATTGTTGTTTTTACTCTCATGTTTAAAACATAGGTGTAGACCTCAAAAATATTTTTACAAATTTTATGTTATAAGTTGCACATAGAAAAGGTTTTTAAATACAATTAACTGTAGCTAGCTCCTTCACAATTCCAGAAATGTGTATTCTAACAATAACTATACCATTATCCTTATCTTCCGTGAGATCTTCAAGTCTCTTGTCAGGTATATTTGTAGAGAGCTCCAGCTTCTCAGTTTTGAATACTGTAGCACTGGGACCTGAGTACTTCCTTACCACTGCCCTTGATCCTAACCTCCAAATCACGAAGCCGCTTAATTTCAACATCTATGACCAAGAGAACATTATTTAATAACACTCCACATGAAAAATACTTCATCTAATATCAGACTACAGTTCAACAACGGAAAACATTGAAAATATGTTCTAAAAATGTATAAAATACAACTTCTTACATCACGACATACAGTTATCAGAAATTTTGTATTTATTTTGATTAGGTGGATTAATATTTACAACAAATAGGCGACGAAATGTACCTTTAAATGTGAAGGGAACGGCCTGAAAAGGAATTAAATGTGTGGTTTTTACAGCATTTACAAAAGGAGAAATTATTTATCTTTTTGACAGTGCAATGACAAGTGATGGATGACATTTGACAACTTTTTTTTTGGCATGGCCACAGAGCATGTAATTTTGGCATGGCTTTGAGGCCTTTGTGCCAAAGTGATGAGAACTGGGGTTGACAATGTTGCCGCTTATTCATGTAGTCTGTGGCTTATGGGGAAGGCAAGTGTCAAAGTGACAAGTGACAGTTTGGTCCCAAAAAAACTGTCAAATCAAAGGAATTTTCTAAAAAAAAAACGATTCATTGATGTAAAATGACTAGATGTTGTGTAATAAGCTGTAAAAATGATGGAACATACAAATTTCCGACAATGGGGAAGGCAAGTGTCAAAGTGACAAGTGACAGTTTGGTCCCAAAAGAACTGTCAAATCAAAGGAATTTTCTGCAAAAAAACGATTTATTGATGTAAAATGACTAGATGTTGTGTAATAAGCTGTAAAAATGATGGAACATACAAATTTCCGTCCATTCACACTATCAAGAAATAATGGGTAGCTGCTGTGACTGCCTTGAGAACAAAAATTTAATTAAAACTAAGGAAAAGCTATATAATAAACAAATATCCAGGCTTGCGAAGCCGGGACAGGCCGTTAGTTGAGTTTATTAATGAAATTCTATGATTATACCATAACTCATCAATCGAATACACTTTTCAAAATAATATATACTTTTCTATTGGAGGTTAAGTACCAGTATTGCATCGCTCTATAAATCATGAAATGGTTCGTCTGGCGGAAGAATTATCACCTGGAACGAGTTTTGTGATAGTTGTGGTGTTAAGAAATTAAATATATTGTGATATTTCTCAAATCTAAATATAAAAAAGGGGTAAAATTACTGACTTTAAACATTATGATATTTTATCAAAATAGAGAGTCAGAAGCAGCATTATATTCTTGTTATAGGAGAGGACAGGTAAAACATACCTAAACTCAAAAATTGAAACCTCAACTAAAAGTAATTGTGGATTTATTACGGTAAAATCAAATGTATTACCACTCAATCAAATCACTTTTTTTCCTCTTGTAGATGCACCGCGGCGTCTTACTTCTTCTTTTAGTATATGCACTTGCATTGACGAATAATTTTCCATATTTGTTTTGTATTTATACTCAATTTTTATAACAATAAATCTTGTTTGTTTTTTGTACAAGGTAGACAGTAATCTGACGTGGGGACCAACTATCGCAGCGCCATCTACGATTAGCTTTGAGTTGCCATCCCCATTCACACTATCAAGAAATAATGGGTAGCTGCTGTGTCTGCCTTGAGAACAAAAATTGAATTATAACTAAGGAAAAGCTATTTATTAAACAAATATGCGAAGCCGAGACAGGCCGTTAGTTGAGTTTATTAATTAAATTCTATGATTATACCAAACTAAACAATCGAATACACTTTTCAAAATAATATCTACTTTTCGATTGGAGGTTAAGTACCAGTATTGTATCGCTCCGAAAATCATGAAATGGTTCGTCTGGCGGAAGAATTATCACCTGGAACGAGTTTTGTGATAGTTGTGGTGTTAAGAAATTAAATAAATTGTGATATTTCTCGAATCCAAATAGAAAAAAGGGGTAAAATTACTGACTTAAAACATTATGATATTTTATCAAAATAGAAAGTCCGAAGCATCATTATATTCTTGTTATAGGAGAGGACAGGTAAAACATACCTAAATTCAAAAACTGAAACCTCAACTACAAGTAATTGTGGATTTATTACGGTAAAATCAAATGTATTACCACTCAATTAAATCACTTTTTTTCCTCTTGTAGATGCACCGCGGCGTCTTAATTCTTCTTTTAGTATATGCACTTGCATTGACGAATAATTTTCCATATTTGTTTTGTTTTTATACTCAATTTTTATAACAATAAATCTTGTTTATTTTTTGTACAAGGTAGACAGTAATCTGACGTAGGGACCAACTATCGCAGCGCCATCTACGATTAGCTTTGAGTTGCCATCCCCATTCTAAAAGTTGGCAACATGGAGGGTTGGCAACAGTTGGCAACGCGAACGTCGCAAATAGTTGTCAAAAATTAACAAGTTTTAATTAATTTTGCAATGTTACTGTATGAAAATAAAACATTATATGGCTCTGTGTTAGGAATGCAATATCGTAACAACGAATTTATAGTATTAGATGTAAAAAAAACTATTTGGAAACTTTCCAAATGCTTTTTTATACCTGAAACGGTTACAACATCAAATTCAGTGTTATAATTGCATTCTTAAATAATTTTTTAAGTGCACTTTAATTTTCAATATCGTCACTATTATTGTGATCGTCACGAAGCGACGAAAGAATACAAAGAACAGCAACAGCAATAACTAAACGTTGACTTCATCATTGTTGATGTTGATTGTCTTTGGCATAGTGATGTACAGATACGATAAAATAATTGTGTCATTTAATTATTTAAATTGTATAAATAAAATCAGGATTCATTAGAATGTACTATTTGACAAATAGTAAATATGTTTTTGATACTACTTAAGATGGAGGTGATTAGAATTTCAATATGCCTAAAAAAAATTACGAACACAGATAATGAATGATAACACATCAATTTGATACACAACACTAGTATAGAAAATTGCAAACGGCAATCGTGAGAGGAAGTTTTGTTGTGATATTTTGTTGTTAATTAATAAAAACAGTGAAACCGGCATTGGAAATCATGAAAATGGTAAGTAAACTCATTTAGGCGTCGAAAATTTTCGTTATACCCTTTAAACATGCGAGAGAATCAAGAAAATTGGTCCAGTTTATAGCTGATGAGTCTGTATGATTTTGATTTCTGTTGAATTTCTTTCGTAGTTTTAGTGGTATGTTGTGAATAACGTCATTTAAAGTGAAGGAACTCTTCACTCTCTGTACCTTACACGTTCATTTATTATGTAAATATGGAAAGGCATGGTTTTCATAAGTAAACGGTAATTTTGTCTACCTTCTGTTTATTGATATATTATTAGCTACCCGGCGTTCCGAAGATCTTATCGCATTTGCCCTTTTGCTACTTTCTACATTCCTTATTGTGATATCAATAAATTTTGCATTTACAAGTCTGTAGAATACAAAGAACTAAGATAATTATAGATCATGTGAACTTGAAAACTGTTTTTAGAAATAATCAATAAAATCCTTTAGCTTGTAGGAAGTGTCTCCATGTAACATCATCTTGTTCCATTTTATATATTTTCAGCTACTAATGTAAACTGTCTTGTGAGTAAAAAGTTATTGTACAATCTTAATATATATAAATCTCGTGTCACAATGTTTGTCCTCAATGGAATCCTAAACCACTTAACCGATTATAATAAAATTCGCACACCATGTGCAGTTCGATCCAACTTGAGAGATAGGATAGTTTAAATCTCAAATTATAGTCGCAATTTTAATAATATTATAAAGATTGCACCCGTGCGGAGCCGGGGCGGGTCGCTAGTATCTATATAAATAAAAATGAATTGTTGTTCGTTAGTCTGATTAAAACTCGAGAACGGCTGGGCCGATTTGGCTGATTTTGGTTTTGAATTATTTTGGAAAGTCCAGGGAAGGTTTAAAAGGTTTTTTTTTTTATCGTTTCTCAGGCGGGACGGAGTTCGCCGGGTCAGCTAGTTTTAAATAAATACACACATCAAAAGTGTCTAGGGATCAACATATATTTTTGCAATAACTTTTCTCCTGATTGATATTAATTAAAATGTTCTTTAAGGATTCATCAAATAAAGTGTTATCGTTTGTCACAGTAACGATAAACCAAGTCACCTTTGCATTCATAAAGAAATTTGCCATTTTCCTAATAAAGGGATTTTTGACATTTGAACCACTAACATTAAAGTTCGAAAAAAGACTGAAATAACAGTTTTCTTTAAAATTTTATTGGGTAACTTTTTTTTTTTTTTTTTTTTTTGCATTTTTATCTTGCGATCAGTCATTCAGACTATAAGCAGATGAGGTGGGTGCTTTTTGTCATTAAAGGCGCCGCTCCCATCGGAACCATGCCCTTTCTTTGTCTTTGACTGGAAAAAGATTCTAGTCAAAGATGTCTCGCCGTTTTCTGAGACGACGAATGGTTTCTGGTATAGTCAGCTGCCCTGCCAGCTGGTTGGGGTGCCTTGTCAGTCTTGACATATATTTGGCTGCGTACGTGTCCACTTCATCTGCTATCATAGGCATGTTTAAGATTTCATGCACTTCTCTTGTTTTAATGAACCATGGTGCATTGGATATTTGCTTTAAGATGTAATTTTGTACTCTCTGTATTACTGTTTTGTTGGAGGTGCTGGCAGACCCCCACAGCTGTATGCCATATAACCAGATGGGCTTCAAGACTGTTTTATAAATAAGCAGCTTGTTGTCCATGGATAGTTTTGAGTTACGTCCCAGAAGCCAGTAGAGACCCTTGAATTTTAAATTAATTTCGTCTCTTTTTTTTTCAATGTGCTTTCTCCATGTGAGTCTACGGTCCAAGTGCATGCCCAGGTACCTTACTGTATGTTGGTGCGGTAGTTGAATATCGTTTAACCTGACTGGGGGACAATCTTCTTTTCTGAGAGTAAAAGTTACGTGCACTGATTTTGACCCGCTAACGGCAATCCTCCATTTAGCCAGCCATTTCTCGATTTCATTCAGACAGTTTTGTAGGACTTGTGAGGCCTTAATCGGACATTTGTCTGATGTAAGTAAGGCTGTGTCGTCAGCGAAGGTTGCTACGGTAACTCCTGGGATTTGTGGTACATCATGAGTATACAGCGTGTAAAGGACAGGTCCCAGCACAGACCCCTGTGGCACTCCAGCTGTAATTTCATAGAAACTGGAAGAGCAGTCATTTTCTTGCACTTGGAAAATTCTACCAGATATATATGATTTCAAGACTTCATAGAACGCATGTGGTAATATTGTTTTAATTTTGAACAGTAAACCTTTGTGCCAGACCCTGTCGAAGGCTTGCTGAATGTCCAGAAACACTGATGAACAATACTCTTTTTTTTCGAACGATTTTCTTATTTTTCTACATACTCTATGTACTTGTTCAGTAGTTATTGGGTAACTTAAACAATTAATAATCCGTGTTTCTACCGCGAACACTAACAACACAAGAACATCGGTTTGGCATACTCAAAATGAGTTCATCCAAATCACGCTGTGGAATGGCCGCCCATGTTCGTTGCAACAACAAAAAAAGGTCTTCTTGCGACTGGATACCCTCCATATTCGGCAGAGCTCTTCTCTGTAGCATATCCCATGCATGCTCAATCGGGTTCAAGTCTGGCGACTGAGCAGGCCAGGGCAGGACATTGATGTTAGCTGCGGCGAGAGTCTGTCTTACAACTCTTGCGGTGTGCGGTCGTGCATTATCATGCATTAACTGAAATAAGGGACCGATTTGCACTTGTAGAGGAACGATGACGTCTGATACAATCGTCTCAGCATAAATTTGAGCGTTGAGGTTGCCTCTGATCCAAATCAACTCAGTTCTTCCGCCGATCCAAATACCCGCCCATACCATGATGGTTCCACCACTATAAGGATGGACTTCCTGGCAGGATTTTAATCGCTGTTGGCGTCCAGGGGTTCTCCAGTGTCGTATACGTCTTGTATCCGGTCTCATACCAAAACGAGACTCATCAGAAAAGCACACGAAACGCCATTGTTCTTCTGCCCAATTTCTGTGTTCAAGAGCCCATTGATATCGAATCCTACGATTGTGCATTGCTATAGGTGGTACCCGTAGCGGTCTTCGGGAATGAAGGTTCACTTCATGCAAGCGGTTTCTGACTGTTTGGTCGCTAATTAAGTTCCCTGAAGAGTGATGAAGCCTCACGGCTAACATCATGGCGGTTATTGTTGGAGCTCTTCGAGTTAAGATTTGAATGTATCGGTCTTGTCTCCGTGTGGTGCAGCGATACCGTCCTCCATGGCGCTCAGCCACGGTACCAGTGCTTCGGTAACGTGTCCAAAGTCGACTGATAACACTCTGACTTGTATTCAGAGCTAAAGCCACAGTACGTTGCCGGGAACCAGCTTCTATCATTCCCACGGCTCTGAGCATTTCTTCCCTGCTTAAATGACGTCGCCGCTCCATAATAACGTTGGTTTTAATCAGTAGTAGGGAAACAGTAGCACTAATAATGTCTTCAATGCGTTGTATGTTTTTATAGGGAAAATATTGACAGCTGATTTTCATCTTTTACTCGAATTTGATTTACAGTTCCTGATTCAAATTATGAAATGCACCAAAAAGGATACATATAAATTTATAAAATCATAAATTTATTACAAAGCCACATCTCAATCTCAAGAAATCCGCATAAAAATGCTTGATCCCTAGACACTTTTGATGTGTGTATGACCATATTATGATTATTATAGTCTGGTCAGTGGGTCGTCTTAGGGATAATCTTGAACATGGTTCAGATAGCTGTGAGAAGTGGAAAGAAATAATAGAGGCTATGAGTAATGGGAGACTCGCCATCCGATCATGCTTGGGTTGTCTTCGCATTGTGTTCCACACATGCCTGAAAAAGCTGTCAGTAATCTGGCCTGGGTCTGCATAGAGGGCCAAACGCCTGCCAGATTCTCAGATCTGTCCAAATTGGTAACCATGAATGATCGTGGAACATAGAGGGCTATTGGTTATGTAGTTTGAATGATATAAGCAAAAAGATGGAGCGAGCAACTTTGTTTTATACTATGAAGAAGTATTAGTCTCTGTCATATTACAGGGACTGATACCTGAGGGGTACATTCCAGGTTTAGGTTATACCTACAAGTCTTCATCATAAGCTAATTGATACTAGTTCTTATCCAACATTTGTAGTATTTAGGCGGATTCACCACTGGTGGTGCGTCGTAACATGTTTCAAACATTTCGACAGTCTCTATGTATAAAGAGACTTGTCAAGAGAAGAATTATTTCTAGAGCGGTTTAAACATTAAAAACGCTCTCCTGTTTTTCACATGTCCATTTGTACGCAGGGACTGTCGATTTCTGAACAATTAATCTTACTACTCACCACCCTGCGTTAAGTCTCCCCTCATAGTGGCAAGAGAGGAACGGGCGGGTAGGTATCAAGCTCAGTGAATTTACTCTCTCTTTCATATTGCAAAATTGAAACTCTTTTGTAGATATTTTGTCTCACAAAAGTGGGTGAATGTCAAATCTTATCAAGTTATCAGTGATAACTGATGTCACAATCAGATCAATGATGGTACTCTGGCTCTCAATTGAATTGTGTTCTGTTTTATTTATACTCCTTATCTTTAAAAATTTTGCAACGATGCGACGCGCTGATTTTTCATTAATTTGCTATGCATTTAGAATTTCTTAGCACCAAAATTCTGCCGCGCTAGCAGTATTAGCAGTAAGTGATTTTTTTGACAAAATGAGAAATATTGATCCCGAATAAGCCCTACCAGATGTGCTGACACCTGTTTTAATAGCTTATCGGGAACCAGTTTTCGTTTAGGATAAAGGCAGTAAGTCCAATAAAGGAAAAATTTTCCATAACATAACAACAGTAAATATAGTTACCCCAGGTTAGTAAGTAAAGCTCTATCATTTAGGTTTTAGGTACTATTTCTAACTTATGTGCAGTAACTGTGTGTACTGTCGATGTGTAACTGTATATACTGTCGCGGTGCACAACGAAAATTATATATTTAGATAGAGGACAGTTAGTCGAAAAAAAAATACATTGTACATAATATCCTAAAGCGTCAGGTTTTAGAAAGAAAGAAAGAAAAAATATTTATTAGTTTTTAAAGTTATTCACCGCAATAAAGTCGACAACTGAACCTAAACCGAAACCTGACGCTTTAGGATGAGGTATTCCTCGTAGCGCTCCTGTTTTGAAGCGCTCCCATCTAAGCGCTCCTGTTTCATTCCTCCAAGCGCTCCCAAAAGGAGCGCTTGGAGGAACGATTAAAAATATTAAAATTTATTTCCTCGAAGCGCTCCCATTATTAACTTTCGGATAGAGATGGGACTATACTAACTGAAATTATCGATAATAAGTAGAACACATTGTTAAAATATACAACTAGCGGCCCGTCCCGGCTTCGCACGGGTTTGGTATTTTTTTTGTAAATCCTTTAGTCCAGGGTTTTTCAAACCTGTGGGTCGCGACCCCCTGGGGGGTCGCGAAGCCTCTTCAGGGGGTCGCGAAGCTTCTCTAGAGAAGTTGTTAAAAGTTGAGAACCTTACATTTATCAAGCTCTATTTCAATTTAATATGCTAAAATTTTTTGATTAAAACTTGTTCTGTCGTACTACGGAAACGTTTAACTTTTAGAGTACTTACTCTGCGTTCAATCTTCTTTGTAGATTTGGCTTTTCATAGTCCAGAAATCTATAAATTTTCGAGCTCGCTGCGCTCGCTCTTGAAAATATGTTTTAAGTTTCCATGATCTAATGACCTCGATTTTCATACATAATTCATTTTTCAATAATGCTTTTGTGGAAACTACTATTGAAAAGTGAACTACGCAGCGAGCGTACTCTTACCGTTTACGAACTTAAAAACTTATATTTGTAGTACAAAATGAGTGTATACTCCTGCTTTAAGTTTTTCTTCTACAAGGCGGTGTGGAAATGTCGGTGCACAATTACTCGCACTAGACAGTTTTTTTAATTCAAATTTAGGGGCGGCAAGCTGTACAGGCCCAGGGCGCCGACAATTTTAAATTACGCCACTGCTTGTAGATCATAAAAATATTTGCAGGAGTCGAACCAGCAACACGCAGCGCAGCAGTGCAATCGCTCAGCCACTTTGCTAACCGTGCCGTCAAAATTGAATGCTTGAAAAAAGCAACGGGTAGGGGGTCGCGAAATATTTCTTCATACTAAGGGGCGACCCCCTTGCCATGAAAAAGGTTGAAAAACCCTGCTTTAGTCCACCAAATAGATGAATATATTCTGCCGACATATGTACATATTCATATTTTTTTATTGTTTAGAAAGCTTATGATTTCTTTCCATTATGTTTCCCATTATTAACCCCCTCCCCGCACACCTCAATGTTTTGTCGGAAGTTTTTCGTAGAATTATGGCAATGAGTTGTCTATCGTTTACGTCAATGGTAGAAATGACTTTCCTTGTCCTAGGCGGGGCGAGAGAGTGTCAGACTCTTACTGACTAAAACCACCTACTGACTAAAATCACCCGCTCTGAGCCGGGACCCAGTAACGTATTGCGCTCATACACATAAGAGTGCCGAAAGCAAAATGATATTATTCTCTCAATTTCGTAATTTGGTTATGCAACTTCGATGTCGATGATGCACACATGAGTTTTAAAAAAAATATATCGATATAATTCATTACGTTTACTTCATGCTTTTCCCTATTCTTAAACGTGGGAGCGCTTCGAGGAAATCAATTTTAATATTTTTAATCGTTCCTCTAAGCGCTCCTTTTGGGAGCGCTTGGAGGAATAAAACAGGAGCGCTTAGATAGGAGCGCTTCAAAACGGGAGCGCTACGAGGAATACCTCTTTAGGATATTATGTCCGTTATATTTATTGTTCCTCTAAGTGACCGCTATCTAAATATATAGCATTGGTTGTGCACGGCGATTCCGAAAAAAAAAATACAAAATGGCGAGTGACCTATAGGGCCACCCTCCATACTAAAATCTTCTATCCCCTTTGTATAATAGCTTATTTTCTTAAAATTCCGAGGAATATTCGTCGGGGGCTGCCTTTTCTCTATGAAATTGTGTATCATGTCGTCGTTAAACATCTACAATTCTTCAATAATTGTATAATACACGTCACTAGTAAACCTTTTGCTGGTTTAATGTAATGGCAGCCCCCGACGGATATTCCTCGGTTATGTACGAGTATTATGGTAAAATTATTATAGAAAGTATTTTTACGTCTATTAATTATTTCGTTACATAATAATTGGGATAAGTCGGGGGTTTTTTCAATATTTTTAATTTTTATTCCTAAGGGATAGCCCGAACCTAGTAGTAGAGTAGTAGTATGAGAAGCTTATAATAATAACTTACTACTTACTGTTGTTATTCTATGGAATTGATATTTCAGTTCCTTCAACTAACTAGATATAAAAGGATTTTCATAATTTAAAATAAAAACTATTCTAATATAATATGTAGGTATATACAATTTTATTGAGTGAATAATATAAAAGCGCTTAATTTGGGCTACACGTTTCAACCATCACAATTAATATAACTTAAAAGAAGTCTGGAAAAACAAAAATTGTAAGTAACAAAAACGTTGCGGGCCAATGACTCAAAACTACGCAAAACATTTACTTACTGCTCTTATCGCTAGCGCGGTAGAATTGATTGAGCCATAAAGCAATTATGTCTGTCTGTCTCACAATAAAGATCTTTGACTTTGAAAAATGAATTATGAATCCTGAGGTGAACATCTTGATGCGCACTTTACCATTACCACTCATGATTCCTCCTGTTTTTTTCTTTAACAAACGAAATAATGAAAGCTTACTATTTTCTTATTAATATTACGATTGGTGGCTGTTAGTTAACTCTTTCAAAGTTTCATACAAACTCTACAGAATTTCGTTTGAAAAATAGTACACAGATAGTAAAACACATAGGATAGTTTTTATCCCGATTTTATCTTCCCGTTGGATAATTTCCGAGAGTGGTCTAATCCACTGACAAAAGCTAGGATGCCTGTATTGCCAACATAAATAAATAAAAATAACAGCATCAGTTAATCAAAGGGCTAATTTATATCCATCAGGTCGTGCGTCATTCTGCCATCGAAAATAGCTCGTGAGTCTATTCCGTAACTTTTTATTTATAGTTTGTTGACATAACTTCTTGCCTAAACTTTGATGGAAGATGGATGCGAAGGGCCAGTTAATTAACGAAAGAAGCTGTGATTGCCAACAGATGAAGAATTTGGAAGGTTTCCCACTTTTTCCTAATGATGTAGTTAATTGAGTATGAATGGAAAGGATTTGTTAGAGATCAAAGCTGAAGAGCGCTGTCTTATAATAGTTTATTTAAAAATCTCGTGAAAATAAAATAACGTTAAAAAATCAAAGGTTGGATTTACAAACCTACCGATCTGGCAGACTGCTAGCTGCATACTAAATAGGTAGTCTGTAGCGGTTTTGCAGTCCCCAAGTACCTACTAAACCCAATGCGCTTTGTTAATGCCCAATGAGAAACAAACAACCGTGCGACCAGTAGTTGTCTTTCAATGAAACTACAAAAAAACCGGACAAGAACCGTAGTTTTACATGTATCTAATTTTATAGTACTGCATTGAAAAAAATCTACTCTCAACATTTTGTTTACATTCATTCATGTAGGTAGGTACTTACATCTTATAAATTGATTAAACTTGACTATTTATTCCCGCAGCTAACACGCCAACGCTTGTGTGTGTGACTTGTGTCTATGTACACATATCAAAAGTGTCTAGGGATCAACATATATATTTGCAATAACTTTTCTCCTGATTGATATTAATTAAAATGTTCTTTAAGGATTCATCAAATAAAGTGTTATCGTTTGTCACAGTAACGATAAACCAAGTCACCTTTGCATTCATAAAGAAATTTGCCATTTTCCTAATAAAGGGATTTTTGACATTTGAACCACTAACATTAAAGTTCGAAAAAAAGACTGAAATAACAGTTTTCTTTAAAATTTTATTGGGTAACTTAAACAATTAATAATCCGTGTTTCTACCGCGAACACTAACAACACAAGAACATCGGTTTGGCATACTCAAAATGAGTTCATCCAAATCACGCTGTGGAATGGCCGCCCATGTTCGTTGCAACAACAAAAAAAGGTCTTCTTGCGACTGGATACCCTCCATATTCGGCAGAGCTCTTCTCTGTAGCATATCCCATGCATGCTCAATCGGGTTCAAGTCTGGCGACTGAGCAGGCCAGGGCAGGACATTGATGTTAGCTGCGGCGAGAGTCTGTCTTACAACTCTTGCGGTGTGCGGTCGTGCATTATCATGCATTAACTGAAATAAGGGACCGATTTGCACTTGTAGAGGAACGATGACGTCTGATACAATCGTCTCAGCATAAATTTGAGCGTTGAGGTTGCCTCTGATCCAAATCAACTCAGTTCTTCCGCCGATCCAAATACCCGCCCATACCATGATGGTTCCACCACTATAAGGATGGACTTCCTGGCAGGATTTTAATCGCTGTTGGCGTCCAGGGGTTCTCCAGTGTCGTATACGTCTTGTATCCGGTCTCATACCAAAACGAGACTCATCAGAAAAGCACACGAAATGCCATTGTTCTTCTGCCCAATTTCTGTGTTCAAGAGCCCATTGATATCGAATCCTACGATTGTGCATTGCTATAGGTGGTACCCGTAGCGGTCTTCGGGAATGAAGGTTCACTTCATGCAAGCGGTTTCTGACTGTTTGGTCGCTAATTAAGTTCCCTGAAGAGTGATGAAGCCTCACGGCTAACATCATGGCGGTTATTGTTGGAGCTCTTCGAGTTAAGATTTGAATGTATCGGTCTTGTGTCCGTGTGGTGCAGCGATACCGTCCTCCATGGCGCTCAGCCACGGTACCAGTGCTTCGGTAACGTGTCCAAAGTCGACTGATAACACTCTGACTTGTAGACTTGAGCTAAAGCCACAGTACGTTGCCGGGAACCAGCTTCTATCATTCCCACGGCTCTGAGCATTTCTTCCCTGCTTAAATGACGTCGCCGCTCCATAATAACGTTGGTTTTAATCAGTAGTAGGGAAACAGTAGCACTAATAATGTCTTCAATGCGTTGTATGTTTTTATAGGGAAAATATTGACAGCTGATTTTCATCTTTTACTCGAATTTGATTAACAGTTCCTGATTCAAATTATGAAATGCACCAAAAAGGATCCATATAAATTTATAAAATCATAAATTTATTACAAAGCCACATCTCAATCTCAAGAAATCCGCATAAAAATGCTTGATCCCTAGACACTTTTGATGTGTGTAGTAGTTAAAACTCGTAAACCTGTATAGTATAGCCTTAGTTGGATCCCTTAATCAAAAAATTGTTTTCACTACCCCTCAATGTTTTTTAAAAACCTATCCAATGACATCCCACTCTACGAGGTATGCGAGAAAACAAAAATATGGCCACTTAAATACTATGGGAGGTCATCAGCAAGCTCGCTTATGTCTGCTACACACCTTACGATAAATCGTTACGAATAGTCGGTACAGTTCGAACTGCAACGATAAATCGACAAGTGTGTATGAGAAAAACTGTACAGTTTGATCGATTTTTCTCATATACACTTGTCGATTTATCGTTGCAGTTTGAACTGTACAGACTAATCGTAACGATTTATCGTAAGGTGTGTAGCAGCCATTAGGGTAAGCAGTAATTAGTGTGGTTTGTAAAAGCATGGTAATTTTCAGGCGGGGGCGGAAGGCGTCGGTGCGGCTCGCTGAGCGCGCCCCGCTCCGCGCCCCCTCCCGTCATACAACTCTTCAGGTGCGTAACACATAAATCTCGGCATACATTTTGATAGTATAAATTGATTCCGAAAGGTTGAAGATGTGATCATTTGGTCTCAGACTTAATTAAAGCCTTTGGTAACCCCGCAGGCTTCTGGCGTAGCCTTGAACTTCTATCTAGGTTGTATCAACCATAGCGGACGATGTTACTTGGAATTAAAACGAACGTTAGTTTAACGAAAACTCAATAACTTAGGCAGATTTCAATTATGTACAAAATGTTTGCAAAGACTTGTTTTTCAAGCAAATTACACCCGTGCGATATAGGAACATCTTGTAAATTAGCTTTAAGGTGAACGCAGACCTAGCCGCACCGCAGTCTCCGCAGTCCCCGCATTACGAATTCTTTGTATGAAGTTCTATGAAACCTCGCACACTCACCCGCATCGCAGTAGCCGCAGAAGCGGTAAGAAAACGATGACTGCGGAGACTGCGGTGCGGCTAGGTCGGCGTTCACCTTTAATGCACGAAAGTCCTTAAAATCTTTTAAGTAAGAACCATCAAGCATTGTTATGGCGGATTAAAGTATTTACTCAGTTGCCAGATAAAAAAAAAACCCTTGTTAATATGCAACAGGTTCGCCGCAAGGAGGTGTCGTTAGTGCGTTACGCATTGCTAAGGCAGTCAAATGGATCACACACCAGCTTTAACATATAGGTAAGTCATTAATACCATTCATCAATGTATCTTTTTACTTTAAAATGTGTTTGGCAGATATTATTGCTATCAGCGATAAAACCGCTGTTGTACCTATCCCAGAATTAAAAATATTGTAAAAACAATAACTGCGTATCAATCTATTTATTACTTTCTGTGTTAGGTACGTTACGTGTGAATATTTACTGTCTTTTAGGAAGTAAGATCGCCCAGAAAGTCTCAGGGCTATTCCAATGGCTGTCCATACGCGACGCGGCTTGTTTGTGCGGTAATGTCGTAAATTCGAACCCAGACAGGCGCATTAATTTGTGTCATTTATTAAGAGAAACATCATTAGGAAATCGTCAAGTCGTGGATCAAAACTTCGAAGACAATATTGCATCTACCAACACGCATTGGGCCCGCATGGTGGATTACAAGTATTACAACCCACTCCCTCTCTCAGGCTTGCGTCCCACCTGTGGGAACAATATAACTTATTATTCATGTAAGGATTAAAGTGCTCATGAATTCCAACAGGTTAAAGACAGTTTTGGAAGCCTTGGGCGCTTTATAAAAAAGGGGCACTGTCTATGATACCTATGTTAGGATTTCTTTTGACTGTTTATATGTACTACAAAAATTAAATTAACGTTACGTTGACATGATCAAGACGTGGAGGCTTGCCCTGGTACACAATTTCAAGGCTGCTCAAAGAGATCAATGATCCGGGTTTCTCTAGAATTAAAGTCACCGTCATTGCACGTAGAATCACCACGCTGAAGTGGAAAAGGGCCTGCCCTATCTGCAGACGGACAGACGGTTGATGGAGCAGACATGTGCTAGACTGTAGACCGCGTATGGGCAAACGTACGACGCTCTGATACACTCAACGGGCGCGTTTAGCCGACACAACATCTTGGCAGCACTAAAAGAAAAATGGCGATTGCTGAGTAGCATAGGCTAAAGTTAACTTCACTCTCGTCTGACTCTGAACTCAGCATGGTTTCAGCCGACAGCATTTTCGTCCATTTCTGTCCAGTCTCTGTGTCGCTAAACGCCCAATAACTTAAATAAGGTGGATGTTAAGCACTGGAGGGTAATTGCTGTCATGATTGCCTTACGTGTGTAAAAATAATCATATGTAGAAAGAATTTTCAAACTGAGCATAACAGTAAAGTACACAGTCTGGTCATAAGTTTTGTCACATATGGAAAGTTAAATAAATGACACAATAAGTTACGTACTACAACCATTTATATATAAAATGAAAGGGTATAAAATACAGATTTAAACTACATTAAAATTATTCGAAATGTCCTCCTCTTGCTTCGATACAACTCTTCAATCTGCAAGGCCAGTCATCAATCGAAGCACGCACGACGTTCATGTCAATATCGGCGACTGCTTTAATTAGGGATGCTTTAAGTGACTCCAAATTGCGATGGGGTTTAGCGCAAACCTTCTCCTCTAAGTGCTGCCATATTTTGTAATCTAAAGGATTCAAGTCTGGGCTGGGGGGAAGGCCATTCCTCATGCCTGATAAAGTCGATTCCACGGGTCGTGAGCCAGTCTTGGGTACTTTTCACCTTATGAGCAGGCGCAGAATCCTGCTGGAATACCCAGTGCCTGTTTTCGAATATTGTTTGTGAAAGAGGTTCCACAATTATGTTTTTTAGCTGTGTTTTGATATACGAGAGCACTGGTTTTCACTCCTTTTTCACAAAAAAACGCCTCTGTTGGACCCAAGAGGACACCCCAAGCCAAATCATGAATGCCGAAGGATGATGACCACGCTGAACACGTGGCACACGTCTGCTCGCTTCTTCACTAGAGTGTGCATACACTTTATCATTTTGTTTGTTGAAACTCTCCTCAACATTAAAACCCGACTGTGTAATGTAACAGTTAGATAATATAATAATATGATCGAGATCGAGATGTTCGATGGGATGTGGTTCGATGGACCAGTCGAATGCTATTGCTAGGTATTTATTATTATTATTCCAGGTCAACGGAATGCACCCTTTGATTTTAATTAAATGGCGAGCGTCTAAATGTGCGGCAAAGTGGAGCATAAACGGTCTTAATCACAGAAATATTAAAAATAGGATAAGTGGCAAGGGGGCGTGTCGGTCACCACGTGGGGCTGAGCGTTTCGCTCAGCTATTGACTTTTACTACTTTATTTTTGTTTTCCTATATTACTCCGACTGTATTAAATACATTGCTCTTTTACAACCACCTCAGTCTGCCAGTGAGTAACTAGACAAGCAATGTAAAACTGACATAACGATACGATACCTCAAGCCGTAATGTGCGTCCGTTGTATTTGAGCGGGAGTAGTCGTATCCGCCCCCGTCTCTCGACAACATACATTGAATTGTTTTAGTGTGAGTAAATTATACGGAAAAAGTACGCTGTAGTGTAAAGGATTAGGTTTATATTTAAACTAGTTAGGTTTATATTTAAATGATGACTGAGTCAAAGTGTAATATCTATCAGTAGTCGAACTCGGCCGCATGATAGAAATAAATGCCTACAGCCGCGCGGTACGTAAACATGCGTTAGGGCTGCCCGTCTCCAGCATTTTAATTACATTTGCCTACTTTCTGTTTCTATTTAGTTTTATTATTTTAGTTTTTTTTTTTTTTACGTTCCTAGATTAATATTCATGACTGTGATGTATAGTTTATGTAGTACACTGAATATACGTTGATTGTACACCGTACCGTAAATGAAGCTCACTGCTTCATTTCCGTGCCCGCCGACAATCCCACCGCTCCGTTACACCATATCTTTACTTTGAATTATACAAACTAACAAAACACACATGCACCGGAGTTATAACACAAGCGTAAGTACCTACCGTATCATGATTCATTCAGAACCGCCTATAACTTACCTATTTCACTCGTCTCAATAACTTTCCTTTACTCTATTCACTGTATTTATTCATCCAAATACCATTTTTTTCGTGAGATAAATGAAAATACTTATCTATTAAAAAGACACACACTGTGTACCTACCTACTAGTAAGTAAAATTATTTTATAGTCAGTACCTTTCAGAATTTCCAGGTAATTTGAAAAAACTTATGTCTGGATGCATTATTGACGAATTCATACACACAAAAACAGCACAATATTTCCTACTCGTCATATTAAAAATGTACTTGAACTGATATTGTTAAAAAAATAACACACCGTCCGTTCGTCACTGCAGTACAGCCGTAACTGTCTGCGCCCCGAGCGCGCCCCGACATCGAGGCGCGTAGGCATAGCTCGCGTTTCGTCCGTTTGTATGAAGTTGGAGTACTGTAGATATTATTACCGTGACTGAGTAATCGATGGCACGTGTGTGCACTTTTTCGTATTATTGTTTTGACAGAACTGTGCGTAATATTGGCGTGATGGAGGGGCTATTGTGGCTTCACTCGTTTTCTATACATTTTGAACTCCACGCCATATCTCCTTCTTTAATATATTTTGATTTTGTTTACTTAGAAGTTTAATTTTTTCTCTGCTTCAATAGATGAATACCTAAAGGTCAATTCTCACCGAGACGCGAATCTGCACTCAAATTTCAATAGAGCGACTCATAAAAATAACTAAAACCCGACTACGAAAAAAACGCGCACTGAAAAGTATAAAACAAGAAAAATATTCATTTGACCGATATTGTGTTAGCCGTGGTCGTGGGCCACATAACTAATGAAGATTGTGTGAAACATCTGCAGGTGGCACACGACCACGGCTGGCTAGCACAATATCGGTCAAATGAATATTGTTCTTGTTTTATACTTTTCAGTGCGCGTTTTTTTCGTAATCGGGTTTTAGTTATTTTTAGCTTGTTTTTTATTTACACTATTTTGGGGTTATATTATTAATTATTTGATAAGTATTAATAAAAGCAAAGTACCGAGTGAATTTCAATGTAGTCATTAAGCCTTTTCATGTGATACCCATGTTGACCTGTTAAAAACATGCAAAGTAGCTAGTACAAGCTAAATAATGTATATATATGTCAGCGTAAAATTGTAACAACCGTATGTTTATAATCTAACTCGTCAGTTTATAAATTTACGGTAGGTTAGGTTTTTTTTTTTTTTTACGTGGCAAAATCATCAAATGAGTCCTCCAACCCCTTACTGTCAGACTTCTACTAACTAAAATCCACGGTGTCCGTCAATAGCCCTTTATGTTCCGGGGTCACGGTAAGGAAATAATCGTGACCCCGGCAGGCTTTGGCCCTCTGAGAGGGGGGCCCCGTCATTATGTTGACGCTCTTTGAGGCGCGCGTGGGACACAACGCGCCGTCGACCCGGGCATGGTCCATGGTCAGGCAGCGAGTTGCCCTTTACTCGCTGCCCGCACCTACGGTGGCCGGAGATCGTCTTGCGACGTCCGTCGCCGTGGGCGTCCACACGGTAGGTTAGGTTAGGTTAGTTTATAAATTTCCTAGTAAATTTATAAACTTGCGGATCTTGATATCTTCCGATGACATAATTATATATTTCAAATGTGCGCATCAAGCCCTTTAATTTGATACCCATGTCGATACTGTGCGTTTTTTATATGTATGTTCCTATGTTGTGTGTTCTATGTTCCCCGATTTCTCGAAGATGCCTGGACCGATTTGGAAATTTTTTCTTTTGTTTGTAATGATATACTTCACAAGTGGTCCCATGATCATCAGGTCAGGATCTGATGATGGGATCCCAGGGAAATCGAGGGCAACCTTCAAATTTTATAGGCACATAGTACCAATTTCATATATTTTCTAAAGCTGTTCAAGCATTTGCATCTGATAATTATCATCTCAGGTGGACGAGCTGATGATGGAAGTTACAACTCCTTAACAGTAAGGAGTAGGCATCGATTGATTTAGTTTGTGTTCGCATATCTCTGGAACTACCAGTCCGATTTAAGTTAATTATTTTTTTGTTGTTCTAGGTATCATTAAACTTAGGGAATACTGCAAGTTTCATCAAAATCGGTTCTGTAGTTTTTGAGATAATGGAATTTTATTATCTTATTGTGTACATGAGCGATGTAATTACCGGTGCGAAGGATTACAAAATTCTAGACAACATGGAAGAGAATGATGTTCATGACAAGAATTCGGATTGGATATTTAAACTAAACAGAGTAAAATAAAAACTTTTTCAAAAAAAATGTAACCGCCTTCAAAAAAAACCACAAAAAAGTGTAAAATAATCTACAAAATAACTTTTCTTTCGGAAGTCGGTGGCTAAAAAGACAATGAAAAGAAAAAATAACCAAGGCACCGACTTCCGAAAGAAAAGTTATTTTGTAGATTACACTAGTTTACAAGGTTTTTTACCCAAAGATGAAACTGATATGTATCGGTAGAGTTATAAGCCCTTACCTAAAAACTGAAGTTGGAAAAAAATTAGGACGTCAAATTTTGGAAATATTTAGGATTTTTATTATCCATCATTTTATACATATAACTCAAAAATAAATAAAAAATGGCTCGTTTTACTCCTTCTTTAATACTGATTAGTATCAGTTTCTCTTATTATGGACCAGCAATAATCCGCTAACTAACATTTTATCCCAAAATCCTTTGTATCTTTTCTCAAAAACCTTTAAATCCTAGTGAAAACGTTCGCCATGCTCATCACTCACGCTTCCCAGGTTCTCAGGGAGAAAATCCAAAGAAGACTGTAAAAACTGAATTTTCTTTGGTAATTTCTCAATAAATAGGAAATAATTTCTGCATAATTCTAGAGTTATTGTTTCCCAGGATTTTTTGACTACCGCTTCTAAGGACTACTAAGCATCTTTTTCGA
Source organism: Agrotis clavis (assembly GCA_954870645.1). NCBI lineage: Eukaryota > Metazoa > Arthropoda > Insecta > Lepidoptera > Noctuidae > Agrotis > Agrotis clavis. Next base: position 24,016,885 of record OX940928.1, on the reverse strand, counting down.
CACTGGATAAGTGTAACCATCAACATTTTAATTCTTTGATATCTTTCATATTTCGGGTTTGTGACTGATGTAACATCAGGATATTGTATGTGCTTTCGGTTTTTGTTGTTAAAACCTGTAGTTCCAGTGAGGCAGAAGTAACAGTCAGTAGTATGATTTGTGGGTTCTCTCCATATCATTAGTATGCGGAATCGCAAGTGTTTTTTTTTTCCTGCAGCTCAGTTCTATAAAATACTTCTGCAATTTTCCCACACTACACCAAGAACCCATTTTTATCAAGGTTTCTTACCGAGATTTGAAACTAATGGAAATACGCTCGTTTTACGGCTTCAGTGGCTGGTCTCTTCATTTTTGACACAATAAATTGGCCACAAACATAGCAAAGTTATTTGGGTTTAATTTACACTGTTTTGATGACATTTTAAAACAAATTAAAATGTTCAAATACTACTTAAACGCAATTAAAACAAACTTAACTCCGACACGGCGAATAAGATAACTTAATTAGGTTAAATGTGGATATTTCAAAAAGTTGACGTGATAAAAATATAAGGCATATATTTTTGTAGTAAGGGGGTAGGTAGAAAACATATCCAATATGAATTATCTTTGGGTAAAAGAAAAACTTTTTTTTTGTAAAGTAGTGTTATTTTACACTTTTTTGTGGTTGTTTTTGAAGGCGGTTACATTTTTTTTGAAAAAGTTTTTATTTCTGTTACGACTTTATATCCCCTAGAGGGCGCCATATTGAATTTGGTGACACTTCACCTACCCTATAACCAGCAGACAACTGAGACGCTTCTAACGACCTCATTTGTCATATAATGATAAGTAGTTTAGAAGTTATGAGGGAACAGACAAACATACATGTGCATACCGGTCAAAATCATAACCCTCCTTTTGACTTTGCCGTAGTCGGGTAAAAATAATTATATTACTTATTTACTACTCGTTGCGTGTCGTTTTCGTCTCGGTGTGTACTAACCGTAAGTACCTATTTGATATTAATGTCCGCTTGATCAGGGACTGAATTACCCAAAAATAATACCTTTGAGTTTGGTTATGACGTACATACCGTTAAATAACGATAACCAAAACATAACGATATCGTTATTTTCAACTGACTTCCAAAAAGGAGAGGGTTATCAATTCGACGCGTGTGTTTATTTTTAGGGTTCCGTAGTCAACAAGGAACCCTTATAGTTTCGCCATGTCCGTCCGTCCGTCCGTCCGTCTGTCCGCAGTTTAGCTCAGAGACGCACAGTACTAGAGAGCTGTAATTTGGTGTAAATATACGGATTTGTTGTGCCGAAAAAGTGGTAAAATAAAATCTCGTTAAATATTTTTTTTAGGGTACCTCCTGTACACGTAAAGTGGGGATGTTTTTTTTTTTTCTCGCGTACCCCTTAGTGTGGGGTATCATTAAATAGGTCTTTAAAAAATATTGAGAGTTTCCATTAACAATTTTTTGATAAAAAAATTCGTTTGTGAAATATTAAGCTTTAAAGTGCTAAATTTTGCTCGACTCGAGTGTCCCCCCCCTCTACCAGCTAAACGGTTATGTTTGGGGGTGTGAAAAAATTCACAATAGTAGTATATATAACGAAGTTTAAAAGAAAATTATCATGACTAAGTAGGCTTTACAACTTTACGAGTAATAGTCGACCAACTTATAAAATGTACTTGGATAGCAGATTTTCTTAAACAACATGTATCGGAGAACATGTTCTTCAACTGCAAATGTAAGTTTGTCAACTTTATTTTTACAGCTTTAATAGGTATGTTTTTACGGTATGTTTTTTGGGGATAGGTAGGTTTTTATCGTCAACAATTTTTAACTAACTTTAAAAAAAGGAGGAGGTTCTAAATACGTCGTAATCATTTTTTTATGTATTTTCCCCGATTTCTCAAAGACTCCTGGACCAATTTTGAAAATTCTTCTTTTTAAAATTAAATTCAGCGAATCAGTTTAGTTAGTTCGCATAAGTATTTTGATGGGCAACTACGGAACCCTACACTGTGCGTGGCCAACTACGCACTTGGCCGGGTTTTTTTTTTGTGTGTTTGTTACGCCATTACTCTGCCAGTTGTGGATCAATTTTCAAATTTTTTTTTTGTTTGAAAGAAGATATTTCAGAAGTGGTCCCATTTTTACCAAGTCAGGATCTGATGATTGTATCCTGGAGAAATCGAGGGCAACCCTCAAAATAGGCCCACACATCGTTTTTCGATATGATAATCATCATCTCATGTAGCTGAGCTGATGATGGAAGTTACACCTCCTTAACAGTAAGGAGTAGGCATCGACTAATTTAGTAGGTATATTATTCTTTTGTTATTTGAAAGGGCGTTTACCATTTTGGTCTCGTGATCATCAGGTCAGGATGTGATGGACTAACCATAGACGATAGACTAACCATAGACGATAGAAATCTTCAAAAATACCGGCCAATTGTGAAACCTTATAGATTCGCCTTGAACCACACAGCCTGCCGCCCCGGGCCATGGCCCTCTCGGCCTAAGGGTAAATACGCCACTGGCTTAAGGGTTCCGTTTATTTTTAAGGTACTGAATCCTAATAAAGAACAAAAAAAATATTGATTACGGATGGATGACTTTATTTTCTAAAACTTGCAACAATTATGGTACATATTTTGGGGTCGTTCCCAAAGGTCCACGATTCTTTTGTTCTCTGTTTTCCAACGGCTCTATGACAAATTATAATATTGTTTTTAGTTTGCCTACATGAGTTCCCAACGGGTCCACGAGATTTATAAAAGTACAGTCCGTAAGAATGATTTCATGAAAGGGAAAGAAAAATGTTCAGAGTTGTTTACATGAGTTCAAGCAGGGTGGTTTGTTTTTAAATATAATTATTCTAGGAAGGTATTTACTGAAAGCTTCAGCAAAAGTACTAGGGTACCATAAGTTCAAGGAGGTATGTATTTGATTGAACACCTGCACTAGACCGGTCTTGATATTTTACTTTATGACTATTAACAATAATAAATACGTCTTATAACTTAAAATAAAAACCACTTTCAACTTATGCCTAGGCTGGCATTTTTGCTGGTTAGTAACATTATTTCTGATTGTTGACTGTACCAAACATTTTCATGGATCCACTGGGAACAAAAAATTTAATATTTTTAAATGTCGTGGACCCGTTGGGAACAAATGTATGAACGTTCAATTTTGAGAACAATAGACTCATGGACCTGTTGGGACCGACCCATATTTCGTTTTTAGATTTCGGTCATGTTGAATGTATTTTTCAGATGAGCGAGGTTTTGCGGATAGGATATAATCATTCGGGAATTGATTTCGGTTCTATGTACCACTTTAGTCTATTAGACATTTCGCCAATTTTTCCATGGCCCCAAGCTCTTCTCTCACCCGTGTTCGTCTTATTAACTTCCAATTTGATTCTTTGCTTATTATGAATACTTCTTAATGAGAACTCCACATTGCCATCATCCGTAATCAAAGATTCTAACCAAAACATGTATCTTTTATCAGTAAGTTCATCTTGACTCATGGGTGATCCCGCTAAGAATGCGTCTCCATCAACCTTTTCGTCGGACATTTTCAGAAACAACAACGTCTTGTCAGTATGATTGCGTATTCTAAATGCTATAAAAGGATCCTCATTGGTACACATGGGAAAGAATCTCCACGTCATGCTGGTAGTAAACTTAGGTACTTTACTTTCCACACCGAAGGTGGGCCTATTTTCGCTTCCTGGATTAAGTATGGAACCCATTTTCAAAGCCATGTCATATTCCTTATTGATTATTGTTACGACATGTTTATCAAGGATGTATTGGTACGGCATGGGGAAATAATTCCGGACAATATCTTGAGCGCCATCGTGCCACAGTTTGTACGCGAAAGGAATAACTCTTTTTGGCGCTTGCTTGAGAAGTTTAGTTACAACTTCCACGACGTTTTTGCCAACTTTTCTACTGATTTCCAGTGATTTTGGCCATTCCTGCCACCAGACTTTGTCGTATAATATATTCGTTAAATTTTTTATCTCCTTTTCATCTATTTCCATTTCTTTTGTCTTTTCAGCACAAACAAAAGCTACGTGACTATCATAGAATGTCACTTTTGTAAGTTCTCTGGGCAGGATGAAATCTTCCGAAGGCAACAGTCCTCTTTTTTTCAATTCATCGACGAGCGGTTTCATTTGCTCGACTCTGCTAAAGCACTCGCGGTAAGCGACCACCAAGCCATGATCGTTATTGATGATGCGCGCGATGTCCTTGGCGCAGCTGCTATTAATACGTGCATACGGGATGGTCACGATGAGGACAGAGTTGTCTCTGATGTAGGCGCTGGTGTCGCAGTCGTTGTAGGTGACAAGAGGGATCCTATTGGGTATTTTCTTGTCCCTGTCGGGGCCGCTGCTCACCAGTCTATACTGATAATTGACATTGTAGCTGTTTGGAAACCCTATAATGTCTGCTCTATTGTCAATCCTACCTTCACCGAAGTAGTCAACATGTTGAATCAAGTCGTTCAGGGAAACAGGTATTTTCACCAAATTGTACTGGCCTGTGTAGGGAATCTCAGAGTAAGGATACAATAGGTCAATGTTGGTGCTGTAGTTAGGTTCTTTGGCAAACATCCAAGTGCAGATATCCGTTTTGCATTCTGTTATGTCTTCCATGACTAAAATAATATAAAGGAATCAAATATTTATAGCCAAACTACTGCTTTTGTAACTATATAGACTTTAATAAGAAAACAAAAAAAATCTAAAGAATACAATGTAAGTAACTCACCAAATTGTTCTGATAATATGTAAATAATCACCGTTCACAGTTTTTATGTGCAAACTATACATATAAGTAAAGTTTAACCAAATAAAGATGTAATCGTTATGAATTTGGGAAACAGAATAATTGTGTTAAAATAAAATTGAGAATTTGATCCGAAAACGGCTGTTTCAAATGATCGGAATATGACAAAAACAACTTAAATCTAGTAGCTCGATTAATTTGGTACGGCCATGGCTAAAGACCGGAATATGTGGATTTTCGCATTACAATCTTTTAGTGAACCGATCACATTTAGTCCAGTCAACGAGGATTTTTTAACCGACTTCAAAAAAAGGAGGAGGTTATCAATTCGACTGTATTTTTTTTTTTATGTTTTACCTCATAACTTGCGACTGGGTGAACCGATTTTCATGATTCTTTTTTTATTCGAAAGCTGGTGCTTCCCGTGTGGTCCCATTGTCACCATTTCAGGATTTGATGATTGGATCTTGGAGAAATCGAGGGCAACCCTCAAATTTTATTGGCTGACACGTTAGTTTTTCGCAAATCTTATGAAGTAATTCAAGTACTTGCGTATGGAAATCATCATCTCATGTAGCTGAGCTGATGATGGAAGGTACATCTCCTCAAGTAAGAAAATTATGTTTGTGTTCGCATATCTCCGGAACTACAAGTCCGATTAAGGGCGGCCGCATACATTAGTTTTTTTTCCGTTCGGAATTCGAAATGATGAATGAAATTGAACAACACACACAAAACATTCACACACATTTGCATGAATTCACTGTGTACGGATAGAAAACGGATCAGGATTCCTGATCAGGAAAACTGATGTATGCGGCCAGGCTTAAGGTGATTGCTTCGATGTAGCCCGCGAAATTCAAATTTTTTTACGTTTTTTGCAATTTGCAGGCCAGTGACATGTTGTAACTTTATAAATATATATGTGTTGCGGTAATAACAAGTATAATTTTAAATATAAAAATTATCAAAAAATTCGCTCCATCAGCTCTCACATAGAAAAGGTGCATCGTAGTTAGATTTCGGAGATTTTAAGAAGTTTTTTGATAATTTTTATATATTTTAAAATTATACTTGTTATTACCGCAACACATATATATTTATAAAGTTACAACATGTCACTGGCCTGCAAATTGCAAAAAACGTAAAAAAATTTGAATTTCGCGGGCTGGTTGGAGCATCCCCCTTAAGTAATTCTTTTTTTGTTGTACTAGGTATCGTTCAACTTAGGGAATACTGAAAAAAAAATTCATCAAAATCGGTTCAGTAGTTTTTGAGAAAGGGAATGAATGAAAGACATGTTAACGATGTTATTACCGGTGCTACGGATTACAAAATTCTAGTGCACATGTAAGAAAATGATGTATTTGACAAGAATTTTGGTTGAATATTTAAACTAAAAAGAGTAAAACAAAATTTTTTTCTAAAAAAAATGTGACCGCCTTCAAAAACAACCACAAAAAAGGGTAAAATAACCTACAAAACTTTTCTTTCGGAAGTCGGTGGCAAAAGAGACAATGAAATTAATAAAAAAAGTCACCGACTTCCGAAAGAAAAGTTTTGTAGGTTATTTTACCCTTTTTTTGTGGTTGTTTTTGAAGGCGGTCACATTTTTTTTAGAAAAAATTATTTTTCTATGAAGACTCGAAAAATTCCTCCGGCGCTGAAATTTGGCATAATGATGAGAGTAGGTGATACAGATTACAGATGCACAATAATCCAATTTTTTTAGCCGAGAAGTTCCGTTTTTTGATTAGGTATATCCGTCCAAATCACTAGTAGTTAGGAATACAATTTTCGGGTTTCCAATGATCGAAGTTTAAATTTTAGGTGAACTTTGGCGCGCCCAAAAGAAACACCATGTATATAGATAAATAAATTTCAGGACTGACCACTGACCTTGGCACACATTTAGATTTCACTTATTTTGTCCGTGAAGTCAACAACCAAGGTATAAATCGCCGGCCGCTACCGCGGCACCGCTCGCTTCGCTCGCTCGGCTCGCGCGTAGCTGGTCATAGTTCTAACCTAACCTAACCTATGGATATCTTTTCAGGTACACACCGCTATAAATAAGATTAAAGAAGACGCTTTAACTAATAAAAACAAAAAACTAATTCATATAATTCGTGAGTGCGAAGCAAGCACTTCCTCAAGTACCTAAATGTGCTTATATGCCAACAAAATAAAAAGAAATCTAAACAAAAAAGATATGACTTTGAATAATAGTGTAAAAGAAAGTTATGTTGAGAAAATATAGGAAAACAAATAATAGTATAATAGATGTTTATTGCTACTGATATTATGAAGTCGAATGATTCGGAATTATGAAAATTAGTGACAGAGCAATTAGGAATTGTGATCATTTAGATTAAAAATGTTAGAAATACAATTTTTCCAATGACCGGAGTTTAAATTTTAGGTGAACTTTGGCGCGCCCAAAAGAAACACCATGAATATAGATAAATAAATTTCAGGACTGGCCACTGACCTTGGCACACATTTAGATTTCACTTATTTTGTCCGTGAAGTCAACAACCAAGGCATAAATCATAATTGAACTTTAATTAAACATGCATCAAGCGGGGTAAGACTAAAACTTCTACATTTTCGCGCGTAAAGGTGTCCTTACGGAAAATGACAAAAAACTAGATATGAGCGCCGCGCCGGCGCGCCGCCGCCGCCGTGATTCCCCCCGCGCCGCCGCCGCCGTCCCCAGGCGCCGGCGCGCCGAACCTGAGCGGGCGGCGGCGTTCAGATTAATCTAAAGGCTACTACACACATGCCGACGGCAATACCGCCGGAAGCCGGGCGCACGCCAAGCATCATTCTTATTGTGACAGTCACATAGAACGCCGCTTAAATGCCAGGAACGAACTGACGCCGGCAAGCCGCGTAACCCGCCGGCACACCCCGGCGGCCATGCCGGCGGCTCCTTTGTGTTGCAAAGCTTTGAATGCCGCCTGGCGCACTGCGGCTTGGCCGGCGGCCTTGCCACCGGCACTGTGTGTAGGAGCCTTAACACGCTGACCAAACCGAACGCACGATAATAAATGCTGGCAAAATGGCGGCACTAGACGTAGACGTTTATAAAACACCCTTTTTGAAGAACTACAGGCCAATCTCACTTCTGAGCCGTGTATACAAGCTGTTCTCAAGAGTCATTACGAACTGTCTCGAACGCTGGTTTGATTTCTTCCCGCCTCCCGAACAAGCCGGTTTCCGAAAAGGTTTTAGTACTATAGACCACATACACATGCGCCGCCAGATTATACAGAAGACAGAGGAGTATAATCGGCCATTATGTTTAGCGTTTGTGGACTATGAAAAAGCCTTCGATTCAATCGAAACCTGGGCCATTACCACGAGCTCTTAACGCGATCCAGTATAGGCTGTGAGAAAGAGACAGAGCTATACAAGTCGTCTAGCGCCATCTCTTTCTCACAGCCTAAAGACTCACGCTTTAAGAGTTCATGGTAGGCCACCTGGGCAGTATTGCAATCCCTCCAGCGATGTCATATCGAAGTGTTGAAGTGTTTGTATAGAAACGCCACTATGCCCATCCGACTTCAGGAAGAGAGCACGAAACCAATCCAATTGCAGAAAGGCGTGGGACAGGCAGACGTTATATCTCCGTTTAGGAAGCTACGCGATATCTTCTCATCGAGGATCCCACAGTGTCTCAAGACAAGGGTGTTTAACCTATGTGGGTTGCCAATGATGACATATGACTCTGAAACGTGGTCTTTGACTGCTGGCCTTTTAGAGAGACTAAGAGTCTCTCAACGAGCAATGGAAAGAGCTATGCTCGGAGTTTCTTTGCGGGATAAAATCCGGAACATGAATATTCGGCGAAGAACCCGAGTCACCGACATCATCATATGCCTAGCCTTTTCCTAAATTGGGGTTGGCTTCCAGTCAAACCAGATTCAGCTGGATATCAGTATTTTACATGGAGCGACTGCCTGTCGGACTTCCAAAACCCAGTAACTGGGCAATATCATACCCCATGGTAAGACTGGTTGTCAGACTTTAGAGCTTCTGACTAACAGTAACGACGAGTCAAAGATCTACAAATGACTGCCGGGACCAACGGCTTTACGTGCTTTCCGAGGCACGGAGGGAACTCGCTATGACAGATGGTCACCCATCCACAGACCAACCTCGACAAGCGCAGCTTAACCCGGTAGATCGGCCTGTGCGGCTGTATTTATTTAGCTACGAGCTTCTCACCAACCAGAGTCACCGACATAGTTCATAAAATTTGCAAGTTGAAGTGGCAATGGGCAGGCCACATCGCTCGTAGAACTGACTACCGATGGGGAAGAAAAGTTCTCGAGTGGCGACTACGGACCGGAAGACGCAGCGTAGGCAGGCCTCCCACTATGTGGACCGACGACATCGTGAGGGTCGCGGGCAACCGATGGATGCAAGTGGCGAATTGTCGTTCGGCGTGGCGGTCTAAGGGGGAGGCCTATATTCAGCAGTGGACGTCTTCCGGCTGATGATGAAGCACCTTGAGTTTCAGATGTAAAGATACTGTCCTTTTTGATTATTTAATAGTTTTTTTTTTATAATAACGTAATTAAATGCGGTTTCTAATTTTCTGTTGGTTTACAGATAACTTACTAAATAACACACTATTTTAATGTTAAATTGGTTTTCTCTTTTTTTTTTAGTTTATCTTGCCAAATAAATTTGTCTCGTCAAAATTATAATAAATCTTAAGTACCTATGCTTAAAATATTGTTTTATTTCTTCTCTTAAATTAAAAAAGTTAAATAAAGGTCACGGTGCGCCGCCGACGCCGCCGCCGCCGACTTCAAAAAGTCGGCGCGCCGCCGCCGACAGATTGACCATCGGCGCTCATATCTACAAAAAACACACGAATGCTCTCACTTAGCGACTAACGCAGACTGCGGTGCGGGGCAAGACAAAACGGTGTCTACTATGATGTTGCTAGCATTAAAAGGTTTTCTTTCTTTTTTTATATTTTTCCGTTTTTCATCTTACCCCCACTCACCCCACCAATCTTTTGACGCTGTTGCAAGCGCCATAATCGTAGGTAAACTGCAAAAAGCGGGTGGATGAAATTAAATCGTTGGAGCAGACAAATGTGTCTTTAAAAAAAATAAACCAACCCGGAAGATATACCGTAATTGATAATAACCATGATAGCTATATTTTTTGAATAATATGTTAGAATAGTCAATGTACTTTTTAGATTATTTTCAGGTAGCGGAAACCTATAGTTTAATCGGATTCCGACACGTCGTCGTAACTTTGACGGAGAACTGATCCTCCATCTATAATCCACCTGAAGTTATCATTTAATTTGTCAATGCTACCATTGTGGCCCCTAACTTCTCTCCCTGTGAATTTCTTAGCACCAAACTGTTTCTCTTCTGTATCTAATTTGAGTCTTTGTTTATTAAGAGAATTTATTATTATGAACACCACATCACCATCACCTCCAATTGATGTCTCCAATAAAAACTTAAATCTGACATCATCAGTAATCTCATCCGGAGTATGAAATACTTTCGGTGATAACGTACAATGTGAGTCTCCTCCGTTCTTGTCGTCACCCAAAATAACACATCTCCCTCGATGTTGGGAGAATATTATAAATGTTACTTTGCCTCTCTCATATTTAGGCATAAATGCGAAGTGAGGGAGGGAGTCGGAGTAACGGATTAGAGCTTTACTTGCAAACACCTCATTGGTTCCAACACGTTCATCTAGATAATAGTATCCTGGTTTCACGATTAAGTTGCACTGCTTATTTATTATATTCACCCTCTCTTTACTTATGATATATTGGAATGGCTTGGGAAAATGTTTACGAACAACATCTTGATTTCCAGCGTACCATAGTTTGTACGCGTAGGCCATGACGTTTTGTGGTGCAGAGCTAATTAGTTTAGTTACTATTTCACTGACGGCTTCGCCAAGAAATTCACTTATATACACTGCTGCGTCATAATCACCCTTTTCGAGAAAATTGGTCAAATCTTTCTTAAGCGCAGCGATGTCTTTTTCATTCTTGCCAGTTGTTATAAAAGCTACATGACTGTCAAAGTATGTCAATCTTAAAAGTTCGCAATCTAGGGTGGCATTTTCTGAACGTAACATTCCTTTTGTCTTCAATGCAGTAGTGAGCTCTGAAATGTCGTCCGAGTCGCCATGCTTGCTGTACACGACCACCTTGCTACGTTTATCGTTAACCATGCGCGCGATGTCCTTGGCGCAGTTGCTGTTGAGGCGTGCTCTAGGGATGGTCACGATGAGGACTGAGTTGTCTCTGATGAACGCGCTGGTGTCGCAGTCGTCGTAGCTGACGAGGGGAATCCTGTTCGGTATCTTCTTGTCCTTGTCCGGGCCGCTGCTCACCAGTCTATACTGATGATTGACATTAAAGCTGTTTGGAAAGCCGCTAATGCCTTTTCTGCTGACAACCCTTCCTTCACCCCAGTAGTCAACATGCTTAACCATGTCAGTAGGGGAAACAGGTATTTTTAAGTAATTGTGATTGCCTTGGTGGGGAATCTCAGAGTATGGGTACGCTAGGTCAACATTGGTGCTATAATTTGGTTCATCGGCAGGTTTCCAGATTGAAAAGAAATGCATTTTGGCGTTCGGGGCGTAGATGAATCTGAAAATAATAAAAGCCGTTAGATACATTAGTTATTGGCGAAAGGGCGTTGTTTATACAATGCATATATTTTAACCGAAACCCCGAAACCACCAAATGAAGTATTAGTTCCATGCAAAAGCATATTTTTTAAAATAAACACAAAATAATAGTAGATTACGCACCAAGGGAATAAAGCAGTGCCTTACGTCACGGGCGTATTGAATCCCGAAGCGACACTAAGGATTCTGGGGGTGAACCTCCGGAGCGCAGCAAGGAGGTTCAAGTGTTAATTCCCGAGTGAAACGAGGGAATTAAGATAAGAATCCTTAGTGCAGAGAGGGATTTAAGTTAGCCCAAGACAAAGGCAGCTTTATTCCTGAGGTGAGTACTCTGCTTTTCACACCACCTGCGAGGAAATAAATTCGAATTTTGAAATTTGATGTGGTACGACAACATTCGAACGTGAGCATGCTGTGGTGCCCACCTCAGCAAGCGATCAGCTGTTGCAGTGGGGACTGCCGGGGGGCAGCCGCCGCTGCTTCAATTCCTTCGTTCCAAGTTTTCATACTATGTTTTGTTTGAGGTTCCAAATTCAAATCACATTATTCCCAGGGAATAATGAAATTCAGTACATATATTATTCCCTGGTTTGAGTGTGGGGAACAATGACTTGCTTTACGGCCAGTTTGCATGACTTATAATGTGACATTTACGAGCAAGTGGTGTGAAAAAAGATTTAGATAATACAACAGTGGAACGTACTCACCAAATTAATTTACGGATCTTCCTAGTAATATTTTCTAAAAACAGCAATAAATAGTTTAAGTTCACACAGTTCAGATTTTGGGCCGCAAAACAATAAGAACGTAAATCTAGTAACTCGAGTTATTTGAGATGGCCATGATTTAAGACCGTAGCTAGTTATACCGTACATAATTATGTATAACTTAATATTTAATTTAATTTCACTTTATTATTCAGATCACATGAATCCATATTGTTAGTTAAACATTAACAACTTGAGACTAGTGTTAGTACAATAAATTAAATCACATCCATATCAGAATAATAATCCTACCAATTTACAATTATCACACCTAATCAATAATCACACAATGAAAAATTTCACAAAAATAAATAATTTAAAATTACAATAAAAATTACTTTACGGTGTGCGTACGGGTGGAGTGTTTTAAAATACTACTGTCCGACCTGCCAGCCACAGTTTTCAAGAGACTGTTGGTACTGCCACGCACCCGCCTCAACAGGGACGCGCAACGCTTTCTTAGGATAGCATAAAAATCGTCCACACCTGCCTCTGCGAACATCCCTGACGCGCTGCAATGACGCGGCAGCCCCACCAGTGCCCTAAACGCGTTGTTGTATTGGACACGTAAGGCGCTGTAAGCCTTCATCGTATAATCAATCCATAGGCTGCAGGTGTAAAATGTTTGGCAGTAAGCCCTAAACAAAGTAATTTTTACACCTCTAGAGCATTTAGCAAACCTACGGATTATCATATTGTTTCTAACTGACAGCGCCTTACGTTCCCTTTCCATGTCCATAGTGTCGGTCTGAGTTGCCGAGACCCAGTGCCCCAAATATTTAAAAGCTGTAACCCACTCTAGCGTGGTCCCATCCAGTTGGACAGGCGGTACTTCAGCGTAAACTTTAGTGCCTGCATTAAATAGCAAACACTGGCTCTTTTTAGCATTATATCTGAGGCCATGGGTCTCCGCATATCGCTCACAAACTGCTGCAAGTTTCCTGATCGAGGGGGCCAGCAGCACCATGTCATCGGCGTAACTTATGTTATTGACAAACGTTCCGTCAATAGAACAACCGACCATCGTGCCACTGAGCTCACGAATCAACCGATCCACATACAGGCAAAAGAGTTTTGGTGAAGTCAGCCCACCTTGCCTGACCCCACACTCCAGTCTGTACGGATCGGATACTATCACTACAATATAGTTATGTGTAAAAACGCAACTGACATGGTTATATAGGTACATCTTTATCTTTGAAGGTCGCTAAGTTTGAACCAGAAAGGTAAAAGTCCGTCACGTAAACATTTTGAGTTACATCAAAAAAAAGATTTAAAAAAAAAATATGACAATACCCATCAAAGTATTTAGGGTTCCCCGGTTCCATAGTGAACAAAGAACCCTTATAGTTTCGCCATGTCCCTCCATCTGTCTGTCTCTCTGTCCTGTCCGGTTCCAGATGACAATTTGTCGCGAAGAATATTGTCAAATCTGCTTAATCATATAAAATTCGCGTGTCACAGTCTTAGTCCTCTGAAACGGCTTGACTGATTTTTAGGAAATTTTATTTGCATATTCAGTAGGTCTGACAATCAGCTACTATCTATTTTTCATAAGTGATAAGAGTTATCCACGCCTTGAAAAATGTTATATAACAATGTTATATAACATTGTTATATAACATTTTACATGTATTTGTAGTGTTATATAACAATGTTATATAACATTGTTACATGGTCTGTACGCACTTTTATATAACATTGTTATATAACATTTTTCATAGTGTGGTCATGTTATATAACATTGTTACACGGTCTGTACGCACCTTTAAGTCGGAAATCGGAGTCCAAAGGGGTAGTAGAACAGTCACTCAGGGCAAGATCAGAATCCTTTAGGCATGCTGCACTAGTCAACCAAACCCAAAGAAAAATAAAAAAAAATCAAAGATAAAAAACAAAATAGCAGAACGTAAAGCGCAAGAGCATCAATGACAGGCCGTGCTTCATGTGACATTGACATTTTATTTTAGCTAGTGTTGCCATAACATTAAATGGAACTGTTACATAGATTATGATTACCATAATGTTTAATTATTTCAAGAAATTCTTTTTAAGAAACGTTTTTTTCGAAAAATTTACTTTTTAATTATTACTGATAGTAAGTTATTTCAAAAAAACATGTTGTGTTTTGTGTGTTATTTTGGTGGCTTTACAAGTTTACACGAAAATTAAATAAATATAGTAAATGCCAACATTCAGATAGTGTAAAAGGTGTAAAAAGTCATTTGATAGTCCAAAAATGTATGTTTTTTTACTGTGGCTTTTAAAAATCATAGAAAAATAGTTAAACTCATTTTATATTTAAGATCTTTCTAGACACAATCACTTTTGTCAACTACTTTTCTGCCATTGTCCTTTTTTAACCGACTTCAAAAAGAATTTTGTTTGAAAGGAGGAGGAGACTTCTGAGGTGGTCCCATAGTCACCAAGTCAGGATCTGATGATTGGATCCTGGAGAAATCGAGGGCAATCCTCAAATGTTGTTTCGAAAATCTTATGAAGTAATTTAAGTACTTGCGTATGGAAATCATCATCTCATGCAGCTGAGCTGATGATGGAAGGTACAACTCATTAACAGTAAGGAGTAAGCATCGACTGATTTAGGTTGTGTTCGCATATCTCCGGAACTGCAAGTCCGATTTAAGTAATTCTTTTTTGTTACCAGGGAATACTGCAAGTTTCATCAAAATCGGTTCAGTAGTTTTTGAGAGAGGGAATTTTATTAGCTTATTGTGTAGGTACATGAGCGATATTATTACCAGTGCGAGGGATTTACACAATTCTAGTGCATATATTGTAAGATAATGATGTATTTGACAAGAATTCGGGTTGAATACTTAAACTAAAAAGAGTAAAATAAAAACTTTTTCAAAAAAAAATGTAACCGCCATCAAAAACAACCACAAAAAAGGAACAAAAAATAACAGACAAAATAACTTTTCTTTCGGAAGTCGGTGGCAAAAAAAAACAATGAAAAAAAAACAAAGCCACTGACTTCCGAAAGAAAAGTTATTTTGTCTGTTAGGGTCATTTCGCCTGTTCGCGTCCATTTAGTGCAGTTGGCAAGTTTGAAGAAGAAAATAAAAATGTCCCAGCACTAGTTTCAATGTATAATTTATGTAATGCGTTCATTATACATAGTCTACTAGCGACCCGCCCCGGCTCCGCACGGGTGCAATCTTTATAATATTATTAAAATTGCGACTATAATTTGAGATTTAAACTATCCTATCTCTCAAGTTGGATCGAACTGCACATGGTGTGCGAATTTTATTATAATCGGTTAAGTGGTTTAGGAGTCCATTGAGGACAAACATTGTGACACGAGATTTATATATATTAAGATTTTAAAATTTAACTTTCAGTTTTGTTCGAAACTTCTCGTGGTTTTTTTTAAATAGACAAAGGGGTTTGAACTTTTTTGTATGGGCCGTGTACCAGGTGCCATCCACCATTTTGTTTTTTTTTTTCAAAACGGCGTACACGAATGAAACATTGATAAATCGATCAATACAAACATAAAATGTAATGGTTGCTACACACCTTACGATAAATCGTTACCGATTGAACGGTACAGATAAAACTGCACAGTTTCGGTAGTGCCCACACACCTTCAGACAGGTACTAGAAAACTGTACGATTATTCATTAGTTGAGCCATGGCTTCGACTGACGATGCGTTGGCAGTTGATGGTTTATAAGGCAAAAACTGAACAAGTGGCCACACACGTTACGATTTGTCGATACAGTTTCATCCGATTCCGATTTATCCATCCAAAATTTCATACTGCTCCGTTCAACTGTACAGTCTTATAAAATCGGAAAATCTGTACAGTTTTTCTCATACACACTTGTCGATTTATCGTTGCAGTTTATCTGTACCGACTAATCGTAACGATTTATCGTAAGGTGTGTAGCAGCCATAAGGGGCAAAGCCTCGTAAACCGTCACGTTTCCGAGTTATGAGCTGTCATGGCTATCCGGATGATTCGAGGATACCGCACGATCACCGGTGAATTTTTCCTTTCTACATTTTATGTTTGTATTGATGTGATATATCGATTTATGAAAGTTTAATTCGTGACCGCGAATACAAACATAAAATGTAAGCGGGAAAACCTCGTAAACCGTCACGTCCCTTTGGCGACGACCCTTTGGCATGCGACCAGCTTTAGTGGTCGTGTCCGGATGCTTAGAGCCCACATGGGGGCCCCGTAGAGGGCCATGGACCGGGACCGCACAACACCGGTGTACAGCCTCCGGCAGGAGGCGTTTGGCCCACTGAGATTGGGCAGGAGTCGCCTGAAGGCGGCTGCTGCACGATTCAGCTTTGGGGCCAATCTCGGGAAATGCTCCCTGAAGTTCCAGCGACTGTCGAGAACGAGTCCCAGACACTTCATCGTCCTCCCGACGCCGAAGCGAACCCCCTCAAACGTTATGTGGGACTCAGACCGTGGCGCGTTAACGCGGCCATGAAAACGCATGGCCACCGTTTTGTGCAGCGCCACGTCGAGTCCCAACTGCCGGATCCTATCAACGACCGTTGCAATCGCTTGCGTTGCCAGGTCGGCCGCCGCCTGGTGCGACTCTCCCTCCGGCAGGACGAGCGTTTCGTCGGGTATGGGTACATAGCGTTACGTACGAACTCATGATATGGGTACCGAGCGTTACGGGGTACAAGGACTCCGACACTTTATGTAAACAAACGTTGTTTACAAGTTTCGTTCTTAGTAGTAGCACCTATTATGCTAACACTTGATTTTTTTGAAATTTCTTATGAACGGACCGTTTGATCTGTGTTACTTTGCGTCCGAACTATGATTGCTTTCATTTACATTGTAAAGACAAATCCTATGCTCGCTACTCACGCCGCCTCATTTAACGCACCACCTAGTTAATCATACAAATAACGTACGCGCGTGTGAGCCAAGCATTATAGTCCAACTAAGTAAAAACATAATATTACAAGTCAAATAACAAGTTAAATTGAATGACGTGTGTAGTCAGCAAAAGAGTTAGGTATAAAGACAGCAAGCTTTAAATGGTTTTGCAATGTTGCGATACAAGTTGAAATATATCTGGCTACATGCTAAACAGATGTAGCAAAAATTGCATTAGGCATATTATAGGATGCATTTAGTTTATAGGAAAACTGTTAAAAACTTGCTGCCTGTATACTTAACTCTTTTCCTGTCTGTACCTCTCCGAAAAGTATTCAGTTTATTCAGAAAATGTTTTTTAATATTATAGTGATTATACCCGTTGGAATAACATTGGGTTAAGGAGCGGACTAAAACTTACATCCAATTTATTAAATATCTTACATTCTTCTAGAAACATCAAAAAATTAAAAACTACCTAAATTAAATACTATGGCACCTCTTGTACATCCTTGACAGCTCATAACTCGGAAACGTGATGCTTTACGAGATTTTGCCTCTCTACATTTTATGTTTGTATTGATGTGATCTATCGATTTATGAAAGTTTCATTCGTGACCGCTGTTTTGAAAAATATCAAAATAGAGGATGGCACCTGGTACAAAAGATACCTACAAAGCCCTTTGGCTTTTTACCCACTTTGCGTCCACAAAATCCAATTTGCGTCCTCCCGTGGACCATTTCGCGTCCACCAGTTGGAGAAGGGATAATAGGGGTAATATTGTCCTACAGAAGAAGTCTAAGGCTTTAAATCTTCTCCTGTATATTTTTTATTTTAAACGGATCTATCGGCAACGTCACGGGATATCCATTATTATTAATACTGAAACCTTTCCCAGAATGTAACAAACACCTTTTCAAAAACCGCATGAAAATCGGTTCAACCAAACGCAAGATAATCGTGATCTAACATACAATTGACTTTGAAAATCTACGATCCAAGGCAAAAAATTCCGTATCTCAAAAACTACTCAACCGATTTTAATGAAACTTGCAGTATTCCCTAAGTTGAACAATATCTAGTAGAACAAAAAAATGCACATTTGGCACATTTGTTCAGACGCTGATATAGACCAACATAATATGCGAATAGCGGCGGTTCTGGAAATATTACATATATACGGGTCGAATTGATAACCTCCTTTTTTTGAAGTCGGTAAAAAAGGACGCAATTTGCTATAATATTATCCCCTGTAGAACTAGTTTGCGTCCACGTGTAATCGATGTTGTGTATCTTTTACTACAATCGCAATAATGTGGACGCAAATTAGTCATTACAATTGCATACTATAAATCTTAAAATAAACAAAAACCCATTTTCTCTTTCATATTTTAATCACATAAAAATAAAAAATTAAAGAAAACACAAATAGATGAGTTCGCGTCCACTGCGGACGCAAAGTGCACGTTTTATAAATTCGGCGTTGTAATTCGCGGCCGCCTTATTTTAACTGTTATCTATTAAAAAAAAACAAGTAAATTCATTATTTATATTAATCGTTTTTTCATTATTAATGTCTAGAAACAGCTATGTTTCCTAAAATTGTCATGAGACAATAAAAGTCTTACCGTTAAACGCGCCGCTGCACACTGTTTTTTTTTTATCTACATCCCGCGCGTTTGCAATCTGCTGTTGAACAACCGGGACTAAATATTTTTTCTAAACATGATTAGCGGGCGAACGGAACTTTTGTCTATGTTATCATGTCTCTTATACTTTGAGGTATTGGCGGTCATGTCTTTCTATTTTATTAGTGTGTGAGTATACTTATTTTCGGGCATTTTTAAAGGGATATCCGTAAAATGGACGCGAATCGGGCGATGGACGCGAAAGGGCGTACTTACCCTATTTTACCCTCTTTTGTGGTTGTTTTTGAAGGCGGTTACATTTTTTTTGAAGTGAAAACTTTTTTAGCGGCGTTGTATACTTTTTTGTTATGGGTAAAAATTATAACAAAAAAAAAATAAAAAATTAAGGAGGAGGCGGGCCGCGAGAGAGAGAGGACAGCGTCCTCCCTCCGCCCCAACCGCAGTGGTAGGCGCCCGCGGCGTCGGACGTCAGCAGACGATCTCCGGCCACCGTAGGCGCGGGCATGCGGGCAGCGAATAAAGGGCAACTCGCTGCCTGAGCATGGACCATGCCCGGGTCGACGGCGCGTTGTGTCCCACGCGCGCCTCAAAGAGCGTCAGCATAATGACGGGGCCCCCTCTCAGAGGGCCAAAGCCTGCCGGGGTCGCGGAATTATTTCCTTACCGTGACCCCGGAACATAACAGGCTACTGAAGGACACCGTGGATTTTAGTCAGTAGTAGTCTGACAGTCCCTCCTGCCCTGCCCGGGGTGGGAGGACTCATTTGATGATTTTACCACGCTAAAAAAAAATGGGTAAAAATTATTAAACTCTCGTCAGGATCACGTGACCCTGATCGAAAATTCGTAATTAAGACGAAGAGGCAAACGATAGCTTGCATTTTAATCGTGCAACGCCATCTATTGACCATATATGAAAACATTTGTAATTTGACACCTGAACAACACTAACAAGATGTAACAAAATTCGTTAATTTCATATCTGTACCTACCACTCCAGTTTTAAAATATAACGGTGCGTACAGACTATATAACATAACATGTTATATAACATGTTTTAGATGATGTGGACACAAAATGTTATATAACATTGCTATATAACATGTTACAGATGATGTGGACACAGAATGTTATATAACATTGTGGATAGCACTGAAGAACGACAAACGACAATAAATTGTTATATAACATTGTTACACTAATGTGTACTGTATTGTTTTATGTTACAATGTTATATAACAATGTTATTTGGTGTGGACGTGTTATATAACAATGTTATATAACATTGTTACATGGTCTGTACGCACCTTAACACAGTAAGTAATAAAAAAGTTTTCACTTCTCCCGGCACTCCCGCCCGGAGTGCAACCCGTCGTTGACGTGGCTGACCATAGCCTAATTAGTACAATAATATACATTCCATCAAAAACATACCTGTTAAAAAGAGAGCCAAGTTCCTATCGGCTAATGGGCATTCTTCATTTTTTTTAATATATAGGTTGTAACTGAAAAACCATTTCTAGGAATAGCGTTACTAATCATTAGTGACCAATCAAAAATGAAAAATATTAATATTTGATTGATATTTTTGATAAAATACGCTTGACCTTCCTACTTTCAAATGACGTCATCTTTGGCCGTACAGTTTTGTATCGTTGCCTTAGAAAATAAAAAGTAAGTGGCAAGTATTTTCTACCATCTGTCAAGTGTCAAATTAAAAATGACAAAAATGTAAACAAATAATGTGTTTATTTTTTTACAAAGAGATATAAAAGAACCTATAGAGCGGGCATTGGGATTTTCATACAAAATTGTTGATGCCGTGCGTCAGTAGCACTATCTAGCTTTGCATAGCAACGCGACTACTAGGCTGAGCGACTTTTTACCTATTGGTAAAAAGTTTTGGATCACAAATTTTTTTCGTGATGAGTCTATTGCTCGTCTATAGTTTAATGTCTTTGGTTTTTTTATATTTATGATTATTACTGCAACCTGCCTCATAATCTCGTTTAAATCTCAATAAATTATCTCAATACTCGGCCATATGTATTACATAAGCTGCAAGAGTTATGGAATACAAGAAGTGCATTGTTCCAACTTGCAGCAATAATAGTCCAAACATTTTTGTTCGTATTAAGCTGGGTATACTCACTTAGCAGTGTTGCATGTAACTAATCTACTCTAATGGGTATGGCTCGTCCGAGCACACTGCGAGCCGCCTTTGTGTTAGGCTGCTCCCAAATTTATCGACGCGGAGTCGGCTTAAGCCGAGTCTGTATCACCACACTACTCGGCTCACCGCCGATCAGCTGCCGCGACGGATGTTCGCATGCTATCGGCAGTCGATTACTCCGAACGGCTGTCGCGACGGCTGTTCACTTACGTTCGCCCTGTGCACAGTGTTTTATGAAGACCATTTTTCGGTATTTTTGTGGTGCGCAAGGAAAATGAAGGGCATAATTTCAGTATAACAAATACGACGGAACAACAAAGAAAAAAATAAAGACTAAAAACCTCGTATAAGTCTGGATCTATCGAAGTTCCTGAGTACCTAAAATATACAGTATAAAAAACTCCGTCGATTTTTCTAAGGTCATAATTATTTTGAGTATCATATTTATTTTCAAAGATTTTATCTCAAAAACAAGACATGCTAGTAAAATGGGGATACAAAGTAATGCATTTAAATAACCTTAAACTATCAGATTTTCACATAAAAAAGCAATGTCCGAAAAATGGTCTTCATAAAACACTGTGCTATGCCACTATTGGTACTCGGCCATCTCCGGCGCCGTTCGGCTGCCGTCGGAAATGAAGGCATGCGTTCGGCCGTCTTCGGCGCTGTTCGGAATCAGTTCGACGCCGTACGCAGCCGCACGGATGCGATCAGCTACCGTCGGAGACGAAGGCATGCATTCGGCCGTCTTCGGCGCTGTTCGGAAGCAGTTCGACGCCGCCGTACGCAGCCGTGCGGATGCGATCAGCTAATCTACAAACGACTCGTTCCGCCGTCGGCCGACGTCGCACTCGCGTCGCGTCGTCCGAGCCGAGCCGGTGCGAATAGCATTAGTAACACCCTTATTACGTTGACATAAAGGATTTTTTGACCGGCTTAAGCCGATTCCGCGTCGATAGATGTGGGAGCACACTTTACTCTAGCTTACAGCGAGCGGTGCGCAGCGGGCTCGTGCCTACGGGTCTACTCACTTGATACCGTATCTGATATCAAAATATTCAAATTAGTTTCTCAAAATGCAAGCAAAAAACAAAATTAAATCCAATTTTTAAAAAATTAAGACAATCCCCATTGCAGATTGCGGCTAACGCCATCCTAATCCCTCGAGTTCGAAAAACTTACTATTACATAATTTCAGGAGCAGCATACAAGCAACAAAAAAAAACTAGACCGCCTGCTGTTGGGCAGAATTAACACACACTGTACTATTTATTTCCGAACAAAACGTTATACAAGAATTTTGGTAAAAATGAAAATTTTTGAATTAACAAATGATAGTAGAACCTCAGTGTATTTTCTTTACCAGGTGCACGACATAGTTCAATAGTAATCCGGTAATTCTTCTATAATCCATTTGAATATATCAGTTACGTTGTAAATTGTACCACTATGGCCCCTTACTAGTCTCGTTTTTCCAAGAGTACCAAAATCCGTCGTTTGTTCGTCCATTTTAAGGTGATATTTATTCCGAGCAGATATTATTAAGAACACCACTTGACCATCGTCTTCAATTAAAGGGTTCAATAAAAACCTATAACTATCATCAGTGAGAATTGAGTCGTCTTCAATACGCGATGCTCTACAAAGTAACTCTCCCTTATCCTTGTGGCTCTCTTCGGCTATTCTTATATACTGATTTACTACAATACTCTTACATACAAAAGTGAGTTCATCTCTTTCAAATACAGGACTGAATACTAAGTACGGTGTGTACCATCCCTTAATATTGTCTATTCGGTTACCCCCAACAAAATGGTCCTCTTTGGATTCAGGATGCCAAATAAGTCTCGCAGTGTCGCTGTACTGCTTATTAATTATTCTTACTGAGTGTTTATCAAAAATTAAATTGATTGGCTTAGGGAAATGTTTACGAACAACGTCTTGACCATCGGCGTGCCACAATTTATACGCATAGGCCATGACGTTTTGTGGTGCAGAACTAATTAGTTTAGTTACTATTTCACTGATGGCTTCACCAAGTAATTTACTTATATACACTGCTGCGTCATAATCACCTTTTTCGACAAAATCGACCAAATCTTTCTTAAGCGCAGCGATGTCTTTTTCATTCTTGCCAGTTGTTATAAATGCTACATGACTGTCAAAGTATGTCAATCCTAAAAGTTCGCAATCTAGGGTGGCATATTCTGAACGTAACAGTCCTTTTGTCTTCAATGCAGTAGTGAGCTCTGATACGTCATCCGAGTCTCCATGCTTGCTGTACACGACCACCTTGCCACGTTCATCATTGACCATGCGCGCGATGTCCTTGGCGCAGTTGCTGTTGAGGCGTGCTCTAGGGATGGTCACGATGAGGACTGAGTTGTCTCTGATGAACGCGCTGGTGTCGCACTCGTCGTAGCTGACGAGGGGAATCCTGTTCGGTATCTTCTTGTCCTTGTCCGGGCCGCTGCTCACCAGTCTGTACTGATGATTGACATTAAAGCTGTTTGGAAAGCCGCTAATGCCTCTTCTGCTGACAACCCTTCCTTCACCCCAGTAGTCAACATGCTTAACCATGTCAGTAGGGGAAACAGGTATTTTTAAGTAATTGTGATTGCCTTGGTGGGGAATCTCAGAGTATGGGTACGCTAGGTCAACATTGGTGCCATAATTTGGTTCATCGGCAGGTTTCCAGATTGAATAGAAATGCATTTTGGCGTTCGGGGCGTAGATGAATCTGAAAATAATAAAAGCCGTTAGATACATTAGTTATTGGCGAAAGGGCGTTTAAACAAGGCAAATATATTTTAACTGAAACCCACGAAAACCACTAAATGAAGTATAAGTTCCATGCAACCGAAAGCATTATTTTTAAAAATAAACACAAAATGAAAAGATTTTGATAATACAACAGTGGAATGTACTCACCAAATTAATTTACGGATCTTCCTAGTAATATTTTCTAAAAACAGCAATAAAAATAAATAAGGTCATACAGTTGAGATTTTGGGCCGCAAAACAGTAAAAAGTGTATGAGAAACATACGTAAATCTAGTAACTCGAGTTATCAGATGGCCATGGTTTAGGAAGACCGGAGCATAATTATGTAACTTAATATTACACTACAATAAAATGTATAGGTAATAAAAACGCAACTGAATGGTTATAGGTACATCTTTAAGGGCCGAAACTGCGTTAAGCGGATGTCCGCGCGGTTTAATACAAACAAGCTCGCGCGGGTCCCCGCGACCGACGACGGAGCTTTTTTGTATAGAACCGCGCGGGCATCCGCTTAACGCAGGTTCAGCCCTAACACGCTTTTATTAGCTTCACTTGTAACTATGTATGTACGAAAATCTTTGAATATTCATTCGAGCCGATTAGGACGAAATTTTGCACACGCTCTGAGTTCTGATGACAATACATGACTAGCTAAGAAACGTCATTACAAATCCAATATGGCGGCCTCCTCAAGATGATTATAAGTATACAGACTACGTCAAAGAAATAAAGGAGATGTTTTTTTTTATAATGAATAATGGCCCAACCGTGTACCTCAAGGACAAAAGTACGATATTAACCTTTAGTTAGTCGCGCTTAAATACTTACGTTATTAGTCGCGTGGGGTCTGTACGGACCCCAGGATTTACTTTTGACAATAGAATAGATTGAATAAGTGAAAATATTTATTTTATATATAAACTTAAAGAACAACATCTAAATTATCAAAATAATGTAAGTCTTTAAGAAAATAACAAAATTATAAACTTCTAAAATAGTAATCAAAATTATCTTAAATTTTTAAGCACATGAATCACAAACTTTTGTAATGTGTTCATTACACATAAACTTGTTGCATTTATAAGGCTTCGTTTTTGTTTTTCTGTCGTTAGACCTCGGACATACGTGACAAAGGCCTTTGGAACCACTTGAACTGGTTCCAGAAGTAGAAGATTCGGTATCACTTTGAAGTCGTTTTTTCAAGGCCCATGGCAGAGTAGTAACTACAACGCTTTTTGTTTTTTTTTTTTTTTACAAGTTCCAATGTGTTCATTAGCCTGAAAAATTTAACAAATAACCATGAAACGCAAGTTTACATAAAATTGTGAAAAAAAAATCATAATTTTCATCATTACACTTACCAAAATTGTACTACACTATTAGTCGCGCGGGGTCTGTTGGACCCCAGGCACCTCCGTACAGCAAGAGTTTTTGACGCTGCGGCTCGCGGAACACTGAGACGGGAGGGGCAGAAAAGCTAGGAAGGTACCAAGACGTAAGGCCGCGTAAGTGTAATATTTGCTGAAATATGACAAAAACAATCTCGCTTGGGGTCCAATAGACCCCACGCGACTAATTAAAGGTTAAAGGAAAAAATTCGTAGATTTTGAATAAAAATATGTTGAATTTATTCGCGCATTTGTACCACCAGAAATTGTCGATCAAAGATGTTAAAACTTGCAACCCAAGAATTGATTTGCAATCTGGCAATGTCATACGTCTCCGACATGGTCTCCGATGATGCGTTTCGTTACTTCATGTATAAACGTGTGAAAACCCAAAAATGTACTTTATAGAATTTGTTTAAGTATTACAAATAAGTTTTTAGTTCTAGTAGACATTTTTTGTGAATAATCATGGGAACAAGAATTAAAAAAGTACATTTATTTCATATTTCGTTTTATTTTTTTTGCGTTTAGTTATCTGCCGGCCAAAAGCCAGGGCTCCCGACCTAGGCCGATAGTTTTTTTCTATTGTTGTTGATGAAACACCGATGTCATTTTTTGACGTGATTTTGACATATGAAACAGATTGACAGCCGTAAATGCTGTCATAAACGTTTCTTTGAACGCAGTTGCGTTGCGAGGTAGTGTTTTTTCATATACTTTTATTTATTTTTCTATCTAGTATTGAAGGATTTTAAATACTGCTAAAAATACTAATTATTGGAAGAGATTTAAATAGTAATTTGTACCTCGGTACATGTTTGGGCCGAAAAAAAAACAAGTCCTTTCATTTAATTAACTCAAATCGATCTTAGAACGTAAATTTCCTTAGGTGCCCGTTTTTTTTGCAAAAGAGTGTAGTTTAAAAATAGTTACGGTGCTACAGTCCCAGTCACAAGACATAAAAACTGAAGGGGGGGTTAAAGTAGACGTCATTATTGACTGATTTTAATATGGGAACCCCTATCCTAATCCTTACCGTTTTTGAGTTATAAGACTTTTGATTTTTTTTCAAAAATATTCCACCTCTGCGTCATAAACTGGTTATTATAAGAATTTTACGACGTTTAGGACGCTAAAGTCGCACTTTTTCGATAGCTTACGAACGACACATTCTATTGAAACAGTATATTGGAAATAAATGGGAAATAAATGGCTGTAAAGTTCAAATATTGTTTTTTTTTTTTGCAGCTACCCTTGTCTTTCAGGCCAAATTAATAAATGTACCGTACTAGATTGGCAGATTGCAGCAAAAACACTACTGTCTAAAGCTTTTGACTGTTTAGCTTTTTAAAATGATACCACAATATTCACTTTTAGTAAGAATATGGCCAAAAAATAAGGGTTGATACTGACAAGGTGTTTTTTTAACCAAACTCGTCAATACACTTTTAACCGATTTCATTAGAAGAAGGAGGTTCTAAATTTGAATTTACATTTCTATTTGTCAATCGACTTCCTCCACCTGCAATCCGATTTTTTTTACTTAGGCCAGGTTCACACGGCGACCATTCGATTCGATTTTTTCGGGCCCCGCATGCGAGTGCGTACGATTCTCGAATGGGCGAGTCGTGTGTACGAGACAACATGAACATAAGCGCCACTGCGTGTCGTGTTCGATAAAATCGTTTCGAGACGCGGCGTTCCGGTGACAACTTCGCACGGTATACGGTAAAATATATTTCTCGAACACGGGATTTTCCCGTATGAGCGCCGTGTAAACAATTTTTAAGTTTTCATATATATTCTGTTGTCACTACTCTATTCGATAAAATCGTTAATACGGTATTCGTGAAAATAATCGCCGTTTCAACCTGGCCTTAGGCCAGGTTCACACGGCGACCATTCGATTCGATTTTTTCACGTATACGGTTTTACCGTATACGATGCAATCGTTCACACGGCAACCATTCGATTCGATTTTTTCATGACGTATATAATGGGCGAGTCGTGTGAACGGGACAACATGAACATAAGCGCCACTGCGTGTCGTATTCGATAAAATCGTTTCGAGACGCGGCGTTCCGGTGACATCTTCGCACGGTATACGGTAAAATATATTTCTCGAACACGGGATTTGTACTGTATTTGTTTCGTATGAACGCCGTGTAAACAATTTTTAAGTTTTCATATATATTCTGTTGTCACTACTCTATTCGAGAAAATCTCGTACACGGTATACGGGAAAAATATCGCCGTGTGAACCTGGCCTTACTCTGTTGCGGATTCTTTTTTACCGACTTCAAAAAAAGGAGGACGTTCTCAATTTGGGTCGGTTTTTTTTTTTTTTTTTTTTTCATGTATGTACATCGATTACTCCGAGGTTTCTAGTCCGATTAGTGTGATTCTTTTTTTGTTCGATGCAGAATACTTGCAGTTTGGTCCCATTAAAATTTCACCCAATTTAGTTCTGTACTTTTTATTTTGTGAGCATTTTTATTGATTTCGGCAACTTGGATGACATGATGATCTTTACATTTTGCGTGTTTGTTACTCGATTACTCCACCAATTAAATAACTTTTCTTTCGGAAGTCGGTGGCTTTGTTTTTTTATTATATATATTTATATATTATATATATACATATATATATATACATATATACTTACAACAAAAACAGATACTTATTGTCTTTCGTACGAATTTATTTTCAAACAAATCTTGCAAGGATTTTTGTTCATTGTTATTATTGGATATGACCTAATCATTGGGAAGGTGACCATGGTGCTATGTACCACCTGAATCTATCTGCCATTGGCGGTTGTTTATTTGCGAGGCCCAAAACTCTCCTGTCTTCCGAGTCCACCGTTTTTGAATCCAATGTGACTCGAAGATGATTAAGAACATTGTTAATTGAGAACACCACTTTGCCATCATCCTCAATCCAAGATTCCAACCAAAATAAGAATCTGTTATCATCAGGCTCTTTTTCATTCAACGGCGTTCCCCAACAATATACGTTCTTCGTAAGCCTTTCGTCATCCATTCTCAGGTACAAATTCTTGTCAGCATCGTTGCGTAGTCTAAATGCGATACCTATATTACCTTTGGTACACCAGGGAAAGAACCTCCAAGCCATACTTGCAGTAATCTCAGGTGTTTTACTCCCGTCACCGTAAATGGCTGCATCTTTGCTCTCTGGATTAGTGCTGTTGGCCACTTTCATAACCCTGCCATATACTTTATCAACTAATGTTACGGCGTCGTTATCAAGGATGTGTTGGTAGGGCTTGGGGAAATAATTTCGGACTACACGTGACGGTCCATGGTACCACAGTCTGTATGCGTAGGGAAATACTAGGTTTGGTTTTTCCTTGATAAGTTGAATAACAATATGGCTGACGACTCCACCAAATCGTCTACTTTCATCCATTGCTAATTCCCAATTCCCAGCCAAGATATTTTTGTATAAATTACACACGTTATTCGTACCACATTCTTTCTGATCATTGTCTTCGCTTTTTACAAAAGCTATGTGACGTTCATAGTATGTTATTTCTTGAAGTTCGCTGGGCAGGGTCATATCTTTCGAAGGCAATAGTCCTTTTTTCTTCAATTCATCGGCGAGGAGTTCGATTTTTTTGGATGAATTGAAACATTCTCCAAAAACCACCACTTTGCCATGATCACTGTTGATGATGCGCGCGATGTCCTTGGCAAATTCGCTCCGGAAGCGTGATTCCGTGATGGTCACAATGACGACAGAGTTGTCTTTGATGTACGCGCAGGTGTCGGTTGTGGTTCTGTTGAGAGGGACCCTGTTCGGTATTCTTTTGCCCACGTCTGGGCCGCTGTTCACCAGTCTATACTCTTCATGGACATTGTAACTGTTGGGAAAGCCGATAATTTTTCCTCCATTGTCAACCCTACCTTCACCAAAGTAGTCAACGTGTTGAATCAAGTCGTTCAGGGAAACAGGTATTTTCACCAAATTGTACTGGCCTGTGTAGGGAATCTCAGAGTAAGGATACAATAGGTCAATGTTGGTGCTGTAGTTAGGTCCTTTGGCAAGCGTCCAGGTGCAGTGATCCGTGCCACATTTTATTTCGTCTTCCATGAGTCTGAAACAGTATAAATGATCCCAAATAAGTAACGCTAGTAGTAGTAGTAGACACGAGAATGAAAAATCATAATATATCATTTTAAACTAGTTAGATATTTTAAATAAGTACCTACTTTATTCTACTACTTAAATTGATACTTTTTTACTTTACTATTACTTAAATTGATACTTTTATTTATTATAGATAGGTTCGCGTTTGACCACTATCTATTAGCCTGATGGTAAGATAGTGGTATAATATGATATCTCACTTACGATCAAGTGTTAAACATTCTGAATATATCGCCAATAAAAAAGCCTGTGTAAAAAAAAACAATGCAAGAAAATAAAAAACTGACCGTTGCTGCTATGTCCAGAGTATTTATGTACTTACTATAATTTATGTAGCCAAGTTATATGTTTGGCAAAAAACCAAAACAATATTAAAACATAATTGAAAATTTAGAATTAATTAGTAATGTGACAAAAACAACTTAAATCTAGTAGGTAACTCGATTAATTTAGGACGGCCATGGTTAAATTCCGGAGTATACAGGGTGGGTAAAAAATCGTGGATCAAACGAAGACACGGGTAACTAACGTCACGACTGAATTCCGTTTCACGCTTGTGCCTGTCATTAGGTACATGAAATTGTATTAAAAAATGTAGTACCACAATTTTCCGCGCGTCATGAGTATTCGGACTCTAAATGTGCGTAGACTATACAGTGTGTCCGGGCATGAGTTAGCGATATTTGAAGGGGATATTCTAGGCTCATTTTCATCGACAAAAATGCTTAAAAAAAAAATCTTACTCCAAAACTTCCCGAATGGCAGCCATTTTAATTTTTTGATCTGTCGAACTGGGGTATGTACTATAAAATGCAAATATCTTTGAATTCAAGATACCTACATTCATGCAAATGACTTTATTGCAAAGTTAAACGAAATGAAATGAAATGATGTTTATTTATTTATGCAAGTTATTATTTTATTGTAAATGCTAATTTATTTCGGGATTTTCTTGAAAACAATCAAACGGTCATAGCTATAAAGGATATGAAGCTAGGACTAAGCTGCTGAAATATTTTTTCATGTAAATATCCTCAACTATCACCCTGTTCTGTTTGATCCACGATTTTTTGCCCTCCCTGTATATGCGAAGTAAAATTTTTGTAATAGTATTTTTATCTTAACTCTAGCTTTTTCCCTTGGCTTCACGCGCGTTAATTTAGATTTTGACAATGTAACAAGCTCTCAGGGTTCGAATTTCGCAAAATCCGTCTTAGTGAGCACCTACGTCCAAAAAGAACCCCTATGCATTTGAAATTCCCAGCACTTAGAGTTTCTGAGATTTCATGTCGTATGAGTGAGTGACTTTTCGCTTTTATGAATAAACATTGAAACAAAATTTACCAAAATTTACTGATTCTCCAAAATATTCAGTAAAATATTAAAAAAAAAACACGTCAGCTTACCCTGGTAAGTTAACGTTTTGAGTGTTTTTTTAACTGACTTCAAAAAAAGGAGGAGTTTCTCAATTCGTCGGAATCTTTTTTTTTTTTTTGTCACAGACTTCAAGATTTGCTATGAGTCCACTCATAGCAAATCTTGAAGTCTGTCCTTACAAAGAAATTCAGATGAGAATTCACATACCTCTTGGTTGTTTACTTTTGCATATTATTTCCTCCTGTAATATTGGAATAGCTAAATTCTGATGAAAAACGATTTGCTATTAAATTTCCATTAGGCGTTTCTATAAACAATGTTGTGTTTAAACTATTAAAAGTAGATTTATTTAATAAGTCATTAACAAACAATTGCACTGACATTTGCCATTTACAAGCTTTCACTGTTTCACAAGTAATCAAATGTATTATCGAATTTTGGATATTATAGAACAGCCCTGCCTAGATCCTAAATTCGACAAAACATTCGAGCCAAGAAAATACGAGTAAATAAAAAACCGCTTGTTCAAGTGTTCAGGCGTTCAGAAGTTTTTAAATTTTTCTTCAAAAACAGCAAGTTGTAGTGGAATAAAGAGACTCACGTACATACATACATTAACCCTGCAAAAACTTAACCTCCTTTTTTTGCAGTCGTTTACAACCTGTTGTGTTTCTAGTCGGCCGCCATCCTTAATTTTGTGAGCACTAGCAGGCTGAGCAGGGGCTTATTTACTTCGGTATCCAAGCGCCTATCGCAATACAAATCCATAGAGGTTCGTAAACAGGCACGCTCTTTTTCTTCAATTCATCGGCGAGTGGTTCGATTTTGTCGACTGAGTTGAAATGTTCCTAAAAAACGACCACCTTGCCATGATCGCTATTGATGATGCGCGCGATGTCCTTGACAATTTCGCTCCTGAACCGTGGGTCCGAAATGGTATGACAACAGAGTTGTCAAAGAAAGTTATTTCATACTTTTTTCAGATTTTATTTTACCCTTATTAGTTCATTTCAACCCATATTCTTATCTTTGTCACCGACTTCCAATCATCATCTCATCATCATCTCAGCCTATTGCAGTCCACTGCTGGACATAGGCCTCTCCCAGGGAGCGACACAATGCACGATCTCCTACTTTTTTTCATCCAGCCACTGCCAGCCACCTCCTTCAGGTCGTCGGTCCATATTGCCGGGGGGCGTCCCACCCTACGCTTACCTACACGCGGTCTCCATTCGAGAACCTCCCTACTCCACCTATCGTCGGTTCTGCGGAAGACATGACCAGCCCACTGCCACTTCAGCTTACTGCAGATTTGGACAATATCTTTAACTTTGGTCTTATGCCGTAAGACCTCATTCCGGATGTTATCCCTTAGTGAAACCCCAAGCATAGACCTTTCCATAGCTAAGCTGCGTGACATGAAGTCGGTGGGCCAGCTTGACTGACATGTTGCACGTTTCGGCTCCGTAGGTTAGGACTGGAAGGACGCACTGATTGAACACTCGGCTATTCAGGCACTGCGGCAGTGGTGACTTGAGGATATGAAGCATTTTCCCGAATGCTGCCCAGCCAAGCTGCACTCTTCTGGCAATTTCCCGCTCGAAGTTGTCTCTGCCTAGCTGTAATACCTGTCCGAGGTAGATGTATTCTTGGACAACTTCGAGTGTTATGCCTTCGACGGAAATTGGTTCTGGGATGACATGGTCATTGAACATGACCTTAGTCTTGTCCAGGTACATCCCAAGACCCACACGTCTCGAGGCAGCATTGAGACTGTTCAGCGTTTTTTGCTGGTCTTGCAGCGATTCCGCCATAATAACTATGTCCTCGGCAAAAAGAAGGTGCGTTAAGTATTCACCATTGACATTGATGCTCAGTCCGTTCCAGTCCAGCGTCTTGAACAAATCCTCCAGCGCGTTGGTAAACAGTTTAGGGGATATAACTGAGAAGATCTCCCTGTCTCACACCTCTTAGCAGCTGGATGGGCTTTGTTCGGTGATTTTGTACTTGGACCGACATCGACGCCATGCTATACAGAGTGTTTCTTTTAAATTGGCCAAAAGGGAGAAATCCGAATCCACAAGAGATACGGTAAAACTTTCTTAGGAACCTTTAGCTCTTTTTTGAAGTTGACAATTTTGGCGTTTTTTATTTTTTGGTCGTAAGTTGTCCAAAGAAATGGGTGAAATTGGCCAATTTTTTTTAATGCATTTCGACTGATTCATGTAAGAATCATTACATTGTATCGGAAGAAAAAAATCGGGACGGCGGAAGTTGGTCAAATTTTGCAAAATATTTGTTCATACACCCATTTCTGTGGACAACTCACACTTGACCAAAAAATAAAAAACGCCAAAATTGTCAACATCAAAAAAGAGCTAAAGGTTCCTCAGAAAGTTTTGCCGTATCTCTTATGGATTCGGATTTCTTCCTTTTGGCCAATTTAAAAGAAACACCCTGTATAGGCTCCTTAGCTCCTTAGCTCTTTTTCAAAAAAAAAAATCCTTTGTTGTAGATTGTGTGATTGTATAAAATCCTGACTTGATTACCAAAGTACCATAATTATGTAAAGAGTACCCTTCCAAATTCGTCATCAAGAAATCGGAGAACATCATAAAAACAATATTCCGACGAATTGCGAACTTCATCCTTTATTCGAAATCGGTTAAAAATTAACCACATAGTATTTTGTTTGTTTTTATTTTTGTTTTCAGACAATTTGTGTGTTATAACTTATAATTTCTGTATTGGTCATTAGATAGATGTTATGATTGTAATCATTGAGGAAGTGACCAAGGTGCTAAATACCACTTGAAACTCTCTGACATTGGGGATTTAGTATTTGCGTGGCCCAAAACTCTTCTGTCTCCCGAGTCCAATGCTTTTGAATCCAATTTAATTCTTTGACGATTAAATACATTTTTCATTGTAAACACCACTTTGCCATCATCTTCAAGCCATGGGTCTAACCAAAATATGAATCTGTTATCATCAGGATCCTTAGTCAATGGCGTTCCCCAGCAAAATGTGTCTTTAGTCCTATCTTTGTCCATTCTCAGAAACAAATTCTTGTAAGCTTCGTTGCGTACTCTAAATTCGATAAATTTATCAGTTGAAGAACGTTTTGTACACCTGGGAAAAAACCTCCAAGCCATACTTGCAGTAATCTTAGGTGTTTTACTCCCGTCACCGTAAATGGCTGCATCTTTGCTCTCTAGATTAGTGCCGTTGTCCACTTTCATAACCATGCCATATTCTTTATTAACCAATGTTACGGCGTCGTTATCAAGGATGTGTTGGTACGGTTCGGGGAAATAATTTCGGACTACACGTGACGGTCCATGGAACCACAGTCTGTACGCGTAGGGCATTACTAGTCTTGGATTTTCTTTGATAAGTCGAGTCACAACTTCACTGACGGCTCCGCCAAGACGTTCACTTGCATTCATTGCCCCAGACCAGTTCTCAGACAAGATTTGCTTGTACAATTCATCCACAGTTTCAATTTGTTCCTGATCATTGTCATCACTTTTTACAAAAGCCATGTAACTATGATAGAATGTTATTTGTTGAAGTTCGCTGGGCAGGGTGATATCTTTCGTAAGCAACAGACCTTTTTTCTTCAATTCATCGGCGAGTGGTTCGATTTTGTCGACTGAGTTGAAACATTCGCCAAAAACCACCACTTTGCCATGATCACTGTTGATGATGCGCGCGATGTCCTTGGCAAATTCGCTCCGGAAGCGTGATTCCGTGATGGTCACAATGACGACAGAGTTGTCTTTGATGTACGCGCAGGTGTCGGTTGTGGTTCTGTTGAGAGGGACCCTGTTCGGTATTCTTTTGCCCACGTCTGGGCCGCTGTTCACCAGTCTATACTCTTCATGGACATTGTAACTGTTGGGAAAGCCGATAATTTTTCCTCCATTGTCAACCCTACCTTCACCAAAGTAGTCAACGTGTTGAATCAAGTCGTTCAGGGAAACAGGTATTTTCACCAAATTGTACTGGCCTGTGTAGGGAATCTCAGAGTAAGGATACAATAGGTCAATGTTGGTGCTGTAGTTAGGTCCTTTGGCAAGCGTCCAGGTGCAGTGATCCGTGTCACATTCTATTGCGTCTTCCATGAGTCTGAAACAATAAAACCTTATCAAAAAACGAGAATGAGAACATCAATAAGTTCTTAGGATCGCATACTCCTACTTGTAATAAGGAGTTTTTTTTTTTAACGTGGTAAAATCATCAAATGAGTCCTCCCACCCCGGGCAGGGCGGGAGGGACTGTCAGACTTACTGGAAAATCCCTTTGGATGGAGGGGATTCACCAGTGCTGCAGACTGGTAGCGGGATGGGACGAGGGGTTCGTGAAGCGCTGCTGCAGCGCTGCAGGGCGGGGTTCACGGGCGGGACGCATTGCAAGCTCAGCAATCAACGGAAACGCTAGCGGTGAACGGCGATAAATCGAGGCAGTGGGCCTCGATTTATACCGGGACATGTGTTTCATATAGAAAAGGCAGCCCCTGACGGATATTCCTCGGTTATTTTTACGTCTATTATAATATTACGTTACATAATAATTGGGTTAAGTCGGGTGTTAAGAGTTATTTTATTCTTTTTGAATTCGATTTTTACCGCCGTGGGTTTTTTCAAAAATTTTAATTTTGTTAATTTTATTTCAGACTTTTTAGAGAGTTAAATGAATAATAACCTTTATTAATTTATTTTAATTTAATAATATTGCAATATAATCGTTTCACATGAATATAGCAGCGCCCGCTAAAGAGTTAATATCATAAAGGTGCGTACAGACCATGTAACAATGTTATATAACATTCTTATATAACACTACAAATGTATGTAAAATGTTATATAGCAATGTTATATACCTAACATGACCACACTATGAAAAATGTTATATAACATGTTATGTTACATAGTCTGTACGCACCGTAAGACTTATCTTAGACCATTGGTGCATGGTCTAAGATAAGTCATACGATATTAACTCAACTACGAACCTATTGCTGAAAACCGCATTGAAACCGGTCAATTCGGTTTAATATTATTGCAATCTTATTTTTCCCTAATATTGTAGCGGCCTTAGTTACAGACGTTATTTTTATTATTTAGGAACATGGATTATGCTACCACGTATACATTGCTATAAACAGAATTGTAATCGGACATTTCGTTTTGATTATATTGCAACATTGTTTTGCACTAATAGTGTGGCGCCCCCTAGTGAGTTACAGCTATAAATCCTGTCTAAGAACATGAACTCATTGAACACAAACCCGCTATTGAAAACCGCATCAAAATCGGATCATTAGTTTAGAAGATAGGTGGGAACATTACTTTGCACAAACGCACAAACACTCAAACACACACACAAACATCTCTCACCCTAAACGCATATACCTGCTCCGTTCCGTCGTGGGTAATAAAAATATTCCAACACGCAGAGAAATGTATACGAGAACTTCTGGTTGCAACCGTGACAGCAAGACTCACTAGTTGACTTTACAACATTTCTAGTAATAAATACTGTCCTTGTTATCTTTACTACTTACCTAGTATTTATTACTAGAAATTTTGTAGTCAACTAGTGAGTCTTGCTTTCATGGTTGCAACCAGAAGTTCTCGTAATAGGTAGCCCGACATTTCTCTGCGTGAACGCATTGATAATCTCCTTCTTTTTCGAAGTCGTTAAAAAAAGATTTTTCTACTGAATTTTCAGTTGTGAACCGATTCTGTTAAAATTTAGTAAAATGCAGTTCTGGCACTACTATGTAGCAGAGTATTGGATATGATAATTATGATGATGACGTTTTGATGATAAGATGAACTGCAGATCCACTTCAAGAGTATCCACTTCTCCAAGAGGTCGGCACTAATACGTGTTTGGGCTCATTTCTGAGGTGTCCCTGTCATCTCGGGTCTGAGGATGGAGTTTAACCGCATTAGCAATTCGGCATTACAGAACTCGCAAAAAAGGTATGGGATTGGATTCCCTACTTACGTTAAAATGGTAGCCTAATACAATTCTGAATAACAACACCAATGAAATGAAAATTATGTAACTTACCAACTTGACCGTTTCTGGTATGTCAAAGTTCAGCTTTAAGAGTACAAATATATTTATGTAGCCAAGTTATGAGTTTGAAACTTTAATAAAACACAAGAATTTTGCATTTAATTAGTAATGTGACAAAAACAACTTAAATCTAGTAACTCGTTTGATTTAGGACGGCCATGGCAGCTATACTATTTCAGTCATGAGTCGGACTCTAATCGATGAGCTTTTGTTTGTGCATATTTCTCAACAATACATAGACATCGAACAATACCTATACATCGAAGGACTCAAGCTTATCGCCGAGATCTGTCACCCAAAGCACGGTAACGCAGTGTTTGTTGCTCCCGGCGTAAGCATTTTATCCACCAAATGCTCTAAAGAAAACGGCATCGAAATAATCACCTTGGATGTTTGGTTATCGACACGATAAGAAGAACAATACCTAATCTATCTCAGTAAAAAAGTTGACTCAAATATTTTCAAAGAAAATGCACGGACAAAATCTAGTACCATTTTAGTCACGCACGAGTCAACCTCTAAAAAAAAAAAAGACGAGGTTTTGTTTATACATGTCGCAGTGAAATGAGGAAATCGGGGATTTCACGAAATCCAATTATCAAGAAAAGTATTCTAGTGATAATTATGTCAAAAAATACTAATAATATAAAGTCAGAGATCATGTCATTTCACTAAACTAAGTAAAATGTCAGAATACGTTTGTCAGCTTTAACAGGTATGTTTAACGGTATGTTTTTGGGGATAGGTAGGTTTTTATCATCAACTATTTTTAACTAACTTCAAAAAAGGAGGAGGTTCTAAATTCGTCGTAATCTTTTTTCTTATGTATTTTCCCCGATTTCTCAAAGACTCCTGGACCGATTTTGAAAATTCTTCTTTTTAAAATTAATTTCAGCGAATCAGTTTAGTTAGTTCGCATAAGTATTTTGATGGGCAACTACGGAAACCTACACTGTGCGTGGCCCGACACGCACTTGGCCGGTTTTTATAGATAACATTGAGACGTGATATCTCGATATTTTTGTATTGAGTGTGTAACAGTTTAATAAGCTAGGATACACTTTATTTAGAATAGAAAATACATGAGCGATATAAAAAACACAGTCCACAACACAGTCAGCACAATGCACAGTACAGCACTAGACCACAGGGTAAGGCCACAATAGCCTCAGCAGGCAGGAACCGCAGCAGGAAGGGGCCTCAGACAGGCAGGACCGCAGCAGGCAGGGGCCTCGGAAAGCGCAGTCCTCAGCAGCAGGGAGTCTCCGAGGGCAAGATCCTCCGAGTGAAGAGCCTCAGAGGGTAAAAGCTTCCTCCGTTAGCTTTGGTGACTTCAGAGGGTAAGAGTTCCCTCAGATTAGTGCCTCAGAGGGAAGCTTCCTCGTAAGACTGGGTAGAAGTCTGAGATCGAAAGCAACCCAGAGTCCTGGATAGAATGAACCAAGGTCCTGGATAGAATCAACCAAAGGTCCTGGATAGTCCTCAATAGAATGAGCCCGATTCCTTTGACGGCCTCGGCTTTTATAGGTGTCAACTTGTTTTGAAAATC
Organism: Agrotis clavis; assembly: GCA_954870645.1. NCBI lineage: Eukaryota > Metazoa > Arthropoda > Insecta > Lepidoptera > Noctuidae > Agrotis > Agrotis clavis. The sequence goes on along the minus strand of OX940928.1, from coordinate 23,978,548 downwards.
ATCCTTCATTTCTGTTTTCAAATAGTTTCTTCGGATTCGGACAGATCAGACCAAGGAGGTCTGCGTGCGTTTACATTATGTAAAATTATGAATTGAGTAATTTACTACAAACATAATATAAAAATTAAATTAGAAATAATACAGTAGGTATTTCAATGACATCATCTAGATAAAAATGAATTATATAAACCAAAATGTAGCATCATAGATCAATAAGCTATAAGCTAAAACAGAAAGTAAAAGAAACTGACAGTTTGGCACTTGACATAAGTGTCACAAGAAAATTATCAAGTTAGTAAACAATAATTATAAAAACGATTATAAAAGGGATGATAAACAAGATGAATAGTATGATGAATGCCGTAAGTATTCATAAATACTATATTTTTTTTTTTTTTTTTATTAGCCTATACTGTCCCACTGCTGAGCAAAGGCCTCCCCCAATTCCTTCCAGGAGTTCTTTTCCTGGGCCGCTTCGAACCAGCTCTCATGGTGAGTGTCTAGTTCGTCTCGCCATCTTTTTCTGGGCCGGCCTCGGCGGCGCCGTCCATCTCCCGGCACCCATTGGGTGGAGATCTTCGCCCAGCGGTCTTCTTGCATCCGGCAGACGTGACCCGCCCAATCCCACTTCAGCCTAGCAGCTTTCCTACCAACATCTATTATGCCAGTTTTGGAACGCAGCGTAGTGTTTCGCACCCTGTCTTCTCTTTTCACACCTAGAATGCTGCGTTCCATTGCCCGTTGGCAAACTCCAAGGCGGGACTTTTGTGATTCGGTGAGTGACCACGTCTGAGCACCGTAGGTTAGGACGGGCAGAATACACATATCGATGAGTTTACGCTTCAGGGAAATCGGTAGATCACCCTTCATTAGCGTCTTCATGGACCAGTAGCTTTTCCAGGCGTTTTCGACCCGCCGATCGATTTCCCTTTCTTGCCTGTTTTCGAAAGATACTAACTGGCCCAAGTAGATATACTCATCGACATAGTGTATTATCTGCCCATCTACCTCGACCCTACGCTTAGTGCTGTTGGTCATGATCTGGGTTTTTGACCGATTCATCGCGAGTCCCACCTTGCAGCTGGCTGTGCTCAGTTCTTGGAGCATAGTCTGTAGCTCTAGAGCTGTGGGGGCAAAAAGAGCTATGTCGTCGGCAAAACGGAGGTTCGTAAGCCTCTTATTGCCGACCACAATGCCCTTGGTCGCCCATGAGGCTGCCAGGGTTCTGAACATCTCCTCTAGAGTACTAGTAAAGAGCTTTGGAGAGAGCGGGTCGCCCTGTTTAACACCCTTTTGTATACTAAATGAAGGTCCTGGAGTATTTAGTTTTATGTTTGCGGTGCTATTAAGGTATATAATTTTTAAAAGGTCTATATATTGTTGTTCTAATTCCTGATTTTCTAATGATTTGAATATTTCTGAGTGCTTGATACTATCGAAAGCCTTCGTATAATCTACGAAGGCTAGGTAAAGTGGTTTATTAAATTCTGAATGTTTCTCCAGGATCTGGTTTAAGGTCTGTAGGTGGTCGGTTGTGGAAAAACTAGGGCGAAATCCGGCTTGTTCAGGTGGCTGCTGTTTATCAAGTTTGTCATCTATGCGATTGTGTATAATTTTGGTAAATATCTTGTAGATGTGAGACGTTAAGCTGATGGGGCGGTAGTTGCCAATGTCACTTCTGTCGCCCTTTTTATGCAGAAGAACTATATTCGAATGGCACATCGATTTTGGGACTTTTCCTGATTGTATTATGGTATTGAACAGGTTGGTAAGGTGGGGCAACAGGGTGGTAGAGCCGATTTTTAATGCTTCTGTAGTAATTCCATCTTCTCCAGGACTTTTGTTATAGCGCATAGTATTGAGTGCTTTACGCACTTCGTAACCGTTTATTTGAGGGATGGTATCTGAACGGTTGTATTCTATGCTTATATCGGGTGGAGGATGGTCTGAGTATAGGTTTGTGTAGAATTTGGTTGCTATTTCCATGATTTTAACTCTGCTATAGTGTTTTGTACCGTTATTATCAGTTAAGCTGTTTATCCAAGTCTTGCCTTTTGTTACCCCGTCTTTCAACACTCTAAGAGATGTATGGTTTTCTAACGCACTTTTAACTAGATGTGTGTTCAAATTTCTCAAATCATTTCTGATGCTCCTTTTAACTTCTTTATCTATTATTCTATATTCCACTGTTCCTATTTCTTTATTTGTCCGCTTTTCTATTAAGTCGAGACTGTGAGATGTTAGTTTATTTTTATTTCTAGGTTTGTTTTTTATGGATTTATTTGCATTGGTTATTCCTGTAACTATTGCATTATATTGTTCATCTGCGTCTGTGTCGTCAATATTAAGTTCTTTAAAATGATTTGTTAGTTCTAGGTTGAAATAATCGTAGTTGTTAATTAGTGTTTCTTTTGAAAGTCTTCTGATTTGTTTTGTAAGCATCTTTGCACGGTGAATTCTAAAGTTAAATCTGATTTTTACACGAATTGGTCTATGGTCTGAGCTATATTTGAATTTGTTTATAACGTTAACATCTTTTATAATATGTTTATCAGATGATAGAACGTAATCGATTTCATTGCGTGTGAGACTGTCAGGTGACACCCAGGTCCAACGTCGCTGCGGTTTCTTTGAAAAGAAACTATTGGCTATGTGCATGCTCTGTCCAAAGGCGAACTGAGTGAGACGAGTACCTCGCTCGTTGCGGTCCCCCAAACCAAAACACCCGATTGTATCTCCACTGTCCAGTTCTAGCCTTTGTCCCACTTTTGCATTAAAATCGCCAAGGACGAGATTCCAAGTGCCTCTGTTTTCGTCGCATGCTCTATCAACAAGATCATAGAACTCTTCTATGTCTTCATTGGAATATGCAGATGTCGGTGCATAGACTTGTACTAGAGTCAGCGTTTTGTTAGATGTTAATTGAAACTTCAGTACAGCGACACGTTCAGAGTACCCCAGAAATTCAATGATGTTGTCCTTCCACTTTTTTGCCACCATAAAACCCACTCCGTGTTGCCCGCTGGTTTCACCAAAGTGGAAGAACACAGCATCGTCTCTTTCTTCTGTATGTTCGCCCTCTCTCCTGACTTCTGAAAGTCCCAAAATATCCCAATTTATGTCTTTTAGAGAGTTCTCAAGCTCGATTAATCGTTCATCTTTCAATAGCGTCCGAACATTGTAGGTTAAAATATTCAATAAATCGGTGTCCCTGAGGTAATTTGCCGAGGTCGTTTGACGGTTGTTCGATCTCACCCGGAGATTCTTAGCTCCCCTGACACCTGCAGGGCTAGCATGCGCAAGGCGACATTATCTCTTATTTTGTCGTTCTCGATTCGTTTGTCACTTTTCATAACATGCGCACCACGAGAGCTCGAGAAGATATCTCGTCGTGACTTCGCCTTCACGACGCGAGATAACCGATGTTACCATTTCATGAAAACAAACCTTATTAGTTAAGTTACCTCGCAAAATTTTATCCTGCTGTCAGATTGACATTAAGTTTTGTTGTTTTGCTCGATTCGCTTAAATAGGCTATTATCTTTGTTCTTTTTTGTTTAATCGAAAAAAGAAAAAATACGTGTCCAATATTTTTTTTTAATCTAAAATACGGACTAAACTTATTTGGTTGGAAGAAAAATGTTTTTTAAACGCAGATTCAAAATGCTGATAAAAACAGGAAAAAGGGTTTTTTTATTTTTTTTTACCCTGTGTAGTGAAAAATAAATCATTAGTATAGAAAAGGTACGAAAATGGTACGGTCTGCACTGAGGTACGGTTGTGGTACGATTGTGTGATGAATAGTACGGAAAACCGTACTTTTTGGTACGGTCTGGCAACGCTGATAACGATTCCTCAATCAGCCGTAATGTCGCATGGTACGACCGCTGGCTAGTGACGTGCTCTTGGAAATCCGACTAAGTCTATCGACAAGAAAGTCGACTGCTAATTGCTATTTTAATATTTCAGTTTTTTTTTTTTATTTTTTATCTTGTAATAAGGCTGGAAGGCCGATGTGGTTCATGGATTTTTACAATTTTTTATTATTTTACAGAGTATTATATAAATGCGAAACCGAAGATGGTTAAGTAAATTAATTAATGTTTAGTTTAGTAATCTATGGACTAAATTAATAGTAATCTATACAATAAAGATAATAAAAACGGTTTCATATCGTTTTTTATTAATTTTATTTCCAAACCTTTATAATTTATCGATATATTTATCGTGAACTCTTCGATTTAGTCAAACACTGTCGAGTCCGCCCCCGTGTCCCGACGACACACAATGATAATTGTTTTAGTGTGAGTAAATTACACGGAAAAAGTACGTTGTGAAAAGAATAAGGTTTATATTTAAATGACAGAGTTTTCGACGGCGCGTGTGTGCACTTGTTCGTAGTGTTGTTTTGATATACTACATGCGTAATATTATCTTTATTATGGTGGGGCAGTTGTGGCTTCACCGGTTTTCTATACATTTTGAACTCCACGCCATATCTCCTTCTATATCTATGGCCCACTCCCTCTCACAGAGTGAAGGCTCGTGTCCCAGCAGTGGGAACAATATAGGCTGATGATGATGATGATGATGAATGTTGTAATTGATTTACAAAACAAACCGTGTAAATAATGGATTTTTTAAAGTTCTAAGTTATGTAATCATAATACTATGTAACATTAATTATCTCGATGAAATGTCCTAAATGTAATGTACAAAATAAACACTATGCCAACCATAAATCAAGATTGAATGTTGACTATTCAGTAAGTACAAAGTTCTGAAATTGCTGCGAAACATTATTCGTAATACGAACGAAAGTTTACTTGTCGTGTGTGCACTGTACAATAATAGTGCCCTTATCAATTGAAAGAGATAGATTGATAGTCACAAATTGAACTGTAAATAACTGTAAATGTCTTGGAGCTTATCTATAACATAAATAGCCATAGGCTTTGTAATTCGCCAAAGGAACTGGAACTCGTTATCCCTTAGGTCAAATGGGTTTTAGACGTCGCGAATCACCTTCCTCTGTATTTTTCTTGCTTCCCTCTCCTCATACACAGTTAAATCATAATTGTAGTACGGCGCCGCCATTATAGGTACTTAAAAGTTCACAGAACACTGTTTTCAGTTTTTAGTCACTGTTGTCGCGATTTCTCGTCTTCAAAAACCATCGACGAGAAACTTGTCATAGGAAAATGTCAAAATTCGACTAAATATAGCGCGCATGACGACAAAAACAGGTTTGACAGAACGACATGAGTTCTATGTCAGAACGACACGACATATTAGTGTCACCATGTTAGCTCCCATCGACAAACAGACATTATGTCGTCTCAGGACGAGATAATGTTGCGCATGTTAGCCCCTCCCATCGACAAACAGACATAAGTCGTCCCAGCACGAGATAATGTGTCGACAAAATTTTGTCAACTTGCGCATGCTAGCCCTGCAGGGCTGTGCCTGCACCCGTCCACGCCAGCACAGTCACTGGAGTCGCCGGGCACTTGGGGCCGGTTTCTTACTCTTCTATCCATTGGGGGGGTATAGACCATAATCCGCCACGCTGGTCCAGTGCGTGTTGGCGGATCGCCATTGCCTCGTTCGTTTGTCGGCAGGGTGCACCACGTGCAGGTGAGGTTGGCTTGGGTTCCGAAAGGTGACAGTTGGACCCCTTACACCCCAAATACTATAAGTGATACAAAAAAAACTTTAAAAAAATAATGTAACCGCTTTCAAAAACAATCACAAGAAAGTGTAAAATAATCTACAAAATAACTTTTCTTTCGGAAGTCGGTGGCTAAAAGACAATGAAAAGAAAAAAAAAACAAAGGCACCGACTTCCGAAAGTTATTTTGTAGATTACTTTACACTTTTTTGTGATTGTTTTTGAAGGCGGTTACATTTTTTTTTTTTAACTTTTTATTTTACTCTTTTTAGTTTAAATATTCAACCCGTATTCTTGTCAAGAATATTATTCTCTTACATGTGCACTAGAATTTTGTAATCCTTCACACCGGTAATTATATCGCTCATGTACACAATAAGATAATAAAATTCCATATCTCAAAAACTACTGAACCGATTTTGATGAAACTTGCAGTATTCCCTAAGTTTAATGATACCTAGAACAACAAAAAAAGAATTATATAAATAGGACTGGTAGTTCCAGAGATATGCGAACACAAACTAAATCAATCGACGCCTACTCCTCACTGTTAAGGAGTTGTACCTTCCATCATCAGGTCATCCACCTGAGATGATGATTATCAGATGCAAATTCTTGAACAGCTTTAGAAAATATATGAAATTGGTACTATGTGCCTATAAAATTTGAAGGTAGCCCTCGATTTCCCTGAGATTCCATCATCAGATCCTGACCTGATAATCATGGGACCACTTGTGAAGTATAGTATACCCTTTCAAACAAAAGAAAAATTTTCCAAATCGGTCCAGGCGTCTTCGAGAAATCGGGGAACATACATAAAAAAAAAAGATTCCGACGAATTGAGAATCTCCTCCTTTTTTTGAAGTCGGTTAAAAAGAATAAACACGTATTCAATGATTTTCACCAAAGATTAATAAATTAGGATGGTGACTAAAATGGTACTAGATTTTGTTCGTGCATTTTCTTTGAAAATATTAAAACAAAAAGCTAATCTATTTGAGTCAACTTTTTTACTGAGATAGATTAGGTATTGTTGAGAAATATGCACAAACAAAATCTCATCGATTAGAGTCCGACTCATGACTGAAATAGTATAGCCTTTGGAAATACGCGTCCCGGTCTGCGTAGGCCTTTAACTATAAAGACGTTTAATTGTAAAACATTAAAAATTTTCCTATTTGTAACTTTTTTCAATAAGACTATTTTGTTGTGAAAAATTTTCTTTAAGTATAGGTATCTCTCAAAATCAACTGTTGAAAAAAAATTTAACCGCCTGCAAAATCAACCACAGAAAAGGGTAAAATAACGTACAAAATAACTTTTCTTTCGGAAGTCGGTTTGTTTTTTTTATTTCGTTGTCTTTTTACCCGACTGCGCCAGGAGGGTTGTTTTTCGAGTGTATGTATGTATGTTTCTGTGTGTTGCTCTGCAGCCTAAACGGCTTGATGGATTTTAACTTGAGAGGTGTCGTTAGATTAGTCTTAAACGTGAGAGTGTCACTGGGTACATAAAACTGGCCAAGTGCGAGTGGAACTCGTGTGCTCGAACTAAAAATATTTTTTTTTAATCTCTCACATTCTATCAAGTGGGGTATCAAATTAAAGAATTTAAAAAATGGTTTACCAAAATATATATAACTTATATGTTTCAATTTATTTTAGACTGATAAATGCTAATAAAAACTAAAAATAGTAAAATAATATAAATATTTAAAAAAACAAAAAAACCGACTGCGTAAAAAAACTAAAAAGAAAGAAACAAGCCCAGTAGTATAATTTGAATGGGCCCCGACTGTGAGTATAAATGAGTGAATTCTAAACTACTGGGCTTGTTTCTTTCTTTTTAGTTTTTTTACGCTGTCGGGTTTTTTGTTTTTTTAATATTTATTTTATTTGCCACCGACTTCTTAAAGAAAAGTTATTTTGTTGCCTACATCATTTTCTTACATGTGCACCAGAATTTTGTAATCCGTGGCATCGGTATTAACATCGCTCATGTACACAATAAGCTAATAAAATTCCCTATCTCAAAAACTGCTGAACAGATTTTGATGAAACTTGTAGTATTCCATAAGGTGAACGATCCCTAGTACAACAAAAAATAATTTTGATAATCGGTCCACAATTGACGGAGTAATAGCGTAACAAACACGCAAAAAGTAAAGATCATCATGTCATCCTAGCCGAAATCAATAAAAATGCTCACAAAATAAAACGTACTGAACCAAATTGGAGGAATTTTTTATGGGACCAAACTGCAAGTATACTGCATCGAACAAAAAATGAGAATCAAACTAATCGGACTAGAAACCTCGGAGTAATCGATGTACATACATAAAAAAAACATACCAACCGAATTGAGAACCTCCTCCTTTTTTTGAAGGCGGTTAAAATAGAACAAACTTTAGCTACTTTAATTGAAGATTGCGGCTAACGCAGACATCCCTTGAGTCTTACATATTTAGTCTTACATATAGAGAATCTTACATATTTCAGGAGCAGTAAACAAGCAACAACAAAAAACTAGACCGCCTTCTGTAGGGCAGAATTAACTGCAGACTGTAATCTTTATTTCCAAACAAAACTTACAAGAATATTAAAAATGTACTTAAATTTTTCAAAAGATGATATTAGAACCTCAGTGAATTTTATTTTACCAGGTGGACGACATAGTTCAAAAGTAATCAGGCGAATCTTCGTCAGTTCCACTTACTGGATCCAATGAGACTTCTTCTATAATCCACTTAGACATATTAGTTACTTTGTCAATTGTACCTCTGTGGCCTCTAACTAGTCTCGTTTTACCCCAAGGATCAAAATCTGTATCTTCTTCGTCCATTTTAAGGTGATATTTATTCCGAGCAGATATTATTAAGAACACCACTTGACCATCGTCTTCAATTATAGGGTTCAATAAAAACCTATATCTATCATCAGTTAGAATTGAGTCGTCTTCAATACGCGATGCTCTACAAAGTAGCTCTCCCTTATCCTTGTAGCTCTCTTCGGCTATTCTTATATACTGATTTACTACAATACTCTTACATACAAAGGCGAGTTCATGTCTGTCATATACAGGGCTGAATTCCATGAAAGGTGTTTTAAATCTCTTAAAAAACTCCTCTGGTTTTATTAAGTTAACTCCAACAAAATAGTTCTCGTTGGCTCCCTCAATCGTAATAAATCTCACAGTTTGGTTGTTTCCCTTATTATTTATCTTTACCGTATGTTTATTTATAATTAATTGGAATGGCTTGGGGAAATGTTTACGAACAACATCTTGACCGTCGGCGTACCACAATTTGTACGCATAGGGCAAGACTCTTGTTGGCATATAGCGAATAAGTTTAGTTACAACTTCGCTGACGCCGACGCCAATAATTTTACTTAAGTGAACGGCAGCTTCGTAGTTACCGTTTGTGACATAATTGTACAAATCTTCCTGAAGCGAAAGTAGTTGAGAATT